>JAOEGL010000003.1:44658630-49458630 GCA_034509955.1 Urosaurus nigricauda
ACCTCAAGATGCAAAAACCCAAGCAGCCCCAGATACAACGTGTAGTTACATTTTATACCTTTACTGATAACACCTTCATTAGCCACTGCTATATGTGGTAGCACTATACTTTCCTACAGGTCACTGCAGACTAAAAAACTAAAAAAATAAATAAATCCAACAGTGCCTGATGAAAGGAGGAGGAGGAGGAGCGGAGGTGGGGAAAGGATCCCCACAAGCTGCACCGCTCCATGTGTATAAGCTGTCAAATATTTAAAAAAGTATTAAAAAAAACCCAAGCAGCTCGCGCGGCCAATGGCTGCATCAGACGTCACCATGATATCATTTGATTGACAACCAAGAGGCTCCATCTTTAATCGTTACTTTTTCGTGTATGAACTTTAGTAGGGTAAAATGCACTGGGAAGCACCAATGGGGGCAAAAGGTAGTATGAACTTCTTTCCAGAGAGATTCGGTAATGCCATGCACAATCTCATCCAGATTTAACCAGGGCAAATGGGCTAGTATGGATGGGGCCACAGTTTACCTGTTCAAACTGCTGATTGACTTTCTTCATTTAGGTATAATGGATTCATGATATCTGTTCATGAAGACAAAGCAAACAGAAACAAACAGAAACAAAAACATGCAAACAAAAAACAAAAAAAACCAAATAAAAAGACAGGCAGCACACATATTTAACAATTGTTCCCTTTTCCATTACATACATTTGATCCCCATGTGTCACTAATAATTTTTGTTGTTGTTGTTTTGTTTTTTGGTGGGGTTTTCAGGCTATGTGGCCATTTTTGGGAAGAGTTTGTTCTTGACACTCTCCATCTGTTGCCGGCATCTTCACAGAATGCTGGCATGGGAGTGAGTGGGGTATACATATACTGTGTGACCCTTAGTTGAGAGAAGTGATTTACATGTTAATCTCTGCTGGTCTGTTGTTGAATGGCAAGGCCTCAGGGTGTCTACTTAATTAATGATCCATTGTCTGTTGGAAAAATCCCCTCACCCTGGGTGGTTTTCATTTGCATAGGCTGGGTGTTGATTTTGGTGTTTTTCAGGACTGGTAGCCAAACTTTGTTTACTTTAAGGGTTTCTTCTTTCCTGTTGAAGTTGTCCAGGTGTTTGTGGATTTCAATGGCTTCCCTGTCCATTCTGACCTGATAGTTGTTAGCATGGTGCAGAATTTCAAATAGCTTTTATGCACAGGATGGTCTGCAACGTGTTCTGCTACTGGTGATTTTTCTGGATGACCCAGTCTGCAGTGTCTCTCATGTTCCTTGATTTATGTTTGGAAGCTGCATTTGGTTTTCCCTATGTAAAGACTTGTCCGCAGGTAAACAGTATGTGATAAATTCCTGCAGCCATGAGAGGGTCTCTCCTGTCCTTCACTGAGCACAGCATTTGCTGGATTTTCTTGGTCAGTTTGTAGATCATTTGTGTTTCCTCACCAGTTTCCCTATTCTGTCTGTGACTCCTTTGATGTATGGTAAAAGTATCTTCCCTTTGGGCAGTTGTTTGTCTTCACTTCTATGGATTTTTCTGGGTCTGGCAGCCCTTCTGATGTCTGAGCTGGAGTAACCATTGGCCTGTAGAGCCTAGTCTAGGTGCTTCAATTCATCTTCCAGGAAGTGGGGTTCACAGATCCTTTTTGCCCAGTCTACCAGTGTTTTTATTGTGCAGCAGTTGTTCATGATAGGTTAGGATTGAGGAAGACAGAGAATGAGAATAATCAAGTAGGTTTTTTGGACCACTTCCCACTGTATAATTTGGAGTCACAGGTCTATTTCACTGATACAGTTAGTACACGTGCATTTAGCAGAACAACTGAAGACTGAGAAAGAGCTAGTAGGCTGGATCTTTTCATAAATTCATACAAGTCATCTTTGCAGTGCTATACTGTAATGCACACAGGGTGAGCGCTCTGATGAGATGTTTTGTTACCCCAAGTACATAGAAAAGTCATAGAATTATAGACCTTAGAGGAGGAAGGGAGCACAAGGTCCATCTACTCCAGCCCCTATCATTCAGGAATAGATAGGTAAGGCACCCCAAAAATCCCTGCCCAACCTTTGCTAGAGATGAGGCTGTAGAAATCTCTGGAGAAAATCCAATTCCTGTTTTGTGGATAACTGAGTTCAGCTGTAAAATACAAGGGCAACTTCAAATGAAAGACTGGCCTAAATATCCATTTCTGCCACTTCATTGCACAATTTACAGACCTGAAACAATTTAAAAGGGCAGCGTAGATTACCACAGTGCAGTGTGCTCAATGCTGCTAAAATGGACTGATTCCACCCAAGAGCTTTTTTAAAAAAAAAAAAAGAAAAGAAAAAAAAAGCTAAGACAGCATGACAATAAAGAAACCATATTCTGCTATGTGAACCAAACAGGGCTGGATCAGTTAGCTGCAATTTGGGTTCCACACAGAATGATGAAATGGAAAAAAAGATGCAAGGGGTTGACTTTGGAACTCTCCCCCCCCCCCCCCCCATGTATGTCTCATTACTGAACATCAGGATGATTAAAAGACTGTTCTTGCTCTGACAAGTGAATGGAGCAATAAGAAAGCTTTCAAGCTGTATGATTGTTCGTGACAGATTAGCATAGAGGAAGTCAGGGAATGAGAATAATCAACCAGAGGAAACATGCCTCTTTCCTTTTCTTTGATATGCTTCCTACTCTGTGATAGCTGTATAAATGCTAAAACATTTTTGCAAGATTTTAGCATCCTTCAGTAAAAGTGGAAAGCTGCATTTCTGCTACTAAAAAAAAACTTTTATTAATCTGAATTTATGCAGGCAAAAGTAAATACCACTGAGTTCAGTGGAAGATCCACATAACTGAACACAGGATTGCAGTTGTGTCCTGTAAAGTTTACTGTGAGAATTTATTACTGATTTCTTTGCTTAGTTGCTTGCTTGGGATGTCTATGTTTTAGCTGTGTGGTTTTTTTTTAAAACACTATTCAGTATAAAAACATAAAAGTGGGAGATTATGTTTGTGTGTGTGTCCTAGAGAATTGATTCCCAAAGTGGGTGGTAGTGTCCCTGGCCCTGTGAGTGTTGGAAAACTCTAGGGGATGGGGGGGGGGAGGCAGCAAGGAAGTGGTGAGAAAAAAGGGGAGAAGCACTCTCTCTTGCTAACATCATTCTATCTGAAACAATATTCATATGATTGAATTCACTAGATTCCAATGCAACAGAACCGGCTAAGGAAACTTTCCGCGTTACAGTGAATAGGTGGGAACTGCACAAACTGGATATAAGTTTAACAGCACTCTCTTAGTTATATTCCCCAGCAATGGTTGTTCAGAAGTATATAATCTTTTGATAATGGAGGAGATTTGCAGCAATCATAACAAGTAGTCATTGATGGTCTCATAATCTATGAGCATCTTTAACTTTATAACTATCCATTAAACTAGTCAGGTGTATCAGCTGACTTAATACACAGATTCCATTCCATTGGCTGTGGTTAAAACAGAGACAATGGTTTCTTGACATACTACATACATTAAATTGACATCTCAGCTACTAAGTAGGGTCATCACACCTGCATCATTGCAGCACTTTACAATATTAGACTAAGAACTTCCTCCACCATTCATATGTTTACCTGTTAATCTTTTCTTATTTGTCAGACTTGTCTTCCTTTAACTTTTATTCCTTTAACTACTCTTTGCAATCACGGTTAAAACTTAACCCATCACTATATCATTATACAATTATTTTGTATTTTTATTACATTTCACAATCCTCCACCATCAGTATACATGTCTGTCCACAGAAGCTTCTCCATGCACCTCCATGATGTAGGGTCCATGGAAGCTTATAAAATAAATTTCTTTTTTCATAGTTGGTTTCAAAAGTGTGATAGGATTCTTTTGTATCTTTTTTATGCTGAAACAGACTAACATGGTTATGTCTTAGAGAACTATCCACATCGATAGCAATCACTACAGCTTGTGATAGTAAACTCCAAAGTTTTGTGAATCACTTCCTTAGAGCTTCCTGAATCTCTCACAATTCTTCTTGTTTTCATGAGCCTAGAGTTTAGTGTGGTGAGAGGGACTCCAACACCAATCCCGAGACTACCATGGCTAGCTCATGAAGGGAGACTGTTGAGCAGTGGGTTGGGTGGTACCTTATTGAGCAGTGGGGTGGGTGGTACCCGGTTACCCACCTTTAGGAATACACACTCTAAACCAGTAGACTGTGTGAGGAGGCATCTGGTCAAGGGGATGGACCACTGCAACTCCACTTCCCCTCTGGTACCAGCAATTTCTATGCCTCCTAGTGCTTCCATGGTGCTTCCATGGATCACAGAGAAGTCACTGACTCCACAGTAGGCATGGGCACAGTGGCACTGGTTAGTCATTACTGTCTCAGACCCTACTAATTCCTTTATACAACTGGATTATCTTCCCTAATGTACATCAGTTTGCATTAATTAGCATTGCACTATTTGAATGCCCATTAACCCAGTTTGAGGAAATCTGGTGCTCCTCACGATCCCTAATCTCATTATTCCTAACCTTTCTAAATATCTTGATGTCATTGTTCACCTTAAATTCCAGATCAGCACTGGAATTTAAATGTTAAAGAGTCTACTTCATTGTGAGTACTGCCTCTCCATTCTAGCTTCATTTCCTGTTCTTTAACCAATTATCAGTCCACTAGAGAACTTCTTATTCTATTACCACTATGTTCGCTCCACAGTCTTTTTCCATACTGCTGAGAGGCACAAACTTTTTCTCAAGTGAAATGATACTAAATCAGTTACAAAGAATCCCTGTGTTTATTGCAAGATCGGGGGGGGGGGGGGATGGGGAACAGTTTGGGCAATTAAAAAGAGTGCACCCAGTATTTATGTGGAAGATGATTACTGTCCTGTAATTTCTGAATAGATAGATTAAAAACCAATTACCAGTGTGATACATTTTTTGCATAGTTCTCTATTTATTGCAGTTGCTTATGCCTACACAACAGTGTTCATATAAAGTCTATGCATAAGCAATAAATGAACAGAAATAGATCCATCTACAAACTCTTTTCTCTGTGTGGGTGCACTCACACAAACTATGTATTTCCTATTCTTATCCTTTAAAATAGTCTTACATTTCATTATGCTAAGTTGAGAATCATGGTGCAGATAAGGGCTAATTACATTTTATTTTATTTTTTTCTCGAAGCCCTACAGAATATGCAGGTGAATGGTGTGTCAATTACTTATCTGAATAAGGCAGAGTCGGGAAATTTTCAATGCCACTAAAGTTTTTCAATGGTATGGAGATTGCTGGAAGAAATATCTTCTGTCCTCCACAATCAGTGGAATGAGGCAGCAGAATACACAGTTCTGGGGGTGGATGTTAAGAGCTTCTTTTTTCTTCCTTTTCTTTTCTTTTTTGTCCCTCAAAGGCATTACAGCTATCAACTTAATTTTCATTCAGATATTCTGTTTTTCATGAACAGGCATGCTGGGGAGAGAATCAGAGCTTGGGAAAGTTATTTAAATTACTTTTTGACTACCTCTGCCAGAATCCCCCAATCAGCATGACCACCTATAATATAGACTGGAGCATTCTGGGAGCTGCAGTCAAATAGTAGCTTTCCCAAGCTCTTGAAAATATTATATGCTGAGTACTGTGTATATCACAAAAGAAGGCCACAATATCAGATTGTTATATAGTCCTTTTTGCAGTTTTCCATGGGAGACTGAATTTGAGAATGTAAGCTATCTAATTTCAAATAGATCTGTAATTGTGCTTTTGTCTTGGTATTTACAATAGACCATAATATCAAGAGACAATGACATACTAAGTCTAGACTAATAGATTATTAAGGGTGTATCTACACTGCAGAATTAAAGCAGTGTGACATCACTTTTAATTGCAGTGCTCTGTCCTTCAGAATCTGGGCATTTGTAGTTTGATGAGGCACTAGAGCTCTCTAACAGACCAGGCTGAATACCTCACCAAATTACAAATCACAAGATTCTGTAATATAAGCCATGACAGTTAAAGTGGTGTCAGACTGCTTTAATTTGGCAATGTGTCTATACCACTAGTACATACCAAAGATTCTCCAGGGGTCTCATGAAGGACCAGTCAAAAAGCTATCCAGGCCTTTAACAGATCTAAGCAAATACATAGTTCAGCATTATGAAGGTGCAGTGGTGTGGAAGTGCTGTCTCTTGGATTTTATCCATTATCTAGCTATATTATCATATAAACCTTTAAAGGTTTCAGCAATCAAAAGCTAGAAAAGACCCACTAGAGCCCTGAGATCTCCATGAGAGGTGTTTCTCTCTGTCCCATCATATCCTCAGGCTCATTTTGTGGGAGTCAGAAAGAGGGTCTTATTGATGGTAGTTCCCACACTTTTGAACTCCCTCCCTAGAGAGACTGACCTCAGCTCCCTCTTTGTTCTGCTTCTAATGGCAAATCCAAATATTCATATGCCATGAGGCTTTAAAAAATTGACTGAGATGGGCTTATAATGATATGCTGTACTGTCTTCTGCTTTTTATCTAACCTCTTAATTAATTCCAATGGTTTTAACATCATAAATTGTTTCACTGTGTTTTAAGTAACTTTTATATTTATAATTTTTGATACTTTTGTATAGTTTTAATCTGTTTGGTTTTTAACATGTTGTAAGCTGTCTTGAGTCCCATTCTTGGGGAAGAAGCAGGATATAAATGAATAAAATAATAAATACAGCAGCAACAGCAGCAGCAGTAACAGAAGGGTGAAGTATAGTAGGAAAGGGCTGTTTGTCTAATCCAGGATTCACAAAAGCACACATTCTTTGGTTTCAGTCTCCATACGGCATGCAGTCCTCGGAACTTGCTGGAATAATCATAAATATGAACTTTTAGTTTTATTGAGCTGTTAGAAGATGGTGCCTCTCTCTGCCAAAGGTTGAGTGAATCTTTCAGCTATCCTCAAGCAATTCCAAGATGTGTCAATTGATAGCTGATGAAAGAGGGTAACTAAACATTTTAATTAGGACCCTCTGCCTGCAGACAACAGGCTTCTAACTGAAAAAATTCAGATGAATGAAGAATTGGTAGCCAATCTCTCTGGAGGTTATGAACCTTTGAAATGCAAAAGAATGTTTTTTTAAAAAATAGCAAAGGAAATGTTCAGACCAGCACTCAATTCAAGCATTTCTATGTTTGAAGCAGGAGTACTGAAATTTGCCTGAAATCTGGAAAGTGTACATCAAAGAATCTGGAAAGTGTGCATCAAAGCTGTTGCTCTATGCTATATCCATTCTCATTCTGCACTCCAAGGGATTCAAAGAGGCTACTGCTACTGAGATCCAAATCAGTTTGCTTGCTGTAATCATTTTTATTCCAGACTGCTTCTGCCCACTAATCACAAGATAAGTCATCTGAATTCTGAACCATGAGCAGATACCACACTTTGGATTGAACTGATAATTTCAAAATGAGAGAGTTTACAAGGACACATAAAACTCTAGCTTCTGCTTGTGACTAATACTTTGTAGAGTCCTGAACTACAGGGAAAGGCCATCAGTTGAGGGAGGGGGAAAGCCACCATAAAATGGGTGGTTTTATGAATTGACGCTTGGATATCTAAAACCCAATAACAGCTCTCATTTACTTCCACTTGGCTCCCCACATCACCTGGCTTGCCTGGGGAAATAAGTATTCATGCAGTTTTCTAATCACTTCCAGTGTGATGCTGCGGAACAGCAAGGATCAGAACAATGATTCTCACTACCAGAGAGGTTACTTAGAAAGACATTCTCTTGGCTGTCCTACAGCATACTTTCCAACTGTCACAATTTGCCAGGGAAAGTTCTAATTAATCCTCCATCATCTCATTTTTCAGATGCTTTTAAATGCCCCAGTTTCTTTCTCTTTCTCCCACTTTCCCCTCTGTGTTATCATACCAGGGAATAATACAAACAGTCTATTCTGGTATGTAAAACCAGATTAAAGTGGTTGAGATCTTGGAACAGTTGCAACAATAGAACACCAAGAAAATTCTGTTTTGCATATGTGGAAACTGTTCTAAGATATGGCATAAAAATTAAACAACTAAACAGCAAGGTGCAGTAGATAGCAGCCCCAAAATCTCCATATATGCTTTCATTTTCATTTCTGCAGCTTCAGCATTTTTTCCAATTACTCACACAACATCAAAATCTTTACCACAATATCAGGAGAGTTAGTAAATAAACTGAGAAGGAGAGAACACTAGTTATACCTTTTCTCTTCAGTACCAAAACCCTAGCCTGTGAGGTCCCCAGAGTAACTGCAACACTTGCACTACTGATAATCCTAGGAATACTTTCTCCTTTCTGGTTCTTAATGAAAGGAAGAAATAGGCAAAGCTGATGTGATGCTGCTATCAATTGTGTTACTCCACCAAACTATATGTTCTGTGCCAAAAAAAAAAAAAAAGGGAATTTATAATTTTGCAACCAATGGGGTGGGGAGTGGATTGCTATTAGTCTTTTTACATTGGTAATCTTATCATGTGCAAGCAGCTTTATTAATTCAGCACCTGCTTAAAATCAATGGTATGATATAAAGAACTCTTTGAAGTCAGTGAAAAATTATGCCTAAAAATCAATGGTGCTATATGGTCCTAAAATATGAAACGCTGTACTGTGAACCTTCTACATTTACTGGTGTGGAATTATTGGGACACAAAATCTCATTCATTTCAAAAGAAGTAAGAATAATCTCATCTACATAATTCTTCATTTTATACCTTAATTCTCACATTACTTGAAAGTAAATTCCTCTGACTTCAATAGCCCAATATAAAGATTGGGCTGTTATCTCTATTGCCATAGTAGTCAATCAAGTCATGCTTTTGAACAGGTAATCTGTTCATCATACTTGAAGAGTGAAAGTGTATGAAGGTATTTCAGTCAAAATTATAAATTTCTTCCAAACAATGAAAGCAGTCCCATCATCCACCTTGATCTACACTATGAAAGCAGTGGAATTATAGAAGCTAAAGACATTTTTACAGGCCATTTCTACCCTAATTGTGGAAAACTGATAGCTGAATGACTGGTATTATAGCTTCAGATATGTATGTATGTTTATGTAGATGCAAGCGAACTGAGTTCTAGTTTTCCAGAGGAAGAGATTGCACTGCCATGGGCACTTACATGGCCCTTCTATACGTAAAGACTTTCAGGACTGACCTGGAACAACACTTCTTCACATGTACACAAAAACCTCTCCTTTACATATAATTTCTTAATGACGTCTTTGTAATTTGGCCACATGGAAATCAATCACTTGAGAAGTTCTATCAGGATTTCAACAATTTTCATCCTGCATCAACCTGAGCCTGGAACAATCCACACAACAAATTGACACCACTGTAAACTGCAAAATGGACTTCTAAGCAACACACTCTATCAAAAACCAGAGTGCTATACGTACTTACACACTTCTAGTTTCTAACCAGAACACACTTGCAAATCTATTGTTTACAGCCAAGCCCTCCAATACAAACACATCTGCTCCCAGAAAAAGAGACTCAAAACTCTTATATTATAACAGGCATTTCTCAACCTACAATATTCACCCAGGGAGGTGAAGAAAGAAATCAAAAAGGCAAAATTAATACCCAGGAACCATCTATTACAAGACAGACCAAAATCACAAATGACAAAACATAACCCTCTCATAAACTCTAGGAAATGGGTCTTTATTGGCCCACAGACAGCCTCCAGATCTTAAACAACTACTTACTTAGAATAGGATAGAATACATGGATGATAATACCAATGACAAGATCCCGCCGCAAACCCAGATGTCAACTCTGTCCCAACATCTACTCTGAAAATATTATTACAGAGACCAATAACATCACTCATAACATCAGAGGTACATTTATTTGCTTGCCATCTACATGCTACATATATTAATATAGGATACTCAATACTGCACATGCAATATATGTTATATAACATTTAACAAAAGGAATTTTTTCAGGGAGAGTTTTGAACTCAGAGAAGCTGACTTTCTGTAAGCAGATTTCTTGTTTTCACATATCAACTCTGATTGCATCCATCTGCATCCACTGTAAAAATGTGAAATACCTGTATCACCATAAAGATCCCTTTAAAAATATACAACAAGTGACATGATTTGCATCTTTGTGGAAGCAATTGCATTCTATCCCATTCTCACAACAGTAAAAATATAATTGAAACCTGAAGCTTTAATGTCACTGTGTACTACATCTAAATAAGTGAGTGTATACCCATGAAAGCCTATGCTAAAATAAAAATAGTTTGTCTTAAAGGTACTGCCACATTCCATTTTTTTTCTTCCTCCCTACCTCCTTTTTATGCTGCAAAAAACTAACATGGCTACTTCTTTGATAACTTAACCAATGTTTCTGATTACTCAACAAAAGCAACCTAAAATTTCTCCATATACCACCATAACAATTCATCCCAATTTTCTGCCTGTTCCACCAGATCAATAAACCATTACTGCAATAAACCTCTGCCTATCCAATCATACCAATATAAATTTGATTGATATGTATGCATTATTTACAATAATCAAAATTCAGAATAGGTTTACATATTAGTGATCTAATTCTTTACTGGTTTTTTCCCCTTGAAGTAAGTAATGAATAATTTTAGCAATTTTCTTCCCACTGCAAGAAAGTCTTTGAAAACCATGCAGTTTCTGAAGGCTATTCACAATTCAGTGCAAAATATATTCTCTGAAAAATTCCCACATTGCTCTTTTGCACAGGAAACAGCTTCTTTTGTACATTTTTTTCCTATTCAGAAATACTATTTTCTGTGCGCAAAAAAGAAAAAGAAAGAAAAGAAAAAGAAAAGAAAAGATATCCTGTATCTTGTACAGAAAATGTTGTTTTCTGTTCAAATCAACAACATTTTGCACAGAAGAAATCTCCAAATGGAGCATTTTCCACACAGGGAGTAATATTTCTTCAAAGTTGTTTCCTATGCAGAAAATGTTTTTTTTATGCACAAAATAATGTGTGATATTTTTTTTACACAGATATTTCACAAGCTGAAAAGATTCTCACCAGTCAAAGATTCTTCTCATCAGAGTTTCTCAGCATTCAAATAAATGATTTTCTACCATTTTAAAAAATATTTTAAAATATTATTTCTGTCCCTAACATATTTTCCCAATGTTTCCAATATTATCTTAATTTTGCAATATTTACAAATACTTCCCACTTAGAAAGCCATTTCTAAGTCCACAATTTAAAAAATATTTTGGAAGTGCTCATGAAATTGTGTAAAACTTGCCATGAATTCTGTAAGTTTCTGATTATATTGTTATATTAAAGCAAACTCAAATTAGTAATAGGTACCTATAGTTCACTAGACTAATTCCACCATTTTTATCTTGCAAGAACTGGAACACACTGTTAACATATTTCCCCTCTGATAAATCATGTTCAGATTTCTTTTTCCTCTAAAGACTAATTCATTTTAAAGTCACAATGGGTTGCTTAATTATTAATTTCTGGATAAAAGTCTGAAAAGCTTAAAGCATAAAATTATTCAGTGTATTCTATAAATACTGCTGTCATTGCCATGAAACTTTAGATCATTTGCTCTCCAGGGCCACTTGCTTGTCTTGCAAAATTCTTGGTAACTCAATACAGATCTATGATTCTCAAAGGTAAAAATAACAGTAATAATGTCAGTATGTATAGCTGGCTCTTAATAGCTACCAGAGAGAGAGAAGAAAAAGGCAGTGTGAGCATGCATGTGGTGATAGTATGTCCATAATAATTTGGGGCTGGGGGCAGGTGGACAGCAACTCTGTCTGCTACATCACTGCGGATGATTATTTGCTACAGGAAAAAAGATGGATGCATTTCCATTGATACCCCAGCCTACTCTCCAACAACATGGAAATGGCTGTGCTTAAAACGTGTTTACACCACTATAATTTATCAACAGGTTTCAGACCATATATCAAAAACTTATAGCAGAAAAGTTAATTAAGTGTGTGGTTTCCATTCCTGGGTCTTCCTTCATGATTTCTCATGAAAGAAGGGAAAGACAGGCTGAGAATTCACCTTGTTCATTTTGGGAAGCTGTTGCAGAGACTGCTCAAAACACTGGTGGTGCGGTTCCTGGGGGTTCCAATCAGTAATAATGTCAATCAGTGTCCATCTGTTTCACCCCTAAGACAGCAGACACAGAAAGTATATTTCCTCCTATGCAGTGTTCCTAAAGTCAATTTTTTTTTGGGGGGGGGGGGGAACAGAGATTGAAATTTTTACTGTTTGGACTACAACACTCAGAAACTCCCCCCCCCCCCCCAAGTAGCATGAATCATTACAACATGTAACAGCTGTAGTCTAAAAAGGTAACTCTTCCAAACTGGGAAAAATCACTCTAATTCTGATCCAATAGATCTATGGTTACATTCAGCCTAAGAGCCAGTGCTGTGAGTGTTGGACTTTGACTGGAGACCAGGGTTCTAATCCTCAATCAATACACAGGGTAATATTGAGCAAATCACAGTCTCTCAGCCTCAAAGAAAGGCAACAGGAAAACCCTCTGAATAAATCTTACCAGAAATTCCCATGATAGGTTCACCTAAGTTAAAAATGACTTGAACGCACACAACAAGAAGAACAACAAATACCCAGAAAACATACAATATAGCCTGTTCATAATATTCACATGATTACCTATTTCATTTCAAGATGGATCTTTTCCGGAAGGCCTCCCGAGAATAGAACAATCCAATCCATTCTGAGCTCTCCCCACTCCATCCAACATTACCAGAAAATCACTGTTTTAATATCATGTTGTGTTTTTAATTAGTAAGTTTTGCATTTCAAATAGTATTATGGGGCTTTCTAGATTGGCAGGAAAGGAAGACATGAAGTTGCCTTTTCCTTAATGCTTAGCAGCTACACTGCAAGCCCCAGGTGTGTAATAAAAAGGCATAGGGCAGCTACACTGAGAAGGTGTGGGGACAACTTATCTGAAGTCTTTTCTGCTGCTCAGCAACTACATTGGAAGCTGTCAGGATGCTAGAAACACAGGCAGAGCAGCTGCACAGGTGGCAATGAATGGGGCTTTTGCCCGCACTGAACCTTTAATATTTTTGTTGTTGTTGTTGTTGCTGGCTGCGAACTGAGCAGTTGTGCAGGTACATCACACATGAACTGTGCAGTTATGAAGATCTGTCAAATTACCATTGTGGTTTCACTTCCCTTTTTTAAGTGCGCAGTTGCATCAGTGCACCACGAATGAACCCCTTTATTTTATACTAATAGTTGTTGTTGTTGTTGTTGTTGTTGTTGTGAAATCTGTTACAATTTAAGTTTATGAATAAACTTCTTTATTTTATGAATGAATTGACATTTTATGCTCAGTTGCATAACAGTTACAGCATCCCAGAGTCCCTACTGTGCATGTCTAGGGTTCGGATTAGGGCTGGAGCTAGGGTTTGGGAGCTTTAAAAAACTGCACAGTTGCACTGCAGCATTTAGATGCAGCTGCACTGTTACACCCTTTTTAAAAAGAAGCTGTGAAAAGCAGGTCCTTTTTAAAGCTGCTTTTCCCCCACTAAAATGCAAAAGAAGTGTGTTCATGCCAAACTTTCAGTGTGGGTCATCTAAAGGCTTCACTTTCATGCAGGCATGAACACACCCCTTTTTGCCAGTCTAGATCAGTCCTATATTTAATTCCTTTTAGGTGGGGGAGGTTTCTATTTTTTACCCAGGCAATGTTTTATTTAAACCTGTTTTATTCTATGTAAGCCACCTTGATTGCCCAGGCAGAAAGACGGGATATAAAAATAAAGGTATTATATTATTATGATACAAACAGCTTCATTTATATACCGCTTGATACCACCTAAGCAGTGTCTAAGTACATTTTACTTTATCTGCGATATTTCCTTTTTATTCTTAATAAATATAGAACTGAAAGGTATTCAAACCACTTCCTATATGTTATCCTAGAAATCTGCATAGCAGCCTTAACAGACCAGGGCATCATATAGTCCCATAATGCACATGAGAAGCTGAGGCTGAAAAGACTATGTCTTGCTGAAGGTCAGGTTTAAGGCAAAACATGAAGTAGTCATTTTGAGATTCATACATATGATATCCTTAACCAGTACTCTCACCAGCTCACATTTGTAGAAAGGCTTGGAGCCAGTTACTGTGAAAGATTGATACAGTTAAATGCAGTGGTTTCTGATTAGAACTGTAAATCACCTTCAGTAAATTAAGTTACCTGCCCAAAGAGATAGAAAGACTTATAATCAAATCTGGGCACCAAATGCTCCAGCAGGGGGTCATCAGTCTTTCCTTGTATTTTAAGAGTTCCACCTGTCTACATCTTCTTTCCTAAGTGTTTTGCTAAGCAATATGCACTGTCTGTGCAAAATCTAGCAGCACTGCAATGACTGGAAATGAGCAGATGGTATTCAACTGAATTAAAAGCAACAACATTTTGAGACTACGGTTCCATTGCATCAAAGAGCATACAGAAGAAATGCGGCAGTACTGCATTGATTTCCATAGGTAATGGCTCTTTTCAAATGTTACTTCAAGGTGTTGCAGGAATCAGTATTGCTTTGATTTGGCTTTGTCAAACTATTTAGGTCCACTGTATTAGAGCACACATGGGACTCCACCTGCTGCATTCAACCTTGAATTTTGATTATACAGTCATTCAAATTCCTGGGCTGGATTGGCTGCATCCTGAAGCAACCCAACCAGGATGATAAGATTCTTTCCAACACCAGGGCATAGAACCTTTCCTTGCTTTAATATAGTATATGATTTCACTTTGGTTCCCCAGTGGATGCATAATAGCATGTTTCTCTCTCACCACGCAAGAACATCCAACTTGAATCAGTCCAAAAAAATTTTCAGCTTTCTTCAGTCTGTTTGGAATACAATTTTCCTAGTGCTCCAGCCAGATTGAGGAAGGCTGGTCCTCCCAGTTCAGGATTCTGTGTCCATCAGATACCACTGGTCAGAAACTAATGGAAAGTTCACAGACAAGGTATGATACTGACAGCCTGTCTTTGTATCCAGCATCTGATACTTGGATTTATGGATGGATGGATGGATGGATAGATGGATGGAAAGACAGATGGGCAGATCTGGTTCCATTTCATGCCAGCATTGCATGTGATCATTAATAATTCTGACCCATTCTATTTTTATATCATCTGTATTTTTTTTAAAAAAAAATTGCCTTAAAATTTTGAATATTTTTTT
Source organism: Urosaurus nigricauda (assembly GCA_034509955.1). Lineage (NCBI taxonomy): Eukaryota > Metazoa > Chordata > Lepidosauria > Squamata > Phrynosomatidae > Urosaurus > Urosaurus nigricauda. The sequence goes on from JAOEGL010000003.1 coordinate 44,673,884, forward strand.
CACAGAATCACCATGTTTGTACACTTCCACTTTATCCTACAATACAAATTTGTATATGTATATTGAAATTTTGTGTACACTTTGTCTTTTTTGTTGAAACCATATTACAAAATTTGGTAAAGTGCAAAACGGAAAGAGGGAATTCTGATCCACTTATAACCTGGGAAGTATAAATCAGGATGATTGACTTAAAATGCAGATCGAATGAACTCTTTAAATGGCTATAGTCAAAATCAGAACATGAAAGTGGCTGATAGGGTTTAGAGAAGGGTTTGGAGGTCACAGAGGTCCACTTGTAAATGCCCACTTTTCCCCATACCAGCCCAAGAACCAATCCAGGTTGGGCCCTCGGCAAGGAAAGCAAGGTTTCTCTTCCATGTTTTCAAAGGACAGGCTTTGAATTATGTCAAGAAAAAAGAGAAATCTCTCACCTGATGATCTCTAGCAGATTTGTCTAGGAAGATATAATCTTTCAGATAGTCTGGACCTCAACCCGATAGGATTTTATAGGTCATAACCAGCACTTTGAATTGTCTCTGGAAACAAACTGGTAGCCAGTGAAGCTGTTTCAATAAGAGTTATATGTTCCCTGTAACTCCCTGTAACTGGCCCCAATCAGCATTCTGGCCACAGCATCTTGAACTCTCTGAAATCTTCAGGCAAGGGATTATTGTTTGTTCCACCAACACATACATTTGCCTGTTCTCTATCTGTTTTATAACTAGTATAACTATTTTAAGTATGTAATCTGTACTTGATTGTTATTTTGTTGTCAGGGGAAGAGTTGGGGAATGTTTCATTGCTTATTATGTTTTGTTATGTTTGATTATTATGCCATGTCATGTTAGTTTAACATACATAATTTGATATTGATTCTTGTTCTGCTGCCAGGGAAGTGCTGGATATTGCCATTTAGATTATTATGCTATGTATTTTGGATTTTGTACTCTATTTTTTATTTATTTTTGTATAATTACTTTATTGTAATTATATTTGCTGTGATGTATTTGATGGGGGGGTGTATTTTGTATTTTTGATTCCTTTGTTTTGTAATCCTCCTTGATTCCACAAGGAAAAGGCAGAATATAAATAGATCTTATTATTATTATTATTATTATTATTATTATTAATTATTCAGCTCTGTCAAGTCTGTGATCTTTTCAAAATCTGGCTCTACATTTGTAGAATGGTCTTCCTTTGAACTTCTAGACAGAAGAGCATCTCACTTGTTTTCATAAAGGCTTTAAGGCTTGCCTCTTTGATTCACCAGATTAAGCCGCTGAGTTGTGTCTGAGGTTGCTGGGATGGGTGGTGACTCGTGGTATGTCAAGCATTTTATTTATATAGTTATCATTTATTGTCTTTGTCTCTGTATATGTTTGATGTTCTAGACTTTGTTGTTGTTGCTGTTGTTGTTATGGGTCACCTTAGCCAGATCTGACTTCTCAAGGAATGGACTCAGCTAACTCTTTAGTCTTAAGCGTCCAAACATCTCCGGGACACCACTGAAACCTGAGCAAGGGAATGAGAGAGATACAGAGTTGTGATGGGAAGAAGAGAAGGATCATATTGGTGATACTGAATTCCAAAACTTCAGATAATGTTTTCCAGCAGGTTCATTACCAGGAGCTGCTTCTTGTAATTTCACTCATGTAAAGGGTCTGCCCCTGCAGTATCACAAAGAGTCATCAGGTTTTGATGCCAATATCTCAGGGTCAGGGTTAGTCCTGACCTGGCAACCATGCTCCCAGCCTAATAGTACAAGAAATGTGTCAGAGTAACTCTTGGCATGGCCTTCTTTTGTGCTGCTGGCATTATGACTGCATTCCTGGACCAGAGGAAATTTAAATCTGGTGTAACTTGACTGCTCTCTCTCATCCTGGCCCTGTGTTGTCCCTTTTTGGGCTTTCTATCAGAAGATCTTAAACAATGATAGTTCTTCTGGAAGATTGCTCTGTTGGCAGATCTTTGAGTTCAGATTACAGTGTAAATCTGAACTAAAGGAGAAATCAGGAAGCATATTCATAAAACCAGTCAAAATCCAGGTCAGAACTGAAAGCAACTCCTCAAACAGGGATGGGTGATAATTCATTTTAATTTATTTCTGAAAAGAATTGCCAACATGGAAGAATTTATTCTTATTCATCATGGAAGAATTTATTTTAAAAAATGAATGTGAGAACAACTACACTTGTCCCTCCACATTCACTAGGGTTAGGGACACAGGACACTCATGAATTAAGGAGGGAACCTAGATATTCCTAGAATATATTTTAAAAATCCATGAATAATCAAATCTGCAAAAGCCAAGCTGAGAAGATAGAGGGATGAGTGTAGTACTAACATATTTGTTTTCAGGGCAGGGCTTAAGTTTTCAAAGCTTGTATTTAAATTCTTTTGCACAGTATTCAGCTATGTTCGTGTTGAAATATACTTGCCTTCTCATTCTTCTGGGAGCCTCTTCAACTCTAACACCTATATGACAGCGAGGTACAACCTGTTTTTCACTGTGCTGGGAAATAGTGTACCTCATGAAACTGGGTGGTTTGTTTTTGAAGAATGTGCCCCATGTTCTAGAAGAGTTTCTTCCTGATGTTTTGCCAGCATCTGTGGCTGGCACCTTCAGAGTCTCTGTCTCTGAAGATTCCAGCCACAGGTGCTGGTGAAACATCAGGAAGAAACTTTTCTAGAACATGCCCACACAGCCTAAAAAACCCACAAAAAAATATGGAGGCCGGCCATGAAAGCCTTTGACTTCACAATGTGCTCCATATTTGGTATGTAAAGAAATTGAGATTCAAAACAGGAGTAAAACTATTGGAGATTTACCTAGTCCTGCCTCAAAGGAATTTGTTCCCCCTCCCAACTATCTTCTTATTCACTGCCCCCTCCCCCTCAATCCAAACAGGATATGTTTATTGCTGCTCAGAGCACCTGAGTAATGAGAAAAGGTTCCCTTTATCTCAAACCTGGAAGACTCAGTTCGGTCTTTCCACTTTTCTGCTGCTGTGTAGGAAAGAATAGGACATGGCATCTAGTCATTCAAGGTCAAATTCATAGCTTTTTGAAGTCAGTGGAAAGTGTCCGCTGGGCTTTATGGGAATCAGTAGCACAAGGACTTGCAATTTCACTGAACGACATAAACAAACAATATGCAAGTAAGTACAGGGAAGGGAAGATGGATGGAATGTGACAGCAAAAACAGTATGACAGCAGTGAAACACAATGCTTGCAGCTTTAGTGGCCCCATGGTGTTTGTTTACATTTTACTATTTTATTAAGAGCCAAGGAATCTACAGTGAATCCCCCAAAGTCTAAACTTTGAGAAGATAAAACATTATTTTAATGCTTACCAGAAACCTGAAGGCTTTTAGCCAGTGCACTGTGACTGAAATATGCAGCCGTAGAATCCCATCTGATTCCGATGCCATAGATATATTGTCTAAGTAAATAAAGTGTTTTGACTCCTGAAGATATGAAGCAATGCATTTGATCTCATTGCCAACACAAATAGCACTGGAGCATTACAAGGCTTTCCTTATGCTCTTTTCTACCAATCTAGTACTGCTTGGGAAAACAAGAAGAATTGCTGTTTTATTTTTATGTAACTTGGTCAAAAGGAAGAGACTGGAAGGAGGAACTGATCATACCAAAATACACATGCAGAGAGCTACAGTCTATGACAAACTCACCAGTGTAATCTCTTCCCATTCTTTCATTCAGAATACTCATACTCCTATACAACCTAACAGATTGCATAGCCTTTCTTTTTTAAACAGATGCAGGAGAGGCAAACTAAACAACTTCTTCAGAAAGACATAACTTGGGGAGATTTGACTATAAGTGTCATATCTGTGGTTATGAACCCCCATGTTTATATTCCTGTAAATAAAAGGCATATAGAAAGCTGCTCTATCAATTTAAAGTAACTTCTAGTTTGATCTGAAATAATGACTTATCAAATTACCAGTTTAACCAGACATGAAATTATTAAGATTGTGAATGGTTCTGCATAATGGTTTCCCAGGCTTTGTTGTCTGAACAACAGGTTTCATTTATCAACCACACACTGCCTTTCAGTTATTCTCAAGGTGCTACAAGATCTCTCTACATACTGATTCCACAGACTAACACGTCTATATCTTTGAATTCACACACTACCTTGGTTCATGTTGCCTGCCTTATCTTTGGCTACACATTCTGGCTCTTATTCTCAGTTATCTGCTATGGGACCTGATCCCCAGCCTGTTTTCAACAATGTCTCCTTACTCTGCCCCTTTGCTCATCTTCAGCACAGATGGTCCCTATCAATGGCCTATGTTGCAGCTTGGTCAAAAGGGGATAAGGGATTAGACAAATCCGCTGAGATCTATGCCTATCAGTCATAGTAAAGTGAAACAACATTTCCAGATTCAGAGGCACAGAGCCTGTGCAACCAGTTACAGGAGGGCAGTTGTTTTTACATGCTGCTTCAGGGCATGGCTGGAATCCATGTTGACCTGATTGATGATTCAGACTTTTGTGATCATCTTCTAAAAGCAAATACATGTTATAGGTGTAGTTCAGTGGAAAGGTTTCCTGTTAACTGTCCCCTTCCCCCAAGACCAAGTGGATTACTTTGCTTTTGTGATGCTCCCTTTTCTGTCAGTCCAATATATGCCTTCAACAGCTTTATCACCCAGAATCTCTACTGATCACCCTACACTCCAGTGACATGGAAATAGCTGTATTGGGGGAGCTAATGTAACAGGAGGCTTCTAGTGTGGGTAGCACAGGGAGTCATAGGAAGGGATACATAGCTATGTGACAGATATGACTCCCATAAAAGATTCTAGGGATTGTTGTTGTTGTTGTTGTTGTTGTTATTTTCTGCTTTTCCCCAAAAATTAGGATTCAAAGTGGTTCACAATTTAAAATAACAATACAATTAAAAGCATACAAAATGTGAGCATTAAAACAGCATTAAACTATTACAGTATTAAAACAAATCACACTAGAAAATAATAAAATACCATTTTAAAAAGATAAAAACATTTTTTAAAAAAATATCTACTGTTGTAATCTGCTTTGATTCCTCAAGATTAAGCGGAATAGAAATAAATATTATTATTATTACTCAGTGCCAATGTCAAATTCAGGCTCTTGTGAGAACAAAACTTTCCCTGATAAGAATGAAGTTATGTGCAGAACAGCTCCTTCCAAACATATCAGAGTGCCAATGTGATATTTAGGAGACATAGGTCCAAAACACACACCAGAAATAATCCAGTTTGACACCACTATAACAGCTCTGCTTTTGTGCTGTGAATTCTGGGAACTATAGTTTTGTGAGACATTTAGCCTTCTCTGGTGCCAGAATAAACTACAATTCCCAGGATTTCCTAGCACTGAGACAGGGCAGTTAAAGCAGTCTCAAACTGGAATATTTCTGCAGTGTGTTTTGGACTATAAAGAAGCAAACGTGCATATGCAACCATGAAAGAGTTATACACACATACACACACAAAGAAATTCTAAGAAATAAGAGAATGTTGGATAGCAATGATTTGGAGGGGGGAATATCAAGAAAAGCTGATTGTGGGTAGAAAAAGTGCTAAAATCACTAAAAGTATTGCTGAACATATATTATACTCTCCAACTGTCCCAGTTTGGTAGGTGCAATCCTAATGAATCCTCCCTTATTCCATTTTTTTCTGCTTTGACCTCAGCTTAATTCAGTTGCTGCAAACTGAGTTCAAAATGCACTCAGCTCAGTAGAGAAAAGAGAGGAAGAGAGTGGAATGTGAGCCCAGGCAAAACCAAACTCTTGCAGCCTCCCCTAGTTGTCTATTTTTCCATATTAATAAATTTTGCCATCATGACCACAGTCTGAAGTTGCTTGGCCACATGTGTCCCAGTTTTGTTGGAGGGTGTGATATAGTTCTGTTTCAGATGCTGATTCCACAAAGACACTTTCTGTGGAAAGTTAGATCTGTTGTTGAATGCCAGAGTGCTGTCTAATTTGTATTTTTGATTGTGAGTTTATAAGGCAAGTAGAGTAGGAAGTGTGGTCCCATGCCAATCAGACATTTGTTGTAAAGGAATCCTTGTAAAATGCAAGACATTGGGAAAAGACTTTAAGCTGAACCTAGGAGTCTGGGATTCTGAAACTTATAAATCATTCTGTAGAGTTTGACAAGTTTTTGTGCTGAAAATGGAAAAGATCCAACAAGAAACAAAAATGTTATTTATTAATAATCCCACTAGCAAGATGGGGATGTAATTCTATTGATAAGTTACCAATAGCTTGTGTAAACCTTATTGGGGGGAAACAAAATTAAATAGAAAACAGGCCAGGGGTTTTACTTACATATGTCTCCCTTTCCAGACTGTAGTTATGCTGTTTTCAAGGGCAGCAGGGAGGAAAATGATTGACACTAAAATGAGGGTCTTTTGCATTTTTTAAAAATGCATTTTCATTTGTTTCCCATTTCTATTGCATCATTCTTATATATCCATTCAAGGCTAGACCACAGTTGAGTTAATAACACATATTTCCAAGTTATAGTATTTAATGTTATAGATAGTGAGATATTTCCATTGAGGAATAGTGCAAGCTTTAGAAAGTTAGCCTTTTGAACAACAATCACCTGTGGCCTTAATAACTAGGGGTTTCTAAGAGCTGCAGTCCAAAATGTAGTCCAAGCTCTGTAATTTTCATATTCATTTTTTTAAAAGCATCAAAGTCAGTGAAGAAGTAGTCTTCTCAAATTCCTCCTGTAGAATTTTATCTTAGATTAATGATTCACAAAGCCAGATTGTATTCAACAGATCTATCCAACTGAATTTTAAATTAGAAGAAGAATGCAAAGGAACACAAAAGCTGGCTTAAGTCATATTGAGTTCCTTGTGTAAGTGATTTTAAAGATGAGAATGGATTTATCAGGAATATACCCTGATTTATCTAACTGTTCCAACCATTCAAGAATATCATTTTATCCATCTAATGATATAATTCTGATACAATGTATGTACACAGCCTATAAGAGCTGTTAGATCTGATCTGACTGGATGAAGAGAATAAAATCAATCATTAAAGTAGAATCGGTGGGCTATACAAATGAGGTGACCTTTTACCCACAAGTTGCATAATTCAGTGGCCACTGAACTGTACATGATTCCAGTATTAAATTATTTATTTGTTTATTTGTTTAATTTCAATCCCGCCTTTCTCCTTAAAGGGACCCAAGCTGGCTCACAATACAATGCCATAGTACAATTAAAACATCAGCTAAAAACAATATAAAATTACAAATATTAAAACCACAATAAAATCACAATACCCATCCCATGTCTAGACAATAGAAGCCTGCCTGAACAGAGCATTTTTACTGCTGACAAAAGGCAAGCAAGAAGGGGGCCAGCCTTGTTTCTCATGGAAGGGCATTCCAGAGGGCAGGAGCAGTCACCGAGAAGGCTCTCTCTCTCTTGTGTCCTCCACAGGCGAGCCTGTGATGGTGCATGGACCAAGAGAAAGCCTTCCCCGGAAGATCTTAGGTTTCTAACAGGTTTGTACAGGGAGATACAGACTCTCAAATAATCTGGACTTAAGCCATGTAGGGATTTATAAGTCATAACCAGCACTTTGAATTGTGCCTGGAAATGGACCTGTAGGCAGTGAAGCAAGGGAGGTATGTGGTCCCTATAACTGGCCCCAGTCAGCATTCTGGCAGTAATGTTTTCGACCCACTGAAGTTTCTGAACAGTTTCCAAAGGCAGCCCCACGTAGAGTGAATTGCAGTAGTCCAAATGGGATTTAATCAAGGAATGTGTCACTGTAGCCAGATCTGATGTCTCAAGGAATGGACACAGCTGGTGCATAAGTTTTAACTGTGCAAATGCACTCCTGGCCACTGCTGAAACCTGGGCATCCAGGCTCAGAGTGGAGTCCAGGAGCACACCCAAGCTGCGAGCCTGAGATTTCAGGGGGAGTATAACCCCATCCAGCACAGGCAATGTCCCTATTCCCTGATCTGCCTTACCACTGACCAGGAGCACCTCTGTCTTGTCTGGATTAAGTTTAAATTTGTTTGCCCTCATCCAGTCCATTACTGACCGTAGACACTGGTTCAGTACAGAGACAGTTTCCTTGGAATCAGGTGGAAAGGAAAGATAGAGTTGGGTGTCATCTGCATATTGGTGACACCTCACCCCAAAATTCCAGATGACCTCTCACAGCAGTTTCATGTAGACGTTGAATAACATGGGGGACAAAATGGAACCTTGTGGGACTCCACAGGGCAGTGACCAAGGAGTCTCCCAACACCATCTTTTGAGTCCAACCTTCCAAGAAGGACCAGAACCACTGCCTAACAGTGCCCCTAAGTCCCAGCCCAGAGAGGCAGCTCAGAAGGATACCATGGTATTGAAAGCTGCTGAGAGATCTAGCAGGACCAGCAGGGACAAATTCCCCCTGTCCATTTCCCTGCAGAGGTCATCCACCAAAGCGACTAAAGCTGTCTCCATCTCATAGCCAGGTCTGAAGCCAGACTGAAATGGATCTAGAAAATCTGTATCATCCAGATCCAGAATCCCTGGAGCTGATAGGCCACTACTCGCTCCAGAACCTAGTCCAGGAATGGAATATTAGAGACTGGCTGATAGTTATCCAGGATGGCAGGATCCAGGGAGGTCTTTTTCAGTAATGGCCTTTCCACAGCCTCCTTTAGGCAGGATGGCAATCTACCTTGCTGTAGTGAAGCATTCACCAATCCCCTTACCCACTCGGCCAGTCCCTCTCCAGCTGCTTTCAGGAGCAAGGAAGGGCAAGGATCCAATATGTGCATTGTAGCCCTCACTTCTCCAAGGATTTTGTTCACATCATCAGGCTGTGCAGACCAAAACTTATCCAATAAAACAGGACAAGAAGGTACCAAGATTACATCCACTTGACCTGCATCAAGTCAGAGCATCCAGGTCAGAGCGAATCCGCACGATTTTGTCTGCAAAGTGTCTTGCAAATTCTTCACAGCAAGCTGTCGAGTGGTCTTTGTTTTCTTCTTGGGGGCCAGAGTGCAAAAAGCCCTTGGCCACTCAATACAGCTCTGCTAGACAACACTGTACAGATGCAATGCTGGCAGAGAAGTGTAGAATCATAGAATCATAGAGTTGGAAGAGGCCACAACGGCCATCCAGTCCAACCCCCTGCCCTGCACGAAATCCCAATCAAAGCATCCCTGACAGATGGCCATCCAGCTTCTGCTTAAAGACCTCCAAGGAAGGAGACCCCACCACTCTCCAAGGGAGTGTGTTCCACTGTCGAACAGCCCTTACTGTCAGGAAGTTCTTCCTAATGTTGAGATGGAAATTCTTTTCCTGGAGCTTGCATCCATTGTTCCGGGTCCTGTTCTCTGGAGCAGCAGAAAACATGCTTTTTCCCTACTCAATGTGACATCCCTTCAGATACTTAAAGAGGGCTATCATATCACCTTCCTAAGTTTCTCTTCTCCAGCCTAAACATCCCCAGCTCCCTAAGTCATTCCAGACCCTTCACCATTTTAGTCACCCTCCTTTGGACCTGCTCCAGTTTTTCCCCATCCTTTTTGAATTGTTGTTCCAGAACTGGACACAGTATTCCAGGTGGGGCCTGATCAAAGCAGAATAGAGTGGCACTATTACTTCCCTGGATCTAGACACTATGCTTCTGTTGATGCAGTCTAAAATTGCATTGGCTTTTTTAGCTGCTGCATTGCACTGTTGACTCATGTTCAATTTGTGGCCTACTTGGACTCCTAGATCCCTTTCTCATGTGGTCTCATTCAGCCAGGTGTCCCCCATCCTATATCTGTGCATTTCATTTTTCCACCCTAAGTGCAGAAGCTTACATTTCTCCATGTTGAATTTCATTTTGTTAGCATTGGCCCAGCTTTCTAGTCTATTCAGGTCATTTTGAATTTTGATCCTGTTCTTTATGGTATTAGCTACTCCTCCTAATTTGCTGTCATCTGCAAATTTGATAAATATGGCCCCCAATACTGTCATCCAAGTCATTAATAAAGATGTTGAATAGCACTGGGCCCAGGACAGAGCCCTGTGGGACCCCACTTGTCACTTCTTTCCAGGATGAAAAGGAGCCATTGTTCAGCACCCTTTGAGTTCAGCCAGTCAACCAGTTACAAATCCATGTAACGGTTACCTTGTCTAGCCCACATTTTACAAGCTTGTTTGCAAGAATGTCATTGGGAACCTTGTCCCAATCCTTACTGAAATCAAGATATACTATGTCCACAGCATTCCCTTCATCTACCAAGCTGGTAATTCTATATAAAAAAAGAGAGATAAGATTTGTCTGGCATGACTTGTTTCTCTGAAATCCATGTTGACTTTTTGTGATTATGGAATTATCTTCAAGATGTTCACAGACTCTCTGTTTATTGATCTGCTCCAGAATCTTTCTTAGACTTAATGTCAGACGAAGTGGACGATAATTGTTGGGATCCTCTTTTTCCCCCTTTTTGAAGATGGGGACAACATTTGCCCTCCTCCAGTCTGCTGGGACTTCTCCTGTTCTCCAGGAGTTCTCAAAGATTATTTTCAATGGCTCCGATATTACATTTGCCAGTTCTTTTAATACCCTTGGATGTAGTTCATCTGGTCCTGGAGACAGGTCCAGAATATGTTCTGCTGCATGAGTGGCACTAGATATTACTTGGGACAGCCCCATGGTTGTCATGGCAGACATGAAATCCTGAGCTGCTCCTGACAGAGCATCCCTGCATGGATTTTGAAGTCCCACAGAACAACAAGCCGAGGGGACTCCAAGGCCTCTGCAGAGATCAACTCAGCCAGCTCGGGCAGGGAGACATTTGTGCAGTGGAGTGATCAGTACACCAACAGAACCTCTATCTGTCCTGGCTACCCACCTTTACGTAGACACACTTACAGTAGATTTTGGGACAAGACACCTGGTAAGGGAGGTTGAATCTCAATAGGTTACTGCAACCCCACACCCCACCCAGTAATAAGCTTTTCCTGGGCTGTGGAGGTGGCAGTTCTCTCTCCTCTGTGCTAGCTCCCCACAGCCCCAACCAGCACCCAGCTTGTATCCCCTTTCCAAGGAGCCAGGTGTTTCTCCCTGGCTAAGTAGCCAGGAACGAGCTCAGCGTCTGGACCTTGATTCTGGCAGGGAGCAGCTCACAGAGTGCTCCAGGTAAGGTGAGGCCAGCAGCAGCAGCAACAGGCAAGTGGTAATAACCTCTTCCAGGAGTGTGGGGGTGGCAGTTCTTTTCTTCCCTCTGTGCCAGCTCCCCCTTTGCATACATATTTTTAAAATATTGTTTCAGCTCACACCCTGCTAATTGATGTTTTATAGTGCTGTTGTTTTCAAATGACTGAGCTATTCTCAAAATAGCATGATATTTATTTATTAGAATGGCCATTCTTTGTTTATGCATAGATTAATTATCTGACATATGCTTATAAATTCCACCTTATTAAGGACTATGTCCTGATATGTGGCCATAAACAAGCCTTTAAATAATTATTTGAATACATTATATACTATGATATGATTACTGCATTGATATGATTCTTACTCACAGAATGAATGCTTCTTCACTCTGCATAAACTTTTACATAGGACCATGTGGCCAAATATTCCTTTTTGATCAGTAGTTGTTGATTTAAACTAGCCCTCTCTGTGCATGAGAGAGTGTTTGTGTTTTTACTAGGAATTACTGCATACTGATAAACACTAGATTTTTCTTGTTATTTATCAGCTAATGTACTCTAGCTTCTTAGCTTAACAATGTTGCACAGTGTGTAGTCACCTGATAATTTTGGATGTCACTTGTTACTCATTTCTTTTACTGGTTTATTAAATAATGTTAATTTTCTGCTATGCACATTATATTTTAAAGAAAATTTATTATATACTGTACTGTATCTCCTTTTGCTTCCTTAGGTTATTTTGAAACATTAGGTCTTTAGAAGTCTATTTATTTTGCATCATTAAAGACATGGATATTGATCTGTTTGGGCCACAGCACACACTATCATTTTAAAAAGAAGGTCATTAAAGTCATTAAATTCTAATGTTCAGCAATGCAATTCCAGATATTTTAATACAGGAAGTCATTATCTTCAGGGATGGTGTACCTCCTCACATAACACTCAGTTGGCTGATGCCCTAAAGAAAATCACGTCATAAAAACTTTATGAAATACGGAGATGAAAAGTAACCAGTCAGCTACAGGATGCACAGATGAACAAATTAATCAGATCTACAAACTATTGGTTGTGGATATTTTTTAAAATATTTGTGAATAGTTAGGCATGATTAGAAATATCCATGTATTGAAACCAACATTAACATGATATAAAATGGAGACCAAATATAGAACAGATCAAAAGGAATGAAGGGTAGAATCTTCACTGATGCCAAAGAGATTTTTCGAAATGCCAGTGGAGTGGGAAAAGACATAGTTATTAAAAAAAAAAAAAAACACTCTATCTCTCTTTAGAAAATTGCAACAAGCCATGATTTAACTCCCACAGATCGAGCAGAAACGAAGCTAATATTGACTGACATACTCTACCCCCATAGCTGGGAGTAAATGCTGCTAAAACTCAGGAAACTTATTTGTAAGTAGACATGTAGAATATCTCAATATAGCTTGATTGGAAGGAGAGGTATGACTTGGTTATGTAGTTTCTTATGGGTTTTAGCACCAAAAACCAGCAAGAAGATTACAGAGCTACTACGGATAGTATTCATCTTTGTAATCTCTCAACAGTGCCATGGCCATCTTCTTCTCTTTTCTCTGAGGAAAATGTCCTTATCTGTTGTTTCACCTTCAGCCCCCCACATCTTATGAAGGCCACCATTGCCAAAATCATTCATTTTTCATCATACTAATTGCACACCACTACTGTGTACATGATTTCACTAGCTTCCCATCTTAATCTAGCTCAAGTCCCTGATCCTTACCTCTCAAGTTCTCTGTGTTCTTACTCTATCAGTAACCTCTCCACTCAAATGTCTAGTTCTTTCCTATTATGCTTTATTCCTTCATATCGGCCTAACTCAATTGTCCAAAGATTCAGTGCTTTTTTTCTTACCCCATAAGCTTGAAACTGCCTGCTAGAACATCTTTCTGAAGCTACTCCTCTTGCTTTACTCTTCCAGTCACTTTTTCTATGAGGCTTCTATTTCAGGTGCTTGATTCTATTGCCCTGCTAGATCAGCCACTAAGTTTAGGCATATACCAAGTTTGGTCTTACTCTTTCCTTATTTGTCCTTTCTTCTTTCCCTCCCTCTTGTTGTTTCAAATTTTAGGTTGTTAAATTCCTCAGGACAAAGTACACTTGTACTCTCTAAAGTATCACACACTACATATGATATATAAGTATTCAGAGCTGCTCTTACCTTTGTATAGATTGGGGTGCTTACCTGAAGCAAAGATGCAGAAGAGCAGTGGTTGAAATCCATGCATGTTCCTCTTGAGCCCCTGGCTGTTCCCCTTAATTAAAGCTACATGTCACATTGCCTGAGTGGGCCTCTAAACTAGACTGTTACATCATGCATAAAGTGCTTCGCACATTTCAGCTCTGGTGTTAAGATTTAGCTTCTTAGACCTAAATACTTACTATGCTCAATTTTAACAACATAGTTCCAAAAAGCCCTATATGGCTTAGATCCAGACTATCTGAAAGACCGTATCTCCCTATAGAAACTTGCAGGACTTCTAAGATCATCAAAGGAAGGCTTTCTCTTAGATCTGCTGCCATCACAAGACTTGCTTAGTGAAGACACGAGAAAGAGCCTTCTCAAAAGCTGCTCTCATTCTCTGGAAAGCCCATCCATGGGAGGTTAGACTGGTTCCCCCCTCCCTGTTTACCTTTCACTGGCAGGGAAAGATATTTTTGTTCAAGCATGCTTTTAATGTGTAATCATTGTCAGCTAGGCATTTTAATGGAATGTGTGGGGCTCGACAGACCTCTCCAAATGGGTGAGCTGGAGGCACTTTTTTTTGTTGCTGAGGAACACCGCAGCAGCCAAACCGTGCAGCGTCCCTCAACAGTAAAAAGAACTGGTGCAATTTGGAGGCTCGTTTCCATAGGTTGTAAAAAAAGTTTTGACTTGCTCTGCAGGCACTTGACTTGCTCTGCACCCAATACTTTTCCATCCCTTGTAGAAAAATGAAAATATGATAATTCCAAGAACAGCTCAAATTCCTTTCATTCTAGTCAGGTATGCTCTAGGCACCTATCAAATGGAGGTTGCACAGGTGATAAACTACAGCAGGTATCAATATAGAGTAGGGAAAGCTGGGCAATGCACACCAATATGTCAAAAACATTCTGTTTTGCATTGTGATTGCATGATGCCCAATGGAGGCATTAGAGGAATTCTCCACAAATGAGAAAAATCTAAATCATCTTCTGACCAAGTGAATATTTTCGCAAGCAACCGTCCACCTTTTTTTCTGATTTTTGCAATTTATGATGTTTTGCCTTGTCACGTTTGAGTCATACTTTGTAATACATTCAAAACCTATAAATTGACATTATTGGTTTAAATTTCACTTGTTTAACTTGTTTATAAAGGGGTAGCAAAACAAGCAAGTTATATTGGGGGATTTTTTTTTTTGGCAAGAGAATGTGAGCAAGTTGATGATGAATCCTTCCAGTTTGAGTTACAACCACCACCAGTTCTGAGTATCCTGGCAAATTTGGGGAAAGGGGGCACTACAATTTCCTTTCCTCCTACCTCCTTCTTCTAACCTTTTCTTATGCACAAGCAGTTTCATACATTTTTACTGGTTATTTTTAATGAAGTGAGAGCATTATAAACTTGTATCATGGGTCTCCCTCCTACACCAACTCCACAGGCCTTCTTCCCATTCATACATGCATGAACTGTGAAAATAATTGTTTTAATTCTGAAACTGCTGTTACCTATTTTACATTTCTGAAAAAATGCCCACCTTTGTGTCCTTTGTTAAATAATAACTGGTGTTCTGCCTCCAGCTTTGCCAACAATTGTGTAACTTTTTGGTCATTAAAGAGATTCTCCTGTGTATATCTTAATTCTAATGGACCAATGTGAAGCCAAATTAGGACAATGAATTCAAAGCTTGATTTTTCTGGCCTTTTATTGCAAAATTCTAAATAAGCCATTCCTTATGAATTTACTTTGCAAGCTCACACTTTGCAGATAAAATGTCTAGGTGACTGCAGAGCACGTCAAAACTTTTTTCACCATGTGCCATAGTTAGCGACAGTGTGCAAAAATTCCACACTACTATGCACACTTCATGGAAAGTTAGTTACAGTTATTTCCATTTAATAAATTTCTGTGGATAGTGAGCAATCTTGTCAAAAGGTAGATTTTATTTCTATGAGCTTCTGTAGGATGACTTTGTCATTGTGTATCTGGTTGTAGCAGAGATGTACAATTGTGTGTGAGGGCATAGGTCAATTCCTGCCAGGCTCTCTTGTTCTGCCTCCCCACAGCAGGCCCAAATGTCTCAGTTTTCCTCTGCATTCCCTCTCAAAATGTCAGCAGAAAGTAATATGGAGTTTCAGAGTGCTGGTGGGGTGGGGTGAAGATATGTTTGCATGTCTTCACATTTTTGAAGGGCTTTCAATGTAGTTTCTGTAAAAACAAACAAACAAACAAACAAAAAACACCTGAAAATCACACCTTTTTAATGGGGTCTGTGGATCTTTGTGGGGCTGTTGAGGGCTTGAGGAGCCACACAAATGGTCAGGGAGTCACATGTAGCTCAGGGCCACATTATGTCCACCTCTGGGATGGGCCACTCAGCAGGCATTTCTTCATCCCAGAGTAGCTATTTCTCCATCCACTTCTGCTCTCCAATGGCCATTAACTGGCTGTGTTGGGAGCTGGGACAGGTAACAGGTGATTTTTTTAAAAAAAAATGAAGTGAGAATCACTGCATGAGGGAAGTGGTGAATTTCTCCACCTGCAACAACTACACAACAACAAAAAAGCATACAGTAGTTTCATGCCAGTGTGTATCAGTAACAGCAGGCCAACAATTGTCAGTAAAATACACATTTTATTTTATATGTTATTTTATTTATATGCTGCTTTATCCCAGAGTGAGAGAAAGGGTTTATAGAACATGACCAGGAGTTTGGTGCACCAGCTTTCATTCTCATACTAGGCACAGGATGTAAACTCACAGGGCAGACTGTATTGCACAGCTCCATCCTTGGGAAGTACTCATCCCATAACCGACCTGGGCTTCTCCTAGACTTTTTTAAAAAAATAGGATTTTCACATTCTTTAAAAGATTCAGGAGAAGCCTGGATTGGGTACTGGATGAAATGGCCTGGAAATGGAGCTGTGCAATGCAATCTGTCCCTGTGAGCTTACATCCTGCGCCTAGCATGGGAATGAAAGCTCATGTGCTAATCTCTTAAACTGGAAGCTATGTATTTAAAATTGAGCATAGTAAGTACTTAGGTCTAAGAAACTAAATTTTAACACTAGAGTTAAAATGTATGAAGTATTTTATGCATGAGGTCAGTCTAGTTAAGAGGCCTAGCTCAGGCACTGTGGCATGTAGCTTTATCCAAAGTAGTTCATAGATAAAAATGGTTAAAAGTTTAAATAAAACACAGGCCCAGTGCAAATGGGTGTGAAGCGTTGTCCTGGCGCCAATTCTAGGGTTTGGGAGCACACGCTCCTGAACCCTATTCTGTAATGGCAGCATCATCATGGTGGCCTCCCGTCCACACAGGGGCCACCATGATGACGCAAGTGCAGCGTATCATCCTCACATTGCAGTGCCACACTTGTGTCATCGATGTGCGCCAGTAAATAAGAATCTAGCACCCAAGTGGAGACAGAATGTTAATACATGAACAAGGCACTTTGCACATATTCAAAAGTATTTTCTCTTCTTTATTTTAAATTCACACTTTCCCAAACATAGAGAAAGTGCATTCGAAAGCTAAACCTTTGGGAGCTATAGCTCACATTAAGATCTTCTTGCAGCTGTGTCAAATATTTTTTGTAGATATGTAAATGTTACATACCAGCCACAATATACACAGTCTCTAGTCTAGAATACTACTGATCCAATACACCAAGTCTGGACTCCTGTTGGTTTCTTATGCATGAGTAAGTGCCCTCTAACAGATTTATTTTCTAAAACAGAATGTTTACATTCAGATTAGAGTTGTGGAAGTGAAGTTGTACATGTGATGCTATTGTGAAGATGCATTGCTCCTGCAAATGCTCATTGTACTTTGCTCATATGAGTACACATTATGCATTGGGTTGCACATTCAGTTGTACTTAACTATCATGTAGCCCTATGAGCATAAATTTACCGTTTCCCCAGTGCAAGATGTCAGCCCAGAAACCAAAATCAATGAGATCCTTACTCTGCTCCTTCTGTCACTAGCTGCTGCATCTCTTTTCATTTCTCTTCACTGTTGCCTACTTTCTTGCCAAGGAGAGAGCTGTCAAGAAAGCAAAACAATTGATTTTGTTTCTCCTCCTTCTCCTGTTTCTCTTCCTTTCTGCTTCTCTCTCTAAGACAAAAGGAGAAGGAAGAGCAATGAACAATGGTGAGAAAGAAAAGGAAAAGTTGCAGTGTGGTGTAGCAGGTCAGAATACACCTGAAGAAACAGCTATTAAGTTTCCTGGACGACATTAGGCAAGTTACTGTCTTTCTTGGGAAGGACCATAAGTTAGTGGACACTGACAAATTCAGTCCCTAGAAATTCTAAGTAACCTGGAGACTCTTGCTTGAATCCATGAAGAGCCACTTTCCATACAAACAAATACTGGATCAGATGGGTCAATGATTTGACTCATCAGAATGAAGCTTCCAATGTTCCAAGAGTCAGGCAGCTCTTGATACTGTCCCTGAAGAGGAGTGTGGATGTTGGCAGGTGCCAAACCATGTCACTGTCTTATGGTAAGCTTCACTTAAAGGTACTGGCCTTAAGATTATTACTGTTGTTGTTGTTGTTGTTGTTGTTGCGCTGTAAATGTACACAGTGCTGTACATACAATCTTATAATTAGATGAAACCCTGCCCTCAGGCTTACAGTCTAAAAGAGACAACACAAAAGGAAGAGGGGAAGGTGGTGGGAAGGGGATGAGGTCCAGTGGTTCTTCTCTCTCTCTAGGGCCAGGACCAAGGCAGATGGACTGGAGGGAGGGCACGGCTTCTTAATACATAGTTAAAAGAAGGCATCCTGGGGCAGATGGCACAATCCTGGGAACACTTCCCTAAACAATATAGTCTTTAACTTAATTTTGAATCTGGTTAATTTTGAATATAACATTTCCTGTTGAATCATACCAAAGATTATTCTCAACCAGTATCCTATTGCCATTATTTTCCTATCAGGTTCTTCTAGGTACTCCCTGGTAAAGATATGAAGCACTTTTGTTAATGGTTGTGAGAATATTGGCAGACTCCTTGCTCACATTAGGTCATGGTCATATGTGGTAAAAAGAAGGATGGTGATATTTCACCCTAAGAACAGAAAGGCAGCCTAACTGTTGCACACAGTCTTTCTTTTGCATGGATGAGCATTTTCCTTGAGAACTAAGTAGACCCTGGCCCTTACTGTGAATTTAATACAACTTCAGCAAGAGAAGAGCAAGAACACCTAACAAAGGCCCTTAGCTTTGGATTTTAAGGATGTGATCCTAAAAAGATTAACTAGGTTGAGTGGAGTTCTACTGCAATCAACAGCACTTGCTTCCATGTAAATGTATTTTAGATTACAGTATAAAGCCAGTTTAAATCCAGCTAATACATTTTGTGGGTTGGAATAAATGCCTGAAGGGCAAAGTCGTTAGAACTAGAAAAACTTTGTACGTCAGTGGCATACCAAAAAGCATTACAAGAACCTCTGTGGGATTGTTGTGAACTACAGCAACTCTGATCAGTGCATCAGTTCTGGTTTAATGTTCAGATAACTGGGAGTAGAAAAAAAACTCTTACTTCTGCATCTTAAGCAGGAAAACAGAAAATGTTTTATAGGCTTTCATGCTGTATTTGAAGATTATCATAAAATGGGAATTTTCTCCCTTTAAAGGCTCTAAACTGTAAACCTTTAAGTCCACTTGACATTCATTGCATTTCAAGGAATAACCCACCCTGCAGTTTCCACTGAGCTCCAAGTAAAAGAATCTAATCATAAAGTCCACCTTTTAAGTTAATTGCTATGCTTTAATGAAGAACACTTCCTTGTGTATTTACAATGATCCGATTGACACACTTGCTTTGGCTTTTCCTAAAATATTGATTTTAATAAACTAGCATGTTAGCGGCTTTGAAGCAAATGTGACAGATGGCTATGGTGGAGGGAATTCAGGCAATGAATATCTTGTATACATACTGTGTATACTCAAGTATAAGTCTAGAAATTTTAGTCAAAAAATTGACCTCAAAAACCTACATCGACTTATCCACGGGTCAATGTAAATACTATACTTTAATTCTTATTAAAAAGGAAACCATCCCCTGGTGAAAGGCAAAAGTGCAGTCTGTCCTAGAAGCACTGGCCTCTCTCTACTTTCTCTTCCAACCAGCCTTCAGTGAGAGCCAAAACAGTTATGCCTGCCATAATTTTGTAGGTTCGTTGGCACTGTTTTCCTTTGTTTTCCTTTGCTTCATCATTTAAATCCATTATTGCATGTCTCTAAGTTTTACCCTCAACTTATCCAAGAATCATATAAAAATCCATAATTTTGCCCCCAAAACCTGCCCTTGACTTACACATGAGGTCGACTTATAGTTCAGTATATATCGTACACATCTTCATATTAAGCATATATTTGTTAAAAAATGATAAAAGTAAATCCTGTAAAAAATAGTGCAGGCATTTAGTTCAGAAACATATCAAGACCCTTATGGTTCAATAACAACATTCACACAAATCTCTTACAGGTTACTACCACTTTAATAAGGAGGGAAGATGAAAAGTTATTCTACAAGGAGGAACGTACAGTTACTACACCAAGCAGACAGGATGGTTCAACATCTGTTCCCCCCCCCCCCCTTTTAAAAATAAGTGCATCCTTTCATACAAAGTGGAGTCCTCAGAGTTTTATTTGGTGTCTATAGACTGAGGATGTGTCTGCACTGCAGAAATCATCCAAGCTAATACTGTAAGAATAACTACTCAAATTTGGGGAATATTAATTAGCTCAATATATTAATCTTAGCTCCTTACATTGGACCATGATTCCTGTAGTGTTTACGGAGGTGCTAGAGATCCCAGAACTGACACAAAGGCAAAGTCTTTGGATTTTAAGCTAGTTTATTGATGTACAGGGGACACACTCTCTCACACACATTCATACCTGCAATCACACAAGGCTAATAGAAGAAAGGAGGAAAATAAGGAAAGGAGGAAAATAAAAGAACAAGCCTTCTAATGGTGAAATACATGCCTGAGATGGCTCTTCCAGAATCCAGGCTGATGCAGCAACACAATGGAGGAAATAGGGAGAAGAGTGTGTATAGGACTTGGGAGACGGAAAGGTAAGGGGGAAGGGAGAAGGTAGAATGGAAAGGGGGGAACTGCAAAGAGCCCCAAACGACCAGAGGTCTGTCTGAGATCCCAAGGCAGAACAACTAACAAAGAAATGGCAGAGTTTAAGTAGTCTTCTGGTCACATCCTCAGCAGAGGCTATTGTCCTACATCAAAGCAAAGCCAAATTTACATATTGCTTGATCTATAGGAAGCTTCTTCCATGGGAAAACACTGATACCGGAATAGCTGGCAGTGGAAAGGAGAAGCCAGGCATAGTCAGGCACACATTCTAGATTTTAGGAGAGCTAATTTTAGTAAACTTAGAGAAATACTGGGGGTGATCCCATGGTCAGGAAGACTAAAAAAGTAGGGAGTTCAAAATGGATGGGAGTTTCTCAAAAGGGAGATGCTGAAGGCACAATTTCAAACAGTTCCATTGAGGAAGAAAAATGGAAGTGTCTCAAGAAGCCAGGATGGATGACTAAGGAACTTTCAACTGAGCTACATTTTAAATGGAACACGTATAAGAAATGGAAAAATGGGGAACACCAAAGAGAAATTCGATCAAACAGCCAGCGTGTGTAGGGATAAATTAAGAAAAGCTAAAGCACAGAATGAACTCAGGGTTGCTAGAGAGGTTAAGAACAATAAAAAGGGCTTTTGGGGGGCACATCCGCAGCAAAAGGAAGAAGAAGGAAATGGTAGGGCCACTGTGTGGTGAAGATGGCAAAATGCTAACAGGGGACAGAGAAAAGACAGAATTATTCAACACTTTCTTTGCTTCAGTCTTCTCAATAAAGGCAAAGGGTGGTCAACCTGAGGATAATGGAGCAGAGGACAGAATAGGGAATTTCAGCACAGAATAAGTAAAGAGATAGTACAGGAATACCTGGTTAATCTAAATGAATACAAGTCTCCAGAATCAGATGAACTACATCCAAGGGTATTAAAAGAACTGGCAAATGTAATATCAAAGCCATTGGCAATAATGTTTGAGAACTCCTGGAGAACAGGAGAAGTCCCAGCAGACTGAAGGAGGGCAAACAATACAGTACAACTTCACTAACAGACTCCAAAAAATCACCATCAACCATACAGAAATAGATACTCATCAATATCATGAAGGCATCAGCTATTATATGACCCCAAACATTACTGCAGATTCACAGTAAACCAAGAATCATGTCAGGAAAGGAAAGGAAATCCACCTCTCTGAGCAAATGAATTACAGTGGGGTGTCTTTTCAATTAATGGAACCTCCCCTCCAAAAAAAATGGTGGTGGTGTCTTTTTCTTTGGAGGGCTTTAAACAGAAGTTGGATGGCCATCTGTCAAGGATGCTTTTCTTTTGAGTTTCTGCATGGCAGGTGGTTGGACTGGATGGCCCTTGTGGTCTTTTCTAACTCCATGATTCTATGATTTTATGAAATAGAGAAGCATTCAATTCTGATCTCCCTATTTGTTCAGTAGTGTTAGTTTTGAAAATGGTGATATCATTAGTTGTTTTTCACTCAAAAGAGAGATTGCTATCCATGGTAATAGACACTAAACTCTTACTGCTAGACAAAGTACTTCTCCTATCACTCAAGGGGAAAAAAATCTAATAGTGGTATGGGTGTGGGTGTGGGGATAGCACTATCCTGTCAAGTGATTATAACTAAACAGTGGATAGAATAGGAGGAGACAGTTTGCACTTGTATCAGCTAAGATCCTATGAAACCATGTAATGGAATAAAAACCTTAACAAAGAATTAAAACAAAGATGGAGGACTTTAATTGAAAACTTGATCAATTAGTAGAAAGGCCATAAGTAGAGAGCAGCAGAGCATGAAATTTGATTAAACTGAACCATACGTCCCACTTCATTTCCAGTGGTGTCGCAAAAATGATGACCTTGAAAAGAGAAGACATTTGGAAAGTGCAAAATACTGGTTCACTCAGTGCTGTTTAAAGGAGAGAACTGATAATAAATGCTGTACCTCCAGAAAGCCTTAAATTAAAAATCACATACATATTCAGACCTGAGAGGTGGGTAGCCAATAAATCTGGATAATTGACATGCAACCCAAATTTATTACAATGGGGAGAAGCAGAAGCAATGTGGCGGCGGGGGGGGGGGGGGAGGCCCTCATTTAGCAAATTTGACAAACTGAGCTGATCATACAATAGCCTGCTGACTAGTCAAATTATTCAGAGGTATTTTCACACAGCTCTAGTGCATAGTATGATATCTCAGCAGTGGAGAAAATCAGAGATTTTCCCTCAGTGATCTATACAGGAAAAAAAAAATTATACGATACTGGTAAGAGATTCCTAACTATGTTTGGGACACCAACTGGTATCTGGACAGAATTAAAAAACATAGCCGTGTCAGTCTGGTACTTTTGAAAGTAATGGAAAGAAAGAAGCTGGTAGCATGAGTTTTTGTAGACTTGAGCCTACTTCCTCAGCTGCATAATCTTAGGAAGTAGACTCAAGTCTACGAAAGCTCATGCTACCAGCTTCTTCCTTTCAGTTAGCCTCAAAGGTGCTAAAAGATCCTTTTGCATACTGATATCTGGACAGCTCTTCCAGGTTCCTGTAGTGAACCAATGCAGCCCTCGAACCACAAGCTCATGCTTGAATTAGATCATTGGTTTGATGCACAGAGGATGACCATTTACCTTTTAAAAAGAGATTGTTATCATTATTTATTACATGTTTTCTACATTATTATTACTTGCTACCCTATTTTTTCTATTGAATTTCAAATTACTTGTGATATTATTGTTGTACTCTTCTGATCCTGGAGTCCTAGTTGAACACTCAAACCACTACAGCATAATGGCTCCTAAATTGCATATCCCAGGATTCCAGAGGCAGTTGAAATGGAATTATAACACAATCACTTTGTAGTATGAAAGGGCTGCAATGAGTATATGACATTTTACTTGAGCATATGGGAATGCTCTCTTTCTCTATCTCCTTTGCATTTGTTTAACTTGTTTTAGGATCCAAGCTAAGCAGGCTGTAAATGTTTTTAAGATCAAGGTTTTAGACTATTTTTTTCCCTTAGGTAATGAATGCAAAGAATGATATTATCCTTTATCTGATCATAAGGCCAATTTCACACATTTGTTTTTGAGGTAAAATTTACAGGCATTTTTGCTAAGTCAGTTTTTAATGTTTCTCATGGGAACCATTTCAGACACAAATGCTCCTCCATGTGAATATGAAGTGTCAATAGTATTCTGTAATTAGAGTGCCCCAACTCTCTACTTCCACAGATCAGTCCACTAAAACTACATTAAACAAATAGCCCAGGAGACTAAGAGGCAGAGAAATAATGTCTTCAATAAATGACAGCACCAATGTGAGCTTCCCTCTAGATACAAACCACTGCTTATGAGGAAAGATTATTTTGCAACCTGCAAAGGGGGGGGGGGGGGATTAGGATTCTTTCCCTGCCTGCTATACTCAAAATCCTCATCTCTCACCGTACAAAACTCATAAGGTTGCAGTTCTGTCTATAAGAGGCTAGGTATTTTAGACTGAAGGTTTGAAAAAAAATATTGTTCTGGTCTAGACTACAACCCCTAGAATTACCCAACTACCACTGCCAGTGGCATACTGGCTGATAATTTTGAGATTTGTGGTATGAACATATTTCAGATTTTCATTTAAAGTAAATTGTTGTTGTTGTTATTTACCTGCCTTCTAAGACTGAAGAGATTTAAAACAAATAGAGTTAAAGTATCACATCAGACATAATTTTTTTAAAAAAAAATTAAACATTTTAAAAAATAAAGGCTTACTCAAACAAACAAAAATATTTTCCTGACTATAGAAGAGTAGCATAGAGGACACCAGTAGGAAGTATAGAATCATAGAATCATAGAGTTGGAAGAGACCACAAGGGCCATCCAGTCCAACCCCCTGCCATGCAGGAACTCCCAATCAAAGCATCCCCAACAGATGGCCATCCAGCCTCTGCTTAAAGACCTCCAAAGAAGGAGACTCCACCACACTCCGAGGGAGTGTGTTCCACTGTCGAACAGCCCTTACTGTCAGGAAGTTCCTCCTAATGTTGAGATGGAATCTCTTTTCCTGCAGCTTGCATCCGCATCCTAGTCTCTGGAGCAGCAGAAAACAAGCTTGCTCCCTCCTCAATATTACACCTCTTCAAGTACTTAAACAGGGCTATCATATCACCTTTTAACCTTCTCTTCTCCAGGCTAAACATCCCCAGCTCCCTAAGTCGCTCCTCATAAGGCATGGCTTCCAGACCCTTCACCATCTTAGTTGCTCTCCTTTGGACCCGCTTCAGTTTCTCCACATCCTTTTTGAATTGTGGTGCCCCGAACTGGACACAGTATTCCAGGTGAGGCCTGACCAAAGCAGAGTAGAGTGGAACTATTACTTCCCTGGATCTAGACACAATACTGCTATTGATACAGCCTAAAATTGCATTGACCTTTTTAACTGCCGCATCACACTATTGACTTATATTCAACTTATGGTCTTCTTGGACTCCTAGATCTCTTTCACACATAATTTCATTCAGCCAGATGTCCCCCATCCTATATCTATGCATTTCATTTTTCTGCCCTAAATGCAGAACCTTACATTTCTCTGTGTTGAATTTCATTTTGTTAGCTTTGGCCCAGCTTTCTACTCTATTCAGGTCATATTGAATTTTGATCCTGTCCTCTGGGGTATTAGCTACTCCTCCTAATTTGGTGTCATCTGCAAATTTGATAAGCATGTCCCCAATACTGTCGTGTATTCCTAGAGCCTAGAAGCAGCCACCAAGAAGTCCCTTTCCCATGGGAGTAGTCACCAAAGCAGTCATCTCCTTACATCTAGTGGGAAATCCGAGGTATTTGTGATGAAGGTGAAACAGAAAGAAAGGCCTTGTCAGTAGATGTTCCCAACGACAAAAGTGTAACTTTGACAAGCTCTGCATTAATAGCACATCTAATTTTACATGCAATTTGGTCTTAAATCTATGCAAGATATATTATATAGATTGACCCTGTCTCTACCTTTCTAACAAGACTTTAAGACACAGGAATGATTTCGAGGAGTGCCTTCCATTTCTCTTTCTTGTTATTAATTGCATTTTACTATTAATAAAGTTAAAACTTTTAACTAGAAAGTATCACAGTAGTCAGATCCTATGAATATCCTGTTTGTTATGGCTACACCATTGCTACTATTACTTCATTGCAAATATTAGCCAGTATGATGTAGATGTAGTACTTTGAACATTGGACTATGACTCTTGAGACATTTGGGTGATCTTGGGCAAGTCACATTGTCTCAGGCTCAGAGGGACGCAAAGGCAAAACCATCGGTTTGCATTAAGGTCACCATAAGTCAGAAGGGACACAGCAACAAACCAACACATCTGCAGTAATCTCCTATGCCTAGCAAGGAGGCAGATGTCTTTTCTGTGCCACAGTAAGCATACAATTGCTGAGAGCTTACTATCCAGCTCACCTTGCAGGGTCATTCATAGTTTCATTTCATTTCCCATCTTGCCAGCTTGGCGATAGCACAATTATGAAACTATACCAATTATACAGTGGTTGCATCCCACTGGAAATAAGCCTGAGAATACATACACATCAGCTTAATTTGCAATCTGCTGTTCTTAATAGCAGGTCTCAGAACACAGGTGTCCACATTTCATTACAAGCACCAATTACATCACTGTTTCAAAGACTGTGTCTCATAATATGCTGTTCCTGGTTGAACCTGTAATATGGGACCAGGTAGCCCAAACATTTAATATGCATACTTGAATCTACAAAAAGCTGACATGAAATTCCATTCATCCTACATGACTTCACTTGGTACTTTTTCAGATGCAATTTCACAGTTTGAGTCCATATGAAATGTGTGGTTTGGAATAATTGGCAAGAAAGAATAAGTACGATATCACTAGCTACCTCTCTCTCTGACTATAAGATACCAAGGTGAATAGATGTATGCAAGTACACTGATGTCAAGCCTGGGACTATCAGTCTATAGATAACCAACAGACCAGGTGAGAAAAAGAGGAACCATACTGAAGAACCTTAATATCCAGCCTGGAACATATGGACAATTTCAAAGGATTGTCAACAGAAGCAGTCAAAGTCAGATTAGGATCAACACAGAGATAGCAGAAACATGATTGTTCAAAGGAGCAAGCAAAGCAGACCAGTGGTGTAGCCACTGGTGGATCAGATAAATGAGGATATCACCATGCAAAATAAAAATTTACTTCCCAATGAAGTTATTCTTGAATCCCCAAATTTTTAGCATTTTATAGACATAGAAACCTGTTCACATTTAGAACTCATATTTGTTGTGTTGCATTCCATTGGTATGTCTGCCTGTCCCTTTTCTTTGAGTGCCTAAACAATATTTCTAAATCCACAGCTGAAGTTTTAAGTTACTGCAATGCTAAAAATCTGGAAATTCAAGAAAAACCTCAGGAGAGGGGGCACTTTCTTACTTGGGCAGGGCAACACCTTTTTCCCCCTGTCCCTAACTGTACCCCATAAGGCTTAGGTGAGTCAGAGCAAGGAGCAATGTTGAAGAGTGTGGCCAAGTTAGGTTTCAGGATGTCAGTAAAGCAGGACTATAAGGTATGCAAGGAGTAGAGAGCAACCAGATAAAAGGGATATGTTGTTTTCAGCTTCACACTTCTATATAGTGGCATCTTGGAAACTTCCTTGAACAACAGCAAGTAATAATGTAAGAGTTCTACCAAAGTATCTGCCAAGGTGGCAGTCAGGAGAAATGAAGACAGAAAAGCAGGGCTGTTGTGAAGCAAAATGGACTAGTGCATTCATGCTCTGGTATACTGTATGTGCAGCAGCAGCTCCATACAAGAACTAGGATGCCTAAACCCATTCATTCAAGTCAGGTTCTCTGCAGCAGCACTCATACTTCATTGCACCCCCAGTCCAGCACTCCACATTCTCTAATTTTACCCTGCTTCCTTTCTTGGACTTCTTTTTCTGTAATGTCAAACTGTTGTTTGATTGTTGGGTTAGAACACGGGGAGACCAGCTGAGCCACAGAAACCCACTGGGTGGCCTTGGGCAAGTCACACTCTCTCATCCTCAGAGGATGGCAATGGCAAACCCCCTTTGAAGAAACCTGCCAAGAAAACACTATGATATGGTAACCTTAGGGTCACCATAAGTCGGAAGTAACTTGAAGGCACACAACAACAACAACAACAATATCAACAATCTGTTGTGGCAATTATTTGGATTAGAACAAATGCAGTCTCCCTTGAGTTTTCTTCCTACCTAACATTTTAATGAAATAACCTATTTTTTTCCTTAAAAAAAAACAAAACCCTCACACAGTCAACCCACATCTATCCATTCCCAAGAGGCTGTTAGTGAAGCTTATTAAAATTCATTATCAAAGTTCATGACTTATTCCATAACTTCACAACTAATTTCCTAAAACAATGGCATGCTGATTTATGTGCTTGTGTTCTCTCCCTCTAATAAACATGGTTTGTCACAAATCATTCTTGTGCTCCTTAAGGAGACAGCAGTAGAACTTGAAGAGCAAATCTTCAATAAATTTTATATATTTTCCCAATAAATTGGCCATATATTGACAAAGGCAGCAATTCGGAATTTTAACTACAGATGTCTGAGAGGAAGCAAATAAAATGCAGATGACTGGGTAGGAATCTAGTGTTTAGGATTAGGATTGCATTCTCTTTTCGGAGGTGGGCAACTGCAATAAGCCTGCCACTACCAGCATCACTGTTTTTGTTCTTTTGATTTGACTTCTGGTGTACACATTGGAACCTGATGAACTGGATACCACTAGGGACTCTTTCAGATGTGGGAAATTGGAAGTATAATCCAAGGGCAATCCAAACGCAATCCTGGGGTTTCACGTTATTGCGAATTAATTCTTCTCACGCAAATTCGGGCAAAAGGGAAGTCACTCCGAATGCAATCATGGGTTTAACGTTATTGCGAATTTAAACTTCTCACGCGATTTCGGGCAAGGGGGGGTTTATTTTCGGGTAATGGGAAGTCATTTCGAATGCCTTCCGAACGGAGCAGGGGTTCAGGTAAATTCGCTAAACAAGCGAATTTACATGAATCCGCATTGGCTCCATTCGGAATTGGGAGAAATTCCTCCCGTTTGAAAGAGTCCTATGTCACTCCACATTCACCCAGTCCTTTCTTGGTTAGGAAGTTAAGCAGTGCTGAGCCTGGTTAGTCTTTGGATGGTAGACCACCAGGAAATACCAAGGATCTCTAAGGAGTTTATCAGATGACAGAAATTGGAAGCATAATCCAATGGCAGTCTGAACGCAATCATGGGGTTTCACATTATTGCGTGAGAGACTACCACATGCATTTTTGGGTAATGGGAAATCATTCCAAGTGCAATACAGAGTCAATACGCAATCATGTAAATTTGCTGAACTAGCGAATTCACTCATTTCCGAACTGGCCCCACTTTCATTTCTTTCTAAATTAAGAGAAATTCCTCCCATGTGATAAACTCCTAAATATGGTGAGGGTGGACACACATAGCAGTTTGGTTTGTTCTCACTCCCTTCAAACTCCTTGGTCTGCCCTTTTTCTGACCAAAAAACGAGTGAAATGCTGTACCCAGAAATCTTCCAGAATCACCACTCACCTATTAAATACATTGCAGCACCCCTACATTCTTTACTATCTTTACTATCACAAAAATAACCACAATTCAAAGTGATAAATTGATATCTGATCTCTTGTAGGTTTGGTTTTGCTTGCAATTTTGGCAAGCAAAATTGAGGGTCCAAGGCAGCAAAAATTACACCCCAAGCTGCCCACCCCTGTAAAGACAATGCAATTCTATGTATGTTTACTCAACAGTATACTCTCTTGGGTTTATGTTGAATGGCCTTTTCTTTTATTTAGTAAGTATGTGTAAAATTACAATTGTAGTGGAAATTCTGTACAGAGTAAAATGGACATAAGTCCCCTGGATATAACTGGGAATTATTTATGAGCTGGCATGCATCAGATTGCACTGTCTTTATTCTGGATTTATGTTTAATGAGCTAAGAGAAAGACCCTTGGTGTTACCCTCAGAACAGTTATGGATATCCAATCTAGGTTGAAAAACACACACCCAGGAATAATGATGCCACAGGCTCAGAATATAAAGCTCAGCAGAAGTGAGGCAAATGAAAAAGAGACTACATTGTTTATTTGTGATCAGGTATAAAGCTATAACTTTGCTCCATCCCAAGACTACCTAAATGAAGGCACCATTTTTAATCTTGCTTCCAAGCTTTTCTCCAGGAGAAGATGACAAAGAAAGAGCCACTAGCAAAACCATGGAGACAATTGTGGAAGCAAAGTATGGATTCCTTAATCTATTAAAAACTTTCATGAACATACCTAGTTCAAATGTAGAACCAGAACCTTTCAAGGACATCTCTGGACTATTCTAAGAGGCTGCTTCAGATGCTCCTTGGCTCTAAACATAAAAATATTGCACACTATGCAAGCTAAAAGTAATGTCAAATTGCATCCTAAAATGCCATGACAATATCCCTAGGCTACTCTGCAAATCCACTTTGCATGTCACACTTCACAACAGTACTGTGTTAGCAAGGTAGGAATGCCTATACTCACTAATTGCTAGTTTGCAAGTTGCGTTATAGGAGTTTAGGCACAGCATGTATTTATAGTGACTCCCTGTGTGTTTATTTTACCACAGCTTTCCACATTACTCTAAACTGCAGTCATCTTCTCTCTTCTCCACTACATTATGTATTTGACTATGCAGAAGTATTGCAAGTAAAGCTATTTATATCTATGTTTTAAGAAGAATACTAACCTTGTTTATTTCTCTGCTAGACCCTGAGTAGGTGGCTGGGTGGGAAATGGGTGTTTTTTAACTTTTGTTTTGCCAATTGATTACTCTGCTTGAGAGATCCACTCTCACATTTGCCAATAGACACCAACAGTTGGCCATGATAAACAGGGCTGGGGTGTCTTGGATCGGGAGAGTCAGGTATGATTGTTGCAAATTCTGGTCTCCCTCTGAAAATGCTTAAGCTTTAATCACAAGAATGGCTCTATCATTTAGCAAAGTAAAGTAGTCATACTAGTTGGCAGATTGGCTGGGCATATATAATATAAGCTGGCCCTATTTTAAAAAATGTTTTCTTGAAAGTGATGTATATAAAATGCATGACGTACTGGTTATGACCTATAAAACTTGATACAGTTCAGGTCCCGGTTATCTGGTGGATGATATTCTCCCCTATGAGCCTGTTCATGTTTTCATCTCTTCTGGGGAGAGTTCCATCTTTCTCTCCCACCACCTACACAGGTATATCTGATGGGAAGATGGAAGAAGGCTTTCACAATGGCTTTTCCCAGGCTCAGGAACTCAATTTCCAGTCTGGGGTGTTCCTGCCATCCTTTTGTAGGCAAGTGAAACTATTTTGTTTCAGCAGGCCATTGGTGGCTGATTACTCAGGAGGTAAAGGGCCTTTTATGGTGTGAAGCTCTATTCTCTCTCTCTCTCTCTCTCTCTCTCTCTCTTAATGGTTTTCCTTATAGCTTTTAATCCCGTTATTTTAATTATATTTTTTTTTCATTTTTGTATAATAACAACAAAATGTTATTAAACAACAAAGTTGTACCTGTTTTAATCTTTGTTAGCCTCCTTGAGTGCTGCATTCTCAAAAAGGCAAATTATTGTGATTATTATCATTATCATTATTATTTTCATCATCCTCATTCATTTCACACATTCATCTTCCAAAGTGTACCTCTCATTCATCTCCTACATACTTCCACATTTCTTTCTTCTCTTTGTCTCCATTTCTCTCTTTTTTTTCCTTTTTATTTTCTAAAATGAAAACAACAAAAGAGGTGCTTCAAAGCGTTTACTGTGTGCATCACCTTAGCTAAATGTTTTTGGCATTCTCAAGTCAGCAGACATTCAGGATTCCAACTAGGATAGAATTTGGATCTAATGCTAATGATAAACCCAGCAGAAAGACATCTAAAAGGATGAAAGTGACCAGGCTAAATTGTTAATTGGAATGAAATCATTTGAAACCCCACCCCCACCCCCCACCCCTCAAGGTGTTAGACTAGTGTAATGCTACTTATATTGACCAGCTGTTTTTCTAGTTCATTTTTTTGTCTGTACTTTACAGATCTTGGCTGCTGGAGGTCTCATTTCTTTCACTATCCTTTATTAAAAGCTGATATATGTACTGTGAGTATTATATAACATATTCTGTGAAGTATGATGTCTTTGATCATCTGTCTCACTGCAAACCAGGCTCTGAATTTCTTACTCATCTTGAAGAACAGTTATACAAATAAGCATGAATGGAAGCTCTATAATGATTAGTGCTGTTGAATGCTGCTCAAATGCCCCAAAGAATCCTCAACTAGTTATTTATCTACATGGATTCGTGCCTGTGTCCTGACCTCTCTTTTTTGATGCCACTTGCCTATTTGCCACTGTTATGTCTATTGATGCCTCCTACAATCTTCCTTTGTTACTGTTCCCTCAAGCATCTGGTACCTCTCTAAAGTTCATGCAATGCATTATGTCGTTTGCTTTATTTGTACAAAGATAATATTACCTTAATACATTACAGTAAATGAAGTCTGTTGCTAAGTACCTACCTTCATGACAGCCAAGTGGAATATGCCTATGAAAATACATTAACAATGCTATTCCACATGGTACTCTAGGTGTTGGTGTCATCAGTTAATGTAATTGATTTTCAAAACAAGAGGGGGGAAAATAAAACAGCAAGGAAAAATAAGTGCTAATTCACATGTATCTGAAATCTAAATGGCTCCCAGTGGTGGGGGGGGGGACTATGTTTCATCTGCACTTTACTGTATAAACTAAAGGCATTGGAAAAAAAACAAGTGAATTTGTGGAAGGTGTTACACTAATTATGGTACCAGAGTGGGGAGATAAAAGATGTGTCATCTAGCAGGAGTGAATAAAAGCTTTGAATGGACTTCAAAAAGGGATGTTGCTGTGTCATAAAAAGAAAAGAAAGTACATATTTGCAGCCATTTTATGTGACTCAATCCCTATAAGTCTGTCCTCATTACTTTCTCTAACAGGATTTCAAGTAGGGGAGACAGAGGGTGAAACTTGTTTTCCACCTATATAATATTTGATGGATACCACACTGAAAATAAGTTTCAAATAACAGTCATAAGATGGGCTATCTATTTTGGTATAGTGAGAATCATTTAATTTTGGCTAGGACTTGTAAGGTTAAAATGATCCTGGCATGTGTTTTCAGTGCCCTAGAATAAGTGAAGTAAGGAAAGATAAAAGATAAAAGCATTTGGGAGCAAACACACTGTACATTTTTCTCAGCCCTGTGGAAGTACAAAGAATTCAAACTCATCAGTGATTAGTGAAAGAAATGACAAGTACAAGTGGTGTGCAGTCAGATGCACCTGACCACTAATCTATCTCTTTTTCCCTTAGAAATTAAGCACAGGACGGAGAGATACTTCTTGCCTTGTTCAGAAAATGACTTTCTCTTTAGCCAGCTGATGAAGTCTCCTAATATAGTGGAATTCCAAACCTAGGGCTCAGGAACAGAATGAGCCTTCTCATGTTAGTGCCTGTTGTGGACAACTGCTAGTCTTTCACATCCTTGTGCAGTGAAAATATGAAGAAAAAGTAATCAGAAGTTCACAGCAGGCGTTCCAATTTGTATAGTTCAGCAAACAGAATTGTAATGTTGCAGAAGATGCACCAATTCAACCCATCTAACAGTAACCACCACATAGAGGTTTCCTATAGATGTTCAGATGTTATGTCCTAAAAAGATCAATACAGACCTGCACTCTCATAATTACTGCAATTAGTGGAGCTAATTACTACCCAATAGCTCTTGGGCTGTTGTAAAATACATGTTCTTTATAGACAAGAGAAACAACATTTGGGATTATGTCAGAAGTATCTGTTCTCTTTCTGCTTTGGCTAGAAGAATGTTAGGAAGTCTCTTACTTAGGGGAATTATAATTAGCTCAAATATGCAGAGAGGTAGATCCTAACAAAGTCTTAAGCCGGAATTGTGGTCCCAGTAGTGTCTACCAGAAGTCCGCCGACAAACCCCAAGAGAGATGACACTAGTCCAAATAAGTCCAATTAAAATACACAGTTTATTGGAGGGCATAAATATCACACAGCAAGGGGGCACACACACACTCACATGTTCAATGCTAGTGAAAAGGGAGGGGTAAGATTGGGAGATAGGTTTGAGAGAAAGAGGCACTGCTGGAAAGTTACCTTCGCAGTCTTCTCCCAGAAGCTGGATGGATGTGGATGAGGATGATGAACATGACCACTGAAATGAGGGGAGATTGGCCGCAGGAGCTATAGGCAGAAGTCAAACTGGCATGGACCAGCCTGTCCTCCAAGAATAGCATCGGGGAGTGGTTCAAACTTGGAACCTTATATAGGGCTGAACATATCCTGAGGCTAGGTATCAGGGTAGACCGAGGTGTTGATTGCCTGGGCTTTCTTAAGCCAAGAGCAAATAATCTGTGTACAATGCACTTAGGTTTGGACACAATTCTGAGGAGAAGCTGGCTTAATGGCTGAGTGGTTAAGTCAATAACTTATTTATTTATTTATTCCCCGCTCTTCAGCCCTAAAGGCTATCAGAGCAGCTTACAATTATTATTTTAATATACGGTTCCCTGCCCTCAGGTTTACAATCTAAAAAGACACTACACAAAAGGAGAAAGGAATGGTGGTGGGGAAGGGGATCAGGTCCAGCAGTTCTTCTCTCCCTCTGATGCCTGGACCAAGGCAGATGGACTGGAGGAAGGGCTCTGTTTCTTAATCTAGGCCAGATCTAATGAAGTTTGGCCTGCCCTTTCACTCCCTCCTAGGCCAGATGGTGTTGTCATGTCATGGAGAGAGGGCTCTTCAACTTGAGGCCAGGCCCAATGGTGTTACTAGGCCTATCCTTTCACTCCCTCCTAGGCCAGATGGTGTTGTAATGGAGAGAGGGCTCTTCAACTTGAGGCCAGGCCTGATGGTGTTGCTAGGTGTGTCCTTTCACTCTCTCCTAGGCCAGATGGTGTTGTCTTGGAGGGAGGGCTCTTCTACTTGAGGCCAGGTCCGATGGTGTTGAGAAAGCTTTAGAAATTATGCTGTGGGCTGTGTCTATGGGCTCTCCTCCACGTTCCATCTCAGTCAGGCAGACAGCTAAAACTTCAAAGTCGGATCAGATTGGTTTTCTTTCCCCATCTGCTTTTTGGAACACCTTTCCTGCTGCTCTGAAAATGTGGCAAGAGAGGTGGAGGCAGCGCCCACCACCCGCCCTGAGCCTCCCTTATCTTCAGGGGTCTCAGATGAGGCCTCAAGCACAGCACCACCTCCTCCAGCCCTCACACTGATACATCAAGTGTGAGGCCAAGGCTTTACTCTGAAGGGCTGCAGCAGAACTAGTCTGGCAACTCCCAACTTCCTATAGATAGTTGCTTATTATGAACTCGATTCCTCCAAGCAGGTCTGCCTACATGACCTTCTCGCTTGGGACTTATGGAGGGCCTTTGACTAGGTCAAGCAGGGGTCATGATACAGTCCACATGCTCCCAAAATTTTATATTTAAAGTATATATCGTAACAAGAAGAAAATCGTCAAATTTTTTCACCAAAAAGGTCGAGATTACTGCTAATTGAGACTGAAGAAGTAAAGTACAATTAACAGATATGTTGAGAAGGCATGCTGAGATACTTTAATTTTGCATCTTTTTAAAATAAGTTTAGTTTCCAGGGTGCTCCAGCCAGTGGGATTTTGGTCCCAAAAAATCCCCACAATTTTTCCAAGCTCTAGACATTTTAAAAAATAATAATATACTACAATTCTCTGATTCCAAAATACCCAAGAATCTAAAATGGGATGGAGAATGATTGGGCCTACTGACTCCAACCCCCATATCTGCTATTATTGCCCATGCTGACTGAGGCTTCTAGAAATTGCTTCAAAACATCTGATAGCCCAAATGAATATCTGATGTTTCAGCCCACTGCAGCATATGCTCACTGCTTGTTGATCATATTATTCAGGATTTCTTCAGAATCCCACTGAATGGACTGAAGAGTATGTGACTACAGCACCATGTGCATTGCATATGAAGTTCACATATGCACATATATTTCACTTTAATATTCATAACTTCATGAAGATCGTTGGGCTAAAGTTTTACATGTTCTCCATAAAGTGACATTCAGGCAGGTGTGTGTGTGTGCTTTAAGCAATAATAGTTCAACCTTCAAAAAAAATACAAGAATAAAAAAGAAAAGTATATTACTATTGTGATTGTTAAAATGTGCAGCATTTTTGACAGAAGGAGAACAGATTTTATTTTTTTTAAAAAAATAGTTTTCACTGAATAGTTCTATTATATGTATGGGCAAAAATTAAAATTAAAATGAAGCCTCCTAGAAACTGAGTTCTCTGTCTTTGGAATACAACTTGTAATTTTCTGGCAAAATTCAAAAAGTGACCTGCTAGGACTCAATTTTAAACTACAAACTAAGCAGTTCCTATGGTTTTCATGAAAAAAAAATGTGCATAAAGGGATTGTCCATCACAACAGAACAACCATCATGAGCACTGCACAATCATTGCCTCAAGCTGGTACATGGAGAGTAATGACCCCTGTTGTATCCATTAGTCAATTATTTACCTTTGAGGCATAAGTCAAAGAGCATATTCAAATCCCTGGTTCATTAAAGGCTCATTGGAGGTGAATAGCAATACATTTTTGACCTCTTATTTTTTTTCTGTCTTCCAAAGTATTAGGGTTTTTTAAGAAAGGAGGAGGAGGAGGAGGAGGAGGAGGAGGAGATGATGACGACGACGACTATACAGTTTTACCATTCATAGCCAAAGTGGATTAAGTATCCCCACCCCACCATCAAACAATCAAATTTAAGGAAAAATGTAAATACCTATAGCTTCAAAGTTATCATTAAAGGAAAAATATGTAACAAAGCACAGGTGCAAGGGTTGCGTTTCCTTGGGCAACAAGCATGAAGTAATCAAGGGGTAGTAGCTGAGGGGTGCAATCTATATCAGAAAATGATGGGCAGTAATGTGTGTTTGTGCATGAAGAAAGGAATGCAATGTACATTCTTATGTATATGTGTGTAAATTTCATATACATCGTGAACTGAAATTTTTTTCATTACATATCTTAGCCTTCAGTTGTTATTAACAAACAACATATCAAAAATGTTTAAGTCATGCCCAGAATGCCCATGCTCACACTTGCATTTCTCAATGACTGAGGATACAAACCGTAAAATAAAAGTGTGTCGGCTTAGCAAGATGCTACTAAATCTCTACACTTCAGAATCAATTGAAAGTACAATGGTGCCTTGCTATCTGTGGGCTTGCCATCCACAGATGTAAGCATCTGCAGATGGCAAGCCCTGTTCTGTCCACTGGGAGCTCATTCAGTTTGGGCACCATGTTGAGTCCCCATATTGGGAGAGAGGCGGGATATAAGAAAATAAAATAATAATAAATAGTAATTGTTCCCCCATTAGGAATTGTTCCCTCCCCCATAAATATGAAGATCCAACTGCAGTATCAATATACAATGGGTCCTTGGTATCCACTGGGGTTTGGTTCCAGAACCCACCATGGATGCCAAAATCTATGGATATTCAAGTCTGTTTATATACAATGGCATAGTAAGCTGGTGTCGCTTTAAAAAAAATGGGGGGGGGAATCAAGATTTGCTTTTTGAAAGGGTATGTGTGTGTGTGTGTAGTATTTTCAAGCCATGGATGGTGGAATCTATGGATGTAATATAAAGAGTTTGGATTGATGATATTATTCAAGCATTTAGGCAACTATCTTATGTACAGTATGTATCAATATGGAATATTGTACCCATAGAGGTGTGACTGGCTCCAACACTGCTCTCACTTGAGTGTCAACTTAAAATCTTTTTGTTGCCAAAGCATTAAAATTAGCTGACTC
This sequence comes from Urosaurus nigricauda, assembly GCA_034509955.1. Taxonomy (NCBI): domain Eukaryota; kingdom Metazoa; phylum Chordata; class Lepidosauria; order Squamata; family Phrynosomatidae; genus Urosaurus; species Urosaurus nigricauda. Next base: position 44,711,426 of record JAOEGL010000003.1, read on the forward strand.
AATCTGCTCAGTCTACTGTTCTTGCTGCTTTTTTTATTTCACTTGAATCAGAAACAAAGGGCATACAACAACAGTGATACTACCTTACTAGCCTTATGGAAGAAAAAAAAAATATTTCAAATGTTTTAATACATAAAATAAATGTAGAGGATGACTTCCTGAAGCAGAGGTCATTCTATATCTATGGTTTTCAAATACAAAGAACCTCTATGGATGTGGAAAGCTCTCTAAGAAAGGTAACCCTCTCCATTTAGAAGGTAGGGAAACTGTGAAGAGAGGCATACTCACCAGCTTCACATACTTATCCTGCACAGTTCCCAGATGTCTAAATAAGATTTATAATTTTTCCTGAGTATGAATACGTAGGCCTGTTCTGATTGTAGTTCTTTCCATGAACTCAGGATACTGATAATAGCTGTATACGTGTTAGGGGAAAAAAAGTTGTTGGTTTTATTGTTCTGCAAACTTGACAAGACAGAGCAAAATAGTGCTTATTATACTTGTTTACAGAACTTCAGCCTGCAATGTACCTATATATATAATTATTTTTTCCCTGTACAGTTCAATAAATATCTAATTAAGACCAAAGCAAATTTGTATTCAGAAACTGACCTCCAAATATTAATTTACCATAAGTGTGGATTAGACTTGATACTATACAGATAGAAAGCCACATTTTTTAAAAAAAGACAAATAATTGCGTCAAAATGAAACTGGAAAATAAAACCTATGAATCTACCCATAAAAATACTATGTTGTTTCTTACCACAAGAACTTCCAACTGTCTAAGTGGTCTCATGCCTAGAAAGCTTTCTTTACATCTAAATTAAATGCATACTTCATTCAGTAAATCGCTGCTTTTCCTTATAGATGCTCATCAATTGATCCCACAATAGCATTTTCTATTTTTGCTATAACATCCCATTACTGAGTGTTGCTTAGCTTGTCATCCATTATAATTCCTCCATCCTCTCCTGAAGTCCTATAATCTAGCAAATTAATTATGCTGAAACTATTCTTTTAGTGAATACCATTTGCTTCAATCTTTCCAATTAACCTTAATGGAAGTTCGTTGCTTAATACACAATATTATATATGATTATTATTTTTGTGAATTTGATTTTTTTCCCTCCAGGCTTTTAAAGAAATTGCCATAGGGTGTGCCTTTAATATTTAGCTATATTATTCCAATAATATTTGCTCAATATCCTTTGTTACAAAGCATTGTTTCAGTGAGAAATGAGCATCAACACATGCTCATAGAATCACATGGTCAAACATCTCATTTAATACATGTCATCTCTTTGAAGTTTGCACTGAACCACTGGGATCTAGATACTTATTTTCCCCAAGAAATGATTGATTTGTTCTTGATGAAAGTTTATGAGAAATCGCGGGACTCCAGGGGTTGTTCTGTTGACAGCTAATGTGGCTGTGGATGGATTAAAATAAAGTATTTCTTCCTGGAAGCACTGAGAACTGGAGATATTTTACTGAGTCAAACCCCCTTCCTCCCCAAAAAAGTATCTGATAGAAATGAGATACACAACTTAAAAGCAGACAATTATTAGATGTAATTCCATGTGAGACTTAGCGTATGATTGACATAGTCTATGGTTTGATAAGATTAAAAAAAATCTCCAGAGATAATCACTCATAATGAATCATTTATTATGTATATCTCTTAATTCTAACAGGGTTAAGGATGAGTGAGCATGAAAGCCAGGGCACAGCTTTCTACATCCCATAAATACTACTTGCAGATATTTATATGTGTCCCAATGAATTAGCACAAAGGGGAAAAAATGAAATGAATCAAGGACACACACTGCTTGTAGTTAACTGTTCACACAACAGAAAGAACAGTGACTTTTCCACATGCAGAGTTCAGTAACTCTGGATGAAACAAATCACATTTTCCTGGAAAGAAGAAACACATGAATCACAATTTGTCTGATAAATACAAAAGGAGCATGGGACTGTGCACACTGGCATCAACACCAGTATCGCCAGTCACACTCATCCTATTCCTGATTTTCCCATAATTGTACAGAATTTGGAAAAGTTACTTTTTAGACTACACTCAGCTGCTATCACCACAGAGTGAAGAATGGCCATGTCAGCTGGGAAAGTCTAGGAATTGTAGCCTGAAAGTAACTTTCCTGTTGAATGGCAAGTTCTGAAGTGATATGCCATTCACCCCCAAACAAGTGGAACTTTTTGTGTAATAAGTGCGGGTGTTTTACCGTTCTTCAGATATTCTTGCTCAGCATGAGGAAAGACAGAGCAAGAGAGCAGGGCCGTGGTGCATACGGATATTGGGGCCTCACTGGTGCATATAGTCCTGTGCCCCCTCACACATATTTACATACTAAGACTTGCAAAGCATTGCCATTTGCTTTAGAGCCTAGTTCAGTCATCTGGATTTCGCTAAGAATTATCATACCTCCCACTGGATGTTGACTTGCATTGGACAATAAAAACAGACAAAATGTTTTTGGTACATAAAAATCTGGTACTAACATTTGGGATTGGATGAAAGCTTGGATACTGGTAGGATGAAAGAAGCAGAAACTCATGCTGCAACCTCTTAAATTATTTTGGAAGCCACCTTACATCCTAGCCTTCAGGAAAAGGTAGGATATAAATCAAATAAACTCCAGTCGAAACAAAAATGCTACAAAATCCAATGCAGCTCTTTCAAAACCTTCCTCGTGCTAAGAGAGAACTAGAAAAATGGCAAAACAGAAAATCCGTCCCACAACCACCTGGCCAAGCACTGTGACTGGAGAGTGCTGCAGAGATTTTATTTGTTTGTTTCATACTGGAAGATAAAATTGTCAAAGAGTAAGCCTCTGTCTCCCTTTCTTTCATTTTCCAACTTTATATATATATATATATATATTTCTTACACTGTGGTATTTTACACTTTGGAAACATACTGTGTAGCTTTCTTTTGCTATCCAAATTGCTTAGTTGGTTTAAAGCCATCCAGACCAATCCAGACCCAGTCCAGATGTGATTTGGACTGATACAGGTTGGTTCAAATTAAACCAGATTTATCCATCTTGACTCAATATTGATCAAAATTAGGCTTAATCAGTTGCACAGTCCTGTTAAACGGTTATGTTAAACATTAAATAGGGATTACCAGAGAGTGATTAAAGAAGAACAATGGCCAGAACAGAGATTTTGAAAAGAGATCTTGTACCCAGAGCTGTTTGGGTGATTTAAGCATACTCCCACATTGTCCTTCTCATGTTCAGGTAAGTGATGAGACACTACTGGAAAGCAGGATGGTGCAGCACCAAGGACAGCTTCACGTGAATATCTTGCTCCAAATAGGTCTGGAACTCATCTGTAATCTTTTGTAGTTCTGAACTCAGATTAGTCCCCTCAAATTCCAATCCTTTCTCACAAAGTGAGAAAATTTAACATGTGGCCCTCTTTGTGTCCAGAAAAAAATGCTCTGTCCTTTCTAGGGATGTGATTCTCTATTACATGTCTTCTCGTGTAATTTTGTGTGTATGTTTTTATATATGTAAGAGTTGTATGTTCAAATAATAACTAATAAAATCATTTTTAAAAGAAAAAGAAGAACCAGGGGAAAGAAACAGAAAGAAATCATTGAGCTGGAAGAGGAACAGCAAGTCCAATCCCCTGCCATGCAGGAATCTACAGTCAAAGTACCCCAAGCAGATGCCCCCCGGCCTCTGTTTAATAACCTCCAAAGAAGGAGACTCTACTACTCTCCAGGCAGTATGTTCCACTGCCAAACAGCTCATACTGTCAGGAAGTTCTTCTTAATGTTGATGTGGAATCTCTTTTCCTGCAGTTTGCATCCATGTTTCTGCGTTCTAGTCTCTGGAGCTGCAGAAAACAAACTTGCTCCATCTTCAACATGACACCACTTCAAATACTTAAAAAGGGTCATCATATCACCTTTTAACCTTCTTTTCTCCAGGCTGAACATACCCAGCTCTCCTCATAAGGCATGGTTTCCAGGCCCATTTTGGTTGCCCTCCTCTGGATAAACTCCATATTGTCAACACCCTTTTTGAACTGTGGTGCCCAGAACTGGACACAGCATTTCAGGTGAGTCCTGACCAAAGCAGAATAAAATGGTACTATCCCTTACCTTAATCTAGACACTATACTTTTATACTCTGATATAGCTTAGAATTGCATTTGCTTCTTTAGCTGCCACATCACATTGTTGACTCATGTTCAACTTGTAGTCTACTAGGACTTTGAGATCCCTTTCATATATAATCCTGTTAAGCCAGGCGTCCCCCATGCTATATCTATGCATTTCTTTTTTTTCTTTCTAAGTGTAGAGCCTTGCAATACTCCTTGTTGAAACTGATTTTGTTAGTTTTGGCCCAGCTTTCTAATTTATTCAAGTCATTTTGAATTTTGATCTTCTCTGGGGTATTATTTAGGTGTTTTCTGCAAATGTGATAAACATGTCCTCTATTCTATTCTGGCCAGTGTAGATGAGCCCTAAGGCATGCAATTCCACAGAGATGTAAGAGTTTCCCAAGTTTTCCCAAGCAAAACCATATTAGTGACTAGTCCAAGCAAAGCTATAGGCCAGTACAGACTACGCCTTTCAGGGAAGTCTGTAGTTGTCCGTTTTTGCTCCGCAGCTGTAGCACAGCAACCAAAACATGTGGCGCAGCTGCCCAACAAAAAAGGAGCCGCTTTAAGAGGCTCTCTTTTGGGATGAAATACGGGCTGCATTGCAACCCTTATGACGTCTCTCCCATTGAATGACGTGTGGGCACTGTTACACCTACACATCATGCTCATGCCCTCCCGTGTGGGCTGGGTAATGCTGTAATGGTGCTGCCTATACATGTTAGAGCTGGGGAGCGTGAAGTTGCTGCATGCTCCCCAGCCTTAATATCGTTGCTGCCACACTACAAAGTGCCTGTCTGTATCAGCCCTTCACTCTCAGGTCAAAGTGACAGAAAGGTGGCTCTCACACTAGCCATAGTTGGCCACCAATGCTTTAAAGGGATAGGTCTCTCACCAGAAGCTCCTGTCAGGAATTTTGCTGGCATTGGTACACTGGCTATCAGAATCATGGAACTGCTAGAGAAAGATCGGCTATACCAGTGCAGAAACCAGCCATTTAGGCTACTAATGTTGTCTTGGGCATAGAGGCCTTAGGCTGAGGGGGACAAACCCTTCCAGCTCTGACTGATGCTTGGACCAGATTTCTCCTTTACCCATACCATAGACACTTCAGCTTCTAAATCTGTGTTCAAGACACTGTGTTCACAACATTTTAAACACATTTCCTGGAACTAATGTTCTTTTATGTACAATACCATATTTATCAGACAATCAGCAGTGTTGATTTAGGACTTCTTAACATTAACAAGAATATCTCCCAAGGGGAGCCTTTTGACCTCAGGCGTTGCTGTCTTTCAGGAAGACATGCTTATTCTGTCACCTTTGGTGGAGACTAGATTATTGTACACCTTTTTTCACCTGATCTGAGCACAGGCTGGGCATGGACATAAATGGGTGAAAATAGTTGTTATCGCATGCCTCCTTGCCCAACTCAACTACATCGCGTATCCAATCTGGACTCCTGGCATACTTTTCAAATGAACAATACTTTCCAATTCTTTGAAAAGTATGCCAGGAGTCTGGATCAGGTATGCAATGTGGCTCAGTTGGGCAAGGAGGTATGAGTTAAGATCGATTTTCACCTGTTTAAGCCCATGCCCAGCCAGTGCTCAGATCGAACAAAAAAAGACGTAATTTTATGCTTTTCTGTTAATCTAATCTATTATTGATTGTTACTTTAGTTTTTGTCCTTTCAATATCTTTTTACTCTGTTTCAAGTTCCATTAAAGTAATAAAATAAATGCAAAAAGGGGGGAATTAATGTGTCCATATACAGACAAATGCTCTCACACTGATAAAAGGGAAATTTTCTCTTCAAAATGTTCTTCAGAATTCTCTTTTGCACTTTTTAACCACAAATCTTGTTCAGCTAGTCACTGTCCCAATGTTTGATGTATGCTGAACCCTGAGAATGAAGTATCAGATCCTTGCTCACTGAGCCACTATTGCAGCTAATTAAAAGGAAGAACTGCAGACTGTTGAAGCTACCAGACAGACAGCTCTGAGCAGAACACTTCCAGCCACAAAAGAAAGAACCATTCACCACACACCTCTTCCATGTATGATTCAGGCTCTGCAATTATTCTTTGATCAATATAACACCTAAAAAAACACTTGGCTTCTGTGCTTGATTTATCAATAGTGACTTTGGGAAAGGTGTGGGGTTTTTTTTTTTATTTGTTTGTTTTGTTTTGTTTTTGGACAGCAACTATTTTTGTATGGCTGTGACCATGCTGCTTGGGGATTACAGATTTTTTCTTTTAAAAAATTAATTTTTTCAAAAGATCTTATCCTTTTATTTACTTGAGTCCTATGCCTGTTCTACCTGGCCAAGCCTATGGCAGCAAATGTCTATGTAATGGGCAGGAGGAGAAGAATTGATTGCTAAATTTTCTGAAGACCCAATAAGTGGTAAATTAAATTGGTATATCTGTGGGCTCTTGGATAACAACACTCTCTGAATTCTAATAACTGTATTTCTTTCTAGTTTTTGAAGAGACCCTACAGAAGAGTAAAACAAGTCTTCAATGTAAAATGAGAAGGAATCAAGACCCTTTGAGATGTATCTTGCTCATCCTTACCTTAGTTCAATTTCCTGAATTCCTGGCACTGTGCTATAGATGTTTACACAAGGTTTATAAACTCCTATAAACCCTTATTTATTTATCTCATTTTACTTCCCTTTTCATGTCTGCTTTACAATATGTAGCCCCTCGGAGCCAGAATTTTCTCTGTGTTCATGTTTCTGCTACACTCATAGTAACTGCAAATATAATTATCACTATCATTTTCATTGCTCTCTTCTTTTATAAAGATTATCTTTGAGTCCAGTGGAACTCAACACAAAACAAAATACAAATTGGATTTGTCATCTATGAAGGCAACTTTTATTTTTTATTTTATTTTATTTTTTGTAATCAGTCTTATATATGCATCTTTTCCTCCAGAGCAGCAAGTTTACAATAAAGACTTCTGACTGACAGCTATTATGTTACAGGATTGAAGATTGCCCAACATTCTCATAAATGCTGCATATATTTCACATTCCCCCAAGGGTTTGCAAAAAGTATCCTTGGTACTAGAAAGTGAAAGATCCATGCTACTATAAGGCAATGTGACGGAGGATATTGGGAGTTCTATTTTAGAAGTGACCTTGGGATGCAGAAATATATGTCTTTGTTTTCTTTGCTGAAAAAGATGTTCCCCTCCAAAATCTTGAAAATCCCCAATTCATCCTTCAGAACTCATCTTCATTCCCCTTTCATGGCAAGTCACCTTCATATTTATGACACAAGCTTTCATGGACAAGAAATCACTTCACCCAATAGATAATATTATATATGATAATATAATTATTAACATTTATTTATAGAGTGCTTTAAAGTTTGCACAGCACATTACATAGTAAGGGTCAAATAACATAAGAAAAAAGAATAAAAACCTGCCAAGCAACATACAATCTAAAACAAGAACATTACATGATTATCTCTATAATAAAACTAACTAGTATACAATAAGGACAAAGTACGCAGCAGATTAACAACCAATAATTTGGAAAGCCTCCCTAAACAAGAGTGTCTTCAATTCAGCCTTAAAATTAGCCAAGGAAGTAACAGTTCTTAAATATGTGGGGAGGAGATTTCAGGCCTGAGGAGGAGCACAGGAGAAGGGGCAGAGGAGACCCTTGGCTGGGTCAGGAGACCGGTGTCATAAGATCTCAATGAACATGGAGGGTGATATGTGTGGTAATATACATTCGCCCCTTTGAACTCATGCGGGATCTGTTCTGGACCACCCTCAAGTTCAAAATCTCATGCATATTCAAGTCCATAGGCTTAAATGGGATGTGTGCATTTGGGGCGTGCATCTTGGGCGTTTGCCCCATTGAGATTAATAGCAGTTGCCCTTCAGCAGATTTCCAAGTCCGCACATTTCAAGTCCGCAGACTTGGAGGGGTGACTGTATATTATATATGATAAAGTATAAACACATAACAAATGTATCAGTCAATAGATCATCTCTATTGCTGAGAAGCTAGTTTCTCAAGAGTTCTCCAGCTGAACAGCACGTATTAGTAAAGACTGCAAGGGAAACTGAATACTGTGAAAGAAACTTCAGTGAAGCAAGATTCTACTCTAAAACAAAATGGATTCAATTTTGGTGACACCCCAAATAGATTCATTTAACATCTTATATTCTTATCACCAAGGTGTCACAATAAGTCCCACTCACCCAGCTGTTTTCCTATTGTGGTAGCCCAAAGTTGTCTTTTCTATACCCTCACTGTCACAAATTTGTTGGTGACTTTTTTTAAAATTTCTCTAGACTTTGTTTTAAAATGCTTTATATTAGTAGTGGGGATATATACTCAAACTTCAGACAAGCTTTTGTTAAAATGGAAATAGAACTTTATTTACAAGATGACTTAATTTTTCACTAGTAGATGATGGATTAGACAATTGTTATTTCATATAATGGTGTGACTTGTTTCACTTTTTGATTTTACTTTCTTAGGGGCTCTACATAATGCCCCTAAGGGGCGGCCTGCAGCTGTCCCTTTTCATGCAACATAGCCACATTGCCATGGCTATACAGTGCTCCTTCGGGGCTGTGTCATATGACACCATGTGTTAAGGTAAACAAAGGGTCAATTAACCCATTCACAACCAATTATGCAAATGAGGCTTTGTGAGGATTTCCAAACAGATCCAATTTATTCCAAACAGTCTCAGTCTGCATGGCAGAGCTTCAGCCAAAAGTCATCTCATTGACTGAATGTGCCAAACATGGCGTAAACAGTTTTTATTAACCCACAAAATATTCATTGAGCATGCGTAGTTTAACATTCATTTATATATATATTCTTTGCACCTCATTTCATTATATATCACTATCTATCTTCTAGACTTACTGACAGAGACCCTTTGTTCTTTTAGCCTTCTGATTTTCTGGGCATTCAGCCAGTCTTTAGTCTTATCAGGAACACTTGTTGCCATTAGCAGGCCTTTGCTTCCCTCTTCCCTCCTAAGGTGGGGGCTACAAGCCAGATTCAAAAGGACAAGTTTTTCCTTTGGCTCTATTTCTCACTATGGCTGAACTGTTCATTATTGATCATTAACAGCAGAGATTATTGGTTATCAGTTGGTTATCAATGGCTTTATTAGTTTTTCACCTTAACACATGCACCGTGAGGAGTGACATGTGGCATCATGGTGCCTTGGGGCAGTGTCGGGGCATGCGTCATCTGGATGTGATGCCCCGACTCTGCCCCTAGCTTTATTTTGTATCAGTTACAGTTGCTCTTATTCCACTCTCCTCAGAAAACTGTGGTTGCTGTCACTCAGGACTCACACACTGGCCTTCTTTTGGGTTATATTCCTTAAAACCCTATTAATAAACATTTAAACACTTAAAATCCAGAGATCTCTATCCCGCAGGAAATTTCTCTACATTAACTCCCTCACTTGGAGTTGTGTATGGGTTTTAAGTCCCTCACTTCTGGACTTTAACCCTGTTCCTCTCTGGAACACTCACTACAACTGTCCCTCTCTGGACTTAACTGAAACCAACTTTCACTAACTGACTATTTATCCTCTTCAGCCTTTGATTTGATTGGTGGTCATCTGCTTGCATTCTATTGGCTGTTGCTAAGGCTTGCCCTCTTCTGCCTTTTTTCTACAAGGCAAGAGCTAGTTCTCTACCCAGGGCTTGAACTCTCCTTATATTTGTATGGTATTAATCTGAATTATTAACTGTTTAATTAAAGGAACAATTTTTATTACCACATTTTTATTGTTTGCTCTTATTTTTAATTATGATATTTTGTATGTTGTTAGTATGCCATTTTGTATAGCTTTATGTGCAAATCAGCCAGAGCATTTGATGCCATTAATTTAAATGTAATCTATAAAATAAAACAATCAAATCAAATACACTTGAATAGTAACAAAACTATCAACCCTGCATTAAATACTTAATTTTTTATATGCTAAAGCTCCAGTGGTTTCCATGGAAAGGAGCTGGGATAAAATCACTGGCTTTAATTATGAACACACGCAATTGGCATGAATTTGATTTGAGTATTTTGAATTATATAGTTAGTTGTGGCATTTAGGGCTTTTTAGGAAATGCATGCTTATAAACCCTTAAGCCACAAAGGGCTCTACTGAAATATTAAACAGAGTGTCACATAAATTTAAAGTTTGGCCTACTTTTGGAATTAAATTTCAAAACAGTTATCTTGACTTTCAAACACTTTCTTTTGGTAGTGAGGAAAACTATTTAAAAACTAAAGGCCTTGTTTTATCTTACCTTTGGTTTGAAGGTCCAAGTTTGTATGTTAAACTTGTAGCTCTCACTTTTCTTCTCACTGTACCATGTACCAATGTCTTTTTTAATTTATTTTTTAGTTGGAAGGAAATTGAGACAAGACTACCAGTTGGGGGGGGGGGAGAGTATTTCACCACCACCCTCATCTAAATTTGCCATTGGAATTTAATGCTATTTTGTTCTAGGCTGCATCAATAGAAGTATAGCATCTAGATCAAGGGAAGTAATAGTGCCACTCTATTCTGCTTTGGTCACGCCCCACCTGGAATACAGTTCTGGGCACCACAATTCAAAAAGGATGTGGAGAAACTGGAGCATGTCCAAAGGAGGGCAACTAAGATGGTGAAGGGACTGGAAACCATGCCCTATGAGGACCGCCTTAGGGAACTGGGGATGTTTAGCCTGGAGAAGAGAAGGTTAAGAGGTGTTATGATAGCCCTGTTCAAATATTTGAAAGGATGTCATATTGAGGAGGGAGCAAGCTTGTTTTCTGCTGCTGCAGAGACTAGGACGCGGAACAACGGATGCAAGCTGCAGGAAAAAAGATTCCACCTCAACATTAGGAGGAACTTCCTGACAGTAAGAGCTGTTCGACAGTGGAACACACTCCCTCGGAGTGTAGTGGAGTCTCCGTCCTTGGAGGTCTTTAAGCAGAGGCTGGATTTAAGTCTTTAAGCAGAGCTCTTCCAACTCTATGATTCTATGATTCTATGTTGTTAACTGCTCTTGGGCGTATTTCAACTCATGGTGACCCCAATGAGACATCTCCAGGACCACCTGTCCTCCACTGCTTTGCTTAGGTCCTGCAAATTAAGGCCTCCCTGATTGAGTCTAGCCATTTGGAGGGCAGGCTTCCTCTCCTTCTGCTACCTCCTACCTTTCCTAACATTATTGACTTTTCTAATGGGTCGTAACTTCTCATGATATGGCCAAAGTATGATGGCTTCAGTTTCATCGTCCTGGCTTGCAGGAAGAGTTCAGGTTTGATCTGTTCTAGGATCCATTTGTTTGTCTTTTTGGTAGTGCATGGTATCCTCAGCACTCTTCCCTAGCACCACATCTCAAAGGAGTTGATTTTCTTCTTATCTGCTTTCTTCACTGTCCAGTTCTCACATTCGCACATGGTGGTAAGGAATACAATGGTTTGGACCATTCTAACTTTAGTACTCAATTTTATATCTTTACACTTTAGGATCTTATCTAGTTCTTTCATAGCTGTGCATTCTATTTCTAGTCTTCTTCTGATTTCTTAATTCCTATATCCATTTTGATCAGGAAATCTTTAAGTATTTTGATTTCCTTGATATCTAAGTTGAAGTTATGTAAATCCTCTGTAGTCATTATTTTTGTTTTCTTCATGTAAGCCTTGTCTTTCCATTTTCTTCTTTAACTTTCCTTATTAACTGTTAGGGTTTTCTTGATGAGAGGTTCTTGCCAGGATGTTAATTCAGTTAATATTAACATCAGATATCAATCCATTACACAAAATTCTTCAGGGCTATTTACTTGAGGTTGCATCTCCATTGCAAAAATAATTAGTTTGATGTCTCTTTAACTAACATTTGTAGTTTGTTGTGGCACCAGAGTTCTCTTACATAGAAGGCTAAATATCTCATAGAACTACAAATCCCAGAATTCCATAGAATTGAGCCATGACAGTCAAAGTGGTGGCCAACTGCATTAATTTTGCAATGCAGAGGCAGGCTGAGTTTGTGCTATTATCTGACTTTCCAGCTAAAGTAGCTGTCCTTGTGTGATCTCCATATCTCTATTGTGTGATGGGAATTACAGTGTAACACTTCTTGAAGGAAACAGATTGTGAAATATTGTAGTGTAACATGTCTGGATAGAAACATGTTGGGAAAGGCAGGATAGGGACAGATATTTAGAATTTTCACCCAGAGAGGTGTTATGCTCCACCAGACTATACACCCCACAAGTCCATAGGATGTAGCCATAGTAATTAAAACACAATCATAATATTATAATTGTGTAGCATTAAAAGGCTTCAGGTAACCAGTATTGAATGCTAACTGTTCAACCACGATTTCAGAATAATTTTGGCATCCATTTACTGCAGACCTTAGGCAACCATGTACTCTGAGATTACTTCTGGCCTATGAGTCCAATCATTCCTAGGCTATTCAAACATAATCTATCTACAAGGATTCTGGGAGTGGCTTTCTTAATATTTCTGGGAACCCCAGGTGAACGCTCCTGATTGTGCTAAAAAGGCACCAAAATCACTATAACTATATGGGCTTCCAGATGTAGCTTTTGCTGTTAAGTGTCTGATCACACTGGTGGAATTTCAGCAGAGAGTACAGAAGTTATTATTTTGGCCTACTACCTTCAGGATCCCCCAGCCTAAATGGCCATTGGCCTTGCTAATTAGGGAATTCTGTGAGTTATAACAACTTTTTCAATACCTTTGACTTATAACCCTCCATGTTTTTCCACTGCTCTTCTGCCTTTCAGCAGTAATAACAAAAGTTATCAAGGAGAAAAATGTAGTATGATTAATTAATTAATAATGCCTTTTAATTGGTTGTGTTAGGACCCTTGCATCTTTGTGCTACATCATCTTCTGTAGGTACAGAATAACAGAGGGAAATCATTGAACAATTAGAACTCCACACTTTATAAAATATGTATATTTTTATTTTTATTGGATTTTTTTTTAAAAAAAGTACAATTACAAAGAAAATAAAAAAGAATAAAGAAAAAGAGAGGGAAAAGGAGGGGGAATACATAGGATGTGAGTGAGGACTTGCCATATCTATTAAGATGGTCATGTTTCAAAAAATTCATATATATATTTTATTTTATTTTTTTATTTTTTTTATTTTATTTTTTTTTTTTGAAATTGATGTATGTAAAATGCACGTTCATACATAGCTAAAGCTATGAGATTTTTTGACCATAGAACAATAGAAGGCTTAGCTTTCCAGCCTTGGACTAGAAGTCTTTTGGCAACAGTAAATACATGCAAAAACTAGCCAGGTTGACCATTAGTTAAATTTTATGTATTAGGGGCATAATTAAAACTAATATGTGTTTCTTAATATCAAAGGTTTTTTTCAATATAATGGATACATTGCAATACATTGAACCAAAAATTGTTAGCAATTGGACACACCCACATCATATGACTTAGCAATATTCCATCAATATTACAATTTAGCAGAAGTAGTTAATTTCTTTCTAAAATAGGATAATGGTGTCCAATATACCCTAACCACTCATTTGTACTGGACCAAATGAAGTTTTAGGCCTAAAGAAAGATTTGATATTGAAGCAAGGGTAGTTTCTATTTATTGACTTTGTATAAGATTATCTAACTCTGCACTGAATTGCATTCCATTCCAATTTTATTAATATAAAATATGTAAATGCAAATTCCAAATGTTCTTCACATCTTTGCATGTTTACCTGAAGCAAATCTTGCAATGCTGAATGAGATTTCTTTCCATAGTAATGTATGTAACCCACAGCACAGAGACCATTTTAAGTTATTTCTGGATTGTGATGACCCTAAAGCAAACTCATCATTCAAGTTTTCTTGATAAGATTTATTTGCTGTCTTCTGGGGCAGAAAGAGTGTGATTTGCCCAAGGTCACCCAGTGGGTTTCTATGGCTGAGCAGGGATTCGAACCCTGGTTGCCAGAGCCAAAGTCCATCATTCAAACCACTACACCATGCTGGCCCACTATTTCATTAACTCTATTTTGCCATCTAACAAGAAGGAACAGTCAATTCCCACTGCAGAAAAATGAAACTAAATGATATACATTTCCGTCACATTCATACTTATTGTCTTACATATTTATTCTTTAAAACCTTAGTATTCACTAAAAATATAATGGATGAGTTAGTTCTACCTTACATTACCTTCTCATAAGTATTTAATAATGCTTGTTGAATTTATAGGCAAGGCATCCAATAGTGATTTAAATAACTGGCCCATGTTCGTTTTTATAATGACTAATGGAAAGCTTTTCTCATTCATCATCTCTCTTCCAACTTGCAAGTTTTCATTTGACATGAGAAACTTCAAAAATACAGCTGTACATTTTTATTTCAAAGGAGGGTAGGGTTTTTGCCCCTCTGGTGCTGATGCCTAATTTATATTGAGATGTTCTGACCTTACAGAGTTTAACAGCATAAAGGTACAGACAGCATATCTTTTGGATGAGAACTAAATTGAAGAGCTCATAGTGGCATGCTAATGAAATGGCTTATTAGCCCTCTATTCTTGTTATACTCCTGTCCTTCTTGGACAGAAAACACCCACACAAAACCAAATAAATCTCCATAAAAATAATGGTGTAAGGAATATCTTTATTATGCATTGACAAGAACAACTTTAGCAGCATCGAACTGATTCTTTGTTACACTGTTCACTTCAAAAAGAACCACTCAAGGATACTGAGAAAGTTCTTCCATTTTTACTTAGACAGACACTTATTCTCAGGAAATGCAATGTCTTGTTTTTAATTGCATCGTTTCTCACCTTCATGTTTCAGCTCAGGAGAGATTTTAACATTGACATTGTGACACACACACTCATGCAACCCAGACTTATTGTAATGCAGATGCCTTCTTTTAGTGGCTCTGCTGGCTAAGGGAAAATGAGACTTATAGTCCATCAGGTCTGAAGATCACCTCACCATGGAAGGCCGCTACAGCAACAGTTGCTTTAACCATGATGGTATCTTGGATCTCTGTATGTATATGATTTATATAAATAGAAACAGGTGCACATAAGCTTTGTTAAACTGTAGTACAGTGGGCCTTTGGTATCCGCTAGGGTTTAGTTCTAGGACCCCCTCTGAATACCAAAATCTGTGGATGCTCAAGTCCCACTGTATACAATAGCATAGAAAAATGGTGTCCACTATATAAAATAGAAAAATCAAAGTTTGCATTTTTGGGATATTTTCAAGCCATGGATAGTTGGATCCTTGGATAAAGAATCAGTGGATATGGAGAGCAGATTGTATATAGAATACATATCTGATAATATTTGTAATGCAGGTGCCCCTAATATATTCATATATCTTTCATTTTGTCTGGCTGAAATGAATATTATTACTTTGCATATTGTCATTTTTCAGGGTAGATATAGATATTATCTCACTTCACCCTTTTCCAGTCTAGGGTTACCAAATATTGTTCCCAACACCCTCGGGCAATGGTCAGAAGGTTGGAAGTTTTAGTCCGACAACATCAAGGGGCATTCCTCTTACACATACAAACTTTTTGTGATGAAAAACTCCTGAACTACAGAGATATCATCTTTTTGAGCTAAGCTCAGATAGTCAATAACATCATTTGTACCCCAACTTGACCCATTCCTTGAATGATGAGATGATACAATAAGGTAATCACAATGGTGAATCTACAACAGTGCTTTGACACATTCCAGCAATCATAAAATACTTGAATAATCAACCGGGTGCCATTATTACTCATTTCATAGTGTTTTAGACACTTTACAATACTTACATCCCGACGATAGGCAGAAAGGATGTAACAAAAGACATGTCATGTCTCTGCTAAAGCTGTAACATTCTCTAGTTAAAGTGCTTAGTGTTTGATTCTACAATCTTAGTTCAAAACTTGGAATGCTACTTTTTAAAAATGAACTACTGTAGTTCCATTCCTCATTACTGGATCAACCAAGAAGTCATTCCTTTTAAATGCTTTTATAGTCCAGAAAGTAACTTGTTGAACTACTCAAAACTAACATATTACTGTTACTATTGTGCCACTAAAATATGCAGGAAAATGCTCTCCGGTTCCCCTTATTTTTGATCATCACAATCCTGCCTGGAATCCCTTTATCTGCAAAAGCAGCCAACTCAGCTGCCACCTGCATTGCATAGAGATGCGTTGGGCAGACACAGAATCATAGAATCATAGAAGAGACCTCAAGGGCCATCAAGTCCACACACAGAAGAAAACATTAACTGAGTCCCTCTTCTATCTTTATATCCCTCTACTCTAAACAGTTTCTCTAAATCTCATGCCTGAGTCATCATCAGGCATGCAGTGAACCTTGCCTCCACAAACCCTCTTGTATAGTTCACACCATTCACACCAACCCAAAACAGCCAAAATGTGTGCCCTGTGCTATTGTTTGGAGCAGCCGGCCTCTCAAAGCAGCCTCCATCCCACTCCCCATTCACTCAGGCTCTCTTTTTCTGTCAGCTGCAGCAACAGTCTCTTTCATTTGGGCAAAGTAGAGAAAGGCATATTTCATAGGCTCTGCAGAAATAATCCAGTTTGACACTTTAACTGCCATGGCTCGATCATATAGAATTCTGGAAACTGTAGTGTGTTGTGGTACTAGAGCTCTCTGACAGAGAAGGCTAGGATATATTCCAATTCTGCTGTTTCATCTTCTTCTTTCATTGTCCCACACAACTACAATTCCCAAAATTCTATACCATTGAGCCATGGCAGTTAAAGTGGTGTCAAACTAGCTTTTTATATGTATTTTTCTTTTAAAACAGCCAAATAGGCTAAGGTGCTAAAGACACTGCAGAAGTAGTCCAGTTTGAGACCACTTTAACTGCCCTGTGTCAATGCGAGGGAATTCTGGAATTGGTAGTTTTGTGAGACATTTAGCCTTCTCTGTCAGAGAGCTCTGGTGCCACAATAAACTCCAATTGTCAGGATTCCCTAGCACTAAGCCACGGCAGTTAAAGTGGTCTCATACTGGGTTTACTTCTGCAGTGAGTTTTGGACCTAAGTCTCTTCTGCAGCTCATATTTTCAATTTATCTTTTCTTCCTCTTCCTTTTCATCCTCCTCCTTCTCCTTCCTAGCTCTCCTCCCTCCTCCTTTTGGTTGACTTTTTTGCTGCCTAATAATTGCACTGCATCTCACCACACAACAATGCAGTACAAAGGACTATCTGTGTGATTCTTCCTTCTCCCTCTCCCATTGCTCACACTGAGTCAGAACACACTGAGGCAAAAACTTCAGAATACTGGTCCTTCAACAAAAACACGATGAAGGAAGACTAGAAAATGAACCAGCAGAATTGGAATATATCCACATTCCACAAACTCCAGTCCATTAACAGTGTGTTGAACAGAAACAATCGTTTACTGGCACACTACACACATTATAACACTAGTTAAGATGCCAGCCTCATACGACACTCATGGCCGGTTTATGACATCTCTTTCTGTATCCCAGCCAGCATCACACTACATTCAAATATTCCCACCACAATTCCTATGGTTATCTACTCACCCTAGCTATAGGAAATCTCTTTCCTTCATGCTGCAGCCCCGATCTAGCCTTTCCGTGGTGCAAAATGGAGCTGCAAAAAGTAGCTCCTTTTTGCACCACAAAAATTAATATCAATTAACTGGAAAACATAAAATTTGGAGTCAATTTAGAATTGGAGGTATGGCAAGGAAAACACAGACAGATTTCCATAAAATGACAAGTATCTTTTCTTAATGGATGTCTGAGTGCTTTCCTGGACACACTGCTAAAACAAGTAATGGTATCAAATGAAAAGAGGGAAATACAAAATGCACTAATTAAAGAATTGGACAATACACAAATTAAAAAAATGAATGTACTTTTATGAAAATGTTGCATTGGATTGTTACTGTTGTTGTATTTTGCTGTCAATATTTAATATAAAGTGATGTGCATTTAAATGTATAGTACTAGGGTACTGTTAATATAAAACAAAATCATTTAAACACATACATAAATAGAACAGAAATATCAAACTCACTGCAAGAAAAAGCTAACACCTCATTTTAAAAAGTGTCACAGAAAACAACCAAGTATTTATGAGCCTCTTCTAGCTTTGTTTTAAGAGGTCATGGCACTAGTAACAAATAATAATAATAGTAATAATAATAATAATAATAATAATAATAATATACAATATTTATTTATATCCCGCCTCTCCCTTCCAGAATCTAGGCAGGTAACAACAGTCTAATAAAACAGATATACAGACAATAATAAAATTTCCCAAATCCCCTTAACCCTCCCTCCTTCTGCTAAAATTGCACATAAACATCAAGATACAATACAATATCCCCAGTACAGTATACTTAGTTACAAACAAACACGCTACCTCAAGTGAAACATCAGATTTTCTCAGGGGTACCCAATTGTTGGTATACTCCACATGCTCAGCACAGAAGCGTAGCTTCAGGAAAGTTATGTGTGTTATCAGTCATATAATGTGTAGGCAACATCTGGCCAGACTTCAGCCAAAACCACAACACTAAATTTTTCTCACAAACTGCACTGTCACTACACACCCATATGTTGTTGGACTGAAACTCTCAGCACCCTTAGCCAGCAGAGCCAATGGTGACAACATGCTGGAGCTGCAGTCTGCAGTCAGTCTTAAAATATCTGGAAGGCATAACAATTTCTGCCACCGGCCTAGGGGTTTCTCTCTTCTGAGGAAGCCATCAGCTTTCTGAGCCAAACCTCAAGTAAAAGAGTGGGAAAGACGTATCAGGCATTATTTTAATGGGAAGCTGGAAGCTATTGTGCAGTACAAAAATAAAATGTGTAGCAGGAACTAGTTGTTGCTGTTTGTTGTTGCTGCTGTTTTGCAGCAGGTTATATGAGCTTTAATAAGGAAAAAGAAGATTATTTAAAAAAACAAATAGATTAAAATATTAAGAAATACAAAATTTAAAAGGTTACAATTACTTTTCAGTCTTTGTAACATATTAATAATATATTTGCCATAAATTGGTAGGCAACTTGAAGTTGTGTGCACACACACATCAGTGGGACCAACTGTCTGTCTGCTCTTTCTGTGACCAAGAAGGATACATGCATGAAGACGTGTCTAGTTGCTTTAGATCAAACCATATTGTTACAAGCTTTATCACCTGCACCCAGCACTCCTTTAGCACCATGGCTGCAGGCAGAGGTTTCATTGAGATGGGTGGCAATACAAGGACATTGGTGGCTCCCCGCAATAAATCTGCTACCTAAATAAAATGTTCCATCAGTCTCCAGATTTCTTGCATTCAAGAACTTTTATATTTTTTATGTACACGTTTCCTTGGTAGTTTTGCCTACCCCTTTTCATTGGGTGCCTAAGCTGTATTTCTAAATGACTATGTGATGTTCTAATTTACTGCAATGGCAGAAATCTGGGGACTGAATAAACTTCTGGGGACAGAATTTTTATTGGAGGGCAATGTCTCCCTTCACAGAAGGATTTACTAGTACCTAGAAAGTATCGTTTTTTCATCGCCAGATTTTGTGATGGTTTTCACCATTACCATAATAAATTTTGTCCACTCCACAGTGCCAGAATGCTGGTATGAAAGAGATCTTTCTTCATAACTCACCTGGTAACACATGTAATTTTGCATCTTCTACAAAGTGCAATGCTGCCATGCAAAATTACATGTGGTACCAGGTGGATCAGGGGAAAGCATCTCCTTGGTACCTGTCTTCTGGCCTCTTGTGCAGTTGGAAAAAGCTTAGACTAAATCTTGACAGGTGGAAGATTATGTTGTCTGGATCTCCTGTATCCATCCATTTCCATGTACAAGGCATGTAATTTCACAATGAAAGTCTTTTCTGGAGTCACTCAGAGACAGAAAGAAGGAGAGAGTGGAGTGAAGTGAAATTATTTTCACCCATGTTTCAACTCATCGACCATCTTTGAGGATACAGGCTGTTAGCATGAATTAGTATTTATTTATTCTGTTTTTCTTTTTATTAAGATATTTATGTAACGGTTATTAAATAAATATATTTATTTGTCATATCTTGTGTAGAGGACTGCTTCTTAATATTTATCTATCATGGGAATCCCTGAGCTTTCTTTAAAAGAGCTCCATGCTGGAGTAGATTGCAGATGTACTACAAATGAGTTATGCAAACACACACATACATATGCATATGTATGTTCTCTACTATTAGGGCCTAAGAAATGGAAAATTGTCCCTCATTGCTATTACTTGCCAGATAGTAGTAGAAGAAAGAGAAACAAGGACTGATAATTAGCATTCATTTGTTCCTTTGGGGCCCTTGAATAAAAACCACAGACAACTTGAATTAGTTTCTGTTTTCAGTGGGGAGCCAGTGCAAAATGAAGCACCAGGCTGGTATATGTAAAATGGCGCTGATGTTGCTAAGCAGGCAGTTCCTTTCTCTCAGTGACAGATTATCTCTAGGGTACCAGGTTTAATTCTGAAGCATAACAAGTCACAATACCCTCCCAATAGCTTCATAGCCTGCTGTTTGTGATGAACAATTATAAATATTGGAAAGCTTTTCATTTCATTTTAATTGCTTTGCCAAGGTAAGGCAGGGGAGGGGAGGAGGGAAGCAGAGGGGAAAAAAGGGAGAGTAGCCAGGAGCTGATTAAAAACAGGTTATGCAGAATTAAATATGGAAGAAAAGGGTTTTTTAAAAAAGCCACCTCCAAAAATCCCAGCAATAGTAATTCACTAGAATACACAGATCTGTGACATTTATTCTTGTGTTTTTTCTCTCATTAAAGAGCACTGTAGGAGAATTTAAACTTTAATGTGCTTCCGTGTGTTGCTCACACTGAAAATTTGGAAGGGTTTGGTACTTTTATTTATTTATGTATTTATTTTTGAATTAGATTTTAAATTGGTATTTTGTCTTTGGTTAGTTTCCAAAGCATACCTTCAAAGAAATCTCTTACATTTCTAATACTTCCATTTCTAATACTAGTAAGGCATTATATGGTTCCCTTTTAAAACCAATGCTCTAATTTTTCAGTTTTGTGTGTAATTTATATCAACATTTGTTAAAGAAAAAAAACCCCTCTCTTTTCCATTTTAAAGACAGCCACGCTGATGCAACCTTAATGTAAAAATTCAATTTTGTACAATTGTCTACATTAGTATCTCCTCAGGATGAACAAAAGAGTCAATGCATAAGCTTTCCTGATCACTCCAGGAATTATGTGCATATAAGTAAGCACTTAAACATTTGGTTTCTGCATCTTTATATGATATCTTGAAGTGTGGCCTACCAATTTTGAATTCCAATTTTGAATTCCTTCAAAATTAATAACATTGAAGAAGATATGTAAGATGGAAAATTACTAATCAAGTAGAGTTGCCAGACTGAAAAACGGAGACAGTTCCTATACCTTTAATGGTTGTGAAGAAGAGGGAATTTCAGAAGGTTGCGCTTGTAACACAGCCAGGTAACACCTGCTGAAAGTTTTTCTTCCACAGCCATATAGGTTATAGATACTGGAGCTTTTTCCAGTTTTCATTCTGGCAAACCTACTAGTCAAAAGCAATTGAGGGATATTAGCCTCTACCGAAGTTAGACAGTAGGAAAGAGAAGATGTGATAGGGAAGACAAGGTAAGATAACATAGGGAAATAGTGTTTCTGCTGTAACTTCATCTCAGACCAGAAGTGCACTAGTGAAGTCATTCCTGTGAATTAGTCTTGTATTTTTCTAAAAGTGTACAAAGTGAACCAGCGATTGAACTTTTCTAAATGTGAATATACCTTCTAAAGTCTTCTTGCAGGCTTGAAGTCAAAGCAGATCAGAGACTGAATAGAATGAAGAGAACATAACTTCTTTACAGGCTTTTTCAGGGACACCACTTTAACTGCCATGGCTCAATGCTAGAGAATTCTGGGATTTGTAATTTGTTATGGCATCAGAGCCGTCGAACAGAGTAGACTAAATATCTCACAAAACTACAAATTTCAGAATTCCATAGCATTCAGCCATGACAGTTAAAGTGGTATCAAACTGCATCAATTCTGCCATGCAGATTAAATCTATATCTGACTGTGACATGGTAGATACATACTGCACTGTAACTTATGTGTACAAGTTAATTTTGAAAGAGATTAAGACTGGGAATCTACATACACATGAACCACGCTCATAGATGGGTGCTCCACAGTTATAATTTTGAATGACATTATATTTGTTTATACCTAGAAGGAGTTGAAAACCTGGCAGACATTTAGGTTTAGTTCATGTCAGGTCATTTTTTATTTTGATCTAATATATCTTTTCCTCAGTTTCACAAAATATTTCTTAGGAATATATCCCATCCAGAGAGAGGTAGTGCTTTCCATCTCAGAGACGCTGTTGGTCTTTAGGCTTTCACCTGACAGGCTGAATACCACCTGTCACCATATCAAAAGTGAATGTGGTAATGTAATACCTAATGCAGCACAATTATCTCCCCAAAAGGTATTCTGTGTCCTCCATTTCTGAAGCATCTCACAGCGTGAGCGGAAATTTAATTTTTCCTATGCAGCACCATCCTTAGTTCAAACAGGCTTCCTCCCAATAAATGTATCAAGGATTACAAGCTTAGTTAATTAATGTTTTTAAATATTTAATTTTGAGGTGGCTTTTTAAAAAACAACATCAACAACAACCTCATTTAATCTTATTGTGGCACCATATTTTGCTGGTGGTTCAATAAACTACCAGACAGGGTAGCTTGTTAATAGCAATGTTGTGGAAGAGATTAGAAAGAATTAAAAGGGTGAAAGAATAAAATTACATGGATGGACCATTAGGACTGTTAGGATGTAGACCAAAATTTTATACATGTAGAAGTGATGGGGTGGGGGCAAAGGAGCAAAACTTACTGCTCTATAAAGAAAGCCAGACTTTCACCAATGAGTTTTTGGGACTTATTTAAAGCTTCTCCATGTCCGTCCAAGCTGGTCATTCAGTGAGTGCTACAAAAGAAACATGCCACATACCGGTACCATTTACAGTTATTGACCTGTGGAGCTAAATAAAAGCTAAATACTTGTCTAGTTTATATTTCTTTTATCACCTGCACCACACCACATATATTCAGTTTAGTTCACTCATCCATAGGTTATTTTATTTTATTTTATTGTGTTAGCCACCTCGATTGATCTCAAAGGGGCGGGATAAAATTCATTATTATTGTTGATGATGATGATGATGATGATGATGATGATGATGATAATGGCAAATCTGCAAGAATTATGAAAATTCTTGTATCATTCCTATAATTATTAGGAAACACAGAGCTGGTAAAATCAAAAGTCATAGATGCACAAGGCACACGACTCTTTTAACCCAAAATAAAACCACTAATCAAACAAAAATTTGCATATAATAGACAACAATGCTTTGAAATTAACTTGTGTTTGTTAACTCATTAAATTATTCCTATGCTGGATTTCTCCAGAAATGTTGAGATTCTGCAACTTAGCCTGGCATCCTCCTGAAGTCGCTAGAATGAGTACCCAGCTTGTTGGGTGCAATTAGCTTACACATTGTAAACTGCTTAGGGAGTGCTAAAGTGCACTGATAAGTGATATAGAAATGTACTGCTTGCTTGCAATAAATGCTGAAGTTAAAACCATGCTTCAATTAGAATTCTTTCTTACTCTCAGGAGATTATCGCATGCCTTTTTTCACCCAATTCGGGCAAGGGCTAGGCATGGGCTTAAATGGGATCTTATTGCACTCCTCTTTGACCAACTCAGCTGCATTGCATACCCAGTCGAGACTCCTGGCATACTTTTTGAAGAGCAGGACATTAGAAAAGTATGCCAGGAGTCCTGACCAGGTACGCAGTGTGGCTGAGTTGGGCACAGAGGTGTGTGCTAAGATCTGATTTCTCCTATTTAAGCCTGTGCCTAGCCTGTGCCCAGATCAGGAGAAAAAAGGAGTGTGATAATCTCAGTTTCAAAGGCACTACAATATCTTGTACTTACTGATCTAGACAAACACAGCTGTCTCTTTGAATTATGCTCCTTTCTGATGATTATATTCTGAACTGGTATATACTATATTTTGGAGTGGTGTGTGTGCATAGGTGAGTATGTTTCTTTGTGTATGTACCCCCCACACACAAACAGAATATCATACAATATTGTTGGAGGTAAGCGTCAATGAACTCCACTGCGGTCTATTAGTGTGGTGCTTTTGCAGTGCCAGGTTCCTGAATATTAAGTGAATGGTTTTGCTCAAACCCAGCCCTTCTGTTTCTTTTTGTCTTGTGTTCTTTCTTACTCTCCCCTTTGCCATTCTGCTTTTTATTCTTTTTCCTCCTCCTCCTCCTCCTCCTCCTCCTCCTCCTCCTCCTCCTCCTCTTTACTAACCCCCTTTTAATTATACAATTATGTGAGATGGGTTCCAAGATAACTGGGTTTGTTAGGTACATGATCATTAGATTGTCTGAAGTTGAATTTGGGGTACCTGGTCCTGCATGCAGAACATGTGCTGTATCACTGATCTTTGCAAAGCAACTTCTTGATTGGAAATGAGGAGGCAGAAAGGTTGTAGGGATTTAAATCTGCATAAAATGTTCTGTATATGCTCAGAGGCTCTAAAAAATATTAAGAGTTTTGCATCCTTGACTCACTAACTGATCTTTGTAGCCATCCAGTTCAAAGCGCAAATGTCATTTGTACTCAGTTAATGACAGGGGGAAAGGAGAAGAAGGGGAGGAATCTTGCCCTTCCCAGTAGATTCAAGCAAAAGCAATCTTCTGCAGCCTGTCCTGGCATGTGTATTTTTCCTTATTAATACCTTTTGTGATTTTGACCACTATTTTTGCTTGGTCATATGTGTATGGGTTTTCTTCTATGAAATGTTGGAGGATATGATTAAGAGATTTGTAACCCAGCCCATTTGCAGGACACTGTGTTAGGAAAGACTGCTCTACATTAATGTACAGCATATTAAGTCCAAAGACATTTTGCAAAAGTGGTCTCTTTCACATTACACAACTCTAAATATTTGATTCACTTTATTTGCCATGCTTCAAGCCTATGGAATCTTGGGTTTTATAGTTTCATGAGACATTTGGAATTCTCAGCCAGAGATCAATACTGATCCATATCTGTACTAAACTACAAATCCCAAGATTCTGCTGGATGAAGGCATGGAAGTTAAAGTGGTATCAAAGAGCTATTATTGTGTTGCTTTAAAAAAACCAAGTAAGAAGCTCAGACAGGTGCTTGCTAGGAACTTGCCGGGATAACAACTAACATCATTGCCATGTGGATTCCCTCTAGAATTCATGGTTTTTAGTTCTGTGCTCAGTCTGGAGCCCAAAACTTTAATGGGACTACACACACACGTCTGATTACAATTTAAACCAGAGAAGTTGATGTGCGTCAGTGGCAGTGCATGTGTGTGTGTTTTAAAGAATTTAATTAATATTGCCTGCTGGCATGAAGGGTACTGAAGAGCTAAGGACCTGAAAGACTTTAATGTTCTTCTTAGCACTACCTCTCTAATGATGTAATTGTAACTCTGCCAAATGCAGCCGCGTAGCATTAAAACGCCGCTTTGTCCAGTGAAAAGTGAATAAACAGATTACGCTTTTTACAGTAAAATGAATGGAGCTAAAAAGAAGAAAAGAGAAAGGAAGAAAAGAAAAAAGCTTTGTGCAGCTTTAAATAGCAACCTGTTGTTGCGAGTGATTCATTTGGTGAGCTTTGGCCTGTAAAGTACCTAGTGAATTATTCTGGCTTTTGATGATATATGTGAATGTGTTTATAATAGCTCTCTATTGGTTGTTTAAAGCCACTGGATTGAATCTAGGCAGTGGTCACAGTCCCACTGGCCAGTATAACTATGCCAGCATAGGAGAAAGAGGGAACCGTAGGTAGCAATGTGCCTGCAGAGGTAACAAGGCTAAAGACACTATGCTGATATGGCTAGAGGTTGAAGGCAGAGAAAGTTGTTTCATTGTTGTTGTTGTTGTTGTTGTTGTTGTTATCCTTTATTTATATAGCTCTGTAAATTTACACAGTGCTGTACATACAATCTTATATTTAGATGGTTCACTGCCCTCAGGCTTACAGTCTAAAAGAGACAACACAAAAGGAAGAGGGGAAGGGGGTGGGAAAGGGGGTGAGGTCCAGTGGTTCTTCTCTCCCTCTGGGGCCTGGACCAAGGCAAGTGGACTGGAGGGAGGGTGCAGCTGCTTACTACATAGTTAAAAGGAGGCATCTTGAGGCAGATGGCACAATCCTGGGAACACTTCCCTAAACAATATAGCAATATAGTCTTTAACTTAATTTTGAATCTAGTTAGAGAAGTGATGAGGTGCACATGTGGGGGAAGAAGGTTCCAGGAGTGAGGGGCAGCAAGTGAGAAGGGACAAATCTGGGACAGGGCGGTGGAAATCCTCGGCTGGGACAGGAGACCTTGACTACCAGAACGGAGGGGCCAGTCTGTGGAGGGCTTTGAAAGTCAACAACAAAAGCTTGTACTGGATGCGGAAGGGGAAGGGGAGCCAATGAAGGGAGGAGAAAAGAGGAGACACATGGTCAAAGCGGCAAGCAGGTGTGATAATGCATGCAGCTTTGTTCTGGACAGAAATTAAAGGATGGAGATGAGAGAGAGGAAGCCCTGTCAGAAGAAGGTTACAGTAATCTAGTCGTGAAACCACTAGGGCATGGACCAGAGTCTTGGCAGTGGAGGCTGAGAGGAATGGACAGATTTTAGCAATGTTGTAGAGAGAGAATCTACAGGTCTTTGCAGTGGTCTGAATCTGGGGGATAAACAACAGAGGGGAATCAAAGATGAAGCCAAGACTGCAGGCTTGCTATACCGATTGAATAGAAGTGCTGTCAACAGAAACAGAGAAGGAGTATTGACGGGTGGGCTTAGGTGAGAAGATCAGAAGCTCTGTCTTAGACATGTTGAGCCGATGCCGCATCCACTGAGAGATGGCAGCCAGACAAGATGAAACTTGCTGTTCAAGCCCCGGTGAAAGGTCAGAGCTGGAAAGGTACAGCTGAGTGTCATCGGCGTACAGATGATAGGAGAAACCAAAAGAACTGATAGAGAGAACAAAAGGGGAAGCTTTCAAGAATGGAAGCTGCTGTGCCAAGCAAGTGAGGAGATGGCTTTTGTGGCCACAACACACCACTCAAAAGACACTCAAGAAAAAAAAATTACACCACTGTCAGGGGCAGTTGCCCTGGCATAAATTTAATGACGTATCCTGACCTTCATTAAATTTGGTCCTATTAATTCCAATGGATCTTCTCTAAATGGTGAAAAACTGGATTCAAAGTCTGGTTAGGCTGCCTTTGCATCATCAAAAGAAAAAAAAAATACTCATATTCCTGTGTCTCATTAAAACAGAATGATTAAGATGCAGGAGGAAATGCTGTATTTCCTCAAAATTGGAAACCTGTATCTATTAATAATGCACTCCATTTGTGCACCTTTTAACACTAGAGCAATAATTAATGGGACATCATAACATTCACAGAAAAGAAAATTCTGGAAATGTGTTCTTAACTTTTTACCATAAGTTAGTACCAGACTTTATTTAATGTATTTATCGAATTCAAATATATTACTGGTGAAGCCAGGCTGGATTCCATTACTTTCTTGCATATCATATATTAAAACAGGGATATAAGCATACCAGTCAAAATCCTCATACTTAACTCCTAAGTCGCTATCCAAATAATATCTAAAATTGTGACCAGATCTAGAGAGTACTTTACACAGGTATCCTCTCTCTCTCTCTCTCTCTCTCTCTCTCTCTCTCTCTCTCTCTGTGTGTGTGTGTGTGTGTGTGTTTTCTGTTTACTCAGTCATTCCCTGGTGCATTTCTGCACGTGCCCACATGTAGAAAAGCCTGATGTGAACTGGAACCATTTGAATGCAGTTAGCAAACAATTTTTATGACTAGAAGTAATTTTCATGATCATGGCAACTCAACAAAAGATGTGCTGTGCTCAGGAAAATAACTACTGTGAATATTTGCGTACCACTGGTTTCATATGATAAGGTGTTGGGAGGAATAAAATTGTATGGGAAAAGCAGCCAGGAAATGAAGAAAACTCCAGAGTACTGAGGAATGTCCTTGTTACTCACTATTTGGATTGTATGAACAGAAAGAACATTTGGTTAGGGCTTGTGACCAGGGTACATGTTGGACCCTCTGTCTCCATATCAGCCTCCTCATGTATCTTAGGTTCTTTTCAAGTGTCCCCTTCATTACATGTATGCACTTCAGGTGAGAACTATGGAAGGAGCTTTATTGGTGGTACCATGCCAATTTTGATTAGTTTTATTTTTGTTTCTTTTTTATTAGTTTTAGTTTTGGCTCATTTTCATTCTTTTTTAAAAATAACAATTGGGATGTTGTGTTTCATGGCAAGGGCAAAAAAAAGCCAAACTATCACATTTTTCTTGGGGTTTTTTGTGTGTGTGGTCTGTTTGTTTTGTTTATTTGTTTTTGTTTTGTTTTGGATTGGTTCGGTTTGGTTCTTTTGGTGGCAGTTAGGGGTAACATATGTCTGGAGGTCTTGGAGCCACAAAAAAGATAGTAAACACATGTGTTCCACAGGCCATATTTTACCTACCCCTGTTGGATACTTTGGGAAAAAAAAATAAGTAGGTGGATTGAGAGCATCCAAAACAAAAAACATCCTTCCACTGGGTTTCTCGAATGTGTACCATAATGGTTGTCTCATGTCTCCCTTGCAGTTTTCCTCAAGAATTCTACTCCTTTCATTAAAAAAAAACTGGCACAAAATGGCAGCAGGAACACACCAATAATCCTTTTGTCTTCTAACACGAATTTGCTGCTTTCTAGCCAAATGTTGGGAAGAAGAAGGAACCTGGAACTATCACTGTCAATGAGTGTTGGAATAATCTAAGATATACTCAAAGAGCATAAGGCAACACACTCCATGGAATCACTGCAGAATTCTACTCTGGTCAACCCCTTCTCCCATTAAAAACAGTTCATATTTTAACCAGGTAAATTGCTTTAAATATTAAGCACACTCTAAAAATCCTAATACTCATCCAACCTACTTCTTCCTTGCAAGTTAACTTATTTTATAAAGAACTCATGAACATTTCTTATAGACAGAAACTAGAACTCTACTTAGATGGAACTCCTTGGAGCTTCAGAGGAGATGGGACTCACTTGCTGTGTGGCATATTCAGAAATCACCTTGCCCCATTTTCTGACTGTTGAATTTGATTCAGAGATAATTGACACATTTAGCAGCAGGTATGGAGCTAGGAACCGTAGGAAGTTTTGCTTTTGAAAACCAGTAGAAGTGCACATAAGTTGTAAGGGAGACGAGGAAAGTGAGGAAGGGAGTACTTTCCCAATCAAGAATTTTTCATCTGTACCCCCTTCCAGCTGTTTTCTTTGTACTGTAATCATGCTTCTGGGGATCCCATCTTGCAAGGAGCCAGTGGACCTGAAGGAGGAAAGCAATTGTTGCAGGAAGGATTCATCTCCTCTGTCTACTGTTTCCCCCTGAAATTTCACCACTTTGTTTCCAATGCAACCTTCCTGTGAATGAGTAATGATACACTTCTCACTCCCAAGTCCAGGATCAGGTCCAGGTCCAGATTTGAAGGGAACCTTGGTAGTGGAATTCTATACTTCAGTTCTATATTTCAGTCCTCATTTTTTTATAGTTTTGTAGAGAGTGAGACAGTGAAAATCATTCATACCTAGAACTATTTCCTTGCTAACTCTGGCCGCTTTCACACCCTACAATAATAGCACTGTTATCACAATTTAAGGGCCATGGCTTCATCCATGGGATTTGTAGTTTGGAGAGGCATTAAAGCTCATTGGTTGAAAATTCCAAATACCCCTCCCTAAACTGCCAGTCCCAGGATTATATATGGTGAAGCTATAGTAGTGCCTTAATCATTTCATATAAATGTGTCCTAAGTGGGCCTCATTTTTTAAATGACTAATTTCTATTTCTAAACAGCTGACTGATGTTTTAAGTTACTCTAGTGCCAGAAATTTGAGGATTAAAAAGAAATTTCATGAGGAGGGGATTTTTATTTGGGGGACCATGTTGGTTTTTCCCACCTGTCGGTTAATTTACACTATTTTCATTTTCTCCACCTGTTGGTTAATTTACACTATTGTCTAGCAAATATGGACTGGTAGACCCGGAATGAGAACAGAGCAGCTCAGCAGGACAGACTGTGGTTGAGTCTTCAGCAGTTAGTCCTGCTGAGCTGCTTCATCGTCATTCTGGGTCTGACCAGCCCATATTTGCTGACAATGGTGTAGATTAGCTAATAGGTGTATGACCAGGTTGTGTGTGAAATGGTGCTCTCAGTGGCCTAGAGAGAACACTTTCTCTAATATACGGTGTCCCAATAGCTTTGTTGTTATTGTTTTGTCTTGCCATTATTCCCTACACAATACTTCATTCAATGCTTCATATCATCAATTGTTACTATCAAGTGGGATGCCACAGCTTTTGCCTTCTCATTTATATTCCTCCATCCGTGCACACTTTTAATTGGTTTCTAACATTGCCTGAGACAATATTTCAGAGCCCTCAATTTCAGCTGGCAGTGAAAGGGGCTTGGTACTTCTATTCAAGACTAATAAATTGTTAATACTTCTTTAATAATGAAATAATGCCATGCCATGCAATCTTCAATAATCATTACAAAATATGCTTTTTCTCCCAAGTAATTTACACACACCATTAAAATTATTCTCACCTCTACTTGGGTGAATTTAATAGCTTTAAACATAACTATGTCTGATAATAGTTTTCTTAAAGGGGAACTGTCATTCCTTTCCCACAAAATACACGATAGTGTTCACTTGATTAAGCCATTTGCCAATAAAACTTTAGAAAAACATTTTCAAAATCTGTGCCTTGTGGCTTAAATTTTACACTGAACAAAATTTAGTTCTTATTGTCTTCATAGCCATAGTAGGATATAGAAGCTTTCCCATATGTCACCTTACACAGAGGCTACCATATGACAAAACAATGAGGTTCGTAGATGAAAATTGTAGTGGGACCAATCTAGAGTAGTTTCATGATGTAGAATTGTCATCTGGGTCTACAGGCAGCTGTTAGATTAAAAGGAGAAAAATTAATAAACAGAATATAAAATTAAATACACATACACAAACACAAAGTACCCAGTTTTTCACATTGGCAAAAGGAAAGCAAATGGAATATCTTTTATGCAAAAAGAAAGGTATGCTATACAAAAAAAAAAAAAAAAAAAAAAATGACTGTAATGTTATGTAAAATTTTCACAACCTTTCTAATCTCATCAAATGATAAAATATAAGCAGCTACCCAAATTAATACTACTTTTCAAACCAGCTCTTGGAATATTAGATTGGAAATTTTGCTAACATTAGAAATTTGAAATGAAAATCAGCCCAAATAAGTAGTAAGCTCATTTAATTAACTGAGTGATCATTG
Source organism: Urosaurus nigricauda (assembly GCA_034509955.1). Lineage (NCBI taxonomy): Eukaryota > Metazoa > Chordata > Lepidosauria > Squamata > Phrynosomatidae > Urosaurus > Urosaurus nigricauda. Next base: position 44,743,125 of record JAOEGL010000003.1, read on the forward strand.
GTTAACTGGTTGATTAAAAACTTACTGTGGGGCCAGACCATGATATGGGAGTCTTCCTTGTTGACGTTAGGGAAGCACATTTTGCTACTGATCCCTATTTTTAACCTTTAAAATTTGCTTGTGTCAAACCTGAAAAATTGGACCCATGTGGACTACTAAGTCAACAACAACAACAACATATTTATTTGTAACCTGCCTCTCCCTGTGTTGGATCAAGGTGGGTAATAGCAAGTGGGGAACAGTTAAAAATAAATAAATAAATAAATACAATGTGCTACACCATTAAAAACATAATAATCTAATATAGTAATTTTAAAAACATTAAATTAGAATTCACAATAAAATTGGCAAAAAAATGATGAGGGCAGTGAGACAGACGGACTGTCAAAAAGTGTGAAGAGGTCAGTTAGGGAAGGCCTGCTGGAAAAGATCTGTCTTTATTGCCTTCTTGAAGGCCTCCAATGATGTTCTATGGCGGATCTCCTCTGGCAGGTCATTCCTTATTTTTGGAACAGCAGTTGAAAAGGTCCCCTGGGAGGTTGCCAGGGTTTTCTTTGGCTGCAGAAGGTTGCTCCCAAAGGACCTGAGTGTGCGGGAAGGATTGTATGGGGGAAGGCGTTCTTTCAAGTATGCTGGGTCCAAGCCATGTAGGGATTTATAGGTAATAATCAACATCTTATACTGTGCCCGGAAGCAAATAGGCAGCCAGTGTAGGGACTTTAAGACAGGTGTAATAGAATCAAATTTGGAACTCCCTTTAACTAATATGGCTGCCATATTTTGAACCAATTGCAGCTTCTGAACATGGCATGAGGGTCGCCTAGAAATAAAATTGTTGCCTAGTCATGATGGGAGTCCCAGGTTGGTAAAGACTATTGGCAAAACATAAAATCACGTCTTATAACCTTTTCAATTCAGGGGCAGTACAGACAGGTGCCTCAGTGCTGGCCATCTTTATGCTGCATCTGTACTGCAACATCCACATGCTGCAGCACAGATGCACTGTCTAAAAGGAGCTGCTCTAGGCAGCTCCTTTTTTGCTCCTTTCCGAATAAAGGGCTGCGACTCAGTCCTATGACAACTCTTCTGCCCAGAGGCATATGGGTGCTCAGGCACCCTTATGTCACGAGGCCGCACCCCATGTGTATGGGGCCACAGACTTGTGATGTAATAGTGCCAATTCTAAGGCTCGGTGCATATTGATGCTGAGCCATATCAAGCCGTACAATCAGTGCAAATGGCCCATCTGTACTGGGCCTTGTATGTCTCTTTTTTTTTTTTCACTCCCCTCAACAAGTACACTTCACTCATTCTTCAAATGCTTTCTGTGTTAAAGTTTAATAAGGAGTGATTTAATTTGATTCCACTACAATTACAGCAATAGGTGGATAGCTACAAAAATCAGCCAGTGAATAAAAGGTGGAGAAATAGTTTGGGAGTTTTTGAGCAAAGGCAGAACTTTTTTTTCCTGTGCAATTGAATCCTTTCTGCCTCCTCACTGCCAGTCAAAAAGTGTAGGCTGTAAAGATCAATTGCATTTGAATAAATGAATCCTAGCTCTGAAAACTGGATTGGCTCAGGAGTGCAAAGGAATAAATGCACCTTAGAGAGCTAAGAATTTTTCTGTTGGATCATCTGGGTAAAATAGGCTTATTAGGTGTGGATGGAACAATCGAATCCTACTTAACAGGGAGCCAATGTCATTTCATTGAAGTTGAGACCTATTTTGAAGACTTACCTCTGGGTAGATGTTTTAATGAAAGACATAAATAAGGGTAGTAGGGTCAAAAACACACTGCAAAAATAATCCAGCTTTCATTGCCCTGGCTCACTGCTAGGGAATGCTGGGAATTGTAATTGCTTGTGGCACCAGAGATCTCTGGCAGAGAAGGCTAAATGTCTCACAAAACTACAGTTCCAATAATTCCCTAGCATTGAACCAGTGCAATTAAAGTGGGCTCAAACTGGTTATCTGCAGTGTGTTTTGACCCTAGGTTATTAATTTTGCTAGCTTTAATTGTTTGCTCCAAACAATTTCCTCCAAATTCCTCAAAGTGTATGACCATCCATCCATCCATCACTTTATTTATATACTAACTTTTCCCCGAGATTGGTACTCAAAGTGGCTTATAAAAGGCAGACAATTACAATAAAAACATACAGACAGAAACTTTAAAAAGTTTAAATTAAAACAATATTAATCTAACAACAGAATTAATAGCATTTAAATTTTACATTTTTTAAAAAAAGATTAAAAACAGTTTGCTGTTGTGTGCATTCAAGTTGTTCCTGACTTATGGTGTCCCTAAGGTGAAGCTATCACAGGGTTTTCTTGGCAATATTTGTTCACAGGTTTGGTTTATTTGGGATTTTTTTTCCATTGCCTTCCTCTGAGGCTGAGAGAATGGTCAGCCAATGGGTTTTCACAGATGAGTGGGGATTGAAATTCTGGTCTCCGATATGTTAGTCTAACACCCAAACCACTACACCACATTGCTGTTAGCAAGCACCTTCTCTTTTTAATACTCAGTTCCTAAAGTTTTGCTAGAATAGAATGATCTTCATCTGCCACTGAAAAGAGAGTATAAAAGGAATGATCTCAACTTTAGGGACCAGGCACATTGAAGAAGAAAACTGATAAAAACTAGAATGGAAAGGGAGTGACAGTGGGAAGAAGCCAAGAGAAAAGAAAATGGGTGACAAATTTGATAAAAACTTTTTACTTAATTATTCAAGAGGTTAGCACTGGAGCAGTCTGGATTTGGAACATTCCAAATGTAACAGGGGGTAGGGACTAATGTGGTCCTCAATATGTTGTTGGACTGCAGTTCCAGCACTTACTGTGCTGGTTGGGTCTGTTGAGACTTACATTCCAACAATATCTTCAGGGGCACATGATTTCCAACCCTGCTGCATAGCTTGGGCATGAATTGAACCATTGTGCCAGTGTGATCACTAAGAGACCCATTTAAATGTTCTCTGATTTGCACTGGGCCATTATGGTTCATCTCAGTTCAGAAAGGAAGAGAGAAAAAAGAAAACATGAATAAGAAAAAATTATCTTTACTTTCTATAGTTTCTGCCTTTTGTATTCTTTGCTCAGTGACATTGCTGACATGGGTCTCATTCCACTTACGTTTAGATCCAATTCCTGAAACCAGTTCAGCAAACACAGTGGTTTTCACTATTTTTGCACTGGTTTCAGGAATCAGTTCAGGAATTGGTGTCTCCCTGACAGCTCGTCTTCCCCTGCCTCTCCAACCATGCCTCCCTCTGTCCTCCTGGCCTTCCTTCCTTCCTTCCTTCCTTCCTTCCTTCCCTCCTTTCTTCTTTCTCTCCCCCTTCTCCTTTCTCCTTCCCTCCTTCTCTCCACCTGGGAGGCAACAACCCATTGCCTGGCTGCTCCTTCTTGCCTGCCTGCCTGCTGGTGGCTTTGTGGGGGCCAGATAGTGGTGGCTGTCAGGGCTCAGTGCTGTTGGCCCTCTCCTCCTTTGTCTTTGCCATCCTCCTCCATCTGATCCACACCAGATCCTTCTCCGCCACCTGCCCCGGCATGCCTCCATCTACCTGGCCTGTGTCTTTCCTTCTGCCCCAAGATCCGGCATGGATCAGACAGAGGAGGAGGATGACGATGGAGGAGGAGAGGGCAACAGCACCAAGTTCTGACAGCCACCACCTTTGCCGTGCCCCCACAAAGCCACCAGCAGACAGACAGGCAGGCAGGCAGGCAAAAAGAAGCAGCCAGGCAATGGATCATTGCCTCCCAGGCAGAGAGAAGGAGGGAAGGAGAAAGGAGGAGGAGAAGAGAAGATAAGAGAAGGAAGGAAGGAAGGAAGGAAGGAAGGAAGGAAGCCTGGGAGGATGGAGGAAGGCATGGCCAGGGCAGAGACAAGCTGCCAGGGCAGATTTGAATCTTCCCTGGTTCCCACTGGTTTAACCAGTGTCTTTTTTGATGTGGGCTAAATGGGTCAAAACCATGCCTGCCCGCTTTCCGAATTGCTTCAGCAATCCAGATTAAGTGGGAACTGGATCATTCACAATCTGTCTTAAACCATAGTAAGAATTAGGCCAATGTGACTTGAGGATGAATCACTATAATAATAATAATAATACATTTTATTTATACCCCGCTCTTCAGCCAAAGCTATCAGAGCGGCTTACAATTTGTTAATTAGACAATTAAGTCCCCTCAAGATGGTGGTTGAAGGGAGGGCTCTTCTTGCTTCCAGCAGGAGGTGGCCTGCCTTTCTCTCCCCTCAAGATGGTGGTTGAAGGGAGGGCTCTTCTTGCTTCCAGCAGGAGGTGGCCTGCCTTTCTCTCCCCTCAAGATGGTGGTTGAAGGGAGGGCTCTTCTTGCTTCCAGCAGGAGGTGGCCTGCCTTTCTCTCCCTTCAAGATGGTGGTTGAAGGGAGGGCTCTTCTTGCTTCCAGCAGGAGGTGGCCTGCCTTTCTCTCCCCTCAAGATGGTGGTTGAAGGGAGGGCTCTTCTTGCTTCCAGCAGGAGGTGGCCTGCCTTTCTCTCCCTTCAAGGTGGTGGTTGAAGGGAGGGCTCTTCTTGCTTCCAGCAGGAGGTGGCCTGCCTTTCTCTCCCTTCAAGATGGTGGTTGAAGGGAGGGCTCTTCTTGCTTCCAGCAGGAGGTGGCCTGCATCTCTCTCCCCTCAATATCTTTCAGTATAACCTTCTTCACTTTAAATAAGGGAGCCTATGTACACTGATCTTTTTTTCCTTGGAAGAAGGGTATGATAAAAACATGTTCAGTAATTTCAAAACACATTTAATAATCCTTTTCATCAACAATATTAACTCTAAAACTAGCAGAAGTTGTGAAAAGTAGATAATGTGATCGGTGAAGCAGTTACACCTTGATGCAGTGTATTTGCAGATCTCCTATGATTTTGTGCCCTGTAGCATATTTTTCTAACTTAAATAGAATATGAATTGTCCAGGAGAGCATGACTGTGAAGCTTTGAAAAGTAAAGAGAAAGAAACTAGGTTGGTTGGAAATAACACTGAACTGCTTGAAATGACAGAAATAGTGTTGATGGTGTTGATCCATGACACAATGTCTGTCCACTTTGTGAGTTCAGCAGCTCATAAAAATCCATTCTTGCAGCCACAAGGAGATTAGAAATCAAGGGAAGAAAATATATATATTGAGTCTGAAATACTGTCATGTGACTGGAGAGTAATAACCACTGGTTGCCTGAAAACTGTAACTATTTCAAATTCAAAAAAGTCTAACTGAATAGACAGACTCCATAGAACACTCAGCTCATATACTACCTTTAAAATAGCATTAATTTCAACCATGCATTGCCTACCTTAGACATTTTTGCACCTGAAGAGAAGTCAGCATGACATCTCTAACCCAGCAATTTTTAATGACACACAAAGAAGTTGTTGAAGTCAGGAAAAAACATGTTGCCTCCTGGAAGGAGCAGCCTAAAGCAACCTGCTATACACTGATTACTGAAACACCGGAAATACCTGCAGTTACTCCTCCACAGTTTCTTCTGTCTCACATATTTATTCTTAAAAATATCCAGATGATGTCCTTTTCTTGGCTGAAAACTTGAGCCCTTTTAAAAATATATGACAGGCATTAAAACTGGAAAAAATTAAGTCTCATTGTGAATTTCTCACAAAGAATCAAATTGTGTTGCCTTGCTTCACAGAAAGGGTAGGCTTACAAACCCTCCTGTGTGTATTTTTGCATGTGTCTTGTATTGGCCAGTGCAAGAACTTCAGAACTGAGGTTGTGGTAACCTAATCATGAATATGAAAAAGCATGGGCACTGAACCATATGTATCAAATTGTCAATCCTATTCAGTAGGATAAGAAAAAAAAAAAAAAACACTTGCATTAAGTAAGTCATGGGGTATTTTCTAACCCCAATGAGAATTCCAGTCCATTTAATTCCAGTCCACTGATGATTGTGTCTTGACCCCAATAAGAATTCCCATGTTTCATAAATATAAACAACATTTGCCAACCCTGCCATTTCATTTCTGCTTTTCTGCATCATGGTTTGCCAAAACCTTTTATCTTGATATGTTACAATGACGAAGAAAAAAAAAACCCTATTTCTGTGGCAAAAAATGCCATTTTTGGTCTCAGCTGTGTTCCTTAAAAAAAATTAAAAAGTCTACATGTAAAGTGGCTGAAATTTGGGGACATGGTTTACAAGTGTTCATGAGATGCTGTCCTAGAACTCTTCACTGTCACATAAATCTGTGCCATGTATAATTTATGAAAGTTTAAAAAAGGAAACACAGTACAATTTTGCAACATTTGACATATGTTAGCCAAATAGATGTCATGAACCTCTCTTCCTCCCCTATCCAGATACAACCTTTTTTCTTTACCTGCAATAAAAAAGTGAAGTTTTACCAGTGTGACTAAAGATTTGGAGAAATATATTTCTACTTGCCTTCTAGACAGTAGAAATTGATATAAAGAAGAAGTTATAAAAATATAATTTCTGTCCCTTGCCACTTTTCTGTCATTTGCTCCAGACCTTCTGCTCAAAAACTGGATGCATAGACAACTAGTGTTCCTTTTGTCCATCAACTAGTGTCAAGCAAATTCTGTGCCTCCCAGCCAGCAAACAGCAGGAAAACAGATATACTTCCCATTTTTCTATCACTGCTCCATTCATCAGCAACATGATGACTACTCAGTGATTCCTGTGAACATTAGCAAGCTTTCCTGTTATTAGGGAGACATATGGAAATGGAAAGGGAGTCTTTTCTAATACTAGCATTGGTGTAAACATTAAAGCCCTCCTTTTTTCCCATTTCATCATTGTCATACAATTAAACACACTGCAAATGTACTGCTGAAGAAAACATCCCAGAAATTAAGGCTTAAAGTAGTAGATTCAGTATATGCAGCAAAAAGTCAGCATACGTATTTCTTGCTGTAAGAATAATTTATACACATACTTCCTCCCTGCACACAACGCACCACTGTTTTTTTATGTCAGTAATTTTTGGGACAGAATTGAAGACTATAAGTTCTGTATATATACTCCCTCTGGCTTTTCTTCACTAACGGAGATTCAGGAAGGACTCATCCCATGCTTTCTACAAGTGCGTTGATGACTAAAAAGGCCAATCCGAGATAAACAAGTCTGGTTACAGAAAGCACAGCAGAAAGTCTCCTTGGATGATGTTTCCAAGTTATGGTTCTTTCTGTGTTGTCATTTCTTTCCGAGACTCACTCGGCGTGAGTTCTCAAAAGAGGTGGCAGCATTGTGTATAGTACGTCTCCATGCCTCCTGATGTGAAGCCAGGGCAGACCATTGTTGGTGATCAATTTGGCTGAGCTTGAGATGTTGTTTCAGGGAGTCCTTGTATCTCTTCTTTGGGGTGCCCCTCTTATGCTGACCCATGGTGAGTTCACCATATAGTACTATTTTTGGGAGGCGGTGATCCTTCATCCTAGAAATGTGCCCTGCCCAGCACAGCTGCGTTTTCAATAGCATGGCCTCAATCCTGGTGATCCCTGCTTTCTCCAGGACAGCAACATTTGTCACAAAGTCAAATAACAAACACCTGAAGGCAAGCACAAAAATCAGTGCATACAGAGCCATTGTACTGTCTATTCTCCTCTATGGGTCTGAAACATGGGTCATCCATCGCCAACACCTTGAACACTTTCATCAGTGTTCAAGGTGAGATCTAATTTAATTTACACTTGAGCCATTGCATTCTGGGAGCCAGTGCTGGGAGGCTACTTAAGGCTACTCAAGGCTAGCAGAAGCTGCATTTCCTTTAAGGAGGAGAAAGAAAGAAAAGGAGGAGGCTGTAGTCCATGTGCTTGGGTGAGATCTAATTTAATTTACATTTGAGCCATTGCATTCTGGGAGCCAGTGCTGGGAGGCTACTTAAGGCTACTCAAGGCTAGCAGAAGCTGCATTTCCTTTAAGGAGGAGAAAGAAAGAAAAGGAGGAGGCTGTAGTCCATGTGCTTGGGTGAGATCTAATTTAATTTACACTTGAGCCATTGCATTCTGGGAGCCAGTGCTGGGAGGCTACTTAAGGCTACTCAAGGCTAGCAGAAGCGCGCGCCTAATGGCGCGCAAATTTTGATTTTTTTTTATCTAGTCAAGGAGGTGTTTAGAGAATAGAAGAGAAGCCGGCCTGAAGCATCAGAGGAAGTGAATCAGAGACTTGCCTTTGGAAGGAGCTTTCAGCCAGGAGCTCTCTACATAACTATAGGCCCCGTGACTTGAACTCAGTGACAGAGCTTGGGAATAAAGGCCAAGTCTAGCAAGGGAAGCCCACAGTCTTGTTTCAGTGCCTCCTTAAGACTTCTCAGTATGGACACTGAAGGCCCTGCAGCAGTCACCTGCAACACCTGTGGGATGTTTGTCTTCTTGCCTACAGAGGTGGTGAACTACACCTGCCACAAGTGCAAGTTGGTAGTCCTCTTGGAAGAGAAAGTACAGCAGCTAGAGGAGCAGATATCTGCACTCCAGCATCATAGAGAGCAGGAGAATCTCCTGAACAGAACAGGCCAGAATGTCTTGGGTGGGAAACAGACAGAGGAAGTTGTTGGGGTGGAGGAGGTCACTCCACATACAACAGAGGTAGATGCTTGGAGGGAGGTCACACACAGAAGTAAGGAAACCAGGGAACGTTCTGTGAGCGGCTTGCAGCTACAGAATCGCTTTGAATCTCTCTCTGTTGTCAGAGATGATGAGGAAAAGCAGCAGGGACAGACATCAGGGACAGAGCAGGGGAGCCTGAGAGTATCACGAAAAGGAACAGCCACTGCTAAGCCTCGGAGGAGGCGCGTGGTCGTGGTGGGGGACTCCTTGCTGAGGGGTACAGAAGCAGTGGTTTGTGGGCCTGACAAGATGTCTCGGGAGGTGTGTTGTCTCCCTGGGGCAAAGATCCATCATGTGACGGAGAGGCTGACAAGACTTGTCAAGCCTACTGACCGTTATCCCCTTCTTTTGGTTCATGTGGGAACCAATGATACTGCAAGGCACAGCCTTCAGAATATCAAAAGGGATTATGAGGCTCTGGGAAGGAAGCTGAAAGAGATGGATGCACAGGTTGTCATCTCATCTCTACTCCCGGTAGAAGGGCATGGTCCAGGAAGGGAGAGGAAAATAGCAGAGGTGAATAACTGGCTCCGTAGATGGTGCCGCCAAGAACAGTTTGGATTCTTGGATCATGGGCTGCGGTTCCATGAGGAGGGACTTCTGGCAAGGGATGGGCTGCATCTCACGCCAGTTGGCAAAAACGTTTTTGCCAACAGTCTGAAGAATCTGATCAGGAGGGCTTTAAACTGAGTTATGTGGGGGAGGGAGACATTATACTGGAAGACAAAAGGGATGGAGAGAATAGTCCAAGTGGCATAGAGGGAACAAGGCAAACAGTGCAAGGACCCAATAGTAGGAGGCAAAAAAATGTGCAAAAGCAGCAAGTAAAGAGGACACATGGTCTTAAATGTCTCTACACTAATGCACAGAGTATGGGAAATAAGCAGGATGAACTTGAACTCCTAGCACAACAAGGGAAATATGATATAATAGGCATCACTGAAACCTGGTGGGATGAGTCTCATGATTGGAATGTAGAAATAGAGGGATATAACCTTTTTAAGAGAAACAGGCCAAGCAGGAAAGGAGGAGGAATAGCATTATATGTCAGGGATATTTACACCAGTGAAGAGATCCAGGAAGTCAATACTGGAAGCCAGGTGGAGAGCATCTGGATAAAAATTAAAGGAGAGGGAAATAACAGGGATGTTCCTGTGGGAGTCTACTACAGACCCCCGACTCAGGCAGAGGAATTGGATGATGCCTTTCTAGAACAGATGACCACACAATCAGGAAGGAGAGATGTAGTAGTGATGGGGGACTTCAACTATCCGGATATTTGCTGGAAGTCAAACTCAGCCAAATCCTCAAAGTCTAGCAAATTCCTCACTTGCCTGGAAGACAATTTCATTGTCCAAAAGGTGGAAGAGGCAACAAGGGGATCAGCCATTTTAGATCTTATCTTAACCAACAGGGAAGACCTAGTTGATGGGGTGCAAGTGGTTGGATCCTTAGGTGGAAGTGACCATGTTCTCCTGGAGTTTGTTATGCAGTGGAAGGGAGAAGCTAGGCATAGTCAGACACGCACTCTAGACTTTAGAAGAGCTAATTTCAATAAACTTAGAGAAATACTGGGAGTGATCCCATGGTCAGGAATACTAAAAGAAAAGGGAGTTCAAGACGGATGGGAGTTTCTCAAAAGGGAGATATTGAAGGCACAATTTCAAACAGTTCCAATGAGGAAGAAAAATGGAAGATGTCTCAAGAAGCCAGGATGGATGACTAAGGAACTTTCAAATGAGCTAAGTTTTAAACGGAACATGTATAAGAAATGGAAAAATGGAGAAATCACGAAAGAGGAATTTAAACAAATAGCCAGCACATGTAGGGGTAAAGTCAGAAAAGCTAAAGCGCAGAATGAACTCAGGCTTGCTAGAGAGGTTAAGAACAATAAAAAGGGCTTTTTTGGATATGTCCGCAGCAAAAGGAAGAAGAAGGAAACAGTAGGGCCACTGCGTGCAGAAGATGGCAAAATGCTAACAGGGGACAGAGAAAAGGCAGAATTACTCAACACCTTCTTTGCTTCAGTCTTCTCAGAAAAGGCAAAAGGTGCTCAACCGAAGGATAATGGAGCAGAAGACAGAATAGGGGAATTTCAGCACAGAATAAGTAAAGAGATAGTACAGGAATACTTGGTTAACCTAAATGAATATAAATCTCCAGGACCAGATGAACTACATCCTAGAGTATTAAAAGAACTAGCAAATGTAATATCAGAGCCATTGGCAATAATCTTTGAGAACTCCTGGAGAACAGGAGAAGTCCCAGAAGACTGGAGGAGGGCAAACATTGTCCCCATCTTCAAAAAGGGAAAAAAAGAGGATCCCAACAATTATCGTCCAGTTAGTCTGACATCAATTCCAGGAAAGGTGCTAGAGCAGATCATTAAGCAGAGAGTCTGCGAACATTTAGAAGCCAATGCCATAATCACAAAAAGCCAACATGGGTTTCAGAAAAAGAAGTCATGCCAAACGAACCTGATCTCTTTTTTTGATAAAATTACCAGCTTGGTAGATGAAGGGAATGCTGTGGATATAGTATACCTCGATTTCAGTAAGGCCTTTGACAAGGTTCCCCATGACATTCTTGCAAACAAGCTTGCAAAATGTGGGATAGACAAGTTAACTGTTACATGGATTTGTAATTGGTTGAGTGGCCGAACTCAAAGGGTGCTCAACAATGGCTCCTTTTCATCCTGGAGAGAAGTGACCAGTGGGGTGCCACAGGGTTCTGTCCTGGGCCCAGTGCTATTCAACATCTTTATTAACGATTTGGATGACAGAATTGGGGGCATACTTATCAAATTTGCAGATGACACTAAACTGGGAGGAGTAGCTAATACCCCAGAGGATAGGATCAAAATTCAAAATGACCTGAATAGACTAGAAAGCTGGGCCAGTGCTAACAAAATGAAATTCAATACAGAGAAATGTAAGGTTCTGCACTTAGGGCGGAAAAATGAAATGCACAGATATAGGATGGGGGACACCTGGCTGAACGAGACCACATGTGAAAGGGATCTAGGAGTCCAAGTAGACCATAAGCTGAACATGAGTCAACAGTGTGATGCGGCAGCTAAAAAAGCCAATGCAATTTTAGGCTGCATCAATAGAAGTATAGTTTCTAGATCAAGGGAAGTTATAGTGCCACTCTATTCTGCTTTGGTCAGGCCCCACCTGGAATACTGTGTCCAGTTCTGGGCACCACAATTCAAAAAGGATGTGGAGAAACTGGAGCATGTCCAAAGGAGGGCAACTAAGATGGTGAAGGGTCTGGAAACCTTGCCCTATGAAGAACGCCTTAGGGAGCTGGGGATGTTTAGCCTGGAGAAGAGAAGGTTAAGAGGTGATATGATAGCCCTGTTTAAATATTTGAAGGGATGTCATATTGAGGAGGGAGCAAGCTTGTTTTCTGCTGCTGCAGAGACTAGAACGCGGAACAATGGATGCAAACTGCAGGAAAAGAGATTCCACCTCAACATTAGGAGGAACTTCCTGACAGTAAGGGCTGTTCGACAGTGGAACACACTCCCTCGGAGTGTGGTGGAGTCTCCTTCCTTAGGGGTCTTTAAGCAGAGGCTGGATGGCCATCTGTCAGGGATGCTTTGACTTGGAGTTCCTGCATGGCAGGGGGTTGGACTGGATGGCCCTTGTGGTCTCTTCCAACTCTATGATTCTATGATTCTATGATTCTATCAGTGCTGTCTACATACAATCCTAAATATACACTGGACTGACTATGTATATATACTAATTGACCAAGAAACCAGAATTTAATTGAAAAGCAGACAACCTGTTCATTGATAGTCCTTTGGAATGTTCTGTGAGCAAAGCAACAGGGAACAGAAACATTCAGAATTGCCAAAGATGCTTCATTAGATCAATCTCATGCAGAATGTAGGCTGGCCAAATACATTATTGTTCCTTTGAATGCATCCACAGCATTGCCCATTATATCTGAAATTTCACTTAATTTCCAATTCTATAATAGGTCTCTTGTGTAATTTTACATTCTGACGCAGAATACAATATCCACATCAGAAGTCTCTGCTGGTGGGCGATTCTGACAGAGGTGCATGACCCAGTCATTATTTTCTTTGTAAAGTGCATTTCTTTCTCTTATTGGGAACCACTCAGAATTCTCTTTAAGTATCTTGCCAATATTTTCCAGGAGGTGTTTTACCCATCTTCCAAGAGTCAGTTTAATTAGGCCATTATAGGAATGCAGTTCAAATATTTGTCATTCTTTCAGCCAACGTCAGGAACAAATTCCAATGAAATGTGGCTATGACAGGAAAGATGTCTTGCTTATTTTCAGTGGAAAGTCCGTATTCAGGTAAAATCCCAGATTAGCACCCAAACTGTATCAGAATTCTCTGTGTCTCTGCAATTATCATGTTTCCCAATCAACAAGGGCATGAGGCCAGGATCTCAAAGATTTTGATAGTACAGTGGGTATGCATCAGTTACAGGATCTTCACACTTTCCCAGTGTATATATAAGAACATACTCAATATAAGGCATTAAGTAGTTGCTACCTATATTTTATAACCACAATGGATGACTTTATTCTACAAATACATCAGGGAAGGGAACTGTAACTGACGGGAAAAATAAGCTGAGTGACAAAGCACATATTTTGTACACAGAGGCCCATTTTAGATTGGCAAAAAGAGGTGTGTTGAAGGCTGCATGAAAGCCCAGCCTTTAGATGAGAAAAAGGGAAAGTGTGCCATGAAAACACTATTTTGGCATTTTAAGGGAGAAGAAGTGCTTTAAAAAGGAGCTGGCCCATATTACATTGGCAAAAAGAGGTGTGTTGATGGCTGCATGAAAGCCCAGCCTTTAGATGAGAAAAAGGGAAAGTGTGCCATGAAAACACTATTTTGGAGTTTTAAGGGAGAAGAAGTGCCTTTAAAAAGTAGTTTGATTTCCCCACTACTTTTTTTAAAAGGGCGCAACATTGCTATTGCATCTAAAGGCTAAGGTGTAGTTGCACGGTTAAATGGGGCTCTGTCTCTTTAAAGCGCCCATTTAAAGGCAGCGATACAGGTGCAGATCATAATGGATCGTGGATTGGGAGCATGCGTGGTGTGGACTTCACTTCTAATTAAAACACTCAATGCCCTGCAGGTGTAAAAGCTGGGGTTTATCCGCGAAGTTTTTTAAAGCTCCCAAATCCTAGCTCCACTCCTAATCCGAACCCTAGACATGCGCAGTAGGGACTCTGGGATGCCGTTACTGTTATTCTACTGTGGATAATATGTCAATTCATTCACAAAATAAAGGGGTTCATTCATGATGCACCACTGCAACGGCACAGTTTAAAAAGGCAGAGGAAACACAATGATAATTTGACGGATCCTCATAAGTATACACTTGTCCTGCGCAACTGCGCAGGTTTGCCGGCTGCGAACTGCGCAATTGCACAGTTCCCAGCCGGCAATGATAATTTGACTGTATGGTGTAACTGCATTTGCGCAGTTCGCAAACCTGCGCAGTTACGCAGCAAAAATGTATACTTATGAGGATCCATGAAATTATCATTGCGGCTCCTCTGCCTTTTTAAACTGTGCCGTTGCACTGGTGCATCATGAATGAACCCCTTTATTTTGTGAATGAATTGACATGTTATCCACAGTAGAATAACAGTAACGGCATCCCAGAGTCCCTACTGCGCATGTCTAAGGTTCGGATTAGGGGTGGAGCTAGGTTTGGGAGCTTTAAAAAACTTCGCGGATAAACCCCAGCTTTTACACCTGCAGGGCATTGAGGAATTGCGTAGTTCGCAGCCGGCAAGGAAAAAAAAATTTAAAGGTTCACCGCGGCTAAAAGCAGCGTTCATTGCCGCCCATGTAGCTGCTCCACCTGTGTTTGTAGTGTTCTGACAGCTTCCCATGTAGCTGCTGAGCCACAGAAAAGACCTCAGATAAGTTGTTCCCACACCCCTCAGTCTAGCTGCCCTGTACTTTTTAAATGCACACCTGGGGCTTGCAGTCTAGCTGCTAAGCATTAAGGAAAGTGCAACTAAATGTCACACTTTCCTGCCAATCTAAAAAGCCCCAGAAAGTCCCTGCTTCAATATTTGGCACATCTGCTTAGAAGGATCATGTGGCAAACCTGTCTCTGGACTCTTTCAAACGGGAGGAATTTCTCCCAATTCCGAATGGAGCCAATGCGGATTCATGTAAATTCGCTTGTTTAGCGAATTTACCTGAACCCCTGCTCCGTTCGGAAGGCATTCAGAATTACTTCCCATTACCTGAAAATAACCCCCCCTTGCCCGAAATCGCGTGAGAAGCTTAAATTCGCAATAACGTTAAACCCATGATTGCATTCAGAGTGACTTCCCTTTTGCCCGAATTTGCGTGAGAAGAATTAATTCGCAATAACATCAAACCCCAGGATTGCGTTTGGATTGCCCTTGGATTATACTTCCAATTTCCTACATCTGAAAGAGTCCTGAAAGGTATGGCCTCTCAGGGTCGACAGCACTGGATAGTTAGGCAAGCCATCTGACTGGAAGAAGTCAGTTTTCCTAATACCAAATGACAAGTTTCTATTTTAGTAATTTTGGAAGTGTACTCCTTTTAAAATATGGTTTTCTAATATTTTTCAAAAAATCTTGAACATAATTTTAACTTGTAAGTCACTCAGAAGGCTATTATGTATCCAAGAGATGAGATATAAATTTAAATTCCTGTATTGGGAATCATGCTGCCTGTGGCCCAGGTGCAGCCTTGAGGGGATTTTGTTTGGTCGTTGGTCCCCCAGGCTCCCTACTGACCCCTTAAAATCCCAAACAGTCTTCCAAAATTCAATAAAAAAATTTCTCCATTGAAAAACCAATCTCTAAAGAACAGCTTTTGTGTTCAAACACTGCAGAGACAGCAACAGCAAGAAAAGTCGCAAAGGTGTCCTCAAAATCAACCACTAGTGAACGAATATCACTCCCACTCACCAAAAAATCATGGCATGATGTGGCCTGTGCAGAGTTGGCTAGTGTTAAAACATCGAGAAGATGCCCATCAGTCCCATAAAAAAGATTCAGGACAAATCTTACTGGACTCAGTTTAAGGACCATTTTAGAACCTACTTCACAACAGTAAGGACAGCAAATAAACAATTCTATTTTGCTTCTATTACATCAGCTCAATCTTGTCTAGCATAGCTTTTCTGTGTAATTAAAGAGCTGTTCCATCCTAAATCTCAGACTGCTGAGGAGGAGACCGCAGAAAAGCACTGTGAGGAATTTGCTAAATACTATGCAGAGAAAAGTGCTAGGATTCATTCTGACTTGGACTCCTCATTGAAGGTAGAGTGTGGGGAAGTAACTTAGGCATGTGCTTGTCTGGTTTTGATGAATTAGCTTCAGGTTGTTCAACATGATGATGTGGACAAATTGCTTGGCTTAAAGTCCACCACTTGCCTGTTAGACCTATTCCCATCCCATTTAATTAGAACTGTTAGAGGAGGACTAACCAGTTGAGTGGTAGTTAAATTTTTCTGTGAAAGAGGGATACATTTCAACTTCTCTAAAAGATGCAACTGTAAGACTTTGGTTGAGGAAAAAAACCCTTTCATTGGACCCCCCCCCACCCCCACCCCCAGGTAAAGATAGTCTAATCTCTAATCTCCCCTTTTTTAGTAATGCCTAGAAGGTCCTAGGTGGCAACACAACTCCAAGCTGTCCCATATGAAAAGGATTGCCTGGATCCATTCCAATCTGTATGTAGGCCTGGTTATGGAGCAGAAACAGTCCTGAATGGCTTGGTGGATGACCAACACAGGGAGTTACACAGAGGAAAGGAGTCCCTTTTGGTTCTCCTGGCTCTTTCAGCTGCATTTGATGTCACCAGCCATGGTATTCTGGCTTGACTGGCTGATATGGGCTTGAGAGCATTTGCTTTGCAGTGGTTCTGGTCTTTCTTGGCTGAACATTCCCAGATGGTGGTGCTAGAGGACTTTGGCCATTAGTCAGACGAACAATACTGTTCCCTATGCTTTTTAACATTTACATGAAGCTGCTGGGAGAGCTCACCCAGAGCTTGGGGTTGGGTGTCATCAGTATGCATTAACGCTTAATCCAGAAAAGACAGGTGTGCTGCTGGTAAACTGGAAAACCAACCTGGTATTGGGATTTGCAGCCTGTTTTGAATGGGGTTGCTCTCCCTTTGAAAGATCAGCTTTGTATCTTGATGGTGTTCTTGGACCCAGCACTGCTCCTAGAAAACCAGGATGCTGCAGTGGCCTGGAGCTCCTTTGCACAGCTTTGGGTGGTGCACCAGTAGCCCCTTTTCTTGTGGAATGAAGATCTGGGTACAGTGGTTCATGCCTTCATTACTTCTCAATTAGACTACTGTAAGGTGCTCTACATGGGCCTGCCCTTGAAAACTGTTTGGAAGTGGCAACTAGTGCAAAATGCAGCAACTAGACTGGTGTCAGGTGTGGATTTTAGAAAATATTAAAACACTGTTCATGCAAGAACTACATTGGCTTCTAATTTGTTTCAGAGTTCGTTTTGAGGTGCTGGTGTTGGCTTACAACACCCTAAATGACTAGAAACCAACATATCGGGAAGACCACCTCCTTCCATATGATCCTGCCAGAAATTTCCAATCTTCAGAGAAGGCATGTTCTAGCACCTCATGAAGTTAGGTTGGGGGGTGCACATAACAAGGCTTTCTTTGTAGCAGGACATTGACCACGGAACTCCCTAGCCAAAGAAGTTAGGCTAGCCACATCTCTTTTAAGATTCTGATGGGGAGCCAAAATAGTGCTGTTCTGCATAGTATTCATTGTTTGAATATTTTTTTTATCTGTTTCAAAACAGTTCTTGGATTGCTTTAGACAGTGTTTAGGAGTTTTTAAAAATGTATTTTAATGTGTTTTTAAGATATTTTTATCTTTATGTTGTTTCAATTTATTTTTATTTGTCCATCACCTCAGAAACCCTTGTGGGGTGGGGGAGGGGAAGAAAGACCTAGGAATAAGCTTCACTGAATTTAACATACCTTATTTCTAATTAGATATGCACAGGCTTGAACACTACCTTTTTCCTGCATGTTGGGAAATAAATGAAATTCTGAGATGTCTTTCTCCATATGGTCTTCCCAGGTTTAAAGATAATAGTTTTCTGTTCTAAGTTCAAAACTGTGCAGTGCTTTTTCATGGAGAGTTGTGTCTTTAAGTACTTAGCACTTATAATGAATTTTTGGCAGCAGCTATCTTGGGTGGAGGATTCTGGATATTGTAGTCCAAAAAGTAACTTTTGCAAGCTTTTGGAAGGTGCTTTGTGGACTATAGCCCTATTTATCCTAATTCAAAAGTGATGCAACATATTCCTGAATTGGCTCCAGTATTCAATTGTCAAGTAAAATTTCTCACTTACCTAGCCACCTTCATCTCTCTGGAGTTTTGAAAATTAATTGAATGTTTTAAAATTTCTTTCAATGTGAAGAGCTGAAACATTAACATGATTGATCTACATGTCATGCAAGTAATGGAATCTGCACTGATATCTGGTAAAATTGTGCCACACATTTCAATGCAATGAATATGTGGTTAATGAAACCTTTTATCTAAATCAATGTGTACAGTAAAGCTTGTCTAAATCAGCATTTTTCAGAAGTCTTTCAACAGTGCATTATTACAATCAGCTCCATCATCATCAAGAATAGGGGTACTCGTGTAGAGGAGCTAAAGCATTTGTAATCCCCATCAACCTTAGCATGACCATTACATCCATCACCATGTAAGCCATCCTAGTGGAGCTGTTATAACTAGAAAATACAACATCTAAAATCCACAAAAGAGAGACACATTTATTAGCCAACGAAAATGCAGAAATTGCATCATGTGAGGTTTTTAAGCTTCACATTTCTTCATCAGACTAAGATAGTCAAAGCTTACTTTCTGTCTCAGATGTTACTCTGTTGCCAGATAGATGGTACTGAGGGATTTCAGTGCATGCAGAGGCCACTCCTCCTTGCTCATGTGAAAGATCAGAGACAAAGGGCAATAAAAGACAGGTAATACAATTTCAACTCCATTAGTAGCAGAAAAGTACCTTCCCCCTGAAATCCAATTCTTCCTGCCCTGTGCATTGCTTACTGCTCCTTTATTAGGCAGAGACTATTGAATTTCTCATGGAGTCTCTGTACTGTTCAGATCTGGAAAAACTTTTAGGTGCTATATAGATAAAACTTTCCAATTGTAGTCTAGTGAAAGACTTTTACCTTTATTGCAGGTTAAAACCTCAAAGAATTAAATCCCAGTCCATTAGGATCATAGAATCAGAGAGTTGGAAGAGACCGCAAGGGTCATACAGTCCCACCCCCCTACCATGCAGGAATTCACAATCAAAGCATTCCTGATAGATGGCCACCCAGCCTGTGTTTAAAGACCTCCAAAGAAGGAGATTCCACCACTCTCCAAAGCAGTATGATCCACTGTCAAACAGTTCTAACTACCAGGAATTTCCTCCTAACATTTAGGTGGAATCTCTTTTCCTATAGCTTGGCTCCATTGTTCTGTGTCCTATTCTCTAGAGCAGCAGAAAACAAGTTTGTTCCATCCTCAATATAACATCCTTTCAAATAAACAGGGGTATCATAGCCTTTTCTTCTCTAGACTAAACATACCCAGCTCCCTAAGTCACCCCTCATAGGGCATGGTTTCCAGACCTTCCACCATTTTAGTCACCCTCCTTTGGGCACGCTCCAGATTGTCAACATCCTTTTTGAATTATTGTGCCAGGAACTGGACACAGCATTCCAGGTGAGGCCTGACCAAAGCAGAATAAAGGCTTGACCAAAGCAGAATAGCAATAGAACACAATTCATTGCAATGAACTGTTATTTCAGGTATTCCCATACTCTGACTAATTAAAACCTGGAGGCAACATATATACCTAGATACGTGTGCTTGTTTGTAGATGAAGGATTAAAGATCCTCATATCTACTTACTGTATTGAAATTACAGCAGGGATAGGACTCATGTGGCCATCCAACTAATGCCTAGGGCTGATCCTAGTAAGTACAGGGAAACAAAGAACGTGCTTACTCATCTATCCTCTCTGTCACATTTTCATGGCTAGTCTCACTACCTTGCACATGGCACAGAGTGAAACTTTGCAATTAGGAGACTGTTTTTCTCATATAGGTGTCCAAAGCAGGGGTCTAAACCCTATGAAAAGTCTTTACAAATACATCAGACTCCCTAATATATTGAAATAGGGCAATAAGGATATGATAGAAGGAAGCTATCATGCCTCCACTTGTTCCTGGACTTCTAACTACATGAGAGTATAGTTTTGTCCATCACCACCAACTTGGGCCATGACATGCCCAGCCTGGAGGCATGCCCAGCTGAGGACACAGAAGAGGACAGAGAGGTGGAGGAACCTGACCCTCAGTCTACTCTCAGTTCTGCAGAAGTTGCTATCAAAGAGGACAGTCAGGAGCTTGGCATCCAGGCAGCCGAGTCTCTTGCTAACTTGGGCATTGAGGAAGAGGAAAAAGCCAACTTACCTTCTTAAAGCCAGCACAAAGCAGAAAGGCTGAGGCTGTGTCCATCTCAGAGGTTTTATATGAAATGCCATGCAGTTAAGGAGCAGCTGCACTAGGAAGGGCAGGATATAAAAGCCTGAGAGGAATGCCAAGACTTGGTCAGAGATTAGCTGACATTCTTGGTGGAAAGGACTCTCATTGTGGACTCCTTGTTTGCCTGTTTCTTCAGATTGGATCTTGGACCTTTGCCTGACCTTGCTGCTCTCTGGAACCTTGACCATTGGATTGACTGACAACCCTGGCTCTTAGGATTTCTGAATTCTTTGGTATGCTCTAAGGACTTTGCTATGTACATTTTGTATTTGAGGTGTCTAAAACTCTGTGTCTGGGTTTCAACTCACTATCAGGTAACTAAGGCTGTTGCTGTCAGCTGCTGGCTACTTTGAACAGGCCAAGCAGAAGCAACTTGGTTGAAGGAGGTGATTTTTTTGTTGTTGCGACAATATGTTATTTTTTAAGTGCTGCAAGTAATTAGTTAGCTTATTAATTTACTATTTATTTATAGCCCACTCAATCACAAGGAATCCAGGTGGGTTACAGCAATAAAAATACATAGAAGATACAATAAAATTTAAATTGGTCCCCTCCCAACCCCCCATCCCAATATTAAAACTACAATTAAACAATCACAATTTAAAAACACAATAAAATACAATACAAAAAAACATTAAAATTTAGGGAGGAATTGGTGGACAGAACAATGTAATTCACAATGTGCTGGGAGAGGAGCTAGGTTGGGAAAGCCTGCTGGAAGAGATCCATCTTAAGAGCCTTCTTAAAGGCTGTAAGAGTCGAAATGTGATGGATCTTCTCCAGCCGGTCATTCCATAGCTTTGGGGCAGTGGTGGAAAAGGCCCTCTGGGTAATTGAAGTTAGCCTAGATTTTTTCAGCTGGAGTAAATTCTGGGGCTAAATTAATTCAATGCAAACTGCTTTTGCACTTTGAACTCACTTTGCAGAAATGAAGTAAGCTGAAGAAGGAGGAGGAAAGTGGGGATGTGAGAGTCAAACTGGGACATTTTAAAAGCAGCTGAAAAAGTGACCTGCTAGAGGATTGAGACTATTCCTGCCAAATTGGGACGTTTGAAGGGCATATAATGCCAGTGTTGTACATTAATATGGTAACCATGAAGATCCTTCCTGTGTATCACCTGTAGCAGTCATGGTTTAACTGGTTATTTGGGCATGGTTGTTCAAGTATGCACAACACACCTTTCAGACATGTCCTAATCAGAGTAAGGAAGATAACCCTGCACTCACCATTTTCTTCTCCTTAGAAATTTCTTTTCTATCAAACTGAATAAAAATGGTTAAAAACGCTGTGGGAGTAACCTCCATGGCACTATTAAGAACCAGACAAAATGGCACAGGCTAGATTTCTCAGTGAATTTCTTATATGCTATGTTAATGTATTTCACTTTAGACTTTATCATTTCAAGTTATTATAATAAAGCCATTCCAATAGATGCCTTCCTCCATATAGAAGTAAGGGATTCATCATAACATGCACAAAACACTTGAACCCGCAGACTTTTTAAAATAAAAAAATGGCTTGCTATTTGTATGATGATATATATGTGGTAAAACAAAGTTAATAAGCATCTGTCAAAAATGGAAATCCCACCCTCCATTTCTTACTGTTATTTGTCTGCTTTGAAGCACATTTCTTGTATCTGTCAAAGAGAGGTTAATCATAAGGTGTTAATATAGAAAGATTGTTGGAGATTTATCCTTATGTTCTGAGAATTATTTCAAGATGAAAAATAAAACATATATAAATATTACATGCCCGCACATACATAAATCTTTGGGTGTGGAAGCTCTTCAAATCAAAACAAATTGCCTGTTGGCATTTCCATTTACTGTACACAGAGTTTCAGTAAATTGTTTTTGTTGAGAACAACATCATTTCTCTCCCACTTAATCATTCTTTCTCTTAAAGAACGCTTCTCTTCAGAAAATTCACCATTTATTTCCCCAACTTTTGTTGCTTTATGAATTTCTCAGTCCCTGAGACTGAAGGGTTTGTTGATTACTGTGTTAATGCTCAGCTCAGACCTTCACTGTGCATTCTAGAATCCAAGGCCAGGTTTTTCGTCTGTATGAATACGGCCAGACATACAATTAGCATAGGAATTACTTTAAGTAAACTGAAAGCAATTCTGTTCACTTGAAAATGAATTAGCAAGGCAGAGGGGAAAATATGTTTATATTTTCAAACTGTCTGAAAATACATTCGTTCATAGTTCAGGTTTCATACCCTTTAACATGCTAAAATGCAAATTAAATGCATAAGTATCTACATAAAAAATGGGAAAATTTCAGAAATAGTCTGTGTATTTTTTTATTTTTCAGTGGTACTTCTCCTGCACAGTTTTATCTCTTCTTTTAATAGGAAAAGCCCATCACTGACAATATATAAATCCCCAGACTTAAGAACACACTGGCTTTCCTCTATTTCATAATTTGAGCTAACATGGCAAAAGAGAAAACATTGCACTTTTTTGGTAATAGTATTTCACCTCTGCTCACCGCTTTGACCATGTTTCTCCTCTTTTCTCCTCCCTTCATTGACTCCCATTCCACTTCTGCATCCAGTACAAGCTTTTGTTGTTGACTTTCAAAGCCCTCCATGGGCTGGCCCCTCCTTATTTATCTGAACTTCTTTCTTCTTACATTCCTACTCGTACCTTCCTTTCTGGTAGTCAAGGTCTTCTGTCCCAGCCTAGGATTCCCATTGCCCCATCCCAGATGCATCACTTGTTGCCCCTCACTCTTGGAACCTTCTTCCCCCACATGCATGCCTCATCACTTCTCTAACCAGTTTAAAAATTGAGTTAAACACTATATTGTTTGGGGAAGCATTCCCAGATGTGTGCCCTTGTCTGCCTCAGGATGCCTCATTTTAACTATATATTAAAAAGCCAAGCCCTCCCTCCAGTCCATCTGCCTTGGTCTGGGCCTCAGAGGGAGAGAAGAACTGCTCATCCCCTTCCCCACCACCTTTCCCTTCTTCTTTTGTGTTGTGTCTTCTTAGATTGTAATCCTGAGGCTTAAATTTACAGCGCTATACAAATAAAGGTTAATAATAATAATAATATTTTGTATTTCCAACATGTGTAAACGTTTGCAGTCGAAGATAATTGCATCCTAATTTTGGACGTTATGTGTATGTGGAAACTATGGAAAGAAGCACGCTGTTCAAAGTTCATAATTGCCAGAATTGATGACAGTTGACATTTCTCCCCTCAGTCAGTGTCTTGTAATGGACTGGATGAGGGAAAAAAACAAGCGCAGAACAGCCCCCGGCCACATAAAGAACCCCATACTGCTTGTATTGGTGTAACTTTGGTTACAACAATTCTGCCCATCATTAATTGTTAATTGTATTACTGTTATTTTTAACTAATGTTGGATTTTAATTGTATTACTGTTTAATTCTGTTTTTTTGGGGGGGGGGGTATAGTGTATATTTGTATCTGTATTTTATCTTTGTAAGCTGCTTTGATTGTTCTCACAAAAAGCAGGGTAGAAATTAAAGTTTATTTCTTTAGGGATAAACTTGTCAAAAATCTCTGAAACACAAACTGTGAGATCTATCTTTGAGAGAGAGAAAATGTCAGCACAGTGGCAAGTAACCTTGACCAACAGGGATAGAAGATGAGGACAATAGACAGTTAAATTATATCTCCTGGTGTTTTCCCCTATGGTTTGTCCCCACAAGATCTATGAGCAGATTGCTATGTTTAAGCTTTATTTCTATCCTCCTTCTCTCTGGTCACTTCTTCAGTCAAATTCTGCCAGGAACAGAAAAACAGGCAGGACATGAACATTCCATAATGGCTGTCTGAACAAACTTTTTACACAAGAAAGCCAGTTTCAGAAACATCTGAAACCAAGTTAGGGAATCTGTTCAGTTTCTGAACAGATTTCGTAATACCATCAGCATCCAGTGAATGCTTTTTAGAAAAAATGTCACAGTCTAGACTGCTTGTAGTCTACTAGTTTAAGTACCAAATAATCTTATAATATTCTTGCAATATGTGGTGCACCTTCAGATTCTAACCGGAAATATATCCTCAGAAATGAGGATATATTCAATGTTGTTTCCTTTTATTAATTTCATCAATGACAATAGTGAATGTGCACAATCACAACTGGATCTATGAAGAGATGCTTTAGTGGAATGACAAAGAGCTGCTCATATTGTTACTTTCTCAGGCTATGAACAAAAAAAACCCTCTCATATATGCATTGAATATTTTTTGAGAAATGCATCTTGCTTGTTCTGAAAAAAAAAAGGTACTTTATGTTGCTGTGTCATATTGTTACCTACCCAGTAAAATGTAAAAATAAATTGAAAAGAACTTGGAAAAGTTACTTTTGGAGTAACACTGCTGACTAAAATATTCTGGGATTTGTTATTCAACAAAATAATGTTTCCAAACTCTACTCCTCCTAACAAGCTCCTGTGATGATTGCAGACAGGATTGGAGCCTAAACACTGTAAACAGAACTGTTTAAAAACAGCAGGAAGGTATTACCATGCTTGCGAAAACCTCATATTTTGCAGAAGTAGAAAAATAAATTAGAACCAAAACCTGGGAATGCAAAACCCCCAAATATAAAAAGGGCAGTATGCTCAGTAGGTTTGGAATGTTGAGTAGGGGCCAGAAAAGAAAAGTAGAAAACAAAAAGCTCTTCTGAGCTTCCCAGAAGACAGCATAGCTGAGGCATCTTGTAAAGAAGTACTGCTCCTAGGAGGTGAGAAAACACCGTTAAATTTGGTTGCAAGTCATCGAATCATAGAGTTGAAAGAGACCAAAAGGGCCATCAAGTCTAACACCATGCCATGCAGGAACACACAATCAAAGCACCCCTGACAAATGGCCATTCAGCCTCTGTTTAAAAACCTTCAAAGAAGGAGACTTCACTACACCCCAAGGCAGCCTATCTTACTGTTTAATAGCTCTTACTGTCAGGAAGTTCCTCTAATGTTTAGATGGAATCTCTTTTCTTGCAGTTTGCATCCATTGTTCTGTGTCCTATTCTCCGGAGCAGCAGAAAACAAGTTTGCTCCATCTTCAATATGACATCCTTTCAAATAGTTAAAAAGGGCTATCATATCACCTCGTTGCCTCCTCTTTTCCAGGCTAAACATACCCAGCTCCTTAAGTCACTTCTCCTAGGGGATGGTTTCCAGACTTTCCACCACTTTAGTTGCCCTCCTTTAGACACACTCCAGCTTGTCCACATCTACTTTGAATTTTGGTGCCCAGAACTGAACACAGATGAGGAATAACCAAAGCAGAACAGAGCAGTATTATCACTTCCCTTGACCTGGACACTATACTTCTATTGATGCAGCTTAGAATCACATTGGCTTTTTTAGCTGCCACATTAAACTTTTGACTCATGTTCAACTTGTGGTTTACTAGGACTCCTAGATCTCTTTCACATGTACTGTTCTCAAGCCAGATGCCCCCCATCTTATATCTGCGCATGTCTTTTTTTTTTCTGCCTAAGTTTAATACCACACATTTCTCCCCACTGAACTTCATTTTGTTAGTTTGGGTCCAGCTTTCTAATCTATTAAGGTCATTTTTAATTTTATGCTTGCCACCTGCAAATTTGATAAGCATACTCTCTATTCCTTCATCCAAGTCATTGATAAAGACAGTGAATAGCATTGAACCCTGTGGCACTCCACTGTTCACTTCCCAACCAATTACAAATCCACCGAGCAGAAGCGTTGTCTAGGCTCCCTTTTACTAGCTTGTTTGCAAGGATATCATGGGGCACCTTTTCAAAGGCTTCACTGAAATCAAAATATGCTACATCCACAGTGTTCCCTTCATCTACCAAGCTGGTAATTTTATCCAAAAAAAGTCTCATTTAATTTGGCAGTTTGAGCCAGAATGAAGACCAGAGTACACCTAATACACTTAACTTTCTGAGTGGAACAAATGTCAGTGCCAGGATGAGAGACTGTCTAGAAAACCTATCTATACGCTGGCTTGAGTGCCATGATATAAGAACTGCAGAATTTAAATGTTAAAAATCCAGGATGGGTAAAGTTCAACCCTTCATATGATGATGGATTGCAACTCTCAATGCTCCTCTTTATTTACAATTATGTTTAAGACAGATGGGAGTTGCATTCCAATAACACCTGGAAATGTTTAGTTTATCCACCCCATGCTAGATGAATCAATATGCTCTGACGTTCAAATGTGTGGATCTTAAAGAATCTACCCCACCACCACCACCACCAATACTTTATTTTAAAACACAGGGGAGTATATCATGACCGCCAGTCACACCCTCTAAATGGGAAACCCTCCACTCTAGCTCCAAACCCAGCTGTTCTGCTATTAGAATCCAGCACTTCCAAGTTTGCTAAGATGGTCTACCCCTTCTCCATGACACTTTTGATTTACCGTTTCCCCATCTTGCACTCAGCTTTTTCTCCCACTCTAAAAAGTTGAAATGCCTCTCCTAAGGCATTGTTACTGGCAGGAAAACAAGTTCCAGTATTTGCTGCCATTTTTAGTACGAAGCTTTTATCCTTGGTCCCACCCACCAATAACTGGAGTTTGGCCTGCTCAGAACCTCTCTGAATTTCATTTTGGCCCTTTGAGAGAAAGAAATTCCTCATATATTTGTAATCATTGAGAATCACATGAATAGCTGTACATGTGTAAGACTCCTCCACACAAGAGAAAGCCTGAAACCAGTTAAGGCTCTCCTTCACAGGACAGAATTCTATATGTGCTTACAACTTTTTACAGTGATGCCAGATGTATAGCAATGAGGAAAGTGTGTTCTAGGACCACAGTGGGGCAGACATCTCAACGCTAGTGTGGCTGATCTTGTGAACTTCAACACATGAGATGTGTTTATTTGAACACTATTTGTCTCTTCCTCCTGCCTTTAATTTATTAAGTCACTGATTTTATTAACAGTCCCAGACTCTAGAGGAATCCCACTCAAAATAGGATTTTAAAAGTAGAAAAAACTTGCAAATGTGGGAAGTTTTTCACAAGCATTTCTGCAAAACAGAAATAACATGAAAATAAAGTGAAAATAAAATGGTCAAAAACAACACCTTTTTACTTTTGGAACTTCCTGAAAGTAAAAAGGCATCGCTTTATGTTTGCTTTATTTTTGCGTTATTTCTGTTTTGCAGAAACATCATATGAAAAACTCCCACATTTAAACCAATTTTAAATCCCATTTCTGAGCGGGATTCCTGTAGCGTGATAAGGTCGATAAGGTAGTTGTTGATGCCTGAAACTTACAGTGTCTACTAAGAGAAAAGGGTTTTCATTAAATTGGTATATGCCAATTTATAAGTAGAGGTATACTTTTAGAAATATAACAACATGTTGCCATAACAGGAAAGAGTGATCAGATGATGAGCTGAGTCCGCTGTCCTGGATCTCACTACTGATAGGTAATTTCAAGGCCTCTTCTATATTTCTTGTAATGTTTTACTTGTAAAATGAACAGTTGGACAGTTAAAATGGTGGACAGCATTTAAAATGGAGGAGGACACCTTCAAATTGAGGGCTGTCTTCTTTAAAGTAAGGTGCATGACTACCCTACTATGTTTTGGGCTCTCATCCCTCTTCTTCCTTAGGAATTCCAGTTCCTTTCTTGATATATATATATATATATATATATATTGTCTATTGTGGAAAAAATGATTTGCACAAACCACAGGTTTCTTAATTTAGCCACAATGGTTAGCTATGATTTGATCACAGCTAATTGGGATGCATAACAAGAAGAATGTCTTCTGGCTCTTGAAGACAGATTGGAGGACTAGAAAGGTTCTGTCTGAATTGATCCACAATGTCCAAAAAGAACTTAAGTATCTTTTGATTTATCTTGTATGTTTCCACTTTACATTTGATCAGACTGTGGTATGGGATCATGCAGTGATGAGGACTTATGTATCAAGTAGGAAATAAGCAACAAGGCTTGACTGTAATGAAATCACTTAAAATGGCAATCAAGCATTTATCAGTATGAATGGATATCTGTAAAATAATTATTTTTCTTTCTGGAAGGAAGGGGCCTAATTTATTATCTTGACATAACACAGGTTTTTATTTTTTTTCAAAAAAAATCAGATTAGTCAGTGATGTGTTTAATAAAAATCTGTGACTAAATCCTACTGAGTATAGTGAGAATTAATTCTGAATAAGTAGATATAGCAGTACGCTAGCATTTGCTCTTTTGAGAGTAAAGAAACCATACAACAATACTGCTACAATTCCTTTATTAGGAATAATTAAAAATCATAGACTTGAAAGGAAATTGTTCAGTTTCTCATTTATTAGCTACATACTTTTGAACTGTTTCTGATAAAAATGTTTAGTTGAATTCAGGATTGCTTTCCATGAACTGAAAGGGCTTTGCTTGGCCTCCATCCAATTTTGCATTATCCACTATCTCCCCAATTTTCCCCACACCCCAAGGCAATTTACTCCATTCAGCAGGAGTCCCCATCACTCTGCAGAATTTTCAGGAAGGAGAGAAGCTGCTGTGAGGAGCTCACAATTAGGAGAGCTGCTTCCTCCAGCCAAGCTGGCACAGGTCTGACAGTGAAGATGCAGCATATAACGTTGCTACAGATTGAGTATGCCTTATCCAAAAATGCTTGGGATCTGAAGTGTTTTGGATTCTGGATTTTATTTTATTTTTTATTTTTATTTTTTGGAGTTCAGAATATTTGCATATACCTATTGAGAGATATCTTAAAGATGGGACCCAAGTCCAAAGATAAAAGTCCTTTATGTTTAATATACCCCTTACACACATAGCCTGAATGTAATTTTATGCAGTGATTTAAATAGTTTTGTGCATAAAACAAAATTTCTGTATCTTGAACCATCAGAATGCAAAGATGCCACTGTCTCAGGCACCCATTAATAAACTGTTCTATTTTGGAACACTTTGGATTTCAGATTTTTTGGATAAGGGATATTCAACCTGTATTGCATCAGCTTACAGTTTTTGAGAAGAATGAGGAACATTTAAAGACTTCCCTGTTCTGAACTAAAAGTGCACCCCATGTTGGCTTTTCAGCTGTTGTGTGCCCTTAAATTCTTCTCTAAAAACATTCTTTGCTGATCACCTTGAAACAGAACAGAAGGTCCCAATTATATACATGCAGCAGACTCTTTAATCCTTTCTGACACTGTGTAAAATTACTAAAAGGTTTCCCTCCCTGTTTTGTCTTGTTCTCTTCTACTGGTAGATCAAATAACAACTATATCCATTTCTATCATCTATAGCTCTAATCACCTCAAAAGTGGTTTTGTTTTTAAAAGTGTTCAAATATGAAATCCCTTCAGCCTACTTCCAGGAAGTTATTTTTAAATCTGTGACAGCTGGGGGGGGGGGGGGGCATCATGTAGGTGTACTTTGTATTATAACAATAGCAAGTACATTTCTATAATTTCTGTTATCTTCGCAGTGTAATCATATACATTCTTACCTGGAAGAAGCGACTGGACAAGTCACTTTTCTGGACTACACCTTCCACAATCTCCCATCCAACATGTGTTGGGGAATATGAGAGAGAGTAGTGTATCTCACCAGAAAAATAATTAATATTGCAAGCAGAATGCGAGCAACAACCAGTCTCACACCACATTTCACCCATACTGGGTCTGGCAGAGAAAACAAGACAGACTTAGTCTTTGTAAAAACATATGATGTAGATTTATTTATAAGATTTCATAACTTCTAATGAAGAGAGGCTCTGTCACCTGCATTCTTCAAATGTGAAGAAGAAGGAGAAAGAGAATTGCAGATTACAAAATGGAGGATGAACAAAACTCAGGCTAATTTCATATTCAGGCAAACTCAGCCCTTATTACACAGGGTCATCACAACAGAATGATAACATGGTAACAGCACATTCAGTTTCTCCCACTTCCACATGACATTGTTGTTGGTTTCTGGTTGAATCCTGGGAGACTGCAGTAAAAGTGAGTCTTTTTACTCCCATGAAAATGGAGGACAAACTCTTTCTAACTAAGGGTGTGTACCCTGTAGAAATAATGCAATTTGACACCACTGTAAGTGCTGTAATTCTGGGATTACAAAGTCTATAGCCTTCTCTGCAAACAGTGCTGGTGCCTCACAAATCTAAAATCCCAGGATTCTGTAGGACAGAGTCATGGCAGTTAAAGTGTTGTCAAACTGCATTATTTTTACAGTTAGATACACCTTAAGAAAATCAAACAGAAAATGTCATGAATACATGCTATGCCAAAACTCTTACAATGACATACAAACCAGCAACTGCTGAGTATAGGCATGCTATGATTGCTATCCTTAACATGACTGACTCTGAACATTAGTGTCCCGATCCTGTTGAGGAAGCTTAGTGGAATGATTCTGCCAATATTCAGTTTCTCCTGGTATGAGCAAGTGTGGTGTGAACAGTAGCTTGCATGGTAATTGGGAGAGCCAATTTAGTAGCACTCTGTTCCCTCCCCTTCCTCCCCTATCATAGCATTATTCAGTCTTTTGGCTCTATGTATATGTGTGCACATGCATACGTGTGTGAGCAAGCATAACACAGATCTTATGTGAACAGAACAAACTGCCTATAATAGTCAACGTGCCCTCAATAGTCAACGTGCATACCTGCAAATTGTCCCAGTTTGGTAGGGACAGTTCCAGTTAATCCTCTGTCATCCAATTTTTTTCAACTCCATGTAAAATGTTCGGTTTTATCTCTCTTCCTCCCACTTTTCCACTTTCTCCTCTACTTTCTTCATTGGTGCAAACTGAATTGAAAGTGTAAATGTAGCAGGCACTCAGTTTACTGAACAGAGAAAAATGGAGAGATTTTATCCTTTGCCCTTCCCAATAGGCTCAGGTAAAAAAGCAAATGTAGCCTCTCCTAGCTTTGTGTTCTTCCTGATTAATAACTTTGCCATCTTGATCACACTCAGATGTTGCCTAGTCACATGTTCCATTTTTCATCTGTGAAAGATGAAACTGGAAGAGAGATGTTACAGTCATGCTGTACTCATTGAACATCCTTTCTACTCAATATCAGTTTTATGGAGAACTAGTTCCTGAACAGGGCTCATGTGTTTTTGTTTTTGTTTTCTGTCATGAAAAGGTAAATAGGGGGCATTGTTTTGAGTTCTGTGCTATTTGATTCTCTTGGCTTGACTTACTGATTTATCTGACTGAGCAGTTTGACAGTTTCTGTTATAAATCTATAGATTTCTTTCAGACTAGGGCCTCTCAGCCCAGCCGCTGTACTTTCTGTCTGCAATATGACTGGTTATTTCAGAATGTCTTCTAATAGCATAAATCCTTAATAACATCCTGCCACAGATGACACACATGACATGTAAGCTAAATCCAGATGAACTTTTTTTGGAGGTACACACTATAGCAACTCATTTATTTTCTGCTTTTGGCACATATATAGTCTGTATTTAAGAATGACTAGTGTCAGTCTGACATCAAGAATGGATATATTCCTTGGGGGAGTTGGACTCATACACAAAATAACCTAGCTAGCACAGGTGATGCCAGAAATGGAATCATGCAGCCTTCCAGATGTTGTTGGACTGTAACTTCCAGCAGCCCTAGGTAGTATAACCAGTGATGAGGAATGATGGAAGTTACAGTCCAATAGCATCCAGAGGATCAAATTATTTCTGTCTTAGAGCCTAAACAGATTGGTGATTAATGTTGACATTGGGGCAAAGTGGGAGCATGGTGACCGCACTCCACATGCCCCAATTCCACCCGGATGCCAGTGTCACGCCACCCACCCAATCAGATGGTGGGCAGCATCACACCATTTCTTTGGCACAGAATTTAGATGCAGTGTGCCAAAGAAACCCTGTAAATCCACCGCAACGGTGGCAAGGGCACCTTTTTTTGCCAGTTCTAAAAGAAGCAGTGTGAAGCCACTCCTTTGAGATGATCTGTTTTGCTCCTTAGACTATCACTGAAACCTGCCTCTATTTTTTTTTTTTAGGCCTTTTCACAGGTGATCAGCTCTGCTTCAAATTTATAAACTTAAATCTCAATGACACCATCTCCAGATTACACTCAAATACCAGGAATGCTGGGTTTTTTTAAAAAAACACAAAACCTGGCAATCCTATTCATGTTTGTTTGTTTTTACTTTGAAGACACAAAAGTAAATTTGTGATATACGTATTTATTTTATGCATGTTTAATATATACAGCACCTTTTCCCTATAAAGCCCACTGCATTTCAAAGTTGCTCAGAGATATTTCAGAAGGTACAATTAAGTTACCATCTGTTTTGTTTGGCATACATGCAGATTTAAATCCAACTTTCCAAGCATGTCAAGGCTGTGATTTGATAGCATCAAGTCGCTCTGTGAATTTGCTCTCATTTTGCTGGCTCTACCTAAAAGTCCATGCTTATTGTAATGTTTTCCCCCCTTCATTTTCAGAGTTTTAATTATAGCCAGCTACTGAGCTTTTCAGAGTTTTTGTCGCCATATGTTCCTAGTGGCTCACTTTGTTCCACATCTGCTGATTGTACACTGCATTACGTGTTCAAAATTCGCTCCAAAAACAAATAGGTCTAGAGCCTTCAATAAGATTTTTTTACAGCTGTGGAATTAACTGCTCAAAATTCAAAGAACTAAAAGCATTCTTGTTTCAAATCTGGTTTTACAAAAATGACACATGATTGATGTGTAACTTTAATACATCTTGGGCTGTATAGGGTGCAATCTAGGTTCATTAGCATGAATGAAACCTTTTCAATTGACATCAGTTGGATATTGATTGCACCCCCCTCGACAGTAATTATGAAAGGTCTTCTATAAGCACACATTAAAACATTGCAAGTATTCGTGTAGATGGTATTATAAAATGAAAGCTAAATGCACCTGAATTTTGAAAAACAGGTGATATATCATTTAGCCTTTTAAAAAAAGACTTTTTACTGAGATTTCTGTATAGATGAGTACAGATAGAAATGATTACTGTGACTCAAAATTGGCTTGTTTTGTTTTTCTGTCTGTTATGTTCTGTGTTTTCCTGTTTTCTTCTTTTTCTTTCTGTGAACCAGACAAAATAATGTGCTATAGACTCATTCATTACAAAGGGGTTGATATTTTCACAGAGCTTATCATGTCATTCTGAGCAGTCCCTTGTCTGCACTAGACATATTGTAGCACCAGGGAATTGTCAGACCTGGACAAACTGCAAAATATGGTACAGAGCGACAAAAGCTTCTTTTCTTAAACCCATTCACTTCAGAATGGTACTGTGGATGTTTTGGTTTATGTTGCCAAAGAAGCTGCAGCATTATGAAGTAACTGGGTTACTTTTAGATGATGGAAACGATTATGTACTAGTGCAGTATAATACAATTTTCTTTATTGGCTCTGATTAGAAAGGAGAAGCAGGGTGACAGAAGAGAAAAGCAAACGTTGAACTGTCTGAAAATAAAAACAAACAAAACAAAGTTCTCAACTTCTCTATATTCAGGTTTTGGAGTTCCTTCCTTGTTTTGCAGTAGACATCTTTTCCAACTTATCATTTATCACTGCTCTTGAAATCTCTGAAGTAACCACAAGTGATATTGCGCTGGATTCTTTTTGGCTGGAGAGAAGCACTGGCTGCATATTTCTTTGAATATACTCCTTTGACTATTTTTCTTTGAATGTACTTCTAACTCCCACAAGACTCTGTCCTCAAATAGAATGAGGCTTCTGATGTTTAAAGCAAGTCTCAATGCATTCTTAGGAGCAATACCTGGCACTTAAAGCCATGGAGGGCAGAGAATCAACATATTTGGCTCAACCCAGCACTGTTTGCTACTTCAGCTTGGAAAAATATCACATGCTGCCTTCAGATGTCTGTAAAACCCAACGCTGCAGAACCAGAGCTCTCCTCATGCAGAAGAACATCACTTACTCCCTTCCTTCCTGTCCCTTCTCTCATATCTGCACAGCAACTCTCTCAAATGTCCACAGAAGATTTGGAGGTCATATAGATGGAGATATCAGAGAAAGAGGAGGAAAGGAAATATCTGATGAAGGTAATTTGGTTAATAGAGGAGCCCATTGGATAATACTAAAACAAAACATATTCTGTGGTTATACTACATATTTTTCCAAACTAGAAAAATATTTTTATTCATGCTCATGTTTACATTGCATGTTTACCTTTTTCTTCATTTTTACTTTATTGACTTGACAAATAATGAATCTTTTCATAAGTAATGACTAATAACAATGAATGATGGGTGGGATTTAAGATGCTTCTAAATCATTAAAAGAACTAAAACCAGTGTTCCTTTTATAAAAGCTTAATTGAAATAAAGCAGACTTTTACTGGCCAAAGGCTATCTGTTAAACAAAACAGATTACAGAAAACACAATAAAATCAAAAGGATATGGAAACAAAACAGATTGTTTAACCAATATCTCCTCATGGTATATGCATATAAAGAAAGCAGAAATTCAAACATTTAATATATGTTTTCCTTCCCTCCCTCTTTTCATTGTCCTCAGCCACATTGGAAATATACCATATATTGTTCAGTCCATTCCTTTTTAATAGACTGGACCACCACTAAGAAATTAACCAAATCATATATAATTATATGGAGCTGTCCCATCAGGAAAAACAACTACATATACAGTTTCCCTATCACTTTTGCCAAGTCATGTAAAAGAATAATCTTTGAATACTGGTGATGTTGGGTGAGTGGTAGAGTTTTTAGATCCAAATATGTAGAAGATAACAGGTACTACACCCCACCTCAGGTCCCAAGCCAGAGTTTCAAGCTGACAGCAAAAACAGTAGGTTTATTTTGGAAGCTATGGCTCCATATTCAGGCATGGTAGATCTCAAATTATGCTAACTCTGTATTTGAGAGGGCACTATCCAATAACGCTTCTGATGGCCTCACCATCTCGACAAAGGAATAGTACGTCACAAATTATACCAACTCCAGGTACAATCTAGTCACACATCTCTAAAACAGCTGGTGGTGATATGTTGTGGCACTCTGAACAGCAATATGCAGCTGTGTCTAATCACCATAGTGCCATGGAGTGATGCTATACTGAGGATCTTGTGGGAAATTAAAGGACAGCTAAATCCAGATCATTAACATCACTTGGTTTGCCAGGTAGATATTTATTTTAAAGTAGACTTAGGGCTCAACTTTAACTCAGCAGAAACAAATTAACTAGAATGTTCCAGATCTTTTTTTGCATACCATATAGAATATTCCTGAATAGAAGACTGAAAGATATTATGGTAAAAGTAGAGAAGAAGACATTAATAGTATGAAAATTAATCTGGAAGAAACAAAATTGTGGTCATTTTTGATAGTTCAATTGGGAATTTTGCCAAGCACTGAACTTTTAAATAACCAGTTAAGCTTCTAAAATGGCTCAGCTTCCTGTACCCTCATCAGTTATTCATAATCTCTTAAAAGTTTTTGAGCAACACGTTTTGTCAGATGATGTTTCTGTTGAAACAATACCAGTCAGTGGAAGGTTCTCCTTAATGTCTTTTGAGTTTTACAGAACTATCTCTTCCACTCTTGGCCTGCCAGATATTGTTGCATTGCAAGTTCCAATATATCTCACCATTGGTTGTTAATTGCTGATGGGCGTTGAAGTGCAGCAACATCTGGAACAACACACATTGTCCATTCCTTCTGTATGTGTATGAGTTTCATACACAAAAGACTAATCTCTCCAACCATTAAAAAAAATTCCATGAAACACAAGCATTAGCTAAATATTTGGGATCAACAGTGAACAACTAGTGAGATGATAAAATCTGATTTCTCCCAGCATATGAGACTGACCTAAAACAGTTTCCTATAATTTCCCATAGGCGGTTTTGTTCCTAAACACAATAAAAAAGCCACTTTCACTAGAATTAATTTCACCCAACCTAACTTTTATTTTTATATATCAAAGTTTTAACAAGTTTGATCTTATTCCATCTCATTGCTTATTAGACTGCTTTACTCTTTTCACCATTAAAGCCTCAACTGTTGAATTCTCTAATGTAACAGTCTGAGCTAAGATTACAGTTTATTGGCTGATTCTTGAAAGTTGAGATTTTAAAATAAAAAGATGAAATATTGCTACCAGCAGAGTGACACACAATCAAATGAATCCTACTTTCTTCCTTCTCATTTTAACTCATAGCCATTTATCAAGTTCTAACATGTAATATGACAGCTGAAAGCTTATCGGTGTACCACAAATGCATTTTCCTTTCTGCACAATCATTTCATTCTTCTCACACTTAAAACTAAGCATTGTCAAAATATTTAAAAACTAGAATTATAAATATTAAAAATACAGTTCAGCCCCTAATACTAGAAATAAAGTAATGCTGTGATAGACTGCTCAGGGTAAGTGCATTTAGTTATGACACCATTGGCCAGTGCTTCAGCTCTTGGCACACCTCAGTTTAATTAAAAATACATTGCCAAATAGAGCTAGTGTGATGTAGTGGTTTGAGAGTTAGACTATGACGCTGGAGACCAGAGTTCAAACCCCTGCTCTGTCATGGAAGTCTCTTTGGTGACCTTAGACAAATCACACAATCTTAGCCTCAGAGGAATGCAAATGCAACCCCTCCTGGGGGGAGGGGGGGAGATTGCCAAGAAAACACTGTGGTAGGTTTGCCATAGGATTGCCATTAACTGGAAATGACTTGAAGGCACACAGCAACAACTTTATGAAACGCATCCCATTTCCCAGCCAGATTGTGTAGCTTAATTTTAATGCTAGCAGACCACTGCCATATCTGTAACTAAGTACAATAGCTTGATCTCGCACTGGTGGGTACATGGAGTTGTGCAAACAAGTTATTTAGAGAGGGGTAATGGCTTCTGAGTTCCAGTTGGAAGCACCCCAGTGTACCCATGATAAGAACACAGTGATGTATTTTCTTTTCATCTCTCACTCAGCCTGCAAAATTGAATTAAAAGCAATGGATGTCTGAACAACATAATAGGGTTGCCCTAAACTACTCAGACTTGCAGGTTCATTTCTAACTTCATTATAAGATGAAATTGGCCATTTTCTCTTCCAGTCACAGTCCCTTACAACTCACAATATGGAGAATCAACTGGATTTGCTTTGTGATTTATCCCAGCTGAATTTTCTTCTAAATATTTCACTTAGACTTAGAAGAGTAACTTTTCTCTATGCTGGTGACTTCAAAGACAAAGATCTGAAATAGATGAGATGACATGAAGCTGTACCTCCTGAAGATGGATTGGGAGTATGGCAGCCACATGCTGTGGCACCAATCCACTGCAGCACCAGCTGAAAAAGGAGCGACTTTCAATCGCTCCTTTTTTGACCATGGAAAAGCCACCTTTAACAGCTCTTCCACAGCCCCACAGTGGCTTCCTGGCATGACTCCCAACTTGGGAGAAAGGGGGGGGAGGATAAAAATAAAGTAAATAGAGTAAATAAATAAATAAAATGTTGGGGACTTACCACCATGCCCCCAAGATGCCTGGAATCCAGATTACCTGTGGTCACTCTGGGTGCCTTCAGGGTATCATATGGGCATGATAACAACAACAACAACAACAACAACAACAACAACATCTCTCAAATATGTGGTTTGACAAGGAGTGTGTTGATTACCACTTACCAGGGTAAGTGGTATGTTTCCAATTCTATGCCAGAAGCTGCAACAAAACTGCTACAGCAGAAGAAAGGCTACAAAAAAACTGCTGGAGCTCAAGAAAAAAAAGAAGCCATGAAAAGTAATTGGGCGCAACTCATCCAGGCAACCAGAACCAACAACTCGACTTTGTTTTGGCATATTACATCAAGTTCCCAAAGCAATGCAACAGCTATAATGGATTCTCTCTCTCTCTCTCTCTCACACACACACACCACCCAAGATCTGGGAGGAACACTTCCAAGCACTATATAAGGACACCTACATCCAAAGTGGATCTGCAAGCCAAAACATAGAGAATCTTCCAAAGTGGGCTGCAGTGACTGAGACAGAGATCAAGAAACTTGTAGACCAATTGAAAATGGGGAAGGTTCCAGGGGAAGACTTAGTACCTTCTGAAGTAATTAAAAATAATTTGGAATTCTGGGCCCCTATTCTGGCATCTCTCTTCACCTGTATCGAAAACTGTGTGCAAGCACCTAAAGAATGGACACTTGCTATCATCGTTACCATATTTTAAAAAGGAAAGAAAAATTCTGACAACTACAGACCAATCAGACTCCTCAATATGATCAGCAAGCTCTGTGCAAGACGCTTACAGTGGAAGCTCATGGACTGGTTGGAACAAGAAAACATACTTCCAGCAGAACAAGCTGGCTTCAGGGAAGGCTGATCTATCATAGACCAGTGCCTTGTACTTCAATGCCTCATTGAAAAGCATGCCACCTGCAACATAGTCTTTCTCTATAATAGTTGCCTTTATAGACTTCAAAGCAGCTTTTGACTCTATATCTTGAACCAAACTATGGGAATAACTGGAGGCTTTCTCGATTCACCAGAATTTGCCATACCTAATTTGTATGCTGCATGAAGGAACCTCACTCAAAGTAAGATGCAATCCACAGGGTCATTTCACCAATGCCATTACTTCCAGGTAGGGTGTCAAGCAAGGTTGCATTCTAGCTCTGCTCTTGTTCAACTTTTATATAAATGACATGGTGTGTCATCTCAACAACAAAAATTTCCATCCTCTGAAACTAGAGGTAAGGCATATCTCTGCTCTGCTTTATGCAGATGATGCAGCAGTAATTCCAAGAACAACTATTGGTTTAAAAAGAGCACTAAGAACACAACACAGTATTGCAAAGAGAATCAACTAAGTTAACTACCAAAAAACTAAAATCATGACATTTGCTAAAAGGACTAAGAACCATAACTGGATTATAGATGGTCACAAGATTGAACAGGTCTCCTGCTTCAAATATATGGGAGTAATCTTTCATGCTACTGGTAGTGGGAAAGCACACAGAGAGTATGCTGCCAGTAACACACAGAGGAATTCAACAGCCTTCCTCAAATTTTTAATGACAAGAGGAGGCCATTATATTCCAGTGGCACTTAAACTCTTCCAAGCCAAATCAATTGCACAACTGCTCTATGGATTCCAGCTAGGACCCCTCCCCAATTCTACACCTTTAGAACTTGTACAATCCAAATTTCTAAGATCAGAATTCCAGGCTTTAAAGTGAGTCTAATGCAGTCCTGAGACTGCAGTCAGGCATTATGAAAATGGAGGTGACTCTACTCAGCTATTGTCTCAGACTATCCTTCTTTTCCACTGGCCTTGCTCCACTTACCCTGACTGATTCATTCGTCTACATTGAAACAGATGGTGATGACTAAAAAAATTTCAGATCTTCTGCTCATGGGATATGAAAAGGCTAAAGCAACCACCCAACAATGGGTGATAGATATTGAGCACCAGCTAGACCTAGCTGGCACCCCACCTTTCATTATTAGCTACTTCAACAGATACTTGGCATCACCTAGGACATATTTAGCAAAACTTGAAGTGCCTAAACACCGGAGAGCCTTTAGCCTTCAGCTGTTCTTGAGGGCCAATACAAGAAGATCCCCTTCTCAGACAGACTATGTCCCTGTGACTCTGACCAAATAGAGACAACAGAGCATGTACTACTCCAATGCTCATACTACAGGAACATCCACCTCAGCCTTATCTCACCTCTATTGTATAAACATCAAGGACACACCAGTCAATTTTATCCCTCTTTGCTACTTTCAGACACCAATCCAGATATAACATATAATGTTGCCAGATTCTGTGCAGCTGCAGTTAAAATCCATCAGGCAATGACCACCGCAGTTGGCTAGTACTAATCTTGCCCTGCCTCTCTAGATTTCAAAAGGATATTTTAAATACTGTTTTAGCCTGTTTTTACCTTGTTTTTATCCTGTTTTTGCCTTGTTTTTACCACTACCTTCTTTTATTATATATCCTCTTTTTTACTTGTGCTGTACTACTTGTACTATGACCATAGTAAAGATGAACTGAACTGAACTGAAGTATGCCAGGAAGTAGTTGCCTCTCTTCAACCCACTGTCAATGGGCTGGAGTTTCTGATATATTCAATTTTTGTGTTTCTCTTTCCAATCTTCCTTAGGTTTTTTGTTTGTTTGTTTGTTTGTCTGTTTTTTGGTTCAAGGACTGCTACTCAAAGGTCTGAGATAGGATGCCCAGGAAAACACTGTTTTTTGTGTATTCCCATTCCTAATTATTTTTATCCATTTAACCTCTGGTGCTGAGAATGGCCTTTTTGGCCAATGTAGAGACCTGAAGGGCATTGTTTTACATATCATATTAGAAGCTGAGCATGTGAAAGTGCCTATAATATTGGGGGTGATGGGTTTCTGGAAAGGCCTTTTAACCGTTTCTCCATTTGTGCTGTGTGTCCTCCTGTAAGCAAGTAATTGTTTTGATATTGGGAGGCATTCTATAGGCAAGTAAAGGCCTGCCACCAAAAGCACTTGAGAGGACAGCATTATTGTCTAGAATAGGCTGTAATCCATTGGTGATATGTCTGAGTGGTCTCATTTGGAAGCTCTATTTAAACTACAGTACTAGTAAATTACAATGGAGTTCTGCTATTTGTTGTATTATGATTGTTCTGTAATAGGTTAGTACAAGTGTTGCCTTGTTGGGTTTTTATTAATTTTTATTTTTTTATTTTTTGCTTTATATGGTGGATACTGAAGCTTGAGGAATGCTTCTTGCAATTCCACAAGGTATGGTTCTATGTGGAATGATGTTCCCAACAACTTCTAGCACATCCTTGTATGAGCTGTTGATATATAGGGATTCTATTTAGACATCTATAGTGGCTAAACCGGTGTTTCTTGGGAGGTTGTAGATGGACTGTAATTTCTGCAAGAAGTTGTTAGTGTCCTTCACATAGCTAGAAGTGAGAAGCTTGGTGGCATTTAGTCTAATGTTATTGTCCCTGTATCTATAGGCACCAACTGTGAGTGTCCCAGTGCTTGAGACCATGAGCCTTCCAGAGCTGCCTTGTTATGTACTTTGGTTAATAGATAGAATGTGCCTGTTTGAAGTTCCTGAGGTGTGCCAATTTGAATTTCCATGGGAAATTCTGCATTTCTATGGAAAATTCAATGAGCAGTCTCTGTAATATATTCCAATATTCATCTGTGGGATTGTTAGGATTCAGTAAAATACAGTGTTGGACAGGTGCCTTTCTGTCTCCTGTGGTACCAACCATCGGGGGGGGGGGTACATGTGGAGTTCTTTGAGATATATTATGTTGTATATTGGTGTAGTGTCTATTGCTATGTTGTGAGGTGTAGTCCTTGAAGTATTCTTTAAGTCAGAAGGCCTCTAAATCAGCAAAGAAACATATGTATGTGAGTTTAAAGGGGAGACTCCTCTGCTTGACTCAGAGTGTGGCTCAATAGATCTACAGTATTGCTGTCTGGGTTCCAGTGGTGTCACCCAGTGTGGAGGTCTACCGGGCAGGGCAGGGGTGGGTCTTCAGACCAGGAAGGGGTGAAGCTTCTGACTGGAAGGGTCAGGCTTTTATGAGGAGGTGCACCCCCCTCTCCTTGTCACAGCTCAGTTTTCTGTGAGAGAACAGGGCCATGGCAAGCCTCCCCATCCCTCCTTGCCATGGCCCAGTTCGCTCCCTGAGGAAAACTAAGCCATGGCAAGGAAAGGAAGGTGGCTTGTGCACACTTGGCCTGGCTCCTTCCTGCATCACCCCTCCCATGCTGCTGCTTAATTTTCCTCAGAAGAGGACTGATCTGTGAAAGGAGGCATGTGGCACACACCCACTCAGTCCGGCTCCTTGCCATGGCCTAGTTATCCCAAGGCAAGCCAAGGTGTGACAAGGATCCAGGCAAAGCACACACGCCCTCCACCCCTTCTGTTGTGGCCTGGTTCTCCCAAGGAAAACTGAGCCGCAGCAAGGAGGGACGGGGTAGGGCGGGGGGTGACCAGGTGCCACCCCCCTCTGGGATGTCACTCAATGCTGTCTGCAACAACCACCACCACCTGAGATGCTACTGCTGGGTTCATAGTTCTCCTGTTGTGGGTGGTGGAGTCTTGTAGTAGTAAGAAAAGTTTATTTACCATCTTTTTCATTGGAAGAGAAATGTGCCTTGTAGATGGTTTTCTTGTTCTTCAAAAACTTCTATGCTATTATCTTTGATAATTTTGATATCTTTGATAACCCAGTTTCTTTGGTGTGGACTGTGGTGACCATTCTCCATGGTGAGGAGGAGCGTCAAAAAGCAATCCAGCCCCCCCCATCCTGGTTTTGTCACATAGATACTAGCCTGCCTAGCTGGGGAGAAAAGGAGGGTGAAAGACCAAACAGCTGAAAAGGACTTACAGCTGTGTAGAATCCACAGAGCACCAGGCTTCAGAAGGTGGTTGGCACTGATGTTCTACTGTTCCCAAGTGCCATAAAGGTGTATGAATGTGCAGAAAGCAGTGTTGTGCACATAGTAGCAGAACATCAGGAATGCCATGGCCAACTGCCTCCTAAAGTAGGCTGTTGTGTGAACAGCTTGCTTGTTTGCTAATTTATCTATTTATTTTATATGCCACCTTTATTTATTTATTTTATATGCCACCTTTCTCCATTAAGGGGACCAAAGGCAGCTCACAAATCACACAGCTGTGATCGCTCATCCTCCCTTCCTGTCACAGGGCAGGAGTCCTCCTTCAATGCACACACAGCATTAGGAGGGAGTGACAGCCATGGATCCTGGCCACTAGGCACACAATCTGCATACTCCCCCTCCAAGGAGCCTCCCCATTTCAGAAACCTGAGGAGCCTTCCTGGGAGGAAATTCTACCCCCACCTCCACTGTAGTCCTGT
The DNA here is from genome assembly GCA_034509955.1 of Urosaurus nigricauda. NCBI lineage: Eukaryota > Metazoa > Chordata > Lepidosauria > Squamata > Phrynosomatidae > Urosaurus > Urosaurus nigricauda. The sequence goes on from JAOEGL010000003.1 coordinate 44,786,219, forward strand.
ATTTTCCTCCATTTTTAATGGGGTTCCTGCACTTCTTACCCCTGCCAGTTTTGAGGGCTGACTGCACACAGGACCGATGAGTACACCAGAAACATCTTTAACATTTATAATGTTAAAACAAATGAATATGCTTTTTAATAGCTAATTTATCCCAATATTAATATTTAATTACAAATAGAGTATATTCATTTGAGTTCTTTTGCTGTTAACTGCCCTCAAGTCGATCTCGACCCATGGTGACCCTGTGGATTAGACATCTTCAAAATTCCCTTTCCTCCACTGCTCTACTTAGGTCCTGTAAACTCATACCCATGATAATAGAGTCCTCACATCTAGCGTGTGGTCTTCCTCTCTTTCTACTTCCCTCCACCCTTCCTAGCATTATTGTTTTTTTCCAATGAGTCCTCCCTTCTAATGATGTGATCGAAGTACGACAGCCTAAGTTTTGTCTTCTTGGCTTCCAGGGAGATCTGGTATAGCACCCATTGTCTTTTTGGCTATCAAAAAATATCCTCAGCACTCTTCTCCAGCACCACATCTCAAATGTATTGATTTTTTTCCTATCTTCTTTCTTAACTGTCCAGCTCTCACATCCATGCATGGTAATAGGGATTACAATGGTTTGTATGATTCTAACTTTTGTGTTGAGTTTTATGTCTTTGCATGTTAGAATCTTTTCTAGTTCTTTCATAGCAAACTCTCCCCATTCTTAATCTTCTTCTGATTTCCTGGCTGCAGCCCCCCCCCCCCATTTCTATCAATGTTTGATCCCAGGTATGAGAACTCTTTTACTATTTCTTTATTCATTTTCTAGGTTGAACATGTGTAGATTCTCCATGGTCATTATTTTTGTTTTCTTTATGTTCAACAGTAGGCCTGCCTTTGCACTTTCCTCCTTGATCTTTCTTAGCACTTGTTCCAGGTCAGGAAGATTTTCTGCTACCATTATGATGTCATCTGAATATTTTAGATTGTTGACATTCCTTCCTCCCATTTTCATTTCTCCATCTTCTTTGTCCAAGCCTGCTTTTCTTACAATACGTTTTGCATATAAGTTGAACAGGTACGGTGATAAGATGCAGCCTTATCTGACCCCTTTGCCAATTGAGAAACATTCTGTTTCTCCATGTTCTGTTCTGTTCTGACAGTCCTATGTACAGATTCATCATCAGGACTATTAGATATGTTGGCACCCCCATGTCTTCAAGGGTGTTCCATAGCATTTCTTGATCTATGCAGTCAAAGACTTTGCTTTAGTCTATACAGCACATGCTGATTTTCCTTTGAAATTCCCTAGTGTGATCCATTAGCTATTGTATGTTTGCAATGTGGTCTTTAGTGCCTCTTCCTTTCCTGAATCCTGCTTGGATTTCTGGGATTTTGCTCTCCATGTATGGTTAGTCTATGTTGCAAAATTTTAAGCATAATTTTGCTTGAGTGGGAGATCAGTGCTATGGTCCTATAATTGCTGTAGTCCTTTGTGTCTCCTTTTTGTGGATGGGGATTATATTGATCATTTCCAATCTGTTGGCCATTGTTTTGTTTTCCATATCTTTTGACATATGTTGGTTAGCTCTGTCAATGTAGCAGTGAGTGTCTTACCGTGGGACATCTGTAACTTAATTAAAATAATTATTATCAGCATGACCATCGGTATCTCATCCTAGAACAGCATCTGTGGGTAACTATAACCTCTGCTATCTGTTTTGTTTATAATGATATCTTTGATAAGAATGGAAATAATATTCAAAACTATTCAAAGATGTAGGAAAAAATGTATTTCTTAAGTGCTGGGAAACCCTGACCAAAAAACAAAACAAAACAAAACAAAACAAAAAACCCTGGACTGAGATGAATGTTCACACTTTGGAACTTATTTTATGCAAAATGACTTTTTGCACAGAAAATGTTGTTTTCTGCACAAGAATACCATTTGCAAATTTAGCAGGAATCTCACAAGCTGCCAATAGTCTTCAATGAAGTTTTTGAAGTAGATACAGCCAAATTATCTGCAAGGGTGAATAATTTCTACCCTTTTATAAACTGCAGATCTTGTGGTAAAGGCCATATAAGTATGTACCAAATATTACTTTTAGAAAAAAAATAGCATTTTAATGCATTGTTGCATTTGTGGTATTGACAAGTCAGCCTGTCTAGAGTCACACTAAGGTAATATGGAAGGTATTTCTCTAACACTCTTATTTCTTCACAGTTTGTATGCTGCTAGGTGCTAGAAGGGTCTTAATTTTTTTAAACATTAAACCTGGCACATGAACAAAATGTTTCCATTTAGTTCACTATTTAGTAGAAACTAAAGTTTATTCCTACCCTTAATCTAGAAGTGCTGATACAGCATAGTAAATGGCAGGCAACAGTAACAAAAGGTGATAAAGGAGTTATTACTATGCTGAAACAGAGTTGGTAGATTCATTTACATGGTCCTGCATGTAGCTAGATAAAAAGGCCCCATTGATTTCCTGCTGACCCTCTTTCCCAAGTTAATGAATGAAATCTACTTGTGTCAAAAGCCAGGCCTACACCAAGAAGATCTGTTATTTGCATCAGCATTCTGGGGAAGATGCTGATAAGCAAGACAAATACAAGGATTTGAGGGAACTTCTGTCATAATTGCCCAGCATACCAATTTAGAGCATACTCTATTAAATCTCTGCTGCAAGTGCTGCATGCTAATGGCTGGCTTGTGCAGTACTTCTTTCTTAGCATTACTTAGCTCGCTTGTTCCTACACCACTGCTTCTGAAGGATCTTCAGTCTGTTGATTGCTCTAAAGAACTGCTGTTCAAAATTAGCTGAATCCTGCAGTGTGCCAAAGGCAAGACAACAGTGACAGAAAACACTAAGGCTTTATCAGTATTTTGGCCACTTTCCCTTGGCTTTCTCAGACTGGGTGGCAAATTGCAAGATTCCCAGAGGGCTTTTATTTTCAAAGAAGCAATGCCAGAATTAGGCAAGCACTGGGTAGATCTTCAGAATTTGCCGTTGGGAGTTTTATATGGTACATTCGTTTTGCAAGGATATCAACAAAACAACTAGAAAAGGGGCTAACAACTTTTAAATTGCTAAGAAAAGGGACTCAAACAATGCTCTTTCATAACTCATTTCTGTTCTGGATGTCATCCAAAACCATTGGTCCTGACAGGCTGACAACCCACATAACAGGTTATTGTGACCAACTGAGTAATTGTGCTTTCAATTGAGGGAAAAGAAGGTATAACTAGTTGTATGGCTCTCTATAAAGAGAACTATAAGGAAACAATGCACCATGACTTTTCTTAACTGTTTTAGCCACTAAACTCCCCTTCCCTCTATCATTGTATCAGAAGCTGTTTTCAGTTCCCAGCAGTCTGGCACATAAAGCCATTAACTGCAAGTTACAGTGTGAGACTGTGGTTATTTTCTCAGAAATAAGTCTTGCTGGGTGCAATAGGCCTTGCTTCATAGTAAGTGTGTTTTACAACTACAGTTTCCATCTTCTGCAAGACCCATCCTTAATCTTGTACTATTTATTTTCAGTGGATAAGCCCTGGGTTCTCGTACTATGTGAAAAAGGAAGCAAGAGCAAAGAGTACTGTGATACCTTAAAGCATGACAGATTTTATTTAGCATAAGCCTTCATAGACTCCAGCCCACTGCATCAGATTGAAAAGAATACATAATTTCATATGTTACCTCTTTCTTGTCTCTCCCATCCCAAACTAAATAGCTTCAAATGTTAAGGAGATTATCACACATAGGATGGGACATCCTTGTCCTGTCCTTTTCCCATCCTTATAGTGCAATCACAAAAAGATTTTCATACGACATCACACTTATCCTGTCAGTGTCCTGTCATTGAAGTACAATTGTCCCATCCTTGCCTTCCATTTTGTATTAATGGAAGAACGTGTTAATGCAATTCCACTTCACTGACAGTTTAATGACAGGATGAACACAAATGTGTGAATGTCTTTTCACACAATCACTGTCACAGACGGGATAAGGACAGGCTTCACTCCCATACCCTATCTGATAATTTCCTAAATCTCTGTATTGAAATTTTTAAGAATGCTTCATTCAGCATCCTATCCTTTATGTAGACTTCAAAACACACTGGCGAAATAATCCAATTAAGACTACTTTAACAGCCCTGGCTTGATGCTAGGGAATTCTAGGAACTATAGTTCTGTGAGACATTTAGTCTTCTCTGCCAGAAAGCTCTGGTGCCACAATAAACTAGTTTCCAGGATTGCCTTGCACTGATCCAGGGCAGTTAAAGTAGTTTCACACTGGATTATTTCTCCAGTGTGTTTTGGACCTTAGAGTGATTTTAATGGAGTGTTCAGATTTCCATGAAGGGAAACTACTATAGTATCCTGAGGAATATATGGTGAACTTCACATTTCTCTTGAAAATGCAGTTCCACTTACACAGACAATAATGTTATGAATTAGAATTGAAATTCTATGTTAAATAAAGCTCAGAACTCAGAAGTTATATTTTATGACTTGAAATCTTTTAAAGATTTATTCTATTTGCTTGTTTATGTATTTCCCATAACACCATTATTTGGGGCAAGTCAATATTTTGAAATATATTAAAATTATACAAACTGAAAATTAAGAAGAAAGAGTTGCTTTATACAGAAGTTGTACCCATATGTTTGAGGGCAAGGGAAATAGATCTACACTATGCCCCCAATTTATTGGTTTTTAGCTAATGTATTTTTTATGGATGGTTGTCAATGAAACCAAGGGTTAAAGTGAGATGAAAATAGACCATATGGATGGAGATACTGCAATGATTTTAAATCAATCACTATTACAGTATGCTGAGCAGAGTCTATGTTTGTCAGCTATCTTTGATCTGAGGAGCAAATACATTGCTAACTCCTTCTTCTCATCTCTGCTGGATCTTTATAGCAAAACAATGCCTCTTTTATCATTGTAATCTCTGTAGGAAAAGGAGAGAATGGAAATTTAGCAAGAATGAGAATTAAGCTGATAAACTTATTTTTACTGTTTTGCCATTCGGAAGGTGTTGAAAATAAACTTCTAGAAATACATTAAGTAGTGAGATAAAGTCAAGAAATTTTGGCAGGAGAGCTGCCAGTTTGACATTTTGCCTGGTAATTTTTGAAATAATGAATTAAGGATCCTTTTCATTTATTAAAAGTTACACACTTTACAGGTTATTTGTATTTGCTGAACAATGAGCTACATAATCTGCAAATCACAGAGGCAATTTGGCTGACATCCAAATCATTTTATCAACATTCATTGACCTTATGGCTTTATTTGGATGGTGTGGACACTAGCCAGACTAATTTGGATGTCTCTAATCTTTCAGTTTATACAAATAATACAATTAATGAGAAACGTAGCTTTAGAGTTTCATTGAATCAGTATCATCCAAATTAATTTTGAAAATGTCTAAGTTGTAGAATCTACCCTAACTTGGTTATGGTGCTTTGTCATGGCGACCCTGTGGATGAGACATCTCCAAGTCTCTCTATCCTCCACTGCTCAGTTTAAAACATGTAGATTCAGGCCCATGATTTCCCTAACTGAGTCTACCAACTGGTGTGCAGTCTTCCTCTCTTTCTAGCCCTCCACTTTTCCAAGCATTAATGTCTTTTTGAGTGAGTCATGTGGCCAAAGTACGATAGCCTCAGTTTTGTCATCTCCGCTTCCAGGGGAAGTTCTGATTTGATTGATTCAAGGACCCATTTGTTTGTCTTTTTGGCTATCCATGGTGTCCTCAGCACTCTTTTCCTGTACCACATCTCAAATGAGTTGATATTTTCCTATGTGTTCCCCCTCCCCCTTTCAATATCTATTCTCACATCTGTACATGGTGATGGGGAATATCATGGCTTGGATGATTCTGACTTTAGTGCTCAGTTGTATGACTTTATTCTTCAGTATTTCATCTAGTTCTTTCATAGCTGCTTTTCCCATCCCTAGTCTTCTTGTTTCTTGGTTGCAGTAACCTAGGTATGGGAACCCTTTAACTATTTCAGTTTCTTGGGTCCCATTGTAAGAGAAAGGTGGGATATAAATCCTTGAAATATTATTTTTTTAATTCAAATTCTTCATTTGAATTTATGCATTTCTTCCATGGTTATAATATTGGTTTTCTTTGTGTTCAGCATCAAGTCTGCCTTTGCACTTTCATCTTTGACTTTCTTTAGTAATTGTTCTAGGTCTGTGATGTCTTCTGCTAGTAATATGGTATCATCCCTATATCTAAGATTGTTGATGTTCCTTCCTCTTATCTTTACTCCTCCTTCTGAATCTAAGCCTGCTGTTCTTATGATGTTTTCTGTATAAAGTTGAACAAGTATGGTGACAGATGCATCCTTGCCTGGACCCTTTGCCAACTGCGTACCAGTGTGTTTCTCCAAATTCTGTTTTGACAGTGGCCTCTTGTCCTGAGTACAGAATTGTGCATAGCACACTTTAAGAAGATACAACCTAACAGGCCCTTGATAATTGGTATAGCAGTCCCATAATGATGACACATGGAGTTGACTAGAGTTGATCTCTAAGCCAATGCAGTTCAGTGTTTGAAACTGGGGCAGACTATGTGGCCTCACTTCTAAGTCCATAAGAAAACTGTCTTAAGGCATTGCTGTATGTCTCAGGCAATGTGTACAAGAAGTTATGAGAAATAATATAATTCAATTTTGGCATTAACAAAAATTAAATTGTATTAATCCACTTAAATAATTAATTCTTAAATCCATTTAAATAATTAATTCTCAGTAATAATGAACCAGCATGGTGTAGTGGTTTGAGCACTGGACTAGGGCTTCTGGATACCAGATTTCAATTCCCAGCTTGTCCATGGAAAACCATGGTGGCCTTGGACAAGTCACACTCCTTCAGCTTCAGAGGATGGCAGTGGCAACCCCCTGCTGAAGAAACCTGACAAGAAAACCCAATAATAGGTTCCCTTAGGGTTGCTATATTTTTTGTTGGAAACTACTTGAAGGCACACAACAACAACAACAACAACAACAACGAATTCTACTAATGTACATTTACTAAGGAGCCTTTCACACCAAATAATTATAGCACTGACTCCACTTAAGTATAATTGTTCCAGCCTATGGAATCCTAGGATACGTAGTTACAATGAAGTATTTTGATTTCTCTGCCATAGAAGTCTAGTGCCTCAATCTGAAGATTCCACAGGATGTAGTCATTTTAGTTAAAATGGAATCATACTGCTATACCATAACTGTATATAGTTGGCCATCTGTACCCATGGAATTTTCATCCATGCATTCAGCCATCCAGAGCCTGAAAAAAATTAGAAATAATATAAATTACAAAATCAAACCTTGTTTTTGTCTTTTTATAAAAGGGTACCATTTAACTATACTATTGTATCTAATGGGACTTGAGCATCCACAGATATTGGTATCCACAGGGAGTCCTGGAACCAAACCCCAGTGGACCCACTATAGTGTGAAGGCTGGACAACGTGGAATTTCTATGAAATTGCTTTCAGCCCTACAGCTGAAAAGGGGCTCCCTACACTTGCTCCGGATATTAGCTGTAATATGATTTGTAATAAAGTGCTCACATTAACCACTGCTATTAAAGTCATTTTGGATAATATTAATAGCTAGTATGCACACAATCCAGTGAGTGTACTGTTCCAGTAATACAGGCACATCATGTTACTTCAAGTATAGTCACAATAAAATGCACAAGGCAGTTTTAAACTTCAAGGTACTGAAGTTTACTGATAACCAAGACATCTATCTCTCTTGTCTGTTTTTTTCTTATTGTCATTGTTCAGGCTACTCTTTAGCAGAAAGAGTTAGTAGCTCTTCTTAGCAAACCATCTCCCATTCCAAAGGCACTGTAAACTGGATAGTGAAAAATAATTTTTAACAAATAATACTGATGTGAATCTCTCTAATGCTCTCTTCACAGTAGTGCCTCAAGTGTTGTTGTTGTTGTAGCAGCTATTTGCTAAACTGGTTCTTAAAGGAAGCAATGCGTAATTGTCTTTCTGCTGTGAAAAAGTATTTTAAAAACTGCTCAATTTTCAAAAACTATTCATAGTTCAGGACATACTCAGCACAAAATTCAAATGAGAAGTTTTTTTGGGGGGGGGTGTTTTGCACAGAAAACTTTTCTATGAACAAATAATAATAATAATAATAATAATAATAATAATTCTGTGCAGAAAATGCTATTTCCTAAGGGGGAGAGTGCAATTTTTTGTGGGATATGTTTCTGCAAAGATTCTCAATAGTCAAGGATTTTTCTTATCATGGTTTCCCAACACTCTACAAACACTCAACAAATCTTTTTTGTTTGGAAATTTTTAAACAGAGGTTGGATGGCCATCTGTCAGGAGTGTTTTGATTGTGAATTCCTCTATGGCAGAAGTTGGACTGGATGGCCCTTGTGGTCTCTTCCAACTCTATAATATGATTCTATGTTTTCCAACCATGTTTTGAATATTGTTGAATATTCTTTCCATCCCTAGTTAGGTGCAATGATGTTTCAACTATTCCTTTCAATGGTCTACACAAGGGCCTACCATCTTGGCAGGTGTCTTCCAATAAGAATAGTTTTACTTCGACTTTTTTCAGGCAATGCTTAGAGACTTTGTCCTTGATACTTCAATCTGGAATTTGTTAAGGTGAATCCTCTCAGAAACACACTTCTTGAACTTCTCTGTAGCTGATTACACAGGGGGTGGTGAATTTCTCTTGCCATCTCAAACTTTCAATAATACACTGAGGCCAATTTCACAATACCTTACATCATGTATGACACACAAGGATAACATCTGCTTGTAAGACAGCCTGAAACAGACTGGTGTTTGTGCCATTTTAATCTCCAGCTGAATTTGCCAGGTTTTTCTGATGCAGTTTGATCCTACAACCATTTTGAACCAATGTATCTTTGTATCTGTTGTTGTGTGCCTTCAAGTTGTTTCCATCTTATCATGGGGTTTTCTTGGCAAGACATGTTTAGAGAGGATTTTGCCTTGGCCTTCCTCTGTGGCTGAGAGAGTGTGACTTGCCCAAGGTCGCCCAGTGTGTTACCATGGCCAAGCAGGGATTTGAACCCTGGTCTTCCAGTGTCCTACTGCAATGTTCAAACTAGGACACCATGCTAGCTCTTCTTTTAATAAAAACACGTATTCTATTGCCAACAAAAATAATTAGGGGAATTATTCAGGATCAAAAATCCATGTGGATGATTTTGTCCATCCAGGAAAAATGAAAGAAAAAAAGAAAATGCAATCCTAGCATTTTGATAACAATGCTATTTCAGAAGTTTCTGCAGTCAGCTCCTCAAGCTTACTTACATGATAGTGTAACAATTAACACAAGTTCCTGTATGTGCCAGCCTATGAAATTCAACAGCATATCCATAATGCTGCTATCAAGTTAGAATAATTAGATACATGAAACCGAATAGACAAGTCTATAGAATTTAATCCGGGAGATAAAATGATAAAATGAAAGCCAGCATAAGTAATCAACCCATGGTTTGTGTGTATGTGTTTAAAAAGGCGCTACCATGGATATGCACTCTGGGATCTTCCAGGAAATTCTTATCCTGCAACATTGTTATATTACGGAACAGCTTCAGATTGAAGGAATATACAGTTTAGTTAGCAATGAAACAAGATGTGCAAGTAAATTGTAGAACTACCTTCTCCAAAGGTTATAAAGGAACTGGACAGGCGGCTGCTGGGAATACTTTACTTACAGACTATCTGATTTTATTACTAGAGATAATGATCCTTTGGACTGACTCCAGTTCTTTTTACATGTGTAGCTATATCCTAAGGGTCTGGGTGGGGGTAGACTTGGCATTGACTTTAATGGACACAACTATAGCAGTGTTATAAGGTTTTCTGCTCATCAATATTTCCCATTGCTCTCAGTAGATATTTGATTTTAAAATGTCAGTGCAGCATCTTATTAATCTGCTATCAATTGAACAAAATGAACCAATTTTTATGGATGCATAATTCATCCTTTATGGATTCCTCATCATTTTTTATGATAGCAAACATTGTAATCTGATGGGATTACACAAATATTGAAGAATAGTTTTTCTTTTACCAATTTATTTTGTACAATTCCATTTTTATAGGCAAAAGACTGCATGTTAATGCTTTACTCATGCAATAAATATTGAAACAGTATGCTCTCACTTTTAAAATACAGTTTAACCACCCCTTATCCAAAATGCTTGGGACCAGAAGTGTTTTGTATTTTGGAATACGATGGCCCTTGTGGTCTCTTCCAACTCTATGATTCTATGATTCATATTTGCATGTACACAACACAAGAACCATGGGACATACTGTATTTGAAAGGCTGGAGAGAGAGAGATGCAAAAGATGCTAAACTGGAGAGACGTAGGGCTGGAGAGAGACTGAAGATCTGTAAATGGCAGACATCCAAGTGTAGTGTTCAGCCTGAAGCTGTTTCACATATCCTTTGCATCTCTCTCCATCCTTACATCTCACTCCAGCCTCGTGTTTCATTTGTCTGCTACTTGTGTTGTGTATGAATCATGAGGCTGGAGAGAGAGAGTGAGGATCCCCGAGACAAACAAGAAGAAAACCACAGCCACCACTTCAAAGGCATTTTTGGGGGGTTGGGGTTTTGTATTTCTGGATTAGGGATGCTCAACCTATACTGCTACATTTCAGTAGTAGTGAGTTCACACCCATTGGTATACATCTAAAGTGCATTTCTAGATCTGTCTGCTCTAAAGCAAGCCCTATTGAGTTCAATGATGCTTACTTCCAAAGGGTACATAGGACAGTTATTTCCAAAGTAAATTTAGGATGTAGTATAATTTCTTTAGCAGGGGTCCAAAAGATGTCACAAATTATGATTCTCAGGGGACTTTGTGGGAGAAATTTCTGATGATTAGGCATTGGGCGTCTTGTCTGTCCCTCCATCACTATCACTGCTGCTGAAAGCATGATTATCAATGGAAACACAAAGCCTATAGAAATGAATTTTAAAATGAGCCAGTTCAAAGCCAAGTTGGATCAAAAAACAAACTAGATGATTTATGAGAGCTTTTTGTCAAACTGGGATAATCAAGGGCATTGTGATTAAAACAATATATGACAAAAATTCTAAACTGAACAACACGTAATACTGCTTAAATTCAAAGGATCTGATACAACCTGGGTGCTTAATATGTGCAGAATATTTCCACAGGATACAACACAGCCCCATTTCTACTTCAAAAACTCCAGTGACTCATTCTTTTGTTTGCATTTCTGAAAGTTGTATTTTAAAAAATAATCCAGTATGTTGTGATGCAATTACTTTCTTTATGTAATGTCTGACAATTTCTGGTTATTTTTATTATAAATAAAATAAAGGTATATTTTAAGGCATTTTAAAATTATCTTGATAGAATTTTTTCCCCTTCAGAACCAGTAACAAAAAGTAACAAACAACATAGTGAGTAACTACATGAGTAACTCTTCTAGCAATGTAAGAAGTAACAATGAATTACTTTTGAAATGTTATAATGAGCAATTCAAGAAAATATTTTTAAATGTTACTTTCTAAGTTCTAATACAGAGCCAGTTTCAACTCCTTACTCAGTCAAGAAGCATGGGAGTGGCTACTGAAAATAATGGGGATCCCATTCTCTCTTCGTACCATGTAAAGTAGCCACATGTTGCTTTGCATGGCACAGAGGCAGAGAGCAGAAGCACACACAGGATAGAACACTGATCTCCTTCTCTCACTGCCTGCATTGTTATAAATAGTATAGGGGATGCAAGGCTCTTCTGTATGGTGTGTGCAGTCCCATAGATGTTGTTAGACTATAATTCCCAGCATTCACCATCATTGGTATACAAGCTGAACTGCTGAGATTTGCACTACATTATTGCCACCTCTGCTCAAACATGGGCTATGGGCTATGGGAAGCTAACCACTTATTATTATTTAGCAGAAAAGGCAAAGGGTGCTCAACCAGAGGACAGTGGAGCAGGGGACAGAATAGGAGAATTTCAGTACAGAATAAGTAAAGAGATAGTACAGGAATACCTGGTTAATCTAAATGAATACAAGTCTCCAGGACCAGATGATCTACATCCAAGGGTATTAAAAGAACTGGCAAATGTAATATCGGAACCATTGGCAATATTCTTTGAGAACTCCTGTAGAACAGGAGAAGTCCCAGCAGACTGGAGGAGGGCAAACGTTGCCCCCATCTTCAAAAAAAAGGGGGGGGGAGTGGATCCCAACAATTATAGTCCAGTTAGTCTGACATCAATTCCAGGAAAGATTCTGGAGCAGATCATTAACCAGAGAGTCTGCGAATATCTAGGAGATAATCCTTTAATCACAAAAAATCAACATGGATTTCAGAGAAACAAGTCATCCCAGACACATCTGATCTCTTTTTTTGAAAAAATTACCAGCATGGTAGATGAAAGGAATGCTGTGGATATAGTATATCTTGATTTTAGTAAGGCCTTTGACAAGGTTCCCCATGACATTCTTGCAAACAAGCTTGAAAAATGTGGACTAGACAAGGTAACCATTACATAGATTTGTAACTGGTTGACTGGCCGCACCCAACAATGTGCTCAGCAATGGTTCCTTTTCATCCTGGAGAGAAGTGACAAGTGGGGTCCCACAGGGCTCTGTCCTGGGCCCAGATTCAATATCTTTATTAATGACTTGGATGACAATATTGAGGGCCTAGTTGTCAAATTTACAGATAACACCAAATTAGGAGGAGTAGCTAATACCCCAGAGGACAGGACCAAAATTCAAAATGACCTGAATAGACTAGAAAGCTGGGCCAGTGCTACCAAAATGAAATTCAACATGGAGAAATGTAAGATTCTGCACTTAGGGCAGAAAAATGAAATGCACAAATATAGGATGGGAGGCACCTGGATGAATGAGACCACATGTGAAAGGGATCTAGGCGTCCAAGTAGACCACAAGTTGAACATGAGTCAACAGTGTGATGCAGCAGCTAAAAAGGCCAATGCAATTTTAGGCTGCATCAATAGAAGTATAGTGTCTAGATCAAGGGAAGTAATAGTGCCACTCTATTCTGCTTTGGTCAGGCCCCACCTGGAATACTGTGTCCAGTTCTGGGCACCACAATTCAAAAAAGATGTGGAGAAACTGGAGCGTGTCCAAAGAAGGGCGACTAAAATGGTGAAGGGTCTGGAAACCATGCCCTATGAGGAATGACTTAGGGAACTGGGAATGTTTAGCCTGGAGAAGAGAAGGTTAAGAGGTGATATGATAGCCCTGTTCAAATATTTGAAGGGATGTCATATTGAGGAGGGAGCAAGGTTGTTTTCTGCTGCTGCAGAGACTAGAATGCAGGACAATGGATGCAAACTGCAGGAAAAGAGATTCCACCTCAACATTAGGAGGAACTTCCTGACAGTAAGGACTATTTGACAGTGGAACACACTCCCTCGGAGAGTGGTGGAGTCTCCTTCCTTAGGGGTCTTTAAGCAGAGGCTGGATGGCCATCTGTCAGGGATGCTTTGATTGGGAGTTCCTGCATGGCAGGGGGTTGGACTGGGTGGCCCTTGCGGTCTCTTCCAACTCTATGATTCTATGATTCTAATTATTTACGGTATTTATATCCTGGCCTTCAACTCTAAAGGCTCCCAGAGAAGCTTACAATTATTTTTAACTAGACGGTTTCCTGTCCTCAGGCTTCCAATCTAAAAAGACAGGCCATAAAAGGAGAAGGGTATGGTGGTGGGGAAGGGGATCAGGTCCAGCAGTTCTTCTCTCCCTCTGAGGCCTGGACCAAGGCAGACGGAGTGGAGGGGGGGCTCCTTCTTAATGTAGGCCAGGCCTGGTGGAGCTGGGCCTAACTTTTCCACTCTCTCCCAGGCCTGAAGATGACAGAAGAAACAGCATATAATAGTGATGGTGGTGTGGAAGCTATAAATCGATGAGGAGATGGCACATTATACACTATAAACACTTACAATGTTTGTTGGTGCATGTTCATATTATTTCCACTGTTCTATGCCGTCAAAGTGCAGTCCCACCATCCACTTATGCTTCAATTGGACTGGAACTTGCACATTATAATTAACAATAAAGATTGGGCATTGCACATTACAATTAGTAATAAAGACTTGCTTTTAATTATGTTACAAATCTTGGAAAATGTACGTGTTCAGATCACAACTTGTGGAATCCACAAACTGGTTGGAACATCCTGGGCATTGTAAAACTAAAAGCTGACTTTTCTAAATGTGGCTATTTATGAGCCAATCTCTTATATTAATTGCAATAAATGTCATTCATTGATTAGTTCTAATAAAAATCATTCAGGACAAAGCCTTAACATATTTTACATCTCTGTTTCTCTTCCCCCTCATCATCATACAATGACCAAAGAAACAGCATATAATAGTGATGGTGGTGTGGAAGCTCTGAATCAATGAGAAGATGGCACATTATACACTATAAACCCTTGTAGTGTTTGTTGGTGCTTGTTCATATTATTTCCACTGTTCTATGCCATCTAAGTGCAACCCTACCACTCACAAATTAACTAGATTTCAAGTTGTTCTTTCTGTTCTAATATAAACAGATTTCTGTGGAAAGATTGCACGTTCCACATTAGAAAGCAGTTGCTACAATCATCAGTTTCAGTTGCATATGCAGTTTGGGTTCTAATCCAGAATCAAATCCCATTGTTAAGAATGTAGAGCTTTTTCTATGTGTTTTGAGGAAGTCTTACATATTATTATTCTCATTATTTAAAACTCATTGCCAATAAATTAGTGAAACGAAACAAAACACACCAAGTCGTATGACTTGGAAATAAAGTATCTTAAACTCATATCTTCAGTCATCTCAAATTCTGATTTTGAGATAATAATCAAACTATCCAAACTCCATCTTTCTGGAAACAAAAGGTCACACAGTTCGCTCCTACTCATTTTCACAACCTTTCATTTCAAGAAAGCTGGACAGCTGGCACCCCTCCCCTTACTTTTCAATCCATTACCTATTTTCTCTAACCCTTTTCAGCTGACCCTTAATATATAAATAGTTTCTAATCTATTAAAATACTCACAAAGACCACAGAAAAGATGGGCATTTTTTTTTTAAATAATCCAACCAGAATTTACAGACAGCTACTAATAGAACCTAAGAAGAATGTTTTTTGCTTTTTTTCTTACTAGATGGGGAGAAAAATAGTAGAGATAGTGGAACTGGAGAAAAACAATGGCCAGCATAGTATTACTACAAAAGAGACATTGGAATTTGTCTTAAAGTCAAAATGGCTTCCTCTGCACCTTTATTTCATTTTCTATCCTTTTTATAAAAATATCACTAGTTATATACAGAGAAAGGCCTAAATACCCTAAAGACACCAGATCCCACCTGATCTTGGAATCTTAGCAGGGTCAGCTCGGCTTAGTATTTGGATGGGAGACCGCTAATGAATACCAGGTGGTGTAGACTATGGTCCACAACACACTACAGAAATAATCCCATATGAGACTGCTTTAAATGCCCTGGCTCAGTGCTAGGGAATCCTGGGAATTGTAGTTTGTTGTGGTACTAGAGCTCTCTGACAGAGAAGGTTAAATGTGTCACAAAACTACAGTTTCTGCATTCCCTTAGCATTCAGCCAGGACAGTTAATAATAATAATAATAAAATTTTATTTGTATACCGCCCTTCCAAAGATCAGGGCGGTTCACAACATCTATACAGATTAAAAACATTTATACAACAATAAAAACTGTGTCATTCCAATAAAGCTACATAATGGTGCTCATGTTAATAATACAATTAACAACGGGGGAGATGATAAGATCAGGGGTAGGCCTGTTCAAATAGGTAGGTTTTTAACCCCTTTTTAAATTGGATGAGGGAGGCGGCCGAGCGGAGGTCAAAGGGCAGTGAGTTCCAGAGGCTAGGGGCCGAGATCGAGTATGCCTTCTTTGTGGTGGTAGATAATCTAGCCTCTGGAACTTTTAATAATTGTTGCCCAGTGGTCCTGAGTGTGCGGGGCGGATTGTATGGGGAGAAACGGTCCTTCAGGTACTCTGGGCCCAAGCCATATAGGGCTTTATAGGTAATAACCAGCACTTTGTACTGAGCCCGGAAGCGAACAGGCAGCCAATGAAGATCTTTTAATACAGGAGTTATATGGCTGGCCCTGGGTACGCCAGTGACCAGCCGTGCTGCCATGTTCTGCACTAGTTGTAGCTTCCGAGTGTGATACAAATTCTGCCCCATGTAGAGCGCATTGCAGAAATCTAATCGAGAGGTTACCAGAGCATGTACTACAGTTTCAAGGTCCCCCCGGTCCAGGTAGGGACGCAGCTGGCGTATCAGCCGAAGCTGAAAACAGGTGCTCCTGACCGTCGCATCCACCTGAGATGTGAGATTGTTATGGTGGAAATTGATAAAGCCATTGATAACCAAATGAAGCCAATAATCTCTGCCACTAATAATCAATAGTTCAGCCATAGTAAGAAATAGAGCTAAAGGAAAAACTTGTCCTTTTGAATCTGGCTTGTAGCCCCCACCTTAGGAGGGAAGAGGGAAGCAAATGCGTGCTAATGGCAACAAGTGTTCTGATAAAACTAAAGACTGGCTGAATGCCCAGAAAATCAGAAGGCTAAAAGAACAAAGGGTCTCTGTCAGTAGGGCAAACAGATAGATAGAGATATATAGACAGTGAAATGAGGTGGAAATACATATATAAATGAATGTTAAACTACGCATGCTCAATGAATATTTTGTGGGTTAATAAAAACTGTTTACGCCATTTTTAGAGGCATTCGATCATGGGAAGCCCGTGATTGAACCTCTGCATGCAGATAAGACTGTTTGGAATTAATAAATCTGATTGGAAATTTTCACAAATGCCTGATTTGCATAATTGGCTGTGAATGGGTTAATTGACCCTTTGTTTACCTTAACATTTGGCGCCCAACGTGGGGCCTTAAGAGGTCAACACCTCTGCCCCTGACCCCGGCTTTGTGAAGAGATCCAAGACAGGCCCATCACTTTGAAATGTGTGGGACTCTGGCGTTATCTATCTTATCAGGAATGTGGCCACCCCAGACTTTTTCTGGTGCCTGTTGGGCTGGAGACCGCTGGAGAAGCCCGCATATTAGCAAGGTGACCTTTGAGGGATTCAGTTCCAAACAGCCTTAGAATCCAGCGCTGGAGAAAGGGGGGAAAAAAGAAAAAAAAAAAAGAAAAAAAAAAGGAAAAGAAAAAAGCACGTGCTGGTGAGTAGGAGGAAAAAGGGTTCTCTCTCTGTACTCTTAATAGGTTTCGGCCCGGGTCAGCGACCCGAAGAGGGGGGCTGATCACCTCCCTGATAAGGCTTTTTGATAAGCCTGATAAGGTTTTTTGATAAGGTTCTTTTCTGCCTTTTTCTATGGGGAGGCATATTGGTTGGGGGGTTTCTTGTCGTGTTCCCCCTTCTCCTTGATTCAAGGATTGGCTCCCCCAATTCCCATAGCCAATCTGATATCCCCTGTCGATCCCTCTTTGTCTGTTTTCTATCCTTGTTAGCATTTAGGATAGGCAGGTAGGAAAGAGGGATGGGGTGGGAGGTCCTCTCTCTCTTTTTACCCTTTTTTGAATCTAAGGGTGCAACGCCATGGAAATCTGTAGAAGCCAGAAGAAAATGGCGACGGTGCACGAAACCCTTCCCTTTGGCATAGAGCCAAAAGTCTGAAACAGGGCTTTTGAATATGGCTCAATCCCCGCTACCTCCCACCTCAGGAATGCAATGATAAGCTTGAAGAGAATGGATTTTAAGTAAGCCACGCTTCAAAAAAGAAGCCCAAAAGCTAAGGAAAAAGAAAAAAAAGAAAAAAAAGAAATAAAAAGAGAACATTAATATTTGGAGTGAATGTACACAGCACATGATCTGCTGAGAGGATAGAACAATGAACAAGGAAACTTTAGCCAGCTGAGGCCCTCTACTATCTGGCTCAGCTTTGAAGCCAAGGTCCAGACTTGATACATTGCAACTGATTATGGACCACTGAACATGTGCGGATGCAGACCAATCTGCAAAAAGGAATAATAATAATAATAGAAAGACTGAAAGAAAAAGTGGGCAGCATAAGCTTCCTAGACTGAAGTCCACTTCCTCAGATGCATTTGGATATGAAGATGAAGATAATAATAATAATAATAATAATAATAATAATAAATGATAAATAATAATAATAACTGGACATACATGTTACCTGGTCAGATATGTCCAGATGCCCTGCAGGAGACCAAGATGGTTTCACTCAGGAAATAAAGGAGGGATGGAGACACAAGATAAACCCTGAAGACCCCAAGGTAGATGTTCCCAAAATGCCCTTGATGTTAGAAGGAACCATGAAAGACAGAAGGCTTTAGAAGAGAATGTTTTCAGTCCAGTTAAGGGCCCTGACAAGTGGATACACAAGGAGAGAGATGAAGCAAGTGAGAATGAAGGACATAAAGCAAGTTTTACTGGCTACAGTAGGGAAAAAGTGGCCAGAGAAAGGTGTTATGGGAAGAAGAAATAGATGTGGATATAGATGGGAAAAGTTGGAAGAGAACTCCCAGGCTCCACCTTTCCAGCAAAGCCTGCAGGAGAGATGTTAATGAAGCAGGAGAGATGTTAATGAAGGAAATGCTATACAGAGGACTGAAGATGTGGATGGCAGAGACAAAGAGATAGTTAACCCCAGTCGCCTATGCTATAGAAGGGAAAAAGGTGCATTTTGAATTCGGCTTCAGAAAGGAGGGGCAACAGCCCACAAGTTCAGAAAGGAGGGGGGAAAGCAAAGGAGCGCTTCAGTGAACACAAAGGAAGCTGTGTAGCTTCAAGGACATTCCTAGCAGCTGTCTTTGATAAAGAATTTGTATGTTTTCATGCTGGAGCAACCAAATCTGTTGTAAATACAAAAATAGCACCCCCACTTTGGAAGCTTCTATAATAGTGGGGGCAACTGGAAAACGACACCCCTGCCCAGTGCTCCAAGAAAGAAGTTGTAGACTTGATAATCATATGGTGACTCATAAGTTTTTGTATATTTCTGCATGCCCAGTGCCATTAATGGGCAGAGATCTGTTGTCAAAAATGAAAGCAGTCCTGACATTTGAAACAGATGGGACCCTGGAAGTCCAATTCAGAGGACCCCAACAAACAGTTACTAAACTTATGAACTGTACCCCAGGAGGAAGAGTGGAGGTTGTATTCTGTCATAGAAGAGAGAATGGATTGGGCAAGCTTTAGTATTCCCTCAGTGTGGGCTGAGGATAACCCTCCTGGACTGGCAAAGGACATTCCACCTGTAATTGTTACACTAAAAGCTATGGTAATGCCCATTTCAGTTCCCCAATATGGACTCCCGAGAAAGGCTGTAATTGGAATACATGGACATTTGCAGAGGTTGTTAAATAATGGGATTATAGAGCCTTGTCAGTCACCTTGGAATACACCTTTATTACCAGCAGAGAAACTGGATGGTTCATACCGACCAGTACAGGACTTAAGAGCAGTTAATCAACGAGTAGTTCCACTTCACCCAGTAGTACCTAATCCTTACACTCTACTGAGCTTAGTTTCTGCTAAGGCCAGATGGTTTTCAGTCTTAGACTTAAAGGATGCCTTTTTCTGCATCAGGGATACATGAAAGCAGTAGACCTATTTTTGCCTTCCAGTGGGAGCACCCTGACACGGGCCAAAAGGCACATATGAGCTGGACCCAACTACCTCAGGGATGCTGTAACTCCCCTAGTATCTTTGGACAGGCACTGGCACGAGATTTAGTACCTCTGACCCAAGGAGGCAACCGGTGGAACATTTTACAATATGTGGATGATGTGCTGTTGGCAACTGAGACGAGAGAAGAATGCATTGAAGGAACCAGTGCCCTGTTGCAACATTTGTGTAATAAGGGTTATAAGGTCTCAAAGAAAAAGGCTCAGTTAGTTCAGCAGGAAGTTAAGTATTTGGGATTTAAACTAAGGGACGGGATGAGACGCCTGGAGATAGAGAGGAAACAAACTGTTTGCTCCATCCCTACCCCCACAAGCCGAAAGCAAGTCAGAGAATTTTTGGGAGCGGCTGGGTTCTGTCGACTATGGATACCAAATTTTGCTATCTTGGCCAAGCCTAAAAAAGAAAAGACCAGAACCTACCCCATTTGAATGGACTGGTGAAGATAGGGCAACCCTAAGACAACTGGAAAGAGCCTTTAGCAGCTTGCCAGCCCTGGGACTACCAGATGTGAGCAAACCCTTCCAAACAGTAGTGGGCGTGCTCACCCAGAAGCTTGGAACATGAAATTGTCCAGCAAGAGTACAGACCTAGCCTGGTTGTCTCATATGCATTGCTGCTACACCCCTCCTATCAGAGGAAGCAATCAAATTCACCTATGGACAAGATTAGAGACCCAAGGAGCTGTGTGAAAACCTTAATGTGATTACCTTAAATCCAGTCCCTGTTGGTCCAGCACCTGAGTGCAATCCAGAGAATCCACAAGCTGGCTACGCTGTGGTTCAGGAAGATGAGAAGCTGGTCCCCTTCCAGGAAGGACTTAAATTCAAAAACATTGAGCTAATTGCCTTAATGAAAGCATTGCAGTAAGATCTATACTGATTCCAAGTAGGCCTTCTTGATATGGGCCATCTACAAAGAAAAGGATTTTCTAGAATTTCCAATATGTAAAGTGCTCCTGGATGCTAGTACTCTTTGAAAAGAAATTGATTTAAACCAGAGACTTGAGATGAGAAATTTGGAAATGCCTATGTGTGCTTGCTCCGAGGACTGTGTTTCAAATTTATAAAAGGGAGCAAAGCGAAGATTAAGAAGGAAATAAAAAGAGGAGAAGAACATATCTGTTAACTAAAAGAAAGAGAAATAAAAGCCTGGAATATCTAAAAGGCAGAAAATTAAGGAATGGATGTTTTAAGAGTGATCCAGTATCACCCAAATAGACTGTGTGTAACATGTGGAAGATCATGATAAAGGAAAAAGCAGAATCACAGCTTATGTGAGACAATAACAACAGCAACGAGTGCAAAAGATATGCAGATAATGACATCAACTTAACTGCTGAAGTAAATGAAAATAAGAACAGAGAACTGCAGTGGCTAGTGAACATCAGATACTAATAGCCCTCATCAGAGCATTAAAATGGGCTACAAAAAAAGAGAAGTGACACATGAAGTAAAGGTCAAACTTTTACTTAAAGCAAGTGGAAACTGGCAAAGGCAACAGACTATTTCAAGTAATCCAAGTAGGCTTTATCCACATACCACTTGCGGATGGCTAAAAGACTGTTTCAGCAGCCATATGTACCCTTTTCAGATGAGTGGAGGCATGGCCAGAGAAAACTGAAGGTTCTAGAGAAGTAGTCAAGCATCCCCTTGGAGACATCATCTCCGGATATGGATTACCCCAACAGACTAATAGTGACAATGATGCCTCATTCCAAATTCACAGAGAGATGGGGTGCAGCATTCAAGTTTAACTAAAAACCCCATTGGACCTAGAGAGACATTCCTGAAACCAGGAGTCTAACTCCTTGTGAAAAGATCCTTGCTATTTTGCCTGCCATGGTAGAGACTCTGATATTAAAGAAGCAAACAACTTGACCAAATAATACCTACTCAAGAGTTCACCCCTGAAGAAGTAGTTTGGTTTAAAAGCTACAAAGAAAACATGGAAAAAGACTCTTTGCTGTTCTGTTGACTACTCCCACTTCCTTGAAAGTTAATGGGGATCCTGTTTGCACCCACTGAAGCAACCAACTGCAGAGCTGATTCCAATAACCTGATCTGTTACCAACCAGAGAGTTCCAGATGACCCTGGGGACAAAAGGCCAACGCCAGTCACCCATCGAAGCCTCCTTGAATCTGGGTTCAAGGCAGCGAAGCCAACGGACGCGATCGGGAGAAGACTAACTTGGGACCGGAAAACCGAGTTAGCGAAGTTCTGGAGGGTGCTGCAACCACTCCCTACCTGGAGAGAGGAGTGGTCACCACCTGAAGACTAACCTACTTTAGCCAAAAGGCTTTGTTTTAAACTGTTTCATTTGGTCATAATATTGTTGTTGATTATAGTTATTGTGGGGGTTTTGGTTTACTATCTGAGATGGGAAAAGGTAATCCATGCCAAGATTGCATCAAAACAGTGAGAACAGGAAACAAATTTGGGCAAACATGAGTTTATCAGAGTAAACACTCATGCACTAGTATACAATTGGCCTTTCACAACATCATATAACTCAACATGTCAAGAATTAGAGAGAAAACACTGCTATGGTCCTGCAGGAAAACCAGTTCAGGGTATTTGCAGGCACATATGTTCATGGCAATGGAATCTCATTGTCAAGAGTTAGGGTTGGGTTCCCCATGCCAGAAGCACTGAGCATTTGCAAAATGGCCAAACTGAGGAACTTTGGAGTGGCAAAGAGCCTACTCACTTAAAAACAAATACACATGCTATGGGACACCCAGAAGGCCAATACTGATTGTGTCAGTCCACAGAATTCACATTGTTAGAACTTGGGAGCTAAGTTACACAGAGTTCCAATACACACAGATAGTGAGACCAAATAGTGAAGTGTGAAATGGGAATTGATGGTAAGAACTTGTTAAGTGACTGTTTGGGATTATTCTGTCTCAGAAGTACCAGATACACCTTCTTCTCTGAGTTTTGGAAAAAGAAGAAAACCTTTCCAGATTCCTGATGTTGGTAAGAAATTGTGTTTCACTTTTGCAGAGAAGTGACAGTGGAAGAAGGAGCTGCAAGTCCACACAGCCAGTGGATGCCAAGAGACCTGTTGGTTTCACAATTTTCATTAATCTTTTGTGGCCAAGTCCCTAAGAGGAAGAGGAAAATGGACTTAGCCAATGGAATGTGCTGAAATTGTGTTGAAATTCTTATTTCCAGCTAACAAAAGACTTATTCATGGTTCAATTGGGTTTGGGGGACAAAAAAATGAAATGATGAAAAGAATTAATTGCTGTTATTGATACATAAACTGTTTTGCATCATAATG
Organism: Urosaurus nigricauda; assembly: GCA_034509955.1. Taxonomy (NCBI): domain Eukaryota; kingdom Metazoa; phylum Chordata; class Lepidosauria; order Squamata; family Phrynosomatidae; genus Urosaurus; species Urosaurus nigricauda. The sequence continues at coordinate 44,809,272 of JAOEGL010000003.1, forward strand.
TATGTCATCTATGGTAATCAATGGCTTTATTGGAACAAATGCAGACAAATCAAAGACTTGATTTGTCAGCAGAAGAAAAGGGAGGAATGTTATGGTGGAAATTGATAAAGCCATTGATAACCAAATGAAGCCAATAATCTCTGCCACTAATAATCAATAGTTCAGCCATAGTAAGAAATAGAGCTAAAGGAAAAACTTGTCCTTTTGAATCTGGCTTGTAGCCCCCACCTTAGGAGGGAAGAGGGAAGCAAATGCGTGCTAATGGCAACAAGTGTTCTGATAAAACTAAAGACTGGCTGAATGCCCAGAAAATCAGAAGGCTAAAAGAACAAAGGGTCTCTGTCAGTAGGGCAAACAGATAGATAGAGATATATAGACAGTGAAATGAGGTGGAAATACATATATAAATGAATGTTAAACTACGCATGCTCAATGAATATTTTGTGGGTTAATAAAAACTGTTTACGCCATTTTTAGAGGCATTCGATCATGGGAAGCCCGTGATTGAACCTCTGCATGCAGATAAGACTGTTTGGAATTAATAAATCTGATTGGAAATTTTCACAAATGCCTGATTTGCATAATTGGCTGTGAATGGGTTAATTGACCCTTTGTTTACCTTAACAAGATGGAGCGACGAATCAAGGAGCACCCCCAAGCTGCATACTGTGTCCTTAATGGGATGCGTGAGCCCGTCCAGGACAGGTGGAACCACCTCCATCCCAGGACCGGGAGAACCTATCACGAGCACTTCCGTTTTCTCTGGATTCAGGCTGAGTCTGTTTTTCCTCATCCAGTCCATTACCGATTCCAGACAGGCCACGAGCGGAGCGACGCCATCCCTGGCCACTGCATCAGTCGGAGACATAGAGAAAACTATTTGGGTGTCATCAGCGTACTGATAACCCCGCGCCCCATGCCTCCGGATGATCTCTCCCAGCGGTTTCATGTAAATGTTAAAGAGCATGGGGGACAGAATGGCTCCTTGAGGGACCCCAGAATTGAGGGCCCTCTTATCGGAGCAAACGTCCCCCAGCTGCACCATCTGGGACCTCCCAGAGAGGTAGGACCGGAACCACTGGAGTGCAGTGCCTCCGATTCCCACCTCTGCCAGGCATTCCAGAAGGATACCATGGTTGATGGTATCGAAAGCCGCTGAGATGTCCAAGAGCACCAACAGGGACACGCTACCCCTGTCGATGCCCAGACGGAGATCATCGACCAGGGCAACCATGGCAGTCTCAACCCCATAGCCCGCCCGAAAACTAGTTTGAAATGGATCTAGAAAATCCGTTTCATCCAAGATCGATTGAAGCTGGATCGCAACCGCCCTCTTGATCACCTTTCCCAAAAATGGCAGCAGCGAAATTGGCCGATAACTATTGTGTACCAGGGGGTCGAGAGAGGGCTTTTTGAGTATCGGTTTTATAGTGGCCAATTTGAGGTTGTCCGGAAACTGTCCCTCTCTCAGAGATGTATTAATAATCCGGTGTAACAATGAAGTTACAACCGGCCCCCCCTGTGCCACTAACCATGAGGGACAGGGATCGAGGGAGCAGGTTGTTTTCCTAACGCTTCTAAGGATCTTGTCCACATCCTCGGTACTAACAGACTCAAACTGATCCAGTACAACAGAGTCCACGGAAGCTCTGGACGCCTCTACTCTAGTCTCTGCATTAATACTGGCATCCAGACCTTCGTTTATCCGAGAGATTTTATCCGCGAAGAAGTTGTTAAATTGGTCACAGCAGGCCTTAGTAGGTTCAAGGATCTGGTTCGGGGCAGGAGGGAGCTGAGTTAGCTCCCTCACTACCCTGAACAACTCTGCTGGACGCGACTCCGCGGACGCGATACGAGCAGCATAGAACGAGTTCTTAGCTGCTTGAATCGCTTCTCCGTAGTCCTCCAAATGGTGGTCTAGGAGAGCCTTGTCGGATAAACGCTGGTGTTTCCGCCAGGCGTGCTCTAGCCGTCGCAAAACCCACTTCTTGGCCCGGAGGTCTTCCGTGTACCAGGGCTTCTTCTTGGAAGCAGGCCTGAGAGGGCGCTTGGGAGCGATACTGTGTATAGCCCTGGAGAGACCCATGTCCCAGGTGTTAACTAGGGCATCAACAGTGTCGCCGTCACTTCCAACCATATAACCCTCTAGGGCTTCTTGGAACCTATTAGGTTCCATCAGCCTTCGAGGGTGGACCATTCTAATAGGTCCGCCACCCCCGGAGGGGATCTGGGTTGATGCCTTGATGCTTGCCTCTACCAAGAAGTGATCCGTCCATGACAGGGCGGAAATATTAGTGACTTCCGCCCACGGAATTTCCATGTCTGTGCAGAAGACCAAATCAAGTGTATTCCCCGCACAATGCGTTGGACCCGAAACCAGCTGAGACAGGCCCATGGCTGTCATGGTCTCCATGAATTCCCGAGCCGCACCAGATTGAACATTGTTGGCCGCGAAGGGGATGTTGAAGTCTCCCAGGACTAAAAGCCTGGGGGACTCCAACATCAGCTCCGAGACCAACTGTGTCAGCTCGTTAAGGGAGTCTGTTAGCACACGGGGCGGCCGGTAGACCAACAGGATCCCTCGACTGTCTCTAGCCTTCAGGGTCAGGTAAATACACTCGATATAGGAGGTCTGACGAACATGGTTCCTGGTTAGAGACAAGGTGTTTTTGTGCACCAAGGCAACACCCTCCCCCCCCCGCCCACCTAACCTGTTCTGGTCCTTCACCGAGTACCCGGAAGGGAGGACCTGAGCCTACACAGCAGGCCCAAGCCAGGTCTCGGTTATGCACGCCAGGTCGCAGTTATTATCCTCTATCAACTCAGTTAAAGCAGTCTCAAACTGGATTATTTCTGCAGTGTGTTTTGGACCCCCGTTTCAGAGGAAAGGACTGGAAAAAACACCTCTAAAAATTCCTTGCCTAAGGAAACCCTATGAAATTTATGGGGTTGTTGTAAGTTGACAGGAAACTTAAAGGTGCATGCATAGATGCAAAAACACACATATACATACACATACAACCAAATAGACCATAACCAATAATTCCCAGAATTATTGGACCACCTAAAATGCAGCCACATAAAATGAGCATGGGGAAGATAAAAGATTTAGCCACTTGGCAGTCATAGGAAGACATGAAACATGCTGTATATATGGAATGACCATGAACAGAAATGGTGTTCCTAAGGGAAGCCTTTATCATACTTCTTATTGGTCATTTTAATATCCTAGAATAGAATTTTCTTCATCCTTCTGTTATTCTTACCGTGTTTCCCCAAAAATAAGACAGAGTCTTATATTAAGTTTTGGTCCCAAAGATGCGCTAGGTTTTATTTTCAGGGGATGTCTTATTTTTCCATGAAGAATTCACATTGATTGTTCAACAAACAAAAACGAGCATTTATTATATACTCTCTATATATTTATATACAAAAATTTTGCTAGATCTTACTTTGGGGGAGGCTTTATATTTAGCCATTCAGAAAAACCTCTACTAGGTCTTACTTTCAGGGGATGTCTTATTTTTGGGGAAGCAGGATATTTTCTTCCATATTATTGTGTTATTTGTTATTAAATATAAAGATATTCCCCATTTGACAAAGTTGTCAAATCATATCTGACTGTAGGTGGCAGTGCTCATCTCTGTTACTAAGCCAAAAAGCCAGCATTGTCAAAGATGACTCTGTGATCATGTGGCCAGCATGACTGCACAGAACACTGTTACCTTCCCACCAAAGTGGTATCTATTTATATACTCACACTTTTACATGCTTTCGAACTGGTAGATTGGCAGTTATTGCTTATTATTACTTACATATTGGGAGATTAGTTAGAATATTTTATAAGCCTGAGAATCAGCTGGATGAGCAGGTTATAGGATTTCTGTATGTACCCCCATAGCTCTAGTGCTATTATGAGATGAAATTACTGGGCCTGAACTTCCCATTTTCATTTTGGTAAAACCTGGGTAAAGTGAGCATATGAAAAGTATTTCATCAAATAAATCTGTTGTGTTTTTTGACATCTCCTTTTGAAATGTTCTTGATAGTCGTACAGCAAAGAGTGTTGACTTAAGACTGCCTAAGTGTCCCCATAACAAGGGCTATGCCTGCTTGTAAAAGAAAATCATTTATGAAATCATTTTACCTGCATTATATTCGTTTTTGTAAAAATATATTTGCTCTTTCCTGGACTAGGAAGCTTGCAGTACATTATATTTTCATTCTGTCTGTCTTTTAATAGCATACTTGGTGGTCTCATTCCTTTCAGCTGGGCAGCAGAACAGGGCCACCTACAGACAAAGTAGATGTTTCCATAAACTCAGAGGAAAATCCAGGGTTGTAGCTAAGGCAAATGAGGGCATTGCCTTCCAAGTATGAACTTTGCTCCTCCAATTTAATGTTTTCATCATTCTTCAAATTTCTAGTATTGCTGTAAGTTAAAACTTCAGTTGAACATTTAGAAATACAGTTGAATTGTGCAAATAAAAGGGGCAGGCAAAGCAACAAAGGGAACGTGAACAGAACAATTGTAAGGATTCTACATGTGAATGATTTTCAGTATCTCACTTTCTGGAATCCTAGAAATTTGTGGGACAAGGAGGCGACATTTTTCATTAAAATTCTTATTTGGAGGGGGCAATGTAAATTGTTTCCATGAAGAATACTATAAGCTATCTGGGTCTTGAATGGACCAAGTCCCTCCACCAGGAAAATGTGTTTCCTCCTTGCTTTAAAAACTCTCCTCTCTCGGTTTCCATGAACCTTAAAAAATGCTACATTGCTATTGATCCAAATTCACGGGAACCTGAAAAGAACTATTCCTGATGAAGGTGAAGGGATATGCACATTCGTTATTTATTCCATCACAAATCAAATGTTTTTCTCCCTTGCCTATCGGCTATGTAGAAAAGCAATTTGCTACCATGTAGCAAGAAAGTAATTGTTTTTTAATATTCAAGGGATTCATTATGTGTGTAGGAAAACATCTGGGTTTTTTTTTCTCAAAAAAATAGTCTTATTTTTCTGTGTAAAAAAAGAAAAAATGAAGAACAGTATGCTATGGACTGAACATGGTCATTACTATCCAAGGAGCATGGGACACTGAGGGAGCATCCACACTGAAGAAATAACCCGGTTTGGCACCACTTTCACTGCCCTGGCTCAAGGCTATGGAATTTTGGGAGTTGGAGTTTGTTGTGGGCCCAGAGCGGAGTGGAGCTCTGTGCCCTACAACAAACTCCAGCTCCCAGAATTCCATAGCCTTGAGCCAAACCGGGTTATTTCTCCAGTCTGGATGCAGCCTGAGAATGTCATCTAAAAATCAAGAGGAAAAGACAGGGGGACTAGCCTAACCAGGATCCTTCTATCTTATGGTACTCAAATGAGAGATTTGGAGGCCCATCTACTCTCTACAGCCCAGGATGCTAAAATCTTTTAAGGGCTCTTACTCCTTGAGTGTAGCCCAGGGATTAACTAGGACAAGGGGAGAAACTACTCTCTCCAATTCTATACGATTATGTCTCCAGTGGCTCTTTAAACTACAAATAGGGCTCTAAAAAAGTATTCTGGATTAAGTTTCTCCATGTTGAGATTTCTAATGTGAACTCAAAGGCTTACATGGCCGGCATCCATAGTTTTTTGTGGGTTTTTTGGACTATGTGGCCATGTTCCAGAAGAGTTTATTCTTGACCTTTCGCCAGCATCTGTGGCTGGCATCTTCAGAGAAAGAAGATGCCAGCCAAAGATGCTGGCGAAACGTCAGAAATAAACTCTTCTAGAACATGGACACATAGCCCGAAAAACCCACAAAAATTATTTCTGGATTAAAATGATGTCTTGGGGACATTCTTCCTCCCATACCTTGTCAAGAAGAAAAGGTAAATACAGTGGGCTCTTGGTGTCTCTGGGGTTTGGTTCCATGAATCCCTGTGAAGACCAAAATTTGTAGATGCTCATGTCCTATTGTATACAGTGGCATAGTAAAACGGTGTCCCTTATATAAAATGACAGTGTTTGCTTTTTTTTTTTTTTGGCTTTGGAGGGAAGGGCCTTGAAGGTTGAATCTGTGGATGCAGAATCTGTTGATATTTTGGGCTGACTGCACTCAAGCTCCTCCTGCATTTTATCGCCCAGTTTGGGGGTAAGATATGCTGTTGTTTGCATGCTCCCCCCTCATTTTCAACATCACCCACTGTCCTGCAGTTGCACTACAGTGCTATATTGCTAAGGTTTTGTATTAAGCGATAGGGAAATAACTCATCGATTGGACTTCAGCAGTTTCATATAGCTGTGCCATGTGCTTTACACAGAAAAGGCATAGTCTCTCTCTGGGAGCTGCCTTAGATACCGTTCTGGGAGAAAGACAGCATACAAGAGAAACAAAATAAATAACTATTCTCCACATGTCTATTTCCTTGTGAAGTTCTAACTTGCCTTTGGTCTGTTTCACATTCCTTTACCCGTTTATTGCATTAACTCATTATACCTCTTTATAGCTTGCCTCTTCAATAAGATGTCTTGCTGCAAAAAAAATTATGTTTCTGCTTCTGTCACTCCAATAAAAAAATATCAGAGGACAAAAACAAACCAACCAACACTTTTCTGAAGGTACACGTTTGCCACCATCTTACCCCTATCTGGGACTATTTCACAGATTATGTTTTTCCAAGAAAGAAGTGGTCTCCTGTGATTAAAAAAAGAGAAGCACACAACATTTTCAGACAGCAAGATGCCCAACAATTGCACATGTGTTTCTGCAGAAATGATCCACCCCGAGACCATTTAAATGGTCATGCTTTAATTTATGTATTTATTTTATTTTTATTTTTATTTTTATCCCACCTTTCTCCCAAAGTGGGACCCAAGGCGGCTAACATGTGGAATGGAACGTAATGCTGTGGGATCCTAACAGTGGCAATTTTTGTGAGACATTTAGCCTTCTCTGTCGGAAAGCGCTCTGGTGACACAGCAATCTAGAATTCCCAGAATTCCCTAGCACTGAGCCAGGGCAGTTAAAAGTGATCTCAGACTGGATTATTCCTGCAATGCAGATGCAAGCCCTGGTCTGAAAAATGTTGCTGGAGGAGGAACCCCTGGGTGCAGCAATACCGTTGCAAACCACTGGGGGCAGCAAAAACAAAAAGACCCCAAAAGCACAGTCCTGCAAAGCTTTTAAAGCCTTGAATAAACAGAGGCTGGATGGCCATCTGTCAATGGGGATGCTTTGACGGAGAATTCCTGCAGGGCAGAATGGGGCTGGACTAGATAGCCCTTGGGGTCTCTTCCAACTCTATGATTCTACTAATATAAATATTTATTATTATTATTATTAATCTTATCAGTTTAATTTAATCTTAAGGGGTGGGAGGGGGGATTGGGTTGCTACATTTTAATTGTACTTGTTTTTTAAGTGTTGTACCCCTCCCCGATTGCTTACCCAGAAGGGCAGGATATAAATAAATAAATAAATTATTATTATTATTATTATTATTATTATGAAAGCTACATAACATTAAGCCCCTGCCCTGAAACCTGATTGTCTCCTTTAAAATGGATGGAATGATGCCAAGAAAGGGGGGAGGGGGGTGTTAAAGAAATCAAATAGGGCTTAGCAGGGAATGTAAAAACAGAGCTTTTTAAAAAAAAGTCCCCTTAACTAGATCAGCTCCAGCTCCTACCTTTGCTGCTGTCGGCTGAAGCCTTAGGCAAGAGCTGGGATCACAGAGAGCCTGCAGAACTCCTGGGGAAAGATCAGCCTTTTAAGGATTTAAAGGCTCAGGTGCAGCCAGCCCCTCCAGGCTGGAGCCAATAAGCCTCGCAGAGGCTGGGCACACTCACCCAGGAGGACACTGCATTGAACCCAATGGGGCTGGCTCTCCCAACAAACCCACTCTTCTCGGAGGGTGGCAGCGTCTCCTTCTTGGGAGGATATATATATATAGAGAGAGAGATTTTTTAAAACAGAGGCTGGAGGGCCATCTGTCGGGGGCGCTTGGATCATGCAAGGCAAGGGGTTGGGCTGGATGGCCTTTGGGGGTCCCTTCCATAGGAGTCTGTTACAGAGGAGCTCATCCATGATTTGTTCCCAGTTCCTCTTCAATCCCATTCATTCAAAGGCTACCAACCCTCCGCCTAAAACATACACTTTGGCCCCAGACGAAACACCCCTCCCCCCTTTTTTTTAATGCGCAACGTCCCTTTTTTATGAATGAGAAACTACTACACAAAGTCAAGGACTGGTCCAGCGATCCTCAAACCATGGCCCTCCTCCAGATGTTTTGGACTCCATCCTCTCGCAGGAGCCTCCGCCAATCAGCGGCCACATGCAAATTCCCTTTGTACCTCAAGATTCCACAAGAAGTCGATTCTCTGAATAGACTTCCATCCATTCCAGACTAGCCCCCCCCCACGTCAACCAATCACCGCCCATATGCAAATTTCCCTGCCTACCTCACAATGCCCTCCCTGCCAGCTTGGCCAATGAACGGATGGCCTTGGGGTTCCTCAACATCTGGAGGGCCACTGAGGATGGACAATCCCCTTTGATCAAGGTCTAAGTGTGGCTCACACTCTGACCAATGGGAAAGCCTCCTTTTCCAGACACAGCACTGACCAATGGCACTAGTGCAGCAGTGACCTTCCCTTTGCAGTAACTCTCGGTTCCTCTTTTATTAGAAAACCGCACATTCAGGGGAAAGGGGCGGGGCGAATTTTGGGGTGGGCGTGGCTAATTGGGGGAGTGGGCGTGTCCTCCAAGGGCTGGCCCCTCCTCCTCTCCCAGCTTTCGGTCCTGGAGCGCCTCTAGGCTGCCAGAGGGAAAGAGGAAGGACTGGGAGACACCTGCTTCTTCCACAGAGTCTCCGCTGCTGCTGCTGTGAGAGCCGACGCCGGGTTTTTTGGGGGGCTCTCTTTTCCTGGAGCCCATCCTCGCCTCCCAACTTCTCCTTCCTCCCTTTCTTCGCTGCTGGGAAAGTTGCAGAAGGACAGACCCAGAGACAGACCCAGAGAAAGAGAGAGGAGAAGGCAAGCCAGCCCCAGAGGTCCTCCTTCTGCCTCACCTTTTGGAAGCGCAAAGGGAAAGGGAAGCACAGCGCAGCAGGGAAGGAAGGAAGGAAGGAAAGAAGGGTCTCTCTCAGTGGTCTTCCACACAAGAAGGAAGGCAAAAAGGAGGGCTACGAGGATGGAGACCTCCTCCTCAGCCCCAGCCTGGTCCTCCTCTTCTTCTTCTTCTTCGGCTGCTTCTGGAGGACGTCGCAAGCTGCGCCCTTCCACTCTCGGGCTCCCGCTCCTGGGGCTCTTCTCCGCCCTTTGCTTCAGGCCAGGTGAGAACAAGAAGGGCAGCGTCCACACTCGGGTAAGGAACCCGCTTTGGAAGCGCTTCGACTCGTTGTTTGACTCTTTGCTATGGAATTCTGGGAGTTGGAGTTTGTTGTGGGGCCCAGAGCGGAGCGAAGCTCCGCTCTGGGCCCCACAACAAACTCCAACTCCCAGAATTCCATAGCAAAGAGTCAAACAACGAGTCGAAGCGCTTCCAAAGCGGGTCCTTGCTCCAGTCTGGATGCAGGCTGCAGTGTCTCCTTCTCCCTCCGTTGTCTGTGTGTCGCTTTTAGGAAGCAAAAGGTTTGAATGTTTGTTTTCCTGTCCTGGGACTCTCTCCTTGTCTGGCAGTGAGTCAGTCCCAGGAGTTTGGAGCCCTGTCTGGGATTGGAAGAGGAAGGGTCCCACAGCAGGGTTTCTGGGGAAAGGTCTAAAGGTATAGATAGCTACACACACAGACACACATCTGCCAAAGGTAGGTATAGATAGAGGTAAAGATAGCTGCACAACACACACACACACGTGCCAAAGATCGGTGTAGATATAGATACACACACATATGTGACAAAGATAGGTGTAGATACCTACACAATACACACATGTGCTGAAGATAGGTCTAGATATAGATACACACATATATGACAAAGATAGGCGTACACAACACACATATATGCTGAAGATAGGTGTAGATAGATATCAACACACACACACATATATATACTGAAGATAGGTATAGTTATCTACACACACATACAAACCAAAGATAGGTATAGGTATAGATATCTACACAACACACACACACACATATGGCGAAGATAGGTATAAATATAGATACACATATATGCTAGGGATAGGGATAGATATAGATTAGATATCTACACACCCATATATACACACATGTGCATACACACACGCACACATATATCTACACACACATTCATATGTCAAAGATAGGGATAGGTATAGATTAGATATCTACACACACACATCTACACCCACACACACACATTTGTGCATTTGTTGTGGAGCTGCCCTCAAGGGGAGCCAGACTCCTGGGGACCCTGTGGCTGAGACTTTTCCTGGCTGCCTTGTCTTCCACTTCTCTGCAAATGTATGGCTCTGATCTCTTTGATGGATTCCCTGTCTGTCTCTCTCTCTCTCTCTCCACCTGCTGCCTCCCTCTCTTTCCATTGCCCTCCGCCTTTCCTAGCAGGATTATCTTTTCCAGGGATCCCTGGTGTGGCCACAAGTGGCTTCCAAAGGGGCAGAGAGAAAAGAGAGAGAGAGAGAATATATATGTGTGTATGTGTGAGCACCATCCCACATCCAAACAGGGATACCTTTTATTTTGGCCAGCTGAAAGGCACCAAACACATGCTGATGGGATACATGCTTTCTACCTATATTTTGTGCATTTTGGTGGGCCAAAAATATTTTTTTAATAAAAGGAATCCCTGTTTTGTGTGGATTTGGGGTATTGTTGTCCTCTGCTTAAGGTTGCCACCCTTTGCTTGTTGAATGAGGTGTGGAGGGGCTTCTTGAGTAAATGCGCCAAGGATCAGGTTGTGTGGCTTCATTGGGATGTTGTTCAAAGCATTCCTTCATAGATATCCTTTTTTCCAGGTGTGTGTGTACGTACCTCATAGCTCCTCTGCTTCTTCCTTTCAAATCTTCTCCTTTCAAAGCTCCAATACAGTCACCTGGGAGCAGTCTCACCGAAAGCAATGGTGCTTACTCCCAAGTAAACTTACCTTGGTCCAGACTCCATGCCCCCTTGGAGTCTGATTCAGAAACCACTTAGTTGGATCCACCCTGTTTTAAATTCCAGTTAGGACATGTAAATTGACACTAAACCTGTTTGTTTTGCTTGCGTTATTTTCTTTGATTTCACCCCCTGCAAAAAATATCTCTAGATACTGATGTAAAAAGCCAATTCCATTTTCAGCATTTTTCTACAGATTGTGAATGGCTCTCTTCTTCTCCATTCCACTTTTCTACTTGTCTTTTGCTATGATAGCAAACAAAATCTGTTTTCTTTAGTTAGCAGGTTCCGCTCGACTTCCAAGGGGACCCTGTAAGATTTATGAGAAATACAGAAGAGTGGTTCTCCAACTTGGGTGGTTTTTTGGGGGGGGGGGCTGGCTCCCCTTGAAAGTGGCCTTTCTGGTTGCAGAAGGAGGTGTGAAGAAAGAAACCCAGGGAGCAAGGGATACGCATGTCTTTTGTATGGAGGGGAGAGAGGAGAAAGGGGCAGGATGGGGGAAAATAGGGAGTGCAATGATTCAATAATTCAGCTAAAGGCAGTCGTCTGATGAGTTGAGTCTCTTCTGATCCTGAATTTTCAGTCCCTGATACTTTAAATATCCCTGTAACAACCTTCTTGGGAAAACTTGCTTTTGTATTGGACATCCTACCTGTGCTACAAATGGCTACATATTCTAGGGAGACTTTCTCTGGTTTCTCTTTGGGGTAGGTCCACCTCTGCTGTTCCATCTAGACCTCTGTGCATTTGAGACATTTTAATTCAAAGGCAGAATAGACAACTCTGGAAGGATCTGTGTGACTAAAAAAAAAAAGCCCATTGGTGTGACACCTAGAGCTGTTGGGTGGGTTTGTTCTTTGAGATTTGAAGCACAGGGCTCATTATGATTTTTTTTAATGTTTATTTTTGACTCCACATCTGTCCTCACATTGTCTCTTGTAAAATGTGAAGTCTGGGGCAGTCATACCTCAAAGCACTTCTTAAGCTGTAAGACCCAACTGATTTTTGAAAACTGGACCTTTGAAATATCTAAGGCCTGGCATGTTTTTCTAAAGATCTTTTTCCCCCTGCAAATGTTGTGAATGTAGTGACTCCAGTCTACAGTCTTTTTATTCTGGAGGAAACTCATTAAAGTCAGTTGGAATTCTCTAGAGTATGGGAATTGTACCCAAAAGTTCAGTTTGACTCCAGTTATATTTTCTTGTGCTCCTCAGGATTTCAGCAAACAGGGGAGTATTGAAGTGTGTTTCAAACAGAGAGTTCTGTTTATAATTTTCTTTCTGCCTAGTTACGTATTAAGCTGAACTGTTGCAAGGAAAGCAAACTGATCTGTGTTCTCTATGGAGAATGTCTCATTATTCTTGTAGAAAGAGCGTCAGCCTGTGGTTGCATTTTGTATTGCTCTAAGAAAGAGGCTTTGTGTGCCTGCCTTTAGAGTCAAGACAGAAGCTTTGCAGTGCATTCAGTGTTTTCAGTCACCAGGCTGTATATTTGGAAAACTCCCTCATTAACCGTATAAAGACCACCTTCTAACTCTGGAAATCACTGTCGGTGCACTTTCTCAAGCGTTTGTTCCTAATTAAATCCTGAATCAAGTACTGTAGTTCCAGCATTTTAATGTCAATTAATGTGACAAAGTATTTTTGAATGTTTTTGAAGCTTTCTGTTTCATTATAGCATTAAACACAGTATTTAATTATTATTGTGTCTTGTGTTAATGTACAGGGGAACTAATCATAGTGCAACATGAAAAGGTAGGAAGTGTGTCTAGGTAAGGCGGAGAGCAGCGCTTAGACCAAAGCTTCAATTTTATGCAATTTTATTGGGAATCACCTCCACTGAACAAAGCAGGATTTATATTCAGGATATATAAAAAACGCATTTGTATGTGTGTGTGTGAGAGAGAGATTGTCTGTGTTTGTAATGCTGTATGGGGGGAAGAGTGGCTTATAGCAGAAAGTACTGGACTGATAATCTTTCAAGGTGCTCCCTATATTGTGAAATAATGTCTCTCCTTCATAATTGCGCTTACAGAGAATTCTTTCAAAATTCTGCCACAGAGTGTTGTTTTCTCTTATCCTCTTAGTCTGAGCTAGCCTACTTGTATATTAACATACAAAATAAGCACTGCAGCATACTTTTAGAATGCTAGCATACACAAAACAAATCAAGCACTTATATAGGATATAAGTTGCATCTTTGTCTTGCTGAATGAGGTCTCACTTTCACTGTTGTAAGCTGAAAAAAGGATAATTCCAGTTGTGCTCCCACAGCTCTGTTCTCTCCATGTTTACCATGACGTTAATCCCACTGTATTCAGTGGAGTTTGTTATTTGGTGACCTACAGCACTGGATGTTGATGCAAAGGAATAAGCATTCCTTGAATTCGGTGTTGCCAAAATGTGAAAGAATACAAGTGCATTTTTGGGTGAACGTGTATAGAAATACAGTTGCATTTTTCAGATTCCAGCCTTACATTCCATCAACATGAGTATTTCTACAGAAGCCTCTCTTTCTGTACTGACTTCTACATTATAAGAAGAGACTGAGCCTGTCCTTGTCAGCATCCTTACTAGAGAGTAAGTTGAATTAAGCCCAGACAAGCTTGCTTCTGAGTATATGTTCATACAGGATTATGCTATGAGAATGGAATCCTGTGTGTTACTTGTTTAGCCTGGAAGTATGGCTCATGAAACCCAGTAGCAGTTCCTTATGAGTAAAGATGCCTAAAAGTAGGGTTTAATCTTTTAAAAAATTGAAACACATCTTTGGGAAGTACATAGAGTTAATTCAATTTTATGTCTGTATACATATTTTTGTCCTGTCTAATCATATTTGAGAGCCTGTGTGGTATAGTTGTAAGCTGCTCTGATAGCCATTAGGGCTGAAGAGCGGGGTATAAATACCATAATAAATAAATAAAATAAATATAGTGGTTTGAGCATTGGACTACAGCTGTGGAGACCAGGGTTTGAATCTCCACTCAGCCGTAGAAACCCACTGGGTGACCTTGGGCAAGTCACACTCTCTTGTCCTCAGAGGTAGGCAAAGGCAAATCCTCTCTGAACAAATCTTGCTCTCCCCCCCCCAAAAAAAATTATAGGTTCTCCTTATCTATCTATCACGATATCTGTGTGGATATCTATCTACAGTATTTGGATGTGGTTCCAAAACATTTACTTGGAAAGAAGTCATTTTTCATTTCAAATTGAGCATGATCATGATTGTTACCTTTTACATCATTTCCCAGTCATACTATGTCATTTACTAGATGCGCCAAAGACTAAATTGGTCTGGTGTTGTGTTTTGCATCATCATACTCCTTAGGAATTTGTTACTCAAGCTGACCCTGTGAATGAACAGACAGTATATTCATGGTGTCTGAAACAGACGTTCTAAAACTATTTAGACTCATAATGTAGAAAGTGAGGAGATTGGGCAACTGGGACTTTGTTACTGATTGATTACATCTACCCATTGTTAACCCTTTTAGTTTTAAAACAAGTAAGTGTTGGTTCTTATATAAAATAAATGGAGTATACATGTTCTCTGGAGATGAAAATATGTTTTACTGAATAAGGCATGATTATAGCTACTGTTGTACTGCATAAAAGGTGAGCTAAAAACTTTCAGTCCAGAATTCACCTCTATCCTGAACTTTCCTGGCAAGCCACTCTCTCAGCTTTCGAGAGCTGAGCCTTTCTTCTCATCATTCATGATAGGAAAAATAATATTGCCTACTTTTACAGGATAAGCGGTTACTTTACAAAGGGTTAATGCTTATTGCAACAATCAAGTGTCAACTTATAAAATGTCTATAAGATTTAGAAACCTTGTTAAATGAGTTGTTATTTTACTTTTACTGCAGCATTAATGTGATATTATTAGTTTACAGCCAATAAACTAAACTACAGCACAACACTTGTAAGTTGATGCTTTGGGGCTCTAGATGCTTTAAACCAGTGTTTTCAGACTATCTGGTGTGGGGAGCCTGCAGTTACTGCTTCCCAGTGTACCAAGGACCAACACTATACAACAGCAGCAGCAGCAACAACAACAGTACAGTACAAAAATCTTTAGAAAGACGTGCTATTGCCTCTGTTGGTATCTCAGCAGAACAGAACATGGCTATAAATCCCACTACATTGAAGTCTTCTGAGTGTGTAGGAAAATGGACAGGGGCCATTGTGCATCTTTCTTGGGCCTGGAGTCACTCCTCAGTAATCCAGATTGTTAAATTGTTGGTTGATTCATGTTGTAGATTTCTCATGTTGCCTGCTGGATAATTGTGCAGAAAGGAAATGTGATAGCTTCTAAGGATCTTGGTCTTCATTTCTCATCTTTCTGCAGCCTCCGTCCCTTCTCAGAACTTTTAAATACTTTTTGGTATGTTGTACACTTTCTTGTACTTCGTAATCTTGTCTTGAGGTTTGAACTATGAAAGGCATGTCAATAGAACAGAATAGTGGTTATCTTTCTTACAGAAGGGTTGAGAATTCCATGGTCCCTTTGTTTTTTTCATGTACTTTGAATGCATACATAAATTGTAGGTAGCTCAGTTTCAGTATATCTTGCAGTTGGGAAACAGTTTCAAACCTCACAGCTGTTTTTCTACTGTTTCATGCAAAGGGAACTCTGAATTTTTGAGTTTAACCTTTTAAAAATGAACAAACAAGATATTAGCATGAGGTGCTGTCTTTTATGTATCTGCTTAGAAGTCAGTTTCTCACAAGAGTGTGGGGGACAAGAGTGTGTGCTAGGAAATTTATCTCAGAAGTAAGTCTTTTACAAATAAACATAGACTTAACAGCCTTGTGATTTTTAAGAGGTGAGTAATTTGAGAAGTTAAAACAGAATAAGAGTCATGCAATTGGAAGGGGCCCTATGGGCCATCAGGTTCAACCCCCCACTTTGGCTTTCATGTATGTACAAGGAAATCTGAATTGACTTCATAAAGTAAATAAACCTCAACTTGAGGCCAAGGATACTAGGTGGATGATGAAAACCTTCTGGCACAAATCTCTTCTATTGTAATAGAAGGGCAATATAAAATTCCTGTGGTCAAAAGTTTAGTACTTGTGGCATGCCTTATTGAGCAAAACATATCTCCATGAATGTTAAGGTATAGTAGTAATGGAATGAGCATCTGCCTAGTTTAAGGTAAAATTTCTTCTCTTAGCATATGAATATGTTACCAAAACAAAGCAAAAATCACTGTGTATCTGTTCAACTGGCATTTCCTTTGAAGATTTTTTTTTAAAAAAAATGTGGATTTCTTTTTCGTTTTTAAAGAAGTGCTGAAATGATGAAGAGAGAGAGAGCATAAAGCTTGAGGATGTGTTACAGAGGTTATGTTTGAAATGATTCGGTAATGTTTGGTTAACAGCATTTGAGGTTTTCTCCCTGGGTATAACAAGGAAACATTAATTGGATCCCAAAATAGCCAACAAAAGATACTTTGTTTTACTTCTTGCTTTATTGTTTATTTCAATTGCATTATTAATTTAATATAAATTTCAGCTAAAGTAGAGCTCCATTACTTTTTCTTACTTTGTTTTTCCTTGAAACTGCAAGAAGCTGTGTGATGTTTCCCAGCCACCCTTTCTTCATAAGGATCTTTATTTAAGAGAGAGAAAGAAAGAGAGAGGCTTAAATGTGGCCTAGATATCTAAAGTGAAAAGCTTTGGGACTGAGACAATCCCTACAACAGTTTCATACTACTATTTCTAATATAGGAATATTGAGAAAATTGTGTAAAACTTTATTTTGTACTAGCTATTCACAATTGCATTTTAAACATATATGTCATAAAGGAAATAGAAATTTGTATGGGTATAGCCACATTATAGTTCATATATTTTTCCAGTTTCTGACATGCATATCATACTTCTGCATAGTACTGAGCAATAAAATTATGTAATCTCATTTTTGAAAAGGTTGGAATTCCTTGTGTGCTTTTATTTTAGAGTACAGCCAGTCCAAAGCAAGTAAATTATAATAACAATTATAATATAATAATTATAACTACATGTGTAGCTGTAACTATGGTCCACACCTAAAAATATACTCAGGAATACTTTCTGTTACTTTTAAATCTTAAGTACAACCAAGCATCCTGGAGAGGTTCTCTACACATATGTGTACTTCCTCAGATTTGGCTCCTGCTTGTCTTCCGCTTATTTCGTTGTGTCTTGCCCATGGATGTGGATAGTATTCTCAAAGATAAGAAAACCACTACCCATCTTCTAGGTTATTGCTTATCCTGGTTTAGGGAAACTGTTCAAGAGGGACTGAGGGGTTGATTTTAAATTTTACATTCTTCAAAATTAGACAAGAAAAGTGTGTCTATTCTTTCTGTTGCATCTCTTAATACTTTTCAGTATTACAGACCACAGCATAATTCTACATATCTCTCCGGGTTTTGGCAGAGCTGTCTTTCCAGAAAAATATTTTGTCAGTTCCTTCTTTCCTGGAGGAAAGTTTCCACCAAGATGTTCAGTCTTAATTAATATACCAATTTTCATCCATACGGAGCTCAAAGCAGCACTCCCATGGCTTTTGTGGTTCCTCAGGTTTATTCTCAGTGGATGTTTTTAACATCTATGTCATCTTCCCTTGTTCTGGTGTCCACCAGATGTTTTGGGCCACAGCTTTCACCCTCTCTTAACCATTGCCCATGCTGAGTGGAGCTGATATGAGTAGTAATTCCAAAAATTTCTTCAGAAAATTCAATTGATTTTACATTGATATGATATAGCCTTCATGTTACCCATTCTCCTTTGGTACTGATACCATTGGCTTTCTGCAGGCCAGTTCTGAGTTTGACCTATAAAGCCCTACACAATTTGAAGTCAAGTTACCTTAAAAACAGCGTTCCTTTATATAATCCTTTCTGAGCACTTCTCACACTTCCTCTAGGGTCTCATAAGTTTTCAATGTTCAAAAGAGATTTTTCTGTGGGAGCTGCTTTCTCTGAAACCCTTGGAAGATCTGAACTTCTCCTTCACCACTTGTATTTAGAAGGGTGGTCATAATCCTTCTTCAGATCACAGTTCTACATTCTCCTTGGCATTTTCTGTAATCTCCCAAAGGAGGACAAGTAAAATACTGATTGGCTGAAGCACCCTGATAATGGATTTCTTTCTCCATGAAAGCCCACTTGGAGGTGATGTCATCCTCATTTCAGTGCCAAGTGTAAACACATCTCTTCACCAGAATGTTATGAGGCTTCATGACCATTGTTTGGTTTCTGATTTCTTGGACTGCAGTCTTTAGTTTGTGTTATTTGTTTCCAAGATTGTACCCACAGTGAGATTTTCAGATATATGACAGGACAGATATATTCTTAGAAATACATTGTTCTGCATGTGCTATGGAGACTATTCATACCGTTCTTGGTGTTTCTCTTGTCAAAAGTGGGTAAAGCCTGGGGTGCTCATAACCATCACCAACACCTACATAGGATCCATGATTAATGAGTGAAATTCAAGTATCACCTAAATCACTGTGACTGTGAATCATGAAAATAAACATTTTCAGTAGTTTGCCTGTTTCCAATAGTTGTTGTGTCTATGAGACTAGCATAACTATGTCATATGATATTAAGGATCTAGTTTTGTCTGACTTAATACTATATAACTTTAACTACATAACTTTAACTAAGACATTAACAACTTTTTAAATCAGGCCTGCACACTGTGTTAATGTGTCCAGGATTAGAGTCCAAATTAATTTATGTATAAGCACCTATTACCATCAAACAGCCTAACACACAGGAATTACTTTACTTTGGTTTCACATATTTACGTTCTTCAGTCCATGCAGTTCTGTTGTCTCATTCCCTTCCATTGATTTCCACTGAAATCTTTTGTATGTGCTCAGAGCTGAGGGTGTTATGTATTATGTGTTGAGGAAGTACCTGGCACTTTGTAAGCTGTAAGGCTTCATGTACGCAGCAGTGAAGCACAATATTGCAAAACAGTATGCTGCGCTGAAACCTACATGATATAACTTTGGTGATAAAATCCAGTCGTAGATGCATACCTCAGTACAAGTGTTTGTTTAGTCTGAGAGAACCAGAAAGCATTTTGAAATTTAATATGGTATCCCAGAATCTTTTCTTATGTAATAATAAGTGAGGTCAGTGAGTCAGCACATTTCTAGCTATATTATGTAAATAAAAACTCTTTGGTTTTGATGGTGAAATCTTGATATTCCTAAATGTAATATGTCTAGTTTTATATTATGAAGACATGAGAGTTTGTCCATGGTAAGTATGAATGTATTTCTTTTTATTACTAGTTAACTAAAATGAGTAGTTTAGATTACAGTACTTAAATTATACAATAACAATTTCATAGTTAACATATAATAGGGTGACTATATGCATTAAAGATGGATTATGTATCACTGTATGAAAAATTCTTCAATGCAGTAACTTGAAACACTTCACTAAGGATTGCTTGTTTAAATAGGCCTAAATAGAATATGCTACTGTTCTTATTTTAGCTTTTTTGGAAGCCCGTAGACTCACAATGTCATCTGTTCATAAAAGGTATTACTAATTATATTTCAAGAACTAAGTGATAAGATTTACCTTGCATGGTATAAGGTATTTTAAGGCATGTACGTACAAATTCTAAATCTGTAATTTGCTTTCTATTATCTATGTATATATAAAATTTAAAGTTGATGGGATCAAGTAGCTAATGGCAAAATAGCAATCTGTCAATATGAAAATTGCAGTTCTGTTGTTTAAAAAACATTCAGAAACTGGTACATGGGTTCCAAATTAACAATTGATTTTATAATGTTTCTTTTACCACTGCTACCTTAAAGATTCATTTTAAGGATGTTAGTAACCTTATTGTTGGCATAGAATAAGATCACAAAACTAGTGTTCACTCATGTGACTCATCATCATCACCATCATCATCATCATCATTTTATTTATTTATATCCCACCTTTTTCCCAAACCTGGGATTCAGGGCAGCTCACAACATGAAAAAAATAAATTACAATACGTAAACACATAGCTATTTTTTTAACCCAGATGCAACCTTCTGTGCCCCACACTCAAACAAAGCATTTGCAGCTTTAAGTGTAAAGGGATGTAAACCTGGGCGCGGGGGGGGGGGGAGGGAATAACAAGGATAATGATCAGTAATGTTACTCCATGATAGATGCATTAGAATTGTTTACTTTAAAATTCTACATAATTACTAGGATCAAAAGAATTGGACTACTTTAAGTATGCCCATGCTGCAAGATGTGTGTGTTAGTTAATGGCAAGCCCTAATGCCACCTTAAATGTAGTTTTTAAAAACTACTCATTTTGAAAGAAATGTGATGTGAAGGAAGGGGGAGATGTTGAAAAACTGAACCCTAAAGTATTCTTAACAGTGGAAAACTAGCTGCTTGGTTATTTGAATCTTAGATTATATAACAGAACTAGGGCATACAATAGTATGTTGAATTATTGACTGTTTTATACCCATGGTGGAAACACATGCCCTCTCTGGTACATGAAGCCATTTTAGAAGGCACACAGATGAGAGGGCAGGGAAGGAGGAGGAACAGGTGTGTACCTGTTCTTTTTCTCCCCACCTGTCCTCCTGGAATGTTGGCTTTCTCTGGAGAAGTCCTGCCCCTGGAAGGTGGAAGTCCTGCCCCCAGAAGTCCCCCACCCTACCCCAGAAGTTCTGCCCTTGGAACCGGATAATACCCAGTATCGGAACAGCTTTGAGTTTGGGCACTCAGTCCCTAAGAAGTTCACTATCACTGCCTTATACAGTACACATGTCTATAAGATGACCTCATGTCAAGTTGATAGCAGGTTTGCGGGCCAAATTTATGGATTTTTATTTGATCCATGGGTAAGTTGAATGTGTTGCCACCACCACAACCCTAACTGCTGTTGACTCTCGGGAGACTATCCTGTAAAAGAAGCAGTGCTCCCCCCCCCCCCGGTGCCTTGCTAGCAAACCCAGAAAGAGACACTGCCACAACATCCCTGCTTGTTCTCCACTAGGGCAATTGCCAAAGAATTGCTGCCACCGCTGGATCCCTGATGCTCCCCTCGCCTTTTGCCAATCCTCTTGGAGGGAAAGCATCAGAACTGCTGCTGTGGCATTGCTGGTGCTCCCTCTCCCTTCCCCTTTCCTTTCAATTTGGACTCCCCTGTTCTAGGACCAAGTGTTAGGTTTTTGTTCTTTAAAAAAGAGAAGATAAACCCTTCCCTGCTTTCCCTGAGACATCTGCTTGTTCACGCCAGCAAAATTATCCAAGCCCATTCACCTAAGCCATCACTTGAGTGGCAAAGGATGTCTTCAGGAATGGGGAGGGGGGAGAAGGGTCTGTCTCTTTTAAAAGTGATAGAGCCCTAACAGTTGTTCCTTTAGCTAGGCAGCACCAACTGAGAAGGAATTTCTTAGACTCTCCAGGGACAGCTTCATGTACGCTACAAACACCTCCCATTCACACACTCTCCTTGCCTCAGTGGGGGAATTTCCAGGATCTGCTCAGATTTGTTTGTTTGTTTGTTTGTTCTGGAGAGGAAAGAGTTAAGGAGGTGCTTTGTTCCCCCTCTCCCAGCCCCTTTCCTCTCAGTTTGGGCTCCCTGGCTCAGGGAACAAATGGTAGGTTTCTGCCACTTGAAAAACAGAACAGATAAACAAATCCTTCTTCCCTGCTCCCGCTTTCCCTAAGACATCTGCAGCAGAAATCTGAAAGTTTCACTGCTGCCATTTTCTGAGCAGAATTAGCATAAGAACCCATGTATAATGGTTGGCCCAGGATTTGGGGGGGGGGGGGTCAATTTTTGGCATACAGTTTTCAATTTATTGATGAGTACATACAGTACTTATGTTAAACTAATTATGTCCTCTTCCACAATGCTTCATTGCATTCTCATATGTTTTCTGTTTTCTTCTCTATTGCCTTCTTTGCCCTCTAAGCATGCACAGTTCACAGTGGCTTATGTTGACAGATCACTCCCCCTGCTTTAAAATTCTAATAAAGGTCCCTTGCATTTCTGAAAACCTTGAGATGCCCTTAGTTGTGCTGATGTTGCCCCCTTGTGGTAGTTTGCAGGGAAGTAGCCATGCTAGTCTCTTGCAGCATAAAAGGGAGGGGAGAGAAAAAAGAAATATAACACCACCTTTAAGACTAGCTTAGTTTTTATGTTAGCATGAGCTTTCATGCTGGTATGTGAAAAGAATATATCTGCTTACCAATGATCTTTACAAATTCCAATCCATTAATAGGGGTATTATGAAAGACAATGGTTTCATGGTGCACTACATATATTACCGGTACTACCAAAGTCCTTGATACTGCATAGTAACAAAATAAAATTTTTCAGGGAATGTTTTGAACCCAAAGACTGTGACTTTTGGGAAGCAGACTTATTGATTTCACACATCAGCACTAATTGACTAATGTAAAGATCTGAAAGACCTGTATCATCTTATGCAGTCCTTTAAAATTTTAGGTGGCAGGTCAGGATTTGTATTTCTCTGGATCCTATAAAATTCCACCCTACTTCCATAACTGTGTAAGTATGCTTTATAACCTGAGGGTTTAATATCAGTCTGTACTGCACCCGGAGAAGTGTGTTGATATTCACAAAAGCTTATGTTAAAATAAAAACTAGATTGTCTTAAAGATGCCACTAATTCCTCTCCCCACTCCTTTCCTTCCTTTTATGCTCCCTTGTGATATGTATGTGTAGGCTCCACTTTGGCTGAAGAACCATTGGCACTTAATGCCTGAACCTTGGAAAGAGAGTGAACAGTATAGTTGTATTCTGGATACATCTCTCCTTCCCCAATTCTGAGATTAATTTGTTTGTGAAGTGGGCTAACAGGAACCTCCAGGGGAATCTTTCTGACTGTGAAATACAACATGTTGTGAAATGCATAAAAACCTCTTTCCCACTACCCTTGCTGCAAACAAATAGGCATCCTTTCCCATGCCAGCCTTATTTCTTTACTTTTTTTTTTAAATACCCATCACAAGATCAGTCAGATTTTTGTTACATGTTGTTTGGTCTTTTAAAATGCATAGCACTTCAGTTTGAGGGGGTGGGGTGAGCAGAACTGATTCAGTAAGTTTCGTAGTATTGATTCTTGTTTAATATGTAGCCATAGCAGCAGATTTTCTTCCAAAATACAGTTTTGTTTTGTTTTAAAATGCACCAATTGTGTGTATCATACTGTACGGTTATATTGCAAATTAATATCTTGATCAAAGAAGCTAATAACCCAGCTAAATATTTAAACATTTGCTATTCACGGGCCTACACTATCTCTCTTGGTAATGTAGAAGATTGTTTTGCTTAGTATTCATGAATCTGTGTTTCAGTTTCTGTGTTTTTACTGAAGACATTTTCAATGTAGACACACAGACCTGTTTCAGCCTGTTGTAGAAGAGCTGCCTCTTCACTGGAAGGTCTGATTCCTTCTCTTTCTAGGTGGAAACACACAGCAGAATTTTACTTACAGGATTTTGTTTACTGTGCCATAAATGTATGTGTATATATATATTCATAAGCGCTTATTTCATCATTTTAAATGATGAATCCTTTGTTTGTTTTGATGGATTCACTTTTCATCAACCAAAATTGCCCCCCCCCCCCCGGTCATGCATTTGGCTGGCAACAACAATAGTGACCCTTTACATGGTTTTAGATTGTAATTCCCATTATTCATCACCCTCTCTGCTGGCTAGAGTTGATGGAACTTCCAACCGACCATAATCTGGACAGCACTAAAGCAGAGGTACAATCTACTTCCATTTAAAATGAATAAGAGAACTTCATTTTTGAAATTTACATAACTGTTCAAGGTAATAACCTCATGATTGGCCAAGAAACTTTCTGAAAAGAATGCCTGAGCTACCTAATGCTCATTCTAAAAGAGGTGCAGTCTTTCATGCACGCTGCAAGCAAAGGATCGCACAGTGTTTCTTCCTTTCCAGTGATGTAGGTAAGTGTTTAGGAACAAGGGCGCATGAGTAGCAAAGCTGGTTACCCAGTTTTTTGAAGTCAAGTAGGCTTCAAGCCATGCCTGCTCAGAGGAAGCAGAAAGAGGGGACTTGCATGTAAATTTGTTCAACTTTTTGCAACATTCCTTCGATGGAATTACAGCTTCTTTTTAGTTTGTTTGTTTTGCTGAATATGAGAATGGAGTGATCTATTAGTTTTATCGTCTTTTGCAATAATCTTTTCTGGGGAAAACCCCCTCACATCTTTCCCATCAGATATTGAAGAATTCTGTGAATTTTAGAAAGCTCATTTCAAAACAACAACAACCCAAACCAAATGAAATTCTCTCACAACAGAGTCTGTGTTGCCTTTGCTATATAGTTTTGTGTTGGAATGAAAGATCACCAGGTCACATAATAATGTCTCATGTGGGCTGTAATGTAGTTCATAGTTCTAGACCAATCTGAAATTAATGTAGGGCTAGTAAGTGTATTATGTGAATTCTTCGGAATTTTGTACACCTGGACAACTGGTTAATTGTCTTCAGTTCCCTGTGCAAAATTGCATCTATTCATCCTCCTTCTGCCAAATATGAGTTCCCAGACAGATGGCCACATGTGCGATAGGGAACATTTCTGGATTGCCATGGATACTCTCTGTAAAAACCATGATGTGGAGTTTAAGGAATATGTTGGGGGGAGAGGTCTACAAAAACAAGCAAGCAAACAAACAAAAAACACACAGAAAAACTCAAAACAAAAAATACCTCCTGTAGTTCCTGTGTGGCGAGATCATATCGAGGAATATTTTGATTGTATAGACAACCCCTTGGATTTGACAAATCAAAATATACATGGCAAATAGACTAGTCAAACTTTGCTTAAGCATTAATTTTTTTACTGGCAATTGCAGCACCATATGTATATTATATAAGTGACAGAACTTGTCTTCTCGCTTGTTGACAGCAAAGTACAGAAATGTTGCAGTGGCATGCAAAATCCAAGAGATGGTCACATGCACTTTCTTTTCTTTTTTCAAATGATAAGACTCTTTAAACGGCTTGTACATGCTGCAAATATTTCACATAAATGGTGAATTTTTAAAGAAAATTGTGATAGCTTACGTAATAATGTAATAACTTCTTCCTAGCTTGTTCATATAAATGACTAATAATCTGTTTTACATCCAGGGTTTAAATTTTCTTGTATAATTATGCACTGGAGGAAGTAATGTCAGGTGTAATTGCTCATTTTAGGTACAATCATATTATTTTATGTGTCACAGATCACATATTAATTCCCTTTTCAGATATTATCTCCATAGTTACATAATCATTTATTTTCCCTAATTAGCAACAAAACTTGCAGAGGTTTTGGTGTTGGGAAGATAAACTTGTACTTGCATACTAATAAAGTTCCATAGATATTTATTTTCCAAAATATAATTCATATGTTCTGTGTATATATAAAATGGTAGTTTTACAACTCATAATTTTTGTATAATCCTTAGTGTGATATTAATTTTCCCACAATTAATTTTATCTTCTAAATACTGTTTCAATGATCTACTGTAGCTGTCTAGTTATGTATTAGCATAGGCTACTTGGTTATTAATTTTGCTGTTATTACATTACATTTTGTTATCAGAAACCTATAAAATCATGATGAGCCTCTGAAGCTGAAAACTATATAATAAGCATATTTATTGTATTTGGACCTCTAGAGGCATAGAACCTGCACAAAGTGGATTCTCATTGCTTCAAAATTTCACACTAACTATCCTCTGCCTATCAGCATATAGGTGATGTGAATTGTTAGGGGGAACGGGACATTTATGTACACCTCCCATGCTGTATCTGATATTTCTTTGTCACCAGCTGCAACAGTGTTCTCAGGGAGCGTATCACACCTCTGTTTTAGTCTTTGATTGCCTTTTCAAAATATGTACTATTTCAACACTGATTTCTACAAACTTTTGCCCTCCACATATGCTGGATTACCCATCATCCACAGCCAGGAGAATCACTGGGCATGCTGGCTAGGAGTTGTAGTTCAGCAGGTATGAATGAGGTCAGGTTGGGAAGATAGTTGTAATGTGGATGAGAGGGAAGAAGAAAGAATCTCAAAGTGGGTGACATGAAATAATTAAAGGTTTGGCTTAGAGTTATGGTGGCTTGCAACTTAGTGTCAGTAGGAAATTAGAAATGGTTTCAGCTGTTTATTCCAAAACTGCTCAGGCTATCCTCTTGGGCTTTGTTTTATTTGGTATGCCATTTCTAGAAGATAGTTTCTATCTGTTTAGAAATGGTATGAAAATTAATTATTGAGGTATGCAACTCCCAGCATTCCTCATTATTGACTATACTGGCTAGCATTGCTAGGCCTCACAGTCACACAATCTCCACTTATTTTTGAAAAGATCCAGATCTATGAAATCAATGTAGGTGTATCTTATCCTGCCCAGGTTTTCTCTGTCAACTCTTAATCTTGCCCTAATATTCTAGAATAGCTACCGTGTATGTAAAAAAAAACACTTATTTCTGTCTTCTCCCAACTTTCTTTTATTAACAAAAAAATCATTTTCATAGCCTCCCCCCCCCCCCCCTTGTTCTACTGTAGTGTGAGGTTTATTCCCTATACAGGAGTTCCCTATTTTTGTGTGTAGTGATTCATAAAATAAGAAAGGGAGGAGGGGAATGGAATGGATGCTATCTGTGTCTATGGAGTTTCTTCATAGATCATACATGCATTCTTAGAGTCACATGCTACTGGTGGTAAATATGAACAGCTTTTCAGATTGACTCTTCCCAACTTGAAGGCTGATTCCTTCTTAGCTCATGCAGTTTTCAACTCTGAGATTACATGGGTTTACATTGGTTTTCAGTATATTTCTTTCCTGCTTGAGTGCTCATGGTGTGAATGACTTTGTTCAATGGTGGACAATTTAAGGTTTATTTGTTTTGGACTTTTTTCGTGAATTAGAACTTAATGTGCATATGGAAGAAGGATGCATTTTAAACTGCTCAGCTAGGAGTATGCAATTAACAGTTTTTGGCTGAGAACATAACTAAAAGGTAGAAAATGAGTCTGTACAAATTGCTACGATTATCTCATCACAGTTGTTTTATGTTTAATTAAAATACAAAGAAATCCCTGAACACAGATTTGTGGTTTGGTGACTGCTGTAATGAGACTTTTGTGAAAGACATGTCTTTACAGACACTTATCTTTATTAGTTTTGAGTTCAGCATATATTTAATTAAATGTATGGCCATTGGAGCTTGTGACATTTGTTTGTTTTGACTACAGTTTGTAAATCTAATTCAATTATGTTGCCATTCATATGTCATTGTATTTTTCCCCTGAAGAGATGTTGCAATACTTCAGTATTTTAAGCTTTTGCCAGGGTGCCATGACTTCTTTCCATCTGAGTGAGTAGATCTCTGTGTTCTTGGGCACTCATTGTACTCATATGAGACTACACTGCACCATGTTCCTTTTCCATCATTTTGTGTACTTCCTACCCGTAATGCCCATGCATTAAACATGGATGTCTGAAGAGAGCAGCTCCTTTCATATCTGTGCTCAATTTGCAGTTCAGTCTCACTCTGTCTTACACACTTATGCTCTCCATATAAACAACACAAGAAGATGACATGTCTTACCTTGATTATTTAAATTATGTGTGTTCCTACGTACATATTTTCACATAGGCCTAAATCCTACTGCTAGTCCCAAATGGATTAGACTCATTGAGTCCCTGAGTCTATGTAAATCTTGCTATACAGCTTCATAAATTCCTATTGATTTAATTGCTGTGGTTCAGTTCCCATTGATTTAACTGCTGCATTCTCCTTTAGCTGGAACTAGCAGTAGAATTTAGGCCACAATACCAAGTATACACATAGTGTGAAGTATGTTTACAGGTATCTTCACTAGCTTTTGCTCTAGTCTGCTCTTGTTGATTGGCCATGTCAATATCTTTTCATGAGAAACCATTAGGAAAAGTAATACTTTTCTTCTTCGTTCAAACATACTGTTTTTACTGTCCTATTCCATTCTGACCATGTAAGTAATTTGAGGGTGTAGTCGTCGTCATCATCATCATCATCATCATCATCATCATCATCTATTTATATAGCGCTATCACTACACATGGTGGAGCCTTACAAGTAAATGAACAACAAAACGGTTTCCTGCCCTCTGTCTTACAGTTTAATTAAGGCATGACACAAAAGTAAAGAGAGATGGCCTTCTGTCCCTCTGCAGCCAGGGTAGTAGCAGTTGGGATGTATGGAAGGCCTTTAATCTGCTTCTGGGCTTATGCTTATGATGGAGCTGTGCCTGCCTCTTCTTCTCACTCTCTGAAGCCAGGGGAATGGTAGTTGGGATAGAGGGTGTCTTTCATCTTCTTCTGCACCTTTGCATGATGGAGCTGTTCCTGTTGCCATTTCTCTGTCTCTGAGGCCAGGAGAGTGGCAGTTGGGATGGATGGAGGGCCTTTCATCTGCTTCTGGGCCTGTGCATGATAGAGCTGGACCTGCCTCTTCTTTGCCCCCTCCAAGGCTTCAGCAGTGGTAGTTGGGATGAAGGGAAGATCTTTTAGGAAGGGAGTTCACATCTTGAAGGGCTAAGTGAAATTGGTTTCATTGATGTAGAGATTTTAAAGAATTGATATGTGTCTGGTTTCATATGTAGAATGGATACTTTAAAAGCATAAAAGAGTGCTGAGATTTCAACTCATATTGTGATAATGCCCTTAAAAGGCACAAATATTACAAACCTCCTTTAAGCACAATATTACAAAACACAGGGAAAGGTGAAAGACTTGGACTTGGACTCATGTAGCCTACTTGCCGTCTTGAGATATAATGAAGAGGAAGGCACTTCAGATTCTCAGATGGGGCTGATCAGATGATAGCTTCATCTGCAATTATCCAAGTAATTCAGAAGGCATACACATATTTTTCTGAGACAGAGTACACATACAAACATGATTGTCTATCCATTTCTCAGATTTTGCATCTAGGTTATGCTGAAATTTGCATAGAACACACTTTCATATCTAGTGCTGGGTATACCCTTATAGGAGAGTCAAGCTGGGCCAACTTTACTGATAACAGTGCCTCTGTGCACTTGGGGTACCCACAGGATCACTGTCTAAAGGGTTTGCTACTCCCCAATAATGACAAGGTGGGATGTCCTGCAAAAAGCAATAAATCTCTTCCTCTGGCAGGCCAAAGCAAGACTTTTACTTTATTTGGGAAGCTAGAGTTCATTACCCAAAGAAGGCATTCTTCACACTGTACTCAGTCCAGCCTGTTGTTCTTTGGCATGAACTTGCATAACCCCAATGGAAGATAATATGATCGTTGTTATGTGCCTTCAAGTCATTTCTGACTTATGACAACCCTAAGGTGAACCTATCACTGAGTTTTGTTGGCAAAATTTCTTCAGAAGATGTTTGCCTTTTCCTTCCTTTGCCAATTAGTTTCTGGGCACTGTACAAAGTGTTGGTTAAAACCTTTAAAATGGTTTGGGTCTACATGGATTGCCTTCTCCTTTACAATCCACTCTGTATATTTAGGCTCCCTTGGAAATGTTTACTCCAACAGGCCAAGACCAGACTGGTAACAGCTTCACAGAGGAGTTTTTTTCCTCTTTTGCCCCCAGACTGTGGCATGAGCTGCCAGAAGAGATATGATAACTAAAAATGCTGACTGCATTTTAAAAAACATTAAAAACATATCTCTTTTGGCAGGCCTATCCAGTCAATTTGAAATCATGATTTTTAATCTGTATATGAATTCTTAGGAGTGTATTTTAATGATTTTATAGTATTATATTGTAATTGTGAGTTTATGTGTTTTTAATTGTCTTTTGTATTTTAACATGCTGCACCCCCTCTTGAGCCTTAAGGAGAGGCAGGAATGAAATAAAGTTGTTGTTGTTGTTGTTGTTATGCCTCCCCAGCTCAGAGAATATGACTTGCCCAAAAGGTCACTCTGCAGGTTTTCAAGGTAGAGCAGAGTTTGAACTCTAGTCTCCCAGAGTCCTAGTCCAATATTCAAACCACTATACTATGTGGATTCATAACATGATAGCTGGCATAATCTAAAACTGACATCTTTCTTCAGAACGGAAGGTAGATACTGAACAAGGTATCTATGCATTTGACAGCCTATTATATTTCTTATTGCCAGACTAATTACAAGCTGGTGTGTCTTCTGTGGATAGGAAGAAATATGTTAGATTTGTATTTCCTAACAAACCCATTGTATGGAAATTTTGCAATACTCAAAATTGGCCATAATTTGTAGTACACCTTACTTTAGAATCCTAGTCTTTTCATAGTATATTTTAAAGGCAAAATCACATAGGCATTTTTAAAATGCATGTTGAGTAAAGATGCAGACATTTCAAAAATGTGCACAAATATGCTTTAGTTAATAGAAAATGTATGCAAACATTAATAGGTCCCAAAATTTCATATTTTGTACAAATGTGTGCAAAAGTACACACACATTTCCACACAAGAAGAGGAAAATAATGGCAACCTTTGACAGAAGGAAGGAATGCAGATATTATTGGGATTCTGGTTAAAGCAACAGGAGCAAGACTGACAGGTTGTTATATTACCTCTCTAGAGTTTGCTTAATCACCTGTTAGTGGAAGAATTATCTAATGATACAGCATAATAATTAGCAAAACAGTGGATGGTAAAACATGGTAGAATATGAATTTTAGTTACATTGATCTGATTAGCAAACAAGTGCACTTTTATTTTCCTAATTGTTTTGGCTTTGAATAATAAATATTCCCTGTTATAATTAAAAGTAAATAAATATTCTTTGATTTTTCAAAACATTCTAGGTAGATTTTGTAAATGTTTTTACTATTTCCTTCATAATTATTTAATTTTATTGAGTAGTGTCTTGAATCTTTAATTCCTACAACACAGATTAGTATATAATATGTGGTATATTATTTTTATTTAAACTATATGTTTTCCATTACAGATTAAAGCCTGCCATAGCAAAGCTTACTGTAATTGGTTTTTGAATCTCTCATTCTACATGATAGGATTGCACTTTAACACACAAAATGTGTTCAAACATTAATTACGTTAATAAAAGCACACAGTCACAATTGCAATGAGGGCTGGACATTAAGAGAACTGCTTGTATGTTTCTGTAGCTAAAGATAGTGATTGGAAACTGACAATGTGCATCTTTCAAAAATGTGTGCTCTCATTTGGAAAGAGCTTAGACATTTTTATTAGACAATTCAAGTTCAACTGTACTTGTCAAAAGGACTACCATTCAAATAAAAATAGTTATTTTTTCCCACTACACATTTGTAGATATCCTGTCTCTGAGATATCTCCAAGTCTGTCAGTTGCTTTTTTTAGTCCACCATTATCAATGTATAGGAATACCCTCCTTTTGAGAACTTAAAGGAACATTCTCCCTTAAGATATTGACTGTCTCTTACTTCACATACATCACTCTTGCTACCATCACAAAATTACAAATTTTTGGTTCCTAGTCACCCCTTATCTCTTTACAACATTTAGGTATGAGCCAAACTGGACTAGAGGTTGAAATAATAAGTACAAAGACAGTAAATGTATCTTACATGGAAAAAAAAAGTACAGCTGCCCCTCCACTCCAGACCCCCCTCCCCCCGGCTGCAAAATGGAAATTTACAAATATTGAAGCTCCGTTGGCTTGAATGGCTGCACACATGCATGCACAATTTTAACCCTCCTTGCTTGCTGGTCTGCAAAGGATTGAGACTTTGGACTCAAAGTCCGTGAAAATGGAGAGACAACTGTATAAGAATGTAAAAATTGCTCCTAATAAATGTAAGAAGTAATATAAACTCTCCTAGCCTAGATTCATCACTGCTCCATTTCAGATTTGTCCCTTCTTACTTGCTGCCCCTCACTCCTGGAACCTCCTTCCCCTATGAGGATGGCTCATTTCTTCTCTAGCCAGTTTTAAAACTGAGTTAAAGACCACTTTGTTCAGGGAAGCATTCCCAGAACTGGGACTCAGAGCAGCTTCACAACATTAAAATACCTAGCCTAAAGAAAAAAGCCCTCCCTCCATGCCATCTGCCATTGTCTGGCTTTGGGGGGAGTGTAAAGGCAGACCCGATGCCATCAGGGCTATCCAGTGTAAGCAGCAGGGCTCTCGCTCCAGTCCAACTGCCATTGTTCAGGCCTCAGACGGAGAGAAGATCCACTGGACTTGATAACTTTCCCTTCTCCTCCTGTGTCATGTCTTTTTAGATTGTAAGCCTGAGGGTAGCGAACTGTCTATTTTAATTGATTGCATGTACAGTGCTGTGTAAATTTACAATGCTTTATAAATAAAGCTTAATAATAATAGTAACAACAGTGTACATGGGTGTTCTGAAGTTCATAAAATCATAGAATCTGGAAGAGACCACAAGGGCCATCCAATCCAACCCCCTGCCATGCAGGAACTCTCAATCAAAGCATCCCCGACAGGTGGCTTTTGTCTTTTTATGGGGCCATTCAGAAAATACAAAAATAATGGTTGCTATGAAAAGCTGGCAATATTAGAGCACTGGTTCTGATCTCTAACCCATGATCTGCCAGTTCCCTTATATGCTCTGCCCCAATTAACTCATTACCTGACTCACTAAATGATGACTTAGGTAACTGCTTCCTTTCTGATAGGGATTCTGTGCACATCCATACATAAAAAATTTATCCTAGTTTGATCTTCACTCTGGTCTGTCAAATACTGTTGCCTCAGGTTCATATCTTCCTATAGAAACTTCAGTTATCTTTCTTTGTAGAAGGCTGCCTCAGGAGTTTCCCTTTCCTTATTTTCATAATTTCTCAAACCATAATTTCAAGTCATTTCAGCCTCTGCCTTTGGCTTTCCTTTAGCCCTGGTTTCTGTTCATATTTCTTCAGGCTCCCAGTTTCTTTGGGGTTAGCTTTTTTGGTCTCCTCTGACTCTCTTCTGGCCTCTTCTCTCTCTTTCTGACATCAGTTTCAGTGCTGAAATTAATTGTAAATATTATCCAGCCAAAATCATCCAGCCACTTAGGTTACAAGAATGAATAGTAGAATATAATTGTAAGATTGTATGTACAGCACTGCGCAGATTTAGAGCGCTATATAAATAAAGGTTAATAATAATAATAATAATAATAATAATTATTTCACTTCCTCTGTCTATATCTGGCAACAAACCACAAATAAAGAATATTTTCATTTTAATCAATTGTTATAATCACATTTTGTTTCCTCCATTGCTATATAAAAAGCCAGAGATTAGATTGTGCAGTCAACATTTTAATAACAATAAATCGTTGTTTAACTGCCAGTGTTCCCTTTGAAGGGAATTAAGTCACACCTTTGGTTCTGGGGCTATATAAATATCAGATCAAAGCTAATGTACTAGATGAGATCAGGGGATGGAGGTCCACCAACTCTTTCCTCTCTTATATTTACCTCCTTCCCATTCCTTGTTTCCTCATCTAGAGAGACGAAACATTTGTTATATAGAAATTCCTTTTGTTCACTCTTCATTGTCCCACTCGATGGCAAGGAGTGTGTAAAGGCAATCCCCATGTTATCACTGGTCAGTCTTTGGAGAAAATATAGGAATGGTGTCCTGTCCTGCCCTACTCTCTCTTTTGGCAAGGTAAACATGGGGGACAGGCAATCCCCAGTGATTTCTGATGACTGAGATCTCGTCCCAATGAGGGAGACAGTAGTAATTCCCATCTTGTAGAGGAGAGAACTGCTGTTTCTACAAGCCAGAATTTATCTGTCCAAGAGCTGAATTTGGCCCATCAGTTGAAGTTTCCCCTCATCTTACTTAAAACCAGGTTTGAGTCAGAAGTAACAGACATACCGGTAAATGTCAGTCAAACCTTACCTCAGCTTAGAACATTTCAAAACAAAATATATGGACACATTTTTTACCCCCACATAATTATGGATTCATAAAAATATTGCAATAATTATAGTTTCATGGGGTTTTTTTATTTAAAAGATATAGGCTGCATGTATCTTATGCCCCCTTCCCCACTTTCCTCCTCAATCTCTGTCTAGATAGATGGTTCTGTGTTTGTGATTTGTTTTGTTTAGCAGCATTGACACTGGGAAGATGGCGAAGAGACACAGACTTGATGCTGAACTGTAGCAGCATGTCTGTAGTAAGTAATGCAGTAAAATATAAGTATGGGGATCTACTCTAGCCGGGCCTACTAAAGTCTGCCCTCCGTATACACAGATGTGCCATCGCAGAATCGAGCATATGTGGATGGCAAGACCATGGGGGGATTGCATTGGTAGAAGAAGAGGAAGAAGTGGCAGGGATGAGGAGGAGGAGGGAGAAGAAGGAGAAAGAGAAGAGGAGGAGGAGGAAAAAGAAAAGGACAAGCAGTGGCAGGGCAACAGAGGGGGGGAAAGAGCAGCAGGAGAAAGTGGAGGATGTAGGAAAGAGGAGGAGGAAGGAAAAGGAGGAGGAAGAGCAGAGAAGAGGAGGAAGAGGAAGAAGGAAAAGGAGGAGGAAGAGCAGACAACAGGACTGGCTGCCCATTAGTTTCTGGGCACAGTACAAGGTGTTGGTTTTAACCTTTATAGCCCTACATAGCCCAGGCCCATCTTACATCAGGGACCGCCTCTTCCCATATGAACCACCCCGCCCACTTCGATCCTCTGGGAGGAACCTGCTACAGCCTATGAAAACTAGGCTGTTACAGACCACCCAGAGGACTTTTTCAACTACCGCTCCCAAGCTTTGGAATGGCCTGCTGGACGAGATGTGTCTTATTAAATCATTGGCCAGTTTCAAAAAGGCTTTAAAGATGCATCTCTTCCGGCAAGCCTTTATTTGAAAGGAAAATAAACCAAACATGAACTCCTGGCTCTGGAAAATGGAAATGAAACTGGGAAGATAATGTTTGCTATCCCCCTGCTTGAACTTTTGGATTTCATCTATTGTGGATTTGTACATGCACTGCCCATGAGATCATATCTGTTTTAATTGTTGCTGATTTTAACTTTAATTGTTGTCAATTTTAATAAGCCTTGGTTTAATTTAATTTTAGGGGGGGGTGGGAAGAGTTTTGTTATTTTACTCTGTATTTTTAAACTCTTGCTATACCCCGCTCTGAGTATTTCATTAGAGGAGTGGGTTATAAATAAACTTTATTATTATTATTATTATTATTATTATTATTGAAAAGGAGGAAGAGTGGTGGCAGCATGATGGAAGGAGTAAGAGGAGGGTGAGAAAGAGAAGAAGGTGGAAGGTGGAAGAGACAAGAGAGGAGGAGGAGGAGGAGGAGGAGAAAGAGCTGCTGTAGCAGTGATGTGGAAAGAAGTGGATGATGAGAAGAGGAGGAGGAAGAATGAAGAAGAGGAAGAGGAGAAAGAGCCGCTGCAGTGGTGATAGGGGAAGAAGAGGAGAAGGGGGGATGGGGAAAGAGGAGGAAGAACATGTATGCCCCTGCCACAGTGAAAAGGCTGGCATTGGGGAGGGGGCGGGGACAGAGTGCCATTGTCCTCAATGGTGGCATGGCCACATAGCTGCACCACTATTAAGTGCTATGGGACTTGAGCATATGTGGATTTTGGTATCTGTGGGAATGGTCTGGAATGGATCCCCTGCAGATACCGAGGGCCCACTGTATAGCTGTGTGTGCCTGTCTACAATAGGCAAGGTAAACAGCAGCTGTTTCCAGAGACCATTATTGGGCATGTGTAAGCAATAGAACAGAGAGAGAAGGGGAAAGCAGATGAGCCTGCCTCATCAGCTACCCTTAGTATGTCAATAAAGTGCAGATCAATAAACTTAGCCACTGAAATGGAAATAATAAGAAAAGTGGAAATTTTCATCCCTGTATGTATTTTGGCAGAAGCCTTAAGTGATCTGTAGAAGGTTCAGATATTTTTGTTAACTTAGACAAGGCGTATCTGGCTTTGTTTCGTTTAACATGGGGCCAGAGCAGACAGGTGGCTCCATCCTGAGTCAAAAGCAGGCCAAAGCTGTCTGCACCGCCCACACCAAAGGCTGCCTGAATATCCATGGGCTGTCCACACTCTGCAGCATCAAGCTGTACCATGCAATTATTATTATTATTATTATTATTATTATTATTATTTTGCTGCCTGCCCACTATGCAACGCACCATTACACAAACTGCTAGTGACCTTCAGTTACTCTTCCCACCTAGATGCCATTCCATTGGATGCTGCCAATATGATCAGCCACACAGTCACACCTCCAATGCACACCTGTAAATCACACAGTCACACCTCCGATAAAAACCTGTACATCAGTGTGCCCAGTGATACAGTGGTGAAACATAATTGTGGAGCCCTCCCCCCCCCCTTTATCCCATGCCTTCTGTTGGAGTGTCTGTTTTGTGTATACTGTAAGTACATCTATTGCATTATTGGCAATCACATTTTTGCTTTGACGCAGTCCCACAATAGTGCCTGTTTATATGCTGGTGCAATTTTTCCCCTAGAATATCCTAGGTTCTTTTTGCTCAGGTTTTTTGTCCTCAAGTGTGACTTTGTTTCATTCCCAACCACTTTTGCCTCATGCATTGTCTAAACCCCACCACCTTCAAAGACACTTTATTTTGTGTGTGTGTTTCACCCTATTTGTATTTTGTTGCTTGTCAATATAGAGTTTGGTGAAACATGGTGAATCACTCTTCAGTTTTGTGGTGTAGGAACTTACCTCTATTCTTCTTATTGCTACCTCTGATACCAAATTTCCTGTTAAAGAAGCAGTTTCCAGGAACATATCTGCACATTAAGTGAGGGATACCTGTACTGCTAGGAGCACAACTACAGTGTTCCTGGGGGACAATGTTCTTAGTATGCTCTATAAATTCTTCCTACATTTTCTGTGAAAGAATAGTCAGTTCCCAGTAGTATATGTTCCAGTTACACTTCCTACAAAGGAAGGCATATATCAAGAGAAAAGAGCAAGTAGCAAGAGCAAGTATATTTCTATACCACTTATCAGTGAGCTAACGCTTCCTAAGAGGTTTACAATGTGTAAGCTAATTGTCCCCAACAAGTTGGATACTCCTTTTAGTGACCTACAGAAGGATGCAAGACGGAGTGGACCTTAGAGCCCTTGGAATTGAACTCACAACCTTGTGGCTTGCAATACAGGCCTTTAACTACTGCACCACCAGGGCTCCCTAAAGAGTAAAGAAGTCTGCATAATGTGTACATGCAAATTAGACTCAAATTTAAGAATAATTACAATGATTGCAGTTATTATATTATAATTATAATGTAAATGCAATACTTTGTAGTGATAAGTATCTGATATTTTTTGAAAAAAACTTGCTTGGGAACAGCAGAGCAATGATCATTTAAGCAATCACCGAACATCTTATATCTATATAATTTTAAATAAAATAACAAAAATAGTTTTTGATATTCTATATACACTACTTAGTAGCATATGCATATGTGTATCTGAGTAGCATTTCCTCGCTCAACCTGTCCATGTTAACTGCCAACAGGTCAGGTAAGGGAATCTGTTTGTCTGCTGATCAGAGTGCAAAGGGGGAATGATATTTTCAGATCCCTCCTGCCAGTGAGTAAGACTACAACAATTGGAAGCAGAATCCCTGTCACAAGTGCTTGTTGTTGCCTCACTTGCTGGGGGGAGGGGGGTGTTAAGACTTGATCTTCTTTGCATCCTGATCAGCAGCTGAAGAGACCTCCTTTACCTGATCTGACTGGGGGGAATGTTTGTAGTAACAGTTTTACAGTAAGCCTTTCTGTATATCACATGCCAAGCAGACTTAGAGGAAGGAGCAATGAAGATCGGAGGAAGAAATATCAACAATCTAAGATATGTCAGTGACACCATACTACTAGCAGAAAATAACAAAGACTTGGAACAATTACTAAAGAAAGTCAAAGAGGAAAGTGCTAAGGCAGGCTTAATGTTGAACATTAAGAAAACAAAAATAATGACCATGATAATAAATTCAATATAGGGGCTTTCTAGATTGGCAAAAAGAAGTGTGTTCATGGCTGCATGAAACTCTAGCCTTTAGATGAGAAAAAGGGAAAGTGTGCCATGAAAACGCTTTTTTTGTGTGTGTTTTAGGGGAGAAGAAGTGCCTTTAAAAAGGTGCTGGTTTTCCCAGCTTCTTTTTTAAAAACTGCGGAACAGCGCAGCTCCATCTAAAGGCTGTGGTGCAGCTGCTAAGCATCAAGGAAAAGGCAATTTCATGTCACACTTTCCTGCCCATCTAGAAAGTCCCATGGATTATAAAGGGTTCCCATACTTTGGATCAATCATTGATCAAAATGAAGATTGCAGTCAAGAAATTAAAAGAAGACTAAGACTGGGAAGGGCAGCTATGAAAGCACTACACAAGATCTTAAAGCGCAAAGACATAAAACTGACCACTAAAATTAGGATAGTCCAAGCAATTGTATTTCCCATCACTGGTGTTAGAGAATAGTAAAATACTAAATATACGACTCTGAGAGCTGGACAGTGAAGGAGGCTGACAGAAGGACAATTAATTCATTTGATTTACCTTGTGGTGCTGGAGAAGTGTGCTGAGCAGCCAAAAAGTGTAGGTAGCCATAAAGTCAAACGAATGGATTCTGGAACAGATCAAGCCTGAACTCTCCCTGCAAACCAGGATGACTAAAGTGAGACTGTCATGCTTTGGATGCATCATGAGAAAATGCATCACAAGAAAAGACAATAATGGTAGGAAGGGTGATGTGTAGTAGAAAGAGAGGAAGAACACTACTAGATGGATAGACTCAAGCAAGGAAGCCATAGCCCAGAGCCTGCAGGACCTGAGTAGAGCATTGAGAACTGGGGGTCTTGGAGGTGTCTCTCCCATGGTGTTGCCTTGAGTCAAAATTGACTTGAAGGCAGTTAACAACAGCAACAACAATGAACAGTAAGAATTTCTGTATACAGAACAGTTATGGATCCTTAACTCGAGGTTATGAAACTGTAACTGCAGTACTGAATATCAGCCTGCTACTTTAGTCCCTTGTGGAGAAAAATGGAAAAAGGATAGCAGAGTAATTTACTCTGCAATACTATATGCACTTACTTTGCAGAAAGCTCTGTTGAATCCTGTGGAACTTTTTCTGGACCAACACTTATAGGATTACATTGTTGTGAACATAAGCACATTCAGAGATCACAGGATTTCTATAAAAAGAAGCAGCAGCAGTGAGATTACTCATAACTGGACAAATTCAAATTGACAGACTTTTAAAATATGCATTCATAAAGGAAACAGATTGAACTGAAACCCTGCGTACATTGGAAAGAATTATTAGCACATTCTCACAACTGGTTAGAATAGTTAACTTAAAGTTCTGGACAAATGTAAGAATGACATTTTTTTCCAAATTTTCTGTTTTCCAAATTTATTATATAATGACTTCTTATATATTTATTGGTGAAATTATTTTTTTTCTGGCATTTGGAGGCTTCCCAGGACATAAAAAAACATGAGGTCAATTTGTGTTTTAGCTCTGAACTATAAATGTTTATGACTATATTCCTAATGTTCTGTGGTTATTGTGCACTTACCTCATCCACGGGGATTTCTATTTAATGATCAATGAGATCGTGCTGTCACTGCTCCCCCCCCCAGACAATTTCCTAGGATTCATAAATGTGGTAATGAAGGGGAAAAAAAATTCAAATCCCAGACTATAATATGCTCTACAACTGACTCTTAGTTCATATCTGGGGAATCTCAAGCCTGTTTGAGACATTGTAGTAAACA
Source organism: Urosaurus nigricauda (assembly GCA_034509955.1). Classification (NCBI taxonomy): domain Eukaryota; kingdom Metazoa; phylum Chordata; class Lepidosauria; order Squamata; family Phrynosomatidae; genus Urosaurus; species Urosaurus nigricauda. The sequence continues at coordinate 44,849,144 of JAOEGL010000003.1, forward strand.
TGTGGATTAATATTACATTTTAAAAAATCAGCTATGATGAAAGCTGCTTAGGAGGAAGCTGCTATTGATGCCTCTGATAGCTTTTTATGCATACAAATAGTAGCTTTGAAGGGGTGACTTTTGTAAGGAGTGTGGCCAAAGAGCTAAAGAAATAATCTTTCACCTGTGATATGCTCCTGAGCCACCTGCAGTGGCTGCAATTTTAAGTAATTAAAACAGTAGAACATTCATTCTAGTTGGGACTAACAGTAGGCATCAGGACACAGAGTCTGCAGACTGTATTTAAAAAGAAACTTATTGCCACCTGTATTCTTTCTGACCCCCACCTTTTCTAAAATTTTGCTTCTTTTGCTGCACTAGGGCCCGATCTAGATGGGCCTTAAAGAGCACGATAAGGGCTCTTTAAGGCGCCATTAGGGTTCGTGAGCACGCAGCTCATGCGAGTGTCATCACATCAAAGCTTTTACACAGCGTGTGTATGCACAGCAAAGCAACTGCGCAGCTTCTAGACGGAGCTGCGCAGTTGCAGTGGCAGAAAGGCGCCAAATGGCGCCTTTTTTGAAAATCGCGCCACAACTGCGGCGCAAAAAAGGAGCAGGATTTGCCTGCTCCTTTTTTGTGGCAGAGCTTCACTGCAGCTTCTAGCTGCTGTGGTGAAGCTCTGCAGCACAAAAAGTGGCTCCAGACCGCCTCTTTTCGGCGGTCTGGAAAGCCCCTAGGATAGTAATCCTTGCCCTTCTTTTGTAGGATAATAGTCTTTAATGCTCATTTAAGTTCAGTAGATGAGGGAGTGCATGAAATAGTAAAAGGGGGGCATTCCTGGAAGGGGGAAATAAGTTTCCATGTTGTATGAACTTTCAAATTACTTAAAATTAACAAAATGAAGGGGGAGAAAGAGGATGAATTATAGCAGAGTTAGGCCAGAGTCTGCAGACTTAAAAAGAAACAAAGAAAATAAAATTCCCACTAAAATCCTTTCTTTTCACCTTCCAGATTCATTTACTGGGTTTTGCATGTGTTCATAGTGTTCACATGGCAATTGACATATACATCCATCAAGAAATGTGTGGAATGCCAGGAGTTGCAGCCTAACATTTGAAAGGCTGCACAGTTCCTAATATTTAAAAGCTCTTTACTTTCTCAGAAATAAGTCACCCTCAATGCGTCTATCTGAGTTTGTTTGAATTGGGGATGTTAAGGATTAAAGCATGGACTTCATGCACCCATTCCTGTGGTCCTTCCACAACAGTATTTCCTTGGAAGTGTAAACTTGATCCAAAACTTGTGGACTACTTGCAAGAAAGAAACAGGAACAAATACTTGGTGGAGTAGGGCAGCTGTGCATAGTATTACAGTTATTTTCCTTTCTATGTTAGTCTATTGTATATGCAAATATGCACAGCAATTTTTGTTTGAAGAAAAGGCACTGCCAAGCAAAGAAGCTAAGAAAAGAAAAGAGACACCTTCAAATATTTGAGAACTTATTTCTGGCGTCAGTTTTCTTTAATCTTATTATTTGTTCCTCAGTATGTATTGCTATCTCTTTCTGCTGAGGCTTTCATATTTATTGTTGGGATTGTTTGTTTAACCTCATTGCATGCATTTGATGTTTCTATGGATATGTCAAATATTTAACATTCATTGGGACAAAACAGAATTGAAAGTTTCTTATTTATATACCACCTTCAAAGACCCCTCTGCACCCCTATGGAACTGCCTGGCTTTTAAGATTATCTTCAGAGGCATTGTTCTCAGAGGCTTGGTAGCAGGTGAACAAAGATAAACCTTTTATGTGGCAGTGCCTCTCTTACAGAACTCTCAGTTATGGAACACACTTGGTTCCTGCCTTGATGAATTTCTTTGCCCAATTTAAACACTTTCATTTTCTCATATTTTCCCCTATTTTTGTTTTTGTCATGTCATTCATTCAAACTGGTATCCACTGGAGTATAGTTCCAGGACCCCCATGGATACCAAAATCCATGGGTGCTCAAGTTCCATTAAATACAATGACATAGTAAAATGGTAAAATCAAGATGTGGAGAAAGCCTGTAGAACCTTTGAGACTAACCAAAAGAAAGAAATTGGCAGCATGAGCTTCTGTAGACTTCAGTCTACTTCCTCAGATACATTTGGTGATATCAACTTACTCAGATACATTTGGTAAAACTAGATAAAATCAAGGTTTGTTTTTTGGAGTTTATATATTTGTTTAAATATTTTCAAGCCATGGATGCTTGAATCTGTGGATATGGAAGGCTGACTATAGTATAGTATATATAGGAGATATGTATTGGGTGGTCTTCTTCTTCTTCTACTACTACTACTATTTATTTATGTCCCCCTTTTTTTCCAAAAACTGCAACCCAGAGCAGCTCGGAATATTAAAAGATCAATACAGTTAAAAACATGAAAGAGTGATACATTAAAACAGAATTAAAGTGTTACAATATAAAAATAGATTAGTTATTCTCAGTGCTATCTTTGTTACAAAGTTATGAAGTACCTTTGCCCACCCCACCCCACATACCCCACACAAGTGCAAGTTTCAGTTTGGCTTTGGTGTCTGGCTTTTCGACCAGGTTTAGAGGGTTTATCGACGAATTCAGTGGAAGAGACAAAACAGCAGTTGAATTTCATGAACAAAGCAAATATGCTAACTATGAATTGGAAGTAGGGGAACTAAGTAATACAGTGATTCAGACCTGTGTTGTTCTAGCAGAGGATAGATCAAAAATAGGCAATTAAGTATCTTCCAGGATTCTGTCCAGGCCTCGCTACAAACATCTCAGTCTTCAAGGTTCCAGATTCGTGAAGAGTCTTCTACTCTTTAGGAGATATTTATTTCTAAGAGCCATTTTGGTTTTAAGGAACATGGTTCTTATGGGTCCCACAGCTTGTATTTTATTGACAGGAGGCTTCAGGTGCACTTGTAGCTTCAGGTGCCAGCATTCTGTAAGGCTGGCGGATCATTCAGCATCTCCTAAGTCCATGTTTGTGGTAGCTCTTGTAGGTATAGCTCCTGTCTTTAGGTTATTCAAATTACATTGTATTGCTGAAGGCCCAAGTGCGGTCTCTTTGGGAATATTGATTGCACATGTAGAGTTCTAGAACAGAGTAGTGTTTTTCAAAGGGATCTAGCTTATAGCAAGCAGAGAGATCACGATCCTATTCCATACCCTGCATCTCAGGGTGTTGCCAAGCAATGGTCTCCACTTTAAATGAGTCTCTTTCTGAAGTGATCCAAAATCTGAAACGTTTGGAGCTACAACACAAGTAGGGTAGTATGTATATTTGCAAAGCTGGAGAGGGACACAAGTCTATAGACATGAATAAACTACCAGAACTGCTGCCGCCACCACCTCAAAGGCAGAAGTGAGTGAGTGGAAGGCTCCCTGGAGATCTCTTGTATACTAATCAGGTACCTCATATAAAATAAAATGGTGCAGGATTTGTGGGCTGCAGAGAGAGAGAAAGAAATGATGAGATTTCAAAAGCCAGCTTTTTAAAAAAAAAAAATGCATGGAGTGAATGTTTTGATGACTGGGCGGCAGTGAGAGGGGGCAAGGAGCACTAGAAGATGTCAGGCTGTGGCCTAGTCTGCACTGATCTGCAGCCTGAAATCCAAGTTGCTCTCTTCAACTACCTCTTTTTATGCATCAGTCAGGTGCCTTATATAAAATAAATTTTTGGCGCAGTATTTGTAAGCTGCAAAGCGATTTTTGAAATATATATTTTAAATATCTTTGTTTATAGCACCTTGTTTACCTATATAATATTTCTCTATTACAGATGGAATTGATCTTTGAATAAACATAGGATTAGAGCTTCACATCTCACCTATCACTCCCATAGTTCCATCTTCTTTTGTTTTTGCTTAAGCAGTGTCATGCTATTGAAGCAGTTACATCATTGTACATGATAGGGATATATCTAAAACATTGGCATATCTTCATATTCCATTGGCACAAATAGACTTTCAAGTAATGCTGGAAGAATATGTTGGCTTTGTAAATTAATTTAGTGTTGTTGTTGTTTTTTGAAAAATTTTATTGATTTTTTTAGAAAACTACACATTAGGTTACATATAGTTGCATATAAAATATACATATCGTGTTTCAAACTATCAAAATAGCCATTAATATTGTTCAACAACTGTTCAGTTTGGGTCACTTTTAGATTTTTGTCTAGCTACACAGTGTGCTAATGTTCTAGGAAGCATAGTTTGTGTTTTTCCTTTATACATTTTTACCTTAAGACTTGTTTAGATCTAATTGTCAAAGAGAAGTCTGTTTTAATCATTTCCACCGGTTTACCACAACACACTGTGTTTAGGTTGATTATTTTCAGGAAATAATTCATATTCTAACAGAAGCACCTAGATCCTTTATAAAACATTTTCAAAACCCTGAAAAGGGCTTCTGTTATGGATTTTTTTAGTGTACTTAACTTAGATGGCGCTATTAACATGAGCATTCAGAATGCATACTTTTTGTGCCACAGGACTTCAGAATCACCACAGGTCTTGCTGCAGTTTTCTTTATATAGATACAGTTTTATATATAAAGGTTGTGCTTTTTGCTTCCATTATGGTCTATTTCTGCATATGCGTTTAAAAGTGGTATCTATTTTCACAAGTTATTGGCCTTAAGAGTCTGGAGAAAAGATGCTTGGTCATCAGAGAGTACTTATTCTATGGTCTAGTTTTGGATATAATGCTAAATAATAGGAGTGTAGAAATCTGTTTGCTTGAATGTTCCCCCATCCTCACCCTAGATGATGAGAAACCTTTACAACACAGCAAGCCAAGGAATTGCAAAGCTTTCTGTATATCACCAATGTACTGCTATGGTGCTCTGTCTTGCAGCTGAAGTGGTTTTAAGAGGCAAAACAAAACATAGAGCTTTTCTGCAAGGTTCATTTATAGTGTTGTCTTTATTCAGGCAGTTTCTCCCCCCACTTCTACTTTGTTTACCTCCCAACAAACAAAAGAGACAAGCCTAAAATAAAGCCTGAACGTTTTGCCTGTTTTATTGGGAGAGAAACCAGTCTAGAGAAAAGAAGGCACCTGTGCTCTGACAAACAGTAAGCAAGCTACAAAGCAAACTTTAGCTACTTCATAAGAGACACAACTAAAAGTTGATATACAGAATAAGTAGACAGTGAAGACTCACAAGGTAACATTACTCCTTAAAACACACAACCATGTGTGCATTAGTTTCCATTCCATTTAGAAAATAAACAAAGTTCCTATAACGTTCAAAAACAATTGTCATCACTTAGCATTGTAAGAGGAATCAATTGTAGAGATATATAACCTCTCTACTAGTCTGCATTTGGCAATGCCATCTAAAACATGAATCTCCAAACACCATGAGTGGAATATTCATAGGATCATCTTTTGGTGAACTAAAGGTAGTCCATTGTTGTAAACATTTAAGGTCCCATATCAATCATTTGAGAATTTATCACTGTGCAACATTTTAAAAAGAATTCAGATATCTTTCCAGTGTTGACAATAGGGATTTCCCCAAACTATCCTGCTGGACCCTTAGATTTATAATATTTAGGTTCCATTGATTTGCATGACTGCTAAGAATAACATCTATGACGAAATAGCCTAAGGGCCTATCGAGTGTAGTATTCTGTTTTTGCAATAGTTCCACTGATGCCTAAGGGAGACCCATAGGCAAAACAGAAGCTCATAATGTTACCTAGCAACCTTGCATCGTATCGGGGAATGCTGTAGTTTACCCATGTGCAGTGTGAAGAAGTGTTTCGTTTTATCTGCCCTGAATGTCTCACCATGTAGATGACTTCACAATCTAGTTTTATAAATATATATTATTTTTTTCCTATGCACATTCCCCACATAACTTGTAATTTTATGTACCTCTGTCATTTCCCTCCTTATTCAATTTTTTTGGTAAGAAAAACAGCCCAAAATATGTTGTCTCATTTGCTCTAACTCATGAGTGGGGAACTGTGGGATATTTGGAGTTTCATGAACTACCAGAAATATGTTTTTTTTTTAAAAATCCATCAGAAGGACTGCCAGTCCCAGAAAAACCCAGAGGAGTAAAGATAAACAACCACCCAAAGGGAAGCTGTTTATACCATACATCAAAGGAGTCACAGACAAAATAGGGAAAGTGGTGAGGAAATACAACCTCCAAATGGTTTATAAACTGACAAGAAAATCCAGCAAAATGCTGCGCTCAGCCAAGGACAAGAGAGACACAGCCACAGAAACTTACCGCATACCATGCAGCTGTGAACAAGTCTACTACAATACATATCACAAAGCCATGGCAGTTAAAGCGGTGTCAAATTAGATTATTTCTACAATGAAAGCTAAGTTCCACAGATCCAACCAGATCCAACCATAACTTCGAGATATATTTTCTAGTTAATTTTCTAGTCAATCACCACCACTTCAGAACCCATCATTCTATTGATCTTGATGTTTCATGTTTAATTTACAGAATTGATTACATATTGTTATGTTGAGGAATCTCATATTTGTATTATATGTATATGTACACACTAATACACACGTGCGCGCGTGCACACACACATGTGCATAAAACATTAGAATGCAAATAAGGAGTGGTGGAAATAGGTTTCAAAAGAGAAAACACACAAAAAAGATTGCATTAATATGATGGCAATTAGATTTTATTTTATTTTTTGTCCTGTTCTTTTTATAGCTACCTCCATGCTGTTTTCATGAATTGATTTTGCTTGGGAGAACTGCTTTTTTTTGGGGGGGGGGCACAGATGGAAGGAGCAGAGTTTCAGGATTCTGGGATTTTAGCTAGACTGCTGACATGGTGTCTGGGCTCCCACAGTGGCCAATTCTGTGTTGTGGGGCATGCATGAACATTTCCCCCCTCCCTGGCACTTGAATAATAAATCGAATTCAGAAGTATGCTGCCTCTGATCCTGGAAATAGTATATACGGTAGCTATCATGACTAGCCACAATTCATAGCCTTATTCTCCATGACAAATGGGGATTTGACAAATTAGATTTATCAGCTATCATAAGAAAACATGAACTGTGTTGGCTGTAGTAGTGTGAGGTTTGGATGGTAAAGAAGTCAGATTAAAATCCTTGCCAAACTATGAAATCCACTGGGGGAGTCTCAGGCAAGTCACTGAGACTTTCAGATAACCTAACAGAGTTTTAAAGGCATGGTGCTATTCTGAAGTCCCTGGGATTGATTTAAAAAGACCCTAGATAACAGCCTAGAATAGGCATCTCAGCTACTAGTTCTGTTACCGTGATTTTTTTTCTACTTGAAATAAATGAAAATGGCTGCAGGAGAGCTAAAAAAAGACACAGATAAAGAGTATACTTGTATATTGCTTACTAAAAGATGTCATTAAAAAAACCCCATAAACTGCCTGTCTCTTCATAAATAAAAGCATAGATAGTCCTTAGAATATTTGAAGTATGGCATTAAGCCACCTTTTATCCTGCTGCTGGCATTTCTTCCTTCAAAGAGACATTGCCGCCAGTGCTCAATTCCATTCAGGGAATGAGTCCTTGAAATTGATGTGCTTTTGCTGCAGTAGCTGATGAGCATTCAAAACAACCTCTTGTCTGTTTAAAGTACAGACCTTTGGGTGAGTGACAAGTTTAAAACAACCAAAAGGCTTGCAGCTCCTGAAATAACCCGTATGAATGCCAACCCTGTTTGCCTATGTTCATGGGGACAAAGGAAGCTTCCAAGTGTCACTCACATTATCTAGTCCAATATTGTTAATTCTGATTGACGATAACTATCCAGAGATTCAGGGAGGATTCTTTCTTAGCCTTTCCAAAAGATTTCTAGTTCTCTTGGGTGGTTCCCCCAGGCCTGACCTAGTTTCTAAAAATAATAAAGATTAAAATTAAAAAAAAAATCAAATGGTACTGAGTGTTTCTACTGTGGTGTGTTGTGGTTTATTGAGTGTGTATATTATGCTGCAAAATTTGGTTTTCTATTAATCAGCATAGGAAGCTGCTTTATTCTGAGTCATTGATCCTTATAGCCCAGTCTTTTAAACTGGCAGTAGCTGTACTTTTCTAGCTGCTTCTAGGGATCTCTTGCATTTTTGCAACCAAGACTATGTATGAGTCTGCTTAGTTTCCAAAATCAAATGAGATTCAGTGTGTCCAGGCTAGAGTGGTGGTGATATTTTTCTTTTAACGCAATTGACTAAGTTGCTAGGGATGCTTCATTTATTTCCCCAGCATTTAGTATTTCAGTTTTAATAAGGCAAATATTGGTAGTGGATTAGGAAACAAATCTCTTGTCAACCAATACATTCCTATCTTTTTTAAAATATATATATATATCAAACGTTCTTTTGAGATTTTCTAATTTCTCAGAAATGCTGTAGTTACATTCTTAGGATGCTTTAGCTATTATGGCTTCATCTGCATTGCAGAGATAAGGCAATTTGACAACCATAGTTCAGTACTATGGAATTCTGGGATTTGTAGATACCTTTTTGTTTTTTGTACCCTTGCTTCCTCTGTGTTTTATTTAAATAAAATACAAGGTTGATGTACTGTTTGTGTTGGAGAAACATGGGAGACAATCTAGTCATGGACTTGTACTGGCAGAACGGTCACACAGCAAAAGGAAGGGGTGATCAGTTCTCTCCACTGCATCCCCCTGTGCATCCCAATATCAGCTCGGGAAGTCTTGGAAGGTTCCCAGGGCCAGTGTTTGGGCACATATCTACATACACTGGCATCACTAGGAGTGTGTGGTGGCTCAGACCACAACAGGTGACACCCCAGAAGAAGGGTGACACCTGGCTGAGCATAACCCACCTCCCTGCTCTGTCCTGTTTTAGTTATGAGTAGAGCAGTGGCAACAGCGAGGGAGAGTGCTCAGCGCACCCCCACCTCCCTGCCACTCGCCATTCTACTCACAAGGCATTAAGATGTGTATGTGTGCCTTTTTGGTCCTGACCCCTGCACTGATGACATCCCGGGCAGTGACCCCATTTTCTACATGCCTAGGTATATGCTGGTTGCTTTAAATTTGAGTGGAAAAAATGTTATTGGTTATGCAAAGTAGTCATTTTGCCCAGAACCTGACACCCTTGCAAATAATGTAACCCGCTCCGATTGGTTGACAAGAGGAGTGGGCTGCTATTATTATTATTATTATTATTATTGCAGGAAAAATTTTGCTTCATGGTAAACATAGTATGCTAGTACTGCAAAAAATGGCTAGTGTGATATTTGACCATATTTTATAGTTGTGATCATTATCATTAAAGCTTTATAAGGCTTACACTTGACATATTTGATGGTTCACTTCCTGCCATATGCTACACTGTTTGATGTTTGATAGAGGTACCAACTGTATTTCAAGACAGAACATTAAGCGTTATATAAAATGTTTGGAAACATATGCTACAAGAAATGGGGTTAATCTTTTACATGTTACTATTATGGTTAATAAGAGCATGCTAATATTCCCCCCCCCAAAAAAACCCAACCCATTAACAATTGGTAACTTTATTAACCTTTTTTGTTTGTTCAGTTGGTTTTTTGTTTGTAGTTTTAGTAGAATGAATACTGTTTACTCATAACTTTGAAAACATTGTTTTTGGTAGTCCTTTTGGGGAATTTTGGCCATTTTAATGCAGTTTAAAAATAATTAAGAGGTATCTATAAAGGAACATCTTGACAAATTCAGTAAACATTTAATGAGCAGTGCATAATATTAGCGAGTACTTGCCTAATGTTAGCAAGTAAGAAAGTAGTTGGCAAATCAATTTTAAAAAATAACATTCTAAGCTCCAATAGTTCCTGGATTTATTGACCACTGATTCTAGATTTATGGTATTAAGAAGATGACAAAAGTTGATGTTGCTACTCTTCTTTTTGTTACATTGAACCCTCATCTGAGAGATAATAATGCATCAAGTGAGTTCTATTGTGTTTTCTGAGAAATCCAATGTATTTAAAGGGAAAAAGTGTCATAATTACAGGAGTGTTTGTGGGTATAAAATGAATGGTATTCCACAGCATCGAAATAATGTTCATAAAGCACATGTTAATATGAGGCAGAACAGAAAAGAAGAACTGACAGATTTTCAAATAAATATGTAATCAACATAACTTCTGTTTTCTAGACCAGTGGTTCTATATCATACCCGGGGAGACATGAGAGTTGTTCAAAGGGGGAGAGCAGAAAACTTGGGTGCTCTAATCCCTCTTCCTCTGTTTCCCAAACCTTTACTGTAGTAGAGGAGAAGAGAAAGACAAAGAGGACACAAAGAGCCTCTGCCTGAGTGTGGAGGTGAACTATTTCCTTATAAGATGTAAAACTATGAATATACTTGAATGTGTGACTGAAAATACACACATTAAGCAAACAAAATATTTTAATTCATATACTATATCAAAGCGGGGTAGGGGGAATCTGGATGTAGATGTAATGGGGTTACAAGGATATAAAGTTTGAGAAACACTTTGCCCGTATGCTAACTCTATGCTTTCTACCTGACTCTCTCCTGAAAAAGCTTCTAGGGAGCTCCCCAAATCAGGAAACCAATGCAAAACATGAAGGACAATATACATTTTATTTATTTGCAGAAAGATCTAGCGTTAATAATACACCAATAAAAACCACTCGTTGCTGAGGGAAATGTTCCCTATTGCCAGCATGTCACTTGACTGCTGTGGTGATCTTTGCAAGTAAATGTCTAATATGTGGTGAACCATCTTCTGATTTTAAAAAAAGAAAAAACACTGTGCTACTACAGAAATAAGGCATGTGTGTGGGGAGGGGGTTGGCTTTTTCTGTTCAATGATGGTATATGTTTAGCAAACCATTGCCTAATTTTTAACTGGTAAGAAGTAAAGACTCCACCACACTTCATTAATAGTGTTGAACCAAGCTGTGCTTTGTATGGAATACCAAGATTTATATTCAAGTAAATGTCTACTTTCAAAGAACACAATATATTAACATCTCAACATTCCATAAATATATTCATATTTTCTTGGTTTATTTGTGGCATCTATGACTGAAATGGGCATATTCCTCTGAACTGAATCAGGTGTTCACCAAAGGTTAGATCTGCCCCTGTTATGTAACATGCTTGAAGTTGCTCAACAGACATAGTTCACATAGCCTGAAAAACAGTTGGTTGTTGAGTCTTAAGTATAGTGTGAGTTCACAGAATGTCTTCAGACTCATTGTTGTGAAGTGGCAGCACCCTTAGATTGGATGCCACAGGCGTCTATTAAACACACATCAGGAGCAGTTGGCTAGTGTATCTTCTTGAGTTCAGTGTTAAGAGTCTTCCTTGCTTTGACAGTTTTCTCCACATTCTGTGTCCTAAAGACATATGCCCTCTCTGTTCTTCCCCTCAAAAAGTATTTTTAGTTAGAAAGATCTACTAGAATGTTATATTTTTTAGAAAATGAGTACTTTTTATACAGCGACTTGAGCTAATATGATTGGAAATGCAGGAAACCCAATAAATAAAATGAGTGTATAGCAGAGTGAACTATCTAAGCAGAACTGAAAACATTTCCTTCTCTATAATTAAATTTGTTTTTCATTTGTCTGTATTTATACTGTTTTATTAACATTTAACTGCACAACATTTGTAATTGAATATGAACTTCAAAAAGCTGTATTGGCAGCACCATTTTTATTTCTACCGCTTCACCCTCAAAATGAAAGACAGATAGACAGCTATCTAGTTAACCAGAGCTGGTAATAGTACCAGATACTCTTAATTAAAACTTGCATTTTTAAAGCTTCTTTGATGTGCATTTCCCATATAAATTCCTTGTGAAAATAGATTTCATAATTAAACTAGAATCATGACAGCCATTAGTGGGTAGAAGTAAAAAGGAGCAGAAGCAAAGGCAAAACTAAAGGGGTGGGCAACTGTCAAGAGTGTGGCAGTTAGAGTGGCCTTCTGTGGATTTTGGAGGACTGGCATCCCATTTTCACATCCAAACCCCAGGTAATTTTTTAGTGCCTCCAATGTCCAGCAACACACTCCAAAGCCTATGGAAGCTGTTACTTGCTCTTTTGCTATGCATTTCATACCACTAACAGGCATTTCCTGCCTGGGGAGGGGGGGACTAGTCTAATTCTGGAACAGGTGAGGGTTCTCTATAGTATTCCTCATTATTTGCTTCTCAGCACTCAGGAAAATCCCATCATGAGATTCTTCATGCTTCAGATTTTTTTTAGTCTATCCTTGCTTTTTAAATGCGGAAAACATGTTTATGCATAGAAAATATGTTACCTGTGCAAGAAACAATGTATTTATTTTGTGTAGAATTACCTAATTGTCTGTAAACTTTAGAAACACAATCTTGTTTGTCCAAAAGGACTATGGCCCCACCCTTATTGGCACGTTTAATGACTATATTATCATGCAGTTGCATTTTCCTTTACTCACCCCTAGAATTCCTGTATTTATGTCCTTCCTAAGGTTCATTAATCCAGTCATTCTCCATTCTTCTCTGGATGACCCAATTTTGTCAGGGTCTAATTCTTTTCTAAAGCCCTTAGCTACATATTTGGATTCATTTTTAGCCTCTGTTGTTTCCCTGTCCCCCTCTTATTTAAAAAATACCAGGGAGTTCATTAATAAGAAAGAGAACAGGCAGCTCTATGTCTTCCATGGTGCTGATCACCTGAGACATTAGTGGCATATCAACTTCAATTTCTTATGAACAGGAATGCTTGAGACTGTCATAAATAAGAGAGAGAATTCAATATTCCCACATAGTTTTCATGAGTTTTTGGTATTATCTTTGAAAAAAAAAATATTTTCACTTCAGCACTGAGTGTGGCTGATTTGTTATGGCTCATTAGGAACTGAATGTTATCCTTAATTCTGGGGTTAATCCATATAAAGATATTTTCTAATTTCTAATATGAGATACATTCATGCTATTTTCATATTATTTAGTTACCATGTTCACAATTCCAGTTTTCCATTTTTGGATATTTTGGTCAAGAATACCATCAAAGTTTCTAGCTACAAGAAACATTCTGATAGAAATTCTGTATTGCATTACTCCAGATGCTGCAATCACTCCTTAAATTCACAGTACTCTCAGTTTTTAAGAACAAAATGAAATGTTCTTTGGAAGAGGATTTCCATCCGGAAAGTTTCAAGAAATAGAGGTTATTCTAGACACATCATCAATTTTTCATATCACAGGGCTTCTCAGATTGAATATCAACAATTGTTCATACCCAAATCTAAGAGCCTGTATAGACCGGGACTTTGTGCTGGCCTGTGGGCAGAGTTAGGGCACATTATCCACACACTGTGTGCCCTAACCCTGGCCCTAGGGTGCCATTTTGGCATGTGCCAGTCTCCATGGTGCACATCATCATGACAACCATCTGGTGCTGCATCCACATGATGCAGCACCAAAAAGACATCATAAAGCTCCACTGCCGTGGCTATGACACCCCTTGGAGGGCACAAAAAGGAACCACTTTTTGTGGCTCCTTTTTGTGCTCTCTGGAGACCAGATTTGGGCTGCACCATGAGGTTGCCACGGCCCCGATCTGGCCAGTAAAGGGGCAGCTGTATGCCGCCTGTCTGTACAGCCTCTAAGTCATCTGGGGTAAAATTTTATGGGCAAAACCTTTTCCTCCCTTATCCATCAAGACAGATACTCCAGGAATTAGTTTTTCTTTTCTGTAAAAATGAAGAACACAAAGATTTACATATCTACTATGAAATGATGTAATTTTAATGGATTGTTAGGGATATCTTGCTACATATAATAAACTTGATGAGCAATTAGTCACTGTGTAGGATTTGTTACATGGGCTTAGATCCAGCAGAAGTTAATTTCACTTGAGTTAATCAAGGCTACATTATCACATGGTCAGGGATTAGATGATGAGCTATAGCCTTGAATAAAAATTGCATTTCTCCAGCTTTGAAAGAGCTCTTCTGTCATGTTTGTTTCCACCAGCCTCCTGTGATAAAGTCCTAAGAAAGCTTGTCAGGACCATCCTTTTCTTTAAATTTTTAAACTAATTTTTATATTAGCTTTATTATTGTTGTTGTTGTAATAGTTTTAGCATTTTCTTGGTGATTTGTTTTGATTCTACATGATTAAATCATAGTTTTAGTAATTGTATTGTTGATTGTTTTTATATATTGTTTTATAAACCTTGTAAATGAAAGGACAAGAAATGTACCATATATACCCTCCCGCCAGTCCATCTGCCTTGGTCCTGGCCCCAGAGGGAGAGAAGAACCACTGGACCTCATCCCCTTTCCCACCACCTTTCCGGTCTCCTCCTTGTGTTGTGTCTTTTAGATTGTAAGCCTAAGGTCAGGGAACCGTCTAATTTTAAGATTGTATGTACAGCACTATGTAAATTTACAGTGCTATATAAATAAAGGTTAATAATAATAATAATAAGAAGTTGAACTCATGTCAACTATAAGTCAAGGGCAGATCTTGGGGCCGAAATTATGGACTTTGGGGCATGTAATGAAAGATGTAAATGGAAAAACAAAGGAAAACAATGCCAGTAAACTTACAGAATTCCAGCAGTGATAACTATTTATGATCAAATTAAGGACTGGATGGATAAGAGAGTAGAGGGGGTCAGTATGTCTAGGGCAGGTTAAATTCTTGCCTTTCACCAGGGTGTGTGTGTGTGTGTGTGTGTGTGTATGATTTAAAGTACAGTACTTACATTGACTGATGGATAAGTCAACTCAGGTTTTTGGGGTCAATTTTTAAACCTAAATTTCTAGTCTTATACATGAGTATATATAGTAAATCCTTTGAAAATTAGAGTGTTTCAATTTTTTTATTATTTTCATAAAAGAAAAAAAAGGCGGGGAAAGGAAAGCAGCTTAGTTGATTGTGAAGGAAAGCCACTTCATGAATAAGGAATGCTGGAGCACAAAAGTGAGATGGGAGAAAGAAGTAAAGGTTGCAGAGCATTCGAGCTTCACTAGAATAAGAGGATAATGATGACGAGAACATGCTGATAGAAATGTAATCAGGACACATTGGTGAAGAGCCTTAAAAGTAAGAACAAGGAGTTTAAAAGTGATGTGGAGAACAAAGAAGAGCCAGTGTGAAGCCTTAAAGTGTAATAGCATAACTAAAGTGATGGCAGGAAAAAAATAGTTCTGTTGAGGCATTTTGACTTGATTGAAAAGGTAAGAAGATGGGAAGCTAGTGAGAAAATTAGAGTAATCACAATGAGAAATGGCCATGATGTGAAGAAGAATTCTTTCTCCACAGAGATAAAGGAAAGAGACTGAATTTTGCTGTTACTGTGCACAAAAAACTGGCTAAAATCCTGGAATAGATTTGCAAAATGGAGGAGAGAGTTTGTATGATTACACGCATGTCCAAAGTTGCATTAAAGCTCAGTTATTTTTGGAAAGTCAAGTATTCTTAATTTTGTCACCTATAGAATATACTTTAGGGGGCTATGGGGGTATTGATTTGAATATGGAGAATATTGATTTTAAAATCTCAATCATGTTCTTTTAAAAACCCACCAAAATTATATGCAAAATTTTATTTGAAAATTTCTGGAAAAAAGCATGGATTACTGAAGACTTATCCAGATGTAGTAACCACTAGAATCCCTCTCTCCTCTGAGTCTCCTCTCCTCTCCTCCCCTTCTCTCTCTGTGAAGAACATCACACCAGTGCTTAAGTGCTGATAAATCACCTCTCAAACATAAAGGAATTGTCTGTGTGTGAAAGCCTGGAATGCTTCCTCAACATCAGAAAATCATTGGCTCCTTCTAGCATCACTGAATTGTTCAGAGGGAATTCCCTTTCTCTGAACGATTCAATGACACTAGAGGAAACTGACGATTCCCTGACATTGAGGGAGTACATCAGGCTTTCACACATGCATGCTTCCTCAATGTTTGAGAGGTGATTTACCAGCGCTTACCCCACTGTAAGCACTAGTGTGATAATCTTCTGTGTGTTTATGTGTATTTATGGTGAACAAGCAATGTGTGAAATATATGACATATTGGAAACTGCCTCTGTTTTCCTCTGCCTAAGGGAGATTTTTAGTGCAGGATGAAGCAAATGCAGTGTTTATCATATTCACTGCTACTACATAGGCGCATTGCCAGGTGACACCCTAAAGGGAGGTGACACCACTGTTTCCCAAACATCTGCCTTTGGGCAAGAATGTGTTATGGCATTCGCCTGCGTCCCTTTAAAACTGTGAAGACACAGTGTGAGTCTGGTATGGCTGAGTGGGAGGAGATAGGAGAGGACCCAAGTTTTCTTAAAAATTAGAGTTTAATTTTTTAAAAATAAAATTATTTATTCTTTTTAAATTTTCTTTTTTAAAAATCACATCTTACCAAATCTCCACTTTAGCCACTTGAAACTATATACATGTAAATACATTTAGACTGTATGTATGATATCATAATTTAAAGATATATTTTAATTTTGTTAGTTGTTTTATGTCACAACTATTGCTATTACATATAATGATGTATGGGAATTACAATTCATGAGTAACTTTAGTATGAAAAACATTACTAAAGATTCTGTATAGGAGGAGGCCAATGGGAGGGAATGGTACCACAAGTTAGAGCACTGGGTGACGCTACTGCTTTCACTTACCTCTTTTTAAAGAAACTTGTATCTTCCCGTTTGTATGTGGTCAGTTTTGACAATCAATCAATCTTGGAAATAAATCTTAGTTGCAAATTAGTAATTTAAAATAAAATCTTTGTATGAAAGATACTTTCTACTGTAAATTGTAGATTAATCTAGCAAAACTGGAAAATAGGCCATCCATTTCCTGAGTACTGGGGAATAGTGTATTGTTTTTCATTCCATGGTGACTTTTAAAGAGAGAGAGAAGGCCATAAAATGGTTGTCACTATAGGAACAGCTTCTCAAACAGCCTGATACAAGTGTACTTATAATTATGAAATTATGCCCTTTTCTTATAAATGGTAGTTGCTGTTGAGTTTAACAACACAATAATCAGCTGCTGTTAGTTTAAAGAAGTTGGCACTGTTATGGGGGGAAATGCACCAGTAATTTGTGGGGGAAACTGAAACCCAGCTGAAAAACGATTCATTGACATTGTTTTAGCATTTGCTAAACATATCAGTTTATTTATAACCAAAGTTCATTCTCTAGACATGCTTATTTTATAGTGGAAAACAACAACAATGCAGATCTTGTGTACTAAACCCTACTTGAGTTTCTTTTTTTCCTCCTCATGGTGGAAGAAATGAAAAGAGAAAATGCAATAACTAAGGTTCAAAACACATTTCAGAAATAATCCAGTTTGACACCACTTGTCAATTGTCCTGGCTCAATGCTAGGAAATTCTGGGAACTGTAGTTTTGTGAGACATTTTGCCTTTTCTGTCAGAGAGCTCTGGTGCCAAAATAAACTACATTTCCCAGGATTCCCAGCACTGAGCCAGGGCAGTTAAAGTGGTCTCAAACTGGATTAATTCTGCATTGTGTTTTGGAGTTAAGATAGGACAACCCAAATTTTCCCATTTCATTGGCTTTTTTATTTTGTTTTGTTTTGGTGTTTTCCTCAATTCCATCACAGCTGCAATAACTCCTGTAGTTCATTGATTTGTGCTGTCATCCTAGAATTGACATGTTTGAATTTTCTTGTGTAGAAGGCTAAATATCTCACAAAATCCCACATCCCAGAATTCATAGCACTGAGCCATAGCAGTTAAAGTGGCATCAAACTGCATTATTTCAGCAGTATAGATGCAGCCACAATCTCATGCTGCAAGTCGTCTGTCAAGTACTCAGTAAAGGATTGTAATTTGCAATGTTTGTAAGCTATACTAACAAACCAGTACTGTCACAAATTGAAACCTGACTGTGTGTCCTGAATATATTTTTGAAGTTGCCAGAAAGAAAATATAAGAATTGGCAAGAATTTTTTCAGAAAACGTATTTATGTGTCACTGTATCTCAGGAGGTCATTCTGCTTGCCAAGATGTCACACTGTTCTGTAAAAAAGAATTTCTACAGGGATCTGATTGTTCGCCAGTTATAGTGATTCTGTTTGACACAGTTTAACACAGCTTTCTCCAACCTGGTCCTGTCCAGATATGGGCATCCAGGCTGGAGGCGATGGAATACTAAGAGGTGTGAAAACTGGTGTGATATTAAAAGGAGGCCACGTTTTCATACATGCTGCCAACCATTCCTTGAACTTTAACTGACAGGTAAGCACATCAACATACCAGCTGTCATTCTTGTATCTTTTCTGTTCTCTACCTCCCTCCTTTACAGCCGCCTTCTTCTTGCACTTTATCTAGGGAAGGAATAATGCTATGCCTTGCAATGTAATAAATAGCTACCAGCTTCAGACACCAGCCTGATGGGAGTGTGGGTATGGCCAGAGGAAAAAAGGAGGGCTGTCCATCCCTCTGTCTCATATTGCTATTTTTCTGTCACAGTTCTGTCTTGCCAGTTCTGTTGGGAAGGGACATTAACAGTCCACTCAGTGAGAGTACACTGATTTCCCTTAGCTCCTTTGCTAAGGGTGACTTTTTACTGTTTTGGGATGGAGGAAACTTCTAATGACTAGTCATAGACTTTGTATACTACTGATAAATAATATCTGTTGTGTAATAACTCATTGTTAATCAATCTGAGGATTTCAACTAGGACTTTTTAAAAGAATATTTACTGGTGTGGAATGAACATAAAGGGCACCTGAAAATAACATGAAAGAGCTTTAAAAAAAACCCTTCATTTTAAATATTTTAATATTTATTTATTCATTCATTCTAGTAAATCTTGAGATGTTCTGGGTGAAATGCAAAACCAGCACTTCCTCTGAAGGACCATATTTGAGAGTCTGTAACATATCCTTCTTATCATTACATCTCATATACACTTTCCTTCTCCCCCTGCCACATTTTGAAACATCTTGGCAATCAGAATCAACAGTGGCGTCCTAAATAAATAAATGGTCCATTTCCATATAAGGTAGACTTATATTTCATGGTCACAACGGAAGATGTCTACTTATGAATGCAGTCAGAACATATGAGAAGAGGAAAGGCCATTATCACAACAGCAGCTAGTGAGAACAGCTTGACAAACGTATTTGTCAATTTAAGAGATTTTGCATCAGCTTCTCAGAAATTCTTTATTTATCTATTTTGCTTGTCTTTCAGTTTGGGACATTGAGCACTTCACCTAAATGTCGATATCAGCATAGCTTTATTCAGCAGCAAGACCTAAATTCCTGTCTTCTATCTTGCCATGCAGTACATTTTGCACTGCACATAATCTTACATTTGATGTTGCCTTCATTCAGTTCTTACACTGCCATTTAAACAGAGTGGAACTTTCCTCATGCCAATGACCTAGACTTGGTTATATGGCAACAGTATCCATAAGAATTATTATTTAGTTCTCTAGAGTGTATTCCCACCCCCTCAAAAAAGATATTTCCTTAGAGTGTTGTTGTTGTTGTTTAATATATTCTTCCAAGTTTCCATTTTTTTCCACAGAAAATTTTGAATATTTTCTGGGAATAGGGCAGAGAGAAAAACATTTTCCTTTCTCCCATTTTTTTCATCTTTTCCATAAGTTTTCATATATCCAGTGTCTACATTTCAGACATTTGCCAGCCTCTGCTTTCTGACCTGACTGCAAACACTGAAGTTTCACCAGTATAAAAGTGACAAAAGAAGTTCAATGAGTTTTTGATTTTGTGTCAGCGTGTGTCTTGACACTGTAAGGCAAGATTCTTGTACTCTCAGTCTCTTGTTGAAGTTGATAATCCATGGGTAGCTGCTGTTAGGCTTCCATCTACACACCTTTTTTTCTAACGTTTTCCTTTACTTTTACCTGGAGCTGGTCGATATAGAAGGCTGTGTTGGCACAAAGAAGATTTGTTTGATCTCTTTTCATGAGCTGTTATTGTTACCTACTTCTTTTTTTAAAAAAATAATGCATTCACAGCTCATTTATTTCAAATAGATTTTAGCTATCGATTCCTCAGGTTTTCTATTTTATTCTTAAGTAGCTGTAAGTATCTTGTGGGTGGGGAGGTGGCTTTTGAGGGTTATATCTGGTGAAAGGTGGTGTCCATTTGGACTAATAGGTTGAACAGGATATCTAATGATGGACAGAGCCTGGTGACTGCAGTATAAATTGTGCTGCCAGGAACGTATTATACTGAGAAGAGAAGTATACTTGTCCCTCCACATTCACTGGGGTTAGGGGCACAGGATCCCCATGAACATGGAAAAACCACAAATAACAAAAACACTTATGTTTTACCTGTCTCTAAACTTCTATGTCCTCTAGCGCAACTCTGTGGTCAACATCTGCCAGACATTGACCAGAATTGCACTGGAGGAGCAACAAATGCCTAGTGGAGTGTTCTCTCTAGGAATCTTTAGGTCATTCAATATGACTTTTGCTTAAAGTTGACCATAGAGTTATGCTAGAGGACCTAGGTATTCCTAGAGAGAACATATTAATAAAGTCCCAGAATAATCAAATCCACAAAAGTCAAAGCCACAAATGTGGAGGGACATGAGTAGAGGCAAATTAGTGTTAGTATTATGTCTGTGAATAAGGAGATCAACTGTAAGGCAGACACAGTCATTTTTTAATCTTAGTAGCTAAAAACCTGTTGCACAGAAATAGGCTTTGGAGGCAAATTAATTCAGAAATTATATGTAACAGGACAAAGTGAGATGGAAGAAATCTACAGCACTCCACCAAATCATGCTCTTTCATCTGTAGAAACAACCCATAGCAAAAAAGAAAATGAAGGTAAAAATGATGCTCACAAAACAAAATGCTGACAGTGAAGGAATCAGTTATCATGTTGGATTGTCTTGAGAAGTATGTGCAGGATACATATTATACATAAATCTTTGAAAACTCAAAGGATTGTTGCTAACAGATAGAGGAAGTTGTTATAGACAGGAGGGTTTTCTGTGTTTTCCTACGCTGATCCAAGTAGCAGTTCATCTCCATTTTTTATTTTTATTATTTATTTATATTTACTTAAATCTCACCATTTTCATATTCAACATTAGAAAGAATATATTTGATCAATCCCTGTACTAAGGCTCATTATTTATTTATTTTTTAAAAAATTGTAAAGTTATTTGATTTTCAAAGTATGTCAGAAAGAAGAAACACTTGAACAACACTTACTAGGATTAAAAGCTGGGATATAAATATGTCAAATAACTTGAAATGTGAATTCAGTATTAATATTGTAGTATCATCAAGGTATTGCAAGCAGTTATGCCAAAGCAAGTGCTTAAGGTCAATGCAAGTATTTGTTTTCTCAGCAGAGGAATGTATGTCTTTTCTTGTTAACTAATCTCAAAAATATTTTTGTTTACTAGAACTGCTACCATCAATTAGTGTAGATCCATTCAGTAAGTGGGATTTACATAGGTATTTAGTGAGCTGACCCTGAGCCCTTGGCTGGTATTGAACTCACAACCTTGGGGTTTGTGGGTGCGTGGCTGCAGTACAGGCATTTAACCACTGCATCAACAGGGCTCCTATTCTAGTTGGGACTACCAGTGGGATTTAAAACAGTATATTTATCTGTTTCATTCCACAGTACATTCCTTGGGCAGGATTCATGTGTCCCTCTGGATGTTATTAGAATGCCACTAACTAGCATAGCCAGTGGTGAGGTATGCTGGGAGTCACAGTCAAACAACTTCTAGAGGGCTTCATGCATAGCCTGTAATGAATTTTGTGGTGCGCTTGGCATAGAAGAACATAGTCTCCAGCTGAAACAAATATTTTTTGTGTTTCATTTTTATTTTTCACTGAAAGAAAAGCAAAGTCAAAGAGCTGCAAAGCTCTCATTTTACTTTATTGAACAAAATAAGTCCATACAGTGTGGTTATGTATGCCATTTTACCTGCTGGGTGTAGATACTGAAGCTAACCAAATAATCAGTGTTATCATTTTATACTATAAAAGAATGAAAATCATTGTAGTGACATAGAGTAACAGAAATAACAGTTTTGTAATGCAGATTCAACACTCCAATGAGCTCTTGTTCTGCACGCTGAAACATTTTTGGTGGAATGCATTTTTTCACTTAATCATATTGGGAGTTCACATAAAAGTGTGGTTTTAAAATTGATTGTATATGTTAAGGGGGAAGTGATCTCATACCTAGATGAACTGATAAAAGAATAATAACTTATTTTATATGTTACATATAAATATGGAAATAACGAACAATATGTACAATAGAACTACATTTAGTAGTATTCCTTTGACAACAGAATTGCTATCCAGTAGCAGACCTGATTCCTTCTCCCTCCAGTGTCCCCCAGATCTGTGGGGAACATGAGGGACTTCTTAAAGGAGGAATGGAAAGGAAAGCTTTCTTGCAGGAACAGGTACTGGTTTGCATAACTGGATGTTGCCCCAAGCCTCTGTGTTTGTTCTATTTGGACATCATGTTGACTTTACAAAACTCACCACTTTGTAAAGTATAGACAGCTGTACTCTGGAGGATCTTTGTTGTCAGAAAAATACGTGCTTGGATAGATAAAAAAAGAGTTATTATTGGATTTCAGTGCCACAGGGTGCATGCATATTCAGATAGTTATGATGGTTTCATATAATACAAACCCAAACACAATAAACTGTTCTTTTTGTCCTTCAAAAATGTATATTCTGATGATAAATCAGAGGAAAGAAAAGCTTTGGTAAAATTAGTGCTGTTGGCACAGACATACAGTTGCTCTGTCCCCCTGACTGTACAGGTTGTACGTTCTTAATCATAGGAAGTAGGTACATGTGTAAGTAAACATTGGGTCTGTTTACACAACATGAGAATTCAGATTCTGTGAGAATTCTGGCTTGTTATTAGTAAGTAACATGCTAGTATATGCTGTGCAGTTGTTTCTGCTTGTGGTAGGATTTGCTAAACATGTTGCCCTGTTTGATGTTCTGGACATAATACAAAAATGTTGTTGTAATTACTGTATAAATTTAGGTAACGTGTGTGTGTGTGTGTGTGTGTGTGTTAACATACAGATGTGTGTGTGAGAGAAAGACCTAAATTTATGTAATAATTGCAACATTTTCTGTGTAAACCCAGAAGAGGGCCTAAAGGCACCAGATCCCATTCAATCTTGGAAGCTAAGCAGGATTGGTACTTAGATGAGACACTACCAATGACTACCAGGTGCTGTAGCCTATATTTCAGAGGGAGAAAGATCCTGGCTTTTCCTAGGCTTCCCCATGAATGCTTCAGTGACAGAAGGAAAGTGGGAAGCCTCTATTATGTTTCAGAAGTGTGACGGGTGATTCCACCTCCTGTGCTTCTGAAACATTTGGGCAACACTTAAAGGAATGTTAGAGAAGTGGTAAGTGCCTTGTGTGACCAACTCCTATGTACTGTATACCTTCCAAGACCAGATCGGATTAAGTGCTTTTAAGGTACTTAGGTTGCTTTTTTGTTTCACATGGCATAATTTAATTTATTGAAATGTGTTGATTTGATTACTTTAAAAGAAAAATAATCAAAAGTAACACATTTTATTGTTAGATTAAATTATACCATGGTGAATAATATGTCTGTTTGGGACTACTTCCAATCAATTTAATTGCATTCACCCCACTCCTAGGATTACATGAGTATGAAAATTTGTCATGCTATCCATTCTTTCTGTAATTTTTAATGTAATTCTCTGATGAAATAATGATAGGTGTGAGAAGAGAAAACTAGCAGCAGAACAGAAATACTTATTAGCATATTACCATATTTTGTTTATATATTAACAGCTGTATTTTAATCGCATCAGCAATAGGGTAGTATTAACATATGTGTACGTGTTAGTTTAACTACAGCTAGTTGTCATTCTATTTATAATCATAAAAGCTACTTTTCTGTTATTCAGAAATATCTAAAATAATTATTTTTAGGATTTTTTCCTTTTTTAATTAGTTAAAAAATTACATCTTAATCCCCCCCCCCGGCACTTCTGAAACATTTCGGCAATGTTTGGGCAACACTTAAGGAACATTTGGGAAGCAGTAAGCGCCCCGTGTGATAAACTCCATAGTCAACTCTGGTTATTACTTGGAATGGGGGTACCACCAGTGAATACCATGTACTGTACGTTATACTTCAGTTCAGAGGAAAGAACTGGCACAACCACCTCTCTGGATTCCTTGCATTAAAACTCTATTAAAATTTGTGGGTTCCCCATAAGTCAACAGATGACTTGCAGTCAGAGACACACATATTAATAATGCAAGCTATTAATGCAAGAATCTGAATATTCACTGACAGTGCATACCTGTGTACCAGAAGTTGAACAAGAGATGAAGGAGAGAATGAAAATGTAACTTCATATTATGAACATTGTGAGCATCTAAGATAATATTTCAGGGTGAAAATGCTAGAAGACAGAAGGACATCATGGTCTGACCCATCAAAGCTCTTATATTTTCAACATATTGAGAGGAGGAGAATTGATAACAATACTAATAATAAAATAAATAATAAAACTTTTATTGACATTGTGCTTGTCTGTCCATGACAATCGCTACTAAAAGCTCTAGTGGATAAATTACTTATTTTATTTTAAATTCCAGGAATATTCAAAAGTAATGATAAGTTTATTGTTGCTTTGTGTTTTCAAGTCATTTCTGACCCCAAGGGGAACCTGTCTTGGGGTTTTCTTGGCAGAATTTGATCAAAGGGGGTTTGCCTTTGTTTTTCTCTGAGGTGGAGAGAGTATGAGTTGCCCAAGGTCACCCAGCGGGTTTCTGTGGCTGAACAGGGATTCAAACCCTGGTCTCCCAGTGTCTTTGTCCAACACTCAAACCAGTATACCTCATTGGTTCTCATAAAGATAAGCAGACCTCATTAAAAATAACACAAAAAGCTACACACTCAGAACTCAAAGTACGTCATGTATTTTAAAATCACAACTATCCCATGAGGAATATGATCAAGCTCTAACTGTATACTTTCTCTGAGTCCCACTTCTTTCATCAGAATTGTTCTCTCTCTCTCTGTTTGTGTGTGACTCATACACACATGTGCATGTGCACAGACCTGAAGACCTGTTGTGGAATGCTGGGAAAACACTAGCATGTGTGAAGTGAGGTGCTGTTTCTTTTATTATAATTATAATTATGTTTTATATGGGCTTTTGACAGTTTCCTGTTTTAAATTTTTCTAAGTTGCTTTGTGTCCCTCCTAGGAGAAATACAGTTTATAAATTCAATAAATAAATAAATAATCTGGAGCAGGTTTTTAGAGTGCATGGTTGGCTGCAGGAAGGAGGTGGGAGTACTGATGCTGGTGGAAGAAATGCCATCTAGTGGCAGTAGGTACTGTAGTTGGATCCTGGGGAATGTTTTTACGGTTGTCCCTCCTTATCCATAAATTCTTCATCCACATATTCAACCATCCACATCTTTAAAATATTTATTTTTAAAAATCCCAAAAGCAAACCATGATTTTGCCTCTTTATTTAAAGGACACCATTTTCCTTTCTATTCCTTGAAACGTCAGATCTGGCTATGGTGACACATTCCTTGATTACATTCCATTTGGACTACTTTAACACACTGTACTATATGTGAGACTGACTTTGAAAATGGTTTAGAAACTTGAGTGGATTCAAAATTCTGCAGCTAGCAGTGCTGACCCAGGCCAGTTATAGGGAGCATATAACACTCTGGTTGAAACAGCTTCATTGGCTACCAGTTCATTTCTGGGCACAATTCAAAGTGCTGCTCATGACCTATAAAGCCCTATATGGCTTACATCCAGACTATCCCCATACCAACCAGCAAGGGTCCTATGATCTACAGGCGAAGGCTTTCTCTCAGTCCTGCCACCATCACAGGCTTGCTTGGTGAGGACTCGAGAAGAAGTCTTCTCAGTGGTTTCTCACAACCCCTGGAACTCCCTTGGGAGGCCTTTCCCAACTTTCTTTTTGCCATTAGGCAAAGACAGTATGTTTTATTTGATTTTATATGGTTCTGACAAAATGGTTTTAATTGTTTTTGCATTTTCATTGTAAAGTTTTTAAACTATTTTATTTGTGAGCTGCCTTGACCACCTTTATAGGAGAAAGATGCATATAAAATAAATAATACTGTGTCATTTTATATAATGGGACTTGAGCATCTCTGGATTTTGGTTCTGGAGCCAAATCCCAGCAAATACAAGGGCCCACTGTAATTCTTTCTGTGTAATCTGGGTGACAGTTTTGTTTCTACTTGATCCAATACCGGGGATTTTACATTTAAACTTCTAGGTTCTGCTTTTATTTTCACCAGAACCCAGTTCCCTAATCAGAGCCAACTATATATATTAATGGGGGCAGGGGTCCACTGGTGGAATAAATTACCTATTTCATCCCATGAAGTTTCATAAGGAACCACTCGGAAATCCAATTTTACAGAGGAAGAACAATAACACTATCTATAGCAAAATATATTAATTCATCTTTGAATTTGCTAGGCATTGAAAAAATTACCAGTAGATCCTCATTTGCTTTCTGCTTACCATTGCAAAAAAGGAAGGAAGGAAGGAAGGAAGGAAGGAAGGAAGGAAAGAAAGAAAGAAAGAAAGAAAGAAAGAAAGATTTCTGTAAAGCTGTAGTTGGTTTTAATACTCTAAAAGGTGGGGAGAGGAAGGGAAAGAAGTAACACTTCAACCTTCTCATGACTTTGATTGAAGGTTTTTACATGACTAGGTTCAGAACTTCCTTAGCAGATGGAGATGGAAAAGGTTTGCACAAAGCAGATTTAATTAAACAATACTCTGGAGTTACAGTGAAAGTTACTGATTAATTGTTTGCTGGAACTATCTAATCAAGTGCTTGTGAAAAGAAAAAAATAAATGTATTGAATGACAGACTGTACCATGATTAATACAATAATTTATTTGCAGACACATTTGCTATTCCTGCCTGGCTACAAACCAGCTCTCAACACTCATCTCAAGTGATAAGGAAATACAAAATTGCAAACAATGCAAAATAAAGGAAGCACAGGGGGGAAATGACAGTCTTCCATATGGCTAATGAAAGTGCCTATTCACCATAAAAGAGAACAGAACATACTTATTTGATAGAGTTATATAGATTTACAGTTGTCCCTCCCTTTTCACAGACCTCGAATCCGCGGATCTTGCTCTTCACAGGAGGGGCAAGCAGTCTTTAATAAAATGGAGGCTCACTCCTACTCATGCGCCACAGGTGCACACCCCATTATTTTCTATGGGAATCGAATATGTGTGATTCAACATTTTTGTGAGGGGGGCTGGAATGAATCCCCATGAATTGGGAGAGGCTACTGGTCTACATATGTAATTTTTTTAAAAAAATTAAAGGAACAAGGGGATCTTTTCAGTGTGTTACAGAATATTTTTGTGGCAGGTTATGAAAAATTTAACTTACAGGTAAACAACCCACCTCTTGTCCAGAAATCATTGACGTGGAATATTTAGGTCCCTATGCTGCAGTAAAAATTTTTACAACCTGAACATGGAAATTTTAACATGTTGCCTACATGTATTAAGTAAACTAAAAGAAAAAATTGCAATACCAAATCCAAGTAGGTAACAAGGGCCCACTGTAACTTCTTAGATGTTTTCTCATTGGAGTTATCAAGAAAGCATTTTTAAAAAATACAAAATAATAATAATTTTAATATTTGTTGGTTATAGGATAGATGCTGTACTAACATTTTAAAATACAAAACAGAGATAAATAGTATCACTTATGAAAGTTAATTTAGGCTGCAGTTCTATGGAAAAATTCTGGGAATCCAGTTGACTCTGACCTCGGAATCACAAGTCCAAAACACACTGCAGAAATAATCCAGTTTGAGATTGCTTTAACTGCCCTGGCTCAGTGCTAGGGAATCTTGGGAATTGTAGCTTATTGTGGTACCAGATCTCTCTGACAGAGAAGGCTAAATGTCTCACAAAACTACAGTTCCCAGCATTACCTAGCATTGAACTAGAGAAGTTAACACAGTCTCATAATGGATTATTTCTGCAGTATGTTTTGGACCTCAGTTAATATCCACTGCTTCCACAAGTCCTTTCCTGTACTACCATAATATGCATGACTGATCTTGTTAGGTTGATCCAATGGTTAATCATTTCCAATGCAAAAAATAAAATAAAAATAAAAATTAATACATGTTTTGCGTTCAGTTTATCATATGTTCTGTTTCAGCTGCTTGGTTTAAGACATCCAGTTTCCTATGCAGAAATTTGCCATTATTCTAAGCTTTGTTTTTTTCCAGATTGGTAGGTTGCTTTTTTCAGATTGGTATGGTTTCTAAAATGGAACATTGTTGAATTATCTTGTCAAGCATAAAACATTTCCTCCTCTTTTATATTTCCTTTTGTAGAGTTTTGCTGTTCATGAAAATTGCAAGGGAGGGGGATCAGTCATGACTCCAATTCCTTTGTTATGTATGATTCATGAGACTGCCATATGTTCAGAAGTATTCCCTCTACACATATTTAAATTTTGCATTATTATAATAATATCATAAAACTGTATGATGGGGTGTCAGGACTGACAGTGGCCGGTACCATAGGGAGGCTTCCATATTTCCTTTCTATACAATAAGAACATATGCATAATTTATTGCAAAGTTATGTTTTGATCAGAGCATAGGCATGCAGAGTTTTACATAATGACATTACCCATAACAGTGTTAAATTTTTGAGTAATGAGACCTAAATATTGGTTCTTTTCTCACACACTGCCATTAACAGAAAAATGTTCCAGTTTTGGCTTAACGAATAATAGATACACATTATTCCATCAATGTTACCCCACCTCCCCTAAAACATAGCAGGGAATGCAGCCTCCTCCCATCATCCGCTCCTTCCACTAAAAAACAACATGCAAGCTATGTGGGTCATGCACAGCTTCTCTGCAGCCTTCATAATACCCAGGAATTGTCTTTGAACTGATAATAGGCTTGTAAACAGTGCACATGGACAAGCTTGTTTACAAGCCTGTTAGTGGCTTCCAGGAGTCAATGCCTTCAGACAATTTGGTCAGGGAGTGCAAAACTTTAAATACAATTTATTTCAATAATGCCTGAAAAGCATGATCAAAGTCTCATTGCTCATGTGTTACAAGGTAACAAGATCAAGCAATGTGCTTGAATATTGAACAAGTTAACAAGTCATTTATTATTATTTTTAGTAATGGTTCCAAGCTCTAGTCTGATGTGTATGTTTCTTACTCAGATGTTTGTTTCATAAATCTAATACTATACTGTTCAACAGAGTTGCAAGTCTCAAGTGTTTGCCGCTAGACCTTTTGCTCCAAAAAATGTTTATACATTCCTCTGTCATACCACTTCAGGGTTGTGGGGATTTTTTTCCTGCATTTACTCTGACACATACATAGGCCACTTGAAAGTGTGCTGCGCCTCAAATACACATTTGTCAGCTGAGTGCTCAGTGCTCAGATACTGTTTTAAAAAATCATCAAGTTTGCTCACTTAGACCTTTGACAGAAAGGGGTTTGAAAAATTGAAACAAAAAGCAGCATACTTCTTGATTATCTCCAGTACAGTTTACCAAGCTCTCATTTATGCTATTGGCTTGTAGGATGCTGCTGTTCTAACTGTCCCATCCACTTGCTTAACTGCCCCCCAATTAGTCAGTCTTTTTGATTGTGCAGGAATGTTTTATCCCACATATTTTGATTTTCTCCCACAACCTCATTACAAGATTTGTCTCTTATCCCTGCAGACAGTGTTTTTAAAACTGCCATTTTCCCACTTCCTAAATAATTGGCACATTGAACAGCCACAGTTACCTACTACAATAGGTAATTTAGATGGTAAACTGTGATCTTTAAGGCAATATACTAGCTGGTGATCAATACACAATCAAAAAGACCTGCTGTGCAGTTTGATGTTCTACATTCCTTTTGATTGATGGAGGCCTAGATTTCAAAACGTTGCACAGAATCATTTCTTGAGAGGTTAGAAGTGAGAATTATTCCCGTTCTATTAATGTTTCTGTTTCATGGCTAGTCTCATTACCCTGCAGGCAAAATGTAAAACGGAAGTGTTATAGGTGTGACTTCCACAGAAAAATTAAAATTGGTAATGTAACTAATAATCCTGTCAGAGATGTTATTTTGGTTCTGAAGGAGCCATACATCTGGGTATAATCATTCAGAAGAATGGAAAAAGGAGATCCCTGAGTTCAGTTTTCTGTCCCCAACATGGTGCCCTGTAGATGCTTTGCACTACTACTGCTATTGGCCTCACTGATTGGGACTGGTGGGAGTTGGCTGCCCATGTTTCTCGTAGGAGCATAGTGTATTAAATTGGTTGTGGATATAACCCCTTTTTAAAAAGGCTGATAAGAATTGTAAATATTTGTTGTTATTCTAAGATCTCCTCTGCTCTTGACCTCTAAGCAGGGTCAGCTCTGGTTAATACTTGGTTAATATACCAGGTGCTGTAAGTTATATTTTAGAGGAAAGAACTGGAAAAATTACCTCTGAGTATTCTTTACCTTAAAAAGCGCTATGAGATTGATGGGGTCACTACAAGTCAACAGGTGTCTTAAAGGCATGTGTGTGTGCATGAATGAACACACACACACACACACACACACACACTGACCTCTAGTAGTCTTAGGAGGCTAGATATGCTTATTTCTCAAGTACGGATGGCAAGATATTGACTACATGTATATTGTATTCAAGTTATTAAGTCACTAAAAAAAGGTCCCCTTGCCCTTTAGTTCCGTGTTTCCTTTCCAGTATTGGAAGTGAATGTCTTTGATATAGAGTTGTCTTAAAATGCATTGATTTTTGCTTCAACACTAGAAGCTGGTGCAATACATATATATGCACACTATTTGTTGTATTTGGTATCCGCAAAATAACTGCTGATCATAGGGAAAGGAAATCTGTCAGGTACCTTAGCAATGCTAAATAGCTTGCTGGACAGAGATTCATTAGGTGGCTTGACAAAGATTCCCCCACCCTGGTGCAGTTTTACAGATTAGCTTGCTTTCCACTGGAAATACTTGTATATCAGCATTTTCAGATGAAAATCCCAAGGTCCACAGTAAGTTACAAGTCAGCTATACAAACTTAATTTGTGTGGAAATCATGACTCTCAATCCCTGCTCTATCCTCTCTCATCAAAAGAAAGAAGAAATCACATTTTTGGAGCATTAAAAGCCATGAGGATTATAAACATCAGATTCTGACAGTGGCTGATACTTTTTTTTAGTTCTACATGTTATTTTCCTAAGGATAGTACTGATTCTCATCATAGTAACAGACCAGTTCATAACAGTTGCTTTTGGGTGACATATTAAATCAGATGGTATTGGCTTTTCTTGAATAATACATAGTCTTTTTTAAGTGGACATAAAATATTTTTGTGAACAAAAGCTCTAACTTCACATAGCTTCTTCTTGTATTAAAATTACAGAATATTAGAATATGTGTAGCCTCCAGAAACATGTTTTTGATAACTGTTCTTAAATATCTAATGTCAAAATATACGGAAGCTGTTTAGAAATAAATGTTGATTTCTGATTTAAAAGGAATTTGTATCCAAGTGTTCCCTTTCCAAACAAACAAACACACAAACAAATTGCTCTATTTTTTTCTGAAAGTTCAAATGAAAGAAATGTATTCAACCAAAGAACATACACATTTTGAGCATATCCCACCGTTTATTATATGTGCACTTTACAGAAAACATACAAAATGAAATGCACAGATATAGGATTGGGGACATCTGGCTGAATGAAAGTACGTGTGAAAGGGATCTAGGAGTCCAAGTAGACCATAAGTTGAACATGAATCAACAATGCGATGCGGCAGCTAAAAAGGCCAATGCTATTTTAGGCTGCATCAATAGAAGTATAGTGTCTAGATCAAGGGAAGTAATAGTGCCACTCTATTCTGCTTTGGTCAGGCCCCACCTGGAATACTGTGTCTAGTTCTGCGCACCACAATTCAAAAAGGATGTGGAGAAACTGGAGCATGTCCAAAGGAGGGCAACTAAGATGGTGAAGGGTCTGGAAACCATGCCCTATGAGGACCGCCTTAGGGAACTGGGGATGTTTAGCCTGGAGAAGAGAAGGTTAAGAGGTGATATGATAGCCCTGTTTAAATATTTGAAGGGATGTCATATTGAGGAGGGAGCAAGCTTGTTTTCTGCTGCTCCACAGACTAGGATGCGAAACAATGGATTCAAATTGCAGGAAAAGAGATTCCACTTCAACATTAGGAGGAACTTCCTGACAGTAAGGGCTGTTTGACAGTGGAACACACTCCCTTGGAGTGTAGTGCAGTCTCCTTCCGTAGAGGTCTTTAAGATGGATGGCCATCTGTCAGGGATGCTTTGATTGGGAGTTCCTGCATGGCAGGGGGTTGGACTGGATGGCCCTTTGGTCTCTTCCAACTCTATGATTCTGTGAAAAGAGGGATCTTTCGTGGATATAACTGAGCCCTACAAACATCTATGGAAAAACACAGACATTACCTTATTTAATGTACAACTGGCAGTCATTTTAGCAGGACTGAGTTCAGTGGAAAAGCCATTCTTTAGCAGCATTGTTTTTAAAAGGCATTTCTACCTTAATAAAATGACATTCAAAAATTTTTGGTTACCTTTCTTGAGTTGGAGCTCTTAATGTAATGAAACACATTGATGGGTGTCATACTGTACTTTTGTTCTTTTTTTTTTTTTTTTTTTTTGCAAGCCTTTCGCCCGTCCAGTTTCTGCCTCTAGTTGTGATAAATAAAAGCAGTATCATCCTTTTGGTTAGTCACAGTGATGTACAGCAAGTTGTTTACCTATCTATTCCAAAGTTAGATCCACTCATTTTAGTAGGACTTAAGGAGATGAATGGCTTCGAGTTGCCTCTGGCTGCTCCAGCCACAATCAGGGGACGACTGTCGTGACCCGACAAAATGCCCATTTCTGAAGTGCGCCACCACTGCAATCCCAAATGAGCAGGAGTGTTGTGGGTTTGTTTTTGTTTTTTTACATCTCCTTTTGCCAAAGGCTTTGGGCTGCCTTGACTGATCTCAGAGCAACTTCAAGCCATGTCAGGGGTATGCAGCATCTAAATGTCATGCCCCCGAAGCAGCTGGAAGCCATTCTATTTGGCCCATCTGTGTGTGTAGCATCACAGCCATGATTTTACCATGCCTTGCTCTGATGTTCACAGATTCTCTGGCACCAGTTTATCCAGTCTGAACAACCAGCTGCTTAACCTGGATTCTCTCAAGAAAGAAATGCACAGACATGACCCCACAATGTACAAATGCCAGTTATTTTAGCAACCCAGGACAGAGTTCACTAGTAAAATCTTCAGCACTTTAAGACAACATTGTTTTAAAAAGTTTTTTTCCCTACAGTAATAAGGTTGGCATTCAAAATGTTCTAGGCACCAGAGACTGGGAGTGGAATAGATCTGCAAAGGCAAAGGCAGCAAAGATGGAGGGACAAGCAGTAAAATTGTGAAACCTTTTGAGCAGACTATTCCACATGTCTTTGGATCTTTGTGTGTATGCTTGAGGTTTATCATATTATTCTTTTCCTGGAGGAGAAAGCCTATAATTTTTACAATTATCTAGTTTCTAGTTTTCTTTCTTGACTGCAGTCTCCATGCTGGTCAATGTTTGATCCTAGATATGGGAATTCTTTAACTATTTCAATTTCCTCATTGTCTACATTGAATTTGTGTATTTCCTCTGTGGTTTTTATTTTTGTTTTCTTTATGTTCAACATCAGACCTGCCTTTGCACTTTCATATTTGACCTTCCTTATTAACTATTTCAATTCCTGAATGTCTTCTGCTAATATTATAGTGTTGTCCACATATCTTAGGTTGTTAATGTTGCTTCCTCCTATCTTCACTCCTCCTTTTTCTGATTCTAATTCTGCTTGTCTTATGATGTTTTCAACATATAATTTAAACAAGTAAGGTGATAAGATGCAGCCTTGCCTGACCCCTTTGCCTATTGGGAACGACTCTATTCCCCCAAATTCTGTTCGGATGGTGGCTTCTTGTCCTTGGTAGAGATTCCTCATCAGGACTATCAGATGTAGTGGCACACCCATGTCTGAGCACATTCCATAGTTTTTCATGATCTAGATAATCAATGCTTTGTTGTAGTTTATGAAACACATGCTGATTCTTTTTTGGAATTCTTTGATGTGCTCCATTAGCCATCACATGTTTGCAATGTGGTTCCTAGTGCTCCTTCCTTTTCTGAATCCTGCTTGCACCTCTGGAATTTCTCTCTCCATGTATCTTTGGAGTCTATGCTGCAGAATTTTGAGCATTGTTTTGCTTGCATGTGAAATTAGTGCTATTGCCCCATAGTTGCTGCAGTCTTTCGTATCTCCTTTCTTGTGGATTGGTATGTATAGTGAGTGTTTGCAATCTGTTAGCCACCACTTTGTTTTCCATATTTGTTGGCATATTTCACTAAAGTTGCATTTGTCTGTAGGCACTGTAGCAGTTGAACTGTGACATCATCTGTTCCTGGTGATTTATTTATTTTTTCCATTTCTTTTATTTCAGATTCCACTTCATTTCTTAGAATTTGGGGTTAATCATATGGCTCCTCATTCCAAATATCATTCATTTCCTCATCTCTTTTGTGTAACTCTTCTGTGTATTGCCTCCAGCATCTTTTTATTTCTTCTTGTTCCTGTATTATGTTCTTCTTTTCTCCATAGAGTATCCCTGCCCTTCAGTTTGAACTTGGCTTTAATTTCTCAGATTTTTTTATAGAGGTCTCTCATTCTTCCCATTTTGTTGTTTTCTTCTATTTCTTTGCATTAGTCATCGTAGTATTTCTCCTTATCCCTGCGTGCCAGTTGTTGGACAGTTGTGTTCATACTTCTGGCTTTGTTCCCATCTCCCTTTGCTTTTTCTTCTTTCTTTTATTGCATGAAGTGTTTCATCTATCATCAATTGTTTCTTATCTTTCCTTTTGGCCACTGTTAGTGTTTTTTGAGTAGATCTTCTGCCACATTTGTACTAATGATCAGTGTAATCAAAAACAGGAATTGGAGTTGCAACTACATTTATTTCTGTTTCAATACTGCAGAGCAAAGACTGTAGGGTGTCAAGATGTTTGCTTCATCAACATGTATGCTTAAATTTCCCCATGATGTACCACACACTTAAATACCATTGTCTTCTACCTCCCACATTTGTGTTACTTTTCCTTCTGATTTTGAACCCCTTTTCTGAAATTTGCAAGAGTTTATTGAACATTTCCCATGGATTACAAATAACACACTACAGAAAAGATTGACTACTTCTGCTGTTGCCTGACATGAGGTATAATTCTGAATGTGCATTAGTATCATATCAAGCTAGTAGGCAGTAGGTCAAAATCAATGTGGCATTGGAAGCAGTAATAGTACTGTGTGTGAAGGCAGTCAACCAAAAGTGCAAATAGATAAATTGGAATATATTTCCTCTTTTAAGAACTGAATGGCAGCTCTCATGAAACATGAAACAGAACAGATGTCTAGTGATGGATGTCAGGGTGACTTCAAAGGAAGTAAACAACCTTTCTACTTTTAAAATAAGAGCATGCAAGTAAGATAGGAGTTGAGCCAATGACTGATAGCATCATATGGATTGAAAGCAATCTGGTTTTGAGGGAATTTTGCCATTTCTCAGAATGTGTAAAGCTCCATTGCTAATTATTTTCCATTCCTCATTGCCCAACTATCTTTTTTTCATTCAGTAGGAAAGATGTGATAGTTAAGGCCAGCTGATATAGTGCAGATGGGATATTATACCTTGGTTTAATGATCAGAAGCTGCTAGTGACTTGGGATGTTAGAAGTTTCTTTTTTATAGGACTACTATAACCTGAAACCACCTTGAGAGCAAATGACAACAGCAGCACTCAGGGGCCCATTCACACTACACAATTACAGCACTACATGGATTTGGACTTTAAGGAGTGGTATTTAGAATTATTATTCAGAGAGCAACAGTATCTCCCCAAACTACACATCCCAAGATTCCATAGGATTTTTCCATGGCAATTAAAGTGAAATATAATGCTATAATTATTTAGTGTGAATTGGCACCTGATTGTTGCTTTGTCATTTGTTCTCAAGTTGGCTTCAGGCTATGGTAGCCCTTTTTGGGACTTCTGTTCTCCCTCTTCCCACCTTTGTCCCATCTGTCCTTTACTTCCTGGGGTATCTCCAATGCATGTATTGTTTTGTCCATTCGTCTTTTACAGTATGTGACATCATCATTTCACTACTACCCTCCCAGATTTTTCTGTGCTGTTTGCATATTTTTTAAGATGTGCCAAATCTGTTTTGGGTTTTGTTTTTCAGTATAGATCTGCATAAATTCTCTTGAAGATTGTTAAGATGTAACACCTTCCTCTATTGTTCTTTGTATTCTTCTCTTTAATATCTGGACTGTTCCTTGTTCTGAGTGAGATGTGGTTGGTGGAGATTTCCATTTGCACTCAACTCAGAAGGTCCAGAAATACCATATAAAGGGGTTCAGTAAATGGGGGGTTACTTAAAGAAGTTGTTTTTGTAAGGAAGACAACAATGGGTTGTCCTTTTGTTGCCTGGACTTAAAAACAAAATGGCACGTGCTACCATTCCACATACAGAAGCCAACCAGACTGGTCATTGGATCTTGCTTTGACGCTAGTGACAAAACAGGATCCTCCACACCTGAAGGCAGAATAAGTATCTTGACTGGTATGAGACCAATCCTATGACATACATACAGCTCTTCCCTCCAACAATCTACAACTGTGCCTTGCTTCCCAACATTTGCTGTCTGAGGCATTTGACTCACTCTACGTCATGAGAACACTACAGCTCAAAACAATACAGCCTAGCAACGTAGGGCAAGGGAAAAGTGGCAGCTTTTGCCCCTTTCAGTATAAAAAATAGAACCCCATTGTCCCATTTTATAGGCAAAGGGCCAGTAAGAAGACAGTGTCATGCCCATCTTCACCCCCTACAATAAATGGGAGTAGGGACAAAGACAACACCTGCCATCCAGAGTCAGTGACTGACTGGGCAAAGATTCTATCTTTGGTGATTTACTGTAAAGAGTAGAATTGTAATTTTTTAAAAAATAAACAAGCGTACTCCCTGTTGCATTGTACTTAAGTTACAGTGATCTAGAAAATAAAATGAACAAGTCCAGTCCAGGTTATGAGTTAATTGCCGACGTATATTTCTGTTGCAACTATTCTTTTGGAATCTGAAGATAATCCAAGAGCTGTCTGCAGATCCTGATTGTTGAGAAAAGACTTCAACTGTAAGCATGTATTGGAGGAAGAGGCATTTCTGCAGCAAGAAAAAAAAGTTTTGTTGTTGCTTTAAATTAGCTAATTATTCCTCTTGGTGGGAGTAGCAGCTGTTGACTCTTTAAATCTCTGCTTATTTTCTCATTAGTATGTGCTCCTCTCACTTCTCCTTGCTTTTTCACAATTCGTAAGTAAGCAAAAGGGCTTCCTCTGCTGGAATCAGAATCATAGAGTTGGAAGAGACCACAAGGGCCATCCAGTCCAGCCCCCTGCCAGGAAAGGAAGTAAATTGCCTGTGCCTTATAGGATCAAACTGCACCAGTTACAGCTGCCCTGGAAAATAGAAGAAAGTGTCTGGGTTGGGCTTTTTCCTACCAACAGGTGGCTCAGAGTAAACTTCTCAGTAGGTGGGAGGAAGTGCACAATGGAATCTTAACAGAACAGAGATGGGGAAAAAATTCTACCCAGGTGAATTCTATCATTCTGTTTCCCAACCAAAGGGCTGTATCATATTGTGTAGACAGGTTTCCACAGGAAGTTTATACACAAAAAAACTGATTGAAATTTCCCTTGTTTCTTAGAGTGGAAGAGCAGTGAGTGGATAGCTTAAGGAATAGCCCATCTGGAACAGTTTTCAACAATGATTTCATATCATAGGTTGAAAATTAACCCTAAGAATAGTTTACCAGTCCACCATGCTTCACTGTCAGCAAAAGTCAGAAAGTGGAGTCATGAACTCACAGGTGAGACTGAAGGAAGATTAGAGTTAAAATGTACTGTCTCTTTGGCCTGTTAGTTCATATACCATATGTTAGCATACATTAAATGTGCCACAACATGCTGGTTTCATTCTGTTTCTCACACTGAATTGATCATGTTGCATGCCCTCATTCTGCCCCACAAGATTTCCTTTCATAGTAGCAGGTCCTTAGAAGTAGCCAATGAAACTTTTACTTATATAAGCTACAGTATGGCTCCCAAAAGTGTGAAAGTTAGTTGGAAATTGCTAAAATCATCTGCAAGGCACACAGTACCTGAATATAGTGTGGAATACTTTAATAATGGAAAGGAATGCCCATCATATCATTATGTTTTCCAAAAAACGTGTTCCACACAGTTTATAGCAATGTAGGAAATCTTTTGATTTCTTTTTACAGATGAAAAATAAAAGTAATATGATACAGAATTTTATATTTGCTGATTTCCTGAGCCTGAGACATGCCTTGAGTTTTTCCAGATTTTTGACCTGTATATTTTTAATTTGATAGACTATGCTTATGATATGGCTATGTTCAGTGTCATAATATTATAGATAATTCATCCTGGGTCTTCAGGTCTGGAGTGAAAATGAAACAGGACTGCTTCAGCTCTCCCTCTGATGGATAATCTACTTACATTTGAATTCTTTACACTTTGGGATAGCAGCCAAAGGCCATATATCCAGGTAATAGTATTAGAACTGACAGCAGACTTTGACACTATCAGTCTGGAAGTATTACAAATACAAGACCTTATGGAAAGGAATTATTTGCACTAAATTTGTTTCCCTTTTCCCTCTCAGTCATGTATTGTAAGGTCATGATGACAGAAAGCTTCTAGTCCTTAAAATCAGTTACTTGAGAGCTCTGCCAGTTCAGTGCCTCTTTAGACAAAATGTCTTAATGATATTGCTAGGTGATGTAGTAGAGTGATTTCATCCTTCTCTGTAAGCAGAAAGATCCATTATCTTGCTAATGGATGCACATAATCCCCAGCTGAAGTTTTTTCTTGCTTTCTTATCCTCCTTAGATTTGGAAACACATGTACATATACACACAGAATTTCCCTGACCTTTGGGGTGGAGCACTTTCATTTTAAGTGAAAGTTAAATGGTCTTTATTGTTATCTAAACTGGATTATGCTTTTGTTTAGTTTTGTTAGTTTTGATAGTTGTTACTAAATATCTAAGCTTGTCTAATATGTTATATTTTTTCAACTAACACTAAATTATATAAAAGTATATAAAACTGTATCCAAGTAATATTCATCTGGTTCCACTTTCCTCAAATTCCAGAACATACATACATTTGTAATGTTGTGTGTGTGTGTGTGTGTTGAAAAGAATC
Organism: Urosaurus nigricauda; assembly: GCA_034509955.1. NCBI lineage: Eukaryota > Metazoa > Chordata > Lepidosauria > Squamata > Phrynosomatidae > Urosaurus > Urosaurus nigricauda. Next base: position 44,888,589 of record JAOEGL010000003.1, read on the forward strand.
TGTGCAATCCAGAATGTATACTTCTTTTGAATATTTTCAAGCCGTGGGTGCATGAATCCATAGATGGAAAAAAAATCCATGGATAAGGAGGGCCGATTGTAGTTTTAGTAGATTAGATTTGTTTTACTTGATAACAAGGTTCAGAACATACTTGAACAACAGATGATGGTTGTTTCAATTGCTAACATGAAACTCATTCCCAATTCTTAGATAATTCAACCCTTTATCTTACCTTATCATATAATATCAAAGCAATTGAAAATTCACAACGTTCACTCTGTGTGTGTGTGTGTGTTTTATAAGGTAATTTTATTTGCATTTTCTTTTCCATTAACCCCAAATTTAGAGTTTAAGATTTTGGATGAGCTCTTTCTCACAACCTCTGATGCATTATGGGAGGAATGATGCAGCAAGTCCTCTGCTAACTCTTGGATAAGAGTTCATGGATTGTACAAGTACATTTTCTCCTTCCACTGGCAGTTCTTTTGAATGAAGCTTTTGAACTTTTTTAGCCCTTTCATGTGGTCAGCAACTTCCCCTCATAGGAACGCAGAAAACTGCCTCATCTATGTCCATTAAGCTCAGCATTTGACTGGCTCTTTGAGGATTCAGAAGGTGTCTTTCCAGCTCTGACTTGAAATACTAAGTACCTTCACCTTATGCATGTAGAGCATATTCTCTGTCACTAAAATATGTCTTTCCCCTCAATTACTCATGTAATTGGAAATATAAATTTACCAATAGCAGTGAATAATAGTGACACATTGATGTTGTTTTGTATGTGCATTCAGGTTGACTCTTTATGGCAAGGGTTTTCCTGGCAAGATTTATTCAGAGAATGTTTGTTGCTGCTTTCCTCTGAATATAACCTACAAGACCCAGTATTCCCTGGGGGCCTTCTTTCCAAGTAATGATCAGGCCTGGCCCTGCTTAACTTCCAAAATCAGACACGATCTTTTGCCTTCAGGGTATGTAAGCAGCTTGAGACAATGATATTTTTACCAAAAAAAAAAAAAAAGAGGAGGAAGGAGGAGGAAGCGTATGGACCAAACTCCTGGGTTGTTAGCTAGACAGTTTCTAGTTTTAAATTCTAACTAATCAAAATTTAAATCTGTTTTTGTGGAATGCTTTCTGTAGTAACTAGTTGATGGAAGTTCTGACAACTGAAAAACTATAAAGCAGTCTGAATTTTTTTTTTCCTTCCAAGAATTGATAGATGTAATTCTTTCGGTGAAAGGAATTCTAAAGTCAGTTTCTGCTAAAACATCAAAAGCCATTTAATCTGTTTGCTTTAGTCCTGTAGTAATAAGTAAAACAGTGGATTGCAGCCAAGAACCCAATATTAACAGTTCCTTTACAAATACTTAAAATGATGCATTTCAGTTGCTGCACGATTACAATTCACAACATTGTCACTGTTGGGAAGGATTATTCAGAAAGCTTCATGGAGACATACTAGTTTATATTCTTATGGCTGTGGCATAAATATCCTGTCATTGATAAACTCATCTTTGGCAGCAACATATATCTACCATTACAGACCTTTTCTTGGGAAATGTGCATGAGGAGAAATATGATTGAAAATGTTCTTGAGAAGCTCTGATGGCTGAGAATGTAATAGACTTTTCTGTGGATAAAAGAACAATTTGTCATGATCATAGTGTCATAACCATAGTGCTTTGAGTTCAGTAGAACACTCCAGACCAGTATAAGGCTTATCCAATTTTCTGAGCAGGGATAAAAGCTTGGCAGCATATGAACAAATGTGACTTAAGAAAACTCAAAGGACAATGTTGGACTACACAGGAATCTAATGAAATTATTAAAAAATGTAACACTGTAAATATGGGTAGGATCTATCTAAAGTTTAATAGATGGTCCCTTATGTTCTTGTCAGTAGGATTGCCTTGAGGTTAATGGGGATCACACAGTGTGATCATATGGTATTAGACTACAGGTATACCACAGTTAAAAAAAATAGATGTGTTTCTGGGCATAATTTCTTTAACAGAACATTTGGTACTAGGGGCGGAAATAACATGGAATAGGGAGAAGTTGTGGTACTGGTGGTGTACCATCAAGTCATTGCCGATTTATGGCAACCCTAAGGCAACCCTGTCATGGGGTTTTTGACAGAAACTGGATATTAGAGGGTTTGCCAAATAATTTATGTCTATATATGAATCCATATAACCCAATGTAGTCTTCTCTGACTGGGTGGATTTCTCCAAAGTCTCAAGCAAGTGTCTTTCCCAGCCTTGTAATTTTTACTGAATACAAAGTAGATTGCATCTGGAATTTTATTCAAGAAAAAGTGCATGAAGATCTGAAATCTTACATCTTATAATATTTATAGGGCAAAAACCAATTTCATATAAACAAGCTGCTTATATTTAGATTACAACATTGTGATTTCTTTAGAACTGAATTTGGCTTCCCCACCCCCACCCTAGGTTTGTTTTTGTTTTTGCTTGTTTCTTAAGAGAGATGGTTATAAAGTTCATTTTTGTTTTATTTGAATTAAAAAAAATAAGTATATACTTTGAAATGAACAGAGTTGAGAATTCTTAAACTTGGTTGGATTGTACTGGTGTTGTGGTCCTTATTATTCTCACTTTTTTCTCAGCCCAGGACATCAGGCAGTTTACAAAGTTGAAACAAGTACAGATAAACTTCTGTATCATGAAAGCATATGAAAACTTGAAATATAATTAAACTGTGAATATTACTTAAATGTTAAAAAACATATCTAGTTTAAAAATGAATACAGAAAATACAGCACATAATTAAAAGACCTTTACACGTGAGTAGTTAAAGACCCACCAAAAGAAAAAAGTAATTGTCTGCCAAAAGGAAGATAGCATACAGGATGCCAGCCTAGCCTTAGCAGAGAGTTCCAAAACAAGTAACTAGCTACAAGGCCTTCCAGGTATTCTCACCAACTCTATCTAAAATAAATTACCCTGGAAACAATCCTTTAGGCAGTGGAGCTGTTCTAACAAGGGAACTGTATGATAACTAGCTCTGGTTAGCCATCTGGCTGCAGCTCCTTGAACTCATTGAACTTTCTGAACATTTTTCAGAGACAGCCTCCACATAGAGCATCACGTTACTGTAATAAAAAAGGGGTGGAATTAAGGCATGCTATATTCTGTTTTCATTATAGTTTGTAATGTAACACCAGATTCATTGGATGAATCATCTTGGATTTTTTAAAAATGTTACATGCATTTCAGTGAAGTGCACCGACTGGGTACTTCAGGTTCATTTGTCCTCCTCATACAATAAATGCAATACCAGAATCTTTTACTTTAGTTTCCATGTGTTTTGACCATTTCAAAATGCTTAGAATCTTTTTTCTTCTTCTGTCCTGTTCTCTTATTTCTTTAATCAGTGATCTGCTTAATCCTAGCCAATCAGGCTTTAGAGATTCAATGCCATAATGTTATTTCTCATAAATGGATTTGCCTTTGTGAAGGTGTCCTAAGTTTGAGTGAGAACAGTTGGTCCTAGGCAGTCATGGCAGTGAACAAGGTAGCATCGTAATGCTTCCCAGCTAATTGGATTTGGTTGTGTGATGAGGTTATAGATAACAGATGAAGTCATTTAAGTTAAGGTCATGCAAGTGAAAAGGTGAATAGTTCTATTCAAGGCATTTTTTAAAAAAAAAGTTCAAAAGGGAAATGCTATTTGACTTTGTCAAATATTAAGGAAATGTTAAGGAAAGCATTGAGTAGTATTTATTCATTGTTACCTACTATGAAACCTTACTGAAAACTCTGAATAGCATTCATTATTTGCAAACTCTTTAAAAATTACTTGGGTGGGGGGCAAGCCAACTATCTTAAAGTATGGGTCAAAACACACTATAGTTTGATAACGTTTTTACTGCCCTCCCTCAATGCTGGGGAATTCTGGGAACTGTAATTTTGTGGGACATTTAGCCTTCTCTGCCAGAGTGCTCTGGTGCCATAATAAACTACATCATCATCATCCTCCTCCTCCTCCATCATTTATATAGCACTGTAAATTTGCACAGCGCTGAATACACAATCTTTTAATTAGACGGTTCCCTTCCCTCAGGGTTACAATCTAAAAAGACACGACACAAAAGGAGAAGGGAATGGTAGGAACTTCCCAGAATTCCTAGCACTGAGCCAAGGGCAGTTAAAGTGGTCTCAAACTGGATTATTTCTGCACTGTTTTGGACCTATGTAAGATCTTCCTTCCTTTCTATACATACAATGAGAATTATTCCCCAAATACCCAGGTCTTAAATTCATAGTATTTGGTTTATTTTTAATGAAGTGAGATTAGAGGTCTATAAACATGTTTTCAAAAGTGCATACAGTGGGACAGCAAGATCAGGCAAGTCCTCACACTACACCTGGCATGAATACACTATGATGATTGAATGCAATAAAATCCTCTTACCAACCAGAATAAAACGCCTGCATATTTTAAGTTACAGGGCATATAAATATGTGTTGAATGTGAACCAGGACAGAAAGAAATACAAAACCAAAATAAATAAGGATACAATACTTGAAAATTGTTATCAGAATTCCAATTTAATCAGCTTAATTACCGCCAGCTCTTCCCTTACGCAAGGAAATCTGCGTATGTTCATGCCCCATTGCAAACAGTGGGGTGCATGCTTGTGGCATGGGGCAGCACGCAACATTTCTTTAATTGTCGTGAGGCTTCAGCGTAAGCTCAAAGCTGTATATAGTGCACCTGTGCATGGCATGGGTGCACTGTACTATCTTGAAAATGTATTATAAAATCTACTTTTAACATAGGAATATTTAATCGCACTGTAAATAGAGTTCAGTGCAGCTTGGAAGTGGTGTGGTTCCTTTTAGACCATCCAGTATCTCTAGCTTTATAAAACTGTATAGACAGAAGGACTGATAATGTAGCTAATGGAAAATAGGTTATGTAGCAATCAGAACATAATTACTCATAGTTTTGATGCTATACAGAGTTTCATAAACCTTGGCTACAATATGTTATAGATTGATTGGCATCATGGTACATAGTTTAAAGTAGAGTTTCTACTATAAAGCAGAATCTGGAGTTCTTGATTTGTTCCCCAAATATGTAAATATGTGTGCCAGCAGAGCTAAATTGTGGAGAGGTAAGAATAAAGGAAAGCTAACATAATAGTATATTATATTTCTGTCTGAAAGTTGACTTTGTAGTGTTTTATCTTGTGGATTACTTTCCTGTTGTTTATGACTCAACATATGGTACGTTTTACAGTGATAAGCAAATGAACCTCATTAATTCAGTATCAGCACTGTGATCTGTGAGAAAGTGAACAGACCTATGACATGAAGACTTCAGAATCTACTAAAACACAAGGAATTGCCAAAATAATTCAGGAGAAAAACTCATGTCTGTGATATGATGAAATTTTATCTAAAGATTCAGAACAGAACCTCTTCCTTTGGGGAAGGGTACCAGTCTAACATTCTTGAGCTCTACCTATTATCACTGGGCAGGGAGGAGGCAAACTTACATCTGCTGGATCTGCATTATATATGGCATCCATGTCAAAGTTCTGTGCAATTTTATCTGTAAAGTGCTGGGCAGGTTGTTCCCAATAGACTGTTAAATGGCCTGGATTCTTCTCATATAAGCAAAGACCTTTAACACCTTAGCAACCAACTTAGCTGAACAGCTCTTTGAAGACACAGGGGTCAAGCAGTCCAGCAGCTTGAAGTGGCCTCCAGCTGCTCCAGCCCAGGTGGCTCCCCATTCAGTTCAGGACCACAATGACCAGACTCCACAGTCCCAAGGGTGGCTGCCACCACAGTCCCAAACAGGCCACTGGCATGGAGCACTTTTTTGCACTCCTTTTGCTGGGACCCTTGGGCCACTTTAGACAGCTGTGTTGTGGCTTCAGCATCATCTGTAGGTGACACATCAGGATTGGCCCGAAGCCAGTGCTTTTGACCCATGTGTTTCAGATCACATTTGTAGTAGAAAGTAATAGAGGGTTTTTCGCCACCCACATGGTCATGGAGTGAACCTTCAGATAGGCTCTAGCCTATATTTAAGCGGACTTGCTCCAAGTTTTCCACCAACATTGTCGAAGTCACCATATCACTTGTTTCATTGCCACCAGTTTCTTGGGAAATCAGAGGGCTGGCTTGGCCCCATTCTATTGGGTGTACTTGGAAATAGTCATGTCCACGACCCTGGTGTCATGTCCATGGCCCCATTCCAGAGGTCAAGCAGGGCTTCAACAAAATTTTCTAATGAGACAACATGAAATTCCTCAGGAGCCATCAGGAAGCCATCCAGATCCATTAATCTTTTTGGGGATAACTATATCAATCAGGCCACCATCCCACTAAGGTTTTGAGTTCCAGCAAGTTTAAACTGTAGCAAGTAGTGATGTGCATATGATGACAACAACAATAATACTGTTTCTCCATTTCCCAGAGAACCTTTATTCCACCCAGCACAGAAAATGGGGTCTAGGATGTGTCCAGCAAAATGAGTGGGACCATGTACCACTTATCTATCTGTCTGTCTGTCTCTCAATCAAAATATGTATATCCTATCCTTAGTACAATAATTTCAGGATAGCACACAATAAGATTTAACAAATCTTGAATAGTGTAAACAATTAAAACAATTTTACAAAACCTTCTCATACACATAATTTTAATCCATTTAAAGTATTTTGAAGCATTTTAACCCTTTTAATATATCTTTTAATGTATTGGGGTTTTTTAGTAGTAGTAAAATTTATTCAGTCTTTGACCAGTACAAAAAAGTCAAAATGACATTTACACAGTTTAAAATAAAACTATACGAATTCCAAAAGCAATATCAGATCAACAATACAACATAGTTCTATATAACATTGTAGCAACTTCCATTTATCAATTGTGGGTGTAACTTACACACAATATAGCAGAATTTGGCCACCTTATGGAGCACGTTAGGATCACGATTATCTAGAAGGTAATGTAAATTAATTTTTGATTTTTAATTAATTTTAAAATTAAAATTCATTTTAAATTAATATTAATTAATTGTTTAGACTTCAAAAGCTTTCATAAACATGGTTTTTCTTGGCAACTCAACAGGAGCAATATTTGTGCCAGTTGGGTCTCCAAGGGGAGGGTGTTCCACAACGGGGGTGCATAGGGCAGCCCCACATAGAGTGCTTTCCAGTATAGTCAGCACTCCACATTTGGCTTTTGTAGATTTGATTATTCATTAATTTGATCTATTCTAGTCAGTCCATCCTTGCTAGATTTTATCAACCAGGATGAGCAAGTATGAGCTGGGCTGAACTGATTCAACTGTCCTGTCTGCATCACTTAGGACAGACCCATCATTGTCATGGTAGGCATGGTAGGCTTACAGGGCAGCCTGTATCTTGAAGGTGCCCAGCTCAACAAGCTGAGGAGACTCGCAAAACCAATGCTGTGACTACTTCTACTAGCTTAAGAAGGGATGCAGTTGAACAGTGGGGTGAGTGGTACACCAAAAGAAACCTTAATCTGTTGTAGCCTTTGGCTATACAGTATTTGGTATTGATGTAGAAGTCCTCTTCATCATGAGGAATTTCCATACTGAAACAGCACTATACATACACAGATACTATGTGTATTTGTTAGCTTATACACCAGCATCTGTTTTTCATTCTGTCTACCTTCAATTTTCTTTTCTTTTCTTTCTTTTTTTTTGTATTATCCATTTGTTTCAGTATCTGATTTATATTGTTTTTATTTCATTAAATATCTAACAAATTTGGGAATTGGCTGTTTACTGCACTGTCTGAAGCTTCTGTTGTAAATTACCAAATTGCAGAAATTGTTGAGTAAATGAACTAAGTAAAGATATGCCTCACAAGATGTATTTCGTTCATTTACTCCAGCAATTGGACTTTAACATCTTTTAATGCTGTGTAATACAGGAGTAAATGAACTGTAGCATATTTTTGTAAAAGCAATGAAATTGAAGTTATATATAGGCATTTATTGCAACTGCTTCCTTGTGAAATATTCAGTGGGGCAGTGTGTACTAATATGCATTGTAAAATCTTTGTTAATAAGGGCACCATATTATTACTACTGGAAAAGTACATATTTGTTATACTATTGGGTTATAATATTGAAACAATGGATTTTAGGACATAAATAGGTATGCACACTTTGTGAGAGTCATGCACGTAAGAGTTTAGTATTGTGTAATTTTGGCTCAGGTAATTTAAGCTTCAATCATATATAAAATTACCTTGGAGTAAGTGCCAATGAATTCAGTGAGGCTTACTTCCAAGATGATGTCAGTAGTTTTCCTGTTTTAGCATTTTAATAACCATTCTTAGTAGTGAGTATCAATTTATGTTGTGGGCAATCTTTTGTACCTTGCTGTCATTTTTCTACATTCATTAATATAATTTCAGTTCTCTGTAGAAAGATATTGGGTCTTCTCTCCTTTGAAAGCACCTTTTTACTAGTACTAGGTGGGTAAACACTGTGCTTACTGAAAATACTGGATTATATGGTATACTGGCCTCTAACGTCTGCACTAGTATTCCAAGTGAACACACGTGGCGATAAAGTGCAAAGACCTTGTTGTGTTACTACAACCATGTACTCACTAGCTTTAATAGGGATAGTTGGTAGAAAGATGAAATAGAAACCACCAGTGGTCTAGTGCCAGTTAACAGCAGCAGCTATTCCCTGTATTTATGAGTCACCATGCCACTGTATCTTATTGTTGTTGATGGTCTAGTTCTGTACACTTAATTTTTTATTTATTGAACAATTAGCTAAATATTTGGTTTGTTGCTTCACAACATAGGTGTACTCTGCACTGTTACACTAGAATAAACCATATTGAACACTAAAGCAGACCTTGCCTTCAAGCAAAGCTGTAGCGTTATGCTGTAAGTAGATGTTGGAAAGTAATAGTGTATCTCAGCAGAGTCTGCATGGAGAGAAAAATAGCTGATAAATTATGAAGGGCAAATGGAGGACCATGCCTTTAGAATCCTCTAGAAAGTAAACAAAAAATCCTAGCATGAGCCAAGCTACTTTTATCAGGCAAACATTTTGAGGAAAACTAATTCTATTAATGGTAGGTTTGGCTTAAAAGTTCCAGATCAGTTTAAGATGCCTGCTATTTACCTTTGGAATATTTTAAATTGCCATGTATTGGCAAATAAAAATGTATAACAACTGCAAATATTGGGCCATTTGTAACACAGCAAAATGCAATCGTAGAATGGCTGGTTCACATCTTTGGAACTCCTTGCTCATACTGTCTCATCCTGGAACACTGCAAAACCTTTGATCTGGGATTGGGAAAACATGCTTAATTAAGATAAGGGAAAAGGAGAAAAGCAAGAGCAATACCAGGTTCCAAAAACCACATAATGAGGTTCTAAATCTTTTTTTTTTTTTTAAAAAAAAAAAATCTTCATGCAAGAACAAATAATTTCTCTCTCTCTCTCTCTCTTTTGTAATGTTTGTTTTATTTTTAAACACAGAAATGACACTTAGTGGCTAGGGATTGTTTTCTTGTTTATCTTGGAATTTGGCTTTAAAAGGGTTGACATTGTTCAGAATGAAGCAAGCCATTTCTGCAGCCACATTTCTGCAGTTTTGTGGGAGAGAATCATATGATGTGAAAGTATGGAGGCAAGAACATTTTCTCACAATTGGTTGCCCTAATGAGATGTTTTGTGTATTTTGGATGATTTTTTTTCACATTCCAGGCCTTTTTTTTTTAAAGTGGGAAACATATTTTTGTGGAAAACCACCAATATTTGTATGTAGAAAACCATGTAGTTGGCACAAATACATTTTTAAAAATTATTTTTATTGATTTCAAAATTAAAATTAACATGCCATGTAACAAATACAGCTTTCTAAGCAGAAACTTTTTTCCTTACAGATTATTTTTTTAAAACAAAAAGTACCAACTTGTGAAAAATCTAAATAGAAGCTAACCATTTTCTTGATTTGGCATCTTCATGTGTCACAATACCTTTTACCATTAAGGCTGAGGTTGTGAATATTCTTTACATCCTTACTATAGACAGACCTCCTGCCATATGTACCATGTGTACCCATTATCTCTACACATACATGCCTTCCTAAGCAGTTTCATTCTTTAGTCATAATTACACTATTTCCCCATATTATGCATCACTTTTTAAATTCTTGGTGAACTTGCCTATTTGTCTCTTCCAGCAGCTCCACTGATTTTCTGCTTAACTGATGTACATACAAAGTTTTTCTTAATTATAAAAATAATTGCAAAGAAAAAAATTCTAGATGTATATGTAAGACCCTTTCTTTCTCCATTATGTATGCTTCAACTCATTGTCATTCAATGAGTGAAACATTTCCTTGCCAGCTTCAGGCATCAGCAAAATTTGAAAAAACTCATCTTTGCGGAGTCGTGTAAATCTGAAGGAGGCTCAAAGGGAGCAGTCAGTCATTTGTTTAGCATAAATCAGAAGGATTCCAATCTTGGCTCACAGCATTATACTTTCAAAGAGCTCCCTTTCTTTTTCTGTTACCTGTAATATTTTACTTTTAGTGAAATGATAAGGTTTGTCTCCAGGCAACCAAGACCTGGTGATGATTCTAATTAAGCTATATTATGTCATCTGCATATTTTTTCATTGCTCTTGAAAACAGAGATAATCTCAGAAAGCCTAGTTTCATCAACAAGTCTCCTCCAGCTGCATTAACCACATCATGCACTTATCTACCACATACAGCGCATTTATGTAATTCTACTGCAATCAAATTTAATAGGATCAATCTACCTTGCTCTCTTCTCATTAAGGGTTTTGCTTACAAAAGAATTTGTTGAACTTATTGTTTGTTTCATATTTTATCTTTGGAATTCCCTTGGGTATTTCCAGCAGTTCGGATTTTGCACACATAACAGGTAATGAATGGATAGAAGGCTTGTGTTTTATCTATTATAGGGCAATGTCATTAAAGAACAGAGATCTGGTAAAAGGATAGGTAACAACAATGAATAAATGGAAACGTGCATTCTCCTTCTTTGAAAGGCACTTTTCAATCCTAATGGTAACAGTTTTCTGATTAATTTTCCTGTGATGCTTAATGTAAACAATATTCCTCAGTATTTGGCTACCCAGGGGGTGTAGGTACTGGAAGAGCAAAATGAGTGTATTCCTCTCCTAAATAAGAATTCTGTTCTCCCCACCCCATGAAATTTCCCTTCAGTCACCATCATTCTTATTTAGGGGGCAAGGCCTCATATATTGATCTTCCCCAACACACACACACTAAACACACTGTAGCTCAGCACAGCAGGATCCATTTTGTTCTGGAGAGTTCTCAGTCACACAAGAGAAACATTCTAGGACAGATGGGGAATGAAGGAAGTAGCAGAAATCACACCAAATGATTGAGAACTACACAATCCTACCTGCACAAGTGGAAGTACTTTTTGTTAAGCCAAAGCTTCTGTTTAATTCAACTCCTTGACAGTAAATTTATTCCCCCATGTTCATAATCAGGACAGGGCCTCATCCAGCCTTGTTTATCTTTCCCATGCATACCTCCAGCATATTTGTTTATTGGTCCTCTTACCTAGCCCCTTTTGGCCGGATATCTGTCACTGTGAACTTCACAAATATTCACCTACTCCCTTGCCTAAGGTATATCTGCTACTGGTGAGTGTACATTTAAAAGAATATTACATTCATAAAATAAATAATATGGCTGTCATCCTATATTGCAATAAAAGATTCGTAACCGAAAATTATAGCTCTGTAACTGATCTGTGTTCACAAGACTATGTAGTCTTACTGTAAACCTATGTCATTTCTGGTCCATGTTAACAACCAGCAGCACAGTAAGACACAAGGAAGATGACATTTCCACACACGTACACACCTGTGAGTAAGGCTGCAACAATCAGAAGCAGCACTCTTGTAGCAATTTCTTGATGCACTTTCAGTCACTTGTGGAAATGGTCTGCGGAAACTTTTTGCTGAATTAACACATATGTCACTATGGGCTGGAGCAGACAGGCAGGAAAAAATGGCTTCATCTTGTATTATCTGAAAGTTCTGTCCTGGGTCCAGTGCTATTCAACATCTTTATCAATGACTTGGATGAAAGATTAGAGAGCATGCTGTAGTGAAGAGGCCCATCAATCAGCCAGTCACAGAGCAACATGAGACCAGCCAATGGGAATCAGGCTGGGCAGGGCTATAAAAGAGCCTTTTGGCAGAGAGTGAAAGGGGGTTGGTTTGATTGAGTTTTGAGGAAAGGAGTCACATCAAAGGGAGGGTGTGCTGTTAGGGTTCCTGAGGGAACATTTTAGGTTGGTTTGGAGACCAGGAAAGGATCTGAAGAGTCCAGAGAGGGACTGGATAGACTTGAAGGAGTCTAGGAGAGAGAGGCTCAGAACAAGCCTGTGGTTTTAAGGAAGACTTAATAATAATAATAATAATAATAATAATAATAATGTTTTATTTATACCCCGCTCTTCAGCCAAGACTATCAGAGCGGCTTACAATTTGTTAAACAAACAGCTTCATTTACAATTGTAAGCTATTTGCCCCCAACAATCTGGGTACTCATTTTAGCGACCTCGGAAGGATGCAAGCCTGAGTCAAGCTTCAGTCCTTTGCTGGTCTTGAACTCGCCACCTTCTGGTTTTGAGTGAGTGGCTGCAGTACAGGCATTTAACCACAGCGCCACCAGGGACTTGGTATTGGAGATAAGATTGCCTGAGTGGCTGTATTGTTATTAATAGGTTAAGGAACCTTTTGTAACTAAGCAATAAGATAACAGTAACATCTTTGAAACTAATTTATAATTTATTTCTTATATTTTATAATAAATTCTGTTGATGCTTTGAAATACTACTTGGCCTCCATTTCAACATTTAAAACACACTACCAAATATTAGTTCCTCAGTGGAGAATAGGTTGAGGGTGAACTGAAAGTCTGTGAGAGTTCCACCTCATTACACATGCTTATCAAATTTTCAGATGACGACAAATTAGGAGGACTAGATAATACCTTAGATGACAGGATCAAAATTCAAGGTAAATTTAATAGATTAGAAGGCTGGACCAAAGCTAACAAAATGAATTTCAATACAGAGAAATGCAAGGTACTGCACTTAGGGCAGAAAAATGTAATGCATAGATATAGGATGGGGGACACCTGGTTTAACAAGACTATGTGTGAAAGGGATCTAGGAATCCTAATACAGCACAAGTTGAACGTGAGTCAACAGTGTCATGTAGAAGCTAAAAAGGCCAATGTGATTTTAGGCTGCATCAATAAAAGTATAGTGTCTCGATCAAGGGAAGTAATACTGCAACACTATTCTGCTTTGATCAGGCCTCACCTGGAATACTGTCTCCAGTTCCGGACACCACAATTGAAAAAGGATGTTGACAAGTTTAAGTGTGTCCAGAGGGCCACCAAAATGGTGAAGGATCTGGAAACCATGCCTTATGAAGGAAGACTTAGGGAGCTGGTTATGTTTAGCTTGGAGAAGAGACAGTTAAGGGGTGATATGACAGCCCTGTTTAAATATTTGAAGGAGTGTCACATTGAGGATGGATCAAGCTTGTTTTCTGCTGCTCTAGAGACAAGAACATGGACTCAAGCTCCAGGAAAAGATATTCCACTCAACATTAGGAGGAAGTTACTGACACAGTTGTTGTTTTTTTGTTCATGTCCCCACCATGTATGCACACCATCACACAAACCTGCAACCCAATTATCCTGTTCTTGCTCAGATGCCATTCCATTGGACGCCTGCCTGTATGATCCATCACAGTCACACGTGTGTGCATTGCCTACTACCCTGCACCTTATAAACATTGAAGATTTTCACACTTGCCTGAATCACTGGTAAATCATTCCTCAAACGTCCTTCAAAGGTGGCTGAAAGAGCAAAAAAGCCTCTGTGTGTGAAGGCTGGAAGTGCTCCTCAATTGTCATGGAAATGGATCTGACTGCAGAGTTTGTCAAACGTTGTAAGAAAAGCAGTGAAGGAGGGGGGTTTCTCCCCCCCCCCCCTTAACACTAAGTTCGCATTGATAGGAATCTGCCTCCTTCCCTGCTTTTCTTTCAACATTTGGCAAATGCTGCAGCCAGATCCGTTTCCATAACGGTTGAGGAGCACTTCCAGCCTTAACACACAGAGGCTTTTTTGCTCTTTCAGCCACTTTTGGAGGACGTTTGGAGAATGATTTACCAGTGATTCAGGCAAGTGTGAAAATCTTCATTGTCATTTTCTCTAGTGTGTTTTGTTTTCTCATGATAATGGCCAAAGTATGACAGTTTCACCTTAGCCTGGTCTTTAGAGAGAGTTCTGCTTTGATTTGCTCTATGATCCATTTATTTGTCTTTTTAAAACCCATTCATTTGTCTTATCCAGAACCTCCTCTCAAATGAGTTTGTTTTCTTCTTATCAACTTTCTTCCCAGTCCAGCTTACACACCTATACATAGACATGAGAAATTCAACGGCTTATACTATCTAATTAGTATTCAGTGATGTATCATTACATTTTACTATCTTGTCTTGTTCTTTCATAGCTCCCTTTCTAGGTTCTAATTATCTTCTAATTTCATGACTTCAGTTCCCAATCTGGTTAATGCTTCACCAAAGTATGAGAAATTGTAAACTATTTCAATGTCTTCATCATCTACTTTAAAGTTAGCTTTTAAAAATTCCTTTGTGGTATTTGTTTAATGTTCAACTGTTCACCTGCCTTTTCACTTTATTCCTTGACTTTCTTCAATAATCATTTCTTTAGGGATTTTAAATTATTACTGTATACTTTCTATCCTATATTGACCTACTGGTTCTTACATATTAGAAAAGGCTGCGTTGATTTGATATTTGGGTGATGGCAACCAAAAAAATGGAAGGAAAGCAAGCTTCAGGCCTCTAAGTGAGCAAAGTGTTGTCATCATTCTCCCACTTTGGAGAAAATTCCTGTCTTCCATATTTTCGCAAAATGAGTGGGTTGGTTTTGGAACTGGTTAGGAATTCAGAACATCAGCTGCTAACATTCTAGAGATGTCAAGATGATTCCTCTTCAACTTGAAAACAAGTTAGTCATAACAAGGAGGTAATACAAGAACTATGGCGCAAAATCAAATTTTTCCAAGTTTCTTCCTTCTCTTAGTAATCTTGGTTTTGTTTTGACTTTTTTTTGTGTTTTGCTTCTCCTATTGTGACTATATCTGGGTCATGCTACTTTTTTCTTTCTAAAATTGTTAGAATGAGACCTTTTTTATCTGCTTTTTCTGCAGAGGTTTATTTCATGCTTTATTTTTCACCTTGGTTATTACAATCTTCTTTGGTTTGGTCTTCTATTAACTCTTCATAGTCCTGTGGTTTCTTTTCAATACTCCACCACTAGGATTATCTTTTTGCTCCTTTGTTTTGGTCATATGACTTCACTAGGTTCTGCTATAATCTTCTTGTTTTAATTTTTAAAGCCTTGCATGATTTATCTCCTTTCGGACTTTCAGCCCTCATTACTCATTATGACCTTCATTATCTCCACTCTCTGCACTCCATGTTTCTTACCTGAAGAAGAGTTTCCTGCCCTCTAGCTTATTTTGCCCTTTTACTCTTGCTGTTCCATATTTTTGTAATCATGCTGCTGAATAGCTGTGAACTATAGTTTCAGGTACTGCTTTTTAAATCTCAGTCATAACCTTTTTTGGGGGCCTCTCAAAGCCTTTGGAACTTTGGGTTATTTTTACCTTTACAATTCTGTGCATTTGGGCTCCTTGTTTTTATTTGTATAAAATAAAATATTCCTTCTCCTATATTCTTTTTTTATTATTATTATTCTGTGACTTTGGCAAGGATGTCTGTTTTACTTTTCTTTGCTTTACTTTTGCCTTCTGCATCTATGGCGGTGGTGGTGGTTATTCTCTGTAAAAGCGACAGTTTTTGTACAAGGATACTGAAGGATGCTCCCACTTTTTGTACAAGGATACTGAAAATTTAGTGAAAAATTCAGCTCAATCCAACATTGCAGGCCTTCTGTGCTCTTTATTTTGCAATTTGTGCACCATTCCCATGTATTTTCCCCTAACTTTTCATACTTCCTTGAAAGCCCCCCCCCCCCCCCCAGGCCTTAACACTTACGATTTCGTCCACTGGGATTTTCCCACTGCTTCAGTCCTCTATATGAAAGATGACCAAGTTCGTTGTTTTAAAAAGTAACAAATGCAGATAGAGTGGAGTTTTTAGGCACCCAATTGGCAGAAGAAAGGACAATCCCAGGGGAACACATCTTGAAGTCCTTTTAAGACCTCTTTTCAGGATAGGAAAGCACAGGAAAATGGCACACAAATAAAGTGAAGACACACAGATATTTTAGTCACTTTGTGATATTAACATAAGCCCAGAGTCATCATATCTCTGTTATTTGCAAAAAAAAAAAAAATTCTAGAAATTTCTTATCCTTTCTGATAATTCCTTTTTCACTATTTCACCAACAAATGGTAAACAGTAGACATAAAAAATCAACACACTGTACCTTATGTGTGATAAACGTTTGCACACAATCCAAACATGTCATAGCTTCCGAGGGAGTGTGTTCCACTGTCGAACAGCCCTTACTGTCAGGAAGTTCCTCCTAATGTTGAGGTGGAATCTCTTTTCCTGCAGTTTGCATCCATTGTTCCGCGTTCTAGTCTCTGCAGCAGCAGAAAACAAGCTTGCTCCCTCCTCAATATGACATCCCTTCAAATATTTAAACAGGGCTATCATATCACCTCTTAACCTTCTCTTCTCCAGGCTGGGGATGTTTAGCCTGGAGAAGAGAAGGTTAAGAGGTGATATGATAGCCCTGTTTAAATATTTGAAGGGATGTCATATTGAGGAGGGAGCAAGCTTGTTTTCTGCTGCTGCAGAGACTAGAACGCGGAACAATGGATGCAAACTGCAGGAAAAGAGATTCCACCTCAACATTAGGAGGAACTTCCTGACAGTAAGGGCTGTTCGACAGTGGAACACACTCCCTCGGAGTGTGGTGGAGTCTCCTTCCTTAGGGGTCTTTAAGCAGAGGCTGGATGGCCATCTGTCAGGGATGCTTTGACTTGGAGTTCCTGCATGGCAGGGGGTTGGACTGGATGGCCCTTGTGGTCTCTTCCAACTCTATGATTCTATGATTCTATGATTCTACCAGAGAATCTTGGGGATTTTAATTTGGTGAGAATGCTGAGAAATCTCTACCAGTGATCTCCATATTCTCCAGGATTCTCTGGAGAGGGGGAAGGAATGCTTAACAATATTAATTCCATGTCTCCCATGGGTATGAACTTACTGGAAACATAAACTGCTTACTCTGTTCAAAGACAAGAAGAGAGAAAATAGCAGAGATGGTGATGTTGAGTTAAATATCAGCAATAATCATTTTCCAAAGTCAGTTATGAGGAAAGCTGCTTTTCCATCACACATCTCTTAGAAGATATGCCATAGGTTTTATGTTACTGACATTAAATTTTCAGAGTTGTAGCTTGAAAATATTACACCCTATTCTGATGGAAATATATTCTCGCCAATCTTCTAGCAATTAAAATTTTAACAGCACAATATCCTGATTATTATTGTTTTACCAAGTACATAAAAAATAAATAAGAAACAAACATTTCATATGCGACAGGCTTTGCAGAGCAGGTAGTCAGAGAGTTTCCTTGAGCAGATTAGAAATTCAAAAAGTCTTTGTTCACCACCCTCTAGCAGCAATAAAAATATGTAAATATTAGAGAACTCTAAAGCAATTTTCTTTTAATGCAGAAGTTTAATAAAGGAAAAGTATCAAGAGGAATCCATCTGAGCAATAATCCTCATGTCTGCAAGATTTTTCCTTCAGAATGACTTCACAAGTGTAGGCATAAAGATGACAACAGAAGGAAAAGAAGGGGAAAAGAAGATACTAAGTAGTATTTTGGAAGGCTGTGACCTTTCAAGAAGAAAAACTGTGTATAATTTAGACACGTGTAGAATAGGGGACCGTAAAATTTAAGTAATGAGTACAATATTATAGTGATTACTAATTCAAATGTTAGAAGGGCGTATATAGTAGTTTTCATGGTACTGTACTACCTCAGAATAGAAGTGGTCAACAGTTAAACATTTCCCTGGCCATAGGAAATTTGCATGACAGGAAACTTTCTGCCTGATAACCTTTCTACCTGATAAGCTAACTTTCAACATTATAGCTTGTTTTACTTTTCTCTTTGATGTGATAAAGCTCTGAGAGACCATAGTATGTGCTTCATTCCATTCCCTATATTAGGAAAGGAATTGGTTCTAATTTAGGATTTTCTGAGAGTGGATAGTATTCATATTCCCAAACCAGATGCTGGTGAAACGTCAGGAATAAACTCTTCTAGAACATGGCCACATAGTCCAATAAAACCCTATAAAAAACTAAACCAGATATTCTTGGATAATATTTCTCAGGCTATCTGATGTGGCAGACCAGCAATATTTCCCCCCAAAATGCCTGAGACCAGTACAGTATTTGTACCATGTTATTATAGCTTCATATAATAACAGTTCCAGCAGCTAAGGCTCATAGACCAGCAACGGCTTGTGGATCTCTACTTTGAGTATCAATGACCTATGGATAGAACATATTTTTGAACTACAGTTTGGAATTTATGCAAATCACTTCCAGGTTAAGGAAGATGAAAGGCACTCAGTACAGTCATTTAAGTTGTAACAAACAGAAAACACCTTTGCCTACCAATTGACACCTACCTTTGGGCAACTCCTGTTTGATTTCACTGTGTACCAAAAGAAACAGAAAGGCTCTTATGTACATTGAACAAATTCTAAGAAATGTTATGTCATTTTGTAAACTGCATTGTGGTGTTTACTTTCTGCTTATGATACCCGGGGGGAGGAGGAAAGGACTGGATGCTAGAATATTATTTTAACCCATCATATACCAGCATTCATCACTCTTTCTAGGAGCAACCAACCCAGAATTCTAATCCTGTTTCACACTACACAATGATAGCACTATGATTTTACTTTAGCTGACATGGCAACATCTTATGGACCACTGCGACTTGCAGTTTAAGGGACATTTAGCTGAAGAGCTCTAGCACCTCACCAAACTGCAAACCCCAGGATGTCAGAGAATACAGTTATGACGGTTAAAGTGGAATCATAGCACTACGACTGTGTACTGTGAAAAGGCCCCAGCTCTGATATAAGATTTCTCAGAGCCTTCTAAGACAAGCCTAAGTCCCTCTATTGCATGTTATACTCAATAAATATGAACATTAAACTTTGATAATAAGAAAGGAAAGCTGTCTGTTGCCAGAGTGAACAAATGGTTAAGAAAGCATGCTGGACAGGTAAGGCTGATGGTGCCCTATATCTTTGTCCATCTGAGGATGGGTAGAAAATCAAGTCTTTTTCTAAACTGGAAATTGGAAATTCCCTCACCCACACCCACCCGCTGACAAGGAAATAGTTTAACTGTTTTGTTAACCTCCATTGGATGAAGACCCTGCCAAACTGATCCAGAATGGTACACCCTCATTGTGAGGTATCATGCAGCTTTCAGAGCAGTTGAAAGAAGGTTTATATTGATTATCTATATTATTTATGTCCTATGTGAGCAACCCCATTATCTGATGCTGCTCAGACCACTTAAGTGTCATTATCACTATTTGAAAGGGAAGTTGACTACTGCCCTTTGGAAGCACATTTTTAGAACAATATTGAGGACAGGTTTTGCCCCATCCAGAGGTGTTCCGTTCATTCTTAGGAGACATTCTCCAAGTTAAATACAGAGAGAGGGAGGGGAAATCTCTCAGACTTGCTTCCCCCTCTGAGACTTTGTTCCCTGATCTGCTCTTCAGCCATCCTAGAGATGGAGAATGGGAAAAATCTATATGTGTGTTTAACCTTACATTGGTTAGGAGAAGGTTTTTAGCTTCCATATTGTTTTCCCTCTTTTACACTGAGAAACAGCTTGCCTTGAGTATAGTTATTCTCTTGGATTTTACTGCTTTTTCTCTGTTTTTAATAAAGATTTTTTTTTTTTGCTGCAAAATTACCTTGCCCTATTTCATTTTTACTTGGAGTCACTTTGGTTAATTGTCTGTTTTTATCATGACCTCTGTCTTTTGATGCAAAAAAATAACCTGTCAATGTGGAGTCGAAAGCTTTCATGGCCGGCATCCATAGTTTTTTGTCAGGCTTTCAGGCTATGTGGCCATGTTCTTTCATAGCCTGAAAGCCCCACAAAAAACTAATAACCTGTCAGTGTAATTTGTCCCAAACAAGTATACTGTATCCAAATACTCCAATCACTGACTTAACCTTTCTTTATTCACTTTGTATTTCTGTTTTTCTTCATTGCAGCCTTTCCTTCTATTGATGGCACCTCTTATTCTATGAAATTTCTTGCTTCAACTTGTACATGAATGCCTAGTAATAGTAACTGGCCCATATAGTATATCAGACCCCTGTGTGAAAAATAAAAACATAATACATTTGTGAGGAAAATGGCTTTTGTACAATGGATTTTGAGTTGGAGAAAGAGAGAGCTCCTTACTTGTGACTAAAAATACAAAATACAAAAACTAAAAGAAAAAAAGAAAAGCTAACATTTTGCCTTCCACCTCATTTCTTTTGTTCCATCTTATAATAGCTAATCAGTTGAAGATGTTCATTTATGCTGAGGCAGCAGGACAAGATAAATGCTGTGTGTCAATGGCAGCTTGAAAATTAATATTTTTTATTATAGCATCCTAAACAGAACTGAAGAGTTTTAGTTTTAACATTCAAAGACTATGTTGAAGGAATTCCAATTGACAAATTACAGTTTATTGCTTTTACTGAATATAGGTGGTAAAAGCCTGCCAAAATGAAGTCACATTGAACAATTTACACATCATGGCATATATCTTTAATGGGAATAACTATAAACATGGAACATATATTACTGCCAACATCTCTTGTTATGCTATCCATTCACAGTTTCCAAAAAGTTAACCATATGTCTGAGTCATTTATTTCAATAAAATTTACGCATGAAATTTGGGAGAAATATGATAAATATGAAGATAGGAGGAAGGAACACCAACATTCTAAGACATGTGGATGGCACTATATACTACTAGCAGAAAACACCACAAACTTGGAACAATTACTAATAAAGTTAAAAAGAGAAAGTGCAAAGGCAGGCTTAATCTTAAACATAAAAAAAAACAAAAATAATTACCACATAGGAACTACACTTGTCCATCTATATTTGCTAGGGTTAGGGGCACAAGACCCCCCCCCCCCGTGGAAAAAACCGCAAATAACAAAAACACCATGTTTTTTACCTGAGAGGACACCTCTCTAAGAATATCTAGGTCCTCCAGTGCTACTCTGTGGTCAAGGTCTGACAGACACCAATCATAGAACTGCACTGGAGGAGCTACAAATGCCTAGTAGAGTATTCTCTCAAGGAATCTCTAGGTCTTTCAATGCAACTTTTAGTTAAAGGTGACCACAGAGTAGCACTGGAGGACCTAGATATTCCTAGAGAGAACATATTAATCAAATCCATGAATAACCATATCCGCAAATATGGAGCGATGAGTGTATATAAATTCAACCTAGTCAATGAGTTAAAGAGTTCCTGGGCCTTGGATCAGACATTGATCAGAATGGAGACAACAGTCAAGGAATCAGAAGACTGAGAATGGGCCATTGCCTTGCATATGGTGCACCAAGAAAAGACACAACAACATTACATCTTGGATGAACATGGCCACAATTTATTAACAGCAACCAGCAAATATAGGGTCAGCCCAAAGCATAAGGTCTGGATCTGAACATCAACAGCACCCCAGCTAATTGATGTATATAACTGTAACAATGATCCTTGGGATGACGTGGGTGCCAAGCCAAGCCAAACACACAATTACGCAATTGTGTCATCAAACGTATAATCAAGGCACCCAGTCACCCCGCAATGGCCACTCCAAATCACTCATATTCCCTGGGTCCCAATGATTCCTGAAACAGATCTATCGAGCCCTGTAAACCACGCCCATCAGATCCAGGCCTGTGCTACTGCCCCAAACCAAGTTGTGACAGACCACTCCACACAGGGAGGGAGGGAGAGGGTGGGAGAGCTCAGCTTGAAGTGTCGCTGATGGGTGCGAAAGGACCTTATATAGCCAATAGGAGGGCAGGGATGATGGAGGCACCTGCACCTCCCAACCAATCCAGTGTCTTGGAATGAACCAGCCAGCCAATCAGATCCCTCGCACAAGGGATGAGGGGACATGTATTCCCTTTTCCTGATTGGCTGGCCCCACTCCCACTCTCTCCCAGTACCCAATAGCCAAGGAGCCCGCTGGTGCCAAAGCTGCTGGGGAGCAATGGCCCTGCAAGTGCGGGCCCTTCCTGCTGCACACACGTGGCAGCAACAGTGCTGGCCCAGTAAGTCAGGCGGCACCATTTATGAAGGAACTAGTCAAGGTCATAAAAAGTAAAGATATATAACTGGACATTAAAGGTAGGATTATCCAAGCCATTGTATTCCCCAGTGGTGCACGCCTGTTCCTCTTCTCCCCCCTGCCCTCCCAAGCCTTTAGCTGTCTCCAGAGAGGCACCTAAAGGCACGGAAGGGCAGAAGCCTGTTCGTCCTCTTCCCCCTACCCTTTTGTCTCACCACATGCCCTCCAAAGTGGCTTTGCGTGCCAGAGAGGGCATATGTGCCATAAGTTCACTACCACGGACCTAGGTGTCCCACCGCATGTGGTGCCAATGGACATTGTTGAGATGAATTGTGCCTTGAGGAAGAATTGTCTCTTGAGGAAGATAATGTTGTTGTTGTTGTTGTTGTTGTTGTTGTTGTGTGCCTTCAAGTTGTTCCTGATTTACAATGACCTTAAGACCTCATGGGATTTATTGTGAAAGGTTTGTCTTTACATTCTTCTGTGGCTTTAAGAGTATGACTTGCTTAAAGTCACCCAGTGGATTTTCATGGAAAAGCAGGGATTCGAACCCTGTTCTCCAGAGCTGTAGTGCAATACTCATACTTTACTATGCTGGCTCTCAATGATGATGATAATCATCATGACCATTGCCGCCATTATCATCATCATTATCATCATCATCATCATTATTTCTTACCAATGTCTCCTTATGGAGAACAACAGATTTTTGAACAAAATTGTTGAAGCAAGTTAAAAGCAATTCAGACCCAGGGAGTTTCTAATTTGGGAAGTCTTGACTTAACTATCCTTTCCCACATAACTGCCTGCTGAAACATTTGCAACAGAGTGCTAATAATGTTCTGGCCAATTTTACACCAATAATGTCCTGTGTCATCAATCCTAGTGGGAGGGCAATTATCTTGTAGCATTGTTTTGAGAAGTGAAAATGGTGAAGAGAATATTGTTTATGGCTGTTTGTAGAGCAAGCTACACCATTCTTGGAGCTTTGAAGGTGAGAGAGGAGCTTTGTAATTAAACCTTAAATATAAAGGCATGAAACATGTCTTTATAAGCATGCCAAGCATGCGTCTTTTTTTTTTATTTTGGGGTCCCAGAGCACAAGGTAATTCTCGGTTAAATAGGAGCAGGTACCTGGATTACAATTATTATTCATTTTGCTGGAAGCATCGGATTACATATTTCTCAAGAGACAGTTGCAAAATAGTATTAGCCATATGTGTGTTTCTGTGTTTTTATTTCTCATACACACATATCAAAATGTTGGAAAATCAAAGACGCCAAACTTCATAGGAGTTGGTGTTTGGTGCTTCTGAGGTCCTTGATGACAGACTAGTTTTCTGGTACATTTCATAATCATAAGAAAGATTTCCTCTCCCATAGCCTCTATAAGCCTTTGGAAAACTGGGACCCCCCCCCCCCCAAAAAAAAACAGTCTCATGGGGCATGGGGTGATGACAAAAATAATGTCTTGTTGCAGGTGCTATCAGGGAAAAAGGAAGCTACCTGGGGCTTCTTGAATTTATAATCCAACATTTGGAGAGCCACAGCCCTATCTTAGGCTATTGGAGAGTCAGCAGGAAGCTATCTAAAATTTACTTTTTCCCTTGATCCCTTTAAATGCCAAAAGAAAGGGGAGGTTGAGGAATTTGTTGAGTTTTTATAGTTTTTATAGTTTCTTGTAGAATCCCCTTTGCCTTTAAATAAAAAATAATTTGCTGGAAATAATAGTACCACAATGCATCTTCTCCTCAGTCATTTTAGAACCTACTGTTAATTGACCTGGTTCCTTTAAAATTTTACCATCTACACTCCATGCTGTTGTTGCCATGCTATTTATGAATGCTTTTGCATTCATGCTAGTGCCCTTTTTTGTATTACTTCACAAAACCCAAACTTCCAGTATCACTTAATCCACTTTGTTGATACTGCTTCACCCTCCTCAATTCTAAAAAAGTATGTACTTCTTACCATTATTTTCCCATAATGTTGGTCACACTTAGGTACAAAAATACATATGCAGATACATGTGCATATGCAATATCCCTAGAGCCTATATAGAAAAACAGATGAAAAGAATTCCTTTTCTGTTCACAGCAGAATCCGTACTGGGTAATAAAATATTTACACCAAGTAAGCTAGTCATTTAGCCTTTCTCACTATAGTTAATTCTGACAAATCAGAAAAAGCACATTTAAATGCTAGCAGGGTACCACTTTTGAGAAGTGGATACTGTAGATGAGTAATTTGTTGTTGGTTTTTTTTAAGGTATGAAATATGGGACTTTTGGCTTAATTTACCTATAATATGGTTTCCCAAATGCAAATGCTAACCAGGAATTAGCAGAAACACAGTGCAATTTGGGGGGGGGGGGGGGACAAAAAAAACACCATATTGTATTTTGCTAATTAAGCCAAGCTGTTCAGTTTACAGAAAAAGAACAAAATAGTTTTGTTCTCTGAATTGTCAAGGAATATCCAGGAGTGAACCAGTGAGATAAACCAAGATAAGATAAAAGAAATCTCACATAGACCTAAGCATGCCAATTTAATTTTTGAATTTACATAATTTGGGGAAGCATTTCAAAAATATGTCACATTTCTGATAGCCTTTTTAAAGCTCTGCTTGTATTCCCCCATTTTAAGAATGCTTCTGTCATAACTTGTTTCCATTCTTTTTCCATCCACCTTCACATGCCCCTGCAACCAAACAATGAATGATGCATGACATGCTTTAATGATGGTGTCTTGTTATAACAGATGCTTCACAAAGAATGAGATGTGTTGTTTTTCTGACACACCATGTCCAGGCAGGTACACAAAATAGTACATTTGCTCTAACGTTTTCATTAAGATGACCTTTTGATCCTAGAAGCTTCCAGTATTTCAGTAGCAGATATATCAAAGTATGTATGCAAGTATTACTAAGTCACACTAATGGTCTGATGTCTAATCCCCTACTTCCTCCACAAGACAGAAAACAAGTTTTTGTTCCTATTATTTTATATGCTATAGCTTAAGTCTTAAATCATATTATGGGGCTGAAACAAATGTCTGTCCAGGCTTGACACCACCTTTTTGAGTGTCACATCAGAGCTGTGGGAACTGTATGCCCTGATCTGGCTTTTTTCCAGTGCAAAAAGAATCTACAAAATGCTGCTCTTTTTTGGACCAGAAAAAAAGGTGCCTTTTATGCTGCGGCGGTGGCTTTTTGGTGCTCCTCAAGCATGTGGCATGTAAACACTGCACTGCTGGAATGCCCCAATGTTGCCCGCCATGTGGTCAGGCAGGTGGCATGACACTGGCTTGGGGATGGCATCGGGGCATGCGTCATCTGAAGGCCACATCCTCACACCGCCCCAAAGCCGGCTGAAGCTGCTGGTCTGTTTCACCCCACAGTCTTGCTCCTAACTCTAAACATAGAATCATACAATCATAGGGGCTTTCTAGATTGGCAGGAAAGTGTGACATGAAGTTGCCTTTTCCTTAATGCTTAGCAGCTACACTGCAAGCCCCAGGTGTGCATTTAAAAGGTACAGGGCAGCTAGACTGAGGGGTGTGGGAACGACTTATCTGACGTCTTTTCTGTGGCTCATCAGCTACATTGGAAGCTGTCAGAACGCTACAAACACAGGCGGAGCAGCTGCACCAGCGGCAATGAACACTGCTTTTAGCCACGCTGAACCTTTAATTTTTTTTCCTTGCCACCTGCCAACTGTGCAGCTGCGCAGTTCCCAGCCGGCAGCTGGCTGGGAACTGTGCAGCTGTGCAGGTTTGCTGGCTGCTGGGAACTGCGCAGCTGCGCGGGTACACCATACAGACAATTATACAGTTATGAGGATCTGTCAAATTATCATTGCGGTTTCTCTGCTTTTTTAAACAGTGCAGTTGCACTGGTGCATCATGAATGAACCCCTTCATTTTGTGAATGAATTGTCATGTTATGCGCAGTAAAATAACAATTACAGCATCCCAGAGTCCCTACTGTGCATGTCTAGGGTTTGGATTAGGGCTGGAGCTAGGGTTTGGGAGCTTTAAAAAACTACACAGTTAAAGCTCAGCTTTTACACCTGCAGGGCATTGAGCGTTTTAATTAGAAGTGAACTCCACACCACGCATGCTCCCATCTCACGATCCATTATGATCCGCACCTGTATCGCTGCCTTTAAATGGGCACTTTAAAGATACAGCGGCCCCTTTAACTGCACAGCTGCACCGCAGCCTTTGGATGGAGCTGCACTGTTCCGCAGTTTTTAAAAAAGAAGCTGGGAAAACCAGCACCTTTCTAAAGGCGCTTCTTCTCCCCTAAAATGCAAAAAAAGTGTTTTCATTGCACACTTTCCCTTTTTCTCATCTAAATGCTAGACTTTCATGCAGCCATGAACACACTTCTTTTTGCCAATCTAGATCAGGCCATAGAATCATAGAGTTGGAAGAGACCACAAGGGCCATCCAGTCAAACCCCCTGACATGCAGGAACTCCCAATCAAAGCATCCCTGACAGATGGCCATCCAGCTTCTATTTAAGACCTCTAAGGAAGGAGACTCCACCATTCTCCGAGGGAGTGTGTTCCACTGTCGAACAGCCCTTACTGTCAGGACGTTCCTCCTAATGTTGAGGTGGAATCTCTTTTCCTGCAATTTATATGCATTGTTCCACATCCTAGTCTCTGGAGAAGCAAAAAACATGCTTGCTCCCTTCTCAATATGACATCCCTTCAAATATTTAAACAGGGATATCACATCACCTCTTAACCTTCTCTTCTCCAGGCTAAACATCCCCAGTTCCCTAAGGCAGTCCTCATAGGGCATGGTTTCCAGACCCTTCACCATCTTAGTTGCCCTCCTTTGGACATGCTCCAGTTTCTCCACCTCCTTTTTGAATTGTGGTGCCCAGAACTGGACACTGTATTCCAGGTGGGGCCTGACCAAAGCAGAATAGAGTGGCACTATTACTTCCCTTGATCTGGACACTATACTTCTATTGATGGAATTAGCAAAGTTTCAGTTTTCCTATTGAAATCTGAATTTTTGGCATGGAAAACTATTTCCTCAAAAAGGTAAGCAAGTTTATTTTTTGACATTTTTTAAATGTATATATTTTTCTACTCATCCCCAAAAAAAAAAAAATCTACTTAAAGTATTGTTCAGAGTGACTGATGCAAAGCCTTTTACAAGACAAGTAGTATTTACTCAGTTTAAAGATGTGGAGAAGAACAAGAGACTAGGGCTAATTCTCAGTTTAGTGAGTACAAAATATTGGCATTAAATATTAAATATTAAATCACCACTTTCCTCAATGAAGTTTTTTTCCAGATTCACCGGGGGGGGGGGGGGTTAAACAAATCCCCTGCAAATCAGGAGGGATGAGTGTATACCCGACTATAAGTCGACCTCATGTGTAAGTGAAGGGCAGGTTTTGGGGACGAAGTTATCGATTTTGATATGATCCATGGATACATTGAGGATAAAACCTAGGGACATGTAACAAAGGATCCAAAGGATAATAATAATAATAATTAATAATAATAATAATAATAATAATAATAGATTTATTTCTAGCCCGCCCAATCACGAAGACGATGAAGCAAAAGAAAACAATGCCTAATAACTTACAAACTTCCAGCAGACATAACTGTTTGTGCTCACACTAAAGGCTGGATCAGAGCTTCCAGGACAGATTCATCAGGAGATAGTTCCTTTAAAAAAAAAGAAAAGAAAGAAAGAAAGAAAGAAAAGAGTTAAAGCACATTGAACTGTGAATAAATTGATTTAGGTTTTTGGGATCAATTTTTTGACTAAAATTTCTAGACTTATTCATATCTACATTACATTACATTAATCAGGTACATTATTCATGAATATTTCATTGCCACATGAACATTTTGTAGCTATATGAACATACACAAGATCCGTTGGACCCCTGGCTTACCCTAGTCCACCAGCATGCTGGTGCATGCTGCTCAGTCTTTTCTGCTTTCAGCGAGAATTGTCAAAGAAACCACTGAACTGTGACCAGTAGCTGATTGTTGATTTATTATTACAGCAGCTTTTTCTCTGGTGAGGAACCAGGGTTTGTTCTTGCTTTTTTTCCCCTCTGGGTTACTGAGAGGGAACAAACTAGAGAAGGGAGGCTTCTTACTGCCAGACAACAGGAAATGGTATGGACCCCATGTTTTGTTTAGCTGATCCTGCTGCAAACAGGAGCAGTCAAAGAATGCACTAGTATGCTGCTCATTTAAGATAAACCAGGGTTGCTGCAGATCCTTAACTTGTCATGTCATACAAACACTCCCTCTGAAATCCAGTGGGGCTTGCTTAATAAACTGTTGAATTTAGATCTGGCAGATGCTGGTTCTCATTCTACATATCTTGAATTCATGATGTCGTCTTCAGCATGTTAATGTCATTCCCAGGTAATAGTGAACTGTCTTTCAGGATGAATACCACCAAGCATACACATTTGGAATTTTATAGTAGCGCTAAAAGTAATACTGTAGTATTTTAAAAAGGAGAATAATGGTTTGGGGGGGGGTGATACATGTACAATCTGTATTTATGTGACATTCAGCCCTTCCATATTGTCACTTAGTTCATTTGGCCAGTAGTTTTCCCTGGGCTCTGTTTATTCCATATGCTTTTCCAGAATGTATGCTTTCTGTATACAGTACTATACGTTGACCTCATATATAAGTGAATGACAAGTTTTGGGCCCCAACTTGTGCATTTTTATATGACCTGTGGATAAGTCATGGGTAAAATGTGAGGGCACATAGCAAACGGTGAAGCAAAAGAAAACAAAACCAAAGAACTTACAGAATTCAAGCTGGCATAACTGTGCTCCGTCTTAAACTGGATGGGTGAGAAAGTAGAGGAAGCCAGTGCTTCCAGAACAGATTATACTCTTGCCTTTCACCAGGGGAGCATTCCTTTTTTAAGAGTTAAGATACAGTACTTACAGTACAAGGCTGCATTCCATCACCCTATTTATTCAACCTGTATACTTAGACACAGAAGTAGAAGGAGTGAAGATTGGGTGAATGAACATTAACAATCTAAGATATAAGGACATACAATACTACTAACAGAAACCAACAAAGACCTGGAGCAATTACTGAAGAAGTGCCCAGGTCAGCTTAATGGTGAACATCAAGAAAACAAAAATAATGATCATGGAAGATCTACATTAATTCATCCTAGATAATGTGAAAATTGAAATAGTCAAAGAGTTCCCATACCAGAGATCAAATACTGAACAAAATGGTGATGACTGTAGTCAAGAAATAATAAGAAGACGAGATTGGGAAGGGCAGCTGTGAAAGAATTGGACAAGATCCTAAGTGTAAAGATATAACTTTGAACACCAAAGTAAGGATCATCCAAGTCATCACTATGTATAGATGTGAGAGATGGACAGTGAAGAAAGCTGATAGAAAGAATATAAACCCATTTCCGAAATGGTGCTAGAAAAGAGTGCTGAGTATACCATGGATTACTAAGAAAACCAAAAAAATCATTTATAGAACAGCTTTATAGATGACTAAACTGACGCTGTCATACTTTGGCTACAGTATGAGAAGGGGTGAAAAATTGGAAAAGGCCATGTTGCTAAGAAAGGTAGAGGGCAGTAGAAAGAGAGGAAGACCACATGCCAGATGGTTAGACTCAATTGAAGAGACCACAGGCTGAACCTGCAGGAACTGAGTAGAGCAGTGGAGGACAGAGGGTCGTGGGGATGTCTCATCCATAGGACCACCATGAGTCAAGCTCAACTCAGGGCCAGCTAACAACAACTTTAATGGGATACTGACAGCTATTCTGTAATTAATAGGATTTCATTTAAGGGTTATAATATCCAAGCATACTATTGTATAAGACTTGTGCGCTAGAACATATATCATAAGATGCATGAAGTGTTATCATCTCAGCCAGTAAAGTGGAGCACTGTGCATAATTTGTATGTGTTTAGGTCCTACATAGAGCCATGACACTCTGTGTGTGTGTGTGTGTGCATGTGTGCGTGCGTGCATTGATATGTCGGCTCTTAGTGTTGTCATGTTGCAGACAGGACTTTTTCCTCCTTAGACAATTATAGATCTTTGATATTACTTTAACTTTCATGGCCCCATCCTATAGTATCTTGGAATTTCTAGTTTCTTAGGCTAGTTAGGATATTTTCCAGAGATCTCTAAGGCATCACCAAACTACAAATCTGAGGATTCCATAGGATTCCACTAGAACAGATGAAATCGTAGCAAAATGATGTAATTATGTTGTGTGAAAGAGAGAGACTGATATTCTACCTTGATGACAGTACAGTATGATAGTAGCCTTTAACTATTGATACCCTTGTTTCTTTACTATTTTTGTTTGGCTGGGGCAGGGCTCATTCCCCCATTTCCCATATGTGCCTGTGACCAATTTGATGTTATGGCATTTTTGAAAAAGATCAGTTCATGATCAGAATGTGTTTGATGTGAATTATGAGTATTATGAATATTTTTTAACATTGTAGTAAATTCGTGTTCTTCATTTTTGTAGCCAGATATGTTTTTGTTTTTTCCCTAAGTTCAAGGGTTCACCAAAAATCTGAAGGGAACTCTTCTTTATGTGGTCAACCATACAAGTACTGTCATGGGCTGAATATTGTTAATCTCTCCTGGCTCCTTTGACCAAAAACAGTTTCATTCATATTCTTGCAGATGTTTACTGACTGTTTAGTCATGTACACTTGTTTTCCTAGCAACTTGGGTTGGAGGGTTTAAAATGTATTGTTTGAAAGTATAGGGGAAAGATCAACAGTGAAACTCCCACAGGGACAAGGGATTTTTTTTTTCCTCGTGGTGACATTTAGTGTACATTAGCAGGAAAGCAAATAATAACCCTCCCTTTTATCAGGTGTGAAACAATGTTCTGTTGCTGACCTCAGTTTGTCCTGGTGCAACATCTCAAATTTCTTTCTCTGTCTCTCTTAAAAGCAATACTGCAATGTAATTTGTCAACAGAGAAAAGTCTTGAAAGATTTTTCTTTTTCTTTTCTGGCATTGTATCAAAACTAACTTTAGGATTTCAAGTGCAAAACTAGAAATGTCATTCTTTCCCCGGCTTCTTCACAGTCTATCTTATTGATGTTTAGGGATTGGCTTTGTTCCTCTGAGTTTTTTAATGTTCTTTTTCAAAGGCCTGATGCTTATTAATCTATAAGCGTTAGCAGATATATATATGCTTTATGTCAGGGGAAAAATACATTTCTTCAGTGCCATCTAGTGGACAAAGCATTGCACCCTTGAAAGTACAATGTAACCATTTTTAACCTGAACTGTTAGATAAGATTTACAAAAAATAATCTGAAAAATGATGTGTTTTGGTTGGATGCATGGCTGCTCACATGCTAGAGAAAATTGCCAGTCATCTGCTATAGATTAAACAAATGCTGGTAAAATTGAGGGCCATAATGGGAATTGTGCTGAAACACAGTTTATGGTTGCCCACCTTGTTTTGCCTTAAATGTTTGTTAACAGATAAAAATATGGACACTCCTGGGTACGGTACTTATAACAACTTTATTCTCATAGTAAAGATCACTGTGCAGCACTGTTAAACATAGAGAAACATGCCCTTCACAAGCTATATCTTGTACTCATTTCTTCTCAAACATCTTTCTATGAGCTTGCTTGTGAGGCATAAATATTTAGTAAATTAATCATAAAGCATTTTTTTTTTTTACGATTATACCTTTACATTTATATGTTATTTTGTGACCCTGTAGAGTTCTGGTCATTTTTAAGTTAATAAATAAATAAATTTGACTACATTTACTCTCAAAAAGTGTGTTATTGTAGAATAGATACAATGCAAAATGATTCACCAACAATTAGCATTTCAATAGGCCTTGGTTTCAAGGATGGGTTAGAGAACTCTGGGAGACCAAGGTGTGAATTCCCACTTAGTCATAGAAACTCACTGAGTGACTTTGGGCATATCACAGTCTTATCCTAAGAGAAAGGCAAACCTCCTCCAAGTTTACTTGATGATGAATACCTTAGGATAGAATCACCATTAGATTGAATTCACATGAAGACACATAACAAACAAGACAAGGGGAAAAAACCTGATGTATCCTTAATGAGCCAGTGTGATGTAGTGGTTTGAGCATTGGACTAGGATTCTGGATAACAGGGTTCAAATCCTGGCTTGGCCATGGAAACCCACTGGGTGACTTTGAGGAAGTCACACTCTCAACCTTAGAGGATGGCAATTGCAAACTCCCTCTGAAGAAACTTACCAAGAAAACCAGTGATAGGTTTGCCTTAGAGTTGCCATAAGTCAGAAACAACTTCAAGGCATGCAGCGACAATAAATCCTTAATGTAAAAAATCACTCTCAAAATCTCCCCAAAGACAATTGAGATTTAACAATTGAGAAAAGTGATTTAGTTGGGCAGATCTTACATTCTGTTTGCTTTTACTTTCTTTGTTCTTCAAAATGCCATTTTTTAACCTTACACCTACTGCTTAGGAAGTGATTGACAACATGAGTTCTGAGCAGTGATTGACTATTGTGATGTACTAGAAATCCAACAAATAGACAGAGTTCCTACCCCTCAAATTTACAGTTGTCTTGGAGAGGAATCACATCTTATAAAACTAACAGAGAGAAAAACAGGTAGGCAATGAGGTGGTGGTAAGCTAGCTGTAGATAGATATCAGTGCACAGTCAAGAGAAGCCTAAGGCTGCCCTTGCTAAATTAAGTCAGTCTGCCTATAGCCAAACTACTAATAAATCTCATACTTTTCAGACAAAAGCTGAGGGTTGGTAGTGATTAAAAAAAAAATCCTATTCACCAGGATTCTAGTGTTTACTTTAGACACTACTTCATGAGTGTATGAGATAGCCTCCAGAAATATGTTCTTGATAACTGTTCTTAAATATCTGATGTCAAAATATAGCTGTTTAGAAATAAATGTTGATTTGTGATTTAAAAGGAATTTGCATCCAAGTGTTCCCTTTCCAAACAAAGAAAAATTGGTCTATATTTTTTTTCTGAAATTTCAAATGAAAGAAATGTATGCAACCAAAGAACATACACATTTTGAGCATAACCCACCATTTATTATATGTGCACTTTACAGAAAGCATACAAAATGAAATGCACAGATATAGGATGGGGGACACCTGGCTGCATGAGACCACATGTGAAAGGGATCTAGGAGTCCAAGTAGACCATAAGTTGAACATGAGTCAATAGTGTGATGCGGCAGCTAAAAAGGCCAATGCTATTTTAGGCTGCATCAATAGAAGTATAGTGTCTAGATCAAGGAAAGTAATAGTGCCACTCTATTCTGCTTTGGTCAGGCCCCATCTGGAATACTGTTTCCAGTTCTGGGCACCACAATTCAAAAAGGATGTGGAGAAACTGGAGTGGGTCCAAAGGAGGGCAACTAAGATGGTGAAGGGTCTGGAAACCATGCCCTATGAGGAACGCCTTAGGGAACTGGGGATGTTTAGCCTGGAGAAGATAAGGATAAAAGGTGATATGATATCCCTGTTTAAATATTTGAAGGGATGTCATATTGAGGAGGGAGCAAGCTTGTTTTCTGCTGCTCCAGAGACTAGGGCACAGAACAATGGATGCAAACTGCAGAAAAAGAGATTCCACCTCAACATTAGGAGGAACTTCCTGACAGTAAGGGCTGTTCGACAGTGGAACACACTCCCTCAGAGGGTGGTGGAGTCTCCTTCCTTAGAGGTCTTTAAACAGAGGCTAGATGGCCATCTGTCAGGGATGCTTTGATTGGGAGTTCCTGCATGTCAGGGGGTTGGACTGGATGGCCCTTGTGGTCTCTACCAACTCTATGATTCTATGATTCTATGAGATTAATCATTCAGATTCCTCTGTTATTCCACCTAAAAAGTTTGCTCTCTTTTAAATTCTTTAAAATCTGTAAATAATAGTCACCACATCTGTAATAATTAAATTGTTTATCTAAATCAGTCTTGTCAAAATAAATAAAAATATGCTGATTAACTCACATCTTTCATTAACAGCTTATTAAACTGTAGTGTTCTTATTGCCATTAATGTATGATAGTATCTGTTCATGATCAAAGATGTACAGAGTCAAATATTTAGCTATCTTGATTTGGACGGTTGAAAAAGTAAAGGTGGCTTTTCAGTAATCCAACAAATAATAATAAACATAGAGAACTACTAAGTGGTAACCAATCTGAATGGGAAAAAATGATGCTCATCTATTTTGTCTATAAACCGATTTTAATATAATCACATTTTATGTAAACAGAGTTCAGTTCTTAACCTCTATGGAATAAGGTGGTGAATGTTGGAATTCAATGAGGTTTACTGCTATTAATTTATTGTTAGTCACAATTTGCATAGCAGAAAGTTAAGGAAATGACTATGAACAGACTATGTGAAACCTAGGGATGTCATGGTACCCAAATATTCTGAGACTGTCGCTGTGCACTCTCACTCATTTAAAATATAGGCATATATTTCTTTTCACTGTCTGCAGTGTAGCTGACAAATAAAGGTGTGTGTTAGAATTAAATTAAAATTAAATTGAAGTCAGATGTGGATGAATTGTTAGGGGTGAGTAGAAATTTCAAATACACTTAATATTCTTTTTCTTTCTTCTCCATAGGATTTGGATTATACACAGTAAACACAGTATATGGAGATACTATTATTTTGCCTTGCCATTTAGAAGTTCCTAATGATCTTATGTTTGGGAAATGGAAATATGTAAGTATGGCTAATTTTAAAATATTTTTAGTATTGAAATGTAGGAACAGATTTGTTAGATCAATAAAAATATTCTTCAGTGGTATACTTTGAATATATTTGTCAAACATGTGATGACAGGTTTTTTTAAAAAAAAAAATCCAACATTTATTTATTTTTTTAAAAAAGTTTGCATTAGATTCAAAGAGTCATCTTTATTTGTCTAGTCATTTTGAAAGTGACTGTGAACTTCTAGAAAATGTTTCATTATGATGACAAGGTTATCATGGCGTCCATATCCCTTTAGGATGTTTCATATATTGCTGTATTTTTATAGTCAGTGAAGCAATCCTCAGCAAATGCATAGAATCAATTACAGTGTTTCATTTTGCATCTGAAAATGTGAAAAGTGCATAAAAGGAGCCCAACTTAGGTACAACAGAATGATGATTAAATTGCTGAGGTTGTTCCTTTACCTCACATATATTCAGGACTCTACAAAATAAAACGTCTGCACTATCATTGTTGACAAAAAAAACTGCTATGGGATATATAATGCATTTTGATGCACAGAATAAGATATTTTTCTGTGGGTGTTTTTCAAGGTTAGATTTAGAGTTCTGTACATCTATGTTGATATGGATGTAAGAGCTCAGTGTTGCAAGGCAGGAGCAGGCAGAGGCCAGAACAGTATAGCTGTGTGGCCAAAAGCAATGAGATTGGCTTTGGTAGGCAGAGGTCAACAAGTAGAACATTCACAATCCTCTGTTGAGTATTCCAGCCACAATACTCTGGTTGTTTTTCTATGTTGAGTGACAGAGCTATGTATACCAGACAACCTGTTTTTGGCTACCTGAACTAGACTTCTCTCTGAGTCGTGCTGTGCTAACCAGTTGTCATTATGGATGTAAGAGATAGCTGCCAATCAGTCTGGCTTTAGCTTATAGAATGGAAAGAGGGTGCCATCTGCTTTGTTCTAGAAGAAGCAAGATGTCTTGGATTGGCCCTGGTCAGCCTGAACTCCTAAGGAGTCCAGGGAGTTCAGAATTAAACAGGTTATGGCTTTAAAGTATGATTACTGAGATGTAGAGCACTGACTGGTTGCACAAAAGGAGATTTCATTTCAGAGAATCAATTGGCAAGAATGTAGCTATGCCCCTCAAATACAAATGCTGCCTCCCAGTGGAATTTTCCTCTTTTTCTTTGTTTTACAGTAAATCATGAAACCATAAGGCTATATGACTATAAGATATTTTATGAAAGATCCTAGATTTTACATCCCTCAAAAAAGTGGTGTGGCCAACAGCACCTACATGAAACTTGAAAATCTGGTTTTATTATGTTGACATTTGGGGGGAACCATCTTTTTCTATGAATTGACCCAATAGTTTGTTCTTAAGTGGCTCCTGCTGCATATCTGGAGATCCAGAAAGTGATTTGCTCATACCACATGAAATCCCTCTCCTTGGTATGTCTCCTCTCCAGAGTTCCTTGCCTGACAGCTGTGTGGTAAAGTCCAAAATCCACAAGCAGCAATAGCTTACATTTCTCAAGTTTTCAAAGTGACACTGGCTTCTTCATTAAGCAAAGATTTTAAAACTCATACTAGAGAAAAATGTGGCAATGTCTTTGGCCTACATTCTGTCTGTATTCTTGGCCTATATTCTGTCTGTATTCTTGACCTAAAAAAAGGAGCTGTTAGCTTCACATAGGACAGAGACATCTGGGTCTCAATGGAAATTACATTTTTGTTGCTAATAGGAGCTGTCTTTTATTGTTTTTGTCTCTAGTCCTCACATGGCCAATAATGGGAATGGTCTTTGCCTTTATTGAAATCCCTCCGTAATATCTTAACTGACAACATTCAGTCAGACAACTGACTGAATGTAGACCTAACATCGTCACCATTTTTCTGCTGTATGATTTTTAACATCTTTGCCTGATGAAGACGCCACTAAAACTTGGAAAAAATGCATAATGCATTTTATGCTTTGGGGTTGGCCCAAAAAAGATATCTCTGCTTGTGGATGTTGGATTTTTGTAATTTGCTGCACAACCAACATGACTGCCTCTGAATATTCTTTAGTTGTGTGGCAAAGAAGGTGAAAGGGGCAGGAATTTCAGATCATACTAATAGCTGCTGTTCCTCTAGAGCTTGTTGTGGAACTGAATTGCGGCATTGAAGCACTGAGAGGACAAGTGGAAATAAGATTGCAGCAGTGTGTCTGAATCTATGATATTCTGTCTGAACACAACAGTTTATAGGGACCTGGCAGTTTGAGCTAAAGTAATTCACAAAGGCTGGAGGCATAATAAATTCTTTAATCTTTAAATTGCCAAAAGATTTCTGTTGTTTTCACTTCCATATGCTAATATAGATAACTGTGCTTATTTATATATTATCATGATCTAAAAACCTTTACTGAATGTTAAATATTCCATGAATTCAACTTAGAAAAGCTAGTCTCTGATGCTGTCATAGTAATTCTGTAATAGGTTATAGTAAAAGCACATATAAAATATTCTACAGATCATCTGGAAACATAATAAGGAACAGTCTCATTGTCACAAAGATTTCTGTTGCTTTCTCAATAAGGAAGTAAAGCTAATTTGAAACAGAGCAACAGATCGTTATAATTGCTTGTGTCCTTAATTATGTTTTAATAGCAAAATTTCCAAGCAAACAACTTAATGGGTTTAATTCAAAGAACTGTATTCAGTCTAGTGGGGGACAGTGATAAACCTCTCCAATCTGGACAATTCTTTATTGGTGCAAGACACTGGAGAAGCTCTTTGTGCATAATACTGTATTCTTCTTATTCTCTTCTTTTCACTAAAAATGTTGAACTTGCTTCCATTCTTCTTGTTTTGACTGACAAGAATAAGAAATAGCTTCCCATAGACTGCACAATCAACTGTGCAATGGATGTCATGGACTTGGGCCATAGTAGTCAATTGACTGCCCATCCACTGAGTCAGTAGTGAGCTAGACGTGTGTGCTTGCAGAAATATTGACTGTCCTATGAAGTACTGTACAACCAGTTATGCAATTATTTTTATACTAATATAATGCCCCACTTGGCCATGGAAATCCACTGGGTGAGCTGGGTCAAGTCATACTTACACAGCCTCAGAAGAAGCCAGTGGGAAACCCATTCTGAACAAATATTGCTGAAGAAAACGCCATGACAGAATCATCTTAGGACACCATAAGTCAGGAATGACTTGAAGGCACACAACATTAGTGCCCCAGAAGAAGTCCAACCAACAAGACGGTCCTTTAAACAGTAAAATTTAGAGGCATAGCTGTGTTAGTCTAGAATACTAGTATGCAAAATAGTCGTGTAAAAGCTAGTTACGGTGTTTATCTTTAACTATATAGTACTTGATTGAACAGTAAGTGCAACGATCTCATGAAAATTCTGTAAAATTTAATTAGATCAACCTTTATTTTTTATAATTTTGAAGAAAGTATTACCAGTAGATAGATTAAAACTTTAATAATAGACCTTTTTATTTTTCTTTCCTCCCCCCCCCCCCCTTATAATTCTAGGAAATTGCAAACAAGCCTTCAGAGTTTATTGCCTTCAGATCTGCAACCAAAAAAAATATACAATATGATGATGTACCAGAATACAAAGACCGATTAAGTCTCTCTGAAAATTATACCCTATCAATTAATAATGCAAGAATTGGTGATGAAAAGAAATTTGTATGTATGCTTGTAACAGAGGACAATGTCTTTGAACAGGCTACGATTGTAAAGGTGTTCAGTAAGTATTAATTAATGTAACAGATACTAACAGTGATCACTCATGTGTAGCTCTTCACTTAAGAGATTTACTAAAAGAGTTCCCAGGTAATGGTAGTGAAAGCATTAGATTTAGTTATAAATGCAAAGCCTAATTTTATATGGAGCATTGGTATAACCAGAGTTGCCATAATTTATGTCCAAAAGTGAATGGCAGTAGTCTATTCCAAGTGGTAGTGTAAAGGCATGATTTCTTTGTTACACTTACTATATTAATACTGTATAGAAAGGCATGTCAGGAAGAAATGTTGAAATGTTAAGTATATGTTCTGTGAAACAAATGGCATTGTTCTGTCATGACTGAAATGCAATTATAGTCCACCCTCTATATCAGTGAGGGTCTGGTTCATATCCCACATGGATATGAAATATCACGGGCTCTCAAGTCCATATATGTGCAATGTGCAGGTGTCCATATCAGCATGGCTATATGGATGCACCACCATTGACTTGTAAAGGATGGGGCTAGCTGTGGACATACCAAACAGTGGCCAGCTGGCCTGCTGAGAGGTAAGGCTGTTTGTATAGTATATATGTGTGTGTACTTCAAGGGGAGCTATAGCATTTACTGGCCACTACTGTGGAGATAGAAGCCAAGGAGGAGAGTGCAGTACACTTATAAACATGTATACTGGCCTGTGCAGATGGAAACATCACCAAATGAATTATTAAGATGAAGAAGGGTTTATTCCATAATTCAGTATCAGCAGACACAAAAAAGGGATTTTCCCATTAGATGGTCACATAAAACACCAATAAAAAGTTCAAATATTTTTTGTCAGATATGCACAGAATTAAAAGTATACACACCATTTCTGAGCACCACTTTATTGTCCTCAAGATTACTTGACATTTGTATTTGTATCCCATTTGTTTTTGTTGTTAGCTGCTGTCATGTCAACTTTGACAAGGCTATCCCATGAATGAGAGACCTCTAAGTCACCCTATAATCAGCAGCCCTGATCAGGTCTTGCAGAGTCAGGGCTGTGGCTTCCTTGAGTCCATCCTTCTAGAATGTGATCTTTTTCTTTTTCAGCTTCCTTCTGCCTTAGAGGGCATTATTGTCTTTCCTAGTGAGTCATATCTTCTTATGAAGCACGACAGTCTCAGCTTAGTCATATTGGTTTCTTGATTTGATCTGGGACCCATTGGTTTTTCTTTTTAGTATCACATTTTAAATGAGTTGATTTTCTTTTTTTAGTCTTCCTACCTCTTATTTGACCATATTCATTAGATAAGTACAGGAGTGTGAATGTCTGACAAGGATTTTTGAGGGTATTCAGCTGGACCTAATTATGGCAAGGGGCAGTCCACCCCATGTAAATAAACTTGAAGTCCTCACATGTTCACACAAATGCTTGAATATTTCTGTTGTGAATTTGGGAATCTGTAGAAAACTATTATCCTTTGGTCCTGATTGTCAGGAAAGAAGCTTTGGCAAACATTGAAGACACTTGGGGGGAAGCTAGAAGAAGAAACTGCATTTTATGATGTTAATTTACATACAATGGGGTGCTGTAAAGATTTCAGCCTGACCAGGAAGGGAATGACTTAGAGCCATAAAACTTATAATAAACAAAATAGCTTCCACTGAGCACTTGAGTATCATCAGTGATTACAGCCCAAGTTAATAAAAACAGGCCAAAATCGAGCAGTGTATTTTGCATCCAGTGTCAGTGGGTTCAGAATTTTCTTTTCTTCCCTGTCATGCCACAGTTCCATATAAGGGAAATGATGACACAGGAGAGGAAAGCTTCATTATGGCATTAATATCTAATGATGGGCCCATTACTGTTTACAGATGGTAGGAGAACAGGATAAGCAAGTGGAGTGTGTGATTATCTTTCCCCTGATCATGCTAATAACACAAATTAAGCATGGGAGAAGGATGCTTTCCTCCTGTGTGATAATATCCATAGTCAAAGATCAGCTTAGAAAACCCTCTGGAGTAGGTTTTTAAGGTTCATAATATGGTAGCTGCAGGAGGAAGATTGCTGATTCTGATAGAATACAAAAATACAGACTATGAGCTTTTGGTTTCAGTATAGCTTTTATTGTTTAATATTCCAAAATCATTTTGGCTCTGAAGTTGAAGGGGGTCTTCAGTTTGTAACTCTTCTTCAAAACCACATTGTTAACCCATCTGTTTGTCTTTGAAAACTAACCCTAAAAATGAAGAAGCATCATTTTCATGACATATTTGGTTTTTCTTCTGCATATGTAATTAATTAATTAAGATCAGATGACAGTTTAATTGGGTTGGAGGTCTAGTTATGTTTCTGTTAATAGTTTTGTAATATATCATTAATTAGGGTTATTAGAATCGAGTAAAATCTGGTGAAAATATATAGATCGAGCTAATACAGCTGGCTGTTTGCAGATGAAAGGCCTTTGGGATATCAAGCTTTGCTTTATCAGACCAGTACTATTACTATTCCTTATGAGGATCTGTGGGGGTTATGATTTTTTTACATTAATTCAACCAACCATGTTCATTGTAACTTTATACATTAAACAATGTCACTTTATATATTACACAGTCCCTTTGCCACTGAACAACAGAGTGCTACATTTATACAATCCTTGAAGTGGCCAATTTTCTATATGTTCCAATAAAAATTCATTAAAATGAACATTGGATTTTTGTTCTATTTTCCCACATGACCATTAAGAAAATGTAAGAAATAAATTGCATGTTTGGATCACTCCTGCTTTAGTACAGTTGTAACAATTCACTTAGATAATAATTGCTTTGCAAAATGGTAACATTATCTGAACCTTTATATTTCCATTACTTATATTTTTGTCTTTTTCTTTTAAAAAAAATTACAGAACAGCCATCACGGCCTGAAATTATAAGCCAAGCAGAGTATCTAGAGACAGAACAGTTAAAAATGGTAAGTGAACCTCATTTTTGTTAAATGTATTGTTTACTCTTTCCATCATCTATTAACCTGCCTATTTTAACTATTCTATGCATCAATTTAGTGTGATTTACCTTATGTACTCAACTATAAATTGAGAAATTTATACCCAAAAATTGACCCTAAAATCTGGGGTTGACCTATATATGGGTCAAGACAGCCCCCATGGGTTGAGATTGACTGGGTTGAGACTGACTTAACAACAACAAATGATAATATTGCTCACAAAGGCTCTTTAAAAAGCAGCCCCGATCCCCACTCTCTGTGCCTTGGCAGTGATTTCTGAAATAGCTGCAAGGCACGAGTGTCAGTGTGCATGTAAGGTGATTTCCTTATCAATCCAATCTCTAAACCTTTCCTTCTTCTACTCCTTTTCCTTGCATTTCCCTATTTTCCCTCCACTTTAACCAGACCTCCAAACCTTCCTCCTCTTCCTACTCTGCCTACTCCTCCTCCTCGCATTTCCCCATTTACTCTCCACTGCAATCCAATCTCCAAACCTTTCTTCTCCTCCTCCTCCTTGCATTTCCCCATTTTCCCTTCACTCTAACCTGATCTACAAACCTTTCCTCCTCCTCCTCTTCCTTGCATTTCCCCATTTTCCCTCCACTTTAACCCAATCTTAAAACCTTCACTTCTCCTCCTCCTCCTTGCATTTCTTCTTGACGACCAAGCTTCTCTTTTTTCCCTCCACTTCCAACCCAATCTTAAAACCTTCTGTCTCCTAAATTCTACCCTCGACTTATCCACAGGCCATATCAAAATCTACAGTTTTGGTCCTAAAACCTTGCCTCAATTTATACATGAGGTCAGTTTGTACCCTAGTATGTATGGTAAGTCTTTTGAAATATCAAGTTAAGAATCAGCTATCAGGTCTCGTGATGGCATCCTGGTTGAAAATTGCATCCAGAAATGATTTGACTTTTTTTCCACAATGGTTTCACCATTCACACTTTTTTTAGCTTTTAGGATATAATTGTTTTTGCTGCTCATTGTATTGCATTTTAACAGTTATGATCTGAAATCTTTGTACTGAAATTATAAATATGTAATTTTACATGTTATTAGATACCCTGGGCATTTGTGAAGAATGAGAACTTGTAAATCAAATAAGTAATAATCAAATAAGTAATAATAATAATAATAATAATAATAATAGAAATAAAGTAAATAACAAAGATAGAGCAAAGTGGAGATTATGTAGCCTTCCAGATGTTGTTGGATCACATATCCTAGCACACAAGAGTGATAAAGTGTGGAATTTAGAATCAGTATTTGGAGGGTTGGGTAATTCTCATGCCTCATCTAAGCAAGAAATATGTAATTAAAAAAAACACCAAGTCATAGTTTTATCTGAGGTTCTCTTTCCAGGAACATATCTAATGGCACCTGCCACATGTATTATATCCAGCAGTCTGGAAAAAAAATTGAAGAAGCTATGAGAAGCTCAAATTTATCTATGATTGGTCACAGTTCAAAGGTCTCAAGCAGAAATTCTTTCCACTTAGGGAAATTCTATTGCTTGCTTAATTTGAGGGATGTGAGGAAATCTATTTCCTCACATGCATTTAGTTGACTTTTAGATTCTAAATACATGTAAGGAAGCAAACTTAAGTCTATGAAAGC
Organism: Urosaurus nigricauda; assembly: GCA_034509955.1. Lineage (NCBI taxonomy): Eukaryota > Metazoa > Chordata > Lepidosauria > Squamata > Phrynosomatidae > Urosaurus > Urosaurus nigricauda. Next base: position 44,932,188 of record JAOEGL010000003.1, read on the forward strand.
TCACACAGGCAATCTCTTTCTTTCAGTTAGTCTCAAAGGTGCTATAAGACCATTGTACATACTGATTCTACAGACTAACATGGCTACGTATATCTTTGAATTCTATGTTAATCTAAAAATGTTTAAAGCTAATTTTTCTGTGTTAGTAGAAATGTTTTTCTTGGACACTATTGATGAAGACCACAGCAAGAATATTGTTTCAATAATTATTTCAATTTCTCCCAGGCTAGGGATGGAAAGAATATATGAAAATATTTGAGAAATACTAATAAAAAATTGATATTGAAAAGCCCCCTGAGAGGAATTCTGGACTGATGAGAATCTTCACAGTTGACATTGTATTCTGTGCTAAATGTGTATGTGGTTATTGCAAAGAGAAAAGAGCATTTGCTGTTCAGAAATCAGTTTTTCTGTGCAGAAAAAAAATGTTCGTGGAAATATTATTTTATTTGCAGAAAATTCTGTTTCATTTGCAAAGCAACACATGTGAATTGTGTGCAGAATAAGTCCCAAATTGCAAATAGGCTTTGAAAAATTGTATGGTTTTCAAAACGTTTCTCACAGTGGGAAGAAACTTGCTAAAAACAGTGATTTCTTCCTTCCTGAAGAAAATTGGTGAAGAATTACATCCCTGTTCTGGAATATAGCATGGCTCCATGATGCATGGCCATGCAAAATAACCTATGATGCCTAGCAGACCTAGAATGTGTCCCCTTTCTACCTGTCTTTTGGCTATGATTCTGTTCCCATTGAAAATGTGAAGGGAATGCAAACATTGCCTTGAGCTATATGGAAGCTAAGTGAGTTGGAGATGAAAGAAGAGCTTGATGATTTTCTTTCTGTTCTCCTTTAACTGCTAAAATGTCTTCCCACATTTGTTCATTGAGATGGGAAAGATGCATGAGAAGAAATATGCACCATTGTTTGACCTATTTTTGCCCACAGTGCTTCCATATGATACTAGGAGAAACTGTTCCTGATCAAGATCATAAAGAACATAGTGGATAAGGGGGCTAAAGAGTGTGGAATGTGTCAGGCCCAGTAGTTTTAAAAAATGCAGACATCTTCCTCATAATCTGAACTTCAAACCTAATTATGTCTTTGTATTTGTAGCTCGGACAATGTATTGCAAAAGATGGTTATCCAGAGGGAAATTTAACATGGTTCAAGAATGGAATTGTTTTGCAGCCTATTGAAGGAAGTAAGTTTTATAACTGTGTGTACTTTTTGCTGGTATCTATTTTAGAGTATCTTCAAAAATCACTGTCAATTAATATGTGGTAATTGTTTTTATTACCTTAAACATTACCAATAGTTCTGCAATTATTATTGTAAAAAAAATATTCACCTACTACTTGTGGTGATTCATGTATCTCATTCCTCCAGCATCTTTAAGCAAAAGATTCAGAAAAGATTACTTTTTAATGTATTCATTCTAAGAGATATAATTGTAGCGCATTTAAACATTATGCAACATCATAATTTGTTTTGCCTAATTGTGGTTTGCTTGAATGTGTGAATGCATTCCTGGCAACAAATCATGATGGATTGGGGGCAATAAACTCCAGCTTGAAGAAAAATATGAAGTTAGTTTGGACATAGCTTATTTTAGTCATATTTTTCTGTGTCTGAATTGAAATCCTGGTTTATTCCTTATTTATTTCTGTGCCCTGCCCTAGTTTTTTCCCAGTCTAGAGTGGAGCAAGGCTAGAGAAGCCAAAAATGATAATTCCTCAAGATAAACTGTTCTTATTTGCTCAATCTCACATTCCTTATCCAATTTTCTTGTTTCATTTGCTTCTTTCCAGGACCAACAGCTTTATGAACAAAAAGGCAGAGGTGCCAAACTATTGCCCTCAAAAGCAAATACAGAAACACAAAAGCCATAAGGACATAAGCACAGATATTTGTACCAACCTTCCCAAAATAAACCACACAAAAATCCACAAAAGGGGAAAGCTGTACCCCACCCCACTCCCCAAAAAACCTTACAAAAACAAAAATTTTCACACGCACATACACTTCCAGCCCATTGCCATGAGAACGTAAGCAAAACACAAACTTCACAATTCAAAAATACAGATGTCAGGTTCCTTCCTTCATGTTGATAAAAAAAAAGCTGTGAATTTGTATTTACCTGTTTCATAAAATGTAGTCGGTACGACTATTCCCAGAACATCAGGGACTGTGTTGCACCTGCCTGCTGTGTAGATAGACAGTTTCTCAGGAAAAAGGGGACTGGTTGCAACCCTGATTTAGCCCCACAAACACAGTTAATTTCACAAGGATTCACAGCAAATCTTTAAGAAAACACTCACATCCTTCTCACTGGATGGGAGAATCTGTCAACTTCACTTATCCCACATCTCCCCCCCCCCCCAGTTCTATCATGCTTATGAAATATGTGAGTTTTGAAAAGTTGTTACAAAATTATTACCTCCACCTCACTGGTCTCTGTCCAAAACAACAAGAATGTGAACCATTTGTAAACTGGCAGAATAGGCAGATGAGAAACAAATCAAGACCTTCCCTAAGGTACCATGTTTTTGTCTGCAAGACTGATTCTGACTTGGTCAACAAACCATGGTTTGATTTAGCATTAACTTTGAATGCAGACACTTTCTCACTATGATGCTTTTATTCTCAATAATATATGACCCTTGATACACCCTAACCCTAAACATTTAGAATTAACTCAGAGACAAAGCCATGTTAGTATGGACTGTCAGTATGCAAAGGCATCTTGCAGCACTTTTGAGACTAAGGGCCTTTACAGACTGGCCTGAAATGCTGGACTGGGGGCAAACTTGGGGCGCAGCGTACTGACAACGCATGCCCCAACTTTGCCCCCCAGAGCAAAGTTTCCTGGAAAGGGCACCATAGTGCCTTTTGGGCATTCAGATGCCCATGCATCATCATGGCACACCCTGTGTGGATGGGCCCGTGCCAAGATGGTGCATGGGCGGTGAAAGTAGGGCTGGGTGTGTGTAACTACTCAGCCCTATCTAGCTCTACTTTCAGCCCCAGGCCGGCACAAAGTGCCAGTCTGTTTAGGGCCTTAGTTTATTATTAATATTCATGTGGATTTCATTTTCATATAATTGTAAATACAAGCTACATAAGAAAATACAATGAGCAGTTTCACATGATATTGACAATTTTGTCTTTTCTTTCAAAAGCTATAGTCATCCATGAACAAACTAATATTGATCAAGCAAGTGGACTATACACTGTAATATCTTCACTAGAATATAAGCCAACAAAGGATGATACTGATGCACAGTTCACCTGTACGGTGACATACTTTGCGCCAACAGGACAAGAAACAATACGATCAGAATCAGCAGTCTTTGATATTCACTGTAAGTTTATAAATATATGTTTCTACAGCATTAAGATGGTGCTTCCATTTTTTGAGACAGGTTATCCCCAGAACATGAGTTTTCATGGTGTTCTAGATGAGCAAGACAATGATCAAGGACTCTTAGGGATGAAAAACAGTGGTGGAAAGGATATGTGTTTTATCACAAAAGGAAAACTTTATTGTACAGGTGATTTGATGATGTTGAGACATATGGAACAGTAGAGAAGAAGATAATGATGTAGATAGAAATGGCTAAAACAAGATGGTTGATGAACCTTGGGGAAGCATAAATATTTTAACAGCAACATTTTCCCTTCCAAGGCTCACACATCTGTCACAATTTGGAAGGTTTACTATGTACTACTGTTGTTGTTTGAACACCTGGAATACCTGTTACTTGATGCTCATAACATTCCTGGTAATAAGAGGATACTTCCTTATTTTCTCATAATTACAAAACATTTTAAATAGTTCTATTTTATATTGCTCTATTTTAAGAAATGGAGTGGTCATCGTGTACTATTACAATAAGAGCTCTCATGTAGCATTTCACAATTGGAAAAACTAAAGCCTGTTATGAACACCAGCAATGTTACTAATTGGCAATTTACTTTTATTGCTTTTGTCCTGCCATAGATAACTGGGCAAGAGCAATTGCCTTTACATTTCTATACTGCTTCTTAGTGAACTCAGCTCTCTCTAAGTGGTTTATAATCTGTAAAATTGGTGCGACACCTTCCTGCGACATTCAGGTAGCAAACACCTGAAATAGCTCTCAGACATATATATACATGGCTGTTATATGAACAGTACCCAGCAATGGGTAAAGAAACCATACTTCTTCTCAAAGCTACACAGTTCTGGAACTTACTTGGGATTTGTTAAAGAAAAAAACTATTCATGAAAATGACCACTTTCCCTTTAACTTTTCCTGAAGAAGTGACACTCATCAAATTTATTTTTCTGAATGCTACCTATAGAAATAAATATACAGAAATGATGTAAAAGAATATTTTTCATTATACATAATGAAACATACCCCTGTAAAATTAAATAGATATTAGCTATCTATTATTAATTAACTTATCAGACAGCTGTGTTGTCTCATTCAAATAAAACTATCTGTCAAATAAATCATTTTATTGTTATGGCTGTCCATATGCCAATTACTGGTGCTTTTCTAAAAAAAAAGTATTGGCTGGCACTAGTTAACGATATTGTAAGCTGGATTTATGATCTCATAACTGGGGATTCACATTTATAGTGGCTGATGACCAAATATGACACTGGAACCTCCATCTTTTCACCTTTGCAGCACTCTAGCCGAAGGATTTCTAAGGCACTGCAGATTGGGGCACTAGGATATGATGTCTGCAGTGCTCTTCCAGTCATGAAGTACACTGAAGCAAGCAGTTGCAGCAGGACCCTGAGGGATTTCTCTAGTTGCCTTTTTTATGCTCTCTGAGAGTGTTGCAGATGTCATTTTCCAGTTGCAAGTTGCAGCAGGACCCTGAGGGATTTCTCTAGTTGCCTTTTTTATGCTCTCTGAGAGTGTTGCAGATGTCATTTTCCACCCTGACCTGTTGACTTGGAAACCTTTTCACTGAAGTGCTTCCAGGCTGAAAAAGTTGGTTTTGGAGGAGTAGCAAAATCTGATGAAGGAGACCCTGTCGTCATAGTTATAGTTATGTCTGATGATGCAGGATCTCAGTTCTGCCGTGAGACAACCCATTTGAGCAATGGCTATTGTCCTAGACAATTATGAATGGTATTTTGTGTTCTAGTCAGAATTTTCCTTGATATAAACCTGCAATTTTTACTTTCCCCTTACTTGGAAGTAAGCCAGGTTACATTCAAAGAGACATATATATGAGTAGGCATATATAGAATTGTGCTGTAAATATGTTACCCAAAATTAAATTCTTGTGGTTTCAGTGAAGCAGTACTGTCATAGGATTCCAGTCAAATCCTTTAGCAGTGATTTAGAGCATCCTTTAAAGCACACTTTAAATCAAAGTTGCGGAACTTCTTTTGGTTCAAGGGCTGCATTTGGTTTTAGAGAGGTTATCAGGAGAAGGAGATCCATTTCAGTGGCAAGGAGAATCACTGACAAACGTTTAAGAAGAAAAATATTGTCATATTTTAGCTTTAGAAATCTTTGGCCAGTAACAAAGCCTTAAAAAGAGTCATTCAGAGAAAAAAAATCATGCAAAAACTAGGAAAGCACCAAATTATGGTGTCGTAAAGAAGGGATATGGCTGTTTCAGAAATCCATTTGGGAAAAATGAACACCAGGAAGACCAGATTTAGCCAATGTGGTCTACTTTTATTTTAACAACTTCAGTCTTTATCTCTTTATTGATTTGCAAAGAGGTGTTCTTACAGTCTGGGCCCCATTTGCATTGGAGCATTCTTGTAGTTTCTTAAAGAATTCAATGTTCAGCCCTATAAAGATAGAAGTACACTTGTCCCTCCATATTCACTAGGGTTAGGGGCACAAGACCCCTGTGTATATGTAAAAACTACAAATAACAAAAACACCATGTTTTTACCTGAGAGGACACCTCTCTAGGAATCTCTAGGTCCTCCAGTGAAACTCTGTAATCAACATCTGCCAGACACTGACCATAGAACTGAACTGAAGGAGCTACAAATGCCTAGTAGAGTATTCTGTCTAGGAATCTCTAGGTCTTTCAGTGCAACTTTTGGTTAAAGTTGACTATAGAGTTGCACTGGAGGACCTAGATGTTCCTAGAGAAAACATGTTAATCAAATCCATGAATAAGCAAATCTGCACATATCAAAGGCACAAATATGGAGGGATGATTGTATGTATATATATTTTTTTTCAGGAGAAATTCAGTGTTAAGAGTAGTCCAGTATTGTATTATTAATTATTTATATTTTTAATCAGCATCTTTATAAGCCATGTCAGCTTCATCTATGGTACAGTTGTATTTATGTGCGGCTGCCAGACAGAATAGTAATTGAACAGCACCAGTCACCTCTTTCAGGACAACCAGAAAGCTGGATGCAGAGATGCAGCAGCAGCAACAGCTCTGTATAGCACCTATTTTGTAATTATAGTTATTGCTCCAGAAGGCCACCTGTACATTCCCTTTGATATATTTACAGGATTCCCCCTCACAATCTAAGCATTTGGGATAGAGATAGATTAATAACTGATGCATGTGTCTTTACAGATCCTACAGAGAAGGTTAACATTCAAGTGCTTTCACAAAGGAATAGCATTAAAGAAGGTGATAACATTACCCTAAAATGTTCAGGAAATGGTAATCCTCCACCTCAGGAGTTTTTGTTTTACATTCCTGTAAGTATTGCCTTCCTACAGAAGTGGTGCTGGCAGGAGAAGGGAAGGAGGGGTATTGATATGTAGTATTTGTTGTTGTTGTGCACTTTCAAGATGTTTCCACTTATGGTGAGCCTAAGGTGAGCCTATCATGGGGTTTTCTTGGCAAGATTGGTTCAGAGGAGGTTTGCCATTGCCTTCTCCAGAGCATGAAAGAGTGTGACTTGCCCAAGGTCACCCAGTGGGTTTCATGGGCAAGCTCAGAGTTGAACTATTTTAAGATGACATATTAGTCTGTATTTAATGTTTTTGTTTGCCATCTTAATGTTCCAAATGTTTTCCTCTGTTGTACATCACACTGAGGACTCAGTGGAGCTAAGGATGACAAATAAATGGCTCAAGTAAATACATAGATACATAAAATTCTGTCAGCAAAACTATCTCAAATATCCAGAGGTGGATGGGTGTCCTGATAATTTTACTACTCATGAGAGTAAAATTTAATTCAGAGAGATTTTCATCTGCAGATAAATTTCTCTTTTCCATATTCTTTAAAAGGGAGAACCAGAACCTATAAGAAGTTCAAGTTTGTATGCATTGATAGATGTAAGAAGAAATGCAACAGGAGAATACAGATGTTCACTGACTGATGAAAGTTTGATGGACTCCACTATAATTACAGTACATTGTAAGTATTTTTATTTTATTTTTTTTTCCAGGTGTCTTTCTTTCTTTCTTTCTTCACAGACATAATTTCTTAGTATGTTCCTTGCCATTGGGTAAAATTGCATATGGATATCACTATAAGGGCCAAAGCGAAGCAAATGAATATGTACTGCCTCAGGTTTTCAAAAGGTTGTCTGTGTGAGTCATTCTGGTCTTTTAATTATCTATATACTGTATCTTTGCTTCCTTTTCACTTCCAAAGTTAAGGATTTGCTTTTCATGTAGAACTGAAATATTTTCATTTCTTTGTCCTGGGATTTTAGAAATCTGGTAATTTACTAAACAGATAAAGGAGAACATGCATATTATGGTATTTAGGAATTATAATGTAATTTTTTGACTATGGGATTCTGAAATTTGTTATAGTTAAAATTTGTTGTTCTTGTGTAAATGCTAGCCATTTCTGACTTATGATTTCTTAGAAGATGTGAACAGAAGGGGGTTGCCCTTGCCTTCCTCTCAGCCTGAGAGAGTGTGACTAGCCCAAGGTCACCCAGTGGGTTTCCTTGTCCAAGCAGGGATTCAAACCCTGATCTCCAGACTTGTAATCCAATACTCAAACCACTACACTACTCTGGCTCCATAGTTAAAATTTTTGATTTACAAAATATTGTATATGCTAATCCAGGTTTCAGTTATGGCTTCAATGCCCCATTTCAATAATAATAATAATAATAATAATAATAATAATAATAATAATAATAATTTAGTTATAACCCGCTCCTCTGTAGAGACAATCGGAGCAGGGTACAACAAGTTAAAAGGTATAAATTAAAATAATCCCATAACCCATTTCCAAACCTCCCACCCCTTAAAAATAGATTAAACCAGCTAGATTTAATCTAGATTAAATGAGAAACTAGTATGATCATCAGCCGTACAAAATGCATGGCTAAAGTGACCATTGTCTGGGGCAAAGCTTAGAAAAGTTACATTGTTTGGAGGTTGCCATGTTGTATAAGACCATGATGGTGAATCTATGGCATACATGCCAGAGATGGCAAGTAATGCCATTTGGCCTAGCACCCGACACAGAGAAGGTGGAATAGGCATGCATGCACTCCAGACCTTTCCTGGCCTCCAGCCTCTCCGGAGAAAGCTGGAGGCCAGGAAAAGTGCGGGGGGAGAAAACATTCTGAAAATTAAAGTACCCTCCCCCCCCCAAAAAAAAACAACCCAAAACAAAACCCAACAGCACTGTTTTTCAAGCAGTACTCAGGAGCAGCCATCAAATTAATGCATTCCCTGATATTTTAGTATTTCCACATGGAGAAAGATATTGGTATGCATTCCCATTTTGCCTACCAGCAAATCCTTGTAGAAGGAGTCATGAAGTTTTTTCAAACACTAATGGAATAGATGGGGTAATATATGCCAGAGTTCCCAAATAATGCCTGCAGTCCCTATGTCTGATAATGTATGATATAATGTCTGATGGAGACATCTTGGATCTCAGAGAAGGTACCTTTTTGTATTGCTAATGGAATTTACATTTTATCTCCTGGACTTTGGAATGCTCTGTTCCCAGTACCACATGCACAGAAGGAAGAGGGGCCTACCTGCATATATATCCCTCCACACCATCTCAACACAGAACAACATGCCAACAGCTTCTTGACAAAATACAGGCCTGTGACTAACTTAATCGTTTTCCCCCTATATGATTTTAACACCTTTGCCTGATGAAGAAGCCAGTGGAGCTCTGAAACCTTGAGTCATGTATTTTATGCATTTTGGTTGCCTGAATAAGGGTATCACTGTTTTATATATTTTAGGTGTTATTATTGTGTGGTGATTTGAATGTTGGAATACAACTCTAGAGACCAAGGTTCAGATTCCTACACAGCCATCAAAACCCACTGGGTGACCCTGTGCAAGTTAAACACTATCAGCTTCAGAGGAAAGCAATGACAAAACCCCTCTGACCAAATCTTGCCAAAAAAACAACAACAAAAACACACAACAGGTTTGGCTTAGGGTTGCTATATGTTGAAAATGATGAAGGCTCACAACAACAAAAACAACAACAACAGTATCCACTACAGTCCCAAGATATTCACCTGTTCCATTGCATCCTGGTCAGATCTCATATATACATGTAACATTAGATATCACCCATTTCAATAATGATAGATGCAAACACACCTGTCAACACCTCACTTCAAATAATTTGTTAGTATGTTAAATAGTGCTTATTCCCACAGATCTTTCAAGGATCACTGTCCTTCCCTTCCACCCATGGTGAAAGACATATTTATTCACTCTGCTTTCTGTTTTGTTTTTTAAATCATTTATCATATATAAGAGGGCTGCTATTCTTATCCATAAGGTTAATGAAGAGGCTTTGGAAAGGGCACATATGAAATTTCTAATGACTCATAGGGCTTATATGCTTGAAAGCATTCTCAAAGTACTGCAAAAGATTGGTGAGACAGGACCTATCCTGTTTCCCCAAAAATAAGACATCCTCTGAAAATAAGACCTAGTAGAGGTTTTGCTGAATTGTTAATATAAGGCCTCCCCCGAAAGTAAGACCTGGCCAAGTTTTTGTATATAAGTATATATACAGTATATAATAAATGTGTTGTTGTTGTTTGTTCAACAATAAATGTGAATTCTTCTTCATTGCAAAATAAGACATTCCCTGAAAATAAGGCCTAACGCATCTTTGGGAGCAAAAATTAATATAAGACACTGTCTTATTTTCTGGGAAACAAGATACTCTTTCAGAATCCATACTAGATGCTGTTAACATAATAAATACTGAACACATAGTGAAATTCTGAGGTGTCTTGTTTGATAGGGTAATTTATGTCATATAAACTGTTAGTGTGTTCTGTGTACTAAAATTACACTATATACTTCATGTAACCTACTTATTATAGTAAAGTCTTTGTAGTATTGACAATATATACTCCAGTAATGCTTGTTAGAGTTTTATGAGACCTTTTGTTAGCACTCTTGCTTCCTTCAAGATGTATACTTTTAAAGTACAAAACCAATGATTAAATCATTTGTAAGCTTTTCATATATTTATTTAAATGATGTTCCTGTTTTGAATAGCTCACATATTAATGCAGTAACATGCAGAAGTCAGCCTTTGCAGTGTCACTTCCCCACTTGGTATGCACTCTGCAGAAGAGAGATCGACTTGAATTCTCTGCACCATATTAACATTTGACTTATATTAAATACGGCAGTTTGTTTTCAAGGCCTGCTTGATTTCTGTTAATCAGTTACTGTTGCAATAATAAATCTTTAAAGTCTTGTGGTAATTTTCCAAACAATATGATTTCTTATTCTGGGAATGTCAAATCTGGGCATGGTGACACACATTTTTATCATGTCAGTTGACCCATTTGTGACCCACTTTACATGGGGCTGCCCATATTCAGAAATGTCAGCTTGCCCAGATAGCACCACTTGTAGATAGCATGTAAATCCTTTCCTAACAACAGTTTTACTGTTACCTGTTTGATCCCACAAACCGTTCAAAATGCTGGTTATGACTTAACATAGCCGATAATGACTCTGGACATCTCTGATTTTTCAAATAGCTTCAGGCTATTTGTGGGGGAAAGCCTTCTCTCTGATGAGCCTGCACAGGTCTTAAGATCCTCAGGACAGAGGCCTTACTCTCTGCTCCACCACAAGGAACCACTTTTCACTAGAATTCCCAGCCAAAGGAGAAAGGTTAGCTTCTCCTTTATTTTCCTTCTGGCAGGCCAAGAAGATTTCTGTTCAGGAAGATTTGCAACTGGATTGAGTTTTAACAAGTATATGTTCTTTATTTCTTATTTCTTTTTATTGACACATTTAAGTCATTGAGATTGAACTTCAAAATGTGTTTTATCCCCTATGATTTATTGTCAGTTTGGAGTAAACCATTCTTGGGAGGAGGAGAAACAACAGGGTGGTATTTAACAGGCAATTGTGCTCTTTTTTCTAAGCAGCTGCTCAAGCAGATAAAGGAAGTGTTGCTAAAGCCACTTGTTGTAGAGAAATGAGGCATGTATCAGTCATGCACAGGTCTCAACTAAGTATAAGTAATGTTGGTTACTGTAGCAACATAAAGCTTTGAGTTCTTGCACACATACATGTGCAGACTGTTTTTTGGAAGCTCTGCTTCTTTTAATCATGACCATGTTCCTAAATGAATGCTTGTGAAGATACCACATTCCTGTTGAAGGAATGTAGTTTTTTTTTTCTTCCAGCAAGATACAGGTAACTGAATAGTAATTCACAGGTTTCAATAACATTAAGCATTTTAGGGCTGATGATTTTCCAAAATTCAAGGACATTGGTTTGCCTACAGACATGTTTCTGATATCTTTGGAATAACTGTAATTGTGATTGTAGTATTAAAGCTATCTACAAGAAGAAGAGAAGGCACACTGTAGAAGACACTTAATCTGTTTCTGCAACTTATAAAATGAATTCTTAATTCTAATTTAAAAGATGTGGATATGTGTCACATACAGTAACCAGGAATCCATTTTAACTGAAGCAAATGTTACCTTAGTGTTTCAAAATAAACCTTGTGTTTGGGAAAAGAACTAATAACTGGGTGGTTGCGAAAGGAACTAATAAATAGTTAGAAAGGAGTTAATAAATAGGACTTTTGGAATATTGAATGTCCCATGAAGGCAAGTCTGGTGAAGTAGGAAACTGCTTTTAAAATGTATGCATCTTGCCAGCACATTTTTTATCATGGGAAATTGCATGAAAAAGAAACACAATACAAATCTCAAAACAAAATCTGTCATCTTTCTGACCATTGTACAAAATAAGTTTTAAGTTACAATTTAGATTTCTGTTTTATACTAACAAAAGCACAGGCTTCTCTATATTCCATTAGACAAAAACATATCTTGCATTCCTCCCACTATTTCCCTACTTTACATACTACTTTTCTTTCTCAGCAAATCTTTTTTGTTTGTTAAGTGATCCTGCAAGGAAAATGTAGTGTTTCACTTTCTGCTCCCCAATAATTGCATAGATATGCAAATATTTTTCTGCCTTCTTTTGAAGATTATTTTCTGTCCTATTGTGTAAAGTAATTGACTGAGAATTTGCAGCTTTAACTGGAATTAGACAACAGAGATTTTTTTTCTCTTCTGTAAACTCTCTAAATGAGACAAATTTATGAGACTTGTCTCTAACAATATCCACTTTCACCCCTGTAGATTTAGATTTGTCGCTTACTCCCAGTGGAGAAGTTATCAAGCAGATTGGAGAAGCACTACCTGTATCCTGTACAATCTCTTCCAGTAAAAATGCCACTGTATTCTGGTTGAAGGTAAATATTGGTAATTCTACTATTATTAACAAGATAGAAAAAATACTGTCCAAGAACCTGAATCACAGACAATAGTTATGATAGCAAGAGTACATATCATCTCCTGGCCTGATTCCTGAAACCTATCAGCCAGTAGGTTTGTGCTGCTACAGATCAGGGCACTGCAGGATTATGTTTCCTGCTCTCTCCCACCAGCAAGTAAGATTGTGAGGAGCAGAAGCGATTGCTGTCACAATTCCTTTCTGCACTGAAGCTCACTGGTGGGAGGGGTTAACAACATAATCCTACAGCACCCTAATCACCAGCAGAACAAAACTGCATTGCCTGGTGTGGCTGCCGGCTGTTAAGGTAGACTGTGGGAGGCATTTGACTTCATGGCAACAATGCAATAGTTGTCAACAGGAATACCAAACAGTTATAAATGTATACATCTAGCAAACACATTAATAATATTTATTTATTCATTCATTCATTCATTCCCTGCTCTTCAGCCAAAAGGCTATCAGAGCAGTTTACAAATTGTTAATTAGACATTTCCTTGCCCTCAGGCTTACAATTTAAAGAGACAAGAGAAGGGAATGGCAGTGGGGAAGGGGGAAAGTCCAGCAGATCTTCCCTCCCTCAGAGGCCTGGACCAAGGCAGATGGACTGGAGGGAGGGCCCTTCTTCTTATTCTGATTAGGCCCAATGGAGCTGGCCTGCCCTTCTCTCCCTCTGGCTGGTGGATAGACGGAGGGCCTTCTTCTTTCAGGCAAGGCCAGATGGAGCTGGATTGCCTTTCTCTCCCACTGGATGGTGGTTGGAGGGAGGACCTTCTTCTTTCAGGAATGCCAGTCATGGGGTGGGGTAAAGAGAGACCCTTCTGTGTGCATGTGAGCTCTGCATGAACACATGTGTGTACTTGGCTACAAAAACAGAATTAAGTAAACACTGTATCATTGGTCATAGGAACAGTTAGATTGTGCCCTTTTCTATGGAACAATGATTCTTCAGGGGAAAAGAAACAAAATACAAATAAACATGTTTTACATGCAGAACGATCTAGGCTTAGTACCTGGCATCTCCAATTTGGATTTGGAAATACTGCTCTTTGAAGGCCTTGAGAGATTCTGGTGATCATTTTGGACTCTGAGGTAGAGGTCACACAGAGCATAGAACTTACATTTCTATATCGCTTTAAAATCCTGAGCACTCTCTAAGCAGTTTACAGTGTGTTAACCAATTTCCCCCAACAAGCTATGTACTCATATTACTGACCTCTTCCAGTTTCCAGTCCCAGCATATGCTTGTTTCTCTTAAAACTTTCTTTCTAAAGAGGTGAAGCAGGATACAAAAGACATTCAGAGGATCTGGAGGTACTTTACAGTTCTGCAGAGCTCATCAACAGTTATAATGAGGCAGAAATGCAGGGCAGTGTGAAATTCTCAAGGAAACGTATATAATGCACTGTATATTTGGTGTTTGTCACATGCAGATTTTACACAAGTATTTGTTGTTATGGCAATCATAGAGCTTACTTTATGGAATAAAGGAGCCCTGGTGGTGCAGTGGTTAAATGCCTGTACTGCAGCCACTCACTCAAAACGATAAGGTGCCGAGTTCAATACCAGCAAAAGGGCTCAAGCTCGACTCAGGCATCCTTCTGAGGTTGCTAAAATGAGTACCCAGATTGTTGGGGGGAAATAGCTTACAGTTGTAAACCGCTTAGACACTCCTTATGCAGTATGAAGTGGTATATAAATGAAGCTGTTTGTTTGTTTGTACTTTAGCGTTTTTCTGGGGCTGAGTATTTGTGACTGGATCAAAGTCATTCAGTGGATTTCCATGGCCAAGTGGATAATTGAACCATGATCTCAGAATCTTCATCCAACATTCATGCCACTACACTACACTGACTCACTTACAGAAGTGAAGTGTTTTACAGAACACCCAGAGGAAGTTCCCAGCTCAAACAGAAACTTTTTATTCTTACCTATTCTTTTTATTCTTTCTAAAAGTATTATTATTATTCCAGTATACATCACAACAGCCACCCCCTTTTTCCTCAGGAATGCATTGTATTCTGGTTTCAGTTAAAGGGATCCTTATTCAATAGGAGGAGTTGCACAGGGCCTTTACACTGGGACAGTTAGATTTTTGGAATACTTTATCTTTTTAAAAATGGAGGCATGTTATCCAGGTCTCCAGCACCAATAATGAGCAAAGACAGAGAAGAGAGCAGTGATTCACTAATTGTATGTAGCATTATCAAATCTAAATGTTTATTGGCCAAACTGCCTAGCTAGCTTCCTTCATCTTGTCACACTACACAATTATAGAACTGTATTTCACCATAAATGCTGTCATAACATTCAATGAAAGTACTGGATTTGGAGCTGTACAGGGGTATTTAGAATTCTTAACCAAAGAATTATGGTGGCTCACTAAACTGCAAACCCCAGGATTCCATAGGATGATGTCATGGCAGTCAAATATTATGTAGTATGAAAGGACTTCTCTATCTATCTCTCTGTCTGTCTGTCTGTCTGTCTGGTTTTTTAATTTTATTTTATTTTATTTTGCCTGCTCTTCCTACCTTCATTGTTTGTTGTTTCATACTTTTCTTTTAGTATAACTGTAATTTTAAGCCATCTTGAGTTATGTATATGGACTAAAAGGATAGTTACATTGTCATATAAATTTTAAACAAATAATTCACTACATCTGCAGTGACATGGTGTGTTAGTAAAGGAAGGAGGGCCACTTATTTTATTTATTTGTTATTGGTTTTATATCTACCTTTCTCCTAAAATGGGATACAAGGTAGCTCAACCTTCCCCCCCCCCCCCCATCCTTTCATATAAGGAACCCCTCTTTATCCCTTCATGCACAACATTACGCAGCAGGCTTTGTTGTTGTTACTTGTTGTCAAGTTGACTGTAACTCATGGTGACCCTATGAATGAGAGATGCCTAAGAGCCTTGGTCATCAATTGTTCTACTCAGGTCCTGCAGACTCAGAGCTGTGGCTTCCTTGGTTGAATCAACCCACCTGTAATGCAGCCTTTCTTGTTCCCTGCTGCCTTCCACTAAGCTGAGCATTATAGTCTTTTCCAGTGAGTCATGTTGTCCCATAACATACTCAAAGAACAACAGCCTAAGTTTAGTCATTTTGGCTTCTTGTGAAAGGTCAGAGCTGATTTTCAATATGTCCCTTTTGTGCTCATTTTTTTTTAAAGGCAGTCCATATCACTTACCTCCATCACACTTCTGAAACGTCATAGAAGCTTCTCACTTTCTTTCCGTCACTGAAGCATTTGTGGGGAAGCCTCAGAAAAGCCATTTTTATTAATGATGGAAGGAAAGCAGATAGCCTCTATGACATTTTAGAAGCACGACAGATGATCACACCTCCGGCGCTTCTGAAACACTTGGGCAACACTTCAGGGATGTTTGGGCAGTGGTAAGTGCCCCATGTGATAAACTCCTGATTTCTTTAATATGGTCTCCATTTTGATTAATAACTGAAACTAGGTATACAAAATCTTTAATTATTTCACTGTTTTCATTACCTACATTAAAGTTATAGTAATTATCTGTGGTCATTACTTTTGCTTTTCTTTTCAGTATTTAACTGTTCCCCTACAGTGGCATTTTCTTCCTTAACTTTCATCAGTAGTTTTACCTTGAAAACCCTATGATGAGACAGGACAGGCTACATGTAATTAATATTGTACAGTGCACCCTTGCCTCATGCGGGGGATCCAGATCCCCCCCATGTAAGGCAAATAGCGCATATGTTCAAGCGCAATTGAAAATAATAGGGCTCATGCATGATGTGTGGTGTGCGTGGCACGAGTGTGCGCACCATTGTTAATTCTGTCGTGCAGCTCTTAGAGTAACCTGAAAGCCACGTAAGAGGTGCCCACATATGATGTGGGCACACTGTATTATATGTTTTATGCTCTTATATAAAGTTTGGTGCATAGCTGAAATATGAATTAAATGATTATTTAAACCACTTATTAAATTACTATGTTTAGATATGTGAAATATCTGTTTCAAGTTCATATTGTAGTAATAAATAAGGATAGCTGACAATATGAACCTTGAAATCTAGTCAATAATTACTGCTCTGAAACATCCTTCCCTGGCTTTCCACAACCATAAAAAAGTAGATCAATTAACCACTACAAAATGTGGGACACCTCTGAAGTCTCATAGCTCAGAAAAAAGTAAATCAGTAAATATAGAGATAATTAAATGAGAATTGATGTTTTGACAATATTATTAACATCATTTGAATTCTGACCAATGTATTGATTTCCTTGAGTGCTGCTATTTATTTTGATAAAAAGCCATATAGGCCATTTGATTGACAGTAAACTGGATTTTGGATCTTACGTGGACAAAAAGCTGGATTTTAGGTCTTACATTTAGCCATTTTTCCAATTAACTTCAGTTAGTTTCAGTTAATTGGAAAATCTGAATTAACTGAGAGGTGCACTTTGAGGGCAAAACAAAACCATTTGCACATTCATCCTTTCTGTCCTAGCAACTTATCAGTAAAGTATCTTGGTTTGGAGACAGCAGCCAATGAACAAAACTAGAGAGGGAATGTGGCTTGCAAGCATTGAGATTTCTAGTAGGATGTAGCTTGATGACATGAATCTTATTCTAATGTGCATTTTGGGCCATTTTATCTCCCATCCCTGATTTTTAAGGAAAATACTGCAAGAAGGAGGAAGTGTGGCAGAAAGAGATGGAGCAAGTGAAGGAATCTTTGAGTAGTTCGGGTTTGAACTTTTATGTAGAACACAGCCATATAACCCTTTTCACATTCCTCTTCCCTTGTTGGGGACAGTGGTGTATGCTAACAATGAGTGAGATCAGCACTAAAAAGCAACCCTTCTTACACACATGCACAGAGAGAGAGAGACCGAGACTGGTCTTTCTTTTCTCTTAATGAGATATGCTGGGAAAAGGGCCAAATGCTTTTACAAAGGTTTAAACTGATCACTTACAGAGGGTTTTTGATATAGTACTAACAGCCATATGACATTGTGTTATGGGCTAGAGGTTGTCCAGAAATAATCTAATACATACAAATCATTACTAGATTAGTTTAGGATTGATCAAATAATTTGACCAAAATGGTTCATTTTTATCTAGCTGTAGGTATGATTTTATTTGGGAATCAAAGATCACGATTTCCTTCTATTGTGTAGATAGTTTGTCTAAGTACACAGAGATTAAGTGTAAGAGCTTTACTGCACATTTCTGAAACAGGTAGGCTTCCCTATTTAAAGCTGTGTGTGTCTTCAATTTTATGTCCTATTTCATTTCTTCTGGTTAATTGTCCTCTTTGTCCTTGTTTTATCAGGACAATACCAGAATGCGCTCAAGTCCTTCTTTTTCAAGTTTACAGTACCAAGATGCTGGAAATTACATCTGTGAAACTACTTTGCAGGAAGTTGAAGGATTAAAGAAGAGGCAAATACTTACACTGATAGTACAAGGTAATGTGCAGACCAATCATTGTGCAATTTTCTTACATATAGTTTCTATGTTTGTTCATAATGCCAACATGCTCTTGCAATGGCAGCCCAGCTTAGACCTGACACTTCAGATTTAAGAAGAGAATAAAACTTGGTGTTTGATTAAGCTTTCAGGGAATAGTTGTATTTTGTACAGTTTTCATTGACCTTTCTTATATTAGGTATAAATGTTTATCAGAGCAATTGTATCTGAATCTATTAAGAATTAAGAGTTCAGTACAGCTCAATATAAGATTAATGTGTATAAGATTGCAGCCTTGGTGAATTATTTTATGATTTTTTTTTTTGAAGCAGATTTGATTGTCATTAATTTTTATCCTTCTTATTTTATTTTCAAGGAAAACCTCAGATCAAAATGTCAAAGAGAACCAGCACAGATGGATCATATAAAACAATAGCATGTCACGTGGAGGGATTTCCGAAACCAGCAGTACAATGGACTAGCAGTGGAGGTGTCATTAACAAAGCAAGTAATTTTCTTATTACCTTTTGCAAAGTCATTTAAATACAAGTAAAAGATCACAATGTTAAAAAAAAAAAGTCAGAGAGAGCAAGACAGTGGAGTATTTTTCAATTTCCCAATCATGAATGTGATACATTCTCTGTAAGCTATCATACCACACTGATTTCTTGTCCTGCTTTATATGGAAACTATCCTGTTCATTTGGGCTTTTAAAAATAGTTGTTAATTTTAAAGTACTTTTAAATTTTATTATATGATTTTGGGGTTTTTTTTCATTTTATGTGAAGTTTTGATGTTTTTACTATACATTCATCTAAACACCTGGTTGACAGAAGGTGCAGTTTTATACATCTAAGAATTAAAGTTACTAAAGCCTTAAAACATAAACAAAAAAATACAGGCTGAGATCCTGAAGCAGCAGGATTGTACATTATCATCACCGTCTTGTTTATATAGTGCAAAGAGTACATGGCACTTTTAATGAGTGATTTACAAATTGTCAATTTGATATTTCCTTGACCTCAGATTTATAATCTAAAAGGGGAAGGGGGGTAGCAGTGTGGGAGGGGATTAAGTCCAGCCGATGTTGATTGTATTCTATGTTTCAAAGGCCACCGCTGTGGCAGTTGAGATGGAGGAATGACCTTTCCTCAGTTGCTGTGCTTAGGGGCTATGAAACTGTGTATGCTTGTTCTTTCCCTCTAGAGGTGACAGCAATATAGTGTAAATTTCTTCATATGGAATTATTGATTGTGTCTGGCTATCACTGATCTAAATGGCAGAGTTGTGCAGTTGAATGCATAATCAAATGTGCCACCAAATGCACAACCATATGTTCATGCACATGTACATGCACAATGACCCCAGATAATGAAACTCTACATATCCCCATGTCAAGTTTTTTTCCCCTGTAAGGAAACAAATGCATAAAACACCACCAGGCTTTCTGCCAATGTATATTGGATCCATTGATTGGATCCAAATTCTTCCATGTGTGTATTGACAGTCTTTGGTTACAGAAGATCTTTGCCTGAATTCATTGATTATCCCCATCCCCGGTCCCTGCACCACAGTTTGTCCTACTCAGCAGAATCCCCTGGCCTTCTGTGTTACTTTCAGGGCTGAATGGGGAAGCTGATCTGTTAAAAGGAAAAGATAGGGAAATCCATTTCCACCAGTCCAGCTGCACATTCTTGAATCTGGATCCAGTCCTTTAAGTACAGTAATCTAGTTTCATATGATTATAACCTGAATTGATAGTTATTTGCATTTACATAAGCAGGTAGCTAATAGTATGCACTAGTATGAAATTTTGTAACAAAACACTGTTTATCTGAAGGGAAGGGATTATTAAAAGAATTAAACATAATTATATTAGAATGAAACAAACTCCAATGATAACTCCTAAAAGGTATTATTCTCTCCTCTTACTCCAATTAAGTATTAGATATCTATTTAATGTAGTTAAAGTATGTACCAAACATATGAATCTAATTCTTTTAAAAACCAGTTTGTGCATGCATGCACAGATATCTTTCCAATATGTTTCTCTTTTTTTTTTCTAGACAGAGGAAACAAAATATGTCAATGGAAAGTTCATTAGTAAAATCAAAATTGCACCCGAGGAAAATGTTACACTAACGTGTATTGCAGAAAATCAGCTCGAAAGAACTGTACATTCTTTGAATGTATCTGCTAGTAAGTACATTTCTCTTAGTTTTTTTATTTGTTTTTTTTTTGTTAATAATATTTGTATATAAAAATGTTATACAGTTTCTAAGCATGTGAAGATGAAGGCTTTCATGGCCGGCATCCATAGTTTTTGTGGGTTTTGGAGGCTGTGTGGCCTTGTTCTGGAAGAGTTTATTCCTGACGATTCTTCTGCATTGGCAGCTTCAGAGAAGTTTCTAAGCAGTTTATGCACAAGTACTGTAACAACCACAATCACAGCTAAAAGACTTCATAGTGAATTTTACAAGCTGGAAAAAGCTAGTGTAAGCAAGGAAGTTTTGAGAACTTGTTAGTCATTATAGAATATTACTCTGTAATGTTCTAAAACATGCATACCATTAATACAAACTAGGAAGATGTATGCATTTCTCTCCCACTGCAACCAGTCTCCTAGGTATCCTAGTCTTCAGCTATTTAAGGCTTTGTCTGTCACCAACAGAAGCTTGATCATGGCTTGGAAGCTAACACGTTTTCATGAATATTTGAAACATTTTTCAAAATTGAGTAGCAAGCAGATGACAGATTGTTGTATCATATTTTCACCTATTTTCACGTAAAACAGCCATCAGTGTCCAAACTCATGAATGACACTGTGCTGGTATGTTGTTTACACTTCACTTTGTCATCCTCCAAGGAGAAGAAGGAAGCAAACGCTTAGCAACTAATCTCTTAGAACTATGTTGTCATGGTAAATTCTGACACTTGTTCCCTTTTTGGAAAGACACCCAGAAATGCAAATGAGTCTGGCTATAGTAACACACTTCTTGTTGTCAAGCCTCCATGCCTAGTAACTCAGGGTTTTGCCATTCATTAATTTTTTTACCCAGTGTGGGTTTTTCCCCATACTACTTTCAATTCTGTCGTTGTCATCATCATCATCATCATCACCATCATCATCATCATCATCTTAAACATCCTTCAGTTCGGTCAGTTAACATGTTGCACTATATCTTATGTGCAAAACCAATTCTATAGGAACCAAGTGGAAGAAGGTCACTTATCTATACCCCCATCAAAGTCAGACTAGATTTTTTTTCTTTCCCTTTTACCTCCTTTTGATGTTCTCACTAATAATAATTTTCCTCTCATTGATTGAAGTGGAATTAATGTACACCAAGGGTAACAAATCACTGTCATCCTAGGGACTCAATTCACTTTCAGAGAAATCTTGAAGACACTCATTCCTTCCAGCCAAGACGCAATATGCAAAAAGTGGGATTAAAGAAACTTTTGGCTAGGGTTCTGCAGGGTCAGACATAGCTACAGTGAGGAAGCTCTGTCTTGACAGTTATGTCTGGTGATACCACCTCCCAAAGCCTACATTTTCAGTCCAGCAGCAATCCAACCAAAGGGTTTCTAAGACACTGTAGATTGGGGTGTCTGGAAATGACTCTGTATCTCGCTTGTACTCATGGGTCATGTTGAGAACAGGCAGCTGGAGAGACTTCTCAGGCCCTGCTTGCCTCAGTGTGCTGTGACTGGAGAGGACTACAGACATCAAAGACCCAATCTGAAGTGCCTCAGAAACCTGAAGTGCCTCAGTTGGGCACTGCCAGGGTGAAAAGTAGGTTTGTGGAGTCACAGTCATTAATAACTGCAAACATGAATCCTCAAAATTACATGATTGCAATTCAATTTACAATCTTGTAACTATTGAGCAGCATACCAGCGAGCAATTTTTACAGTAGCTTACGTGAACATCTAAACGTTCAGAGAGGCTTGTTAATCTTTTAGAATGGAAAAAGTCATTCAAATTCTGGGAAACCACCAAATGATAGTGTAATGGAGGGTGGGAGGATGGTTATTTGGCTTAACTAAGGAAACCTACACTGGGCCCTAACCTAAGAAAGCCATATTTGGCTCCCCACTTTGAGGTTGTCCACCCCTGAGTTATGCCATTTTCACAGGAAATGTACATGTCTTCTGAGCGAACATACAGTTTCCATTACTTTCTTCAGTCTGCCTCAGTATACCCAGAGACAGTCTACTCCAGTGTAATGTCTTTTCCCCTCTGCCATCTTCAGGACTCTGTCAACGAGGCAAAGGCCAAAGAGATTTCTGTTAAGGTTAAATTAGGGTTTATGAGACTGGGTTATCACCTCTAATGTTGGACCCTATTTCAGCACCACCATCCCCAAAATAGATCTGAGATACCTTATGTCCTCTGGGTTTCTTTTTAGGGACCATGGGGCTACAGGACAAATGAAACTTTTAAACACATTCAGCAGCATCTCAGGCTCTCCATTTAGGATTGGGTCTGCTGCCTAAAATTTCATTCTTCACTAATTTGAATAATGTCACTAGTAACTTAGTGTACTGCAATACATCACATCAGTGGTACTTTATGCCAATATTGTGTATGGAAGATGGTAATCATAATCTGTTAACAGGTCTTAGTTAAAGATAAAGGCTTTTTAGAGATATAGTAACATGGGAGTAAATTTACTAATAGGATATATTATTTTTAATCTAACTTAGTAGCACTCACTTGTCTGTCTTCACACTCTTCTCACATCCTCAGTCCCTGTAATTAGGTGAGCTTTTCTTGTTTTAGTCCACTACACAGTGTTAATGGTAAACAAATGATTCTTAATCAATAAGTAATTTATTACGGTTGTAGACCACAATAAAAAGAGAGAAAACATTTTTACCATAGTGCATGAAACAGAATAACTATATATATATATATATATATATATATAACATTCACATTTAATAATAAAAGAAAGAAAGTCACAACACTCTACCTAAGCACAAGCATAATCCCACCAGCCCCACATGCAGTTATTAAAAAACAGTTGAGCAGTCATTTTCCAAATGAAGATAGCAGGTGATGAATTCACCATGACTAGTTGTGTTAACCTTCACACTGTAGGATGGAACTTCTTAGTGCCTCAAGGATCACATACCTACAATGTAGGCAATATAGAGTATTGTCACCAATACAGTTGTAAATAGTCCAAATTTCAACAATTTATCATGTGTTCATGTTTTTTCCCATAAGAAAAAAGAACCAAAACAAAACAAAACAAAACAGAAATCCCAGTAAATTAATTGGGGTTTTTTGCCCTGGGATACTTTTTCTGTCTAGGTAATATATTGGAGGGAAATACCTCTTTATGTTTTTCAGCAAATTGTAGTGCAGCAAAGTGGACATGGCATGTTCTGGTTGTCTATAGGATGCACCCATATAGGAAAATTAAATTTATTTGATTGGGGGAATAGTGGTATTCATTGATATACACATTCATTGATATACACAATCATAAAATAATTTTGTGTTTTATTATATTTTATTAAAAAAAAACTTTATTCCACCTTCTGAGTGTTGGGTGGAATATTATTGATTCTTCATATACAAATCATTTATTAGACATCATCTAATGGTCTTTTTATAACTCACAATATCTTGGAATTGTCTTTGAGGTGAGAGCATACCTTATAACTCACCCTGTGTAAGTATTTTCATCATAATGCTGGAAAGTTTGTACAGTTTTTATTCCTATTCTTCTTACGCTACTGCCCTGCTCTCAAGTCATCTTTGAAACTGACCTCTGAAATGTGGGATGCAGACATTTAGGAGCCATTGATATTGAGAGAATTTCTACAGCAATAGAAACACTGGCATCATGCTCTTCTTAACCTTTCCATGACACGCCCACAGTTGCCACAGAGAGATCATATTTTTTGTCATAAATTACATCATATCCCACAGAGATTTGGAAGACACAGTCTCATTTCATGAAGCAATTTCAGTTGTAATGAATGCTGTGTGGAACTCTTCATACACAATATACATACTTTGCCTTCCTGAACATTTGCAAACAATTCCTTTCCTCATTGTTTTAAAACCTAATTGAAAACTTTTTTTTTTGTTTTCTAAAGCATTTGGAGTTTTATTTTAATAATGTTTCATCATTCTGAATATTTTTATAATATGTATTTGTCACTTTGCTTTATTTTATGCTATTTTTGTATCTGGATAATATTTTATAATTGTACTGTACTGTATAATTTATTTGCATTATTCTGTGTACATGTATGTATATTTTAGATTGTATGCCATTGGCAGGGCTGACTGGTTTTTGCTATTATTTTACTTGTAATACATCGATGGTGCTATATAAGTAAACAACAAGAATAATGAGTGCACTGAATATGTGGTAAGAATACATGCACAATTACTGTACAACCAGTAGGTTGCCTAAACATTGTAACTCATTGCTTTTCAAGGGATAAAGTAGTTTCATTTACTCTTCTGCTGGGAAAACTGGGTTCTGAAACTAAGTAGAATGTGCCTATGCTGTTTACCTTCTCCATGTCAGCCCAATGTATTAATTTTATCATTTGTAATTAGTCCTTGAATTTCAGTGGAGCTTGTAGAGGCAATCACCATGAATTGTACAGTGCCTTTCTCAGTCTGTTTAACATGTGCATTGATCAAGGGATGTTTGCATGTATTCATCCAAAGATGTGCAATCAAGTCATTCTATACAATAATAGAGGGTTGAAAAGTCAGCAAGCAAGACAGAGTAACACATACATACTTCTTTTCACTAAGCATTAGTAAGATGGTACTTGACACTTTTGAATGAAGCACTTTCATATAATACATTATGGAAATAAAGTAAGGATTACTGCCAGACAGGAAAAAACAATACATAATCATTTTGGTTGGTTGTTGTAGTTTGCTATTTTAAGTATGAACTTGTGGCTCACCTGAAAAATATATATTCTTATATATCAGAACAGATTAGAAGTTTCCAAAGTGATTTTTCAGCAGGTTTAAAAAATATTAATTAATTTTATTTTATTTTCAGTAAGTATTCCAGAATCTGATGAACCAGAAGAAAAAAGTAGTAAGTACATAAAAATAGACCACTACTTCTTCAGCACATTTAGAGAAAAGGCTTCTTCCCTTCTTTTCTTTTTCCCTTTTCCCCCCATTTTTCTAGCCTGCTCCATTCTTAGGGTAGAGCAGGAAAAATAAAAATAATCCCTAGATTAAAACTTTAAAAAAATCAAATTTAGAACATTAAACCTAAAACCAATTGCTAGTCACAACTAGAGTAAACCCAGTACATAGAGCAGCATGAGCTTTCATAGACTTCAGTCTACTTCCTCAGATGCATTTAAACCCATTTAATCAATAAGTACTTGATAATCAACACATGTAAAGTAGCAACTTGTTTACATGGTTGGATCCAGGGTTAAATTTGACTTAAACTCACTCAAACCAAAGGGACATACTTCCCACTCTATGATTCTATGATCCTATGATCCTACAGTACAGTACAATACAAAACTGAAAATTGTGTGAGTTTTGTAAGTGCTATTGTTAGGTATTTTCTGACCCCAGTGAAAATTTCAAAATATTGCAGGATATTAAAATGCCTCAAGTTCAAATGTTCATTTGTATTTCCTCCAAACACTAAGTGCCAGAAAAAACAATATTAATAAAAGTCAAAAAAATAAAATTAAATAAATAATTTAACATGTATTGTGGAATATTTCCTGAACCCAGGAACTTCTATGCTCCCCACCAAAGGAATCAGTTTTGATTTCCACTAATGGATTCAAGCTACTGATAGCCTGAGCACATCACTTCTATTCCTTTGTACATGACTTGCTAAAAAAAAAAACTGTAGGAACTTTTTAAAAAATTCTTGTATGTTATATTAGTGAGGGACAAGTACTTCAGTGCACAAAAACCCTGACATTTTGCCAGAGTATTGTAGAGGTTTGACTGTTGGACTACAACTGGGGTCCAGGTTTCAAATCCCCACACAGCCATAGAAACCTACCAAGTGACCTACCAAATCACACTCTCTCAGCCTCAGAGGAAGGCTGAAAGGCAAATTTGAACAAATCTTGCCAAGAAAACCCTATGATGGGGCTACTCGCTCACAAACCATAAAGTGGTGAGTTCAATACCAGTCAGGGCTCAGGCTCGCATCCTTCCAAGGTCACTAAAATGAGTACCCAGCTTGTTGGGGGCAATTAGCTTACAGTTGTAAACTGCTTAGAGACTGCTTAGGTGGTATAAAGTGGTATACAACTGAAGTTGCTACTGCTATTACTATAGGACCACCATAAGTTGGAAATGCCATAGAAGGCATACAATACAATAGCAATAGAGTTTGCTGAAATTTGAGAACACTGGCTGAGATCTTACTTCAGACTGATGGAGCATTTACAAAACATGGGGGAGGCAGCAGAGGCTGCCCCTTGTGCCCAAATATACTACAATAGCTGTTGAATGGTATGCCCACTGATTTGGGTTTGTTTTGGCTGTTCTTGACAATAGAATTAAGAAAGAATAGTCTGTGTGTTCCCTTTCCTCCTTCGGTGCTCAAGAAAAACTAAACAGCAATAATATTAGCAGTAGCAGCTATCTTTCTATACCACTACATACTGAACTAAGCAGTCTCTAAGCAGTTTACAACATGTAAGCTAATTGTCCCCAGCAAGCTGGTTATTCATTTTAACAACCTCGGAAGGCTGCCAGGCTGTCAACCCTGGAGTCCCTGGCTGGAATCCAACTCACAAGCTTGTGGCTATGAGTGAGTGGCTGCAGTACCGGCATTTAACCACTGTTACACCAGGGCTCCTTAACCAAAACAAACCCAGTCACACCCCTGCAGCCAGAGATGGAACTGCACATGGCAACCCTTAAGCTAATGTTGCATGCTGGGTTGTGGGGCCTTGCAGACAAATGTTCTGAATTTCTCGTTTGTGATGTCTAAAACAATATATATGCAAGTGCTAATGGTATGCCTGCTCATGTCACCAACTTGATGCAGGTCATTGATTACAAATCTACAGGTGACAATATCTTAACATGCCTATATGGTTAAGATATTGTCACCTGGGTCTAGTTTGTTGTGAATTCTGCTACAAACTGTGACCTAGAAGACTAACATATCTCATCCTAGTATGTAAGTGTTACGTTTTTTTTCATGAGTGCCATTGATTTGAGTGGGTTTGCTCTAAGTATGACTAATGCTGAATCCAATCTAAAGTAAATAAAACAGGTAAGCAAAGAAAATTGCTTTTATAAAAGAATGACAGCTCTTACACAAGTTTATATTATTATTATTATTATTATTATTATTAACTAAAAACTATAAGCTGTTGAGAATAACACTGTAATTCTCAAATTGTTTCCTCCAAAAAGAGCAGTGTTAGTAATCCTAGCATCAAGTTTCCAAAATCAGCAATATTAGTAATCCTAGCACCAAGTTATGGAGAATTTAGCATAGCCACAACATAGTCACAACACTTTAAAATCTTAGTCTCAGTAATGTTGTGTTTCTCTGAATCCTGCCTGCATTTCTCCCCCATCCTTTTGTATCAAGCCAAGACTTGGAGGGGGTGGGTACATTGAAATTATCTCCATTGTTTATGTATTTTCAATGTGCACATTTATTCATACTTTTTACCTAATTTGCACATTTTGTCCCACTGACTAAAGAATGCTCATGTAGTCATTTTCCAATTGTACACACTTTACTCATTTCCATCTTGAAATGAATAGTTTTATACATATGAAGCTGAAGGCTTTCATGTCCAGCATCCTTAGTTTTTTGTGGGTTTTTTGGACTATGCACAATAAAAACACTGATAGACAGGGCAAAACGGATCTGTAAACCCATCTTCTTGGAAGATGAATTGAAGTACCTAGACTGGGCTCTACAGGCTAATAGTTATTCCATCTCACACATCAGATGGGCTACCAGTCCCAGAAAAACCCAGAGGAGTAAAGACAAACAACCACCCAAAGGGAAGGTGTTTTTACCTATCATCAAAGGAATCACAGACAGAATAGGGAAAGTGGTGAGAAAACACAACCTCCAAATGGTGTACAAACTGACTAAGAAAATCTAGCAAACGCTGCAGTCAGGAAAGGAAAGGACAGGAGAGACCCTCACACAGCCGCAGGAATTTACCACATACCATACAGCTGCAGACAAGTCCACATAGGGACCACCAAACACA
Source organism: Urosaurus nigricauda (assembly GCA_034509955.1). Classification (NCBI taxonomy): domain Eukaryota; kingdom Metazoa; phylum Chordata; class Lepidosauria; order Squamata; family Phrynosomatidae; genus Urosaurus; species Urosaurus nigricauda. Next base: position 44,960,615 of record JAOEGL010000003.1, read on the forward strand.
GTGTTTAAACATGAATCCAGGAACACAAGAGACACTGCAGACTGGGTCAGCCAGAAAAAAATTAGCAGTAGCAGAACACATTATAAACCATCCTGGGCATAAAATGCTATTTGAACACACCGAAACACTAAGACAACTTCAACAGGAAAGAAGAAACCCTTAAAGTTAGCAAAGTTCAGCTACCAGTCCTGAAAAACACTAAAATCAGGACCCAGCAAAATGCAAACGAAAAAACCATCTAGGGTCTGGGGTTTTCCCAGCAGACAATGATCTCTAATTAAACAGACACTAATCGTCTTTGCATATCCTCCTACCCTGAGGCCTTGCCATTCAACAACAGAGCAATACACAGATTAGCATGGAAACCAGTCCTCCCTACACAGTGTCACACAGTTTTTATATAACCCATTGTCTTCCATGCCACCATTTCTCTGTAGATGCCAGCCACAGATGCTGGGAAAACATCAGGAATAAACTCTTCTAGAACATCACCACATAGCCTGAAAAACCCACAAAAAATATAGTTTTATGCATGCTTTATTTCGTCAAAAAGCCCTGTAAGCTTGCATGTCATGAGTAAATTATCAAGACAAGGTACATTTTGTCTCACAATGAATGTTGAGTGGTGCAAAAAGGCTATTTTTCTTGAGACTCTCAATAATCCATTGAAATTCTTTCTAATTCCTAATTGTGAATAAACTTTTTTGCATCTAAAGGACAGGAGATGGGCACTTGTACAGTTCTCAGTTAGTAAACCTTCAGAAGTGTTCTCTTAGTCTTCTGGGTACAGTAAACGGGACCACAGAAGAGCTATGGAGGAAATGGTATTAGGATTGCAGCAAGTTAAATTTTATCAGTCCTATTAAATGTGCATGATTCTCACAATGCTTTCTTAAATCACCTTTAGTTTAGAAATACTTATAGATATGTATAGTTTGAAATGAGTTTCTCATACTTTCTTTGATCAAAATCCACCAAAAAGTGATACCTTAATTGATGCCTCACAAAGGAATTAAGACAAACTGGATCTCAAAGGCAGTACCTTTTTGTCTTGTTAATAGAATTTAAAGATTGTTTCCTGGAGTTTAAAAATCTCCCTGTAACCACATGGCCAGAAGGAGGAAGGCCCTGCTTGCCTTCATGAATACCCCTCCATACTTTCTAAACTAAGGACAACAGCCACAATATCTAGACAAAATACAAGCCTACAACTAACATCATCACTCTCCTGTATGATTTTAACACCTTTTCCCTGATGAAGAAGCCAGCAGAGCTTCAAAAGCTTGCAACATGTATATCAGCATTTTAGTTGGCCCAATAAAGGTATCATTGTTTGGTGGGTTTTAGATGTTATTGTACTTTGCTATATGGCCAACATGGCTACTCCTGGATATGTTCTCTTTGATCAAAACATTGTTTCTTCTTTTGTTTTAGATGATAATAGGGAAAATGTTAATGACCAGGCAAAGCTAATAGTGGGAATCGTGGTTGGTCTCCTTCTAGCAGCTCTGGTTGCTGGTGTGGCTTACTGGCTATATGTGAAGAAATCAAAGTAAGACTTAACTAATAACATTCTTAATATTTTACTGTTATGAAGGATAACTTCTCACTAAATTTGTTTTATGTAGCATTTTGAAAACTGTACAAGTGTGGATATGCTCACCTAATTGTGTATTTATCCAGATAGTTTTCTATTTATAAATAAATATTTAATAATCAAAAGATTGCATAACATTTCACAAGTTTTTTATGATTGTGGATAGAACCACAGATGAAAGAAAAGGTGGACGATTTTTAAAAAAAGACAGTAAAAATACCTTAAAAGCCTAAACAAATAGAGTTTTGTTCAGGGACTAAAAAGAAAACAGCATTAGCCCCTGATAAATCTCCCTGGAAGAGGAGGGTATTCCATAAGCAAGGTTGCCAAGTTTCAGGTACAATACTGAGTTGCACAACTCTCTTCAGAGAGAGAAGACTAAAACATGAAAGTGTTAATTTTTAAATTACTAGCCATTTTGGAGAAAGAAAGAAATCATTTTCAGGATGATTTCTGCAAGTGCAGTCCAAAATAAAATTCCTACACTGTACATGGGAAAGGGCATCATTGATAGATAACCCTAAAGCATTGTCAGGTAGATATGTTAATAGGTTCTTTTTCAAGAATCTAGGTCCAGAGCCATAAGGCTAATAGGTATGCTGAACTGTCATGCAAAATAAAGAGGTTACTTAGGGAGACTCTGTCTCCATAGAGACTCCATCGTTGTATGCATCCAAAAAAATATCCTTCATTGATTTCAATAATAGCTTTTTACTGAAATCTAAGTTTCTGTAAAATCCAAGTAACTTAAATCCAAGTTTCAGCCATATATTTTTTCCTTTCATTGTATTTTTTTTAAAATTATTTATTTAATTTTGGGGGTAATGCTATAGTAAAATGTAATTCTGGAACTACTAAGGGAATTCTGGAAGAACTCTCGCATCTTTTTTTAAAAAAAAAAAATCCTTAGCTTAGTAGTATTATACATATTTTTCATATGAAGTTTAATCACTTTAATTATCTAGATATATGGCAAATATACTGGTTAAGAAATACTGTTAAACACACAATACATTCTTTATCTTGTTGTAACATCTTTTGAAAACCTAGAACAGGAGTGTGAAAGGTGGAGCCTATGAGCCACATGCCGCCACTCCAGATGCCCCATTTTGGGGCTGGCGACATTGTTGAAAAAAACCCACTTTGTTCCCAAACACTCTCCAAATTTTTTTCATCCTAAGCCATGAGGAGGGAGTGTGCCACTTAAATCCCCCACTGTTGCCCAGCACAGCCTAAAGTATTCCATGATTAACGAAACTAGTAAGTTGAATGTTTGAAGTGACTATCAAAGATGGATTTAGCCACAGTGGTCATGTAATTATTATATTAATTTATTATGGCCTGGTCATTGGTGGTTTTCATTACACAGGGGCATACAACATAACACCTAAGAGGGATAGCTATCCATGTGAAATTCCCATGACTAAGTGGCATTCAATTAATCGTCATGTGAATGGACTTTTAACACATTGCTGAAATCATCCTTAGCTGAGCCTGTATATGCATGATCTCACTATAAATACTAGCCTTTTCGTACTCAAGGTTTTGTCACAAATAAATAGGAATGAGTGCTTCACTCATATACTTTTTGTATTACAAAATACTATAATAAAATAATGTTACATTTAGACCATATGTAGAATTATTTTAATTTCTCAAAGATGGAGTGAAAACATGTTATTTGGTTTATAATGAATATATCTTTGCGAGAAGCACTAAGTGTGGTGTTTGTAAGCCAAGTCCTCTTTTATAGGTTTGGTAGTATGACAAATAAGTGAATAATTTTTAAAACATGGTAATTTAGGAAGACTTTTTAGATATTTTTCTATATAGATATGTGGAAGCAAAGAAGTATGTCGGAACTCAAGTCTGTATCAGTTTCCTGTATCTTTCAAGCTGTCTTCAGTAAGTATAGGGAGAAAAAGCTACAGGAATTTCTCAGCCCTGTTGTTGATGTAGGTTATAGTACTTTAAGTCGAACATCATCAGCCTTGCTGTAGATACTGCTCTTCCAGGCATACTGTCTGGAGAGATGTAAAGATGTTGAGTCTTCCTGTAGAGATTCCTTCTCTATCAGAATCATAGAGTTGTTCAAAGTGCTGGTCATGACCTATAAGCCCTACATGGCTTGAGTCCAAACTATTTGAGATACCGTATCTCCCCATATGAACCTTCAAGACCCCTGAGATATGCAGGATAAGGCTTTCTCTCAGGCCCATCATTATCACAAGGTTGCCTTGTGAGGACATGAGAAAGAGCCTTCTCGGTGGCTGCTCCCACCTCTGGAATGCCCTTCCTCGGGAGGCTAGGGTGGCCCCCTCCCTGCTGGCCTTTTGCTGCCAGGTGAAAACATTTTTATGTCAGCTGGCTTTCTGTACATAATGCATAGCAGGGTGGTTTTATGGAGCAGGTAGGTTTTTAGTCTGTTTTTAACTTTACTATATTTTTATGATTTTATATTATATTTTATTGTATATATTTTATGTGATTTTATATAGAGATATTTTAATTGTTTTAATTGTATAATAATTTTAAAGGTTTTATCTGTGAGCCACCTTGGGTCACTCTGGGGAGAAAGGCGGGATATAAATGAAATAAATAAATGCATAAAAATAAATTGTTAGGGTCATCCAGCCTCTCTTTAAGCTCCGAAGGAGGAGCCTCCACTACATTCTAAGGCAGCATATTCCACTGTCAAACTGCTCTTAACATCAGAAAGTTCTTCCTAATGTTTAGGTGGAATCTCTTTTCCTGTACTTTACTTCATGCCTTCATCTCTAGAAAAGAAGAAAATAAGCTTACTCCGTCATCAGTATGGCATCCTTTCACATATCTAAACATAGGTGTCATGTGTCTTTGTGTATGAATACAGAGCTGGTTGAATACAAGTGATGCCAGCTTTTTTCCAAGGGTGAACTTGTGTTGAGTTAAAGGGGAAAGGGAATGGAATAATACTTTATAGCTCTGTGTCTGATCTCCATTCATTCCTTTAGAGCAGCCTAACTGATGTCCTCAGATTTATTGGATTATAACACTCATGTTCTCCTGGCTGACTATGTATAATGAAACTCACCTGGTGGCATCGGGTTGAGGAAGGCTGCTTTAGAGTAGGGTCTGGGAATTGTTCTGTTATGTTATGTTTTGCCTGATAACCAAATTGGCTCTGGACAGGTCGTTTGGGCATTGCACACTAAGATGGTAGGATTATTCCCCTAACTGACACCTAGGCTTCATTGTGTTGGCTTGAACTGTTTTTACACATGCATGTGCACACTCAGTCAGCTCTCCTTTCAAGAGATACTAACACTGAGGATGTCATCATGCAGTTTTATTATGCAACCTGGAATAAAAGTGCCCTGTCAATTTAGAATACATGTGACTGTTTTTAGTATTCTTAGGAATGTGTGGTAAACCTGTGCTCCTCTAGATGTTGATTGTCTACTTTTTCCATTGTCTCCCACGTTGGCAGGAACTAATGAGAAATGGAATCTGACAACATCTGGAAGCTTACAAGTTCCCTAGCCCTGATCTAAAGCTGATAGATTTATACAATAATGTACAATCAAAAAGTGTGTGTTCTGACATCATCACAATATCATTTATCTGACCAAAAGTGGACTGAATTGGCTCTGTCTGTAGGACACAGGCAGAGTCTAACATAAGAGTAACTTGCTTCGATGTTGTATTTTAACAATAATTTACAGGGAAGATGATGCTTAGTAGCTCCAGTTTACCTTGTGATACATTAGACTTCAGCTGTCTCAGCCTTTTCAGAATCATACATTTTAAGACAGTTTTCCACACCTGGTGTCCTCCAGATTTATTTATTTGTTTCCTATTTAATTTATATATCATGCTTTAGAAGTAAAATTACGAAAAAAAACTAACAAGTACAGTAGAAGTAAAAAATACTAGATGAAAAAAACTTCAGACATCTAATCAGATCTAGTCACCAGTCTATAATACATATCATAGGCTGACATCATGTTAATGGCATGTGTACGTAAGTGCTCCTCATGCATGCCTGTGTCGCTTTGGGGGAAGCAGGACACTATTCCCTTGCTTTTTCCCTGCAGCAGCTTTCAACCCATAGAATTTTTCAGCTAGTGAAATCTCTTGTTCCTATAGTGACAGAAGTCTGGATCAAAAAGTATATCAAAGCTGTACACTTGCTCTAACAGGAGAAGTGCCTCATCACAGAAATGGCTATTTTCAACCTTCCCAGACTTCGGAACAGTCCGCCTATACTGCCCCTCTCTTGTAAAGTTTCAGTTTATCAATCGTCATCTAACCCATTACTGCTTCCAGACTATGGTACAGCCCGTGCACTACATCAGATTGATTTCAGATGGAATACAGAGGGAGAGCATGCTAATAGCACTTCGTCCCAAATCTCCAAATGAACTCCTCCATTGATGCTAAAAAGCATGAAAGACAAGATGGAATTTTGCAGTAGCTCAGAATTCAACCACCACAAGGCCAAGCACATGGTGCTAAGTGCTGGAAGATCCTTTTGGAAAGAGCAGAGCCATCATATCACTGTGGTGCTACAGAGGCTGGGAATTTTAGTTCAACATGTCTGGAACTCACTGGAAGGTGGAATAGTGTTTTAAGGAGGATTACTATAATCCAGAGATCTACCCCTTGCTCAAGAACCTTTTCTGTGGTTCCCACAGAACACAAGGGTTATGGTAATCTGTATGTCCTGATATCTTGCCTACCTACTGAAATTTCATTCTCCTTTCTTCTCCCACCCATTTCTGAATCTTTTTTTATTTTCATTTTGGCAACCTGTTGTAATCATTTGTGGGGTTCCTTAAACATAGTTATAGATCCCTATGCTTTTTTACCATGGTTAGTGAAATAGCATTCACTAGTAAAAACTCACTGCATGGTTATTAATCCAATTATAGCTTTGAGTATCCTAGAACACCAAAATCCATATTTGCATAACTCACTGCAACAAGGTCCAAAAGTACTGAATAATGATTTCAGATCATATAAAAGGAGAACCAAATGGCTTATTTTCAGGACTTTTAAAAGAGATAATGAAGCTAATACATCTAAGACAGATTATTTTGGGTGCTGAGTAAATTATTTGTTGTTAAATTATGTATAATTACTATAGCTGTCACTTCTGAATAAAATCTAATCAGCTGAATTATCTCTGCAGGCAGTCTTCTGTTTTTGGCATGAATTTGTCTTTTAGTATTAATCATTGTTGCAGCTTTCTGGGCAAATAGTGGAACTATACAGTATTTTAAAAAATAAGGATTTCACAAAAAAAATGAATGCCCAAAGAGATCCAAGTAGTGTTGATTTGGGGGGGGGGGGGGGAGGGAGATCCTTCCTGACATGCTCCCCAAAAGTTGATATCCACATAGGCCACCTCTCTCAAACAGTTTTTGAACTATTATTCATATAATCTCTGTCCCCAAAGGGATGTCAACGGAGAGTCTGAGAAGGAGGCAGCACAGAACATTCAAACCCTCCCGAGGCAAGAAAGTTACTTCTTATATGTGTTGTGATTTGTAGAATTTCTATTGTCTTGTCATATCCTGTAATAAGAACATGATATATCACCCCTAAAAGGATACTGAGATTTTCTATTTACCCATCAAAGGATTTGTGACTAACATCTTGCACTGTAGCAACAGATTCATAACCTACAGTTTTAGATCCATAAGTGGTTCATTTTCAGATATGTCTTGTATTCATAGTTCTGGTGCTATTGCCATGATCATAAACACTCCCAGAACCCACTTTAAACTCTATGGAGTTGGAGAGGGATCATTGCATTGTGGCCTGGAGGAGGGAGGGCCTAGCCTCGCCATCCTGAATGCCCCACTCATCCACACTACACACCTCTGTTGCTTAGTTTAAGGTGGGTTTCCACTTAGATAATTCAGAGTTACGAATATAATGTGGAATCTTGGCTGTTATTTTTATCAGTGAACTGAAAACAAAACAAAGTCAGTGAACTGTGAGAAAGAAATTGACATAATGCCAGTCCTCTCAGTTGGCATTTAAGGAGGTATTCCTAATACAGTGTGTATTTTTAAATCAAAAACCTGGAGGATGTACATAGACCTATGTTAAATCATTCTCTTAGAGATTTAAAGGCTTATCCCTTCCATGTCTGTCTGTCTGTGAATGTGTGTGCATGTGTGTGTGTGAAAGGGGTACTAAATTTCAAATGAAAATAAGGTATACCTTTTGGGATATGAGGACATTTCCACTGCTGGCAATAGTGAAGCACACTCTAGATATGCTTGTCTTAAGTGAATGCCATTTGTAGAATGTTAATATTGCAGTAGTTTTAAAATGTCAAAATAAGTTAATATTTTGAATGAGAAAAATATATTTATGTTTTTGGAATAGCATTTGAGGAATAGATCAACTAAATTCAATATTTTATCCATCCTTCAGCTGTAATGAGCTGGCAGTGGGTTAGGTTAGGATAGAATGTAGTCCAAGTGATTACTGGAATTAATGAAATAATAATAAGAAGAAGAAGAACAATAAACCTTCAACATGCCTGAAAACTGGAACTGCAGCTATTTTTATGATAAAATACACAGAAAATTCTCAGAACTGCTAAATTTTTCATTCTTAGCACTTAATTGCTGATTTCTCACTAAGAGAAATGTGACATTAATTAGTTAGAGTCTCTCTCTTCCACAGTTCTAATTAATTTGGAGAAGCTGCTAACTTCAGCTTATATGTCCCATATACTTGTTCATCAGGTATAATGTTAATTTGTTTTCCAGTGCAGTTATTTCTTTCTTTATTACGTTTGTATCTGGTCTTTCTTCTATGGAGTTCATGCATGTAGGAGTTCCCAAGCCATTGCCTATCTAAACTCTAACCAGACCTTAGATGTGCTTAGATGCAACGTTGTTCCCATGTAATGTGGATCACCTTGTTCCTTGACCCACTTTTGAAACTTTTAAAGGTTTTCCTTTCTCATTTTTGTTGAAATTGTTGAGTTGAGCTTGTTTTTGATGTTCGACCATGCCATCTATTCTAAAATGTTTATCTGTGGACCTCATAAGCCTATTTGCTTGAGAAAAGAAATTAGGCCCATTCAAAGCACTGGGCCATACTTCCAAGCAAATAATATATATAAGTGTTTCAAATGGATAGGAGAGGAAAGGATTAGCTCATTTCAACTGTCTGGAAAGACAAATATGAAGACATTAACCCCTGAAATGTTATGTTAAATGAAAAATACCACCCAAAAAAGCAATACTTGCATAGATGATGCTGTTATTAATGTTGGATGTCTACATAAGCTGTAGCTCTGGACAATAATAATTGAAACTACCTTTCTCTGAAAATAAACAAAATTTTAACTTGGGAACCTGAACACATGGCAATTTGGCAGGCTGAGGAAATCCATAAGTGAGGAAAAATACCAAGTGTGCTAATGTTGCATGCTTACCATTGCAACAGAAGTTTTATCTGGTGAGGAAGAATATTTTTATTCTGGCAGATAGGGAGAATAACTATGGTAAAAGCGACAGAGAAGACCTTCTGAGCAGCTACCAACAAACAGTTGCCATTTTCTTTTCCAAGAGTTCCCTTTGAGGGAGCTACATCAAGTAATCTGAGAGTTTTGAAATTATAAGTGATGGATGATATCTGGCAGCAACCAGCTAGAGATTCTCTGGTGTTATTGCTACTGCTGCTACTAATCCCTTTCCCAGGAAAAATTAAAAAAAAATTAAAAGAGAAATAATAAAGGAAGCAGCTACAGTCATAATAATAATATATCTCCTGAAGCATTTCTAAAATACTTTCCTCCAAATGAATTGAACAAAATAGCCCTTGCAGACACGCCACATGCAAAGTGTACTGGCCTCTAGGGTCAGCCCCATATCTTGTATAGATATATTTTCCTACCACAAAGTCAGTCGTTAGTGAGAAAAACAGATAACAAACACACAAACAAAAATAAAAGTTCTGTGGCATTATAATCTCACCAGGAACTAATTTTTCAAACTGTATGACACAATGCATCAATCTCCTTGTGGTTCTGCTTATCTGTGTTTTGTGACACATTTTTCTACCTAACAAATTTCTTTAGTCTGGATCATTCAATCTTAGTAATATATTTACATTAGACTATCTCTTAGCTCTATAAATTCATTTTTGCATCCCATAAAAAGGCTCGGACATACTACTTCTTACTGCAATTAACTTTTCACAAGTTTGCCCTTTGTTCTTTTTCAGTCAGTCATGGTGTCTCTGTAATAATCTTCTTGAGACAGCTTGGTGCCACCACCCTGTAGATATATGGGGAGAAGTGTTTTAATTCAATTCTGTTCTTCCAGTCTGTATGTTGGGTAATACATTTAAAATTCTTCCTTTTGGCCATTGATTTCTATCACAATTATCCCCTTTCCTTCTTTTAGAACTTTAGAAAAACAATGAACTTTTGCACAGTTTATGGAAAACTTGTTGATTTGAAGAATGGGTCATAGACTCATTCCTCTGTGCATATATACGGTTTGCAGAACTATGCCTTTAACAAGGAATATAATATAAATATCTCCTCTATAGTATCTACTTTTATTTTATTCCCTGAATTTCCTACATGCAACTCAATTTCTCTGTTTGTTTGTTTTTTAAAAACGTGAAAACTCACAGCAATATCTTGGCCGTAGGTCTGCCTTTAAAATATATAAAATATACTGCCTTTAAAATATACTGGAATTTATAAATATATAAATTCCAGTTTCATGCTTGTTATTGGGGATGACAAGGCAATGACAATTACAACCAGTTCAACTTCCAGAGACAAAAATCTCAATATAATGATAACTAGGGAGAACATAGTGTAATAATAAAAAAGATATATAAAAAGTAACAAATACATGGCTTGAAAGAAAAACAAGCATTATCCAATATACCATCTCATTATAAACACAGTTATCTGAAAGTTAACAAATACATAACTTGAAGAAAAACGGGCATCATCCAATATAATATCTCATTATAAGCACAGAAAACTGTGGTTCCCAGGATTTAGCTACGAGTTTGTAGCTAAAAAGTGGCAAAATGAGGGTGTTCTCTCATAAGTATAAGAATCCACCAAATGAAAGTTAAAAGCTCAGTTGAGCATTCAGTTAAGCATCCAAGGAAAAGGGTCAGGGAATGTTACCAAGGTACTGAGAACACAGCAAATATAAGAATTCTAGCTGTGAACATTTTTCAGTTTCACTCTCTGCAATGCTAGAAATGAAGAGGTGAAGGAAAATTTCATTGAAGAGGTAGAATTCTTATTTGGCGAGGCTCAAATAATAATAATTGGATAAGGCGGATGGCTCTATGTTTTCCAACAAATGCAACCCAAGATTCCAGTCATAATTTAATATACTGTTCTGAGTGAGCGGGGAAAAGAAGAGATAGCACCAAGGAGGCTGAAATCCAAGAAAGGAAAAATGTCAGAATAATGCTTGGAGTAAACAGAATGCTTCTGGAATAGACAAATGGAGCAAATGAAATAGACATTCATTTTTCACTGAATGTGCAATATACCAATATATCAACAATATACGAGGGGGTATCCAAAAGTTTTACTGATCATCTTTTTTTTAAAAAAAATGGCAGAAAGTTTGTTTTGATTTGTAGTTGTTAACTTATCTCTATGTAGTCACTATCTAGATTTCTATATTTTTCCCAGCATATCTTGACCCTCCGAATACCTGATATTGTAGAAGCCTGCAGATTGCACCTGATGAGGATTTTACACTAGTCACTTCTGGCAGAGCCAGCCACAAAAATAAAGGATGCAATGAGCTGATTTTCTCAGCAACATACATTTAGGGACCAATGATGACACTGACAAAATTTTATCAATATGCCATAACAACTTCCAGGTGATAATTATTACTTTACGATACCCCCACGTAAGGTGCAATGTGCAGACTTCTACAATATCAGGTATTCGGAGGGTCAAGATACGCTCGGAAAAATGTATAAATCTAGATAGTGACTACATAGAGATAAATTAACAACTACAAGAATCCTGGATCTATTCCAGGCATGGGCAGCTGTGGTCTGTGGGGAACTATCCTGTTCTAGTGCACGCAGTCTCCACACAGGCTGCCAAAAAATAAACAGATGTTACCAGATATCACTCCTAGTTTTGAAAGAAAAATTAAATTATTGTTAAGCAGTGCAGGGGGAAATGCCCTGCAACATGGGTTATTGTTTTTAATGACTTACTACTCCTAGAAGCTAGCAGTAGAAGCAATTCACTTCTTTTTATTTGACTGCTTCTTTTTTTCCTTCCTTTCTTTTTGTCCAGAAAAAGGGCAGCTTGGGAAGTCAAAGGGGTGGAGGACCATATTAAAAGCCTTGGGACCCCAGAGCTACCTTTGCCCAATGTTATATCCACAGAATGGCCAACCAGTTGCCCATGGGAGACCTCTGAGCAGATGAATAAAACTGTGCCCTCTTCCTCCTGTTCCCTGCAACAGATATCCTGAAGCATAGATAAGCAGCTAAAACGTAGAATCCTATTGCTCTCCTTAAATCAGTAGCTTTCGCAGCAGGATATTTTGTTGGATGTTAGGAATGTTCTGACTCATTGTATTAGCTGTTACAAATACATGCATTTGCACTTCCAAACCTGAAAGTTAAAACAAGATGCAAGATTCTGTAATCCAGTTATTTCACTATAATCCTTAAGGTAGGCTCTGCAGTATTCAGTATTATTCATGTAATATTGAATGGTGTTTTTATGTTAATGACTCAAAAACTGTCTATGTGAGAATCAGGCATTTATATTGAAGAAAGGCTAGGCTCCTTTTCCAGAGCTTCCTTTGAAGCAGATGAGCATACTTGTAAGACTAAACTCCCAGGCTAGATAAAGAGAAATGCATCAACTCAAGTTTCCAATTCAGCATTTAAACAACCAAGTGGTAAAGAAACTGTGAAATAGGAATTGCTTTAAAATAAAATGAGCATAAACATTTAGCGGCCACTCATCAAGATCCTAATAACTCAACAAAGTAAGCTATAGTTCAGGGGAGAGGAATGCCTACATGAGTATCTGGGCCTGGTTTAATCCCCACCCCCACCCCTCACCCCCAGATAGACAGAAACAAAAGAAAATCCCAAAGAATTTAAGTATTTCTGTGGAGAATGAGGATGCCAGAGAGGAAAATTCAAATTGAACTACAAGTAGCCTTTCAGGACCTTGTGCACGTGACTTATTTTAGTTCTTGTCTGCCACAAGCACATGTAGTCACCTGTGTGAGCTTGTCCAGAATATGCAGAAACGAAGCATTTTGAGATTTCCATAGCCTAGAATGCCTGTGTGCATATAGAGCAATTCTTTTCAATTAAAGAGGTTAAGTCAGTTAAACCAGGGACTAACAGGTTTCTAATAGGGATCCCTACATATGTTGAACCTAGGAGCCAGGTTTCTAATAGAGATCCCTATTTATGTTGGACATATTGCTTCTGTTGTGAAGAAGTGTCACTTTAAAAAAATACCAGTCTTTTATATTTACAATCATGCAAAACTGCATTTCCCATATCCTATGCCCCCTCACCAGTACTTTATGCAAGGCATTTAAACAGAGTTCCATTTGCAAAGTCTGTCACTACATTAATGGTTTGTTTTAAACAAGTTATTATTTTCAAATGTGAAAATCTAGCAGGAGCAAGAGGCAAGTCCAAATCTTCTTGCTTGTCTATACATTACATCTGTACATCAGGGACCTGTAACAGCTAATGTGAGGAGACCTTTAACAGGTCACTGAGAAAGCTGTAGAATAAACACTTGATAACAGAATTGCTGCTCAAAGTCTTTTGTCAAAGTCTTCTGAAATGAGCCTCCCCACCCCCAAGTTCAGATTGCATCTATTCCTTTTCATTTTTGCATCTGCTGAAATTTTGCTTTTTTGCTTGTGTTCTAGTAAGAGCACCATGGAACATACAAAAGTACCTTAAATGCCAATACACTATGATACTTCCATTTCATCATACCACAAGAAAGCAGAAACTGCTCAATAGCAGAAGTGGTGTGGTGAAGGAAGATGTACCATCTTACTTAACACATTTTTCTTCTCTCTGCATCTTGAGGGTACTGACAGGAAATTGAGTTGGTTCAAAAGTGAACAAATGAAGCCATCTTTTTGTAGCAAAAAAATGATAACAAGAATAGAAACATTTTGCTCTTCCCTGGTGCATTCTGGTTGAAATGCCTAGGTGGTATTTTTTAATCATGTCCAATGTTTACAATAGTTTTCATTTCCAGGGGAAAAAAATCCCAGTAAGCCCTGGAAACCCTTTGCATTTGCATACAATATTTTGCATCACTAGTATTCTGCATTGTATGTTGAACTTGGAAAGTTAAGCATCACCTCAGTACTAGTATCCTCAAGCAATTCTGAGCAAAGATTAAACCCATCACAGTTCTTTTTTTTCTGCAGAAGTGGTATGCATCTGTTAAGCTTCCTTTGATGCAGATTTCATTAATATTGCTTACATAGATTTACAAATTTATACCTTAAAACAGCCATGTCTATGTCTATTCAGAAATAAGATCCAGTGAGTTCATAGAATCATAGAGTTGGAAGAGACCACAAGGACCATCCAGTCCAACCCCCTGCCATTCAGGAACTCCCAATCAAAGCATCTCTGACAGATGACCATCCAGCCTCTGCTTAAAGACCTCTAAGGAGGGAGACTCCACTACACTCCGAGGGAGTGTGTTCCACTGTCGAACAGCCCTTACTGTCAGGAAGTTCCTCCTAATGTTGAGGTGGAATCTCTTTTCCTGCAGTTTGCATCCATTGTTCTGTGTTCTAGTCTCTGGAGCAACAGAAAAGTTCAATGGGGTTTACTTCCATGTCAGTATATATAGGATTGCAGCCTAAATCTTTATGTAATGTTATCACAGTATTGCACAAGTATTTAACCTTAGACGACTGTAAAAGATTCCCCTCCACAGAATGGATTACTCTGATATTATGAAAAACTATTTGATGCCTTCAGTCAATTCATGAATTTATCTCTCTATAAAAACAAGCATTCTGATTTACCACTTCTTGAGCAGCATCAAGGGGACTTCTAGACATAGATTTTGTGGCTGTAAGGTACATTGACACCTGAAAGGCAGAGGAGACTCTATCAGTTCCTCTTCTGGCTCCAGCAGGAAGAAGCATGAACCTGTTAACAGTAGCATGAAATCCACCTTTTTGGAAGCATCTGATTTATCTTCAGGAGAATGATCATCACCAGAGAAAGCGGAGCTAGAGGGTGAAGTTGACTAAAGCCCCAGAAATATGGTAGTAGTACTGAACTCTTAACCAGAATACTATGCATATTTATTCAAGAATATATAATGCTGAGTTCAGTTTGCTTACTCCCTAGTAAATATGTTTTATGCATGCAGACTACAAGAGTAAATGCTAGTTTGGACAGGAACTTAACAGTGGTTGGCAACCTGTTAGTGATATACACTGATATAACACTGCCTTATGTCTTTGTATGTGGTAATTGCAGAAGAAGAGATTCACCACCTCCCTTGTGCAATGACCTCCTTGAGACTCATCTTCCTCCTACACCCTTCGCCCAGACATTGTCATATGATGGTCAAGGGTAACTAAGAAGTGTCAGACTACCTCCCTATAGCTGACACACATCATCATCATCATCCCCTAGGATGTGAAGAAAATCCCCATGAAGTCCTAGAAGATGCCTATGTTGTTATACATCCAGTTATAGGGACATATCCACCTGCTTCTTGCATTTCTCCAGCCACTTCATGGCCAAGCTGGGGGAGCCTGAAGGAAGAAGATATGTCCTGGAGGATGAGAGAGAGGAGAGGCAAACAATACTTCATTGGCAGAATGCTACACTATATTTCCCCATGCAGGATTTTGGACTCTATTAGAAAACACCTTTTGCATCTTTGGTCTTGGGTGCTCCTCCTTTTGTCTGGAGGGTAGGATTTTTGTTTTTTGTTTTTTTCTATTTCCAAAAGTTACCACTCATACTTAATATCTCCTCTATCAGAACAAGAAAAGGGTGCATAAAGGCAATTGCTATCTTTGTACACAAAAGAAACTGCCATATTGATAAAAGTGTCTTCCTAGCACTTAGAGTGTTAGCTTTAACACCCCTTTCAAGTGTACAGGAGATCTTGCTAATGAATTTTTGTGAAGAAATACAAACTGCTATAGCTGGCATAACTCAATGATGTGTAAATGTATAAATGAATGCAGGATACATGTCAAATTGAATTGAACTCGATATTATGGTAGGATTCACTGCAATAAGATCTCTAATTGGTCCGGATGGCATTTTCATGTGATAGTAACTGAACTGTAAAAATTCTCTATTGTGAAGGGGGGGAAAAGCTTTATATTGCTCCAAATGGTTGGTTACAACAAAAGGCAAGAGCACAGTGAGATATCACTGTATTTTTGTTTCCATTCTAGGTCAGCCTCTAAACACGTAGATAAAGACCTTGGGAATATAGAAGAAAATAAAAAGTTAGAAGAAAACAATCACAAATCTGAAGCTTGAGAGGGAGAACAAGTCAGTCATCATTCAAGGTATGTGTAAACAACTGTCTAATGTAACCTTTCTGTCCTCGGAATAAAATTGAAATGGATTTTGGTCTCTGTAATGCTTTGAGGAGTGTTCTCTGAATAAGAAGTTAACCACATTTTATTTGCTCATTATTCAGTATGCATTCAGCAATTTTTTTTTCAATTGTATGTTGTGTTTTTCTGTGACTGGAAAACAGAACTATGCTTTAATAATACTATAGTACTGCCAAAATCCTATTAGTAACATCTGTGCATGTAATGGGCCATTCAGACTATCATATAAACCGGTTTGTAACCTGGATTAAAATCGGGAAGTTCATACTGGCGCTGTTTTTTTCAGAATCCGGATCTTGCACACCCGATGCGGCGCAAATCCACCTAAACCCATGTTTTCCAAAAGCGGGGTATTTACTCTTTATTTTTGGATAAACCGGTTCAATTGAATGTGAACTTGGCTCCGATCATGATTGGGTCAAGTTCAGAGGAGGGGGTGGAACATGCCTCCTCTCCCTGCAACCACTGGCTTTAATCCAGTGCTGTCTAATAGTTTTTGCAGCAGGAGTGCTTCATCGGGCACTTCTGAATTTTTTTATTATTTTTACAATTTGACAGCTTATGCGCATTGTACATGGGGTTTTTTAAATGTGCATTTAAATGAGCATTTAAACGAAGGGAGAGGGAACCCCAATCCATATATGGAAGCTAACTATCCATATATGGATTGGGGGTTCCCCCTCCCGTTTAAAGAGCCCCATGTAGAATGCACATAAGCTGTCAAATTGTAAAAATAAAAGAAAAATCAGAAGTGCCTGATGAAGCACTCCTGGTACTGAGAAAACCAGAGGAGGATGGGGGGGGGGGGGAGGATTGACAACTAGGAGGCTCCATTTTGAATCATTACTTTTGCATGTATGAACTGCAGTGGGGTAAAATGAACCGGGAAGCATCGATCAGGGCAAAGGGTAGTATGAACTTCTTTCCGGAGAGATTCGGTAATGGCATGCATGATCTGATTCGGATCTAACCAGAGCAAATGGGCTAGTATGGATGGGGCCTAAGTGTGTTGAAAGGTTCTATTCTGTAAAACTACAATGCCCAACTGTGCATGAATGCATGCACATACACGGGGGGGGGGGGCTGTTGTTAAGCACTAGGAGGGCCTGCTGTTGTTCTTTCCTGGAGCATGGGAGGAAGAAGAAAGGTGGCCAGTCAGTTTAACTTGTAGAGGAAGGGACAGAAACAAACAAAACAAACAAACAGCTTCATTTATATACCGCTTCATACCCTTAAGGAGTGTCTAAGCGGTTTACAATTGTAAGCTATTTGCCCCCCAACAATCTAGGTACTCATTTTAGCGACCTCAGAAGGATGCAAGCCTGAGTCGAGCTTCAGCCCTTTGCTGGTCTTGAACTCGCCACCTTATGGTTTTGAGTGAGTGGCTGCAGTACAGGCATTTAACCACTGCGCCACCAAAGTGCAATCCATCTGTGAACACACTATCAATGCCTTCCCTCTCTAAGCCAAGATGAGTCATTTAATGTAGGGTTTTTACATGCTGCTTGCTCCTTACCCTCCCTACTGGTCAGCAGTGGAATTGATCTCTCTTGGGTTTGGATGGGGCCTAAAGGGCCTATATATACGCACATGTATGGGGAAATGGACATGGAACTGTGTAGGAAGAGGATTACACTCTGCCCCTCAATGTAGGCTCTCTCTATATATATGAAGAATGTATTTGAGGAGTAGTTACTGCATGGCTATGTTGATTCTGTTGCCACTAGAAAGGAGGGTTCTTTTACTTTACTTTCCAAAACCCTACATTAACTATTTAAGAAAAACAAATAAATAATCGGTTTCAAATCAAACATGAAAATACAATTTCCAAAAGAAGACTATGGCTTTTTCAGCATTACTGAGAAGTCAGCCACTGGGAGAGAGAAGGCCAAATTAACCTTATATTTTGAATGCCCCCTTGGAGGCCATGAAGACTGCAGCGTTTGCCCAAACATGCATATGGCTAAAACATGAGGAGAGAATGCAGCCATGTCCCCTCCCACAACATCTCCAAGCACCTTGAATGCAAGATAGACCTTCATGCAAGGACTGGAACTGAATGCACTTACAAAACTCTCATGTGTACGAACTATGATAACGTTGATTGGATTCCCACTCATGACATTTTGGTAATTTTACCTTATGTGGTTACTTCAGGCCTTCACACTTACTGTGCAAAGGTCTAACATATTTAATGTCCAGGTGCTTGGGAGTGTTGAGGGGCAAAGCTTATATACTACCCAGATTCAGATAAATGCCTGAAGAGGGCTTCTAATTTGTCTAAAAGCAGAGCAATTCAATGTGCAGTTTGAAGTTTTATTGATGTCTCCAGTTCCCTCAAAAATCTTTTTACCTGGCATGCTATAGTTTGTTAAAATATATTAAGTGCACAGGCTTTGCAGTGTGATAGAGAAAACCTTCCAAGAAGACTATCAGTACATTGTTTGCTGCCTTTGAAGGGTTCAGGCTGATGGCTTCTATCTCTGTAGCTTCCCATTTGTTGCTATTTGCCATCAAAATTTTCCTTATGAAATATTATCTGCAATGTATTTCTCTTCACCATCATATTTTCAGACAGGATTCACTCACCATATTTTCACTTTTAAGGGCAGGATATTTTGCCTTCCTACCCACTTCCCTCTTTACAGCAAGAAATTCCTAATTAAAATCTTCAGAATATACCACCGCAAATTAAGTTGTTAACTCACAAATGGCAATTCCTAAAGCCATATTCATTGCTTACTGACATGAAATGTTCCATGGAAAAACTAACATTTCCACCATACTGTATTAGCTTTATCATAATGGCAGATTATCTCAACTGACCCTTAGTTCCTTATTTTCAGAGAATAAACATAGACCAACTGAAGCATGAACATGGATTGTATTTAAGATATATATGAAGACCTGATGGCTATTCATGGTTCAAGTATTTACGCAGACCATTCTATCAAGTTTTCAACCGAATTTACACAGTTATCTCAAGCTTACAAAAATATCAGCAAAACTAATTTTGGCAGCAGCCATGATGATAGGTCACAAGTTTGTGTTCTGTTTTGAATATATATTTTTTTTGTAAATGTCTGCACTGAAGATTTCTTTTGGTTTGCCTTTATGTAAATTTTTTACGTAGCTATTTTTATACACTGTAAGGCTTTGTTCTGGGATTCGCTGGTAATCTGATGTATAGTGTAATGTTTTTATTTCCATTTTTTTCTGTACCCTTTCCAGAGATACATTTCTATTTCTGATTGCTATCAGTAAAGCTCCTACTTTGCACAGCAAGTATTTAATTTATAATATTGCCTTACTGGAAAATGAGACACTTCTTTCTCTGTTTTTCAAGCAACACTAAAAAGGGGGAGGAATGCATCTGTTAAAAGAATGGGGCAAACTAAGTAGTACATAAATAATGGTAAACCTGATCACCTATAAAGGACCTGTATATAATTGCCAGAAGTAGAATCAGGTATTAAGCAAGATTCTTGTTGTCATGTATGCAGATGTCTACTAATAAGTCTTTTTTTAGAAGGAAAATCTTTTTATTGATAGCATTCTGGAAAACTAATCGTTCTTGCAATTCCATGATATATAGTGTGAATGACTGGAATTAAAAATTAGTTCTGAAATATTTTTGTTATCCACTGCCTTAAAAATTATCTTTCTTTTTACTTTAAAAAAAAAATCAAAATTGGAGGTTTGTGTATTTTTTTTTAAAGTGGTCATATCAAAGCTGCATTTTTCCACAAAATAGAATATATATTTTTGTGTGTGTGCGTTTTTGTTAACTACACTACAAATATTGCACCTTGAGATAATTTTAGTGTTTTTAACTGGTACATAATTTATCAAAAAGTACATGAAAGTGTAACAATGAAATGAAATCTATGTATCTTTAGTTACATTCAAGATTGTAACTTTATAAACCTGTTTTATGCTTGAGAATTTTTTAGAAGGTTAGCATAAAAAGAAGCATTTGGATAGATCAGGGCAAATAGACAGCAGTATTTAGCAATGTTTTCTCTTTTAGCAGAAGATTAGCATCAGAGAGAATGTAATAGATAATTTTGATAACGGCAGGAAGATGTTATTAGAATAAGCGTCAGGTTTCTGTTTACAGATTTACGAGCCAGGAAAACAGGGAAGATCATGAGAAGGTTAAGTAGAAGGCAAATGGAGACGGAAGTTAGGAAATGCATTTTGCCACTTAGGGGAGAAAAAACACTGTTGTAAATTTGTAAAATGTTAAATGTCTGGGCAGTAGTGACTGATGTCTTAAATAAAAGCTTCCTGTAGTGTATTGGCATGGATTAAATACATGACATATCCTATAAATTCAATACTGTATAAAATATGGCAGAACAACCCTGTTAAAAGTCCTCTCCACATGGGTTAAGGCTTTATTTGGCAAGGGAACAAAATAATCATCTTGGTCTATGTTTAAACCAAAGTTAAAGGGGGATAAAACCAAAGTCTTTTGTTTTGCATGGCTAAGCCATTTATGATATCTTTGTAAATACTGTGATTTTTTTTCTTTTTCCTCCTTTTCCTTTTTTTAGAATTTTGTTTTTTTTAAAAAAAAATCTAAAATTTTTAAGCACCTGTTTTCCAAAATAAAATGTGAACACACACAAAAAAAGATTATAATTTGTTTTGGTGTGAAGGCATCATTGCTTATATGAGACAATTCAATTGATATGAGGAAAGGCTCGGAGGGAGGGGGAAGATGCGAGCGCAGCATCAGGTCTTTGAATTAAATGAAATGCAAGCATACAAAAGTGTTCCCATTAAGAAAATGAATACTCCTGGTCTGTTTTAAAAACAAAGAAGACGTTAGCCAACAGGTCAGAAATGATACAAGAGTGAAGGCCATAAATAAAAGTGCTTAACTTCTGCATCCAATGTCATCATGGGAATGGAATAAAACTCCTACATTTTGAAGTTTTACTGACCATCTTATGTAATTCTTGGGGATGTTTTCTTCACTGTTCAGAGTCCACATCGGGCATATTTCAGGAATTAACAGTACAAATTAATTGTTGCCATTTATGCCTGAAAGACAATAAAGTGAAGTATGTTTTCACATTCTTGTCTGACATTTCAGTTTAAGGGGAATATAGTATATCTCCATCATGCATGCAAACATTTTTACTTGTGTATCCCTTCAGCCAATTGGTTGGCTACTGTGGAAAGGCATACTTTCATGCAGTTCACTGATCATTGTAGAAGAGAAAGACTAATGTTCTTTCCCATTAATAAAGAAAGGAAATGTCAGATTCATAATGAGAGGCTGCTGGGCTTCCACAGAGAAAAAATAGTCTTCAAGATGAAAAAAAAAAAGAAAAAGATATTAGCATAACAATCTTGCATGGTGTTGGTGGTAGTGATGATAATATATAAATAAATAATAGAATCCACATACACACACACATATTAAGAATCTGAACTCACTATTACATTTAATTTAATTTTAATTAAGTTCCATCGATTTCCATCATCCTTGCTTTCAAATAAGTACATGTAAGTGTAATCATGTCTGCTCACTAGTTTTCCTAGGTTCAATGGATATAGTTGTATCTATATTTAGAGTACATCCATCTGAATCTTTAGCATCCATCAACCAGGTTTCCTGAGAAGGTGATCAGACATTGTTATCAAACAAGTTGATTTCTCATATAAGGTTCAGTTTTATTTTCCATTCATGCCTGAACAAAATGTTTTTACTAAATTCTTCTTCAAAATAACATCTAATGTGCAATTTGAGGCCTAAATCCAGTTGGTCATCTCAACTACAAAAATTATTGAATGGTAAATTGATATTTAATGTAAATCTTATTGATTCTGTGGGTCTGTTCTAGTGGGGAACTAGCAGTTGTATTTAGGATTTACACAGAAGCATCATAAACCCAGAAGCAGCATTACTGCACTGCAGAAGCTTTTTGCTCTGCTGACTTCAGACACATCTCACCTATAATCAGTAGATTATAATATATAATATTATAATATATATAATATATAATCAGTAGAATGTTAGCCAGCACCAGTTCATGCCATTGATTATTCTGTGGTTTGTGAATATGTGACAAGTAACCAGAGTTCTTCAGTGACAGTACAAACTATAGACAATGTTGGATCTTCACCAAGTTCTTACAGTTAAAAGAGATTATCAAATTTTAATTGGAACAAGCTTTTAGTATGACTCTTAACAAGTAGCTATTACATCCTGATTCTCCCAGTTTAAGATCCTCTGGGCCCACAGATTCTGGATGCTCAGATTCCACCTTCCATGGCTTGAAAATATCTGCTTCCCCCCTATAAAAAAAATCCAAAAAGCAAACCTTTATTTTTCTATTTTATATAAGATATACCATTTTACTACACCTCTACCATGTATTTTGGTATCCACAGAAGGTCCTGTAACAAAACCTCAGTGAATACCAAGGCCTGCTGTATTCACAAATCTAATAAGATTAATTATGGAGTAGCTCCATCATTGCCTTATTTGTGATCATTACTCAGATACTGTGCATGACTGGATGGGAACTGGCCTAAATCCAATTTTTTGTCCCAACTAGAACAGAGTCACTGGATCAATGGGTATTTGGTAGCCCAATGCTTATGTAAGTTTCATTTTTTTTTCCTATGAGTTTACTCTTCTTGGAACTAGATATGATTTCAGCCTCTGCATTTAAATTGGTAAGTAAGGTGCTTCACTCTTGGGTTAATGAATAATAATGTGGTTATATTTGAGTAGCATTGATTTTTGCTGATTGTTCTCTAGTCTTGGTGTCATGTTTTTTTTGTTTATAAAACAAGGAAAGTTCAAAATCAGTACTCACACATCTTTCGGAAGCCCTTTCCATCTGTGTAATAGATCATGAAGAAACTATACAGAAGCCAAAATTACACACTGGAGAGATTTTAGATAAGATTTTGGTATCAAACTGTCAGACAGTAAGAGATATGTAAGTGTCAGAAAAAACAGTGAAGCAGAGGCCAGTTCCATGGAAGATTGAGGTACAATAAATACAGTTCAGAACTTAAGTGAGATTGCCTTTATTAATGTTTGGTGGGTTAGCTCAGGGGCATGAAAACAATAAGCTAAATACCATGTTAGTCATACCTGGAAGAAACATGTTGGAATGAATAGGACCAGCTAAGTCACAATCAACATAAGTCCCACCGAATTCAATGAAAGATAAAATTAACATTGGATTTAGCCCAAGTGGAAGAATCAGATAAATGCTGGTTGGGCCATCATTGTAGACAAATAATATGATACAACCATTAAAATCACCATAATACTCAACAGTTTAAACAACCAGATTAAAAATAATAACTAACTAGGGGAGACAAAGTCCCCCCAAAAATAAATTTTCAAAGCTCTGTCATTGACTTGTCTCTGTCAGTGACTTTTCAAAGCTCTGTCAGCTTACAGAAGTTTGCCCTAAATGTTAACAGTGGTTTGGGGAAGAACAAAGTCCTCATGGATGGCCATGTGTTGGGGATGCTTTGATTGGGAGTTCCTGCATGGCAGGGGGTTGGACTGGATGGCCCTTGTGGTCTCTTCCAACACTATGATTCTATGAAACAAGAGGAGATGATCCTGTCAACAATACGTATGACTAGGATCTTCCTTTGGCAATTTAAGCTACAATGATGGAGTTCTGTCATTTTAAGTACTTCTGCCAATGTTACTCTCCCCACATTGTGTTGTGTGCCTTCAAGTCATTACTATCATATGGCAACCCCAAGGTGAACTTATTGGGAAGTTTACATGGCAAAATTTATTTCGGGTGGGTGCCTTGGCCTTCCTCTGGGACTGAGCAACTGTAAGTTGTTCATGGTCACTCAGTATGTATCCATGTTTACACATGGATTTGAAACCTGGTCTTTCGGTCTCCTAGACCAATATTAAAATCACTACACCATGCTGGTTCTCAAGCCTAACTCTTAAGCCAGGCAGTTGTCTAAACAAAGAGTTTTGAGATGGCGCAGATCAGGGAGCTGGTGAATGATGAGAACAGTGCTGTCCAAATCTCAGGGAACACTGAGACAGACAGCTGGAGAGAACTCTTGGGGTCTTGCTGCAACTACTACTCTCAATGCACCCTGTGACCAGGAGAGCCTTGCCGTTGTCATTTCCCAATGCCCCAGTAAGCTTCACTTTGCAAACCTGCCAACTGGAGTGCTGTCTGGTGTAATAGGTCAGGCTTTGGGTTCATATTTAACTATTAACGACTGTAAAATGAATCCTCAAAATTACAAGACTGTAAGCCCAGTTTATCATCATAAATACTGAAGAACATGCCAGCCCATTTTTCAAAAATAAAAACCCACCAAGAATGCCAAATCAAATTTCCATCTAGAAGGGGGCATCTAACAGGTAGCTGTTTTCTAAGTATCTACAGTGGTCCCCCGGGTTACGAAGGTAATCCGTTCCGGATTACCTTTCGTAACCCGGAAGCTTTCGTTTCCCGGGGGACCGCTTTTTTCAATGGACCGCGCGGCCGATTTAAAGGGGCCGCGCGGGGGTTTTTTTCCGTATCCCGGGAGATCTTTCGGATCCCGGGGGATACAATAGCGGTCCGGCGGCTTTCGGTTTTCGCAACCCAGGGGATTCGTAAGCCAGGGGACCACTGTACTTGTTAAGGAGGTGCAGCAAAGTAGAAACAGCAGTCTCCAGAATCCTTTACTGAGCATGTGTGAATAGCAAAATAGAAAACCAGCAAAAAAGAAGGAAGGAAGGAAGGAAGGAAGGAAGGAAGGAAGGGAAAATCAAAAGCATATGTTTCGCCACCAAAATGGAATTTCTAAGAAAATGAAGGGTAGTAAAAAGGGGGAGGGGCATCTCTGAAGGTGTTTTGAAATAAGCCTCCTGGCACTCTATAGAAAATTCAAAATATTTTGTTTGCACCTGACCTGGTTGTTTTCGTATACTGCTAAACTTTGAATAAAATGTTTGCTGAAGCATGTGGAATTGCTCTTCTTTTTTTGGAGTGTATGAAAATATACCTGCTATTTCTGTGTAATTTCTATCTCTGGTACCAAGTTTTCTCTTACAGTATTGCCCTGGACCAAAACTACTTTGTTAAGTGAGGTGTACCTGTTTCACAGATCAACTCAGCTGTGACGAGCAGTTTTAGAGGTCATCGAAGATATAAAAAACACTACTACTACCCCTGGTTGATGTCTATGGCCATAAGAATGTCAGCAATAACTCCCTCAGCCAGGTTCATGACAAAA
Source organism: Urosaurus nigricauda (assembly GCA_034509955.1). NCBI lineage: Eukaryota > Metazoa > Chordata > Lepidosauria > Squamata > Phrynosomatidae > Urosaurus > Urosaurus nigricauda. The sequence goes on from JAOEGL010000003.1 coordinate 44,986,088, forward strand.
CAGTGGTCCCTTGGTATCTGCTGGGGTTTGGTTCCAAGATCACCCATGGATACCAAAATCCATGGATGCTCAAGTCCAATTATATACAATGGGATAGCAAAATTATGTCCAATGTGAAGTTGCAGGCTTTCATGGCTGGCATCGATAGTTTTTTGTGGGGTTTTCCAGCTATGAGGCCATGTTCAGAGAAGATGCCAGCCACAGCTGCTAGCAAAATGTCAGGAATAAACTCTTCTAAAACAAAGCCTGATAGTCCAAAAAACCTACAAAAAACTAAAAATGATATTCCTTCTATAACATGACTAAATCAAGATTTGCTCTTTGAATTTTTCAGGGGGAGAGGGGAGGATATTTTTATGGATGCAGAATCCATGGATACAGAGGGCCAACTGCAAATGTGGTTTTGTCAGAAAATACAGACATGAGTAACTCAAGGTTATCAGTTTAATGCTTAGCCCCACTTCTCTTGCTCAGTGTTACGTATATTGTTCAATGGAGCATTCTTCCATGCCAAGGGTTTGCAAAGAAAAGAGGTGTCTACGATCACCACACACACATACACCAAAAAATCAGCCTCACTTCACATTTTCCTGGTAACCATGCCCACTATGTTTGTACCTCTAAAGTTCATTTTACCAGCCATTAATATACAGCAGAACCCTACAGGTCAGAAACCATCAGTAATAGTCTCTTCTAGAACATGACCTCATAGTCCAAAAAATCCACAACAAGAATAACTGGGTTTAGAGAGCTGCTTCTGCCCAGATAGGTTTCTTCCCCCATTCTGTCCTGGGAGTCTTGGGCAGCCTTTAGAATCTCTCTCATGCAGACTTCCGTGGCACTGTCTGCCAAGCATTTTTGACTCACAACTCTCTCCAGGGTCTTCTCACACTGGCTTTGCCAGCTCTGGCACAATCCCATGACTCTCTTGTCTGCTCATGAGAACATCCTCTCTCTCTCTCTCTCTCTCTCTCTCTCTCTCTCTATTGCACACACACACACACACTTTCTGGCTCATGCTAATCCTTTCATCCTGTGCATCCCTGTTCTTGTTCCCCAGCCCAGTTGACTGCTGGACAGTCACTGACTCAAGCAGTTGCTTAGCAATGTAGTGGAAAGAGGAATGGACTCTTCACAAGGGAGTTGACTGGCAAGCCTGCCTCACTGGTGATAATGAATTATAAGGCCACTATAGAGGATGAAATTGAGAATGGTAGGTTCTGTGAAGCCCAATGCCAACTTTCACACAATGGCCATTGCAGCTCTCTGCAGAGCTGGCCAAGTCCAAATGCCTGGCTCTGAGGCAGAGCTAGGAAGGAGCAAGCTACAAGCAATGTAGTTGCCTGCAGAGAGTTATTGTTTCATTCTATTTTTTCAGTAATGATGATATAATAAAGCCACATTTCAGAAATAGCCTAATGAGCGAGAAGAACACTCATTGTGTACTTATGAAAGATGTTAGTAATTTTTTCTTGTTACTTTATATTAGTTAGTTTTAGGGGTGAACTTATATTTTCTTATTCTAGGGGTTGGGATATCTCTTTGATTCTGTAGCCACAAAAATTCTTGTGAGCAAGGACCATGTTCATACCCAGCAAGACAGAGGAATTCTCATTGGGGTTGGAGACTATCCCAGATCAAATAACTTAGTGGAGGTTGTATTTGCCTAGATGAGGGCTAAATGGTCAAAGTCTTCACATATTGAACGTTACTATTGGGAGGGAGGGAGGGAGGGAGGGAGGGATAAAATATGTTGAACTAGGAATTATTAAACATCACACAGGTCTATTCATTGTAAAAGAAGAAAAGAACATGACACTGTTACTAATCTTTATGCAATTCTTCAACTTGCACATTCAAGGAGGGTTTGGTAGGATTGTTAAATTTCACTACTGTCACATTTTTTAATATTTAAGGTATAGAAAACTGCCAATGTACAAAGCATTTTAGCTCACCAAATATAGCACATTAGATCATATACTGTTTTAATGACCCAGCAACACAAGATCTCTGTTTAACCCATTTCATCATGTAATTAGAGCAGTAAAACTTAACATTTCTGAGAGAGAAGGAAAACAATATCAGTGTCACTAAAGCTCATGCACCACAGGCTAAACTACTGCAATTAGCATGAAGCTATCAATCAATAATTTGATCCTAAATGAATGAGCAAATCTGTTCCATTGGTCCCCAAATCATGCTACTATATTTGGATTAAACTAAAAATCCTTTGTGTGCATAAAGACACATCACAGCTTCCACACATCTCCTTCCCCATCTCACAACCAACAGGGCCAAGATTCTAAAGCTTCTTTCAAATTGCCACCTTTTTTTTTTTTTTTTTTTTTTGGTCTCCCTCAAAGGGCTAAAGAGATGTGCTTTTCATTCTGAAATTAAACATTAAACGTTTCTGTAAACAAATCCTCCTTCAAATGTAGCACAATAGCTAGCTTGGTAAACAAAGTGCCATATACCCATTCCATTTGTAGCAAATCTCTAGATGGTTTAAAGGATTTAAGGATTCATCTCTCAAAATTAACACGCATTCTGATTAGAAAAGCCACACTATGGCAAGATGCATCTGGCATTACAAAGACCTTTCCAAAAATGAGATACAGAAGCGGGAGTGGGTAGCTGGAGCAGCACAGTGTCTCTTCACTGAGTTGCCATATCAAATTCTTGCAATTAAAGTGTCAAGCAAGACAGCTTAAAACCCAGAGTTTAACGCTTCTGACGCAGCCCAGATTTTAAACACAGCAAGTTTACAATCATTATTGATACAATTAATGCAACACTACTTGGTATGGGAGAAAAGGAAATGAATGTCAATCAAAGTCCATGTTTTTGCTCTGTTGGCATTCAAGTTGATAGGAAAATGTGCACAATTGATCATTCAGACCATGGATGATGGAAATAGACACTTCTGCATGTATCTTCAGCTGGAAGAGACACCATGTGCCCCCTGAGTTACAGGAGAAGAAACTGTAGAGAAAGCATACAGAGAGACATTCCTCCTCATATAATATTAGCACTTAGGAGACCCATTTAAACATGCGTTTGGTGCTAAACTGAAGATGTGAATGCAGACTATCCTAGTCTGTCATTGCTGTACACACCCCAGAAAACCAAGATTCCTGACAACCCTCTCTGTGTGCAGAGGGCCCCCTCTTTACAATTTCTCTCCATTTGTGGAGAGATATGACACAAGTGGGGGGCTAGCATGCTTTCCTCCTTGTTCTTTAACTTTAACCCATCATAAATGTCTGAATAAGCCTGGAGGCCACCCAGTATCTAATACATAGATTAGCAGTACAAACAGACAGATGAGAAAATAAAGGTATTATGATATTGTGCATAATTACTTTGAGGGAGGACCATAGATCAGAAGTAGACCATGATGTTTTACATCAAAGGTGTGGAAAGTGTGTCCCCCAATAATCAGAAGACATTTCCTCCCAAATTTAAAAATTAAACAAAACAAAAAAAGGGCAAAATTGCAAAAAAAAAAAAACAAAAAACTTTCCAGCCACATCAAAATATGGTCATTTGCCTTATTTCAGACCCATCCCAAAAGGGCTGAAAGTCAAACCAGAAATGATGTCACATCATTTCCAGGTTACCGGAATGCAGGTCTTCAGCCCAAGGCATGTGGGGGGAATGTGGTCAAAACTTACTTCAACCTGCAGCACAGAAATCATCGAAATCTGTGGAGACAAGGAACCCTCAAAGGTGATTTTGCCAGTTTCCTCAGAAAGGTAGCCTACAGCACCTAGTGTTCCCTGGCAGTCTCCCATCCAAGTACTAGACAGAGCTGACAGACTCTGAATAGCTTTCAAGATCTGGATGTTGTTGGATTTCAGTTCTTAGCTTTCCACAGCACTGGCTACACCAGCTAGGGGCTGCAGGACCTTGCAATCCAACAATAGCTGGAGAGGTATGTGTTATGTTAAAGCAATACAGTGGTCCAAAAATTGCGCAAAATGACTCTCATTTGGCTTTTTTTTTTTTTTTTAAAAAGGAAAACCTGCATAGTTAATGAAATACTAAAGTTCCTCACATTAGTTTGTATCCCCAATTTAATGCAGTGTACTGGGGGAGAGAGAGAGAGAGAGAGAGAGAATTAGATCTTGGAAAAGTTCTGGACTACAGCTTCTCATAATTCCACACCTAACTATAGGAGTTGTAGTCACTGTATCCACCTCATAGACTATAGCAATAGCAATAGCATTTACATTTTGATATCACAGAATCATGAACTCAGTACCCTATAAGAGGTTTACAGTCTGTATGCCAGTTTCCGCCAACAAGCTATGAAAGGATGAAAGGCTGAGTAGACGTTTGGAGCCGCTCAGGATGGAACTCACAATGTTGTAGCTGCAGTGCCCATCAGGGGCAGATACCAAGGAACTTTTTCCTCACCGTCCCTTGTGTGACATTTTCTGTTTTAAGTCTGATAAATTTGAATCTAGTCATATGCAAAAACAACAAAAACACACAAATTCACACAAATCATTGGAAAGACAGTTTCCTGTGTTGCTTGCTAGAACTTTCCAAAGTGAAGCTGCGCTAACTTTTACATCCCTGCTGTTTAACTGCACTGATGCGATAAAACAATAAAACATTAAAACTTCCAGCATGTTGAATTTCAAAAGAATTTCCTACCCCTGCTTGCAATGGATGAGCTCTGCCCCTTGTGAGGGATAAGACATTTTAATTATATCATGAAAATGTGGGGAGAAGAGTAATTATATCCCCCCCCCCCCCTTTTCAGGGCTTGAGAAGAATCATGCAGTCATGTCACATCATGGGAAGATAGCCATCCATCATTCATTTCAAGAGCCAAAAACCCACAACAAAAGAGAGCAGGGTGGGGGAAAACAGGACCATAATACTCTGGGAGCACTCCAGAGTATTCTGGCAAGTAAAAACAAGCCTTTAGTAAGGTTTGAAAGCCAATGGTCTAAGATGGACACCAAGTCTGATTATTTTATTTTTTACACTATTCACCATCTCTTTTTCTGGGCAGCTCTCTCAAAGTGGGTTAGAATCCAACTGTATTTGCTCTGTCTTTCTTCTCTTTTATGTGATTATGAGTGTGATTTGTGAGTGTCTGTGTGTGTAGAAATGGTCTTTTCATGTGAGAGAGAGACCTTTCAGTGCCGTTCATTTCAAAATGTCCCACCTAAGTACCAAGAAGAAATGTTCCAGTTTCCACCTGAGAGGTTCGTGAAACTTCAAACAATTCACCTAGATTTTATACAGCCCAGTTTCTTTGGGATTTCTCTTTGTTTCCATATTGCCAAAACACAGCTAGGCTGGACATATCTCCAGTTCAATAAACTGTTTGCCTCACTTAAGCTGTCTGGGTTTTCCCCCCTGCAATAGGCTTGCTTCTAAGATGAAAAGAAAATCTAAAGTTCACATCTCTTTTCTAGGATTGCCATCGTTAAATTCCCTGTATCACACCTTGAGCAGCCAATAAAGCTTTTCCCCTGGATTCATCTATTTAGGATTTTTTAAAATCAATTCTCTCTGCTCATGGTGTAATCCTCTCCTTCTTTTCTTCCCCGCCAGCCTAAAATCCTCCCCTCCAACCCCAATCATTTGTCTTGTTCTAAATTGATGACTAATTTGTTTTGCTTTTCAGTTTAATGGTCAAAGATGGTTAATTAGGCAGTCTGGGGCATTTCTTTCCAAAAAAATCCCAAAATAAATTAAAAGTGTGATTGACACAGGCAATTAGATTCAAAGTAAGGGCACACTATGTGCAAAATGCACACAGATAAAAGCTCCCAATTATGGAAGACACAGATGGGGGGAGTAGGTGGTACAGAACGTGAACACACATTATCTGGCAGGAATGACAGCATTAAAGCAGCAGCAGCAGCAAAAGAGAGAGAGAGAAATGTGTACCTAAAATTAATCACATTCACTACAGAATATTGAAAGGAAATTGGGCTGCCCTCATCCCCACAGTGGATCAATAACACCCAAATAATCACACGCAAAGGAGCTTGTGAATACATTTAAAACAGGTAAAACAGGAAGATATACCTCCCACTCATATAAGGGTATGGGAAACTCACAGTCTTTCTCCAGTGACTGGCCATCTTGTGACCCCTAAACTGGTGCAAAGAAACAAACTGATCTGCCAAAGAAAAATAAAGAAATGTAATTTTAAAACAGTTGACTGTGTGTGTTTCTCTGTCTAGACTTGCAGGAACAGAATATGAGTGGTGTCCACTCCACCTCAAACACATGGTTCAACTTTTGATGGAATTGTCCAGTTTGTTCATGCCTTATTCTATATATCTGAGATGTTGCTTTGTTTTTGGTGAAAATATTTTTAAAAAATCTAGAAACCAATTCACTCACACAGATTTTTCTGGAGGTTTGCACCCCCAAAATAAACACATTAAAATTAAAATTAATTTTAATTTACTGACTGCAGTCCCCATTCTTATCTATGTCTGATCCAAGGCACAAGAACTCTTTTACTATTTTTATTTTCTCATTGTCTAGATTATTAATTATTAATTTTATTTCCTCATTGTCTAGTCTGGGATACAACCTCCAGTCCTAGATGGAGTCACACTCTCCTCAAAGGACTGTGTTTGCAGTCTGAGCATGCTCCTAGATCCATAGCACTAGCTGACGAATCAGGTAAACACGATGGTCAGGAGTGCCTGTTATCAGCTCTGGCTGATGCGCCAGCTGCGCCCTTTCCTGGAAGTTAGGGACCTTGAAACTGTGGCGCACACAGTGGTAACCTCCCGTCTTGATTTCTGTAATGCACTGTACATCGGACTACCCTTGTGCTTGGTCCGGAAACTTCAATTAGTGCAGAATATGTCAGCCAGATTGGTCTCCAGTACCACTAGAAGAGACCACATAACACCGATCCTAAGATCACTTTGCTGGCTGCCCATTAGTTTCCAAGCCCAGTACAAGGTGTTGGCTATCACCTTTAATGCCCTAAATGGTTTGGGTCCAACCTATGTTCAGGACCTCCTCCTTCCATATAATCCACTCCGCACACTCAGGTCCTCTGGGAGAAATTTATTGCAACCCATAAAAACTAGTTTGTCTGCAACCATCCAGAGGACCTTTTCGGCAACAGCTCCCAGATTATGGAACAGCCTGCCGGACAAGATCCATCATATTACCACCTTAAACAGCTTTTTAAAAGCTATTAAGATGGATGTCTTCCAGCAGGTATCTATTTCCTGAATAGATACCTGGATACCAAAGGAATATCCAACCTATTGACCCTGATTTGTGCTGCTTTGTTTGTGTTGTTGTTTATCAGAGAATGATAGCCTGGAAAAGGATTGGATATATCCTGTGTGACCCTGGCAAGGAAGGGGTAATTTGCAAATGTATTGTTCTGTTGCTAATGGCAGTCCTCAGGGTGGGAGGATATGAAAAACTGCCATTACCAACAGAACAATACATTTGCAAAATTACCCCTTCCTTCCTAGGGTCACACAAGATATATATATCCAATCCTTTTCCAGGCTATTATTTTCTGAAGATGCCAGCCACAGATGCTGGTGAAACGTCAGAAAGGAACTCTTCTAGAACATGGCCACATAGCCTGAAAATTCCACACAAAAAATGGATACCGGTCATGAAAGCCTTTGACTCCATATTTTCAGTTATGTTTTTAAATCGTTAACTATGTAATTGTATTTTAAGAGGGGTGGGTGTGGAGCTATGGAATGTATGTTTTAATGCTGTAAGCTGCCTCAGTTGCCTTGTGCAGAAGGGTGGGATAAAAATAAATTTTGTTGTTGCTGCTGTTGTTATTGTTATTACATTGAATTTGTGTAGATCCTCTGTGGTCATTATTTTTGATCATGGTCCTGAACAAAAAAAGAGGTCAAAAAGTCACTGCTTGGAGTTTGGTCAAGTCAACTGAAGATCGAATTGAAGTTCCTTGCTGAATATAGAGAAAACAAAAATAATGACTACAGACGCTTTGTCCCTCACTAAAGCCAGATAGCAGCACCTCTGACAGATCTCACAGGCTTGAAGAAACCCAAGTTGGTAAAATGGACAGCAGAATGCCAAGAGTCTTTCGAGGCACTGAAGCGGGCTCTGACATCCAATCCAGTTTTGATGGCACCAGATTTTGACAAGCCCTTCCCAGTAGCCACCGATGCTTCGGACCGAGGCATTGGAGCAGTCTTGATGCAAGAGGGCTCAGATGGATTTTTGCACCTGGTGCTGTTCCTCAGTAAAAAACTGTCTGCCCGAGAATCCAATTGGTCCATACCAAAGAAAGAGTACTATGCCATTGTATATGCACTGGAGAACCAAAGACCTTATGTCTGGGGACGCCAGTTGACCCTTCAGACAGATCATGCTGCCCTGAGATGGCTCCACACTGTTCGGGAAGCAAATAAGAAACTGCTCCACTGGAGCATATCCTTGCAAGACTTTGACTTTGACATTCAACATGTGGCCGGGACCTCTAATGTTGTGGCTGATTGCCTCTCCCGCAGAGGACTGGTGGGCCACTAATGACAAAGGAACTGAACATCTCCTGAAATGTCAAACTTACTATGTTGCTTTGTTTTTTTCTGTCTCTTATTTAGGTTATTGTAGTATGCTTGTGGTGCTATGTGTTATAGTTCTCTTTAACCTTTTCCTTCATAGGTCGCAAGAGGACATCCCAGCCGGTGTGGCTCCATTCCAGTTGTTCCCAACCCAAATGGACTTTGGGGGGGGCGTGTTTCATGTTTGTTTACATGCTTTATTCCCCACAGGATGAAATCTCAGCCACTTTGGCCTCATCTTCCAGTCTCTTTCAAACCTTCAGAGATTTGGGGGGCGTGTAGTGACTGGGACCCACCAGTCACTTAGGAGCTTTCTCAGACTACAAAGGGTTAATCTAGGGGGTGGTACATGCTAATGAGAGCTTGCATCACGTGCTAATGAGTAATGACATCATGGATGACCTATGGCCCATTAGCCAATCAGTGAATAGGACCAGCACTTTTCAAGAACCTTCCATGCGAAATCTTTAAAAACCCCTGAAGCCATGTGGGCTTTGTCTTCTTCTTTGGGAAGTCCAGCTGTTGAACCTCTTCCAGCAGAGCAGGCAGGCATGTGGTTTGAGCTAGCCCAAAAGGTCAGCTCCCACACCCAGATCCACCAAGGACTGCAATTCCTATCTTTGTGTAAGTCCATTCCTCTCAGCCTCCACTGCAAAGACTCTGGTCCATGCCCTAGTGGTTTCACAACTAGATTATTGTAACCTTCTTCTGACAGGACTTTCTCTCTCTCACCTCCATCCTTTAATCTCTGTCCAGAACTCAGCTGCACGTATTATCACATCCGCTTTCCTCTTTGACTATGTTTCTCCTCTTTTATCCTCCCTTCATTGGCTCCCCTCCCCCTTCCGCATCCAGTACAAGCTGTTGACTTTCAAAGCTCTCCACAGACTGACTCCTCCTTACTTGTCTGAACTTCTTTCTCCTCACACTCCTTCTCGTACCCTCCACGCTGGTAGTCAAGGTCTCCTGTCCCTGCCGAGGATTTCCACTGCCCCGTCCTGGATTCGTCCCTTCTCACTTGCTGGCCCTCACTCCTGGAAAACTTCTTCTCCCACGTGTGTACCTCATCACTTCTCTAACCAGTTTCAAAATTAAATTAAAGACTATATTGTTTAGGGAAGCATTCTCAGGATTGTGCCATCTGCCCCAGGATGCCTCCTTTTAACTATGTATTGAGAAACCGTGCCCTCCCTCCAGTCCATCTGCCTTGGTCCAGGCCCCAGAGGGAGAGAAGAACCACTGGATCTTCCCACCAACTTCCCACCACCTTCCCCTTTTCCATTTGTGTTGTCTCTTTTAGACTGTAAGCCTGAGGGCAGGGATACGTCTAATTATAAGACTGTATGTACAGCACTGTGTAAATTTACAGTGCTATATAAATAAAATTATTATTAATAATAATAATAATAATAATAATTTAGAGTTGTGCTAGTTAGTGTGATTTAGGCCTTTTATTATGTGTAACTATGCTCCTGCACCTTTAAGGCAAGGAGGCCTTACATGAATGTTACCTCTATTGCTTTATTCTGTGTAGATAGAATAAATCCATTTTCTTTAAACGCATCTGTTTCCTCTCTATTCCTATAATACTTGCCTTAGCTCGGTGGTTGCTTGCTGATAGCAAGTGGGAAGTGGAAAAATAACTATAAATCCCTTTAGCAAGTCCTAGTGTGTGCTAAAGCAGGGGAACTGATAATTCGCTAGGTGGTGCAGCAAGTCTGGAGGACCTCAAGGGGGCCCATTCTGCTCAGCAGAGAGTGGAAACAGGGACCCAGGGGACTCTAGAGGGAATCCTGAAAAGGGTCCCTTGGGAGTTAAGGGCCAGAGCAGGGTGCTGCTGGGCTGCTAAACCCCAGGGATCACAACAGTATGTGAGGCAAGTAGATCAACAAGTAGGTGTTGAAACTGTATGTGAACATGCACCCATGCTGGTCTTGTCTGCTATGCCAGCTCATTCTATCCAAGAAAGTATCAGGAAGTCAGAGAGGCAGATGCTGGCCTCCCGGGGGGGGGGGGGCAGATCAAAATAACCATTGGAATCGTAGGAGGAAAGTAGAAGAGAGATTTGAATAGATGTTTATTTAACTTGGAAAGATGTTAGGGGACCACCAGGTAAAGTGAAAGGATTGGGAGGTATTGGTGGTGAGGTGACAAGAGTAGTAGCAGGCTGCAGGATGAGCTGATGGGAATGTGATAATGAAGATGGAAGAAGTGTTGCAAGAAGGATGGATGAAGAAAATGTTGCCTAGTGTCTGCAAGAGTGGAGAGGCAAAGTGTCACAAGACCGAGAGCCTAACTTTCAAATCCTTGTATGAGTTGGAAATATTAGCATCTGAGAGCAAAGCACATCTTCTCCATGTGCTCCTCAACACATTTGGGCTGTCCTGGAGATGGCTATGGTTTTTCTAATCTGTTTATAGTTTGTGAAATTCAGTCAATCGGAACTTTGAATGTTTACAACAAAGAGTCTGTTGTTTAAACAAAGAATACACTTGTAAAAACGTATAAATCAGAAGTCCCCTTCTTATCTACATGTTACACCACCAACAAAAATACAGGGGTGTGAAGAACAAAAGGTTACCTATGTGACCCCCCCCCCCCCACCCCTCCATTTTTCAGTCATAGAGATTTCTGGGCTGTGTACAAAAGGAATAGAGAATGTCTATCTAAGAGTGAGGGTTTCCATTTTTATTATTTTCATCACCTTGAGTGAATGCATGTGAGAGATTAGTGGTTAAATGAATAATTTGTAAAGCAGCTGAATGTGGCTGGACTGGGAGGAAGAAGGGAAACTGAAGAGAAAAATGATTATTTTTTAAAAAAATTATGAATTTAGTTTTGGAAGGAGGGGGAAAGAGCAGGCTAGAAACTGCATCTAGAAATATGGCACGTTGAGGAAAAGGTTTGTAGTTCTTTGTGTCAAACTGATGCTCTGCTAAGAGCAACTTGTTAAGTGCAAGTTAAGTTTAGGGTGGCCAAGAAAAGAGAACAATGGGAGGGACTGAGTCTAAATCAATGCTTTTGGAACCTCCAGCCTCTGTTGTGATGTGCACTAGGGAGTTGAAGTATATTAAAATAATATGTTGCACTAACATATAATTAACATATATATTAGAGAAGTTTATTGCATAGTGGGCTTGGAATTTTATATTTTCCAGCTTGTTAGGTTTCACCTCCTGTCCCTGTGTCTTAAGTGGTGCATGCACATACACACAAACACAGAGACACACGTGTGTGAGAGAAAGACAGAGTGTGAAATAGATGCATTTTAATTTTATTTCATAATATTGTGTTGCTTTGTTTATTTTAAGGTTGTTTTTCCCTGAGGATGAGGCATTACTCCCTTCTCTCACCCTCCCTGTCCCTGAACATCCATAGCCATTCTCCTTCCAGTGCTGAGTAGAGAAGTATTTAACTTGTTTCTCAAACACAGCCTTTCCTAAGACTCCTTTTTAAAAATAAAAAATAAAAAATTAAAATCCATAATCAGGCAACATTAACGAGGTACCAAAATGCATTTCCTTGATGTTAAAATTTTCAAACCATCTAGGGATGTAAAAAAAGAATATTAAAAATTAATCTCCATCAGGAAAATAGAGCACTAGGGAAAAAAAATGATTTGCTAGATTTCCTTTCAAGTAAAACCAAGCATATGTAAGCAAGTTTAATCTTGGATAGCTGACAAGTGAATCCCTAACACAATGGTTGAAAGGATTAGTGTACGATAAAATTTGTTGCTCATCTGTAATCAATTCATAATTATGCTGTTATGCAAAAAGAAGCATTGCTGTGTCGGTAATTTAAAATGCGCCATTATACCGGGACATAAGTTTCGTGTGATAATCTCCTTAGAAGAAAGCAAAACACATGCACACACAGAAAACCCTAATTCATTACTTAGCTGGAAAAGTAAAAATAGCTATAACCTGACGTGCTCCTTGAACAGCAAGAAGGAAATAATTGTGTGATATATAGAGGCTATGGGCTCCAGATGCAATGCTCCAATTCAGTACAAAAAAAAAACCAAAAAACCAGACAGAGGCATGAAACAAACAGCTTCATTTATATACCACTTCATACCACCTAAGGAGTGTCTAAGCAGTTTACAACTGTAAGCTACTTGCCCCCAACAATCTGGGTACTTATTTTAGCAACCTCGGAAGGATGCAAGCCTGAGTCGAGCTTGAGCCCTTTTGCTGGTCTTGAACTCTCCATCTTATGGTTTTGAGTGAGTGGCTGCAGTACAGGCATTTAACCACTGCGCCACCAGCATAATTTGTGGTCTAGCTACTTTTCAGTTGGAGATGTCAGAGGAATACAGGATTCTAGAAGGAATATGAAGAGAAATGAAAGGAGCAAGGTAAGTAAGGTTAATAGAATGCAATCATTTAAAAATGGGGGAGAGTACAAAGAGAAAATAAGAAGGAAAACATGGTTATAATTATAAACAAAACAGATGGGTCCAACTAGAGAATGAAGAATTTAAGTCAACCTTTGAAAACTGAATACAAACTATAAGAAGGGCATTAAAATAATCAGTTTTAGTTAAAGAAACTAAACAAGAGTTTTCACAGTAACTTCAAAGAAACAGACATATATTTTAAAAATATAAATGAGCTAGCTACATAATTTTGAAAGGAACCTTCCACTGAGCTATTATCTTTGTAATCATAAAAACCAATTACGCTCATGAGTATTACATATAATTTTAGATAAGGTTTGTGTTATTGATTCAATTTTGCTGTTGGGTGCACATAGCAATTGCATCAAAAACTGCCTTTTGTTAGCTTCAACTGGAATGTCACCTGGAAAAAGAATTTTCATCAAAGCTATCCAGATTCTAGTAACATTCTGATTCAGGGACTGCCCTACCATTAGGCAGAGTGAGTCCATCGCCACAGGCAGCACATTTTATATACTTTCAGTAACAGATTCCAGGATTCATTGGTACTTTCCCTTTCATAGAGGGCAGAAATATTTATGCTAGACAAACTGTCCAGAACATCTTAAGTTACACCCAGGTATAGTGGAGCACACTATCATACTGTAAATGTTGACTGACAATGTCACTTCAATAACAATTTAATTGCTGATCTAGTTAACATCTGTATATGAATGAGGGGGGAGTACCCCGGGGGATTCGTAAGCCGGGGGACCACTGTATACTGTGTGCTGGATTTATTTTCAGCAGGAATGCAACCTTCTTTGATTAAACATCTAAATACATCACTTGATTTCTGATCACTTGATGAGGAATTAATCATAAGCAGATACATTAGGAACCACTTTATCACAATTCAGGCATTTAAAACCGAGTGTTTATAATCACATAATAAAGACATTGTGTTTCCTGCTTTCCCATCCCTTCCTGACTTTAGACCAGCCATGTACATTTGTCTGGGAGAAAGGTGATTAAACTACTCTGAGTTTGTGTCTTGGTCCAGAAGCAGCTTTGTTTCTCCTTATTCCTTTCCTGACCAGACAAAGAGAGAGATTTAGTAAAGCGAAACAAAGAAACAAATAAAAACACAAACTCACTTGTTGAAGGAGTGCCTCACAAGCCAGCACTCTGGTTAGGAGTTGTTTTTTGAACCCCACTACATATTTTAGAAGGTAGGGCCTTCATAGAGTAGGAAACCACTCAGAAGACTCCGTCATGAGCCAGACAGGGAGACCAGGGCCTTATCTATACTGCAGAAATAAAGCAATTTCATATGGCTTTAACTGCCACAGCTCAGTGCTATGGCATTCTGGGATTTATAGTTTTGTGGAATGTTTAGCTTTGCCAAAGAGCTCTGGTGCTATAACAGACTACAAATCCATGATTCCATAGGATGGAGCCATGACAGTTAAAGTGGTATCAAACTGCATTAATTCCACAATGCAACAAAGCCCTGGTTGGCCAAGTGCAACCCATGAGCCAAAGTTTTCCTATCCCCGATGTAAGGTCTCCCTATGATACTTCAGCCAGCCAGCAAATGAAGCCCTGCACTTCCTTTAAGGGAATGTGCAATGAAATGCAACAAGTGGTGACTCATAAAAATGATGGACCATTGCTTTGTCTGAAACCTTCCATCAACATTGTGCCTTCCATTGATTACAGTTGGTCTTTCCACAAAATTGATTCAAGTTTCATACTGATCTACTCCCACAGAAGCTACTTCATGCAACATCTTTCAGGCAGACAATGTATATCATGCTAAAAAAGATATCACCAGCCTAACTTGCCTTCCTTTCTTAGTTTACTTCTGGTATGGGCTAATATTTGATTCCAAGTCTATGGGCAAGGATTCATCAGATTTATACAGAGGCTTTATACAGGGTTATCAACATATAATTATGTCAACACCACAGTTCCATCTATGGGTATTCATGTAACAGTCTATAGCGCAAACGTATTTGCCAAGCTTCATGCTCATACAACAAAGCATCCAGGACCTACTAGTACATAAACAGAAGTTGTGTCTTTAAGCTGTGAACCACTACATGCACAAATGAAATCTGAGTAATCCACTGGGTTTTTGCTGCATTGCTATTCATTAAGACCTTGGTCTATAGGTGTTGTCACAATAGAAGACTTGTAGCTTTTTCAAAAAATGATATTTTAATGATATAATAATGTACATATTTAAATCACTGTAAAATATCACAGTAAGAACTTTACAGAACCCACAAATGGCCTTTCCTCATGTACAAAGTTTTCAAGAGAAGCCTTGAATGCTGCCCACAGAGAAAGTTCTTTCATTGAATGATAACAGGAATGAGGACAGACATTTTCAATAGAGTATAGCAGCTGACAGATGTTTAAAACTTCAGTTAAAGGAATGCTTTGGAGATGTGAGGTTAGCTCTTGGCACAAAGGAAGAAATAGATGAGGCCTACTTGAAGAAGAGCCAAGCCCTCAGAGTACGTAGTAATGGCTGCCCCCTTGAGACAATTGGTTGGAGGGTGAAATGTCACAAGCCTCACCTCTACATTCAACACTTCACTGCCCATCATAAAGGGCTAACTAACAAAGCTCCAGTTTTTCTTCTATATTGGCTGTTATAATTTATGTTGTGAGACCTAGGACAGGATGCTTAGCTGAAACTAATGAGAGGATCTGGACTAAAATCAATATTTAAGGTGAGCCAGGGTTTTTGTTCCATCCATCCTTTCTTCTGTCCCTTTGTTACTCTAGTCCAGATATATTAGGTATTGACTACTACAGCTAAAGGCAAGAATTTCAAATAACTCGAAATGAAACACACAGCTTACTCTGCTCAGATGTCAATATGCCTTTTCTCTGGCTCCTTTCACAAAAGTACAAAACCTGTCAAGAGTTTTGAGCTCACAGATAGATTCATGCCATGTCCCCCCAATTATGCAGTTCAAATGTAATTCAGTTGTGACACCCTAGATTAGTCAGATCAATTTGTTGGGAAAAAAATTATAGAGACCCCTATTTGAAAGCCTACCCTTAAAGGGCATTCATTTATCTGCAAATATTTATATACTGTTTATATCCAATAATTTTAAAATGCTGTACATCACTAAATTGTAAAATATACAGAATACACAGAACACAACATACATATTCTTTTTGAAGTCCATGAAATAGATGTTGTGTAGGTCCAAATAAGGAAGGGCGTACTCATATAAATATGTTAATATTCAAAGAAAACTAGGGAGAATTGGACCGTATCATCGTTCTGATGGAAAAGCATTCCACGTAGTACGCTGCAGTACATAGAATGTCTCGTTCTAAATAGCTTTCGAATAGATGTTAGGATCATGTGATACAACCTGCACAACCTCTCCCGGTGACCTGAAAGACTGAATGGATCTGTAAGGGAGAAGAGGGTTTCTTAGGGATCATATCCCAAATTGTTTACAGCTTTATGAACTAAAAATAAAGCCTTAAACACAGGCCAATAGCAAATAGGCAGCTAGTGCAATTTTTTCAGCAGAAGTATTATGTGTTGCTGGTAGACATCTGCACAGAAAGCTAGCTGATACAGTCTTTTCAAGCTAGAGTTGCCAGACCGGGCTTAAGGACAGCACCACATCAAGAGTGTTACAATAATCTAGCTCTGAGATTACCAGTGCCTGAACCATTATAGCCAAACTATCCCTGTCCAAGAACGGCCAACGCTATCATACCAGGCGGAGCTGATAGAAGACTGTTTCAGCCATTGAAGTCACTTGAGCCTTCAGTGATAATGGTTGACTCTAGAGTAATCCCGGTCTCTGACTTCTAATTTTCAGAGTACATCAACCCAGCACCAGTAGTTTATGTATCCCCTGGACATGGGAACTATTGGTGTCACATAAGGGGGACAGGAAGAAGCCCTTACATGTGGTGGAATTAGCTAAAGTCATCAAAGAAAACACCATGAAAGTTTCACATTTGGTAGGTTAAGTGTAAAGAGCCACACATTTGGCCAGAGTGGTAGGATTGCCTGAGAGGATACCGTGACCAATCAAAAAGTGCAGAAAGATCAAGTGAGAGCTACAAAATTGCACTCTCCCATTTGATTCAGTAGAGGTGATTCAGTACCAAAATCAAACTTGAACCCAGACTGAAATGGCCCAAATAATCAAGTTTCATCCCAAAGTGCCTCTCATTGTACCATCACAAGTCTCTTATGGACCTTCACCCCAAAAAGTAAGATTACAGTTAATTGAGGCCTGAGTTTTAATAGTTTAGGACTTTCTTAATATGGTCTAGATGGCAACAAGCAGGCATTAGCACCTTTAAAATGAAACACTCAAGAAAGATTTCTGCAGATATATATGCTGAATGGCGAGGACTGCATTCACAGGTTTGTTTGCTTTTTTACCAATAGTAAATGGGATCATCTTTGTAACACAAGAATAATAACAGCCTTCAGAGGCTCTCACATTTTGTTTGATCTAACAGCTATGCTTGAAAGCATAATTTTGAGAAGAATAGTGATGGGATTATCAGGAATTCTTGTTGCATTGTTGACACAATTCTGCTTTGCTCACTATGGACCACAATATTTTCTTGGCTGTTACATAGAGGGGCACTTGAACATCTTTTGAGTAAAAACTGAGTTCCTTCTTTACCTAGGTATTATTTTATTTATAACCTCAGTTTCTCCCAATAAAGGATTCAAGGCAGGTTACAACATGGAGTAAAACAGAACCTGTCTTTATTTGAATTGCAAGGGAAAATGGAGAGGGAAATTTACACAAAAATGTATGATGTGAATAGCAAAAAAGGGTCTTTCCTCTTAATGAACTACTTCTCTGTAGAAGGTATTATTAAACCATGGAATTTAACACAAGAAAATGTAGTTGGTATCTATCAACCAGAATAACATGAGGATGCTGGACAAATTTATGGATAAGTCTATCAATGGCTACTAGTTATGATGGCTATATATTGTCTTCACTATCAGAAGCAGTGTCTCTGAACACCAATTGCTGGAGGAGGTTATATATGGTATCATCTACTACATTGATCAGGCATTGCTTGGAGAAACTCCATGCCACCATCAATCAAATGTATCTCACACAAAGCTAACAGGTGCTCAGTACAGCAACAATAAGAATTAAAACTTAGTATCATGGTTCTGGTCCAACATATGCTATAGTATCATATTAAGGAGCACACAGGCTTTGTGGGGAGGGGAAGCAAATACTGGTCAGCACCAAGAAATCTCCTATACAACAACCTGGGCTGATAAGATCTAACAATAGGTCCTTTTATATGTCAGGATAGAAGACTTTACCTTTTCTCAGATTCTTAAAGAAACCACAAGCACACACACACTATGCAAGTATATCTGCCAGGTGCACCAACTCCATGCTTGGTTGTATAGATGACATAGCTGTGGAAGTTGAATACAGTTGTCCATCTGGCATGTAGTAGCTGGCTTACATTTTCTGGTGTCAGATTCTGGAGTCTCTGATACTTGGCCTGTGGGTCCCCCAGTTCAGCACTAGGATTTGGTCCTTCTGATTTTATAACACTCCTACTAGTGGTTCTTAAGCTTATGAATGCATTGCAGGTCACTGTTGGGCTCACACGTCATGCCATTTAACATGTCAGTGTTATTTGTATATTTGCATGCCCACAGAGTTCTATTATGCTTTAAGATCTTAAGTAATTCTAATTGTTCCTTGTTCTCTGTTTTATATATGTATTTTAAATGATTTATATGATAGACATCTCCTCTTTTGTTGGTTTGTGACCAAATAAGAAATATATATATTATGCACGCGAAAGAATTTTGTTCACTATATTATAAAAGCCAGTGAGGGGTTGTTTAAATTTCTGTTTAAAGAAATTGTTGCTTACTGGTTACCTGATATTTATAATCTGTATCAAATGACAGAGATGACTTTGGTGACCTTGGACAAGTCACACTCTCTCAGCCTCAGAGGATGGCAATGGCAAATCCCTTCTTAATAAATTTGCCAAGAAAACCCCATGATAGATTTGCCATAGAGTCATCATAAATTGCAAACTCCATACTACAACCCCTTACCCTGCTCCTTTTTAATGCCAGGTCGATAAGAAACAAGTCTTATATCATCCATGACCTATTAGAAGAAGAGAATGACGACCTGGCCTGTATCACTGAAACCTGGCTAAGTGATGACAGCAGTGTTACTTGAGCTAAGGCCCTTCCAGACGGATACACCGTTCAGGAGCAGGTAAGGGAAAGTGCATGAGGGGGGGAGTGGCCTTAGTCCATAAAAGTGCTATCAACTTGACAAGGAGACCTATCCATAAAACTGACCACATCGAGTGTATTTACCTGACCCTGAAGCCCAAGGACAGTCTGGGGATTCTGTTGGTCTACCGTCCACCCCGTTGTCTAACAGACTCCCTGGCCGAGCTGACACAGTTCATCTCGGAACTGGTGTTGGAGTCCCCCAGGCTTCTAATCCTGGGAGACCTCAACATCCCCTTCGAGACCGGCTTATTAGATCTGACAGGTGCAGCTCGGGAGTTCATGGATTCCATGACGTCCATGGGCCTGTCCCAATTGATCTCAGGGCTGACACATTGTGTGGGTAATACACTTGACGTGATCTTTTGCATGGATCAGGAAAATCCGTGGGCAGAGGTCATTGACACTACTGCCCTGTCATGGACGGACCATTTCCTAGTCAAGGCGGAACTAAAGGCAATTACCCGCACCCTCCCCGGGGGTGGAGGACCTATTAGGATGGTCTGCCCTCGAAGGCTGATGAAACCCAAAAGGTTCCAAGAAGCCCTAGAGGGATGTATGGTTGGGAATGACAGCGATTCTGTTGATGCCCTGGTTAATACCTGAAACAACGACCTCTCCAAGGCCATAAACAGCATCGCTCCCGAACATCCTCTCCAATAAGCAACCGTGGTACACACAAGATCTTCGGAGGATGAAGCGAGAAACGAGATGACTAGAGCGCAGCTAGCGTCAACACCGACACTTATCTGACAAGGCACTCCTAGAGAACCTATTAAGGTCCTATGAAGTGGCAATCGATGCATCAAAGAACTTGCAGAGTCCCATCCAGTAGAGCTATTCAGGGTGGTTAAAGATCTAATTCGGCCCCCTCCCCCACCCTGAATCCATTATTAGAATCAACAAATGCCTGCTGTGATGCTTTTAATGACTTTTTTGTCGATAAGATCTCTCAGATAAAGGCCGATCTAGACGCCACCATTAACACAGAAACCATGAGAGAGGTGTCCAGTGACTCTGTGAACTTGGTTAAACTGGATCATTTTGAGTTTATAAGTACCAAGGAAGTGGACAAGCTCCTTGGAAGTGTTAGGAGGACGACGTGCCCTCTTGATCCCTGCCCATTTGGTTGACCGTTCAAGGAGGGGATGCAGTGATGACATTACTCCAGCTTGTCGTCAACACATCCCTCAGGGAGGGCAAATTTCCATCAGAGCTGAAACAAGCTTTGGTCAAACCACTCTTGAAAAAGCCCTCCCTGTATCCCTTGCTTAGAAACAATTACAGACCAGTCTCTTTGCTACCATTTTTGGGCAAGGTGATCGAGAGGGCAGTCGCCTTCCAACTCCAAGCTGCCTTAGAAGAAGCCGATTATCTAGACCCATTTCAAACTGGCTTCAGGAGGGGGTATGGAGTTGAGATGGCTATGGTCACCTTGGTCAACGATCTCCGTCTGGGCATTAATAGGGGAAGTGTGACCCTATTGGTGCTCTTGCACATCTCAGCGGCATTCGATACCGTAGACCACGGTATCCTTCTGGAACGCCTGTGGGGAATGGGAATTGGGGGCACTGTGCTCCAGTGGTTCCATTCCTACCTCTCAGGCAGGTTCCAGATGGTGAAGCTGGGAGACAGTAACTCTCGTAAAAGAGAGCTGACATCTGGAATCCCTCAAGGCACAATTCTGTCTCCCATGCTATTTAACATTTCCATGAAGCTGCTGGGAGAAATTATCTGGAGACATGGGGCACAGTGTTATCAATATGCTGATGACACACAAATATATTTCTCCATGTCTCCGACCGCTGCAGTGACCAAGGATGGCATCTCTACTCTAAATGCCTGCCTGCAGTCGGTAATGGGCTGGATGAGGGAAAATAAACTCAAGCTGAATCCAGAGAAAACGGAGGTACTTGTGATAGGTTCCCCTGGCCCAGTGATGGAGATTTGTCAACCTGTCCTGGACGGGGTCACACTTCCACTAAAGGACAAAGTACACAGTCTGGGCATACTCTTGGACTTGTCGCTCCAGCTGACACACCAGGTGGAAGCGACAGCCAGGAGTGCGTGGTACCAGCTTCGGCTGATACGCCAGCTGCGCCCCTACCTGGGCAGGGGGGACCTTGAAACATTGATACACGCACTGGTAACCTCTCGTTTAGATTTCTGTAATGCACTTTACATGGGGCTACCTTTGTACCAAGTCCAGAAGCTGCAGTTAATTAAGAATGCAGCAGCCAGATTACTAACAGGGGCATCAAGATCAGAACACATCACCCCTATATTAAAATCTTTACACTGGCTGCTGATTAGCTTCTGGGCACAATACGAAGTGGTCATTACCTTTAAAGCCCTATATGGTTTGGGCCCGAGTTACTTGAAGGAGCGCCTCTCCCTGCATAATCTGCCCCGCACTCTCAGAACATCGGGCAAGAATCTGTAGATTCCATAAATACAAGGCTGGTATCAACTTCCCACAAGGCATTCTCTGTGGTAGCCCTGAAACTTTGGAATGACTTGCCGGAGGAGATCCGTCTTATCTCTTCCTTGGATGCTTTTAAGAAAGCTCTTAAGACGGATCTCTTACGGTGGGCCTACCCACCCGATCTAATTTAATGGATCGGGAATGGACAGACAAAACTAGATCTATAACAGATACAGTAACATTGCTGGATTAAGGACAGAATGTGTAGCGAGTTTTATTGATGATGTAATTGTTTTAATGTTTTAGATTGTATCAATTGTGTATGTATTTTAAAACTGTTGGAATCCCGCCTCGATCCGAAGGGAGAGGCAGGAAATACAAATTATTATTATTATTATTATTATTATTATTATTATTAACTTGAAGGCACACAAAAACATCGTCAAAGTATTGCTCTGCATGATGGGCATTTATTTTGCAAAATTATTATTTATTCCTGTTTCTTGTTTGCATTTCCTCATTTAAAAATAATATAATATTGCGTGGGGAGCCTTTTTTGGAGCAGCCATACAGCTGTAAGTAACAATCCAGGGAAATAATCATGCAGTTGTCTCACTGGGATTAAGGCCAGTTGTAGTACCATGACTGATACAATAGGAAATTTAAAAGTCCAATTCTTATATATCAAGCTTACTGTCCAAAACATGGGGGCCTGCTAAAACATACTTTTAAAAAACTCAATAATGAGTGGTTCCTGTTGAGATAGGATGTACACTTGGCATGCAAAAGGTCCCTTTCAGATTCAGTAACTGGCATCTCCACACAGAACTGGGTAAGATCTATCACACGTCCCTGATGCTCTGTGGCAACTTGAACCTATGGTCAGACCTGATATGAAGCAGTATTCTACGTAGCGCTTTGTCCAAGAACAGACAGTTAAATGGAGCCCAGCAGCTTGAATTAGACAATTTTAGTCTCATTTATACAGTTCTAGATATAAGCATGAAAGCTGCAGGCATAAAGAGATATAAGTTTCTTTTACCTGGTTCTAGCTATAAGCAGAAAGGTGAAAGCCACAGGAATAAAGAGACATAACCAAAGCAGAACTTAAAAAAAAAAATCATGTCAAGCCATAACGCTATAGAAACGGTCTTAATATTTTACTGCAGATGAAAAGATAGCAAGCACTGGAGGCATTTGAAGACAACTCATCCATTGTCTGCTTTCCATAAAAGATGGACCAAAATAGTCACCAATTGTGTTGTATAAAGGGACAGGTGGATCGCTTGAACTAGTGCCTCCCATTGCTACACGTGACGCCAAAGCCTTGTATTGCATTGTGATGACACTGGTATTGCAGCTATGAGAAATAGCTGATTTCAATACATAAATTGTAACCTAGATTTCTCTTCTCACAGTTTTCTAATTTTCATTGGCAGCTCAAACATTCAAGAAAACGTTTGTAGTTAAAAGGTCGTCTCCTTAAATGTGCTCTTAGGACATTTGGGTCATTCAATTTTTTTTCCTATGGATATCTGAGATTCAAACTGGTAATTGGGAGTGTTGTGGCAAACTTCAATTTATCTCCCTTTCTCCTTTATTTTGCTTTTTTGTTTTCATTTACTCTGGTTTTATGGGTTGCACTTGAACCATAGCCAAAAGCTGTATAACATTGCTTTGTTTAGACAGCACCAAAATCACACAACTAACAGAGCTAGTGAACTTTCCATGCATGCTACATTTAGGAGGTAGTGTGTTAACTGTGGCCTGATGGAAGAGGAAAGAGGAGAACTTGGATTCTAGATTGCAACCCACTCTTTTTCTTTCTCTTTCTCCTTCCCACACCCACCAATATTTCACAGATGCAGACTGGGACATGTGTGGCCAAATAACCTAGAGTGTGGTCAACACAGCAAAAGTTGCTAGTGAGAAAGGACACACTAGCTAAGAGAGAATTCAGCAGTTTGCATTTGCCTCAGGCAACTGGGAAGGGCAAAGCTCCTCTGTTCCCTCTTCCACCGATGAGTTCAATGTGTGCAAACTACTTCTCCACCTTCAACTCAGCTTGCAGCAATTTTCAAGCAGATATGTATAGGAAGAGTCATCCAAGTTGTTAGGGCTTTGAATGCCATCACAAACACCATGAATTCCAACTAGAAGCATACTAGCAGCTGGTGTAATTCCTTTAAGACTGATGTAAACTGGGATACAAAACTGAGGCAGTGGTCATGGTGGCTAACATTGGAAAATGGAAATAGAATTCAAAAGAACCTAGATAAATTAATAAAATGAAATTCAATAGAGACAAATGCAAAATTCTATATTTATGCTACAAAAAAAAATCACAGGTATGATGGAGTGGAAAATATATCGCTCAGCAGTACTACATATGAAAAGGAATTTGGGATTATTGTTGATCATAAATTGAACATGAGCCAATAGTGTGATGCTGCAATAAAGAATGCAAAAAAAATTTTTTAGACTGCATTAATAATAACACAGTTTCCAATTTGAGGGAAATAGTTCCATTATATTATACACTGGTTAAGCCTCATCTGCAGTAATGCTTTCAGTTCTGAGCTTAGAGAAAAAAAATGAGAATGATCTGGTATCTCCTTATTTTCTGTTTTAGTATATTTATGTATACTATTTTAGTATATTTGGTATAGTATTTTTTTCCTGTATAGTCCTCTCCCAAATATAGTCCTCCTGTATAGTCCTCTTCTAAATACTGCAGTAGGCTAATGTTGCTCCAGGTACTGTAATACCACTACAGTACTATACACTTGCCATGGAAACCAAGCAAGGTGTGCATATGAATCGCTGCATGCTGCTTAACAATTAGCCATTTTTCATAGATAATCCATGTTTATTTAGGGCAGCAAGGGAAAGGGGTACTAATGTAATGAAAATGACATTTCATTTCAGAAAGACATAAGGAGATATATACAATAAATATGTAGTAATTATTTTATATAAGATGCCCAAAGGAGACGATTTTTTGTCAACAAGCTTCATTTTTACTCCACTGTGAAATGTGTTCATGAAACCTGTGAAAAGGGAAGAGGTGACACTCCTGGTATGAAATGCAATTTCCTAAAAAGCCACACTTAGCAATACTAATCTTTTCAGTGCCATGTCAACAGTATCATTTTCCATAGATTTCTGAGAAAGGCCTGCTACCTATTGCCTCGTGTTATTGTTGATGGTATTGGTTTATTTTCTGTGAAGTCAAAGGCTTTCATTTTCCATTTTAATATAATTATGGCATGATATGATTTGCTTTTTTCTGTCCTGAATTCTATTGAGTAAGAGTCCTATAGGTTTTTTAAAATGTTTTCAGTTCTAAAAATGCAGATGATTTTCATTTTAAATATGGATTTGTTAACATGTCTAGTCCTGCAAAAGCTGGATGGTATTATACCAGCTGAATTGTCCATCTACTCTAATGTTGCAAAAAAATCACATTCATTTCTCAACTTAAGGGATGATTAATCATAATCCTTTGACAACCTGGCATGGCTTCTTCCACGCAAGTTTCTGGACTTAGTTATTTTTGGGGTTTGAACATGTTCTGTTTGCTATAGACATGCATTTAACAGTAAAATATTGTTATTTTATCTTGTTGACTTACAATAGGGGGAAATTGTTTGCATTTATGATAGTGCTAACTACAGTGTAAGTGTAAAATTTGGCTTTGGATCAGAATTCAGTAGTCTGATAAAGAAGACTTGTTTAATTAAAAAAATAAAGTTCTCAGTTTTAGGTATACGAGCATATTCTCAGAAGCCAGAAAATGCTGACTATAACATTTTATCAGCAGGAACAGGATCCAAATGACAATTATTGAAGTTCACCTAGAAAGTTTACCAGAGATACCATCAAGTCCAAAAGGTTAATCATTGCTGCATCCAGACTGGAGAAATAACCCGGTTTGGCACTGCTTTAACTGCTCCGCTCTGGGCCCTACAACAAACTCCAGCTCCATAGCCTTGAGCCTGCATTATACCCCTGATGCCACCGCCTATGCTGCCCAAAGAAATGTGGTTTTATTAAGTTTATACTTTTTTGTAAGTTTCTGCTTGTTTTGTTTTAATTCATGCTAGTTCAATTCAATTTTAAGGGGTGGGAGGTCAGGGATGGGGTTGTAGGAATTGTTTTTAATTGTGACTGTTTTAAACTTTGCTGTACCCTGCCCTGATTGCCTGGACAAGGGGGCGTGTTAGAAATAAAA
Source organism: Urosaurus nigricauda (assembly GCA_034509955.1). Taxonomy (NCBI): domain Eukaryota; kingdom Metazoa; phylum Chordata; class Lepidosauria; order Squamata; family Phrynosomatidae; genus Urosaurus; species Urosaurus nigricauda. Next base: position 45,011,996 of record JAOEGL010000003.1, read on the forward strand.
CTTGTTGTTGTTGTTGTTGTTGTTGTTGTTGTTATTGTTGTTATGGCCATTAAAGTGGTGTCAAACCAGGTTATTTCTCCAGTGTGGATGCAGTCAAAGACTGTCAAAGAAGCTATTACAAAAAGGCAGCTGCCTTCAGAAAATAGAAACCCAACAAGAATGAAAAGGATCAGTCTTGTGCTAAAGAAATACTAGGTGACACGCAATGGAGGAATAATTAGAGGTTCAAGCCTCTAATAACAGTAAGTAATTAAAGAATTCAAAATGTTTAAAATATATGAGGTGGCCAAGGAACTAGTTGGAGTTAAGGAAAACAAGAAACCTAAAAAAAGGCCTCAAACTGATTGTATCTTCACTACAGAACAGGAACATGAACTGTGTGGCCTCCAGATGTTATAGCAGAGGACAGGAAAGTAGCCAAAGGGACACATCATTGAAAGGTATCCAGGAAGTTTAAAATACCAATGTTATGTTTTTAAGACTGAGAGAGGGACAAGAAGGCCAGAGATGGGGCACACAGCCCACTAGGGTTATTTCTGCAATAATGGACACCAGGGCGGCGGAGAGCGGCTTGTGGGCGGGGGAGGGGCCTCCACGGCCAAACCCCCAACGACGCCAACGGACCCGCGCCGGGCGAGGCTTCAAAGCCGAGCCCCAACAACACCATCCAGGGCGGCGGAGAGCGGCTTGTGGGCGGGGGAGAGGCCTCCACGGCCAAACCCCCAACGACGCCAACGGACCCGCGCCGGGCGAGGCTTCAAAGCCGAGCCCCAACAACACCATCCAGGGCGGCGGAGAGCGGCTTGTGGGCGGGGGAGAGGCCTCCACGGCCAAACCCCCAACGACGCCAACGGACCCGCGCCGGGCGAGGCTTCAAAGCCGAGCCCCAACAACACCATCCAGGGCGGCGGAGAGCGGCTTGTGGGCGGGGGAGAGGCCTCCACGGCCAAACCCCCAACGACGCCAACGGACCCGCGCCGGGCGAGGCTTCAAAGCCGAGCCCCAACAACACCATCCAGGGCGGCGGAGAGCGGCTTGTGGGCGGGGGAGGGGCCTCCACGGCCAAACCCCCAACGACGCCAACGGACCCGCGCCGGGCGAGGCTTCAAAGCCGAGCCCCAACAACACCATCCAGGGCGGCGGAGAGCGGCTTGTGGGCGGGGGAGGGGCCTCCACGGCCAAACCCCCAACGACGCCAACGGACCCGCGCCGGGCGAGGCTTCAAAGCCGAGCCCCAACAACACCATCCAGGGTGGCGGAGAGCGGCTTGTGGGCGGGGGAGGGGCCTCCACGGCCAAACCCCCCTCAGCGATGTTAACACACCCGCTGACAGTGAAGTGTGACGTAAAAGAGGCGGCACCAGTGGCGGAAGAAGGAAGTGCAGAGGCCCGGGGCCAGCCAGGCGACCCACCTGCCAACAGCTCCCTTCAGAGAGCCCAGAGGGTAGTGGGAAGATGTACGGACGCACAAGGGCAGCATAGAACAGTTAAAGAACACCTGCCCCTCCGAGTCACCACTATCCCCTTTAATACCATTCAATCCTGTTTGGATGCTATGCTGTTGTGGGGAATTTTGGTCTTCTTTTATCCTCCTCTCTATTATATTGGTACGTTGCGGAGGAGAAGGAGAATATTAATATGGGAGGAGAGAGTGAACTATTTGGGGAGGGAGAGGGTAACCTTTCTGATGTGAGCGGGGCTCCAATTCAAGTTGTGTGGGGCAAGGGGAAGTATGACGGTAGGAGAAAGGACAGGCGTTGCAGGGGAAGGCGTGATCGATGCCTAATATCTATCTCTCCTTCCAGTCCTTCTCCTAACCAACAGGGCCTGAGGGTTACTCCAACCATACCACAAACCCTGTCTCTGCTCCTGTGCAATGCCAGGTCCATTAGGAAAAAATCCCACATTATTCACGATCTAATTGAGGATAACAACTGTGACCTGGCTTGCATAACCGAGACCTGGCTTGGGCCTGAGGGGGATGCTGTGTGGGCTCAGGTCCTCCCATCCGGGTACTCGGTGAAGGACCAGAACAGGTTAGGTGGGCGGGGGGGGGTGTTGCCTTGGTGCATAAAAACACCTTGTCTCTAACCAGGAACCATGTTCGTCAGACTTCCTATATCGAGTGTATTTACCTGACCCTGAAGGCTAGAGACAGTCTAGGGATCCTGTTGGTCTACCGGCCACCCCGTGCGCTAACAGACTCCCTTAACGAGCTGACACAGTTGGTCTCGGAGCTGATGTTGGAGTCCCCCAGGCTTTTAGTCCTGGGAGACTTCAACATTCCCTTCGCGGCCAACGCAGTTCTATCCGGTGCGGCTCGGGAATTCATGGATACCATGACAGCCATGGGCCTGTCTCAGCTGGTTTCGGGTCCAACGCATTGTGCGGGGAATACACTCGATTTGGTCTTCTGTACGGACATGGAAGCTCCGTGGGCGGAAATCACCAACATTTCCGCCCTGTCATGGACGGATCATTTCCTGGTGGAGGCAAGCATCAAGGCATCAACCCAGATCCCTTCCGGGGGTGGCGGACCTATTAGGATGGTCCACCCTCGAAGGCTGATGGAACCTGCTAGGTTCCAAGAAGCCCTAGAGGGGTATATGGTTGGAAGTGACGGCGACACTGTTGATGCCCTAGTTAACATCTGGGATACCGATCTCTCTAGGGCTATACACAGTATCGCTCCCAAGCGCCCTCTCAGACCTGCTTCCAAAAGGAAGCCCTGGTACACAGAAGATCTCCGGGCAAGGAAGCGGGTTCTGCGACGGCTAGAGCACACCTGGCGGAAACACCAGCGTGTATCCGACAAGGCTCTCCTAGACCTTCATTTGAAGGCCTATGGAGAGGCGATACGAGCAGCTAGGAACTCGTTCGTTGCTGCTCGTGTCGCGTCCGCGGAGTCGCGTCCAGCAGAGTTGTTCAGGGTAGTGAGGGAGCTAACTCAGCTCCCTCCTGCCCCGAACCAGATCCTTGAACCGACTAAGGCCTGCTGTGACCAATTTAACAACTTCTTCGCAGATAAAATCTCTCGGATAAACGAAGGTCTGGACGCGAGGGTTATAACAGAAACCAGAAGAGAGGCATCCAGAGCTTCCGTGGACTCAGTTGTACTGGATCAGTTTGAGTCTGTCAGTACCGAGGATGTGGACAAGATCCTTAGAAGTGTCCGGAAGACAACCTGCTCTCTCGATCCCTGCCCCTCGTGGCTAGTGGCCCAGGGGGGAATGGCGGTAACCTTGTTGTTACACCAAATTATAAATACATCTTTGAGGGAGGGTCAATTTCCTGACCACCTTAAATTGGCCATTGTAAGACCGCTACTAAAAAAGCCCTCCCTCGACCCCCTGGTTCATAATAATTATCGGCCAGTCTCGCTGCTGCCATTTTTGGGGAAGGTGATCGAGAGGGCGGTTGCAATCCAGCTTCAATCGATCTTGGATGAAACGGATTTTCTAGATCCATTTCAAACCGGTTTCCGGGCGGGCTACGGAGTTGAGACTGCCATGGTCGCTCTGGTCGATGATCTCCGTCTGGGCATCGACAGGGGTAGCGTGTCCCTGTTGGTGCTCTTGGACATCTCAGCGGCTTTCGATACCATCGACCATGGTATCCTTCTGGAACGCCTGGCTGAGGTGGGAATCGGAGGCACTGCGCTCCAGTGGTTCAGATCCTACCTCTCCGGGAGGTTCCAGATGGTGCAGCTGGGGGACGTCTGCTCCGACAAGAGGGCCCTTAAATCTGGGGTCCCTCAAGGAGCTATTCTGTCCCCCATGCTTTTCAACATTTACATGAAACCGCTGGGAGAGATCATCCGGAGGCATGGGGCGCGGTGTTATCAGTACGCTGATGACACCCAAATAGTCTTCTCTATGTCTCCGACTGATGCAGTGACCAGGGATGGCGTCGCTCCTCTCGTGGCCTGTCTGGAATCGGTAATGGACTGGATGAGGGAAAATAGACTCAGCCTGAATCCAGAGAAAACGGAAGTACTCGTGATAGGTTCCCCTGGTCCGGGTATGGAGGTGGTTCCACCTGTCCTCGACGGGGTCACGCTCCCCGTCAAGGACACTGTACGCAGTCTGGGGGTGCTCCTTGACTCGTCGCTCCATCTAACTTCCCAGGTGGATGCGACCGTCAGGAGCACCTGTTATCAGCTTCGGCTGATACGCCAGTTGCGTCCCTATCTGGACCGGAGGGACCTTGAAACTGTAGTACATGCTCTGGTAACCTCTCGGTTGGATTTCTGCAACGCGCTCTACATGGGGCAGCCTTTGTATCATACTCGGAAGCTACAACTAGTGCAAAATATGGCGGCACGGGTGGTCACTGGAGCTCCCAGGACCACCCATATAACACCTATCTTAAAAGACCTACATTGGCTGCCGATTCGCTTCCGGGCGCAGTACAAAGTGCTGGTTATTACCTATAAAGCCCTATATGGCTTGGGCCCAGGGTACCTAAAGGACCGTCTCTCCCCATATAATCTGCCCCGCACACTGAGATCTACCGGACAGCGTGTACTGAGAGTTCCAGAGGCTAGATTGATGAGTACTACAAAAAGGGCGTTCTCCATCTCTGCCCCTTACCTCTGGAACTCTCTACCCACTGAGCTCCGCTTATCTCCCACCCTCAACCAATTTAGAAAGGACCTGAAAACGCATCTATTCAAACAGGCATATTTGTGAATGGGTCTCTCTTGTGGTGTGCTCTGTTAGATATGCTGCTTATTGTTTCTCCATTATAGTTTTACGCTGGGAGGTATTGTTTTTATTGTTTTATCGTTGTATTGTTTTACTTGTTTTTATTGTGTTATTTAGATTTTAAACTATGCTTGATGTTTTAATGTCTTTTTATCTTGTACACCGCCCTGATCTTTTTGGAAGGGCGGTATAGAAATAAAATTTATTATTATTATTATTATTATGGAGCACGGGACATGCAGTAATTGAAATGAAAAGATGTATGTGAGAAACAAAGGGACAGAAGATTTCCAATTAGAAAGTTTCCAGCATGGCAAGGCACATACACAAAATCACAGGTGCAAATATAATCAAAACAATAAGTCTTGAAAGTCAAGGTCACTAAAGAATGTACATTGAAAACACCTGGAACGTGACTCATGGGCAAGACCACCATAGTCAAGGGTTGGATTTAAGTCTGGGGAGAGAAAAGTCAGCCAATCAATGTGGATATGCACACCCAGTGGGTGGCAACTAACAAGAGTAATAATTGCCAGTCTTGTCCATGATGATGAAGGTGGTGGTGGTGTTTTTTGAACTGGGTGAGCTGTGAGGATTTGAAGTGAACGTATAGTGTTACAGAAGCTTAGTCAATGTGTTGCAAAGTCGTTTGTTGTTTTATTGGTTGTATGTAACCAGATAGCAGAATAAAAGTAGTTCTATTGTTTGGACTACAAGTTGTGTGGATTCTCGACTGTTTGAAGCAGGAGTGCCAAGCTGTGAAAACAAGGACCAGCAGTTCCTGAGGCGGTGATATCCAGATGAGAGAGAGAGAGTGCGAGAAGAGATTTGTCAGGATCTTCAGCACCTACTCTGCAACTCTGCTATATTTGCAACACAACAACCACTGACCAAAACTGGTCAGCTCTGCTTTACCAAATTGGTGAGGAGTTACAGCCAGAGGTTATGTGCAACAACTCCCATCATCCCTACACTCATCCGACAAATTTTTCCAGAAGACATCACAGCCCTGTTTGAACATTGCCTCACTACAAGCTATTTCCAGTGGGACAATGGATTCTACGAGCAGAGAGATGGGGTACCAATGGAGAGCCCTCTGAGCCCTGTGATAACAAACTTTTACATGGAACATTTTGAAAAACAAGCCCTGGAAACAGCACCAAAAAAGCCCACAACATGGTTCCGATATGTGGACGACACTTTCATCATTTGGAGCCATAGAGAAGAAGATTTGGCTGTATTTCTGAACAATTTGAACAACATCCATCCTAACATCCAATTCACAATGGAAAAAGAAAAGGATGGAACACTACCATTCTTGGATGTCCTAGTCATCCGCAAACCAAACCAATGTTTGGATGACACAGTATACAGAAAACCTACACATACAGACAGATACCTGCACAAAGAACTGCAACCATCACCCAGGACAAAAAAGAAGCACAATAAAGTCCAAGCAATCTCCGATGCCTTCAGAACTACCGGCGACATTTGAGCTGTTCGGCTTTATCAGGAATTCTTCCTCTCAGTTGTTGATGAAACAGACTGGAGCCAAAACTCTCTCCTAAGAGGCTTATTCTTAAGTTGCTGTATTTACAAATATAGACACGTTCGTTCGACAAATCTCTCCAACCAACCCTCCAACCACCTCCAATGACTACCCAACAACCCACACTGTGGTGTGCAGGCTATTTATAGATTTGTGCCATGCGGCCACAATACCCAGCCTCTTCCGGTGATTTTCTTCCTTGTGCCACCTGCATTACTGTCCCTCAGTCAGGAAGACTCATGTTTACATTAGGCCTACGTGCCAGCAAGCACATACTGACCTTGAACACTGCTGTTCAAGCCTCCAGCTGCATTCAATAGATTACCCATAATTCCCATTTTACCTTTTGTGCACAGCTGTACATTTTAAACTCAGGCCTCAAATCCTAACAGGAACTCTTCTAGAACATGGCCACATATCCCGAAAGCCCCCCCAAAAAATATTTCTGCAATCTTCCAAGATATTGGAAGGCAGGCTGAAAGCACCTTCTGTCCCCCTGCCCAAATCACTCACAGGGCACAACCTGACATTTCTGGCTATTATTTAGGGCCCCTGACCTTTTTTAATCACAAGGGGAAGGTTTTTTTTCCAGAAACCCAAACTGAATGGGAAGGCTATGTCAGTCCCTGGCTGACAAGAGTAGATCAATTCATGACCACATAAGAGGAGATGGCGATGAGCCTGCACAGATACTTGTGGTCTTATGTACAGCATACTATACTGCAATATAATTCCAAAGGAAGGGCAGTATTCTTCCACATATATTCTTTTCTGTGTGCCATCTCACATTCCTACTGATGCTAATTTAAATCTAATGCAAAACAGACTATTCCCTTCCATCATCAGGGACATCTGCTTGGAAGGGATTTTTATGTTTATAGATATGGATGGAATGAGAGGGAAATGTGTGTGTGAGAGAGAAAGAGTGGGGTGCACAGATTTGGGTGATGGAAAGAAACATGGCTATGTGACATGCCCACCACTCAACTAGGAGACTTCTACTCTGAGGCACATAAATTCCCAGGTCTACAATTTTATGGGAATGGAATATTATAGTACTCAAAATGTCAACAGTACAAGCATGAGTATTTGTTGCACATGGAAGGCAATCATCTTGTTCTGTTGTTGAAAAAGAAATATTCCTAAACTACTGGAGAACATAGGAACAAAATATTCCTTTAACAAAGTTGCCAACTCTTCACTACAGATACCTATCTTTCATTTAGAGTCAAAGGAAGGAGTCTAGATGTTGCTAGTTTATATTTGTTAGTTTATATTGAAGTAAACATTTTCTTGATGCCAGAATTCCACATGTGGTTTCCTAGCACAGTGCAAAAGGCTAATACCCCCAAAATAAATGTTTACTCAAATAAGAGTAAACAACATTGGGGCACAGAAACTAAAATGGCAAAAAAAAAAAAAAAAACCAACATAAAAATGCACTCAGAAAATATTATAAAGGAAATATTGGGAAGTATTAGGTTACCCAAACAGAAAAACTTGGTCTTCCTTTAGGAGTCAGAGATGAAGATCCTAACACAAAAGAATGGCTCATTTCTTTACTGCATTTAAGTAACTGAAATCCAAGACTGTACTCTTTCAACTATTTATTGCTTACCTTTTTAGTATTATTGCAACTTAGCTCAAAAGTGCTCACAGATGACAGAATGCCCCAGCTCTGACCCAGTAAACAAGAAGCTTGTCTTAAGAGTACTATAATGTCACTTGTGAACATGAAGTGACTGGAGTGTGTGCAATTTTTTCCACTGTTAAGAAACTAAAAAACAAACAAACAAACTAAAACAAAGCAGTAATTCAAATTATGAGAAATAGGTAAGGAAAATGTGGGAATTCAAACACTAAAGTTCCAGGACTGACAAGTAGTCTATATGCACTGAATAATCAACAGCCTTACAGGAATTTGCCCAATTGGACTGACAGTTTGCTTATATGCTAGGATTAAATGTCCTTGGACAGCTACCCAAGAACAGAAAACAGAAAATTAAAGAACTGCATTCTTCCAGTGTTGCTTTTTTCTGTTGTCAGAGGTAGAAAGCTCAGGCTTCCTTATATCATGTAATCATTAATAAAGAGTAAGAGTAGCCACCACACAACATAATATATAATTTGTTATTAATCTCTGGTCTTTAATGTAAAACTAAAATAAAAAAATTAAAAGAATTTTTATTGTCAGAACTGAGTTCTTGAGTTTCTCAAAAACTATCCAAGTGGCTAAGGAAACTATTCCTTAAACTGAAACAATTTTCAAAAATCAATTGCAATATTGCAGTGGTTGGTTGGTTGTTTTCCCAAGGAGTGGGTGGGAATCTCCTTGTAGGTGCAGAAGTCCTTCAGTATTTTTCCTTCAAAATATTGCTCAGGATGTAAGGAAGTATTTGAAATATCTCATTAGACCCTGAGCAATATTTTGAATGAAACTGTTATGCAAGTTATGCATTTATTCTATTTTGCAGTGCTGTTGTTGTTATGTGCTTTCATGCGGATTCTGATTTACAGCAACCCTATCATAGGGTTTTCTTGGTGAGATGTATTCATGGCTTTGCCATTATTTCCCCCTAAGGCTGAGAGTGGGTTTGTATGGCTGAACAGGGATTGAGTCCCTGGTATCCCAGAGTCCAGGTCTACTCTGGTCCACTCAAACCACTGCACCACACTGGTTCTCATGCTGCCAACTAGATAGCATACAGGGTCAAGAACAATTAATTTACAGTGATGAAGAAAAAGATGACAGTATCTATTAGGGTCACACACATTAACAATGACCAATGGATACTCAAACTATCATGTAAACACAAAGTTGTTCTTGAGAGGACAATGATTAAGTGCAATGGTAAATGTGTAGAAGATGTTTCCTGGGGGTTGTAGCAGCTGCAGCCATCTTCAGTATGCCATTATAAAAAGATCTAATCCATCTACTAAAGATTAACTGGGATGGACAAGCCACGGTGTAGTCAGGCACATGTATGTGTATAAATATATGTGTGAGAACACACACACACACACACACACATACACACACACGGTTTAAATGAAACAACATAACCAAAACAACTTAAGAAAACAGGTTATTCTGTTAACATTAATTTTTATAAAATACCTTACAAGAACAGATAAAGTAACTTGAGGTTACATAATATTCAGAATTGAAAAAAAATGCTGAATAAAATATAAATTGATCACATCACTATGTTTGCCACATTAGACAAGTTTATAAAAGGCATTTTCAGATAAAATAGTTATTTAGAAGATACACCTTCAAAAACAAAAACTATTGCAGTCCGCTCAAGAAACCAGTCCTAGAAGCTCTACGTTCCAGGTCAACAGGCAGTACCTGATTTAAAACACATTTGTCTGCTTCCACATTTGTCAAGCTTTAAGACACAAATTAAAACATTTTCCAGGTCAGTGCAAAGTAAAGCTTCAAGCCGGAATATTGGAAACAAACAAAAACAATAAAAGAATGCTGGTAGAAAATAAATTCACATTATGAAAAATCCTTGGACAAACATTTATGATATTACAAATCTGGCATTAGACTAGCATGATTTAAGGGCATAGAATGAGGCCGCAAAAATGGCAACTCATTCAACAGACATCAGAAAATTTTCACACACTGTCAGAAGGTATCTGCATTACCGATATCTTCCACCATCTGATTCAGCAATTCTGGAACAGCTGAACACTTAGGAATGCAAATTTGGAGTCCATAAAATGTTGAAATGTTTAAGGTTGTTTGATGCGCCCTGGGAATAGAAACACATTCATAGTTCTAAACAAGGAAGGAAGTACTCCACCAATTGCTCCATTTGGGAAGTGTGCTACCTAGCACAATACAGCGTGCCCACGCCATACGTGGGCTTGCCATACGAGGACTCAGTCATGCATATGACAAGTTCCCATAGAATGAATGGGGTGTGCAGCCACGCCACGCAGCACACAAGAGCATGCCCCATTCATATGGAGACTTGAAGTCTCATGCTTTTTCCCCTTACATGGAGGGGGTGGTGGTCCAGAACGGATCCCCACGTATGGCAAGGGCGGATGGTACTGTGTACTTGAATTCAATGCGTGAACACTTGATTGTTCATACAAGCCCTTCTTCTGCGGAAATGCAGACACCTGTAAAGAACATGATTATCATTGAATCTTAAGGCTGCTAATTTGTGTGCAGTAAGCAATCCTCCAAATGGCATTTAATTGTACTTAGCTTGATTTACAAAAACGTCTCTGAAAACCATTCCATGGTCTGACTTTAAAACAATGAGTGTTTTGTGTGAACATGTTTCACAGGGATATGAAGCCCTTGCAATATGTGCAAGCATCCTGGATTCTTGTTAAGATCCAGACTGGATGAATCATGTCTGTGCTGACTCCTACTGGCATATTTCACAGGTCTTCATCCACTGAAATTTGTCACAACCCATCCTAGTAACCCAAAATAATATATAGGGGGTGAGGGTCTTCAGTTTTGTGCCATTCAGGGAAGCAGAACTGATGCTTTTCCTAAACTCCTTTATTTAAAAACGATGGAAAAAGAATGTTTTTCTGCAACACAATTGGATATTTTATTTTATGAGAAGTACTTTCTTCCCTTTAATCCCATAAATAATTATAACAGATGGCAGAATTTAACTAAAGTGCCAGTTAGGACAGCTATAGGGCCTAAGCATGCTGATTAGGTTTTGATCTGGAAGGGAGATTTAAATCTGAACTCTTTAAAACATATTTTTCTGGATTTAATATTGATATGTGCTTTCATGAAAACATGGTAGCCAACTGCTATTGTTCAACACTATTCTCTGAGTCAACTACACTCACCCATCCACATTTGCTAAGGTTAGGGGCATAGGACCATATAAATGTGGAAAAAACCACAAATAACAAAAACACTATGTTTTTACCTGTGTGTCTAGGAATCTCTAGGTCCTCCAGTGCAACATTTGATTAAAGTTGACCACTGGAGGACCTAGGTATTCCTAAAGAGAACATATTATTAAATTCCATGAATAATCAAATCTGCAAAAGTGGAAGGACGAGTGTATATACAGCATTGGTGGACATAGTGTGTCTTATAGGAACACGTGGGTCCCAAGGGCCATTTTAGGTTTGGCCTTTGGGGGAATTTTGCTTCAAAATGACCTCTAGGGGGTGTGATTTCCACCACGTGTGGAGGTCCTTTGATCCTCCCAGGTAATAAAATAATTTTTTAAAAATTTAACTGCATTTAACTTTTTTTCAGGTTCCCTTAAAACCACCATGCAGCCTTGCTGATTGATTCATGTAGTGGTATCTTCTGCTATTTGCTTGCCCATATGAACTCACTCATGTGGCACTATTTTGGGACAGAGTGACTCACTGGAAAAAAAAGAGTTCGAGAAAATGACAGTGGGGTAGTGGCAGCAACAAGAATTCACTTTTGAGACCCTGCTTAACTTTTGTGAGTTTTGCTGGGATTTGGCTGGCAGGTTGGAGGTGCACTGCTCTCCTGCTTTCTTTCATTGGACAGGTTGAGAGAAAAGGTAGCAAAGTTTGTGTGTGTATGATGACTTGAAGCTGTGTGGGGAAGGCACATCTCCGGGGAAGGAGTATCAAGTGTGGATTCTTTGAAAGTCCTTCACCTCACTCAAATTGAGGGTCTTCCTCACTGAGGAGAAAGGTTGGAAGCCAGCTATGCCCCTCTTTGCCCTGGTGAAGGATTAAGAGTCCTTCCTGACCAGGGAGAACCTTCTCTCTTTGAACCCATTAACTTTAGAAAGAGCAGCTGAACAACTGGTCAAGCAGTGGTCAAGCAGCAACTGAGAAGCCTCTTTTCCACACTGGCCTTTGCCATGAGCTCCCTTTAGTGCAAAGGAAGCAGTGACTCAAGATTGGTTGTTTTGAATTTGCAGTAGAACAGTAGACCTAATATCAAGAAATAGGTGTCAAAGGACCCTAGAGTTGTTGCCCTGGAGGATCCTTGGGGGCATTTTTTGTGGGAGTGGTTGCAGGGCTTTCCTGTAATCCGAATGCAGGCCCCTAGTCTTCCATAGTTACCCACTCTGATGCATCAATACAGTCATATCCTGTGATATGTTCGCCTTAGAGTTACTATGGCTCAGAGATGACTTGAAGGCATACAACAATTTTACATTTCCAAAAAACAAATCACAAGGGATGGGAAATTGTGAACTTCTAGATATTAAATAGCAAAACCCTTTGTCTATCCCTGAGGGGTATGCTGCCTAGGGCAGATGGGAGTTGCAATCATACATCTGGAAAGCTGCACATTCTCTATCCTTGATTTTTAGGATCTAAGGAGAATTACCCCAATGTAAATTCTATTAATATTTAAATGGTAACTGGGATTAGATCATTAAAATGCATTTAGAATCATGATGTTGCTAGATCTTCCTCAAAGGCAGAAATTGTCAACTACAAACCTTGCTGCACTGGCATGTTCCTGCTGACCCTTGATTTGTCCTTCTCAGAACTGGCTCTATAATTTATATAATTTGCAATCTGGCGATTCCCAAACCTCCTTGCAGTGCCTTCCGTCTGCACACATCCAATTAGGAACAAATTTTTCTGGGAGTGGTTGCAACTGCTTCAGTCATGCTAGTTTAACTGGATGTGTCACTACTACCAGGCCAGCTGATGCTGTAGAAATGTCCTCTCCTCCTCTTCTCAATGATATGGGGTTTGACATCACCAAAGAGCATGCACAATCGTTTGGGTACCTTTGTGTTAGCCCCACACATTAATGAATACTAACAATGCAAGGAAGACATATATTTAAGACTGGCCAGTGAAATGTTCAATCAAGCACAGGACAAAATAGCTACAAGAACCCTGGCAAGTGAGTATTCTGCACGGAGGTGTAATGAGTAGTGTTTGCAGAACTCTAAAAGGCAAAGAATTTTTTTCCAGTATATACCTTGGTGTTCAGTCCACTCTCTCAAAGACAGGTGTACAATGTCAGCAAGAAAATTGGAAATGTTACAGTTTGGCCCTGGAGGAGCATATATAGACTTAATCTGGAATTTATTAAGAACAATTCATTTAAGAAGTTGAGGTTCTTGATCTAGCTTGTGCTTTAGAAGGTGACATTATGATCTACTCCTGTGAATTCCAGGCAACAAGAATGCAAGGATGATGCTATGAGTTTGATCTGGGCACTGAATATACCCTTAAGAAATTAATGGGAATTAATGAGATGCTTTGCAAAAATATTGTATGGTAGCATTAGAGCTCAACAATGTAAAGATTTAAAGCTCCTCTGTTACTATGAAGTCCCCTAAAGTGGTGATGAATCAGAGGATAATCATCCACCCAGGAAATTAACTACACCTCACTTTTCAGAAGACAGGAGTATAATTTACCTGACCTCTGTTAATATAATTCAGCATGATAGATCTATTTGTCATGCGTGATGATATTCAAGGTATGAACAACACAGGGACCTTTAATCAAGCTCATTATGTAACAAAGGACTAATTTTAAAACAGATACATCCGGGTTTTTTGCATATGTTCCTGATATGATTTAAATTTTGGGCACTATTATGCAGTTTAACATTATGGATGTTAATTTTCTCACTGAAGCCATCTAGATTTTAAATCTTACTAGCCACATATCAAAGAAAAGATACCCAATACTGCAGTCAAAATGCCTGTAAAAAGAAGGACCAAAGACAAGACAAATGCAGTACACATTCACTCCACTCTCTAAATAGCAAAGGTTTACTGTTGGACGGAGGGGGGAGTCAGCAATGAAGGCCACATTCTTCTTGCATTTGCTTGATGCTGTGATGAAAAATATAATAATTAAAGAGTCCTGAAAAATCAAAATGGAGTGCATTTAAAAAGATATAACTGACTTTTCTGATGGGTCAAACCACTACAAAAACAGTAAGAAATGCCAGACAAGAATAAAAAAATACAAAAACAAAAACAAAAAAACACACACACAGGAGGGCTTTCAGCTTGGAAATGGTCACTCTCCACCTTGTAAACATGAAAAAAGCATTTCACAGATTAAACGTTCATGGGAAGTAAACTTTAAATTATTTGTCAGTTCAACCCTGATTCAATAAGTATGGCTAGCAAAAATACAGAACACTCAATCCACTTATATCTTGAACTGAGCAGTTATCTTATTCTGGGGAAAAAACCTGCTGCACTTCAGCTCTTCAAAGATGCCTAGAGAAGAACACCTCTTTTGAACCGCATTTCATACTTGCATGTTATTTCTCATATTCACATTCCCACATATGGAGAACTGGCTTGATGTAATGTTTCCATAGTGCTATAGGTTAAGACGCTGGGAAATTGCTGGAGGAAAACAAGCAAACTCTCTCAGTATGCTCCGTGCTACATCAAGATTATTTTGGGCGATTTCAAGTGCCCTCTTCACTTCTTCAAATGAATAGCCTTCTCCCATAAGTTTTGCAATTTTAGCATCAACATTTTCTATAGATGTATCAGAATGATGTGCCTTCCTATGGTGTATTTCTGGAGCAGTCCTGCGAGGAAGTGGTTTAGGAGGTCTTGCTGGTGCTTGTGAGCCATCTGTAAAAAAAAAATTGCGAGAACAAAAATTTGTAAATGTGTTTGCAAGTAAATTTGGTTTATCATATGACATTTTCATTTTTTAAAAAAATCACTTCCTAAATGTATAAAAATCTGTACCTGAAAAAAGTGTGAGATAATGTAAGAACATAGATCACAGGGATGTCACTAAATGAGAGTTGATATTTTCCCCATCAAAGTGGATTACATTACTGCCAAACATCAAAACTGATTATTTTATATGAATTGTGAGTATGATGCAAAGCTATTTATTTATTTGATTTATATTTGGCCTTTCTCCCTGTGCAGGATCCAAAGTGGTTTATGTGCCTATTAGCTATGTAATAATCCACAGTTGCAAAGGGAGGGATGGACAATTCAGTCACTTTCTGTCCCAGTCTCACGTGTATTTAGCAAGTCATTTTTGTCTAATCTTCCATGAGTTTACATGTTTAGAAAGGGTACTTATTTATTTATTTATCCAAATTTATTTTGGATACAAGAATTTCCCTAATGAACACAATTTTATTTAACTTTTCTTAACCTACATTTGGGGAAGTGCACCATCTGAAGGACAACTGTGCTCCAATTTGAGTATCACTGAGGGAGATATAAGGTCAGTTTATTTAAAAATACAGGTGGTATGAAATCAGCCAAAATTAAAGCTCTCTTGAATTATACTATTTTCAATTGATATAAAAGGGTGTTTTTTTAAATATATATATATATATATATATATATTAAATCAAATAATAAAGATGGTTGAGGGATGTAATTTTTTTAGAAAACGAACAGTAACTGGCACAGCAGAACATACATTCTGTAGCAAATGCAAAGCAGGCCTCTCAAAACAGTGAAGTGAAATACAGTAAATTAACCAGTGGAGCCTATCAAATGATCTACTTCAACAGCAGATGAAACTGTAGTTGAGATCTACTGCAAGATCTCTGGCTGAGAATATTTTTTTATGAATCACAATTGTCTAAGAACAGCAATGACAGGAAGTGTGTCCCCACATGGAAGAAAGCATGGAATAATCACATTTAGTTTTATCTTTGTGAAGCAAAACTTAAGCATACATAAGGTGTCACAAGCACTTTTGAATCTTAAAACTTAACTTGCAATTTCTCTTTGGAAGCCGAATATTAATAATTGTTCTTATTTTGTTATGATACAATAAATGTGTCAAAGGGACAGCACTACAAAGCCATATACATTGGATCTTGTATAATGGTGTTTCCTTACCAGAACAAGATGGAAGCTGGTCATAGTCTTGTGATGTTCTGTGAGTTTTCATATTTTCACCAGTTAACCTTCGAACAGGTGGCAATGGAACTAAGCCATTTACAGGATCAAAGAAAAGATCTATATAAAAAAAACCCCAGAGTTTTCTGAAAAATTTTGTTTGGAAGGATTTAAATATCAGAAAGGAATACAAATTACACCAGCACTGGTCTAATAAATCCACATTTAAGTCAAAGGTGCCATGGCTTCTGCCGCCCCACTTCCCCTGTAGATCAAACCTGCTTCTATGGATGCTACGGTGTTCAAATCAGGCAAACTGCAGTTAATGCTATCTGAGATTTACTCCAAACCATGGTTTTCCAAATCTATCTGAAGCCACTGTTTCAAATGAAAGCTGGAGTACCAAATTTTAACCTCCAATTCGTAAGGTGCCTGAAGACGCAACAAACCTTTCCCTGTTTCGCCCTTTCCATGCAAACAATTCTTTGTAGCTATTGTTCCCAACCAGATCTGCTCACACATTAGGAATTGTCACCCCTTTCTCAAAAATCAGCAGTTTCTGGTTGCTCTGGGGGCATGGTGTGCAGATGACACATGCACCTGAAGTGGCTGGAAGCCACTCTGAGGCTATCTAAGGTGGCACAAAAAAATGTCAGAAAAAAAATGTTCCTGCTGATGGCTCATTTGTGGTGGTGGCTTGCTTTGAGAGCGGGCCGAGCAGTCACCACAGTCCCACGCCGATTGTGGCAGTAGCAGCCAGAAGCTGCTCTTTGTTGCTGGACTACTTAAAAATTGAACTGACAGTTCTGTAACATATGCAAACATAAGGCTGAAACTTCCTCACTCTTAAGAGAGATGAGGGAGAAGTGAAGTATCATTACTTCACCAGTTTTGAGAAACTAGCTCCAGGTAGCTCCTATCTTCACCAAATAAGCAGATGAAGATGATAAACAATGGATATTAGCTGAAATACAGCAATTTTTGGCTCCTCCTGTTCTTAAGCTGTTTGCTTTCCATCTGGAACTGTAAGAAATAATAACTAATTTCTTGTGCCATTCCTCCACTTACTACCTCTTTTTAATTTTATTGTGCCTTTTAAAATGTAAGCCCGGGGGCATGAAAAATTTATTACTGAAATTTATAAACCACTTTGCATTCCTTTTTGACAGAAGAGCAGAAAAAATATTTTATACAAGCAAATCATAATTATAGGCCATCACCTATATTATCTTACTACTTAATTATCTCTATTATATTAATACTTAATGCAAAACAACACTGTTGACTAGATATAAATTATACTTTTTAATCCTGAACATGGTAAGATTTTCATTTTACAAATACAGACAATCCCTATTTGCTATCATTTTGTACTTAGAGGTCATTATGTTGTGGACAATACTCCTATTTTATTGCAATGCCCATATGGCTGAAGTCCCAGCTTAATAAGTCTACTTTGTGAAATATTGGGAAAGCAAGATTTTTATCATCTTCTATGTTACTTCAACACTAAAATTAAAATTGAAAACACTAAAATTTAAATGTGCAATCTAGCTGAGATAGCCAAAAATTTGATGAAATATTTTTGTCTTTTTGGCTACATATCTTACTATAAAATAAAGCATGTTTCTGCTCTCTTCTTACCTGCAGGAGGAAGGTATAGCTCATGCCCAGACAGAGGTCTGCTTCCTGCAACAAGTGGGTTTGTTTGCTCAATGAGGCTGTGGCGTGCAGGGGGTGGTGGTGGTGGAGGAAGAGAGGGTGGTGGATTGTCAGACACGTCTTCACCTGCATTGAAAAAGAATCTGTTATATAAGCAAATCTTCCTTAATGGTATAATCAAAACTAAACATGAAAATTAATAATCTCTGTCCATGAAAAGAACTTCTTCCTCCTAGGTTTATCTAGGGGGTTCAGTGATTCCAGTATTGAAACTGTAAGCCTCACTTTTATTATGCAGAAAGAGGGTACTTATGGAGAAAATGATAGGTTGCAGCTTTCTCATTCTGTGGGGCTCTTCAGGTAAAGAAGCAACAGCAGCTTTCAACTGTCTGGCCGTAAGCTCTGGTTGGTAATTTATTTTCCCAAATCAATGGAAGATGAAAGGAATTGCCCACAGGACCCCACTACCCAGCAGTTGCTATGTAAACCACAAAAAGTGGTAAGCAACGCTGTGTATAAGAGGGGCTGGGATCATCAACATGCCATCGATTATCTGGAAAACCTGAAGGGCTGAGAAGCTCTATATGGACACTGGATTCAAAGTCTTCCTTTTATTTAACATCTGGCTTTTAGACTCTGTTTTTCAATATCTGGATTACAGAAATCTTGGACTCAGCTGGTAAGCTACGTTGGTAATCTACCTTCTTTTCATAGAATCATAGAATCATAGAGTTGGAAGAGACCACAAGGGCCATCCAGTCCAACCCCCTGCCATGCAGGAACTCCAAGTCAAAGCATCCCTGACAGATGGCCATCCAGCCTCTGCTTAAAGACCCCTAAGGAAGGAGACTCCACTACACTCCGAGGGAGTGTGTTCCACTGTCGAACAGCCCTTACTGTCAGGAAGTTCCTCCTAATGTTGAGGTGGAATCTCTTTTCCTGCAGTTTGCATCCATTGTTCCGCGTTCTAGTCTCTGCAGCAGCAGAAAACAAGCTTGCTCCCTCCTCAATATGACATCCCTTCAAATATTTAAACAGGGCTATCATATCACCTCTTAACCTTCTCTTCTCCAGGCTAAACATCCCCAGCTCCCTAAGGCGTTCTTCATAGGGCAAGGTTTCCAGACCCTTCACCATCTTAGTTGCCCTCCTTTGGACATGCTCCAGTTTCTCCACATCTTTTTTGAAATGTGGTGCCCAGAACCGCATTTCCTTTAAGGAGGAGAAAGAAAAGGAGGAGGCTGTAGTCCATGTGCTTGGGTGAGATCTAATTTAATTTACACTTGAGCCAAGGCTAGCAGGCTAGCAGAAGCTGCATTTCCTTTAAGGAGGAGAAAGAAAAGGAGGAGGCTGTAGTCCATGTGCTTGGGTGAGATCTAATTTAATTTACACTTGAGCCAAGGCTAGCAGGCTAGCAGAAGCTGCATTTCCTTTAAGGAGGAGAAAGAAAAGGAGGAGGCTGTAGTCCATGTGCTTGGGTGAGATCTAATTTAATTTACACTTGAGCCAAGGCTAGCAGGCTAGCAGAAGCTGCATTTCCTTTAAGGAGGAGAAAGAAAAGGAGGAGGCTGTAGTCCATGTGCTTGGGTGAGATCTAATTTAATTTACACTTGAGCCATTGCATTCTGGGAGCCAGTGCTGGGAGGCTACTTAAGGCTACTCAAGGCTAGCAGAAGCGCGCGCCTAATGGCGCGCAAATTTTGATTTTTTTTTATCTAGTCAAGGAGGTGTTTAGAGAATAGAAGAGAAGCCGGCCTGAAGCATCAGAGGAAGTGAATCAGAGACTTGCCTTTGGAAGGAGCTTTCAGCCAGGAGCTCTCTACATAACTATAGGCCCCGTGACTTGAACTCAGTGACAGAGCTTGGGAATAAAGGCCAAGTCTAGCAAGGGAAGCCCACAGTCTTGTTTCAGTGCCTCCTTAAGACTTCTCAGTATGGACACTGAAGGCCCTGCAGCAGTCACCTGCAACACCTGTGGGATGTTTGTCTTCTTGCCTACAGAGGTGGTGAACTACACCTGCCACAAGTGCAAGTTGGTAGTCCTCTTGGAAGAGAAAGTACAGCAGCTAGAGGAGCAGATATCTGCACTCCAGCATCATAGAGAGCAGGAGAATCTCCTGAACAGAACAGGCCAGAATGTCTTGGGTGGGAAACAGACAGAGGAAGTTGTTGGGGTGGAGGAGGTCACTCCACATACAACAGAGGTAGATGCTTGGAGGGAGGTCACACACAGAAGTAAGGAAACCAGGGAACGTTCTGTGAGCGGCTTGCAGCTACAGAATCGCTTTGAATCTCTCTCTGTTGTCAGAGATGATGAGGAAAAGCAGCAGGGACAGACATCAGGGACAGAGCAGGGGAGCCTGAGAGTATCACGAAAAGGAACAGCCACTGCTAAGCCTCGGAGGAGGCGCGTGGTCGTGGTGGGGGACTCCTTGCTGAGGGGTACAGAAGCAGTGGTTTGTGGGCCTGACAAGATGTCTCGGGAGGTGTGTTGTCTCCCTGGGGCAAAGATCCATCATGTGACGGAGAGGCTGACAAGACTTGTCAAGCCTACTGACCGTTATCCCCTTCTTTTGGTTCATGTGGGAACCAATGATACTGCAAGGCACAGCCTTCAGAATATCAAAAGGGATTATGAGGCTCTGGGAAGGAAGCTGAAAGAGATGGATGCACAGGTTGTCATCTCATCTCTACTCCCGGTAGAAGGGCATGGTCCAGGAAGGGAGAGGAAAATAGCAGAGGTGAATAACTGGCTCCGTAGATGGTGCCGCCAAGAACAGTTTGGATTCTTGGATCATGGGCTGCGGTTCCATGAGGAGGGACTTCTGGCAAGGGATGGGCTGCATCTCACGCCAGTTGGCAAAAACGTTTTTGCCAACAGTCTGAAGAATCTGATCAGGAGGGCTTTAAACTGAGTTATGTGGGGGAGGGAGACATTATACTGGAAGACAAAAGGGATGGAGAGAATAGTCCAAGTGGCATAGAGGGAACAAGGCAAACAGTGCAAGGACCCAACAGTAGGAGGCAAAAAAATGTGCAAAAGCAGCAAGTAAAGAGGACACATGGTCTTAAATGTCTCTACACTAATGCACAGAGTATGGGAAATAAGCAGGATGAACTTGAACTCCTAGCACAACAAGGGAAATATGATATAATAGGCATCACTGAAACCTGGTGGGATGAGTCTCATGATTGGAATGTAGAAATAGAGGGGTATAACCTTTTTAAGAGAAACAGACCAAGTAGGAAAGGAGGAGGAATAGCATTATATGTCAGGGATATTTACACCAGTGAAGAGATCCAGGAAGTCAATACTGGAAGCCAGGTGGAGAGCATCTGGATAAAAATTAAAGGAGAGGGAAATAACAGGGATGTTACTGTGGGAGTCTACTACAGACCCCCGACTCAGGCAGAGGAATTGGATGATGCCTTTCTAGAACAGATAATCACATACTCAGAAAAGAGAGATGTAGTAGTGATGGGTGACTTCAACTATCCGGATATTTGCTGGAAGTCAAACTCAGCCAAATCCTCAAAGTCTAGCAAATTCCTCACTTGCCTGGAAGACAATTTCATTGTCCAAAAGGTGGAAGAGGCAACAAGGGGATCAGCCATTTTAGATCTGATCTTAACCAACAGGGAAGACCTAGTTGATGGGGTGCAAGTGGTTGGATCCTTAGGTGGAAGTGACCATGTTCTCCTGGAGTTTGTAATACAGTGGAAGGGAGAAGCTAGGCATAGTCAGACACGCACTCTAGACTTTAGGAGAGCTAATTTCAATAAACTTAGAGAAATACTGGGAGTGATCCCATGGTCAGGAATACTAAAAGAAAAGGGAGTTCAAGAGGGATGGGAGTTTCTCAAAAGGGAGATATTGAAGGCACAATTTCAAACAGTTCCAATGAGGAAGAAAAATGGTAGATGTCTCAAGAAGCCAGGATGGATGACTAAGGAACTTTCAAATGAGCTAAGTTTTAAACGGAACATGTATAAGAAATGGAAAAATGGAGAAATCACGAAAGAGGAATTTAAACAAATAGCCAGCACATGTAGGGGTAAAGTCAGAAAAGCTAAAGCGCAGAATGAACTCAGGCTTGCTAGAGAGGTTAAGAACAATAAAAAGGGCTTTTTTGGATATGTCCGCAGCAAAAGGAAGAAGAAGGAAACAGTAGGGCCACTGCGTGCAGAAGATGGCAAAATGCTAACAGGGGACAGAGAAAAGGCAGAATTACTCAACACCTTCTTTGCTTCAGTCTTCTCAGAAAAGGCAAAAGGTGCTCAACCGAAGGATAATGGAGCAGAAGACAGAATAGGGGAATTTCAGCACAGAATGTAAAGAGATAGTACAGGAATACTTGGTTAACCTAAATGAATATAAATCTCCAGGACCAGATGAACTACATCCTAGAGTATTAAAAGAACTAGCAAATGTAATATCAGAGCCATTGGCAATAATCTTTGAGAACTCCTGGAGAACAGGAGAAGTCCCAGAAGACTGGAGGAGGGCAAACGTTGTCCCCATCTTCAAAAAGGGAAAAAAAGAGGATCCCAACAATTATCGTCCAGTTAGTCTGACATCAATTCCAGGAAAGGTGCTAGAGCAGATCATTAAGCAGAGAGTCTGCGAACATTTAGAAGCCAATGCCATAATCACAAAAAGCCAACATGGGTTTCAGAAAAAGAAGTCATGCCAAACGAACCTGATCTCTTTTTTTGATAAAATTACCAGCTTGGTAGATGAAGGGAATGCTGTGGATATAGTATACCTCGATTTCAGTAAGGCCTTTGACAAGGTTCCCCATGACATTCTTGCAAACAAGCTTGCAAAATGTGGGATAGACAAGTTAACTGTTACATGGATTTGTAATTGGTTGACTGGCCGAACTCAAAGGGTGCTCAACAATGGCTCCTTTTCATCCTGGAGAGAAGTGACCAGTGGGGTGCCACAGGGTTCTGTCCTGGGCCCAGTGCTATTCAACATCTTTATTAACGATTTGGATGACAGAATTGGGGGCATACTTATCAAATTTGCAGATGACACTAAACTGGGAGGAGTAGCTAATACCCCAGAGGATAGGATCAAAATTCAAAATGACCTGAATAGACTAGAAAGCTGGGCCAGTGCTAACAAAATGAAATTCAATACGGAGAAATGTAAGGTTCTGCACTTAGGGCGGAAAAATGAAATGCACAGATATAGGATGGGGGACACCTGGCTGAACGAGACCACATGTGAAAGGGATCTAGGAGTCCAAGTAGACCATAAGCTGAACATGAGTCAACAGTGTGATGCGGCAGCTAAAAAAGCCAATGCAATTTTAGGCTGCATCAATAGAAGTATAGTTTCTAGATCAAGGGAAGTTATAGTGCCACTCTATTCTGCTTTGGTCAGGCCCCACCTGGAATACTGTGTCCAGTTCTGGGCACCACAATTCAAAAAGGATGTGGAGAAACTGGAGCATGTCCAAAGGAGGGCAACTAAGATGGTGAAGGGTCTGGAAACCTTGCCCTATGAAGAACGCCTTAGGGAGCTGGGGATGTTTAGCCTGGAGAAGAGAAGGTTAAGAGGTGATATGATAGCCCTGTTTAAATATTTGAAGGGATGTCATATTGAGGAGGGAGCAAGCTTGTTTTCTGCTGCTGCAGAGACTAGAACGCGGAACAATGGATGCAAACTGCAGGAAAAGAGATTCCACCTCAACATTAGGAGGAACTTCCTGACAGTAAGGGCTGTTCGACAGTGGAACACACTCCCTCGGAGTGTGGTGGAGTCTCCTTCCTTAGGGGTCTTTAAGCAGAGGCTGGATGGCCATCTGTCAGGGATGCTTTGACTTGGAGTTCCTGCATGGCAGGGGGTTGGACTGGATGGCCCTTGTGGTCTCTTCCAACTCTATGATTCTATGATTCTATGATTCTATGATTCTAACTGGACACAGTATTCCAGGTGGGGCCTGACCAAAGCAGAATAGAGTGGCACTATAACTTCCCTTGATCTAGAAACTATACTTCTATTGATGCAGCCTAAAATTGCATTGGCTTTTTTAGCTGCCGCATCACACTGTTGACTCATGTTCAGCTTATGGTCTACTTGGACTCCTAGATCCCTTTCACATGTGGTCTTATTCAGCCAGGTGTCCCCCCATCCTATATCTGTGCATTTCATTTTTCCGCCCTAGGTGCAGAACCTTACATTTCTCTGTGTTAAATTTCATTTTGTTAGCGCTGGCCCAGCTTTCTAGTCTATTCAGGTCATTTTGAATTTTGATCCTGTCCTCTGGGGTATTAGCTACTCCTCCCAGTTTAGTGTCATCTGCAAATTTGATAAGTATGCCCCCAAGTATGCCCCCAATTCTTTTATTATTTATTTATTTATCTATGGTATTTATAACCCACCCTTCAACCCTAAAGTCTCTCAGAGCACTTTACAATTATTATTACAGTTGGCCCTCCACATTTGCAGTGTTGAGACTCAGGGTCTTGATTATTCGCGAGTCTTAAGGCCACTCCCTGGGCATTCCTCCTCCCCCTCCCTCCTGGGCTTTTCTCCTCAGGAGAAAAAGGCCAGGAGCCAATTCCATTTGTTTCCCGGAGGGCCAAGCAGCAACACTGCCAGGAAAGGCAGGAGGAGCCTCCATCCCCTGGGACCCTTTGTCTCCCCCATCACTCCTGGGATGTCTGGAGGGCAATGGGGCAGGCAAAGAGAGGAGGAGCCTCCATCTCCCCAAGCCCTTTTGCCTCTCCCATCACTCCCTGGGTGGTCTGGGGGTGATTGGGCAGGCCAAGGGAAGAGGAGGATTTCTTCTCCCCCAGAATTCCTTCCCAGCTGGATCACTGCCTGGGCAGCCCAGGCAGTGATCCATCTGGGAAAGACACTTGGGGGGGGGGGGGGTTGGAGGCTATCCCTGTCCCATTGCCCCCTGGGGAAGGAAGTGATCAGGCTTGCCACTGTAATGTAATAAAAAGTGCTTCGTCTAGCTTCTTCAAAGACAGAAATACATTTATTGAAAAGGTCATTGTCTTCTGGAAAGCTCAAGCTTCAGAATACTTACACACACAGTCAGTCTCTTCCCAGACAGCTCAGCTACTCCCAAGACCACATAATCATTTATCAATTATTATAACACAATAACACAAGACAGGTGGATGAAGAGGGAAGATGTAAGACTTAAAGAAACATACCACATATATCACACTCCCTCCTTCGTCCCCAAGGCATGGGGGGGGGTCTGTGGACCCATCTCTTGCCTTGGGAAAGGAGGAAGAAAAGCCCAATTCCCTCCCACGGCATGGGGGGGGGGATTTCCAGACCCCTCTCTTGCCTTGGGAAGGAAGGAAGAAGGGTCCAGCCATCCCCCTGTGATCCTTTGCCTGCCCCATCACTACCTCAGCTGTCTCGGAGGGCAATTGAGCAGGCAAACGGAAGAGCTGTCTAAAGAGACAGGAGGGCAGGGGATGAGGAGAAAGAGGTACGCACCTGCCTCCCTTCATCCTCCCACCCTCCTGAGGCTCTAGGAAGGGATTGAAGGGCAAGGGGAAGAGGAGATGCAGGCACACGCCTCTTTCTCCTCATTCCCCTGGTCCTTCAGTTCATTCCCAGCGCTGGCTAAAGGGACTGAAGGGTGAGGGGAAGAGGAGAAGCAGGTGCACACCTCTTTCTTCTCATGCCCTGCCCTCCTGTTCCTATAGTAGAAAAGCCCTCTCTCCATGCTACACCATCTTACCCAGGAGGGAGTGAAGGAGAGGCCAAATTCCATCGGGCCTGTCCTAGAGTATGAAGCAGAGCCCTCCCTCCAGTCCATCTGCCTTGGTCCAGGTGTCAGAGGGAGAGAAGAACTTTTGGACCTGATCCCCTTCCCCACCACCTTTCCATTCTCCTTTTGTGTTGTGTCTTCTTAGATTCTAAGCCTGAGGGCAGGGAAACGTCTAATTAAAATAATATTTGTAAGCCGCTCTGATAGCCTTTAGGGCTGAAGAGCGGAGTATAAATATTATTATTGCTGGCTGTGGAAAGGGACTGAAGGTCGAGGGGATGAAGGGAGGCAGGCATGTGCCTGTGCTTCTTTCCCCCACCCTTCTCTCTCTTTAACCGGCTTCCCAGAGCCGGTTAAAAGCAGGGGAGGGCGGGGGAAGAGCCAGGGGAGCTCCCTCTGGCCCCTCCCATGCCTCGGACAGCCACCCCAAGCATCGGAGGGGAGGGGAGCAAATTTGTGAATTTTTCATATTCACGGTGTTCCTGTTCCACTAACCTGGTGAATATGGCGGGAACAGCTGTATTTATAATTAGACGGTTCCCTGCCCCTAGGCTTACAATCTAAAATCTTCTAAATCTTTTAGAAGGAGAGACTTTGTTAATGTTTCATTTTGGCTGTACTTTTTAATTGGCATAAACTGTAAATAGAATTGGAAATAACAAAGCTTGTGATGATTAAAAGTTAGCCCACCAACAAAAGGGTTAGTAACAATGGTATTTGAAACATCTACTGATTTTGTCTGATATAGGATTTAATTAATTTGTATTTATTACATTTGGATTATGTAATAGAGACATTATAAAAATGTATTTGTTTTGATGAAAGGAGGCACTGGATTGGACAAAATATTTTTTTTTAAAAAAAAAAAAAACCCTGGTAAGGTTGGCTATTTGTTTATCAGGTGCTTCAGCTACAGGTGTGGAAGAATGTCTGCGTCTCAAAAAAGAAAGGGAGCACCCCTTGTAGCTCTGCACAGTCAACTTTTTTTTCAAACAGTGCTTAGGGAAATAAGAGGAATAAGGAGAATGCTAAAAGCCAGGTCAAAGGCCCTTGATGTGGAGACTGGGATGCCAAATGACACAGAATGTTTTGGACAAAATGAGGAATGTGGGCTGGAAGAGGCAAACTGACTGTTTCAAGACCTGGATAATGAGGAATTGCAAGATATATTGTCAAGTGATGGAAAGGAAAAAGGATATTTTGTGGTGTTAATATCAGGTGAAGAACCATGGGAAAAATGTGAAGTAAAATTTTTGGAAGTAGAAGCCAGAGGCTACGTAATGCTTCTAAGGGATGAATAATAAGGTTCCTTTGAACATGTGGATGAAGATCAGGCTACTATGACAGAGAATTGTATGAAAATTCTAAATGAGAATGTTAAAGCTGTGATGAAGAAGAGCATTGATGAGACTGAGGGAAAAGACTGGCAACTGATTACTGAGGAGCATGAATTTAGATGGGGAGATGTGGAAATTAAGCCAAACATATGTATTGTTAATTGGACTGGGTTTGCCTTGATCCATATTTTGTCAGCTTTTTTTGGGATGGGGGAAACCTTTGTCAAAATAAACATATAATTAGATTAAATAGGGTTTATAGGGCACTAATTGAGGATTAATTTATGCATTAATTTTAATGAGGTGATCAACAAACATATGCTACTGTTTGATTTAAAACGAGAATATAATTTTGTATTAATGAAGTATATTAAGTTTTTATTTTAGGTTATATTAAGAGAAAAATTGGAGCTATGCAATGTGGACAATGGATTCGCCTAATGTTTAATTTTAATGTTTAACTATTAAATTTCAGGGAAGTGAAAGTGAAGATAGTCATTAATGAAGCTTATTATTTGAACTTTGAAGAGAGGAAAAAAGTTTTGTTTAAATGGAATTAATTATTATCAGCTATTATTAATAGATAGATACTGGAAAGCTAACTGTGGATTAACTCTTATAAGGCAAGTATAAGACTCATGTATACATCTAGAAATGTAGGTTAAAAAATTGACCCAAAAAAACTGAGTCGACTTATCCACAGATCAATGTTAAGTACTGTACTTTAAACCATATACATATATATATATTGCTCTGGAAGGACTTCTACTCTCTCATCCATCCAGCCTTTAGTGTGAGCACAAACAGTTATGCCTGCTGGAATTTTGTAAATTCATTGGCATTTTTTTCCTTCGCTTTGTCTTTTACATCCTTCATTACATGCTCCTAAGTTTTACCCCCAACTTATCCACGGTTCCTATCAAAATCTGTAATTTTGGTCCCAAAATCTGCCCTCGATTTATAGTTGAATATATACAATAATTTTTACTTCATTAAATGCTGATATATAGAAAAAAGTAGTTTTTTTCTGGGTTTTTCAGTCTATGTGGCCATGTTCTAGAAGAATTTAATCCTGACGTTTTGCCAGCCAGCATCTGTGGCTGGCATCTTCATCTTTCTCTGGGTTTTAATATTTTTGTAACTATGCCTTAAAGACTGTACATTCTGATGAAAGGAAATAATAATAAAAAGTCACAAAATTTTATTCTCGGGGGGGGGCAGATATCAGTGCCCCCCTTCCCCAACATACATCAGCATACAGTGCTGTTATCAGAAAATGCATATTGACAGATTAAGAAGCAAGAGCCTAAAGAACAATTCAAAATACAAGAAATATGGTCAGGATTCATATTTATTATTTTTGGAACTACTGGCCAGGGTTTCAAAACTAGGATTTCAACATATGTATTACAGTTGGCGCTCCTTATCCATGGATTTTTTTTATCCACGGATTTGAGCATACACGACTTGAAAATATTCCCCAAAAGTATAAATTTCAAATAGCAAACCTTGATTTTCCATTTTATATATGGGACACCATTTTGTTGTGCCATTCATTAAATTTAATGGGACTTGAGCATACATGGATTTTGTTATCCATGGAGGGTCCTGGAATCAAACTCCAGCGGATAACAAGGCCCCACTGTATTAGTATACAGATCTAATCTTTATCGCTGTGCTAACTTAAAATATGTGCTACTGATGTTATAGCCCAA
This sequence comes from Urosaurus nigricauda, assembly GCA_034509955.1. Taxonomy (NCBI): domain Eukaryota; kingdom Metazoa; phylum Chordata; class Lepidosauria; order Squamata; family Phrynosomatidae; genus Urosaurus; species Urosaurus nigricauda. Next base: position 45,040,527 of record JAOEGL010000003.1, read on the forward strand.
GAATCAAAAACCTATGCGAGGAATTGCATGTGTAGCACAGCTCCCAAGTCTTTCTTCTAGAAGTAATTTGTAATGCTGCAGAATAAATTGTTTCCCAAAATTCAAAAGGGCTTTGTGAGAGGATCTGGATATACAGTTGGCCCTCCACATTTGTGGTTTTGACTTTTGTGAATTTCATTATTGACAGATTTGATTAATATGCTCTCTCTAAGAATCTCTAAGGTCCTCTAGTGTGACTCTGTTTTCAACTTCTGCCAAAAGTCATGCTGGAAGACTTAAAGATTCCTAGAGAGAACACTTCTCTAGGCCCTCCAGCACAATTTCATGGTCAAGGACTGGCAGATCTTGACCACAAATTGCCATGGAAGACCTAGACCTTCTTAGAGGTGTCATCTCAGGTTTAAACAAGTTTTTTTTTAATTTGCGGTTTTTCCACTTTCAGGGAGCCTGTGACCCTAACCTTAGCAAATGTAGAAGGTCCGCTATAGAACAGTAGCCACCTAATTCTCTGGAACACTGTACTTTTCCAAGAAGCACAAAAAATATGTTTCCTACCAAAATATTTTGGTATGTACACATTCTAAAACACTTCAAAGAATATTGAACAATTTCAGTTAAAGTTTGATCAATTATATTTTAATTAAGTGACCACATCTAGTTTTACTGAAATGCATATGCTTTCTCTAATATCAAGTATAAACATGTAGAAATGGTGAAAAATAGCACCACTAATTGGCATAAAAAATTATTCAACCATTCCAGTCTATGAATAGATTACATGGATTACATTATTCCCCTCCCCCATCTAGTCTTGCACAATTTATACTGCAAGGCAAAAAGTAATTTTATTAATGGGGAAAAATAAGTATATACAACCTGGAGGGTGCACAAGCAAATCATAATCAGAGGGAGTCCTGTTGAGTCCTGTGATATGTTTCAGATTCTCTCTCACAGGAGGCCGTGCAGGTGGTAAAGGTATTGAGACCGTCGATTCAAAGGCTTCCCCTGAACAACAAAAGTACCCTTTTCAAAACAGTAATAATACAATAATAATGGCAATTATAGTAGTAATAAAACAGTAATAATAAAAAGTGATATTTTTTCTCTCGACCTGAAGGAACAAAGATGAGAAGTCATACCCATTTCTGGCTGTTTCAATCGTTTCATCTCAGAGGCAGAGTTGTGAGTTTCAGTAATTATTCCAGAGCATTGACCATTCTCACATAGACTGAAAGCAGAGATAAACAAATACACACACTTTGATGTTAGTCACATGAAAACAGATGATTCACCAGGATGACCATTAATTCATTAAGCCATCATGATCCTAACATTTAAAATTAGCCCTATCTGCTCACTTTAAAAACGTTTTGTCAGATGCAGATATTAAATATAAAATTAAGATCAAGGCAACACAAAATAGTTTTTAAAAAAGCTTTTAGAGAGTATACTTTTTTTTAAAAAAAGTCAGTACTTAACTTGTTTACTTCTAACAGAAAGGTAGAAACATCTGTCAAGATCCTACATGGGAGATGTAGCTTCAATCCATTTTCTAATCTGACGTAAAAACCACACTGAATACATCACACTAATCAAAGGAATTGTTTGGCACTGGTGAACAAGACACTAAGGGATGATGTGTCTGCCCCGTTCCTGCCAGGAGGATGTACTGTAGCAAGCAGTTATGACATAACGCCCTGCCACTGAATGGTTCACAAAATCTTGCTGGAAGAAGGGAGCTGGACATGTCACAATATTGTTGTGATCGCAAATGCAAATACCAACATTTACAAGGTCATTAATTCCATATTATTATATTCAAAATACCGAACAGGTAACAGCCAGCTAGCATTTTCTGCCAAACAGGAATAAACCAGCAGAATTCAACAGAAGTATCACCTACTGACAGTTCTATTTACCAGAATATAATGTCTTATTAAAAGGGATGTGGTAGCTCAAGTGGTTAAGACACTGACTCTGTTGACTGCAAGATCAGCAGGTCAGCAGTTTGAGGCCTGGGTGCCACATGATGGGATAAACTCCCATCATTAGTCCCAGCTTCTGCCAACCTAGCAGTTCAAAAGCATGCAAATGCAAATAGATAAAAAGGTACCAATCCAATGGGAAAGTAAACAGCGTTTTGTGCAATCATGCTGGTCACATGATCACAGAGTAGTCTCTGACAACGCTGGCTCTTTGTTCCCTAAGGTCAGACAGGACTTGACATCCTTGTCAATGGGGAATACCTTTAGCCTAATGTCTTATTACACCACATGTATAAAATTCTCTGTTGAACATTGAACATTACAATATAGACACATGTATTAATGACAGGTCTCAGGAAAGTAGATGGCTAAAACTAAATGTATACTGAAATTTTAAAGCACGTCAGTGTATGAACGTGTTGGTTTTTAAAAAAAATCAATACCTAGCTTTACAGAAAAAAATAGAAAGAACTACAATTCCTGATTCTTGTTTTTTGACTTTAAGCCTTTATCTTCAAATGAAGTACAGTGGTCCCCCGGGTTACGAAGGTAATCCGTTCCGGATTACCTTTCGTAACCCGGAAGTATTCATTTCCCGGGGGACCGCTATTTCCAACGGACCGCGTGGCCGATTTAAAGGGGCTGCGCAGTTTCTTTTTCCGTATCCTGGGGGATCCTTCGGATCCGGGGGGAATTTTAGCGGTCTCTCCGGTTTCGGATCCCGGGGATTTCGTTCCCCGGGGCATTCGTAAACCGGGGGACCACGGTACAATGAAATTTTAACCAAACACCTGAAATTTGACAATGATATCCATTTGATAGCAGCAGAAATAAACTGTTAGAAAAAGACTTGACAAAACTCAGAAATATATATAAAGCTATTCTGCTATGTAACCAACAAAATAAAATGAGGTGCTTTCACAATAAGACAAAGTCTATCTTCCCATATCTAGCTCTAAGCACACATCCAATCAGAAATAATCTGAATTTGTAATTATCACATATATTTCTAAAAGGTGAGATTCTATGTAGATAAATAATTAAATTGCAATTACTAAATGCTAATGCAGATACTTGAACTAAACTTTCTGATTCACAACAAACACCCTTGACATACAGTGTTGTTGTTTTTTTAAAAAAAAGGGGGGGGGTTAAAATAAAATAGAGGATACAATATACAAGATTACCCTTGAAACAGAATCACACTAACCACTTACTATTGTAGTGTTGTTGTTTTTATTTAGTATGAAAGAAATAGCTATGGTTCCCTTAATCTGAAGTATTGGATCAACAGAATTAAACCCTGTTACACAATTATGCTAAAGTATAAAATCTACTTTAGTAGGAAACATTTATTAAGCCAACCAAAGGAGCACAGAAATGCACACAAGCTTTCAAAACCTCTAGATCTTTTTATCAAGCTAGATGCTGCAAAATGACATTTTGAATGGTGCCTTCATGGTCTTAGGAGTTTATCACATGGTGCACTGCATAGTCTTAGGAGTTTATCACATGGGGCACTAATGTTTCAGAAGTGCTAGAAGTGGGATCATCTGTCACGCTTCTGAAACATTATTGAGGCTTCCTGCTTTCTTTACGTCGCGGAAGCATTTGTGAGGAAGCTTCAGAAAAGCCATTTTTATTAACAAGATCTTTCGTTAATAAAAATGGCTTTTCCAAGGCTTCCCCACAAACGCATCAGCAATGGAAGAAAAGCGGGAAGCGTCTGTGATGTTTCAGAAGTGCGAAGGATGATCCCACCTCCGGTGCTTCGGAAACGCTTGGGCAACACTTCAGAAACATTTGGGCAGTGGTAAGTGCCCCGTGTGATAAACTCCTTAGTCATGAGTTAATGTGGAAGGAACAGTTTGTAAGACATTGACATCACCCTGATTGGTGTCTTGAAATAACCTTACCGAATATGAGGCTTTATATTATGACAATGAGGTGACTGTGAGGTCAAAGAAACAGGATGGGATGAAGGAATCTTGTACTCATCTTCTTCTACATTTTCCCTTGGTTTCTCAGGGAGAGAATTTATAACAGGAACAGATGACCTCAAGAAAAAAGTATATCAAACCCTGATAAGTCTTCTTAGTTACAGTAAGCATACATATCACATTTATGGATGGGTCAAATGAAATCTCCCAATTTATTTTTACAACAAACCCACAATGTGAGATACGATGACAGACAGTTTGCTCTCCCTTTTCACCTCCTTTCACAAGGCTGGCTGAAAATCAGAACCTTTCATTTCTGCTTTTGGTTGGCTATACCTGGCCATATCAAACCTATCCAAAATTGTAGTTTATTTTAACTGATTAATTTTAGCTTCATAAACTCAAATATGAAACTGGGTGGTCTTGATGCTAATCAGAGTTGAGACTAACAGTTTTCATCATAGCAAACTGGTTAATCAAGAGCAGAAACTAAAACTTTTAGCATCTGTATGGGAAGAGGAAAGGGAAGAAATAACATGAACCCAAGAGAGGGAATACAGATGTTACACTAATCCACACCTCACTAAATCATAGCTTAATCTGGTATCCAATGACTAATAAAAGGTGGCTCAGGAGGCTTTCTGTCAAAGTAGAGCTTTAAACCTACAGTCACTTGATTCAAATACAAAACACATAGTGGTGCTTTCCAGGAAATGGAAACACCATACAATAAAAGTATGCAATTAAGTATATAAAAATCCCAGTCCTCATGCATTTATCTAATAACTATTCATTTCTCTATCAGACATGCAAAACTGAAACTCCTTGTGTTTCTTCAACTAAGTATTAAGGTTGTGAGGCCACCAGACAGTGAGTTTTAACACAGTAATTTTCTTCAAAAGAATCTGAAGGATACAATGTAAAAGCACCAACATTAAAACACAGGAACATGGCACTGAAGAACTTGATATTTTATAACCCATTAAGAAGTAGGACTGTGCATTAGTAAGTTCTATACTCAAAATGATTACCATTTTACTGAAATAATTAATAAAAGAACTCATAATTAAAGGTTAAACTATATTTGTGATTGCCATGACAATACACTTTGGAATAAAAGAAACTATAACTAGGTAGCTTCATAAACCAAAAAAGAAAGAAAAAAGGGGGGGAAAAGGAAAAAGCAAGGAAAGAGAAAGAAAAAAGAGTGACCGGGGTGGGATAGGGCAGGGGAGAATTAAGAATTTTATGAAAGAATATCAGAATCAGCTATACAAAGATTCAAAGTGTAGTGTTTCAATTTATTTTTACTAAAACACAATTATTTTAGGAAAATTCAACAAAACTACAGACTTAAAACTGGTTGCAGAGGAAATAAGTGCATTAACATAAAATGAAAATTAAAAAATCCCATGGTATATTTAATGAAATCTGCCCACTTCCACTTTTATTACCTTAGAGATAAAATACATTACATGAAAATGTGTGTAAAAATCGCCTTAAAAGTGAAGAGTAGCTAGAGGCAACACAAGTGATGGATGAGTTCCAGAGCAAGAGAGAAGGGAAAAGAAGGGGCGCATTTATCCAGCAACTGTTTTGCGCTCAAGATCACTCTCAAGAATTTTCAGACACACACCTCATGTGTGCAAGGTGTCTCAGGTCAGATTTCATTTTCATTTGTCATTCAGTTGCTAATCAAATTGTAGAATGTGGTATCATCATATGTTCATCTTTAGGCACTGTGCTGAAGTTACATGTTTTTAAAAGCAAATGTGGAAGACATTCAATATACGTTATATAAAACCTGAAGTTCACAAGACCCTATACGTTACTAATTTCTTCAGCTTTAAAAAATTACATTTTAAAAACTATGAATCAGAAAACATGTTTTATTTACAGTGATTGGACATAGAGCTCCCCAGTGAATAATGAAATCAATGAATGTGAAATTTCTGTGATGCAATATTTAACCACCTTCTGCAGAGGGAGCCAAAGGATATCATATAGTTGAATCAAAAACAGACAAGAGGTTTGTGCCTCTTGTCTGTACCCCAGCCAAATATGCACATTTGAAAAACATTAATTTTACTTTGCACACAAAACCAGAAAACAAACAAACAAATAAGAAACAATGACATAAATAAAACATGTTTCAACTAAATATCCAATCATAGAATCATAGAATCATAGAATCATAGAGTTGGAAGAGACCACAAGGGCCATCCAGTCCAACCCCCTGCCATGCAGGAACTCCCAGTCAAAGCATCCCCGACAGATGGCTATCCAGCCTCTGCTTAAAGACCTCCAAGGATGGAGACTCTACCACACTCCGAGGGAGTGTGTTCCACCGTCGAACAGCCCTTACTGTCAGGAAGTTCCTCCTAATGTTGAGGTGGAATCTCTTTTCCTGCAGCTTGCATCCATTGCTCCGCGTTCTGGTCTCTGGAGCAGCAGAAAACAAGCCTGCTCCCTCCTCAATATGACATCCCTTCAAATATTTGAACAGGGCTATCATATCACCTCTTAACCTTCTCTTCTCCAGGCTAAACATCCCCAGCTCTCTAAGTCGTTCCTCATAGGGCATGGTTTCCAGACCCTTCACCATCTTAGTTGCCCTCCTTTGGACCCGCTCCAGTTTCTCCACATCCTTTTTGAATTGTGGTGCCCAGAACTGGACACAGTATTCCAGGTGGGGCCTCACCAAAGCAGAATAGAGAGGCACTATTACTTCCTTTGATCTAGACACTATACTTCTATTGATGCAACCTAAAATAGCATTGGCCTTTTTAGCTGCTGCATCACACTGCTGACTCTGCACACACTGCACACACTGCACACACTGCTGACTCATGTTCAACTTATGGTCTACTTGGACTCCTTGTCAAATCCAAGTTTGGAATCCAAGTTTTGACAAGATACTAAATTGATTGGTATTAACTGCCGCCACCCCCACTCCCCAACTTCTGCACTTAGTAATTTTTTTCTGATGGAAAAACTGGAGAATATGGGGAAAATGTGATGAAATCTTATTTTTCTTTGTATGGAAGTTTCACTTATTCAAAATGCACTAACTGCATGGCATGAAAATGTATATGTAATACTGGGAACAGAATTAGAGAAATAGCATTATTGTTCATCATGATAATAATACACTTTCTAAGAATTCATTTTTTCCTAGTATGGAATTAAAATCTCTCTTTAGTATAAAGCATACTCACAATTTTGTATGCATAATTCTAAGCCTTTCCTAGGTTTTAAATTTCAAAAACATGCCAAATAGTACAGTTTTATATGCTACATTATTAATGAAGTACTCCATGTTACTATAGCAATGAAAATAAGTTTGATTAATATAAAACAATTATTGCACATATATTTCAATTTTTTACCAGAAAATCTGTTGTTTTTTCTGTTCAGTAGAGGACACTTGCTGGATCCTGACTACACGTATGCACAAACATGGGGAGATACATGGTCTAATCTGTACTGCAGTTTGATAGTCCATGGCTCAGTGCTATGGAATCCTGGATTTGTAATTTGTTTTAACACCAGAGCTCATTCACACGGAAGGCTAAATATTTCAAAAAACTACAAAATCTCAGAATTCCATAGCACTGAGCCAAGGCAGTCAAAGCAGTGTCAAACTGCATTATTTTTGCAGTGCAAATCAGACCTTATATCTGTCCACCATCCCCTACCCCCTGCTACTTATTACCTTTCATACAATTCAGTAGTGGGTTTTGAGAAAGAGATAATGTAGGGCAGACAGTCCAGTGTGAGGAATGTATTCTGGGGGCTGTCCAACTTGGTTTAATTATAATGGGCAAAAACCAAATTAGTCCCAACAAGGCTAGATTCACTGAATCAACGGGAACTCATCAAGTCAATACTACAGTCAGCCCTCTGTTTTCGCGGGGGGATCCGTTCCAGAACCCCCCCCCCACCAAAATGCATACTTGCCAATATTCAAGCCCCATAGGCTCAAATGCGGTGTGTGTCCGTGAGTGTGCACTGCAGGGCCGTGCCCTATGGAAACTTACGGAGGTCACCCCTCCGTGAATACTTAAGACCATAGAGCTCAAGTCTGCGAGAAAGGAGAGGCGACTGTATTTCTTTGACTCAGTGGGTCTACTTTAATAATGCTGACTATTGCATCTGAACAGATTACATTTAAGCTTTAAACTTGGTCTGAGAATTTTCAGTGTAAAGTACACTAAGCTCATTGTGCGAAACTCTTCATTTGCTGGACATACCCAGTATTTCTGATCAATGGGTTGGGTCCATGCTCAGTGATTCATTGAGTAAACTTACTGAAATCAGTGAGACTCTAACTATGACTAACATGAGTTCCTCCCTCACAAACCTAACTTGTTTGCAAAAATTATTATTATTATTAATAATAATAATAATAATTTAAGTTGCAAATTGATTCATCATCACTTTATACACAGGTACTGGTGCAGATGTAACCATCTTCCCTTTTGAGCATGCAACACCCACCTCAATTTCTATGTGTGTTATTCAGAAGTAAGGCACGGTGAGACATCTTTCTGGGCTGTTCTATGTAACAATTTTTGAGGCAACAAACCAAATCTCAGCATCACCCAATGGCTTCCAATGCTTTAAATAGCCCATTCCTCTGATTACCAGCAGAAAATGTCAGAAGAAGGGGTCCAACCCTAGGTGAGAGGTCCCAACCTTACTATAAACTGACAATCATTCTTATTAACTGTACAGTGACCCCTTCCCATCCATGGAGGTTCACTTCCACTCATCCCGCCAGAGATGGGAAGAAATGAAGACTGTAGCACCCCATATTATTCAATAGGCAGCGATATGCACATACTATCATTGAATAATATGGGGTGTGGTGAGCTACGGATGCTTTAATCCACCAACTGCTACCCCAAAAATGCAACAGGCCCATTGTACAGTCCGCTTTATTACTATAAATAATTCATAACAATGAACACAACTATAAACATAGCTATAAATACTTCATAACAAAAAAAGCATACTCTCCAACCAAAATGAACATCTCAATAATTCTTATCCTCAATCTTAAATCTCTTTCATGGATTTCAGACAAAGGAAATTTTGCACAAATCGAAGTAAGATTATCAACTGCATTATGCATTAATACATAATTAAACTGCTCTTTATTTTGTGCACTTCAAACATTCATCAGTTACCTCAATTTAATACAGTCGAAAATTAAAAACTGATAATGTGTTATATAAAATGCCTTGCAAAACATTACAGGAGCAAGGCTTAGTAGACTCAAATAACATACTTATACCAACAGTACCTTCAGAACAATTTGATGGAAGTTGCTTGTTTTGAAATTTTAGTCTCTCAATAGGTCAAGTCCCATATTTGAACTAGGAATCAACCTACTCTCAGAGAACAACAAGGATCAATGTAAACCCTCATCTAGTCTTATTTATTGTATATCATGTTATATCTTATGATTTTTAGATTGTACATCATGGGCAGGTTTTATGTTGTTTTGATGATGTTGTAAAGTGCTGTAGAAAACTTACGGAGCAATAAGAATAAGAATAAGAATAAGTAGTAGTAGTAGTCTGGTCAATTATAGAGGAAGACAAGTTGCTAATCTGTAACTGTAGTTACAGTGCTGATCTGTGAATTCACACAAATGGGGTTATATGTGCCTGTGCAGTGCATCATTTGGAACCTTCTAGAGCTATTATGAAAGTGTTTTAGTGGTAGCCCCAACCACATTCCACACAATTATCTAGCACACTTCCCACCTAAACCATCAGTTCCCTGGATGTCGAAGCAGCAGCCAAGGATCTAAGGAGAGACAGAACATGAGGAGGGAAGGATGAGTGGTGTGAGTTCACCTATGACAGTGATGGTGAACCTTTTCAAGACTAAGTACCCAAGCACAGTGGCATTCCTGCACCGGCTGCCACCAGGTGCAGAACCTCTGGGGGGGAAACACGCAGGGAAAAAATGGAGAACCTGACCAAATAAAAGTTCAGAATGAAAAATAAAACATAAAAAACCCACTCATATAAATATTAAATACATCTTTCTCAGCCCTGCTCAAAAAGGAGGACGTTTTAGACAGCCTCTGGACAGGAGGTTGAAAGGGAAGAGTGTAAAAAGATTAATGAGGCTACCGTCACTGTGGCTGAAGTTAGAGGTTCAAATCATCTTGCAGAAATAAACCGGTCTGGAACCACTTGCTCAGTGCTAGGAAATCCTGGGAATTGTAATTTATTGTGGAACCAGAGCTCTCTGGCTAGGTATTCCACAAACCTACAAATCCTAGGATTCTACAGCATTCAGACATGGCAATTAAAGTAGCGTCAAACTGGATTATTTCTGCAGTGTGGATGCAGCCCTAACACCAGTGGCTGAATATCACTATTTTGGGGGATTTTGGATGTTACTGTACTTTGTGATATGGTCACCATGAGCCAGCATGTCAAACCACTTTGAATAAATCTTGCTAAGAAAATCCTGTATCAGGTTTATTGTAATTAGTTCTCTAGGAGATCAGAGTTCAATTCCCCATGAAATCATAGAAACCGACCGGGTATCCTTGGTCAAATCACACTCTCTCCGCATCAGAGAACAGCAATGGCAAACCCCCTCTGATGAAACTTGCCAAGAAAACACCATTATAGGGTCACCTTAGGGTTGCCAGAAATGAATTGAAGGCACATAGCACACACACTCATCCAAGTATGGGAGGAAGAGGAGGAAGTACCTTGGGGGCAGGACTTCTGGCCAGAAGGGGCAGGACATCTGGCCAGAAGGGTCATGCACTGCCTTCCTTATCACAGCTCAGTTTACCAGAGGACAACTGGGCCATGGGAAGGAGCCAGCCTGGCCGAGTGCACCTCCCTGCTGTGGCTGCCATATATCCTCTAACACAGCTTTGCATGCCAGAAAAGGCACAAGTGCCACAGGTTCACCAACAGAGACCTATGACCCCTCTAAAAACTACAGTTCGGTAAACAATCTGTGTTTCTTTGTTATCCCTGACTCACACAAATACTACTAACCACAGGAGATAGGAGTGTCATGTAAGACATGAAAACAGTATGGCTCTCCAAAAATCAGAATCAGCCCTGGATCTCACATCTTTTCTGCGGTTTGATGAATGTCAAAGGCTGTGATCATGTAAACACTCTGCAAATAGCATCCAAAGGCAAAACCCTGAAAAAGGCAGATGATGCAGCCATAGCCCTTGTGGAATGGCTGCACACATGTTCTGGATAGACTCTCTTGGTCATTTTGTGGGCCAGCTGAATAGTGTAAATTACCCACTCTGAGAAGCACTGCAAATGAACAGGCAGTTCTTTGTGGAGTCGAAGGCTTTCATGGCCGGCATCCATAGTTTTTTGTGGAGCTTTCAGGCTATGTGGCCATGTTCTAGAAGAGTTCCTTTCTGACGTTTCGCCAGCATCTGTGGCTGGCATCTGGCGAAATGTCAGAAAGGAACTCTTCTAGAACATGGCCACATAGCCCGAAAGCTCCACAAAAAACTATAGGCAGTTCTTTCTTCCCTAAGGGGAACCAACAAAAAGTCTGTAGTAATTGTGGAAACCTGCAGTTCTTCTGACTCTTCTGACATTAAGGAAAAGAAGGGACCAGTCTAGCTCTGAGGTTGAGTTCTGCATCAATTCAGGCAATACAATGTCCTGATAGAGGTGAAAAGCTGTCATTACGTTTGGTAGAAAGGAAATGTCCAGTCTAAGGATGACGTTGTCCCTGTGAAATTTCAGATAATGTGGGTCTGTCCTTAGAGCATAAAATTCTTCTTCCATTTTGGGCTGATGCAATAGCTACCAAGGAGGCTGTCTTCCAGGTGACGAGACAGACAGGATGCTAGTAGTTTAAAAGGTTTCTTTGAGAGTTATGAGAGGACTAACTCCAAGTTCCACTGAGATGCAGGGTCTGACAATGAAGGATGAAGGTTCTTATAAACTCTAAGGAACCTTTCAATCAATGGGTTATGGAATCAGGAAGGCATGTCAATGATCTGGAAGTCAGATGAAATTGCTATTTAAAAAAAAACCTGGAAGAAGGGAGGAGGAGACCTCTAGCAAACACACAGAGAGGAAAACACCAGCACATGGTTGATCTGTGCCTGCTCTTTCCTGCACTTGTACTCATAGGAGCACTGAGTGGCAGGCCTATGCACTGCAGCAATAAGCTGCTTGATGGCACTGGCGAGACAGGTTACACCTTCCAGGCAGTGAACTTGAGCGAGGCCAAATCTGGGTGCCTCACTTGTCTGTCATGGATTGAGGAGATCTGGGTGGTAAATCAGCTTAAAATGGTTGACCTGAGCCAGCTGAAAGAGCAGAGTGAAGTATGGCGGCCTGGGCCACAGCAGTGGGATCAACATGCACTTCACCTTGTCTCTCTGGACTGTTTTTTTTAAAGGGTGGGGAAAACATGGAGAAACTGTCCCCCATTCCCTAGAAGACATTTTTGTTTGTTTTTAATGGTAGTGGATGCAGTGGGGGGAAGCCCTTGTCCAAGATCTCCAGTGAGGCTAATGTGGCCCCCTACCCTTCCACACTTGCCTATCCCTGCCATAGTTAGGAAAGAATACGAAAAATCCAAAAACTATACCTTATTTATCTGACTATACAGAAATTATGAGGTTAATTTACACTTATCCCAAAATTGCTACACCTGAGCTGTGCCTTTTCTACAAGAAAAAATAAATTAGCAAGCATAAACTTTTCCTTCAGCCATGAAAGTAAACCACAGTAACAAATGAAGCATAGACTAGGATTTACTTTCTCCTAGTAAAGATTCTTCCTTGAGAACAAATTATGTGAAATTATCTGCTAACTTGATTGTTTTATATAGTTTGATGAGTGGAAGGCTGGGTAGTTATGACAACTGTCTACAAATTTTACTCACATTCCACCACATCTAAAGTGTGATTTTACAACAGTTTGCATGCCTCACCAATTCTAGGTTTTGAATCTGACCAAACAAAGCTGCTTCCATCAAATGTAACTATGAATTGCCAGTCTATGGGATTCAAAGAAATCAGAGCACATTAACTTCCTCTTAGTATTTCTCCAACAAGGTTTTATCTAATTTTCTTGTGAAATATATAAAAGGCACATGCTTGATTCTTTTTTAAACCATTTAGAATCATTGCATTATTGTAGCTTTTAAGAGTATTATCAGAACTGATCAAGCTGACCCAAATTTTCCTCTCAGTTTATGTAGTCAATATGTTAAATTTTAAATTAAACTCACTTCATATTCAGCATGACTGAGGCAACTTGAGGAGGGGGTGAAAGTCGAGGTGGAACATCATATTCCTCATTACCTAGATGGCCATTTGAAAATAGCTGCAAGAGATGGATTTTGCTGTGTTATAACTTTCCAACAATGTGTAAGCATTATTTTCTGCACCCTCTAAGACCATTCCCCTCTACAGCTGTTAAATATTTACTTTACGTAAGTTCCTAAATCAATATAAACCTAAGAAATTGTGTCGTAAGTCTAATGCCCAAATGCTTTACACAGAGACATAATGTAAACAGGGTGTCCAAAAATTATCTTTACAATCTCAATTCTATATCCAATTGAAATTGTAAAGATAATTTTTGGACAGCATGTATATTTATTCTGGCATGTTGTTTCTGGCAATAATTAAATAAATCTATTTAAAAAAAAAACAATGAAGCCTATGGAGAATCATAAAATGAGTGAAACAGAAATTAACAGAAACAGCAAGCTATTGTAAGAATGAGAGATGGATACCTACAATGAATGAGCATTCTAGGAAGGCTGAACAATCCATAACTTTAAGCATTTAGTAGGTTTAGAAAGACATTCTTCTTTTGCAAGATTTGTGACTGCATAATCTTCAAATTAAACTAACAGTAGTGGTACTTTTAAAAAGAAAATTTAATAATCTGTTAATTATTCCTGCATTTTGGGAGTGAAAGGACAGGCCTAGCAACACCATCGGGCCTGGCCTCAAGTTGAAGAGCCCTCCCTCCATGTCATCACCATTTGGCCAAGGAGGGAGTGAAAGGGCAGGCCAAACTCCATAGGCCTGTCCTAGATTAAGAAGCAGAGCCCTCCCTCCATGCCATCTGCCTTGGTCCAGGCATCAGAGGGAGAGAAGAACTGCTGGACCTGATCCCCTTCTCAACCACCATTCCCTTCTCCTTTTGTGTTGTGTCTTTTTAGATTGTAAGCCTGAGGGCAGGGAACTGTCTAATTAAAAATAATAATTGTAAGCCACTCTGATAGCCTTTAGGGCTGAAGAGCGGGGTGTACATAAATAATGATGATGATGATGACAATAATAATAATAATAATAATAATAATAATAATATGTCAGAAGGAAAGGAAAGAACATTTTAGAAAGCACTTGAGCTAGTCAGAAACTGTTAGATAAAATTAAGCTTAGTGTATTGCACTGCCGATTACTTACCATGGCACTTTCTAGAGGCAAATCATGACGTCTGTGTTTTCGCAGGAATACTGGATCAGAACCCATTCGACAATGCCTTCCATTAATATTTGAACTTGCAGTGAGTCCAGGTTTAGGAGAACCATCACTTCCAGCTATTCGACATCCCACTACTTGATTAGTCCCACAAACCTCTCTGGGACACCAGGCTTCAAGTGGCATAGGCTGGTCTCTGGAAGGCACACTTTCAGGGAGATGTAAGTGTCTATTTAACCTGTTATCTGGAGGTATGGGAGGAGGCCTTTCTGGTGGTGGCGGAGGAGGATCTCGTACAGGAGGTGGTGGTGCAGGCAAAGGCTTGTCTTGTTTCCTCATCATGCATGGAGAAGACTAGGTAAGCAATATAAAGCAACACATCTTTAAGTACATATGTCACAAATTAAGTTTGAGATCATTATATTGAGATCTTTTCAGGAAAAAAAATGAAACAAAGTGGGCTTTTAATGCACTGGAGAACAATTTTAAAGAGATTATTTAAAAATAAGTTAAATAATGACTGGAAGATGTACAACAAAAGACCGCGACCACAAGTTCATGCCAATGGATATAGTACGCATCTATGACATTTATTGAAAAACAAAAACAAAATATTATTGACATCCACAACTCACACATCATTTCACGTCTGGTAAAATGACTAGAAGAGTATAAGCAATTAAATTTGAATCAAACAGCAGCAATATTATATATATATATATATATATATATATATATAAAACAAAACAAAATGGGCAGTGTGTTATAAAGAATTTGACATGAATGTCAATAATGTCAATGAGAAACTGCAGTATATCAGTTTTCCAGTATATTACATCACACTCATCATCTCAATTAAAAGTCAGGCCTCACCAGCAATAGCGACCCTTCAGTGCCAGTTTAAATGACAGTTAATTAAAAATATGATAGCAATGAGGAAACATTTCATGTACTTTGGTTGTTTAAGCATTGTGCAGCTAGAATTAAAATTAATTTGGAAACAGAACTGTCAAGTCTGTTATCAAAACACTGACAAAAGTAAATTGTGTGTTTTCACTGGTCATTCACAAACATGCAGCCTAATTGAGTTTTCAAAGTATGTCTTCAAAATTCAATTAAAAATCTATTTTAATAGTACAGAGGTCTTCCATTAAAATTCATATACTGGGATGTACTATTTTGCATATAATAGTACATAAATAGATTTATGAAATCAAACTTTCTGTTTTTAAAGGACAATGACTCTGCTTCAAGCATAAAAAGATCCTGCAGTTTTCCTTTTAAATAATTTAAATCATGTGCCCAAATCATTTTCATCTCAACTGCCATAATATCTGCATAAGTTACACTTGCAACATCCTAAAAAGGAGGCTAAACTACATTCGGGAAAATCTCCATAATGCATACATATGACAAATAATATATTGTCAGCATGCTGCTTCTTTGTATGCAGAGTTATGGAATGGTGGTGTATATAAAACTTATGGTTTTGTTGCTTTAAAGTGGTAGCAAAGCATAACACCTGACTAAAATACCATAAAGGCACCAATGCCCTCTAATCTTGGAAACTAAGCAGAGTCAGCCTGGCTATTATTTGTCTGGGAGAACAGCAAGAAGCCAAGTGCTTTAGGCCGTATTTCAGTAGGAACTAGCAAAACAACCTCTGAGTATTCCTTCCCTAAGAAAAGCCTATGCAATTCATGAGGTTGCTATTAGTCAACAGTCAACTTGAAGGCTTGAGGGCACAAACACACACACAAAGCATAACAATATTACAAGATGAAGGAAAAGGAGAAATTAGATCAGATTCCTACTGCTTTATCACACTAGGGGGCAAATGGGATTTAAACAAGAGTTAAATGAGGGTTAAACAGGAAATGCCCTATGTTTATCATAGGACATTTGCTGTTTAACTCTTGTTTAAACCCCGTTTGCTCCCTAGTGTGATAAAAATGCCAGCTTCTGTCAAGGTCTAGTTTATATTCCAGTGTTCTGCAATTATACTTGGAAGTTCTTTAACATAGCATTGTAGGGAGTCTGAGGTTTGTTGTAAAACTTACTGTCATGCCAACTTTGTATGAAACTCAGCCTGAAACCAGCAGGGCTATATTGTCTATCTACAAAATTAAATATCCCAGGGAAAGAAAATTGACTTTGTTGTGTTCTTCCCAGAGGACTTCTCAATTCTCATTTCTGTCTTTATTTTGAGATGAAATACAGACGAAGAAGAATCCAGAACGTGTTATAATTGTGAAAAGATTGAAATTAAGAAGCTGATTTCTTTGTTTTATCAAACATGTGAAACTCTTAAGTGCAGAATGCCTATCTCTTGGAAGATGGATAGACACAGGCCTTATTTTGCATGGCTAGCCACTCAAATGTTTAACCATCATGAATTTTTGTTTTATTTATTAGTTTGCAGGTTTTATTTTGTTATGCATATATTTTACATAAATCTAACTTGTTAGATTGGCTCTTTATGCTCTGAGATCTTCAGACATAAATGGGATAGAAATACTTCAGCAAACAACATGCACACAGGAATATTCACTGTGACCCATGATTCTACAGAGGCAGAATACTACACTGTGAATATGATGTGGGAAATAAAGGAGGACAAATTGATTGGATGATGGTTGATAGAATGGGGAAAAAGCAGAGAAGGTCAAGAAACAGTAGCTGACTTTGAAAGCAAATTACAATAGCAAAGCATAGCATCCAAACAAGAAAAATAAAGAAGGGAAAGTGAGAGGTCAACCATCAGACAATAAGAAACAGTGTGACTAACAGTAACTAGAACCAGTACCCAAAGGGAATACAGAAACACTGGCTACTGATCTACTAACAGCAATACTGAACTTCAAGGGGGAAAGGTTGGGATTTGGGACCGTAATCTGCCTTGTTTCCTTTGGATTTCCATGTTGTAATCTGCCTTGATTCCTTTGGAAAAGGTGAAATATAAATATATTATATTATTATTATTACTTTATTTGCATTGTGAAGTTTAGTACTTCATGAATGTTCTTTGTTGCTAAAAATCTAAAAGATAAAAATAGATACATTTAGACCAAACCAGAAGGATAATTAATCTGTTCCTCTTCGTCCTTATTATAGAACTCAATGCATTGCCTCACCATTCTGCTCCATAGATACATTGCATGGTAGCCTGCACCTAAAAGTTTGTAAGAAGGGCTAATGTGCAAAAAAGAACATGACAATCTCTCAGTGTCCCCAGTGTTGTAGACATCACACATAAGACATTTTGAATCTTACCTCAGAAGAGAATGTTAAAAATGAAAATGGCATTCCTATATTGGACTTACCTTTGGTGAACTAGCAGGGCTGGCACAAGGAGATCGACCAACTCCCTTCTGAATTAGGTCTAGTCGAGGAGGCACTGGTGGGAGGCTAAGATGAGGCCCTTGAAGAGGATCAGGAAGGGGTTTTCTTCTTTGAGCAAGTGGGGAAGATCCTGGGGATGTCACAGGGGAATTCTGTCTTTCATTACACTGCAATGTAAAGTATTCATAAGGGCAACAAATATGTAATTTTCATGGGTTAATGAGAATCTAAGACTGCAAGTTCTCATTTAAGACACCTATCCACTGTGACAGTGGACATTTATTAATATGGAAAGAAGTCATAGTTTACTTATTATGTTTCAAACCTGGAAAAATAAACTTATGTTAGTATTAGTATAACTGGAAAAATAAGCTTGTTACTATTATTTTATATATTATTATTTATTATATTATATTATAAATATTCCTTGAAGTTACTCCTACTGAAACCTAAAACACACCACAGCATCTGCTAGAACATTCTTTGAAAATCTACAGAACCCTCCTGACCATATCACCTTGAATTCATGTAGATACCAAGGGACTTTTTTTTTTCTCCACTTAGTCTGTACTTCCTAATATTTTGCCTGATGATCTCAATGAGAATCAGTTTTGGGTTAACTGAGCAGTCATCAATAAATCAGAGGAATGTAGATACTCATAGACAAAGTACTTCTCATATAGTTCAGAAAGCATGCCAACTAAACGTCCTCCCTCCCCCCCCCCCGAGCTATCTAACTACATATACAAAACTTGTATTGTTCTTAGCACTTCCTAGTTTGCTGTCACAGTAAATGGCCCCTCCTCTGAACAATCAATAATTGAACAACCATCTGCACTACCTGAACAACTATACTGCCACTACAGTAATGTATAATTTGGGACCATGTAATCTTTCTAGTTAGGTTTAGGTTTTTAAAAATAAATCTTAAGGTACTAATTTACAGAGTAGCTGACTAATTTTGAGTTGTTCACTAGAAAATAATAATTAGGATTGTTATACCCAAATTAAGTTTCCATTCAAGTGATTGAACGTAATCATTTCAACTACATATTACATTAAATGCACTTCTAACACATAACAGATGTGACAGACTATTCAAGATAGGTTAGGTTCAATTTGTGAGTGAACATGCAGCA
The DNA here is from genome assembly GCA_034509955.1 of Urosaurus nigricauda. Taxonomy (NCBI): domain Eukaryota; kingdom Metazoa; phylum Chordata; class Lepidosauria; order Squamata; family Phrynosomatidae; genus Urosaurus; species Urosaurus nigricauda. The sequence goes on from JAOEGL010000003.1 coordinate 45,059,404, forward strand.
AATCTGCACACTTGCAATTCAAAATGTGATTTTTTTCAGGTTTAAAGTACAACAAGTAATAATGTTTTTTTTAAAAAAAATAAAGAAATTTGGAAATGTGAAACACTCCTGGGCCAAAGCTTCCCCCCCCCCCCCCCCATTGCTAACTTATCTGTTATGGGAAAAAGTTTGGAAATCATGGGCCTTCCTACTCAGAAAAAAAATAGAATGTAACAAGGGATGTGAGGTAAATAAAATTATAGTTTTTGTGGGGTTTTCACGCTATGTGGCTATGTTCTAGGAGAGTTCCTTTCTGATGTTTCACCAGTATCTGTGATTGGCATCTTCAGAGAATGTCATTCTCTTCCTCCCTGCTGCATAGCCCTCTCCCTCCCTGCTGCAAGGCATTCTCTGAAGATGCCAACCACAAATGCTGGCGAAATGTCAAAAATTAACTCTTCTAGAACATGGCCACATAGCCCGAAAGCTCCACAAAAAAACTATGGATGTCGGCCATGAAAGCCTTTGACTCCACAAATAAAATTATGCTCATTGTGGAGAAACTAGATAGGAATAAATTTTTCTTCCTTTTTTATAAAACTATAGCCAAGGGTCATCCAATGGCATAATGGGAGAGTCAAGCCAGGGACATTACTTTGTGAACTACAATCTTATACAGTGCATAACTAAACCATGGAACTGCAAGATATAGTAATGGCCACCAAGATGGATGACTTAAATAGAAGGCTAGACAAATATTCATACAGATTAAAGACTAGACTATCAGTGGCTGCTATTCATGATGGTACTACATTACCTTTGGCATGAGAGGTAGTATGCCTGTGAATATGAAATGCTAGGGATTATATTTCTGAGGAGAGGAGTTTGGAGAACTTGAGGCACATCCATCACAGGTCATGTAATGTAAGGGGTAAGGGTAGCGGTGAAAGAATATCAGTGTTTATCAAAAAGTCAGAGAGGGCCAAGTAGAAATAGAGATAGGAACATTTAGGAAGAAAGGAATTTAGAAAGATCTGAACAGAGCCCGAGAGAATCTGAGAATGTCAAGAGTTTAGGAAATTCAAGTTTTAACTTGCTTGTTACATGATAAAACTTTGCTGGTTTTATTTTATGTCTCTTATGGTGGCTAATGATTCTGTCCATGGCTGGCTGAGTGGCAATGTCAACCCTGATCTTCAAAAAACTCCAAGCCCAGATGGATTACTGGCAGCATATTATAAGAAATTTGAAGATTAGATACTTTGAATGTGGGGGGAGTGCCTTCCTCCACATAATCCACCCTGCACACTTAGGTCGTCCGAGAAGAATTTGTTGCAGCCTAAGAAGACCAGATTGGCTATGGTGACCCAGAGGACCTTTTTATCTGCTGCTCCTAGGCTATGGAACAACCTTCTCAACAAGATCCATCATTACCACTCTAGAAACCTTTAAAAAGGTTGTTAAAATGGATCTCTTCCAGCAGGCCTTTCCAGATTAGCCTGTCCCTCACCGATATTGATAGCCCCATTCCCCCCTAGAAGCAGATACTTGTCTAGTCTCAAATCTACCTCTAATTTTAGAAAATCTGTATTTGAAATTTAAATTTATCTTGTTTACTCTCTATTTTTTTTTTTTTTTGGTTGTTGTTTTTATGCTCGAGGGAAGGGTTGGTATATGGGACTGTTTGTAACTGTGAATTTTTATTCTTATAATATTTTACTGTTATATTTGTGTTTAATCCACCTTGATTCCTTTGGGAAAAGGCGGAATATAAATAAATTTAATAATAATAATAATAATAATAATAATAATAATTTCAACCATTAAAAATTGTGCATATTGGAAAAATTAGATTCTTGATTGAATCACAGTCAAAATGCCTAGCAACATTAAGGAAATAACTTAATGGTCATTTGAGTAAGGTAAACATAGTTAATTAGGAAGTAAGTATAAATTCCATGTAAATAACAATTAAATGATTTTTGTCTTTCTTGTTTGTCTTCCCCCCCCCTATTTAACATTGTATATTGTTAGTGTTGTTGTTATTATTATTATCATTTTATTTATATAGCACTGTAAATTTACACAGTGCTGTACATACAATCTTATGGTTAGACATATCCCTGCCCTAAGGCTTAGTGGTTAGTTTGTATTGTTGGTTGATTGATATTTTTTGTTTATATGTTATTTTTATTGTTTATTTGTTACTGTTTAGGGTTTTGATTCATTCTCTTTTTTCTGTGCTATATATATTTGTGTGTGTGTGAAAATAAAATTTAATAAAAAAATTAGATTCTTGGAGGAATGCCTATATTACAGTGATTCACAAAGAAAAACAAAAGCAGAAAGATCCTGTTGATCTGTTTATGTGTATGAAAGCACATTCACATACACATATGAACAAACATATAGAACCCATCTCAGTAACATCTAGGAATGAAGACTAACCACACACATCTCTTTTGTATCTAGGTGCATTCATCCTATATGGAGAACAGACAGCTAAAGGTTTTATGTGTAACAGCTAAAAGTTTTATTGGTAATCTGCAAAGGAAGCATAGTTATGTAAGCATGAAAACATGTTAGTGATAAATACAAGACGGGAAAAAATGTAAAAACAGAACATTTACACATACCAATAAGAGTCAGATTGTGGTATTTTTATCTAAATAAAAATATAACCTCTGTATGTGGCAGCAATAGGAAAGGCAAATTACATGCTAGAAATTATTACTGGTAGTAAAGAGTCTGAAACAGAAGTATCTGTATTATCTATAAGCAATGATACAGTTGCTCAGCCATCAAATATGAAACACAAACCCTACTTCAGATTTTCCAAAAAGGGTCAGAATAGAGTAACCAACATGGTGAAGGCCTTCTCTAGAAAGACAGTTTATACATTTGTAGATTCTTAAGTTTGGAAAGTAAAGGCTGTGAAGAGAGGGCTGGAAGATATTTGTAATATCATATAATGGAAGAAAAGCACCCTCTCTCCCAATAATAATAGGATATGGAGACAATTTATGAAATTAGTTGGTAATAAATTCATAGCACAGAAGAGAAAGTACTTCTCTACACAACATGTAAAGTTATGGCAGCTGATGGCAAGAGGTAATGTGACAATAGCTTTGAAAGGCTTATTAGATCTGTGGATCTCTAGAAAAATGCCCTTAAAATTAACCACAACAGCAAAATGAAATACCAGTTGGTATAAAGTGGAAAGACAAGGGTGAAGAGCACTGCTTCCATCTTCTGGTTGGTGCTTATAAACAGATTGCTAAATTCATATACTTATTTTGTCAGGGTTCTTATGTTTCTTATTTGTTGGGGTTCTATCAAGTTCTATCATAACCCGAGGACTAAAATGATTTCATATAACAAAAGCTTGGCATATATTTTATCTAACTATGAAAGAAAATGCTGCTTACTTATTAATGAATAACACAATTAACCTAGCCTATATTTAACAAAATTTATGTCCCTATAAGGCAGTGATCCCCAAACTGTACACTTTAAGAGATTTTAGACTTCAGTCTCAGAAGCCTCAGCCATGCTGGCCAATAGTCTGGGATTCTGGGAGCTGAAGTCCAAAATCCCATAAAGAGCAGAGTTTGGGGACCACTGCTATAAGGGAATAATCTAATTCTTACAAACTACTGTACTTTATTTTTAATCCTCTTAAAGACTTGAAATATGTTAATATTTGAATAGAAATATATACCTTTCGCACAGATGCCAGTCGATTCATCATTAAAGATTCTTCTCTGTCATCATCATCATCCAAGTCAAGCATAGGTATACTAAAACTATCCATAATGCTGCAGCACCTTGTGTTTTCATCCCTGGGATCAAAAGGGTCTACAATTATGGGTTCTGTCCCTTTGATTTCACAGCGGCAGAAAGGACATCCTTGACCATCAGACTCCTGTGCGTGAAAAACAGGTTTTTTAAATTACTGAACACAATTTTATCTCTAGGTATATTTGGATCTGTAAAAGATGTAAATATTCTAACATTGCACCAGACAAACAATTCTTTAAAATCATATTAAAAGTAAAATTGAAAACATAAGGAAATCCATTTGAATGCATATATGATTTAAAGATAGTTTGCCTTGGTTCTTCCTGGCATCTTTACAACACTGTGAATAAAGGAAACCTTTTCTATTTGGAATAATTCCAAGAAAATAGATCAAGAACTTTTCAGATCAGGATATCCTTGGGGCTGCCAAGGGAACGACGTGAAAAGCACACAACTTTATTCAAAAGTCTTGTGGTGAAGAGGCAACAGCTCTCCTTTTCCTTGAGCTCTCTAAGCAGTATTAGAATGCAAGGAGAAGCTGTAGTACAGCATTTCCCCATTTAATCTGCAATTCATGTGAATAAGTAACAGCACATACTTCTCCTTAAGTCTTTGTCTTCTTACCCACACATCCAAGCAGGTGAGATAAGACCTATCTTCAAAGAGAGGCATAATGTCATATAGCACTTTATGAAAGATCCAAGAAAGTTGCAGATACTTGCTTTTTCTTGATTTCTGAATAATTTAGTGGAGACTAAGAAAATCCTTGCTTTCTACGATAGCCTTCTACACGTGCCTACAGAGGTCTAATTGGGCACCCAAGTAAAAACATAGCTTGTTACTAAAGACTTTGGGGCCTGGAGGAGTTCATCCAAATCTACACGTATATATGGTTTTAAGTTGCCTTAAAACTGTCTCAACTGGTTTAAACTGTCTTGTTTAAACTCGTCAAAGGTTTAATATGCATTTAGTTTGCTTGAATTATTTTTTACTTGTTTAAATTGCTTTAAATAGTTAAATTGTACTGTTATGTATTGTAGTTTCATGATATTGGGCAGAACATACACTTTAATAAATTTTAATTTATACTTGCTAATTGAAAATGTTTTCCTAAACCTGATAAAGGAAGGTAAATATAGGAGGATTTCCAGGGTTCTTTCTGACCTCAGTAGCTAAACAAAGTATGTGGTGTTACAATCCCATTTGCACAAGTGAGGTCTTTCCCCTTACAAAATACTGAGTTTTGCATGCATAGGGGATGCTTCCAAAGCAAAGCCTAAAGCCATAAGACAAGTTCCACCCTAACTCGCTCTTTGTGCTTAGGGCAGACACAGGTCAGATTAAGAGATATGGTTGCTACTGGCAACCTTGTCAATGTGCTTGTAGATTCCTGCCTCTATATAAATGTGTGCAGAAAAAAAATCTTTAAAATGCTACATTGTTACATACACATAGAATTAATAATATAATAATTCATAATAATAAATATAAGATAATATAAAATATAATATAATACAATATAAAATATAACAAATCATAATAATAATATGCATAAGTGTAAGAAATCATTATTTTACAGAATAAAAACTTTTGAAGTAACTAATTTTTCAGCATTTATTTGTATTTTCCTTTTTCCCTATGAACCCGGAAAAATTCCCCAAACCTTTCCTATACCAAAGAAAATTGTATAAATAAAATTGACCTTCAATTAAAAAAGTACTCAAAATCAGAATTCACTGAAGATTTGGCATAGCTTATTTTACTAAGCAACACAGATGTTTCACTATGAGCAAAAAGCACAGGCAATTCCTCTTTAGGCATGTCTAATGAGCCATTATGACAGCAATTAAACTCTAACCACTGGCAAGTAGCAACTGACACTGCTGCAGTATTTTCCTTTCATCGACACATTAATTGTACAGAAGTTAAATTTGAAATGAAGTTTGATTAAATAGAAAATGTGACTGCTAATGGAAGAAAAAGCCCAACACTCAATTTTTCATTACAGTTCACTTGGTAAAGGGTTACACTTTGGATAGAAAAAAATAGTGTTTTGCTTGTGCCAGATTCTTTCTCTCCACTGATACACAGAAAAAGAGAGAATAGAATTAACTGCACAATTACTTCCATGGTTGTTTTTACAGCTGTTCCTCAAGAAGACCCCACAGAGCATTCAGTCCCTACTGGTGAAAGGACGAAGAAACTTTTTGGGGAAAAAAATCCCCATTATTACTTTGATTTTTGTCAGCATGCAAGTACCTAATTTCCCTGATTGCAGCAGGGAATGGAAAGGATAGAAGTACCACAACAATATTAGACACTAAATCTAAACTGTTTTTTATAGTACATGAATGCACACCTTTGTTTAGGCCTAGGACTCTATTGTTTGCTGAATTATCATTGAATTCCTAAGAGTAGTGATCCCCTCATCTGGGAAAATCTTTCCTCCCTCAACACTGCAACTGCCCATCCTTTCTCCTTGTTGTTGTTAGCTGCCCTCGAGTCGGTTCCAACTCATGGTGACCATGTGGATGAAACATCTCCAAGAATCCTTATCCTCCACTGCCTTGCCCAGATCCTGCAGGCCTCTCCCATAATTTCCCTGATTGAGTCTATCCATCTGGCTTGTGGTCTTCATCTCTTTCTTCTACCCTCTACCGTTCCTAGCATTGTTGTTTTTTCTAGTCACCCATGCCTTCTCATTATGTGGCCAAAGTACAATAGTCTCAACTTGATTATCTTAGCTTCCAAAGAGAGCCCTGGTCTATATGTTCAAGAAACCATTTGTTTGTTTTCTCGGCTGTTCATGGTATGCTAAGTACTCTTCTCCAGCACCACATTTCAAATGAGTCAATTTTCTTTCTGTCTGCTTCCTTCACTGTCGAGCTCTCACATCTGTACATGGTAACTGGGACTACAATGGTCTGAACGATTCTGACTTTAGTGCTCAGTAGTATGTCTTTGCTCTTCAGTATCTTTTCCAATTCTTTCATAGCTGCCCTTTCCATTCCTAGAGAAGCGTTCCCAGATGTGTGACTTTGTCTGCCCCGTTTTAACTGTGCATTATGATGCTGAGCCCTCCCTCTAGTCCATCTGCCTTGGTCCAGGCCTCAGAGGAAGAGAAGAACCACCAGACCTGATACCCTTCCCCATCACCTTTCCCTTGTCCTTTTGTGTCGTGTCTTTTAGATTGTAAGCCTGAGGGCAGGGAACCGTCTAATTATAAATTTATATGTACAGCATTGTGTAAACCTGCAGCACTATATAAATAAAGGATAATAGTAATAATAATAATAATAATAATAATAATAATAGTCATCTTCTTATTTCCTGACTGGAGTCTCCATTCTAGACAATGTTTGATCCTAGATATGGGGATTCTTTAACTATTTCAATTTCCTTGATGTCTAGATTGAATTTGTGTATTTCTTTTGTGGTCATTATTTTTCTTTTCTTTATGTTCAGCATCAGACCTGCCTTTGCACTTCCATCTTTGACCTTCCTTATAAACTGCTCCAATTCCTGAATGTTTTCTGCTAATATTATGGTGTATCTCCTTTCTTGTGGATTTGTATATATATTGAACATTTCCAGTCGGTTGGCCACTGCTTTGTTTTCCATATTTGTTGGGATATTTCAGTTAGCACTAAAGTTGCATTTGTCTGTAGGCACTGTAGCAGTTCAATTGGATGTCAGCTATTCCCAGTGATTTATTTTTCCCATTTCCTTTATTGCAGATTCCACTTCACTTCTTAGAATGTGGGGTTCGTCTTCATATGGTTTCTCATTCCAAGTATCATTCATTCCCTCATCTCTTTAGTATAACTCTTCCATGTATTGCCTCCAGCACTTTTTTTAGTTCTTCTTGTTCCTGTATTATGTTTTTTTTTTTCCTTCATAGAGCATCCCTGCCCTCAGTTTGAACTTGGCTATAATTTCTTGGATTTCTACCCATCCCTAATTTATAAAGTGTTCTTGATAAATGCAGGCCTATAAAAATATTTCCTATTTAGTTATCCACACTGCCTGCGCTGCTATCCACAACTATTTACTTATTAATAAGAAAGTATTCATCCTTCTTCTAATTCACATGACTGAGCATCCATGATCAAACAGCATTTGTGATAATAATTCTCAGTAGCTTGTCTTTACTTCATGAATCTAGACAACCTAAGGAAGTCTGCATTTGTCTTCTAATATAAGAAAAAAATTGCAAAAGTAGGGCAAAAGGCACTTTTGTATGCTTCCACCAGTAAAATGAATACAGCAAGAATTATTGTTCTTGTTTGTTTGTTTATATCCTTCTTTTATCCTGGTACAGAATCTAAAATCTTATGTATTAACTGTGACGATGTACATATATATGTACATATATATTGGTTTTTGTTTTAAAGGAAAGAAAACCTACCTGCCATGCTGTAAGGCAAGATGTGCACATCAGATGCCCACAAGGTTCAATCTTCACATCTTTATCATTTTCAGCACAAATTTTGCAAAGCTGGAATGTGGAACCCATTTCACAGTACAATTCATATTGTTCCTGAAAATGAGACTACTGTAGTTAACTAGTCATTCTACTACTACAGAATGTTAAGTTTAATAAATGTAATAAATTTAAGAACTGTTGACAGCCCAGCTTCTGTTTTCTTAGCAATACAGTACACTACTGAGACTATAATTTTTGCAAACATTGACCTCAAACTAACAGGCAGTAAAGTGTGGCTTTGCACACCTCCAGAATGGATGGAAGCCGTGCGGAAAGCACACTCGGCCGGGAAAAGCTAGCTGCAAAAGGAGCGGTGAAAAGCTGTTCAGGGGTGCGGCAGTGGTCAGCTTAGGGACTATGGCATCTGGTCATTTTGATCCCATGCCAATTGGGATCTGACCAGCACTGGAGTGACCATGCTCCAAGTGGCTGGTCTGCATTACGCCACTGATGTGGTAAAACATAACATAAGATTATTACATTTTAAACTTGTAAAAGTATTCATTTATATGCAGATCCATACATGGGGGGGGGGGATTCCCATTATTAACAAATTCTTGGGTTATCATGAAGATAAAAGAAATAATTAAGGAGTAAACTCTTATCAACTACATAGTCCAATTCATTAGAAAAATGAAGCATTATCCTCATTTACAGATACACACATGGCAGGACTCTAAGCAGTGAGATCAAATGGAAATTCTGGTGTTCTATTTCTTCCCATATATCAAGGTGACTCAGAACTAATTACTTTTCTGAAATATTTTCAGACTACAGTAGTTTACATTTTACTCCTCTCACAAAATCTTGCCTTTACTCGAGCTCTGTTCTTCCTTAATTACAACTCCTGTCTTTTCAGCATGTAAAATAGAAATCAAAGATGTTTAAGGAGTGATAATTTCCCAATACAATATATGTTTACTTTTTAAAAAATATCTCCTTTCTCCCTTAACATTTAAAATCTAGGTGCCAGTTTTTTGTCAGTAATCAACAAAAAATGAAAAAGAGAATATAGTGTACCCTACTGGAAGAAGTATAAAATGATTTTGCATTGTCCATATTACACATAGAGGCACCATTATGTTAGTATATTTTATGCTACAGTAATTTTTTTATTAATACTACAAATACTTTGCAGTCCTTTTCACAGTATGAAGCCAAAAATAATATTAATTAAAATCACAACGGAACTGCAACCTTATACTGGTCAAAGACCGAATAAATTTTATTACAATTACAATAGAACTGCAACCTTAATATTAGAAATTCTACTAGAGAAGTATAGAAAAACAATCCACCCTAATCAAGTTGCTGAAACCACCAATGGTTTACAGAGACAGAAGATCACCCCAAAGTCATATCATGTAAGATTACTGAAGAGAATCCTAAAACTGTCATTCACTTTGATAAAATTTATTCTATATGGAAATTGTCACAGAATTAGTATTATGTTACAGTGTTAAAAGTCAAATAAAATGTTAACATTGTTCCAAGTATTATTTCCAAGTTTTGAAATAAAACAAACTGAAACAGCCAAAACGTTAATTAAGAGTTCAATTATTCATGATGGCTTATATGAAAAATTATTAGCATGTTTGCTCAGTCAGAGTCTTACTGAATAAAGATACTTAATGTACTAAATACTTTTCCTGAGCATCCTTCTAAAATAACTTTTTCTCTCATTCTTTTTCACCAACTTGGATGATGGACTATACCTTGGATGATGGACTATACCTTTGATATGCAAAGGGCTTTGAATACATTTGAAAATCACATTGATTTTATGAATACCTTCTTGACATTTTTAAATTAAAACATATTATTTATGCTTTTATTCCAAATGATTATGATTTTTTTCCAAATGATAATATGCAACATACCTGTGTAACCTTTATGTGATCATGTGGGGTGGGTTCACATAGTCCTGTCAAATCAGGATTATAACTCCGTCCATCTGGGTAGAGATAGCTGGTTTACAAATAAACATTGGTCGTTTTAGTTCTCACAATTTGTAACTAGAGTCAATGCATGCATTTTAGTATACACAGTATGATCAAACTGCTAACACCTTTTGGAAACAAAAATTTTAAATGACTCTGTCTCATGAAACATTCTCCCTCCAGGCTGCTAAGGTAAGCGGAAAAGACAGTTCCAAATATTTCATTTCTGATCATTTATCATCAGTTCTTCTCATCATTCCAAGAGCAGTATATTCATATATATGTGTGTGTATTCCGTTTATAATAGCTACTACTAATTGAATCCTGCTTTCCATTTCACTACTGGCTGCATCTAAATTCTACCTTACCTAAATTTAGGGCACAAAAATAATCATTGTTTTCCTGCTTTATACACTTACTTGAAGAATTATGAAAGAAATGGGAAATAACGACTCACAGAAATGTCAGACTAGATCAACCCCCTACCCTTAATTGCACTCCATGCATCATAGTCAGTTTTCATATATGTGAAGTAATAAACATTTTACTCACAATCCTTCCCGGCTGCCATCAATCAGAGCTTGAAATAAAGGCTTATTGTGAGGTATAGTCTGTAAAATATTTCCGTCGCCAGTGACATATCCAATGGCCCATTGCCCCAGTCGAGTGCAACTTAACCTGAAAATGTAGCTGTAAGCCAAAGGCACAAACTATACTTAATGAAGGAAAAGGAGACATTAAAGGATGTATCTGGATCAAGGCTGGGCAACTGTGGCCTTCCACATGTTTTCAGATTATGACTTTCAGGTGGTCCCATGTCTTCCATACTCTTATCCATAAGTAGATAAATCAGACCACACAGTAGTTTATTAATAACCATTTGTGCAGTACAATCAGCCCTACACATTTGTTTGGTTTGACATCCACAGATTCGATTTTTAATGAGTTTATTCATCCATGGATTTAATTATTCGCCGCCCCTCCACACTCGCTGCCCCCCTCAAAGCCCAAGGCTGCCATGTGGACATTTATACAACAGCTTTTGTCTTCAGGAGGGGGAGCCCCAGGGAAAGTTGCCACTGCTACAAACCATTTCCCAAAGCCTGAAGTTTCTGTGCACAGAAGAACCTCAAACACTGGTGTCACCACTGCTACCACCCTCTTCTGGTGTCTGAGGTGCTATGGGAATGTGCAGAGAAAAGCCTCAGTCTTTGGAGGGCGAGCACTAGCAATCACTGTCATCCCCCCCCCCCCCGCCCACACTCCAAGACTGATCTTGTCTCAAACACATTCACACAGCTGCTTCAGTCTTCGGGATGAGGTTGGCAGCAGTGGCAGCAAAAACTGGTACTCCCCCCTCCCAAAGACCAAGGCTGTTCTGTGAACATTCATACTGCAGACTTTGGCTTCAAAAGGGGGTTGGTGGCAGTGGCAATGATGGTTGGTGCTCCTTCCTCTCAGTGTCTGAGACTGTTCTGAGAATACTTATACAGGACCCTGAAGAAGAGGGTTGGCCACTGCGATTGTATTCATGCTTTTTTCCACTTTTGGAGGGATCCTGTGCCCCTGACCCCCACAGATGTGGAGTGCCAACTGTACATTGCACATAAAATTGCTGGGGTCCATGATGACATGGGCATTAATGTTGATACAGACACAGTATGTGTAACTTTGGCTCCAGATTATCCAGTCATAGTGTATACTTTTCAGTTTGTATGGCTCAAGGATGTGCACAGGTTACTTGGATAGATAACCACAAAAAAGAAATCTAGTTTTAGTCACATCTAGAACAGACCTTAAAATATGAATGAGACATATTACCACTCACATACATCCTACAGATTTCAATGAGTATTCTCTAATTGGAATTAAAGTTGGATATAGCCCCATTAGAACAGACTTAGATGTACAGCTAAACAAACCATGGCTTAACATTGTGTTTGAATTAAGTCAGTATAAGGACAACATTAAGGATTTTTTTAAGAACAAAAGAATGCAGATCTTTTACAGAATTTATTTAGGGTATATTCCAAACAAGACATTTACAGAGCTTATTTTGTTCTGGGGTGAATAGCATGAAGAAAAGAAAGTGAATTGGTGGTGCTCTGCAAATGCAGAGGGATAGGCAGAAAAAACAAACAAACAAACAAACAAACAAGAACACAGAAATAAGTTAAAATAAGTTAAAAGCACATCAATAAAGTAAAATGTGCTTTTATGGCTGTACTGATATCTATGGGGCACATAGTTCCTATTAAAAATATGATATTTTTAAAAAAGTGGTTTGTGATTTTGCAGGAAAGCTTGAAAATCTGGGAGCAACAAATCTATAAGTTAATATATAGATTAATATATATATATATATATATATATATAATAAAAAGTTTAATATCTATTTAACTTAACTTAATATATTAAACTTTACTATTTTTCTTAAGTGCATCAGATTTTTTTTTAAAAAAAGCATTTCAAGTCAAGCTATTAAAATAAATAAATAAATGCAACACAAGAATTCAGTTCTTCAATGCCTCAACAATGGTTAATGTGCACATTATAGTAAAGTGAATACTCAGACCAAATGGTGTGTTTCTTATTATGTTTCAGTTAAAACACATTACCTTCCTGGTTTAGTGCTGTATTTCTGTAATCGTGCTTTAACTTCATCGTAAGTCAGAAATGCCATATATCCAGGATGTGTCACAGCTAAGAAGTTCCAGTTTCTCAATATTGAACTCCAAGGCTAAACAGAAAGTGGGAGAAAAAAAAGTATAGTATTTGTCTCAGCCCTCCTGCACTCTTTAGGCTGAAATGCAAGGTTAGTTTGGTGCAATAAACCTGCCTTAATATGGATTAGTAAACCAGGGATGAGCACTGTGCCCGCAGATTCCTACCACCCATTCCACTGTCACCAGTCTTCTTTGTTGTTATGTGCCTTCAAGTCTGACTTATGAGCACCCTAAAGCAAACCTATCACAAGGTTTTCTTGGCAATATTTGTTCAGAGCAGGTTAGACTTTTTCTTCCTCTGAGGGTGAAAAAGTGTGACTTGCTCAAGGTCACCCAGTAGGTTTTCTTGGCTGAGTGGGGATCTGAATCCTGGTCTCCAGAGTCATAGTTCAATGCTCAAATTACACCACATTGAGTCACCCAGCACTTCTATTATGTTTAATTTAAGCCATAGTTTCATAGGTTTTTAAAAAATCATTACAGAATGTGATTTAAACCCACAAAGGTGATGTGCAGTGAAAGTTTTATGGCACAGTAAGATTTAAACTGAGGTCTTTATGCTCCAACTTCAACACTCCAGCCTATCACATGCCAAACTGGCTACAACTGCAACACATAATAGAGCTGTTTTTAAAATATACACTATTAGTATAGAGCTGTCTGTGAATAAATTAAGCCCCCACGCATCTGAGGAAGTAGACTGAAGTCTATGAAAGTTCATGTTACCAACCTCTCCCAGTTAGTCTCAAAGGTGCTACAAAATCCATTTGTATACTAATTTTCTAGACTAAGTTCCAAAACACACTGTAGAAATAATCCAGTTTGAGACCACTTTAACTGATTTAGCTCAGTACTGTGGAACTGTGGAAATTGTAATTTACTGTGGCACCAGAGCTTGCTGACACAGAAAGCTAAATGTCTCATAAAACTGCAGTTCCAAGAATTCCCTAGCATTGAACAAAGACAGTTAAAGCAGTCTTAAACTGGATTATTTCTACAGTCTGTTTTGGACCTAACATGGCTATGTTATTAAATTATGCCCATAAGCAACCTCTGTACTAAGAAAGTCATAAAATCCATTTCAGGAGGGGTGAAGGTTGCAAGGAAGAAAAAGGTTTAATTTGCATACCCATCAAGAACCCGGAAGACAACAGTCAATCTTGCTGTCAATATTTTAATCTAAATTTAAACAAAACTCTGATGTTTTCACCTTTTACACATAACATCCCTAATAACTATGAGATGAGACATAACTATATCTAGAGGTAAGTAAGTAATTTAATCAAAGCAGTTATGCATGTGCCTAAATATGCTATGATCATTTTCTATAGGTATACAAATTCAAGAATATAAGCAGGCCCTATTTCAAACTCTCTTAACCGGATGTTTAATATGGCCATCTGCAACCTGCCCTCAGACTTAAAAAGAGAATATTCCCTTGCCCCTGTTTCTCCCTTGTGCTATTATATTTATTCTGAAATGCAGAAAACAAAATATGAATATACTGTCTCTAAGTGCAAGATGAAATGGAATATAAGAAAGTGTGGGGGAAAAAAACCCATTCACTCTTAGAAGGTTCCCACTATGAATCAAGCCTCAGATTTTATTCCTGATCTGACAACATTAATGCACCTTAAATTTCTCCTCAGATTTTTTTTAAACAAAATGTGGCAAAGGTCATGTGTTTTCTCCAAAATTCTTAACTGCACATGAAAATAAAAGCTTTTAAGAGTCAGATACAGCAATCATTTCTGAGGAGGACTGGCATCTCAGTCAGCTATATCAAACTAACTTTAAAAATAAAGTGTATACAAAATTTTACAGACCTTTGCCAGGTGTTTTAAACAAGATTTAAATAGCCATTTATCAGGGATATTTTACCTATGGATTTTCCACTTTACCAAATGTTTGACTAGATTATCTTTGGAATCTCTCCAGACTCGATAAATCTATTATTTTAATCTCTATTATGTGTTATTCCAAAGATTATCCACCCTGAAGAATTTTTATATGACTCAAAACAAATACACTTGGCTGTAAGCAACACAGAAAAACAAAATCTAATAGTACATTAATTTGAATATGTTACCTGAAATAATCTTGTGAAGATATCAAATTCAAAAATTGAAATGTAGTCGTTGCAAGTTAAATCAATGGTAGATTTCAAAGCCATTGCTTCTAATCCAGAACTTATCTGATGTACTTCATGCAGACACTGCCGGAACACCTTCCAAGGCACTATGGTTCTAGGTTAAGAAAGAAAAATAGAGGTTTTGGTTGTTTGAATCACAATTTTATTTTTCATGATGCCATAGGTTTCTACTGACATTTCTGTATTGACTGGACCTCTTAAAGAACCATATTTTTACTAAAGAGAACATGATAAACACAGATCAAAATCATCTGGTATTCAACATTCTCATTTATGATCAATGTGGAAAATTGGTGTCAACTGCTTTTAAATTTATTTTGTAATAGGTAAAAAGACTAATATCTTTTTTTCATTTATGATTTCTGAACTGATTTTGCTTCTAGTGACATTTTGTTTTGCATTCTGTTTGTTTACTTCTGGTTTTCAGGCATAAGAGTCATTGTTGATGTATAACCAAAACACAGGGGTGATGTATCTAAAAGTAATGCAAAAACCTTTAGGTTTAAAGATTTCTTTTCTTTTCTTTTTTTTTTTTTTGAAAAAGCTAACTTTTTAAAGATATTAATAACTCCTGGAAATATCAACTTCAAAACCCCAGAGCATTCTAGGCTAAAAATCTCCCCTGAAATTATTCTAGATACAGTGGTCCCCCGGGTTACAAAAGTAATCCGTTTCGGATTACTTTTCGTAACCCGGAAATTTTCGTTTCCCGGGGACCGCTTTAGTGGACGGACCACGCGGCAAATTTAAAGGGGCCGCGCGGTTTTTCCTTTCGGATCCCGGGGTTTTCTTCGTAACCCGGGGCTGTTTTTGCGGCCCCGGCTCTTTCGTTCCCCAGGGTTTTCGTACCCCAGGGGATTCGTAAGCCAGGGGACCACTGTAGTGAGATAGTACAGATCATATCCAGGTAAGAGTAAGTTGATACTAAGTTCTAGCAAGTAATGTGATAATGTCTTGGTGCCAGCTTAAGCATGCCAGCTAGAATTTTGTTTATTATTTGGTTTCTTAATTACCTGTTGTGGAAATAACAGGCAGATTACAATTTTGGCACTAGTGAATGGGAGCAAAGCCAGGAAAAGGTGGGGGATGCTCCCAGGAATGAGTATATGAGGAGGAGGAGCAGGTTTTAATGGGGTTGGTGTCTACTGTGCCCTGAGGGGTGAAGAGCCATTGAGGCTAGGTTAGGCTGCTATGAAGGGGTAGTTAGAAAGGGTTTTAGGTACCCAAGGAAGAGTTGAAGAGTGTCCTTAATAAAATTGTTGTAATGTCCTGTGGGATCTGTTCCAGCCACCCCCCCTGCGTAAAGCAAGTTCGCATATGCTCAAGCCCCATTCAAAATAATGGGGCTCATGTATGCTATGACGTTCTGCGCACACTCCGCAATCACATACACATCCTTTATGTCAAGCAGCTTTCAGCGTAAGTTGAAAGCCGTGTATGGGGTGCCTGCTATGATGCAGGTGCACTGTAAAATATAAAAGTTTAATAAAGATTCTGGGAGAACTTAAGTGTGTGAGGTGACATATATAAAGTTATACATAAACAATTACAAAGACAATCTAAAGAAACTGCTAAACTGTGTATCTAATAAAGTATTTATACACCATATCTATCGTGAACACCATCCACTAAAAGAGATACTGTATTCAGCCTGACTTTGTTTCAAAAAACAGATGTTTGAAGTGATTTCAGAAACACATTAAAAACTCTATCAACATTGAGAAAAATCATTTAGCTTTGGGACACATCAGACAGTAGGTGTGTGGCTGTCAAAGAATATTTGGTGCCAGGTTTTGGGGAAATTTGAAACCCAGAGTGCTGGCATCTAAAGAGAATTATAGCACAAGAGACACTTAAGAGAGTCCTGGGTTTGAGTCTCGCAGTGAAGAATTGGCGGAACAGTGGACATCACCTTCACATAACTGGTAGGAGTGGTGGGATTAAAAAAAATTGTGTTGCCATCCAAGAAAAGAAGTTAGGTGGCCGAGTCTCACCTTGACACCTGTAATCTATGTATTATCAGGGAAATGACTTTTTTGGTAGTTTGTTGTTCAATGCTCTAAACCAATGTAACTGCATAGAATCAATTATTCAATAATGTGCCTGATGACCGATATATCACTGATATATCTGATTGGAAGCAGAGTGGGACAATTCCAGACACTGCTACTGGAAGCAACATATAATCCAATACTTCTAATTGCGACTTATAAACAAGTTTAAGCAAAATTGGCCACTGCTGTCTGCATTGCCCTCCGTAGGCCTATAGCAAAGATGGGGAACGAACCTCAACGACTAAAGCACCCAAGGGAGTGCTTTTCAGCATAATGCAGGTAAGCCTCACTATTACTTTTAATTAGCAACTGAAGTGAGGATCTGAACACATTTAAATTTTAAATATCCTGTTTTTAAATGCCCTTACATTTTAAAGGTTTTTAAAATTGACCTACAAAGAAGTGCTTCTATAACTTACTTCTGAATAAGTGAGTTGTGCTGCATATGTGTTACAGGAGGTTTTGCATTACATCTGACCAATTAAGGTCTTGCTGACTGTGTCTGTGGCCTATCCCCTTCACCCCACCTGCTGCTGGAATACAAGATCTTCTAAAAATCAAATTTGGGCCCCATAACTATTATACAGGGAGAAACAACATAAGACCTCTATGAAAGCCTCCAAGGCAGACAATTTTGTTAGCATATTAAATTCCTTTAAGTGAGCAGTTTCATCACATACAGATTAGATAAAAGAAGCTAAAATTGCTTCAAATGATTTCAGTACTGAATAGGAAATGAAGCCCATTACCAGTATAGTTAACAAAGGAGAACCTTCCAAATAGATCGCCAAGAACTTCAAAGCAGTGGATAAACCGTGAGAAAATAATACTAATTCACAACTTTTTGCACCCTAATGATTATGTATCTGGAAGTCTAGATTAAATACAGAAACAAATATTAATATAATAAGATAAACTTTTATAAAATCATTGCAGTTTGTTATGTTTTATATTTTATAACAAAAGATGTCTGTAGACCCATTTTAGATTTTCTTCATGGTAAAGAATAACTTTGCATTTTCATTTTCAGAGTGTGCCACAGTGAAAGAGACCAAAAGGGAGAGGGATAATTTCAACTGCATCAGAACTACTGGATTAAACAGTAAGGAATAATAACAGGGAATGGCAGAGTTCACCAGAATGCATTAGATATATTGAATCCTATCCTGAGAATACTGTGGAGCAAGAAGAAATATTCCATGAGACAGAAAATATTTCCAACCATTGCAGAAAGTGAACATAGAATGGCCAGTCTGAATATACCATTTTCAGGCAATGGAGGATGATATCTGTGCAGTCGATCCTTTGCTCTGTATCTCTAATAACTATGTGATTTGCTAAGTGCTCACTAAAGGAAACTGGACAAGGCAAAGATATTCAAATATAAAATACCGAAAGCTTTAAACTCTCTCCCCCATTGACACATTACTGTCATCTTGTTACTAAACTCAGGTGGTCCTATAATACCTCCAATTCAATGCCTATCTAAAAGGCCTAAGTGACTAACAAAGAGCTTGGGAGGTTTCACTTCAGGGTACATAAGAAGCTTCTTCTTGTCCTTGATCTGATTAAAAAGAACTTCAAAGACTCCTCCTCCCTTACCCTAGATTAAACAGATTTCTTCTGTGAGAAGAAACCAAAATCAAATATATGTAAATTACACATTCCTCTCAGTTGCTTAAAACAGCCCTCTAAAATCTATATTGGACAAACAGGACTTTTTTTTTTGCAAGAAAATTAATGGACCACAGATTTGACATTAGAAACAGCAGTACCCAAAAACTAATTGTAGAGCTTTCCAACCTTCTTGTACATACAGCAAAGGATTTACAGGTCACAGTCCTTGAACAAGGAAATTGTAAAAGAAGACTGGAAAGAGAAACAGCTGCATTGAATTATATTCACAAATTCCAGTCCATAACCAGAGGTATTAACAAAGACAGTGGATTCATGACACACTACATATGCAGAGGGCCCTTGGGGTTTGGTCTCAAAATCCTCTGTGGATACCAAAATCAGTGGATGCCTCTCCTATTAAATGGAATGGCATAGTAAAATAGTTTTCCTTATATTAAATGGCAAAATCAAGGTTTGTTTATTGGAATTTATTTTTTTAATGTTTTGAAGCTGTGAATCAGTGGATACAGAGGTACAACTGTACAATGGACCCTTCTTATCTGTGGGGTTCAGTTCCACCTGCCCCTCTGGCAAAATGGAAAAGAAGCAGATGGCCAAGTCCCATATTATACAGTGGGTGACAACATGTATGTGGCCATGTCAGTGTGTCCACATGCATGCACAGCTATCAAATAATATGGGCCATGGTGAGCCAAGAATGACCAAACTGCAGATCATTAGCTTGCCAATGAGCACACTCACAGTGTTAATACAGTGTCTTTGCTATGAACTGTCAACATAAAGAAAGGAATCTTCTCAGAGAATTTTGAACCCAGGGAAACTGACTTTTGGTAAACAGATTTATTGTTTTAACATATCAACACTAATTGACCACTGTTCAGATCTGAAAGAACTGTTTCATCTTGCCCAGTCAATTAGGGAAAGGGACAGGATTTGTATCTTCCTGGGTCCTATTACATTCGTTTCCACTTCTACCACTGTATAAATATGTTTTATACCTGAGGCCTTAATACCAGGCAGTGCTACATCCAAAAAGTGGTTTATATCCACAAAAGTTCATGCTAAAATAAAAAACAGTTGTCTTAAACCAGCTGCCATTTTTTCTCTCCCTCCCACCCTCCTTTTAATGCTTAAGAGGAGAGCATGTTTTATCACTTGAGGGTCTCCACACAAGTCAGAGTCCAGAAAAACTAAAGTTCTGTTGCTCAAAATCTGGGTTCTGGTTATCCCCATACATCAATATAACCCACTTTTGTGGTAGGTTGAAATCAGACACATCAGAAGAGATAGCACCTTTTGTTTATGAAAAACAGGAAACCACAATGAACAGCACAAATACTCTGAGAGATGCATTTTAAGATTACATTAAGGAACAGAGTTGCTGCTCTCATTAAACTAATTTCAATTCTTAGGTCAAAAACACACTGCAGAAATAATCCAGATGGAGACCACTTTAACTGCCCTGGCTCAGTGCTAGAGAATTTTGGGAACTATAGTTTTGTGAGACATTTGGCTTTTTCTGTCAGAGAAATCTCTGATGCCACAACAATTCCCAGGATTAACTGAGCCAGGTCAATTAAAGCAGTCTCAAAATGGATCATTTCTACAGTGTGTTTTTGACCTAAGAATTGAAATTAGTTTACCGGGAATAAACTATTAGTTTATAGAATCATAGAGTTGGAAGAGACCACAAGGGCCATCCAGTCCAACCCCCTGCCATGCAGGAACTCCCAATCAAAGCATCCCCGACAAATGGCCATCCAGCCTCTGTTTAAAGACCTCCAAGGAAGGAGACTCCACTACACTCCGAGGGAGTGTGTTCCACTGTTGAACAGCCCTTACTGTCAGGAAGTTCTTCCTAATGTTGAGGTGGAATCTTTTTTCCTGCAGTTTGCATCCATTGTTCCGCGTTCTAGTCTCTGCAGCAGCAGAAAACAAGCTTGCTCCCTCCTCAATATGACATCCCTTCAAATATTTGAACAGGGCTATCATATCACCTCTTAGCCTTCTCTTCATCAGGCTAAACATTCCCATCTCCCTAAGTTGTTCCTCATAGGGCATGGTTTCTAGACCCTTCACCATTTTAGTTGCCCTCCATTTTAGTTTAGTTTATCTCTTCTACCAGGAGAAGAGATGAGATGACAACCTGTGCATCCATCTCTTTCAGCTTCCTTCCCAGAGCCTCATAATCCCTTTTGATATTCTGAAGGCTGTGTCTTGCAGTATCATTGGTTCCCACATGAACTAAAAGAAAGGGGTATTGATCAGTAGGCTTGACAAGTCTTGTCAGCCTCTCCGTCACATGATGGATCTTTGCCCCAGGACAGACAACACACCTCCCGAGACATCTTGTAAGGCCCACAAACCACTGCTTCGGTATCCCTCAGCAAGGAGTCATCCACCACCACCACGCGCCTCCTCCAAAGTTTAGCAGTGTCTGTTCCCTTTCGTGATACTCTCAGGCTCCCCTGCTCTGTCCCTGACGTCTGTCCCTGTTGCTCTTCCTCATCATCTCTGATACCATAGAGAGATTCAAAGCGATTCTGTAGCTGCAAGCCGCTCACAGAACGTTCCCTGGTTTCCTTACTTCGGTGTGTGACCTTCCTCCAAGCATCTACTTCTGTTGTATGTGGAGTGACCTCCTCCACCCCAGCAACTTCCTCTGTGTGTTTCCCACCCAAGACATTCCGGTCTGTTCTGTTCAGGAGAATCTTCTGCTCTCTAGGATGCTGGAGATACCTGCTCCTCTAGCTGCTGTACTCTCTTCCAAGAGGGCTACCAACTTGTACTTGGGGCAGGTGTAGTTCCCCACATCTGTAGGCAAGAAGACAAACACCACAGGTGTTGCAGGTGACTGCTGCAGGGCCTTCAGTGTCCATACTGAGAAGTCTTAAGGAGGCACTGAAACAAGACTGTGGGCTTCCCTTGCTAGACTTGGCCTTTGTTCCCAAGCTCTGTCACTGAGTCCAAGTCCCAGGGCCTATAGTTATGTAGAGAGCTCCTGGCTACTAGCTCCCTCCAAAGGCAAGTCTCTGACTCACTTCCTCTGATGTTTCAGGCCAGCTTCTCTTCTATTCTCTAAAGACCTCCTTGACTAGATAAGAAAAATTAAAATTTGCGCGCCGTTAGTCGCACGCCTCTGCTAGCCTTGTGTAGCCTTAAGAGGTCTGGCTTCTCCCAGCAATGGCTCCCAGAATGCAATGGCTTAAGTGTAAATTAGATTTTAACTTCAACTTTTATTTATGTTTTAAATGAAAAGGTTTGAAAGCCAAAAAACATCTGTTGAATTTCTCAAGAAGTCTTCAAGTTTTGCATCAGGAAAACTTTAGGTGGCATAGAGGCAAAGAGTGCGAATCAGTCCCAATATCAGAAAAAATCTACTGGTGACCGCATGAACTAAAACCAGAAACAGAAAATGCAGGCCTGTTTGCCTGCTGAAGAAGCCAGTGAGACTTCGAAAGTTTACAACATGTAATTGTACATTTTCGTTGCCCCAATAAAGATATCATTGTTTGGATATTGTTGGATTTACTATATGGCCAACACGGCTACTCCTAGATACCTCATTTACCATTTATACATCCATTTTAGAAACTTTTTTCTTAGCCAGTAGCACATTTTAAACTAAACAAAATAGCATTTCTCATCTGTTAATAGGTTTGATTTTTATGTAGCAGCTGAAGACTGGGAAAGGCATCATAGATGTCTCAGAGGAAATAAAAATCAATGTTTCCAGCCTTTACATGTCTGCAGCTTGATTTTCTTCAACTATGTCTAATCAAGTTTCTTATGAATTGATTTTAATTTTTTTTTCTAGATGCAGTATTAAGTGGTTATAAACAATCATATTATCACTTCTGGTAGTACTGATTCTGGTGGCGCAGTGGTTAAATGCCTGTACTGCAGCCACTCACTCAAAACCATAAGGTTGCGAGTTCAAGACCAGCAAAAGGGCTCAAGCTCGACTCAGGTTTGCATCCTTCCGAGGTCGCTAAAATGAGTATCCAGATTGTTGAGGGCAAGTAGTTTACAGTTGTAAACCACTTAAGACACTCCTTAGGCGGTATGAAGCGGTATATAAATGAAACTGTTTTTTGTTTGTTTCCTCATCCCACTCCTCCAGTCTAGTACTATTGTTTTATGTCTAACCCCTCTCTAAGGTACACCTGCCATACATGTTACCAGAGACCATGACATTTTCCTGAACTATTGCAGGGGAATGAGATCAGGGACAAAATACTCTGGATATGGTGCTGGTTATCACCTTTTTTGCCTTTGGCTTTTGGGGTCCAAGAACAGGTGCTAAGGAGGGTCACAGCTAAATTACAGAGCTCATAGCTTTATATGATAAAGAGCCTTGATTTATTCTCTGGCATCTCCAGTCAAAAGAAATAGGTGGTATGTGTTCTTAAAGGTCTCAAATATTTTGGAAAGCTGCCAGTCAAAGCAGACAATACTAGATTAGAGGAACATAATTTGACCTGGTAAAGGCAGCTTCGAAACAAGCTTTGGTTAAAGTTATACTCCCACCGGACACAGGTTCTCTGCTGGAGGTAATCTTTGATCCAATAATGCATCTGAGTGCTCAGATGGTGGCAATGTCTAGAATAGCTTCTATCATCTTAGAAAAGTATAACAGCTATGTTATTGTTGTTGGGTTTTTTTTCTGATGAAGACTGACCCAGCCACAGTCATTCAAAATATCTCCTTGCTGGAAAAGGCCCATGGACTCTGAACCAGCATTTTCTGTGCCCCCACCCATCAGTCACAGCTTTGGCACTGTGAAAGAAAAACTCAACTTGCAAATACAAAATGTTCTCTAGGAAGATCTTTATATTGAAAAGAATGCAAGTATGTCACCAAGTAGTTACTACTGCCTGTTATAGCACCAGTGGAACTTCTAAACTGCAAGAAACTTCTAAACTTGCCACACTGTGCTAACAGATTGTGTGTCAGAAATTGAAGTACTGGGATGTGGAAAATAAAAACTGGGCTTCCTTGTCATCCAAGTCACTGTCAAAGGGGGTGGACATCACTGAAGGTTGTCCCTTTAGGGAAACTATTTCAAGGTACATGAGGACAATAGCTAGGCCGCCTATCTGAGTAAGCAGGACATACTATATTGCTGTTCATTTGATACATTAACCTTGCATGGCTGAATATCTACTTTAATTCTGGGGTTGCTATCTGTTGGTAGAGGGATATGTTTCCACAAGAGGGAAAGTGATCAAGGGAAACAGGAAAAGGAGAGATATGGACTTGGCTGGCATCCACATCACACAGGAGAATGTAACAGGGCTCTGCTTGCTGCCAGATTGCCCTCTATTTAAAATATCTTGTACAGCTTTTTTTTTTAACAGACCAAGGTTAAAAATGCTGCTGCTGAATACCAAGTCAGTAAATGGAAGACAACAGCCATCCACCACTTGATTCTGGGTGAACATGCTGATCTGGCCTTCATTGCAGAAACCTGGCTGGATGAAGCTGACAGCAGGAGAGAGGGAGCTCTGTCTGTTTTATCCACAATAGCTGCATCCACAATGCAGAAATAATCGAGTTTGACAACACCTTAACTTCCATGGCTCAGTGCTAGGGAATTCTAGGAATTGTAGCTCTGTGAGACATCTAACCTTCTGTAGTGCTACAACAAACTACAATTCCCAACGTTCCATAGCCATGGCAGTTAATATGGTATCAGACTGGATTATTTCTGCAGTGCGGATGCAGCCAATGAGACTTTTGATAATGGCACTTGCCAAGCAAAGGAGCAAAAATGCTTCACTGGAGAAATTTTGTTTGTGTGTGTGTGTGTTGGATCAAACAGTTAATGTGATGGGTCACTAGAGAAAGTTGATTTCTCCAACAGCCAATCAGGATTCAGGCTGGCTGTAAAGGTGGGCACTGCCGAAGGTGTAACTATAAAAGGGGAGGAGCAAGTCAGAATCAGAGTTGAGTGTGTCAGTTTAAGGTGCAGTTCAGAGCTTTTCTGTTCTCAGAACAGAAAGTTAGGATTCAGGCAAGAGAACCTTAACAGAATTCATACAACTTGTAACTATGAAGCACTGTGTTACTGTAACCATATGGTCTGAAACAAAGTTGAAATTATACAATATTTCTTGTAAATAAAGTTATTATTTATGTTGTTTCAAGAAGAGAGTGGCCCTGAATGAATTTATAATAAAAGTCTTGATTCTAGCCTGTAGATAAACATCTTCACTTATTGGCTAAAACTAAATTATAATCCTGGTGGACTGTCCCAGCTAATTTTGGCAGATAACTACAAATCCTCTTGAAAAACAGCTATTCATAAGAAATTGAACCTCCTAGGGATACCATCCTAAAGTTCGGATTAGATCAAACCAAACTGGTTGTAAGGCAAAGGATTCTGGATATCGAAGGTCAGACTGAAATTGTTGCCTTTTCTAATTATATATTGGTAACTAATCATATGGTGGTATCACATCCAGCTTCTTATTTATATTATGTTACAGTACACGAATTTAGGAGAGCTTTGTCATTAGCTCGGCTTAATGTCCTTCCAACAGCAGTATTAGAAGGGAAATATAGAAAAATACCTTATGAATCTCAACTTTGTTCTTGTGATACTGGAGCTATAGATACCACTACTCATGTTCTTCTTTACTGTCAATTGTAAGAAAATTCGTCATCAACTGATTTCCCATCTTGTAACTAAATACCCTGGACATTCTGATACATTTTATTTATGTTATTTTCTGGATAATCAGAACCCAAGTGATGTACTTAAGGTTGCAAAATTTTGTTATAACATCTATAAAATATATTCCCAACTGGCTGATACCAATCGATGATAGTCGGTGAAGTTTGATCTGATTTTACCCTCCACAAAGGATGTTTCTGAAGTAAAAGACAAGCCTCGGAGCATTGGCAGGAAGAATGCTTGTGGTCAAAGTTAGTGGCTCAACTACCTGACAATCACTGAATCAAGTTGAGTGATAACTGAATGATAGTGAGTGGACCAAGGTGCCTAGTGAGTTTTAAGGTGTGAGAGGACTTGGAACAACCTGAAACTCCCAAGTCCCAGCCTGTGACTCAAGCAGTGTGTGTGTGTGTGTGGTTTTTTTTTAATTACATCACATATACATATTTCAAAATTAAATTTACAAGCAATTTATTTTATGGATGAATGAATCAGGTTCATGGTCATTACTAAGGACTGAAACAACATGCAGGCATCTGTCTAACATCTCCATTTGTGTTTGGTCCCCCCCCCCCCCCGGCTTGGTTTGTAACATCTTGCTTGATAAAGAAGCCCATGGAGCTTCGAAAGCTTGCAACAAGTACATTTTGGTTGGCCAATAAAGGTATCACTGATGGATTTTTGTTTATATTTGTTAAATGGCCAACACAGCTACCCCTGCATGTAGATCTTAATATGTTTGTGTAATAGTTTTCAGCCAAAAAATGCAAAAATTTCAGCCAAAAAAGTGCAAAAGTGGAATTAGTAATTTTGTACTCCCAGACTGTTTTAGGCCCAGATATGTTGATTTTTTTTCCAAATTAGGAAGTAACCATTTTGAGTAACTTGTCATTTTGGTAAAAGACCTGTATAACCCAAATCAGATAAGTATAAATGAAAGATGGGGCAACATGGCCAATTGTGCTCCCCAAAGACTTCAACGCTGTTGGTTATTTTGGGAAAGGCTGAAAATTTAGGAAGTGCCACTGAAGAAAAATTGTACGTGTGTCCCTCTAGGGTACCAGTATACAGTAGACTGATGTCCTTGTCTCAAAGCACAGATCTCTTAAACACCTTAACGGGGAAAATGTTATTTTGGTGAAAATCATCATTACCACCACTCAGAATTCCTTATATAATCTTATATAAGTCTTATATACAGACTGAAAGCATTAAATAGTTGTTAGTACTTACTTCTCTCCAAAGAACTTTTTCCAGAATTCTGCAGCATCTGCTTTTGTGATACGAAAGTTGTCACCTTGGAACTGGCCATTAGGGAAGATTGCCTTGATTTCTGCAAGCATGTGGCTGAAGATGAGTGAAAGTTTTGTGAGGTTTCGTCTATCAATAAAATAAAACAGGAAGGAAAAGTTAAATAAAAATGCGCCAAGGAAGGCCCTGGTTCTGTATTTGAATCTGAAGTACAACCAATAACTGAAACTGAAAAATTTGAGAACAGCTTTAATATTTATGTGGACTCCACAGTTAGAAAATACTTAAGAAAAATTTGGTGAATAATATTACCGTTCCTTTGACATTTTTGTATTTTTCTATATATGTACAATATATAAAGTATTTAACGTATATTGTTATTAAAATCTTCACACCATGAATGACCAGTATAAAAAATTACTAATTACCGCAAAAGAAGAATATGCAATAGGATGAATGCCACTGAGTTATATCCATTTCTATATTTAAAAATGGCGGGATAAACTACAATCAATACCTTAAATTGAAACAATGTCAAACTATTTTTTATATTTTACATATTAAAATATTTTAGCCTATCTTTTATCTAAAAGCATTTACAGCTGTAAGCAATTTAAGAAATTTAATATTATTTCAAGAAAATTAAAACAGAACCTGGAATCCAAGACTGAAAATTAAGTTTCAAATGCTTGAGTGACCAAGTTTGACTGGTATTAAAATAAGCCCAATATTGGTGCCAATGGGATGGCATTTCACCATCGTACTATTAAAGCTATGAAAACTGCAGTCTGATATGCTCTATATCATTCAAATGACATGGTATTCACTGTTGGCATTCACTATTAATAAGGGGCCCATAATTTCTTCAACTAACCTCTCTCCTGCCGAAAAAAATTCAGTCTGCAAAACTGATTAATAACTTGACATGGCCAGAATATGTGTAATAAATCAGCATGTTGTACAGAACATCACTAACATGTCTTATCCTTTGGGTAATAAGATACATTGATGCAGAACTTCTCTATTCTTAAAATATATAAAAATGATAATTTCTATTTTGTATATGCAACAATGATGCATATACAATGATGCATTTTACATACAAGACCCTGGGTTATGCCCTTTGATATATTTAATCCAAAAAAACCATGTCTCAATTCCCCATATCTTCTAATTAGAACCCTAAAGTATGCTCCATTAAAAAACAAACAAAAGGTACCAATTTCTTCCTAATAGCATGCCACTTTTTCTGAGGTGAAAAATGTTAAATATTTTCTTAATTGACACCATTCCAGAATTTATTCAAATAACAACCAGCTATTCTCTGATAATTTGTTCATTATACAAAACAGAAGTAAAAATGATAACCTAGGACTTGTTTTGATAAATACTTATATTTCTAGTTATTTGAACTAGTTTAACAATATAGATCTCTAACATCTCTCCTTAAATCACACTAAATTACAATTTTCAGTATCTTTCCCTAGAAAAATCACCCATTCATTGCAGCTGGCAAAGATGTATGATAAGAGTAAAGTCACACATCAAATTGCATGTTTTAAGGTATTTAAGGGGGGGAACCCCACAATTTTCTGCATAAATAGCTTCCCACTCAGAAGTCCGCACTGAGCACATAACACCCAACTGATAGTGAGAGACTACAAACCATCTGCAAGTGATATAGCAGAGAACATGGGATTTTCCCATTAATATTCAACATCAGTCTTTGAACTCTGTCAAAACAATGGTTGGCATGGGAATGTAGCTTCAAAACTATATTGCTTTTTCATATGCCTCATGAACTGTGCTACTGATTCTTATGAGAAGCTGTCGCAGTACTTAAACTGCAACAAGACTGGGTTGGATGTTGTTGTTGTTATTTTGGTACACATTATCAAGGCTATTTGTCAAGAGAACATTTTCACAGAAGTCACTGTTGTCCCAGTGAGCAATGAGAGAAATGGCATAACTTAGAGCAATAGGCCTAAAAATCTGGTAGTGCTGACAGCCTGAAATAAGGAAAAATAATTACTTGCCATTAATGCTGGATTGCCCAACTAAAATATGTAGTGTTAGTTGCTGGTTTAATTTGTTAATTTGATTGCTAGTTTTAAAAGAAATCATTACATGTACAGAGAATAGGATGTTTCATTTTTCATCATTGCCTCCTAGTGGAACATACCTCATTGTTCAACTATGCTATTAGTTTTTGCATCCCTTTCCTGTCCTACAAATCTTACAATCTAGTTGACGGCTGGAGAGGGTGAGATCCATAGTCCAACACGTTTGGATGGTGCCAAATTGGATAAGTCTGTCATAAAACATGATCTTGAACAATCACGCCACTACATTACCCTCAACATAGGGAATCTCATCTGATCTTGGAAGCTAAGCATGGTCTGAGCTAGTTAATAATGTCACTGCCAGTCAAAGTTGATGATATTGGAACAGAAAGACCAACAGTATGATTTAGTATAAGGCAACGTCCAATGTTGCCAGCTTGTTTAATTACATTTGCTCACAGATATACATCTCTCCTCTCTTTGCAGTCCCTGCCCACTACTGCTAGCCTTTCAAATACTGTTTGCCAGGACTGGAAAAGATGGAAAAGGAACAGTGTGCTCATTCCAGTTAGATACTGATGCACTACATTGGCAGCAATAAGTCTCTACAAAGGTCAGTTCATGAATCAACGCTGGAAAATTCTTATTCAGAAATGTTTCAAATCCCTCTGGAAATATCAAAATATTTTTGTACTATCGAATAACTGTCTTCTCATTCACGTAAATTAAGAAACATGGTCCACAACGGATTTTTATTACCCTTTAAGGGTGAACAAAATGCAATCTCTGAACTACATTCATTTACCAAATCCCACCACCCAAAAAGGTGCTCAGGAAAAATAAAATCCTGATTTACAACAGACATTTAGTGACATGGTTTGCTTCCAAAGTCCAGTGGCTAAAAGCACTAATGCTACAGTTGGCTTCCATAGTCAATTATCTTGTCGATTACAAAATACAAATGACAAGCAGTCAATCTTCTTGTCAATTACCAGCCCCAAACAAACCTTGATTTAGCAAGTTTCATATGTTTCTCTAGCCAATTGGAATAGGAAGCCTTTCATTTCTCAACCAAATGAATAAGGGAGTCCTTAATTTACTGTTTCTGCTGCCACAATGCTGCTTTATCATGTCAACTTTATTTTTTTTTAAATAAAATTTAAATGCATTAAATTAAATGCAATAAAATGCATTAAAACAGATATTTATTGAAAACTTCCGGTGGCCAAAAACAACAACCCCAAAACCCTCCTGCAGGTGATAATATAAAAACCTTGCTGAATCAGACCAAAAACTTATCTCATCATGCATTATGTTTCCCAGAGTGGTCAACTAGATGCTTTCAGGAAGTCCATAAACTGGATACGCTGGCAACAGCCCTTTCCCACTGTTTCTTTACAGCTCTTGGCACTCAAAGACATGTTCCCTCTGAAACTGAAGGAAACATGTGGCAATATGTCTAGAAATCACTGATAATCCCATGTACCACAAATTTTAAAGCTGTCAAAGTTGGTAGAATCAGAACATGTAATTTTAAATTCTAAATGTTAAATACATGCTATATGAAGAAGAACCTATTTGGTTTTGTTCAATTCATGGCTCCCAGATTCTATTATTCTAAGAAGGGGGAAAGTTATTTACTTTCCACTCTCTCAAGACATTTTTACACATCTCTTTTTTATCCCCTACTATTTCCTTGTTTTCTAAACTTAAAAAGGCCCAGACATTGTAATCTTCTCCTTACAGAGGATTTGCCCCAGACCATACCCCAGCTGGAGTCCAGAACATACCTCAGTACAGGAAGAAAAGGGGGGAAAAGGAGAGAGAAAGTCCAGTTGCCAATAACCTAGGGTTACAGGCCCCACCTGGAATACTGTGTCCAGTTCTGGGCACCACAATTCAAAAATGATGTGGAGAAACTGGAGCATGTCCAAAGGAGGGCAACTAAGATAGTGAAGGGTCTGGAAACCATGCCTTATGAGGACCGCCTTAGGGAACTGGCCTGGAGAAGAGAAGGTTAAGAGGTGTTATGATAGCACAGTTTAAATATTTGAAGGGATGTCATATTGAGGAGGGAACAAGCCTGTTTTCTGCTGCTTCAGAGACTAGGACACAGAACAATGGATATAAATTGCAGGAAAAGAGATTCCACTTCAACATTAGGAGGAACGTCCTGATATTAGGAGTAAGGGCTGTTCGACAGTGGAACACACTCCCTCGGAGTGTAGTGGAGTCTCCTTCCTTAGAGCGGCAGCGGCGAGAGGGCGGGGGAGAGGCCTCCACGGCCAAACCCCCAGTGACATCACCCGACTCCACGCCGGGAGACGCCTGAAAAGGCCAAACTCCACCACCACCACTCCGCGGCAGCGGCGAGAGGGCGGGGGAGAGGCCTCCACGGCCAAACCCCCAGTGACATCACCCGACTCCACGCCGGGAGACTCCTGAAAAGGCCAAGCTCCACCACCACCACTCCGCGGCAGCGACGAGAGGGCGGGGGAGAGGCCTCCAAGGCCAAACCCCCAGTGACATCACCCAACTCCACGCCGGGAGACGCCTGAAAAGGCCAAGCTCCACCACCACCACTCCGCGGCAGCGACGAGAGGGCGGGGGAGAGGCCTTCACGGCCAAACCCCCAGAGACACCACCCAAGCACCCTCCGGACGCGGCGGCGCCTCTGGCGGGGGAGGAGGTCTGAGGCCGGGTCATCTGGGCCAACATAGGCCCAATAGCCACCCCCATCATGCAGCGACACTGGCGGCGGAAGGAGGAAGTGCGGACGCTCGGGGCCAGCCAGCAGGCCCATTATCAACCGCTTCTCCCAAAGGGCCCAAGCGGCAGCGGGAGAGCGTGTGGCCACTCAGGGGCCACATACAGTGGCCCGCAGAATAATTGCCCTCCCGAGTTACTGTTGTTCCATTTGTCAACAATGAACTCTGCTGGTTTTCACATTGATTTTGGTAACTCCTGCTTCCTTTATCCCCCCCTCTATTACCCTGTTTTGCTGTGGAGGAGATGGAGAATATTAACATGGGAAGAGGGGGTGGACCATTTGGGGAGGAGGGAGAAAATTTCTCTGATACAAGCGGGGCTCCCATCCAAGTTGTGTGGGGCAAGGGGAGGTATGATGGTAGGAGAAAGGACTGGCGTTGCAGGGGAAGGCGAAATCGATGCTTAATATCTATCTCTCCTTCCAGCCCTTCTCCTAACCCAAAGGATCTGAGGGTCACTCCAGCCGTACCACAAACCCTGTCTCTGCTCCTGTGCAATGCCAGGTCTATTAAAAACAAGACCCACATTCTACATGACCTAGTTGAAGATAACAACTGTGACCTGGCTTGCATAACCGAGACCTGGCTCGGGCCTGAAGGTGATGCTGTGTGGGCTCAGGTCCTCCCTGTCGGGTACTCGGTCAAGGACCAGAGCAGGTTAGGTGGGCGGGGGGGGTGTTGCCTTGGTACATAAAAACACCTTGTCTCTAACCAGGAACCATGTCCGTCAGACTACCTATATCGAGTGTATTTACCTGACCCTGAAGGCTAGAGACAGTCTGGGGATTCTGTTGGTCTACAGGCCACCCCGTGCGCTAACAGACTCCCTTAACGAGCTGACACAGTTGGTCTCGGAGCTGATGTTGGGAGTCCCCCAGGCTTTTAGTCCTGGGAGACTTCAACATCCCCTTCGCAGTCAACAATGTTCCATCTGGTGCGGCTCGGGAATTCATGGACACCATGACAGCCATGGGCCTGTCTCAGTTGGTTTCGGGTCCAACGCATTGTGCGGGGAATACACTCGATTTGGTCTTCTGTACGGACATGGAAACTCCGTGGGCGGAAATCACCAATATCTCCACCCTGTCATGGACGGATCACTTCTTGGTAGAGGCAAGCATCAAGGAATCAACCCAGATCACCCCCGGGGGTGGCGGACCTATTAGGATGGTCCACCCTCGAAGGCTGATGGAACCTGCTAGGTTCCAAGAAGCCCTAGAGGGGTATATGGTTGGAAGTGACGGCGACACTGTTGATGCCCTAGTGAACACCTGGGATACAGATCTCTCCAGGGCTATACACAGTATCGCTCCCAAGCGCCCTCTCAGGCCTGCTTCCAAAAGGCAGCCCTGGTATACGGAAGATCTCCGGGCAAGGAAGCGGGTCCTGCGACGGCTAGAGCACGCCTGGCAGAAACACCAGCGTTTATCCGACAAGGCTCTCCTAGACCATCTTTTGAAGGACTATGGAGAGGCGATACAAGCAGCTAAGAATTCGTTCTTTGCTGCTCGTATCGCGTCCGCCGAGTCGCGTCCAGCAGAGTTGTTCAGGGTAGTGAGGGAGCTAACTCAGCTCCCCCCTGCCCCGAACCAGATCCTTGAACCAACCAAGGCCTGCTGTGACCAATTTAACAACTTCTTTGCGGATAAAATCTCTCGGATAAACGAAGGTCTGGACGCCAGAATTGAAGCAGAACCCAGAACAGAGGCGTCTAGAGCTTCCGTGGACTCTGTTGTACTGGATCAGTTTGAGTCTGTCAGTACCGAGGATGTGGACAAGATCCTTAGAAGTGTTAGGAAGACAACCTGCTCTCTCGATCCCTGCCCCTCATGGCTAGTGGCCCAGGGGGGGTCGGCAGTAACCTTTTTGTTACGCCAAATTATTAACACATCACTGAGGGAGGGACAATTTCCCGACCATCTCAAATTGGCCATAGTGAGACCATTACTGAAAAAGCCCTCCCTCGACCCCCTGGTTCATAATAATTATCGGCCAGTCTCGCTACTGCCATTTTTGGGGAAGGTGATCGAGAGGGCGGTTGCATTCCAACTTCAATCGATCTTGGAGGAAACGGATTTTCTAGATCCATTTCAAACCGGTTTTCGGGCGGGCTACGGGGTTGAGACTGCCATGGTCGCCCTGGTCGATGATCTCCGTCTGGGCATCGACAGGGGTAGCGTGTCCCTGTTGGTGCTCTTGGACATCTCAGCGGCTTTCGATACCATCGACCATGGTATCCTTCTGGAACGCCTGGTAGAGGTGGGAATCGGAGGCACTGTGCTCCAGTGGTTCAGATCCTACCTCTCTGGGAGGTTCCAGATGGTGCAGCTGGGGGACGTTTGCTCCGATAAGAGGGCCCTTACATCTGGGGTTCCTCAAGGAGCCATTCTGTCCCCCATGCTCTTTAACATTTACATGAAACCGCTGGGAGAGATCATCCGGAGGCATGGGGCGCGGTGTTATCAGTACGCTGATGACACCCAAATAGTCTTCTCTATGTCTCCGACTGATGCAGTGACCAGGGATGGCGTCGCTCCTCTCGTGGCCTGTCTGGAATCGGTAATGGACTGGATGAGGGAAAACAGACTCAGCCTGAATCCAGAGAAAACGGAAGTACTGGTGATAGGTTCTCCCGGTCCAGGGATGGAGGTGGTTCCACCTGTCCTGAACGGGGTCACGCTCCCCGTGAAGGACACAGTACGCAGTCTGGGGGTGCTCCTTGACTCGTCGCTCCATCTGACTTCTCAGATGGATGCGACGGTCAGGAGCACCTGCTATCAGCTTCGGCTGATACGCCAGCTGCGTCCCTACCTGGACCGGAGGGACCTTGAAACCGTAGTACATGCTCTAGTAACCTCTCGGTTGGACTTCTGCAATGCACTCTACATGGGGCAGCCTTTGTATCACACTCGGAAGCTACAACTGGTGCAAAATATGGCAGCGCAGGTGGTCACTGGTGCTCCCAGGGCCGCCCATATATCACCAATCCTTAAGGATCTTCATTGGCTGCCGATTCGCTTCCGGGCTCAGTACAAAGTGCTGGTTATTACCTATAAAGCCCTATATGGCTTGGGCCCAGGGTACCTGAAGGACCGTCTCTCCCCATATAATCCGCCCCGCACACTAAGATCTTCCGGACAGCGGTTATTGAGAGTTCCGGAGACCAGACTAGTGAGTACGACGAAGAGGGCGTTTTCCATCTCTGCCCCCTGTCTCTGGAACTCTCTACCTATCGAGCTCCGCTTGTCCCCCTCCCTTGTTCAATATAAGAAGGATCTAAAGACCTATTTATTTAAGCAGGCATATTGTTGAATGGACCTTTTTATTATCAGCCTGTACTAAGCCGCCTACTGTTTTGCTGCCGCACTTGCATTTGTACTTGTAATGGGAATATTGTTTTTATTGTTTTATTGTTTTATTGTAATTGCTTTGTTTTTAACTTATATGGTTTTGATGTTTTAATGATTTTATATGCTGTACACCGCCCTGATCTATGGAAGGGCGGTATAGAAATAAATCTTATTATTATTATTATTAGAGGTCTTTAAGCAGAGGCTGGATGGCCATCTGTCAGGGATGCTTTGATTGGGAGTTCCTGCACGGCAGGGGGTTGGACTGGATGGCCCTTGTGGTCTCTTCCAACTCTGATTCTATGATTCTATCTCTCTTCCCAGATTCCTCTCTTCAACAGCTTCCTCCTCTCTGCTGTGTCGCGATTAAAATAATATTCATAGTTTTTAACATCCTTGAGAAGAAAAGGTTGTCTAGACAGCGTTGCAAAACATTGCCAACCACTGTAAGGTTGTTTTTTATTTGTTTGCTTGCTTTTGTATTTCAGGTCTTTTTAATACAAGTTTCATGGAGGGGTTTTTTCTCACAAAACACACTTTACTTGACACAAAACGCTTCCTCCATTCTCTTATCTCCCTCAAAAACTCACTTTCCACTTTCTCCCTCCTTTACACACACAGAGACATGCTATAAGCATACAAAGGGACCTTACAGCACCTTTGAGACTGAGGGAAAGAAATTGGTAGCATGCATTTTTGTAGCTTGCTTATTTCATCAGACGCAAGATGTAATGTAAAGATATAAGCAGATTGGTGAAGCAGTTCAGCAAGTCAACATCAATGAATTGCATGCAGGTGCATCTCAATTTGTGCTGTCTAAATATGCAACATTTTCAATTTTACAATGTTTCTCCCTAAATAAATAAATGGAAGTCTCACCCACAACACATGGCTCTCCCAGAATGTCTGTGCAGGTGAGGTTAGGTTAGTGAGGTGAGAGAGCAAGAAAGGAGAAGTGAGAAATGAGGGTGAGCTGAGAAATGTTGTTTTGAGTTTTAACATGGGAGTTTTCAGTGGTATGAAAGGGTGACTGGACTGGCTTTCCTTTACCTGCATTTGTTTACCTGGGAAAAGGAGAAGGGGATAAAAGCAAACTACAGTCTTGGTGTTGCTGGATGAAGGGGCTTTCTCTACCTGCTTAGGTGCAGGATGAGCAACTGGAGTCTGCTTTCTTCATTGGCAAGCCTGAGAGAGGATCTAGAAAGAGATGTGCTGTCCTTCATCTTGTTGTGTCTTTTTCAACTGCTGAAGGCACAGCAAGAAGATATGAGCTTCTCCCCCCCCCCACCCCCGACATCATTTCTACACCTGGGAAATTCGTACCCTGTTGCTCTCTGCCTATGGGCTTCCTTAAAATGGAACTTTTGGCTAATGAGAAGCTAACTCAGGCCAGCCAAGCTCCCTTGGGACCAGTACTTGCTGCCTCTTCTAGTACTGCAGACACAATTTGCACATTTTTCTAGCCTGGAAATATTAAGCACCATTGTTTTGTATTTTAGTCCTCTTCAAAACTGATTGTGAGTTTATTAAAAGTAATAACTTTGCAGATACTGGCTCTGTCAGAACACATTCCTTGAGTCTCCAATGATTTTCTATTATCTTGTTGCCATTAAGAAAAATAGTGATTGGAGTTGATATTAAAAATCAGATTGCTTGGATTTGCTGGAGCAGGGGGTGCAAACCATTAATGGTTGTTTTCCATTTACACTTATAAGTCCTGGATAATTGGTATCTGGACAATTGGTATCATACAACTGCGACAATAAAAAAAATAGCAACAAAGCATGCTATTCCATTTAAACAAAATGTCACTGCATTTTCCAATCCTTCTCAAGCCTTACATCTAATCTGCTGGAATATGATCTCTATAAACAGCTACTACAGGTTCTCTGACTAGGTTCATAGTTTCCTTAACTCCATCCTGAAGGCCCTAGACTATATAAGCAAAGAAGATATTGACTTCTATTCATAGACTGTAATCTTGGTTTTTCTCAGTATTCCTCAAATTACATTTGAACTTACCTACAAAATATTTCTATTAAGCAGGAGAAATATAGTTATGTATGTTCAAACATACAGAATGTCTTTTTTTTCTTTTTATCTAGCCAGTGGCAACTGCACCTCAAGCAGAACTAATAGTGGATGCGATTGGTTCGCCCAAATCTGAGCCCCCACACCCTCAAGAACCCCTTATGCAAAGATAAAAAAAACTGCTCCCACTTCCCTGGCAAGCCGCATCACTGCTCAACAAGCATCTATCTGTTCTCAATGCAAGTGTTAAAAAGGCTACAAGACAGTCTTTGCCTCTTCCCCAAAGAAATCCACTTCATATTTTAATTCCTTTCCTGCAGCAATTATACTTCAGTTCTTTCTTTTATCTTAATCAGTCCTTTTTGTTTCTCACAAATTGAAATGCAGAGTGTGAAAGAGTTACCAGCAGCAAGGAACAGCTAGAGCAACAGACAAAAATTAGCCTACAATATTTGCAAGAGCTATCTTCTTGTTATTCTTCTAAAAATTCGACCTACAGTTGGAATGAAGAAAGAGGGACTTGTAAGCTGGAAGGTATTTGTCAAGCAAATATTTTCAGCCTAGAGGTGAGGGCTGCTGCTAAGTTTCAAGAAGAGGATATTGTTTGGGCAGGGGAAGAGAGAGAGAAAGAGACTAAATAAGGGAAAGGGAGGCAGCTTTGCATATGGAGAGAAAAGAAACTAAAACATAATACAGTACTGAATGAGAAGTGTTGTTGCTGCCCTGTGCCTTTAAGTCTTTTCTGATTTGTAGCAACCCCAAGGCTATCATGCGGTTTTCTTAACAAGATTTGCTCAGAGGAGGTTTGTCATTGTCCTCTCAGGCTGAGAGAGTGCCAGGAAGGTGCGTGCTGGGTTCATAACCCTTGCTGAAGCAAACACAAGCAGAGTTTATGTACGTGGACAGAATGCCCAGAAGAAGGTCTGTGAAGAATCTGAGTTGCATAGCAAGTTTCCTGTCACAGAGGAATGAATCTCAGGACAGTGAGGTTTCTCTCAAAAAAGAGGGTTCTTTAATCTTTGTTACTTAACTATTTACAAAGATTACACAGAGTATAAGACATCCGTCTTGGATACTCATCAGCAAATTACTTTACCAACCAACCAACCATAACAACAACCTCTGCGGCAGTTACAGTAACACCAACTGTCATAACTGACATTCGCTCGCTGTGTTCTATTGCATCATTCTTCCCATGATGCACAGTTTCAAAAAGCAGACTACATTAACTGCCATTAGTTAACTGCCATTGGAACTGTAACAAGTTCTACCACCGCTCCACCTAGTGGCCACATCCATGTCATTTTATCAGACCTGATGCAACATGGTCCTGATATGACCTTCCCAAGGCCACCCAGTAGGTTTCCATATTCAACAGTACCAGAGAGAAACTGAAAATGGTACAGCGAACTTCCCTGACCACTTGATTATTCTTCCTTGTTAAAATCGAAAACTCTCTTGCCCCAACTTATTGTCCTACACTTCTAGTTCTTTCCATTCACATCTTCTTCACAATTTCACAATTCTGGTTTCTATGGACTTACGCAGATGTTAAAGTTTCATCAGATTATACAAAGGAGAAAATATGAGTAAGGCTACAAAACTATTTTCTAACTAGGTAGCCACTTGTCAAACCAACCAACCAACCAACCAACCAAACAGCTTCATTTATATACCACTTCACACTGCCTAAGCAGTGTCTAAGAAGTTTACAACTGTAAGCTACCTGCCCCCAACAATCTTGCAAACCTGATTCAAGCCTGAGCCCTTTTGCTGATATTGTACTCACAACCTTATGGTTTTGAGTGAGTGGCTTCAGTACAGGTGTTTAACCACTGCCCCACCAGGGTTCTTACTAACCTACACTAGCATACTATTAGTCCACAGGGGACTACTAATAACTTCTCAAGAAATGAGCACAATACACTACAAGCAATTTGGTAAGAAGGAAGAATTTCTTACAGAAGAATATTTCAAAATAGACTTGCAACATCAGATTTAAGATTCAATCGATACAAATATCAGTGACCCAGGTGTATCAGCACCCAATCCAACTGTATCATAAAGCAGTTGTGGTTATGGCAAACAAAACAAAACAAAACAAAAACAATTCCTAACAGTATGAGTCAAAGCTTGCCACATCTGCAAAGAAGGCCTATGCATTATACACAATTGCTAGGTAGTTTGCATCACTACAACTTCAAGAATTACAAGTAAGCATTTAATGCAACACCATCCTCTTCTTTGCAAAAAGGTACAAAAGTATTGGTTCTAAATTTTTTGGTTTATGTAAACAACCATTACTGAAATGGTCTGCCTACGTAAGGTGTAATATCTCAGCAACCAACATGCATGATTGCTCATTTTCATTCATGAACTTAAAAATCACTACCTGTGATTTCCCCTACCCCCTGAGTTCATGAAAGGAAGGTAGCTTATTCCTTTGATATTACAGTGCTCACATGAGTGGGTAGCCATACATAATCACTTATTTAAGAAGCAAGCTTCTAAATGCTCCTCCTAATAAGACTTGCAGGTAAAATTACACCTACTTCAATTCAGACATAAATCTACTAGATGGGTACTTCTGCTTAAAGGAAATAAAAGTTGGATAAAGGCACTATGAAATGCATACAGCTGACGAACACTATGAGGGTTTTAACATGGTTTATCTTGAGTGAACATACAGAATCAGTCCAGTCACTGGCTACAGTGGCACACTCCTTAATTACATCCAATTTGAACTACTATAATGCACTCTTCAGAAACTGTTCGGAAATTTCAGCAGGTCCAAATGCTGCAGCCAGAATTCTGATCAGGCCCAGTTATAGAGAGCGTATAAACTCCCTTGTTGAAACAGCTTCACTGGTTCATTTCAAAGTGCTGCTCATGACTATAAAGCCCTATATGGCTTATCTCCAGATTATTTGGAAAACAGTACTGTATTCCACAGATGAACCTGAATGGGTCCTCAGATCTACAAAGGAAGGCATTCTCTCAGTTGCACCACCATCACAGGCTTGCTTGCTGAGGAAATTAAAAAGAGCCTTTATGGTGTGGGTGCTCCCACACTCTGGAACTCCCTTCCATGGGAGGCTAGGCTGGCCCCTGCCCCTCTTTTTCCTTTCACCAGCAGGCAAAAACCCTTTTGTTTAAGCAAAACATGATTTAATTGCTCTAAGAGGAGTTTCTTATTGAGATGTATACTTTATTTTTTTAACTTCTGCATGGTTTTAATATAAATAGATAAATACTGTCGGCCCTCCATATTCACTGTCTTCAGACTCATGGTTTTGATTATTCACAAGGTCAAAGCCACCCTTCCTTTCCTTGCCCGATCTCTCCTTGGGCAGCCCAAGGAAAGATTGGGTAGGCAAAGGCAGGAGGTGCCTTAAAACCCCCCCCCCAAACTCTTCTCCTCCTCGATCGTCTCCCTGGGCATCCCAAGAGGGGCCAAGGCACCTCTTGCCTTCTCCTCTCCATCCTCTCCTTGGGATGTCCAGGTAAAGGATGGGGGGGGGGGGGGAGAAGGGTCTCAGAGGGGCCAAGCCACCTCTTGCCTTCTGTTCCCCATTCTCTCCTTGGGTTTCCCAGGAAAAGGATGGCGGGGGGGGGGGGAAGGTCACTAAGAAGGCTCTCTCATGTTCCCTCACCAAACGAGCCTGAGATGGTGGTAGAACCGAGAGAAAGCCTTCTCCTGAGGATCATAATCAGTAAAACAACAACAACCACACCCTGGATACCTTCATTTGCTATTTTATATAGGGGACACCATTTTGCTATGTTATTGTATATAATGGAACTAGAACATCCATGGATTTGGGTCTCCACAAAAGGTCCCAGTAATTGTAACAAAATGGCATCCTGTTGGTTAGTCCCAACTAGATTAGATTCATTCATTCAACTGCTGAGTGTATATAAAAAGATAATCCCAATGATTTAGTAGGCATAACAACAGGATTTAGGCTGATAGTCTTTTTTAGTCTTTTTTTTTATCCCGCCTTTCTCCCAAAAAGGGACCCATGGCAGCTCACAATATAGAGTAGAAACAAAATATTACATGCTGTTCCTGCAGTCTGATGCTTTAATATACTGCTGGTCTCAAGTGCAGTTGCTTAATATTTATTTATGCTGAGAGGTTTTATCATCTCTGTTATTTGGCACCTTGACTTCAGAAATTAATAAAGTAAATTAAATAGGACCATAATCTGTAAAACAACAACCACACCCTGGATACTTTTGTTGCTACAGAATGATACTGTCAATATTAGACAGCAGATTGATCTAATCTGAAAGCAATACCAAGGAAAAGAAAAACTTGTTTTATGCTACTTATTCACTATTTTTTAGAGAAATCAATATTATGAAAGCAAGGAGAAGCCATTTTATACCACAGCTGAGTGTTTGATTATATTACTTATGATCCATGAATGTGATAAAGCAATGTTAGGGCAAAATTGCTCCTCACAAAGTTATTTCTAAAATAGTTCTATTTAATGTACACAAAACATAAAAATTCCAATTTATTCCTGAAAAATCAATTTTCTTTTCTTATTTGGCCAGTATACTTTTGAGTGAAGATTATGCATATTTATCTCAACAGGTGAGAACAAAAAGAAATGTAATTCAAAAAAGGAAAGGACAAAACAATGAAATAAAAGAAAAGACCGTACCAACACATGCATTTAAATTCACACAGTTATCACAGGACAGATAATGATAAATTTGAAGGTACTTGTTCATAACTAGAAGAATGGCCTTAATCTTAGTTTTTAAGAAACGTGCATTTCTACAACAACTAGCACACAACAATAATTCATATAGATTAGTGTTCAAAAGCTGTACACAGTAACATTAGCATAAGCTAGTGGTTCCTACACAGGGACTTCACAGTCAAAATTGTAATGAGGGAGACAGCAAACAGGTAGAATTTAGAAAAGCAGTAACACCAGGGATGAATACATACAGTTATACACATACACACACATATTTTACCCACTTTTCCAATTGAAATTAAGTGTAAAAGGTTACTCTGTAAATTTTACATAAAGAGGAAGGGTTTCAAGGAAGAGAAATGGCACCATGTGTGTGCATTGGGATGAAGTTTCAGACATAATAGGCAGCAAGGGAAAAGGGGAAAATACCTGTATATAACATTACTGGACAAAATAACACATTTGACATTTTAAAGGCAAACTGTACTCCCAGTTATCAATAAGCAAATATTTGGAACCAGATTTCTAAATCTTAACTCTCACTATATCATACACATCCTAAACTACTTCCATTTGCTAGACAGTATATCCTCAACAGTATTTTGGTTTAGAAGATGTCAGTCATCTATAAATGTAATCATTTTATTTTCCACTAATAAATACAACATAGGCCCTCAGGGCTCCCTGTGGATACCAAAATCTGTGGATGCTCAAGGGCCGTTAAATACAATTGCTCAGTAAAATGGTGTCCCTTATATAAAATGGCAAAATCAAGGTTTGCTTATTGGAATTTGTATATTTTAAAAATATTTTCAAACCATGGATGCTTGAATCTATGGATAAAAACATCCGTGGATTTCTTAAGCATGTAACAGAT
Organism: Urosaurus nigricauda; assembly: GCA_034509955.1. Classification (NCBI taxonomy): domain Eukaryota; kingdom Metazoa; phylum Chordata; class Lepidosauria; order Squamata; family Phrynosomatidae; genus Urosaurus; species Urosaurus nigricauda. The sequence continues at coordinate 45,101,914 of JAOEGL010000003.1, forward strand.
ATTATAGAACAAAATTAAGCAAAATAGTTATCACCTCAGTTATCATTGCTTAACGATAAATTAAATGGAAACAGAAACGCAACTGACATTAATATTACTAATATAATTGGCAGAACATTTGAGATTCAGTTAAATTCTTTAACGTTTTGTCAATTAAGGTACATCAATAGTTAAACCTTCTAGTTTGCTTACCAATTTAGTAATTTGCTATTTGAGACCATAGCATATTTTGTAAAGCAGTTACATTAGTGATTAAACCAAGAACTGACACTGATTTTATCCTAAGGCTTTTAACTGAACTGACAAACTGATTCAATGACTTTTAAAAAAAAGGGGGGGGGGAGATGGTTAAAGCAGACCTATATCTGGAAAGGAAGAGAAAAGGGATGACCATTTCCAAAACTTCATTCTGCACTGGTAAATTTTAAAAACTGATTATTTATATATTCATGTGTAAGTCTAGAAATTTTAAGTAAAAAAAAAAGAAATTACACATGCCCCCAAAAAACTTGGGTTGATTTTTCCACAGGCCAATATAAGTATTGTACAAAAAACGAATAATTCCCTTCTCTGAGTGGAATGGTGAAAGGAGAAACTTTAGTCCATCCAAGAACCTATAAGAAGCACTGCCATGGCTATTCTCTCCTCCATGGCTCCACTGACCTGTCTGAATGCCTTGATGGGAAACTGGCATTTGTGGTTCTTTGGTGTTTCCCTTAAATGGAGCACCAAGAAAGCAGAGGGGGTCAGTGCTTCTTTTACATTCTCCCAGGACAGACTAAGCTCTCATTTACTCAGAGAAGGGACAATTCCTTTTCTGATAGGCATTTATATATGCTTGCATGTTTTATCCATTTTTAACTTTTATATAATTTTAATCCATTTTATAATGTTTTAATTGGCATTTTAAATTGGTTTTAAACTTTTGTAAACATTTTTTTATGCATTATGGACAACACCAGGGAGAAGGATGGCATATAAATAAATTAAATGAATGAATGAATATAATACTGTACCTTAATTTTTGCCTTTACTTCCTTTTTGACATGTGCACGTTATTAGCCCCGTGTGCATGTGGTCACCTCCCCCACACACATCACACAGCAACAGTTTATCCGAGTTCCCTCTTCATCCATCAGTCCTTTAAGGTCAGCACAAACATTTATGCCTGCTGGATTTTGAAAGTTCTTTGGCATCATTTTCCCTCACTTCATTCTTTAGATCCTTTGTTGCATGTCCCTAAGCTTTACCCTCAACTTATCCAGGGTCATATCAAATATCCATATCAAATATCCATATTTTTGGCCCACAAACCTGTCCTTAGGCCTTAATCTAGTTACTAGTTGCAATGAAAGTAAGTGCTCGGTGGCAAGTCACCATTTAGGCAAATGCCAATGACTCAATGAATCTACTCCAGTTCGAATTGGCAATTATATTTAGGCCTTGGAGATGAAAATATTATTGATAAGCCAAATGGAGATAACTAATGTGGAATAGTTTTCCCCAGAGGTTTTAAAATCTCAAAATATTTTTAATTTCAGATAAGAACAAACAAGTGAGTGATTCTGTTACTCTCATAAGCCATGATTTTTAAACACTTAAAACCATTCAGAGTGATATTTTGCAACAAGTGAGTGCAATATAAATGCTTTAATAAAGTATACATTTTGATATTATTTTATTAAATTTGAACAATATAATGTTAGCATAGCTATATATCACAATCAATGTCAAATTTATTTTGCCAATTAAAATTCCTTTTAGAATCCTAGTATCTGCCTAGTATTTTGTCACAAATAGTTAATCCTATGCTCTTCACAAAGAAAATCCAATTTTGGTATGATGCTTAATGAATCTGATAGGGATCTGATGCATGTCACCTGCCTTGTTGAGCCTACAGGGCCTCCTCAGTTTCCGAGTCTTGTTTTACCTGGGCTTTCTCCCAGGTGCTGGTCCAAGATTCAGTTCCCAGCCTCCTGGTCAAAATGGCACCTTGCCACCAAGTTCAGATGTGCTTGTGAGGAGGCCTCACTTATTCCTGGGCCCTCCTCCCGAGCCAGCCACATCACTGTCATGTTTCTGTCACTGGGGAACTGGCTGCTGATGTGGTGCCTCTATGACGCTTAGTCAGGGTCCTGCACTGACAGAGATTCCAGAAGTTTCCCTACTGCAATTCTCACCAACCCTTTACTACTTCATCTGCAAGTATATTTCTATCACTTTCAATAGCCTATATACAAAAATATCATTTGTGGAAAGATGAAAGCAATTTCTTTTAAGGATATCTTTTATGCATTTTAGTTCTTCTCAACTGAAGCTTCATGATGTTATATCTCAAACTTGGTTTTTTCTAAAACTTTTTTTTTTTTTTTTTTTTTTGGTTAAGGGCAAGTATCATGGAACAACACTGTAACCACCACCAACAGTTGAGAGTAAGGCTTCCCCAAAGGTGAAACGTGAGTCAAGGCAGAATTATTTTTCTGATGTAGACATGCCCAGTGGTTTTGGGTATTCTTCATTTTAAGAAATGTGAAGCTACATGTTTCAGACCAATTTTTATGAAATACAGATGAAGGAATTTTCTCCATTCCAGTGCTTTAAACAGCAGTATTAAAACTGCTGGCAGCTTGCTTTCTTAAAACACTTTAACATAAATCAAATAGGTAAATCTTCAGTACTTCTTGCTGGGGGGCAGGGTGCACTTATAATTTTTGAATACTTTAGCCTAGGTTGTTACTTTGCCATAGTGCACAGTATTACGTAGCCAAAAACATTTAGTTGTCATGAATAAGAAGTCATTTTGTAGATGACAGAGATTCGCTCTTCCTTGCCTTTCAACCATAAGGAGACCATGAATGCCCAGAAGTCTGAATAATCTCTATCTATCTATCAAGCAGAGAACCAGTGTAGTGATTTGAGTGTTGGACTGTAACTTTTAAGGCAAGGGTTAAAATTCCCACTCAGATATGGAAACTCATTGGGTGACCATGGGCATGTCCTACTCTCTCAGCCTCAGAGGAAGACAAAGGCAAACCTACTTGGAAGACATCTTGCCAAAAAAACACAAAAAACCAATAACATTCACCTTAGGATCACCATAAGTCAGAAATGACTTGAAAGCACACAACAGTACAATACAATAAGCAGGCTTTCACAGCAGAAGTCAGTTAGGGTTTCAGGGAATGGACAGTGGAGTTCTCGAACTATGAGAATGAAATAAACAATTTAACAAAGAACAAAAAACAGCAAAAAAAGGGGGGAATCTTGATGGAGGGAAGTAAAACTACAATGTGAGTGAATAAAGTGTTGAAGGGGAATCCCAGTTACTAGCAGCTACATTAAAAATGGTTTTGGAGGCATCTAATGAAAAACTGGCAAATTCTCCTTAAAGAATAATATTTTTATTAAATATATTCAACCTCCCTCAAAAGTTCTCTGTGGATGTCAAAGAAGAGGCTGAAGGTAACAACAAACTATCCATTTCTTCTCTTTGCCCTTTTGTTGCCAGAAATGTTGAGAAAGCATAAGAATAAGAAGTAGCTTATATTTTCCCAATCTATCCTTACAAATAATTGAAACAAATGTATGTGCCTCATGCCTATCAGGAGCTATGTGAACTGTATCAATACTACACATGGCACAGTATGCTTTCTTGGAACATTACAGAGAAAAGTAAAAGATTGCTAGTTATTTCCTCCTTTGTGCATAATACCTGAAGCTGCTCTTAAAATATCTCTCAGTTGATCATAATAGGATAATACAAGATGCATTACAAAAAAATATGAAGGCTCAGCTGGAAAAATTCAAGCAGCTCAAACTCAAAAATCAAATATATATCCTAGACACCAATCTTTTGCAGCTTAGTTTTAAATTCATTTTCAACAGGTCACATTACTTCTTCTGTAACATTTTTACATGATCTGTGAATGGCAAAATTAATGATGTATGGGAAAATACACATATAGTTGCCCCTCCGTATCCATCAATTCTTTATCCACGGATTCAACAATCCATGACCATAAATAAATAAATTCCCAAAAGCAAATCTTGATTTTGTCATTTTATGTATTTGCCATTTCACTACACCACTTTATTTAATGAAACGTGTTTTGATTACTTTTGCTATCAATGGGGGGTGGGGGATTCTGAAACCAAACCCCAGTGGATACCAAGAGCTCACTGTGCTCTTTTTCTCAGTTCTTTATTGAAGTGTTCCCCATCACCCTCTTTGACTTTTTCCCATTTTTATATCCAGTTATTTCAAATGAGAATTGAAATAGATTTAATTAACATTGCTACCATTTGATGTACAGAAGATAATCAACATTGTAAAGGTGCAAAATATTGTTGTTATGGCATAAAAATAAAGTAAATAAAAATAAACTAGCACTTGTTTCTTGCCCAAGGTGTCACACCCTTTGATGTGACATGCCTAAATAAACTCTGGTGCAACCCAAAGCCTTCAAATTCCATGTCAGTAGTTAAGTGGAACCTTCTCTGTGCAAATTCAGTGCCACCAAATCTCAGATTAAATACAATTGCGCCTGGAATGTACCTAGAGTTTGCTGGAACACATGTCTACACAAACAATACCAGGAATACTAAGGTGGTATTAATGCAGAAGCACAAATCAGGGTTGGTTTGTAAACAAAGATCCGAAACGATTAACATTTCCTGTTAAACCCATTATTAATAACTGGAAATAAGAAAAGTGGCTAGAGAAGTTGAGGGTGGGCCTCTGCTTAAACAAGGCTATCCATCAATACAGTACTGAGTGACTGGGTAAGGAAGGTATCAGAGAAATCAAAAAGCAAATGAAGGAGCTAGAGAAGTTGCTGACAGCTGTAATGGCTACCAAAGGATCTTCTGCCAACATAGGGTAAGAGTGAGCAAGCAAATATTCATGATTCCATGTATTATGTGAAGCCCAATGCTGGGGAGTGCCCTTCAAACAAATGACCATCTACTCTAAGGGGGCTAATGCACCACTCCTCACTATTTCACACCTCCTACCCTTGAAGGCCACAGCTGGCCATTACCTTGAAACTGGAAATGTCTACAAGCTTACCTCATAACTAGGAACAGAGTAGTCCCCTTCATATCTAAAATGGCTGCTCTAATATTTTATATATATATATATATATATATATATAATATTTCTAAACTGTTTAACTGTCATCGCATCCTTTCAGATGAAAGCCACTCATTCCTATTAGAACCTCAGCAATTAAGACAACTCGCTATCACTTCTCCTCCAAGGAAAAAAGCCACCTTGAGATATATCTTGATATACTGGTGCTTCTACAAGACAGTTTGGGCTGTGGAAAAGTAGCATATAAATTAACCTTTTAAGACTGTCACACTTTTAAGATTCTCTCCTCAATGTTCAGCTCTAGGTTAAATGTATTCAATTTCTTTCGTTCTTGGGCTTTTTAAAGAAAAAAAAATCCTGTCCACCTCTTTACTATTTCCTTGCATCCTTCAAAATTTTACACTATCCAGTGATAAACTTACTCATCCAAATGTAGTCTTACCCTAGCAAATTGATATTAGCTTTTCTCTTTCCTCTCTCCAATCACCAAAAATACAATTTTAAGAAGCCCTCCACAAAACATGATTGCCCACATACCGCTGTCACGATTTCTTCAAAATCCACACTTGCGTGCATGCATGTACAAGAGTCCAACAATGTCTAGAGTGCCACAAATCTCTACCCAATTCTACATCTTCTGTTTTAGCAAGATGAGACCCTATTAATTATGCCAATTAAGTCTGGTGCACTAGAGAGAACATTGAGAAACAATTTGCCTAACCCCTAAAAAGAATGTTTTGATTTTTAACAAACATGTGTTGAGATTACAACTCCCATGAAAGCCCTGAGAAGGGACAAAACATCACGTGTTCCTTTCTGCTGGTCTGTTTTAAAAAAATGTGAATGGACTATCACCTTAGGAGATCACTGGCAGTTCTTACTGTGGTTCCATTTTCTACTACAAGAATGTAATTGTTTTAAATTCTCTTGCTTTAGGCAGGATATCTGAGGAGCAGGTGCTCCTTTTCATACATGTCCCATTCTCAGGACTGAAACATCTACATCACTAAAATGTCTTTGCCATTCTTATGGAAATTTTTAAAGAATAAATAATCATCCAAACAATTTTTCAAAAACTCAATTCGTATAAGCTAATTTATTTGGTGTAAGGCAATGCTAAATGTTATGCTATGACCTGATGTCCCCCCGGAAAGTGAAGACATTTCCATTAGGGTGTATATAAGGATATTACTGATGGTCTCTTTAAGACATCGAAAATGCTAACTGACCAACATGAGCTACCAGCCCTCTGTCTGAGTTTGCCAGCCTCTACTAACTTTTCACCTAACCACAGAAAAATAGACAGGAAATGTGTTCTCAATAGCAGCATTTTGCTTACCCAGATTTTTAACTATACAACTAAATAATCCAAACTTAGATCATGAGTTAAACGAAAAAAAGATATGGAAGTCTTTAGCATGATAATTCAATGATGGTATATTTGGAGCTTTTGGCAACTGTGCAGTACTCTCAAATGCATAGATTTTAGGCATTCATATATAGCAAGTCTCCCGGCTTATGAACATTATTACAGAATGTTTGAGAGTAACTGAAAATATGCTACAAGATCTCTCTACATACTGATTCTACAGCTATATGGCTACCCTACTAAGAATATGAACTGTAGGTCAGCATCTGGGAAAACTTTGGATTCAATGGCAATATGACTATATCTTTGGATTATTACAGAAGTTACAGACAAGGCACTTGTGTCATTTCCACGATATTAATCTTACATCATAAACTCCAATGTATCAAAGCCAAATCATAGTAGTGATGGGTGACTTCAACTATCCTGATATTTGCTGGAATTCAAACTCAAATCTTCAAGGTCTAGCAAATTCCTCACTTGCCTAGAAGACAATTTCATTGTCCAAAAGGTGGAAGAGGCAACAAGGGAGTCAGCTTATTTGGATCAGATCTTAACCAAATAATCACCTAGTTAATGGGGTTCAAGTGATTGGATCCTTAGGTGGGAGTGTTCATGTTCTCCTGGAGTTTGTTATTCAGTGGAAAGGAGAAGCCAAGCATAGTCAGACATGGATTCTAGACTTTAGTAAATTTAGAGAAATACTGGGGGTGATCCCATGGTCAGGAATACCGAAAGGGAAGGGAGTTCAAAATGGATGTGAGTTCCTCAAAAGGGAGATACTGAAGGCACAATTTCAAACAGTTCGAATGAGGAAGAAAAATGGGATATTTAATCATGAAATGTATAAGAAATGGAAAAATGGGGAAATCACCAAAGAGGAATTGAAATAAATAGCAAGCACGTGTAGGGATAGTCAGAAAAGCTAAAGTGCAGAATGAAATCAGGCCTGCTAGAGAGGTTAAGAACAATAAAAAGGGCCTTTTTGGCTATGTCCACAGCAAAAGGAAGGAGGAGGAATTGGTAGGGCCACTTGTGAAGATGGCAAAATGCTAACAGGGAACAGAAAAAGGCAGAATTACTCAACATCTTCTTTGCTTCAGTCTTCTCAGAAAAAGCAAAGGGTGCTCAACCTAAGGATAATTGGGGCAGAAGACAGAATAGGGGGATTTCAGCACAGAATAAGTAAAGGGATAGTACAGGAATACCTGGTTAATCTAAATGAATACAAGTCTCCAGGACCAGATGAACTACATCCATGGATATTAAAGGTGTTGGCAAATGTAATATCGGAACCATTGGCAATAATCTTTGAGATCTCCTGGAGAACAGGAGAAGTCCCAGCTGACTGGAGGAGGGCAAACGTTGTGCCCATCTTCAAAAGGGGGAAAAATGAGGATCCCAACAATTATTGTCTAGTTAATCTGACTTCAATTCCAGGAAAGGTTCTGGAGCAGTTCATTAAACAGAGAGTCTGTGAATATCTAGAAGATAATTCCATAATCACAGAAAGTCAACATGGGTTTCAGAGAAACAAGTCATGTCAGACAAATATGATCTCTTTTTTGAAAAAAAATACCAGCTTGGTAGATGAAGGAAATGCTGTGGATATAGTATATCTTGATTTCTGTAAGGCCTTTGACAAAGTTCCCCATGACATTCTTGCAAACAAGCTTGTAAAATGTGGGTCACACAAGGTAACTGTTACATGGATTTGTAACTGGTTGACTGGCCACACCCAAAGGGTGCTCAACAATGGCTCCTTTTCATCCTGGAGAGAAGTGACAAGTGGGGTTGCCAATGCAGATAATGTGCGCAGATAAGTTCGGAAGCTTTCTCCGTTGCTGAGGAAACTACCGGCAACCTTGGAGCTGTTCGGCTGCTTCAGGAAACCTTAGTCCCTGATGAAACAGAATGGAGCCAAATCTATCTCCAAAGAGGCTTGTTTATTCTTCATTTGCTATATTTACAAATACACAGATCTACTACTCACACACACTTGGCAAACTTCTCCAACCAACCACCCAACAACCCATTCTGTGGTGTGCAGGCTATTTATAGATTCGTGCCATGTGTCCATCCTTTTCTGGTGACTTTTTCCTGTGCTACCTGCATTATTGTCCCATCAATCAGGAAGACACATCATGTAGACAATAGGCACTACGTGCTCACAGACACATACTGACCTTGAACATTGTCAGCAGTTCAAGCCTCAGCTGTATCCAATTCCTGGCTAGCAAGCTGTAGATTACCCGTAGTTCGCATTTTGCTTTTGTGCACATCTGGACATTTTAAACTTAGGCCTCAAACCCTGACAGGGGTGCCACGGGGTTCTGTCCTGGGTCCAGTGCTATTCAATATCTTTATTAATGACTTGGATGACAGTATTGGGGGCATAGTTATCAAATTTGCAGACAACACCAAATTAGGAGAAGTAGCTAATACCCCAGAGGACAGAATCAAATTCAAAATGACCTGAATAGACTAGAAAGCTGGGCCAAAGCTGACAAAATGAAATTCAACATGGAGAAATGCAAGGTTCTGCACTTAGGGCAGAAAAATAAAATGTACAGATATAGGATGGGATACACCTGGCTGAATGAAACTATGTGTGAAAGGGATCTAGGAGTCCAAGCATACCATAAGTTGAACATGAGTCAACAATGCAATGTAGCAGGTAAAAAGGCCAATGCAATTTTAGGCCGCATCAATAGAAGTATAGTGTCTAGATCAAGGGAAGTAATAGTGCCACTCTACTCTGCTTTGGTCAGGCTCCACCTGGAATACTGTGTCTAGTTCTGGGCACCACAATTCAAAAAGGATGTGGAGAAACTGGAGTGTGTCCAAAGGAGGGCGACTAAAATGGTGAAGGGTCTGGAAACCATGCCTTAAGAGGAAAGACTTAGGGAGCTGGGGATGTTTAGCCTGGAGAAGAGAAGGTTAAGAGGTGATATGATAGCCCTGTTTAAATATCTGAAGGGATGTCACATTGAGGAGGGAGCAAGCTTGTTTTCTGCTGCTCCAGAGAACAGGACCTGGAACAATGGATGCAAGCTACTGGAAAAGAGATTCTACTTCAACATTTGGAGGAACTTCCTGACAGTAAGGGCTGTTCGACAGTGGAACACACTCCCTCGGAGTGTAGTGGAGTCTCCTTCCTTAGGGGTCTTTAAGCAGAGGCTGGATGGCCATCTGTCAGGGATGCTTTGACTGGGAGTTCCTGCATGGCAGGGGGGTTGAACTGGATGGCTCTTGTGGTCTCTTCCAACTCTATGATTCTTATGATCTTCAACCCTGTTGCTTAGTATGTATACATATCCACAAGGAGGATTTGTAAATTTTCAGAGCCAACATGGTTATACCTAAAAGTTAAAAACTTTTATCTGCGTAGGCAGTAATAGCTACATGACACCTTAAATCTCAACAAGTGAAGCATTTGTCCATAGCTGTATTATATGTCCAACTTGGACCAAGCCCCATGATATCATATGGCATAACGAATGGGAAAAGTAGCCCAACCATATTCTCTCAAAAGTTATGTTTCATGTATCACTTGTCTATAGAACACATAAATAAGCACACACGTTGAGACTCATGGATGCGAATTTAAAGAATGATGTAGAAAGAGTAATCATTTAGAATAATTCAACGGCAAAAGCCAACACTTCATATTAATTCTTCACAGGCAGAATCATACCATCCAAGAAAACTGCTTAGTTTTTTGTTTGTTTTTTATTTAAAAAAATACTAAGCAGTGGATTAATTAAGAAAGCAGTCTGTTTTGCTTTAAAAAAGAAAGAAAAGAAACACACACGTACAATAAAACAGAACACTGGACAAATAATATGAACTGTAGGTCAGCATCTGGCAAAACTTTGAATTCAATGGCAAGCCACATCAGTACAACTCTGTAATGAGTTTTCTGTCTGTCTTCTTCCCACTGCATCCTCATTTTTACAAAAAGATACTTGAGGAACAGCATGTAATGATGTGTTCCAGAGACCTGGCTGAAAGGTTGGGGAGGGGGGAGTGGGAACTCTCCAAAAGTGGAACTGCCTTTTGTTCAATCTGCAAAACATTTACAATGTTTTTGCAACATTCATGTGCTAATCACTTAGCACTCCTGACAGTAATTACTCATTCCTTGAAAGCTGGAGGACATTAATACCAGTACCTGTGCTTTTGTTTAGTAAAACATTTGTAACTTAATACTGCAACATGCAAATTTAAAGTACAAGAAAATAAGCAAATATATAGCATGCTAGTATGCATCTCCAATGACCCTGAACAAGGTATGTTCTCAGAATCCAGAGAGCAGTGTGTCCTTAGCATAAGGAATTTCTATTAAATTTGATTGCATTTTATTGTCTGGCTTTCTTCCAACACAATACTGAAAGGAACATAAAACTTTGTTAATATTCACAAGTCCTCCTGAATGTTTTCCAAGTTCTTTGAGGGCAAATTAATTTGATAAAGGTCTTTGAACACACAACTCAAATGAGCATCTGCTGTTGAAGGCAAAAACAATGGTAAAATTCAGAAGACTGAATAGGAACACACTGTTTCTCCTCTCCCCTCCCCCCTTACCCCTGGAAGAGATCCGTCTTAACAGTTTTTTAAAAGCTGTCTAAGTTAGTTATATGATGGATCTCATACGGCAAGCCATTCCATAGTCTGGGAGTGATAGCCAAAAAGGTCCTACAATGTTTTACAATGAAAGCAAGGTTTTACAACAAAAAGTTTTAAAGAGAAAAGCCTCTAAGAGGATGCTGCAGTGTTTTACAATCCGCTCTTGCCATACACGGAAGATCTGTCCTGCCCCCTCCCACGTAATGTAAATTTTGCATATACTAGAGTCCCATTTAAGTGAATGGCAGCGCACTCCTGCACCATTTTGGCCCTTGCCTCTCACCGTCCACATAAGCTGGAATCTGCGTATGGTGAGGGTGCAGACTGGATTTACTGTTTTTAGCTGGTTTTATGATTTTAAATGTATGCTGGTGACCTTTTTTAGTTTTTATAATGATCTTTTCTATGTTTTTAACTATACTGCACTCATTTTTAATTTGTAAGCTTCACTAAGTTCCAGTTTTGGGAGAAAGGCAGTGTATTACTAAGAGGAAAAGGAGGAGTCCACACAGCTCGTGTGGTTAGCAGGAATGTCTCTTGAGATTCGCAAACTACCAGCTGAAAATATTTAATCTTCAGTAAAATGTTATATTGACTTCTAAGAATATATGATTTCCAACATAGCTTTTAAAGATTTAAACAATTTATGCACATACTCACTGGGGATGACATGGAACACATTAGTGAAGATCATCAATCTTGCAATACAAGTCCATTTGATAGGGACAGAAATCTGGAAACCCTGACTGTTCACAGAGTTCTGTTACTTTCATTGTTGTAATGGACTACACGAAGTATATGGTGCCTCAAAAACAAGCTTAAAAATATAGTATTACTACCAATAGTAAAAATACTGCCAGAAAAGGACCTCCAAGAATGTATATTTGTAGACAGATATGCATAAATTTAGGCCAGTTTAAATGAAAGGTATATAACAATTGTTGGTAATGCAGTTAACAGTGTTATTCATACTTTATTCTTTTTCCTAAGCATAAAGGAGGAAAAGTGTAGAGTTGGGTTTTCAGAGGCATATGTATGTATTACAACTTTTTATTTCATTTGTATGCTGCCTTTGTCCCAGAGTAAGACCCAATGAAGCTCCCAGAGAGTCAATTAAAAACCTTCACAACGGACACAATTAAAATCACCACATAAAACAGAATGAAATCATTTCAAAGACATATGGAAGTTAACAAGTCCCCTACTTTCAAAGACATATGGAAGTTAACAACTCCCCTGCTTTGAAAGACATATGGAAATTAACAACTTCCCTGCTTTAACATTAAAAGCTTGCTTAAACAAAAAGGTTTTTGCTTTTCAATATCAAAATACAGCTACATCCTAATTCATAAGGATGTAAGAAATAAATGTCAATTGCTTTTATTATGAAATGCTGAAAACTGACCACTGTATTGGCAACATTTTGATAAATAATAAGGAAAAATTGCAGGACTCTACTGTATGATGTATTTTGTGCATTTTCATTGGCCAATAAAGGTACTGCTGTTTTGTGGATTTTGGATTTCTTCTATGTGATGGGAGAGGGAAAGGAGGCAAGAGAAATTGGATAAGCTCTTAGCTGTAAAATCGGATTGAACTAGTCATATTTATGCTGTCTAGCCTAAAAGACTGTGAGCCGCTGCTATTTTGAAAAAAATATGCTTGGTATTACATGCTCTTAAACATACAAGTAACACTACTTTCAGCAGCCATTTTAATCAATTACATTTGAGAATACAGCAATTAACTATAAAATGCTTTCTTATAGTTAACAAAAATTTGATGAAACACTACAGCTTGGTCAAAATAATCATATCTTGTTTTAATAAGTAGAAGGGATGTAGCCTTTTTAAACCTATAGCCTCTTTAAGCCTGTACCAAAGCAGGCAGAAATTCTACCACTAAATATAGAAAGAATGGTGAAATCTTTGAAGATTATCACACTAGGGCTTATCTCTGTCTATTGTCTCTGCATTATTGGGGAAGCGCGCATATATGAACGCCTGGCACGCTTCCTAAACATCATGGAATTGTTCAGGGAAAGCGAATTTCCTCTTAGCGCAAAGTTTCCGTTAAGAGGAAATTCACTCTCCCTGGATAATTCCATGATGCTGAGGAAGCGTGCCTGGCTTTCATACATGTGCACTTCCCCAACGATCCAGGGACGATTGACAGACAGTAAGCCCTAGTATGATAATCTTCTTTGTGGCCTTTGTGACCCTGAGGACTGCATACACTGCTATCCTGCACACAAGCTTAAACCTGTCTGCTGAAATGGAATTGTGCGTGTGAAGGGGAGGGGGGAGGAATGAAGGAACTGTGGGAAGGATTCCTACCCTCAGCAGCCACCTCCAAGATCACTGTTTACATGGTATCAGAGTTAGGTTAAAAGGAGCCTTAAACTCTTTACTTTCAAACAATCCCTAGCAGATAACAGGTAAAAAATTGTAACTGATGCTGAGTGGGCCATGTTAAAACATTCCACCTGGAAAAATCCCCATCAAAACTCCTAGAATCATAGAATCATAGAATCATAGAAATTTAGAGTTGGAAGAGACCACAAGGGCCATCCAGTCCAACCCCCTGCCATGCAGGAACTCCCAATCAAAGCATACCCGACAGATGGCCATCCAGCCTCTGCTTAAAAACCTCCAAGGAAGGTGACTCCACCACCCTCCGAGGGAGTGTGTTCCACTGTCGAACAGCCCTTACTGTCAGGAAGTTCCTCCTAATGTTGAGGTGGAATCTCTTTTCCTGCAGTTTGCATCCGTTGTTCCGAGTCCTGTTCTCTGGAGCAGCAGAAAACAAGCTTGCTCCCTCCTCAATGTGACATCCTTTCAAATATTTAAACAGAGCTATCATATCACCTCTTAACCTTCTCTTCTCCAGGCTAAACATCCCCAGCTCCCTAAGGCGTTCCTCATAGGGCATGGTTTCCAGACCCTTCACCATTTTAGTCGCCCTCCTTTGGACATGCTCCAGTTTCTCCACATCCTTTTTGAATTGTGGTGCCCAGAACTGGACACAGTATTCCAGGTGGGGCCTGACCAAAGCAGAATAGAGTGGCACTATTACTTCCCTTGATCTAGAAACTATACTTCTATTGATGCAACCTAAAATTGCATTGGCCTTTTTAGCTGCTGCATCACACTGTTGACTCATGTTCAACTTGTGGTCTACTTGGACACCTAGATCCCTTTCACATGTTGTCTCATTCAGCCAGGTGTCCCCCATCCTATATCTGTGCATTTCATTTTTCCGCCCTATGTGTAGGACCTTACATTTCTCTGTGTTAAATTTCATTTTGTTAGCTTTGGCCCAGCTTTCTAGTCTATTCAGGTCATTTTGAATTTTGATCCTGTCCTTTGGGGTATTAGCTACTCCTCCCAATTTCGTGTCATCAGCAAATTTGATAACTAGGCTCTCGATACTGTCATCCAAGTCATTAATAAAGATGTTGAATAGCACTGGGCCCAGGACAGAACCCTGTGGGACCCCACTTGTCACTTCTTTCCAGGATGAAAAGGAACCGTTGGTGAGCACCCTTTGGGTTCGGTCAGTCAACCAGTTACAAATCCATGTAACGGTTACCTTGTCTATCCCACATTTTGCAAGCTTGTTTGCAAGAATGTCATGGGGAACCTTGTCAAATGCCTTACTGAAGTCAAGATATACTATATCCACAGCATTCCCTTCATCTACCAAGCTAGTAATTTTATCAAAAAAAGAGATCAGATTTGTCTGGCATGACTTGTTTCTCTGAAACCCATGTTGGCTTTTTGTGATTATGGAATTATCTTCCAGATATTCACAGACTCTCTGCTTAATGATCTGCTCCAGAATCTTTCCTGGAATTGATGTCAGACTAACCGGACGATAATTGTTGGGATCCTCTTTTTTCCCCTTTTTGAAGATTGGGACAACATTTGCCCTCCTCCAGTCTGCAGGGACTTCTCCTGTTCTCCAAGAGTTCTCCAAGATGATTGCCATTGGTTCTGATATTACATTTGCCAGTTCTTTCAATACCCTAGGATGTAGTTCATCTGGTCCTGGAGACTTATATTCATTTAGATTAACCAGGTATTCCTGTACTGTCTCTTTATTTATTCTGTGCTGAAATTCCCCTATTCTGTCCTCTGCCCCATCATCCTTAGGTTGGGCACCCTTTGCCTTTCCTGAGAAGACTGAAGCAAAGAAGGTGTTGAGCAATTCTGCCTTTTCTCTGTCTCCTGTGAGCATTTGGCCATCTTCTCCATGCAGTGGCCCAACTGTTTCCTTCTTCTTCCTTTTGCTGCGGACATATCCAAAAAAGCCCTTTTTATTGTTCTTAACGTCTCTAGCAAGCCTGAGTTCATTTTGCGCTTTAGCTTTTCTGACTTTATCCCTGCATGTACTGGCTATTTGTTTGAATTCCTCTTTGGTGATTTCCCCATTTTTCCATTTTTTATACATGTTCCGTTTAAAACTTAGCTCATTTGTAAGTTCCTTAGTCATCCATACCGGTTTCTTGAGACATCTCCCATTTTTCTTCCTCATTGGAACTGTCTGAAATTGTCCCTTTAGTATCTCCCTTTTGAGGAACTCCCATCCATCTTGAACTCCCTTCTCTTTTAGTATTCTTGACCATGGGATCACCCCCAGTATTTCTCTAAGTTTATTGAAATCAAGAATACTCTAAGAATACTGCTGAAAACAGCACTGGAACTATGCCCCCCCCGCCCCCATCTAGCTGTCTGACATTTTGGAAAGCTAAAAGGAAGGCAGCTGAAAACTGTATATAGTTCAGACTCCAAACCAGGAAACTTGGAGGGATGTTCTGATTTGTTCTGGGCCCATAACCATGCTTTGTAATAAAAATGGAACAACTAACAGAAGAAATTCGAGTAGATTTGCTTGCTAGGGAAAGGGGGATAGCCACTTGTTCAGCCAAAACTTTCACAGAATCATAGAATTGTGGAAGGGACCACAAGAACCATCCAACAATACACAATCAAATCACCCTAACAGTTCTTCCTATTGTTTAGGTGGAATCTCTTTCTATAGCTTGAATCTATTGCTTCATGTTCTAGTTGTAATTCATCCTCAATATGATATCTGTTCAAATATTTAAACATGGCTATCACGTCACACCATAACCTTTTCTTCTCCAGGCTACACATATCCATCTCCTAAGCCACTGCTTTCAGGGCATGGTCTCCATATCTTTCACTATTTTGGTCATTTTTCCCAGGGCACAGTCCTGCTTATCCACATTCTTCTTGAACTGTGGTGCCCAGAACTTTGCATAATACAGAGGGCTCTTCTTATCCATGAGATTTGAGCTTCCACATATGGCAAGTCCTTTCGTGTTTAATGGGGGTGTGAACACATGGCTGTGCCAGCGGCCACATGCACATCACAACTCGATAGGAATCAACCTAAGGTCCCATATTTTTGTTATCCACTGGGGGTGGGGGGCGGGCTGGAATCGATCCCCTGCAGAGGTCTGACCAAAACAGAATAGACTAGTATTATTACTTCTCTCAGTCTATATACTATACTCTTACTGATGCAGCCTATAATTTCATTGGCTTTCTTAGCTGCAGCACCACACTGCTAACTCATGTTGAGCCTGTGGTCTAATAAGACACACTTTAGCATGTACTCTACTCAGGTGTCATCCATCCTATATCTGTATATTTCATTTTTACTGCCCAAGTTTAGTATCCTACATTTCTCCCTTCTGAAATTCATTGGGTTAGTTTTGTCATAACTTTCTAATCTAAGGTCATTTTGAATTGTGATCCTGTCCTCTGGGGTATTAGTAAATCCCTCCTAATTTGGTCATACACCATCTGTTCAAGGAGGGAGTGAAAGGAGAGGCCTAGCAACACCATTGGACCTGGCCTCAAGTTGAAGAGCCCTCCTTCCTGACACCATCTGGCCTAGGAGGGAGTGAAAGGAGAGGCCTAGCAACACCATCAGACCTGGCCTCAAGTTAAAAAGCCCTCCTTCCTGACAACACCATCTGGCCTAGGAGGGAGGGAAAGGACAGGTCAACTCCATTGGGCCTGCCCTAGATCATGAAGCAGAGCCCT
This sequence comes from Urosaurus nigricauda, assembly GCA_034509955.1. Classification (NCBI taxonomy): domain Eukaryota; kingdom Metazoa; phylum Chordata; class Lepidosauria; order Squamata; family Phrynosomatidae; genus Urosaurus; species Urosaurus nigricauda. The sequence continues at coordinate 45,119,081 of JAOEGL010000003.1, forward strand.
CCCTCCATGCCATCTGCCTTGGTCCAGGCATCAGAGGGAGAGAAGAACTGCTGGACCTGTTCCCTTCCCCACCACCATTCCCTTCTCCTCTTGTGTTGTGTCTTTTTAAATTGTAAACCTGATGGGAAGGGAACTGTCTAATTAAAAATAATAATTGTAACCTGCTCTGGTAGCCTTTAGGGCTGAAGAGCAGGGTATAAACAAATAAATTATAAATCTACAAATTAGATAAACATGCCCTCCATTCTAACATCCAAATCATTGATGAAGATGTTGAATAGCACTGGTCCCAGGACAGAACCCTATGGCACCCCACTAGTCACTTCTCTTCAGGATAAGAATCATATTCAAAAATAATGTTCAATAACATTAATGAACAACAGAGGTAAGTCTTACAATGAATCCACATTTTGAATGGTTTATGTCTTCTGTTTTATACAGAGTGAAATAGTTACCATTCTAATCACTGAGAGAAGAAACCCAAATAGTTAAACATATTATTCAATTCTTTCAGTTATTTTGAAAGTACTGTACTGTAAAACCTGTTTACTGATCTTCTCAGCTACTGAACAAAACATATTCCTGAAAAGCTACTTAAGTCATCTACCACATTATTGCTTATTGCTCTTATCACAGAATGCCTTGCCAGTTTGCAGACTACCTGTATTACTCATGAAGATACTTTTAAATTACACACACACACACACAGTCCTCCGTTTTTGCAGTCTTCAGATTTGCATCCCTCACTTATGCATGAGGGACGGACGAAGAGAGAATGAATGGGGCACGCACCCGCAACACATACTTCCATGCACCCACGCCTGTATTCAAGTCAATAGAACTTGAATATATGTGAAATTCCATTTTCATGAGGGGGTCTGGAATAGATCCCCCACAAAAAAGGAGAGGCGGCTATATATATATATATATAGCCTGACTCCTAGATAGATGAATAATGAGAATGCAAGCATTTATTGTCATAGTAGCTATCATCTGGTTACCAACTGAGTCCACTGTTAACTACTGTGCTAAATGCCTCCAAGATGAACACTGCTTTTTACTGCTATTAAGCTCTGAAAGATATTACAGCTCATTCTTCACAGGATATTAATTGAACCAAATTAAGAAAGATACAATCAAGACATTACTTCCTCTTCATTGTAAACATATTCTGCTTTCAGCAGTCATCATACTCCAGTGTTAAAGAGTTTCTCTAAAAAAGGTTCATTGGGCCTTCCAAATGCTTTGAATGCCAGATATGATAATCCATTGACCATATTAGCTAGGGCTTCAGAGAACTGATATCTAAAACATCTGGACAGATAAAGATTAAGAATCACTACTCTAGAATGAGCATTTTTTTCATGGATCCACAAAGAAGTGACTGTAGTTCTATCCTGCCTATCTTCTTTGAGGAAACTCAGTTAAGTCCATACAGCATGGGTTTTCAGCTGTTGCCCTACAGGTCCCTATTTTGAGCTCCTGTGTCATCTTTCTTCTCGTTATATATATCAACATCATGAAGATAAGATGGGTGGATGGATACATTAATCTTGTCTACCCATGGAGACTTCTGGAATCCAACAGATACTTACATGAAGCTCGTAATTTTCCACTTGGCACGCTTGGTGAAGTCCTGATTTCACTGTGGCATGTCAACATGGAATGGCTGTTGAAAATATTAGTCTTAAGGGGCAATGCCCTCTCACTTCAAAACATCAGCCTATTTTGTACTAATGAGGAGGAAAAGATTTTTCTACTGACAATGCTATTAAGTAATTGCAGACATAGGTATGCCTAGTGATTAGGAATCTTGTTACAATTATAAACTGTATTAAGGAATGACATTTTGAAGGTAACTTTGATCATCCACACTCTCACACAGAAGTCTTTTAACCCAGTCACAAATATCCTTTTTTTTCAGGGCAATGGACTGAGTAAAGGGTAGTGGTTCAGTTCCTGATTCTTTTGAATCAATCACATTATCTATACTAGAAACTGTTAAACTTCAGCTCCAAAGTGGTCCAGCCAGCAGAAGCAGATGCTATGAACTGCAGTGCAGCAATATCTGGAAACACATGATTGGGAATCAAGGGCCTAGAAGTATTTCAGGGTTCATTTTGGTATTCAAGAAATGAAATAGCCTTTATTGCAATAATGTATTTGCTCTAGAATGTGAGAGGCAGAAGGAGAAGAACTGTATTGTTTGTCCTTCTCTCAACATATTTTGATACAATCAGTCATGGTAGTCTAGACTATCTGTAAGTTGAGAGTAAGAAGTAATGATTCTACTCCTATATGCTGAGTCAGTTCCAGAACATAGCATGGGGCAGCATGGCAGTTGTATTATAGGGTGTTCAATGGTTTCCATCTCATCCACCATAACCTTAACTCCTATACAGAGTTGTTGGGTGTCATCTGGATTACATTTATTACTCCATAAACTAGATGAAGCTCTGAAGGAGTTGAACCAATGGCCTGAATTACAACCAGTGAGCTAAAACTGAATGCAAAAAGGCACAGACTGTGAGTAAATGGTTCTCAGATCTGAAGAATCAGGTTCTCATCATTTTTTGGAAACAGTTGCACTTCTGAAAAAAACATATTCATTTTTGGGAAGGGGCATAAATAGTGGACCCCACTTTTTCACATGAGTCCCAGATATCCTCAGTGGTACAGAGTGACTTACACCAGCATTTCTTTGGTAATCTCCCAGTTAGACTGCAGTAATACCTTATATAAAGACAGCCCTTGAAACCTGAAATCTTCAGCTATTTCAGAAAATGGCTGGCAGCATTTCTTATTGCTAAAGGCAAGTTTTAGGCACATGATGCCAATCACTGACAATCTGCATGCACTGACTTATATGCATCCTTCTGAGTTAAGTTGATGATAATGATATTTAAAACCCTTATTTGATTTGCAATTCAAATGCACTGTTATACTCATATGCACTGAGATCTCCTGTTCAGGCTCTTTTTCATATACAGTACCTCCTTTATATGAGGTATTATTGTTGTTGTTGTTGTTGTTGTTGTTGTATACATTCAAGCCCACACTAAGGTGAAACTATCATGAGGTTTTCTTGGCAACATTTGTTCAGAGGAGATTGGCCATTGTCTTCCCCTGAGGCTCGGAACATATGACTTGCTTAAGGTCACCCAGTGGGTATACACTACCTAAATAAGGAAAGAATCCATTTGACAGTGAGCGGTCCACTAGCTGCAGAATGCCATACTAAGAAGTTTACCTAACAATTCTATTACAATCTTTTCAACATGAAACTGAAACAAAAAACATCATAGTTATTTAAAACTGCTTCTAATGAGAGCATAAAGACTTTTATTTCTGGTTTATTATTTACTGTTATACTACAGTAGTTGTTTTCTAAAAAAAATAATAACCTTGCTGTATGCCATCCTGAAATCCTAAATAGATGAACAGTGACATTAACTGATTTAATGGGAGAAGGGATCACTGATCCAACCTCTTTCTTGTGTATGATTGTTTAGTTCGGAGTTATTCTAATGGGCCAAAGCAATAAAGGTCGGTGTACTGGAATACAGATTTCATCATGATTGAGGAATACTCATGTTAGGCTTTGAGGCCTGAGTATGAAACGTACAGATGTGCACAAAAGGAAAACCAGGAATTATGGCTAGAATTGTTTTGCAGCTGAAGGCTGGAAGCAGACAGTGCTCAAGGTCAGTATGTGCTTGCTTGCACATAGACCTAATGTAAACAACAAGAGTCTTTCTGACTGAGGGGACAACAATACAGGCAACAAAAGGAAGAAGAATCAGCAGATGAGGCTGGGTTTGTGACCACATGACACAAGTCTATAAACAGCCTGCACACCTCAGTGAGGATCGTTGGGTAATTGTTCTGTAGTGGATGGTTGGAGAGATCTGTTGGATGAGCATGTGTATATTTGTAAATACAGCAACTTAAAAATAAAAACCTCCGAGGAGAGAGTTTTGGCTCCAGTCTGTTTTCATCAACAACTGGGAGGAGGATTCCTGATAAAGCCGAAGCTCCAGGGTTTCCAGTATCTGAGGCATCAGAGATTGCTTGAACTGTTCACTTCTGCTTGTTTACATCAACAACTAAGAACCATGGAGTCATGGAACACTCCCTCCCCCAAGCACTATTGGGATACACTTAATATCCATGGAAAATTAAATCTGTCATCTCATCTAACATTCATACTCCATGTTTTTCAACTCACAGAATCACCAAGCTCAAGTCTTCCATCTCATTCTTTTCTTTTGTAGCTTCAATTATACCACTTCTGTGTTTTCAGAACATTGTTCCCTATCTGTTTCATCACATCACAGGTGGGCAGCTTGAGTGGGTCGAGGACCCAATCCCTCACCCCCAAGTTCATGTGCAGGACACACATAATTCTTTTAAAGCTGATTTTAAAGCTTTTTTAAAATTAAAAAAAAAAAAAACAGAAATGGTCAGACAGCTCACAATTTAAAAAACATGTAAACCCAATCTAAGCATATATTTTATGAAGGGGGAGGCCACCACAACGGGCAGGGAGGGGTTACACACAGTTAACAGAACTTACCACATCCCTGTCTTATCTAAGTATATACTACAGATCTGCTCTTAATTCTAAGAATCACACAGAGCAGTGCTTCTCAAGCTATATAATGTGATAGGCTAGCAACTTTCCTCCCAATTTGCGGGAGACTGGTTCCGTATTTGTGCCATATTATTATCACAGTGGTATGATTTCCTTCAAACCTGTCTTACAACAGAAGATGACAGCTTGTGGACTGGCCCACAGATCACCACTTTGAGTACAACTGACATGAATTACTCTAGCAAATAGCTAAATGACTGCATATCTCTAGATTTAAAGAGCCTTTCATCCCTTCACCCCATCCTCCAGCTGCCAGATATTTTTAATTAATCAAACAGCAATATGCTACTTCAAAGTTTCTTGCACAACATCTTTTATTTGTTCCTTTAAAAAAATACAACACCATGCGTTCATATTTCTAATTTAAACAACATGTTCCTGGAAAGTGTTCAAATTAATGACACAGTTAAAAGTAGACAAAGCTTAGAAATATTTAAGCACAAATCTGAGATCTCCTGGGCTATGAATCATCAAGAACATACTTTTCTGCCAAAGGCTTAACCACTCCTACTATAAAAACATTGAGAGCTACTAGGTTTAAACAGAAAAGTGATTAAAGAGACAGGAGTAAACTGAGAAATATAACAAACTATTTACTAGTCTCATAGTATTTACTTGGTTTCAATCCAGTATATTGACTTCTGCTAATGGCCTATTCCTGGTCTTAACTTCTCTCGCATCCTACCCGCTTACTAGGCCATACCCATGAGTCCAAATCCTGATTCAGCAGACAGTTTCTAATTACACCCCGTATTCCTATTATCTGCATTAACTATTGAAGTTATTAAAGGACAACTTCACGTTTGTCATTAAGGTGACAGGCAAGCAACTGCTAGTTCTCCTCACTACTCTAGACAGAGTTTCTTTGCTTCTAACAGTTGCATGGCAGGAATCCATCGAGGAGAAAATATTTTCCTGCCATGTCATCTTCATACCAGGAAACATTTATAAATCTTAAACCAGTGCCTGTGTGGTGGCTGTTTAAAACCCAGAAATCTGGCTAAAAGAACCAAGATGATCATCTGCACGGTGAGGCTCATGGAAGCTCTCATTTTAGAGATTAAACATTGCTTGTGATGCCTAGTTGTCCCCTTTAGTATGGTCTCCTGGATAATGGGAGTTATGCCATGCATTAGAAATTTGAAACACTGCCAAGGAACAGCCAAATATTTACTTCCCACTTAGTCTAAATAATTGTTCCTGACTCTGAAAAATATTATTTGACTCTGAAAAATTATTTAGCTGAAGTTTAACTAAAAAAAAAAAACTTGTATGGAATTTTTGGTAATGACACTTTATGAAAAATGCTGTGGTATAATTTCACTTGATATTCTGTTCCATGTTCTAGCCAGCCATACTTTTTTTCAAGTCATTCCCTTCCAAGTTGATCTCTATACAGGATTTTCTGCTCCTGTGTACTTACCATTTTGTAGCTATTCAATATCTTCAGTCAGAGGGAACAGGAAGGAGGGGCAAGGAAAAAACGAATGAGGCAACACCTTTAAGACTAAATGGTATTGAGTTTTTGTGGATGTAAATATTTTATGGATATATTGGGTTTTTGTAGATAGTTTTGAGGAGGACACAATACAGAAAATGAGGCACAGAATGAGTAATGAGATGGTACAGGAACACCTGGTTAATCTAAATGAATTTAGGTCTCTAGAACCAGATAAACTACATCCAAGGATACTAAAAGAACTGGCAAATGTAATCTCCGAGCCACTAGCAATAATATTTGAGCACTCCTGGAGAACAGGAGAAATCCCAGCAGACTGTAGGAGGGAAAACATTTTCTCCATCTTCAAAAAGGGGAAAAAAGAGGATCCCACAACTATTGTCCAGTTAGTCTGACATCAATACCAGGAAAGTTTCTAGAACAGTTCATTAAACAAAGAGTCTGTGAACATTTGGAAGGGAATGCCTTCTAATCACAAAAAGTCAACATAAGTTTATGAGAAACAAGTTATGCCAGACTAAACTGATCTCTTTTTCTGAAAAAATTAACAGCTTGGACAATGAAGGGAAGGCAGCAGACATAGCTTATTTTGATTTCAGTAAGGCTTTTGACAAAGTCCCCCATGATATTCTTGCAAACAAGACAGTAAAATGTGGACTAGACAATACAACTGTTAGGTGGATTAGTAACCAACCTAACCCAAAGAATACTCAGCCATGGCTCCTCTTCATCCTGGAGAAAAGTGACCAGTGGGGTGCCACAGGGTTCTGTCCTGGGCCAAGTGCTATTCAACATCTTTATCAACGACTTGGATGAAAGAGTAGAGAGCATGCTTATCCAATTTGCAGATGACACCAAATTAGGAGGAATAGCTAATACCCCAGAGGACAGGATCAAAATTCAAAATGATCTTAATAGATTAGAAAGCTAACAAAATGAATTTCAACACGGAGAAGTGTAAGGTATTTCACTTAGGGCAAAAAAATGAAATGCATAGATACAGGATGTGGGACACCTGGCTCAACGAGACTATATGTGGAAGGGATTTAGGAGTCCTAGTAGACCACAAGTTGAACATGAGTCAACAGTGTGATGTAACAGCTAAAAAGGCCAATATGATCCTAGGCTGCATCAACAGGAATATAGTATCTAGATCAAGGGAAGTAATACTGCCACTCTATTCTGCTTTGGTCAGGCCTCACCTGGAATACTGTATCCAGTTCTGGGCACCACAATTCAAGAAGGATGTTGAGAAACTGTAGCATGTCCAAAGGAGGGCAACAAAAATGGTGAAGGGTCTGGAAATTTTGCCCTATGAGGAAAGACTTAGGGAGCTGGGTATGTTTAGCCTGGAGAAGACAAGATTAAGAGGTAATAGTTTAAGTATTTGAAGGGGTGTCATATTGAGGATGGAGCAAGCTTGTTTTCTGCTGCTGCAGAGGATAGGACCCGGAACAATGGATGCAAGCTACAGGAAGAGAGATTCCATCTCAACATTAGGAGGAGCTTGACAGTGAAAGCTGTTCAACAGTGGAACACACTCCCTCAGAGTGAGGTGGAATCTTTGCATTTCTAAGTACAAAGTGGAAGACTTGGTTGCTAGGTCTGCTGTAGTCTCATTCAGGATAGTATTCTTGATGGCTCGTAGTCCAGTATTCTTGATAGTTTGTAATCCAGCTGGTGTATAGGGATACCATCCCCTATAGTGACTAGGATGGTTGTTTGTTCTCAAAGGTTGTGGATGGACTGTATTTTCTTCAGGAAATAAGTTGGGTCCTTCATGCAGCTTTGAATATGATCTGAAATCTGAGTCCATGTATCCAGACACCCCAACAGTGAAGATGCTAATGTTTCAGACAATAGGTGTTCCTGGATTGCCTTCTTAATGTATTTTGGGTAGTAGATACAAGATGCCAGTTTTGGGATCCTGTGGTGTGACCATTCAAATTCAGTTCTGAACATCAGTGGAGAATTCTCTTAAATTTGTCTAGTTTCTTCAGTCAAAAGAGGTTCTCTGACATTTTTACTTCCTTATACTGGTTCTCCCAAGAATGCCAGTATGTGTGTGTGTCCATGTATGTGCCAAGTTAACCGTCAACTTATAACACAACACAACTTATGGCAAGCCCATGAATTTCAGAGGGTTTTCTTAGACAAGGAATATTCAGAGGTGGTTTTGCCACTTCCTTCCTCTGAAATATAGCCACAGCACTTGGTACTCTGGGATTCAAGGAATGGATTATGGCTTCTGGGGAGTTGCCATGGGGATACTAAAACTCTGATTGGAATAAAAAGAAGAAAAGGGTTCTGCAACCTTTATTTGTTTCATGCCATTATCTCTCTCTCTTCTCTCTCTCTCTCTGCCTCAGATCACTTGCTGACTTATGGCAACCTCATCAATCTCAGTCTTTTCTTAGGCAAGGAATATTCAGAGGTGATTTCACCAGTTCCGTCCTTTGAAATATAGCCACTGCACCTGGCATTTGTTGGTGGTCTCCCATCCAAATACTAATCATAGAAGATTCAGCTTAGTTTCTGAGGTCAGGTGCATCCTGGTGCTTTCAGGGTATTTAGGCCAAGAATGCCAGCATCTACCTTGCTTCTCAGTATTCCTGTTTTGGCTACCTGACTGTAATGACTTCAGTTCATTTTTGTTCTTTTATTTAGCAAGCCAAACACAGTCAATTGAAAAATTAATCTGTAATGTGTTCTGCTGTGTAGAAAAATAATTTAGGCTCAATCTTTGAACAATATATTTTGGATATGGAAGCTGGGTTTGGATTAAGTATAATCCTATGCATATTTACCAAAACAAAGTCCCACTTTATACTGTAAGTCTTACTTCCTAGTATGTTTGAGATTTCAGCTTAAATCATTTTGATAGATATCAGGATGGATGCACCCACCAATGAATGATACAAACATCACAGTGCTATATTATTTAAGCAGAAAAAGACATGACTGTGCTTTGAAATGACATTTACCTTCTCTTATATGATGTATATGCATTTCAGCCAACACACAAAATATTAACAGACTGTGAAACCATTCTAGGAAGGACTAAAAATGAATTCTCTTGTGCCATGTCAAATAAAACTTACTTACTACCTAACTTATTATCTAAAGCCTGGCCCATTAATGTCAACAACAGATCCACCCTTTAATTATGACAAATATTTCTGTGCACGTTACTTCACTGTGCTCTTAAACTCAAAAACATTTCAGCAAACTTCTTTAGCTATCAGGACACTTCTGGTAAAGGCAGTGTACTTTTCAGACTACATTTTCCATTTCATGCTTTTCAAGCATCTTCCTTTCATGCTTACCACCTATTTTACTTCCTCAAAAGAAAAAAAGCTTCTCCTCTACTCTGATATCTTTTTTGTAAATAATAAATATTTTATTATTAATATAATAAATTTTATTATATTAATAATATATATATATATATATATATATATTATTTTACTTATTAATTCTGTCAAATACAGAAGTTACAGCATTTCAGAATCCCACCCAGCTAATCATTATACCAAGCAATTAGATAGAAAAGTACTTCTATTTCAATACACTATTGAGTTAAATATGAATTGATTATAAATAAAAAGAAAATCTAATGCTTTGGTATCTGGCACTTTAAGCAATGAAACTGCTGATAGTGATAATGATAGACTACAAGTAGTGCTGAGCTGTTAAGGCCCATAAAGTGGAACCTGCACTCTTACCGCTAACGTTTAGTATTAAAAATGGTTTATCTCTTCAGCCAAGAGCTTACTTCTGAAAGTCTACAATTTATTATTATTATTATTATTATTATTATTATTTCTATTCCACTTAATCTCAGGAAATCCAAGAGGATTACAGCAGTAAAAACTGGATACAGATTAAAAGAGAATTACATTAAAATTCCAAAGTCCCCAACCCTCCCCCCGACATAAAAACATAATTGAACATTAAAAAGGGATTAAACCAAATAATTAAAACATTAATATATAAAAAAATTGAAATGCTGTAAAAATTTAGGCAGAGTCCAGATGGAGGGGGCAGCAAGGCAAGTAAACAAGGCTGTCCAATTAGTTTGGAAAGGCCTGCCAGAAGAGATTCGTCTTTGTTTTACATAAATAGGAAATTAACTCAATGCTATACCATTAATGGGACCCTCAGATATAACAGATCTTTGGGGGCAAAGAAAGCCAAAGAAATACATTTTCAACTGTGTTTCAGAATACTGGTATCTTAAGCCACCGGTTTCACAACTCAAACATCAACCATCCCCGATGAGTCCACCTCTGATCAACTCTGATACTCCCAAATGTGTTAGTCTATATGTACCATGGATGTCTAAATACAGGTAAGCAATCCCTCAAATCTTGCACTTATACATCTCTAAGCTGTAGCAATGCACAAAATGATAACTTAATCACAAAGAAATAACACATTATGACACAAATAGTTGCATCAGAAATCTAAGAAGATGCAGTGAAGAGAAAAGTTAAGCAATTAATTACTAACTTACTTGCAGAGTCATAGTGTTCACTAGCAGAAATCAACTTCTATGCTGAACTACAGACTTTTAGCAAACACTGTGAAGTATGCACAAAATTATTACCAGAAATGGTAAGTCTATGTGAATCTTTAAAAGTAATCTTACCTGTCCTGTGACTGCTCCTCATACATCCTCTCTTTCCCCTCTTTAAATAGTCTTATAGCCCGTTTTGACTTTTTCATGAGACTGTCAATATAGATCTTAAAGTATTCATTTTCACTGAGCTGTGCAAGTTTCTGGTTGTCATCATACTTGCTCAATATAAGTCGCAAATGCTGATAGGTATCTGGTAAAATGTCAAGTATATAAGGTGGGCTGTTCTTCAACTGAAGTTTGGGATTCTGACACAATCTTACCTAGAAGCAAAGGACAATATGCATAAATTAAACAATTCACTAAATAAGCAAAATCTTGTTTCATGTCAAAAGGTAGCAGATGGAAGCAAACATAAGCTGTAAAGTCTTTCCAGAACTGGTTAGTGACACTGTTAGAACACAATATGATGAAAACAAACAAACAAACAAAGCAGAATTAAGTTCCTCTTTCAAAGACTTTGGAAAAATGCTTTAGGCCAGGGTAGGCAAAGTGTGGCCTGTGGGACATGTGGCCCCAGGGGAATTTTCATGGCCCCCAGGGCCTCCAATGATAAAAATGATATCACTTGTTTCATTAAAAAGTTATTGGGGGGGGGGAGGTTTGCTTCAAAATGCCACATAATTGTCTCTGGGTGTGTGGAAGAGATATCCAGTACATTTATAAACCCATTGCCCCATCCCCAGGTTTACAAAAAAAAACCTGCCTTATTCTAGGGCCCAGAAAGGCCCCCAAACATGTCCTCTACAGGGCTTTAGCTGCACCTGAGGGCAAAAATATTTTTCTCCTTTCTTTCTGGTTTTTTGTTTTTTGTTTTTTTGTTTGTTTGTTTGTTTTTTTGGATGAGGGAAAACGGATTGAGACCGAATCCGGGCAAAACAGAGGTACTGACAGTTACCGGCTTGGGAATACAGCTCCCAGTCCTAGACGGAGTCACACTCTCCTCGAAGGACGCTGTTCGCAGTCTGGGGTTGCTCCTAGACTCGTCACTTCACATGACTAGTCAGGTGAATGCAACAGTCAGGAGTGCCTGTTATCAGCTTTGGCTGATATGCCAGCTGCGCCCTTTCCTGGAGATGAGGGATCTGGAAACTGTGGTACATGCTTTGGTCACCTCACGTCTTGATTACTGCAATGCACTCTACATGGGGCTGCCCTTAGGCTTAACCCAGAAACTTCAATTGGCATAAAACATGGCAGCCAGATTAGTCTCTGGAGCTTCCAGAAGAGAGCATATAACTCCAGTGCTCAAATCTCTTCACTGGCTGCCTATTAGTTTCCGGGCACAGTACAAGGTGGCTGGTTTTAACCTTTAAAGCCCTACATGGCTTGGGTCCATCTTATCTCAGAGACCGCCTCTCCCCATACGATCCTCCCCGCACACATCGATCCTCTGGGAGAAATCTGCTAAAGCCTATCAAGACCAGGCTGACGCAGACCTCCCAGAGGGCTTTTTCTGCCACCGCTCCCAAGCTCTGGAATGGTCTGCCGGACAAGATGCGTCTCATGACATCTTTAGACTGCTTTAAAACAGCCTTAAAGACGTATCTCTTTCGGCAGGCCTTCCCTTGAAACCTTTAGCCCCGGCTCCGGACTTATGCTTTTCGCCTACTCTCACGTCTCCGACCCTTAACTTATGATGTGGCCGCATAAGAAGGGGTCTGGATACACCTATACTGTTTTTAGATTCTACAGTTTTTAATTTATTGCTGATTTAATTTATTTTTAATGGGTGGGAGGTTGGAATGTGGGTTATGGGACTGTTTTAATTTTAACTTTGTTTTAATTCATGTCTTTTAATATGCTGTATTCCACTCTGAGTGTTCTTACAGAGGAGCAGATTATAAATAAACCATTATTATTATTATTATTATTTCTTTTTTGCAAGAGTAGGTGTGGTGGAAGCGCCACCCTCCAAGATCGCTTGAAGGGCTAATGTGCCCCCCAAGTCTTTCACAGTTGCCCACTCCTGCTTTAGGCCAATATAGTCACAAGTAATCAAAGGATTCTATTATTATTTTGGTTTACCATGCCTCAATTGCTGCTAAGTACATCAAGGACAATTTCAAAACTAAATCTTCAAGAAAACAGGAATCAGTATTACTAAAATACTGTTTAGTAAGGCATTTGTTTTCTGCAATATATAGTATTGGTTTTTCCCCCATTCAGCTTGATCTATGCTGCTGAAATGTCTAAGAATCCTATTTGAGGATTTCATGATGGAGTTTCTCTGCTGATTTTGTTATAAGATGTTTTAAAACAATTAAGGTGACCTGACACCCCATCAATCTGTATTAACAATAAGCAACAACAAACCTCATGGAATGGTTACTAATTTAACTAACGCTTAATTACTCATTACAAAAACATGTTTGAAATTTAGGAAACATTTCACTGTGATATAGTAACAGTTCACGGACTTTGACTGTTCTTTTTTGTATAGCCATATGAGACTAAGTATGCACTGCTGTATACTCTACATCATTAAGCAACAATCTGAATTTAGCAAATAATGTTTCCTTGACTGTAACATCTGTAAAAGAAAAAAATGTTTGGATCACTTGCATTTGTTAATAAGACCAATGATCATATTCTATGTATCTAGCTAAACACTTTTCAAGGAATAGAACCATACCATTTGAAATTGCAGGCATAAGGATACATGTGTGGAGCAATGCACCAGATATCATTTTACATATACAGAAACATATACATATACCTAACCACTCTTTCACCAAGTGAACAATATCTAAGACCCAGGTAAAGCACCTGAACTGGTTGTTGGAGGTAGTCTGCTTGAAACATTTTTCCAAAGGAATACAGTTCAATACCTGTATCCGCAGGGTTTCCAAACCTACCATGGAAAGGCAAAGCCAGAGATAATAGTGAAGTCTACTGAAATGAATTACTTCCAGTGGAGGCTGATCATAAAGTTGCAGAGGATATGGATTCCCTGAAAGAATACCTCTCTAGGCATTTCTAGGTCCTCCAGTGAGACTCTATAGTCAACCTCTGCCAGAAACATACCATAGACTTAAAAAAGCCTAGAAGTAACATATTTTTAAAAATGAGGAGTCCAAACATGGGTACCAGTCCCATAGATACAGTGGGCACACTGTAATTTCATTTTAGATAATTTAGATCACCACTACAAAAATGTGAATGAGAATTTAATCCTAAAGTGTTGAATAGTAAACTAAATATACACTTCACTATAAAATTTATATAAGCAGTGCATCCTTGAGAAGATTCAAGCTATATTTTCAAAGGATGAAAACTTAACACACTGCTGCCCTTCTTTACATTCACATGGATCTGTTGGGGGGGGGGGGGAACCAAACAGATCAAGGCTCAGTGGTAAGCATGTTATTTTGGTAATACAGTTGAAGCAGATCAAAGTAGACAACTTCCTTGGAAGTTAAGAATCATCTCGTATGAATTACAGCCTGTCACAGTTGACCCAACTCACTTGCAAGTATTATCATTGTTATTCATCACAACAACAATGATTTCAACAAATCTGAGTTTGTGATGCACAGGAAAGCAGGCAACCTTAGCACAGGAAATCTCAATTTGCTCATACCCGCTATGTTACTTCCTCATGTTCTGAGAGAATGATTTTCAGGTGCCACAAACAGTTTCGGAAAGCTCTAAATATTTATTATTCCTCTTGAAGGTCAACTGTTTGCCTCATGAAAAGTATCTTAACTGATATTTTAGATTGCTGAAAAGAACTCACAAGATGCTTCCCCGAAGGAACTAGTAATACTTATAACACAAAACAGTTCTTGGAATTCAAATAATGTGACTTTTCATTAGGAGGCATTAAAAAAAACTTTTCATAATTATGACAGTAATTCAGAGAACAACGTTGAAAAACTTTTCATAAATTACTTATTTAGTATCTGATCATCATTCTTTCTGAATATACAGGAGGGCTTGAAAAGGTAATAACAAAATTACTACAAAAAAGAATTCAAGATAACAAGTTATTTCTAATTATAACTTCCTAGATGCAAACAGCAAGATCGTTTTGAAGCACTACAGAAACTTCAATTTTTACAATTATTTCTGGCTGGGCTTATTAAAAAAATAGTAATAGCAGCAGTTAAAACCTGTTTATTTTTATTTTTTAGGTACACTAACAACATTCTGCATGTTGTTAGTGTCAGGATCAAGTCTGAATGTATACAGTGCAGCAGCTTTGCCAACGCAAAGCACAACTGGAGATAAGGAAGACTGACTTGGACAATTACCTATTGGGAACCCTTTGTATGCCTCCATCATGAAAAAAACCAGACTCATATTATATTGCTGTGTTGGCCCTTGATACTACTTAAATTTTTCATTCTCAATTTTAATAAAAACTGATTTCCCTTATGCTAGAATTTCTCTTAACACTTTCTTTCCAGTGTCTAACGCTCCATTAATGAGAAAGGAGAGTCAAAAGATCATCCAACGAAGCTTAAGGTCGGAGATTAAGTTGCACAGTCGAAATATTTGCTTCCAAGCATGTAATGACGGCCACCAAGCATGGATGTTTAAAAGGAAATTAGACAAATTCATGAAGGATAAGCCTAGGAGCAGCTAGCAATTAGGCTATATATTATTTCTGATAATGCTTCTGATTAACTATTTCCAGGGAATATCAGTTCTGCTTGTGGACTTCTTACAGGTGTCTGTTTCAGCCAGTATGTCAACAGAATAGTGTTCTTTGATCTGATCCAGCATAATGTTAATGAGTGTCTTTCTATGTTCTGAGATCATGTCCATGTAAGAGATGTTTTTACCATGTTAGCAGTACATCTTAGCATTTGTCCCTGGTAACTCATCCTCACATCAGTTCTATTACTCAGATGAACTTTATTTATCATATACTTTTATATGACATACAGTTTAGGTCCAGGTTATTTAACAAGCCATATCTCCCCATATGAACCCTGGCATCCTCAAAAAGGCTTTCCCTGAGTCCCACCACCTTTGCTAAAAATGATAGGCTGGAATAGCCTCTTCCTTGTTCTTCTGTCAGCAGGGAAAGACATTATTGTTGTTGTTGTTGTTGTTGTTGTTGTTATTGCTACTACAGTACTACTTTTACTACTTCTACAACAAAAGGCTTAATGGAACTGAATCATTTTTAAAGAAAAATGCTTTTAATTGTACTGATTTTGAACTTTTTTCTCAATTTTGTGGGTCTTTTTAATGGTTCTGAGAGTTTACTCCCATTTTAATGCTAAGATTTAATCATATGGTATACTTTTAATTTGTAAACCTAATCTTGAGGAAAAGACAGAATATACGGCAAATGATGATGATCTGGAAGACCATTATCTCCCTGCATGAGTCCACCTAACTTTCAACATCCTCAGGGGGGTGTTTTCTCTCAATTCCATGACCATCAAAAGTGTATTTAAATTTTGGAATAAACAAAGAACAGGACATGAAGTCAAAGGCTTTCATGGCCGGCATCCATAGTTTTTTGTGAGTTTTTCAGGCTATGTGGCCATGTTCTGGAAGAGTTTATGCCTGACATTTTGCCTGAAACTGTGGCTGGCATCTTCAGAGAAATTCTCTGAAGATGCCAGCCACATATGCAGGTGAAACGTCAGGAATAAACTCTTCCAGAACATGGCCACATAGCCTGAAAAACCCACAAAAAACTAAAGAACAGGACCTTCTTAACAGCTTCTTCCAGATGATGGATCTGCTGCCCATGTGAGTAGAAGGCAGTACCCATACTGGAGAAATAGTCCAGTTTGACACCACTTTAACTGCAATAGCTCAGTGCTATGGAATTCTAGAAACTGTAGTTTTGTGAGACATTTTCTCTGTCAGAGTTCTGGGGACACAACAAACTACAGTTCCAAGAATTCTAAGCCATTGAACCTTTCAGTTAAAGTAGTTTCAAACTGGATTATTTCTGCAGTGTGGATACAGCCTAGATTGGCCTGCTCTCTGTTCTCTTTCTCTGGCAAGTAAGGACCTTTCTGTTTAGAAAGCCTTTTGGCTATTAACTGGGTCATGAAGGAGACTGTTTTACTGGAATGTGCTATACTCTTACCTGAACTGCTAAGTTTAAATGTTTTTAAACTGTTTTAACTTTTCTTTACTATGAATTATTTTAGCTGCATTTTACTTTATTCTGAAAGTTGCTTGGATTATACATTAGAAGACAGGCTTTACATGAAACAAACAAATAAAGTGCTACAGGTATACTGTACAAAACAGCTTTTTACAGTAGACATTTACCTACAAAATTATTTGTATTCCAATGAAGAATTAACTCCCATGCAACAAAGAAACCTCAGCATTCACAAAACAAATCAAGCAAACAATCAGCTAAGTGAAGTAAAAAATTAGTTGTGAAACTATATTATGGTTACATGGAACCCATCTAGGAATGGCCTCTTAGGAAATTACCAGGGAACTGGGGATTTATGCTCTGGGACTCAAGAATGGACTATTGCTTCTGAGGAATTACCATGGGGATCCTATGACTCTGGCTGGGGAAAAAAGGAAAAGGGCTCTGAAACATTCATTTGTTTCATACTAAGTGCTGTGTGTGCCTGTACGCACACCTTCAAGTCTTCTGTTGACTTACGGAGACCTCATGCATTTCAAAGAGTTTTCTTAGGCAAGGAATACTCAAAGGTGGTTTTGCCAGTTTCTTCCTCTGAGATACAACCTATAACACACGGTATTCATTGGTAGTCTCCCATTCAAGTACTAACCAGGGCAAACAGTTCTTAGCTTCTAAAATCAGATGGGATTTGGTGTCTTTAGGGTATTTAGGCCCCTCATTTTACATAGAAGAAGCTATTTAAAGTCGCCTTCTAAACAGGCATTAGGACCCCATTTCACTGTTCAATATCAAATAATAATATCATTTTTCAAAACGGGAAGTGTCCAGAGTTTTGGAGTCAGGTGACACCAGTATGCTCAACTCTAGCTCCTCTTTCCACCTCAATCCAAGGAAATTTCTCTGTAAAAAACCAGTGCTTGTTGGCTGCAATGGACTGGATGAGGGCAAACAACTGCAACTTAATCAGACAAGATAGAGATGCTCCTGGTCATCATAAAATCTCATGCAGCTAAGTCTAAATATATCTATTGAAATATTTCTAACCTATCAGTACTCCTCCTCAGGATCTCTCTTGCCCACCAAACACCCCATTTACCTTCCCTTCTCAATCTCATGTTAAAACCTTCTTTGCCCATCCTCCTTATCTCTGGATATTTCTAATCTATCATTGCTCCTCCTCAGGTTCTCTCTGCCCACCAAACATCCTACTTAATTCCACTTCCCTCCCTTCACAAGCCAATGTTAAAACCTTTTCCTTCAGCACCAAGGAAGTGGTGTTAGGTGGCTGGGAGCAGTCCAGAGAGGGAAAAAGGGAGAGGGCAGAGGTGTTTTCCCCTTTAGATCCTTCATTACATGTGCCTATGTTTTACCCTCAACTTACCCACAGGTCATATCAAAATCCATTATTTTGGCCCCCAAATCTGTCCTTAACTTATACATGAGGTTGACTTGTACATGAGTATATACAGTATTCAGTCAGTCCCCTGTATCCATGGTTTCTTTATCCACAGATTCAAGTATCCATGGATTGAAAATATTTTTTAAATACAAAAATTCCAACAAGTAAACCTGATTTTGCCTTTTTATATAAGGAACGCCATCTTACTATGACATTATATATACTGTAATAGGACTTGAGCACCGACTGATTTTAGTATCCACAGGGATATCTAGAAGCATATCTAGATACCAAGGGCCCACTGTACTTTTTCAGATTACAGGAGGAGGCATTAAATATTGAGCACATTAAGAAAGGCATTAAATAAATAAATTTATCACCACTTTAAATACACTATACAGAGGCAATGGAATAATATGTTACAATTCCAGAGACTGTCCTGGATGATTCATATGCTTGCCATTCTACAAACTGAAGGGTGAACTAAACATTCAGCATCAAAGTCAGTCAACACAATTGAGTTCAAACACAGGGCAACGATCACTACCCAAACCATTTTTTACATGTATGTAGAATTTTTTGCTACCTAATAAGTATACAAATTTTTTAAAAAATAAACAAATTTACATTTGTTCTACCACCAGAGAAAAGAAACATCAGATGCTACCTGGCCCTGGTTGTTAATTAGCACAGTTCCAGAAGGGGACCATACTCCCCTGTGACCACTGCAGAGGATTTTTAAAAAGTACAGATGGAGCAGCAAAGCAGCAGATGTTGGAGGACTGGAACTGGATATTATATAGCCTCCCCAAAAGGATTATTACTCACAAATGGTCTGTTTAAATGCATTGTTCACTGCCTGATATTTTTCTCTTAATATTAGCTATCATGGAGCCTGGTTGCCAGGGAGACACACAGTATGTATATTTTAAATGAAATAATTAAGATGGCGTTCCAGTTGTCATTTGTCTCTGCATGGTATATCAGAAGAAGGAACTGGCAAAATTACTTGTGGGCATCCCTTGCCTAGGAAAGCTCTGTGAAATTTATGGGGTCACTATAAACTGAGAGGCGACTTGACGACACACACAGTATATTGAAGTGGCTTTTTTTAAGCATTGAGGGCATAACAAAAATTGGTAAACAAAAATAAGAATTTAGAGAAAGCAATATATTTACATAAAAATCACAAAGTATATTCTTGAGCTCAGTGTAGAATCCTGGAGGTTCTGGGAATAGGAAATTGGCCTGCAGGATCCCAAACTCTCTCTGCAGGAGACTGTCCAACATATTCATCCTTTTTCCTCATGATGAGGTGTAATCCTCTCAGTTCTGAATGACTTATTTTCTTGCAAACTTGTAGTTTACGTTTACTCTAGACCAGCAGTTCCCAACCTGTGCTCCAGGGAGCCCTTATGGTTCAGAATGCACTTCCCAGGTGCTCCACGACCGCTCCAGGAAAATGAAAGAAACAACTGAATGAAATTAAAGAATAAATAACACTATTCCTAAAAGCAATTAACTTGCAAGATATAGGGTAGGCCTCTTAGGGGCTCCACCATAGAAACTGATTCTAAAAAGGGCTCTGTGAGTCAAAAAATGTTTGAACCCTTGCTCTAGACCTATAAAATAATCCAGGATTTGAAACTATGCTATGATCCTGATCAGTTTGAACCTAACAGAGTTAAAATGAAATGGGATTATTCGAATCTTAAAGGCTTACTATCTCTTCCCCTCACATATGGTAGCAGTGGAAAAAGGTGGAAGCACTGAGTTCAAGACATGCCTCTGTTTATTTTCATATAGTTTATCATTATGACTGAACTGGCCCATACCCATGAGGAATTCAGGCTCCCAAGCAACTCCATCATACTGTTTCTGGCACTGTTTTTGACAGAACTACTTTATAAATGTAATGGTTTCTACTCAGCCATGGAAACTCACAGGATGACCTTGAGCAAGTCACTCTCTCTCAGCCAAAGAAAGCAAAGGCAAACCCCCTTCTGAACAAATGTTGCCAAGAAAAGCCTGCAACGTATGGGTTTCCGTAAGGAAATGATTTGAAGGCACACAAGAACAACAACTGATTGCTAATGTACTTTATATAGGACTTGCTTGGAAGAATGTTCAGAAACTTGAGCTGGTCCAAAGACCAACAGTCAGATTGCTGACTGGGGCTTGCTACAGGGAACACACACTCCCTTGCAACAGCTTCAGTGGCTGCCATTTCCTTTGCAAACACAATTCAAATTGCTGGGCATGACCTATTAGATGCAGGTGATCTGAAGATCTGCATTGTCCCACAAACCTACCTGTGTTTTGAGAACTTCTGGGGAGGCCCTTATCTCTGTCCTTCCATCCTCATAGGTACAGATGTTGGGGACATGGGAGAGGGCCTTCGCTGCACTTTCTCTCAGGCTCTGGCACTCCCTTTCTATAAAGGTTAGACTGGGTCTTTGTTATCTTTTGTGGACAGGTAAAGTCCTTGTTCCAGTAGTCCTTGGAGAATTGAGATTTTAGGGGGAAATTAGCCTTGTATACCATGCTGGATACTTTTTGTTTCTTGTTTTAATAATTTATGTTCTTAAATTGTTTTGACTCTTGATAGTTTAATTTTAATTTTTTTAATATTATGTGTTTTTATCTATTTTTTTAATTGTTATTAGCTGCCTTGAGTCGTGAACTGGGAAAAAGGTGAGCTATAAAGAATTTGATAAAAATAATAATTGCCTGCAAAATCAAATCGGAATATACATTTTGACCACCAGTTACTCAAAAATCTTGTACTTTTAATAAGCAAAGAGGCTTCTTTTTGCTGCAGCAGTAGAACTTATTCTGTGAGCATAAATACTGATTTTGTTCAAATGTTTCCTTGTTACTACACAATAACAAATACTCAATTCTTGACATAAATCACAGGATTCTAAAACCATGACATCAGTGTGTCTGGTGTACCTTAAACTAATTTAAAAATAAAAATCTGATGAACTGACAAATGTCTAAATAGGAGGCATTAAGAGACAACTAAGAACACTTATCCATTAAGAAGAAGAAGAAGAAGAAAGTTGCTATATCCAGACTCTAGCAAAGAGGCCAAAAAATGGCCTTGAAAAATACAACTGCATGGGTTGTAAGAAGTTAACTTAAGCAAACTGATGGCATACTCCACCTCTCTTCTTACAATTCCTCCCTCAGCTGACTCTCCTGAAAAATGTGGATTGAGGGAATAAGCATCCAAAACAACATCCATCAGGATGATGCTCTGATCCTGCAGAGAGACTCTGGCGGAAGCTGCAGGGGGAGGGTGTAAAGATGAATATCCTAGGGTCCAAGGTGTTGTAGAAAGACTACATAAAGTTTTGGAATAAAGAATTCTAACTAATGAGATTCTCCTCTTTAGGATATGTAGCAGTTGAAACATAAATAGACTCATAGGGGCTTTCTAGATTGGCAAAAAGAAGTGTGTTCATGGCTGCATGAAACTCTAGCCTTTAGATGAGAAAAAGGGAAAGTGTGCTATGAAAATGCTTTTTTTTGCGTTTTTGGGGAGAAGAAGCGCCTTTAAAAAGGTGCTGGTTTTCCCAGCTTCTTTTTTAAAAACTGCAGAAGAGCGCAGCTCCATCTAAAGGCTGTGGTGCAGCTGCTAAGCATTAAGGAAAAGGCAACTTCATGTCACACTTTCCTGCCAATCTAGAAAGCCCCATAGCTTTCTGAAGATCTGGAAGTTAGAAGAAAATCTGAGAAAATATATCCATACATTTGGTGTGACAACATTTGCTTTGCACTCAGCTGACGCAGCTACATGAGGGATAGAAATCACGTGACCCATGGATTGCATGTAGTATCAAGGCTAGCTGTACTATGCCAGAATTTCCTTTAAAAGCAAGAATTAAAAGCTTCTTGCTATGGAACAGGAATGCTGACTATTCAGCAGCGTCTACCATGATGAAAATAAGCAAATTCTACAAAATATATTTTGCTGCAAATAAAACCTTCACAGGGAATTATCTTCAAGTAGTAGCTACTATGGCACACAGTCCCATGTTTAAACACAAACTCCATTAGCTGTTTGGCCATTCAGAAAAACCAAGGCAAGGTGTCACGGTGTCCATGAGACAGCTTCCTGTAACCTGACTTTAGAGTAATAGCAGACAGCCTCAAAATCTCTTCTTCCATACAATCAGAGTTCAAACCAGGGATTCAGCTATGAAAAGTGCACAGCATATGAACTATAAGTAGCATCAGAATAAAATGGGCTAAAACAGTTCCCTATACAGGGGTAGTTAGAGATTTTTGGGTGGGCCTAACTCTGTAAATATATAAATCATATTAGAAGCCAAATGCTTTATTCACATTGGTCACATACACTAATATTTGACGTACCAACAAATTAGTGCTTAAAGCTAGATATATGCTACTCTTCATGGGATCATAAGTAGTAGTAGTAGTAGTATGATGTTATACCACCAATATAAACATATCTTTGAGGACAAGTCAAAGCAGTGCTTCATTACTATCTCATATGTGTCCCAAACATCTAGAATTCTGTCACACATTTGCTTGGCACCAGCAGTATGCAAGGCAAATGGAACTGAAAAAGTAAAATGTCATGCCTTAAAAAAAAAAAGAAATAAATCCAGAGAAATCAGAGAAATATGGTTAGGATTAGTGTGAGAGCAAGATAAACTGCATGCAAAAAAAAAAAAAAACCCCAAAAAACAGGAGCAGACACAGAGAAAATGAAAATGGGAAAAAATAAATATTCTTTTCCAAGAAAAATGATTGATAAAAAAAATTATGATGCTTGAAACAATAAATAACTTGGTGAAATGTCTATTTGAAATGCAGCAAGTGTAACAGTCATTTTTAAAAACAAGTGTAATAGAAAGATGTTAAAAACATAGCTTGTGTTTACATCTTTGACTTCACTGAAAGACATTTTGACACACATTACCTAAGACATGACTTTTGGCAATCAAACACTATATGTATGACACAATAGAGAATGTATTGTTTTATGGTCTTGATATTGGGGGGCCAGGAACTTGCTAGACTTTACTACCACTTGGATCAAATCTCTAGCTATACAAAAACAGATCCAAAGAACCCACAAAGAGGCCTTTTGACCCTCCAGCAGCCTGGTTCTACCCATGTTTACTATATACTCTACATGAACGCAAAGTGGCTTCCTCTTGGGAATGATGTCATACTTACTCAGTAGAGCATATATGTTTTATGCAAAATGCCACTGATTCAGGCCTTGGCATCTCCAGTTGGAAGGATCAGGTAAGTAATGATATGAAGGCTCTGGCCTCACAAAATGATGGAGAGTTTATGGTGCATAAAACAAAGCCAGATTAGATGAACAAATTGTTTGACAAGACAAGACATAAAGCTATTTACTCTGTTATTCTCAGGTAATGGCCCTATAATTCAACTACTATCTTCTGCAATTTGCTCAGCCCTGAAATATGTTTGTTTGCTTGTTTCAACTGTACCAAACAAAACAAAAAATCCAAGCATAGACAGCATCACTCCAGAAAAGAGCAGGGTTCACAGAGAAACCATAAACCACCTAAACCAAGACTAAACCTTGCTGGCACTTAGAAGCATAAAACTTTCCTACGCTTACAGACATCTGAGTTACTGTGGCAGCCTTGATCATACTGATGACTGTATTTAACATTTTTCTTAACTCTTTGGAGTAGTTTTCACATGATGATCCACATTCTTCCCAATGGATCCAATGATGAACTTCTATACTATACCAGTGTGTATACAACCTGCACCCAATGGGCATGTGTGGATTTTTCATTCCCCATCCCCTGAAATACAGACTGGGACCACTGGGATTAAAAAAATTTTCAGTCCTTAATAGGTAACCCACAAGGATCAGAGATAAGATCACGCTGAAGGCATTTAAGGTTTAAATACCTTCTTGTTTTGAATGCTCTACACACCTGAAACCTCTTCTATCAAGGCTTATGTCTGAGTATACAGGAATAGAATTGACCTGTGTTTTGTACTGGAAGGAAAACATCCAGGTTAGTCAGAACTAAATTTGTACATATGTAAGTATCTATGCAAACATGTTTATTCCCCTCATGGTCCCAGTAGTAGTTCTCAGGCCCCCAAAAGTTGTGTACTAAACCAAATACAGTGGTCCCCCGGGTTACAAAGGTAATCCGTTCCGGATTACCTTTCGTAACCCGGAAATATTCGTTTCCCGGGGAACCGCATTAGGAGACAGACCGCGTGGCCGATTTAAAGGGGCCACACGGTTTTTCTCCTTCGCATCCTGGGGGATCCCGGGGGATGTTTTTTGGTCCCGGCGGTTTCGAGTCCCGGGGATTTCGTTCCCCGGGGGATTCGTAAACCAGGGGACCACTGTAGTTACAATGACCTCCACAGTTAAGACTACCCAGTAATTGTAAGAAGTCAACTAATGAATACTACACATGAAAGAAAGCTATGAAAACATATATTACTATACTGCACTAGTGGACTGTCAAAATGTGTTTTAAGAGAACTGAGATTCTGGAAGAATTTTGGATGGTTATATATATTATCCTGCACTGTAACTATGAAATCTGTATATAACATTATAGATAAGTCTTCCTACAGCTTTCAACAAAGAATAATGCTTTGCTCAAAAATATAATCAAAGCTGGTGTGGCTCTTAGATTTTGAAGTAATCTTCATAACCCAAACCGTTCATTTTGGTGACAAACACATTTTTCTGGAGTGAACAGAATGGGAATTCATATACTCACTTTTCCCATTCCTCTAAACTGCAGCTTGAACTGCATGCGTATGATTAACCTATGAGTTAGGCTGATTATGTTAACTGAAGTTTCATTGCCAAGGAGATACTGTTAAGTGATCCAATGTGAAACCAAAGACACACCAAAGACACAGTGAACAATTTGGATGAAAGCAGCTGCTTATTCAAAACTCCCCGAGTCTCTGTTACCTAAAGAACAATTTCCATCAGAAAGCAAAATATTCAAAAAGAAAAGAAAAAGTAGTCCTCCCCTGCTTCCATGCTGAGAGAACAAATAGCCAGAGGCCAAACAGACCCTGGGCATCTATCACAACCCAGAAGACAAGACTAGCTAATCTGACAACGCCAGTTCCCATGTACACAAATGTACCCACACTCTTTCCTGACAAAGAAAACAAATTTGCACACTCACCACTTTATCCATTAATTTCCAAGTTTTTTCCACAGTCCTGCGATCAGCAGCTGCTTGCTTTGGAGGGCCAACTGCATCCTGAATAGCATCAATGAATCCCAGAATCCGCCCTTTGCGGGGGTTTCCTCCTCGGCCACCTGGGTTCCGGCCGTTGAGGGAACTGGCCATCTGGGATCTTAATTTTGCAAGGAAAAAGAAAGAGTGGTGTGTGAAATCCTTTCTGGCCCCTCACCCAAAGAGACACAACATGCTCACAAAGCAAAGTAAGACACATATGGACTTCATCTATTCACCTAAAGGCAAAGCTACAGTACAGCCAGCGACCAGCTTAACTTTTGATGATGAACTGCAAGAACCCACCCATTCCAACCTTTATGCAGGAAAAAGTGATCTTTGATCAAATGTCATACAGTATCATTAATGGTAACACAGTTAGTAAAAAGTCTTCACTATCATACCTGTGTCCCCATTCCCCTCTTTCATATTCTTGTAAGAATCCAAAGCCAACATTGTACATAATTATAATCATTCTCTTCCCCCCCCCCCCAGTTATCATGCAAGGACTCTCTCTAACCTCCTCCCACCCCAAATGAAACTCATGCTGTTACAGATAATTGTAGACACATGGATCCCACTTTGATAAACAACAGACAAGGGCTCCTCTAAACAGCCATGTTACTAATCTCCCCAGCCTGGAAAGAAATTGGGGGGAGGTAGGGGGATATCACAACAAGGATCACAAGGAACCCACTTTGATAAGTAACAGACGTGGGCTTTGAATGGCCATGTTGTTGTTGCTGTTTTTTGTGTGCCTTCAAGCCATTTCCAACTTATGGCACTCCTAAGGCAAACCTATCATGGGCAAGACTTCTTCAGAGGAGGTTTGGCATTACCTTCCCCTGAAGCTGAGAGAGGTCACCCATGCCCAAACTGGGATTCGAACCCTGGCCTCTAGAGTCCAGCGCTCAAAACCACTATCCCACGCTAGCCTTATCTATCTAATACTCTAATATGGACACACAACGAACTAAACAACATTTTCAGAACACAAACCCATGACATTATAACCCAAAACACTGTGGGTTACAAAAGAGATCACTCCTAACAAAAGATTCTTAAGGAAACAAAAAACAAAACAAAACACCCAGCCTAAATTAAAAACAAAGAGGGGGAAGAAACAATCTTTAGATTCTTAGAGAAATACATTAAATATATATACACATAGGGAAGAATCAATAATTAGATTCTTGGATAGATACACTGAAAATATATATATATATATATATAGGGAAGCATCAAACTTTAGATTCTTAGATACTATATATATATATATATATATTTATATATATATGGAAAAGTCTCTATATATATATGAATAGTCTATATATATAGAAGAATCAATCTTTAGATTCCTGGAGAGATACTCTCTCTCTCTCTCTCTATATATATATATATATATATATACAGGGAAGAATCAAACTAGTTCTTAGAGAGATACATTAAATATATATATATATATATATATATGGAAGAATGAAACTTTCAATTCATGGAGAGATTCTATATATATATATATATATATACATGGAAGAATCTTTAGATTCTTGGATATATACATTAAATATACACATATACATGGATGAATCAATCTTTACATTCTTAGATACGTTAAAAGCATATATCTATTAAAAGCAAATATATATATATATACCTACAAGTTTGCAAAAAAAAAAAAGCCTGCTATTTGGATACAGATACTGCTCCAATTTAAACAAAGAAAAGGTTATTTTAAAAAATAAAATAAAAAATAAGGGAGGGAGGGAGGGAGGGAGTTGGCCAAGGAAATCCAGAGGAGGAAAGATATATTTGTAGATCCAAAGTTGTTTCCAAAAAAAGCAGCAGAAGAGTCTCCTTCTTTTCCTCCTTCTTTTCCTCCTTCTCTTCCTCAAGTTCGCAAAGAGAGGGACCCCCCCAGAACGAAGTCCTCCAGTCCTGCCCCTTCCAGCGAAGCCTGTGTGGTTTATTTATTACCAAATCAATCCCAGCAGCAGCACTTTTTTCCTGGTTCCGGCGGCCCCTCCTTCCTCCCCTTCGACCCTCAAAAGCCCTGCTACTAGTCTCTGGCCTCCTCCTCTTCCTTCTCCAGTTGCTGCTGCTGCTGATAGAGCAAAGGGGAACCCTTCTGAGGAGCCCATACGTCACCAAGGAGGGCCCTGGCCCAGAATTGGCTTTAAATGGCACCTTCTTTGCACTGTGTCTGCAGCTTCATCATCGCTCCCTAGCTCGAAGGGGCGGGGCGTCTCTGGGAGTGGGCGGGGCCGAAAACTAAATGGGCGGGGCTCCGACCCGTCAGTAGTGCGCATGCGTGCTAAGGAGCAACCTCGCTCCTGTTCCCTCCTCCCTCCCTGCTCCCGCTTTAACGGTACATTCTGTGGACTGTAGCCAATCAAACGTGAGCGCGCGACAGAGTCGCGCGCTCACGTTTGATTGGCTACAGTCCACAGAATGTACCGTTAAAGCGAGGGGCAGGGAGGGAGGAGGGAACAGGCTGTCACTCAAAGAATAAAAGGACGTGATTGGCTGAGCTCTCCCTCCTTACCCTTCTCCCCACCAATCCTTTCCTTAGGCACCTCTTCTTTTGCCTCATAGAGTTGGAAGAGACCACAAAAAGGCCTCCCCCAGTCCAACCCCATTTTTGCCATGCAGGAACTCTCAGTCAAAGCATCCCCAACACAAATGGCCACCCAGCCTCTGTTTAAAGGCCTCCACCACCACCACTCTCTGAGGGAATTGTGTTTCCACTGTGGAACAGCCCTTACAGTCAAGGAGGTGTGTCCTCCTCCCTAATGTTGAGGTGGAATCCCTTGCAGCCATTGTTCTAACAAATAAGCAATAATAATAAATAAATAAACTTTATTCTTACACCCCGCCTTTCCGCTGCAGCACTCCAGGGGGCTTACATGACTGAAATGTTGGGATAATACTGTTAATAAATAAATTGAACACACACTTCTTTTTCAACAGAAAATCTCTGGAGCAGCAGAAAACAAGCTTGCTCCTTAATATGACCTCCCTTTAAGTGTTTAAACTGGGCTGTCATTGCCTTCTCCTCACAGATCCTCTCCTTGTGTTTACTATTGAAAAGATGGGGAGGGAAAAGGGTCTCTGAGGGGCCAAGGCACCTCTTGCCTTCTCCTCCCTGATCCTGTCCTTGGGTTTCCCTTGGAAAGAATGGGGAGGAGAAAGTTCTCAGAGGGACCAAGGCACCCCTTGCTTTCTCCCATCCTCTCCTTTGGTTTCCTATGGAGAAGATGGGGAGGAGAAGGGTCTCTGAGGGACCAAGGCACCTCTTGCTTTCTCCTCCTCAATCCTCTCCTTGGTTTTCCCTTGGAAAGGATGGGGAGTAGAGGGGTCTCTGAAGAGCCAAGGCCACTTTTGTCTTCTCCTCCCTGATCCTCTCCTTGGATTCATGGAAAGGATGGGGAGGCAAAGGATCTCAGAGGGGCCAAGGCACCCATTGCCTTCTCCTTACAGATCCTCTCCTTGGGTTTCCCTTGGAAAGAATGGGGAGGCAAAGGTCTCTGAGGGACCAAGGCACCCATTGCCTTCTCACAGATCCTCTCCTTGGGTTACATATTTGCAGGGGTCTCGTTCCCCTAATATCATTCCCCCAAAGATGGAGGGAGGACTGTACTTTCTGTTGCAGCAAAACAGTGGTATGGGAGTAGGGTAGGGGTGTTTGTTGGTCCTACAACAATAAGGGCCAGTAAGAGGGTGGAGGAGGACTTCTGGCTCCTCTTCCCTCCTTTTTCCACCTTTGGCTGTGATTCATGACGAAGGGATTGAGGGGAGAGGGGTGAAGGGAAGGTGAGGCGCTGATACTTTCCTGGAATCTCTCTAAAGGGGTGCCTTTGGGGTGTGAGGAAGGGAAAGGGAATGAAAGACGAGATGGAGGGATGCCAGGCAGACTCAGAAGGAAATTAAGGCCCTGAGGGGATGTTGGGACAGCCATACTGACACTCAGTAGGCATTGTTGTTGTTGTTGTGTGCCTTCATTTCCCACTTATGGCGACTCTAAGGCAAACATATCACAGGGGTTTCTTGGAAAGTTTTTTTCAGAGGGTGGTTTGCCATGGCTGTCCTCCGAGGCTGAGAGAGTGTGACTTTGGCCAAAGTCCACCCCAATAGGTTTCCATGACCAAGCAGAGATTTAAACCATGAGTGCTGGACAATTAAGAAGCAACATAGGACTAAATGAATGTGTTTGAGATGTGGTGCTGGAGAAGAGCGCTGAGGATGCCGTGGACAGCAGATTTGTATTATGTTTAATTATTTTCATAGAATGTACACCACAGGCAGGTTTATTTTATCTATTTTAATTGATTTTATGTACAGCACTGTGTAAATCTACAGTGCTTTGTAAATAAAGCATAATAATAATAATAATAATAATAAAGACAAACAAATGGGTCCTAGAGCAGATGAAGCCAGAAATTTCCCAGAAAGCCAAGATGACAACATTTAGGCTGTCATATTTTGGACACATCGTGAGAAGAGATGACTCAGAAAAGACAATAATGCTGGAGAAGATGGGGGGAAGTAGAAAGAGAGGAAAGCCTGATGCTAGATGGATGGACTCTATTAAGAAGGTCACAGGTATGCATTTGCAGAGCAGTGGAGGGCAGGGAGTCTTGGAGATGTCTCATCCAGAGGGTCACCATGAGCATCCTAAGAGCCAATGTGCCATAGTGGTCTGAGCTGACTTTGCTGTTGAATTCAGGATTTGAACCCTGGTCTCACAGGACTCTTTCAAACGGGGAGGAATTTCTCCCAACTCCGAATGGAGCCAATGCGGATTCATGTAAATTCGCTTGTTTAGCGAATTTACATGAACCCCTGCTCTGTTCGGAATTACTTCCCATTACCCGAAAATAACCCCCTCCTGCCCGAATTTGCATGCGAAGCTTTAATTCGCAATAACGTAAAACCCATGATTGCATTCGAATTGGCTTCCCTCTTGCCCGAATTTGCATGCGAAGAGTTAATTCGCAATAACGTAAAACCCATGATTGCATTCGAATTGGCTTCCCTCTTGCCCGAATTTGCATGCGAAGAGTTAATTCGCAATAACGTAAAACCCATGATTGCATTCGAATTGGCTTCCCTCTTGCCCGAATTTGCATGCGAAGAGTTAATTCGCAATAACGTAAAACCCATGATTGCATTCGAATTGGCTTCCCTCTTGCCCGAATTTGCATGCGAAGAGTTAATTCGCAATAACGTAAAACCCATGATTGCATTCGAATTGGCTTCCCTCTTGCCCGAATTTGCATGGGAAGAGTTAATTCGCAATAACGTAAAACCCATGATTGCATTCGAATTGGCTTCCTTCTTGCCCGAATTTGCATGCGAAGAGTTAATTCGCAATAACGTAAAACCCATGATTGCATTCGAATTGGCTTCCCTCTTGCCCGAATTTGCATGTGAAGAGTTAATTCGCAATAACGTAAAACCCATGATTGCATTCGAATTGACCTTAAATTATACTTCCAATTTAGCCTCGTATGAAAGAGTCCACAGAGTCCCTACGGAGCATTTACACTACAGGAATGATGCAGTATGACTCCGCTTTAAATGCTGTAGTTCAACTCTATGGAATCCTGGGATTTGCAGTTTCACTAGGTCCTTAGCCTTATCTACCAAAGAGTGCTGTGCCTTAAGAACTACAAATCTCAGGATTCTGTAAGACAGAGCCATGGCAGAACAAGGGAGTCAAACTACATGATTTCTACAGTGCACCCCTAGTCCAACACTTAAACCACTACACCCCACAGGCTCTCCTTAAAAAGACTTTGCTGTTGTGTGTGCCTTCAAGTAATTTCTGACCTTAAGGTGAACACATCACAAACTTTCAGAGTTTTGCTTTGCATTCCTCTGAGGCTTAGAGTGTGTGATTTCTATGGTTTCTATTATTATTATTATTAACCTTTATTTATATAGCGCTGTAAATTTACACAGTGCTGTACATACAATTGGTCTCCTAGTCCTAGGAATTTATCAGATTATTGAAATTGGAAGTATAATCTAATGGCAATCCCAACGCAATCATAGGGTTTCACGTTATTGCGTATTAAAGTATCTCACGCAATTTCGGGCAAAAGGGAAGTCATTCCGAATGCAATCATGGGTTTTACATTATTTTGTATTAAAGCATCTCACGCAATTTCGGGCAATGGGAAGTCATTTTCAGGCAAAGGGAAGTCATTCTGAACGCATTCCAAACACAATTGAAATTCACGTAAATTCGCTAAACTAGCGAATTCATGTGAATTCAAATTGGCTCCAATTGACTCCATTCGAAATAAAGAGAAATTCCTCCCGTCTGATAAACTCCCTAGTTCAGTACTCAGACCAGTACATCATACTGGCCTTCTTACTTACCAACAAGAAGCACCTGTAGCTTTTGTTGTTGTGTGCCTTCAAGCTGTTTTTGACTTACGGAGACCATATCATAGGGTTTTCTTGGCAAGATTTGTTCAGGGGAGGTTTGCCATTTCCTTCTTCTGAGGCTGAGAGAGTCAAGAACTCAAGATCAAACAGTAGCTTTAGTGGAAAATTAAATCCCCTGGGAGTCAGGACAACCAGAGTACACATGCTTAGGTGTAAAAGTGGAATAATGGCACTCTAACAGTGTAGTGTCATATTCACCCAAGTGAATTCAATTAATTTTCCCTCCCCAGTAAATCTGCCTCCCCCTCCCAAGCTGTCTAACTGTCTTCCTGACTCCTAGGGGATTTAATTTTTCCACTAAAGCTATCGTTTTGAACTTGGGCAAGTCACACTCTCTCAGCCTCAGGGGAAGGCAATGGCAAACATCCTCTGAACAAATCTTGTCAAGAAAACCACATGATGGGTCACAACTGGAAGGCACAAAACAACAAAGAATATAAGTTACAACTATACAGATACTTCTTGTTGAGAAGGAAGTAAGAGAATCAGTATGGTGTAGTGCTTTGTGTGTTGGACGAGGACTAGGAGATCATAGAAACCTGCTGGGTGACCTGGGGAATGTCACACACTCTCAGCCTCAGAGGAAGGCAAAAGCAAAGCTCTGAAGGCTTGAGATATATTTGCCTTAAGGTCAGAAATTATTTGAAGATACACAACAGGAAAGGAAAGCCAGTGTGATATAGTGGTTTAAGTGTTGGACTAGGAGTGCACTGTAGAAAACAAATGCAGTTTGATTTACTTTAATTGTCATGGCTCTATCTTACAGAATCCTGAGATTTGTAGTTTTGTGATGCACAGCACTCTTTAGCAGAGAAGGTTATAGACCAAGGACTCTTTCAGACATGGGAAATTGGAAGTATAATCCAAGGGCAATCCAAACGCAATCATGGGGTTTTGCGTTATTGTGAATTAGAGCTTCTCATGCAATTTCGGGCAAAAGGGAAGTCACTCCGAATGCAATCATGGGTTTCATGTTATTGCGAATTAAAGCTTCTCACGCAATTTCGGGCAAGGGGGGTTATTTTCAGGTAACGAGAAGTCAATCTGAATGCATTCCGAACACAATGGGGATTCATGTGAATTCACTAAACTAGCGAATTCACGTGAATTCACATTGGCTCCATTCGAAGTTGGGAGAAATTCCTCCCATGTGAAAGAGTCCCAAGTAAAACTGCAAATCCTACAGCACTTAAAGTGGTGTCATACTGCATTGTTTGTACAGTGTAAATCAGTGGTGCCCAAACTTTGGTCCTTCAGGTGTTTTGGACTTCAGCTCCCAGAAATCCCAGCTAGGTTGGCTCAACTGTCAGGAATTCTGGGAGCTGAAGTCCAAAGCATATGGAGGACCAAAGTTTGGGCAGCGTTGGTGTAAATGCACCATAGGGACCCTGAGAGACCAGGGTTCAAATCCCCGGCTCAGCCATTGAAACCCACTGGATGACATTGGAAAGTGACACTCTCAACCTAATAGGAAGGAAGTGGCAAACCTATGAAGAAATCTTATGATATGTTCATCTTGGGGTCATCATAAGTGGGAAATGACTTGAAGGCACACAACTAGAAGCCTTCTGGAATTTAGTGGGACATGAGTAGACATATTTGGGAGAAAAGCAGTATATAAAAGCAGCATATAAATCTAACAAATAACAAATGCATAGGATGGGGCAGCATGAAGACTCATTTGCAAGTAGATCATATGCATGAAGTGTCACTACATTCAGATAGGCTTTACTGAATATAAAAAGACATAATGGAAGATATTAACACCATTGAGACTAACTAGGAGCAACTTTATGGTATACAACTCTGTGAGTTCAGTCAATGATAAGGTCATAAATATTTATTTTGATGGTTGTAAAGAGTAGTAACAAAGATGAGATAAGGTTTTGCATTAAAAACCTCAGATAAGCAGGTAGATGTATGTGTGTGAGAGTGTAGGATGAAAGTCTGTGTAATGCATTGGTATTTGTTCAGGACCAGCAAAATATTTTAGTAAAGAATCATAGAATCATAGAATCATAGAAATTTAGAGTTGGAAGAGACCACAAGGGCCATCCAGTCCAACCCCCTGCCATACACACAGAAAGGCACATACACAGAGAATGAAAGAAGAATCAATTTGTGGATGTGGCAGTACTGAAAACTTATACACTTTAATATAAGTAGTATTTTCGTTGCTTTGTGCCTTCAAGTTGTTTCTGATTAATGGTGACTGATAACAGGGTTTTTTTCTGGGGCTGAGAATGATCTCTAGAGTCCTAGTTCAGCACTCAGACCATTAAACTGCATTGGCTACTGCAGTAGCCTAAATATCCTAAAGACACCAGATGCTGTCTGATCTTGAAAGCTGAGCAGGGTCAGCCCTGCTTAGTACTTGCCAGCGAATCCCAGGTGCTGTAGGCTATATTTCAGAGGAAGGAACTGGCAAAATCACCTCTGAGTATTCCTTGCCTAAGAAAACCCTGTGAAATTCATGGGGCCGCTGTAGGTCATCGAGTGACTCAAAGGCACATACACACAGAAAGGCACATACACAGAGAATGAATTGGACAGTGAGAGATCCAGAACAGAAAAGGAAGTACTTGCGCCTGTACATTTAAACTGTGAAAATTAAAATCATATCACAAGACACGATAGCTGACAATCTGGACAATTTTAAAGGGGGAGAGTTTAGTTTGTGGAGTGTAAGGCTGGATGCTGGTCATGATGGCTATTACTTTTAATATCAGAGGTAGTATGCTTCTAAACGCTAGTTGCTAGGGAACACAAGTGCGGGAGTGCTGCTGTTGCACTCATGTCCTGGTTGTGATCTTGTGAATTTTGTTAGCCACATTGGGAACAAAATGTCTTATTCAGCAGAACTGTTACAGTATTATGTTCTTCCTATTGAAGAACATGCAGAAGAATGCCTGCAAGATTCCCCCTAGATTTAGATGTTTCTAGCTTCAGTCTTGCTCACACTTTGGAAGAAACCCACATTGAACTCAGCAGCCCTACTGAATAATCATGCTTAGGGACGTGCTGCACAGTCCTACAGTTCTTCATGGAACAATGCTATAGATTTAAAACATCACTGATTTGGGGATTTTGTCTGCCAAATCCAATGTGAACTCAAAGACAGCAGTCCACATAGTAAGCTTTGTCAATTCCTAATAAACCAGAAAGTGCAAAAAAGTATGTATGGGAAGTTTTTCTTTTCCCTTTAAAACTATCTGATATAAATGTTACATTATCACAACTTTCAAACGATAATCATAATAGGCTGTTGAGAGGTGTGAGATGCTAAAATGTGATTGGTACATTAAAAGGAACTCATACCTAATTTCAATAATTTCTGCATTGTGAGAGCCACAACAGGGAAGGCCCTCCGAACCACAGCCAAACAAGCCAAATTTTCCCATATGCAGATTATGAAGGTTTCCTGAACTATATGAATGCAATCCCATGCATGTTTTTCCAGAAGGACATACCACTGTATCCAGTGGTATCTCCTTCTAGAGTAGTGGGTGTAGTACTGAAACCTGTTTATATCAAATTTTAACTGTCTCACTTATTGTACAGGAGACTTCTTCTGAGGCTCTCTTCAGTCGTCATCCCTCTAGATCAGTTGTTCTTAACCTTCCTAATGCCTTGACCCTTTAATATAGTTCCTCATGTTGTGGTGACCCCCAACTATAAAATTATTTTCGTTGCTACTTCAAAACTGTAATTAAAATATGTGTTTTCCGATGGTCTTAGGCAACCCCTGTGAAAGGAGTCATGACCCACAGGTTAAGAACTGCTGCTCTAGATAATTATGCTGCTGTTTCCTTTGAATGAATTAGTAGAACTGAAATAACTATACTGTTCTATTCTGTCAAAGGTCCATCCTGTTATTATCAATAAAAAGCAGGTAATTTAAAAAAAAATCTTAAATCCACCATAATACTAAATATTTTCTTTAAAACATAAGCTTGGGAATAAGGACAAAAGTATTTAGATCTGCCATGCAGATGTAAAGGAAGAATTGTGTGCTTTCAGTGTTCATTTCAAAATGTGTTATTTCCTGAAAGGAAAGCTTTCAGCACTTTGATGAAAGTCTCATTTCTTGTCTAGAGGAAATTATTTCCAATCTTCAGCTTGCTGTTTCTGGAAGAAATACTTGATCTGTCTTGGAAGCCACAAATGTTTTAGATTTCATACAGTGTGGAGTAGAGGAAATATTTGTACAGCTCAGTTCATACAGACAGCAAATAGAAAGAACTACATTGTTGATATAATCTTACAGTAGCTCATTAACATAGCAACGGTTGTTAGGCTAAGGTCCAAAACACTGCAGAAATAATCCAGTTTGAGACTGCTTTAACTGCCCTGTCTCAATGCTAGGGAATTCTGGGAACCATAGCTTTGTGAGACATATAGCCTTCTCTGTCAGAAAGCTCTGTTGCCACAATAAACTACAATTCCAATTTAAAGTGGTCTCAAATTGGATTATTTCTGCAGTGTGTTTTGGACCTAAAACAGAAGCACTGAAGGGGCCCACTCTTAAATTTCTTAAAAAATGATCCACTTACTGAAACTTTTTAAAAAAATCAATGCAAGGTGAACAGCAATACACTAGTAAAAGGAGATGTGGTTGTTTTGTGACTGGTACAAGAATTTATTTACTTCCCTAAACTATAAACATTTCAAAAGAATTCTATTTTTAGTTTACTTCAGCAACACTGAATAAACTGAATGTTTATTTTAAATCTATATATCTAATCCTTCACACAGCATCTATTTTAATTATGGAATTAACTATAAAAGAATGTAGTGGTTGCTGTAAATTTGGTCAGTGGGTACTAGTTATGAAGGCTACATATGGTTTCAGTGTGAAAGGCACTAATTGAGCTACTCTAAAGCAACTCTGGTGAGGAACACAGACAGGCGACTAGTTCTGCTGTCATGTTCTTCTTATGGACTTCTCTTAGGTATTTCATTGGCTACTGTGAGAATGGAAAGTAGGTAGGCCTTCAACTTCTTCAAGCACAACTCTTCTTCATAAGTCTGCACTGTAAGTCACCAGCACTTCTATAGACAAGATAAATAGACTGTATAAATAGACATCTCAGACTGTTTAGACACTACAGCATGTGAGGCAGTCATCTTTGAGATATCTCAGTAGAATGGTTAAAGAAATACCAGGGTCCACTTCTGCCTTATCACTTCTGCCTGCTGATAAGACAATACTTGATAGCAACTACCACCTTCATAATTCTCACTATTTCTGGACCTTACCTCTGAGGCATTCTATATTGCTGCTAATTAAACTCACTTTGGCATGTGTAAGGAGATTATCACATTACCTTTGCTCCTGGCATAGATGTGAGATGTAATTTTAAGAAGTCAGATCTTATCATATTCATCCATCACCAGGCAGCCCATTTGCAACCCAATCTTTTCCAGTCTTCTCTCACATCTTTTCATGAATGGGATTTTCCCATTCTTGAAAAGCTGCAGCAGAAGCCCAGGTTGCCTGCTCCCCTGTGACAGGTGAATGTGATAAGATCTGCTTTCTTAAAGTTACATCCCACATCTATGCTGGGAACAAAGGTAATGTGATAAGATCTGCTTTCTTAAAGTTACATCCCACATCTATGCTGGGAACAAAGGTAATGCAATAATCTCCTAGGAGGACACCTAATTTTTGTTTTGCTGAAATGAAGGGGGAAGTTTAATGCTTCTGCTTTCACTACTTAGCAAGGCTGCATGATTAACCCTTGTTGTCATGCTTGTCATATCATGTAAGCAGGATAAAATAACCTGGTTCAAGTGACACTATGGGGTTGTCCACATGGGCCAAAAGACCTGGGTTCCCAGTCCTGTGTTGTCTAGACCATACAGGCCAAAAACCACAGGACCGGTTTGGGCCCAATCCCACAAGACCACGCATGGATGGAGAGGATCCAGCCTGACCCTGGAGTAAATAGCCTTTGAAAGTAAAGGCAAAGATAAAGGTTTCCCCTTCACATGAATGTCTAGTCATCTGTTACTAATCTCTGTTACTAAGCCAAAGAGCCAGCATTGTCTGAAGATGACTGGTGGTCATGTGGCCAGCATGACTGCACCGAATGCTGTTTCCTTCCCACCAAAGTGGTACCTATTTATCTACTTGCATTTGCATGCTTTCTAACTGCTAGGATGGCAGAGGCTGGGACTAGTGAAGGGAGCTCAACTTATTATGTGCTTGGGCCTCCAACTGACAGCCTTCTGAACTTACAATCATCAGAATTGGCATTTTAACCATTAAGCCACCCAGTCCTTTTAGCCTTTACCACAGGATAAACTATCCCTGAAAAACTCTACAGCGAAACCTAGGTGTTCTCATTGCCCTTCCCCCATGCTCCTTACCTTGCTAGCCGTCACTTCCTCAGGAGCTCCACATTGTTGTGTCTGATGTGGAAACTGGGCCCCTGGCCATGTCGGTGCAGCAATGCACACTGTTTCCAATGGGAGAGGCAGTGAACACCATGGTATCCCTGCTCCAGTGCAGGGGAACACCATGGTATCCTGGCCCTTTCACCCAGACCCAATGCCAGTAGGAAAAATGAACTGGTTTCTTGAAGCAAAATTTCAGGCTGGCTCTCTTGAAGTCTTTGGTGGAGCAGGAAGAGTTTGGTCCAGCTTTCATATAGACCTTCTGTTTTGAAAAGAAAGCCCCTTGCACAGTGTGAGCGCTTCTTTCCTGTACTGGATTAAGACTACTATGATAGATTATCCCATATTTTACACTCAGTCAGTGTCTGCAGACCAAAGCTCTTACTTGTAGAAAAGAACACCATGAAAAAAGTTAATTTTATTATATCAAAGGCCATAAATGACAGGCTCGTTCAGAGCACCTCCCACTCAATTTATTGTATAAAAATGTGTCAACTCAATTTCAGAACAATTATTCCTGAGGGAATAATTTTATAGTCATTGCTCTTTCTTTCTTCTTCTTCTTCTTCTTTTCCTATTTAATAATTTCATCCCATCTGTTGGAACAGGTGCAGAGGGTATTAACCAAAGTGTAGTTTAGCATTCTGTCACCTTACATTGCTTCTTATGTTCTGCCTTCAGCATCACAAAATATTCATAAATTACAGTGTACTTTCTTACATGGTAACTTTTTTTTTGAATGGCATTCATGCTCTTTAGCAACTTCTCTCTTTTTTTGTGAAGTTAAGGTGAAGATCTCACATCCCCCCCCCCTTTTGTACCTTTACATGAAATAGTTTCATAAATATTGGGGGAGGGGTGCATAGTTACCATGAATAGGATTTGAGTTTTTACACTTCTCTTTTTAAAAATAAAATGTAAAAATACAATGCAGAGTACAACTTGTTACTCATATAAACTAACTAGCATTATTGGTTGCACCAGCCTGTTTTCTCTGAAATTCAAGGTATTCTAGCAATATATGGTTAAATGTGGTTAATTAATGGTTATATACATTTGTTGAAATTTTTTATGTTTTGTTTCCATTTTAGACCCATGTAGAAGTACATATGCATGCTATTTAGATTAAAGTATTTTGTTCTAGAAAAACGTTGTATAAAAACTGTGCTATTCATTGTTATATAAGGCTTCTGTTCTTTAGACTCATTTCTTAAGAGCACAATAAAATAGAGTGGAAAGAATTCAAAGATACAGCTGTGTTAGTCTGTAGAATCAGTACATACAGAGATCTTGTAGCACCTTTGAGACTAATTGAAAGAAATTGGCAGCATGAGCTTTCATAGACTGTCTACTTCCTCAATGTATCTGAGGAAGTAGACTGAAGTCTACAAAAGCTCATGCTGCCAATTTCTCTCTTTCAGTTAGTCTCAAAGGTGCTACAAGATCTCTCTACATAGAGTGGAAATGACATTTTTAAATTTGTGCCCCAATAAGGAATATAAAATAGGTAAATGGATCTGTCTCCAGAATATTAAGTTAAAGAATAATGTACCATGACCTCTTAAAAATGCATAATTGTTCTACAGGTTTTGGCTGCAAATATATACTGTAGTTGTATGTAGCCAACTGTAGACAGGTCCTTCTGACTGATGTGTATCTACAATATTGTTTAAGTGATATCAGCTTACCTTTTGAACAAGTGATAAGACAATTTGCATTAGGTTTGGTCCAGGGCATATTGTACTGAACACTCAGGATAATGTTAAGGAGGCCTCTTGGGTTGGACTATTGCCCCATAAAAACACAGGCTGTTAGAGCATGCTATAAAACTTCTATAAGGTGTCAGGTTTCAGTGCTAGTATTCTGAGGTTTCCAGGAAGTCATTGCCAAAAGCATTCCCTGAAGGTGTAAAAAACAAAAGAAAAAAAACCATGAAAATGTACAGTGTACATGTACTATTTATCCAATGGACAATGTACACATTATATATTATTTAGCAAATTATATTTTGACATTGTTGATGATGCTGACAGATTTAACAAATGATATTTTGACAATGTTGATGAGTTTGACATATTATTTTAAGTTACAGATATTGATAGACTGTTCACTTTAAAGATAACCTCTTGATGTTTCTTTCAAGACTTTTCCTAACATTGTATCTACGTTGAAGCAAGTAAGATGTACTTTAAGAAAGAATGACATGGCAAATTATGCAGTGATTAAGAATGGTCTGGTGTTTGGAATACTGAATCTAGACATAGATGATATTTTTTTAATCTTTGCTTACTGCTGGGGAGCTAAATCACTACATTAGATTTTTCTTTATACTAATCTACCATAGCTATCTAATTAATCTTTAATCAGCCAATCTCTGCTGACTAATTAATGGGAAGGTGCAGATCATAGACAACCTTTCACACTCAACAACATCAAAACATTTGCCAGTAGAATTAGTAGAGATAATAATGAATTGCATTTTTAAATAATGACTATAATTCTTTAATGAGACTTCAGGGCAAGAATATGAAGTTGCAGTTCATTCTTCATTTTTAAAATATAGCCTAGAGTTTGACTGGTTTGGGCATATATTTAAATATATTTTCATACAGTCTTATAGTTCTTACCAAAGAGTCCTGATATGTTGGGTTGGATTTGGAGGAATCCTGTCGGAATGAGAGCAAGCATACAGTGATTTTTCCATCCTCTTCCATGTCAGCCTTTCCAAAAGACTCTCCTGCAAGTTGGGAGACCACCGAATCAGGTGGGCTGTGGGGTAAGACAAAAGTGGGATCACTGCAACTTGTTTGGAGCACTTTGCATCAGCGTGATCCCTGCTCATGGAATGTAATTCTTTCCACTTTTTCAGTGGTTACATCCTTTCTTTCAGTGCCGCTTGTACTTTCAGTGCCCCTTGTACAAGCCCGTACTGCGGGGTCCTTCAGCCCTTAGGAGAGGGTTCTTTGAAGGATCTAGAGTAGGAAAATTCAGTCATCTTTACTCATCCACAAGCATTTTCCTGGAATTAACCCTTCTTGTATTTCTTACAGTGTCAGATAATATGGAAACCAAAAGCTAACACTTTTTTTAGTTTTGTTGTAGAAGCCAAGTCTACCATGATTTTGAGGGGTGGGTTGATATCAGACCTAACAGTAAATAGATGATATGGAGACTTTAATTGACATTTTGAAAATGTAGAACTTGGTTACAACAAGCTTTGCTTGGCTTTTTTCTTTCTTTGTCTCAGTATGTTCAGATCCTGCAGAACTACAATAGTTGCAGCTGTGGGAGAGGCTCATGTGAATCGCTGGCCACAAACTAGTCAAAGTGAATCATTAAGTCTCATCTGGGATTAGATCCAATGAAGTTTAGTGTGGTTTTCTTCTGAATAGATGAACATAGAACTGAGCTGTGAATCTCTGAAAAGCTAACTTCTTTATTATTTGAAATCAAATTTTGTCACTTGAAACACAGAAAAGAAACACAATTTCTCACATTTAAAGTTTCCTATGGTAATTCACAATCTGCAATTTATAACTGATTTCAGTTTATTACCTAAATTTTAAATCGGAAATGTGTGTGCCAATTTAAAATTTCTAAACTATTTGAAGATTTTTTTTGCTGTTTGATCTACATTTTCCTTTCAGTTCTAGTAAGTGAAGGTACCTTCATCAATGTGTAATTATCCTAAAAGCAACATGTCAGAGAATAATAAACTTGTTTATGTCAATAGATTTGTTGAAGTTTATTTGTTTTATAATCCTGCTTGGTTGAATCTTGGCTAAAATTATTTTCTGGAACTCCAAATCATGTGAATTTTTGGCCTGCCTAAATATAAAGCTGAGTCAGATTCTCAAGAAAACTCTTTTAAGGGTAAGCCCTTAATTAGCCAGCCAAGTGAGTCAGTGATATCCTTCCATCCCTTATGCAGCTGTTATGATGGAAATAACTGTTTTGCTTATCCCCATAAAGGCTATGAACGGCAGTAGCACAGCTTTTTTTTCAGCACATATGAATGGAGGATATTCACAGAAATAAGTTAAGAAATCATCCAATCATAAAGGAAAACAATTTCCTGGGACACTAAGACACAATAAAATAAAGGATCTGTGTACAGTTAATCCACTTGAGGAAAAAAAATGGGGCCATTTGGCAGAACTTGTCTCAAGGTAAAAATTCTAGATCTAGCTGGTTATAAAGTTCATATTAATTTCATTTAAAAGATTTTTAACTTGCCTTTTCCTAAAGTGTGCAATCATTTCAAATGCCTGAAAAAAACTGAAGGCTTTTAAAATCCTGCTTTTGAGCTTTTTTTTTTTTAATCCACCTTCACCAC
The DNA here is from genome assembly GCA_034509955.1 of Urosaurus nigricauda. Taxonomy (NCBI): domain Eukaryota; kingdom Metazoa; phylum Chordata; class Lepidosauria; order Squamata; family Phrynosomatidae; genus Urosaurus; species Urosaurus nigricauda. The sequence goes on from JAOEGL010000003.1 coordinate 45,161,755, forward strand.
TATCAATTGTTTTCTGGTTATATTTTATGGTCTCTTATATTACTCCATCCTCAAGAGATTAAAAAGCTACCGAATACTGAATCAGACCATTGGTCAATCTAGTTCAGTAGTTTCTACTTTGACTGATAGGAGATCTGCTGCATCAGAGATTACTCCCCCCAGTTACTACTTAATCTATCTAATTGTAGGTGCCAGATACTGAATGGAACCATCTGTCTGCAAAATTGGGCCCTACCTCTTATTTAAAATCCCTTGCTCACAAAACGTTGGAAAATATTTGTTCTAAAATAGCACATGCCAGCTTTAAGTCTACTACAGATGCATCTGTCTTCATACATTCCCTCTATAAGAATGAGTCTTTAATTTAGAATAAATAATATAATTTAGAAAAGTAATGAAGTAACCTGGAATCTAGAAAACATTTACATTCCTATAGTGATCCCTGGCAAGAGGTATGATTAGGCCAAGCTGGAGAACTGGAGAACTGAAAAGTGAGTCCATAATTAAGAAAATTCTATCTCTAGATAGATTTATCTATATTATAGATTCTATGAAATCCCCTTTTTACTTAATATTTGAACTTAAATATGTCACTTTTGATATTTCCTGTTTCTTTTTGTACAAACTTTTTGATTTCAGCTAGTTTTATTAATGTGTTTGCTTTTACAGTACTTTATTGTCTGTGGCTGTTTCAATTTACTGAACACCACTCTGAAATCTCTGATTATGCAATATTTTGTGTAAGCCACTCGATGAATACTATTGACAGGGAATATCCAACTGCATTGCTTATTTATATATCTAATGCTCAAAGATTTGCTAGTTTGTTTGTTTTAAAATGAAAATGTTGATGATATACTCTTTGCTACATAAAGCCAAAGCTATATTTTCAAGTAATATTGATAATAAATTATAGAGTAAAAGTAAATATAGAAACCCACAATTCCCTAGCTTCCTTATATTAAAGTTAAGACTTTGGGATGGAGCAGGGATATCTGAAGGACACAAAAGGGTAAAAATAATTACAGAATGTGTTGGATTTTCTTTATTCTATTTTATCTTCAAAAGATGGCTGAGAGTACCCCAAACTGCTGTAAATGTTTTCTCTGCCTATGAGAAAACCAATATATGTGCAGCCTTATTCTGTAGGAATTCTGCACTTGAAAGAAGCTGCTAAACTAAAATTAGTCCAAAAGCCAAGCTTGTAAAGTGCTCAAGACTTTAAAGACGTTCTGTTATCTATCAGTATAGTTGAATCCATGGATAAAGAAACTGTAATATGGAGGGCTGACTGTACCAAAAATGTTGCCAAAGATGTCAGGGAAGTTTACAGCTTCACTTTGCATTCCAAAGGAAAGGTGCAGATGACAGGAAATTGTTTCTGGCAATTATTCTCAGCTTGCAAATATGTTTTTTTAAAAAATCCTAAGAGCAAGCCTTGAGTTTGCTGTTTTTAATAAGGGACACCTTGTTATACCATTGTATTTAATGGGACTTAAGCATCCATTGGTTTTCTATCCATGGGGTGGTGGTGATCTTGGAACCAAACCTCAGTGGATACCAAGGGCCCAGTGTAAAAGATGGTAGAAAGAGATTAGTGGTTAAGTCCAGGACCCATTTCTTTATAATGCTGTAAAACACGTGGCTTGTTCTTATTTCCTGCAAGCTAGCAAAACTTTGTCCTTCTGTGACCTGACTGTCTCTGATAGGTGTGTGGTCCACTTTCCATTAGCTTTCCCCTGATCCATTTATCCACCCTGACTTGTTTTCTCACATCAAGTGGCTCCTTGAGCAGCCCCCCAAATTATTGACTTCAGGCTGTGTTGCAATAGGGTCAGTGATGTTAACATTGTGTTTGTGGGAGAAGCCATGTTTTGCAGTACAGAATGACTGTCATGACTCTTGTACATTTATTGGTGACTTGGTACAAGAAAGTGGCTATTAACATGATGCTATTTCAGTATGCTTCTTCAACAGCAAACAAGGCCTAAAATTTTGACTCAAAAAAGAGGAACTTTGCTGACGAGAATACAAGACAAGTTTGTTGTATTTCCTGTACTAAAATCTGCTTCCTCTCTTCTGTTGCCTCACCTGTGGTGTCTAGGGACTTAATAGAGTTGACTAGCCATTTACCAGGAAAGCTTCCCTATTCTCTTTCCAGTAGTGCAAACATTTGCTGTAATGAATCTCTCTGACAAGTTTTGTCCCAGAAAGGTAAGTTGGTCATTTTTACATGTGGTCAGGTAAAATCAGAGTCAAGAGCAAATAAAATTAAGACAAATTAAGAAACAACACGCAATTAAACCGCATTTCCAATCTGTGCCTGAAGGTAAACTGGGAATCTATGACGTGTTTAAAAATGCAACTTGTAATCTTGGTGAGGCATACCCAAGTATCTTCCCTAGTGTGTTTTTGTCAAACTAGATTTTAGGATTTTATTGGATGCATATCTGAAGAGTTTGATCTTCATTAGACAATCAGCAAGTTACACTTACTGGGAAGATGTAGAGAATTGAAGATGATGTCAGGAAAATTATTGGAAGCTGCATTCCAATGTAAGAGGAATCAAACATTCAAGCATATTTTAGCTTAAGGATCATAGTGCAAGTAACCAGGACTCAGGACAGCCATTTAGAATGAATGAATAAAAAAAAAAGTCAACATAAAAACTTGGGAAAGCACTAGATGTTGGTGTCACGGAGAAGCACATGGCCATCTGGGGGACTATGAAAGACCAAATTGGGACCCAGGAAAGCACTGGATTCAGCCTGGGGGCCTGGGGTTTCTCATCCTTGCTTTGCATGCGTCTTCAGGTTTTTGAAGGCAGAGTTTGGAAAATGTAAAGTGCCAGAAAAAGACCCTCAAGGCCAAAGCTGGGTACAAAATGAAGTTTGCAATATCATGAACAATATCAGACTAAAGTGGATGTCAGTCTGAAAACTACTTAGAAATCATTGCAAATGAAACTAAGCTGCAAGTTTATCTAAAGGAGGGACAAAGAATTTACCAGTGTTCATATGGCTGGTTTGGTCAGCAGTAATGATTCTTGCGCTTGCAATCAATGGAGAATGCTGTGAGGGATATGACTATGAAAACATTGCTGTCTCCTGATTCAATGTGCAGAGCAATGATCCTAGAAACACTTAATTCCCAGGCTGCAATTACAGGTATGCTGATACAATAAATGACCAGTGTCTACTATACCAGCACAAAAGCTATATGTGACCCTTGGAGAATCACTGAGCTCTTTGACCAGATGTGGCTCTTAGGGGGATATCCAATGTGGCTCTTGGGACCTCCACAGATCCTCCACATACAGTCAACTTCCCCATTTTCAGCCCCCCCCCTCCAAAACCCAGTCCCAGCAGCAAGACAGCACATAAGTGCTGCTTTGCCCCATCCACTAACAGCAAAAAAGGTGACCTGAAATGAAGCAACATCACTACCAGTTGCCCAAAATGGCAGATGCAGTGGAATGTGCTCTGACCTTTCAGAGCAGTTAAAATGGTGTGGTTTGGTCACACAATTTGTGTGGTAAGCTCTACAGCATGCACATTATTGTGTGATGACCCTGCCTGCCTGCAGAATATTCATTTGGTGATTTCCACAGCAAGCACATTATTGTCTGCACTTTAAACATGGGGTCTACACACAAATATTCAATTGGACATCAGAAAATACTAGAATTCAATATACTGGAATCCTTATTGGGGTTAGAAAACATCCCACAACTCAACTAGTGCACTTCCCCTCTTTGACCCCAGTGCACCAGGATTAAGCTTGAGAAAGTAGAATTGTATAATGCCATGGGCCCAATTTTAAACAGCTAGGACTTGGATCATAATTGCATTCTGTATTATTCCATATACATTATGGAGTTCTATTTCCCCTCAGCTCCCATTCACTCTGCTTTATAAAAACATGACTTTCTGGTTACAGCATTCAGCTATTTTTTCCATTAACACTGATGAATATCTTTTATTTGTTTAATTAAATGTACCATACACACTTATACAATATAAAATAAATGAAATTTAATGAATCCATGTTTGTCTCTTCAACAAAGGTATTTTATTGCTAATTTGCAGAGCAAGTTGTCCCCCTCTCTCCAGTTGTATATACAGGTATACTTAAGTGAAAAAAACCTCTGGACTCTTTCAAACGGGGAGGAATTTCTCCCAACTCCGAATGGAGCCAATGCGGATTTATGTAAATTCGCTTGTTTAGCGAATTTACATGAACCCCTGCTCCGTTCGGAATTACTTCCCATTACCCGAAATTAACCCCCTCCTGCCCGAATTTGCATGCGAAGCTTTAATTCGGAATAAGGGAAAACCCATGATTGCATTCGAATTGGCTTCCCTCTTGCCCGAATTTGCATGTGAAGAGTTAATTTGCAATAACGTAAAACCCATGATTGCATTCGAATTGACCTTAAATTATACTTCCAATTTAGCCTTGTATGAAAGAGTCGTTTGACATAAAGCTCCATTTTAGAAAGTGTTTTATGCTAGCCTTATCCTGCCCCACCTTTTCCTCCTTGGCTGCATCTGCATTGCAGAAATAATCCAGTCTGACCCTGTTTTAACTGCCATGGCTCAATGCTATGGAATCCTGGGAATTGTAGTTGGTTGTGGTGCTGGAGGGCTAAAGAAACCTTTGGTTGCAGAAACATGCCAGCACTAAACAGTGCAATAAATAAAGCTGGAGCTGGGAAAAAGAATTCTCTTCTAGCTGATCCTACTCAAGCTGGGTGCCCCTGCCTACTACAGAGAAGGTAAACAGTAGTTGCTCTGCCTCCATAATCTCTTACTAACCATGTCCATGTGTCAACTGCAAATAAGCAAGAGAGGGGGACAACAAATGAGCCTTCCTCACAAATTACCTCCAAGATGTTAAAAAAAAAAAACACATAGATCTATATGTTTGGCCACACAAGGTGAAAGAACAGCATCACCACATTCACGTCCTTCACATCCAATGATGTAACATGTTGTGCAAGGCACAAACTGGTACATTCTCCTGAGGTTTCTAACTTTCAGGGTCATTGCTGATGAATTAATTGCAGATCTTGGAAAAGTTTTCTTCTTGGCCTACCACTCCAAGAATCCCTCAACCAGCATAATTAGGGATTAATGCTGACAAAGTTGTTCTGGAACTATAATCCCAAAAACATTTTTTCCAAACTCTGAAACAGTGCTGCAACATGGTAAACAGCAATTATGGCTGCAGTCCACTGAGGATCACTGCTTCACTTGTTTCTGCTCAGTTTGTGTAAGATTTGTCTGCAGGCTTCACTGAAATGAACAGATGTTGTATAGCAGCAGTGCTTGCTTTGCCAGAAAACTATAAATAAAATGTTTTGAGGAACCTGAGGGATCCAAACACAATAAGAAAGGATGCTGCTGCAGCATTTCCCCCCTTCCCTGATCTTTCCACTGGTAGAGATTTCTTATACTGCTGTTTCATTTTGAGCATTTGCTAAACAGTATGCTTAAGCTTAATCAAGATGGCTCTGATCTTTCCTAAGTATTCATGGCATACAAAAGAAAAGTGTGTGGTGTGCATGCATATGGACCAATATCAGAGTAAGAAGTGTTTTTGAAAAGGTTGCAGGTTTCATATTTGCAGAATCAAGATACAAGAGATTTGACAGCTGCAGAGACACATCTTGCCTGTGGTTAAAGTCATTGCTTCCGTTGACATTAGCAAGGCTAATTCAACTGAAAAAGGGAAAGCCCCGAGGCAGAAACATTAGGGACACTTAGTGCTAATCATTTAATTTTATCTGTTTATAGCTCAGTGTTTCAATTGCTCTATATGAATATAAACACAGTTTTATATAAAAATGGAACTCTGATCATCAGCTCCAAATACACTTTTAGAAACATCTTGGAATCTTTACTGTTTATTTATTGTTTTTTTCAATTCACATTTAAGATAAAGCCTAACACTGTAGTATTAAAAGGTCTAGGTCAAAAGCCAAATTCTACAGAAGGCTGGCAGAGGGATTCTAGTTCATTTCCTTCAAGGAAGAGAAGGCTGATTTTCTTGTCCATGTGCTTGGGTGAGATCTAAACTTAGACTTGTGCTTGTGGGCCAACCCTACCTTTGTATTTCTGTTAACAAAGTTGTGGCCTTTTTCTTGCCAATGTGCTTCATGTCTTCCTTGGGGTGTGCCCACTTGCACTGCAAATAACAGGATAATTGAAGTCACCCATCACTGCTATTTCTCTCCAACACTTCTCCTTCTGAAAGCAACACTGTAGCATGGAAAACTATTTTTGGGAGTGCTGTAATATAGTTGTACTCAAAATAGTGGTCTGTGGATCAGTGCCAGTTCTTGTAGGATTGGCTGCTGGTCGCTGTTGAGCTCCCAGGAAAGAAAGAAACAATTATAGTCAATATATAAAAATATAATATAATATAGATTTATTTATATCCTGCCCAATCACAGAGAATCCGGGTGGCTAACAACAATATGAAACAACAATATGAAAATACAATACAGGAAATACAGTACAATAATGCAAATAAATAAAAAAAAATATGGTATCAGTCCCTGGCACACTGGGTGAAAAAAATGCCAGTTCCTCATATCAAATGAGAAACTGCTATAATGTACAACAACTTTACCTAATTATATGCCCCAAAAAGTGCTTGGCTAACAGCAGGTCACTTGGGAATCCCATGGATACTGCCTTCAGTTCCACAGAATAGACGTGTGATACAAGTACAGCATGGGGAGAGTACATGGATATGTGTGTGTACACACACACACACACATGAACTGAGTGGGAGCCAACTCCCCAAGTTCTCAGATAGAAAGTTTTCCCAGCACTGCTATCTGAAATCTCTAAAACAGTGAAGCCAAAGTGTGAACTTGAGAAATATGTGCTCTGTGTCTCAGCTAAAACCATTCCTTGGCTACATTATCAAGTTCCTTGAAATAAGCACAGAATGCTTCGTTAAGTATTTGTAATAGTAATGTATTTTGTGTGCTAAAACTACAAGCAGTAGCATTTTTGTGAGAAGCATTCACTTCCAGAGTACATGTAGCAAGAGCCAGAAGTATAATGTTCAAGACTGAAATATTAATGATAGTTTTTACTGTCTGTCATTATTTCATGGCTGTTGACAGGATCACACCAGGAAAAAATGTCAGTCACCTATCCAAATACCAGGTTATGTACAGTGAATGACAGTGTAAGCTGCTTCATTTCAGTGGGAAGAGGACATGCTTCTGCACTGAAGGCCTCCTAGAAGTTTATCAAGATGTGAAAGACTGCACTCAAATTTGTCCCCTCTTTATTGATATAGTTTTGAAGTTTGATAATCTGTTTAGAAAAGTGACAAGGCTTTCATCTGAAACCCTTATCATTCACACCAAGAATTATGTTATCTGCTAACATTAGAGGGCACTTCCACTTTCAAAATCTCTGTAGATTATGTTCACCTGTCATATCTCACTTACCATCTTGTTATCCCTCAATAGTGAAAGAGTGCTTTGATATTATCCCTTGTCTTCTGTATCAGAGCACAGTATAATTAGAGCCTTATATTATAGTAAATCTTTAGTGTGGGATCATTATTTTAGAGAAATTGCTTTTTGGACTAGGTTATAATATCAAGTAGTATCTGAATGTTGTTAGCTTATTCTGTCCAACTGTCCTGCTTTCCCTCACACTAAATTCAATCCTCAGTTCATGAATGGCTGTGGCTCTGGTGAATGACCATTATTTCAATTACTACTTGGTGTTTTAAGAATACTCTTCTTTCCCAGTTCTTTATGATTCAGAGGATTTTAAAGAAAATATGCCTGAATGAATAAAAGTTTCATTGACGTAGGGAATTGCACAAGAACAGAACTTTCCAAGAATCTGACAATGCTCCGTTAATGTTTCATTCCCATGTGGTACATATTTCTATTCCTTTTTATGAATATGTGCAGATTTTCCTTCTTGAACAGTTACAGGAAAAGGAAACGTTGCTGTTGTTACTAATCCAGGCCTTGACTTTTTTCCCTCTCTTTGACAGGATTCCCAACCATGAATATAACTACGTCACACAGAAACATGATCGCCTTTCCACTAGTTGGTAATCTGAAACTTCAGAAAAAACTCTTCCTTCACTCAACACTTCCAGTAGCCTTATAAGGGCATGAGAGCTTTCTGTTGAGTAACAAGTTATTTTGTGGAATGTTATTGCTGCCTAATGTGAAAAATACTGGCATTTTCTGAACAAGTGGCTAAAAATATTTAACAGTAATTCAGAGACTTCAGTTATCTATACAGGCTTCAGGTAAAACTAGGACTCAGTAATACTCTGAGCTTAATTTTAAAATAAATAAATAAAATAAAATTGGTAGACCCAATAATCTGAAGACAGGAATTCAGAATTCCTCTGCTCTGTATTTATATAATCTTATTTTGAAAGGAAGTGATAAAGGTTTGGGCAAAGTTTTGCCCAACAATTTAAATGAAACAATACCATCATTTTAAATTGCACTTGACACAACTGTGAAGAACAGCAAAAGAAAACGAAGTTATCTGAAGTGAATGGTTAAACCTGAAAGGAAAGAAAACAGACCTATGTAAAACTTATTTCAGCTTCTATCTATCACTGTGAAGTAGTACTGAACTCCCCAAGAATACATCTACCACAGAACCAATGCAGTTTCTCTCTAGAACTTGCTCTAAGAATCCTTTCAAATTATAATGGTTGATCTCAAATAGTCGGGTAGTCCTGAACTTTCCATCACTGTAAATGCAGTGTTTCGTAAAATATATTCAATATCCAAGAAAAATTAATATATACAATGCATTGTTTTTAAGAGTTATTTTTTTTTAAATAACAGAGAAGGTGTGATATACTTCTAAGAAACTAAAACTAAACTAAGGAGCAAAACAAACCACCTTGAAGGGGCGTCTTGAAGCCACTCCTGAGAAAGCCAGATTGGGGCCTTGGTCACTGTACGCTGTGACCCCAAGCTGCCTTTTTGCCAGCCCAAAAAGTGGCAAATAATAATAATAGTTATTATTATTATTATTATTATTATTATTAATAATACCCCGCTCTTCAGCTCTAAAAGCTATCAAATAGCTGCTCCTTTTTGTGCTGGCATAAAACCAGCTTTTTCTCCCCACTGTGGATGGAAGCTGGCTTTCAGAAGCTCCAGTGGCATGGAGTGTGTAAACGCCATGCAGCTGGAGTGCCCGGAAGCTAGCCCAAATGTGGGCAGCCAGGCAGCAAGAAGCCAGCTTCTGGGTTGCTTCAGAGAGTGCAGTGTCAAAATGCTATGCTTTGAAGATGCCTGGATGGTGGTACAGAGGCACGGTCTCTTTTGCCCCTAAGTTTGAAAATGTCTGATATATTATTTTTTCACCATCCCAGAGGGGTAACAAGCCAATAGAAAGGCATTCAAGAGCTGTGATGGAGAATGTGGCTCAGGCTGTAGAGGAAAAGCAATGTGGATAAAGGATACCAGTATCAACTTAACAGATATAATTAGCACATGTAGGCACATTAGCACATTTCAGATCCCATGATCCTTCCACTATTAGCTAGGGGTGATGGATTCTTATGTAACCTATCTAATATAGCACCAGGCAGGAAAAGTGTTCTGGTGGTCTTATTTTAAATCAATGGAAGCTTCCAAATAGTTTTTCAAGTCAACCCTACGTAGTGTTTATTGTAATACTGTAGTGGTGATATTACTCGACAATGAATTCTAGTGTCTGTTCATTAGTGTGTGGTAGTTTGTTGGACTAGGACTCTGGAAAGCAGGACTCTGGAGACCTGTTTGGCCATGGAAATCCACTGGGTGACCTTGGACAAGTTATACTCACCCTCAGAAGAAGGATAAAGCAAACCCTCTCTGACAAAATCTTCCCAAGAAACCCTCATTATAGGTCTGCCTTAGGGTCACCATAAATCAGAAACAATTTGATGACACACAACAAGAACTAATAATCAGGCTATTGGTGGTCCGTCCATTGTTTTTTGGATATGTGGTCCAGATTCGTAACCAGCACAATTAAAAGTACTGGCTGTAACCTATACATCCATACACAGTTAAAGTGTAGACTGTTTGATTCTCCTTATCTCCCTACCTATATGAGCCTGCATAAATTTAAAGATCTTGGTTTAAAGGCCTTTTTTTCTGAACATTTGCTGACTAACTGGCTATGTAGAAAGATCTTTTAAAAGTATGTTTGCATTGTGCTTTTATTGTTACTTTCATGTTTTTCATGTGATCTACACTGTTTTAACATATCGATGTTTTACAGTTTTTTGTAGGTTTTTCAGGCCATGTGGCCATGTTCTAGAAGGGTTTATTCCTGAAGTTTCACCAGCATCTGTGGCTGGCATCTTCAGAGAATGCTGGCATGGAAGACAGTGGGGTATATATATGCTGTGTGACCCTGTGCAGGGAGGAGTGATTTCTGTGTTAATCTGTGTATTGTTCTGTTGTTGAATGGCAAGGTCTCAGGGTGGGTGGATATGCAAAGAGGATTAGTGCATGTTTAATTAGTGATAATTGTCTGCTGGAAAAATGTCAGGAATAAACTTTTCTAGAACATGGCCATATAACCCCCCCCCCAAACCCACAAAAAACTATGGATGCTGGCCATGAAAGCCTTTGACTTCATAATGATATTTTAAGTCATTAGGTGTTTTATTTAGTTGTATCATGTTTTTATTTATGTTGTGAGTTGCACTGCAGCCCTTATTAGAACAAAGGTAAGATTTTATTAAAGAACAAACAAACATGGATACTTTGGGGGCTACAACTCATAGAATCCTGCAAGCATCCAGGCTGGTTGGCTGGAGAATTCCAAAAGTTGTAGTCCAAAAAGTAACCTTTCCTAGCTTTGGATGTTAATGCCTTCTTAATCTCAGTTATACATCCTAAGTCCCTGTGTTTAGGAACAGCATGCCCTTCAACTTAAATCCAAATGTATTAGATTGGAACACTGCCTTTTAAGCAATCAATAGTTCACAGCAATTGTCCTGCCGCTTTTCCTATTTGCTGACCAGAATGTGGAATATTTTACTACCCACACACATTATCATATGGTACAGTTGTTAGTCACACACTCTAACCCAGTTCAGTGAACCAGAAAAGTAGAGTCACTGCTCTTTTACTGAATGATTAAGTGGAATATTCAGCTTTGAACTTACAGTACATAAATAATTAAAAGAGTAAGGCAAAGGAAGTGAGAAAATGAGAACCACCCTGTAAGGCTGCTGCTCTGATATTTCTGATGTTGAATCTCTCCCTTAACAAGAGAACAAATGAAAAATTTGAATCATCCTGATTTTCAGAGACATAAAGAGAGAGAGGTTTTTGTCTGTTTTTTGTAGTATGACCATGGTAGGATAATAGCAGGAAACAAATGACATTTTTGGTGTAAATTGTGATATGGTTAATCTGAACCTCTTGGATGTATAAACCAATTTTGTCCAATCAGTTTTAGAACATTTGACAGCCCATTTCTTTCCATGACCCACTTTAATAAAATTACTTACATTCATGGGTTAGCATACAAAGACAACTGTGTATGTTTAGGTTCTACTGAAATCTGCGGGGTATATGACTCTGAAGACCAGGATTTGATTCCCTGCTTGGTCATGGAAACCCACTGGGTGACTTTGGTTGAGTTACTGTACACACACTCAGCTCCAGAAAACTCTGTGATAGGTTCCCCTTAGGGATGCCCTAAGTCAGAAATGACTTGCAACAACAACAACAACAACAAGAACAACAACATGCACATTAAAGCACACTGAAATATTCAGATTTTATCCAATTTTTCCATTTACTTTTTTCAATGATACATTTCAAAGCATATTTTGAATGTGTTGAACATGAAATTTTCAAATGCTTATTGATTTCTTATTGTTGATTTTGGTTTTGGCTTTCTCAGTAAAGCCATGAGTGATGGCTTTAATCAGGCTCCCCTAAGGCCTGGTTCCAACTCATAACTTTCTTCCATCCAGACATTGCGGACCATTTTAATCAGTTTCCTCTTGTGCTAGTGTTGGCCTGTCCACACGATGCATAGTCAAAGGCCAATTCAACAGTGGGCTGCCTTCATGTGGGAAGACCCATTCCACAGACAAAATGAGCCATCCCTTCTCTAACTCAAAATTTTAAAACTCACAATTTACTCTGAAAATCCAGAACACTTCAGAGCAATACAGGTGGCTGTTTACACAGCATCCTGCTATGCCACCTAGAGCTGCTGGCATGGGTTGCACCCCCTGAGGTCACAATGAGGCACTGAACCATGTCAACGATGATGGGCACCTCATTTTAAACTTCAAAGGGAGTGGTGGTGGTGCCAGGTGGCACAGCAGGACACATGTAGACATAAGCCTGGCATTGCTCCAGAGGGCCCATGGAATGGGGAATTCAGGACAGCTTCAGATTCAGAATACTCTGGGAGCATTTCAGAATATTCTGGCCAGTGTAAATCTGCCCATTATTAAAATAGAATATATTTCCAGAATTTATTGTGGTAGTAATTCAACAACCTCAATCATTTTGTGATCTTTAGTGTTCATTTTAAGCTACCCATGTCCGGGTAGTTTCTTGGCATTCCAACATTATCCTCTAGACATTCCCTGATGTCTCTATTTAAACCCTAAGCTTCCACTATTAGAGCTGCTTTCAGCCAGGGAGAGGAGGGATATGTAGCATCTTCTGCCATGTCCCCTTCCAATTTAAACCTGTGCCAGCAATTGTACAGGTGTAAATAAAAGAGATAAGCCAAATCTGATCAGAGAGCAGCCAGTTGCCTCTTCTCTGATGCTACCTAAAAACATTGCCATTGCAACAGCAATAGCAGATTCACAGATGAGTTATAACTATGCTTTCTTAGCCCTTAAGCCTGACATGCAGCCTGTCCTTGCTCTACTGCCTGGCATCTTCTATCTTCATCAGGCACCAAACAAAAGAAAAAGTATTAGAAGTTATTTCATCCCACCCGATGTTCTTGCATCCTCATACTTTGTCTCAAGATACTTATCCTTTTAGCCTCTATTCTGCTGGGGAGGGGCAAAATAGCTCCTGCTGGTAGCCACTCACCCAATACAGTGGCAACAAGTTGTAGGGCTGCAGGTGTGAGAGAGATGTGTTCAGGTTTCCTAGATTGTCTTTTGTCTTCTAAACCAATGTCTCCTCTCTTCTGATTCTAAGTGTTATGTTTGATCACTGATTATGTCACTTCCTCTTTCTTGTTTATATTTGGCCACTCTCTGGAGAAAGAAGACATCTTGCTTTTTTTTTCCTGTGAAGCTGGGAACAAGTGTCATTTCCTGCATCATTCCCTTAGCATTAAGATTATTGCATTTTCCCTACAATCACTATTGCAAATATTAACGTTTGTGTTTTCCTAAGGGAAAACTCTGAGCATAGCTACTTTTTGGGAATGGGGAATAAAAAGTATTCACCCATTCTGATATTTTGTTTATTTGTTGTTAACTGCCCTTGAGTCAATCTCAACTCATGGTGACCCCATGGATGAGACATCTCCAAGACCCTCTGTCCTCCACTACTCTGCTTAATTCCTGCAATCCCATACCTGTGACCTCCTTAATAGATTCCATCCATCTGGCATGTGGCCTTCCTCTCTTCCTACTTCCCTCCACCTTTCCCAACATTATTGTCTTTTCCAATGAGTCCTTCCTTCTCATGATGTGTCTGAAGTAAAACAGCCTCACTTTAGTCATCTTGGCTTCCAGAGAGATTTCCAGCTTGATCTGCTCTAGGACCTATTTGTTTCTACTTTTGGCTGTCCATGGAATCCTCAGCACTCTTCTTGAGCATAACATCTCAAATGAATTGATTTTAATTCTTCTTATCTTCTTTCTTAACTGTCCTCCTCTCACATCCATACATGGTAATAAGGAATACAATGGCTTGTATGATTCTAACTTTTGTGTTCAGTTGTATATTGTGAAGGCAAGACCCACTCACCCAACTGTTTTCCTATTGGGGCAGCCCCATGGGTTTTGTTATCCCACCACTACTACCAAATTATGTCAAGAGCCTTCACTTTTAATCACTATTTTTATTAACTTGTGATCCTGCAACCTTCTTATTTGACTGCCACTTTACTCTTAAAATCTGTTTTGAAATTGTTTTGAAATTGAAATTGAAATTGTTTTGAAATTGTTTTGAAATTGTTTTAAAATATGTTTTGAAATTACTCTTAAAATCTGTTTTGAAATTGCATGGTAAGTATTCAGGCTCCAGATGAGTCTTTATTGAACAACAGATAGACTTTATTTAAACAATGGTTTGACAATGTTTCACTTGTTCAGTTTTTATATTTACTTGTTACAGTTGTACTTTGTTGCATTCAGTTACACGTTGTTAATTTACTATCTCTTTCTCTAGAGAATATCAGCTACTTTTACTTGAAACTCTCACAATCTTGGGATCAGGTTTCCTTGTCAAATCTTTCTCTGTCCTAGGGTGATCGGTCAGGCCTTTCCTTGACTCTCTTGCCAATTAATAATAATAAAATTTTATTTATATACCGCCCTTCCAATGATCAGGGCGGTGCACATCATAAATAACATATACATGGTTAAAAACATTCCAATAAAATTGGAATTGGGAACCATTATCTTTTTTATTTGCAATATGTTTTTAAAATTGTTATTGTGAACTGCCTTGGGTCCCTTCAGGGAGAAAGGCAGGATAGAAAATAAATAAATAAATAAATAAATAAATAAATAAATAAATTTCTGTTTTCCTGTTTCTCCTTATTCTGTTTTAACAGTGGCCTCTTGTCCTAAGTACAGATTTCTCATCAGGACTTTGAAACATAGTGGCACTCTCATGCCCTTACGAGCCAGCCATAACTTTTTGTGATTTATTCAGTCAAATGCTTTGCTATAGTCTATGAAGCACATGCTGATTTGTTCCTTGAAATTCCTTGGTGCCCCCCATTATCCATCTTATGTTTACACTGTTGTCGCTAGTACCTCTTTCTTTTCTGAACCCCACCTGCACCTCTGGGATTTCTTTTTCCATGCATGATTCGAGTCTATCGTGGAGAATTTTGAGCATAATTTTGCTTTCATGGGAGATTAATGCTATAGTCCTTTAGTTGCTGAAATGTTTCCTCATTGTATCTCTTTTTTTGGATGGGGCTGTGTATTGATTGTTTCCAGTCTGTTGGCCACCGTTTCATTTTCCATATATATTGACATATATTAGTTAGCACTAGAGTTGATTCTGTCTGTATGGATTGTAGTAGTACAATTGGAATATGATATATTCCTGGTGATTTATTCTTCCCAATTTCTCTTATTGCAGCTTCCACCTTACTTTCTAGAATTTGAGGTTCATATGCTATCTCATTCTTTTTATGTGTAATTCATTTTTCAAATCTCTTTTATAAAATTCTCCTATGTATTGCATCCAACGTTTTTCTATTTCTTCTTGATCTTGTAGTATGTTCTTTTTTTTGTCATAGAGCAGTGATAGTGAACCTTTTAGAGACCGAGTGCCCAACTTAATGGTGTTCCTGCACCGGGTGCCATCTGGTGTCAGGGTGGGTGGAGGATGGGACTTCTGGGGGACAAGACTTTCAGGGCAGGACTTCCAGGGGCAGCACTTCCCCAGGGACAGTTAAAGACACAGGAGGGTGGGGGAAGAGGAGGAACAGATGAGGGCTTCTTCCTCCTCTTAATAATAATAATAATAATAATAATAATAATTATACCCCGCCCCTTTGAGATCTTTCCCTACTCTCCTGAGCCTTCAACTGTCTCTGTGTGCCCTCTGAGATGGCTTCCTGTGCAAGAGAGGGCACACATGCATAGGTTCGCCACCAAAGAGCATTTTTGATCTTGGTTTGAACTTCCCTTTGAGTTCTTGGATCTTGTGAATGAGGTCTCTCATTCTTCCTTTTTTGTTATTGTTTTCTATTTCTCTGAATTGTTTGTCATAATAATTCTCTTTATCCCTTGTACACTAGTCATGGCACAGTTGCAGTCATGGTTCTCATTTTGTTCTTATCTCCACTATTTACTTTTTCCACATAAGAAAAATTAAAGTGTTCAGTCATTTTACTATCATTCATTTTATATCTTCATTAAAGGTTCTGGCTGATACTGTAACCATACTAAAATAATTCAATATGCAAAAACTACTGAACTTTATTTATGCTTTGTAACCAGTTTTTCCACTGCAAAAAATTCCAAAGAAAGTTTATTTGCAGTAAACTGAAAATTATCAGAAGAATTTGCAAGTTGTGTTGTTGTTGGGTTTTTTAAAATATCCAATATAGATACAGTTTGGCAGCCAGATATGTTTTTCACCCAGTGCCAGTACTGATAATGAACAAGTAATTTGACCACTGTACATCAAAGGGCTTTTCCTGTTTTATAATATTGAATGAGCTTTTAGTACTGTTCTTCCTTCTGTTTCACACAGTAGTTAATATTTTACAAAGACAATTCATCCTGTAAACAAAATTACAGGCTTCACTGTTTGTTTTTTTAACATTACATAATTTTAAAAAATTACCATTATTTTTTTTTTGCCTTGACATCTATGAGTATGAAAGATTGCTTTTAAGATGAAATGATAGCTTTCACATTATTTTTTAAAATAAATTATTATGGTTTTCTATATAATAGTAATCAACTTCCCATTTTACTTTATTTTACCATCTCATTTTTATCAAGCAAATGTTAAAACTGATATTGCAACTGATCAACAAATCAGATTCCTTAAGTGTTTTCCCTGCCATTCCAAATATAACCTGTTTATAAATAGCTACTTTTTGGGAATGGCTATTTCCAATGGCTATACAATGTATTTTAAATGGATTATTAACTTGCAATATATGCATCTGTTCAAACCATTCTTTGAAAATATTAGCCACCTTAAGAACAAACTGAAATTAATTCTTCTCAAGGCCCTTTCAGACAATACACATGTAAATGAAATGTTTCTGCAATAACCATTATTGCCTCTCTGTGAGATACTAAAGTATAGGAAAACAACATCCATAGTAACTAGATTACTCACTCTTACTCCCAGTGAGTATGTTCAATGCAATGTAAGAAATCAGTAAGTAGACTCTACTAAATAAGACCATACAAGTTTGATTAAAAAGAAAAAGATAAAGAACATATCTTAATTATCAAGAAAGAAAACATAAATTATTTGTGTAAACACCAGGGGCATGGAAGAGGGACCTGTAGGCTATGAAAAAAAAAATAGGAAATAGATAAAAAAGAGATATTTCTATGGGCCCCATACAAAGAGTAACAGCAAGCACTGTTGGTGTACATCAAACACAAGCAAATCATACATCTCTTTTGTTTCTTTAGTCTCATTATGAGTCCTGGCAGAACTGAACTGCATTTTCCATTTGAAGTGTAGCTTATGAGAACATGCACACATATAGAAACCTGTATGCAGTTCAGCTTTCTGGGATCCACTGTAATTATGTTGGGGAACACAGGGAGACCCAAGTCACATGGGTTTGGACCCTTTCCTCACACCCATCTGGCCCTGAGTCTGGAAGACCTGAGCAGGTCTGTTGATGATAGCGTGATTTGGAGATCTTTCAGTCATAGGGTCAATATAGGTCAATGTTGACATGAAGGCAGCTAATAACAACAAGAATGATTCTTAGCTTGTCCAGCCTTGCTGCAAAAGAGAACAGCATGGGACCCAAATAAGGGAAAGGAAGCCACAGGGGAGCCACTCTCTATCTGCATGGAATCTACCCATATGTAATGCAGTCTTCCTGTTTTCCTACTGCCTTCAACTTCACAAAACATTATTGTTTTTTCTAGTACGTCCTGTCTTTGCATGATATGGCTAAAATACTACAGTTTTAGTTTAGTCATCCTGGCTTCTAGGGAGTGTTCAGCCTTGATTCTAGTGTTCTAGGACCCATTTATTTGTTGCTGTTGTTTTTAGCAGTCTATGGTATCAGTAGAACTCTTCTCCAGCACCACATTTCAACTCATTTGATTTTCTTCCTATCAGCTTTCTTCAAAGCTTCTCTGAGAGGAAAGGAGGGTCAGCAGCAAGTGGATATGGAAGAGATGGCAATCTTTCATCACTAGCTCTTAGGAAGAGTCTCTTCCATAAAGGATCTCTCCTTCTCTCCCTGAAAGAGCTAGTAGTTCTGAAATGCTTTGTGAGGGAAGAGGAGGGGCCTGGTATAATAGCAGAAAGTAGGTATGGGAGTGGGCTTATGTCAGCTGGTGGTTGTCGTACACAAATTGTTAATATAAACTTGATAATGAAATGCCAGATTCTCAGCTTGGAAGTTGGGTATGCATCTCATGGAACTATCCACCACAGCTCCAAGGCTTCTTTTCCTCAGTACCTGTTCAGCTGCACAGATACTCTTGGACAAAGTCCCTTTTTAAAAGTGTGTGTGTGTGTATACACTGATCCAAACTCTTTGAATAGTAAAATAGGATCTGCTCATTGCTTTCTTGGACATATTGCAGCGAAACAACATTTGTGAAACCCTGGAGCGTATACCGCATATCCTGCCACATCCCAGATGGCTAACTCAGCTAAATTCTTGATCCCACATCAGAATGAAGTGGGATTGTCAGTAGGAGGTTAGGAAGTGGGGGCGAGATGTCATTTGTTTATTTCTTTGCCTTCATTAGAAGGGCAGAAAGCAACAGCAGAAGGAAAATGCTTTCATAACAAAGCAACAGGAAACCAAAGCATTAGAAATGTACTGAGATTCAAAAATATACCGACCAGCCTGGGTTGATATACTCCCCCCCCCGCCCAATTCAGTATGAATAAATGCCTGTTCAGAGATCATTATTTGGGTGCAGAGAGAGATTTTAAATCTATTTTGCTTCATTTCATTGAGTTGTTGACCTGTTCTGCATTCAAAATAATTTTTTCCACCATGGCCTGATAATAATCAAATGATAAAGTTACTCAGACAAGCCTACTTCTTTTGACCTGTACAACATGGGCATGATAAAATGGGTATGTGGTAGCTAATTATACATTTGAAGCTTTCTCCCCGCCCCCCCCCCTCCGTTCCTCTATCCCACTCCCAGCTAGAGAGGAATCAGATCCTTTCCTGGGTGGAAATAGCAGCAGCTCAGGATATTACATACAGTAGTAAATGTATATAACTGTATATACCTCTAGTTCAGTGACAGTGTTCAGTTCAGTTCATCTTTATTACGGTCATAGACCAGCACAGGTTAAAAAGGGGATATAGGATAATAGAAGGTAATGGTAAAACAAGGGAAAAAACCACACACACACACACACACACACACAAACAGGTAAAAACAGTATTTAAAACATCCTCTTAAAATCCAGTGTGGCAAGGCAAGATTAATAGTAGCTTACTGTAAGTGTCATTGCCTGATGGATTTTAACCACAGCTGCACAGAATCTGGCAACATCATATGTGGATTGGTGTCTGAAAGCAGCAAAGAAGTGTAGAATTGACTAGTGTGTCTTTGGTGTTTATACAATAAAGTGTGTCCTTGGTGTTTATGCAATATATAAGACTGAGGCAGATGTCCCTGTAGTATGAGCACTGGAATAATACCTGCTCTGTTGATGGCCAGAGTCACAGGGGCATAGTCTGTCTGAGAAGGGGATCTTCTTATATCAGCCTTCAAGAATAGCTGAGGAGAGGGCATGGCATCATGCCAAAGTAAAAGCTCTCTAGTGTTTGGTTAAATATGCCATAGGCGATGCCAAATATCTGTTGGTGTCACTGTCAATAAAAGTTGGGGTGCTAGCTAGGTCTAGCTGGCGCTCTATATCTATCACCTGTTGTTTGAAGGTTACTTTAGTCTTTTCATATCCCATGCTGAGCAAAAGATCTGGAGAAAAACCCAGTGATGAAATTTTAGTCATCACCCTCTGTTTCCATGTAGACCAGAATTCATTAGTTAGGGTAAGTGGAGCAAGACAGGTGGGAAAGAAGGATAGTCTGAGCCAGTAGCTGAGTATGGTCACCCACATTCTGGATTCCATTTTCATAAAGCCTGATTCCAATCTCAGAATTGCATTTGAGACACAGTTTGGAGCTTGGAATGCTGATCCTAGAAATTTGGATTGCACAAGCTCTAATGGTGCAGAGTTGGGGAGGGTCCCAGCTGGGATCCATAAATCAGTTGTGCAACTGATTTGGCTTCAAAGAATTTGAGTGCTGCTAGGATATAATGGCCTTCTCTTGTCATAAGAAATTTGAGGATGGCTGTTGAGCTCCTCTGCACATTACCCGCAGCGTACCAAAAGCTTGAAAGATTACCCCCAGATATTTGAAGCAAGAGACCTGTTTGAACTTGTGACCATTTATATACCAATTTCAGTTCTTGGGCCTTTTAGCAAATGCCTTTTGTTTTGTTTTTTGGTAGTTAACTTCTAGCTGATGCTCTTTGCAATACTGTATTAGTTTTCTAAGTGCTCTTTTAAGACCAATAGATGTTCTTGAAATTACTGCTGCGTCATCCGCATAAAGCAGAGCTCTAGCTTTGGGGGATGGAAATTTGTATTGTCGAGATGACCCACCATGTCACTGATGTAAAAAGTAAACAGAAGTGGAGCTAGAATTCAGCCTTGCTTGACACCTTTCTCAGTGGCAATGGCATTGGTGAGATGACCCTGGGGGTTGCATCTTACCTTGTGCGAGTTCCCTTCATGCAGCATACAAATTAGGTATAGTAGACATTGGTCAATTGAGGAAGCCTCCATTTCCCTCCATAGTTTGGTTCTAGATACTGATTCAAAAGCTGCTTTAAAGTCTATAAAGGCAACGTAGAGAGAGACTGTGTTGCAGGTGGCATACTTTCTGATGGAGCGTTGGAGTACAAGGCACTGGTCTATGGTGCCAGATTTTCTCTACGTATATTTTCTTGTTCCAATTCAGTCTTCAAGTTTCCACTGTAAGTGTCTTTCATACAGCTTGTTGATCGTGTTGAGGAGACTAATTGGTCAATAGTTGCCAGGATCATTCTTCTTTCCTTTTTAATATATGGGGACAATGATAGCAAGCCCCCACAGCTACAATGAGTATGATTCTGTGTATTTAGATTCTAGAAGATAAGCACTTCGTTCGCAAGAGGATATCTGTGAAGTCAACTAGGGATGTTTTGTTTGTCTTTAGCAAAGAACTTTCCAAAATTTCTTCATAATTCTGATCTTAAAAAATCCGGTTTCAAATAGAATCAGATGTGGAAGAAATCAAAAATGATAAGCTGATCCATCGCTAAATAAAGTTTATAAAGCTCATGGGCATGGATGTGGTTGGCAGGAGTACAAAATATGGCATAAGGGTGATCCTTTCTTGTGCCATTGCCTTTTGTCCACTGCTAAAACCTTTCTGGTAGACTTTTCAATATATCTGAGATAGTCTAGCGTTATCTGTCAAGATAGTAGCATTTTTCATATGGCATTGGCAAAGCATACAGGGAATTTCCTGTCACCTTGGCAGGCAATTCTGTGGAAGCCCTGGACAGTCTTTGGAATGAGGAAATAGCCAAGGCAGTGGGCACAATCACTTCTGAGCGTCTCCTCTCACGGAGTGGAGCCAAACTAGCCCCCTGATTCTCTAGGGAGTTGATGATGAAGAAGCAAATGAAACGCAGACTAGAATGATGCTGGCAGAAGACTCGGAGTGAATCTGATAGAACACGGGCTAGATCCATTTGAAAGCCTACTCTGGCAATGTGAGCAGCAAAGAAATCATTTTTTTGCTATGAGCATTGCATCTGCAAGGAGTCGGCCAGCAGAGCTGTTCCAGGTGGTCAGGGGTCTTTTACACGCTCACTCTCAAGTGGAGAATGCAGACCACTCGGAGTCTTGCTGTGAAGAATTTGCATGACATTTTGCAAATAAAGTCACTCAAATCCACTCCGACTTGGATGCTACATTTGATACAGTGTCAATGGATGTAACCTTGACTCCTGTCAGTCCAATGTTAATGGATACTTTTCAGCTTGTGCAGCCTGATGTGTGGACAGGATCTTTGGAGAGGTAAAAGCCACCACATGTATCTTGGACCCTTGTCCTTCTTAACTTATTAAACAGGCCAGAGGGGGACTGGCTGAGTGGATAAAGGATGTAATCAATGCCTCCTTGCAACCAGGCAGAATTCCATCCTGCCTAAAGGAGGCTGTTGTGAGGCCTCTGTTAAAAAATCATCCTTTGGATCCCACAACAATAAATAACTTTCAGTTAGTGTCTAGCCTACCATTTCCGGGCAAAGTTTTGGAACATGTGGTGGCTTCCCAACTCCTGGGGTTTCTAGATGAAATGGATTATCTAGATCCATTTCAGTCTGGTTTCAGGCCTGGCTATGGAACAGAGACAGCCTTGATCGCCTTGGTGGATGACCTACAGAGGGAACTGGACAAGGGGAGTGTGTCCCAGTTGGTTCTCCTGGACCTCTCAGTGGCTTTTGATACCATTGATCATGGTATCCTTCTGGACTGCCTCTCTGGGTTGGGGCTTGGAGGCACTGCAGTGGTTCCATTCCTTCCTGGAGGGGCAAACCCAGAAGGTGGTACTGGAGGACTCCTGTTCAACCCCCTGACCCTGTGGGGTCCCTCAGGGTTCTGTGTTGTCCCCTATGCTGTTTAACATATACATCAAACTGCTGGGGGAGGTTGTCCAGAGTTTTGGAGTGCAGTGTCATCAATATGCAGATGACACCCAACTCTACTACTCCTTCCCACCTCATTCCAAGGAGGCCGTCCTGGTCCTGAACCAGTGTCTGTTTTCAGTAATGGACTGGATGTGGGCAAACAAATTGAAACTCAATCCAGACAAGACAGAGGTACCCCTGGTCAGTTGGAAGGCGGATCAGGGAATAGGGATCCAGCCTGTGTTAGATGGGGTCACACTTCCCCTGAAGACACAGGTTTGCAATTTGGGAGTACTCTTGGATTCAGCTTTGAACTTAGAGGCCCAGGTCTCTGCTGTGACCAGGAGTGCTTTTGCACATTTAAAACTTGTGCACCAGCTGCGCCCATTCCTTGAGAAGCCAGATCTGGCCACAGTGGTACATGCCTTGGTTACATCCCAGTTGGACTAGGGTAATGGGCTCTACATGGGGCTGCCTATGAAGAGTGTTCGGAAAATTCAGCTGGTTCAGAGAGCTGCTGACGGGCTGTTAACAGGGGCAGATTACAGAGATCATACAGCGCCCCTGTTTTAACAACTTCATTGGCTGCCAGTTTGTTTCCGGATACAATTCAAGATGCTAGTTGTCACCTATAAAGCCCTACATGGCTCAGGTCCACACCAGACCATTTCTCCTGATATGAACCGACAGACCATTTCTCCTGATATGAACCGACCTGGAGTCTGAGATCCTCTGGAGCAGTCCTTCTCTCCATCCCAACAACATCACAAACATGGTTGGTGGGAACACGAGAGAAGGCCTTCTTGGTGGCTGCCCCTAGACTCTGGCTCCCTCCTCTGTAGGTTAAGACCTACCTGTTCACACAGGCGTTTAAGGAATTGCTATGAAGACAGGCTGGGATGTTGAACCATTTTTTTAATGTTTTAATTATACTGTTTTTAATACTGTGAAGCCGCTCTGAGTCCCACTCCTGGGAAAACAGTGGGATACAAATAAATATAATCAATAAATAAAGCAGAGATTTTGGTCCATTCTGATAGTGTCTCAATTGGTGGAATGCAAGAACAGGGTTGCTTTGATAGGATCAGGCCAAATATAACATTTTCTTGAATTTATCTCTTCTTCAAGGAGCCATAACAGGAAATGTGTTTGTTTTGTTTGGGGCTTTTAATTCGTCATGGCAAACACAATCTGGTATATAGATTTAAGTTAGGGAAATTGCCTCAAGTAGAATGTAATTAGGTAGCATGGAGGCAGTTAGGTCAGTCAACTAATAATTGCAAACAGTTAGACTTCATTCTTTTTAAATTAAGATAAGAGTGCTCTTTCTCTAAGATATATCTAGCTACGGGTGGTAATTATGATCATATTGTGTCTGTGCATCACCAACCTCCTATTTTATTTCTGAGTTGAATTCAAAGTACTGGTTTTGATCTTCAAACTCTTCTACAGCAGGAGTGGTGTGAGGACAATAGTTTGGATGTAACTCCCTGAGACATTTTTGTACTACCCAAAGCCCTGCCAGAGAGACTGAAGCTTCCAGATCCTGCAAAAATATATATTTTTAAAATTCAGCCATTTATTCTGACCTAAAAATGCCTACTGGAATGTGTGATGGCCTTGCAGCTTCACTGCTCCACACAATTCCCCAATCCTCCAAAAATGAGTGAAAATAAACAGCTGCTAGGCCAAATCTAGGAATCGGAAATTATAGGATGTCACTTCCTTTTGCCCCAGAAGCAACAAGCAACATGGTGTGTGTGTTTGTGTTTGTGTGTGTGAAGGAATAGCCTCTTTCATCACCACAGCTATCCACCCCTACTTCCCACCCATGTCACTCATTTCTTCTTCCTTGTCTCTTTCCCTGTTCCTTCTTCTTTCCTGCAAAGTTTCATGATCCATGGTGGATGGCAGATACATTGATGTGCAGATCATGAATCCAATCTCAGTTGGATTCTATTTTGCATGCAAGTCATCTGTGTTCTGGGTGCTGTTCCACTAGAGATTCACTATTGAGAGAACACAAGCCAGGGCAGCAGCAGGAGGAGAGGTTTTCCTACTGCCCCCACAACAGTAGGTCCACTAGCTTCCCCTCTTCATAGTTAACTATTAAATTGTCATTTGTTCTACATTTTTTCCTCAGTAGATTCTATTGTAACTCTGGCTCCTTTCCATTGTTCTCCAAGGATACCCTACAAGGCCATTGTGTTTCATAGACTTAACAACCCAGTTAACATGAGCTTAACTCCTGGTGTTTTAGTTAGAGAGTGTTAGCTTGGACTAGTGTTGCTGGAAATTTCATATGGCTTTTGAGGCAAGGATTAAACCCGCCTCAAAATGTGGTCTTGGCTTGGATTCCACCCCCCATACACACTTATATCTCTTATTTGTAAGTTAATAATAACGACACAGTGGAAGTATAGACTATAGTATAGACTCAATCTTATTTGCTATTAAATCCCAAAATTTGAGGAAGTGACATTTTTGAACTGCAGCTTCTCAAATTCTACCCACCTTCCCACCCAAGATGGCCAGGATTCAAAAAGCTATAATTCAAAAACATCATCCCCCCCCCCAAAAAAAATTCTGTTAATTTGGGCATCTCTTAGGGGCATCTCAGGCATAAATGATAGGTAAATTTAACCTGAATAAAACAGAACTTCTGAATAAACATACATAGGACTACACCACATGTCCCTTTTGTGACTAACATACCAGCTTTGGTCTGACAATTACTGGCGAAGGAGATGGTTAGTTTAACTGTTTCTAGGATCTATAAGCTTATCAGATGAGATTTAAAAAACTCATATGGTTATTTTCCTTCCTTGCCCAATTCCCAGGAAAGCTTTAAAATTTGAAAAATGCCTCTTTCCAGGAGCTATCAGCTATTCAGAAGAGATTTTGAAAGTATTAACATGGTATTTCTCTTTCCTTTCCATCTCCCTAGATGGACATTAATGCTAGAAAATGTATCTAGACTTTTATACAGATGGCTGAGCTTTGTGTAAAAATCAAGGGCAAACTTAAATACCCACCCAAATGTGAAAAGAGGGACTTTTAACTTATATTTGAGAAAGGATTGTTTTAGAAGGTCAGCACATAAACTTTTCCCCTCCTATTTTATTTTATCTTGACAGCTTGGAAAAGTTGGAGGTTAGGAAGAATATTAAAGGTTATTATCCCAAATTTCATAGATTAAAAGGAAAGAACAGATTCTTCAGAAAATGAAGAATTAAATAACCCTTATGTAGCTATGTCTAAACCTTTGTTTATTTGAACTTTTCTTATACATTTTTTGGCTTATATATTTCTTATTTTGTGTATACCTATTTTAAAAGCCAGTATAGTTACCGGAATATTTTTATTTTGTTTTTGCTTGCACCCTGACATCTTTGGTTCAAATACATATTTGATCAACAACTAACAATGGACATTCTTAAGCTCTTGGTCACAGCCTACTGACATTAGTAGTCTACTTCCAAAAAGGGTTGGGCAAATGTACTAATTAATATTTGTAACCACACTGAAAGTGTTGGAAAGCCATTTTTACATACCAAGGGTAGCACTTTTAGTGATAATTGTGTAAATTTTGTCTTTTAGGAGAATGAAACTATTTCATCAAGGACTTTATTGCACCAGCCCGATTTTCACTGCAATCAGTGTACCTGTTTGTACTCACTGCACCACTGCATATCTTCACAATCAAGTAAGTGCTGTCATCATGCTCTCTTCCTGACCCCTCTTAATCCTGCCTCTCTGCCCTTAATGGGGGGTATTTTTTCCCTATAATTCTGTTATTGCTGTATTACTGCTGTTTAATTTGGGGGTTTAGAATTAGTAGGAGGAGTAGGAGTAATCAGGCTGTTTGGGAATAGTGATGGAGAGGGGTGGGGAGAGGAGGAAACACTGACAAGTAATGACTTCCAATAATGTAACTGCCCCAGTAGTGATGTTTCACACATGAGGACTTGCATTGTTGAGAGTTCATTGACAGCTTTCCCCATCAATGAAAAAGGATGCCCTAATTGTGGTTGGAAGACACAGCACCTATGCAACGGATGCAACGTCATGCAATAAGTCCTGCCAAAACTGCTTTTTTTCTTGATCTAATCAAGTTTTTTTTTTCCTTTAAGCAGCATTCACATTGGAAAGATGGTGATGGACGGGTACAGTGTGGGATTACCACAATATATCTGCAGTAAACAGCACATTAAACATATGCTGAGCTGATAATAATGGAATTCTACTCTAGCTGATTCTATTGTACCTGTATGGACCCGCCGACAACAGGGAAGTTAAACAGCAGCTCCCCAAAGAATGACTTGTATTACTTGTGTAATCCTGCTGGTACTTTTCAGTTTCTGTCTAGTGTGACAGCAGCAATAGCAAGATACAATAACATCAAACATTCACAAAACAATGATACCTTTATTTAGGCAACCAAAACACACAAAATACATGATGCATGCTTTTGAAAGTGCACTTCAAAATGTTAGAAAATCATACATGACAATTTTTTTTTAATAAAATGACAATGTTAATCACAGGCCTGCATTTTCTCAAGGTGTTGTTCAGGATTTGAATTCCATTAGCAGCACAAAAAGGTACTTCTTCTAAGAACCAAGATGTCTCCATCCTTTATGAGGTCACAGCCTCCTTTGTTAACAAACAATGTGCAACAACATTTATATCAGATGCAATTGTGTCTTATGGCTTCCATCAGAATAAACCAGTCTGAACTTTGAAACAGAACCTTAGTCCTAAAATTGATTTCATACCTTTGATAACAGCTTACTAAAACCCAGAGATGGAGTGATTGTCACATTTAACCTCCAGCCTTGTAGAAATGCACCCAAATATGATGTTTCCTTCTGTGTTGCCCGAATTTTAATTTTATCATCCTGAATTTTATTGCAAGGAAAAGAAAGGGAAACAGCAGGTATGGGCAATTCCTGTACAAGTAGTTTCCTGGAGGGGAGGGACAATAAATACTTATATATTATTGAATAGTTTGTAAGGAACTCATTTTCAAACCTGCTGATTAAATGAATATTTTATTGGTCAAGACCATGTATAAAGAAACTCCAGGCTACAGTATTTAACCTACATGCCAAGACCATGCATATTTCTGCAATGAAACCTAGAACCTGCAAACAGAAAATGAATTTTGCCAGCACCAGTATATTACTGTGAGCTCTGCCTGTTGTAATACAGCTTTGTAATACAAAGTCATGCAGGACTAACTCAGTCTGGAATGAGCAAGGAAGGCCCATGAAATTTACAGAAGACCTGCTTCCAGGTTGGCCTGTGAGGAAAATACCCTTTTCCCCAGGCAACATTCCTTCCCTTGGGTATCCATTATCTCTCTGTGCCATATCTGGGCCCAGGCTATTACAGTACACTACAGTTCCCAGGATCACCCAGCCAACATGACTCAGTGGCTGTGCTGGATGGGGATTCTGGATGATGTAGTCCATCACCACCACCACCCAAAAAAACTGAAGGGGAAAGAAATAAAAGTAACTTTCCTAAATTATGCCTATTTTCTCCAAATGGAACCTCCCCCAATTTTATAAGAAAGAGGCCCATGTCTGTATGTCCTGGCATTCTCATTGCAGTTTCAGACAGATGCACTCACCTCATAGCCATTAAGATACAGGACCAGCTTGGCCTCTGTTGCTGCAGCAATAGTTGCTGAGAGCTCAAAGTCACAGTGAACAGTTATTTTGCCATTCTTTTTTTGAGCTGGCAAAGTGCTGGACGTGACATTCAGTTGCCATGGCCCTGAGCCGACATTGAAAGGCGCTTTGCCTTATGAGGCTGAGTGTGACTTGCCCACACTGCAGTAGAATACAATCCTAAAAAAGACTACTCAGAAGGAAGGCAAAGTCCATACATTTTATTCTGTGCAGACCAGCATTCCTAAAGGAATTAAAAGGGGAAGGGGAGGAACTGCATAGTAAAGGTTAGCACAATGGAATGAATTTTCCCCCTCTAAGGGTAGATAAAATTTCATTTTCTCTACAAAAACTTGTCGAGTCCTTTCCAGCTCTCATGCTTCATTTTGTATTGTATCATCATAGGGTTTTCATGGCAAAAGACATTAAAAAGAGGCTTACCATGTCTCCTGTGCAATACTAACAAGTGTTAGCTATGGTACTACTACAACCCTGCTATTACTGCTGCTTAGTATATTTCACATAGTATATAAATTGTTATTGTTGAGTGCTTCAAGTCATTTCTGATTTATGGTGACCCTAAAGCAAACCTATTATGGGCTCTGGTTGGTAAGATATGTTTAGAGGCGGGGTTTAATTTTGCTTTCCTCTCAGGGAATGTGCCTTGTCAAAGAACATAATATGGGTTTTCCTTGCTGAACAAGAATTTGAACCCTGGTCTCCAGCGTCATAGTCCAGCACTCAAACCACTACACTAAACTGGCTCTTAGTATATGAATGCTATATCAAAATAATGAGGCAATTGTATACACTGGGCAGACCTCAAGTTCAAATACATCACAATACACATAACAAATTATCCATTAGTTTCTTTGTCTTTCCAACAGCCAGGATCAGAAATGTTTGGTCTTCCAGATATTGTTGAACTGCAGCTACCATCATCCTTCAACAGTCATTATTGCTAACTAAGCCTGAGAAGAGATGCAGCTGCAGAACAACTGAAGCATGATAAGTTCCCATCCCTGCTTACCACAAGAACAGAGGAAGCTGATTTCTACAGTTAAGGCCATTGGGCCAAGTAGCTCAGTGTTGTGCATAGGGGTTGGCAATGGTTATTTAAAGTTTCAGCTTCCAAACAGGAGTATTTCTCAGCCCTTCCTGCTGATGCCAGGAACTAAACCTAGGAACTTTTTCATGCAAAGCATGTGCTCTACCGCTCAGCTACAGCCCTTCTTCTCAATAGAGCTATTGATTTTCATGGCAGCTGTTTTTCTCTTTTTAGGTTTTAATGTTGGGGGGGGGGGTAGTGTTATATGGAATTTAGTGTTGACAGTCAAGGCTAAGTTGTTTTTAGTAAGTCCCACTTGGCTCAAGCGGGGATATTTTAAAAGGAAGTTATAATGTGTGTTCATTCTAGTCTTTTTATCTACACATGTGTTACAAAGGAGGAGGCTTGGTAGCGAGGATTGTGGATTTAGTTTTGGCAGTCCAAGAGAGGCTCAGCTTTTGATTCCAACTTTAGATTCCATTGAACTGCCTCAGGCAGTACATATATAGGATAGTAAAGAGTACCTCTTCAAAAATGTTCAGAAATTATTTTGATGTTGCTTGACTTGACAGTTTGATTTCCTCCTCATGCTACTGGCAATTGCTGCCTTTGATTCTGCCTCTGAATTCTAACTCACTGTGCCATAACAAAAACAGCAACAACAAACAGATTCAGGTTGAACTGTGTACATTTTACCCATTTGGGTTTTGAAAGAGAGGTGAGAGATAGTGTTAGGGAAACAAGAAGAAAGGCTTACAAAAGACCTTCCTCCTGCAGAGAGCTACGGAGGGCAAAAACAAGACTGTCTGAGCATACATTTACAACAAGGGTGGTCCAAGTATGGCTCTGGGAAAATATGCAGCCCCCTAAGGTTGTTTTTGCAGCTCATGGCACATCCAGACTCCCTGAGCTAAGCTTTACTTGCCCTGTCAAAAAAGGTGAGGCTGGGCAAACCTGGTACAACTAGCAAAGCACACCTCATGAAATATGAGTGGGAGCCTTGGTTGGAAGATCTAACCTAGAGGCTTCTAAAAGAGCTAGTTAGAGGTCAGTCAGAAATAGAATTAAGGGTGTTAAGAAATTTATAAGATTGGACTATGGTTTCAAGAGCAGAGAGTTTGGGAAGAGTTCAGGAAGAAGTGTTACTTTGTTGAAACTGAGGTTTTAACACTGTGGAAACAGCTTGAGGCTAGATATTTATTTTATTTGCTGTACAATAGATCTTTTCTGTTTTTATTTTCTGCAGTGTTGCCTGGATGTTTGAACTTAGTAGGCAAAAGGGAGAGGATTGCACTTTACTACTCCGAACTTGTGATCAGCACATCCACTTGTTCTGTACGTGGTCATCTTGAGACCTGGGTACCAGATCTAGGAAGTAATCCAGAGAGTAAAAAGGCATGTAATGCAATAGGATCCCAAGAGTTGGAGATGTGGGGCCAACCTGGATAGGGATTCTATCACAATGGCTGTGAATTGCAACACATGAAACCTGGAAGAGCTTCCAGGAATAGCAATTTATCTTTTCAGTAGTTTTTAATTCCCTCATCCCACCCACCCTGTTTAATATAAAAACGTGCCTTTTTTTCAAAAACAAACCTGTTCTGAATACATTCTTTTTTATTTGTTTATTTTTCAGCCATCCATGTGGCCTCTGGATCTTCTGCAGTTTGTCACTGCTATACACCATAAGTAATCCCAATGTACACTGTTTGTACATTTCAGAAAACTAGACTAGCATGTAGTTATTAGAGTAGGCTGGCATCTATTGGGGTTTGGGTCCAAAATCCCCCATGTATACTAAAATCTGTGGATACTCAATCTCCATTAAATATAATAGCACAGTAAGATGTTGTCCCTTGTATAAAATGCAAAATCAAAATTTGCTTTCTGGAATATATTTTTGAAATATTTTCAAACCATGGGTGCTTGAAACCATGGATAAAAAATTTGTGGGTATGGAAGGTTAACTATATTCATTCCATGCCACCAGTTCAAAGGTTAGCCTAGCAACTATCAAGTTCTCACATTAATCCAATGGAGCTTATGATGATCTGGGAATGACTTTCTTTGCAACATTTATATTTGAAGGAACAATGCATATTCTATTTACCAGGAAAAGCAATGAGGTACAATGCTGTTCAGTATCTTCTTTTTCTTAAACTATTTTGGGGCTAAACTACAGCTCCTGAAACTATCCCCTTCCCAGCCAAATTTGTCATCTGTCAATGGGTGTTGAGGTGGGTTGACAGTTTTAGGCTGTTCTTTTTATATATGCCTACACAGCTATGATGAAAGAGACATTTGAGATATAAGGACATATGAGCACAGATCTCTGCTACATTAAAACATCTCTTAGGGGGTCAAGAGTCATGCCTAACTGGCACAAAGTGTACCTGTTCCTTGAAGGTGTGTTAACCACCTTCTTTTATATAAGATCCTTGTGAGTTTTAAATAGCCTGCTGCCAGTTTCTCCTATTCCCCTCTCTATTTCTTGGAGGAGTATGATAATTTGAAGTCAAAATTCACTATGCTACTGAACTGGAGTAAAAATCAGAATTTGTCCACCAATGGCTCTATTAAAACATATGGAATTTCCTCCCTAAGGAGCATAATGTCACAAAGTAGAAGTATGAGCTTCTCTTTGTTGTGTCACTGCAAAGCACATTTGATGGGAATACGCTCTAGAATTTCCTATAATGAAGTTAAGGAAACCTCCATCTCTATTGTGCTCCCATCAGCTGGTAAAGCCATCCATCCATCCAGCAATGCCTATTTATATCTCACCTTTCTCCCAGACATGGCCTCAGGGTGGCTTACAAAAGGCAGAAATTGACAATAAAAGTACATATAGTTAAAATATGCAAAAGCTGAGATTTAAACAGTATTAAACTACTAGCAGAATTAAAATAATTCAAAATACTGCTTTGAAACAAATATTTAAAACAGTTTTATTTGCAAAGGCTTTTGCTAGTTCAGCCAATTTGTTGCTGAAATAAGTTTCAGTTTGGTCAGTGTGCTGTCTCTTTCTTATTGAAGTATTTCCCTCCATATGTTTTATGTTATATGGAAGAAAATACCCATCAAGAAGGAGACAGCACTGACCAACTTAAAACTTTTCTTCCATATGCTTTATATTGATAGCAAGTGTGGTGTGATGGTTTTAGTGTTGGACTGCAACTCTGGAGACCAGGGTTCAAATTTATTTATTTATTTATTTATTTATATCTCAACTTTCTCCCAATGTAGGGATTCAAAGTGGTGAACAGCAAATTTAAAACAATACAATTTAAAAACAGTACAAAAGCATTAAAATGTATAAACATAAAATTTAACCAATTTTAAAAGTTAAACCAGTTATGTATTAAAATTATAAACCATGCCCTATGAGGACCGCCTTAGGGAACTGGGGATGTTTAGCCTGGAGAAGAGAAGGTTAAGAGGTGATATGATAGCCCTGTTCAAATATTTGAAGGGATGTCATATTGAGGAGGGAGCAAGCTTGTTTTCTGCTGCTGCAGAGACAAGAACACGGAACAATGCAAGCTGCAGGAAAAGAGATTCCACCTCAACATCAGGAGGAACTTCCTGACAGTAAGGGCTGTTTGACAGTGGAACACACTCCCTCGGAGTGTAACGGAGTCTCCGTCCTTGGAGGTCTTTAAGCAGAGGCTGGATGGCCATCTGTTGGGGATGCTTTGACTGGGAGTTCCTGCATGGCAGGGGGTTGGACTGGATGGCCCTTGTGGTCTCTTCCAACTCTATGATTCTGTGATTCTATGTAAAATATGTCAAATTTGACCATGAAAGCCCATTGGGTGACATTGGACAAGTCACATTCTCTGTGGACCTCATTGCACTGACAAAAAAACTTGACTGCTCCCCAATGGGATACAGGCGTACTTCAGAGGCTGTTCACCGCTTTGAGACAGATCTTGGAAAAGTGGCCTCCAAATAATGGCTGGGACCCAGGATGCAGCTGGGTTGCAATTGCCCAACAGCATTGCTGGCAAATTATACGTGATAACTCCTGGTAGCAACCTGAAAGGTGACTGTATCTTGTTGGGGAGCAGTCGGGTTTTTTGTCAGTGAGATAAAGTCCTTAGTCTCAGAGGAAAGCAAAGGCAAACTCCCTTCCGAACTAATCTTGCCAACAAAATCCCACAATAGGAAGTAAGAAACAACTTTGAGGCACACAACAACAACAACAACAACAACAACATTTTACATTTATTTTTAAATTATAATTTTGTTATGACATCTATATTTTATTGGTAGCTTTCTAGAGCATTATTTTTTTAAAGAAAGGCAGACAATAAATAAATAGGACTGGTATTGTGAAACAGGAAAGTGAAAATAGAAACTGTGTAATCTGGGGAAAAAAAGCCTTATGAAGATTTATGTACATTTCTACTTCTATGTGTACTTTTTATTCAGTAGTTGGCTCCACTGTGTTTACTGCAGAATCCCAAGCACTACAGAGCATTTGGATTCATTTTAAAAGAATGAACATAGGATTTTAATTACAACCAGTGTAAATGGCTATTTTTATGACTACGGTTGTAGTGATTATAACAAAGAACTCTCTAACATTTTCAGGAAAACTAGCCTTTTCACATGTAGTGCAGTCAATAGTATTTGCTATCACCACCACAGAGAGCAAGTGGGCCGGTTATGTTTCCCCTCAGAATGAGAGGTTGACGACAGCAGAACATTCTGTTCTCCTTAATGCTGTATTCCCAAATGCTACCACTTTTGAAAACTTTAAATACCTTAGCAGAGGAAGTTGAGAAAGTCTAGCTTTTTTTTCTTGCCAAATTTATTGGAGGAAAACATCTGTTATGCAACTGAAGAAGACAGAAGCAAAAGAGCCAATGCTGAAAAGTGGAAATGAAAGGTTAAGCAAATTGTGACAAAATCTGTAAATGTGGGTATATCCTGATCTTGGGATGGAAGGAATATTCACAATCATTTGTTTCCAGGTTGAAAAATAGTCTTCTTGACAGCTGGAAAACCCTGTTGGGAAGAATATTAGAACAACAACAGTTTTGTGTAGATTTCTTTGGCATCTGAATGTCCCAAAGTCTTGCAGAGGAATTATTCTGCAGAGAAACACATGTGAATTTTTGTGCAAAAAACACAGGCTTTCTGTGTGCAAAGGGCCTGTGTGTATATGAAAGGGACTCTGTTTTAAGGGAGAAAAGAACACATAGTTCAGGGGTTGTTGTTGTTGTGCGTCTTCAACAAATCATTGCCAACTTTTGGCAACCCTAAAACAAGCCTATGATAGGAGCACTGATGAAATTTTATTATAGTCTGGGTGGTCAGTTGTTTGAACCCACCCTAAATTTTAGTAGTAAAGTGATTGTACAGATTCTTTACAGTATAGAAACCTGGGCCTTAGACATTAATACATACAAAGCCCTGGAAATGTTGATCTTGTGTGCCTTCAAGTTGTTTCCAACTTATGGGGATCCTAAGGTGAATCTATCACAAGTTTTCTTGGCAAGATTTGTTCAGGAGGGGTTTGCCATTGCAGCCATCTGAGACTGAGAGAGTGACTTGCCCATGGTTATGCAGTGGGTTTTCATGGCTGAACAGAGATTTGAATCCTGGTCTCCAGAGTCATAGGATATTATCACACTAGCATCCATAATGTTTTGATTGCCTTCCAGAAACACTTTGTAAACTAACAATATGGGAATGGGTGTTTAACACATTTGACTTGTAATAGTGAGATCTGAAAGTGATGACAATGAAGACTATTGCACCCCTTTGCTGTTCTAGCTGTAATGGCACTCAGATAGTTCACACATCCTTTTTTTGCACATGCACACTGTTGCTATGAGGTTTGTAGTACTGCAAAAAACAAAAAAAATATGTTGGCTTTTGAAGGAATGTCAACAAAATGTTTTGGTCACAAACATGCATTGTTTTTTCCTTTTAATATAGTGCGATAACAGCTATAATTTTTTTAAAAAATTAAAAACAATTGAAAAAATAAAATGACATCATCTTCCACATGTCACCACCGGAAGAAGAGTAGAGTTTAGAGAAGTTCTAGGATGGGAGGGGAGGAAGTAGTTTTTAAAAATTTTTATTTAATTTTATTAAATCTTATACAAAATACATTTTAAAACAAAAGAGCACTATCCATCTCCATACACGTGTATATGAACACAAGGACAGATTGAGACCAGTAGGATTAGCGCACACTGTGGGATGAAATTTTAGTTTCCCAGGGTGTTAATCCTCTTAAAGGTAAACTAAAATATGCAGGTGTGAAAGATAAACTTGTTAGAGTTCAGCTTTCATCAGCAGACCAGAAAAAACATGGGCCAGACTATATTTTAATATGCTTTTCTAAAGAATAAAGACTAACTCAAAAAATGACTAACATGTAGTTTGTGGTTTAAAAAACAAACAATAATGGCTTTAATAAATATATACATAAGAAAACTAAAACTTAATCTAACTGGAGTTAATATAGCAGGAAGAAAGCTATCAACTTCACTCAGAGGAGGACTGTTACTGACTGCTTACTGGCAGTTACTGACTGAGACTGAGAGGTGACAGTTCAGACTATTCAGAGAGAAAAAAGCTTATCGCACAGACCCTGGAATGGGCCTGTCGCATTACAAACTAGGACGTGATGGGAATGGGAGGTGGCATAGAACGCATCTTACTGCACAGGAGAATGCCACCACTGCCACCAGAAGTTCTCATTGCGTTCTGGATGCGTTCCTCAGGGGGCAATTTTCAGGAACGGTTTAGAAGCGTTCCTGAAAATTGCCCCGTCTGGGATACATCAGGAATGCAATGAGAACTTCTGGCAGCGGCGGTGGTGTTGTCCTGTGCGGTAAGATGCATTCTATGCCACCTCCTGTTCCCATCATGTCGCCTTTTGTAACACTACAGGCCCGTTCCAGGGCCTATGTGATAAGCTTATTAGTTAAACTGCCCGATAGAATGAGAGAGGGGGAAGGGAGGAATTCCCTGCCTAACTAAGGAGAGAAAAGAGAATGCAATGTATAATTCTTCCAACACACACATCACCTGGAAATGGGGAGTTATAATTCAAAATAAGTTTTAGACTTTAACTATTAGCATAGTTATTTGACATCAAATCAACTTTGATTTATGGCAATCATGAAAGAAATGTCTCCAAATGCCCTAGTCATCAACTGTCCTTCTCAGGTCTTACAAACTCAGGGCTGTAGTTTCCTTGATAGAATGTAATTGAAAGTTATTTTTGCATCACTATTCTGAAAGTTCTTTGATGAAACAGTCCAAACTCCCAGTATAGTAGTCCAAAACAAAATTTGTATTCTAGATGGATATTCTATTTAAATATTGGATATAGTTTCAAACTCTATCAGGTAGTCTCTTCCTCTGTTCTTAAAAACAGAATATAAACTCAGTTCATCAGCAACAACTGAGGCAGCCCTGCTGTGGTATGCATTTAAACAAAGTTAATTCAGCTTCATCCACACTTTGAGACACTGGTGGCTGTTGTATTTTCTGTCAATAGTATGATGAATCTTGATAATAGGCTGAACTGTAAACAAGTTATCCAAAATCTGTTTCAAGCATGAGGATCATCACCTCAGGTAGCTTCTTTAGTTCAGGCTGAAGTGTATTCATCATTCCACTGACATGGAAACCATCAACCACTGGTGCTTTGAGGTAGATAATACTATTTATTAATCTAATCATTTATTTATTTAATGACCTGCTTTTCTCCCTATCCAGGATCCAATATTCAACTTTATTCATGAGCAACATGGACAGCAACTAATAAAGGAAGTTGGTAATTAACAACAAGAAAAGAATAGATAGTTGAACACAAACTGGAATAAAACAACATGGTAAAAAGGCAATTGGAATGACCAGACCATCAAAACTACTGAGTGCCAGGTCAGAGAGAGGAAGTCTGACAGGCTAAACCAGCCAAACATGACAATATACAGTGAGACATCAGTTGCTAAGAGACCTATAGAGGAAAAGTAAGATTCTTATGTACAGACCTAGGGGCAATATGACACATAATATAATGTCCATTTGCAATAGAACAATTTTACAGAAGTGAATCAGTCACCAACTGTTATTTTCTCTTTCAGAAATGACAGACAGCAGCTACCTGTCATTTTTATTCCATACCCATTGTATCTCACAGATGAAAACCAGGGCACATGTGGCCAAGCAACATCAGAGTGAGTGTGGTCATGATGCCAAAATTTATTAATGAGGAAGAACACACAAGCTAGAGACTGAAGCAGTTTGCCTTTGCCTCAGCCTACTAGAAAGAGCAAAATTCTGCACCTCTTCTCCTCCCCCCAACCCCAGTTAACTGAGTGCAATTTGATCTTGCATTTCCAAGGCTCTTTGTGGAAAATTGAAATTATAGGAGGACAACAAGAGAAATTGGGAGGAGAAGAGGAAAACTGGGATGTTTTAAAAGGAGCTGAAAAACTAGGACAACGAAGGATTAATTGAGACTGTCCTTGCCAAATGGGGACATTTGGAGGACATACTATTTCCATTCCCCATCAGTACCACCAGAAAGAAACACTACAGGTTTTCCAGTGTGGTGATTTGTAAAAGATTTTATCAAATAAACTATAACCAAGGACACTGTTTCAGCAAGACACATAAACACTGCAAAAATAAAAATAAAAATGGTGAAAGGTCTGGAAACCATGCCTTATGGGGAGCAGTTTGTGGAGCTTGGTATGCTTAGCCAGGGGAAGTGAAGGTTATGAGGTGACATTATAGCCATGTTTGGAAGGAATGCCATGTGAACAATGGAACAAGCTTATTTTCTGCTGTTCCAGAGACTAGGACATGGAACAATGGACTCAAGCTCCAGGAAAAGTGATTCCACCTTGACATTAGGAAAAACTTCCTGACAGTAAGAGTGTGGTGGAATTTGGAGGTTTTTAAACTGAGACGGGATGGCAACCTGTTGAGAGTGCAGACAGGGCCAGTCCTGCCATTAGAAAGAAAGGGGTGATTTTCTTAGTCAAGAAGTGAAGTGTCATAAAATGGCTGCAGATGGTTACTTTATACTGTTGTTAATGCATTTTTGCTGCCAGGAATGGAGAAAGGTAGTTATGGGAATTTCTGCCTCATGCCTCATGTAAGATAAATAATTGGTTGGCTTTGGATACTATGTAGTTTGACTTGAAGATGGAAGTGGTGTTTACTGTACTCAGGCAGCAAAATAACCTGAGTTGGCCATGTATGCAGATGACAATGTAAAACTTTTTATTCTGCTGGTTTTTGGAAAGAATCAGTTTCTTGCTTGTACTCTGAATCAAGATCAGTGTGCAATCAAGGAGAAGGTTGGAAGCTGGGGCCAGATTGTGGATGGGTATCTAGGCCAGGTGGTCACTAATAATTCCTGCCACAAAAGGTTATTTCACTTGTTTGCACTGAAATCTGGCAAATGCACTTTATCCATTAGGAAAAAAGTGCAGTTTTTGTATGTGGAGGTTCGCATCAAAGTGTAACATATCTTACAAGTCAGCATTTAAACTTGTTTTACTCTATAGCAAATTCACTTTATAGAATGGCAGATGCCTATTTGAGCCATGGAAAAAGAAGGTGAGGTATCTTGTGGAGCAGGGAGGATATTTGTGACCTGACTGAAATTTGGGGTCAAGAGAAAGTCTAAGAGCAACTGGCGGAAAGCCACAGAAATAGCAATACCTTTGAGAAAGTGAGATGCAGAACAAGGGCCATCAGAAGACTGTGAAAAAGTGAAGGATGAAAAGCAAGGTTCTCAGACAGTACAACAGGGAAGTCTGTTTTAATCTGGAGTGACATTGGCACAGTTACCACAATTATTCTCTGCAGAGATGCCACAATCCACACAAAGCCCCTAGCTCTCAGTATAATAATTCTCCATATTGCCATAGGATAGGCTCCCAGCATACAGCAATGTTATGGACTACCTTTGGCAGAGGACTCCAAGGTACTTTTCTCTTGCACCCATAGCACTGTGGATGACAAGGAGTTCAGGACTGTAATGGATAGTGAAACGTCAGGTAGTCATTTCTGTTTTCCTTTCTGTAATCAGGAGCACATTCCATGGGACACAGAAAACTACTATGCTCACTGAGTGGGGTATTACTTTTTCTGTTTTTGATCTATAGGTGATGCTGACCAGACTCCCAAGACCTCTGCAACAATTTCATCACCAGGAATGCTGTGGGTCAGTACCTAAATAAAGCATTAGGTAATGGTGTGTGTGTGTGTGTGCGCGCGCGCGCGCTTCCTAATCTTCCTCTAAAGCAGCAATTCCCAAATGCTGATCCTCCAAGTGTTTTGGACTTCAGCTTCCAGAAGCCTCAGCCATTTTGGGCAGGGATCTGGGATTCTGGGAACCTAAGTTTAAAATACCTGGAAGGCCAGAGTTTGGGAATCACTGCCTTAGAGGAAGCTGCTGCCCATGCAACCTTCCATCAGGGATCTCTTATCTTTCTTTTTTTATTATTATTTCAAAGATTCATTCATTTATTACATTTACACACTTGTCAATTTCTGTCCCCATACTTTCTAATACATAATCTTATCCTAACTCATCTCTTCTTTTCTTTATGTATGTCATTCTATTTATTCTTGTATATACAATGTTTTCTAGCAGAGTCTTTTTCTTTTCTCTTTCCCTCTTTTTTCTCTTTTCCAGGTGGAGCAACTGATGGGGGGGTTTCAGCAATTAATACTGAAATGCTGTGAGAGAACATATGGAGCAAGCAAGACAGGTAGATTCTCCTCCATTTTTCGAATATGCAGATCGCTAAACATTTGCATAACATTAGAATAATTATATTGTGCATGCTAAAGGTTTTGCTTTTCCACTCAAATATTTCTGCTTGCTCCCATTTGCTTAACTTTGTGGGAAATGCCCCAGCTTCTCAGCACTCTCACCTATGTGCCTACAACTTTTGAGGAATGGTGGGGTTGAAAAATGTTTGTGTGTGCATATGCTGTGTCTAGAATCTTCAGGTCTCAAGGAATTTTACATCTCAAGAGTGACACTATAGTTCCCAAACCAGAATTGCATGAGGGTGGTGGGGGTGAAGGGCTACATGCAGGAGCATCTGTGCATGAACACCACCTTTAAATCCCCATCCTTCCCTTTCCAAAAGCCTACCATGTTTCCCTTACACTATACTGGGAATTCAGTTCTTTGCTTTTGGTTGATTGCTGTGTATGACCCTGCATCTACATTGCTTTTTCTGGAAGATAGTGGGATCCTTAACCTTATAGTCGCACTTTCACCAGAAGAAAAGAACACACAAAGGAATGTGGAGTACAGTGTTGGCAGAATACATATTCTGTAGCTTAGATGAGAGACCTGATTAATTAGTTTCTTTTGTTTGTTTGTTTGTTTGTTTTTTGAGAGGGAATGTAAAAGGTACCTTGACTATATGAAGATGGAAGATGACCATACCAGCAGAGATCAAGATAGGTTTGTTGTTACTGTGTGTCTTCAAGTTGTTTCTGACTTATGGCGACCCTAAGGTGACCCTATCATGGGGCTTTCTTGGCAAGTTTCTTCAGAGGGAATTTGCCATTGCCATCCTCTGATGCTTAGAGAGTGTGGCTTGCCCAAGGTCACTCAGTGGGTTTACATAACTGAGCTGGGATTCCAGATTCTAGTCACATATCTTACTTTACAGAGGACAGTGTTCTTTTTTGAAGGGCTAGCCACCGGTCAGAGTCTTGTGAAAAAATAAAGAACCATAAAAAGGAGATTAGAGGCAAACATGTTGCCTGCAGTGATTAGCACCTGAGAAAATACTGAACAGTCACATAAGTGTACTCATCACAACCTTAATTCCAGCTATATTGAGACATACTGTATAATGTTTTTATTATTATTATTATTATTATTATTATTATTATTATGTTTATATTTATTATATTATATGGATTGGCATTTGTAACCTAGAATGATGGATCCATAACTGTTCCATATTCAGGCAAACCTATCATAGGGTTTTCTTGGCAAGTTTCTTCATACATACATACATATTTATTACGGCACTTGGCCAGGCAAGTTTCTTCAGAGGGGTTTGCCATTGCTATTCTCTGAGACTGAGAGAGTGTGAAAAGTCAAGTTGGTTTTTATACTCAAATGGAAATTTGAACCCTGGTCTCCAGAGTCATAGTGCAACACTCAAACCACTACACCACGCTAGTTCTCTAGATAATCACTATCATGACATTATTGGCATGATGATTAGTGCCCCCCCCCCCCCACGAGTCCACCTTAATACCCAGGAACTGCATTGGGTAAAGGAGATCAGATCAGCTGCCCATAAGGACAAAAGGAGAAGGATGTTTCCAGGCCCTTCCAGCCAGTGAGCATGCCTGTAAACAATCAGAGGTTGCTGCCGGCTGTTCAAGTGGGCTTGAGAGTCAGACCAGAAGATATTACTTACCTATGCATTCATAACTAAGGGTCTGAACAGACAGTCCAAAATAAAGCTGCTTCTGATCACTTTGGGAGGTATGCTGTTTAAGTGCTGCTGCATGCATCCTAAGAAGCCGCAAGCCACACCAAAGCCACACTTCAGTCCTAAGAACTGGAACACAACTTTGGCACAGCTTCTGGCCTCTTAAGATGCTTGTGTCACTTAAACAGCATACCTCCAAAATGACCCGAAACAACTTTATTTTGGCCTGTTTTGGCCCTAAGTAACCAATGTAGGATAGTGGTGATTAATTCTAGTTTTGCAGCGATACATATAAACTAACATATGTAAATATTATGCACATCTACCTCACCCTTTCTCTTTTTGATGATGCCTTTTGGATCTTTTTAGTGGGTGAATGCAATGTGCAAGTGGCCATTCTATGCCCTGAGGTACTATCCTCTAGTATCAGCAGCATCGTTATAGTGTATGGAGCATTCACCAAGGTCAGAGGAGATGTGAAGAAACGCTTAATTTGCATTCTGCCTCTGATCTTCCTCAAGGCAGTTTGTTTATGATTGGAGTACATACCTGTCAGAACTAGAAGCCATTGAAAGCCTTACCCTTCGTGAATCTGTCTAATCAACATTTTTAGTGTCCCTCTCCCCCCCCCCACCAGTATAGCAAAGGGTTGCCAAGCAATACACTATAACAGTATAGTACATTAAATGGGGGAGATGTATGTGATGATGAAGCAAAGGAACTTTGCTTCTCTCTTCACGTCAGTCCCAAGACAATTAAGGCAGGCAGGCAGAAAAATAAAAATGACTTTGTCTTGTCATTTGAGGATCTTAATTGCCTTGGAAATTAGGCAGGCAAGCTTTTCAAAGAGGCCTTGAGCACTATTATTCTACTGAGGCTTGGAGAAACAGGATGAACTTTTCCAAGCAATTTAGCATCAATAGTAAAGAGTTGCTTTATACATTGTTTTATAAGCATTCATTGGTGACATGAAGGGTGGTGCCAGCACATTTCTCCATTTTGGAAATGTCTGTTACGCCATATGTTAATGCAGTGAAATCTAAAAAAAAAGAAAAATTACAATGATCAGTGAGGTAGAGAGAGAAAGAATAGTTGAGCAATTTAATTACTGCAGGGAGAAAATCATATACTAAATAAATAGTTTGCACAGGAAGTTTGGATAGTGCAATTTCTTCAAGCTTCAAACAAGAATGGCCAAATGTATTCTTGAGCAAGTACCTCTGCTAGCTATTTCTTATCATAATAAATAATAATAAAATCTTTATTTATATTTCCCACCTCTCCCTATGGATCGAGGCAGGAGTACAACAGGTCAATAAAAACAATATACAACAACAATATACAATATATAATAAGTAATCCTTATAAAAACAATCATGAAATCGATCAATGTCACTGCCAACTGATATTTGTCTAATCCGGGGGGAAGGAGGGTTCCTAAAGACAACCTAAGGTGGGTCAAATGGGTAGGTCTGCCAGAAGAGATCCGTCTTGAGAGCCTTTTTAAAGGCGTCAAGAGTGTTAATGAGATGGATCTCTTCCAGAAGGCCATTCCAAAATCTGGGGGCAGCTATGGTAAAAGAGCTATCAAAAGTAGATCTAAGCCTACTTTTGGGGTATTCTAGCATGAGTTTTCCTGATGTTCTGAGAGTGCGGGGTGGATTGTGTAAGGAGAGGCGTTCCCTCAAGTAACTCAGGCCCGAGCCATATATGGCATTAAAGGTAATAACCAACACTTTGTATTGTGCCCGGAAGCTGATCGGCAGCCAGTGAAGAGATCTCAACACTGGTATAATGTGTTCTGATCTAGGTATAATGTGTTCTGATCTAGGTGTTCTAGTGATCAGTCTGGCTGCAGCATTTTGGACCAGTTGAAGCTTCTGGACTTGGTACAAAAGTAGCCTCATGTAAAGTGCATTACAGAAGTCTAAACAAGAGGTTACCACTG
The DNA here is from genome assembly GCA_034509955.1 of Urosaurus nigricauda. Lineage (NCBI taxonomy): Eukaryota > Metazoa > Chordata > Lepidosauria > Squamata > Phrynosomatidae > Urosaurus > Urosaurus nigricauda. The sequence continues at coordinate 45,205,524 of JAOEGL010000003.1, forward strand.
CATGTATCACTGTTCCAAGGTCCCTCTGGGTCAGGTAGGGGTGCAATTGGCGTACCAGCTAAAACTGATACCAGGCACTCCTGGCCATTGCCTCCATCAGAGATATCATCTGTAGAGATGAGTCCAGGAGCACCCCTAAGCTGCGAACTTTATCCTTTAGGGGAAATGTGACACCGTCCAGGATGGGTTGACAGACCTCCATCCCCGGACCAGGGGTACCTATCACAAGCACCACCATTTTCTCTGGATTCAGCTTGAGCTTGTTTTCCCTCATCCAGCCCATTATAATAATAATAATAATTTTAATAATAATTTTTATTTCTAGCCCGCCCCTCTGAGCAAGTAGTCGGGGCGGGTTACAACAGAGGGGATACAATAACAATATACATGAATTAAAAAACAAATGGCAATGTATTAAACAATAACAATAAAATCAGACAGCAATTAATAATAACAATAACTAGCAAAATACATAACAATTATAGAACAAAAATACATAGTAATTTAAGTAACAGTAAAATTAGCAAAGCAAAATACATAACAATTAACAAAGCAAATATACATAACAGTTATAGCAACAACAAAATACATAGTAATTATAACAAAAAATAACAAAAAAATAAAATTAACAAAACAAAATACATAACAATTAACATACCAAAACAAGTAAAAAGAAAATAATCCCCATTCTCATCCCCCCGTCCCAATCCTAGAAACAATGTGAACTATACACAATCTTTTTTAAAAAAAAGGGGGGGGGGGACAAGACTCTTCCTTAAGTCCAGGAGCCCAGGCATGGGAGGAGCCCAGGTAGAAGGAGGGCATACAAACACTCTCTTAGCCGGTCTTCACTGGCAGATGTTGGAAAGGAGGGAAAGAAAGATTGGCTCAAGACAGGCATTCAGAGGAGAGATGCCATCCTTGGTCACTGCTTCAGTCAGAGGCATGGAGAAAAATATTTGTGTGTCATCAGCATACTGATAACACCATGCTCCATGCCTCTGGATGACCTCTCCCAGGGGCTTCGTGTAGATATTGAAGAGCATGGGAGACAGAAGGGCACCCCGAGGGATGCCAGGTGTCAGCTCTCTTTTATGAGAGCAGCTGTCCCCCAGCATCACCATCTGGAATCTTCCAGAGTTATAAGAATGGAAACCACTGGAATACAGTGCTTCTGATACCTAATTCTCTCAGCTGTTCCAGAAGGATGCCACTGAGATGTCCAAAAGCACCAACAAGGTCACACTTCCCCATCGGTGCCTAGATGGAGGTCATCAAATAAGGCGACCATTATCAGTATGAACTTGCTAAGTTTCAGCAATCCCATATGGAGTAAACATTGAGATACAGAATCCTGATCTTTTCTAGTTCACCATGAGTTGGAAACAACTTGATGGCATACAACAACAATTTTTTGAAAGAACATGACAAGTCACAATTTGTGTAATATTAGAATTACTTAAATTAATACATGCATTTTATCAGGCTGCTCATCAATTTTTTAATTTTTTTTAGTATACTGTATTCATTGTAGGCTTGGTGGAAACAGTCAGTACATTTCATTCTAGTATATTTATAGGATTTTTTTGGAAAAACGATAAATGCAAAAAGAAAGGGGAGAGAATGAAGGAAGGAAGGAAAGAAAGAAAGAAAGAAAGAGGAGATAAATACTTAGGATAAGACAGTGGGATATGTAAAAACATTAATGTACACTGATCACATCTTTGAAATTACTTGGAGCTGTCATCTATAGTATACATATTCACCTGTGGCAGGAATGTCTGATAAGAAAAAGATGACTGTTATATACCTGTCTTTCAAGCCTAGCAATACAGGACTTTTAACTATAGTAAGAGTACATAGGATCCAGTCATACACTTTAATAATATTAACCTGATGTAGCTCAGACATGTTCACATTTCTTTTGTTGTTATTGTTCCATTTTTTCTATAAACAGTATAGATTTTTCTATATACAGTATATATTTTCCCATCCTGTCTATCAGTTGGTTGATTTCCTCTGTGTGTGTATATATGTTGAGGTAACCACATTAGTCTGATGCATTAAGAAGAACAAAAGCACTTACACCATCTTCAAGAGTGAAAAGTTTTATTTGACATAAGCTTTTGTGAGTTGTGATGAATGAATGGCTGTTCGGTGAATGAACATTCATGTGATACAATCCCATGGACTGGATTGTATATGAATATATGCCAGAAAAAATTGTTTTTCTTTAAGGTATCCCAGAACTTCTAAGTTGTTTTATGTGTAATGACTGAATCAATTTTTTTCCTAATAACCGCATACGTATTGTGGCAGAACAGGTAGGACTTTTCATGGCTGGGATGAAAGGAGAACATCTGTTGTTGACTCAAGAAATCTATCCAGCTGCAGAAAAGAGGAGGAGACAATCAGTTATGTTTTTCCTCCTGGATCTTTTGCAGTATAAGAACGTGTTTTATGACATGGGAGTGGTGACAACTGGCTCCTGTTGTTTAACATGAAGGACTCCTCCAGGGTTAATTATAACCTAATTGCAGCCTATTCCAGTGAATCAGCCCACATGCTCCTTAAGGAGATATCTCAGTCTGCAGATTCATGTAATTTTTAAAAAGGATTTTTGTGCAGTATTAGGGGGAAAAGGATACAGGGAACACTTTACAGCTCTAGTTGCATTAGCAGGGCCTTCCTCTGAAGGAATTTCTTAGGGTTCAAGCACCCAAATTCCTCCACCTTCCTGACACCCATATTAGCCTTATTCAGTGTGTCTGCCAATCTCTTCATGAGTATACATGTCCCTAGGGAAAACTAGAACATGGCAGCTAAGCTTTCCATTGCAGTATTTTAAAAGTATCAAGTATAGCAGCAATTCTATTGTTACAGCGTCTCTTCATCAAGTTATTCAGAACTTGGAAACTTATATCTTTGGACCACCACTCTCAAGAATTTCAAAGCCAGTGTCCAAAACGAACCATATCAGATACCTATGAGAAAATTAGTGTTGTAAACCGCTTCCACATCATATACGGATATAGACAATGTACTCCCAGGCCAATTTTTTCTTTAGCCCATGTTTCTCCAAGTGCTAGGATTACCAAATCTGTATGTGTTTTATATGCACAATTCACAACTTCTTTTATATAGCTCATTGCAGGGTCCCTCCCATGTTCATTTTTCATGGTATGCAAGTATAGAAGCCAGTGCACTTCCTGTATCTATAGCCTGCCGTGTCTCCAAATAGTGCTCCAAATAGGAATTAACAAACTGATATGTTGGGAAAATCCAGCATACTCTCCCCCACCCGCCCCAGCCTGCTGTTCTTCTCATTTGCTCACCCTGTCCTTTGAAATGGATGGTAACAAATACCTTTTTAGTAAGTAAACCATGTGACCTGGGAAACGTCCTAGAGTAACTGGTCATATAAAGACTCTATCATTTTTTTTTCATTCTCTCTGAATTTTCAGTTTCTTCTTTTCAACTCTCCTTTCACTCCACAGCCTAACTTAATTCCTTCATCCAAAGATGATGAGTTTAGGATAAAGACCTTGCCCTTTTGCATAGTCTTTTCATTAGCTAGTTAGGATGTAGCCTCTTCACACAAACATATAGTTTGTCTATTGAAGCTTAGCTTCAAAGATCAGATGGGATCTAGTGCTTTTAGTATTTAGGCATGGGTAGATCCTGTGAAAAAGAGCAGCAACTGTCCGCATGTTGAGAGAGATTACATACTAATACCTTAAGCAGTGGGTCTTTGGATGGAATCAGACTGGATCCTTTACACTGCTATCTATAATGAATCGCCATGTCTTGGTTATTTAGAGTTCCAGCCCTTCCTCTGTTGCCTCTGATCTTTCAAGACAAGGTTTTTATTTTATAATTGCCCTTCTTCATTAAAAAAGGCATTTGTTACTATTCTGACAATGCAATATATTGGTAATTTTCCCAGGATTTTCAAACCCTTTCTGTGGTCACAGAATTTTTTGGGGTGTGTGTGTGTGTTTCCAGATAATTATGTTTTCCATTGGTAACACTGTTAGATTTCCCACTACGTTTTCCAACCATTTCCATACTTAACAGAAAAATCTGTTGGGGAGGGGGAACAGAACAGTAGTCTCTTCTGGTTTTTTTTTTTTAATGATTTATTTATACCCCGCTCTTCAGCCAAGACTATCAGAGCGGCTTACAATTTGTTAAACAAACAGCTTCATTTACAATTGTAAGCTATTTGCCCCCAACAATCTGGGTACTCATTTTAGCGACCTCGGAAGGATGCAAGCCTGAGTCAAGCTTCAGCCCTTTGCTGATCTTGAACTCGCCACCTTCTGGTTTTGAGTGAGTGGCTGCAGTACAGTACTGCGCCACCAGGGCTGTTGCTGTTATTGTTGCTGTAGCTATTTTTGTTGTTGTTTTACTAGTAGTATTATCTGGAAGCACTCGAGATACTTTTAAGACACAGAGGGAAACAGAGAAAGAATCACCTTTTGCCTTCCTCAATGACAAGAGATTTCACAAATTATCTGTCTATTTGGCTGCTAAACTACAGCTTTTCTGTTTGTTTAGTACATCTAACAATATAGTAGTAGTAGATGTTTTCAGAATTATAGCATTTGAGATCTAGATTAGATATACTGTAACACTGACAATTATATAATTTTCTGAAGCTTTTAACTTTCAGAATGTATGCTTTCTAAATGATAGAGAAACACATGTTTTAAGTGTAAGACTTTCTCTATAATATTTTTACGCTAGTTGCACCCATTAGTTTTCACATATGTATATAATATGCTTCATTTTGTTTGGTTTCTATTTTTGCTATAACACAGGACTGAAAATATGTCATGAAAAGATAAAAAAAATCAGTAAGCAAAACAAGGTCATTCTAAATAATCAGAAGCATATATCGTATTGCAATAAACCAATAAGACTTCAAGCACCAAAGCTATTTTTTCTGGTTTATGGTATCAGGCTAACATAGCTACTTATTTTAAAAATAAAATTGGAATGATTTATAGCACAACCCCCACGTTTGTGTAACATAAAACAGAAATTGTGCAGAACACCTGTTTTATTCATAAGAACAAAGGCATATGAAAGTTCATTTTCATGAGGACAAAAAATGGGTATCAATAGAGACCATGGTGGCTTAATAACTAGCTGGAAAATTAGAGGGAATCATGACTGAAATTTTCTGAGGATTCAAAGCCATTTAATATAAGAAAGACAAGAGATGGATTGCACTTAATGATGGTTGCTTAGAGCTTCATTGCTAGGAGTCTCACAAACATGATCAAGAGGGCTTTAAATTGAATCAGCAGAGAAGGAAGACAATACTGGGAACAAAGGCATCAGTGGTGCAGGGGAAACTGGGGTGATGATACATGAAACCACCAATGGAAGGGAAAGAAGGAAACAGGGGAAGAGAATCACCTACATTTTCAGGTGCCTCTAGTATACAATGCATAAAGCCTGGAAAGTAAGTAATATGAACTTGAACTCTTAGCACAGAAAAGCAAACATGAATTTAATAAGCATCACTTATGGAGGCATGAGAAATTCATGGCTCATGACAGAGGGAATTAGAATTATAACCTATTCATAAGGAATTCATCCACAGACTACAGTTCATCAGCAATGGACTGAACAAAGATAATGGTTTCCTGGCATACTACACATATTTCAACACTATCTAACCCCCTCGTGGAGGCACCCTTGACCTGTTCATCACACCACTCTCTGTTTCCCACATTCATCTATTCTCCTCACCTACAGGCTAATTTCCTCTGCCTCTGTTCATCAACAGCCATCATTAAAACTAGACTTTCTATTTCATTTCCATACACAAAGGATTTAAAGACCTCCCAGAGGGCCTTTTCAGCTATCACCCCCAAGCTGTGGAATGGTCTGCCGGATGAATAATAATAATAATAAATAATAATAATAATAATAATAATTTCTTACTCACCCCTCTGTCAAAACAATCGGGGCGGGGTACAAAAAGATTTAAAAGCAGTTACAGTTAAAATGATTCAACAATCCCATCCCCAACCTCCTGCCCCTTAAAATAGAATGTCTCTAGAATACAGAGATGTGTCTTATTGTATCCATTGATGGCCTTAAAGACTCATCTCTTCCAGCAGGCCTTCCCAGACAATACTTAATATCCCCCGGCTCCAAATCCAAGGTCTAGAGTTTTCCCAGCTTCTTTTTTCCCCACAATTTCAGACTTCACCCATTCAGCTCAAGAATTTTAGGTTTTTGATATTGTTCCTGTTTTTATGAGCCATGTTTTAACTCATTGTTAATTTAATCTTATTTTAAGGGGTGGGTGGTTGGGATGGGGCGGTTTCTATTTTAACTGTTTCTGTTTTAAACTTGTTGTAACCTGCCCCGATTGCCTGTTCAGAGGGGTGGGCTATAAATAAAAATTATTATTATTATTATTATTATTATTATTATTATTAAATTGACATTGTCATGCACTAATGGCACATATAGGTCTGTCCTTGCCTTTCCACTCCACCAAATACATCTGAGGCAGTAGGCTTTAGGGGCTGTACAAACAGCCCATTCAGGGGCAGCTCTATGCAACGTTCCATCTGTATGGGTGCGCACCAAGATGTTTCCTGGGGTGCACGGTAGGATTTCTGAGCCCCCTACACAACCCTAGTTCGAGCCCAGGCCAGCACAAAGTGCCAGTCTGTCCAGGCCCTTTAGTCTACAAAAGCTCATGCTGCCAACTTCTTTCTTTCAGTTAAAGGTGCTACAAGATCTCTCTACATATCTATTCAAAAGGAATATTCCAAACAGGAAGGGAGGACAAGTAACGTTATCAGTCAAGAACATGCACACCTATGAAGAAATCTATAACCTGCAGCATGGAGGGCTTGTTGAGAGTATTTAGGGTAAAAACTATAGGAGAAGGAAGCAATAGTGACATTACTGTGGAGGTTTATTGTAGATCTCAGTGACAAACTGAATATTTGGAAGATGCCTTCCAGATCTATAAAGAAGAAGGATACAGTAGTAGTGGGAAAGATAAACTATTCTGATATCTGGTACAAGTCAAGCTCTGTCAAGAATGCAAGGTTGAACAAATTCTTCACTTAACTTATTGGCAATTTCTATTTTTTAGATAATGAGAGAAGCAACAAAGGGGATCAACAACCTTGGACTTGATTCTCAACAACAAATATATGGTCAGTGATGTGAAAATAATTCATACCCTGGATAAAACTGACATCTTAGGATTCATAATAAAGAGAAGAGGGAAAGCCAGGTTTAGTGAGATGTGCATGGTGGATGGTATAAAAGCTGCTTTCAATAAGCTTAAGGATATATTGGGGGAGATCAGATATAGTAGAGTCTCGATTATTTGTCCAACATTCCGGATTATCCAAGTCGCAGCTGCAGAAAAGGATCTGTGATTTCTTTAAATTCCCAGAGGACTGAACTGTTTATACTGTACATCACAATGTTGATCAGTGATTTCTTTACATTTTCAGAGGACTGAATTGTTTATACATTGCAATGTTGCTACTGTGACATTACTGCAACATTACTTTTACTGTTGACTGCAATAAAACTTCAAAATGTTTGCAATTCATAGAGATTTCAAGGCTTTTCTTGGACACTCCGGATTATCCAACATTTTCAGCTATCCAACTGTCAGCCCACCCGTTTATGTCAGATAATCGAGATGCTACTGTAGATAGAAGAATTTTCCTGAAAAGTGGAGTGTCTTTACAGTGAGATCATATTTGTAAATAATTCCAGTGATAATCAATACTAGAATGTGTCTAAACCTGTCCCTCTTTTTTGATAGAGTTACAACTTTAGTAGATGAAGAGAATGCTATGGATGTAATATAGAATCATAGAATCATAGAGTTGGAAGAGACCACAAGGGCCCTCCAGTCCAACCCCCTGCCATGCAGGAACTCCCAATCAAAGCATCCCTGAAAGATGGCCATCCAGTCTCTGCTTAAAGACCTCCAAAGGAGGAGATTCTACCACTCTCCGAAGGAGTGTGTTCCACTGTCAGACAGTTCTAACTGCCAGGAATTTCCTCCTAACGTTTAGATGGAAGGCTTTTAACAAGATATCCCCAGGTGTTCCTGCAACTGTTAGGTAGATTTGTATCTGGTTGAAAGAATGAATCCAAAAAGAAATCAACAGTTTCTTCTCATCTTAGAGAAAAGTGACACATGATGTTTTATGTTACACAAACATAAGGGCGCCTGCAGCACCCCCATTTCAGGCTGCAGAGAAGTGGCAGTTTGCTGCTTCTCTGCGGCCTGCAGAAGCACCAGGATGAGGCCTCTGTGGCTGCCTGTGAGGCAGCCTTGGCCCTATCCCGGCGCTTCTTTGGACACCTACAGACCACCCCCTTTGGGCGTTCTGTACTGCCCCAATGTGATTCTTATAGGACAAACATGGTGTAATGCTGTACTTATTGGTTGCAAGCATAACCTCAAATGCCTGGGAATAAGCCAAATTGAACTCAAATGATCTTTCTCCTACACACATACACGCACACACATGATTACAGGGTGATTAAATATTATGGATTCCTACAAGCTATCTTAAAAATTGTGTTTTCTGTTGTTCTGAACTCTGTCAGAGAGCAACAGCATATTTTCAAAATTATTTTTAAAGAATTCATTAGGATGACTGAATGGTTGTTAAACCAATTTAGATGTGTAGTTTCAATATGCCTTGAAGGCTTTGAGGCCAGAATAGTATAGTGGTCTCAGTGGTCTGTGAGTTGGACTATGACTGTGAAGAACACTCATCTTTGGAAACCCACTGGTTGTGACTTTAAATAAGCCACATTATCTCAGCCTCAGAGGAAAGCAAAGGCAAGTGCTCTCTGAACAATTCCTGCCAAGAAAGATCCATGATAGGCTTATTTTAGAGTTGCCAAAATTCACAAACAATATGAAGGCACACAACAAGAGGAACAACAACAATGAGCAGTACCAGTTAAGAGTGCAATCTTATCTGACAAAGATCACCAAGGGCCAGTTGAGCTGACACTAAGGACCCTATCGCATGGGGTTAAAACTTCTGTTTACCTTTTCTGAATTCAGCCCTAATTTCGGAAGCAGCTGGGTGTTATCACAAAGAAATCACCACCAAAATCACTGCCCAGGTCCATCCCAGATGCAGCCTGGGTCCTGTAAACCGCATTGGTGGTCATTTTTAGAAGTCAAAAACTTCTAAATGGAATAAAATTAGTTTAATATCCTCCTACTTCTGAAAATGGTCACCTAAGTGGCTTACAGAACTTGGGCTGCATCCGGGACAGACCTGGGCAATGATTCAGTGGTGATTTCTTTGCGATAACACCCAGCTGCCCCCCGAATTAGGACTGATTTCAAGAAAGGTAAGCCCAGGCAGTAGAGTAGGAATGAATTCAGGAAAGGTTTAACTCCATGCGGTAGGATCCTAAGCCATCTGAAGCTGGGCTAAATCCAAATCCTTTCCAGCCTAAGGATGTTAGAAATTACTTAGGACTCCTTTCACCCTGCCCTAACTCTATGCTGGCATTGTGGTGTCCATATACTTACATCAGGTGTAACTTAACTCCATTCTCAATGCACCCTTTCTCCACATCCCTTGTTCGGATAGCAAATCTAAGCCAACAGAACAATTCTCCCAGCAGACTGCTATAACCAATTTTGTGGAATTAAGCAACAGAAGAGGCATCTGCTAGTGTCAGCACAACTTTGAATTAGGATTGCACTTGCCCACTAGTTCATCTTTCAACATTTATTTTTCTACTTAAAGGCAACATGACCCTCAGCAATTATTAACACTGTAACATTCTTTTACAGATTTAAAAGTAAGTAGTAAATGAAGAACGTAGTAAATGGATCATAACACTGGCATTTGGCTAAATAGCTGATGAACAGAAAATGGTTCTATTAACACAGAATGGCTGTGGACCCAAAGTGAGTTGTGTCAGATCAATGTCAAATCAATGTTAGAATCGAAAGGGGGAAAAATCTGGAAAAGTGTGCGTGTCTGACGCAGCAAAAAAGACTAAAGCTGCAGTCATAAGCGTATTTACTTGGAATAAAGAATGAAGGTAGACATTCTAGAATGCAGTGAAAATATTTTCAGCTCACACTCTAAACCCCACTGAAATCACTGGAACAATTCTTAATAAATATTGCTAGACTGTTGCAACTAGAGCTGTACCTTTATACCCAAATTCAATGGTACTCACATGGCCACCTAGAAATTAGCAGATAAAAATACCTCAGCAGCAAATATGCCCAGCAACAAATCCATGTTGGCCCCTACTGCAATTCATTTTTTAAACACACACACACACACACACACACCAGCTGTCTAAATACTGTGTGCCTTCAAGCAAGTTCTTACTTATGGGGACCCTAAGGTGAACCTATCACTGTTTTTCTGGAGCTTCGAGTCTGTGATTAACCTAAGGACACCCAGTGGATTTCCATGGCTGAGCAGGGAATCAAACCTTGCTCTCCCGGTTAGTAGTCAGATGCTTGAACCATTACACAACACGATCTTTCAGTCTCTCTATGTTTTTTCTATTTATATTTTATCTCCAAACTAGCAATGGATCAATGGTTTTTCCTTTTCTCTGCCTGGCATTTCTATTCTATTCTTGGAATATTTGGCAGTCTGTGTGGCCTCAGAGGATTCTGGGGCATGCAATTCATTTTATTATTATGTTGCCCTGGGGTCTTTAGATTGAGGGCAGGATATAAATATTTGAACAAATAAATAAATACATAAATTGGCTGCTTTCCCTACCAGAGTCCCTCCTCAGCTCTATCATTTCAAGGGTTCAGCACTGAACAATGATTTTTTTTTTTAAAAAAAGAGATATGTTATAAAGGCATGTTGTAGTGTGGCCAGAAATATATATCTATGGAAAGAAAGAATTAATAATACAAAGAGGCTTCTGTGCAGTCACATAAATATGGATCTCAGAAGCTTGTGCTCTCAATGCAGAACTGGAATCATGCAAATATTTCACAATCTTTCTTGTTTTCCCACCTGAGGAAAAAAGTTTATGAAATTATTTCATGCTCTAATGAAAAGCATTTTAAGGAGACATGGAATCATAAATGGCATGTCTTTTTGTTCTAAGTAGTTTCTTAACTGTGTCTTTTTTGGGGGGGGGGGGAATTATTCTCATAATCACCACTGACCTTTTAAAATATTTTTTGTTTTTATGGTTTTGTATGGAAGGTGAAATTCATTTTTGAGAAGAAAGACAAGGTAGGGTCCGCATTTCAAATCAGCAGTCCACTTAATCCACAAAAGCAGAATTTAAATACATTCACACTGCACTCAGACCTTTGCCCCTGCAAAAGGAAAAAATACAAGGAAATTCTTAATACTAACTCATAATCATATTACAACCAGCTGCTGCTCTTGCCATGCTTAACAATGGATAAGAGATGGCAGAGTCTTTAGCAGCTCAAACTTTGAGGAACAGGCCAAAACTGTGCATCAACACACTAAGAAGCATAGGGACAAGATCCTCAGGAAGTATGTACACACAGTCTTTGGAAGGTTCTAAGGAGTCATGGAGCATAGTAATGAATCTTTGAGCTACTAACCTTGAACAATAGCCAGCAGGGCAGAGAACACAGCCTACAACCACCTGGTCCACCTCTGTGTTTCTCACTTATTTAGAAGAATGGAACTAACCTTCTAGTATATTTGTGTGTGTGTTTGCTTGATATGAGAGAAGAAGAAAAAGGAATATGGCTGCCAAACATTTACATCTACTTTTGTTAGCTGCATGCTGGTCATAAATTTTGATGTGCACACTCCTGTCACAAGTGCCCTGTGGAGCACTGCTGTAGAGATGTTTCTCCAAAGAAAATATGAGGTGTAGCTGCCCATGCATCCAGGGTCTGCACACCTCCTACTTTAGTTCCATGTTCCTTTTGTAGAAAAAGGAATTCAGGCCAAGATTCAAGATTGAATCTAAATATTTTGAGTCTATATTCTAATCATGTTCCATCACAGGTTCATGTATGTACATTGTTTTCCAGTAGTGTCACTTTGGCCTGTAGCAAGTTATCAGTGGAGAAGAGTCCACAGGTATCTTCTGTCTCCTCCTTTATAGCCCCTTTTTCTCCAAGGCCTCCCACTTATGCTTCTCCCACCTAGAGCAGCCCTGGACCCTTTCATTAGAAAATGCTACAGCCAGCCCTAGAGTTTTGAACCCAGGTTTGGAGTCATCCAATATTAGCCTTGCTTTGAGCCCCTCATTGAGGTTTACCTCTCTGCTTTTTCACACTAGGGGGCAAACAGGATTTAAACAAGAGTTTAAAAAGAGTTAAACAGGAAATGGCCTATGATAAACATACACACACCTACACACACACACACACACATACATACAGTATATACTATATACATAATATAGTATGTACACACACACATATGTAGTGTGTATGTCTTGCTGAGTATGTATGTTCTTATTAAAATTTTGGATATGATTTAGGACCAGGTGCAGGAGACATCTATCTTGGAGGTGGTGCAGTGGACACTATAAATTCAGAGTCATGCATGTTAAATTGGACAATACAGCAGTAACCAACACTGAACAGTATCTAAGTGTCCTTCAGCCTGTAACTACATGAACAATTCTTAATTATAAGATTAACAATACGCCTGTTCCAAAATTTCACTGGAATATTGCTTATTGATTCTTCATAGACATTGGACATGCCAATCATGTCATGTATTTATCAACAGAATAACATCTCAACATAGGGCTTTATTAGTATAGTTATTGTAAATCATATTGACAATGACTTTTGCAAAAGCAGAAGACACAGTCAAAATTATCTGCATGAATTGCTTGTGATGGAAGAATCTTGTGGGTAATCTGAATGTGAATAATCAACATTAACGGATATGGGGGAGGCTGGTGCTATGGCAGCCTTTCCATCCCTGATAGCCTGAATATGGTTTATGATCATCACTGTGGCCATATTAGCCAGACTGATGACGCTTGAAAATTTGGATTGATGACAGTTGGAAACAATTTCAAAATTTCAAGTGTGTACTGGATTGCAGATACTTCCACTTCCCACTTTATACTATCTGAAAGCTTGCTCAGTTTATCCCAAAGTTTATCCCAAAGAGTGTTCAAGTGATATGTTAGACATTTTAAAAGCAGTACTACATTTACTGAGCATCTGGATGGAACAACAGAGACACAATCATATCAATGAGGGAACCTGGATCAGGATCCAGTAAGTTTAACTGGAATATACACCAACCCAGTGGACAACAATGACATTGTACCTTGAAGAGTGTGTATATTTCTTAGTAGTTAATAATTTATCCTAGCCAAAAAAGAAAAAGTGTGGAAAGTATTTGCTGATTAAGACTTAGATTGTACATTGCCATCTTTGGCAATGCTTCCTGTTTTTATCTGATATAAGCTGTTCTGTGCAGTAAGCACATTTGTGAACTGAAGGACATGACAAATTACCTATAGAAATGCACACAATAGTGAAATTTCAGAAGAAAAAGAAAGAGCTCTTTATTCCTTGAGGAGAGACTGTAGAGAAGTAGCTATTTTCCTGGAGTTGGAGATTCTGACTGATACAAATGGTTTGGGAATTGGAGCCCAATGTCATTTGTGGTCGGATGCCACTATACTACTGTAAATGTTTGCATTTTGTTGGGTTTGTTCTGAATCTTTTTATGTACAGCATTCTTCTTGCCCTGTATATTTCATTCTGGAACAGTTTGGTGGATGGTTTGCTAAATTGCTCATAATAGGGGTTCTAAAATTCATACATGCCAATTTTCTGATTTATGAAACATGATGGGTGCACAGGAGATTTATTGTTCTTGTCAATTATTTATGTACCATTGGTGGATTTATTAAATGGTGGAATGACTTCTTGGTTTGGCATCCACTTCATGAGGTTAGCTGATTTATAAGAGGTAAGACATGATAGTGAAGTAATTTCAGTTTCTTATTTACAACCTCCTTTTCTCCATTTCTAGCTGAAGATCAGTTAGTCCTTTTTTAAAACTTAAGGTATGGACTTTCTTTCTTTCTTTCTTTCTTTCTTTCTTATGCTTCTTGGCAGCTTTTCAAAATGTTTTCCAAAGTGGCTTAAAAATAGAGCAAAAAGGAAAGCAAGGCAAAATTTAAAAAGGAATAAAAAACATTAAAAATATATGCTCTCCCTTGTTATGATTTTTGTCATTAAACATTATTTAGACAACCTCTTAAATATAGGAAGCCATTAAATGGAGGACTGTTATCTGACAGGCCTTCAAACACAGGGCTTTTCATTAAATCATAGAATACACAATCACTGAAACTACATCACACTTATTTGCTAGTAAGTATGGAAAAGATATTTGAAAATACTTGAAAAATGGTTTTAAAAATTTGAGAGCCAGGAAAACTTGAAGAGAATCTTAGGCAAGAAAGAATATGCAGCTCATGGCCTATTCTGCACAAAAAAAAGCACTATTCATAAAACCTTTTCCTACATAGAATTATTATTATTATTATTATTATTATTATTATTATTTCTTATCCGCCCCTCTGAGGGAGCAATTGGGGTGGGGTACAGCATATTAAAAACATATACAGTTAAAATCCTCCAAACATACCCACCTCCCTCCCCTTAAAACAGTATTAAACTAATCATAATTAAAAAATCAACATTTAAAATACATTCATTCAAAGTCCCCTGATGGGGGCGGGGGTCATCAGGCGATGGGAAATTAGTTACTGTCCAGGAAGGCCTGCCGGAAGAGATGTGTCTTGGTCGCTTTTTAAAAGCTTTCCAAGGTTGTAATAAGACGCATCTCATCCGGCAGGTTGTTCCACAGCCTGGGAGCAATAGCAGAAAAGACCCTCTGGGAGGTCTGGGATAACTAAGTTTTTATAGGCTGAAGCAGATTTCTCCCAGAGGAATATTGTTTTCTGAACAGACAATATGCAAATTTCTCTGTGTTTTTTTTTTTACAGAATAATCCCAAATTCTGAGCAGTATTTGAAAACTGCACAATATTGTTTTCAACAATATTCTGACAGCAAAGAGGAAAATTATAAAATTATTTTTTCTTGCCTACAAGAATGAAATATATGAAGATTTGCATCCCTAGTCTCTAGCTATCAACTGCTGCAGCAACTATTAGGCATATTAGTTCCTCCTATCTCACACAACACTGCCAACTGTTATTAATGCCATGCCATTAATGCCAGGTATTTGAAGAAACGAATGCTTCTGTTTTACTACCAGCCAAATATATGTTTGTTTAAGCTACAGGCTCCATCTAAAATAAAGAAACAAACACATGCAACATGTCAATGAATGTATTATTATAAAACCTCATTTAAAATATAGTAAAACAAAAATATTATACATAGTGCTAGGTAGCTTAGAGGAGTCATATTATTCTTTGGGGCTCAGGGGAATTATGAGAATCTTTTAATGCTACATAAGGTGCAGCAAAGTCCTGCAGGTTAACTTCTGTGTCCTTTATGTAGAGTTCACTGCGTGACCTGCCAAATACCAAGCATCTCATGTGATTCTCCTGCAGGCATTCCTGTATAGAAATTGAATGTCACACAGTCAGCTGGGTTTCAGGCATGCAGAAAGGCTGAAACTGGTATTTCTTGGCAGCCAGCTAGGAACACTCTATTGCTAATGAAATGTACCCTTTTGCTCCTTTTCTTAGGGAGCCTCCAATTTCATATCTTTCTCATAGTAGTGAAGAAGAAGAAGAAGAAGAAGAAGAAGAAGAAGAAGAAGAAGAAGAAGTTGTTGTTGTTGAAGTTGTTGTTGCCACCGCCCATGAACTTCTAATCACATTTTCTTTCCCTTTGTTTTCTTTTATCCACAACTTCTATATTTTGATTAAAAGGCAGTAGGATCCTATCTTTATGTATTCAAAGACACAGCTATGTTAGTCTGTAAAACCAGTGTGTGAAGTTATCTTGTAGCATCTTTGAGACTAACTGAAAGAAACGGCATCCAATGTATCTGAGGAAGTAGAATTAAGTCTACTATGAAAACTCATGCTGCCAATTTCTTTCAGTTAATCTCAAAGGAACTACAAGATCTTTTCACAGACTCTTTATGCATGATATGTCTGTGAAATGCCATATGCATTGATGGTATAGAAAATATAAAGCTCCTTTCCTTTTTCTTTTTTCTTTTCTTTTTTGGTACAACTCATTCTGGCCCTATCCATAGCAAGCCAGTCACTTGGCTTCATTTGTGGGAGAAAAAAAAGACGCAGGCCATATTTTGTGCCTCTGCAGAGTCTATTGATAGCAACAAGGGCATCCTGTGGCTTCCATGTCAAGTGTGTGGTGAATCCACTTTTGCTTTTACTCATTGAAAATCCTGGATCCTGCCTCCCAGACAGTTTCATCATCTTGGATAGTGTCTATGAAATATGGATTAAAACTCAGAGTGAATGGCACACGTCTGACAAAGAAGCCTTCAGCCTTGAAAGCCAAGGAGGATGAAAACAGGAAACAAAGAGAATACAGCACTGATGGTGGGCAAAAGAAATATGTTGAGGAAAGAATCTGTTAGTATCTTTGAGACCTTTTTAGCATCTTTGAGACTTGTTTATTTCAGCATGAGCTTTCATGGATATCAACTGACTTCTTTGAATGCACTGATGTTGTATAAAACTAGAGTTGTTGTGTACCTTCAAGTCATTTCCGACTCATGGCAACCTGAAGGCAACCCTATCATGGGGCTTTATTGGCATTATTTCTTCAGAGGGGTTTGCCATGATCTTCCTCAGAAGCTGAGAGTGTGTGATTTAGACATAGATGTTTAAGAACAGCTATATAATTGTGGGGGTAGGATCAGAATGTAATAGGATAAAGAAAAAGGCAAAATGTGACCTTGGCCATAAATATTTAAAGAGGTGTATGAGTCCATTGAATTTGTAAATATACCTCAGTTTTTCTGTTTCCTTTATGATGTTTGTGGCCAGTGGAGGGGAAAAATCTTTCAGAGAATAGTACATATTTGTTATAAGGGCAATGTGCACAGATCACCTATATCTACACTGTACTTCAGTTGGCTTCAGTAGCACCATATATTGAGACATTATAATTATTTTGGTGTTTGTGTTTGGAAGCACTCTCCAGGTGTTTTGAAATTATTTATTTATTTATTTATTTATTGTCTCTCAGTCTTCCAGGCCTCTTGAGGTAATGTCCATCAGATAAAAACATTTGAAATAAAATAAATATAATCAGATTAAAAAATTCAAAAACAGACTAAAACAATTCATCTTTAAAAACTGTTTTAAAGTTGCACACAGATAAAACATCCAGACCAACCACCCCTGGATTTAAGGACAGAAGATCATGTGAAATAATATATTTGTAGGTTCCTGACAGTTGCTTAGAAGGGATGGAGCCAGCCTGACTTTCTTTGGGAAACAGTTTCACAGTTGAGGATAACAGTAAAGAAAAAGCCTGTTAGATGGACTCATTAACCTAGCCTGGGAAGGGGGGCATAGAATTGGATCAAGTAGAGTAAAACATCAACCCTAATCATCAAAGAAACTCTCTGAGGCTGATGGGACATGTGTTGCAAAACACAGCACCTCTAGATAATGCCCCTTTCAATTGTTTCTCCTGTTTCTAAAAGAAACATGTAAGAAAATACTGGCAAGACACTTATATAGATAATGAATTTATGGACATAATCGATTGGCATTCCAGTTTAAGCCAGAGTTTGCAGTGATAAGCAAATGCTCCCCCCATCATATAATACAGAACAACTCAACTGAAGGCAGTGAAATCTGTATCAGTCACAATTCTCCAGTCACTGTAGAATTACAAAATAAATTGTTCAAAATGCTAAGGTTGCAACATCCATGAAAAACAGGTTAATTATGTCCTCATAATTAAATCTAAATTTCCTGTTCATTTGTTCTGGATTTTTAAATTTGAATGAAACACATTTTATCATTCATGTTATGTAGACAAGTTCTCTCAGGGGTCTTACTGATGGCTAGAAGAGAAATCAAGTTTTGAAAAATTACTCATTAACTTTTGTTTAAAAGGAAATATATGTGAAATACTCCAAAACTGTAATTTCCCCTGCCAATTTAAGTAGGGGCAAAACAGATTTTCAAAAAGAGCCACCTTCCCAGAGAACTGGGGGTGTGGCATTCAGACAGCTGCATACCCCCAGTCCACCAGGAAGCTGCACAGCTCACTGCACATGCAGCTGATCCATGGTGTTTTAGTGGTGCAGCATTTACACAGACTGCACTGAAGAAACACTGAAAGAACGCTGCTGCAGCAGCAATGGCATCCTTTCCCAGGCACAAAAAGGAGTGGCTTTCTGTTTCTCTTTTTTGTGTCAGGAAAAGGTCGGGTTGGGGGCATGGAATATAGTAGCCCAGGCCCCAACCCAGCGAGCAAAGGGTTGGCAGCAAGCCGTTCCTTACCTGCCATCTGTTTCACACCTTGGTTTCTTTTTTTTAAAATGACCCATTACATTAACTAATTGAATGCAAAGTAGGACTATGCATAGGTTGCTCAACCTATTATGCTTAAAGCTCTCTAGAGATCATTTAAAAACCACTATTCTTAGTAAATCAGAAATTTATACTACAAGACATGACTCATGAATGAGTATTATGTGTGGTAGCAAATCAAGGAATGGGCTTTCATTGTGTGGATCTATATTACACCAAGCAAGACTCATCTTTGCCAAGTTAATGCCTCTAATTTTTCTCAAGCTGTATGATGTCAGATAGAAAATACAGGTATGTACTTGATGCCTGTTTAGGAGTGGTTATGTTCCTTTAAAACATTTGAGATGTACTGTATAAAGTGTGTGGAAAGCCACTGCATGGTGGTAACAATGTTCGAGTCAGCTAAACCCAAATTTAAATAGACCAACTATCCAGGTGAAGATTACAAGGATTACAAATTTGTTACAGTGGATTCACTGGTGAGTAGTCTCTTTCTAGGAAATATTGAAAGTTCTGGTTGTGACCTCCAAAAGGTCTATACGATCTGGGACCAGACTATTTGAAAAATTGCATTTTCTCTTATGAATTCAGTACTTAAGATGGGGACATAAGAGTGGGACTTCTCAGTGACTGTTCCCAAATTTTTGAACTCTCTACAAGAGGGCCCAGGTTTGCTCCCTCTGTACTATCCTTTCATGAGAAGACAAAAGGGCAGTACAGACTGCCCAGAAGGGGCGGTCTGTAGCTGCCGCAGGAAGTGGCTAGATAGAAGTGGCGAGGAAGCAAACTGCTGCTTCCCCGCGGCCTCAAAATGGGGTGCAGCAGGTGCCCTGGGCATCTGCTGCACCCCACTTCCAGAGGCGGTGCTGAGGAGAGAAAGGGGCCCCTGCCGGGGCCCCTTTCTCCCTGAGGGTTTGATGCGCCCATTTGAAGGCCATGTCAAACACCTGGTGCAAAAAAGGAGCTCAGTGAACTCCTTTTTTGCACCACGGGAAGGGCGAACTTCGCGCCCTCTCACAGCATGAAGTCGTCATGATGCACACAGAATTTCTAAACCCTGCGTGCACCATGACGACATCATGGCGCGCCTGTATGGATGCCGCCATTTTTAAATGGAGGCACCCATACTCTTTAGGGTTAGGGAAGGTGTGCACGCTGCGCCCTCCCTAACCCTAAAGGCGCCCTTATCACGGCTCTTTGTGCCCGTCTAGATCGGGCCAACAACATTTTTTTAAATTGAGGCAAGCTTTCAATTCATAATCTGCTCAGAGGCTAATTCTCTGATCAGAGGCTAATTCTCGTGATTCTAATTACTGGCTGTGGAGAAGAAAATATATTGTATTGGAGAAGAAAATAACCTTAGTAAGGGAATGTGTTGCTTTTACAAGTCAAAGACAGAAATGAAATGCTTAATGTTCATATAGAGTCTAGCCACCATGACCACAAAGAGAGGATTCCAGTCCTGTTTTTTTTTTCCAGGTGTGCCTCCAAATGTTTGCCAGAGGTAGATCTGAGTGATGGGTGGGGATCACCAGTGAGTAACTGTGGGCTAGTTGACCAAGTAAGCACATCTGGGGTAGAGTGATGGCTTTGGGCCAAGTAGGAAATGGGCTCCTGGCTATGCATAAAGGGGGGAGTCCAAATAAGATAAATATATAATAATAAATAAAACTTTATTTATATACCGCCCTTCCTATGATCAGGGCGGTGCACAACATATGCAAATTAAAAACATTACAACAATAGACAAAACAATGTTAATATCCATATAACATTACAGTAGCAGTATGCCAGTATAAAGGGAATATGCCAGGCCTGGTCGCAACAGGGGAGAGGGGAGTCACAGTAAAAGAGAGACTATCAGGGGTATGCTTGTCCAAATAAATATGTTTTTAATCCCTTTTTAAAGGAAGTGAGGGAGGTGGCCAGACGGAGCTCAGTGGGCAACGAGTTCCAGAGGCTGGGGGCCGAGATGGAGAACGCTCTCTTCATGGTAGTTGATAATTTAGCCTCTGGAACTCTAAGTAACTGTTGCCCTGTAAATCTAAGTGTGCAGGGCGGATTATGTGGGGAGAGGCGGTCCTTCAGGTACTCTGGGCCCAAGACATTTAGGGCTTTATAGGTGATAATCAGCACTTTGTACTGAGCCCGGAAGCGAATAGGCAGCCAGTGAAGATCTTTCAGTATTGGTGTTATATGGGAGGCCCTGGGAGCGCCAGTGACCAACCGTGCTGCCATATTCTGCACTAATTGCAGCTTCCGAGTGTGATACAAAGGCTGCCCCATGTAGAGCACATTACAGAAATCCAACCGAGAGGTTACCAGAGCGTGTACTACAGTTTCAAGGTCCCTCCGATCCAAGTAGGGGCGCGGCTGGCGTATCAGCCAAAGCTGGAAACAGGTGCTCCTGACCGTCGCATCCACCTGAGAAGTAAGATGGAGCGACGAATCAAGGAGCACCCCCAAGCTGCGTACAGTGTCCATTACGGGAAGCGTGACCCCGTTCAGGACAGGTGGAATCACCTCCATCCCTGGGCCGGGAGAAGCTATCACGAGTACTTCCGTTTTCTCTGGATTCAGGCTGAGTCTGTTTTCCCTCATCCAGTCCATTACCGATTCCAGACAGGCCACGAGAGGAGCGACGCCATCCCTGGTCACAGCGTCAGTCGGAGACATAGAGAAGACTATTTGGGTGTCATCAGTGTACTGATAACCCCACACTGTTTTTCTCTCCCTCCCCTCCTTTCCTGATTTCCTGTGGGATGGGAAAAGTGTCGAGAAACACATTACCCAGGAGCACCTCTCCTAGATGCATATGTATACAGTGCTCTGGGTGGCTAGGAAGGTTGGAAGATGACTGGGATCAGGGAAAGAGTGAAGTGGCTGATTGGCATGATGGTTAATAGAAGATTATCCCCAGTGCCTGGAAAAACTTGGAGCCTGGTTCAGTAGCAGATGGGAAGACCTTCTTTTGCTCATGCAGTCAAAAAGAAAATACATGTACAACACAGTTGGGACCTGGATCCCCTTCTGTATTACTGAGACTCCAAGTTCTTCCCACATTGGCTCTGTTGGGCAATCAAGGACCATTATACCAACTGCCAACCACATGGGTTAATCCTACATATTTTTCTTCCTGAAGTGAACTATCCACTTGAACATATAGAAATCCATCCATAGTTCCTCACTAGCCAAAAATGTTCCTAGTTCAAGTGATAGAGTTCCTAATATGCAGAAACAACCTTAAGACTCCCCACATGGTCCCTCTACTTCCCGTACTATTTTGAAATGGCTCCTGCAGAGAAAGAGATACTTATAACTGTAGAGGAAGAAATGAAAGATGGTATAGAGATTAACAATAAAGGACTGAATTTGGGATCCATCTGAAGCACTGCCCAGAAGTTCGGACTAAAATATATCATGCATGGCTTTATCTTTATTTCACCCATACTGACAGAAAAACAGCAGCATGCAATAATAAATCATACAGTGGATCCTTGGTACCTGCTGGGATTTGGTTCAAGGAACATGGATACTAAAATCCGTGGATGCTCACCTCCCAGAAAATATAATGGGGAGGTAAAATGCTGTCCCTTATATAAAAATATCAAAATCAATATTTGCTTTTGGAAATTTAGATATTTTGAATATTTTCAAGATGTGGATGGTTGAATCCATGGATAAAGAATCTATGGATACAGAGGGACAACTGTACATTGTGTAGCTCACTTTAACAGCATTCCCTGCTAAATATTTCTAACAAGCAACTGAGTTCAACCAGTGTGGCTGTAAATGCCGGTTTGCATCTGATGCAGAAATCCCACAATATTTAAACTCAAAAGACCCAGGAGAAACAGAACTGTACATAATGTGATTATTGTTCAACAATATGCATTTCTGTGACTCACTTAATCTCAAAGTCTTGTCAGGAAAATGCATCTCATGCTGCGGTTCAGGCATTAATTTTAGTTAGAAACCAAAATAAATCTTAAAATAGTATTAGTGAATGGAAGACTTTCTTGTACAGAAATTGAAGGAATGGCTCATATTTTGAATTATTGCCAGCTGTGTATGTTGAATAATACTTTACCTATTAAGACATGTTGACATAGACTGACCTTTAGGGGAGATAGCGCCTGTTTACTTCACCCATATTCCTGGCAAACTAGACTAAACAAAGTTAAGAAAAGGAGGGGGTTTGCAACGAGGGAGAAACTACTAAACAAAGGACAGAGGATTGAACTAACGAGGACGGGAGGAGGGGACAACGAGGACGGGCGGACGGGACGATGAGGATGGGAGGAGGGGGCGACGAGGACGGGCGGAGGGGGCGATGAGGACGGGAGGACGAGATTATGTGGAAATATTTATATTAAGGGATAAATATACGAAAAGAAAATATAGAGTAAAAGAGCTCACCCCTGCAAAGTAAGGTAAAGTGGTATCAGCGCCTTAACGGAAGTGACATCGGGCGTAAAGCAAAGGACTGTGGGTGGTGTAGTTTCTGGAAAATTAATTGAACCGGAAGTGACGTAAAATCATAGAGTTAAGAACGGAAGGGAAAACGCCGGAGAGGGACAACAGGAAATATGAAGACTCCTGGGAAGTGTAGTCTCGACGGGACTTTTCTTTTTTCCTTTCTCTTTATCTTCTCCGCTTCGTTAAGGACGGGAACTTAAAAAGCGGAGCAACGAGACATTAAGAAGAAGGATATTAAAAAGCCAAAACAGACAACAGATCCACAAACACTTAAAAGGCAAAATTAAATTTGTAACATAAGATTGATGAATTAGATAAAAAATTAATTAACTAGAATTACGGTTTTAAATAACGATTTTATTTGTTGGTCATATGTATAGAATAAATGGGACACAATATTTGTGGAATAAGGGCTATTGATTGACAGGAAAATTAGAAATAGTTTAAAAATTAATGTAGGATATTTAATTCATAATTTGTTGAAATAATTAACTTGAATTATATGAACTGAATTAACTGAATTAATTAAATTACTTAATTAACTAATCAATTGGGAAATATTATATTGGCTTAACTGGAATAATTAAGAGACTCTAAAGAAGGACTCTGTGAATTTACTCATTGTATGATAGTTGATATAGAATCATTTGATACTAACCTGACTGAATTTACTGTGGATGTATGATTGATTGACTGTAAAATAAGAAGTTATTACTAAGAAATAATTGTAACAAAGGTTAAGATTGCTTACAAAGAAAGGTTATCGCAAGATGACGGGGAAAGGGAACCCGACACAGAAGCCCCAGCAGCTCCCACCAAGACGCCCATAGACAGAGAAACCAGACTAGAACATAGCTATATTGGAAGAAATAAGGAAACTAAGAAATGACCTGAATGATACAAGAACAGAAATGAAACAAGAAATGAGAGAATTCAAAAAAGAAATTCGACAAGAGATAAGATCTGATTTAAAGGAGATAAACCAATCGGTAGAGAAATTATCAACAGAGATTGTTAAGGCCAAACAAAGGATAAGCAAATTGGAAATACAATCAGAAAAAGCTGAGGAAGAATTAAAAGAGATCAGAGGAAGGAAAGAAGAGGAATTGGACGAAAGAGCTATCTGGGAACTAAAATTTAGAGAAAAATGTGTGAAGATAAGAGGCCTTCCAGAAGAAAAGGATGAAGATCTGATGAATGTGATGGTACCACTACTGGCAGAATGCTTAGATTTTGACAACACATCGATGGAATACGAAATTGATAGATTATTTCGAATAAACTCTCCTGTGGCTACACAACAGAACCTGCCGAGAGACGTAATAGTATATTTTTTACATCGGCGGATAAGAGACAATTTGCTTCAAAGACACAATGAAGCCCCCATAGAATATCAGGGGATAACGTTGAAAATTTTCAAAGATGTCCCGGCCAGACTACTGGGCAAAAGAAGAGAATATCAATTTTTAATTTTACAATTAAAGCAGGAAGACATACCCTATAGATGGGAAATACCAGAAGGACTATCATTTTGGTATAAAAGAAAGAAAATAAGAATAACTAATCTAGAGGAGGCAAGAAAATTTGAGGAAAAATTGAAAAGCAAGACAAAAGAAGACCAAAAACAGGAGGAAGACTTAAGAAAAGAAAAAGAAGATAAAGAGGAATCAAAACAAAAAGTTGGGAAAAAGACTAAAATACAACCGTTACAGGTATCAACCAGAAGAATAAGGAAAGGAGAAGAGAGTTTAAAAGGGAAATACGGGACAGAGGAGGAAATTATACAACCAGATGTAACAGCTGATACAATGGATGAACAACTAGAAGGAGCAATAGGAGGAATAGAACAGGAAGAGGACTTACAGGAAGAAGAAAAAACAACAACAGACCAAGAGGACGAAGAAGGAGAGATAGAAGAAGCATAAGGACAGAAATAGTAAGGATTTATTAATTTAAAAACATTAGAGATGGAACAGATTAAAATATTAACATGGAACGTTCAAGGGATGAATACACCCCAGAAGAGGAAAAAAATCTTTCATACATTACAGAAATTAAAACTAGATATAATTTGCTTAGAAGAAACGAGAATAAGGAAAAAAGACATCAAACATTTCAGAAACTCCCGATTAGGCCTAGAATTTGTTTCCGCCTCACAAAGTTAAAAAAAAGGGAGTGGTGATTTATGTCAATGCAAAATATGAAACCAAAGAAATTATGAACGACCCAAAAGGAAATTTTGTAGCGATAGAAGTCCTGATAGAAAACGAAAAATATCTATGTATAGGGGTGTATGGCCCTTTGGAAAATAAAGGACATTTCTATAAAAATATGATGGAGAACTTAAAAGAAGTAAACCACACAAATTTAATTTTAATGGGAGACTGGAATGGAGTTTTAGATCCCTCATTGGATAGAACCTCAGGGAAAAAACTCAAAAAGAAAAATCAGGGAAAACTACCTAAAGAATTCTTTGAAATTATGGACATTATGGAATTACAAGAAGCCTGGAGATTCAAATACGGAAATGCGAAAGATTACACTTTTTACTCAAATAGACACAAATCATGGTCCAGAATAGACTTTTTTCTCTTCTCGCTGCATCTCTGTCTGAAAATCAAAAATATAGACATACTTCCCAAGACATGGTCAGATCACAATTCGGTTCTGATGAAATTAAATTTACGAAAGAAGAAAGATTACAACTGGAGATTAAATACTAATATATTGCTAAATACCAAAGTAACTAAAGATATTGCAAAGGAGATAAGCTACTATTTTAAAGAAAACATGGAGAACGAAGTTGCAATAGAAACAGTTTGGGACTTTTTTAAGGCGGTGATAAGAGATTTTATGATGAAGAAATCCTTGGAGATCAAAAATAAGATGGGGAATAATATAGATAAAATCAAAGTCGAGATTATGAAAAGAGAGAATGATCTCAAGAGAAGCCCCCAAGATGAAAACAAAGTACAGGAGATTCGCCTTCTACAAACTCAATTATCTCAATTGACTATGTCAGAGATAGAAAATAAGATAAGATATACAAAGCAAAAATACTTTGAATATGCGAATAAACCGGGGAGAATGCTTGCATATCTACTGAGAAAGGAAAGAACTAAAAGAACAGTTACGAAAATCAAATTAGGAGATCAATATATCTCAGATCTGGACGGAATCAAAAAAGTCTTTTGGGATTATTACTCAAAACTTTATAAAGGTATAACGATCAATAAGGGAAAAGTAGATTCATATCTACAAAGTAACAAAATTATGAGATTTACAGAAAATCAAAAAGAGAAAATAAACAGACAGATAACAAAAGAAGAGATACTTAGAGCTATAAAAAGAGGGAAGAATGGAAAGTCTCCTGGACCAGATGGCTTACCTTATGAATTCTACAAGACATTTCTCACACAAATATTGGAGCCGCTTCAAAAAACAATGAATAACATTTTAGAGGGTGATATACCTCCCTCCTGGAGATCATCAAAGAGAGCAAAGATCATCAAAGAGAGCAAAGACTTGACTGATGTAAGAAACTATAGACCCATATCATTGTTAAATGCTGATTATAAATTGTTCACTTCTATAATAGCGGAAAGATTTAAAGAAATTCTTAAGGATTACATACACGACGATCAGAAAGGTTTTCTACCCAGAAGATTAATTAAGGATAATATAAGGACAATACTAAATTTGGTAGAATATCATGAAAAGAATATAGATAAACAACTATTATTGATATTTCTTGACGCAGAGAAGGCATTCGACAAAATTAACTGGACTTTTATGAAAAGAACACTGGAAGAGATGGATGTGGGCCCAAATTTTATGTCTTGGATAAACAAAATATATAATACTCAAGAGGCACAAGTAATAGTAAACGGACTTCGATCTGATACCTTCAAAATTCATTCAGGTGTTCGGCAAGGTTGCCCTTTATCTCCTTTATTATTCTTGATATCCTGTGAAGTTCTATTGGAACGAATCAGGAAGGAAAAAAATCTAAGAGGAGTGAAAATTAAAGAATGGGAGTATAAGGTAAATGCCTATGCAGATGACCTGGTGATATCGATGAGTGAACCATTAGAAGATATAGATACACTAATGAAGATATTGACGGACTATGGAGAGGTAGCTGGCTTTACAGTGAATAAAAATAAAACTCAACTATTATCGATGAACTTACAAGATAAAGAAGACCAACAGATAGCCAATAAAACAGGATTTCAACTAAATAAAAAAGTCAAGTACCTGGGCATAGAAGTAACCACAAAAAATACTAATTTGTTTAAAACAATTATAAAAAAACTTGGTCGGAAATTAGAAAGGATATGAACAAATGGCAAAATTTAAACTTATCATGGATGGGAAGAATCTCAGTGGTGAAAATGATGATTTTATCTAAAATGATGTTTTTATTTCAAAATCTTCCTATCATCACAAACGAGATACCCTTCAAGAAATGGAACAAAGATATAACTAAATTCATCTGGAACAAGAGGAAACCAAGGATCAAGATGAAATTACTAAATGACACAATTGAAAGAGGAGGACTTTCATTACCTAACTTTAAATTATATTATCAGGCTTCGGTTTTAACCTGGGTTAATGACTGGATAAGACTAAAAAAATTAAAGATTCTGAACCTGGAAGGCGCAGGACTAATATATGGTTGGCATGGTTATCTCCTTTATGATAAAGTTAAAATTAATAGGGAATTCAATAATCATTTTATAAGAAAATCCTTAATAAATGTCTGGACTAAATATAAAAACAATTGGACATCAAAAATACCATTATGGGTATCGATTAATGAAGCATTTTTTAAAAGTGAAAAGATGAAATGTACGAATTGGCCAACATATGAAGACATCACAAAGATTGAGAATGGACAAAGAAGAATGAAAACAGAAACGGAATTAACTGAAGAAGACTACAAATGTAACTGGTTTCTTTATCGACGCTTAAAAGAAAGATTTCTCACAGACCAGAAAACGCAAGGTATAGATAAAGATTGTGCAGAATTTGAAACGATAATAAAGGAGGAGGGTAATAAGGAAATTGCCCGTCTATACAAATTGCTATTAAGATACGACTTAGAGTCTGAGACAGTGAAAAAATGCATGATAGAATGGGCCAGAGATATGGGACAAACCATCCCATTAGAACAGTGGGAAAAAAATTGGAAAAGAAGATTTAAATATACCCCTAACTACGGCTTAAAGGAAAACATGATTAAAATGCAATATAGATGGCATTTAACCCCCTACATTATGGCAAAAATGGATAAAAAATGCAATAATAAATGCTGGAAATGTCTCAACGAAGTAGGAACATATTACCACTGTTGGTGGACGTGTAAAAAAGCAAAGGAATTCTGGACAGAGTTACACAGTAAGATTTGTGAGATTTTAAAGATCAACATACCGAAAGACCCTAAATTATATTTACTGAATATGATTGAACAAAGAGATGTAGAAAAGAATTATGGGAAATTGTTATACTATATGGTGAGTGCAGCCAGAATTTTGTACGCTAGTAGATGGAAGGGCGATGAAATTCCTACGATGGAACAATGGACTAATAAGGTATTTGAACTTATGGAAATGGACGAACTCACGATAAGATTAAAAGATAAACCAAGAGAACAATTTCTTAAGACCTGGGAACCTTTTATAAATTATATCCGAGAGACTAAGGGTGCATCTTTGGTATTAATATATGAATAATAGAGTTAAAATTACAAAGGAAACAAGTTACATGATAAACATAGTATATTATTTCTTTTATTCTTGTTAATAATGTTTAATTAAATAATGAAAAGATAAGGAGACAGTCAGACAGAAGTTAAAAAATGTCGGATTAATTTATTCAAAGGTACAAAAACAATTTAAATTCTGTTAAATCATAAAGAGAGGAAATATTACAAACGATAAGTAACAGAGAAGAAAATATATATTTTTTTTCAACAATTGGGAGGTTTAACAAAGGAAGTAAAGAGTAAATTTGGAAACAGGTATATAAAATGATTGGATTGTTAAAACTCTGTATGTATATTCTTGTTTCTTTTTTTTATTTTTCAAAAAACCAATAAAAATTATTTTTTTAAAAAAGAGTAGAACACCTTCAGCAACTTGTAAAATATTTTATAAATCCAGAACTAGCTGGCATCCTGAAAATGCATGAGTGCACCCTTCACTTTCTCCGATGTAAGTAACCAGTGTGTGTGTGTGGGGGGGGGGGGGGGGGTATTCTGAACCCAGAACCAAACAGGATTAATTTGGACAGATATAGGAGATTTCCAATTTGAGTTGGGGCTCCTACAAATAAGACAACATTCAAATTTGAACCTTTCTGAAGACCAGCAATGGATTTATTGTGTTTCCAAAGATGGATACATTTCTCCCCAGTTCTCCATCTGTACTCTCTCACACACACCATCAGGATGTGGAGTGGGGAATAAGAAAGACACATATATCATTTTGCAACTGAAAGAGCTCTAACTTCTACACTAAATGTTTGTTTTTTGTTTTATTTATTTTTTAAACTGGAGCTACCAGTACTTGCAGGGAGAGATGCTGAAGTGATATAATGAAGACCTGGTCTTACATTCACAACTCTTCCATCATTTTCTCCACCAAAAACAGGAATATTACAAGTCTCATGGGTGTATTCTGGGGAGCTTGCTTGGGAAATTCCAACTGTTCATGTACTACTGATTTTGCCATAGCATTGTATAAATCCCTCACCTAGCCTGCCTTGTTTCATTTTCTGTGACTTTGATTGCACTTGAGCAGAAAACAACAAAAGTTTAAAACTGCTGTTAATTCATCAAAACTACCTAGCCCCTGCAGTCATCCTTCAGAAATTTTACAAATACAGTCTCACCTTTGAACTCGCAGGGGATCCGTTCTGCCCCCCCCCCCCGCAAGTTCGAAATCTTGTACATATTCAAGCCCCATAGACTTAAATGGGGCATGTGTGGCATGCACCCTATTACATTTAATAGCGTTCACCAAGTCATTGGTGAACCAAGTCACCAAGTTCATTTCCAAGTCTGCACATTTCAAGTCCACAGACTTGGAGGGGTGACTTCAGGTCACCACTAAGATATGTGTGATTTCTAGACAATCTATCAGCCATTCTTTGAGAAAAACAACAACACTTAAAGACACATAGTACAATACCCTTTCAGCTATTTTCTTGGTATTTGATAGACATAATTCATTCTTAAGGAGCTATTATGGCTAAGAATTGCAGCATGGTTATGACAGCATAAATCTGCCTCAGGTATTTCAATATTAGTAGCTTGAGCATATCAGAAACACATTGGCGTGGTACAGATGGACCAAAAGGGCCATCCTCATGCCGTGATTAGGGCTAGGGAGCATGCAGCATTAGGTACGCTCCCCAGCCTTAGCAGGTAACTATGCCTGCATCGTTACGTAATGCCGTTTAGATGGTGTGCATAATGACACTGTCACAACTGCGTAGCTTCCATACGGAGCTGTGCAGTTGCAACAGTGTAAAGGTGCCCCATGACACATTTTCTGTTTAGAACATTGCAACTGCAACACTAAAAGGGAGTGGGGTTTTCCTGCTCCTTTTTTGCTGTGCACCTTCGCTGCAGTGTCTAGCTGTTGCGCCAAAAGTCTGCAGCAAAAAATGGAGGTTCAGACCGCCCTTTTTGGGCAGTCTGTAAAGCCCCATTGACACATAAGACTAGTTTCTTTCTTTTTTTTTCCCTTCTCTTTGTTCATGAAATTTGGGCTTGTAAATGAATGGAATGCACAGTTCTGCTACCTTACCATGGTTTCAGCAAATCTTTTTTTTAAATGGTATTCAGGAACATTATGGGCTGCTGGGAGCCACTCTATGACCAGGCTTATATTGGAGAAGAAAATAATTGAATTGGAAGCACAAGAAGAAACATCGCTGCCACAAGTACATGAAAAAAAAACCCTCTTAGTGCATTTAAAAAATGCAGTTTTAATTAACCTGTTTTAAATTGATTAACCAACAATTGCATTTCCAGTAACTGCTTTTCACAGACAATGCTGTCAAAACAAACAAGAGATTAATACAGACAATGTAGTGACTCATAATCATACAGAATGTGTGCTCCAAGGAAGAGGATGCTATGACTCCATTCTTAATTCCTCTCACTGTGTAGGCGTTTTAGATCAGAAACAGATGCTAAATCTCATGGCTGCTGCAATATTGAAGGCAGACTATAAAGTGAAGGTGTCAAATAGGATCAGATTGCTTTGAGTGCATGTGTAAGCACATGTCCATGTCAGATATAAGAAAAATATACTTATGTCTGTGTATCTCTGTGAGTAGGCTGCCAGCCCGGTTTGGTATCAGTCCTTTTCTCTGCAGAGGCACACATGCAGTTTTAGGCAACATACATTAATATAAACATTTATTAAGGGCATAGAAGGTACATGGGAATTCTCCCATCTGAAATGCAGTAGATGACTGAACTAATGATAGTGTTATTTTCACTGTGTACAGTGGGCCCTTGGCATCCACTGGGGTTTGGTTCCATGGACCATGGATGCTTAAGTTCCATTATATACAATGGTGTAGTAAAATGGTGCCCTTTATATAAAATGGCAATCAAGGTTTCTTTTTTGGAATTTATTTAGTTTAAAAATATATATTTTCAAGCTGTGGATGGTTGAATCCATGAATGCAGAATCTGTGGATATGGTGGGCTACTATACATACAGTACATCAGGGTTTTTGGGTTTTTTAGAGGTATTGGTGTAAATGCCTGTGTTTTAATGATTATTAAAAACTGTAAGTAAATCAAGCTTAGAATATTTTGGAATTTAGCCTCTTTGTCAAAAAGACAACACAACTGCTGAATGCTGAAAGCACTGAATATGTTACAGGCATATTCAGGCTATTTTCTCAACATGTGTTCAATGAAGGAAATGGAAAGGCTGAAAGCTTACAGTAGTTCAGCATTCTTACACCAACTGTGACTCATCTTGGAAAAAAAAGTATATTGCAAACATCCAGGTCAAAAGGAGAATAGCCACCTAAATAACTGTTTTTACCTATACAGAGAACAAAATTATGGGGGGGAAAAACTGCTGCTGTCTTCTGAATATTGACAATATGTGGCAGATGACTGTGTATGCAACATATGTATTTGCATACGTACAGAGCCACATAAATACACACCCAGTATTTATTCTGTAAATGGAAATTCCTGTTCTTGACCCAGTCAACTTAAAGGAGACAAGGAAATGGCATGGTGATTAAAAGAAGATTAGAAATAAAGCAGAAAGAAGAAAGCTGTTCATAAATATCTGAGGGGTTGTTGACTCTAACAGGTTTTTTTTATGCACAGGACCACACTTCCTCAGTGGAAGAAATATTACCTGCTACACTGATGCAGTTTAAGGCTATCAAGTGCATGTTAATGAGGAAAAGGGTGCAAGGGAAACACTTCATAAAATTTGGCCTCACATTGGATCACAAGATTATTAAAAATTAGATATGTCTGAAAACACAATGGACTCAGCTCTGCATCTGCTCAGTGCAAATATCCACATGTGAGCCATATGCTATGCTGAGCCATAAACCATCCCCTTGCCTTATTTTGAAGCTCTGAAGCCACTTCACACAGCCATTCCTTGTTTCCCAACAAATAAGTTGGATCAGAGAAGCATCTGGCTACAACCCCCATAGCCAGATGTGTATGATGACATCATTGCTGAGATTTGCAGGGGTCTTCTGGGGGCCTTTACACTTCTAGAATCATTGTGTGTCTGGTTATGGGGGATTTTGCCAGATGCTTCTCCACTCTTTCTTGCTTCCCATGAAGCACAGAATGGCTACATGAGGCAGGGTCAAGGTTGTAGAGTAGGCCAATAGTGGGGCTTTGGGCAGAGAGGATGGGAATACCAGCCACCACTTCCAGCAACTGAAAAAGGACATTCCCGTGTGTATGGGACCTTATGTGTATGGCTGTGCTTACCTGAATTCTGGCCAATAACCGGGAAGCATCCCCTATCAAGTGGCCCACAACAGCATCCCCTATCAAGTGGCCCTTCTCTGTAGTAGGCAGAATGGATTGGATATGAATTGAGTAGACCTGGATTCAAACAGAAAACAGGAAGCTCATGGGGGTACTTTGGTGTAGTCATGTCATCTTACACTTAAGTTGTGAAATAAAAGGAGGTAGGGAAAGGAATCAGATATATTAACCATGAAATCCTTGGGTAAGGCCATGAGAAAAATGAAATATATTTATGATAGTAATGTTTGATAATGTACACAACTGGAGACTGGCCTCCATGTGTGTTGTTTCTTTAGTTCCCTTCTTGAGTGAATGATATGTAGTTAGCTTGATGTGATTCCTGGCAACAGGGCTGAATGACTAGTCCTTGCCCCAAGAATGGATACAGCTGCCATGGGGCAACTAGTAGTGTGCCCAACATAGCCCTGTTCCCATTCATCATATGGTGCCTCTTTTTATGGTTGACATGCAAAAGTGGGCTTTTGCTAAACAAGGACTGAGGAAAAGAGAGAAAAGCTGTGTTTCTTCTTGAGATTTCAATAACTCCTCTTTCCAAATATCTTCCACTGATGCCAGATATTTAATCCATATCCCTTTAAGAAAATATCAAGCACCTTTGTGATAAAGAAAGGGAAGGGGGAGTGTAAATGATACAGCACAGCAAAGAACTATTTGTCTTTGATCAACTGCCTTTAAAAGGATATTCAAAGAATTATGACACTTAGTATGTCGGCTGATTCAACTTCCCAAAAACAGAGAATCAGTCAGCCTATGACAGAATAAGACCTCAATATCATGAGAAATTCATATGAAATCATAAATTACTACCCTTCTTCAACAGAAGTAAATGAACCTTTCATTGTGATATGCAGATAGAATGTCACTGTGAATAAATATAGACACACAAACATTTTTAAAATGCTTCAACAGTCAATTTTGTTTTCACACTATGAATGGCAAATATCTGAGACAAATGCTGATAAAGTAGACCCCAAGAGAGAAATTTAATGAGCATACAGCCCACTGGTACAAAACATTTGACTATTATTTTTCAGACACTGCATGCAATGATGTTTTCTTATTGCATGTTTGTTAAAATTATAGCATCTTATTTCAGAAACCAAGCTCTCACAGGGACCCACAATAGATATTAAGTGATATCAGCTTATTTTTTAAAAATGTACACAGAGAACTTTTTTGTCTACTATGGATGTGATCTGTTTCTTAGTGAGAGAGACTGCATAGCCTACCTAATTACACATACATAACTAAAGACCCTATTGCATGGGGCTAAAACCCTGGCTTACCTTTCCCAAATTCAGTCATAATTTGGGAGGCAGCCAGGGTTTACTGCAAATAAATTGCCACCAAATTGCTGCCTGGGTCCAGCCCAAGTCCTGTAAGCTGCTTCAGTGGCCATTTTTAGAAGTCAGAAACTTCTAAAGACAATAGAATTACTGTTTAATATCCTTCCTGGTGCCACTGATGCATGTACACACACAAAGAGGTTAGGTGTTTTCATATGGATTCCCAAGACAAAGTATCCACAAGGATTCTAGATGGAGATGTCCTAACAATGTGAACAACTTTTCAAGTACACTAAGATACAAACATTTTGCAAAGCTCCCTCTATTCTGTGTAATGTTTTTCTTACAACTTCTCTTTGCATGCTAGTTATTTATTGTTATTTGTTTATTCAGAGTATTTATACCCCACACTTCAGCAACAAAGGCTCTCAGGGTGGCTCACAAGTTGTTAATCAGACAGTTCTCTGCCAGTGGCATTCCTACACCAGGTGGTACCCAATGTATGTGTGTGTCTGTGTGTGTGTGTGTATGTGAGGGGGGACTAGTATTACTCCCCCTTTCTGGCTGTGTCACCCAGTGTAGCCTGCACACACACACACACACACACACACACATGTGATGCTACTGTTCCCTGCCACCAGGCTTACAATCTAAATAAGAAAAGCGAAAGGGAATAGCAGTGGATTAGAGGCTTTCCTTTAATTTTTTCTGTGAATATCTGGTCTCTGCTGAACTGCTCAAAACAGGCTATAGGAAGAGTCCCCTTGTGTCAAAAAATAGGTACTTGAACAGAGGCGCTTTCATTTACACTTGTCCCTTTTCAAAAACCTGTGGCATCCCTATGTCACAATATAGAGAATACATTCAACCCACTAAATCTATACACAAAGTGCAGAATTGTTACTTATTGTAAGATATGTTATTTGCGATAAGATTAAAATTTCTCTTTTGTCATTCCTGGCTTTGATAAATCTGTGCCAATGGTTTATTTATTTATTACAGATTCAGCTTATTAGTTTAAAGAAAAGAAAAGAAACTGAGGGCCTCTACACACGGGGGTGGGTGGGGTGGGTGGGCTCAATGCTGTCCCTTTGAGTCTTGGATGGAGTCCGCGGCAACCAGATGCCATGGCCTCTGGAAGGAGCAAAAAGAAGGCCCCAAAAAGGCCTTCTTTTTGCGTCCTGGAAGGGGTGTCATAAACACCATGGTGCAACATCATGATGCCTATTATGTGCAATGCCGTTTGGGTGCTGCACCCAGTGTGTGTCATCATGGCACATACTGTGTGGATGGGCGCACGCGATCATGGGGTCTAGGCTGCATGGTAAGGGCTTTGAGCATGTGGATGTTCAGCCCTTACTGTGCGTACAGGCTGGCATAAAGTGCCGGTCTGTACTGTCCCTGAGTTCCAAAACACATGCAGAAATAATCCAGTTTGAGACCACTTTAAGTGCCCTGGCTTAATGCTAGGGCTTTTTCTGTCAGAATACTCTGGTGCCACAATAAACTACAATTCACAGGATTCCCTAGCACTGAGTCAGGGCAGTTAAAGTGGTCTGAAACTGGATTATTTTTGCAGTATGTTTTAGACCTCACATTTCTTCTCATATCCAGTTTATATGAATTTTTAAAAAATCATATTTCCAAGTCTTAAATCCTGCTGTGAAACCTAAATTAACTAGCGTGCCGACGTTTTCCTTCAAATAATCTCAGATAATCAGGATTCCATTAGTATCTGAACTATTGCTTTCCTAGTTTCCTTTATTCATCCCTTTTGCTAGACTATTTCACTTGGCAATATGTCATACAAATGAATAACAGGCATTAAGATAGATATACTTCACACTAGTAGAGATGTTGAGTGGTCTGTGGAGTAGTTCCTAAAGGCAGACATAATATACACTGGTAAGAGATGTTATACACTACCATTGTGGGCAGAAGTGTGAAAGTTCTGTGAGACAGTAGCTTCTCAAGAAAGTAATCGCAAAGAAAAAGGCAATTATTAGCCAAACCAAATGAATTATCTGTCCCATGACATAGCCCCTTGAAAGGCCAATCCTATTCAAGGGTGAATATATAGAGTAATTTCCTTCAGAGCAAAGAGGTTATATTACTACTTTTCAGGGGATTGTGAACAGCACATCTGCCATATTGTTCTGGGCTTCATGCTCAGGAAAGAAATATCAAATGAGATTGAGAGAGGGTTCAAAGAAGGGCAAATGAAATGATGCAGTGCCCTCTGGAATATGACCTGTGAAGGAGGGAAGTCTCATTGCTGCTATCCAGTGTTTAAAAGACAACAAAGGGAGTAAAACAGGAGGTCCAGAATCAGAGGCAAAGGAATCAATATGTCACTGACTGGCTGGTACGTCTGGACATCTTAGTTCATGGCTAGAAACCTACATTGTTGAACTCCAATTCCCATCAGTCCTATCCAAATTGGTCAGTGATGAGATTCCATAGGATTTTGCCATGGCAATTAAAGTGTTTCCATGAAAGCCCAGTCTTTCAGAATCATAATGCTGTAATAGGATAGTGTGAAAGTTCTCCCAGGAGAACTGATGGTTCTCCACACACCTACCTTAGTTTCACTCACCCTGATCTTAGTCTAGAATAATGAAGTAAGTGCAGCATAAGCATAAACTCCTCCTAACCTGATAGAAATACTGAAGATGGGCTTTCATGGAAACATGAATCACACAGCCCCAGGCCAGCACTTAAAAAATGGATTGCTTGGGTCATACTGTTAAACACTTTTTCTGAAATGCATGCCAAATGAAAAGGAATAATTCATTATCCAAATGGTCCTGTTTGTACCTAAATGTTCCCTGAAGAATCTGCAGAAAATGGGGTTGCAAATGTCAAAAATTTAGTTCACTTTAAGTACATATGTTATTGCTTGTCTGGCTGACAAAGTGAAAAACTGATTTTATTGTATACCACCCCAAAATTGTATGATACAACGTGGAGTGTATTTACATAAATAGATAATGAAGAAAGAAAAATATGGATTTTGGAGCATTCCAGGCAGACACTGAGATCCAGTGTGATGTGGTAATTTGAGTTTTGGACTACAGCTCTGGAAACCAAGGTTTGAATCCCCATTCTGCCATGACAGCCCACTGGGAATCAAACACTGCCAGCAATAGATGAATGCTATGGTAAATATCATCTTGTTTGGTAAATATAATCTTTCTACTTACTCCCTGCTGTGTTCCCGGCCAACTTCTCTATCCATCCATCTTTAGGTTATTCTAAATCCAATCAAAATTTTTGCTCTTCCAAAGTTAAAACCACAAGTTATTTTAGAATCGATTGTCAATTCTTTGGGAAGACTGTCGGGTCTTTATTACGCTGCAGGATGGCACCCAAGTACCCCTTGAGGCAAAGAACTCAGGTATAAACATTTATTTCAAGGATTTATATCCTGCCTTTCTCCGACAATGGGATTCAAGGTGGATTATCAACCCCAGGCCCAGCTCCAACCCAAGTTCTAGCCTTCACTCACTGCTTCACTCTCAGATGCTGCCTGATCTACACTCAACTTTCCATGGAATCCTCTTCAAAATTGGTAAATATCACCCCTATACAATCCTAAGCCTCCGCTATCAATTTCCATACCTCTGTTATGGTTAATAATAATAATAATAATAATAATAATAATATTTATATCTTTTAGCCTTGTATGGTGTCTTGGATTGAATTGTTACTGTGTGCTTGTGTGGTATCTTGCATATTTCTAAGTAAAATCCTCTTTATTCATTAAGCTTGGAGTCCTCCTGCAGTTAGTACCGGTATACATTGGTGAAATTGAACCTCAAGATTACCCAACCTCTCACAGCTAATAAATCTCCCAGATATACTATTACTGTTAGTGGGAACCCCAAGTCCCCTACCTTTTGGGGTAACAATCTGAACAAACCTGCCAAGAAAACCGTGTGATTATGAGGTCACCATAAACTGAAAATGACTTCAAGGCACACAAGAACAATGGGCCAGTAGGTACCCTCATTAGTTTTCCCTGGCAGAAGTAGGAACAATAGCAGCAGTACTCTAACCAGATTATGTCTAGCTTTTTTTCAGTCGGCCCTCCATGTTCGTGGGCTAGATATCCAAGTATTGGAGCATCCACAGATGGCTCCACCACATTATTGTCATTGGTGGCATGGGCATTTAGCCACGCTGATGTGGTCATGTACACGTCAGAATCCATTGATGATGATGGGATTGGGGGGGGGGGGAGGGGTTAGAAACAGAACAAAATACCCAATGATATGGAGGGCCAGCTGTATGTCTAGTTGGAATTATGTTATGCCAAGAGCATTGTAGAAAGTTACGGTGATCAGAAATGACACTGCTTAGAACATTGAATTATAAAAAACGAAGGGATTATGCAGCAGGTGTCAATAGTTTGGAAATGTTACTTTGGAAACTACAACTCCCAGAATCAGTATCAACTGTGACCATAGTGACTGGACAATTCAGTGTTGCAGTTCAAAAAATAACTTTATCCATTGGTCAATAGATGGTATTCCTGGGGTGCTGAAATTAGAGGAGATTAGTGCCTGGCCAGGACAGGATTGGCATGGAACAGGGAAAAATAGGTGTTATCACACAGAAAATTGCTCCTGCACTGCCACCAAAATTGGGCAGCAGAGCACACCCGGGGGGACAGATGATGGTGAGGTGGCACCGCAGCAGCAATTTTCTTTGTGATAGCACCTGTCTTCCCCTGTTCTGCCCCGATCCCATCCCGTGCATGGCCAGGGCAAAAATGGCCATGCAATAATCTCCTCTAACTGTTGCCCAAGGATGCTGAATCAGTCCTGATAACAGCCTTACTTATAGCTGCTTAAACAAAGGCTTTCCTAGAACAAGTGTAGGTACAATGGGACCTTCCAGGTGATGCCAAATTGCAACTATCATTAGCTCTAGCCAGTATAAGCAGTGGTCAGGAGCTCTGGGAGTTGCTGTCTAATCACATCTAAAGGGTTGCATCATTTCCACTCAAGCCCTAGCAACTACTATCCCATATAGCCATCTAGCATGTCCTAACGTTTGGGGGTTTCTTTCCAGTGATAAAAATAAACTGGTTCCAGCCCAGTCAGTCATTTAAGAAAATTGATGATGCTCTCAAAACCTCAGGTAAGAGTGGGAGAAAAATGTGAAATAAGTGCATAACCAGCAACCACACACATTTTTGGACAACTGGAGGTGGCAGTCACTAGAAGCAGATTTTTCTTCATAGCTGGTTGATATTTAAACCCCAGCTTTGGTATTTAGGCCTTCAGAGAAATAAAAGCACACCACAAAATATGTGGCTGTTCACAACTGAAGTGGTGGCTCCAACTCCTCTCTAAAAATAACTATAGGTGACATATTCTTCAAGTGTGGCCCCCTCTGTAATCTCAGGGAGCAAAGAGCTTGCCAGCAGCCGTTTTAATTATTGGTTGTTCATCTTCATCCAGAGGGACTCCTCAGTTGTCATGGCAAATGCAAGGAGAAGCAATTATAAGGATCACTTATACAAGAACAGCCAAGAGTCATGCATACATTCTTTCGTCATAACAAGAAATTGCTCTAGGGTTTTTTGTTTTGTTTTATGAGTAAGTATTTAAATAAAAGTGACCAGTTTGTATGACAGCCTAATTCTAATATACCATACATACTCAACTATAAGTTGACTTCATGTATAAGTCGAGGGCAAATTTTGGGGCCAAAATTATGGATTTTGATCTGACCCATGGATAAGTCGAGGGTAAAATTTAGTGGCATGTAACAAAGGATCTAAAGAATGAAGCAAAGGAAAACAATGCCAGAAAACTTACAAAATTACAGTAGGCATCACTGTTTGTGATCACACTAAAGGCTGAATGGATAAGAGAATAGAAGGAGGTCAGTGAATCCAGGAAAGATTATCCTCTTGCTTTTCATCAGGGGATGGTTCCCTTTTTTATAGGCATTAAAGTACAGGACTTGCATTGACCCATGGAAAAGTCAATCCAGGTTTTTGGAGTCAATTTTTTGACTAAAATTTCTAGACTTATACATGAGTATATACAGTAGTTGTTAAGGAGTAGCATAGTGTAGGGGTTTGAATGTTGGAGTAAGACTCTGGAGACCAGGGTTCAAATCTCCACTCAGCCATAGAAACCCATTTGGTGATCTTTGGTGAGTCACCTACTGTCCACCCCAGAGAAGGGCAATGGCAAAGCCACTCTGATCAGATTTTGCCAAGAAAACCCCAGGTTTGCCTTAGCCTTGCCATAAGTCGGGAATGACTTGAAGGCACACAACAACAACAACGTTCTGAAAAGCTACATTTCGCATACTTTTACACAGGTATTGTGTTATTTTGTGAGCTGGGATAGAAACAGAATGTTAATTTATTTTAAAAAAAAATTAGAAAGAATGCCAGTCTCTTTGTCTTACTTCCTATTAGCTGGGATTTGACCCTATTCCACAACAGTGGGTAAAACTGTGAGCAGGTGACTGGTAATTTTATTCTCCTTACCCACTGTTGATGGGCAACTTCAAGGTTCCTGATTTTTCTTCTTATGATCCTTTATCTTTTAACCAGATGTTGGTTGGTTGACAGAGGAGTGGGCTATAAATAAAATTTTATTTATTTATTTATTTATTTATTGGACTGGTAATGGCCTTTCAAACAGAGAGATCTTTCAGATGACTATCTTCTATAAAACAGGACACATTGCCACACTAATCAGCATTCACTCAAACTGTTTTAATTTAACAGGAACAGTCCAGATTAATTCTTGGTCTTCCCACTTTTTCAGCTGCTTTTGAAATGGGCCAGTTTCTCTCTCCTCACCCTTTTCTATTCAGCTTACTTCAACTGCTGCATACTGAGCTCAGAGTGAAAAAATAGTTTGCACTCAACTAATTCTACATGGAGGAGGGGAGAAAGGAGGACAGGAGGGAAAGATGCAGAATCTTAGGAGTTTATTGTACAGGCCCTGGAACGGGCCTGGCACATTGTGCAAGGGAGTGTGATGGAAAAAGGAGGAGGCATAGAATGCATCTTACCACACAGGAGAATGCTTCCACCTTCACCGGAAATTCTCATTGCATTCCGGATGTGTTCCCCAGGAAGTGCATTTCAGGAATGCTTCTGAAGCATTCCTGAAAATCTCCTTCTCTGGAATGCAATGGGAACTTGCAGTGGTGGTGTTCTCCTGTGCTGTAAGATCCATTCAATGCTGCCTTCCATTCCCATCATGTCCCCTTTCGTAATGCACCAGACTTGTTCTAGGGCCTGTGCAATAATGTGTAGAGTCTTCCCAGTAGGCTAAGGCAAAAGCAAAGCCAGTAGGCTCAGGCAAAAGCAAAAGTTAGCTTCTTCTAACTTGTGTGTTGTTCCTTGTTAATTACTTTTGCCATCTTAACCATCTTTTGATATTACTTGGCCACATGGGTTCTGGTTTTCATTTGTGAAATACTGGATATCTGAATCAGTCTTTTTCTAAATTTAATTGAATGTAATGGAGTGTTTCCAGGAAAAGGATCAAGATACTACCCAAAGGCATTGTACAGCCATTTCATCATTTCTTCCTAACTACATTTTTAGAAAGAAAATCCTATGGGAAAGCATGAGAGTGTTATAAGCAACAAATGACATTTACTAGACATTATTGAAAGATAGCCTCTTAAAGTACTTGGTCTTCTTTTTCTTGTACTTGTAGGAGAAGCATATCAGCACAAGTTCATCAATATATAAGGGGTAGGAATTATACATCCTTCCAGATGTTGCTAGACTACAGATCCCATCATCTTCACCACTGGCTATGATGGAAAAGACTTCTAAGGGTTGTATTCAAACAACAACACATCATAATCATTCCTGCTTTATGTTGTTTATACCAAGTGGGAAAGTATCTCAAAGTCATATTTCAAAAGATGTGCCCTAAAAAAAAATCTGGCTTTGTTTTTGTTTCCTAAATATACTATAGCTGGAGGTAATTAAGTATCTCAAGGAGATAGTTGTTATGGAAAAACTTAAAGGCAAATTCCTCCCTGAGGCTAGGCTTTATGCAGGTCTGCCGGAGATACATCAGGCTATCAGCTTATTTATTTTTAATTAAAGTTATATGTTTCTAAAGACCCACTCTCATAGGAAATCAGGACTGATTTAGCTGACAATAATGGAGTTTCTGTAAAGGTTACTTCTTGTGCACTGTGATTAAATTCTTGTTGAGAGGAATGGGATTGTCCCTACATATAAATAGAAGTTCAATATCCTTTAGCTAAATAATGGAATATACGTGATGGGTGGAAGGGTGAAGAGATATTTGGAAGAGATAGTTGTAGAGGTTTGTTGCCAGAGGAGAATCCCATTCTTTCCTAGCTCAAGCTTTATTGCACTATTTACTGGAGACCTGCTGCTGCAACCCAACTCTCAAAGTGTGTGTTTCTTTAGCCCTCCTCTATCATTGATCCCACACCAAAGCTAGACATAGGAACATCCAGCTAGGCAGAGGATGTGGAACAAAATGGGGTCTGGCCAGGTATACAAAGCATTTATATGGAGCGTCTTTGTCAAAGGCATCATTAACTGAGATATGCTTGTACCACCCACTTTTGTTTTCCCATGGGAGGTGTGGGCAAATCAAACAAACAAGAAAAGGGAAAACAAATTAATGAGAGAGGGCTAGTGTTCTGGATTCTTGAATCTTGATTCCACCCAGTTCATAGATCCATAGAGTTGCAAGGTCCCCATAGTTCATCAATATGGTCTATGTATTTATTTATTTATTTGAAGGGTTTATATCCTGTCTTTCTCCCACAATGGGATTCAAGGTGGGTTACAATAATTTAAAAATAAAGAAGTAAAACATTGGTTACAAAAGTTAAAAATAATTAAAGATCACCAACATTTACAACGTAAGTTAAAAACAGCATAGTTAAAACCAGTAAAAACCACAGCTCACCACACTACACAAGTAAAATTCACCCACCAAAGGCCTGACTAAATAAAAATGTCTTCAGCTGCCAGTGAAAAGAGAGCAGGGAGGGGGCCAACCTAACCTCACATGGAAGGGAGTTCCACAGTCTGAAGCAGCCACAGAGAAGACTCTATCCTAAGTTCTCACCAACCATACATGATAAGGTGGTGGGAATGAGAGAAAGCCCTCTCCTGCCGATCTTAGCACTCAGGCTGGCTTGTATAGGCAGATTGGTCCTTCAGATAGTCTGGACCCAAAATAGTCTGTAGGGTCATATTGGGGTGGGATGGGGTGGGGCTTGCATAGTCCTATGTGTAACTGCTAAATTCTGGATACAACACAAGGACACACGCAACTGGGTTCATAATTAAGCATTTCCATTCAGTATCACACATGCTATGTAAGAGGAGTAGGGTGACGTTTATACAGCAATCAGGGATCAGTTGTGGAAGAAATCCTCTAGGAGGGAAAAGGAGAGATCTGTCAGGATGTGGAAAAGTAGTATCAAAGAGACAAAGGTGCTTGCCTTTTCAGAACAGGTGTTTACAGTAGTGAGAGAACAGCTCTTTAAAACACTTCAAGCATGTAAGCATGAATCTGTAAGTTACAACAACTACTTTGTTTCACTTTCACTGGGGGTAGTGGGCATCTTGTTTCTTCAGCTGATAGTACCAAACAGCTGAAGTGGCAGCTGAGCCTTCTGAGGCCACAAGGTCAACTGTCAATACTTTGCTGACACACGGTGAAAACTACCCAAGATGCTTATGAAGCTGTTTAACATGAATATCTTATTAAAAACAATAACTGGAAGAGAAACCAATTGCATCTATAAAAGCAATATGAGATTTATTTTTAACAGAAAAAAAATACAACACCTCCTAGGTCATATTTTAAGATATGCATATTTCAACATAGCCCTTTTGATCTTGCAAGAAATGGATGGCTACAATAATACCCTGTTTCCCTGAAAATAAGACATCCTCAGAAAATAAGACCTAGTAGAGATTTGGCTGAATTGCTAAATATAAGGCCTCCCCCGAAAGTAAGAAAGTAAGGGGTGGGAGGTTTGGAAACGGGTTATGGGATTGTTTTAATCTATGTTTTTTCTTTTACTTGTACCCCGCTCCGAGTGTATGAACAGAGGAGCGGGCTATAAATAAACTATTATTATTATTATTATTATTATTATTATTACTATAAGACCTAGCAAAGTTTTTGTATATAAATATATATACAATATATAATAAATGTTAATTTTTTGTTCAACAATAA
This sequence comes from Urosaurus nigricauda, assembly GCA_034509955.1. Classification (NCBI taxonomy): domain Eukaryota; kingdom Metazoa; phylum Chordata; class Lepidosauria; order Squamata; family Phrynosomatidae; genus Urosaurus; species Urosaurus nigricauda. Next base: position 45,250,090 of record JAOEGL010000003.1, read on the forward strand.
ATGTGAATTCTTCTTCATGGAAAAATAAGACATCCCCTGAAAATAAGACCTAGCACATCTTTGGGGCAAAAAATAATGTAAGACACTATCTTATTTTCAGGGAAACATGGCAGGTGACTATATTATCCCTTCCTTAATGGAATTACATTGCAGTAAACCCTATTCAGGGTTTAAACAATACACAAGTGGGGAAGGGAAGAGGTGAGTAGGCTAATACCTCCTTTTTGCAGTCTAGTTCTCATTGCCCTTGTACTGAAGGTGAACAATGCATGCAATGAGGTGTATTTTTAAAACTTGGAGGCTCTCTATGTGATTCAAAACTTTGTTCTTCTAGAATTCAATATTTCATAAATAAAACCATGTGTGGTTAAGATGGCAAAATGAGTAAGACCTGGCAAGGTAGGGAAAGCTGCAGCAGTTAGCTTTTGCCTGAGCCTACAGGGAAGAGCAAGATTCTTTTCTGTCTTGCCCCCTTTGTGTTTTGAACTCAGTTTGTAGCAATTGAAGTGAGATGAGGATGAAGGGGGGACATAGGAGAACAAGAGAGAAACTAGAAGATTTTAAAGACATCTGAAAAATCGGGAGGATAGAGGATTAACTGAGACTATTCCTGCCAAATCTGGACAAGTGGAGAGTATGCATATCACACAAGGAAACAACATGGAAAGAAAAAGTCTCCCATTACAGAATTACACCCCTTTTCTTTCCATGTTGTTTCCTTGTTTGATATGCAGACATACCCTACTTGCACTCTGCTTTCTGACATGTCCTTTATACTGACAACAAGAATGTCCAAAAAGGGCAATAATATCTTCTAAATATAATTTCTAGAGAGCTTGATCACTATCTTTGTAACTTAACACATATAGTCAGGCATTCAAGTCAGGAGGGACATATCACAAGCCGTGAATAATCAGTGTCATATTAACATCAGCATTTTCTCAGTAACACTCTAATACAAGGAAATTGTAACTCAGCACTATACCACTGTACAGAGCATTGAATTCTTAAACCTGCTGCCTAAAAAAACTAGCCTATAAAAATGCCAAGCTTTTAATTATGGAAAGGGAAGAAAGTGGTTATAAATGAAGTTATATCCTATACATAACCAGTGGGCATGAGCAGTTATTTTGCTAAGCATAAGTGTGGCATTTCCTGGCTTTATGGAGGCTAGAACGCTGATGAATTGTTCAAATTATAGGCAAATACAAAGATCAAGAATGAAAGTATAAGTATATTAAGTTTTTTTTCATGAACTCCTTGGTGGTAATTTGCTGTTGAAGGCCATTTCTGACCTCTTTCTACTGACCTTTCATTTATCTTTATGCTACTCTGGCAACATTCCATTTGTGAATATTGAAATCTAATCTGACCAGCAAGCATCAGCCATGTGCTTTTCAGTGGGGTCCTTCTCCAGAGCTGGACTGATTTCATGTTTTCCCAAAACAAGCTGATAGGAACAACCTCTTAAATCTTGGCCCAACATCAAGAGGTTCTCACTTAGGACTGGCTTTTTGATCACCTGTGCTGTTTCTTTAAGTCAGTGAAAGAGGTCCCATTCTGATTGGCTGTAACTTCCATTTCCTTGCTTGATTGGGAAGAAAGATTATTTCAAACCTGCTTGACCCTTTTGTCTCCAAACTCAGTAATCAAAATCCTGCTTCTGTTAATTAGGTTCTGGTTAGGTCACAACTCCTTGTCAACTTGTTCAGCTCATTGTGCCAGTCCTCTTAATAATTTAATTGATGCTAGCACTCCTTACTTCCCTTAGTGTGTCTCTAATGAAAGTTCATATTCATTAATCAAGCAGAGAAACAAAACAGAAAAAAACAGCAAACCTGTCTCCCATTGCTAGGAGCTATTGGCATTGTATGTGCAAAACAGAGTTTTATTGTTTGTCAAAAAATAGTTTAAACCCCCTCCCAAAATAACTCTATAGGATGGGTGAGTGGGCAAGGTTGTGAAATGTTACATTTTTGAATTCCCAGAATTCACTTGTTAACAGGCACAGAATCCATACTGTCAGAAGTACTCTGGGTATTATCCAAAAAAGGAACTTTTGAATGGAAATCAACACAAGTATTTTTGCTTAACACATGTTTAAACTGTATACACCCAAATGCTGCTAGGTTGTGATACTCATCCTACACTAAAATAAATTCACAAATGGCTTCAGCATCAGATATTGCAAAGTGCATGATTATGATACCTTTCTATGTAATGTATGGCACACACAAGGAGCCAAGTAACAGAAATGTTGGGCAAACAAAGCATCATGACAACAGTAACAGCAGTAGGAATGGCTCTCATATCCACTTTGCACAGCACTTTCATTTGTGAAGAATCCACTCAGCTCATTGTAGGAGCCAACATCAGCCACAGAAACAAATAATAATCTTTTTTGTAGCACCTGCAAGGATAGGAACTGTGTGGCCCTTCCAAAGTTGTTGAACTGCAGGTCCCAGGATTCTTTGTCATTGGCTATGTTAACTGTAGCTATTGGGAGTGTTGCGATCAACAACATCTGGAGGGCTGCACAACTACTGCCTTGCACCTCTTATGGATGTTATTCTGCTCTGAGGAACTGAGTCTTTTGTCAGGAGACTGGTGAAGATAGGAAATCATCAACAATTCTTGTTTCTTATCTTGAATCAAAAAGAGGAATTCCAAGTCAAATTATATGGAAACACCACCTCTCCCTCAGTTTACTTTTCCTGAACAAAGGTTGCAGGTGTTGCTGTCTGCTTTTTGGAGAAAAGGTATCTGTGTATTGGAATAGTCTTCTGTTCAGACTCTGCTCATGTTTTTAAGGACCTGACAAATACATGCTGCTTTGTCCCCTTTATGAAGATCCTCTTGTATAATACGTTTGTAGTAAATGCATTTGATAAGACAGTGTTTAAAGCTTTGATTGGTGAAGAGAAAAGTTCCTCTATGATTTACAGGAACATTTGACTCTGTAATTAGAAGTGAGTCAATGTTTTCCTAAAATGCATAATTTAAACCAACAAATTGCTCCTTGCAGCCATAGGTTTTATGCAACAAAATAGACTGCCCACATCTTCTCTTACTACAGCAGTAAATTTGGAATGACTAGACAAGGGTGATGAGCTTTTCCCTCTGTGGTATGTGTGCTTGTTTGATGTCAACATTGTCACATTTGTGGGTGGCCCTGAGATGTTTATGCTGTGCAAAGAGCAACCAAAAAAGGAGGCCATGTGTCAGCATCTATTCTGAATTGCTGATATATCAGATTACAGCATTGTGCAGCAGCTTTGCAAAATATGTTTGCTGAGCTGTCAGCATTTATTGTATGACCCAAGCAGGTAGGTCTTTAGAGATCATTTATAATGTGTGGCTTTTTTTTGAAAAAGCAAATGGGAGTGGACATTCTTGTGCTCTAGATGATTTTGAAATTAATAACTTAGGCTGCTGTTTACTGCTGTTACATATTACTTCACACATGACTGGAGATGTGAGTAAAGTTAAACACCAAGAATGGATTAGACTGCCATTTGTTTAGATCCTTTCCAGCCCAAATTGATTTTTCGTTTACCCCATATTCATTTATTTAATTTATTAAAACATCCCATCCTATGCCACAGAATCATAAGGCAGCATGCAAAATATGTTTAATCAGTTGCATTTCCCCCCAAAATAAGGCTAGCTGGTTGAAACAGGTTTAAAAGGTTATAAGAGTTTAAAATATACATGAATGCATATATTTTGGAATCAGTCAATTAGGTCGCCAGGCTTTAATAAAAAGCGATGTACCTTGGTGCTCTAATGAAGTTATTGTTGGTGCAAAATTGAGCCCTGGGTGGGATGCATTTCAAAACCAGGGTCCCACAGCAGATAACAATTTGCCCTTAACCCTTCCACAGGATATTACCTGGCTCTGGTGGGAGGTAGAGGTAAAGGTAGACCGTTATAGCAGACCTTGATGGTGGAGAGGTATATATAGGGAGAGGCACACTTTCAAGTATTGAGTTTGCATCCTATATTTTAGGTAGAATGAGTTGAATATGAATAAATTATTCTAGACTTACTCGTACAAATTATTAGCATTCCCTGCACCCCTTTCACTGGATATGGGGCTACATAATTAATATCTAGAATTTTTGAGAGCATGTTTTCAGACGTCATGATGACCTGTAAAACATCTGTAGCACTCACGATGACTGAAGAACATGTGTGAGATAGACAGACAGATAGATAGACAAATCCATATGCTCTTGGATTTCCTCTTGCAATGGAGACAAAGGACTTTATGACACGGGGGAAACTGGATGTTTAAAAAGGCATTTTTCTGGGATATTTGTGTTATCACTACATCATGATTAAAGAGGATTTATCATGGGAAGAACCAGGAATGCTCCAGCAACAAATCATTCACGGGGATATCCGTCACCTGAAAAAGCCATCAAAACCTTTGAGAATACAAAATACCCATTGAAGGCATGAAATAGGATATAAATATTCCTGCTTTAGTCACATTATTCGTAGCCCAGGGCTCAGGGTTCAATTTGTAGATTAGGATCCTTCTGTGCAACCTTCAGACCCTGTCCAAGCCAACAGGACTGTGTTTACTCTGTCTTCAGGACTGGTGACTACAGTGGGCCCTTCCCTTACATGGGGGATACATTCCGGATCCCCTTGCATAAGGAGAATTTTGCATATGCTCGCACCCCATTGCAAACAATGGTTTGTATGCCTGCTGTGCATGCCATGGGCTCATGTGCCATATGTTTTATTGTCGTCAGGCTTCAGCGTAAGCTTGAAGCCGTGTATAGTATGCCAGTGCATGCTGCAGGTGCACTGTATTTCCCTATTTAACCCTTAACTTCCCTCTATCCAGTCCTTCAAAACTGTATGATTCTTAAGGTTTAATTTGTTCTTGAATGTCTTCCACATTTGTAAATAAAAATATCTTATTTACTGGGAACTAGAGTCTCTCTGCAGTTAGTATCAGTATACATAGGTGAGAAGATTCCTTCCTCTCACAGGTCTCTTTTTGAGATATATTTTCCCCAAGATTTCAGGCTTTGCTACTGGGAACCCCCAACCTTTTAGGGTAGCAAAATGTCTCTATGTATATGCTTCACTCATTGACCACCCAACATTTGGACTTTCTGTTTTTCAAAGTGGTATTGCATCAGCATCTAGATGAGATCACACAAACCTGAGTATTAGTACTAGTTTGCTTTCAAGAGACCCATTGCTCCTTTCTGTCTGAAGTAACTTCATGTTAGTTTTGTCCCTAATCATAAAGGAGGGAAATAGATCACATTCAAACTTATGGCATTTTGCTACTAGACTATGATGTCTTACTTTAAAGTTTTTTTTTAAAAAAATTGTACAGCCTATCTTTGTGTTTCCATTCCAAGCAACAGCAACAGCATTTACATTTTTATACTGTTTCATAGTGAACTCAGTACTCTCTAAGTGGCATACAATCTGTAAGCCAATTGCCCTCAACAAGCTGGGTACTCATTTTACCAACCTAGAAAAGGATGGAAGGCTGAACCTTGGAGCCCTGGGATCAAACTCACAACCTTATGACTGCCATACTGGCATTTAACCACTGTGCCACCATGGCTCCAAGGTCACCCAGTGAATTTTTATGGCTGAGCCTGGATTTGAACCCTACTCTCCTAGTGTCCTAGTCCAATGCTCAAATCATTACACCATGCTGGGTGAAATATATGATGAATATATGATGAAATACACTTCTTCAAATAGCATAATTCCAAGTTGAACAGAGGCCACAAACTGACCAGTGAAGACAAACAAATTATCCATCTGTAACACATTTAACTTATTCATTTCAACATAACTTCCGAAACAACATACAAAGTGGATAGCATTGGAATAGAGGAGGCACAAACAACTGCTAAACTACTAAATTAAGATCTGCATGCAACAATATGTTACAATATAACCCCTCTCACACCTAACAGGAGTGATAGTGTTCTGGATTTTAGCCAACTGCATCTTCAAAGCAAGATATTCCATCACCACCCTCCAGGTTCTTTATTTTTGCCATCTAGCATTCCATAGCAAATGAGCATGTTCAGTCTTCAACATTTTGGTTTTTGGTGTGGGAGAGAGTGGTGTTCGTTAATTTTTTAAAATAGATTTTACAAGTCTTCGAGCCTTCAAGGTTTTCCCTAGCATGCTGATTCCTCCTCCTCCTCCTCCTCCTCCTCCTCCTCCTCCTCCTCCTCCTCCTCCTTTCTTCATGGCAGCACTGGCACTCCCCCACCTAAAATTGTTATTAAAGGATACAATTAATGTGGCTGTCTCTGTATCCTTTCTAAAAATTATTTATAAAATAGGGATTTGTCTGAACTGTTTGAGATTTGACAAGTATGAACTGATTCCTTGGGGAGAAGAGTTGGTAGAATGCCTAAAAAGGTCATGGCCGAAGACTGAAAAACAGAAGCTGTGTGCAGAAAAAGAAATTAGTCTCCTTTGGAAGCAATTAGGGATCAGAAAATTTCTCATTCTCCATCTCAACAATATTTTCCAAATTCCAAATGTGTGGAGAAAGGGAGACTGTGATGAGGTCTGGGTAATGTTCTTTACACATTTTCTTCTATATGTGTGTGTGTGTGTGTGTGTGTGTGTGAGAGAGAGAGAGAGAGAGAGAGAGAGAGAGAGAGAGAGATCTACCAAATTTGCACATATTTATCCATTGGCTAATGTGTGTTAGTTCATGGTTGTTATTCAGTTGTGGATATTTTTAAATCATACTCATTTTAAAGTGGGTGCATTTGTGTCAACACATCATTTTACCTTAAGGCACATAAACCTCACAAATATGCAAATTCTCAAGGCAAAGTGCATTTCTTCTTCAACAGTGAAAATAATGGCCATAATCTTGTTGGATCATTGCATCTTTGTAAATGGATTTACATCTGCAGGACTGAGAATTATGCAGTTGCATAAGAACTGTATCCAGTAGAGTGTCGTTTTTACATTACTACCTAGCAAAGCCAGCAAAGTATCTGATGAACATTGGTGCCTGATGCACAATGGGACCAATGGACATTGCATTGGTTTCTGATGCTTATTGCATTGGTCCGATAAGCATCGCATCTGTCCCAGTGAGCGTCACATTGGTCCTGATACACATCAAATCAGTCACAATGAGCATTGGGCACCAATTCACATTGAGCACTCTTTCTGCTATCCTGTTACACATCTTTGCAATTTAGTAACCTAGGTTCTTAGTGCTTCTTCTGTGTAGCTAGATACATGCAGTATTACATTACATAAGCAGTCTTATAGGATTCCAAAGTTTATTTTTGCCAAGACTCTCAATTCCAATGGAGTTAAAAAAAACTTTTCAATTTGTAGAAGCAATTGGAAGCTGATAGAATGTGTATCATATTTGTTTGTTTTTTATTTATTTCTTAGCTGCTTCTCCCCATGGACTGGAGCAAGGAACTACAATAATTAACAAGCAATGTCAGTTAAAAAGACATCAGTTAAAATCTATATTTAAAAGGGTTTGTCTGTCATATAATACAAATCTACATATTTGACCACAAAAATCACCACACTTCGTGTATTATAAAATAGGAGCCAAATTAAGTCAATAATAAGGTTTCACAGCTGATTTGTCAACTGCTTCTGGTGCATCCAAAGAAACCATTCAGATTACATTGTTTTAGAAGGAAACAAGCTGGAAGACATTTAGAGAACGGTGAACAAGATGGTTAAAAAAAAGTCTGAATCCAAACCCGGGAGGAACAGCTGATGAAGCTGGGCTTATTTAATAGAAAGAAAGAAAGAGTGAGAAGTGATATGAAAGCCATCCTCCAATATCTGGAGTGCTCTCATGTGGAAGATGGAGTGAGCTTATATTCTGCTGCTTCACAGAGCAGGATCCAAACCAATGGATTCAAATTACTAGAAAGGAAATTTCAGCTAAAGATTGAAAAGAACATTTTGACAGTAACAACTGTTTGAATAACTCAGAAAGTGGATGGCTGTCTGCTAGGGATGCACAAGTAGTGAATTTCCAGCATTGGAAGGGGTTGGGCAAAGCTACTTTTTTCGACATTCCAACTTTACAAGTATACTACTATGGTTTCTGTATTGTCTTTTTGCTCTGAAAGGAAAATTTATGAATCAATCTTGACCAAACTTGATTTTGACACAAAGGATGATAGGCTGAATACTTTTGCTTTTTGGAATGATTAGCAAACTTTATTTTATTTCTTTTCTTTTTGGAACTTAGATGTTTTGGGGCCTTTTTGCATGAAATCTGGAATAAAACAAATTTTAAGGAGCATAGGTGCTACTTTTTTTTTTTTTTTTTTAAAAAGATTATTTATTCAAAACATATGCAAATCCATCAATATTTATCAGGCAATGGGGGGTGCTAATTGTTTCTAAAATATCTCCTTAATATGTCTGTAAGCTGATAGTTTATATAGCTTGTAAGGGTACCAGAAAGCTTTAAAATATTGTGTCATTTGGGAGAAAGCATTATTTTTTTAAAAAAAGCCTGGATGTCCTTTTGAACCCAATGGCATATTGAAATGAATGGGAATTATGGAAACAAATGGGCTAATTCTGAATATCTATATATATAGATAGATAGATATAAGAAAATCTTTAATAATGAAAATAGAGTAATGGCATTTTTTCCCTCCCAGCACACCCCTAATTTAAGGGATTCTAAATTGGTAACACCTTTGAAACGGCTATGTTGAGAAAAGTGTCTTGATAAATTAAAAGATCAATAGTGATTGCATTTGCCATTACACATATAAAACACTAAAATAGAAAATACTATCATCAGGCCCACAAGAGAAATTCACACGTAGAAAAAACATTTATGCACCAGTTACCTATTAAGCAGTTGTAATCATACAGGGAGAATATGTTTCTCTGCATTTTTAGTCTTCCTTTTTGACAACAAAGCAAATGCTGACTCTTTTATTTGCAGAGATGTAAGAAAAATGTGCAGGCACTATTTTATAAGACATACATTTCATCAAAGAGCATATGGCCTTGGGGTTCTTGCAGAGCAGTTGGTTGTTGACACAAGCTGTTAGACCCTCCTCCTTCCCAAACACACCAGGATGAAATGTTTTACAGATTAGAAGACTGACTGGCACAGATGACATTGTAAAACAGAACTTCCATTGTCTTTTGCCTCTATCTTCAAGGGTACTTTTCAAAGCAACTACCAATCCTGCTTTCTTTGTTTGATTCTACAGAGAAGAAGAAAACAGACTAGGAGTGCATCTGTTTGCAATCATGGATTACTTAAAATAAATATGTAAAAACCTTTCCCTCACCAACCTTGTTTACTTACTAGGGCTTGGGACAAAGAGAGAGAATGCTGGGTTCATAGTCCGCTGAGTGTAAAACATGTAAAGGAGAAGGGGGGGCCCAAAAAACAAAAATAAACCCAGAATGTAGACGACCCAGCTGACTGTTTACCAGACTGAGGGCACAACTCCGTATTTATGTTCTGCCAGCACGTGGTGGTGGTTGGAGGCATGGTATAGAATCCAGATCCTCACTGCTCTGGACAGGCTGCTCTCCCCTTGCAAACTCCTAGAGGTGAACATTTCTCTTGTAGGAGTAACTAATGCCATAATATATAATGTCTGCTGTCCTGTTGTTTGTGTTGTAATAGTTGTGACATGGCTAATTGTCAGATAAGCTAGGAGCACATCAGGAGGCCAAAAAGTTGTACAAGGTCTAGAACGTATATTCTGTATCACATTGTTTTCTATATTTATACCTGGTCTTTTAGGATAACACATTTTATGATAATGCCATATTCTCAGTATACCTTGGTATTTTCGAAGTGGCCTAAATTTGTTACTTCCAGTTAAAAGAGACCTACTAAATCAATGAAACCTACATATGTGTTGAATTAGCAAGTTCCCGTTGTTTCAATTGGTCTCTCCCAGCTGTGTCTAATAATTGCATGCATACATTTATTTATAACAGGGCTGGAGATCATGTAGCTCTTCAGAGGTTGTCAGGCTCCAACTTCCATGATCCCTCACCATTGGCTATGGTGGCCAGGGCTGCTGGCAGCTGCTGTCCACCAACATTTGGAAGGTCACAATTTTCCAATCCCCCATATAAATGACTAAGAGTGATTCCTCAGGATTTTCACTAACCTTTCCTGGAGATGGCATGGATGAATGAACTTGAGGCATTCTGAGTATAAAGTAAATGTATAAAGTGTATGTTCCATTGCTGAGTTCATTCAGTGACTGTTTGTTTTCCTTAAGATAACAAGTAACCCAGCCAAAACCAAATCATATGGTCCTCTGGAGGTTGTGATGTGTTTCTTCTTTAACTTTTCACAAGCTCCTATCCCCAGATAGGCTTGTATTTGGTTATTTCCTCAAAACACTATAGAAACCATAGCAGGTGGCTGTGTTTACTTTCAGCTTCTCTTGTGCCAATTTGTCTCTAGTGAATCCCCAGACATAACACTTGTCAGCTGAAATGCAGAAACAAGGGAAAGCTGGAACGCAATCCAATTAAAGCAGTTATTACAAATACTTGTTAAAACAAATACAGGTAAAGAGGTATGGACTGAGAAGAACAATGAATGTATAATTAGCTGCAATCATAACAACATATGCAGATTTATACACATTTCTACAAAACAAACAGACCTAGTTACAAAAGAAAAAGTGCTATGGGCTGACAGTGTAAATACACAGATGGTGTCTGACTGCACAGTTCCATATATTGTGGGTATAGAAATAAAAATGCATTGTTATGAGTCATAATTGTTTTGCTTTGCAAAGTAGAAAAATAGACCTCTCCAGATCTTCTTTTAAAAAAACTGAGGCCACAAGGTCCTAGCCTCATCCTCATAAAAAAGTAGGCTATCCTCTGTGTGTGTCTGTGTGTGGGCAAACACATTTTTAAGTTGCCTGTCAACTTTGTGATCTCATTGGTTTCATAAGGCTTTCTTAGGCAATAAATATTCAGAGTTGGTTTGCTAATTCCTTCCTCTGAAATCTAGCCTACACACCTGGTATTTATTGATAGTGTTCCATCCAAGTACTAACCAGGGCTGACCCTGCTTGACTTCCAAGATCAGACATGATTTGATGTCTTAGGACTTTAGAATGGGAAGGGATATCATCTACTCCAACCTTTCTGCACTGCAAGAAGCCCCAGCTAAAGACAGATGGCCGTTTGACCTTTACTTAAAAACCTCTAAAAAGAGACACTCACCCTTCAAAGCAGTCTCTTCAGCTCTAAAACATCAGGAATGTTTTTCCTAATGTTTAGTTGGGACCTTTTTTGTGTAATTTAAAACTATTGGCTGAGTCCTATAGTCTCTGTAGCAACAGAAGACTACACTTCTCCATCTTCTGCATGACATCGCTACAGAGATTTAAAGACAACTATAAGGTCAATTGTCAGTCTTCTTTTCTCCTGGCTGAACATACCCAGCTTCCTCAAGTATTTCCAGTATCTTTACTATAGCAATAGCAAGTACATTTCTATACTGCTTACTGATATACTAAGCTTTTTACAAATTGTAAGCTAATTGCCCCCTATCTTTGCTGCCCTTCTCTGGATATGCTCCTGTTTTTCAACATCCTCTTGAACTATACTCTTCAATATCCTTTTGAATTGAAATAGTATTCCACATGAGGACTGAGGAAAGCAGAATCAAATGATACCATTACTCCCTTTAGCTGGTATTTGTTTAGTGACATACCCTGTTTCCCCGAAAATAAGACATCTCCAAAAAATAAGACCTAGTAAAGGTTTTGCTGAATTGCTAAATATAAGTACTCCCCCAAAAGTAAGACCTAGCAAAGTTTTTGTATATAAATATATATACAGTACTTAATAAATGTTCATTTTTTGTTCAACAATAAATGCTAATTCTTCATCATGGAAAAATAAGACATCCTCTGAAAATAAGACCTAGCACATCTTTGGGAGCAAAAATTAATATAAGACACTCTCTTATTTTTGGGGAAACATGGTACATATGTCTAAGTCACACTACGCATATGGGGCAAATTGTTTTCCTTAGCAGAACAGATGTTGATAGCAACAAAACTAAAGTTGTGCATACAGCAATGTTGCACATAGTATTTATGCACTAAGTTGGCTTACATTTGTACACTGTCATTGTGCACTGCAGTTGCTCATTGCACATTGTGGTTGTATGCTGCATATTATACAATGGCACCTAGGCATTGACATACATTGTGCAATGTTACTATTGTGTGGCTTACATATTGGTAGCAACTTTTGCTAGGGTGACATTAATGAATTATTGTTAGGGTGACATTAAGGCTATTTCCCAAGAAAGTTGATTGTCCCATCAGTGCCACTTCATTTTCCATTTCTGCTTTTATTGGGTCACCAAAGCCTTGCTACTTCAGCTGTTACAATGACAGGATACCAGCTGCTCCTGTTCTTTTGTGGGATCTGCTCTCTTGCTATTACGATAAGCCATGTCAGCAAGATATCATGTAGAATTTTCCTTCATCTTTTCATGGTACATGAATTCTTATTGCTAGATTGACTGTGTAGGCTCAATCTTTTCGGTTGTTTAGCAAAAATAAAATAAAATCAACCAGTTGTTTCAGGTCTAAGCAGAAGCCAGCACCAGAGGCCAGAGTTTCCACATGATAGGATGAATGCTGAGCATAACAGTCATATGTAGGATCACCACCTCCTACAGAATTTTTTTTGGTGGCCACTACCTCACCCCAGTATTGTAAAAGAGTGCCATATCTGTCACAACCAATAATACTCACCTGATCAGGAAAAATAGTCCTGTATGGACAGTGATATATGGCCAATCAGAAAGCACATTAATACAGTATTTATGAAATGAAGCAGACGGCCAATTTAGTCCCACTTAGCACTGGCTTGGGGGCATGGTGTTTACATGTGGCAAACTCCCAAGCCAGACAGAAGCCAGGCTGGTGATTACACACTAGCCAGCTTCTCTCCCACTTGGGGGCATGGCGTTTAGATGCCAGTTTCCCCAGAGCTGGCTTTTTGGGAGGAAAAGCTGGCTCTTTAAAAGAAGGGGCAGCTTTTTAAGATAAGATCCATTCCTTTTGGGGGCAGAATCTGGCTGGATTGGGGTGGGCATCTGCTTGCCCTGGCCCCAATCCAATCTAAATCACTCCTTTTGGGCTTTCTGTATCCCCTCTATGAATCTGTTAAGAGTGAAATAGGGTAGACCTGTTATTGGTGGGAAGGCCTCAGTTTGGATTTTACACACAGCAATGAGTGAAATATTTTGTTATTTATCTACGTGATGACAAGGCAAAATGGATTCAAGTTGGAAAAATCATCTCAGAAAGAAAGTGTAATATAGCATGAAAGTGTGAAAAAAAAAATAACCTGACCCCATGGGTGGGATGCTCTTCTGTTTTTGGACACTACTGCCATCTCATTTGAAGCCTTCTACATGGGTTTTGGGTGATAATACACAAACCCTCACTTTAAGCCACTGTATCCTTGTTGTGCAACTTTATGATGGAAATTGGTAATTAAAAAATGTGGGGTGTAATTGAAATCTCCCAGAGTGTTAGCCCTTTTAAAGGAGAATGCAATGCATAAATTTTCCAACAAAGAATGCATGTGACTTTGCTATCAGGAAATTTCATTCATGCACCTAGTCTTAATACAGGGTTTGCATTGTTCCTAAAGATTCAGATGAAAATGAAAGAGCCAAGTGATATACTGGTCAAATTCCAGACAAAATCACCAGGTACCTTCAGCCAGACGTTTCAAATAGAAATTAATAAGCTTGGGAGAGAAAATTCCACCCATGATCCCATGGACCAAGGGAATCAACGCTCAGTACCGCCTTCTGAGAGTAATGGGTTTAAAGGGGGAAAGAAGCAATATTCAAAGTGGTAGACCACATGCTTTTCATGTAGAGGATACCAGTTTCAATCCCTGATATCTAGGGTTAGAGATCCTGGAGACCACAGAAAATATTGGGCTTCATGAATGAAACTGTTTGACTTCATATAAGACAGTTTCCTACGGGCCTTCTAGAAATAACTGGAAGGAAATCACCATTACACAGCCCTTCTCACACCTATTATAATACAAAAATGCAGAAGAATGCCATGGGCAATGGAGGTCTTAAAAGCATTTACATATTGAACATGTTGTTGTTGTGTGCCTTCACATTGTTTCCAATTGATGGTGAACCTAAAGCAAACCTATCACAGAGTTTTCTGGGGCTGAAAGTATGTTACTTGCCCAAGGTTATCCAGTGGGTTTCCATGGCCAAGATCTCTGGAGTTGTAGCCCTATGCTCAAAGCACTACATCATGCTAGCTCTCGTATGAAACATACACTTTTCAAATCATCACTGGGTATTTCACATTTTTAATGTTTCTGATATTCTATTATTTTTTCCATACAATCTCCATTAAATCTCCAAACAATGAAAAACATCAAATGTCTTTTCCCCAATTCTTGGGAACTACTGAAGGGAACCTAGGAATTATTTCATTATAGATCACTGTCTGCCAACTAGTTTGTGGACAGTATTTGAAGCCTTCAGATTAGGCTGTAAAATCCATTCTGTTCTACTGGCCCATTTCATTCTTTTCTATTGGTCATGCAAATCACATGAGATTAATTCTTTTCTTTAGCTATACTGAACAGACTTTGAAACCAGAGAATGGCAAATAATTATGCTCACATAGCAACAAATCTCTTATCACACCCAATTAGGAATTGTGTGATGAGATTTCACAGGGAGGACACACACATGGTCCACACACAACTGGTCCTTTAAAGGATGTCAGAAGGGAGAAGTATTGCCACCAAAGCAATTGTGAACTAGGCAAAACCAGACAACTTGATTTCAATCACAATAAGTTGGGAATTTTGTACACGTAAGAAAGATTTCAGCACTTGGCCTGGTTATGAAAGTGGTTTGTGATTAGGGATGTAATTCTTTGCCAATTTCAGTCTTGAAAGAAGCAGAAAGTAGTTTTAGCACCTTTCTTCTTGCTGCAACAATATCTGGGGAAACTGTACACTTTTCAAAGACTTCACAATTTGGAATTGATTCTGTTCAAATTTAACATATGGCCTTTATTGCAGTGGAAATGGTGTTTTCTTTACAGAAAATGTTTTTTCTTGTGCAGAAAATAATGGAGTTGGAGACCCATTGTGTGCAAAATTCACACATGATTTGTTTCTTTGTTTTTGTACAAAAATAAGTCCTGAACTGTGAAGATTCTCATTTGCCAAGAATTCTCCTCATCAGAAAAGGCTGCTAAGAAACACATTTAAAAAACAAATTTTAAAATATTTTTTCCATCTGTGTTTGTGAAATCTTCTTTAAAAAGCAGGTTACTCAGGTTAGTATGATATAATGTTACACAAAAAGGCAACAAACTATTCTGGACTGTCACTTACTACTAAGCAGACATCACTGCTGAACAGCTGGGATTCTTGCACCCACTTTGGCACTAGAATTGCTACAAGGGTCTGCGCACACTTGGGATTAAGAAGCAAATGTGAAGCAATAAACTCCACTCTTGCATCTTTTTCAGATAAACTATTAATCTGTTTTCTTCATGTTTTTTAATGGGCAATCTAGATAGTTTTCTAGTGTTTCTTTATAATAACAAGGTGCTTTCATTTGTATGTTGTAATTATTTGCTAAGTGTCATTGTTGTTGTTAGCTTGCTTAAAGTAATTTCAGATTTATGGTGACCCTAAAATGAACCTATCATGGGGTTTTCTTGGCATAATTTATTCAGAGGGGGCTTGCCCTTGTTGTCCTGTGAAGCTGGGAGAATGTGACAAGGTCACCTACTGTATTTCCAGTGATTCAAGCTTTGGTTTCCAGTGTTTTACTCAAACAACTATATCATGCTGACTCTGTTAAGTGGGTGCATGTGTGTTTGCTGCTTAGTAGGATGAACTGGCTCCATAATAGGAAATGGGGTCTCCTATGTAGTGCTGGGTAGACAGCTATATTCTTGCTAATGGTTTGGTGCATTTTGAAGCAGCCACTGGTGCTTGGTGGCTTTTAGGCCAGTAGTAAATGAATACTAAATCTATTCTGTGATTTAGTCAAAATTTTAAAGGAACTGTTAGAAAAGAAGATAAATGAAAGAGGTGATTAAGAAAAGATGGAATACTATGATATGAAGTATTATTATTATTACAGAAAGATACTTGAATTGATTAGATATGTAGATATTAGATGAATATGTGTACATATAAATATGATTTTATTAAATTTCTTTTTAAAACAGAAGGTATTCAAAGTGATGATGCTTATCCCTTAAATAGTCCCAGAACCTTATATGTGGTTTTACAGCTCATACTAAAACCTTGAGTGAATGCACTGGCCCCCCCAAATAGGCGCCACTACCACTAACGCCATTGTAATTGGTGCCAGTAACAAGAAATATGAAAGCACGTTTTGAAAAGCTCCATCTGCTCCATAGATTTTTAAACAGGCATCATGGAAAGATATATCCAAGCAGTGTGAAGTAGAGAATGTACTCTTTCTAAGCAAGAGCATTCTGATCTTGGCTTGACTTCATTGGCTGCATGCCTTCTTCCATGTACAAATCCAAGAAAATTTGCTTTGCAAGAAAATAAAACAAATTTAGAGCTCTTATCTTTAAGATCTGCAAGAGCTGGTGTCCTTGGATTGGCAGGGCAGGGCAGGCTAGCATTGAGAAATCCTCAGGAGAGCCACCTAGCACCATCCTCCTTAATATTGTTTTGGTGGCTTTGACGACCTTTTCTGCACCTATAAGGTGAATCTCTTGCCTTTTCTTTTATCTCATTTAGGCTTTTAGGTTTTCATACTGTATGAATGGTTTCCATACGGTATGAACTTTGTCACTGCTGTGTTATATCAGCTTTCGACAAGTATAAAACAGTGCATCTCAATGTGGTATAAAATTGTTGAAACAAGTACTAGTGTGATTATTAAAGTGAACAGCTTTTGAGTTGTCAGCACAGCAATTTCATTTTCAGAGATCTCCACAATCTATGTTGCAGTAGGAGCATTTCAACACTTGCAGTATGTTTTACCTCCCTTCCGCCTCCACAATGACATCTCTTAGATCAGAAGAGCCGTATCTCGATGAAAGGAGCCTAGACCTTTCATTTTCAGTAATGATTCCAATGGACTTTGATCAAGACTCCATCCTCTCACAGGTATCTGAGACACCACATCTTACTCTAAATGCTAAGATTTACCTTTTGTGGTCAGCAAGCTCTGAACTGAATTTCAAATAGGCTTCTAAATCTCATAGAGTATACTATAGCCATTCACAAGTGCATTAGAGTACTGACAAACAACCAAAACAAGGTATTTTGTCAAGATAGTCTCCTATCTCCCTCCCCAGCAATTCCACACACACAAACTGACTGGACAGTTAACTGAATCTATTTCAGGTTAGAGATTCCCAAAGATTTTGTTCAGTCTATATTAAATATTAAATAATTACACTATTTTAAATAAACCTTATTCTCTTCCTTCCTCTTCTTTCTTCTTCATAAACTCTTTCAACTTCATTCTCATCCTCATCATCTTCTCTTCACTGTTACCGGTGATGACCACCAAGCAGTTTGAGCATTGTCCATAACTCTGGAAACCAGGGTTCAAATCCTGGTTTGAACATGCAAACCCACCGGGTGATCTTGGGCAAGTCACATGCTCTCAGCCTCTGAAGATGGCAATGGCAAAAAACTCTTTGAAGAAACTTTCCAAAGAAAACCCCATTATAAGTTTGCCTTAGGGTCGGCATAAGTCAGAAATGACTTGAAGACACAACAAAAACAAAAACAACATCTGGTATAAAGTGATCTAAAATGGAATAGTGCAACAGTGTACCAGATGACAAAATGAATTGTAATATTAATATTAAAATAAATTCTAGGAGGTTATAAAACAGCTAAATTTTATTCTTGACACATTTTACATGTGGTAGCACAAAATATAGCATAAAATATATCTGAGCATATATAAGTGTGCTAAAGATGTTTTTATATATCATAACCCTGATTCAGTTCTTAGACTAACATGCAAAATGCCATTCTGATTCAGCTACCATATTTCTCCAAATTCTATAGTACAATTCTTTGTTTCTAAGGAGATTATCACATTTACTTGTTGGCCTGATCCGGGCATGGGAAGGGATTGGGCCAGAACAAGGGAAAGTGGGTGTTATTGTACACAAAATTGCTGCTGTGCCGTTGGCCGACCATCACCCATTCCAGAGCTGGCCAATTTTGAAGGATGGAAAGCTTCAGTACTACCAAAACTAGTGGGATAAGTGCAGCTTAGGGGCAGGTAGTGGTCAGCTGGCAGCATAGCAGCAATTTCATGTGCAATAACACCCATTTCCCTCTGTTGCAGCCTGATCCCATCCCATGCCCAGATTGGGCACAAAATGTGCATGCAATAATCACCTAAATTAAATTTAAGTATCCAAACTATAGTTTGTATGTATCCCAAAATACCAAATATACACAATTGAAACACACACACACACACACACACACCTTTCTAGGGAATTCCAGATTTAATAATTTGTTGGTGTACATCGAGTTCTCTTTTAGAGATCTTCAGTGCTGTAGTTCACTACAGTGGAGTAGTCTCTAGCATAAGAATGGTAAGTACCTCAACAAATTGTAAAGCCCATGATTCTATAGGATGGAGCAATGGCAGTTAAAATGGAATCACACTGTTAAAACTGTGTAGTATAGCAGATGCACTCTTAAGTGACTAGACAGACAGATAGACTGAGCCAGAGACTGGAAAAGGTACTTTTCCAAGTTGTAATCCCCAAGATCAGCAACAACCAAACCACCCTGTGATGGTAGAAGAGGTAAAGGGATGAAGGTGAAATGCCTGGAGATCTTTATTCACCACCCTCTGCCCTGACCCAGCATCCACTGTCTGAGGTGGATGCCCCATATGGCCTAGCAGAAATCAAGAAGGGGCTAAAGCAAGACATTCTCTTATTCCTGTGTTTTTAAAGTATATTTTTGTGAAGAATTTCAGAAAGACAATAAAATGCCGACCTTCAAATGGACTAAACACCAAGAACAAGGTTGGAAGGACTTTACTAAACTTAATGGATGGATGGAGGAATGAGGGAATAAACAGGCCTCACCAATTTATATCAAAATGCTAATGCACATGGTTTTATGTCTGTTTTAATCTTTTAAGCCTGTTTTAAGTTATTAATCACATTTAATAGGTTTCCAGTCTATTTCAATTATTTGTATTGTTTTAAATTTTTTAACTTGTTTGCCTTGATTTTTCTTGTATACAGCCCTGGTATCTTTTGATATAGTGCAAGACAGAAATATTTAAATAAAGAAATAAGAAATGGCACAACAAATAGTTTAAAATCACCTGTGAACATACTCTGAGGGGGCTTTTCATGCTCTAAGATGGTGATTCCCAAACTTTGGCCTTCCAGGTGTTTCAGACTTCAGCTCCCAGATGCCTCAACCATGTTGGCCGCTGGTTAGGAATTCTGGGAGCTGAAGTCCAAAACCCCTGGAAAGCCAGAGTTTGGGAATCACTGCTCTAAGGTGCTGGCAATCAGAGGGGATGCAAGTGCACATTATCTTTAACTATTAAGGGACAAATGTGCACTTGAGTTTGAACAACATCATTTCCTGTCAAATTTAATGACATCAGTGGTGATTAGTTGCAGGATGTAATGTACCACTAATTTCAAGAAACGCTATTAAATCTTGCTTGTGAAATGCTCTGAATTTCTTCCCTTTTCCTCTTTGTTGCTTTGTGCTACTTCCAGCTCCTCCATCTTCGGCAATGATGGATTTAATGGTATTTTCCATTTTCTGGGCTCCTCTGGTAGTTAGAAAGCAGGACAAGAAGCTAATATATGTTTGCTGCCTAAATTCTTTTTCAAGTCTAAAAATTTTTAGCAAGTAAATACTCACCGGTGTACTGTAACTAACACCTTCTGCCAGTCAATATGGATTTCCTTCTGCTTACTAGTATTTGACATTTAACGGTTTAATTAAATTCACCCCAAGGAGGGAAATGCAACTAGTAGAGATTTATTTTCCCACTAAATAGAAATGTCAGTAACTGGAATAAGAAGCCCTTGCCAAGAACTAACAACCACTACAGCTTCACAGGGCTAATGATGCCTGAGCAGCAGAGATTACAGCAGAGAGACAGGCCTTTACCGGAAAGCTATCAAATGCAACTGAAATATTAGAAAATGTAACATCAACACATTGATTAAGATGCCATTCAGAGTCCTGGTTTGATTGTTTTCTTCAAGGATAGGTTTGAACACAGGCAGTGCTTTCTTCCTATAAATTTATTTATCCAATGTAGAAAGAAGAGTGTTGGACCACAGTCTACTATGCTTCACTTTGATACTACCATTAACTGTTATGGCTCCATGATATTCTCCTACAGAATATTGGGATTTGTATTCTGGTCAGGGACTCATAGTTCTCTCTAAAGAGCTCCAGTTTATTTTCCTGAACTTATTTTCCTGCAATTTAACAAATAATTTAAAGCCCCCCCCCCACCAAAGTAAAAATCCCAAGATTCTGTAGGATGCAGCCATGGACTTTTACTGGTACCAGAGTAGAATAATTCATCTGCATGAAAAACAAGTTCAATCATTATGATGTAATTGTGAAGAAAATGTGTGCATGCTCAAGTTGCAGGCTGTCCCGATACAGTTGGGTATCCTTGCAAAATAGAACCTGCAACTGAGAATACATGGCCCCATGGCAGTTAAAGTAGTATAACTGTGTGCCGAAGATACCCTTCCAGCTATTCAGTCTATTGCTGTCTGAAGCAGCAGCATTTCCTGGGGCTGTGAATCTAGTCTGCTCCTGCCAAACATTTGATCATTTATTTGGAATGCATAGCGTCCTGCTTGCATACAGTTCCTCCACATGAC
The DNA here is from genome assembly GCA_034509955.1 of Urosaurus nigricauda. Lineage (NCBI taxonomy): Eukaryota > Metazoa > Chordata > Lepidosauria > Squamata > Phrynosomatidae > Urosaurus > Urosaurus nigricauda. Next base: position 45,271,038 of record JAOEGL010000003.1, read on the forward strand.
AGAAGAACCTGGGAGCAATGCCGAGTGACCACATTTCCCCTTTCTACCCAAGGATGTTTGATTGAATTTCCCTATGACATTATGTTGGATGATGTGAAGGTGCATTCACACACCCGTACCACCAATTTTGCTTGAGGAGACACAGCAGATGTGTTTTATTCATGCTCAAGGTCTGACTTGTCAACGTATTTGTGCATCTAGAAAAAAAGAAGATTGCATGTGACTTTGCTTACTCATAGAACTATTTGATCACTAGACAATGTTTTAGCAATGTGACTTATCATTGCTCATGGCATCTTGGGCATCTCAAATTCAAGGGAAATCACCACCTCTCTGCACCTAATAAAGGATATTCCTCTTGATATTGCTAATAATGACACACTGTTAAGTATGTACAAGTCTCTAGTGATTCACTGGTTGCTAGCAAAGGAAACACTTGAAAAGGGAAAATCAGAGCTTTCTAGACAATAGAGAATGAGCCATTCTCATTGAGAACTGTGTTCACTTCAGGATCATTAGGGATCCTAAAGCAAAATATAAAACAGAAATATTCCAACTCAGATAGCAACACAATCCTCTAGTGACATCTGTTAGTTCAGTCTCTCCCTACTGTGTGTGAATGCTCTTAACAGTGCACACTAATTGCTAGAGTGTTCAGGGATTTGCTGGGCGAAAAACATCTACAGACTCTGTGGAAGCAGCACAGCCTGAGTGAGTTGCAGTAACTTTATCTCATTCTCATCTCTGGATGTGAATTTTGCATCAACATAATATTTGGGGCACTTCTTTTCTAAATTGGCAAGAAATATCCTCCCTTGATCCCTTAGTGCAGCAGCAGTAGATACAGATTTTACCATATATTTAGCACTATCATGCACATTTGTGCATTCTTTAAAGGCCTTTTCACATTACATAATTATACCACTATGATTTCACTTTTGCTGCCATGGCAGCATCCTATGGAATCCTGGGGTTTGGAGTTTGAGGAAGCCTCTCTTGCCGAGAACTCAAAATAATTCACAAAACTACAAATCCCAGGATTACATAAATGCCATTGTGAGGCTATGGGTATTCTTATTTTCTATTGGTAAATACACTTTTGTAAGAATATAATGTAATATCCTTGTGTTACATAGCAGATTCTCTGTAATTTATGTTATTTATTTCTGTGCTGGCCAAGTCCATAATAAATTTCATTCATTCATTCATTCATTCATAAATGCCATTGCAGTTTATGTGGAAATCACAATGCTATCATTGTGTAGTTTGAAAAAGACACAACATACCCCAGCCTCAAACAAATCATTCCGCAGTCCCTTGAAAGTGACTTGGTGAACCAAATACTAATAGCACAGGTATAGACAAACTTACAACTTTGCCACTTTCAACAACAGTCCTCCATAGAATATACATTTCCCACTGGAGTGTCCAGGATGGTCAAAACCATTAATATATTTCTTATGTCCAAGCACTAATTCATCCTCTCTCACTAAATCTAGGTAATCAGTGACAGCTTTGTTCCAGATATAATCTAGTCTGTCAGGACAGAGTGGCCAAGGTGCAGCCCTCCAGATGTTGTTGGACAGCAGTTCTCAGCATCTCTGCTAGTTGGAACCCATGGGAGGTGCAATCCGCTTGAAGGTCCACACTATGACCACCCCTAAAATATATCTTCACATGTGAACTTCATGGTCCAGAATCTTCCATTCTAGAAGGTGCCTTTATCAAGCTGAGAAAAAAAAAGACTTCCCAAAAAAGGATTTGCATTTTCTAATTCTCAGGAATGCATCACAGAGATGCTTCAGCCAAGATGTCACTTGGGACTGTATCTCACTGCTAAAAAAAACCTCCTAAAAACCCTGGCTTAATTCAACCCAAGCTGAATTCTAATTTGGGAAGCAGTCAGGTTCTATTGCATGTAATTCGCTGCTGAATCGCTGCTGAATCCGCCGGCCAAATGCAGCCCAGATGCAGCCTGGGTCCCAGGCATGCTCATCAAGCTGCTTTTCAAAGTCTGGAGTTTTCTGACTTTGAAAAGTGGCTTGCTGAGCGTTCCTGGGACCTGGGCTGTATTTGGCCAGCAGATTTGGTGGCGAATTATGTGCAATAGAATCCAGCTGCCTCCTGAATTAGAATTCAGCTTGGGAGAGGTAAGCAGAGGGTTTTTTTAGCAGTGTGATAAGCTCCTTAGAGACATTCATGTATAATAAAATGCCAATTCAAATAAAAAGCTAAGCACAACCAAAATATGCATTAAAAACACACTCTTGAACAACAATATACTAGCATAGACGCATTCCCAAGACTATGTGTAAATAATAAGAAATAAAACTTTAATTTATACCCCGCTTTTTGTGGGAAGAATCAAAGCGGCTTACAAAGATAAAATACAAATACAAATATACACCATATCCCCCCCTTAAAACAGAATTAAACGGTAGTACATTTAAAATCTAACATTGGTTAAAAACGCAATAAAACTATTAACAATTAAAAATGCAATAAAACTGTTAGGAATTAATGGTGGGCAGAATTATTGTAACAAGAGTTACACCAATATAAGCAGTATGGGGTTCTTTTATGTGGGTGGGGGCTGTTCTGAGAAGGCCTGTCAGAAGAGATCCACCTTAACAGCTTTTTTGAAGCTATCTAAGTTGGGTATTAGATGGATCTCGTCTGGCAGGTCATTCCATAGAGTGGGAGCAACCACAGAAAATGTCCTCTGGGAGGTTACAACCAGTTCTCACTGGTTGTAACAAATTCCTCCCAGAGGATCTGAGTGTACGGGGCAGATTATATGTGTAAAGAAAGACTATTAATATCTCTACATTGCTATGCACAGATCTACACTGTAGAACTAATGCGCTTTGACACCACTTTAACTGCCTACAGAATCCTAGGATTTGTAGAGGCACCAGCACTCTTTGGCAGAGAATGCTAAAGACCTTGTAAAACTACCAATTCCAGGATTCCATAGGATGGAGCTACAGTGGTTTCAAATTGCATTATTTCTACAATGTAGATGCACCTAGTGCCAATTGGTTTTAATTTGCTGCAGAATAGCTAACAAGACTTCTTTAATATACACAGCAAAAAGGCAGATCCCACTCCAATTAAAACAAATTTAAATTTAAAATTAAATTAAAATAGTTTGGGGATCATACACTCCCACCAGAAAATATAAAAGCTTTCCTCCCATTGAACCTATTTAACAGCTATTGCTTAAGCCTGATCCTTTTGACGATATATTCTCACATTACACTGGCCATCATATCACCCCTTAATCTCTATTGACTGAATATTATTTACTAAACATTAGGTTAGACTACCATTGAGGCTCCCTGAGCAAATTAAACTCAAATGTGGGGACAGTTTCCCACTGGAGACAGTAAATATTTTTGTACAGTGTTATCAGGGCAACACTTACACTCTACTGCAGTAGCAGCCTGAAAGTCAACATCATTTTAAGCACTGCTACAACCCCATGTAGTCAAACAGCTAATTGAGAAACCCAATTCAGAAACAGTACAGCAAATTTTAGTAGCTCATGATTTGTGTTCTATGAAATATTATTGAAATACTCTGAAAGATTTTTAGAACTGAAATTTTACTTCAGAACAGTAAATTAATTTGACAGACATGTCTACTATGTATTTGTTATACATGTCTACTTTTGTTTACCATGACAAAAGAAATCAGTTCAAAATTCTATACAGCCCAAGGGTGGAAGAAGAACAGATTTAATTGCTGTATATATTCATGTATAAGTCTAGAAACTGTAGCCAAAATATTGACCTCCCCAAAACCTGGGTGAATTTATACACTGGTCAATGTAAGTAATGTACTTTAACTCTTATTTAAAAAAAGAAACCACCCCCTTCTCTGAATAGAGTTGTGAAAGGCAAGAGCTTAGTCCATCTTGGGAGAACCTAAATGAAGCACCAATCCACTCTAATTTCTTTGCTGTGGCACTGTTTCTAATGTTTTTGAATGCCTGGGGCGGGGGGGGGGAGAGAAATGGTGGTGTGGCAGCTCTTTCACCCTTCCCATCAAAGAAGCACTGAGAGGAATCAAACTTTGAAGAATTTGAATAAATAATAATAATAATAATAATAATAATATTTTGTGGGGCTTTTGGGCTATGTGGCCATGTTCTAGAAGAGTTTCTTTCTGACGTTTTGCTAGCATCTGTGGCTGGCATCTTCAGAGATTTCTCTGAAAATGCCAGCCACAGATGATGGTGAAAAGTCAGAAAGGAACTCTTCTAGAACATGGCCACATAGCCTGAAAGCCCCACAAAAATCTATGGATGCCGGCCATGAAAGCCTTCAACTCCACAATAATAATAATAATACTTATAATAAAAAATAAATAAATTATTTATATTTCCCACCTCTCCCCATGGATCAAGGCTGGAGCCCAACAGTTAACATCACGGTACAATGTAAACAACAATCATAAAAAAAAAAATCTTTCTATAATCTAAAACAGAATCCAAAGAATAAAACATTTGGGTATGCATGTCAGCTTTTCGAGGTTCAAATTAAAGTTATCACATTAAAGTTAAAGACTGTAATCACTGCTAATGTAGTTACTATTTTCTTTGCTTTGCCTTTTCATCCTTTTTGTCATATGCATATTTCTTAGCCTTGCCAGCACCTGGTCACCTCCCACACTTATCACACAGCCTCCATTTACTGTAGCTTCCCCCTCATCCATCTAGCCTTTAGGGCGAACACAAACAGTTGTACTTGCTGGAATTTTCTAAGTTCTTTGACATTAATTTCCTTTGCTTCATCCTTTGCTACACACCCCTAGGTTTTACCCTCAGTTTATTATAATCCATAATTTTGGCCCTCAAACATACCCTCAACTCATACATGAGTTGACTTATACTGTAGTCGGGTATATATGGCACATGTCCTAATTTAGATATAGCACATTGCAATGGATTTGTTTCTCATTTATAATTGTGGCACTATTGCCACAACTGCAAATGATCCTGAAACTCACTTTAAAAGCCTATCAATACATACATCACTCGCTGGGAAGATGGGGCTGTTCATGTAATCCAGAGGTACCCTGTTTGGTAGCATCATAGACCTCCATTGCTCCAGACGAGTGACTGGCTTGTAAGGTGGGTTTCAGGGTTCAGGTGGGTAGTTAAAGTGTTGCTATGTGTTTGATGCAAGATCTCTGTTTAAATTTCCAAAACTGTAGGTCAGAGGAATCAGTTTAGATCTCTGGCCTCTGGACCTGCCCTCTTTTGTCTCTAGTCCTGTCCACCCCATCCTCACACAACAAAAAGCCCTGCGAGAATACAACCTTTGACAGAAAAGTAACAGTCTCCCATCCTTTTGTCAAATTCTATACTCTAGTAGGCTACATTATATAACTATAATCCAAAAGCAGCAAGATGAAACTTCATTTCTGCTAACTACACTGGGGAAGGATCACAGACAGATAAAAATGAACTCTGCTAAAATAAAAATACAGTATGTTACATGATTCTAAGCCAGACTGATGTCCCTCAAGAATGTTTGGGCTTAAATAAATCGGTTCTATGTTAACAATTCCAAACCTCTGAGGACAGTTAAGCTGCACAGTGTCAGCATTAATAAATTTATAGCTTTTCTCTGTGCTACTTGCTACTCCTGGGGCTGATTTTTAACTTGATATTTTTAAGAATAGTACTGTTTTTTTAAGACTACAGTGTAAATATGTAAGTATGCCAAATAAACATCAAGAATTCCAAAATCTAAAGTGACATCCAAAAACAAAACAAAACACCACTACTACCTTTTCAGCTCAAGAAAGAAAGTGACTCATTTATCATGTGAATTATGGTAGGAATTAATTTATATGTATCTCAAAATAATTCATCCCAAGTAGGCAGGTGCATAAAATATTGGTTGATTAATATAATAGAAATTTGCATGCCAGCATTCAGAATGTCATTATGATTAAAGGAATCCTATACCTGGAGAAACAATCTAAACCAATTTAAACAATCAAATCTATTGAAAATGTCAAGAAGCTGCAACCATCTTGAATGTACAAGATAGTAAATTATTAATTTATTGACAAATGAATAATAATAATATAGTATGAATTACAAAATACATTATTAATTTCCCTGGCGTTACTTTAATATTTTTAGTATCCAAAGAAATAACATTAGCATTTATTCAACAACAACAAAAAAAGGCCAAAATCCCATTGCTAGTTGCAATTTGTGTAGATACACCCAATTTATGGAACTTATATAAGTGTTGGCTTACCACTTTTTCATTGATTCAGTTGTTAACTCCAGCTGGGACTAGCAGTTGAGTTTAGGTTCTATGTTTGTAACAAATAATAAATCTATCACAATTAAATTTCAATGTTTTGCTTCCTTAACCTCACCAGAGCTCGAAAAAGTAATTTTGGGAAATCTGGCCATTTTAGTCCAAAAAAGTGTTATTATTGTTTTTCCCCCAAGTGCTAAAAATAAGCCAAACATTTTCAGACATTTTAAAATTACTTTTAAGACCACTCTCCACTTCTCATTACATTTTCTTCTGTAAACATATCGAGTTATAAACAAATCACAATCCTCATAATCTACTTCCTATCAAGCATTGAAGATACCAGATGTCAAATTGTATATAACCTACCAATAATATAGCAAAATAATATGAAGAGTAAATACAATCCAGAGAATTCACTAACTTCGTTCCTATGCATCAGAGTAATGCTTATTGTATAAATGTGAGTTGCTGCGCAGGTAAGGCGCCAAATAAACAAAAACACTGGCTGGAGGAAAAACATGGCCACAACTTTATTAACAAGAACATAGCATGAACACATCAATAGGGTTGACCCGAAGCATAAGGTCTGGATCTGGACATCAGCCACACCACGGTTGGCTAATGTACGGTTGCTTGGAGACCAAGCATCGGGATGACATAAGTGCCAAGCCCCGCCCTCTTGCGCAGTCACGCGACTGCGCTGCTTCAATCGATTTGCAAGGCACTCTAGTCACTGGGTGTTATTTGACTGTGGCCCCCCCACTGGCCACAGCAGATCGCTCTATACACCCAGGTCACAAGGACTCCCGATCCGGAGCCAGAGAGCCCTGGAAACCCCTAACCCCAGATCCAGGCCTATGCTGCCACCCCCAACTAGTTGTGACAATCAACTCCCCGAGGGAGGGAGAGCCAAAAATGGCAATGGCGCCAAGGAGCGCCACACGTGGCCTTAAATAGGCCAGCAGACCAATGAGGAGCCAAGCAGGATGTAGGCCCCGCCCTCTGCTGGTCCTCCAGCCAATCCTGGGGGAAGGCAGGCGACCCAGAGCCAATCAGGCTGCCCACCTCTCCCCCGGAGGATCATGGGACTTGAAGTCCCAAGTGAGGTTTTTGGCAGGCGGGCTTCCCGCCTTCCCTCCCGGCGGCCAATCAGACCGGGGCCTGCCCATGCACTGGATGCCGGGAAGGGAGCCGCCACGGGTGCCCATGCCTGGCGCTTCCCACGCGCAGCAACCGCGCCGTCCCGGTAAGTCGGGTGGCGCTATTTCTTAAAACCATCTATGTAAAACCTTGTGTTGCAGAGAAAAGTACAGTGGTCCCCCGGTTTATGAATCCCCCGGGGAACGAAATCCCCGGGACCCGACGGGACCAAAAAACATCCCCCGGGATCCGAAGGATCCCCAGGGATGCAAACAAGAAAAACCGCGCGGCCCCTTTAAATCAGCCGCGCGGTCCGGCAGAATTAGCGGTCCCCTGGGAAACGAATACTTCCGGGTTACGAAAGGTAATCCGGAATGGATTACCTTCGTAATCCGGGGGACCACTGTAACTGAAACAAAAAAGGTCAAGATTCTGACAAGGCCTTGTTGAATATAGCTGACTTCCTTTAGGTTCTTCCAGAAAAAGAACCATAATTAATATAACAATTTTCAATAACCACATAGAAAAAAATCTAATATCATAGTGTTTTTCTTATTACAACAATGGCAATGAACAGAAATACTGTATACAATCAGTTGCTTACAGAACAAATGCACAATTTAATATAAATGCATATTATTTCATAGGTTAAGTAGGTCTCCCTCCTACTTAATGCTTTATATCTTATTGGTTTTGGGACAGTTATTTGTTCAACACCCCAGAACTTGATGTCTTTGATGTAATATTTTAATTCTCTGGAATGTTTGACCAGTGATGCATGCATTCTCTTATTTTTAATGGATCTTTTATATTCATCAATTAGAGTTTTTATTTTTCTGCTGGTCATTCAACATACAGATGATTGCAAAGACATTATATAAGATAGATAACTCCAATAGAATTACAAATAAAATAAACTTGTAAGATGGTACTCCTTTTAATTAGTGGAGTTCCTAAATGATCTTCACTTACAACAATTGTTGCACACTGTGCAATTTCCACAAGAAAATTGTCCTATGGGCTTGCTGATACCTGTTATCAAATTGATTGGTCTCACTGGATGTTTTAACCTGCTATGCACTAATAAATCTCTCAGGGTTGTTGCCTTTTTGGTAGTAAACATAGGTGCTTCTCTGCATCTAGTAATATCTTTCAAAACCAATATTTCATAATAATTCATCTTAAAATAAGGTGCACCTCTGACAATCATGAGTTAATGCAATGACTATTCTGTTTGTCCTATCTACCTATTCTTGTTCCTCAAAAGCATGGTCCTATTCATACTAGCTGCTTTGTAATTACCTGTTTTATGACTTTAACAGGATCTCCTCTATCCAATAATGCTGATTTTAACTTGTGGGCCTGTTTGAAAAAGAAAGATGATGAGCTGCAATTACATCTTATTCTCAACATTTGAGAATAAGGGAGGTTCCTCTTAAGATTAATGTGTGATAACTATCATAAGCAAGAAAAAAATAACATCAATGGATTTATTCTAAGTGTCAGTGAGTAAAGACTCACTTTCCTTGGTAATGGTTACATCTAGGAAATGTATTTCCTTATGATCAAAGATCATATCAAATTAGATAATTTTATGAATAAAGGTATCTACTGAAATCTAATAATTCTTTATCAATACCACTCCACATCAAGAATATGCCCTCGAAATATCTTTTGAAACTGCTAATGTATCCTCTATATGGATTGTGTGAATGTAAAATATGGGTTTGTTCAAACCAATTCATATAGATGTTAGCCAATTCCAGGGCAAATTTATATTCCATAGCTGTGCCAGATATTTGCCAATAGTAATTATTCATAAACTGAAAATAATGTCTAGTTAATACTACCCTGATCAAAGAAATTGGGAAACCAGTAGGAGGATCAGCAGAGTTTTATGTTATCTAATTTGTCTTGTATTATCTGAATGGCTTCATCCTGTGGTATGTTAGTATATAGAGATTTAACATCTAAGGTGACCAAAATGTTAGAAAGTGAATCCAATTTGATGTTCTCAACAAAATTCTAAAAATAAGTGATGCCCTTGATATATGATTCTATATTTGGAATCATTGGTTTCAAAAAAGAATCAATGTAACTAGATAAGGGATCCCAAATGGACCCACATGATTATTAGTATTGTGATTTGTTTATAACTCAGTATATTTACAAACACCTTAGTCATTGAAGAAGATTTCAGGTCCAAATGCATCTGGCTGGTGACCACATCACATCCAAACATATTGGAGCATTCTTCAAGGACTAATAAGCCTTTGGCATAGGCTTGATCCTTTCCATGGACTTGCACAGTTGCATAACTGATGATTATTTTCAATGAATATTGGACTTTGATATTTATTGCATGCATTTTATGTTTCTATGGAAAATTTAGTGTTCATGGTATATGATTGTTCTATTGCAATCTGAACATTAGATATACATTTTGACATCCTTGTCATAGTTTGTATTACTTTTTACAAAAGGTACACTTAGTCCATCCCAGGAGAACCTAAAAGAACCACCAACCCTATCTCCTCTTTTTGCCACAACTCAGCTTCTGGCCTGTTTGAATGTCTGGGTGGGAGAATGGCAGCAGTGGCAGCTCTTTGGTGCTTTTCCTCAAAGGAGTGCTGAGAGAGTAGAGAGGGGGTCAGTGCTTCTTCTAGGCTCTCCTGGGATGGACTAAACTCTTGCCTTTCATCATTCTAATTGGAGAAGAGGATTCCAGTGAGGTTATTTTAGTAATGTGGAATTGTCTATTGAAGGATTTCATTAAGAATGGGGCAAAATCAGGCAAAGTTACCCCATTAAAATTAAAACCTGTAATCCCTGCTAATGCAGTGCCATTTTCTTCTCTTTCACTTTCCATGCAGAAACTCCAAATCAAAGCATCCCCGACAGATGGCCATCCAGCCTCTGCTTAAAGACCTCTTAGGAATGAGACTCCACCACACTCCGAGGGATGGTGTTCCACTGTCAAACAGCCCTTACTGTCAGGAAGTTTCTCCTAATGTTGAGGTGGAATCTCTTTTCCTGCAATTTGTATCCATTGTTCTGCGTCCTAGTCTCTGGAGCAGCAGAAAACAAGCTTGCTCCCTCCTCAATATGACATCCCTTCAAATATTTAAACAGGGCAATCATATCATCACTTAACCTTCTCTTCTCGAGGCTAAACATCCTCAGTTCCCTAAGGCGTTCCTCATAGGGCATGGTTTCCAGACCCTTCACCATCTTAGTTGCCCTCCTTTGGACATGCTCCAGTTTCTCCACATCTTTTGAAATGTCAGGAATAAACACTTCTAGAACACAGCCACATAGCCTGAAAAACCCACCAAAAACTAAGGATGCAGGCTATGAAAACCTTTGACTTAACATTATTTGGCAATGTTTCTTTTTGCTTTATTATATCCTTTGTTATGTACCCCTAAGTTTTATCCTTGGTGTATCCACTAGTCATGTCAAAATCCCTAGTTTTTCCCTCAGTTTATACATTAAGTTGACTTATACAAAAGTATATATAATAAATGCATTCCCAGCTTTCTGCAATACTATGCGCTATGACCAGTAGGTTCCTTATTTCTGATGTGAAGAGTGTGAAAGCACTGGATAAATATTAACTTACATAGAATCTAGATTGGCAAAAAGAAGTGTGTTCATGGCTGCATGAAACTCTAGCCTTTAGATGAGAAAAAGGGAAAGTGTGCCATGAAAACGCTCTTTTTTTGCATTTTAGGGGAGAAGAAGCGCCTTTAAAAAGGTGCTGGTTTTCCCAGCTTCTTTTTTAAAAACTGCGGAACAGCGCAGCTCCATCTAAAGGTTGTGGTGCAGCTGCTAAGCATTAAGGAAAAGGCAACTTCATGTCACACTTTCCTGCCAATCTAGAAAGCCCCTTAGTTTGTCTGGGATTGGGGTTAGGTATGATGTGTAAAATACATTTGCTGTTTAAATTCTTCAATATTTTCAATATATGAGACATTCATCTTTCTTTGCCATTTCTATCTGGCATATGTTAAGAATAATAGAACAGAAATACAGTTCTTTTAGTTGATCTAATGGTTCAAAGATATGCATGATACCTATTCAATTTGTTTGTTTTATTTTTCTAGTAATATGAAGTATGTTGTGTATTTTTCCAACTATATCATTGATGATTATGTTATGTACTTTTAAGATTAAGTACTGTAAATCACTTGTTAGTCTTGAATTAAATTGCTGACCTTCAGTAGGTCATACATACAGAAAAGAAGAACAATACACTGCACGCTGATCCAGCAAGGGCAAGTTGTTTATGGAAATAGATCTTTCAAACCGAATCAACAACTGTGTGCACAAAGTAGTACCTGAGCATGTGCTTTCTGGGGATGTATTGCTGTATTCAGCAGCTAGAGCTGTATACGCAGTTCCTGTTACAAGATGTACATTAATTGAAATCTATAGGACTTCAGCTAGATTATGTCAATTTTTTTCTCATGTTAAGAACAGAGGAACATAAAGAGTTGACCTTTTACAAAGTCAGACCACAGGTCCATTTAGCTCAGTATTGTCTATTTCAATGGGTAGTAGAGCTCCAGGTTTTCAGACTAAACGCTTTCCCAGCCCCCCAAGGAGGTGTTAGGGATTGAAGCTGAGCACAAAGAAGATCAAAACCCTTATGATGCTTCAGTTTGTGCGAATCCTAGAGAGGCTATATGGCTAAGGGACAGCTGTTGGACCAGGACATGCAATTTAAGCCACACAAACAACAGGGCATGCTGTTTGTTATGGATTCTTCCAGACTGGTCTAAGAGGCATACATTCTCATGATATATATCTTCCTAGGTTTGTTAGATTTTTATGGTTGTGGTCTCCTTTGTGCCCACTTGCTCTATTGGAGAGAAGTGTTAGTAGTAATTTTGGCATTTGTCCTAGGGCTTTTCAGAGCTCTTGGGAAGGAGCTAAAATCTGGGAAAGTTGTTTGCAGAGGTAGACCTATTGTTCCAAGGGCAAATTTTCTCCTTTTTTTTTCCTTATCATTTTTAGGGGTTTTTTTTCTGATTGTGTTTAAACTTTTTTATTTTGTGGATTTATATATTTTGCTCAGGTTGAGCCTCATAGTGGAAGTAAATCACTGGCAGATTGCTCTCTATTTGTAAATCTATTTTGAAATACAAAATATTTTTCATGGAAGTGATTGCTTGCCTGCCAATTAATGCTGATTGATTAAATAAACTGTAAATGCTGCTTGAGGGCAAATGCATATTGGTTAAAAAATACCTTATCAGGTTTTTTTAAATTCCACATTTCTCACAGCTTTTCTCTTTTAGTGCCATATGGTGAAAAATGGTTTTCTCACAGATTCCTGACAGAGGGTCAAGATGCACCTGCTTTGATAATTTTTTTTAATGTGAGTGAGTAAAAGTTGGAAAGAATGTCTAAGAAATAAGTTGATTTGAGTCATTGCCAAAGAGGACATGGATGATAACAGGAATTGGATGAAAGCCATTTAGCTTACAAATGATATTCTATCCATAAGCAACCAACCTTACTTATGGACCAAGATCTGGATTAAGCACTGTTGACTCCAAACTACTTTTAGCTAACTCCCATTGAAACTAGTGGATTTAAAAGTGATTAATTTTAGTTGGATTCTGTCCAAAACAATAAATTGACATAGAATACTCAATTTTGTGAAGCTCTTCCAATATTTCCAAACTTCTGGGAGAGTGTGAAACATATGGAGCCCTGGTGACACAATGGTTAAATGCCTGTACTGCAACCACTCACTCACAAACAACAAGGTTGTGAGTTCAATACCAGCCAGGGGCTCTTGGTTGACTCAGCCTGGCATCTTTTTGTATGTTGCTAAAATGAGTATCCATCTTGTTGGGGGCAATTAGCTTACACTTTGTAAACTGCTTAGTACATTGGTAAGCAGTATAGACATGTACTTGCTATTGCAAAACTTATAAAACTATCAGATGAGGGATACTGACAGCAAAATGGATTTCCACAGCAAGCTCAGTTTATGATAGGAAATGCCTATAGTTAATGGAAAATGCTTTATTTCACTTAAAAGAAGCACTACTTCTACCACATATGCTGTTGTTGCTGTATGCCTTAAAGTTTTTTCCAGCCCTACCAGAACAGAACAGTTGGTCTGTGTCTTTGTCTGAGGCTGAGAGAGTGGAGCTCCCCCCAAGTCACACAGTGAGTTTCCATGGCCAAGTGGAGATTTAAACTCTGGTCTTCTAGACTCCTAGTACAAAACATAAATACATGCTCTCCCTACCACATATAATTTGACATTAATGCCCTCCTTGATGTCTGAGAAAAAAAGTTATGTGACAATAGATAACCAGATGACAATATGCAGTTTTTCCTCTGGGAACACCACCCAGCAATAAAAGTAAAAAAGGCATATAAACCTGATACCACTGGTGATGGGAGGAGATCATGCATGTCTACCCAGACATTTAGGCAGTCTCTGAAGGTCAAATTATAGCTTCTGCTTCCTTTAGGCATGTAGAAAGTGGTGACAAGAATTGAACCTTCTACGTTAAGAGTACACATCATCCAAATATGGCACTGCAACTCCCATTAGCCCTATAAAGAATACTGAAGAATGCTGAAAGTTGTAGTTCAGCAACACCTGGAGGACTGCAGGATTCCCCCCTCTGTTCTAAATAATGACATTGAGGTTAGAAACTAATATGTCTGGTCTTCAAACCACATGGGAGCCTGGAGGCTGTCTTCAGTCACAACTGGACTAGATGGGCAGCACAAAGCAATTTCCAGAAGGTGATTAGCACTTCTTAAAATAATTTAGAGGACTAAAACAGGATGCACATGCAGAGGTGCACCTTGTTTTAAGATAAAAATTATCTTCCTCTGGAGGTGTAATCATCCTTTTTATTCATTCATTCAGTGATGGATACTTGTGATGGAGTCTCAAAAACCGCTTTGGGTGTCAAGAGTAGCTTCTAGGCCACATCATTCCTATATCTGCTTCAAGTACTTGGTGAAAATAGTTTTGTTTCAAAGGGCCTCTGAGACCCATTGATTCAACAATTTTCAGTTTTGTAAACTTTTTTGGAGGGGGGGAATCTTATAAAGGATGTGGCAGGCCAATTTTTTTTCTTAAAAAAGTGGCTCATAATGTTCTTTACATGCCAGTTTCATTGACCCTTACCAATACACTCACTAGACAAGATGTTGCATTCCTAAAGTGGAATCACTGGCCTCATAAAAAGCGAGTAACCAGTACTAGATTGTAGTGACTCCAGACAGCAGTGTCTTCAGTACTAGCCACTGAAGAGCTAGTACCAGAGCTTTTCGTGTGCACTTTTATAATGCCCTGAACATTCCCTGAGAAACATATCAAACTAGATATAGTTTGATACAATATTATACCATCAGCATGAGTGGACATGGTATGTGATGACACACATACCACTGGACATAGCACCGGACATAGGATGTGTGAAATGCACATAGCCATAATCATGTGGAAAGGTGTGGCTAGGAGGAAGCTTGTCAGAAAGAGCAACACTGCTCCTCCACTACTCTTCATTTCTGATGAAAACCAATAGCCAGAGATGAGTTCTTCCAGATGAAACAAGACCAAATCCCACTTTTAACTTTAATCTCTCTGCCTGTTCTCTTAGTTTTGGAGAATCCAAATCTTGCCTAAATGTTGTAAAGTCGATAAAACAGCATCAGTCACAATCAAACTTTGTCATTCTCACAAACACTCAAACTCTTCACTCCAAAAACCTTGTCATGTTCCATCAGAGGCAATCAAACTTTTGGTTTCCCACAGAGCTCTAATGGATCAAAGGTATAAATATCACTCAAAAAATAAAACCTCCTCTCTCTGTTTCCCAGATTTCCATGGATTCTTCCTTCAGGACTGGTAATTACACCACTTCTCCTAAGACCCTAAGTCTACTATATCATTTCAACACTCCCCTACTCAGTTAGCTCTCTGTGTGATTGGATGAGTTACCTTTATGTGTGCTTTTTATATTTCTTTATAAAAAGTTCATAGAGCTTCACATGTTTGGGGTCTCTATCAGTCATTACCTGTATAGCTGGTGCTGGATCCTGCAAAACCTGTTACCCTCCCTCATATAGCCAAGTTGAGTGTTCCCCAAACTAACTGAAGATAGGTTGTTGCTGGTAATGGAGAGACTATTAGCCCCACACATTTAGGATAGCACTTTCCATTGAAATAATAGGAAGGCAAATAAATGAAGAAAAAGAAGTAATACTACTCAGTTCCTCTTCATTACAATGAGGCTTCGGAATAAGAACATATTGGACCAATCTAGATTGTCACTTTGCGGAGCAATAAAGGCTTGAAAATCCACCTTTAGGGTTAGGGAGGGCATACCTTTTACACCCTCCTAGGCCTCAAGCGTATGGATGCCGCCATTTTAAAATGGCGGCATCCATATGGACGTGCTATAAAAGCGTCATCACATGCGCAGCTTTTAGACGTGCTGCACACGTTGTGATGCTTTTGTGCCACGGAAGGATTTCAATCACACCCTATCCGCAGCGCAAAAAAGGAGTTCCGGACGGAGCTCCTTATTGTGGGTGGTTCTTTGCCGTGGCTTTTAGATGGCCGTGGCAAAGAGCCTGGGAGAAAGGGGCCGCAGTGGCGGCCCCTTCCTCCCTTCAGCCCTGCCCCCACAAGCGGGGGTGCAGCAGGCGCCCAGTTTGTCGCTTCCACATGGCCTCCAGAAGCGGCGAGATGGGGCCACAGAGGCTGCCGGTGTGGCAGCCTTGGCCCCATCTCACTGTTTAAAGGAGCAGTCACGGACTGCCACTTTTGGGCGGTCTAGATCACCCCAAAGACATGTTGAGCCACAATAATGGACAAAAAGCCATAAGAAAGTTCTGTTAAGTTCTAATAAATTTGAAAGGGATAATTCACATGTTGGTTTAGTACTGGCTTTAGGTGCAGTCACCAGGCTTCCAACTGAAGTCACATTTTTCTGATACCAGCAATAACAATGAAAAAAATATATCTTCAGAAGCCAAGTTTGGGCATGAAAACTGAAAAATATACTTAAAGCTCATCTCTGTTTAGGAAGCCCTCTGAGGAGAGACTGCTGGATTACAAAAACATGGTAGATTGTGTTTTCTTACTATTTCCACCAATTTAACATAAATATCTGAGAACTTTCCACCTGATCCAGAAAAATTGAAATGGACTCTAGCCAATAATAATAATAATAGATAATAAATTTCTTATATGCCTCTCTGAAAGGCTCATAGTGAGGTACAACACAGATTAAAAGACATTAAACCATTAAAAACATAGGTTCAAACATATAAAAATGGACACATTAAAATAATTCAAACATAAAATTAAAAATATAAAAATTTAGAAGTCATAGTTTAAAATCAAGTGGGTAGGCCTGCTGGAAGAGATAGGCCTCTAATAATGTTGTAAATTCAGACAGCATGTTTTTCTGGCGGGTCACTTCACAGTCCAGGGGTGGCTGGCAAAAAGGTCCTCTGGGTGACAGTTGCCAGACTATTCCTGGCCAGTTGAAGTAAATGTCCACCAGAGGACCTGACTGTACAAGGAGGAAACAATCCTATAGGCAATCTGGGCTCAAACCATGCAAGACTTTAAAGGTAATAACCAACACTTGGTACTTTGCCTGGAAACTGAATGGCAGACAGTGGAGTGATTTTAATATTGGTGTGATATGCTCACTCCTTAGATGTACCAGCAATCAATCTGGCTGCCATGGTTTGAACTAATGGAAGTTTCTGATCTTGCTAGAAAAGTATACAAAGGACTGATCTAGACTGGCAAAAAGAAGTGTGTTCATGACTGCATGAAAGTCTAGCCTTTAGATGAGAAAAAGGGAAAGTGTGCCATGAAAATGCTTTTTTTGCATTTTAGGGGAGAAGAAGTGCCTTTAAAAAGGTGCTGGTTTTCCCAGCTTCTTTTTTAAAAACAGCAGAACAGCGCAGCTCCATCTAAAGGCTGTGGTGCAGCTGCTAAGCATTAAGGAAAAGGCAACTTCATGTCACACTTTCCTGCCAATCTAGAAAGCCCCAATGTATAACACATTGGAAAAGTCCAACTTTGAGTTTACCAGCATGTGCACTACCATGAAGCTGATAATAAGTACTCCTGATCATCACATCTATCTAAGCTGATATTTGAAAAGATAGATCCAGAAGCATTTCCAAGGTGCATGAATAGTCTTTTATTCAGAGTATAAACCAATCCAGAACTGGATGACAAACCTCCAGCCACAGATTATGAGAGCATCCATTTCTATTTATTTGTAGGAACTGGCTTTGAACCCAATAGTAAAAAGAAACAGCAAACAAAAGTAACCACCCCCACTCTATTTCCACAAACTGAAGATTTTTTATACTAAGAAATAATGTGAAACATTGGAACATTGTGTGAAATATTGCAACAGGCTGTTTCTTTTCTTTTCCTTGAACATCTGACATTCACATGGTAGAGAACTGCAGAAGAAGCCTCTGCTTTGCGTGAGAACTGTCTTCAGTTCTATTTTGGGTGCTCTTTTATGCCTTTGAGACACTAGCTGATGCTGAGGGTGGCTCAAAGATACAACATCAAAACAGTAGCTCTGGAATATACTGCAGCTCACAAAAACTTTGAATTCCCTGAGAAATCCAGGTATAACAGTGTATGCAGACCAAGTACTCATTTGTCTTCAGCACTTAAAGATGGATTGTTAGTAACTTCGATGGGCTGAACCGATAACATGTGTCCTCAGCATAAAAACATTCCCATAGGGAGGGAGAAAGAAATAGTGAGAGAAAAATTATTAACTGGAGAGAAGCAAACAGAAAGAACAAGCAAACAGATTATATTGTAGATATGGAGATACAATGAAGAAATATTTATTTATTTATTTATTTATTTTGCATCACTTCATTCTCTTTATTGCTTTTTGAAATGACTACACATTTCAGGGAGTTGTATCAGAAATCCCAAGTCACATATGGTACAAATAACAAAGAGGTAAGTAAAATGGTAATACAAGTAAAGATGGAAGGAGTAGGTAGATGGCTTTAGCTATGGTAGGGACTTGCCTAGAATATATGTTACTAAATTGCCATAGGTATTGTTTATCAGTATGACATGGTTCAGGATAGAAGGACCTGTTTGTTTTGCTTTGCTTCGTAATCCAATTAGTAATATCCCACTCTTTTCCTTCCTGAATAGCTCTACAATATCAGTGTATCCTTAATAAACCTGAGTGGAGCAAGAGTGTCAACCATCCTTATTGGCCAAATTCAATGGTTGCAATTTTTCCCTGCAAGGACAGGACTGTTCACCATATAATTAACAATGGGGTCAAAAAATTGACAACCCAATTTCAGTGCCAGAATGAGTGAACATGAAGGATTCAAACCCATAGATTTAAGAACTAAGCTTCTCAGTCTTGCCTCACAAATGCATGCTTTGTTTTGAGTGTCTGGCTGCATACTTCACTATGATCACTGTATGTTTAGGCTCAGATGCCACATTTTCTTATATCGTAGAAATCTGCTTTCATGTAGTATACTCAGAGTATATTTTACTTCTTGCAGCTGCTTCCTTCTGAGGCAAAACAGCACATTATTGTTTGGGAAGGAGAGGAGTACTTTATAACATTATTTAGAAGCTATTCAAAGAGACAAAAATTACTTCCGTATGAGTAAGTTTCAGACATCCCTTTTTAAGGGATAGTGTCAGAACTATATTAAAAGCTCCTGTGATTTTCATCTTTAGGTTGCAACAGTTCTTTAGATACTGCATCTCATTGGATATTCTCAGACAAATGGTCAGATAGATTACCAACACTTAAAATAAATGAAAGAAGAAAAATGTGCATCCTGAAGTCTTTGAAGTACTGGAGAAATTGACATAAATTGCATTCTTTGATCTGAAAGTCATGCCTTAAGATTTCAGAGGTGTGTGCAAACATTCTAAGATTATGTATTGGCAATGGAATGGAAAATACCTACACCAACACAGGAGAAGAACAATACTTGCATAAATGAAAAAAAATCTTTCAGGTGCTATAATAAACTGCAAAATTGCCCCCAAAGAAATGTCACATATATTTACCTGGAACTGTAAAGTAAACTGGAATATGTTATACAAGGGAATGGGGAAAAGCACAGTATGAATTTTAATGATAAACATCTTTCTCCTTCATTGTAAAGAAAAGTTATATAAAATTTTATTGGACCTTTATCCATTATCATTCTAGAACACATGGTAACAAAGGTGGACTAGGAACCAAAGCAAATGTGTATCTATTGGATTTGCAGCATACCATATTAAGTATAAATATGCCAACTAGATCAGAAGCACAAAGCAACAATTTCCTGAAGGATTTTTTTTTTTAAAAAAAGAGACATGTAGTGGAAGTTTAAACTTCCCCCTCAATAGTTTATTTTCTGTTGACATGAGGTCTATTTTTGAATCAAATAATATAGGATCTATTTTCCCTACAAACCAATTGAAGGCATATTTTTATTCCAGCACAAAACAACATTAACTAACTAAGTTACCCTCTCATTTCCGTTTATTGCTTTCAGGCAGGATTTTTATTTGTTTGTTTTAATACATTTTATTTTTAACCTTAAAGCAAAACTCCCAGGGCTCCAATAGAAACAGATACCTTTTTTCCTGTTCCTCATATTCCTGTCTCCTGTGTCTTCATGAAGATTTATCTTCACTCTCTGCTTCAGCTTCAAAAAAAGATTAGGCTTTGATACAGAAATAGGGAGAACATCTGTTCTCCCACTATCTGAAACAAGTTTACAAGGTTTCTCAATTTCTGTGCTTTGAGGGGAATGTGTATAGCTGAAGAAGGAGAATTACTCCATTTTTCTACGATATTTGAGATTATTGATTGCACTCATAGCTAGAAGATACTTCTCAAAAATGAGCCATTTTATGAGATTATACATTTAATATTTTCTTACAGTTTGCTTTAGCTCTTTTTTCTGTTGATGTTAAATTAAAATGAGAACTTGGTCTGAAAGTGGCTGCAGTGTCTTTGTCTATGGTCAAATCAGGATCTAGGAAAAGGAATGCTTTACCTTCAAATGCTAAATACTGAACATTTAAAATAAAATATATAAAATAAAAATACAATTCCAGTGATGAGGTTCATTCTGATACTCTAAAATTTGTGTAGTGTCACATTGGGTTAACTTCAGATGTCCAGAGTATGAAGCTCAGTGGGTGAACATAGGCTGGCCACTCTTTCAGCTGAAATGATTGCTGTGTATAATCTTGGACTCCTTGAAGGAAAGGTAAGGTACAGATATACACTTATATTATATAGTAGCTAGGAGTTTATTGCACAGCCATTTTTGCTTGATCTGGGCAAGGGATGGGATTGGGACTGAACAAGAAAAAACAGGTGTTATCCCACACACAAAAACACAGACTTTGTCACAGGGTGACCACAAGCCATCCCTCAGCTGCACATGGCAGGCAGATTTTGTGGAATGGAAAGCTTCTGTACTACCAAAACCAGCGGGATAAGCGTGGGGGACAGCTTATGGTTGCCCTGCAACAAAGTCTGCATTTTTGTGTGCTTTATCACTTGTGTGCTTTATCACCCCCCATTCAGTCCTGATCCTGTCCCATGCCTGGATAGGGCAAAAATGGCTGTGTGATAAATTCCCTACTTACATTTGTATAACTAAGTAATGTCCCCTGGCCCAACCTCCCCATCCACATTAACAGTGAGCAGACAGATCTGGTAAAGAAGATGTGATTTGCTGCCAACTTTGGTTTCCAATTCCCTCCTGTCATGCTGTGAAGTTGTGACAACCAGAAGCAGGCCCCTATCACACAGCTTTGTTCCAGCCTTACTCACGGGCAGGAGAGACCCGGAAATATTATCCTCCTAACACTCTGAACAGACTTCTTTTATCTGATCAAGCTGTTGGCTGTTAAGTGGACTAGAGGGGGTGGAATTAACATAGTTTTGAACTGCTCAGCTCTGAATTCAGAGCAGTTACAGAGCCATAACTCTAGATTACAGATCTGTAACTGCAGTAATGAATGCCAGCTATAATAAATAAATGATAGAAAGACAAATTGATAAACAGACACACCAATCAGTGTGGGAGCACATGCTTTGAATGAAGAAGGTGCTCAGTTCAGTCTCTAGCAGCTGTTTTGAAAACGTATATCAGCGAAAAGTGCTGGGAGAGACCAAACATCACTCCATGTGGGAGTTCATTAATTAAACAATATGCTTTGCTTTTGGGCTTCTAAAGCATCTGATTAACCACCAAGGGGACGTAAGGTGGTAGATAAGATTGTGAAGTTTGTAGATGGTACTTTTTGGACTACAACCCACACAACCTTCTAGCCCTCTGGTGGGAGAATCTGGAAGTTGTGGTTCAAAAGTGTAACTTTTCTAGGATCTGCTAGATAATGTGAATTTTCCTATCTGTTTTCAAATAGAAGTCAAGAAGCAAAAACAGTCTACAGACTGGTGAACAAACTCCACAACAGCACAAAAAAAGGGAGTTACATAAAAACAACTAGCACAAGTAATCACAAGATTATGTTTTCATTTTGTAGGAGCATTTCCCCCCAAAATGTACCCAAATTCTAAATTATTTTTCTGGGGAGATTAAGGTTATATAATTTTTCCTTTTTTCTGAGTACTTGATTCCAGTTTCAAGGTCATCCTCTACCCCCAACTCCCCCGGCTTTGGTCAAACCTGGTGCCATTGAATATCAGAATAAATGCTGATAAAACAAATAATATTGACAACCTCAGCAGGCAATGTTATCTTGGGAAGGGTCGTCAGTAGCTCTGGCAGCTGGAACTCAGTAAATTCTATTCATGTTAAGCAGCTTTTCATAGGCATACAGGAAAGATAAGGTAAGTTGTAAAATGCTTTTCCAAGTTAGTTTCCAGCTTATTGATTCAAGATGTACACTACTTTCCAGTACAGTCATAACACATTTCCTGGAACAATTCCAATGCAAAAGCTTCCAGGAACACTTTTAAAGACAAATGAGGGTAGTATTGTTGACTTATCTACCTTCCAAAAGATGGCAGGTGACTCGATCATAGTGCCATACCAGTGGTGTTAAGGAAATAGTTAGCTCTGCAATATAGTTTACTTCTGATAAACTGGGAAAGAAGGCACTGCAGCTCCCATCCTTTGTCTCTTTCTTTGAGGGAAATGTTACTTTCTCCTCCCTCCTCCCTCCTCCTCTTCCTCCTCCTCAAGAGGTGAACTGACCACAGTGGGCACTGCAACTGTGTCTCTTGCCTATGACATAGTAAACAAACAAACAAACAAACAAAAACACCTGGATGCAAAATAAACCACCTCCTATGCTGCCCTTGTTGGTTTAAAACCCCTCTTCTTTCTTGCTGGTGGTTGTCTCTAGTGCAGCTACTCACTCAAAAATCACAAGGATGTGAGTTCAATACCAGTCAGGGGCTCAGGGTCAACTCAGCCTGGCATCCTTGCAAGGTTGCTAAAATGAGTACCCAGCTTGTTGGGGCAATTAGCTTATACATTGTAAACTGCTTACAGACTGCTTAAATGCACTGATAAGAGGTATAGAAATGTACTTGCTATTCACTGTTGCTGTATCCTTCTTAGGCTGCAGTGAGGGACACAGCAGCAATCATCCTCAGGACTGTTGTTGCTGTGTGCCTTCTAGTTTTTTCCAGCTTATGGCAACCCTAAGAATAAGGTAACCACATCACAGGGTTTTCTTGTCAAGATTTTTTCAGAGGGGGTTTGATTTTGCTTTCCTTTGAGACTGGGAGAATGTGACTTATCCAAGTTCACCTAGTAGGTTTCTATGACTGAGCAGGGATTTGAGCCCTGTCTGCAGCATTGTAGCCCAGTGTTCAGACTAGTATACCACATCTGCTCTCCCCTCAGGGCTAGGATTGTCTTTTTCTCTGGTGTGGAGAAGTTCCACTGATGCTGCCATCACATCCCTCTCCTCTTTTTTGGGCCTGAGACACCATATCCTTGTCTACCTACTACTGGTGTATGAGTTGGGGGGCACCACTTTCTGATATGGGGAATAGTGCTTTATTTCTCATATCAGGCACCAGGACAGCCCAGGCTTCCCTTGGCTCCAGCAATTCCTGAAAGGTCACATATTAACCACCCCTGAACTGAATGTTATTATTAATTGAATTTGTATCCCCATTTTTTACAGGGCAGCTTATAATAGGTTTAAAACAAAGTTTAACCAAAGAACCAAACAAACTTGATGATAAAAACAAAAATTAGCAATCATATTGAAATACCTATAAAAATCCAGTGACTTGGTAATGCTCACCACTACTTGATTAGAAAGAATAAGGCCTAAATCCTATTGCTAGGCACAATGTGTGTATACCCATTGAATCAATGAGAATTTTGGTAGTCATCACTATCCTGTTCTGCAGTTACAGTCTCATAACCTGAAGTTATGGTAGCCTAACTATTAGGGATTCACATTTACTTTTGTTAATAACTGAAAGTGGTCACTGAGACGGGAAGCACCCTGACCAAAGCATTCCTGAGGTGCTGCAGATCAGAATGCTGGGAAATGTCCTTTGCAGAGCATCCCTAGTTATGGAGTGCCTTGGAACAAGCATTTGTGGTGAGACCCTTGAGGTTTCTTTCTAGCTTCCTGTTCCCAAAGTGGCCAGGAGAGCACTGTGGGTATAGTTTCTCAGCACTTTGATCTTCAGTACCTCAGAAATGCTTCAGTTAGGGTGCTGCTTGCCTGTGAAGGTAGGTTTAGGGAGTCATTGTCAGCCATAATGATGATGGTGGAACTCCATCATCATAGTCACTATGACAGAATCATAGAATCATAACAGTTCAAATAGACCACTAGGACTGTCCAGTCCAACCCCCTGCTGGGTAGGAATACACAATCAAAGCACTCCTGTTAGATGGCCATCCTGCCTCTGTTGAGAAACCTCCTAAGAGGGAGACTCCACCATACTCTGAGGCAGCTTGTTCCACTGACGAATAGTTGTACTGGCAGGAAGTTCTTCCTTATGTTTAGGTAGAATATATTTTCCTGTTGTTTAAATCCTTTGCTCCATGTCCTAGTCTCTGGTGCAGCAGAAAACAAGCTCGCTCCATCCTCAGTATGACATCCTTTAAAATATTTTAATATGGTTATCATGTCACCCCTTAACCTTCTCTTCCCCAGGCTAAACATATCCATCTCCCTAAACTGCTCCTCACAGGGCATGGTTTTCAAACCTTTCACCATTTTGGTCACCCTCCTCTGGAAATGTTCCAGTTTGTAAATATCCATCTTGAATTGTGGTGCTGGACACACTATTCCAGCTAAGGTCTAACCAAAGCAGAACAGAGTGGCATTATTACTTCACTCAATCTAGACACAACACTCATACAGCTTAAGATAATATTGGCCTTTTAGCTGCTGCATCAGACTGTTGACTCACGTTCAGCTTGTGGCCTACTAAGTCTCCTAGATCATTTTACATGTACAGTTGTCAGGCCAGGTATCATTCCATCCCCTATATATGCATTTGATTTTTACTTCCTATGTATGGTATTTTCCATGTTGAAATTCATTTTGTTAGTTTTGGGTCAGCTTTGTAATCTGTTACGGTCATTTTGAATTCTGATCTTGTCTTCTGGGGTATTAGCCACCCCTCCTAATTTGGTGTCATCTGCAAATTTGATAAGCCTGGCCATGATGATAGATTATTACAATCCACATCAATTCTGTTGATTGAATGAGACTAATTTAGTTGGTACTAACTACTGGATTTTGATCTTAGAGGTAGGAACTGGCAAAACCACCTCTGAGTATTCTTTGTCTAAGAAAACCCTATGAAATTTATGGAGTCACAATTTAATCAACAGTCAAAATGAAGGCACACAAACATACTTTATGTACTGGAAAATAAAATTAACTCCTATGAGCTGCTACATGAAAAAACCTGTTGCTACCTCAAAAACTGTATATACAGCACCTTCAAGGAAGAGACACCCTGTATTGGGAGAAAGGCGGGATATAAAAAAAATAATCATAATCATCTTTTGGATAATGCAACCACAAAATGTTAACACTGTATGCAAAACCAAGATGTTATCAGTCACATTTATATTACCAGTTGTTATGGCTCAGCACACTTGAACACCCTTTTCCTAGTAAACACTGAGAGCATTCGCTTGAATTAAGAGTTACCTGAGTTAAAAATTAGCAGCACAATATATAGAATAAGCCAATGAGCAACCATGTAAACATTAAGGGAAATAGTTCCAGGCATTTTCAGCTTCTGTTGATCAAAATCTAAACACTTGTATATGTTCCTGATGAAATTAAGAGTATCATGAGATGGAGAGCATGGGTTCCAACTTGAGATGTGACTGCTTTTAGTTCCAGAAGCAGAAGCAAGAATATTTTTGGAATATGTTTGCAGTCATTTTATAAAACATGATTAACTAATAATGAAAAAGTAGGGAATGGCGTTTTCCCATTTGAAAGTACTTCAAATGGGTGGAAAAGGTGAAAAGAAAGACAGCTGTCTCATTGGAAGGCTTTCAGAATAATCTGCACAGAAAGCACCTAAATTTACTAGTCTCCCTTCCAATGACTGCAGCACAACAGTTAACGATATAAAGAAACCTCCTTTTTATGGATAAACAACTGCTTTGTTTAGTGTAGAAATATTATGTGATTTCTCCTAAACCATTCCAGTCATAATCCCACATTTCTGACTTCAGTCTTTTACACACAGAGATACTTTATGTGAGTCACACTCATAGACCCTTTGGCAATGGCAAATTGTTTACCATCTTTGTACTTAGTAAATCATGGATTTGGGGGGGGGGGGATCAGGCTCACAGTTGTGGTACTGAGTTTAATGTTAGAAGGGGAACCTATGGGGAGGGTGATTCACAGTTATGGCATAAAAGATTCCAATTTATGGGGGAAATTTATGGAGAGAAAACTTACTGAGTCTAAAGCAAATATTATCTTGGCCCTTCCCTTTCCCATACACTGTCTTTGTCTGCTGTTTCATCCCTCTTTCTTCTCTATCTACTTTGTTGTTTCTTTACCACATAGAGACTGTCTAAATTTAAACTGCATACAGTTCTGGAGGTAGGGATGTATTTTCTTGTGTATGTCACTCTGGGAAACTCCTTGACTACTAATTGTGTAGTATAAATGTTTCTCCTTTTGTGAGGCATAGGGAATGAAAGGTAAAGTGAAATATAAAAGAGATGCCATCTGCTACAGTGATATCTTCAGCAGAAGTAGTATGACACTGCCAAAAAAGTTTAAACAAAAGTTGGATGGATGAATCCAACTTTGTGCAAATGGCTGTTTGTGGCTGTTGTGCAAATAGTCAGCCCTCTACATTTGTGGGTTTGATTTTTGTGGATTTGATCATTCACAGATCATTTGTTACCACCGCTGCTGCTGACTTAATGCCATTTCTAATAGGGACTGGAAGCCTTGCAAACATGAGAGACTTTGAACAAGTCTCTATTAAAATGGCATAGGGCAGCAGTGGAGGTGGTGGAAAGTCCTGCTAGCTGTCCACTTCTACCTTGAGAAGTAACCTCAACTCCTCTAAAGCATCCATGGTAGGTTGAATCTGCAGATTGTTCTTTATGTGTGTTAAAAATGGTGTGTTAGGGTTGGTTGGTGAGAGTTGTTTGCAGTTTTCTTGGACATTCAGCCTTCTATCAGAAAGCTCTGGTGCCATAATAAATTACAGTGCCTAGAATTCCACAGCATTCAGCCATGTCAGTTTAAGTGGTGTCAAATTGGATTATTTTGCTGGTGGCCTGCACCCCTAACCCCAGTGAATGTGGTGGGCTGATTGTATTGTTCATGCACTTTGGATACCACTTTAAAACAAGAAGTGAGCAATCAAACAAACAAAACCCCACAGCTTTTAAAGTGTGGAGTGAAACATTGAGATTTACCATGCCAGTGACATGAAAGTCATGACCTACCAATGCAACCACGTTTGAAAGTTTAAAAATTAAAAGTTATTTCCATCATTAATATGAATAGATTTGCAAATTTGTGTATATTTTTTATAAACAAAGAAACTGAAACAAAGTTCTTACCTGCCCTTAGTTTCTTTGAATGGACTGGGATATATCCAAACTACACATTATATAAATACCCTGTTGCAGTGATCTTTTTCTCTTTCTTTCCCTAAGGCTGCATCCATACTGCATAAATAATCCTGTTTGACATCACTTTAGTTGCCATGGCTGAATGCTGCAGAATTCTGAGAACTATAATTTTCTGGGACATTTAGCCTTCTCTGTCAGAAAGATCTAGTGGCACAACAAATTACAATTCCCAGAATTCCACAGCATTCATCTGTGTCAGTTTAAGTGATGTCAAACTGGATTATTTATGCAGTGCAGAAGCAGCCTAATAATACTTAGTGAGGAGTGCAGACACTTTGTATCAGGACTGTGACATCCAAAGAAAGTTTAAGCTTTCTCTCCTACCCACAGTCAAAGCACCTTCTTTCCCAGACAGTAATAGGAAATAATTAATTAAAATCAAACATATTAGAAATTTTGCAATGAAAAGGGATAACATAATTTTTTTTTTAAAAAAAAAAATCATTGAATGAAAGCCTTCCACTTCACATTAATTGAATGCCTTACACTGGAATTTCAATATCAGCCAAATTATGAAAGTTAATACTGAAATTAATTTCTGTGACTTAATGTTCAAATTGCAATGTAAATCAGTCAATGAGGTTTAATTTAATTAAGATGTAGATTACTTAAATGAGAGACTATACTAAAGAACCAATACATTTTACATTCCTCAGCTAGGTTCCCCACCCCCCACCCCCGGACTAGTTCTCTTGGATTTTTTTGTAAAGTTGCTTCTTGATGTTTCATAGTCCCTAGGGGTTGGGGAATTACAGTGTTTACATCACAAGACTCCAACCAGTTACTCAAGAGTAGTTCCACTAGGATGAATTGTGTTAAGGATTTTTAAGGTTAACAGTCTCTGTTTTTGATTGTATCCATACCCACCCTGTTTCTAAAAATAATATGATCTATAATACTGACATCAGATATTTCTTTATATCTATAAAATCTGGAATGCTTCAAAAAGGTGTAGAAAATCAGTGTGAATAAAGACTATAAAAAGGAAACATAGACTGGCATCCTCCTGGCAGCTATGGCATAGACTGGCAGCTTCTGGTTGTTAAGATAAGTTTGGGAGGACAATCCAGGAGAAGTTACTTAGTTATACATTCAGACCTAAGTAGGCCATGTTTGATATTGGTGATATTATTATTATTATTATTATTAAGAAAGAATTACAGACAACTTTCTCTTTTACTTTAGAAAATACCTTTCAACCTAAATTCAATTGTCTGATGTCACTGAAAGCTACACATGTAACAGAAGGAGCAGTTGTCCTCTTAGATTTTTGTACATAACAATGAGTTGGTATAAAACCTGATGATTATGATGAGGTAGTAAGTAGAACTATGACATATACAAAATATTTTAAAAATGCTTACCTTATGTTTCCAAAAAAATCAAACCATATACAAATAATTTGGTTTGAAATTCTGTTACAAAGTAGAGTCATGATTTGTTCCTCTACTTGAACTCCCCCTCCCTGGATTTCCTAATGTTGTCTCTGAAATGCAATGACATTGAATATTTCCTGAGGACAACATGCAAATGCTGATGACTTGAGGACTAATTTCCTCTACCGTTAATATTTAACAGCCAACATGACTTTTCTGGTCTAAGATAAATGTTCTTGAAACATTTCTTGGATTGATTTCTGTTTCAGTCTATGCTGTTCCCTTTCTGTCTTGGCATCTGTTTTTGGATATGGAGACAACAGAGTAAAATTATTTGGTCAAAGTTAACTGACATAACCATAATTTACAAAAAAAAAAAAAAAAAACAAGGAAAAGAAAAAGAAAAAGTAAAGTTATAGCATCTCAAAGTTTCCTTTTCTTTTTTAACTCAAGGGGGTTTTGCTGGTGAGTTAGAGTGAATAAACACCAGTCACTAGGAAATATAGCTCCCCTCCCCTTTTTTAAAAAAAATCTCCCATTCCAGTTCCATTATTTTACAAAGAGTGTGCATGGCAGCTCCTCTCCTCGTCTGTCTAAATGAGTTTCAGTAAAGTTCATTTCAGTACAATTCAAAGTGTGTCCTGATTTATAAAGCTTTAGACCATTTGTGCCTTTTCTGTTTAATCCCATAACACAAAGACCTACTGAACTGCAAATAAGTCTCATTGATAATAAAATCTATCCTCCTTCTACCTCCATGGACACTACTATGCATATCCCAATTGTATTCACCACAAAAAGGCTGGAGAATTTTGGAGACAATTTTTGCTTAATCCCAAGGTTAACATGAGAGTCAGTGTGATATAATAGTTTGAATTTTGGATTAGGACAAGGATTCAAATTCCTACTCTGCCCACTGAGTGACCTTGGGTAATTCACACTCACCCATAAATGAAGGCAATAACAACCCCCCTCTGAACAAATAGGGGCCAGAAACAGACAGGTGCTGTAGGGTGCCCTCGTCATGTGCTAGGGTTGCCTAGGGGCAGAGCTTACACCCCCCCCCCCCAAAAAAAACCCTAGCACATGATGGGGGCATTATCACTGCACAGCGCCGTTTACATGGTGTATGCAGTGACAACATCGCAGCTGTGCATCGTCTATATGACGCTGCACAGCTGTGACATACCAAAAGTGCTGGCAGGACTTTTTCCGTCACAACTGCAATGCAAAAAGGAGCCAGGTTTTGGTGCTCCTTTTTTTTTTTACTGTGTACCTTCGTCGCTCCGTGTAGTTGCTGCGGTGATGGTGCACAGTAAAAAGAGAATGCCACAGACAGCCCTTTTTGGGTGGTATGTAAAGCCCCATTGTCTACTTAGTTAATAAAATAATAAAAGAAAAAGAACAAAATGACAACAGTTCCCTGTTATTGTACTTTGTTTTGTTAATCACAGTCTAGCATAAAGCTTTGTGGCAGCTTTGAATGTTTCAAGGCTTTGATGTACCCTTTGTGGTGTTTTATGAGCACTTTCCCTCCAAAAAACTTTACTATTTTTCCCAGTCTGTGTTGGATATTTTGAATGATTTCCCTTCTATCTTGTTTGTTAGCCAGTCCATTTCTATATTATCCAGAACTCTTAGTAGCCAGGCATCTGTTGTCACTAGGTCATTTGAATTCCAATTTTGTGCTAAAAGAATTCTGTTTGGGGTGATCATGTAAAATATGATTTTCTAATTTGTTTGTTTGTTTCTTGATTTGAGATTGTATCAGTCATAAGAGATAGATTTCTAGCGGCATTTCAAACCTTACATTTACAATATTCTTAATCTTTGTGTGGATGTTTTTCCAAAAGTCTTTAATTTTGGGGCAAGTCCACCACATTGTGGTACCAATTGCCGACTGCTTTATCACTTTTCCAACATTTGTTTTCATTATTTTTATAGATCTTTGCTAATTTTGATGGAGTCAGCTACCATCTAGAGGCCATCTTCAAATAGTTTTCTCTGATACTCTGACATTTCGAGAATTGAAATATCATTTTCCTTGAATACTGCCAGCTCTCCAAGTCTATACTCCTTTCTATGTTCTTGGCCCATTTTATTATTGTTCCTTTAATGATCCCTTGTTCTTGCTTTCTTTCAAGGAGAAATTTGTAAATTTTTGCATTTGGTTTAGGTATGTTTCCTTCTATTATCTCATCTAGTTCATTTTTCTTTATTTCAAATTCTGATTCTTTTTGGCCCATATTATGTCTATCTGATAACTGTTTATATACTATCCAATTACTTTTCAGTTCAAACTGTTTAATTTCTTTTATTGGTCTCATCGTGTATTGTTCTTGCTCATTCTTTTTCAATATATCTCTGTTTCTAAACCATCTTGTGGTTATTTTTGTTCTTTCTAACAGAGCCTCTTGAGGGGATAGCTAACTTGGTATCTTAGAGTAAAAAAAAATGCATTTTTCCCAGGTAGCATAGATGGACTTACAAATAAAATGGTGTTTGAAGTCCTTGTGAGCTCTATTTTTTCCATACCAAAGGTATGCGTGCCACCCAAAACATTAATTCAGTAGTTTTGAATTTTCCACCTTTATTCATTCTGATAACCAGACTAAAGTGTTGGCCTAGTAGTATAACAGTAGGTCAGGTAAGTCATATCCTTCATTTAATCTTGTGTCAGTTAGTGTCTTCCACTTTACTCTTGGTTTCTTCTCATAAGAATTTTTTGAGTTCTTTATTCCATAGATTAAATGGTTTATTGTTGGTTATTACTAGTTATTGCTGTGAATTATGCTTCCACAATAAGAACAAAGTCCTAAATACTTATGAAACAAAATACTTGGTATTTCAGGAGGAATAACACCCATTCAAAGTTGGTTGCAAACCTCTTTCTAGATCAGCAGATTTCATCCTACCTACATTATTTTCATTTTATCTGATTAAGGCTCAGGTTGTTTCCCAGAAAGCAGTCCAATATTTCTGTAGTCTTGCACTGTCCAGCAGCTCAAGATGAGAAGTAAAGCTGCATGCTATTTGTGTATTAGTGACACTTCATTTCAGGGTTGGGCAACTGTGAACCTCCATATGCTGCTGAATTGCAACTTCCCATGAGCCTTAGCCAGTATAGCAACAACATCTGGAAGCCCACATCTTTAGTCCAAACATTTTGATGACTTATTTTGGTGGTTTTGTGTATAAAGCCTAGGAGACCAGATTGAACCTTGAGTTATTCTGAAGATCATTGACCCTGATGTGTAACTGATATCCCTCAGGCTACATTCTTGATATATTCCTTCAAGAAGGAAGGACTGGTGTCATAACATGACATTTCCAGGATTCTTTCCAATGAAATGGTCCATAATGATGCCATGATTGATGGTACTGAAAGCAAATAAAAAAATCCAGCTGGCAGTAACAAATAAACACATGTTAGAAAGAAGGGGAAGACAAGTCTCCACCATATCCATAGGTTTGGTATAAGAAACAGTGGGCTCAAGTACAGGGAACTGTTAGGTAACTACAGAGTAAGTTAATGAAGTTTGCCTTCTTGGAGATTTGATAGGAAACAATGATCTGTCATCAGTAATGTTGATAAATTTTAGACCAGGAATGAGATCTTTTTGTTCTCCAAATGCTTTCAGTGGTCACTATGCAGTAACAGTAACAGACCTAGTAACAAATAGTGAGAGTTCTAGTCCAGAACATCATTTCTGAGGCATGTGATATTTTTATGATCCTGGGTAACCTCCACTAAAGGCAAATTCAAGTGTAAAAAGCCAAGGGCTAAACTGTATTTTTACCTTCTTTCTTTGATAATGCCAGCTATTAGAGGGAAGCATTTTTGCACAAAAATTTCTAAGGCATGAAATAAAGTAATATATAAATAAATCTTAAGATACCTTCTCATAACCATTACCCTCTTCCAACTCCAGGTACAAAGACAATAACATTAAAAGAAATTTCTGCAGGTGATGACTCCTGTTTTTCCTGTAATATGCTGGAACCTGTTTGAAAAGGAAGGTGAGCTGTTTGATTAAAACACAGCTGTTGCACAAAGCAGAAACACAGAACTAATCAAAAGGCAGGATCAGAAAGAAAAAGGAAAGAAGAGCAAGTGAGGGAATTATAAAAGGAGGAAAGGAGAGGGGAGGGAGTGGGTTGAAAAACATTTTTAGTGGAAAAAACATCTCCCTAGGCAGGTACTAGACTGGTAGAATCAAAATCCCTAAATAAATGTCTCAGGAAATGGATATTGATCCTTACATATGAGATAGGCAATGGCCATTCATCAAAGAACAAATGAAAGAACTCTATTTACAATCATCTAAACATAAGAATTCTGGCTAGATCCTAATTTTCTTGCTTCCTCTGTGCAATTACACATTAAGCATCAAGGCTAAACTATTTGTCTTACATTTCCCACTTGCCACTCCCTTCTTGTCTGCCTATCTTTGCAGACAAGATGAAAGACCTGAAAGTAATAACCATTAAGAGACTAGCTACCTTTGCTGAATAGATACTGATCTCTTCCTTCAACAGAGCTCCTTGATCCCTCTTCCTTTCCTTTAATACTGTTAGACATACAGTACTGATGCCCCAAGCATGATACAATGAGAAAGGAACAGGGGATTCCATGTCCCTCTTTCTCCCTCCCATTTCCTTTTTTTTTTTTTTTTACTTTTTTCTGTATTTTTCAACTGTACCAGCTGCCTGGCACATTTCTTCCAGCTGGAACCCACCAGGCTGCTTGACATTTATTGGATTTGGCAGACTAGGAGAGGCAGATGCTCCTGGACATGTTGGACATTCTCATTCCTTTTTGTTTTATTTCTTTAAATGTTCTAGAACATGGATACATGACAAGATGAAGATATTATTTGTATATCTTTGAAGGTATTCCAGTCCACCCACAGCAACAGTATTCAAAGCAGGAAGTGTGTCTTCTGGAAACCTGCAAACAAAGATTGGAGATGAAAACAACTCCCTGACCACTCCACTGTATGAGCTTTATGGGTCTGGGGTTGTTTTGTTTTTAATTATTCTTTACAATATCCCATATTTCCCCCCCCCCCCCCCCCTTGAGAAACTCAAGCATTTTTGGCAAAACCCCATGCCCAATTTTATCCTCTCAGAAAGCCGGAAGTTAGGTCAAACAATGAAAGAGCCCACCATCAAGTGAATTTCTGAACCAAAAGGGCATCTGAAACCAGATCTTTCTAGTTTTTGCCTGTCACTAATCAGTATTCCACATTAGGCTTCAGATAGTTTTTGATTGTCAGGGAGCCATGTAGATCATGTGGCTCCTCCATGATGCTCATCATAAAAAAAAGAATGTCTTAACTACATGGTTAAGGCCATGTGCGACAACATTCCTGACCTTTTCTAGCTCCCGAACATCCTTGTTTGGATAGCAATGATGTGGTTATTAATTGCAAGCTAGCATATACCCATGGAGGAGTATGGAGACAGTTCTCACATGGAGAACTGTTATTGGTTGGCTTGTTAAAAGAAGATTCTTTTATACTTAAAAAGAGAGCTGGTGGATATTTATGTAAAATATTTCCACAATGAGATTGGACAAAAAGGCATTGGCCTGAATACTATTGTTTGTTCCAACTAGATTGCATATATTTGTAATGGAAAAATGGGTTCAGCTAAGACTGCTTACCAGTCCTCAGCACTGACAGAGTGGAGTGAAGACAGAGGACCCAGAGTCGGTTAAAAATTCCAGATTTATTCAGCCGGAATAGAATAAAAATGTCCTCAATGGAAAATTCAGATTTCCAAAGACTGAGACCCCGAAAAAAACCAAGATGATGGGATTTATAGTTTTCACACAAAGGATTTCCAAAAATGCTTTCTATTGGCCAATCTTAACTCTAAACAAATGAATCACAAGCAATCAGACAAACAAGTGCATGAATAATTAAAACCCACTTAATCAGGACACTTTACAAAAAGTTACTTTCCTTGTAACCTTACACATAATTTCACAGTTTGCAACTTTACTTATCTGGTGTTTAAAGTTTTGACTTCACTATGGTGCCTCTGCTTAGGAAAGAGAGGGCACCTTGTACCTAAACAATTTCTTGTTTTCTCCTGATTTGTTCAGCATTTCTCTAAAGACCTTCACTTAGCCCAAATTTTAGCCATCTTAAACTTTGGTTCAGCAACCATCTTAGTTCATTCTGCATAATTAAACCACTACACTAAATATTAAATATAAAATTCACCCAGTTCATATTGAGAACCAATTAATCGATTTACTCTAGTTGGACTGACTAATAGGATTCAAGTGGTAAAAAAGAATGCTGTGGTGGCTGGACTATTGGACCACAGTGTTGGCTTAAACTGAAAAGACTCAGACTGATATCTCAACAAGGTTTACTGGGTAACTCTATATTCATTCTGTCAGCCTAATCTACTACACAGGATTGATTCAGAGAGGGAGGCTATGGCTATTGGTCTGAGCTCTTTAGAGAAAGAGTACAATCAAATGTTAAAATATCAATATTTATAAAGATTAAATACATTTATATCTCTGTGAATATATAGTCGCACCCTCCTTTCTCATGGACTTGAGACCCAAGGTCTTCAATATTCATGGAGGGACGACCTCGTTATTTTCTCTTTTTATTGTTTAAAAATAAAGCTTACATTTCAATGGGGTGCATCCCTATGGAGCACAGTCTACACACACTCACAGGCACTCACCCCATTCAAGTCTGTGGGGCTTGAATATTGGTAAGTCTCTATTTGTGTGTGTGGGGGTGGGGGGTGGGGGTCCGGAATGGATCTCCACGAAAACAGAGGGCAACTGTATTTAATATACCTATGCATATATATATATATATATATATAGAGAGAGAGAGAGAGAGAGAGAGAGAGAGCAAAGATTCTCATGCTCACCTCAGATTAATTTAGTTTCCCCCCATTTCTTATGGAAGTGGGAGACAGGATAATAATTTGTCTATGTCATTTAATTTCCTGTACCTCCAAAATGTATCCCTGCCAGAGAGATTTTTAAATAAAATTTAAATTCCCCTTCTTTTAATTTACTATTAACTGGGTGCAGAAAAGACAAAGAGAAGAGGGAGGGTTTCCTTTTTCCTGTTGCTGTAAGGGACTGGGTAACCATGTGCCAAGATGCTAAGGACTGCTGCTGACAAACCTCTCCCAATGAAGAACTGTGATGGTGTAGTCATACTGCTTTATCACACATGGGGATAAACAGGATTTAAACAAGAGTTAAACAGGAAATGTCCTGTGATAAACATAGGGCATTTCCTGTTTAACTCTCATTTAACTCTCATTTAAATCCTGTTTGCTCCCTAGTGTGATAAAGCAGTATTAGTCAGATTTATGCTTATTTTTAAATAAGCCGACTTACCTCTTCCATTTTAAAGTTGAATGCAGTATATCATCACACAGAAAATGCCACCGATGCCACCACCTGGCTGCATCTCCCCTAAAACCTGGCTAACATCTGTTCTCAGATGGTTAATTTTCAAAGTTGGGAAGCTCTGAGCATGGCTTTTCTGTGTGATAATGCCCAGCTGCACCCACCATTTGACTTCAAAACAGAAGAGGTAAGTCGGTTTATTTAAAAGTGTGATAAGCTCCTTACTCAGATGGAAAATGAGTTTTTAAAAAGTAGTTGTGTGCCTTCATGTCATTTCTCACATATGGCAACCTTAAGGTGACCCTATCATGGGGTTTTCCTGGCATGATTTGTTCAGAGGGTTTTTGCCATTGCCCTCCTCTGAGGCTGAGAGCATGTGACTTGGCCAAGGTCATGCAGTGGGTTTCATGGTCAAGCTGGGAATTGAACCCTGGTCTCCAGAGTAGTAGTAATAGTAGTAATAATAATAAATTTTATTTCTAGCCCGCCTCTGAACAAGCAATTGGGGCAGGTTACAGCAAAAGTTAAAACAGTGTTTCCCTCACCACCACCACCCCTCCCCAAAGAAGAAAATTATATCACAGTAGAGTTAAAAACATGGAATAAAACAAAATAATACAATAAAAAGCAGCAACAGGGAAACGGGCCTGAAGAACCTAGGTTGTATAGGGGGTGGAAAAAACACAGGAAAGGAAGGCTGGAAGACACTAGGGCCTAGGTTTGGAGCCGGGAGGTGTTCACATTCTCTGGGAAGGCCTGCCGGAAGAGATGCTTTAGGGCTTTTTTGAAGCCTTCTAAAGATGGAATAAGACGCATTTCACTCTCTAGAGAAAAAGATGGGAGGTTTTTGCACACACACACCCCTCCCCCTATTTTCTGCATGGGAATCATTCAGTGCTAGCTTACAATGCCTACTTAGTAGTATATTCATGACTCTGTAATGTCTCATGGCTTGACACACACCCTCACACACCCTTCAAATATAACCTAACAGCTAGCATCTGCATCAAGTGACAGAGGTTTGTTCAGTTGGCAACTAGGGCACAGGGCAATGATGCTTTGATTCCCTTCCTGCAAGCAAGCAAGGCTGCAATGAGGAATTGTGACAGGGGTGTGCTTTTGTTTATTGCAGCCTCACTTACTTGTGCAAAGTAGCTAGAAATGCCATTTCCCTTGCACCACACTTTTGCCTGGTCCAGTTGCTGGCTGTTAAAGTGGGCTGGGGGGCATTTATGATCATGATAATAGTGATTGTGGAGCAGTTACAGATCCATAATGCTATGCCCTGGAACCCATAACTGCAAATCAAAGTACCAGCCAATGTTTTTGGCTATGTGTGTCAGGAAACCCATTTTCTGTGCAGAAAGTATTATGCATTTTTCTCCACAGTTTAGTCCTTCCACAACAGTGCAGGATGGTTGAATATCAGGAAAAAATAACACAAAATTCTTGCTGGTTTATTAATTTTCCCAACAGAGTTTCCCAACTATTGTTCTAACAAATAATTACAATTTTTCTTTCCATCTCTAACTTCCAAAATTTGGAGGGATTTCAGCCCTTTACCTTCACCATCCAAAATCAGAACTAACTGTTCTCTGTTGAGGATTTTCAACTCCGCATGAAATGTAAAAAATAATTTTTCACAATGTATTTCTTATAGTGAACTAGTACATATCTTAAAGCATATTGGTGATTTTAAATAAGATGCCTGAAGATATTACAGAGAAGGCTGGATTTTAAAAGTAATATGATCAGATTACTCTTTTTTCTCCACAAAGCAATGTTATCAAATATTAATAAAATATTTTGTGAAAAAGTAATCCTGCCATTCTTACTGAATATCTAACATGGCATGCATTTTTTATTTTTGTTTGAGAGTAGAACAAGGAGTATTATGCAGGAGGAAATGTTTAAAGGTTTGTAAGGGTGAAGTCACTCTGTGTGGCTATTAGCTTTGACAAGGCAACACAGCTTAAGCACCAAAACATGTCTGAGTTCTCCCAGACAAATTGATGTAACCAACCAGATATGTACAATATGTCCATATAATATACAGAGATATAACGTCTCTTATCTTAAATGCCAAAACAATATAGTCTCCAAGACACATGTTGAGCGGTGTACCATAAAGTTCAGTTGGATCAGATCAGTCAAAGGATAAACCATGTACTGACTAAGTGTTTAATTCAGGCCCAGAGGTACATTTCATGAACTGGAAATGACCTCATTCATCCATCTTCTTTTTCCATTTGCTGTTATTTAGTTCAGCCTGTATGGAATCACTACACAGCTCTCCCCTATTGGATGTGACTATACATGTTGTGGAACACATCTAATGAATTCCAGAGGAATTGAGGATAGGTGGATTAGATGAAAATCTAATTTGAAATTTAAAACTATTAAAGAATTAAGGCATGCAAGAATAAGCATATGTACAAGGGAAAAGAAGAAGAGAAAGAAAGAAAGAACAAAAGAAAGAAAGAAAAGCAGAAACAGACTTTAAATGAAGAAAAAGTTCATATGACAGGAGTAGAAAGAGCAAGAGCTGCTTTGGGGGAAAAACCTCTTGCAATACTGAAAGAGCATTTGCAAAACAGTAAGGAGCAAGACAAGCAGTTGACATTGAAATGCCCTTGCAGTCTTGAACGGGGCTGTCATTTTCACTTGATTCTTTTGATATTTTATTGTATCATTTAAATTTAATCCTTGGTATTTTTAAGGTGACGAGACAGTGTGGTGTAGCAGATTGCGCATTGGACTCTGGAAACAAAGGATTAAGTCTGCATTTAGCCATAGAAGCTCTCTGGGTGACCTTTGGCAAGTCACACACTCTCAGCCTCAGCAGAAAGCAAAGGCAAACTTGCTCAGAACAAGAAACCAGATGTATTCACCTCAAGGTAGAGATGCATAACAATAACCTCTTGGTGACATACAA
Source organism: Urosaurus nigricauda (assembly GCA_034509955.1). Lineage (NCBI taxonomy): Eukaryota > Metazoa > Chordata > Lepidosauria > Squamata > Phrynosomatidae > Urosaurus > Urosaurus nigricauda. The sequence continues at coordinate 45,310,356 of JAOEGL010000003.1, forward strand.
TATAATTGTTTCTCTCTAGGAGAGCCAGCATAACACAGTGGCTTAAGTGTTGGGCTATGACTCTAGGGACCAGGGTTTGATTCCCAGCTTGGCCATGAAACTCACTGGCTGACCTTGGGCTCAAGTCACACGCTCTCAGACTCAGGGGAAGGCAATGGTAAACCTTCTCTGAACCTACCTTACAAAGAAATATCCATGATAGGTTCAGCTTAGGGTGTCCATAAGTTGGAAATGGGTGTGAAAAAAACAACAAACTGAGTGTGGGAAAAATTAGTAATTTCAGAAGCCGTATTTCTATAGTGTTATATATAGTGCTGGCTTGAGGAACCAGGAGTTGTGCAATGATTAAAAATGTAATTCATGGGTTAAGAAGTGACCCTCCCCAATCTGACCTTGCATAAATTTGCCAGACAATACCTTAAAAGGCATGCTTTTAATTTGTCTGTTATTTAAATGATACTAGCAATGCTGAAGAGTTCAAGAGCTGTAGCCCAAAAAACAACTCACCCAAATTTTGGCAGAAAGAATTACCCATTTACCCTTGCACAGCAATCTTAAGCAAAATTGTCACCTACTTAGACTATTATTAGCCTTAGAAGGGAGATTTTTGTTGGTACCATTGATATTTCTTGCCTGGGGGCTGAGATTTTCTTGTGATTGCAATTTTCTTGCAATTACATGTTTATTGGCTTTCATACCATTGGCTTGACAGGCTTCTGACCTTGTCTTGGTAACAGCCTCTGTCTCTTACATTCCTCCTCTTAATTTAGCAAACACTTAGGTAGGACTTTTCCCATTTTAAACCCACCTCTGCTTCTTAGATCCTTCTTTCAAACATTTCTTATGTACTTTGTTTGCAAAGTACTCCATGTGTGATTGACATCTGTTCTGTTTTCTTGGTACTGCTTTTGGAAAATCCTTAGCTTCTTGAATGTGGATAAAGCTTTTCCATCCTCTTGTGCAACTACTGCCACAAGCACTTTTGATCTGGAAACTGAACACCAAGCTGGAAAAACATAAAACTTCTTAGGGTTTCCAGAAGCAACCCCAAATTCTCTCCCTTGATTTTTGATTGACATTTTGGAGGCCTGGGGAACATCAAGGGGCTGCAGGCTATGCTATATTCCAAAAATGACTTTGGGGAACATAATATTATGTTCACCACTGCACTAAATGGAAGCCCTTGGAATCCAACAAGAGTTATTTCCAAACCATATATTCCATATTATCTTAAAATCTCCAAGCCTCCCCCCCCCCCCACTGCTACTCAAAGATGTTTGAACATATCCAGGTATTCTGAGATGCAACCCAGTTATGGAGAGGGGTGTGTGGATCAAGATTTGCCCAACATGGGCTGTGACCCACTAGAACAGAATACCCCCCCCCCATAATAATATCCATATGATATTATAATAGCCTTTTGTGTGAGTCATGTGTGAATGTGGGTTATAATTAAAATACATTTGCCTAGTCAATCCCTAATGTATTATTTATTCCGCAGACTCTTCCAAAAGGCCATATTGTGTCGAGAGAAAGTAAAATTGCTGTTATGTCTCAGCAAAAATAAAGCCTCTTCATTTTCATTGAAGGCTCATTGTGATACCCCTGAGATTTTGTAAATATGAACACATCAGTCAGAAACATCTGCTCATCCTCTGATTTATTATTTTTGTTTAAAAAAAGAGAAAAGAAATGTGAATTATGTGAATATATATATTGTAAAAATCAGAAATGTTTTCTGTCAGTGTGTATTGCCTTGTATCTATGAACTGCTCTAATATAATAATTTCTTGAAATAAATATACATGACAATGTTAAGTCCACACTGATATGTGTGTTTGTGATTAAAAGGAGAGGCTAGGACTATGTGAGAAGAGGAAAAGTCTCTCTAAAATTAAACCTCAGTTTTTGACTCAGTTGTTGATCCAAGAAATAGACTTGAGTGCCAGGGAATTAACTTTTTCAAATTCAGCCTTTTCTGACAAAGACAACATGGATGGTGATGTCAGCTTCATTAGTGCATGATTTCTTGCTTGTGTGGCCCCGTCTGCAGACTGTTCTCCCTGAGGAAGACTGTCATCAACCCCCACTGGAGCTGTTTTCAAAACAAATAAACCCATCCTTTGTGGTTCCTTTGAATACCTACCAGGAGCCATTTGTTTTATCCTTCAGCACAGATGGAAAAGAGGGAAGGTGGGGGGTGTTGCTCCTCTCATGTTGTGGCTGGGTCATTAGGTCCACCTTTTAATTGTCATATTATGCACAAAGCACAGATGCCTTTTTGGTAGCAAACACAATGCAAATTGTTTATATTAAAAAGCTATCTCAGGGCCTTTGTAAGGCTATAATAAGGCAATGAGTAGGGCTTTTCACCTAAAACATATATTCTCAAATGCAGGTATACCCCCATTAATGAAGCAGAACTCTTTCTGGACATTACTTCTTTCACAGAAAATGTTGTTCCAGAGGCAGAAATAACATGGAAAGAATAGGGATAGAAACTTCTTGTTGTTAACTACCATCATGTTGACTTTGACTTTATGGAGACAGTATGAACAAGAAACCTCCAAGTCACCCTGTTGTCAACAGTGTTGCTCAGATCTTGCAGACTCAGGTCTGTGGCTTCCTTGACTGAGTTTATCCATCTGGAATGTGATCTTCCACTTTTCATACTGCTTTCTACCTTGCTAAGCCTTATTGTCTTTTTTAGTGAGTCATTGTCTCAGGATATTTCCAAAGTATAACAGCCTGAATTTAGTTATCTTGGCATTGTCTTTCCAGTAGTCCACAGTATCTGTAGAACTCTTACCTGGCACCACATCTTGGATGCATTGAATTTCTTCCTATCAGCTTTCTTCACAGTCCAACTTTCTCAACCACACATTGGGGCTTTCTAGATGAGCAGGAAAGTGTGACATGAAGTTGCCTTTACCTTAATGCTTAGCAGCTACATTGCAAGCCCCAGGTGTGTATTTAAAAGGTACAGGGCAGCTAGACTGAGGGGTGTGGGAACGACTTATCTGAAGTCTTTTCTGTGGCTCAGCAGCTAACATTGGAAGCTGTCAGAATGCTACAAACACAGGCAGAGCAGCTGGGCCAGCGGCAATGAACGCGGCTTTTAGCCACACTGAACCTTTCATTTTTTTTCCTTGCCAGCTGCGAACTACGCAGCTGCACAGTTCCCAGCTGGCAAACCTGCATAGCCGTGCAGTTCCCAGCTGGCAGCCTGATGGGAATTGTGCAACTGTGCAGTTGTGCAGGTTTGCCTGCTGTGAACTGCGCAGTTGCGCAGTTGTGCAGGTTTCCCAGCAAGGAAAAAAATTAATGTTTCAGCGTCATTCTGGTTTCTCTGCTTCTTTAAAACTGTGCAGTTGCACTGGTGCATCATGAATGAACCCCTTTATTTTTGGAATGAATTGACATGTTATGCACAGTAGAATAACAGTTACAGCATCCCAGAGTCTCTACTGCGTATGTCTAGGGTTCGGATTAGGGCTGGAGCTAGGGTTTGGGAGCTTTAAAAAACTGCGCAGTTAAACCCCAGCTTTTACACCTGCAGGGCATTAAGCGTTTTAATTAGAAGTGAACTCCACACCACGCATGCTCTCAACTCACGATCCATTATGCTCCGCACCTGTATCGCTGCCTTTAAATGGGTGCTTTAAAGATACAGCGGCCCCTTTAACTGCGCAACTACACTGCAGCCTTTAGATGGAGCTGTGCTGTTCCACAGTTTTTAAAAAAGAAGCTGGGGAAACTAGCACCTTTTTAAAGGCACTTCTTCTCCCCTAAAATGCAAAAAAAGCATTTTCATGGCACACTTTCCCTTTTTCTCATCTAAAGGCTAGAGTTTCATGCAGCCATGAACACACTTCTTTTTGCCAGTCTAGATCAGGCCAACATTACCAGAAAGTACAGTGATTATGAATCATTCAGATTATTATCTTATTTTATTAATGCTGAATATTTTATTTTCTCTTTTGCACTACTTTGGCTATTTGTTAAGATGAAGTAGTCTAGAAATGGTTTAATATAAATAAATGCAGATCATTCAAAGTTATGAATAGTGCATGGTCTCGATAGAGTACAACAGTTGGAAGAAAAACAAGAGAACCAGTTCACACAAGAGATGCACAAAACAGAACACAGCAGGAACACAAATTAAATCTTTGGGAAACTCTGGAGAGCACTACTTTTACAAATATTTCTATATAAGCTGGATGGCCTTAGATGGCAAAATGACATGGGAAAGCAGGAACCTTAATATAGGCCTGAAACAGATGGGCCAAATAGAATGGCTTCCAGCTACTCTGAGGGCATGGTGTTTATATGACATATGCCCTTGACACAGGTAGAAGTCGTTCTGAGGCTGTACGAAGCCACTGGAAACAGCATCAAAAGCCCACAACATGGTTCTGATATGTGGATGACACCTTCACCCTTTGGAGCCACAGAGAAGATCAGACCATTTTTGAACCACATGAACAACATCCATCCAAACATCCAATTCATGATGGAAAAAGAAAAGGAAGGAACATTGCCATTCTTGGATGTCCTGGTCATCCATAAACCAAACCAATGATTGGGCCACACAGTATAGAGAAAACCTACACACAGAGACAGATACCTACATAAGAATACCAGCCATCACCCAGGACAAAAAAGAAACACAATAAAAACACTGGTAGACTGGACCAGGAGGCTGTGTGAACCCCACTTTTGGTTACTCCAAATTAGACATCAGAAGGGCTGCCAGACCCAGAAAAACCCAGCAGCATGAAGACAAACAATAACCCAAAGGGAAGGTATTTTTACCATACATCAGAGGAGTCACAGACACAATTGTGGAACTGGTGAGAAAACACAACCTCCAAATGGTCTATAAACCAACCAAAAAATTCCAGCAAATGCTGCATTCAATGAAGGACAGGAGAGACCCTCTCACGGCTACAGGGGTATACCACATACCATGCAGATGAGGAGTTTACCACATACCATGCAGCTGAGTAGGGATTTCCAAATGCAATGTTCAAATATGAATCAAGGAACACCAGAGAAACTGTAGACTGGGTCAGCCAGAAAATTCAGAGGTAGCAGAACACGTTAAACCAGGGGTGCCCAATCTGTGGCCTTCCAGATATTTTAGACTTCACTTCCCAGAATCCCAGAGCATTGGCCAAGCTGAGAGGGAGGGCATTATGAGGTAGGAAGGAAATTTGCATGTGGGTGATGATTAACTGAGGGGCAAAGAGGAGGGAGGGGCCTTTGTGGGGCTCTGGAAGTCTATTCATATTGACTGTAGAATCCTAAGGTAGAAAGGAAATTTGCACGTGGCTGGTGATTGGCTAAGGCTTCTAGGAGATGAAATCTAAAACATCTGGAGGGCCACAGGTTTAGTACCCCTGCGTTAAACCATCTTGGGCATAAAATGCTGTTTGAAAACATTGAAATTCTGGACCATGCCAACAACTATCAGGTCAGAATCCACACAGAAGCCATTGAAATCCACAACCACCTAGACAACTTCAACAGGAAAGAAGAAACTCTGAAAGTAAACAAAATTTGGCTACAAGTCCCGAAAAACACCAAAATCAAGACTCAGCAAATGCAAATGAAAACCACCCAAGATGAGGAGATTTCCCAGCAGAAAATGGATCATTAATTGAATGATCCTAAGGCCTTGCCATTCAAGAACAGAACAATGCACAGATTAACATGCAAATTGTTTCTGCTCAACCAATAGTATATATACACCTCACTCTCTTCCATGCCAGCATTCTCTGAAGAGGTCAGCCACAACTGCTGGCAAAATGTCAGGAATAAACTCGTCTAGAACACAGCCTCATAGCCAGAAAAACCCACAAAAAACTAATAGTGGGATCATTTAACAATCTTAGTTCCACAAGAAAGCTCCTGTTTACTGTTTCAAAATTCTCATTATTAAACCACTGTTAACTTCTAAAGATACGCTTTATTCTGCATTCCACATCTAATTATTCTTGATTTCTGCATCAGGATCTTTTAAAGCAATGGTGCATATCACAGGTAGATCATATCACTGGAAGCTCCTAAGCAACTTACTAAAAGCAATGGGTTAATAAAATTTGGGACACTGTGATCAGTGATGTCACTAGGGGGATGTAGTGGTGTGGCTCACACTGGGTGACACCCCAGAAGGGGGGTGACAGCCCAGAAGAGGGTAATACCCAGTTGGGCCCTCCCTCCTTGAGCCATTCCCACATGTGCTCTCACCCTCCCTGCACTGTTCCACTCTCCCTGTGTGTGCTCCTACCCTCCCCCTACCATCTTGCACTCCCTCTGTGTGCTCCCACTTCAACCCCAACTTGAATGGGGCAGCATGGGGGGCAGGGAGCACACACCCTTGGAAGCCCCAGTCCTCCACCAGGTGATACCCGGTGCAGCTGACTATGATTAGGTATGACCGTAGTAGGTGGAATTAAAAACTATTTTTATCAAAGTTATAATGACACCAGAGTTTTTGTTATTTTATTCAGGCATACCTCAGGCAACAATGTATCTAACAAAGAAGCTATTTTAACATCTTTTTAATGGCCTTACAACTGCAACTGCACAGCTTAAAAAAGCAGAGGAACCGCAATGATAATTTGACAGATCCTCATAACTGTATAATTGTCTGTATGGTGTATCTGTGCAGATGCGCAGTTCCCAGCCGGCTGCTGGCAAAGCTGCACAGTTCCCAGCCGGCCGGCAAACCTGCACGGCTGCACAGTTCCCAGCCGGCTGGCAAACCTGCACGGCTGCACAGTTCCCAGCCGGCAAGGAAAAAACATTAAAGGTTCAGCACGGCTAAAAGCCGCGTTCATTGCCGCTGGTGCAGCTGCTCCACCTGTGTTTGTAGCATTCTGACAGCTTCCAATGTAGCTGCTGAGCCACAGAAAAGACTTCAGATAAGTCGTTCCCACACCCCTCAGTCTAGCTACCCTGTACCTTTAAATGCACACCTGGGGCTTGAAGTGTAGCTGCTAAGCATTAAGGAAAAGGCAACTTCATGTCACACTTTCCTGCCAATCTAGGAAGCCCTATTGTGTACTGACAGTATCAAAATATAAATACATTCAACCACAACTATGTCAATGAAATAGTATTCAAATTGTGCCATAAAAGCAAGCTCTAATATATACATCTGAAATTCCTGATTATGCCCTTTCTGCATTCTTCCTCTCATCTTGCTGGAAGAATAATAGAAAACCAAAACCCTGGGGCTGGGGGAGAGGATGAAATTGAAAGAAGAAAGAAGTGAGAAAGATAGAATTCCATCTCAAATCCATCAACATAACAGTGAAAGGGGATTTATCAAAAAACTTGAACCTAATAAGAGGCTATCAGTTTTAACACAATAGTGGACAACTGTGATGATCCAAGGGTCAGTTTCTGCCTCTGTGACCTTTTAGGGCAGTGGTCCCCAAAGTATGCCATTTAAGAAATTTTGGACTTTAGCTCCAAGCTTCAGCCATGTTGGCCAATAGTATGGGATTCTGGGATCTGGAGTCCAAAATCCCCTAAAGAGCACAGTTTGAAGACCACTGCTTTAGAAAATGGAGGGTTAAAAATATCCCAAAACAAACAAACAAACGAACAAAACACAGGGAGGGGCCAGAAGTCCATTTCTGGTTTTGAACATTTTAAAAATATACTGTATATTAAACAGTATGGAGAGGACTTGCAGTCTAGTTAAAAGGTGAATAAAGCTCCTGAAGGCTTTATCCTATTTATTGGCCAAACAATAAACAGGGTGTTATGGTGAATATCAATGGTTGTAGGACATGTTTTGGGGAAACTATGTGATACCAGGGTCACATTCCACCCACCCCTGTGTCACAGGAAGCATCTCCTAATCTGGAAGTCTGGTGTATCGCTACATAAATGTGATTGATAATAGTATGTTTCATTGCCCTGGTGGCGCAGTGGTTAAATGCCTGTACTGCAGCCACTCACTCAAAACCATACGGTGGCGAGTTCAAGACCAGCAAAGGGCTGAAGCTCGACTCAGGCTTGCATCCTTCCGAGGTCGCTAAAATGAGTACCCAGATTGTTGGGGGGCAAATAGCTTACAATTGTAAACCGCTTAGACACTCCTTAAGGGTATGAAGCAGTATATAAATGAAGCTGTTTGTTTGTTTGTTTTGTTTGTTTCTTTTCTTTTCCCTTATTTTCATATTTTCAAACATTTCTACATAAGCTGGATAGTGCCAGATGGCAAAATGACATTGGAAAGCAGAAACCTTAATATAGGTCTGAAACAGACGGGCCAAATAGAGAGGCTTCCAGCTGCTTTGAGAGTGTGGCATTTATACAACACATGCCCCTTACACAGGCAGAAGCCGTTCTGAGGCTGCTCAAAGCCACCAACAAAAGGAGTGGCAAAAAGCCATTCCTTGCCAGTGACTCATCCAGAACAGCAACAGTGGCCCATTTTGGAAGCAGGCTGTTTGGTAACCATGCTCCCAGGCCCATCTGCTTCATCCAAGGTAAATGATGCTGATAGTGGTGGACAGTGGTGGTCCTAATGGGACAGAAGCCAGGTGTCTACAACAGCAGAACCAGTAATGGACAATAGGCTCTCAAGATAGTGGCTTTTCTGTAACTCTGCACTCCATACATTGTTCCCTTCTGGGTATCTTATAAATGAGTCTCAGCATAGAAACATGGAGTGCAAGTGGCCTATTCTATAATTTTTGTCATTCCATGAAATGTGTCTCCATGGATTCTGTGGTTCAGACTCATGAGGCCATCTTTGACTGGCCCATCACCTACAGTTTTTTGTTTTGGCGAGGAGAGGGGACAAGAGTAATTTAGCCACCCTAGTCTATTCAGTGCATGCTATATGAGACAACTCAGAAGTTTTAGGATAGTGCCAAATATAGCAGATAAACTGCTTATGGAAAACAGCAAAACCAGTTTTAAAGGAATTGCCCTGGTTGCTAACATACATCTGGTCCAAATTCAAATGTTGGTGTCTGTCCTTGAAGGCCTCCCTCTCCCTGGAGGTCCACTAGAAGGTCCTTCCTCTATGTCTCACTAGTGGGAGCAATACGCTGTGGGAGAATGTGGGAGGAGGCCTTCCCTGCTTCAGTACCCCAGTTCTATGGACTATACACACAAGCCAAAAGGACCTGGTTTCCCCCCCCCCCCCAGCCAGCTGTTTTCCTGTCCAGACAACATAGACCATTAGCCCCTGGCTGTAATTGGCCAATCTGGATGCTGATACAGCAGTCCCAGGCTGATTCTGGGTCAAAGGGCCCTTAATCTGGTCTAAAACAACTGCCTGAGAACTCCACAGCAACAGCCAGCAGACAGGAAGGCCCTGCATAGCCCTTATCTGCTACCACCATCACATCTGTTCCAAAGGACCCCCACCCCGTGGACTGTGACATCAGAAGGGGACACCTGACCATGTGGGTGTGACCAGGTGCCTTGGTTCCACCCTTATGGGATGTGGTGTGGCCTTTGGAACAGGCATGATGATGGCAGTAGATACGGAGAACATGATGGTAGTGAATCTATTGTGCAGTGACTGACAGAATCTTAAGTGAACATCGGTTTGTCACTGTGTTGGCTGGGGACTGATCAGGGTGGAAAATGCAGGCAGGATACCATGGAGTTGGCCCATTGTATCCTGCAGATCTGTTTAACCCCCTAGATTGACCTTCCTTGAAAGACATAGCTAGTGCCAACACTGCTGTCAATCTGATATCAAATAAAAATACAACTTCTTACTAAACTCTTGGAAACCTAATGGATATCATCTAAATCTGCACCTGTGTGTTGTTTTAACTAGTTTGAAACTGTTTTGAAACTGTCTTGGTTTAGGTGTTAAATGTTTTAATGTTTTAAGTCTTTCAAAATTATTAAACTGTTTCACGTTGTTTTAAATTTTTTACATTGTTTTATTTTCATATGCTACTCTGAGATCCTAGAATATAGGATGAGATATAAATGTATTTCTAATATTTGTAATAATAAATCTTTGAGGCCCTTCAAACATTGTTTGAAATAAAAGTTTGAACATCATTTAGGAAACAGATGTAATTGTGGGAAAAGAACATTTTTATAAGCTCACATTTTCTACAGGATTGACTCTCAATATTGTTTCTTCCATTATTGTTCCTTCTGTATGTGTGTGGTATCATGTCAGTACTATGTCCTGAAGGAGTTTCAGTATCAAAACTCTTCAAAACCATCATCCAAAGTTTGTAGTAAATGAAAAAGAGCACAGGGTGTACGAATCCAGTCCAGAACACTGAGACTAAGTGAAACTGGAGTGTATAGATAGTAAAAGGTTGATCCTTTCCCCAAGTTAGTGTTCTTCTTATAGTGTGTGGAGTGAGCTGGACAAAGGTCTGATTCTGCATCTTTATAGTCACATTCAAAAGATGCATATGGCCATGCTGTGCATATTATCTTGGCAGAGATTTCATTTCACTAGATAACAAGCTATTAGCACAACCTCACACTGCAATTTGTCACACTTTTGTGCATATATATGCACTTCAGCGCAACATGATCCCATCTTTCCTGGCTTATTTCTAGCTGAAGTTTGCAAGCAGTGTGATAATGTTGGAAAATCACAAAAGAAGGAGCTAATGATTGCAGCTGCTATTATGGACCTGATTTCCACAGGCTCAGCACACACTGAGACAATAAAAGAGAGCATAGTTAAATGGGTATATAATACTGTAGCTGTGGCTGAGAAGCTAGGAAGCTTATCTCTGTCATCAATCCAGATCAAAGCTCTGAGGACTACAGAGCCCCTCTTTCAAGAAGCTTAAAGGTCCTTTAATTCCCAGGAGAAATTCAGAAAACTTAATGAAAGGTTCCAGTAGAAATTCCTTAATAAAAACAGATTGTAATAGCAATTCTAGTTCATAGATGTCCCCTTACCAGTATATGCAGCCCTGGCCTCCTTTGTGACAAAGGATGGGAAGGAAATGATAATATTGCCTATAGTCCTCATCTGTAAAGTCCAGATGTTGTGGGATTGAGGGACAGTTTCTATGTGCATCTTTAAAAAATGGGTTGAAGGGACACATTCTCAATCAAGGCTTGCGGATGTGGCAAAGTAAAAGGGTACAGCTTCCCATTTAAAAGGTCCCAGAATCAGTTTCTGTCTTGTCCTGGTAGGCTGGAAATCTTTTGGAGGAATACTCTTGCTGCCAGCCACTGTCAAAATAGTAAGACAGAAACAAAATCCAAGATGTTATATAATGTGGAATCCTGTGCCTAGTAAGCTCTGCTGAATTGAATATGAGTCTATGCAGTGAAACAGACAGGGAAAATAAAGTGGTTTTGAGCTGTTTTGAAGGTGGGGCATTTAGATGATGCATGACTCAAAAATGGCTGGAAACCAGGCTGAAACCACAGTCTGGAGCTAAAAACTGGTGCTAAAAGAAGATAATGTGACTTAAAACAAAACAAAACAAAAATGCCATCTTCATGCCTACATACAAACGCCCTGAGCATCATATGTGCAACTGTGTGGCTGATCAAAGGCAGAGCCATGTAATGGGGTGGCATCTGGGTGGATGTGGGAGTTACTGGGAGGTTGTAGGCTGTGTGTTTGTCCAACAGTGCACATGTGTGGTGGAGGCAAACAAAAAAGGTACCCTGCTGTGTAGCTTGATGCCATGCCGTGTGGTCAGGCCATGAGTATTTGGCCTGCCTTGGGAGTGAGCCATGCAGACAGTGGGGTTTCAACATGCTTTTCGAAAAAGCAGGATCTAGTTGCATATTCCTGCCTTTCTGCTCTGGCCCTCAGTTACAGAATTCTGCTGTGTTAATTGCTGATCATTTTAAAAGTTTCTGTGTCCTTTTCCAGGACCAAATGCCTCTCAAAGAATCATTCAGTTAAAACAGCACCACTGCTGCCATCACCAATCAGTCAGCCATAAATCAATAATAAAATTAAAGAGTCTATATTAAAAGCAGACTAGTTTGAATTACCCACAGCTCTGATCAACAAAAGGAGAAGCATAAGGACAAAAACCTGGACAAATAATAAATGTAAACATTTCAAAAATGTGTTAGCAAAACAACGTTTAAACCAAAAAAGGCATCCTCCAGTGTCTGGAAGTCTACACTATCGCCTTTTTTTACTCTTCCAGAGCTCCTCACTGTAGTTGCCATTTTGGATGATGAGGAGTGACAGTGGACTGTTTGAGAGTTTGGTTGTTCAGGGTAATCCCTACTTATAGCAAAATGGGTTTTAACCATTTTGATATGTGGGGTTTTTCCAGTTGATAAAAAGCATTTTTTATAGGTTTTTGTGGAGCTTTCGGGCTATGTGGCCATGTTCCACAAAAAACTGTGGAGGCTGGCCATGAAAGCCTTCCACTCCACAAAAAGCATTTTGTAGCCATATTTCTTGGGGGGGGGGGCACAGTGCATGGGAGGTATTAGGAAGATCCTAGTGTCCATATAATTCCCATCCTAATTTAAACCATCCCCAACCATAAGGAGACTGAAACAAATTCTGAAGAAAACAAAGATGGGGTATTTGGACCACAGTTTGCTCATTTGATCATTATGTAGAGCTGTTATGAATTCTGCCATATTCACATTGTTTCCATATAATAACATTAATGTGTCAGTTCAAGTGATCACCCTTATATTCTAAGATGTATTCTAGTTTGCAAAATTATGGCTGAAAACTACCATAGTGTGCCATTGCATTATATTAAAAGACATCCTTTCTGAGGTAATAACTCAAATGAGGATGGAATTCAGTCATTACTGAATGTATTCATGGGACTTTGAGATTTACAATAAATGCCAGAAATGACTGATATTTCCTGTGGCTTCTTCATACCATTTTCTGGCAAAGTCAGCATTCACTGAGTTGCTGACATTTTCCATAACATATATAAGCAGTCCAGAGAATGATCTGTAGTAGATGATACAGTTTAAGTGTGTCATCTACTGCACTTATATAACCAGTCCAGAGAATTATCTGTAGTAGCTCAAACAGGTTTAAGTGTGTCATCTACTATACAAGTTTGGCCTAGGGTTGGAAAGAATATTTGAAAATTATTAAAAATGATTTAAAAAACAACATGTTTTTCAAGTTTTGAAAAACTCTGACAAGAGAATCCTGAACTGACAAGAATCTTCACAATTTGGGACTTCTGCACAAAATTCATACTTAGTTGTTCTTCACGGAAAACAGCATTTTCTGCACATTAAATGGTATTTTCTGCATGGAAAATATTTCAATGCAAAAATATTAATTCATGTGCAGAAAATGCTGTTTTCTGTTCAGAAAGTGCTGTAATAGGGGATTTATTTCTATGTAAAAATTTCACTTGTGGGACACAACTGGGCTCAAGTTGAAAGGATATTCAGTTGTTGATATGCTCAGAGGTGAAAGAAGAGTCTGTAACTGTATAACACCTATTATAGGAGCATGGAATGTGAGAAGCATGAATCATAGGAAGCTAAACATTGTAAGACAAGAAATGGAATATAAAATCATTGCAATACCTGGGGTGGACAAGCTAAAGTGGACAGGAATGGGACATTTTGAGTCAGATAATTGCACAATATTTTACTCAGGAAGTAAAACTTCAAGAAGAAATAGAGTGGCATTTTTAGTGAGAAGAGATACAGAAAAATCAGTCAGGGGACATAATGCAAAGTCTGACCAAATAATAGTGGGACAGAAAAAAGAAGAAACTGAAAGATTCTGTGCAGGTATCCAGGAGGAAATTGATCACACACCAAGAACTCTGGACTGAAGCCAGGGACATTGTCAGGGAGGGTTGCAAATAGACACTATCAGAAGGCAAAAAGAAAGAGAAGCCCTAATGCATGAGAAGCAAAAGTAACATTTGACAGGAATAGAGTCAGAATCTTGAATTCAGTGGTTTGGCAACTTGTCACAAGGACAAAAAGAACTACTATAATAATCACTGCTGAGAAATAGAAGATGACAACAAAAGAGAATACAAGAGATCTCTACCAGAAGAACCAAGAAATCAAAAGGGAAATTTAAACCAAGAGTGGTGCAATACAGCTTGCATGGGAACACATTACTTTGAAAATATACACTGAAGAACTATATAAAAGAGATGAAAAGGTGACATATTCATTAAAGGAAGAACCATTTGAAGATGAGCGTCCAGTTTTAGAAAGTGCTGTGAAGAAAAAAATAATCAGGAACAGATGGCACACCAATAAAGCTGCTTCTATAGATAGAGACAGAATCTATTTTGGTTCTAACTAAATTCTGTCAACAGTTATGGAAAACAAAACAATGAGCCAAAGACTGGACGTGTTAAATATATATTCATGTCCACAAGAAAGAACAGTGAAGCAGATGAGGCAAAAGAAGTGGCCAGAGGGACTGGATATTGCGGTCCCAAAGCTGGCTGCTGCCGTGGTCCTGATGAGTTTTTTCTTCTCCTTTTTGGGATGGCTTTAGGCTGCCTTAAGTGGCCTCAGAGCACCTTCCAGGTGGTTTGCTGACATGCATTGTTTGAATGTCATGCCCACAAAGTGCCCGGAAGGTGCTTTATTTGGCCCATGTGCCAGAGATCACATAAGGAAAAGAAGAATGTTTGTACCAAAACAAAGTAATCCTAATGTTTAACTAGTACAATATTGCCAAATACTTGAGCCTTTTGACTATAACTCCTGAGTAACAACTATAATGTCCAGTGGAAATTGATGAAATCTAGTTTCTGAAATGTTGCATAGATGCTACACAGGAGGAGGAGGAGGGGGAGGAGCTGTAGCTCAAGGAAGGGAAGGAAATCTGGGATATTTCAATAAAGAGTTGGAAGCAGACCTGGGAATATGCAGATAATATCAAAACAAAAAGAAAAAGAAACTCTCAATACTTCCGAATAATTTTGTCCCTTTTGGATGGGGTCTTAAAGTTTGATTTACCTTTCATCCTGTAGCTGCTTCAAAGCTACCAATGTTGTCTTTGAAAGTTCTGCTTTGATCCATCATTATGGTGGCATGCTGCTTACAATTACTGTATACATCAATTTCAGATGTGGGGATCAGCTCCAGATGATTTGGCCTATAACCTCATCATCCTAGTTTTTCTTGGAGTGCTGGTTTCAGAGGATAGCCTTAAAGGATACCTGTTGAATGACATATCTACTGATGCATCATGTCCTTCAGAGTTTCATCTTGCCTTTCATGAAGGGTATGTAACATATATCTTTATCGCTTATTACAATCTAAATCCAAGGAAACTATCCATGTGCTTGATGTTAGTCATGCTGGATGAGGGTGAACCTATTGAAGCATAAGCTGCTGAAACGAGGCAGTCAAAGCATGCAAAGAGGCATACCCTCCAATTGTCCTGATGTGGCAGGGACAGTCCTGATCAATCCCTTGTTGTTCCACTTTTTCAGCTGCTTTTAAAACATCACCATTCCTTGCTCTTCCTTCCCCATCCCTCCTTTGTTCTCAGTCATTAGTTTACATCATTTGCTGCAAACTAACTACACAAGTAGTTTATACCCAGTTAACACAACAGGTGGGAAAGGGGGAGCCAGAATCTTGCTCTTTCCAGTAAGTTCGATCCAAAGCAAATTCCTGCTACCTCTCCTACCTTTTTTGTTTTTCCTTATTAATAACTTTTAACATATTGACAACTCTTTGATTTTGTTTGGCCACATGTGTCCCAGTTTTTATTTGTAAAATGTTGAGGAATATGTAGAGCTATTGTTGTTCTTGCCTTCAAGTCATTTCTGACTTATGGCAACCCTAAGGCAACCCTAATTGCCTTTTCTTGGCAAGATTTGTTCAAAGAGGGGTTTCCATTGCCCTCCTTTCTGGATAAGAGAGTGTGACTTGCTCAAGTTCACCTGGCAATTTCCACAGCTGAGAGGGATTCAAACCCTATTCTCTTGGAGTCCTAGTCCAACACTCATACCACTATAATAATATAATAATAATAAAAATTTATTTGTATCTCCAGCCTCTCCCTACGGATCGAGGCGGGCTCACAGCATATTAAAATACAATACAACACAATAAGCATTAAAATCTCTCAATAAAATCAACTTACAACACTACATATCAACATAAAATCAATAGGCTGGGGTAGTTCTGGTTCTATAAGGAATTAAATGAGGTCAGATGGATATGCCCGCCGGAAGAGAACCGTCTTCAGTGCTTTTTTGAATGCCTCCAATGTAGGTATCAGACGGATCATAGAATCATAGAATCATAGAATCATAGAATCATTGAGTTGGAAGAGACCACAAGGGCCATCCAGTCCAACCCCCTGCCATGCAGGACCTCCAAATCAAAGCATCCCCGACAGATGGCCATCCAGCCTCTGCTTAAAGACCTCCAAGGAAGGAGACTCCACTACGCTCCGAGGGAGTGTGTTCCACTGTCGAACAGCCCTTACTGTCAGGAAGTTCTTCCTAATGTTGAGGTGGAATCTCTTTTCCTGCAATTTATATCCATTGTTCCGCGTTCTAATCTCTGCAGCAGCAGAAAACAAGCTTGCTCCCTCCTCAATATGACATCCCTTCAAATATTTAAACAGGGCTATCATATCACCTCTTAACCTTCTCTTCTCCAGGCTAAACATCCCCAGTTCCCTAAGGCGTTCTTCATAGGGCATGGTTTCCAGACCCTTCACCATCTTAGTTGCCCTCCTTTGGACCCGCTCCAGTTTCTCCACATCCTTTTTGAATTGTGGTGCCCAGAACTGGACACAGTATTCCAGGTGGGGCCTGACCAAAGCAGAATAGAGTGGCACCATTACTTCCCTTGACCTAGACACTATACTTCTATTGATGCAGCCTAAAATTGCATTGGCCTTTTTAGCTGCTGCATCGCACTGTTGACTCATGTTCAGTTTATGGTCTACTTGGACTCCTAGATCCCTTTCACATGTGGTCTCTTTCAGCCAGGTGTCCCCCATTTTATATCTGTGCATTTCATTTTTCCTCCCTAAGTGCAGAACCTTACATTTCTCTGTGTTGAATTTCATCTTGTTAGCATTGGCCCAGCTTTCTAGTATATTCAGGTCATTTTGAATTTTGATCCTGTCCTCTGGGGTATTAGCTACTCCTCCTAGTTTAGTGTCATCTGCAAATTTGATAAGTATGCCCCCAATTCTGTCATCCAAATCATTAATAAAGATGTTGAACAGCACTGGGCCCAGGACAGAGCCCTGTGGGACCCCACTGGTCACTTCTCTCCAGGATGAAAAGGAACCATTGTTGAGCACCCTTTGAGTTCGGCCACTCAACCAATTACAAATCCATGTAACAGTTAACTTGTCTATCCCACATTTTTCAAGCTTGTTTGCAAGAATGTCATGGGGAACCTTGTCAAAGGCCTTACTGAAATCGAGGTAAACTATATCCACAGCATTCCCTTCATCTACCAAGCTGGTAATTTTATCAAAAAAAGAGATCAGGTTCGTTTGGCATGACTTCTTTCTCTGAAACCCGTGTTGGCTTTTTGTGATTATGGCATTGGCTTCTAAATGTTCGCAGACTCTCTGCTTAATGATCTGCTCTAGAATCTTTCCTGGTATTGATGTCAGACTAACTGGACGATAATTGCTGGGATCCTCTTTTTTTCCCTTTTTGAAGATGGGGACAACGTTTGCCCTCCTCCAGTCTGCTGGGACTTCTCCTGTTCTCCAGGAGTTCTCAAAGATTATTGCCAATGGCTCCGATATTACCTTTGCCAGTTCTTTTAATACCCTTGGATGTAGTTCATCTGGTCCTGGAGATTTGTATTCATTTAGGTTAACCAGGTATTCCTGTACTGTCTCTTTACTTATTCTGTGCTGAAATTCCCCCACTCTGTCCCCTTCTTCACTGTCCTCAGGTTGAGCACCTTTTGATCTCTTCCGGCAGGTCGTTCCATAGCTTTGGAGCCACAGCAGAAAATGCTGAATGAGATGTAGATATCAGCCTTGTGTATTTATGATTTAGCAGTTTTTTATCTGTTGTTCTCAGGGTGCGGGGCGGATTGTGTAGGGAGAGGTGTTCTCTCAAGTAACTTGGGCCCAATCCATATAGGGCTTTAAAGGTAACGACCAACACTTTGTATTGCACTGACTCAGATATGTCCCTGAGTTCTCTTAAATTCAAGCTTTAACATGGATGCACAGGTCCAGGCGCAGATCAAGGTTGTATTTACATTGTTAAATGTTGCAGCTACCTTTACTTCTGGAAATCTAATCTGGCCATGATGGCACATGCCTTAGTTGCATCCTATTGGACAGCAATAATGTGTTTGACTTTCTAAGTAATTCAGAAACTTCAGCTTGTCCAGTTGTTGCAGCAGGACTATTGTTAGGACTAATAGATAAGGAGCATACACAACTTTTGTCACAGTAGTTTCATTTTGTGCCTTGCGTCTTGAATCTTTTATTTTTTAAAAAAGTTATCATTGTATACTTAACTGAACTTTTATTTTTGTTATATTTTTTGTTTTCTATTATGCTTTATTTTATCAGCCTCTTTGGCCACCATTTGTGATGGAAGGGTACAATATAAATTTAATCATTAAACTGGGATATATATATATATATATATTCATTATAATATTATAAAATGTTTATCCTACCTTTCACATGCAATATCAATGGCCTCCAATAAAATATTAAACTCAAGGAAATAGCTAATAAAATCTATTTAAGCAGGAAACAACAAATCTATATACACTTAGCAGAAAACTCATGTGAGTCAGAATAAAGTAGATCAGCAAAATTTGGCAGCCTGGGGGGAAAGTAAACTTACCTCACAAAGACTGTCATGTGGTTTTGATGTTCGGTGTCTTTCTATTTTTCCTCATGACAATAATTTCCCCACAGCCAGTTTTCCTTGATGCTTTGTACTTGAGATCATCTTCCCATTTAAACTGATGACTCACCAGCTTTGGTGACTCACCGAAATGATTAAAAGCATTTATAATATATTGTCAGATATAGCAATCAACAAAGTGATGTATGATCTGAAAATCTAAGATGTCTGTGAAAGGCCCTTCTCTTGCTCCCATACTTTTGATTACTTTCTGAGGGAGACTAGTGTGATGTCCTTCTGTCACCAAGTGAAAACTTTTCTGTCCCAACACACTTTTAGAAACTGACTCCAAGGACTTTTTAGTAGTGAGTAGCTCAATTAATTTTTATCTTTTGCTTTTTAAATAAATGTGTTTTACATGGTTTTAATTCTATGGATAATTTAAGAACAACAAAAATTTATGTATGTTTTCACTTGTCTTTTCACACCTCCTTTATTTGTATTCATTTTCCTTTTTGTACATCACATAGTGTTCATTGTCTATAGCTTGCTGGTGCCTCTTCTAGAATATTTTTGCAATTATAAAATGCACAGGCTTTTTGAAATGCATGATAAGCCTTGAAAGTGTTTGGGTTTTTGCAGGCAGAATGTGATTCATCTTACAATGAATGCTGTCAAAAGGATACTTCCACTGAGAGTTTTGAACTTAATGAAATTCTTTTCCATCCCTAGTTATACCACAGACAATAGGATTAAACTGTAGTGCATTTGCAAATGAAGCTGGAGGCCATAAGGCTAATGAATCCTGTGCAGCCATGGGAGTCAAGGTGCACTATTAGATGGATAGATAAATAGATGGACAGACAGACAGACGATAGATAAATAGTTCCTTGAAGAAAGCAACATGAATAACATTGGATAGGATGCTGAAAATCACCAGGAAATAAAACACTGTTTGATACCTATTAAAATATACAGTTACCTGTCCTCCTTCCTTAGAAGATCTTCCTTGTGAAGGTTGTATAGTCATCCCTTGGGAGTACATTAGTTTTCATAGAATCATAGACTCATAGAATCAGAGAGTTAGAAGAGACCACAAGGGCCATCCAGTCCAACCCCCTGCCATGCAGGAACCTCTCCATCAAAGCATCTCCAACAGATGACCATCCGGCCTCTACTTAAAGACCTCCAACGAAGGAGACTCCACTACACTCCGAGGGAGTGTGTTCCACTGTTGAACAGCCCTTACTGTCAGGAAGTTCCTTCTAATGTTGAGGTGGAATCTCTTTTCCTGCAATTTATATCCATTGTTTTGTTTTCTTTCATGACAGGGGGCTGGACTAGATTATCATTGTGGATCCTTCCAACTCTATGAATCTGTCACAAGGTGAGCATCTTTGATTCAGAACTAAAATTTAGACTCCCCTTTCCCCACCCACATCGTTTTGCCCATCATGGGTTCAGACATGATAGGAGTTTGTTATAAGCAAACATGCTCAGTTACCAGTTGTTAAAAATAGAAAAATGAACTATGTTTGTCACGAACATGCAATATTTTCTCATCATCTTTTTGAGGAAACTATGCTGACCTGCATTTCCCAAAGTTGCATCAGCACTGGATGCCAATGCTGACTGTGCTTCTTCATGTCCTCAAGAACTGCTAACTTGCCCATGGCAACATTCTCTGCAAAATCATAGACAGTGTGTTCTCTAACCTTGACCTCCTCCCGCACTCCGTACTGCATAACTGTTGTGGACTAGCTGGACTAGGACTAGGAAAAGCAGAATTCCAGACAGTGAGACTGTAAATTGTAAGTGGATTGAAAGAAGGTTGAGGATGGTGCTCACTTGAGCCTTTCTACCTCAGCATCACAAAATTAAACAGCTGGATTCCGCTAACATTTTCTCCACTCTGCTAACTTTAACTAGTGATTGAAATGCCCAATTGCTTGTTTAATTAAAGTCTGATCTTCACACTACAGTCACTACAGGATAATGTCGAAAAGGGGACAAACATATATTTTATACATTCACCTAAACTTTGTACTTTAAATGGCCTCCAAAGCACAACTGGGACCCGAGATGCAGCTGGGATGCAATCACCTGGTGGAATTGGTGACGAATTGCAAGTAATAATACTTGCCTGCATCTCACAACTGGGCTGCATCCTGTTAGGGAGCAGTTGGGTTTATTTGTCCATGCGATAATCTCCTTAGTTTTCAGCAGCCACAGCTAGGTTGGCTGATAGGAAAGAACTGAGGGAGGTATAGTTAAAAATATCTAAAAGGCATTATGTTCCTACCACTGCTGGGTGTGTGTTGTTATATACCAAGTTTATTGACTGAAGAAGCTTAAATCTAGACTCTTCAGTTTGACTGCAGCCATGGTTTAGACTGTGAATTTTTGTGGCAGGATGTGTGTGTGTGTGTGTCTCATTCTTCATTATAACAATCTCAATCAGCAGGAATCATGACCATTAATTATTCTTAGTCATTCATTGTTAAATAGAGTCAGAATACAGTCAGAGTTCTTTTCACAAAAATTATTTCACACTGTGTATAATCTTTGATCTTTTATTCAGTTGAGCTGGTAGGGCGTTTTCTTTTTAGTTCTAAAGCAATTCCTTTTGTTTTTCTACTTTGGGGAACTTGACTGAAATTCTTTTACAGTTTTCTTCATTATCAGAAACTCTCTCTTATCCTGAAATTGCTTGCACATCTGAAGAACAGAGTGTTTATCATCCTCAGTACCCCCTGCCAATATGTGAATAATGGATTTTGTGAAAGTAATTATGTGGGTAGACAACCTGAAAAAAATTGCTCCTGAAGAATCAGGTAGATTTTGAAGAAACCAGTTTCCATTCTGTACAATCAGGAAAAGTTGCTTGGCAAAGTTCTTTGAGATGGGACTCATTCAAAATGTAGGGAAATATGTGACTACATACATATCCAACTCTTCTCTCACATCTTGCCTCTGATTAACAGATTTAGATGAGACTCCTAATCCTCAACACACTCATCCATCGAGCTCAAATGCATAAGGACTGAAGATGGAACATTTGACTCATAAATTGTCATGCACCTCCAGAAGCAATGTGTGAATTAAACAATATGTGAATGTCATATTGGCATGTCTTCTAATTTTACAATGTCCATCTCAAATAAGAATGCATTGAAAATTGCATATTTTAGAACATAGTGCCCTCAAGTGTATGAGAAAGAGGGTTTTTTTAAAAAAAAAACACGGGTGTGTTATGCTTTTATCGTTTTTACTATATTTTAATGCATTTAAAACTGTTTTAATATAGGGCTTTTACAATAATTATATATTTTAAGTTTCTTTAAACTTTTGTATGAAATAAATGTTCATGGTACTTTGTTTTCAATTTGTTTTAATTTGTGAATTTGTGGGGTAGTACATAAATAAATAAATGCCAAGTGAGATCCAGCTACACCACCACAAAACTGTGCAATTTGAATAAAGTAAATAACTCAGGATTCTCCAAATGACTGCAAACCTTACAATACAGAGATTAGGGCTTTGTACATATCTAGTCCCCTTTCACAATGCACAGTTATAACAACATATTACATTTTGACTATCATGGCAACTTCCTACAGAGCCCTGAGATTTCCAGTTTAGGGAGGAGTGTTTAGAATATTCAGCCAGAGAGCTACAAGCCCCAGAATTTCATTGGATGTTGCCATGTCAGTTACAGTGGGATCATAGATCTATAACACTATAGTATGAAAGGGCCCTTATTTAATGGATAGGCAATTTCAGCTAATTTAGTGGTCAATATTCTTTCCATGGGATCTTATGTAGGTTGCATGAATCACAGAATCATGAAATTGCCATAAATTCCAAAAAAGGGAGAAAGGAATGGAAGTGGTCTGAAGTCCACTTTGGATTTTCAAAAATGGAGGCTTCCAAGAAAAGCAATTCACTCTCCACCTCCATAAAAAGAGTTGCTTTCTCCTTTAGCACCTTCATCTCTAATAAATAATAATAAAACTTTTATTTATACCCTGCTTTTTGCCCGAGCAATCAAAGCGGCTTACAATCTTAAAAAAAAAATATGCAATGGTATATATAAAGTGACTCCCCCTTTAAAAAGAATTAAACAAGTACGATTAAAATTTCATAAAACGATTAAAAGATAAAAAATAACAATTTCAAACAACAACAGTGGCAGAGTCATCGTACCTGTGTGCTTATGTGGGGGGATATTTGGCTGAGTGATTTAATCCGGGAAGGCATGCCAAAAGAGATCTGTCTTGATGGCTTGCTTAAAGCCATCTAGGTTGGTAATTTGACGGATCTCATCCAGCAGGCCATTCCATAAAGTGGGAGCGACTGCAGAAAAAGTCCTCTGGGAGGTTGCAACCAATTTGGTTTTCACTGGATGCAATAGGTTCCTTCCAGAGGATATGAGTGTACGGGATGGATTATATGGAAGCAGGCGATCCCTTAAATAAGTTGGGCCCATCTCATCTACCTAATGGTTGCACAGGCCCTGCTGATTAACTAGGTGCATGGCCATCAAGAATTTGCCTTTGTGTATGACCTGGGCTGAGTGGCAAACCATAACATTCTACTACAAAATGAATATTCACTTTTCCCTTCCTCTCCCATATCTTGATTTCAGTAAGGCTTTTGTGAATATCCCCCCCCCCCTTTTCATCCTGAAGAAAGTGACCAGTGGTGTGCTTCATGGCAATGATGTCAGTGGGTTGGCATCATTAATTTTTGTACTAATGTTAATCATAAATTAAATTCCCATATATTACTGGATGCTATGGTAATAGTTGTGACAGAAACAATTAGTAAAAATAAAATTATACATTTACATTACAATATCATATGCATAGCCTACATGTATTTATATGCACATAGTTTCATGTGGTTGAAGTGAAAATTTGGTCAAATGTTCTTAAAGAAAATTTTTAAATCATAAAAAAAATGATTTTTTTAAAAAAATGATGGGCTGATAAGAGCTGCAATACAACAGCTGGAGCGCCACAAGTTGCCCACCTCTGCTCCAGGAAGTCACAGTGAAATATCATTTCCACTGTAGAAAAATAACAGCAGACAACTGAGCTGGAAACATCTGAAATTTAGGGAAACCACTGTAGTGCCGAAATCATTGCTTGGCAGGAAGGGACATTTGCAATAGGCACCTATCCAAACACTCAGGCTAATTAATATTTAAAGGTTACATTTTGGTATGTGTGAATAAATCATGTTCCTAACTATAGCAATCCTGATTTAGTGAAAATAGATTTTTATTTCCTGAAATTTGAGTTTTCCCTATCCATTTATTTTATTGAAATGGAGGTCAGATTCAAAATATGAAGTTTAAGTGTTTCGAGGTCTGAGCCTCTGTGAAAAATAAATACTGAAATACTTGTCCTTGCTCTGTTTGCTTGCACACTTCTTGGTGAATTGAAGTGGGTAATTGGTTTTCATATTGCTTGCAGCAACAGCTGGTAGAATTATTAGTGAAGGATGCATGTGGCAGCTTCAGCTTCACCCATTGCCCTACAGCATGTGTGCAGAGTGGACATCTGTGGCCTGATTCCCAATTGTTTTCTTGCACTGGGAACTGGAGAAACGTGATGATGTATCTGAATGAGAAGACAGAGGAACAAAGGCAAATATAAGCATAAGAAAGTACTCACTACACAGAGACATTTATCAACACAAAATCATGCTTTATTTAGTATTGATTTCATAGAATCACTGAGCTGGAAGAGACTGTAAGGCCAGCCAGTCCAACCGCTTGCCACAGAGGAATCCACTGTTAAAGCACCTTGAGCATCTATTCTCTGAAAACCTCCATGAAAGCAGAATACACCATGTTCTGGTATAAGCTATTAGCTTTATGGAGGCCTTTAAAAATTACTCATAATCTTTTCTTCTAATTTAAATCTCTTGTTTTGGGTCCCAATGTTTGGAGCAGCAGCAACAAAGTTAACTCTGCTATCTAAATGGCAGCCGTTCAGGTATTTAGAAGTATTTACATCAGATCTGGTGAATCTAGTTGCTTCCTACTTTAATATTACTGTATTTGCCAATTTTGGAGGCCTAAGAGAGCTGAAAGAACTTAATGGAGTTTATTTAAGTTTGAAAATGGGTTTCTGGCCCAAAGTGTAGGCATTTCTGGAAGCCATACCTGGCCTCCTCCCCTTAAGGGACAGTTCGAAATGGAAACCTAATACTGTGATATGTAAAAGTGAGTATTCTTTATCAGACCATTGATTCATCTACACCAAAGGTGGAAGGCCTCCTGCTTTCCAGATGTGGTTAGAGATCAGTTCCCCTTATTATATATCAGCTTTGCCAATGATGTCGAGGTCTTACGGATGTTGTTTTATGAGGGTAATTTACCCTGGATTTGCATTCATATGAAATTAATATTTTAAGATGTCTATATTCTAGCTGCCAGTGGACATCAAGAGATCTGACTCACTCCATCATGTACTACCTGAGCCTTGTTACATAAGATGCCAGTAACTGAGCCTGGTATGTTCTATGCGTAGAACATGTGCTATTTCAATAATATATGGTCATAACAATTTACTCAGGCTCTTAACTTGTGGTGCAGGGTTAAAACAACAACCAATTGTGGTGCTGGATATTCTGTATAAAAAAAACACAAGTAGTAGAGAGTGCACACACACACACATTTACACCCCATCTCCCCACCCCCAGTTTTGATATATGAAAAAGAGAGTGGAGTTTTTGGGCTGCAGTCCTATGAGCCCTTACCTTTCAGTAAACCTCATTGAATGAAATGAGATTTCCCTCTGATTAACTCATTTGGAATACAATTTGAAAAACTCTTTTTGTGTGCAGTACATATGCAGACATTCTTCCTATAATCTTCGAGAAGCGGCAGTTTTAGGACATTCAGATCTGTACAAAAGCGGGGGGGGGGGGGGGGAGGCAAAGCTAACTGTTCCAATTTGGAGAATGGCCAGATATAAGCCCTGCTATATTCAAGCCATTTTGCATTTGGAAACATCTGTACTTGAAAAAGTTTGTATTTAATTTTTAAATTAAATGTATCAGTTACTGCTGCTGTACTATTTTATTTCAGCAGTAAGCAGAACTTGCTGAGATGAATTTAGAGCCTTTGCTTTTTCACTGAAATGTCTCCCAAAGTACAGTCCCCTCAATTTTGCTATTACCCCCAACACCAGACTCCCTGAGATACTCCATGATAAAGTTCAAAACAGTAATTTCAACTAACAAATAAGAACTGGAAGCCTGGGGAGTTAATGGAGGTTTTTTTTCATCTCCGCGTGTCTCTCTGATCTAATTTTAGATAGCAGGAAATATGACAACTTTAGCCACTAATTAGAATTACGTATTGGAAATTATTTGTAGCAATCCCCCAAGCTTATTACAACAAAGAGGCACTGATAAGACTGCCAACATAAACATGTTGGAAATGATTGGGGGGGGGGCGGTGGGGAGCACTATGAACACCATTAAATGCTTTCTTGAGCAAGTATTTGAAGCACATCAGACGGCATGACCACTTATTTTAGCAAATCCAGTATTTTCCCAGCAATACAGATAGATGATTTTGTGGTTTGTCAGGCATGGATGTGCTGTGTGTGTATGTGTGTGCATAGGCATGCACAGCTTTTTTTTTTTTCTTTTTTGTAAGCTGCTAAAACTTTCTGAAGCACTCTTTGAAGTCCATTGATAATTAAATTTCAATTCTCATTTGTTTTTGGAACTAGCTCAACAAGCACTTGTGGTGCTACACTCTGCTGAATTCTGATTATATTCATTTGAGATTAAAGACTAATTCATGCTAAAAGATTTTGTTTGTTCTCTAAGAAAATGGGATACTGTTTCATGACTAAGCAGCTGGTATGCTATGCTGTTTGTTCACACAGGTTATGAAATGAGTCAGCAATAGGAATCTGGGTCAATCCCCCCCCCCCCGCATACACACTATAGTTTGTGATGTGTAGTAGGGGTCACAACAGTTACCAACAGCAGCACTGATGCCTTGAGTATCTATCGCCTCTTGCTATGGTTTTTATTCACCTTGATTGTGGTGGTGCCTGAAGAGGTGGGTTTTTGGAAATTCCAATGAGATCCTCCTTTCTCTGGGCCAAAGTGGTGGTGATGATGATGATGATGACTACACTGGAACACACTTAACCTACAGATTCCACACTTCACCAGCTTTTTAATGTAATTCTACTCTGAACACAAACAGAATTCAATATGAAACAAGACTGAGAGGAAAAACCCAGGTGGATTTCATAGAAATGAAACAAACTGAGACAGAGATATGTTCATGCCCCTATTTCCACCTGCAGTGTGAGAGCATTCTAACCTTGAGCCATCTTGAGCCCCAATATTGGGGTGGGGTGGTGGAGTCAGATATATATGAATAAAATAAATAAAAATTGTAACATCTAGATCTATCATTATCTTACTTAATGAACATTATATCAATGTATTTTATGCAAACACACACATTTCTATACTCATTTTATACTGGGAGAGCATTTCATGCATTTAAAACAATTATTCATTGCGTCTTTCAAGAATGAAGTGAATGAAGGATTACATCCCCATTCATTAGTATAGAGCATTCTAGGTGAATGCTACACCCTGCAGTTTTGTGAAACTGGCCATGTTTGAGCAAACCTGTTTCTTTTCTTCCTTTGCATGGTAGACCTTGAACTGAACCACTGCAAATACTTAACCAGGCAAAGCCAGCTCTGTTGGCTTATTGGGAAAAATTACTATAGCATCATGGAGATCAACAATGGTGGATAAAATTCCAAAATTCTAGTTTCAGGTTGTTTGTTTGGTTGGTTAGTTTAAAAACACTTTAGCAAAATGGAGAGTTATGTAAAGTCAGTGGACAACCACAGCAGATCCCAGGGCCCCATGGGTTGCCAAAAATGCTAAATAATGAGAAAAAAGAGTAGTTCTTATTTATTTATTTATTTAAAAAGAAAAAAATCAAATTTTTACTCTTGTATAATCAGATAGGGGTGAGTGAAAGTTTTGTTTCAGATTATTTTAAACACGTTTATCAAATCTTACACATTTTTTTCTAATTTGGGAAAGTGACTTTTAAAAAAATATAAATACAGTAAAGCAAAACTGAAAAATTGCTCCATCCCTTGTTGCTCTGTGTGCCTTCAAATTGTTTCTGACTCACGGTGGCACTAAAGCCGTCCTAGGCAGCAGTGTTCCACACCAGGATGTCACCCAGGGTGAGGGGGGAAAATTAAAGTCAGGGCTTTGGGGCAGAGTCAAAAGGGCCTGCCCCCAACTCTGTGCCCTGCACAGCTTTACTTCAGAGTGTGACTTTCGTGATGTCCGTCATACTCGAGTGATGCCCAGTGCAGAATGTCAAACAGATCATCGCCTTGTAAGAAGCAAACTAAATCTTCATCTTAAGCTCAAACCTAAGAGGGGTGGCATCTTAAAGAGGAGACTCCAAGTCAACAATCTTCAACAAGCTGCCATGAGAGATAACTTCCAGGCAAATCTGCAATCAAAACTTGAAGACCATCCTCTAGATTCTTCTCCTACAGTGCTTTGGCAACATATCAAAAACAGTATCCTTCAGTCTGCGGAAGAATCCCTCGGGTTCTCTCACAAGAAAAACAAAGATTGGTTTGATGAAAACAATCAAGAGATCTAGGAGCTGTTAGCAAAGAAGAGAACTGCTCATCAAGCACACCTCGCTCAGCCATCTTGCCATGTAACAAAAGCAGCCTTCCATCTTGCATGCAGTAAACTCCAACAAAAACTCAGAGACATTCAGAACAAGTGGTGGATCAATTTAGCAGTAAAGACACAACGTTGTGCAGATCTGGGAGATTCCAGAGGATTCTACGAAGCTCTTAAAGCAGTGTTTGGACCTACTTACCAGGTCCAAAGCTCCTTATATAGTACAGATGGTCAAACACTAATCACAGACAAAGCCTCCATCCTGAATCGATGGGCTGAACATTTCAAAAATCTCTTTGGTGCCAACTGAGAAGTCCAAGGCTCAGCTATTCAACATATGATACAACAACCAATGAAATATGAACTGGACTTGGCTCCCACTTTGGAAGAAACCATTAAGGCCATACAGCAGATGAAAAACAGCAAGGCAGCCGGGATCGATGGAATCCCACCTGAAGCTTGGAAACACAGAGGTCATGTACTCCATGCCAAATTCCATGAGCTCCTTCTGAGTTGCTGGGAAAAAGGTGAACTGCCATCAGATCTCCGAGATGCAGTTATCATCACCCTGTATAAGAAAAAAGGAACAAAATCTGATTGCTCAAACTATCGAGGTATAACACTGCTCTCCATTGCTGGAAAAATCCTTGCAAGGATACTCCTGAACAGATTAGTTCCTGCTATTGCAGAAGAACTTCTCCCTGAAAGTCAGTGCGGCTTCAGAGCTAATAGGAGCACTACAGATATGGTATTTGCTCTTAGACAACTGCAAGAGAAATGTAGAGAGCAAAACAAAGGACTCTATGTAACATTTGTCGACCTTACCAAAGCCTTTGACACTGTGAGTAGAAAAGGACTGTGGCAGATCCTGGAACGACTAGGATGTCCCCCCAAATTCCTCAAAATGATCATCTTGCTACATGAGGGCCAGCAAGGACAAGTCAGATATGGTGATGCTCTCTCAGAGCCCTTTCTAATAACAAATGGTGTGAAACAAGGCTGTGTTCTCGCTCCAACTCTATTTACAATCTTCTTCAGCCTGATGCTCCAAAGGGCTATAGCAGATCTTGAAGAAAAAGACGGCATCTATATACGTTACCGTACTGATGGTAGCTTGTTTAACTTAAGCCATCTGAAGGCTCGCACAAAGACTCTAAACTATCTAGTACGTGAGCTGCTTTTCACTGACGATGCTGCCCTTGTTGCCCATACAGAAGCAGCTCTGCAGCACCTAACATCCTGCTTTGCAACAGCTGCAGAGCTGTTTGGGCTGGAAGTCAGCCTGAAGAAAACGGAAGTCCTCTATCAGCCTGCACCACAGGAAGAGCACTATCACCCCCATGTCACCATCGGCAAATCTGTACTTAAGTCCGTACAGGAGTTCACCTACCTGGGAAGTATCGTCTCCTCAGATGCCAAGATTGACAAAGAGATCGATCACAGATTAGCAAAGGCATATAGTGCATTCGGAAGGCTTCACAAAAGAGTCTAGAGTAACAAACACCTGAGGCGAAGCACAAAAATCAGTGTGTACAGAGCCATTGTACTGTCCATTCTCCTCTATGGGTCTGAATCATGGGTCACCTATCGCCAACATCTACGACTCCTTGAATGCTTTCATCAGCACTGTCTACGCACAATCCTAAACATACACTGGACTGACTATGTGATGAATGTTGCTGTCCTGGAGCAAGCAGAGATCACCAGCATTGAGGTCATGCTACTGAAAATGCAGCTGCGCTGGGCAGGGCATGTTTCCAGGATGGAGGACCACCGCCTCCATAAAATAGTACTCCACAGTGAACTCACCACGGGTCAGCGAAAGAGGGGCACCCCAAAGAAGAGATACAAGGACTCCCTGAAACAACATCTCAAGCTTGGCCAAATTGATCACCAACAATGGTCTGCCCTGGCCTCACATCGGGAGGCATGGAGATGCACTATCCACAATGCTGCAGCCTCTTTTGAGAACTCACGCCGAACGAGTCTCAAAGAGAAACGACAACGCAGAAAGAACCACAACTTGGAAACATCACCCAAGGAGACTTTCTGCTGTGCTTTCTGTAACCGGACTTGCTTATCTCGGATCGGCCTTTTTAGTCATCAACGCGCTTGTAGTGAGCATGGGATAAGTCCTTCCTGAATCTTCGTTAGCGAAGAAAAGCCAGAGAGAGAATAATAATAATAACTGTTCTGAACAGTTCTCAAAAATCTCCCCCTTGGGACAGATTTTGGGACAGAATGGAAATGGAACACATTGAGTGAGGGATGGTGTGGGCAGTAAAATGACCCCCCCCCCTCATTCCAGCCCCATCCCGGCTCTTTTGGGGCAATTCTCAGACCAGGCTGTAGCCTGGTACGATAAACTCCCATGTCAGGGAACTTCAGTATAGAACCTGCTTTATACCACCCTTGTAATTTTTTTTTAAAGAACACCTTTTGCTCCCCAAATTCCCAGATCAAGAGCCCTCCATAGTGATGCTGGCTGGCTGTTTACGATGTGTCCTATTATGCTGCCTGGTACTGCAGCTGCTGGCATGGCAAGTTGCTCACTCTGAGGTCAGAATGAGGCATCCAGCCATGTGATCAATGGTGGGTTCCTTATTCAGACTGAAGAGTGAGCTACTTGCCATTGATCTGAGTGACACAGTGGGACATCTGGCCCCATTGCAATGGAGGGCCTCATATAACAGGAGAATGTCAGGGCAGCTCTGGGCCAGAGTACACAGAAAAAAATCTATTTATATAGGTTCTTAATGTACATTTCACTGTAACCAGTAAAGTTTTTAGTTAAGTACAGTTGGCCCTTTTTATCCATGGATTTCTTATCCACAGATTTGAGCATTCACAGCTTGAAAATATTCCAAAAAAGTATAAATTCCAAATAGCAAACCTTGATTTTCCATTTTATATATGGGACACCATTTTGTTGTGCCATTATATTGAATGGGACTTGAACATCCACGGATTTTGTTATACACGGAGGGTGCTGGAACCAAACCTCAGCGGATAACAAGGGCCCACTGTAATTTGCTTATCACCTATTTGCTTTTTTCCCCCTGAACCTAGTCTCCACTGATCACATGGCTAGATGCCTCATTTTGACCTCAGAGAGCGAGCCAATGTGGTGTAGTGGTTTGAGCATTGGACTATGACTCTGGAGATCAGGATTCAAATTCCCACTTGGCCATGAAAACCCACTGAGTGATCTTGGGCAGAGGATGGCAATAACAAACCTCGTCTGATCAATCTTGTCAAGAAAATATCATGGCAGGTTTGCCTTAGGGTCGCCATAAGTCAGAAACAACTTGAAGGCACATAACATACACAGTCTCAGAGAGACTCAAGAGATTCAGCACTTTCACTTACATACTCTGCTGAAGGAGACTGATTCTTAACTGAACCACTCCATCTTTCCCAGAAAGGAGGCTAACACCTTGGGAATCTACCCCTAATTCTACAAAATTGCATGATTGCATGATTCAGGGAACATGAATTGTGGGGGGAAATCGTGGGGTGGGGGATGTTGAGTTCATGGAGGGATTAAGGAAAATCATGTCCAGATGACAACTTAAACAAAACTAAAGTGGGAGAAAAGTGCCTTTGAATAGAAACATGCAAATCAATGGTTGTGCTAACTCTGCTACAACTGGCAACAAACCACAGCCAAAAACTGGGTATATTTAGAGCGTCACTAGAAGTGGGAGTGAAAAGAACCATAAGAAGCTGTGAAATCCTGAAACAGAAAGCCAGAGTATGTATGTATTGAACTGTTGGGCAATCTGCAGGAGCCCTCAAGATTTGGGAATGTTACTTTTTTGGACTACGTGCTCCAGCCAGCATAAAGCTCAGTACCACTTGGGGAGATACTTTTACAAAGAGGATACCTGACTGGTGTTTGACATGGTCAGAGCCCATTCCCTTTTGGGTACATCAAAACATCCAAAGTAATGCTATGTGACCAAACACAAACATCTCTTGGATAATATGCTGTCATCCCAGCAGAGCTTTGTATTTTCATAGACCATGGAATCTGAAAAGCAGCCGCTAAGCACAACAGCCTGTGGGGAATGATAAGCTTAAAGCCCTCATTTATTACAATCTCCACTGAAATCAGCTCTGTCCCCAGTGTAGTGCCTGGGCCACGCTGTTGCTGTGCTGCCAGATAGAGAACTTGGCAAATGCAAAATCCCTCCTCCATTAAGATCCTTATCAAGATCACACATTTGAAAGATGAAGAACAGAAAAATTGTGAGCTACACATTTTATGCTTAGTGCTTAGTGGCAGCAGGAGCTTAAAATCTGCTGTTGCTAAGAGAGTTCAGGCCAAAAAGAGAGAGGGTAAATGAATTGAGAATCCTCCAGGAAGTCCTTGAATCTCTTCAAAATTGTGGCACCTGCCTAAGCAATCTAAGCAGAAAGGTATTGAATCATTTTGAACACAAAAACAAAATATGATAGAGATATTTAAATGTTCTCTGTAGATATTTGTTGTGTATACTAATTCCAAGAATTTTCAAGTACTTTACAATCAAGGCCACATGCCTTTGAATTTTGCCTCTGAATTACTTGAATCAGTGTTGTCATTTTGTTGTTGTTGTGTGCCTTCAAGGTTTTTTTTTTTTTAATTTATAGTGACCCTAAGGCTAACCTTTCATGGGGTTTTCTTGATTCAGAGTAGGTTTGTCTTTGCTTTCCTCTGTTAAAGTGTGACTTGCCCAAGGTCACCCAGTGGGGTTCCATGGCTGAGTGGGCATTCAAACCCTTGATCCCTGGTCTTTAGAGTTGTAGTCCAACTCTCAAACTATTGTGGAAATTATCCCATGGAGAAATACTCCCAGTATAGATGCGGGATGGAAAACTCAAAACCAGGTGTTATCACATGTGCCAGCAACCGGGCAAGTGCAACCCAGATGCAGGCTAGACACCAACTGTGCTTATCCTGCAGCTTTTCAAAAACTGGAGCTTGCCATTTTTGAAATTTTGCTGGATAACCACATCTGGGGCTGGGGCTCCATCTGGGTTGCACTCACCTGGCTGCCAGTGCGTGTGATGACACCTGGTTTTGAGTTTTCAATCCCACATCTATAGTGGGAGTATTTCTCCATGTGATAAATACCATGCTGGCTTTGAGTATGGTTATTTATTATTATTAATTGCCATCGAGTCAGCCTTAACTCATGAGGACCACATGAATAAAACTCCTCCACACCCTTCTGTCCTTAACTGCTCTGCTCAGGTCCTGCGGACTCATGGACATAGCCTTCTTGATTCAGACTATCCATCTGGTATGTGATCTAGTCTTCTTCTCTTTCTACTGCCTTTCACCTTTCCTAGCATTATTGTGTTTTCTAGGGAGTCATCTCTTCTCATGTTGTGGCCAAAGTTTGACAGCCTCAATTAATCATCTTGGCTTCCAGAGAGAATTCAGGCTTGATCTGTCCTATAATCCATTTGTTTGTCATTTTGGCAGTCCACGGTACCCTCAGCACTCTTCTCCAGCATCAAATCCAAAATGAGTTGATTTTTCTTTCTATCAGTTTTCTTCACTGTCTAGCTCTCACAGCCATACATGGTAATGAGAAACATGATGGCTTGGTTGATGCTAACTTTGGTATTCAGCTTGATATCTTTGCATTTTAATATCTTGTCTAATTCTGTCATAGCTGCCCTTCCAAATCCTAATCTTCTTCTGATTTTTTGACTGCCCTTCTGAATCCTAATCTTCTTCTGATTTTTTGACAAATTGTCCGTTCTGATCAATTATTGATCCAAGGTATGGAAAATCTTTCACTATTTCAATTTCCTTGTTGTTTCCACTGAATTCTTGTATCTCCTCTGTAGTAATTATTTTTTTATTTTTTTAATGTTCAACAGCAAGCCTGTCTTAGCACTTTCCTCTCACACTTTCTTTAGTAATTGTTTCAAGTCTTTGGTGTTTTCTACAGATCTCAGATTGTTGCTGTTCCTTCCTCTGATCTTCATTCCTCCTTCCTCTGTGTCCAAACCTGCCTTGCATATAATATTATCTGACTATAGATTGAATAGATGGGGTAATAGAATGCAATTGCCTGACTCCTTTCTGATTGCGAATCATTCTGTTTCTCCATATTCTGCTCTGACTTTAGCTTCTTGTCCTGAGTGCAGGTTACACATGAGGATAATCAAGTGCAATGGTACACCCAGTGGCATCACAGAGGGGTTGCTGGGGGTGCAGACTACACTGGATGACACCCCAGATGGGGGATGACACCCCAGAAAAGGGGGGGGGACAACTGGCCAGCCCCTGCCTCCCACAGGTGCTCCTTGGACCCATGTGGGTGCTCCTTCATAGTTTTTAGTAATCTATATAGCCAGAGTCTTTGCTGTAATCTTTAAAGCACATGCTGATTTTCTTCTAGAATTTCATGGTACACTCCATATTTGCTCCATATATTGTAGACGTCTCAGCTGCAAAAATTTAAGAATGACTTTGTTTGTGTGAGAGACTAATGCAATGGTCCTATAGTTGCTGCACTCTCACAGTAAGCTGCACTTACATTTCA
Organism: Urosaurus nigricauda; assembly: GCA_034509955.1. NCBI lineage: Eukaryota > Metazoa > Chordata > Lepidosauria > Squamata > Phrynosomatidae > Urosaurus > Urosaurus nigricauda. The sequence goes on from JAOEGL010000003.1 coordinate 45,345,394, forward strand.
ATCATTACTCATGGATAATAGGGAGAATTTTGGAGTCCTTTAAAAAGTCTAATCAATTAAAAGAAGACTGTCTGTTCAGCAAAGCAATGATTGATCATCCTTGGGACCAATAAGGCACAAACAGTAGCTTTTGTAAACTAAGGGCAAAATCTTACTTTTAATTGGCAGATCTACATGCTTTGATATTTCCCTGGAATTAGGAAGGGAGGAAGGGTGTGAAGAGAAATACCCCACCTCATAATAACATGTATTTTTAGTTTTGGGTTGTTTCTATATGTACAATACTCTTGCTTTCACACCCACAAATATTTTTGCATCCTGCTATTCACTGGAATTGTGTTGGTTCAGAAAAAAAATGCTGAAAGGCATTCACAACACAACATTTTTAAAAACCTGGATGAAGTTTAAAAGAAACCCTGAAAAATAATGAACATTTACTATTCAATGCATCAAAAGAGCATACACTCATTAATGACAAATTCCATTACTTTTCAAAAGGACCCTTATTAAGCTGTCATTCTAGAGAAATACAATTTCTCAAAGCAACTGCATTACTTTAATTCATTACTTCCTAACATGGTCTATTTCTTCTGGGATGGAACCATGACAGTTAAAATAGAATAACAGTGCTATTGTGTATAATTGTGTAGTGTAAATGGGATCCTAAATGTGGGCTGGCTAGTTATGGAGAAAAGTTCAGGATATCAATATATGCACACACACACACACACACACACACACCTTTCAGTATTCTATTTCAACTTCCCCAATAGTGTCAGTTAGTGTGCTCTAGATTCACATCTGTCTTTGGTTGTATTATAAAACTTCTGATGTATACAAAGTGAGTTTTTGCTTGTTGACACTGAGCACAAGGTGTAATGAAAACATTTAGGCCAATACAAGTCAAGAGGAAATAAGCTACGTGGTGGTGGTGGTAGTGGTGATGGTATTAGTCCTCCTTTCCGTCCTGTTGTCATTCACTTTTTATTCATTTTGACCCAAATGTAATTGTCAGTCCCAGCTAGAGTAAACCTATCCCACCAGCTGTTAAAGAAGTTAAACCAGCTCTTGTTTCAATCCCATTAATTTGATAGACCTTCTGTAATTGAGATTAGCAATTTGATTTAAACCTTGGACTTTCTCTCTGTTTGGGAACAAAAAAAGGGTTCTTTGTCTTCTATTTTGTCTGTAAAAATTGGTGGAGGAATGTGAGCAGTTTAGTAATGGGGTCAGAAAAAATCTTTTTAAGCCTCTAGGTCTGACAGTCTGCATTTCTCATCCTGACAGGCTAAGGAAAGATGTCACCAGCTGCAGGGCCAGAAAGCTGGAGATGCTTATTCCGTACAGAGTTCATGGCTCCTGTGCCTTATGTACCTGAGAAAACATCAGAGTAATATAGTGACTGTCACAACAGGCCAAAGTGATGGGGTTTGTTGATTTGTTTGTTTTCTAGTGAGAGATATATGCATCTGGAACTGCATTTTTAAAGGCTCAGTTGAATTATTCCTGTTGACAAAACCAGGCTGATGTGCTGAAAGGATGTACTGATAAGAGTACTAAAAACACTTCCCCTGCCCTTATCTCAAGCCATTTGTGAACCTGCCAAACTGGAAAACATTCAGGTTTTTGTCTCTTTCTCTTCTGACTTTTCCTCTAAACTCACATAAAATAATTATACCCTAGAACAGTGTGTGTGTGTGTGTTTAAAAAGAACTTTCAAGAATTTGCTTTAATGTACTGTATTTCCATTTCACTCACTGAAAGCATAGGCCCCTCTGCCATTTTTCTGTTTCCTTTGCTGTGATGGTCACAGAAGGGTATTGAAATGGAGATCAGCCAATTTTCTGTGGCTGGTGCAAATGTCAGAAGCTCAAGTTTCAAAGTGACCAAATGCTTATTAAGTTGATTTTCTTTCATAGCCAGAGTAATGTTCAAACTCTACCTTGTTTGACCTCACCATGCTGTTAATGCTATATACATGTTAAAGGGTAATTCTCATAGGAGTGCTGTAATTAACAGAAGTGCCTTGCCTAGTCATCCAAGGAATCATTTACACTCCCTACTATGATTGAAAGTCAGAGGCACTTCCCTAATCTGATGCCCTCCCAATGGTTTAGACAGAGCTGTGGCACTTCCTCATAAAGAACTCTTCTTAAAATAACTTTGAATTTATGGGACAGTAACTCCCATTCTGTCTCATCCAGTGGATTTAGGAGGATGGTAGGAGTAATCCAACACCGAAGCTTAGACAAATTCTTTAAAGACGGGTTTATGTAATGACACACTGATGTCATCCATAACTGAGCCAAAGTATCATGCTCATTTTATGGATGGCTTCATTGTATTGTTATATTAACTCTCTTTTATAAAAATAACTTTCCCAGTTTGCATTCTGGATTACTCCCACCATGCTCCAGAATTAGCTGGTAATGGGAGTTATGGCCTAAAAGATCTGCAAGGTGTCAGGTGGGGAAGGGTTCTGCATGCACAGAATCTCATGAACTTTCAAAGGTTTACCACACTGGTATAGCTATGGGACAAAGGCAAAATGAAGGCATTGCCTGCCCAAATAAGATTTCTCCCCCCCCCCCAATAAATTTTTCCATCAGTCCCCAAATTTCTACTGCAGAGAGTAAGAGTGAGAATCATTTACATCTAAAACTCATGTTTGCTGTGTTTGCATTCCCTTACCTGCCTGCCCCTTTTCTTTGGAGATTTACATTGTATTTTTGAATGCTAGGCTTTGGGTTTACGTTCTTGCAGTGCTAAAAATTTAGGGACTGAAAGTAAATTTGCTTGGGAGGAGGACAGAATTCTTATTTTGAGGATATGCCCTGCCTCCTGTAATTGCATTCTTTACTTACCTTCACTTTAATGTGGCCCAAACATAAGAGTACTAAATCTTGCTTGTTATAGCCATAACTTTATAAAGTCAGCCCAGTAGCGTTACGAAGGTTGGCATCACCTGTTCCGGTACCTCATGGTGTTAACTGCCAACCACTGACCTCCTCCCATACAACACCATACATAATCATTAGTAATGTTTTGTGTACTAGTGATACCCATAAATCTTAATTCCTGTATATCCCTAAATGTAATGGCAATAGTTGTGACATAAATAATTAGAAAAAATAAAATAATACCCTTTAAATTACAATATCATATGCACAGCTTAAATGCATTTACATGGACATTGTTTCATGTGGTTAAAGTGAAAATTTGGTAAGGTGTGATGTTTTGAAAGAAAATTTTAAAAGAATTTTTTAAAAGAATTTAAAACATAAATAAAATTTTAATTAAAAAAAAACCCTGGTGCTTCTTCATCATTTTAAAGGGATGCAGGTGCATGCCACATCCAATTTCTGCCAAAAGTGTCACCTACCCCTTAGGGTATCACCTAGTGCAGTCTGAAACCTCTGCTCTCCCCTTGTGACACCCTTGAATCAGCCCTCCATATCCATGGATTCTGCATCCAGAGTCAACCATCCACAGCTTGAATACACACACACAAGCCAAACCTTGTTTTTTGCTATTTCATATATATAATGGGAAGTGAATAACCAAGAATTTTGGTATCCACAGCAGGACCTGGAACCAAACCCCAGGAGATACCAAGAGCTCATTGTACTATATTTACATCCTTCCTTATCAACAAGTTTAAGCTGGCAGTTTTTATTCTGAAGGGAAAAATCACACACACTTCCAAACTGGAATGCGTGTTAGATCTAGATGGAGGTCTTGCATCAGTTTTCTGCTGAAAATGTTTACAAACAGAATCATAGAGTTGGGAGAGACTTCAAGGGCAGTCCAACACAATACAACCCCCTGCCATGCAGGAACCCACATTCAAAGCACCCCTGACAGATGGCCATCTAGCCTGGGGCCTCTTCAGCATTTAAAAGGGAGGCAGGCCAATGCCACCGCTTAAAAGCCTCCAAAGAAGGAGACTCCATCACACTCTGAGTTCCATTGTGCAACAGCTCTTACCATCAGGAAAGTCTTCCTAATGTATAGGTGGAATCTCTTTTCATGTAGCTTGACTCCATCGATGCATGTCCTATTCCCTGGAGCTGCAGAAAACAAGCTTGCTCCCTTCTCAATATAATATCCTTTATTTAAGTGTAATTCCTCCCCCCCTCTTTCTATGCACATATGTATATGTGTAATTTTATATGTCACAGAAAACATAGTGTGGAGAGGCCTGTTTCAAAATGGGATCATGTCCCAAACTGGGACCTCACTGGTATTTTTTATTATGTAGGAGCTAGGTGGTAGTTTGCCCTGAGGTCCTGCTTTTAGAGCAGGTATGTACCTCTTCCCTAACTTTCCTCTTAAAGGAAGCAATGGATAATTTTAGCAATTTTCTTCTCACTGTAAGAAAGTACTTAGAATAGAATACAGTTTTCAAAGCCTGTTTACAGTTTTGTATGTTTTTCCTTAGAAATAAACCTTTTGCCCTTTTGTTGCCTCACCACACCCTTTTGACCACACCCTCATGTGGCTGCATCACACACAGTTTTTGCCTGTGAAATGATGGATGACATGTTCTAGGATTTATGTTCAAGAATTTCAGGAAATATAAATAGCTTAAGAACCACCCCATACCGTCAGTCAGAAATATATATACTATAGTACTGAAAGTCCCTTTTTAATTGTGTTGAAGTGAGATGCAGCTGTAAATTCAATTGGCATATATACACAGAATAGAGAGGGACACCATCTCAGCCTTGGACAAAAAAATTGTCACTGGTACTGACTGACCTTACCCTCTTTAAGCCCTTTCTACTGTTTTCAATGTATTGAAAAGCAATCAGTATTCACTGTTGGTTTTCGATTCGATGCTTTAGCTAACTTCCTGCCAGTGTCATTGAATAGCTTAAGCTGGAATGTGGCTAGAATCGTTCAAGAAGAAGAAATAATTATTCATGAATGATTCATGAAGGAAGATGCAGGTGCTTTCCATTATGGACCATGGAATTGAGTCTGAATGAACACAATCCATACATTGACCTGATTGGAGTGATTGCCATCTCTCTCTCACACACACACACACATGCAGAGAGAGAGAGAGAGAGAGAGAGCTTGCATGTCATCTTAGATGCTTGGTATAGTATGAATGAGGGAACAACACAGATTGCTCCTGTTTATGTCCCTTTGCCATATTTGGAATGCCTTTTCAAGTGACCTCTGGGGGGGATGTTGTGACAATGCTACCGACTGTCCCTATTTTATTCATGGGATCAGGGAAGGTGATACAATGTGACTACAAAGCAGGGATTTAATTTAATTGCATTTAATTATTTGATTATTTGATTTAATTATTCTGATCAACCTGATTGCTACTTGTATACTGTGAAACCACAACATAGTATTCTGATTACAGAAAGATAGTTATTTGACACCAATTGTATTGTCATCTGGAGCTAACAGATGGCATTATTGCAGACTGTCACATAAAAGCTGGGCTGGCCCAAAACATCTTGCTGTCTAAGGACAAGATAGTGATCTCTCACATTCAAAGGAGCAACTGAAGTGACAGAAGACTCTTTGGAAAAAGACTCAGAAAACAAGGTAAATGTCTTGTCAATTCTGTTATGTTATGATTTTTTTTAAAAAGGCTAAACAGCTTATGAGCTATTCTCCTTAAGAAAAGCCCTGAACTTTATAACCTTTTTATTGCCTTTCAGATTGTGAATGTGCAATTACATGAAACATGTGCTGCCACAACATGTACCTGAGGAAGCAGACTCAAGTCTACAAAAGCTCATGCTACTAACTTCTTTCTTTCAGTCAGTCTCAAAAGTGCTACAAGATCCCTCTGTATAATGAAAGTGTAGTGTTCCCAGAGTTTTTCCTAAGCCGGATTTTTATCCGGGCACTATACATCACTCATACACCTGACAAAGTAAGAACTATAAAAGAGTGAAAATGGCAGGAAATAATGTGAAAAAACAATTACCAATAAGAGATGTCAAAGGAGAAGAAATGGAATCATGGATGAGAGATTCTGGTTAGAAAAGAATGGATGTAATATCTCACAGAGACTGAGCTTTGAGCCTCAAGTGATATGTCTGTATTGTGCAATGGGTCATATTTTCTCCTTCTGTGAACCCTTGTAATTCTAAATGTGAAAGCTAGAAAATATAAAGCAAATTTGTCTTATGTGCTTAGTACTAAATCCGTTTACAGAGAAAACTAAATGACAGAGCCCTTGGAATCTGGTATACAATTTAATTACTGTGCAAGGGCCTCAAATAACTGTGTGATTCTATTAATAGAGAAATCTTATCTCAAAAGAAATAAAACAATCACTTAGCCAATGCTATGTTTCACCATGTTCTCTGTGTTCTAATAACAAAGGCCAAGTTGTAAATAAAATGTTTGCTGAAATGACACACTGATGTATGCAATGAAAAGAAAATTTGGGTCTAAAAAAATCTAAATGCAAAAGTAATGAAATCAGCCATAATAAACAATGGGAATACTTTTATCAGTACATAAAAGCAGGGGCTGAAATAATTCATGATAGTTCATGGTGAGACTTCAGTTTGGTAAAAGCTTGGGAGCTGGATCACAGATACCTTCCAGTTTGCTTGGTTTGCATTGCCATCCAGGGAGATTTGGAGCAATAGAAACAAGTCAACATAACTTCTCAAGGCCAAAAAATACATTTTCAGTATTCTCTCTTCTTTTGCTCCTTTTCTGATGCGCCAACTTTCAGTGGCCTTGAACTGAGTGAAAAATACACATATTGGCATGAGTGGAGTGTAAACTCCTTTGATGGGGAGTCAGCTATTACAAAAATTGCTGTTCTCTGTGCCCTCCTCAATCATTGATTTAGCTGTTGTAAAGTAATGGAATGCTCATAAACATTTTAGTTGTTCAGGCTACCAGGTCAGTAACAGAATGACAAATAAACAATTTAGCTCTCAGAGAGAAGTGAAGTGCCCTTTCCTTCTTGCAGTCTATTATGCTCTATGGGTATCTCTATGAAATAGCATACATAATTTTTCTAGTTATCTCTTGAAGAGATTGAGTCGATTGCCCTTGAAGAAGAGCCTTATGTCTTAAAATGTATTGGACTTCAAAATGTGACTGTGGAGCCTAAAGGAATCTTTTCACAGTGTATTTCAAATCTGTCTATAGAAACTTGTATACAAAATTTATACACACTGCATTATGTACATAATTATATAATTTTTAAAAAGTAGACAAAACAATAACCAGGAAAATTTGAGAGTTCTATTTTCCTGAATTTGATGGATGAAAGTGGACATATACACACAAGTATACCCTTCAAAACTGTCACTGTGCATGTAGATTTTGTAGTTTAATGTCAGTATCCATGGAAAACGCAGAATTAAAAACCTATCTGGAACATTATTCATCAGAAAGTCTCAAGACGTTTGCAAGCTTGGTAACAAACAGGAACTATAACTCTCGTAACCACACCTCATGTTTGGTTTGGAACAGAAGCTTATCCCAGTTAGGGAAGTTGTTCTTGTCTCAAGCTTCTCTAGCAGCCCACACCTCACATTTTCCTAGTTCTACACATGTATACTGTACATGTGTTAGAGCTGAACTGAATATACGCTTGACAAACTGCCTTTAGTATGAAAAATAGGCTATTAGAGGAGGTAAAAAAATGGCTCAGAAATTTTTGGTTCACTGGCCCTTAGCTTCCTTTTGGAGGTTTTTAAACAGAGGCTGGATGGCCACCTGTCAGGGATGCCTTGATTGCATATTCCTGCATGGCAGAGGGTTGCACTGGATGATCCTTGTGGTGTCTTCCAACTTCATGGGTCTGTACAGACCGCCCAAAAGGGGGAGTCTGTCAGCACCCAGGAAAGTGTTGGGATGGGGCCAGGAATGCCTCAATGGCGGCCCCATCCCGGCAGTTCTCCAGGTGAACTGCTGCTTCTCCGTGGCCTGAAAGTGGGATGCAGCAGCTGCCCTCGGCGCCTGCTGCATCCCGCCATCCCCGGCAGTCCTGAGGGGAGAAAGGGGCCGCCCCCACAGCCCCTTTCCCCTTGGGGTCCTTGTAAAGGCCGCACCAAGGACCAGCAACATTTTGGTGCCGCTGAAAGGGTACTCTAGGCACCCTCCAGCAGCGCCATGACGTCAGGCGCGCGCCGCATTGTCTAAACATGGCACGCACCATGATGTCGTCATGGCGCGCACTAAAACAGGCTTGCCAGCTAACCATATGGCGTGCACATATGGACAGAGCGCAAAAAAGATGGCACCATCCATATGCAGTAGGGTTAGGGAGGGTGTAAATGCTGCACCCTCCCTAACCCTACTCACGCCCCACAGATGGCCCTTTGGGGCCATCTGTATCAGGCCCCAGATTCTAGCAAACACTAGGATTCCATAAGATATTACTTTGGCAATTAAAGTGGAATATAGATCTATACCTGTGTGGTCTAAAAGGACCCTGGGTGAATGCTAAACCATAACTGCAGATTAGAGTGGTGATGTTCTTACTTTCTATAATGCTGATTGCATGAGGAGAGAGCAAATGTTGATAAATGACTCCCCATAAAGATCTAGGAATAGTCTGAGTGCACTCCTTGAAAGGATAAAATGTTCATGACATTTTGGCATGGTCCTAGCCAATTATGCTTGAATCAGTGCTTTTGGTCACTTTACAATTGCAGGGAACATTCTTTTAATAGTTTCTAAAAATTACTTCCTTTTCTGAAAAAAAAAGAACATGAAAAGCAACACATTTGCTTCTTATTTTTTAAATAATGTAATAAGAAATCTCCCTCCTTGCTATTTTAGTGTTTGAATATTCTTTTTCTTTCTTGTTTTAAAGAATGTGATCTAAATTAGTGAGCTGAGGAAATGTCTTATTATTTCACATTAGTTCTAATGACAGTTCCATTCCTGAAATTTGTAACAGCACTGTATTAACTTTTCAAATATGCCAGTTTACCTTCATTCTATAATTCTACAAATTATACCCTTTCACACTTAAAATGGTTCCTGGGCTTTGTTTTTTCAAGGGTTTATAGGGAACTTTTAAGTTACATTTTTATACACTTTAAACTAGTTTGGATAGATTGAGTGTGTTTAAAAAATTCCTCCCCAGCCCCTCAAAGTGTCGGGTATTGTGCTCTGTATCGATTGGTGACCCTTGGACTCTTCATATTAGGACCAGTAATTGCAAGTGAAATTGGACAATTTAAATTTATATTGTCCAAATTTACTTTCCCATCCCCAGGCACACTTTCATCTGAACTCTGAGCTTCTGTACTTGGTATTTCCCTGTGTGCTCTTGGATTGTGGACTTGGATTGTAGCCCTGAAGGGAAGAGAATACACACTCACATTGAACAGAAAATCCAACTGCCACTGCCAAAGAAATCACCTAAGGTATTGTAGATACATAAAGCTCTTAGATATCTAATTATTTTTGTTTCACCAAAGACACATTGGTTTATATCTCCTGTTCATCTATCTCCTTTCTTCTGTCCTCCCTTCTCTTCCCCCTTCTATAGGGAATGAATCAGAAGAAAGGAAGCAGAGGAACAAGAGAGATAAAACATTGCTAGAACAGACACTGAGAACTAGAGTCAGGTAAGCGCACAGAAAGGTCAAGCATCCCCTCTCCAGTTCTTCTGTTATTCCCACTGCAATCCAAGCAATGGGATCTTCTGTTTTCTTGCACTCCCCTTTTTTGCTTCAGGAATCTTACCAGTACTACCTCAGTGCACTCTTTCCATCAGTCTTTAGTTTTTCTTAAAAGCTATTCCCTAATGAGATACGGCACTCAACCCTTTCAACTTCTATGACCCCCCCCCCCCCATGACATTTTGATTTCTGACCAGTACCAGCCACTGAAAATTTGGCAGCAACTGTAAAAATTCTGTTGAAGTTTGAAGCATATATCCTGCTGAGTTATGACAGGCTTCTTTTGCTTATAGGAAGCCTGCCCCCTGAAATTTTGAAGTGCAGCTAGAGTAAACTCATCAAATAAATGGGACTTGTTTAGCCAACACTTATGTATATCCCGTTGAAGTGCTTAGTCTATACTCATGTGCATCCCTTTTTTTGAGTCCAGGAATTTCTCCATCCAACCCAAGCATCTAAATATTTGCTGATTCTCTTCTTAAGTTGCCTCTTGTACTGTTACCTTATATTCTGCTCTAGAGGAATCCCCATCAATCTGGAGCACATTTGAGGTCATGGTGAAGTGAGGGAATTAAAATGGAAGAATATTTTTCTGCAAAAAAAGGTCCCCCTTTTGATCTAGAACCAAAAATGTTCTGCTGAATCAGTGGCGTTTTGTGGATGGAACCAAACTGTTGAAAACAACATGGAAGTAAGTTCCTAAGTGGAAAAGTTTGTATTTTCCCCCTTAATATAATCAGAACAAATCTAATCATGCACCTTTTCTGGTTCATAGTATCCCCCTTTTGTTGCTTTGTTCAGCACTAAGAAACACTCATTAAAAAGCATTGAGTCTTGCAGCCTTCATATATTTCTCTGCTAGTTACAGGTTTAAATTTCCCTTTGATTTCTCAGATCTTGTAGAAGTGGTCTCTTATCCCTGCTTTCAATAAATTTCTCTTTATTGATTATTATATAGTTCTCTTTTTTCTGCACAAAAGTTGTTGAACAGTTGTATTAAGAGTTCTGATCCAATTTCTGTTAATTTTAACTTTTCATCCCTCTTTAACTGTTTGAAGAGTTCCATCTGTCATCCAGTGAGATTCTTCTTTCTTTTTGGCTACTGATAGTGTCTATTAGAATTCTCCCTTTTGTCCAGAGTTCATTTGGCTCCTGGTTAATTAGGCCTAATAGTGCAATACTGTTTTGGACATCATCTTTAAATTCTACAGGGATGGTTTTCAGATTGTATTTTGGCACAGTGACTAATTTAGGGGTTTTTTTTAGCTTTATAATTTTTTGATATTACCAGTTCATGGTCTGTGCCACAATATGCTTCTGGTCCAGTTTTTGCAGAGAGAACAAAGCTGATCCACCTTCTGCTTCCAACAATGTAGTCTATTTGATTTTTCTGTTGTCTGTCTGGTGATGTCCGTGTATACAGTAGTCTCTTTGATTGCCTGAAAAATGTGTTTGCAAAGAACAACTTGTTGGCTTCACAAAATTCAGCTAGTCACTCTCCTGTTTCATTTCTTGACCCTGGTCCAAATTCTTCAACAATCTTTATTTTTATTCTGTTTCTTACATTTATTTATTTAGGGCCTTCTCATGAGAATATTAAAACATGTGCAGGCTCATACAGAGAAATAATTTCAGTTAATTAACAAAATCAAGTTGAAAGTGGCTGAGCATCTGTACAATTTCTAATTAAAAGATATAAGTCAGCATAACCAGTATTATGACACAATTCTATACATGTCTACTGAAATGTAAGTCCAATTGGTTTAGCAAGGCTTATTTCCTCATATGTGTGTATAGGATTTCAGCCTTAGAATTCTTTCCACTTTGACTCAAGCAATGGAATTTAGGATTATGGGTTAAACAGAGAGATCAGTATAGTTTTCTGCAGGTAACAAAATAGTGGAATTGGACTGTATTTGAAGCAGCACTAAATTACAATAAAGTGAACACTTTTCATTATGCTGCACATTTTCATTCTGTACTCAGCAAGACATTATTTCCCCAAACTTGGCTTTATGATTGTGCTTCTCTAGATGTATTACTTCATCAGGCTGAAAAAGCCATTCTCCAGTATTAGATTTTGTGCCAACGCTCAACTCACATGTTCCAATATGGAAAAATCAATATGAAAAGTTGGACAGTTTTAAGTTTTGTACTGGAAAACTGTTTCTTGTTTGTGTAGAGCCACATACATACTGAACCACTGTGAAAGTGTTTTAAAGGAACTACAGTGGTCATCATACCCCAGGAAGAGGTCCTGAGATCAAGGTTTAAAGCTCACTGAACATGGAAACTCAATATCTATTGCAGTGGGGAAAAGGTTAATTTTACACTTGTGATTGGAGGAAAGTGGTTTTCTTCCCCTTAAGTATCATAAAGTATCATGCATGCACACCCACAAATATATATGGAGTTTAATATATTTACTGAATATTTTGTCTTTTTCATATATGGTAACCAAGGTGACTTACAATATAGGTTGAAACAAAATAAAACTAAGGGGGGATACAGATTGGTGGCTCTATGCCAGCTTATTTTCAGCAGTGTCATAAGTGCCACGATGCAGCGCCATGATGTTTCTTTCAGTGAGTGCCATTTGGTTGTGTGGACGCCCGTGTATCACAATGCCACGCCCCATGTGGAAGGGGCTGTGCCAAGATCGTGCATGGGTGCCAATTGTAGGGCTGGGTGCATATTGATGCCCAGCCCTACAGAGCCCTACTGTCAGCCCCAGGCAAAGCACCAGTCTGTACTGGGGCTAAGAAAGCATTTAATACATTAAAAAAAAACACCACAATTAAATAAATAATCATAATTAATTTCATAACATTTTAAGACACATTTAAAACACATTAAAGATAAAAATCCAGCTCACTGCATTAAACACAACCAATTTAAAGTTGAAGGACTATTTAAATGAAAAAAGATCTTAACCCGCCAAAGAAAAAAGAGCAGGGATTACGTCAATCAAACTTCCGATTGGAGAGAATTCCATAGTCTGGAAGCAGGCACTGAGAAAGCTCTCTCCTCTATCCTCACTAAATGCATTTATGACTGTAGTGGGGCAAAGACAAGCCCTTCTTTCAAAGATTTTAAAACTCAGGCAAGGGCTTTAGAGGTTATTTTGATTATTGCTTGGAAATAGACAACTAGATAGTGAAGCTGTTTTAATAAAGGAGTCATATGTTCCCTTTTTATAGCGAGTGTGGTATAGTGGTTTGATCACTGGACTATGACTCTGGAGAACAGGGTTTGAATCCCCACACAGCCATGAAACCCACTGTGTGACCCTGGGCAAGGCACACTCTTTCAGCCTCAAAAGATGATAATGGCAAATCCCCTCTGAAGAAACCTGCCAAGAAAACATCATGATAGGTTTGCCTTCTTTTTACTTGTTTTGATATGTTAATTGTTATGTATTTTGCTTTGTTAATTTTATTTTTTGTTATAATTACTATGTATTTTTGTTGCTATAACTGCTTTGTATTTTTGCTTTGTTAATTGTTATTCTCTTTTGTACCCCGCCCCGATTGCTCATTCAGAGGGGCGGGCTAGAAATAAAACGTATTATTATTATTATTATTATTATTATTATTAGGGTCACCATAAATCAGAAATTACTTGAAGGCACACAACAACAAACAACCAATGTTCCCTATAAATGGTTCCAATAAGCAATTTGACCGTACCATTTTACCTCTGCTGAAGTTTCTAGCACTTTAAGAAAAGGCCACATTAAAAACACTTGAGCTCAGCAATGTTACTTTTGAAGGCTTTTGAGGGCTACAGTTCCCAGAATTTTCTAATCAGCATAGCCAGATTGGAGATGCTGAGTGTTATAGATCAGACTAGCAAATTTCCCAAGCTCTGTACAATACTGTGCCATGATCTGATGGAGCCAATGTCTTACAGATGCAGTTATAGAAAAGGGCAACCAAAACAAACCAGTTTCTCTATGGGGAAAGGATTTCAAGATCCATTTAGGCAATTGTGGGGAGGGAAACTATTGATAATGTTGATGAATTTTACTATGTATGTATCACTTACAATTGGCAGATGTGACTAGACTAGGCAAGCATCTCTAAGGAATCAATTAGATATAAATGGGAAGTCCTGAGAATAGGGTTGCCATATCCTTATTTTTGCTGGGATATTCCCAGTTTTTAAGGGTCTTTGGAATGTCCCACTCAGTTTTGGGCAAGGCCTCCCTGATCCTGGCTCAGTGTGGCATTGTTTCTGGTAGCCTTTCTTTTTCTCCTTCCTCCATGAAACCATGGCCTGGTGGCAGCAATAGTCAGGTAAGGAAGGGGCTGGAGCAGGGGGGCATTCTCCAGGACATATCATCCATTGCAGACTTCTCTCCAGGAAGGAGGGATGCCAACCCATCCTCCATTTGGTGGCTTTGTGGTTGTGGCATGCTTTCAAGTCATTTTTAATTTAGGGCCACCCTCTGCTGGGTTTTCTTGGCAAGATTGGTTGGGGGGGGGTGTTGCCATGGCCTTCCCCTAAGGCTAAGAGCATGTTACTGGCCCAAGGTCACCCAGTGGGTTTCCATAACCCAGCAGGGATTCAAACTCTGGTCTTTAGAGTCCTAGTCCAACACAAAAACCATATTAATGGTTTTTATTTTTTAAATAATTTATTTTATTTTATTTTTATTAATGTTTTTGGCTTTTGGTTGGTCATGTTCTAAAATTTTTTGAATGTCCTACATTTTGTCCTATGTTTTGTCCTACTTTTTCCTATATTTTGTCCCAGTTTTGTGGAAGAGAATTATGGCAACCCTACCTGAGAACAGGGTAGATAATCCTCCAACACCTATTTCAGTCCCAGCATATTTTATGAGTGTTCGTTCTTGCCCCTTTACATTTCATTTCTCACATGAAACACACACAGACTGGCTTTCTGGATGCTTTTTTGTGTGTGTTCTCTGAACCTGCCACAAATTGCTAATAACTTTCAAGTGATATGGATGTCAGGATCCAAATTCAGATGTGCTTGTCAAACTTTGGGGCAGTACAGACCACCCAAAAGGAGCAGTCAGCAGCCGCCCCAAGAAGCGGCAAGATGGGGCCAGGGCGCCCCAGAGGCCCCATCCTACCACTGCTGAAGGCCACGGGGTGCAGCAGGCATCCTGGACGCCCACTGCACTCAGCTTTCCTCAGTGTTGCCAAGAGGAGAAAGGGGCCGTCGTTGTGGCCCCTTTCCCCTCTGGGTCCTTGGTGCAGCCGTTTAAAGGCCGCGCCAAGGACCAGGCACAAAAAAAAGAGCTCAATTTTGGAGCTTTTTTTCGCACCCTCCCTAACCCTAAGGGTGCCCTTTAGAGCCCTAATCGTGCCTCATTTTGCCCGTCTAGATCAGGCCAAAGTATATATTGCTGTTGCATTTAACATGCAGGGAGGATGATTAAGCTAACATTAGTTTAGGCATTTTACATTCTGATATCTGGATGTGGCACCAATATAGTACTGAGCCACAGCTATTTTCCCATTAGCACATCTGATTTCGATGTTGACTAAAAGTTCTCCATTTCTGGTGAAGCGCAGACCTGGGCTTTGCAGTATGATAATATGCCCATTCAAACCACAGCTTGGAAAAAAAGATTCTTTCTAGACATCCTATCTAAGGGATAATGGGATTTGCAGTCTACCAGAATCACTTTTTCTAAGCTCTGAATGAGAGTAACTGGGAAAGGTGCTTATACCTACATGAAAGCAGAATCATGATTATCAGTGTGCTTTTAATTAGGAGATGGTGCCATCCAATGGGATAAAACTGAAATCAAACCAGCAACAGTCTGTTCTAATTCATTTATAGAGTACAAAGAAATAATTTTAACAAAAAATATGTCCTAGAGAGTTTAAAGTTGTCTATCCTTCCAGTTAATTTCCTTAATAAAATGAAAAACATTTTGGATAGGAAATTAAACCTTTCGGTGTAACTCCTTCTTTCTTTCTTTCTTTCTTTCTTTCTTTCTTTTTAAAGGGGGGAAATAGGTGTAAGTAGGAATTTTAAAATATATATATATATATATATAGATATAGATATAGATATTAGGCTATTTAATGGTAACCAGATTATTTAATAATATATTACATATGACCTAAGTATTAACAAAGGTGTTCGAGGAAATAATATGTGGGGCATGATTGCTTCTTCTCTTTGAAAGAGATTGATGCTTTTTCCCCTTCTGTGGGATTCCAAGTCCCCCTTTAAAATCCCTATGGCATTTAAACCACTTATCTCAAACGGTATGGTTTGACTATATAGAGAATAATTGCTTCTTCAGAGAGATTCTGACCTTTCTGTTAATAGAAAGTTGTTGCCATTTCTTGGCTCTCACATTCACAATGTCCTAAAAATATGCACCCAAAATTTGAATAAATGGTTCTTAATATGTGAATTTTAGCCCTGCTTCATTGCATGTGTTCCCATGATCCCTTGCCTGCCCACTCTTTTCTTGCCAACCAGAAACACCTCTTCCTGTTCCTCAATCACACAGTGCAAAGATTTTGGTGTTTAGCCTTTTTCCTCAGCTTCATCCAATATCAGCTTTTCATATCCCATTCTTCCTTCATGTTATTTTTTCCCTTTGGGTCTAATCTGCCCCACTGTTTCCAGCTATCTTGCATTTCAGTCCCTGTACTATCCTAAAGTCTGGATCAGGGTCCTAATGCCTAGATCCAGATTGAGAGCTGGTGAGGGCTACTGTATTTTTAATGACTGTATAGAAGAAGGAATATCAGCAGGTATTGCTTGTTATACAATTGTGTTATACAAGCAACACTTGCTGAAATTTTCTCTTCTGCACAACCATTGAAGGTTGAAAAGCCCTCTCCAGTTTACATGCTGGCAACCTTAGCCTCTATCCTGTTTCAGTCTGGCATCAGAAAAATCTGCCTATTTCTCCTCCAGGAAACCCTTGCTGATGTAATACAAATCACCCAGAAATGGGACACTGCAAAAAAAAAAAAATGAAGGACTTATATTTGCAGCTCAAGAATAATAATAATAATAAAAAAATAGGTCCTTCAAAAATAGCATCAAGGAAAATATTGGAAAAATAACTATAAATAAATAATGTTTCCTATTTTTTTTTAAATGAAGTTTTTTACTCCATTATTAGTTCACAGAGAAAGACAACCCAAACCAAATATGAGAAAGGCTGTGACAGAGTAGCTGCAATGATACATTGTAATCGATGCAAAAATTCTGATTTAACATTTGCAAAAAAGATAAGCCTGAAAAAGTTTTTGAAAATGATAAAGTAAGACTTATGAGATTTTAAGATACAAATAGATAAACAATGCAAACACAATGTGCCAGACCTAGCTTTGGTTGCAATTCTAAGGGACAGCAGAATGAAGAAGAGCAGCCAATGATTATGAAATATTGAGACCTACAGATTGAAATTCAGTGCCTCTAGGGGACAAATACACTGGTGAGGGATACTATGGGAGCCATTCCAAACTGTTTGACAAAACATTGGAATGAAATTACCATTAACAGCATTCCAATTGTTGATGATGTTGTGTGCTTTCAAGTCATTTTCAACTGATGTTGACCCTAAGTGGGGATTCAAAACCTGGTCTATAGAATTGTAGCCCAATACTCAAATCACTGTGCCATGCTATCTTTCTATTAACATCATATAAAAATGAACTACTTGGAACACACCACACTAAGTGATGATGCTTGACTGATTTCGAGTTTCTTTGATACATTAGAAATCACAGATGACCAAAAATTCCACGGAGTAACATCTGGTAAACTGTAAAACTAAAAGTCATCAAAATACATAATACAGAGGCAAGATAATCCTTTCTCTTAAGCTTTTCATCAAAAAAGACACAGTACAAAATGAAAGATATGGGAAATGGGGAAAAAAGAAATAAAACTCACAAATACTTCCCCAATCACAGGTAGAGATAAAGACACAACTCCAAAACCACCAGTTCTTAATGTTCTAAGATTCCTAAACTTGGTGGAATATCTGCTGGATGATCGCAAGGGCATATTCATGATACTGACAAGGAAAACATCATAGCTCAGTAGTAGTGGTTTGAGTATTGGACTACAACTCTGGAGAGCAAGGTTTGATTCCCAGCTCAACCATGAAATCCACTAGATGACCTTGGGTAATTCACACTCTGTCAACCTCAGAGGAAGGCAATGGCAAAGGTTCTCTGAACAAACCTTGCCAAGAATCATGTTAGGTTCACATTAGGGTCCCATAAGTCAGAAATGAAGGCACACGACAACAACAACAACAACAACAACAACAACAACTAGTGAACAAGCTTGGGGTATATGCATGGCTGGGAAATATTGATTTATGAAAATGTGAAAGCTTAGCAGTCTGTTTGCAATGTAATGACAACTAGACCTGTAATAAATTAAAAATGTGTAGGCTTTTAATAAATTTATTAAGTAATGGGCTCCCCAGTTCTTACAATAATGAAGTATCTTCACAAATATGTATTTTTATCTAAGGAGGACAAATGAATCTCTAATTCGTCAACACATTTTACCTAAATAAGTCTATTGGGACCAAATCTTCATGAATTCTTAAGGCAGCAATACAAACACCACAATTTACTGTTGAGATGCTTTTTATAGAATCATAGAATCATAAAACAAGTTTTCTGAATATCTAGTATCATCATTTATGTTCCATCACTTACCAGGGATTTCAGGGATTTAGAAAAATAACAACATACCACTCCTTTTCTTTGATGCCATTATAAGATAGTTTCTTCTTATCATATCTCAGCTTTATTGACTATAAATCTCCTGGAGAACACTTGTCAGATTAGATAGATACCACCAAAACCTGCAAGGAACACTTTCTACTACCAGCCAAGGGCTCAAGCTCAACTAAAGAAGTACCCAACTTTTGGGGGACAATGAGCTCACACAATCTAAACCACTTAGGGAGTGCTTAAGTGCACTGATAAGTGGTATAGAAATGTACTTGCTATTGCTATTGCTAAGTTTACTTTGATAGGAATTGGGTCTCATCACAACCCCAAATCTTCCAAATTATAAATATTATGGTCCATGTTCTACATCACCTACCTAGTAGGTGATGCATAACTACGCAATCTCTCCTGGTTCCCCAACACCCACCCACCCATCACAATGCAGCAGTCACACCAACTGATGAAGGTCTGTTCAGCTGGTGATCTGGGCACAGGGGAAGGATGTTTCCACTCCCCTCATGTTTTAGATTTCCATAGCCTTACTTGCTGATGAGAAGGGGCTGGAAATGTCACACAGTCCCTTCCCTCTAAAGTTGAATATAGCTACCATTAACCATCAGTTTGGAATTGAAGGGGCATAGGTAAGTTCAGTGAGAAATGTCTTGGCTCTGACTGCTGTTGCTGCTGAAATCTCTTTGGATCAGATTGTTAGTGGTGTTGGTTTTCTGTTTGGAACTGTTCATTGCACTGGTGCTGAGAAGAAGAAAATAACCTAAGAGAATTGTACAGTTAAGCAAACAGTGAATATGAAAAATTACATCAAACTGTGAAAGTCAGCAACATCTGGATGCAGGTGATTAATAATGTCATGATACAAAACAAAAGGAGAAGTCAGTCACCTATAGAATTTGACCACAAAGAGAAAACATATAGTTACCACCTGAAATATCCATGCTACTAACAAGCCATTATTTGGACAAAGAAGAACAAAAAAGAATGGAGCATGTGGTCAGAAAGTAGTTGTGCACACAAACATAAAAAAGTGACATTTTAAATTCTTAATCATATTATGCAATAGTGAACAAGATATTTAAAATCTCTTAAGCATAAATGTATATGTTCAACCAGAAAAAGATAATTAGATGCCCTCTGAATTTTGGAACTACAAACTGTATAAGCTTCAGGCAGTATAGATTATGGTCAAGGATTAAGGGAGTTGTATTATAAAACATTTGGAGGAAACTAGATTACTCACACTTTTAAAACTATTCAGTATTATCATCATAACCTTCTGACCACTGTCACCATCTTGAGTTCCTGTACTGGGAGGAAGGCAGGATATATTAAATGGATTAATAATAAATAATATTTTATTTATTTCTTCATAGCTGGCTTCTTGTTTGTTAGTGAGAATGTCTAGAGAGGACCACCAAACTCACAAAGCAAAATACAGATATGAAACCACTTTTGGTGACCCATAGGATCTTAAGAAACCTTCTCTTTTTCTTCCTTGCATGAAATATCAGAAAGTAGGTGGCATGTGCTGAACATCTGGAAAGCTGCCAGGGTTGGCCCTAACATTAGGCAAAATAAAGCAACAGACTCAGGCGACAAATGTTGAGGAACAAAAGCAGAAGCCTCCAATCATTTATTTGAATTGTTTGCATTGCTATCTATTGGAAA
Source organism: Urosaurus nigricauda (assembly GCA_034509955.1). Taxonomy (NCBI): domain Eukaryota; kingdom Metazoa; phylum Chordata; class Lepidosauria; order Squamata; family Phrynosomatidae; genus Urosaurus; species Urosaurus nigricauda. Next base: position 45,365,417 of record JAOEGL010000003.1, read on the forward strand.
AGAGAAATGTGGTTGTTATCTACTCTGTCTGGCACTCTCAAACTAGCCTGTGGCTCTCTGGCATGATAAAAAATATTGTTCCTCGCTAGTCTTGAAAGAGAATTGAAATATCAGTCTAGTTCAGCTTTGTATGGGAACTGGGGGCATTATCTTGTCAACTGTGTCAAGCAGCCAAGCCTCTTACGCCAATCCTGCAAACAACAGTAAATGGCTGTCTGGGTATGCTTGGCTTTTTATTGAGGTCTGAGCTGGAGCATGGCCAGTGGGAGCATGGCCATATAATTTTCCTGATTATGTTCTGGAAGTACAAAATGAGAATGTAAAACACAATTCTTATAAAACAAGCCACTTCCTTGCCTCCCTAAATACATTAATGGATCCTAGTAATTCATGTTCTATGCTTCATTAGAGCTGTCTGTCACATATATTTTATATCTACCTAATTTTATTCCATTTTATGTTCCATTTATACATCCATCCCATTTTCAGTTAATAGTAGTTGACCTTGTTCCTCAGCTTAGCCTGTGGAGTGTTCACTGCTGCTGCAAGTTAACAGCAGGGTCTGAATAAAAACCATTTTCTCCCTCAAACTGATTTTATAAAGGGTACAGATGTTATTACTTAGTACAAATTTCCCCCTTGTTGCACTATGGGTTCTCTTCATGCAAGTTTTTCAAGTTATTGCTTCATCTAATACATGGAGAACTTTAGTTAAAATGCACATATCAAGGAAAATAACATTATAAAAATGTATATGTTCATGGTAGATACCTGTACTGTATTAGAGAAACAGCTTATTGGAACATAGGAGATTATCAGATTGGGGAAAACTGGGGAAGAAAAAGGCATACTCCCGGAAAAGTCATGCCATGGCGCTAAAGATTTTCAGACGACACCGTGCTTATCGAAGACTTAACCCATGAAGATTCAGGAATGCTCCAGCAAAAAACCATTCCTGGGACTTTCCCATGAATGGTTTGTTTCTGGAGCATTTCTGGATCTTCATAGGTTAAGTCCTGGATAAGCACAATGTATTTGAAAATCTTCAGTGCAATCACATGACTTTGCCAGGAGTATGCCTTTTACTCCCGGCTTTTTCCCCCGTCTGATAACCTCTACAATTATCCTAAATTTGTGTATACATCAGAGCTTGGAAAAATTACTGTTTGACTACAGCTTCCAGAATCCCCTAGTCAAAAACAAACAAACAAACAAACAAAAAACCCTATTGATTATGCTGACTGGTGGTCATGGGAACTGTTGTTAAAGGGCCTTACAGATATCAGGGTGAAGAATTGTGTGTCCCTTCCAATATTGCTGGACTGCAACTCCCATATATCCCCACTATTGGCTTATTCTAGCTAAGATTTATGGATTTTGCAGTATAATCACCAGGGTTGTAGGTCCCTCTCCCCACCCCAGCAAGGGTGTAACTACCAGGGAGGCAAAATGAGGACATTTCAAAGAGGAATTCTATCCTGCAATGATATTTTACTTCAGTATCCAAATTTCTAGCTTTGCAGAGAGTGAAAATTCAAAAGATAAACACATGTTAGTCTGTAAAATCAGTATGTAGAGAGATCTTGTAGCACCTTTGAAATTAGCTGAAATAAAGAAGTTGGCAGCATGAGCCTTTGTAGACTTCAGCATTTGAGGAAGTAGACTGCATCTGAGGAAGTTGACTAAAGTCTATGAAAGTTCATACTGCCAACTTCTTCATTTCAGTTAGTTTCAAAGGTACTACAAGATCTCTCTATACACAAAGAGTGAGATATTAAAAATCATTCCTGCCTAGAACTCTTTCGTTAAGTCTTCCCATTCCCTTGGTAACTGTCTCCCTCTGTGTGTGTGTGTGTGTGTGTGCATGCACATGCATTTTCATGTTCTCTGTTGACTAATAGCAACCCCATGAATTTCATAGGGTTTTCCTAGACAAGGAAGACTCAGAGGTTTTTTGGTGAGTTCCTTCTTGTGAAATACAGCCCACAGGAACTGGTATTCAATGGTGGTTTCCCATCCAAATACTAATCTGGGCTGATCCTGCTTAGCTGCCAAGATCAGACAGGATTTGGTGCCTTTAGGGAATTCAGGTAACTTTTCTAGTCCCTTTTCTTTGAATGGCTAACTGTACTTCTAAATGTTCAACTGAAATTTGAAGTTTCTACATTAAAAAAGTTTGGAGACTAAAGGAAAATTTCATAAGCAGGGCAAAATTCTTATCTGGGGCCCAACAACCTCATTTTGCCCTCCCCATAGCTGTACCCATGCCCCTGACAAATAAGCATCTCAATTCTTAGTATTTTGTGGAGTTTTGGGGCTATGTGGCCATGTTCTAGAAGAGCTTATTCCTGACATTTTGCCAGCATCTGTGGCTGGCATTTTCAGAGAATACTGGCATGGACGAGAGTGTATATATACTGTATGACTCTGGGTAGGCAGGAGTGATTCCCATGTTAATCTGTGTATTGTTCTGTTGTTGATGCAGGACCTCAAGGTAGGAGGATATGCAAAGGGGGATTAGCATCTGCTTAATTAGTGATCAATGTCTGCTGGGAAAGCCCCTGACTCTGGTTGGTTTCTCATTTGCATTTGCTGAGCCCTGATTTTTCTGTTTTGCAGGACTGGTAGCCAAACTTTGTTTACTTTAAGGGTTTCTTCTTTCCTGTTGAAATTGTCCAGGTGTTTATGGATTGCAATGGCTTCCCTGTTCATTCTGACCTGATGGTTGTTGGCATCGTCCAGAAATTCAGTGTTTTCAAGCAGCATTATATGCCCAGGATGGTTTATAATATGTTCTGCTACTGCTGAGTTTTCTCTCTGACCCAGTCTGCAGTGTCTCTCATGTTCCTTGATTCATGTTTGGACACTGCATTTGGTGGTCTCTATGTAGACTTGTCCACAGCTGCATGGTATGTGGTAAACTCCTGCAGCTGTGAAAGGGTCTTCCCTGTCCTTCGCTGAGCACAGTGTTTGCTGGATTTTCTTCTTCGGTTTGTTAACCATTTGGAGGTTGTGTTTCATCACCACTTTCCCTATTCTGTCTGTGACTCCTTTGATGTATGGTAAAAATACCTTCCCTTTGGGTGGCTGCTTGTCTTCACTCCTCCAGGTTTTTCTGGGTCTGATGGCCCTTCTGATGTCTGAGCTGGAATAACCATTCACCTGTAGAACCTGGTCTAGGTGCTTCAATTCATCTTCCAAGAAGTGGGGTTCACAGATGTGTTTTGCCCAGTCTACCAGTGTTTTTATTGTGTTTCTTTTTTTGTCTTGGGTGATGGTTGGAGTTCTTGTGAAGGTATCTGTCCATATGTGAATTTTTCAGAAGTTTTCTGCATACTATGTCACCCAAATGTTGGTTCAGTTTGGGGATGACAAGGACATGCAAGAATGGCAGTGTTCCTTCCTTTTCTTTTTCCATAGTGAACTGGATGTCAGTTCTTACTCTTGTTGTGGCCTTCAAGTCATTTTCTGGCTTATAGCATACGTATATATATGCAAGATATGTTCATAGAGAGTTTGCTTTTGTCTTCCTCTGAGGCTGAGGAAGCATGACTTGCCCAAGGTCACCCAGCGGGTCTCCATAGCTGACCAGGGATCTGAACTTTCATCTCCAGAGACGTAGTCCAACGCGCAAACCACTACACCACACATTGTTCTCACTTCCAACAGATTTGTACCAAACTTCTACTTCTGGTAACCTTTAAACCTTAATCATTCACTTTATTTCTCACCTTCCCGGGGCCTCCCATCAGCATCAATTACTACAGAAAACAATTGTTAGCCCCCTCCCCCACACCCAAAAAATCACCTGCCAATTATTTCTTTTTATTCCTTCAATAGTAAAATGATTGTATACATGCCCAGTTTCTCTCTCTTGAGGCATCGTTTCTAATTAAAGTGCACCCCAGTTAAGGTTCTCTGTTTTCTTTACAGGTCACACTTTAGACCTTGCAAATGGTACTGAGAAATCCTATTATTTTCCCCATGTGGAGACATCTGCTCTTGATGCGATTTTGACAAGAGTCAGCACAGAAAAACTCAGGGATTGGCTGACTCCCTGCCAGGACATGCCTGGGCTGCTTTCCTTTCCCTTTGCTGTTCTGAGTCACATGCAGGGATATGAAGTTGTTCGAATATAGTGCAGATAGGTAAGGGCTTATACTGCAGGGAGTTATCTACCTATGCAGTTGAAAGCAAAGCAATAGTCAGTAATTGCTCTCCTGTTGTCCTCTCTCTAGCCATTAAGAGCTAGAATTTAAAGTAATATTTTTCAAAGCATCTGTGGGTCATTTGCTGCTCTGGGATTATTTTCTACTTCCACCCAGGCTCCTGAATCTTCTTCTACCTGGATTAGTCTGATGAATGATCTCAACTAACACAGTACTAAAATCTGTCCTTCAGCTTCAGTCCAATTTTTCCCATTAGTACAAAAAAGAGGGTTTATCTCATGTTTCTCCTCTTTATTAATGTCATCCCTCCACTGACTCCCTCTCCCCTTCCATATTTGCTACAAACTTTTGTCAGTGACTTTCAAAGCTCTGGTTGGTTCAATCCCTCCCTACCTGTTGGAGTTGATGTCTCCTTACCTTCCTACCCGTGCTAGTATGGTCTGGTAACCAAGGAATACTGTATCAGCCAAGCATTTCCACTTCTTTGGCTCAGATTCACCCCTTTTCACTCACTGCCCCCATTTGTGGAATCTTCTTCCTGCACAAGTATGGTCCATTACTTCATTAACTAGCTTCAAAGCTGGATTGAAAACAATCCTGTTTAGGGAAGTGTTCCCAGTACTTACAAGATTGTTAGCCTATGCTGTGTAAACCTGTGATCTTTATTTTATTGCTTCTTATTTAATATATGTATTAATCTCCATTGTTCATTGTAGAGTGTACACAACTGGCAGGTCTTTATTTTATTTTAATTGATTGTATGTACAGCGCTGTGTAAACCTATAGAGCTTTATAAATAAGTTGTTGTTGTTGTTATTATTATTATTATTATTATTATTCCATGGCACATAAAGACTGTTTTTGCTGTTGCTGCTGCTGCTGCTGCTGCTGCTTTGTTGCCTTCATACAGAATCTGACTTACAGAAATGCTGCTATAGGATTTTCTTGGCAAGATTTATTCAGAAGTTTAAGGATTACCTCAAATGTCTTATAGCAATTTACTGCAAAATGTCAACAATATTCCTACCAAAATTCAATGACAGCATTCTTTTAGGGGATCTTGGGCAGCCATGATCACAGCCATGGCAACTGCATGAGACCTCCAAGGCTGCTTGTTGCTTTAGAGATTACCAGATTTCTTACAGCCTAAGTGTCTGACCTATTTATGCTGTAAGATATTTGCTACTCTTTAAGATGCTTTCAGACTGTTGTTTTTGCTGCAGCAGGCTAACACAGCTACTCTTCTGTAAGTTGTTAGCCATGGAGTGGAGGCACTGTGAGTAAAGACACCACACACTCAGCTGGAGGAAAAGGCCATGACTTTATTAAGACAGTTTATGGGTAGGATTAGCATGAAAGCACATGAGATCTAGATCTGGCATCAACCAATCCGTGAATTGATTGATGACCGATTTGATTGGTCATGGCCAAGCCTCAGGATGACAAAAGGGTAACTGGTTAATCACATATTCACAACTCAGGTACCCAGCTTATCACTTGTTTGCCTCTTTACCCCTTGTCAACGGGGGATGTTGATCTGACGTTGCCCCCACAATGGCAACACTGCGACTCACCCAGCACCCATGGGTGTCATGCCCAGCCTAGAGGAGGACTCAGAGGATGGTCCAGAGTCTCCCCTCAGCAGCTGTGGAGCCTGAGTCTGGCTCTAGCTCTGCTGTGTCCACACCAGCAGAGTCTGTGGCCTCTCAGGGGGCTCAGCAGCCAAGTCTCCCTGTGGCAAAGTCTTTGGACATGATCAAGGGAGTGTGCCTACCTTCAGCCAGCATCGAGCCGAAAGGTAGTGCCTTCGAAGGTCATGGAGGCTTTATCATATATGTGCTGGCAATCAGATGCACTTGAATGCCTGCAGCATGCCCATATAAGTAGCTGCAGGATGTCTGCCTAATTGCCAATGATTATATGACTTTCTGGGGAAAGTACTCTGTCTCCGGTTCCCATTGCTCTTTGGACTGAAACCTTGCTTCTTGGACTGCTGACCTGTCTTGACTTTCTGGAACCCTTGACCTTTGGACTGCCTTATCAACTGACTTATCTGATACCCTGGACCTCAGACTTCTTGACAAATATTCTGGTAAAACCTCTTGATTGTGACTCTGGACTTTAAATTAGAGACTGTCTGTTGCCTTACACTGGCTGTGCAAGTAGGTTTGTTTGGGAACTGAGCTGGTCCTATCAGCCATTTGACTGCTTTGCTGGACAGAATAATCACTGGCCACAAGGCAGACAACCTGCAGCTGCTTATATGGGCATGCTGCAGATGTTCAGGTGCATCTGATTGCCAGCATGTTCTGATAAAACATCAATGACCTTTGAAGGCACTCCCTTTTGGCTTGACACTGACTGAAAGTAGGCATACCCCCTTGATCCTTCTTCATCACAGGGGGCGGTACAGATCACCCAAAAGGGTCAGTCTGCAGCTGCCCCAAGAAGCGGCAAGATGGGGCCAAGGCTGCCTCACTGGCACCCTCAGAGGCCCCATCCCACCACTTCTGCAGGCCAGGGAGAAGCGGTGAACTGCCACTTCCCTGTGGCCTGCAAGCAGGGTGTAGCAGGTGCCCTGGGTGCCCGCTGCACCCCGTTCTCCCCGGCACTGGCAAGGGAAGAAAGGGTCCGCCGCTGCGACCCCTTTCTCCCATGGATTCTTGGCACAGCCATCTAAAGGAGCTCTTTTCAGAGCTCTTTTTAGCACTGCGGAAAGGGTGCCATTGACAACATCATGGCACGCCCGTATGGACACAGTCATTTTAAAATTGCAGCATCCATATGCTTTAGGGTTCAGGAGGGACTAAATACTGTGCCCTCTTGAACCTTAAAAGTGCCGCAAAGAACCCTACTCGTGCCTCTTCGTGCCCATCTGTATCAAGCCAGGGAGACTTGGCTACTGAGCCTAATGAGAGGCCACAGACTCTGCTGGAGTGGGCACATGAGAGCTAGGACCAGACTCAGGCTCCACAGCAGCAGACTTTTTGCTGCAGCAGGCTAAGTCTTCCTCTAGACTGGGCATGACAGTGGGTCCCCGATGAACTCCCGATTGTTACTCTGTAGCACCGTAAGCCAACATCCACAAGATCCAAGACCTATGACATCGGCCCCATAAAATTGTGACAGCACAACCATATCTCTAGACAAGGAAGGAGGGGTAGGGAGAGCCACTCTGGAATGGTGCTAACCTCTGGTGCCATGTGGCCTTAAATAGGCCCAACAGCCTGGAAGCCCCTGAGTTCCGACCTTGACGCATGTCGGGAGATGTAGTCCTGATGTTGGGGCCAGAAGAACCGTCCCCATACTGCCTTGCCAGCCAATCACAACCCTGCAGCCCCAACATGGAGCCCCCTGGGACAATGCCAGACAGGGATGGATGCGCTGGTTCACGGCTCCCCCCAGCAGCAACAAGGCCCGTAAGCCAGGCGGCCTCATTGCCCTAAATTATGAGCAATTTTGTTTTTGAAACGATTTCAGGAAAAAATTGGGTTATTATTCAGTTGGGCTTTCAATGAGACCCAAGGAATGGCAAATATAACAGAGTCTTTACACTAAGCTTTTGTTTTCTTGACAATATGCTGGGCTTTTCTGAAAACTTGGCAATGGGAAACCAGATGTGCCTTCTCTGATTTGAAGACTTTAGAAAATCGGGTGTTTATCATATTACTTCAGTGACACAGAACACTCTTCATAGTTCTTGATTTCTTTTAGTGTAGATCATGTCCACTTCTAAAGTTGCACTGAAGAAAAAAAAATGTATCACATATGAAAATGCAGAATGAGAAACTTCACAATATCTAAATTAAGTTATCTGATGGTGATCATTCCTGTCAAATTCCCCATATTCAGGCTGGTTGAACAGTAAGCTAAATCATACAGCAATGTATGGTAAGCCTAAAAGAAAAATTCATCACATAATGGGAATGTACCATTATGGAAAGAGAAGTTCAACTGCCAAGAGTGGTGGCAAGGTTTACATTTTGGATTCTAACCCTGGAAATGAAAGCTGATGTTTCAACTTGCTAAGATAAAGCCAAGGGAATCCTATCATTGCAGGCAGAATACAAGGGTATCATACACACAGTCAGTCTTGTGGTGAGACTTGCACAATTCAATTGTAAAGTCAACTCCCCAGTCAGCATACATCATCCAGTCTCTGTTGACTAGGAAACTGGATATTACAAAAAAGAGGGAGGGGGCTAGTTGCATGCCAACTTGCACTGAACATTAAATGTGAATAAGTGCCATTTCTAATGTACTTGAGACCCCAGCATCTTGGTTTCTCCTGAGATTGTGCATATCCATAGTGAGTAACCTGGACATTGGTTGAATAATGGGGCATATTAGTGTATCATAGAAAATAAGATGAAATTCTTAATATCTAGGAGAATATGACCAACCCTGCATGATTTATGGCAAGGAATTTAGAGAATCCAAAACATCTGGGGGCAAAATGATCTCCATAAGTGTCTCTTATTCCTAGTCTTGCTGATTTGTTACATTCATAATTTTTAAAAACAATAACATGGAAAAATTACAAAATATGGCATCTCAATCCATATTCTGTATAATTTATACAGCTGTTTTAAGTGTTTATTACTTTGTTACTAGTCTTATAAAAATAGTAATTTTTATAAAATATTTAAGATATTTCTGCGTACAATATCTAATTCCATATGACACATATAATCCCCTGCTACATCTCTAAATAATTATTCATGTTTACAAACACAATGTAAAACAATTTTCACCTAGGTTCTTAGCACATCTGTTTCTAAAATATCAGTCTTATTTTTGTTGGATTGATTAGAGCTATCTGTTTCAAAGGCATGGTGTTATAAATCACTGCTTTTCACTTGTAAGGTATAAAAGAACTTAACAGAAAATTAGTTCTTGTTGAGCATGATTCTGAATCTAAACTGGTTTTGTTTTTTTTAAAAAAAAGAAAACCTGAAAGGTAATAATTTTAAAACAGGAGATCTATTAACACTGAATAACTAAAAGGAGAGCAGTTTTACGATATGTAGAATATTTTCCGTTAATGTGCAGAACATATGATTTTATAAATCTATAATTGGAAAGTCTGAAGTCACTAAAGTAAATCTTGGGGTCAATATTTATTTTAAAATGAAGATACTTTTAACTAACCAGCCAATTAACATGTCATTTCTGTTGTTGTTGTTGTTGTTGTTGTTGTTGTTGTATGTCCTCAAGTCATTTCTGACTTACTGGGTACTTAAGGTAATCAAATCACATGTTTATCTTGGCAAGATTTGTTCAGAGAGGATTTGCTTTTTTCTTCTTCATCTGTGGCTAGGTCTTGCTGAAAGTCACCATGGGACCTTCCATGGCTGAGTGGGGATTCAAAACCTGTTCTTCAGAGTCATAGTCCAGTGCTCAAACTACTACACCATGCTGGTTCTGATATCTATCTATCTATCTATCTATCTATCTATCTATCTATCTATGGGGCTTGACAGACAGACAGCTCAATGCCACCCCTTTGGGCCCTGGATGGAGGCTGCAGAAACCAGACACCACGGCCTCCAGAAGGACCAGAAACAACCCACTTCCCGGCGTCTTCTTTATGCATCTCATGCGCCATGATGATGCCTCTTCCAAAGAGCACCTTTTGGGCACGACGATACCCATGTGTCATCATGACATGCCCCATGTGGACAGGTGTACACTATAATGGTGCATGGGCAGCAGAACAAGGGCCTGGAGCATGTGAATGCTCAGCCCTACCTCAGCCCTAGTTTGTGGTCAGACAGGCACAAAGTGTTGATCTGTACTTCTTCTTTGTTACCCAAATTGCTGGGGTCCAGGGAGGATAGCCACAAATTAATATATATATATATTAGCTCAAATGGTAATTTCTGGGATAACAGTGGCTCAGGATAGCAACCCAGTTGTATACCAGGTCCAAATCACACAGAACTCCAGAGACCAAATCAAATAGGTTTTTGCACTTTTATTAGAAGAATTAATCAACACACAGAAGCACACATATGCTCATGCACACACATGAGAGCTAGGGAAGCAAAGGTGGGAGAACTGGAATAGGTTTAAGGCCTTGCTATTGGTGATACATTGCCAACATGGATCATGATTCCAATCAATGGGAGTCTAGAATGGAGAAGACTCAATAGCTGCTGTGACAAGGGAGATTAGCTGGCATACTGAGGAGCCTAGTCTAACCAAACTGACAGTGTGCCTGTCTTCTTGCAAACTAGACTGAAGAATAGTTTGAACTAGCTGTATATATTTACCTAGAATTGTGTCTTGGGGGGCAGAAACCAAGGCTTGAGAAGAATAGAAGCTGTGCTAAATGGTTTCCCAGAGGAAAAAGAATGGTTCAGACTAGAAGCGGGTAGTTGGGTGAATGCTGTGAGATTTGCCAGTGCTTCCCTGTCCTAGATAATCCCAAACAGTCACCTCCATGAGCTTCTCTGTCCTCTGCAGACAAAAGGGACTATGCTGGGGCCTTGGGGAATCCCATTACTGTGGGTGTCTTCTAGACCCTGGCTAGCCCTAACCAGTTTTTCCATATGTGAGCAAGGCAGGCACCACAATTGGGCCATGCCTAGGTCACCCCCACCCACTTTCCTTTTTAATTATGAACTTGATATTAAATATGGTGGCAGTCGGAGGCCTGGTGCCAGAGTAACATACATCTGTATCCATATCTATGGAGGCAGGGGAGAGAGAGGGAGTTTAGTGAGACTAAACTATAATAAAGTAAACTGTGTATCATATAAATTACAATAGCATTTCACCTATTTTATGGAGCTTTCTGTACTTAACAGAATCATGTATCATTAAGCAGGTATCTAATTATTCACATAGATCCAGTCAGTTTGAAATACTGTTTTTCTCAATATGACACTGTCTGAGCACTAAGATCCTCAGAGTAGGCTTTCTTAGGGAATGCCCACAAGAAGAAGCTGGATCATGGTTCAGTTTTGCCCTGAAGACAGCTTCAAAAGCCACACAGCTTTGGCTTTAGCTTTTTCACATACCTTATCAGTCTGCTGCCAGTTGATGCCAATTCTCCCCTAACCACAGTGCAAAAATTCTCTCCCTCAAAACATCAAGAAAGAAAGAAAGAAAGAAAGAAACCCTCCTCATTAGTACGTTTGAAGCCATCTATGGGCTTTCCTGCCATTACTCAGCCCCTTTACATGTTGATACATCATGGGTGGGCAACAGCATGAAGACCATCAGCCAATTTCGCCTCCAAATCTTCATAAAACATACTCCGCTCAGAAAGCCAAAAATGTCAATTTTCTTCAAGAGTCCCTCTCAAAACAGCCTCATCATTTTTAGAGGAAGTGCAGAGGAAAATTGAGATATATGGGAGGTAGTGTGGGGCTCAGAGGTGCTTGAAGAGGTATCAAGGGTGTTTTGTGTGTTTTCAAATATTTCAGAGACTTTCTCCATCCAAAATACTCAATGATCATACACACACACACACACACACACATACACATGGTGGGGGAATTTGGGTGACTAGTTGGGGGCATAGGGGGTCACACAAGTGGGATCTAAGGGCTACATGTGGCACACAGTCTGCCCCCCCCCCCAAGAGCACATCCTTTGCTTTGAACACAACACTTCTGTCATTTAAGAAAAGATGTAATCCTGATGGTGGGTAAAATTGTGAAAGTAAACAGCAAAGTGTAAATTTAAACTGGTATCTATAATCAAAATATCTTGTCTTCTCAATTATCCTGAACATTAGTGGCTTTGCCTTCTACAATTACTTCATGAAATTCAGGAGGATAATTACATGCTACGTGGGTCCTTTTTCTGCTTTAATTGTTTGTTGCCAGGAAAGATTTCTTAATTAGGCTTCTATTTTTGCATTTACATCTTCTTAAAATTAGCCCAATATTCATTTTATTACTATAAACACAAAATCAAAGACCTACCAGTGGGACTCTTCATATTGGATACTGAACTGAATTAGCAAGGATATGTAGAAAAGATGAACTGAAACAATTAGATAAACCAGACATATCTCCTTAAATGCACATTTTCATAATAGCAATGAGAGGAAACAAGGGGAACTATTTGCATCTAAAACACAGTGACACAAAGCCATACAGAATTGTAGTTGTGGAAGCATAACCAAAGTCAGGGACAGCCTACTGGTGTCTGATGTCTGATGTGGGGGAGGGGGGAGGGGATGGTATCCCCATTCTACCTACAGAATTTGAAAAGGTTGAAAATTGAATCGTTCTCCATAACTATTGGCAAAAGAACATCCTCCACCACACCTAAAGGCAGAAAACTTTAAAGAGTGTTGAGTAGAGAACCCGTAACACTACAGGGTTCTGTCCTGGGCCCAGGGCTATTCAGCAACTTTATCAATGATGATGGAATAGAAGACATGCTTATCAAATTTGCAGATGACACCAAATTAGGAGGTTCTAATACTCTAGAGAATAGGATCATAATTCAAAATGAATTTAACAGATTAGAGAGCTGGGCTAGAACTAAAAAATGAATTTCAACAAGGATACATGCAAACACACAGCTTTAATGCAGGATGAGGGACATAAACAAGCCAGACAAAAGCCTGAGGGAACTCATCTAATTTACCTATCTAAATTGACACACACTATCACTTATAAATGAACACAAGCACAATATTTGCATAATGCCTAACTCTCCTATTAGGATCTTGTTTAACTGAGGCCAAGATAGAGTGAAAAACAATACAGTTTTGTCCTCCCACTACAGCCTCAGCAAATTGCACTTCAGTTTTCCTCTTCCTAGTTATTCCCTATGACTTGAATTTTAAAAGACAGATAATCCACAAAAAGAGACCAGCAGTGGTACAGCTATGGTACAAAACTACAGTGGTGTCTCGATTATCCAAACTTCGGTTATCCAACATTCCAGATTATCCAATATTGCAGTTACTGTGATTTCTTTCATTTTTGGAGGACTGAACTGTTTATACTGTACATCACAATGTTGACCAGTGATTTCTTTACATTTACTTTTCCTTTTAAAACTTCAATACATTTGCAGTTCATAGTGATTTCAAGGCTTTTCTTGGACCTTCCGGATTATCCAACGTTTTCGGTTATCCAACTATAAGTGGTCCAGTCTATGTTGGATAATCGAGACTCTACCTTATTAAATAATGTAAGGAGGCCACAGGGCTATGTAAATTGGACCCACCCTTTCCACTAACATACTTGCCAGCTGTGCTCCTCCCTGGCCAAACATTCAACAAGAATATGAAAGGTTTGCCTACATTAAGGATAAACATTCAACTATTTCGTCCTCACAAGTAAGGACAAATAATTATCAGTTTTCTCTCCGCATGGGGAACAAAAGTCTGTAAAGTTCTCGTTTGGTACTCACACATCTCATAGTTATTTTAAAATAAAAATAAAAAATTTCAACAGAAAAATGGAGTTCTTCACAAACAAACAAACAAAAAACAGCACTTCCAGCCAGTGACATGGGGGTTTTTTTGGCTCAAGATTGCTGTTTTCTGAGGCAAAAAAATCCAGCAAAAATCTTTCACATTAAAAAAAAAATTGGGCAGAAAACCACCATCTTCTGTATAAGACAGAAGGTTTTGTGAAAGATTTTTGTTCTGCAAGATTGTTAGGTTTTGCACTGAAAACAGCCTCCTCCTCCTCCTTCTTCTTCCTCTTCCTCTTCCTCTTCTATTTGTATCCCACTTTCCCAAAACAATTGGAACTCAAAGTGGCTTACAATTTAAAAGCACAGTACAATTATAAGCATACAAAAGTGGCCACTAAAATAGATTAAACTTTTACAATATTAAAACTGATACTTGTTTTTTTTTTAAAAAAATAGGATACAATTAGAAAAGGTAAACACGCTTAAAAACCATAGACTTTAAAACAGTGCAACAGTACAATCTTGCCCAAAAGCTGTTTGTGGCTCTATGGAAACAGTGTTTTTTGTGTAAACCCATCCAATTCTAACACTTTTAAAAAAATGTATAATGATTTCCCAAAACATATTTGGTATGCAGATATAAAGCAAAAACTGCACAAACTCTATTCACTATATTCTTCATGACTAAGTCTCCAAATGTTTAGAAACCATTTTTTTGGGGGGGGGGCAGGAAACAAACAAACAGCAAATATTATTTTGGTCCCTAAAACACTTGTAGAACAATATACACATTTTGGGCTTCCCTCTATGACAGGTTCCAGAGCTAATCAGGATTCATCCATCCAGGACACACACCCTATGCACATATGTGTGTATACACCATGGGTCATTTCTTACACTGTCTAATATACAGGTAGTATGGTCCAGTGCTTATCAGTGCTTGAATTATAGGATCCCCCAAATATACCTATTAAACCAGGCATTGCCCCAACCAAAGGTTTTCCTGAGGATCAGGGCACCAGGAAATGATGATTCCAGCCTTCTTCCAGTTGCAGCTCATATTGAGAGTGCAACTGAGAAACAGTTATAGCGTGATCCCAACAGGTCTGACCAGTTGTCTTTTTCAGTGTGCCTCATGAAAGGGAGAGCACTGCAGTCATCATTCCCCAGTTCCCCAATTTGCCATTCCTCAGAAACCCTGACTTAAGAAATAGGTTTTGGGGTGAGTGGCATCAACAGAAGTTGATACAACAGTGGAGCTCCATTGTCATAGTTACATCAGGTAATGCAGGATTTTGGCCAACATTTCAGGACAAAAGCTGCTGTTTTAGGTGAAAGAAACTTCTTCTGAGCCAAAAAGAGCCACTTGTATACTTACCTGTCCTTCCTTCTCTTTCTTTTTGCAGAGAACAAGTTCTGAACTGAACATAGTGTTTGAAAATTGGGCAGTTTTTGATTTCTGTTTCCCAGCAAAGAGAGAAATGGAAGGAAAAAAAATTTAATTTAGAAGGATGAAACGGTTACATCCTTCATATATCTTTTGTACATGGGCAAAGGAAAGAAATGCAAACTTAGTAATAGAAACTAATGTCATGGATCTCACAAAAGAGCAGCACCTTGGGAATTCATAAGGCTACAAGACGCTGTGAGACACAAGAAAGCTCTTAGGCTTAAATCCATTTGTTAGTCCCAGCTACAATATATCCATTGGACCACCAGAACTTATAAGTATTGATTTATCAGGTTACCATTGAGTCAATGGCTGTATTCAAGCTTCAACTAACTATTAGATTAAGGCTTCACATGTGTGTATTCATTGCCCATTGCAATCCAGAAAGTTCCAATCAATCCTGTAGGAAAAGACAAGTAACTTTGAAACTTCTAGCACTTGACATGCATGATCTCACCAGAATCAGCAAAAGACCATTAATTACACTAATGATCAAAAGGACAATTGGTTTATTTTATTTATTTATTTATTTATTTACTTAGTGCATTTACAGTATACCCTGCCCTTCAGCCCTAAAGGCTCTCAGAGCGGCTTATTATTATTATTATTATTATTATTATTATTTAGATGGTTCCCTGCCCTAAGGCTTACAATCTAAAAAGGCATGACACAAAAGGAGAAGGGAATGGGGGCCGGGATCAGGTCCAGCAGTTCTTCTCTCCCTTTGAGGCTTGGAGCAAGGCAGATGGACTGGATGGAGGGCTCTTTTTCTTAGTTGACTTCAAAGTTAATGCAGTTGCTTGTCACATTAATTCATCCTGTTAGCAACAGAAAACAAAACTGCTAGATGACTGGTCAGAAAAAAAAGGGGGGGGGGTAAAATTTTCAAGATACCTAGTGTCTGAGAACAACAGATACCTAAAAGATAGAGCAGTGTATACTACCAAGGAGGTTAAGTGGTGCCTTTATCAATGAGGCGAGATATTCTGCTCTGCATTTCTTGACCATCTTTTCTATAATTCTTCCCTGTTCTTGCTATTAGTGGAGAAGCCATCACAGATGCCAGAAAAAAAGAAAGGTGGGCTATTAGACTGTCTGACAACTGAAGCCAGGATGTATCTAATGGCAATGTTTCAGTGGAAGAGAACATTTTCTGCCAAAGAGAATGTAATAGCAAGAATTAACAGCAGAAGATCTGGATATGTTTGCCAATGTGCACAGATAATGAATGTTTCTACTTACTGGTACACAACAGATCTTTTGCCAGGAATTTAGGAGATGTTTCAAATTACACTTTTGACAAACATGGCAGTACCACCATAGGAACTGCCAAGATTCTAATTTTGTGTCATTGGTAGTGAGCTGGCATTTTAGATTTTTGAAAGAACAGCCAACTCTTACTCAGAAATATACATAATGGAGACTAATTTCAGGAGAGTTGCAGTGCCACATCTCTGACTGAAGTGTGCTCAGTAAGTCACAGAGCACCTTAATGGCTTGTTAAAAGCTATGGACATGTTTCTGTTCTAATCAAAAGATTCCTACTAAGTATGCAAGTGTTCTTTACACATTACACATTAGAGGGCAAATACCACGAATTCCTTCTTACAGAGAATGATATATTGAAAATTTATTTACCAGAAATCATCAGAACACATGAGCATTAATGAATGTAAATGCCTTTCCTGCTGTGTATTAGATTGTATGATTGTTGCAACTACCTTGGTTACAGTTGCTATGGAAGGGAAATGTCAATTTGACTGAAAGGCACACCGGAAAGTCAATTGGGATTTTTTTGTGGGATCATCAACTTGGATTGGTGGGGAGGAAGCCCTTATGAATATGACTGGTCAGAGGATCTGTCCAGGAAATTTGGAAAAAGGTCATGAGACAGGTAAAGTCAGTCCAAAGTTCTTTAGAAACAGTCTGTGTGTTTCCTGGAAAGGATGTGATGGGTGAGGAGAAAAAGCTCAGCATAGGGAATGTGGAAGTCTTTGAGTCTGAGAGAAGCCTAATGGGGAAAATTTTTATTTATTTAATTTGTACTCTGCTTCTTTTGCAGAATGGGGCCAGAAGCAGTTTTCAGTATGTTGTGTTTTATATAGTAGTGAGCCAGCTTGTTGTAGTGATTTGAGCATTCGTCTATGACTCTGGAAACCAGGGTTCCATTCCTGCTTAGCCAGAAAATCCACTGGGTGATCTTGGCCAAGTCTCACTGTTTCAGCCTCAGGGGAAGGCAATGGCAAACCTTCTCTGAACAAATCTTGCCAAGAAAACCCCATGATAGGGTCACCTTAGGGTCACCATAAGTCTGAAAAGACTTGAAGGCACAAAACAAAATAAAATCATATATGTCATATATCACCATACTATATTTTAAAAAATAAATTAATAGACAATACTATTACTGTTGATTTAAAAGCATGTTTAAAACATAAAGATCAAAGTCCTTCCCATCCCATTAGAAACCCCTTTAACACAACCAGTTAACAGTTGAAGCCCTTTTTGGTGGGAGGTGGGATTTTGCCTGTTGGCAAGAGTGGAGCAAAGAGGGAACCAGATGAGTTTCTTGTGGGTGATATCCCACAGTTTGGGAGCAGGCCCTGACAAAGCTGTCTTCTCTGTCTCCACCAAGCACACCTGTGACAGTGATGAGACCAAGCCGAAGCCTTCCCCACCAAGATTTTAAAACTTGCAGCTCATATAGGAAGTTTTGATCTATCAGTCTGGACCAGAGCAGTATAAGCCTGACTTGAATTCTGCCTGGGAACAGGTAACAAGTGAAGCTGTTTTAACAAGAGAATTATATGTTCCCTACAACAATTTGAAAATCTGCTCAAAATTGTATTTCAGTACAGATTTTTAAATACATTTTCTCTCAAAATATACATTTTAAATATATTTATTAAATGTCCCTGCTTCAAATACACATTTTAAAACCAATTTCAGTATGTTTGCAGATCTCTTGCAGTGAGATACTAACACAGGCAGTGATGAAATACACAAGAAAACACAGAATGGTTGCATAACAAAGAGAGAGAGAGAGAGAGAGAGAGAGAGAGAAGGCAAAAGTTTTTTTAAAAAATTACAGTAATATTACACTGGCCTGGCATGAGGCACAGATCTAGAATCAGGACACATCTTCAATGTCAGGAAAATCCAGCTCACCTTCAGGTTACCCTAATACACAGTGATCACATGCTTGCTGACGCACCCCAAGGCAAGTTCAGGGACAATTGTCCACACAGTTCTCCCTTTCCAGCACACTCCTTAAATCACTGTATGTGAAGCCACGTGGCCATGGCTGCTCTGTTACTGGTTTTTTTTTTTTCTCCTTCCAGCCCCCATGTGTGCAAATGTATTCATTTCCCAACTCCTCTCCCTGGCCTCATCCCAACATTACTGTGGAGTGCAGTCTACACACACAAATATCTAGATTTTTCTGCTCAAAACTGGAATAAATCTCCACTGAGTTAAAGCTCTGAGGCAATGGGAATGCCTGGATTTGGCCCCCAATTGTCCTCTACATTGTTTGGACAGCTCTTTGTGAAAACTAGGTGAATTGACCCATGTAGACACATGCTTAGATAAGCCATCTGTTATTTGTTAAGCCTCAGCCTGCTTGACGGAGGGGAAACTCCAAAAAGACAGCTATGGTAACCCACATGGCTTTCCTTGTCAGCTGGGAATGGGGCAGGTCAAACAGTGTTCTGAGATGTGCCTGACTCTGATTAGCACAACATTCCTTAAAGGGACCTCCAAATGGAAGAATGATGAGCCCACAAGCCCTGAATCCCCTCTGAAACCAGACCCTGTTGCGTGCTACACCACCCTAAATTGTTACAGAAAATTAAGAAATAGCCTTAAAGGGTGGAACAGTGGGAATGGGGCCATAGTCTAAATGCTGGATAGGTCCCATTTATATCTTACTCAGGAATACCACAGGGAAGTTTACAGCTTCCCGCTCTTCCCAAGGGACATCCCATCCTCCTCAGGCACTGAGTAGTTGATCCTCCCCAAAACCATAAAAAGGCACTTGGGCCTCTGGGAGGAAGAATACCACACCAAGGGGGAAAGATGTGGGCTTCCTGCCGCACCACACAGCCTACTACATCAGGCCCTCCAGGTGAGTCTGGAGTCCTAGCTGTTAAGGTTGAAATTGCAGCAGAACATCCAGGAACTGAGAAAACTGGTTGAAGCAATGTTTTTATCCACGTGGTCATCGGCAGGCTCAAGTCAGTTCATTCAGAAATATGAAATTACTCAAGCATCCCTTCAAAAAATAGCAATCATTCTTTGTAGAAGTGTCAATTTCTCCCCTCGCCTGGCAGCATTTATGTTTTTTAAAGATATCTCTGACTAGCAACAATTTAGTATATGATGACTTTTTTAACAGAATACAGCTATGGAGAATTTATCTTTACACAGTATAGTTCTTACAATCTTTTTGGCCTCAGGAACCATATTCAGCATCAGCTGGGGGGGGCACAAATGTATACTGTATGTGCAGATGTATGTACACATAGATACATGCATTTTGCAGAGACTCGGTGTGTCTATGATGGTGAATGGCAAAAATAAATGTCTAGAAAGCCCCAGCTGCACTTTACGTTTAGGTTAAAAGTTCTCATATACACTTATTGAATCATGACTGTAGCTTTTTATTAACATTCTCTTGCTGTATCACCCTTCAGTGCAATACACAATAATGATTATGCTTCCTTGTCAAAGTTGTATTCATTCAAAAACTGTAAAGGCATGCCCATAGAGGGACAGCTACATTTGTGCAGATGCATAGGTGGAGGATGGAGCCTAGGACACATGTGACACTGGAGACAGAACCAATGGTACTTTCCCATTTCCTATTTCTAACATGCATGTGTACATGTAGAGAAGGTCAGCAGAAGGATTAGGTATTTCTGCATTTTGTAGCTGTAAAGTCTATGGAATTCCTTGAGGTAATCAAGTGTCTACCCAAGGGTAAATGTAGTTTAACTGTAGCAGAATGTAGAAATTTTCAAACAGAAAAACAAAATCAGTGTTCCGAAAAGCATACATATGTCCTTAGTCATAAGGAGTTTTGTACAGTCTAAAATAAATAAATAAATAAATCTCCCTTCACCAGCACTTGGAACAGCTATAAAATATCTGCAAGCTGACATGCATCTCCTTGTAATCAGTTTCCTGAAAATGCAGCCTCCCTTAATCATAGATCTTGCTTGAGCATTTAATATACAATCTCCTTACAGGATTATTCAGAGTCCTCCTGATGGTTTTGAGTTATGTTTTTAGACATCCTTAAGGCTCTTATCAGGTGTCTTTGAGTTTGGAAAATGCAGAGCAATCAATAATTTTAATGGTACAGTCAGCAGAGAGACACCAGAACATTTTTATAGCAAAAAGGTACAGTTAAAAGGGATAAGGCTTTTGACACTGATTGTGATAAATAGATTGTGGTATCAGTCCTAGAAGAGAAGTTATAATAATAAATAAATAAATAAAGACAGGGGAGGGAGAGATTAACACAAACGGTGCAGCATAATAAAAATATTAAGGATGCTTGAGTGAGGAGATGGGTTACTCATGATTCAGTCCTTCGAACATCTACTTGCAAGCAAGTTCCATTGAATGCAATAGGGTTTACATCCAAGTAAATGTGAATAGCATAAGGGTGATGAACTGCAGGACTATAAATACTTACTAGGGAGGAAGTCACATTAACCTTAGTTATATTATCCTATGAATAACCATGGATGAGTACAGATTATATATGGTACATTACATAGATAAACAGAAATGGTGCTCATTGCAAGTTCATTGCAAGCCTCGAACCCACTCAACTCATTTGTAGGAACAGTAGATCACCCGATAGCACCTGACCTGTAGACAAAATTCATGCACTTTAAGTTAACAAATATTCCTGCTTGTTTTGCCTGCCTCTAGCTCCAATTAGCAGTTGAAACTTGTTCACATATATAAACTGGCTGATTCCTAGCTCCCATGTTTTGTTCTTTCCCTGTAATTATGTCATAAGGTGATTTGAAGGTACATACACACACAATTATGTTTGCTAGACACAACACTGTGGCTGCAGATGTAGATGGTGTTGCAGATTTTTTGCTAACTGCATCTATAAACAACCCATTTCACAACTGTCTGCTTAAGAAAGTGAAAAATAATTTAATGAGGGAAAATGTGGCGGGTGGGGCAGGGTATGAAGCAGCCCTCAGTTGCCAGATATGAGAGTAAGGGGTAGATTAGATATGTGCTTGTGGTTGACACATTTGGCACAGCACAGGATAGTCTATCCATGTCTATTCATGTGTCTACTCACCTGCCTGTCCATTAATAGCTTCACCCTCTGATACCATCACACAGTTGCTCGAGCCTAACACCATGGCAGAGCCCTTTGGCATGGATGTCTGCCCAAACCTTTTATAATAGGCAGCCATGAGAGACCATTTAAATATCCCGCAATTCCCTAGACCACAAAAAAGTTAGGGGATTTTCTGGGATTGCCCAGAGGTTAGAGCATTATCCAGGATGGCTGTCTGCCTTCACTGTAAGTAATAGGGGAAAAGCAGGGCAAATCATCTTACACAGGTTCCAGAATGGCATTGTGGTTTGAGTGTTGGACTATGACTCTGGAGATCAGGATTCAATTTCCAGCTCAGCCATGAATCCCACTAGGCGACCTTGGCCAAGTCACATGTTCTCAGCTTCAGATGAAGGCAATGGCAAACCTCTGGTCCTCTCAACAAATCTTGGCAAGAAAACAAATCTTGCCATGAGATGCTCACCTTATCATAATTCATAAGTCCAAAATGACTTGAAGTACACAACAACAACAACAACACCTTACAACCACAGTAGTCTTTTCCAAAAATTTGAGAGACAATAGCAAGCAGTCTTCTTCAGGACTGAGGCAGAAAGGTACAAGCAGCCAAGCAGTAGGGGCCAGATGAGCAGGCCAGGAACAAGAGGTGATGCCAGCAGATGCTTCTCATCTCCACCATTCACTAAAAATTTATGCAGGCAACTCTGGAAATGATGAGAGGAGTATGGGGCTATGAGAGCTTTCTCAGCCCAGATTACTTTACGAAGGAGCAACAGGGATTATCAGGGGAGGTCATCATTTGGACTATTTGTAATACACAAACCATATTCTCATCATCCCCTGCTTCTTAAAGATGCATCACTGAAGTTTAGCAGTTGGTTTTCTGGTAAAAGGAAGGAAGGAAGGAAGGAAGGAAGGAAGGAAGGAAGGAAAAATGAACCCTGTGCTTTTATTATCTTTATCTTTATCTTTGTCACTGTTGCCATCATCATTATCACCATCATCTCTCCTACTTAAACTTTTAACTAACTGATGCCAAAGCAGCTTGAAATATACTGCAAAACTGAGTAGTCAACAAAAAATTTTAAAATTGTTTTTGTGTTCTAAAAAACTACAAACTTTAAAGGAGTCATTCATAAAATGCCCTGGAGGTATCTGTCTGAAATTAAGTTCACTTAATTCCCTCCTTAGCATTTCTCATAGTTCCAAATTTTTATGAGATAGCACCAAGCCAGAGAGATCAGGCTCCAAATGTACATATTAAACATGGATGGCCACAACTTTATTATGCAACAGAGGATTATAAGCCAACATACTTGGCAACAAACAGCAGAAAGGGGCAAGAATTTGAAACATGAGGTTCCTCAGACTAAATGCCTGTCAAAGCAGGGGAGGAAGCAATGGACAGATTAAGATTGCTGAGATTTGCTAATCCAGGCAGTGATCAAGACAATTCAATAGAGGCATTCCAAATATCATCTGCCCAAACCTGGATCAGTCCCTTATCAGCTGTTCTGCCTTCCCCAGGGCCTCCTTTTTCCAAATTTGAATGGCACTCAGTGTTCTCCCACAGGAAGGAGCCAACCAGCTAGGCTCTTCTTCTTTCTAATCCCAAATTCTTTTAATGAATTGTTCAAGGTTACAAGTAAGTTTATCAAAATATACCTCATATCCCTAACATAGATCCTGAAAGCACTGGAAAACCACTGCTCCACCCATCGTATGTGGGAGCTGGACAGATCTGCCTCAGTGGCCTCAGTAACAGCTCTAACCCAGAAAGAATAGGATGAAAAGTGGTTAGGTGACAGCCTGACTGCCAATACCACCTGTTGTGATATAAAATCAAATTCTGAGATCAGGAAACCCTCACTGGGTGGATTAAAAGTTCCCCTATGGCCAAAGGGCAGTATCAGTCTGTGTTTGTTTTAATTTTTTTCCCCTCAGCTGAGGAATGTATTTTGAAATGGGCAACAAAACTGAAAATGGCTGTCAAGAATACATACCGGGTAGCAGTTAAAATGTGTATGGATTATTTGTATGGGGATTATTTGTATGGGGAAAGTTGTGTGATGAATTAATTGATCTTTTTGCATTATTTAATGCCCACAACTAGATTAGTTTTCTCAGTTTTACTCATTAATCTAAATTATTTTGCTCTTGCTCCCTCCCTTGCCCCTTCTTTTGCTGCCTCTGTGGACTAAGCAGTTTGAATATTCAACAGTGAGTCTGGGAACAGCCAGTTAAGTGGGCTGCTTCTGAGTGCTCACAGTAGGATGCCTTTCATCTCCCTAATTGTTTGATTGTCCTTCTTCTAACTCAACTTTGCATTTCTCAGCCGTGGGTTGTGGTGCAATTTGAAGACTAAAGAAAGGAGCCAAAAACAGTTCCTTCAGAAGCTCCAAAAAGTTTTGAAAGACAAAAAAAGGCACAAGCCCACCCGCACCCACCTCAAGTCACACTTAATTTAAAATATTTTCTTTTTGAGAGCAAGAATATGTTTAAACACTGGGTATTTAAATCAAGTCACACGTTTTGTTTTCCTTTTGTAGATTCATTGTGATTATTCATTTTGGCTCTAATATCATTCTTTTGAACTTCTGTCAAGTTTCATCAGGAAGCATTTATTTTGCGTTCTTTTTTCCATAGGGAGCTTAGCATAAGATGAACTACCAAAGTGAAATACTTAAATAATATTTCCTTTACTATTTTCCTGTCATTCATTGTATTAAACGAAAATCTGTTTGCTGTAACAATGTAGTCAGATTTGTGTCTGGTTTGTAGACTAGTCATTGTTAGAAAATTCTGCCTACAATTCTGGATCCATCTAAGGTTACCACAGCAATGTTGTTGTTATTGTTGTGTTGTTACAATCCAAATAAACCCCATCTCCATGAATTATACTCCACATGAAAGCCATCAGAGTTTGGCAAGTTACATTCTTATTACTTGTTATAAAGTTGAAGAATGATCCATTATTATTACTCACCATAGAACTTTATCATCCAGGGGGAACTGGGAAAAACTGAGGGTTTAAACAGTGATTATCCCATGCAAAATGTGATATCACATTTCACACAACATTGCTATTAAACAGATAATAAACAGGCAATAAACAGCAACAAATCATTCACAGGGAAATCCTGAAAATGAATTGCTGTTATTTATTGCTGGTTTATTGCCTGTTTAATAGCAATGTGTGTGAAAATCTTATTTGCAATATCACATTTTGTACAGGATAATAGCTGTTTAAACCACCAATTTCCCTCTGATTTTCCCCATGTGATAAGGCCCATAGTGTTTAGATAGTGACTAACTACACAACTAGTTGTGTTGTCCATTGCTTTTCCATTGTTTTATTTACTTTTATAAAGGGAAAATGTTTAGAATTTATAAGAGAATGGCATTAAACCTGAAAAATCCCTGAGAAAATGCTGATGTTAAAAAAAATTACTTATTGCACCAAAAAAATAGCTTAATGCCCCCTTGTTATATTACCTCTGAAATCCTCTTTGCATCCTCATTACTTTTGAAATGTGTAGTTGTTCCACCCCCCTTACTAAGCAAGGCATCACAGTACAGTGTTACTGGCACGAATAATATATGACAGTGCTAATCATATGGGTCACTTGGACAGAATGGTTAGTTCCCATGTTCTGCACCAAATGGCTATGATGTGTTGTTGGTTTTGAGTGTAAAATTAAATACAAAATATGTCATTGGAAAAAGGGAGGGGAAAAGGCAGGGGACCTAGACACATGGGCCTGATACAGACGGCCCAAAAGGACCGTCTGTGCAGTGCAATTAGGGTTAGGGAGGGTGCAGCATTCACACCCTCCTTAACCCTAACATGTATGGACTCTACCATTTTAAAACAGCAGTGTCCATATGGGCGCACCATAAAAATGTCATTGTGCATGCAGCATTTACATAACAGAGTGCGCACCTGATATAATGGCACCACCAAAAGGAGCTCCGCAATGGAGCTCCTTTTTTGCACCTGGTCCTTGGTGCAGCCTTTAAACAGCCGCACCAAGGACCCTGAGGGAAAAGGGGGCGTGGCGGCGACCTCTTTCTTCCCTCGGCGGCGCCAGGGAGAGCTGGGTGCAGTGGGCACCTTGTTTGCAGGCCGTGGGGAAGCGACAGTTCGCCACATCTCCGTGGCTTGCAGAAGTGGCGGGATGGGGCCTCTGGGGCTGACTGTGAGGCAGCCCTGGCCCCATCTCGCCACTTCTTGGGGCAAGTACAGACCACCCCTTTTGGACAGTCTGTACTGCCCCATTAGGCTTATTGAGTGTTTATTATGATTTTAATTGATAAGGATAGTATGTACACAAATGGTAGTACTCAGTTACAAAACAAACTACTGCAATCATATTAACCACTTTTTTCTTTGGGGGCAGAAATTCTTCTTTGTCACCTTTATCCTTGGGTGGGCAAGATTTTATCACTTTATTGTAAATGCCCTTGAAATATGTTTGTTTTAGGGCCTAGGGCTTATATTTCACTATTTTTCTATGTAAATGGGTGTATGGTGAAAGATTTATGTAGTTACAACAACTGCATTTAAAAGAAAACCCTCTGTTTTTAGGACTAATGGGAAATTACCCGGAACAACCATGCGGCTGTTGCTTTCCTATGTTCTTGACAGGTACTTTTATGATAGAGATTTAACTGCATAATAGGAAATCTTTGATGGCTGGACATGGTATCATGACCAATGTTCTTATTAGATTATTGGAAAGCAGCCAAGTAAATATGATTGTTTTAAAAGGAATCCACAACACAGTTGAGAAATTTCAGGCCAGTTAGCCTAACATCTCTCCAAGTTGAATTGGAGAGGCAAAATTAAATCTAGACTGAGAAGAAAAGGTCTTGCTAGAGAAAATCAGCCTAGCTTTTGCAAAGACATGAAGTTGCCTTTTCCTTAATACTTAGCAGCTGCACTGCAAATCCCAAGCGTGTAATAAAAAGGCATAGGGCAGCTACACTGAGTAGATGTGGGGACGACTTATCTGAAGTCTTTTCTGTTGCTCAGCAACTACCTTGGAAGCTGTCAGGATGCTAGAAACACAGGCGGTGAAGCTGCACAGGTGGCAATGAATGGGGCTTTTGGCCGCACTGAACCTTTAATATTGTTGCCGGCTGCGAACTGTGCAGTTGCACCGGTACATCATACAGGCAATTGTATTGCCAGCTGCAAACTGCTCATTTGCACAGATACATCACACATGAACTGTGCAGTTATGAAGATCTGTCAAATTACCATTGTGGTTTCGCTTCCCTTTTTAAAGTGCGCAGTTGCATCGGTGCACCATGAATGAACCCCATTATTATTATTATTATTATTATTAATACCCCACCCCTTTGAGATCAATTGAGGCGGCTTACACATTAAAATACTATTACATCAATAAAACAAACTGCATCCCTCCCCCCTTAAAAAGATATTAAATCCGTTACAATTTAGGTTTATGAATAAACTTCTTTATTTTATGAATGAATTGACATTTTATGCACAATTGCATAACAGTTACAGCATCCCAGAGTCCCTACTGCACATGTCTAGGATTCGGATTAGGGCTGGAGCTAGGGTTTGGGAGCTTTAAAAAACTTTAAAAAACTGCACAGTTGCACTTAGTTGCATTTAGACACAGCTGCGCAGTTGCACCCTTTTTAAAAAGAAGCTGGGAAAAGCAGCTCCTTTTTAAAGCTGTTTTTTCCCCACTAAAATGCAAAAGAAAACTCAGTGTGGGTCATCTAAAGGCTACACTTTCATGCAGGCATGAACACACCCCTTTTTGCCAGTCTAGATCAGCCCTTTGAGACATTGTATACTGGGAACATTTCAAAACATTTTTGACCTTTACTGAAAACTCCCCAATAAATCTGAAACATGAAATAAGAAGATTGATACTTTCATTTATTTATGAAATCTTTGCATATAAAAACAGCTGTTGAGTTTAAATATTCTCAGATATATAATCATAAAATGACTACCAACAAAGAAGAAAACAACATAAACCTAAAAAATCCCCACTTCTTACAATGGTAGGACCAGGACCTCTTTCTAATGGTAGAACCATTAGAAAGAGTGAAGCAACCATCTCATACAACTCATTTTCAATGTTATGAAAGGGCAGCAAAAAGTCTTGTAAACTTCTTTTGTAGTTAAAGGAGGAAGAAACTGAAAAGTGGAATTTCTACCTCAGAAGAGAAAATAATGTGAATGTCCTTTGATATTTTGTACTTGGACTTGAGGAGAACGTGCCAGATGCTGATGTACTTTCAACTGAAAAAAGTTCTAGCCCAGATCTGCCATCTTCTTTGCAATCATAAAGTGTGTGTGATGGGGACGGGGGACCTGGAAAGGGACATATGGGGTAAAGGGATGCTTTGTAGAAGTTGTTGGACTGCAAGACCCAAAAGCCCTAGCTGGCATAATCAGTAATGAGAGAATACACAAAACCACAATTTTTTCCAGAAACAAAACAAAACATCCATGCATGCCTGGAAATAGTGTTTTGTTTTGTTTTTAAATGGAAAACATGATTTTCAAAAGTGGTTTGGTGGTAGTGGTGGTTGTATAAAAACATGCACCCACATACCAGTTTGCAGAAACAGATATATTTTCTTTGGGGGAAAAAAGGTTAAATGTACAAATAAGAGGGCTGAAGGAAGTTCATGAAAGGTGTTTTTGAAGTACAAGTATAGTATAGCTACTGGGCTAACATGCCAAGAATCAGAACACTGTTTTTGGTTTGTTCAAACTCTCAACAGGGCACACTGCTATGCTTGGCAGGGGTCTTCTCATTACTTATAGAATTTAGTTGAGATCCTGCCTTGGGTACATAGCTATGATATCATGACTGTCTCCTCCATCTCCTGAGCCAATCCCCCAAACTCACCTTAAAATCCAGGCATTTATACTGATGGGGTTTCATGGCAGTGAGATAGGTGCCAGTGAGCAGTGGTGCAATGAGCAAAAGCAGGGATCCTTATGGGGTTCTATTGCAACTCATCATCATTCACTGGCAGAAAGGGGCTGGATGCATCATCACTGAGCATCCCACTTACCTGAACTGCAGACCTCTGACTCTCAGCATGGCTCAGCATGGCATGTCCCTCACCAAGATAGGTTTCATGTCCATTTGTGTTCATGGCAATGATGCCATGACTGTAAATAACAAATGTAAATGTGAGTTACAAAGTCATTTGTTTAGTTTCTTACATTACAATTGCCTAACAGAATGCCAGCCCTTTTTATTTTTATTTACTTACTGGTATTTTGTTGTTCTGATATTTTTATGCCTCAGAAGCTTTGGATTGGAAAAATGATTTTCAAGTATTTTAAATATATAGTTTCAGGGACCAAGGGCCACATGAGATCCTTAAGGGCTGCATGAGGTTATGGTTGATATGATGCCTACTCATGTTCCCCATACAAACCTACTCATATTTCCTTAAGGAATTGGATTGCACAAATAATGGTAAGAAGCTTGATTTTATTTTTGAGCACCAAACAAGCAGGCTTTAACCACGACAGAAAGAAGAGAATGTATCTGCTTACTGTTATAACAAGAATGAATCAATGATTTATTTTTTCCTCCTAGAGAATATCTTATTAGAAAAACCCTGAAGATACTTATTTTGGTGCACTCCTTGTATTTATTGTATTAGCCACAATAGTCTTCTTCATCTCATTTTTTATCTATGACTAGATGGAAGAAGAATAGACTGCCAATAAAAATTTTACTGTCTTATAAATATGGATTGAATTGCTTATTATGATGGCAGTGATAAAGAGGATGGAAACATTTTAAAATTCTGTAACATACTGTCCAATTACGATACAAAAGCAGCCAAGATACATGACTGCTCACGATTCAATTTATAAAAGGAAATCAATGTCAATCTCATACAACGAGCACTGTATTGGATTGCAATTCACATTAGGAAAGACAAAGGCTATAGGAAATCTGTGAAACTGCAAACACAGAAGTTAATTATGCCAGAATTATTGACAGACTATGCTCATCTCTTGCATATCTTCAGTCAACCAAGAAGAGGTTAACCTTTGATGTGACAAATATAAATAAGAATGATCTGAAGAGGCAAATACCAATTAATATAGTTTTAAAAACTTGGATTGGATCCAGATTGAATCATATATATTGTGGATTAAATTTAAATGACCTACCTTAAGCATCACTAAATTTGGATGCCACTTAAAATCTTTTTAGTTTTATCATACTAACAGGGCACTCATAACTCTTATATAAGAGACATCTGGGGACAGAAGCTATATTGGATCTCCCTTTTGAGCATAGAGAGATAGAGGTCCACCTTTGAAAGAGAAGCTCCCGAAAGCATGTGGTCAGCAAAATTATCTTAAGAAGAAATTGCTTCAACCTTCCTAAAAGCATGTAGTACTATCTTCTTTTTTACCTTTCTCGAAAAGATGAACCTGTGTTGATTATCCACAGGTATTTCTGTGTAACTATTTTTACATAGCTTATGAAGAGGACTAAATTTGATTTATATCACTCTTACATATAGTATGTGGGAGTGTAGTGGGCTGGGTAGGCCTTCTGCTTAGTGCATTAGAAACTCTGCTTGAGAGAGATCCACTAAATCTCTTATATTACCCAATACAAACTGGCTGATAATGAACACCACCCCTGGAAATGATGTAGCTTAATCTTAGTCCCATTTATTCCAATGGGAAGGAATCACCTAAGAAAAAACCCTGGGTAAACAGGACTTTGATTATCTTGGAGGCTCTGACATCACAATTAGAATATTATGATTATGATTCTATCATATGTGGTGGAATTGTGTGAAAGCTAAGAAGTTTTGGAGAGAGATCCATCTACATATGACAAAGATCTTGGGAAGGATCATCACATGGAATCCAGAGCATTTTCTTCTGAATATCACAGATGTTTTAGAAGAGAAGCTTGAAAGGGAAAATTGGAGGATAATTATTTATATGATCTCTACAACCACAATCCTATTTGCCCCAAAATGGAAGTCTCCAGAACTCCCAATGGCTAAGAAATGAATGATGAATTTAATGGATAATATGCAAATAGGCAGATTAACTGTACAACTGAACAATAAATCAATGGGGAAAAATTAGAAAAAGAATGGAATCCTGTGAAGGAATACTGAAAAAGACTTTGGCCAGATGTAAGCATACTATAAGATAACAAAATAAAGAAAAAAATTAAAGAAAACAGGGGAAAAATAAAGAAATATTGAAACAAAGCAAGGAAAGATGAATAGACTTAAAGTAGATTAAAGAAAGAAATAAGATAATTTGACTAGAAAGGAAAAAATATAAAATTGTTTAATAACACTTGGAAATCATTATGAGCAATTAAATTGAGTAAAATTGTATAAAGAAGGAAGTTTATGGGTAGTATGAAAGAGAAAATGGTGTGAAGTTGAGAAGGTTGAAAAGTGGATGGAAGTGAAGAATGCAGGAGGGTGGATAGCAGGAAAGAAGGTTGGGCAAAGTGTGTGTGAGGGGTTTGAGACAGTGTTGGAGTAACAGAATGAAAGTTTTGGGGAAAAAAGGAGAAATAAATAAGAAGGAGTGAGATGGGATTTATTGAATGTAAGGAGGGAAGATTGAATGAGAAGGATGGAGAATGGGAGGGATTGGGTAAGTGGTTGGTTATAAGGTTAGTGATATTTCAATGTGTATATTGATGTGACTCTTCATGTTTTAGTGTTGTATATGTGGATTTTTATGTATGGTATGTTTAATAAAAATATTTTTTAAAAGAATATTATGATCATTATCTTATGATTATGATCATTATCTTTATTTGTATCCACCAAGACTGATTCTGCTTTAACTGCCATGACTGTATCCTGGGAGATCCTAGGTTTTGTAGTCTGGTAACAGAGTAGAGCTTTCCTTAAACTGAAAACCCTGGAATTCCATAATATATTGCCATGGCCACTAAGGTAAAATCATGATGCCATATCTATGTTATTTAAAAGGACTCAGAGAGATTTCCACAAACCCTTCTTCTCCTAAGTATTCACAACCCCTTCTTGTCCCAAGTATTCCCTACATAGGATCTGAATAACACTCTGATCTGTACATATTAGAACAGTTTCATATTTATTTAGTAGGAGCTGCCTAGGAGTGGCATGGTTTCTTTCTAGAAGGATTAGTGTGAATCAGCATATTCAAATGTTTATGTTTTTAGGGACATAATGTGATGAACACTTCAGGAATGCTATTTGGATAGCTGGCTTTTCAAGGTGAGTCTGATCCAACATTCTGGTTCACCTGGTGTTGAGTCACCTTATTTTGAGAATACTGATTACTGGAGAAATAGAATATAGTAAGAAAAATTCCTCGCCAGGAACTAATTTAATCCTTTGGCAGTGATATATCATTTCCCAATTACAAAGAAGCTATAAATGATGCCACAGAGGATTTAAAGTATTACTCATTTCACCTACCTCAGGGTACAAAAACCAATCCTAAATCTCAACAGATGCATCAGCAGCCAAAGGCAAAGGTTAGATTACCAGCAATAGCTATGGAATCCAAAACCATAGGGTGGTGGCGAGGGCTTTATAAAAGGAACCTTATAAAATATGCATGCCTTTTAATCCTATGCAACTTTATTCAGAAACCAATCCAAATGCACTAAATGAGAATTGCACAGACACTGCACAAGACAACAGCTTTAAGTCTTAATCTTATTAAGCACATCTGTTAAACACGTGTTTGAAGGAGCCCTGAATAATCCTCCCTACTGAAACCCCATCCCACTTCAACACTTCCCCTTTTACTATATGTTACTGTCTTTCCTCCACCAGTCTGCA
The DNA here is from genome assembly GCA_034509955.1 of Urosaurus nigricauda. Lineage (NCBI taxonomy): Eukaryota > Metazoa > Chordata > Lepidosauria > Squamata > Phrynosomatidae > Urosaurus > Urosaurus nigricauda. The sequence goes on from JAOEGL010000003.1 coordinate 45,397,617, forward strand.
CCCCAGTTCCTGAGAAGATGTTCTCAAGCTTCTTTCCACCCGGTGCTAGGTGCATGCACATTCTCTTCCCTTTCTTGGAGGCTATGGGCTGGGATAGTGTAGGTCTCTTGAGCAGCCCAGCAGGTAACAGAAGTGGGGAGGGAGTGGGGAACAGGGGCTAAGAAGTGTACTTGGCTGCTGCTGCTGCTGCTGCCTGCAGTAAGCATCTATTTGAATTCATCCACAGTTGGCCTTGATACACCAATGTTACTATTCCGACTGAGTGCAATGATACATTAGAATGGGGCCCAATGGGGATTGTGAGGTAATTCACATCTCACTGGAAAGTGCATTTGTCTCAGCAGATCCCTAAATGTAAAATGTGAGTCCAGTGGAGGCAGGCGTTAACAGTAGTGGCCTATCCAAGCTTTAATCATGCCATGTGCTGATGACAGCCATATAACTATCTACTCATACATTCCTTTGAGTTTGCTTCCCAGTAAAAGTTTATAGCTCTGAAGCATTAATGCTCTAATATGCATATATTAAATTGTTATTGACATATTAATGTGTTTTAAGAGTCAGACTTCCAGCTGCATTGCATAAATCCCTTGCTTTGGTATATAATCATTCAACAACCATTGCACTCCATAAAACTAGTCAAAGAAGTGGTAACTATTCACCAAATACTTTAGCTGGTGCATTGTACTTAAACCAGCTGGAAGATTAAATAATATTTTATAATTCATTTTCTCTAAAACACTTTCTGAAGAGTTTCCACATTTCCACACAAAGCTGTCTTTATGGCAATTTGGAAAGCTTTGTTCAGTTCTGCATAGTATTTGTTGAGCAATACACGGATAGGACTAAGTGTTATACAGAAAGTTAGTTTTACTTGCATTTATCTATCATTTAATCAAAATATAGGGGGAGGACTGAAACATGTGTAAGTGGAAATCAGCAGATAGAAATGGGTGTTGACTACATCCATCTCTACCAATACCAGTTCCCAGCAAACAGTTCCCCAAATCGTCTTTCCTTTAGCTTTCTGCCATCAGTTAAAATGCCTGTGAGATATATACAATGGGGCTATGCATCTCCAGATGCTATGAGCTATACATCTCCACGTGCCAATTCTGCCCTATATTATTTTTTCCAAACAAATATGGAGCTGGAAATCTCATGATTCCATTGTAGAGCAAATTCTGCCCATAAAGAGAGAATTGCATTCAGCAGGAATCTATATATTTCATTTGAGCTTGAGTCAAAACTATTTTAGAATCTGAGCAAGACTGAAGAGGTGAACAAAAATGTCCAAAACAGCACTACACGCATCCTAGGAACATGGATCATGAAAAGCATGAATCGGGGGATGCTAGTCATAGTAAAACAAGAAATGGAATTTATTAGCATTGCAATACTTGGGGTGAGCAATCTAAAATGGACAGGAATGGGACATTTTGAGCCCCATAAAGTCAAAATCTAAAAAGAAATGGGATAGCAATAATAACGAGGAGAGATGTAGCAAAAGCAAACAAAAATATAATGATGTAATAATACCAATAAGAGTAAACGGGAAAGACACCAATATAACCATGATCTAAGTTTATGCTCCAAAGTACAGAGGCAAAAGAAGAAACTGAAAGATTCTGCACTGGAGTCCAGGGGGAAATTGACCACACTCCAAAACAAGACTTCCTGTTAACTGTATGTGATTGGAATGGGAAAGTAGGAAATAGAGTTGAATCAAAGATGGTAGGAAAAATTACTGTTTATTTTGGTAGAAGAGATCCTATTGTGAGATATTAGACAAGACAACAAAATCTGTGGGGTGAGGGTAAAAAAAAAAAAGATGACTATAGGCTGAAGGTTTGTGTGGATAATCTTGTGATAATGACACAAATCCCACTGGACTAAATGAAGGTTCTTTGACCCGGGGGGTGGGGGGGATAAAGTCTTTAGGACATGGTCTGGATTTAAAGTGAATTGTGACAAAACAAAATTGCTGATTAAAAATATGATTTCAGAAGAGGACAATAAACTAACTGTTTTTTAAACCTGAAGTAGAAAAAAAGAGAATTAAATATTTCAGAGTTACAGTCATAAAGAACAACAATTTATGATTTTAAAACAACTATGAAAAAGTCTGGAAAAAAGTTAAAAGTGACTAAGAAAAATGTAAATATATTCCTTCTGAGTAGATTTGTGGCAATAAAAGCATTTATTAGATTTATTTATCATTTAAATGATTTCTGATATAAGAAATCGAATAATTTTGTGCAATGGCAGAAAGATTTCCAGATTTGTTTAGCAGGCAATGAACCCAGAATAAAGTTTAAAATACTGCATACTGAGAAAAGAGGTGGCTTGGGAGTCCCTAATGTTAAATTGTATGAAGCTTGTTGTTTTATATGGTTGAAGGAATGAATAATGCTTAGAGATGTGAGACTCTTGGAATTTAAAGACCATGGGCCTACATGGCTTGGGTCCAGCTTACCTGAGGGAACGCCTCCTCCCATACAATCCTTCCCTCACTCTCAGGTCCTCTGGGAAGTATTTATTGCAGTCAAAGAAAACCAGAACTGGTAACGACTTCCCAGAGGACATTTTCTGTTGCTGCTCCAAAAATCTGGAATGACCTGCCAGAGGAGATTCGCCATATAACATCTCTGGAGGCCTTTAAGAAGGCAATAAAAATGGATCTCTTCCAACAGGCCTTCCCAAACTAACCTTCTCAGAATTTAACTCTCCATTGTTTATGTTGTTTCCACCAGATTGTGACTGTGATTGTGACCGATTTTATTGGGAATTTTAATGGGAACTGATGTTTTAATATTATTATTAGGGTGGGAGGGAGACAAGGGAATGAGGATTTGCTATGTATTGATATGTTTTTACTTACTGTTAGTTGTATTTGATTTTTATTGTTCTTTTCCAGGGAGAGGAGAGGCGGGATAATTAATAATAATAATAATAATAATAATAATAATAATAATTCATTATTATGTAATATTGTATTGGCATGGTTATCTTTGGTATGACAAAGATAAGGCATGTGATGAATTTAAAAATCACTGTGCAGTCAGCCATTCATGTCCACAGATTTTGCATCCCTGGATTCAATCATCCACACCTATTTCAAAAAGCAAATCTTGGCTTTGTCATTTTGTATAAGGGACACCATTTTACTACACATGATACATAATGGAACTTGAGTATCCATGCTTTTTGGTACCCACAGGGGTTCCTGGAATCAAACTTCAGTGGATACAAAGGGCCTACTGTATTAGAAAGGCTCTTCTATTAATTTGGTATAACTATAAACAGAGATGTAATAAGGTAATATTAGCTATCTCACCACAGGGAGCCTTTTAAAGGAAAGGATTAAACTTTGGAGACAGTTGTGCTATGAATGATCTTTTGTATTTTGAACAAGATCATACATAGAGCAGGATTAGACCTGGTTGAAAGAGCCGTGAATACTGAAATGTTGGCAATTTGGGGATTTCAAGACATCAAACTGAATGTCTCAAATTTGAAAATACTGACTGCAAGAGGGGAAAGGGAAATCACAATATTAATTTTTAAGTATATATTTATAAATTTATATTCAGTGACTGGACTTCAATGCTGTTTTAAATTCGGACAGCATATTAAGCTGTCAAATCAACTCTAGACGATATGCATAACTTTAAAGTACACAATGAAGATATCAAAATATTCAAAGTTTTCTATACCTTGACTCAATCATCAGTCATAATGGAGACTGCAGTCAAGAAATCAGAAGAAAGCTAAAGCTTGGAAGGGCATCTGTGAAGGAACTAAATAAGATCCTGAAGTCTAAAGAAATATTATTATTGTTATTATTATTGTTATTATTAACCTTTATTTACATAGTGCTGTAATTTTACACAGTGCTGTACACACAATCTTAAATTAGACAGATCCCTGCCCTCAGGCTTACAGTCTTGAATACTAAAGTTAGACTTTTCCATGCCATTGTATTTCTCATTTCTATGTATGATTGTGAAAGCTGGACATTGAAGATAGCTGACATCAATTCACCTGAAATGTGAAGCTGGAAAAGAGTTCTGTGGATACTATGGACTGCAAAAAAGAAAAATAAATGGATCATAGAGCAAATTAACCCTTAACTCTCCCTAGAAGCCAAGATGACTAAACTTCAGACACTTGGGCGTAACATGAAAAAACATGACTCGTTAGGAAAGGCATTAATGCTTGGTAAGTCAGATGGTAGTAAGAAAGGAATAAGACCACATTCCAGTTGCATAGATTTAATTAAGGAAGGCACAGCCCTGAGTCTGCAAAACCCGAGCAAAGATGTTGATGATAGGGTGACTTGGAAATCTCTCATTCGAAGGGCTGCCATAAGTCAAAGTGAACTTGTGACTGAAGAATTCTATTGTAAGAATAATAGGATATGCTATAAATGATGCATTTGCAGAGGACAGGATTTAGAAACTGGGTGGCACAGTAGTTAAATGCTGATATTACAGCCACTCACTCACAGTCGCAAGGTTGTGAGTTCAATACCAGCCAGAGGCTCACCTAGCATCCTTCTGAGGTTGCTAAAATGAGTACTCAGCTTGCTAGGGGCAATTAGCTCACACATTGTAAACCGCTTAAGGAATGCTCAAGTGTGCTGATAAGTGTTATAGAAATGTACTTGCTATTGCTATTTTTATAGGAGATTGTGTGAAGAAGAAAGTGAAGGAATTCATAATGTTGCAGTTATGTCATAGGACTGTGTAGTTTGCTGATAAGAAAAGAAACACCTCCAGGATGATTCAGTGCCTTTGAAAATATGGTCTGAACTTAAGGTCACCATTATTAGTTATGAAACACATATATTTTGATGTTGCCATCTGCTGAACAAAGCAGCCATTGCTCTTTTGTTAATTCTAGGCATGGGCTTCATGACTAATTTAAGGATGCAAAACACACTGTAGAAATAATCTAATTTGAGATCACTTCAACTGCCCTAGCTAGAGAACCCTGGGAATTGTAGTTTATTGTGGCACCAGAACTCTCTGGCAGAGAAGGCTAAATGTTTCACAAAACTACAGTTCCTAGAATTCGCTAGCATTGAGCTAGGGCATTTAAAGCAATCTCAAACTGGATTATTTTTGCATTGTGACTTCATATCATAGTTTCTCCAAATTTCACTTGCACTTTCTTTTCATCCTTGTTTTGTATCAGGTTGCAAGACTGTGTGTTTCCAGAGTCTTGGTGGTGAAATCTGCAGAATCTTTAGTGTTTTTTTCCCCCTTCACTTATCCAATATAACAAATTTTCACAATGTCTACCTATTGAATAACGTATGTTTCTGTGTATTTCTCCTCAATTATGTGCATTTTCTCCAAATTATGCCAATTTCAAAATATATTCATTTTATGAACACTTTATTTCTCACAAATGCCAGGCATTTCTGTCAACACTCGAGGTGAGGTGTAATATGTCTCAAGAGGTGTGAAAATGCTACTTTCAATGAGACTGTCAACTTCAATTCCATTTCCTTCTATCACCAGTGTAATGCTGGATATGTGTTATGCCAGAGATGCTCTCTCACTTTCTTGTTGGATTCTGGTCACTGTCACTGGTTCGTATAAAACATACCAGTTCTTAGTACATTTTATATGAACCTTGCTTCCCTTTTCCCCAAAGTGTCTGGGGAAAAAAGCATAGGAAAGATCTCGAGAAAGTTACTTTTTAGCTTACAACTCCCAAAATCTGTGTATTTTACTGATTTATAGCCACATACAAAGAGAACTGGAGGTTCCAGATGAAAAGAGATAGCCTATATCAACACCTGCGGTGGGGGAATAGAACATAGCAGATATGAGAGGTGTATTTGGAAATACCTTGAAAATGGTTAATTTGTTGATCTATGCTGTTTTGCAATCTTCCAGCCTCTGGGTGAATTTGTAGTTAGGTAATTTTAAAGGCACACATAAGCAGGGCAGAGGCAGGTAGAGAAAGATTGTACTGTATAATAGAAAGTCATTATGCATGAGATCATTTTACTGCCTATACATGTGCCTAGCATTAACGAATTAGAATATTTGACTTTCTTTGAATTGGGTTACTTGTTCATTCATGTCCCCTGTAAGGCTCTAGTAAGCATATTTGACTGTAGCATATGGATAGTATTACTCACCACCTATCATCCTGCATGAGCTCAACATTTCTGTGAAGCATTTCACTTAACCCCTTTCATACTTACAGAACTCACCTTGGGCTACATAATGTGAGAAAGGCAGGCTATCAATTAAAGAAAAGCATAAAATAAATAATAAGGAGCAGCCTACAAACTACTCCATAAGCACTCAGGGCAATTTGGCCCCAAAATGTCTCAGACCTGTTGAACATATGAGGCATGTAGCAGCTGTATTCAGAGAAGCCATAAAACATTATCTCTCCTCCTTCACTATACAGACTTTTTTCCTATTCCAAATGGCCATTATTTCATTTTGCAAACTCAGCTGAAGTATGTAAACTTGTAGGTACCAGAATATTTTCTCTTTCATTCCCCCTTTTCCTTCAGAAATAAGATAATTACAGTTTAGAGCTGCTTATGCAATAGTTAGATATGTTGTTTACCCAATAATTAGATACTCTAGTCTAAACTTGAAATAATTCCTTCCACATCTTTCACAAAATCCACCCTGGTGAAGGCTTAGCTTTAACTTAAGACAAAACTATCTGAAAGAGAGTAAAACTGCAGGGAGCTATTATTACAAGCTATTATGAATTTTAGCAAGCAACAACAGAAAGTCTGGATCTGATTTTCAGGCCTCTGGATTGATTCCACATATTTATTTCAAGATATTGACATAGAAATTGGAGATGGAATTGTCTTTTTTATCATGATGCTTTCCTGATCAACTTAGTGTTCAGACATTTTCCAATTTCCCAATGTTTTAAACATTTTGGAACATTTTTTCCATTAGAAAGAAAGTGACAGAAAGTGTTTTTTGGCAGTCTTATTATGATAACATCTGCCATGAATATAATGTTAGTGCCAGAACATATTAACTACATGTGCCATATGAAATCCAGCCTCTAGTTTCATTCTTATCTCCTCTTTTCCTCCATCTGCATGCTAACAAGGAAGATTTGGAAACATAGCTTGAAACCCTGAGTTCCAGAATAAGGTAAAGTCTGCTTTACAAATTTGTTTCTGTCTTGGAAAAGCAGTTGTCAGGCTTTTCTTACACGCATCTGTGTTCAAGGAAGAGTAGGCAAAATGCAGCCTATGGTCTGCATCTAGACTCTAAGGCCATTTGGTGCCTTTCATGGGCGTCCCAGCCCCCATTTGTTTTCATTTGACCAAGGAATGTAAAGACTGAGGCACTAGCATATATTTTCTGCACAGAAAAGACGTTTCCTGCACAAAAACATCATTTTCTACACAGAATACAGAGGTATTGTTTTCTGCATTTTTTTATGCAGAGGGATGTGGTAGCTTAGTGGTTAAGATGCCAATTCTGATGATTGGAAGATCAAAAGGTTGGATATTCAAGGCCCAAATGCTGCATGATGGGGTGAACATCTGTCACTAGTCCCAGTTTTTTCCCAATCCAGCAGTTCGAAAGCAGGCAAATGCAACTAGATAAATAGGTACCACTTCATTGGATAGGTAACAGCATTCGGTGTAGTCATGCTGGCCACATGACTACCAGAGCAGTCCTCGGACAATGCTGGCTGTTTGACTTAGTAACATTGGCCCGATACAGACGGGCAGGAGGAGGCGCCTGGGCTGCATGAATAGGGTTAGGGAGGGTGCAGCGTTTGCACCCTCCCTAACCCTAGCGTGTATGGGTGCCAAGATTTTAAAATGCCGGCATCCTTACGGGCGTGCCATGATGTTGTCATGGCGTGCACAGCATTTACATAATGCTGCGCATGCCTGACGACATCGTGCTGCAGGAGGGCACCAATGACGCTCTTTCATGGTGCTAAAAAGAGCTCCAAAACAGAGTTCTTTTTTGGGTGCGGGTCTTTGGTGCGGCCCTTAGATGGCTGCACCAAGGACCCCTGAGAGAAAGGGGCCGCAGTGGCGGCTCCTTTCTCCCCTTGGCAGTTCCGGGGATTGTGGGGTGCAGTGGGCACCCAGGGCGCCTGCTGCACCCTGCTTTCAGGCCGTGGAGAAGCGACAGTTCACCGCTTCTCCGCAGCCTGCAGAAGCGCCAGGATGGGGCCTCTGGGGCTGCCAGTGAGGCAGCCCTGGCCCCATCTCGCCATTTCTTTGGGCAGTTACAGACTGCCCCTTTTGGGCAGTCTGTACTGCCCCATAGATAAGCACCACCCCTACAGTCGGTTACTAGACATTTATATCAAGGGACTGCCTTTATCTTTAAGTTTTCTGTACAGAAAACCTGTCTCTTGCACACACAAAATATGACATTTTCTATGCAAATATAAATGTCTCCTCCTCCTCCTCCCATGCATAGAATAAGTCTCAAATATGAATAGTGTTTAAAATCTTTGATTGTTTGTAGTTTTGGTTTATTCTGTTGTGAGAAAAATTTCAACAACTTTCTGACAGCAAGACAAATTTATTCTTGCCTATGACAATAAACTAAGTTGTACATCCCCAGAAAGAAGCACTCAAGAATGAGAATCCTGGGTGGAAGCTCGCATTTTATTTTCTAGGTTAAGCATCCATGCATGTATGTAAGTACCCCTGAGCCCTGAGTATCTGCTTGGGTTTGGTTCCAGGACCTCCTGTGAATACCAAAATCCATGGATGCTGAAGTCCGATTGCATACAATGGCATAAAAACCAGTATCCCATATGTAAAACAGCAAAATCAAAGTTTGTTTTATGAATTTTTAAAAAAATATTTTCAAGCCATTACTAGTTGAATCCTCATAAATTCATGGATACAGATGTCCAACTGTATATTGAAAAATCCCTATTTAACACAGTATCTGAAGATTACATAACATTAGAATCATAGAATCACAGAATCACAGAGTTGGAAGAGACCACAAAGGCCATCCAGTCCAACCCCTTGCCATACACGAACTCCAAATCAAAGCATACCCAACAGACGGCCATCCAGCCTCTGCTTAAAGACCTCTGACCTCCACTACACTCCGAGAGAGTGTGTTCCATTGTCGAACAACCCTTACTGTCAGGAAGTTCTTCCTAATGTTGAGATGGAATCTCTTTTCCTGCAGCTTGCATCCATTGTTCTGGGTCCTGTTCTCTGGAGCAGCAGAAAACAAGCTTGCTCCCTCCTCAATGTGACATCCCTTCAAGTATTTAAACAGGGCTATCATATTACCTCTTAACCTTCTCTTCTCCAGGCTAAACATTCCCAGCTCCCTAAGTTGTTCCTCATAGGGCACAGTTTCTAGACGCTTCACCATTTTAGTCGCCCTCCTTTGGACCTGCTCCAGTTTCTCCGCATCCTTTTTGAATTGTGGTGCCCAGAACTGGACACAGTATTCCAGGTGGGGCCTGACCAAAGCAGAATAGAGTGGCACTATTACTTCCCTTGATCTAGACACTATACTTCAATTATACTTTCTGAGGGTGGTTTGGAGTGAGTTACTGTTCTTCAGTTTAACCTACCACACAGGATTGTTGGGATGATAAGATGATCTAATGACAGATGTGCCCCAAACCACTGACTTTACCAGAGAGAGGGTGTAATGCTAATGTGATAAAAGAGAAAAGCTTTTACTTTCCTTCCAAACTGTTAGATTTTACAGAATATTGCCATGCATGAATGCATTTATCCTTGGAGCATTGTTTTACTATTCACAATCTTTTCCGTCAGGGGAAACAAGAATTTTAAAAGTCTAGCGTAACATAATTAAAACATGAAGAAAAGAAGATTGAAAATACATAACAGTAATTTCAGCTCAAGGTGAAAAATCCATTTCATCCAAGGATGTAAAGGAACGGCATTTCACAAAGTTAATTTATACAATGATTGAATTAATGTGCTAGGCATTATGTATTATTGCTATCACAGACCTCATAAAAGGTTTCAGAGTGACAGCCCTGGAGACTGAGATTTCTCCTTGAAGAAACATATCACATTGGCAACAGCAGTTCTGAATTCTCTACCTCCCATATCAGTGTGTGACAACATTACCCTAGAAGGCAAATTTACTTCACTGAGACCATAGGTCAGCCTCAGCATCATTCAGCTCAGAGATCTGACAAGGGCACCACTCAATTCAGCTGTGGTGAGAACATCTGCTTCACAGTTGCTACCTTGTGGTCAGTTCTTGTTAACAAGCATTTCAGGGAATAACTCTTTTAGACATATCTGACATATAAGCAGAATATTTGGAAGGGTATATAATAAAACTCAGCTGTACCATATTTCCATGATACAGCTTAAACTGGGGATGGGCAACTTGTGGCTCTGCAGATGAGACAATGTGTGGCACTTTAAATTCCCTTTGGGACTGTACAGACTGCCCAAAGAAGGGCCGTCTGGAGCCACCTCCTTTTCTGCCACATCGTCGCCGCAGCAACCACATAAAGCAGTGAAGGTGTGGTGGAAAAAGGAGTGCCAATACCAGGCTCCTTTTTGCATCACAGTTGCAAGGTATGAAGCACCAGCTGGTGCATCTATGACGTCGCAGGTGCAAAGCTCCGTTTAGTTGCTGTGCACCTGTAATGTCATTGCTTCACACACTGTGTGTATGGCGCTGCAGAGCAAAGATGCCCTCATCACATGCTAGGGTTGCGGAGCATCTATTAGCTCCACTCCCTGGCTACCCTAGCTCGTGCCCTAAAGTGCCCATCTGTATCGGGCCACTTACTTTCTCAGTGCAGAGTTTCTCAGATTGAGGCCTCTATGATTGCTTATTTACATGGCAGGGGAAGTTCCCACTTAAGCTGATGGGACGTCTTTTTTTTCCTAAGGCACCAAACAAATGTGGATGCTCTTCTTATTCTGTCTGGAACTAAAGCAGGGATCATAAAGGCATTAAAACTTCATTCCTGGGCCCCAACAAGGAGTGGAGCCCACACACTAGCTACCCACGAACAAAAACCCTGCAATCAAGGATAGGCTATGTGATAAAAGGGTTCATGGAGACTGGGCCCTCATTGTGATTTCAATCCTTCATAATAACCCAATGTTAGGCTGCTAAATACACCACAGCTAGAAGCGAAACATGTAGTACTGCATGCTGAAGCAACTTTCTGCTGTTTAGGAAAAGTCCATTTACACAACAAGTGGTCCCCAGCATATTGTATGGTGCTGTTTTTGATGCATTTGTGGGAATTACTTTCCTACAGCAGAGACTTTTCACTTTTTGTGGGGTAATACAGATACAGAATGTGATACAGAAATACTTGACCACCACCACCAACAATCTCAAACTAAATGAAATGTCACAATAGCACCAGTCTGCATGTACCCTTTTCAGGGCAACCACATGGTCTCCTTTTTCAGGACAAGGCTTACAGTTCAATGTTCTGTCCAGGAGGAATTTGAAAATATCCTCCATTTTGAGCATGCCTAGGGAGCATGAATGTGTATTTATATTAGTATGTTTAGTTTTTATTTGGCAATGTCCTACATTATTTACAAATGCCCTACATTTTGAAGTGCCTTGTCTTCCTCTGTGGTTAGGACATCTCATCATCCTGACCCTTTTTGGCTATAGAGTGTTCCTATCCATACCATACTTACTTGAATCGATTTAATGCGGCCTTGCACACGGATTGCTCATGAAAATGCACTTTGTTTTAATAACTGCTGACCAAGTTTAACTGTGTTAATTTTAAACTGTCTAGATTTAATTCAGTTTTAAGGGGGGTGGTTGGGGTGGGATGTGATCATTGTTTTTACTCTGTATCTTTTTATTTTGCTGTACCCCGCTCCGAGTATTTTATTAGAGGAGTGGGCTATAAATAAACATTATTATTATTATTATTAATTATTATTATTATTCCAACTGAGAAATAAGTTCCACTGAGTTCAATACAGCTTACTACCAGGTAAATGGATTTAGGATAGTTCCTCTCACATTTGTGGCTTAAACCAGGGTAAAATCTATTCTAGCTACCATGTCCATTGGACCTTTGTGTTGTGATCTATATAGTGTCACTAATATTTGTTTAACACAAGAAAACATCCCTAAAATGTATACAATTTAGGCAGAAAAGATGCAGCCACAAATAATCAAAATATCTAAAGAACTAGAGCAGTAGTGGGAAAAGCAACACATGTGGCCACCTAAGGTCATGTTTGAGGATCACAGAGTCCTCTCCAATGCTCACTAAATAAATAAACAAATAAGCAAGATTTTTTTCTTTTTATTTCTTTTCCTTTTTTTGCTCAAAGTGCCACCTCACACCCTTTCAGAGGCATTTACCCAAAGTTCACTTGCTCAGTCTGACTTTGAAATCAATGAGAACTACGTAAGAGACTTTCACACTACATAGTTATAGGACTATGGTTCCACTTTAACTCCCATGCTTGCATTCTATGGAATCCTGGGAGTTGTAGTTTGCTGAAGGACTGAATCTCTCTGGCTAAGAATCCTAAATACCCCTCTTTGAAATACAGATTCCAAGAATCCATAGCATGTTGTCACAGTGGAGTCACAGCAGTATGACTAGTGTGAAAGGACCTCGAGTTTCCTGTTTGATTGATCTATTTGGCTTTTTGTGCTGCCTCAGACAAAACAGCTATGTTTTTTGGAATCCATCCTGAGTTAATATATACAGGACTGATGTGTCAGTAAAATGAACACATGGCAAACACTAGCTGCAGTTGCTTCTTCAGCCCCCACTACAGTTTAGTAAGGACAAAGAGTAATTCTCAACTGCTTTCCCTTCTGCCTAGATGGTGTAGTCAGGGCTCCCTCTTCTGTTTCACAAGCCAGGAAACAAGCTGGATAACTGAATTCCACTTCAGCCTTCTTCTGAATCTTGCCTGCAACATCATGTTTCTCAGTAAACCATTTAGTCTTTTCAATATGCTACAACACTTTTTAGGTGTCTTGCTTTGTTCTGACTGTGAACAGATTAGGTAACCAAATCTGAATAAAAGCCTATTTTCACTTTTATTTCAATATCAGTAAATCCTATTAGAGCCACATGTAAATTCTGCTCAGTGATGCCAGAAAATAAATGGCCTAAAATAAATTGCAGGCAATTTTAAAATTTGGAAAAGAGTCCTTCAGAAATTCCTTTGTGCATATTTAATAAAGGGAATGTGTGTATGCATGTCACACATATGTGAGATGTAACCTCTGCTTCTATTCTTCAGATTAATAAAAGAGAAAACAAGCTTCCTTTATAAACAAAACAAGACTTGTTTTAATCATTCAATGCTTTTATTTTTAAAGGATATTATCTGTTCACTATAGTATAATATTCACTTAGTAATTCATAAATATGGAAGGAGATAAGAAGACATATGCCTAAATCCAGCTGTGAGTTCCAACTGGAGCAGACCTGCTGAATCTCTGGGATCTTGGTAGGTCCATTGCTATGCAAGTTTTGTTGATTCTAAAGAGTTTGTTCTAGCACAGATGAACAATTTAATTAAAGACAAAAGTTTTATAATCTAAAATTAATGAACTGATTTCATGTCCTGTAATCTAACACTACAACCCCACAAATGCCTACACAAAAGTAAGTCTCATAGAATTCCACGACACTAGCATAAGAAACCACAGTCTAGTTTCACTTCTGAGTGCAGCAAATAAACTACCTCCTTCTTGGCCTATACATATCTAGCTTGGATTCTAGACTCCTCCAGTGCACGTGGCTCAACAACAGATGTGACACCTGGAAGATGCTGGGTTCAAAAACCTGAATAAGTATTTTCCATCCTGCTCCCATTCTAAAGATTGGTGGTTATGACACCAGTTTTGATGATCAGAAGATTGGTAGTTCACAGCCCGAGTGCTGCATGATGGGGTGACCTCCCATCACTAGTCCCAACTTCTGCCAACCTAGCAGTTCAAAAGCATGCAAATAGAAGTAGATATATAGGTACCACTTCTCAGTGGGAAAGTAACAGCATTCTCTGCAGTCATGCTGGCCACATGACCACCATATTTGGACCATGCTGGCTCTTCAGTTTAGAAACTGAGATGATCACCACCCCCTACAATTGGTTATGACTAGACAGTCATGTCAGGGCACTACCTTTACCTTTACCTTTATCCTGCTGTAGGTTCCAAGTGATTGCAAAAAGTATCTGCCTTCTGTATGATATACTGTTTTATAATACTGGTTGAAGATGTTGGGAGTTGTAGTCCAACATGTGAAAAGTGTTAGGCCAAACAAGACATATTCATAGTCTGGCTGAATCAGACAGATTCATAGTCTGACTTATTATAAAGACAGCTTCCTATACTGCTATGTACATCTCTGTGCAGATTCTGAAGTTCATTCTGGATGACAAGATGTCATAGTCTGACACAGCCAGTTATTTAGTCTCCCTGGACTAGTTTTATCTTCTTTGTCTATGGCAATTTAATCCCCCTCCCCATTCCTTCCTTCCTGATGACTTTTCCTTTATCTATTCAAAATGCTTTCTGTCATAGAAGTCAGAATACCTTGTTGTGTATTTGTACATGGATTTTTTCTCTTCAAAAAAAATCTGCCCTTCTGTATGTATCAGCACTTATTTCTGAAAGATCAGTTCCTTCGTTTGCCCTCATCCTTAGCTTTTCCTATCTTTATTTCCTACCTTCTTTCATTTCTTTAGATCTGCATTATCTACAAATTCCCTAGAGCAAGAATATCAGCAGGATGGGGGGTGGTGAGCCAAGGGCTGAGAGTTGTCCTATGGATCAAGTCTGCCAAGAGGCTATTTACAGTTTTGAGACCCCAGTTTCAGACTGACAACCCTTCCATAGGTCAAGTGCTGGCATGGCTTACTGTACAATTGATGGCACCACGTCTCTTTGTATTGTGTGTTTATCTTGCTATGACAATCTCTTAAGGCATATGTGAACAGTTAACTGTGAAGTTTGAAAGGCTTTCATGCAGTGTAATGCTAAGTGAAACAAAGATAAAAGTCAGAAGTTCCACCTCTCTCTCTTTATCATCACTTATAATCTTGTAATTCCATGAAAATTTGTGATTTAAAAACCCATCCTGAATATTGATGGCGGGTGGGGGAGACAAATATATCAAAGGACTATGAGCAAAGACAGATATTAGAAATTATCACTGTTTCATGTGTCTAAACTTTCAGTATTCACAACCAAGTACAAGTGTCCTGCTACAAGTTTATTGTGCCACTGGTGTCATATTTCATTGTAGATATAAAACCTAATCAATAAGGCTCATGTTTGTTCAACGACGGGCTGTGCTTTTATTAGCAGAAGTTGTGACATTACATATCTTGATATTTAGCTGTTGAATTTCATCTCACTTCATTGTTTTTTCTTGCTTTGAGTTTGCTATTTTTTTATTTCACTGTAGGAAGGAAAAATAGTTTGCATTTCTGCCCTGCAATTCTAAATAGGCTTATGAGAATATAAGTAGAAATGCTTTCCGTCAGGAATACATAGGATACATAGTCAAATTCTATACCAGTCTCCTTAAAAAATAAACTCAATTTAAATTTATACCACAGCTAGAGGCTGGAAAAATGACATTTTGGATTGCATCTCCCCAGAATTCCCCAGACAGTTTGGCCATTGTTCATGCTGGTTAGATAACTGTGGAAGAGGTGGTCCAAAAAAGTCACTTTTCCAAATTCTGACCACAGTGCTTGATGGTAGATGTTGGATTTTGAGATGCAATCTGTGCAGAAGCTGGAAGCATGTAATTATCTGTAATTATCTGTGGCAATCAGTGGGTTTCCATTACAGAATGTCTGTTGTTGTTTTGATTGTGTACTTTCAAATTGCCTCCAACATATGGTGACCCCATAATGGGGTTTCCCTGGGAAGATTTGTTCAGAGGGGGTTGATTTTGCTTTCCTCTGAGGCTGATAGAGTGTGATTTGCCCAATGTCACTCAGTAGGTTCCTATGGCTGAATGGGATTCAATCCCTGGTTTCCAAAGTCATAGTTCAACACTCAAACCACCACTGCATGATGGCTCTGTAGGACTACAGTCTTAATAATAAAAACAATGGAGTAGGCAGTTGATGAGGCATCAACTTTTATGGGGAACAGTATGCACAAACAGAGGTAATCTCATGAACATCCACAACTAATTCCTTCAAAGTTCCACTTGACTAGATCCCATAGAGGCCTGGGAGCAGGCCACATCATTAGCAGGTAAACGCATTACAGCAGTACATGGCATATTGGCATCACAGCACTGACAGCAAGCCTGCTGTACTTCATGCTGCCATATGTGACCTAGCATCATACCATTGTGGTAAATCCACATTTTTGCCTGTTGCAAATAATCCATTAATGGCTACCTTTCGCACTTCAAAACAGTAGGTTTTTGGGTGTGGGATTCTGATCCCGCTTTCTTCCATGAGAATCCCACGACTGGGTGGGATGTGGGCAAGTTAGGGGTGGACTAGCTAGTACCTCCCTTGAAATTTCCCAGGAGATTTGAGTTGGTGATACACAGGTACCTTCTAGTGATTGTTCCAGGAAGATCATATCTGTATGTTTAAGCTCTCACAATGGTGCAATACTATAACTCTGTAATGTCACAACACCAAAGCACTCCCTGAAATACTTGAGTATGCCCTGTAAATTTTTTTACAAAAGGAGTTCGCAGAGGCATTCAAATGAAAAGGTGAGGACAAATTGTTTCATCTACACATGAAATAAAGAAATGGTGGGGGCAGCATGGCCACCTTCTTTTCCAGCATACAAACAAAAACAAAAGGGGGAGGCAATCTTGAAGCTTAGGGGTAGGATCAGGTGGAGGCTGTGATGTTGCACTGTGCCTGTACTGCAGAAGAAAAATCTGTGTGTGGAGTGTTTTAATTGCAAGGTTCTGAAGAAATTAAGCAAGGTGCAGTATAATTTGTTTCTATCCCATGCATCTTTGCAGCAGATCTGGAGCAGATCAACACACCATAAAGGTAAAGTGCAGTAAAGCTCTTAATGACAGCTGCATGTCTTCACTCACTAGCTATTAACGTGCACCTTTGCAGACTTCCTGTGTTTGTTTTTACCACACCCTCTCTCTTTCTAAATCATGTAGCCTACACTCTCCCTTCTCCTAAATTAGACCACACATTTTTAAACTGTAAACAAGTGATTTGTAATTAAAGCTACTTTTAAATGTTTTACAAACAAGACTAATCCTGTTTTTCTGCTAGCCATGATTTTCTGCTAGCTTCTGCCTTGCCCATTTGATTACTTGGCTTGAGAGATCTAGTGCTGTCTCTCACATTTGCTAACACAGGGCCTGGTACCATTCACATGTGCTTATGAAATGACCCAGGTGGGCCTTTAAAAATCCTTTTGTCAATGAGAAGAATGCTGAGTGGCTGCAGAGAGGGAGTGTGACTTGAATCCCCTACCCTCTCAGATACATTAGTGAATGAGTGAGGTGAAAATAGATTCCTTTGTTTGCTACAGCCTTGAATTCCACAGAAGGAGCAACCTAAAATGATGAAGGAATGTGCAGGACCATATCTGGCACACCTCAGGAACTTCAACCAAGCATCTTCAGCAGTAGAGTGTTCACGTCAGCACTAACCATTATTGCAACTTCATTCTGCTTTAGCCAGACTTCACTTAGTTTCAGTGGGGATTGGAACATGTTCAGAGGAGAAGTGGGTATGTTTAGCCTGTAGAAGAGGGGCGATATGATAGCCATCTTCAAATAGGGAGATATTGAAAGCACAATTTCAAACAGTTCCAATGAGGAAGAAAAATGGAAGATGTCTCAAGAAGCCAGGATGGATGACTAAGGAACTTTCAAATGAGCTAAGTTTTAAACGGAACATGTATAAGAAATGGAAAAATGGAGAAATCACAAAAGAGGAATTCAAACAAATAGCCAGCACATGTAGGGGTAAAGTCAGAAAAGCTAAAGCGCAGAATGAACTCAGGCTTGCTAGAGAGGTTAAGAACAATAAAAAGGGCTTTTTTGGATATGTCCACAGCAAAAGGAAGAAGAAGGAAACAGTGGGGCCACTGCGTGCAGAAGATGGCAAAATGCTAACAGGGGACAGAGAAAAGGCAGAATTACTCAACACCTTCTTTGCTTCAGTCTTCTCAGAAAAGGCAAAGGGTGCTCAACCTAAGGATAATGGAGACAGAATAGAGGATATTCAGCACAGAATAAGTAAAGAGGTAGTACAGGAATACCTGGTTAACCTAAATGAATATAAATCTCCAGGACCAGATGAACTACATCCTAGAGTATTAAAAGAACTGGCAAATGTAATATCAGAGCCATTGGCAATAATCTTTGAGAACTCCTGGAGAACAGGAGAAGTCCCAGCAGACTGGAGGAGGGCAAACGTTGTCCCCATCTTCAAAAAGGGAAAAAAAGAGGATCCCAACAATTATCGTCCAGTTAGTCTGACATCAATTCCAGGAAAGGTTCTAGAGCAGATCATTAAGCAGAGAGTCTGTGAACACTTAGAGGCCAATGCCATAATCACAAAAAGCCAACATGGGTTTCAGAGAAACAAGTCATGCCAAACGAACCTGATCTCTTTTTTTTGATAAAATTACCAGCTTGGTAGATGAAGGGAATGCTGTGGATATATTATACCTCGATTTCAGTAAGGCCTTTGACAAGGTTCCCCATGACATTCTTGCAAACAAGCTTGCAAAATGTGGGATAGACAAGTTAACTGTTACATGGATTTGTAATTGGTTGAGTGGCCGAACTCAAAGGGTGCTCAACAATGGCTCCTTTTCATCCTGGAGAGAAGTGACCAGTGGGGTCCCACAGGGCTCTGTCCTGGGCCCAGTGCTATTCAACATCTTTATTAACGATTTGGATGACAGAATTGGGGGCATACTTATCAAATTTGCAGATGACACCAAACTGGGAGGAGTAGCTAATACCCCGGAGGACAGGATCAAAATTCAAAATGACCTGAATAGACTAGAAAGCTGGGCCAGTGCTAACAAAATGAAATTCAATGCGGAGAAATGTAAGGTTCTGCACTTAGGGCGGAAAAATGAAATGCACAGATATAGGATGGGGGACACCTGGCTGAATGAGACCACATGTGAAAGGGATGTAGGAGTCCAAGTAGACCATAAGCTGAACATGAGTCAACAGTGTGATGTGGCAGCTAAAAAACCCAATGCAATTTTAGGCTGCATCAATAGAAGTATAGTTTCTAGATCAAGGGAAGTTATAGTGCCACTCTATTCTGCTTTGGTCAGGCCCCACCTGGAATACTGTGTCCAGTTCTGGGCACCACAATTCAAAAAAGATGTGGAGAAACTGGAGCATGTCCAAAGGAAGGCAACTAAGATGGTGAAGGGTCTGGAAACCTTGCCCTATGAAGAACGCCTTAGGGAGCTGGGGATGTTTAGCCTGGAGAAGAGAAGGTTAAGAGGTGATATGATAGCCCTGTTTAAATATTTGAAGAGATGTCATATTGAGGAGGGAGCAAGCTTGTTTTCTGCTGCTGCAGAGACTAGAACGCGAAACAATGGATGCAAGCTGCAGGAAAAGAGATTCCACCTCAACATTAGGAGGAACTTCCTGACAGTAAGGGCTGTTCGACAGTGGAACACACTCCCTCGGAGTGTAGTGGAGTCTCCTTCCTTAGGGGTCTTTAAGCAGAGGCTGGATGGCCATCTGTCAGGGATGCTTTGACTTGGAGTTCCTGCATGGCAGGGGGTTGGACTGGATGGCCCTTGTGGTCTCTTCCAACTCTATGATTCTATGATTCTATGATTCTATGAAATATCTTCAGGTTTGTCACATGGAAGAAGAAGTGAGCTTGTTCTCTGCTTCCCCCAGAGGGTAGAACTTGAATCAATGAATGCAAAATACAAGAAAAGATATTCTGATTAATATTAGGAAGAACTTCCAGGTGGTAAGAGCTGTCCAACAGTGGAATAACTTGCCTCAGAGGATTGTAGACTCTTTTTCACTTGAGGTTTTTAAACAGAGTTTTGATTACTCAGGTTGCATCTACACTGCAAAATTAATCCAGTTTTATAACACTTCCAATGCCCAATGCTAAGTTTTGTGAGATATTTAGCCTTCTCTGTCAGAGAGCTCTGGTGCCACAACAAACTACACATTCTAGGATTTCATAGATGAAGCCATGCCATAAATAGTAGTATAGCTGTGCATTTTGACACTGGCAGTTAGTAGCACAAATTGCCCTTCCAACTTTGTAAGTGTATGGGACTGGAGACTGGCATTTTCCCCAGCCTGGGCTGTGATGTTCCACTCTACAAGCACTAGGTTAGACCACTGTCCTGATTCAGAATGAAATATCAGAATGAAATATACCATGATTGAACTGGACTCTTTTTTTTTTTAAGTAATTCAGTTGAGTTGAAATGCAAACTATACCACAGCAATCCATTTTCATTCCTTGGAAAACATATATACAGGTGCAGACTTAAGGATGCATCTACTGAAAATCACTTTGGGACAGGCAGCTATGGTCAATGCAAGAGCAAACGTTTGTCTCTGCATCTTCAATACAGGTTGTTCCATGTCACTTCTGGCCACAACATTAGCCAAAATTTACCACTAGAAGTTTCTTCCAGTTGCAGTTTCTGGATTTGTTTAGTGAGTTGGGTTTGAATTAAATCCTTCACTAGTGTGTGACTATTTTGGGGTGAAAATGCACTTTTTAAACAAAAATCCTGAATCCTGGGAAAATTTTGGGACTTCTGAAAAGCCCCCAATGGTTTATTTGTTCTTACTGAAAGAGCAGACTTTCAGTAGAAATTCCTTTGTATTGCTGTTATATGAAGATCCAGCCTTTTTTATCATATCCTTTGAGGGCTGACCCTTGCTCACATATACAACAGTTTAACACTGTGGAATCTTAAAGGAGATTTATTTCAATTTTTCAATCTCTCTAACTGTATCGTCTGCATTACTAGGTTAAAGGTGGCACATGAAGCAGCGTTTATTAGCACATATACAATGAATACAATGCTAAGGGCTTCTTTTATAAGAAATTTCTGTATTCAAGAAACAGGTTAAAAATGTCCCTGAAGCTTACCAGTGCAATTTTGCCTGACCTTTGTAAGCCTTTTCTGATGAGATAGTGACATTCACTGGTCCCTTAAGAAATGACTTGAAGGAGGAAGCATTCCAAAGTAGAGGTAAAAAGGAGGGCGGAAAGATTATATGCTGCTAAAGCATAAAGTAGCAGTTTTGGAGCAAAATTATATTTTAAAAGCCACCAAATCCACAGGTATATCACATTTGTGGAAATGTGTGTGGGAGAAACAGCCCATTTTAATGTCAGAGTTTGAACCAATTGTCTGCAGAGCTAAAGATATGAACTCCTATTATAACTAATTTGTCAGTCCCTCAGTCCCAAAGCTGTAATAAAAGAGATATGTTATATCTATAATGTTTGGTCACAAAGTGTGAATTGTGTTTTTTCCTTACCCAACCCAAGATTTGTGAGCCATTCTGCTGAAGACTATTTGGTGGCATTAGTTGAGCTACCAATAATAACTGTTATTATCATCTATTATATATGTAATACATGGACTTTTATAGAGGACAGGACTTTGCCATCTTGTTGCTTTCAATCTAAAATATGACACCAGGCTAACAAAGGTGGAAGAAAAATGATGCAAAGATAAAGATACAAACAATGGCTGATTATTTTCTGCACTTATTTTCTGAATACGCTTTAAAATTCTGTTATGTCATAGGGAAGACCCAGCTGGCATGGCTCTGTGCATTCATGAGCAATTGCTTTTGGCCAGAACTTGGAAAAGTTACTTTGCTAAGTTCTGATTTTGACAGCAGTGGTCAACATTCCCCATAGTCTTACCTAAGCAGAAAAGTGTCTATATACCATGCATTCTGTTCTGTTAAAAAAAGGGAGGGGGTAACAAGACCAAAAAAAACCTACCACCTTCAGGAAACAGAGTATTTTTATATCGTTTTTAATTGATGTTTTTAATTGGTTTTATTGTGATGTATTTAAAAATGTTTTTATTTGTGAGCTGCCTTGGGTCCCTTTCTGGGACCTGAATATAATCAATGCAGTGGTGTATCCACACAGAATTTTAATCTAAATTTTAACAGAATTACTGAAGTCTTGAAATAGATGGGGAAAAAGCCCATTTCTGGGTGGCTTGGGTTCATGGCAATTACATGATGCATGCCCCCAAGCCACGTGGGGGCCACCCACAAGCCATACCAACCTGGAAAGCCTGCCCTAAGAAGGATCAGGAAAAACACACTCCTTTTTAGAGGCCACTTGGGAACCGTGGCAGTTGGGCAGATTGGGGCCGTGCATGTGCAGTTGTCGCAGGTGTGATAGAATACTTAAATGTTCAAGATATCCTTAAATTAACAGAAGTACAAAGGAAAGATTTAAATAAGTTAGTAATACTAGATGAACTATTGGATGCAATAAGAAGACATGAATCTGGAAAGTTACCAGGTCTGGATGGTTTTAAAGTGAAGTATTATAAAATATTTATGAAACAATTGCTAATACTGTTACAAAGTACTATGAATGAGATATTGGTGGGTAATATGCCAGAAACCTAGATACAAGCTAACATATCAATAACACCAAAAGAAAACAAAGATTTATTGGAACATAAATCTGAAAACAAAGAAATTATAGGCCCATATCATTATTAAATTGTGACTATAAATTATTGGCATCTATTTTGGCTGAAATAGTATTTGGATACATGAAGGTCAATGTGGTTTTTTGCCAAATAGAATGCTTAAAGATAATATTTGGAATATATTAAATTTGATAGAATATCATGAAAAGAATAGTATTAATATTTATTGATGCTGAAAAAGCATTTGATAATATTGATTGGGAATTTATGTTTGCTGTTATGGAGAAATTAGAAATGGGTGATCACTTTAGAAAATCGATAACTATTATATAAATAAGGACCAGGAAGCCAGTATTTTGATTAATGGGGGAAAACAGAGCCTTGTAAAATTAATAAGAAAGTAAGGCTTTTGTTGCCTCTTCTTTTTTTATAGCAATAGCAAGTACATTTCTATATCACATATCAGTGCTCTCAGGCGTTCCCTAAGCAGTTTACAATGTGTAAACTAATTGCTCCCAACAAGCAGGGTATTCATTTTCGGGACCTCAGAAGGATGCCAGGCTGAGTCAACCCTGAGCCCCTGGCTGGTATTGAACTCACAACCTTGTGGTTTATGACTAAGTGGCCGCAGTTCAGGCATTTAACCACTGTGCTACCAGGGCTCTTTTTAATATAACAATGGAAATATTACTTAAGAATATTAGATTAAATAATTCAATTGAAGAAGTGAGAATTAAAGGCATGATATACAAATTAAGGGCCTTTGCAGATGATTTGGCTATAACTTTAGCAAATCCAATAGAATACATAGATCACTTATTGAAAAGACTTAAACAATATGGCAAGGTATCAGGATTTCATCAGTAATGTTAAGTATGACTCTATCTGATAACAAAAAATGAGAGTTGGTATCTAAAATGAGTTTCCAGATGCAAAAAAAGGTGAAATATTTAGAGGTAATGTTGTCAATGAAAAATACTGAATTGTTCAAAAACAACTATTGGGTGATTTGGCAAAAAATAAAAAAAAATTTAAAAAGTGGGATAAATTAGGATTATCATCAATGGGCAGGGTTTCAACAATTAAAATGAATTTATTACCGAAAATGATATTTTTGTTCCAAAACCTTCCAATTATTACAAACAATACCGTTTTTATCAATTGGCATAAGGATATTTCTAACTTCATTTGGAAGGTCAAAAGAGAGAGAGAGAGAGAGAGAGAGAGAGAGTTAAAATGAAAGTAATGTAAGATATGATATCCAGAGGTGGTATGGCCCTCCCAAATTTTAAAGTATATTAACACACTTGTATTATGAATTGGGTTATGGAATAGATAAAGTTGGAGAGAAGAAGCTCTTTACATTTGGAGAGTGCAGGCTTAAGATACAGATTGCATAGTTATATGTTCTATAATAAATTGAAAATAAACAGAGAATTCAACAACCATAATTATAAGGAAACTTTACTTAAAGTTTGGATGAAGTCAAAACCAATAAATTTGTCACACATCATTTCCATACTGATCTGGGCATGGGCTGGAATGGGCACAGAACAGGCAAGAACAGGTGTTGCTGCTGATGCCACCAGGAGTCCCCAAGCTGTTCTCCATCTGTGCTATGGCTGCTGATTTTGAAGGCATCGGTGGCGTTCTCCTATGTGGTAACACCCGTTCTCGCCAGTTTGTTGATCCTAGCCCATTCTCAGATTGGTCTGGAAATGGCATGCAATAAACTTACAAAATGGTATGCTAAGTTTCCAATGTCGGTATTTACAAATGAGGCATCGTTTCAAAGCAAAGAGTTGCACAATCAGAGATGAGTTACATATGCAGAGTTAACAAAAGTAGAACAAAACCAGTGGAAAATGAAAACAGAGGAGGAATTGTTAGATGAAGGCTATACATTCGATTGGTTTTTATATTGTCAAATAAAGGAAAGATTTAATTTGGACATGAAATTATTTGGCACTGGGAAAGTCAACCCTGTCATTGAAAAAAATAAATTTTCAAGAAGACAACCAGCAGACTACAAAACTGTATAAATTGTTACTGAAATATAAAATGGAGGATGAAACAATAAAATAATGGTCCATAGATTTGATTCAAAATAAAGAGTTGGAACAATGGAAGAAAAAATGGAATAAGAGAATAAAATATACATTGAACTATGATATAACCTAGTTTGGCAATAGTGTTTAGCATCTTGGATAGCTCCTTTAAAGTTCTAGCAAGATGCCAGAGCAGATTCACCTCACTTTCAATTAATAATAATAATAATAATAATAATAATAATAAGTTTTATTTCTAGCCCACCCCTCTGAACGAGCAATTGGGGCGGGGTACAAAAGAAAGTTTCACTGGGTGAAAGCAAATTTACCCATAATTTGTTGTTATGTGGCTTCAAATTGCCTCTGAGTTATAACAATCATATCCTTGAACTTTCTTGGCAAGATTTATTCAGAGAAGGTTTACCATCACATTCTCTTAGGCTGTGAAAGTATGATTTGTTCAGTGTCATCCAGTAGGTTTCCATGGTTGAAGAGGGATGGAAATCCTGGTTTTCCAGAGGTCTAGTCTAACACTCAAACTTCTGCACCACCTTGTTTCTATACCATAGTTATACATGTTTTATTAACATCCATACTCAGTGATTGCAATGTGAACTGTTCTAGGTTTGCATTCAGCTACAGCCTAAAAACCCTGAAGGTACCAGTTCCCACCTGATCTTGGAAGCTAAATGGGGTCAGATCTGGTTAGCATTTGAATGGATACCAGGTGGTTTAGGCACCAGAGAAAGGAACTGGCAAAACCAACTCTGAGGATTTCTTTTCTAAGAAAACCTAATGAAATTCATTGGATCACCAAAAGTCAACAGGCGACTTGAAGGCACATGCACACAGAAAAGACCATTTGAAAATTGCATTTGACTGAGACACAACATCATGACTGCTGTCTGAAGCCAACAATAGGGAACACCTGGTAAATTCTCTGAAATTAACATCATTGTCTTCCAGTTTGTTTCTGGTCACAATTCAGTGTACCTGTAAAGCTCTAAAAAAGTGCCACTGAAAGTGATTGTCTGTGGTGCCTTTAGGGTATTTAGGCAGTAGTTCAGGGCAAACATAGCACTTGTTCACATTGCAGCCACTGAGTCAGGATGTTAACTGGCTGCAATCCAGTATGGCTCAGTGTAGCATAGTAGTTGATACAGAACTATGCTAGTCTGAGCCATGTACCTTCCCACCCACACTTACAGTACAGCCTCTGAAGCCCCTCTAAACAGCCATTCCATGCCTAACAGTGAATGGACAGGATCAGAGGAGCATGTCTCTCTCAGGCTTTTCTTCGCTAACGAAGATTCAGGAAGGACTCATCCCACGCTTTCTACAAGTATGTGGATGACTAAAAAGGCCAATCCAAGATAAACAAGTCCAGTTACAGAAAGCACAGCAGAAAGTCTCCTTGGGTGATGTTTCCAAGCTGTGGTTCTTTCTGCATTGTCGTTTCTCTTCAAGACTCGTTCGGCGTGAGTTCTCGAAAGAGGCTGCAGCATTGTGGATAGTGCATCTCCCTGCCTCCCAATGTGAAGCCAGGGCAGACCATTGTTGGTGATCAATTTGGCCGAGCTTGAAATGTTGTTTCAGGGAGTCCTTGTATCTCTTCTTTGGGCACCCCTCTTACGCTGACCCGTGGCTCACCATAGAGTATTACTTTTGGGAGGTGGCGGTCTTCCATCCTAGAAACGTGACCTGCCCAGGACAACTGCATTTTCAATAGCATGGCCTCAATGCTGGTGATCCCTGCTTGCTCAAAGGCAGCAACATTCGTCACATAGTTAGTCCAGTGTATATTTAGGATTGTGCATAGATAGTGCTGATGAGTGCGTTCAGGGAGTCATAGATGTTGGTAATAGGTGACCCATGTTTCAGACCCACAGAGGAGAATGGACAGTACAATGGCTCTGTACACACTGATTTTTGTGCTTCACCTTAGCTGTTAGTTACTCCAGACTCTTTTGTGAAGCCTCTCGAATGCACTATATGCCTTTGCTAATCTGTGATCGATCTCTTTATCAATCTGAGGAGATGATAATTCCCAGGTAGGTGAACTGCTGGACTGACTTAAGCACAGATTTGCCTATGGTGACACGGGGGTGATAGTGCTCTTCCTGTGATGCAGGCTGGTAGAGAACTTCTGTTTTTTTCAGGCTGACATCTAGCCCAAACAGCTCTGCAGCTGTTGCAGAGGAGGATGTTAGGTGCTGCAGAACTGCTTCTGTATGGGCAACAAGGGCAGAGTCTTTGTGAGAGCCCTCAGACGGCTTAAGTTAAACAAACTATCATCAGTACGGTAATGTATATAGATGCTGTCTTCTTCTTCAAGATCTGCCATAGCCCTTTGGAGCATCATGCTGTAGAAGATTGCAAATAGACTAGTGAGATAGAGAAGCATGTAGTGAGTGAAATGACTGCATTAGCACTAGATCTTCTGAGGTCCTCCAGAGTATCAGTGTCGCTGTAAATCAATTCACCCCTGCCTATCTTGCTCACTTCCCACTAGGCATGGCATTTCTGTGTGTATGCAGGGGGCTTCAGAGGAAGGGAAGAAAGGGAATACCAATCTCCGCAGCATCTGAAAAAGAACATACACAGACACAAGGGAAACTTAACACATGCATATTCAACTAACAGAATGCCAATCATTGGCTAATGATCCATGGCAAGTTTCAAGAAAAAAAACCCAAACATTATAGTCAATGGGCACAAATATGCTGCTCATCAATGGCACATTAAGGAAAAATATGTGTTGGTCAACCAAATCAGATAGCTTAAGAAGCACTGCTCTAAAAGACTAAAAGAGATGGGTACCAGAAGGATCATCTTCTTCCTCTCCAGATAACATCATTTTCATCAGAGGGGAGGCTTAAACATGTTCCAACTTCCAGGCAACTAGGAGCTGGGCCTGCCTCTTCTCTCCCTCAAAAGCCGGAGGATGGCAGTTGGCATGGAGGGAGGGCTCGCTTCCTTCAAGCAAGCCCTGATGGAGCTGGGCCTGCCTCTTCTCTCCCTCAAAAGCCGGAGGATGGCAGTTGGCATGGAGGGAGGGCTCTCTTCCTTCAAGCAAGCCCCGATGGAGCTGATGTACAGTATAAACAGTTCAGTCCTCTGAAAATTTAAAGAAATCACAGAAAATTTAAAGAAATCACAGAAAATTTAAAGAAATCACAGCAACCGTGATGTTGGATAATCCGGAACATTCGATAACTGAAGGTTGGATAATTGAGACTCTACTGTATATAGATAGACAGACAGACAGACAGACAGATAGATTTGAGTGAGTAACAAATAGAATATAATAGTTCAATTACAAAGAAAAAGCCTAAGCTTCCACTCCCCTAGTTACTTAAAATATAAGAATTTTTCATTTGTATACATCTACAAAAACTCAAAACATTCCTCCATGTTTCCTTAATAGCTTGATATGCCTTCTCTTTTTGCTTGACTTCATTACATGGTTTGTACTCTTAAAGTTTTATCTAGTTTTACTTTTTATTTTTAAAGTATATTTCAGTACAAAAATTTCAAATAGCTAAATATTCAACTTCTTAAAGACGTATGAGTGAACTAAATTAAAGGAACAAGAACTCCACTGTAAATACTGGGTCAAAGGAAAGAGATGGCCCAAGACATTTTGTTGCCTGAGGCAGATCAGCAAGTAGTGCTCCTCCTGCTAAACTCAAGCTATTTGAGTTATTTTTGACCTGACACAGAAAAACTTTGTTTCCTGGCAGAAAAATACAATAACAATATATTAAATAACTAATAATTTGTTGACCTTTTCCCGACACCCAAAGGTTTCTGCTTGAGATGACTGTATCACTGTGCTTAGTGTTTTTATGGCTAGCCCTACTAAAGGAGGAGGAAGACGGCTGAACTAGGAAATTTAAGGAAATTTAAAAACCACAGTCAATGAGTGCAGCGCCTTAAAAAGAAAAAGGTGGGGGGGAAGAATGCTGCCCTTTAGCTGTTTAGATAAAGCTTTGTTCTACATTGGTAAAGGCAGGCTATGGTTGTCTTTAAAGTTCATGGGGAGGGGGGGGGGGATAGACCATCATACTCATCAAAAAGGAAGCTTGGCTTTTCAGTTTCAGATCTGACCTCTGTAAAAGACTGAGGAGGGAAGAGCAAGCGATCTCCAGCACAAATCATCACACAGAATCACAACAGAGGCTTTGACACTTTGTAGCATGACACACAGCAAGAGTGCTATGAAAGGATAAAACACCTGCAGTATCTTGGGTTATTTTTCTTCCAAGACAACAAGGGCAGCTCTCAGGGCTTGGCGAGCCTTTCATTTTTCTTTTCTTCTCTTTACCCTTGTAACTACATTGGTATTGCAACCAAAGATGAGTCAAATGGCATAGAGAACAGCAAGACACCCCCTTTTTAATCCCAAGCTAAAAGAGTTGTTAGATGATTGCTGGTTTTTAGGCAGCATGAAAGAGCTTCTAACAGCAGGTCTGCTCAATTCCACTATAACTTAAAGCAAGTTATAGTTTTCCTACCAATGGCCTAGAAGAACTTGCTATTTGCTGGATTGCTCCCCCCCCCCCCCCCATCAAAAGAGGCACAGGATAGGAAGCTGATTGTTCTCACATGGAGAATCCTAGAAATCCATTTAGAGGAGAGTCTCCTATAAACATCTAGACATATTTGTCATATGATGAGAGTAAAACAACTGGTCTTTGCATGCTGATTTAACTCTTTTACTGAACTTCTGAATAAGGCTTCTCTCTTCTATATTTTCACCTATTTAATGAGGAAGTAAATCATCTGCAGATATAAGGAACAAAGGAATGGCAGCAGGGGTGTTGGTAATCACAATTCATTTGCATTATAATTTTTTTTAAAAAAAAAAAAACAACCCCAAACTTGAGTCTGTTTCTCAATGTTACTATAAAAATGATCTAGAAAAAGAAATGAATCACTGCTCCCTGAACTGAAATATTGAATAAAGGAAAACTTTTCCATTCACATGCATTCCTAGTTCACACTACAGATGGAATATGGCATATGGGGTTGACAGACCATGGCATGGTAAGAATTTTTCCCCCAGTAAATTCTGCACTTCCCATTTAGTACCTGAACACAAATACCAGATGCCTATAAGAAAGTATAAGAAAATTTACAAGAAGCCTATTGGTAAAGAACTAAAGATCTATTCTGAATTATGGAACCTCCACCCCAAGTACAAAAATATAGGAAAAATATTTCTGTCTAGTGCTGTTTTCTAAACTGAGGCATTATACCTCTTGTTCCTATTCTTAAGTGCATTCTTCTGTTGTGATATTTGTATTTTAACACCCACTCACTGTATACTCAGTGATTCTGTACTTAATGATCCTATCTGATACTTGCTACAGCCAGGAGCATTTCTAATGAGAATAAGTGTTGGTCTATCTTTTCATAGATCTCAAGAATCAGTGAGTGCTTGACGAGATATGCCACGTCAAACTGATTACCCATACATTCTAGCTTCATGTCAAAATCTACAGAAAACTGAGCTATAGCCACTGTACCTGTTGCTACATCTAGAAATTATGTCTATCACCAAATAATATGTCATTGAAGCTGACAGTGTCATAAATGTGAATAGTGAACTCAGTTCTTCTTGTGCCATATGTTGCCAAAACATTACCACACTCACACAAGACCAACTCTATGATTCTATGAAAACATTAGCTTTGGTCTGCAAAAAGGTTTGTTGGAAGTGTTCAGTGTTAAAACCAGGGGGAAATAGGGATCCAAATCAATCCAGCTACCATTGAGCCTAGTCAGAAAAGCAGAGAAGACTGATTGTTTGGAGGGAACAGTGTAGAAAAAAGCAAGGATCCTCTGAGTCACCTGGCTCTCTGTTTGCATGGCTCCTGGATACCAAATTCTCCTGGTGCACCGGCAGCTCCCTTTCACAGTTTTCATGGCTCTCCTATATCAGCAAAGGTGCTAGCCATCAAGGGCAGGCCTGGTTGGCTGCTACTGTTGGTGGACCCAGACAGGAAAGTTCTCCATTTGATCTTCCAGGGAGCAGAAAATATTCCCCTGGTGTTTCAGCTGGACTCTGGTCTTCTACATATCTTCTCTGCCTTGGCTCTGGCATGGTTTATGGTTGGACAAAGGTGCTAGCCATCAAGGGCAGGCCTGGTTGGCTGCTACTGTTGGTGGACCCAGACAGGAAAGTTCTCCATTTGATCTTCCAGGGAGCAGAAAATATTCCCCTGGTGTTTCATGCTCAGCTGGACTCTGGTCTTCTACATATCTTCTCTGCCTTGGCTCTGGCATGGTTTATGGTTGAACAAGATCACACCCAGCTCAGGAGTAATGGTATCAGCCTCACTCTAGAGTCGCACATATATCACTCAGTTCTCCATTTAGAAAACTATTTTCTCTCATTCTATGTTGCTTCCCAACAATTGACGTTGGAGTTTCAGACTCAGTAGGCTGGCAAGGAGGTTTTCCAGTATCATAGAATCATAGAATCATAGAAATTTAGAGTTGGAAGAGGGCCATCCAGTCCAACCCCCTGCCGTGCAGGAACTCCCAATCAAAGCATCTCTGACAGATGGCCATCCAGCCTCTGCTTAAAAACCTCCAAGGAAGGAGACTCCACTACCCTCCGAGGGAGTGTGTTCCACTGTCGAACAGCCCTTACTGTCAGGAAGTTCTTCCTAAGTTACCTTGTCTAGTCCACATTTTACAAGCTTGTTTGCAAGAATGTCATGGGGAACCTTGTCAAATGCCTTACTGAAGTAAAGATATACTATACCCACAGCATTCCCTTCATCTACCAAGCTGGTAATTTTATCAAAAAAAGAGATCAGATTTGTCTGGCATGACTTGTTTCTCTGAAACTCATGTTGGCTTTTTGTGATTATGGAATTATCTTCCAGATATTCACAGACTCTCTGTTTAATGATCTGCTCCAGAATCTTTCCTGGTATTGATGTCAGACTAATCGGACGATAATTGTTGGGACCCTCTTTTTTCCCCTTTTTGAAGATGGGGACAACATTTTCCCTCCTCCAGTCTGCAGGGACTTCTCCTGTTCTCCAGGAGTTCTCAAAGATTATTGCCATTGGTTCCGATATTACATTTCCAGTTCTTTTAATACCCTTGGATGTAGTTCATCTGGTCCTGAAGACTTATATTCATTTAGATTAACCAGGTATTCCTGTACTATCTCTTTACTTATTCTGTGCTGAAATTCCCCTATTCTATCCTCTGCCCCATTATCCTTAGGTTGGGCACCCTTTGCCTTTCCTGAGAAGACTGAAGCAAAGAAGGTGTTGAGCAATTCTGCCTTTTCTTTGTCTCCTGTGAGCATTTTGCCATCTTCTGCAAGCAGTGGCCCAAACGTTTCCTTCTTCTTCCTTTTGCTGTGGACATATCCAAAAAAGCCCTTTTTATTGTTCTTAACGTCTCTAGCAAGCCTGAGTTCATTTTGCGCTTTAGCTTTTCTGACTTTATCCCTACATGTGCTGGCTATTTGTTTGAATTCCTCTTTGGTGATTTCCCCATTTTTCCATTTTTTATACATGTTCCGTTTAAAACTTAGCTCAGTTGTAAGTTCCTTAGTCATCAATACCGGTTTCTTGAGACATCTCCCATTTTTCTTCCTCATTGGAACTGTCTGAAATTGTCCCTTTTGTATCTCCCTTTTGAGGAACTCCCATCCATCTTGAACTCCCTTCTCTTTTAGTATTCTTGACCATGGGATCACCCCCAGTATTTCTCTAAGTTTATTGAAATCAGCTTTCCTAAAGTCTAGAATGCGTGTCTGACTATGCTTAGCTTCACCTTTCCACTGTATAATAAACTCCAGGAGGACATGGTCACTCCCACCTAAGGATCCCACCACTTGCACCCCATCAACTAGGTCTTCCCTGTTGGTTAAGATCACATCCAAAATAGCTGATCCCTTTGTTGCCTTTTTCACCTTTTGGACAATGAAATTGTCTAAGAGGCAAGTGAGGAATTTTCTAGATCTTGAGGATAGTGCTGAGTTTGACTTCCAGCAAATATCCGGGTAGTTGAAGTCCCCCATCACTACTACATCTCTCCTTCCTGATTGTGTGGTCATCTGTTCTAGAAAGGCATCATCCATTTCCTCTGTCTGACTTGGAGGTCTGTAGTAGACTCCCACAGTAACATCCCTGTTGTTTCCCTCTCCTTTAATTTTTATCCAGATGCTCTCCACCTGGTTTCCACTATTGATGTCCTGGATCTCTTCACTGGTGTAAATACCCCTCACATATAATGCTATTCCTCCTCCTTTCTTGTTTGGCCTGTTTCTCTTTAAAAGGTTATACCCCTCTATTTCTATATTCCAATCGTGAGACTCATCCCACCAGGTTTCAGTGATGCCTATTATATCACATTTCCTTTGTTGTGCTAGGAGTGCAAGTTCATCTTGCTTATTTCCCATGCTCTGTGCATTAGTGTAGAGACATCTAAGACCATGTGTCCCCTTTACTTGATGCCTGTGCATGTTTTTTTGGCTCCTATTGTTGGGTCCTTGCACTGTTTGCCTTGTTCCCTCTATGTCAGTTTGACTATTTTTTCTAGCCGTTTTGCCTTCCAGACTGCTGTCTCCCTTCCCCAGATCACTTAGTTTAAAGCCCTCCTGATCAGATTCTTCAGACTGTTGGCAAAAACGTTTCTTCCTACTGGCGTGAGATGCAGCCCATCCCTTGCTAGAAGTCCCTCCTCATGGAACCGCAGCCCATGATCCAAGAATCCAAATTGTTCTCGGCGACACCATCTGCGGAGCCAGTTGTTGACATCTGCTATTTTCCTCTCTCTTCCTGGACCATGCCCTTCTACTGGCAGAAGAGACAAGATGACAATCTGTGCGTCCATTTCCTTCAGCTTCTTCCCCAGAGCCTCGTAATCCCTTCTGATATTCTGAAGGCTGTGTCTTGCTGTGTCATTCGTTCCCACGTGGACCAAAAGGAAGGGGTATTTGTCAGTAGATTTGACCAGTCTTGTCAGCCTCTCTGTCACATCACGGATCTTTGCCCCAGGTTCCCCACATCTGTAGGCAAGAAGACAAACATCCCACAAGTGTTGCAAGTGACTGCAGCCGCTCCCTCAGTGCCCATACCGAGAAGTATTAAGGAATCACTAAAAAAGGATGGGCTTCCTCCTTGAAGAATATCCCCCGGTAAACACCAATGTCAAAGGCCCCTGATGTACTGGTCTATTTCACCAATCTCTGTCAGTGATTTCAACCTACTGGGAATGTTACTTTATACAGATGCCCTGGTTTCTCACTTGTATTCACTTCCTCTGAGGTGGAGGGGAACCCCTCAAAAACACTTTTAAAAAGGTGGAGATCTAAAGGAGAACCTCTAAAACAAAGTTTACAGCTCCTCTGCTCCTTATGTTGTGCTTTACCCTGCTTGGGAGGGGGGAATTCGGCGCACGGCTCTCTGAGCAGTTCTCTATAGCTAGTCTCCTAGCTCCTCCCACTTGTGACTCACAGATGTGACTCACAGAAGCTCCTCCTCTGCAACAGACACACTCCCCCAAGAGATTTTAAAAATCCACACACTTACCACTTAAAATGGCTGCCAAAAAGCTGCTCTTCCTTCTTCTCTCTCTCACTCCAACTGGTATGCAGCTGGCTCTCTGAGCAGTTCTCTATAGCTAGTCCCCTAGCTCCTCCCACTTGTGACTCACAGATGTGATTCACAGAAGCTCCTCCTCCTCTGCAACAGACACAATCCCCCAAGAGATTTCAAAAATCCACACACTTACCACTTAAAATGGCTGCCAAAAAGCTGCTCTTCCTTCTTCTCTCTCTCACTCCAGCTGGTCCTATGCCAACAGAGCCTCTTCAGCTGTAACTGATATACAGTTACTGATATACAGGTCCCCCGGGTTACGAAATTAATTCGTTCCGGCCCCTTTTTCGTAAGCCGAAAATTTCATAACCCGGGGCCTATTTCCAATAGGAAATAGGTAATCCGTTCCGGCCGGCCGGAGGGGAAGGGAAATCCCTTCCCCTCCGAAGCCTGGCCTGGCGGGGGCCTCCTGGCTGAGGAAAGGAAGGTCCGATCCGGTGGATCGGGCCTTCCATTCGTCACCCGCGGAGGCCCAGGCTGGCTGGGGAACGTTCGCTTCCCAGCCAGCCAGGCTTGAGTCCCTTCTCCTCCGAGGCCAGGCTTTGGAGGAGAAGGGGCGGCCTTGGGTCCCTTCTCCTCCGAAGCTAGGCTTCGGAGGATACGGGGCGGCCTTGGGTCCCTTCTCCTCCGAAGCTAGGCTTCGGAGGATACGGGGCGGCCTTGGGTCCCTTCTCCTCCGAAGCTAGGCTTCGGAGGATACGGGGCGGTCTTGGGTCCCTTCTCCTCCGAAGCTAGGCTTCGGAGGACAAGGGGCGGCCTTGGGTCCCTTCTCCTCCGAAGCTAGGCTTCGGAGGACAAGGGGCGGCCTTGGGTCCCTTCTCCTCCGAAGCTAGGCTTCGGAGGAGAAGGGGCGGCCTTGGGTCCCTTCTCCTCCGAAGCTAGGCTTCGGAGGAGAAGGGGCGGCCTTGGGTCCCTTCTCCTCCGAAGCTAGGCTTCGGAGAAGAAGGGGCGGCCTTGGGTCCCTTCTCCTCCGAAGCTAGGCTTCGGAGGACAAGGGGCGGCCTTGGGTCCCTTCTCCTCCGAAGCTAGGCTTCGGAGAAGAAGGGGCGGCCTTGGGTCCCTTCTCCTCCAAAGCTAGGCTTCGGAGAAGAAGGGGCGGCCTTGGGTCCCTTCTCCTCCGAAGCTAGGCTTCGGAGAAGAAGGGGCGGCCTTGGGTCCCTTCTCCTCCGAAGCTAGGCTTCGGAGGACAAGGGGCGGCCTTGGGTCCCTTCTTCTCCGAAGCTAGGCTTCGGAGAAGAAGGGGCGGCCTTGGGTCCCTTCTCCTCCGAAGCTAGGCTTCGGAGAAGAAGGGGAGGCCTTGGGTGCCTTCTCCTCCGAAGCTAGGCTTCGGAGGACAAGGGGCGGCCTTGGGTCCCTTCTCCTCCGAAGCTAGGCTTCGGAGGACAAGGGGCGGCCCAGGCTGGCTGCGGAACGTTCGCTTCCCCAGCCAGCCAGGCCTGGGCCTCCGCGCCTATCGAAAGGAAGGCACGATCCCATGGATCGTGGCTTCCTTTCGTTAGGCTTGCCCCCCAAGCCCGGCTAGAGGAATCCTCCCTTCTCTAGCCGTGCTTGGGGGGCAAGCCCGGCTAGAGAAGGGAAGCTTCCCTTCTCTAGCCGGGCTTGCCCCCCAAGCCTAACGAAAGCAAGGCACGATCCGATCGGATCGTGCCTTGCTTTCTCTTCGGGGCGGAGGCCCAGAGGCTTGACAGGCTGGGGAAGGTCCCCAGCCAGCCAAGCCTCTGGGCCTCCGCCCCAAAGAGAAAGCAACCTTGCTTTCCATTCGGAGCGGAGGCCCAGAGGCTTGGCTGGCTGGGGACCTTCCCCAGCCTGTCAAGCCTCTGGGCCTCCGCCCCAAAGAGAAAGCAAGGCAGTGCTTTGCTTTCTCTTCGGGGCGGAGGCCCAGAGGCTTGGCTGGCTGGGGACGTTCCCCAGCCAGTCAGGCCTGGGCCTCCGCCCCGAAGCGAAAGCAAGGCACGATCCGATCGGATCGTGCCTTGCTTTCGTTAGGCTCCCAGGGCCAGGCTTGGCTGACTGGGGAACCTTCGTTCCCCAGTCAGCCAAGGCTGGCCCTGGGCGCCTAACGAAAGCAAGGCACGATCCGATCGGATCGTGCCTTGCTTGGCCTCGGAGAAGAAGGGATGGCCGTCCCTTCTTCTCCGAGGCCGCCGGCGGAGGAGAAGGGACGGCCATCGCGGGGCCGTCCCTTCCTCTCCGAGGCCGCCGGCGGAGGAGAAGGGACGGCCATCGCGGGGCCGTCCCTTCCTCTCCGAGGCCTCCGGCGGAGGAGAAGGGACGGCCATCGCGGGGCCGTCCCTTCCTCTCCGAGGCCGCCGGCGGAGGAGAAGGGACGGCCATCGCGGGGCCGTCCCTTCCTCTCCGAGGCCGCCGGCCTTTTTTCATATCCCGGGGATACGATCGTAAGCCGGGGCCATTTTTCCGGCCCCGGCTCTTTCGTATCCCGGGATTTTCGTAGCCCGGGGGATTCGTATCCCGGGGGACCACTGTAGTTATGGACTTTTACCTTAATAGTATGTTTGTCTCTGTTTGCTCCTGCCACAAATATATCCTGCTTTTTATATCCACCCCTTTTCTCTAAATTGGGACTCAAGGTGCCAATAGAGGTCCGTGTCATGTTCATACTGATGGTACCGGACCTCAAAATTCTGGACAACCTCTCCCAGCAGTTTCATGTATATGATAGAATTAAGCCAATAGGCTAATGGCTAATGGGTTGAACAGGTGTCCCTTAGCAACTTCTTCTGAGTTTGCCCCTCCAAGTTTTCCATTTCCCAACCCAGGAAGGAATACCATGATTAGTGTTATCAAAGGCCACTGGGAAGTCAGCAGAACCAAAAGGGACACATTTCTCCTATCCAATATCCTGTTCAGGGCATTCACCAAGGTGACCAAAGCCTCCATCCCATAATCAGTCCTGAACTATACTGGAATGGGTCTAGATAACTGGTCTCATCCAGTAACCTTGGATATTACCTTTAGGATATGAACTCTGTTAGAGCTTTGGAAACAGATTGAGAGGATATGTATATAATATCATTAGACTAGTTTTATACTACTTTAACTATGAAGACCCCATCCTATATAATTCTAGTATTTGTAGCTTGGTGGGGAGGTACTTAAGATTCCCTGCTACAAAGCTCTACTCCTCTCTTCTAACCACTAGAGCATTCTAACAGAGAATTATAAGTACCTTACCATACTGCAAAATCTAAGATTCCGTAAAGTAAAGACAGGACATTTAAAGTGGTATAAAAGTGCTATATCTGTCTGATTTTATTTTATTTTATTCCCCTCCTCATCGAATATGCTGCCCAAGTCAGATATATTCTACAAATCAGTCTAGACTAACAGAGGAATAGAGATTTTGGAGCTGTGGATTTACTAAAGAAGAGTTGGCTGAATCAGAAGGGCTGCTTGCTGAAGGAATATCAATTTGTTTCCAGCATATTGTGCTTGCAGTCGCAAATAACGATCACAAAGACACAATACATCTTCTGGCCTCTCTCATCAAAAGGAAATGGAATCCTATAGAATTTCCCCTGGAACTGCTCTCTTCTCAAGGAATTAGGAAGCACATAACTATGGATATATGAAGAGTATATATCCAGGCAATATATATACAGGCATGTATTTTCTTCCATTCATTTGTTGGCAAGATCATTCCCAAATGTACTC
The DNA here is from genome assembly GCA_034509955.1 of Urosaurus nigricauda. Lineage (NCBI taxonomy): Eukaryota > Metazoa > Chordata > Lepidosauria > Squamata > Phrynosomatidae > Urosaurus > Urosaurus nigricauda. The sequence continues at coordinate 45,435,606 of JAOEGL010000003.1, forward strand.
ATTTCTTCATAAATATGACACAAAGAGATTTTTTTTTCACCTAAAACAAAAATCAGGAGCAGAAGAAAGCCGAAGTGACAGCTTCATCTCTCCTGGAACAGGTCTTTGGGTGCTTAGGTATATCTTAGGCACCATTTTTCAATGCCGATTTTGGACTGGCAGCTCTTTTTTTTTTTCTGAGGCATCTAATCTTTAATGCAAATATTACAGTAAAAACAATGGCCTGTACCTTCCTATGCTAATAAAAGATGTTAATCTGTTCTTTGTTCTGTTGTCAAATTTCTGTCCTGAAACTAGATCATAGATAAATTGACACTCTTTTGAGCAGCACTACACTGACTCCTTCCATTGTTTTCTTTAGGAACAGAGAATCTTCTTCCCTTTTTGATAAATCATTTGGAATATGTTTGTATTCAGTTAAATTTTTACTCATCTGCTTCTCTGTTCATGCACAGTCCATATTCTCTTTGTGGATCCTAAAAATACCCCATGCAATTCTATCATTTCAGCTATTGACTGTTATTCCATTATGAATTGAAAATATCTCTCTCAGTCTTGAGCTAAGCATGTATTTATGTACACTACACAACCTCCATCTCTCTGTATAACTCTCCACTTCTCTGGGGAACATAAATATAGTTGTGGATAAGCTTTTCAGTTTCAGCTGTGTGCAGGTAAATTACTTCATTCAATAGAGGGTTATTTTTGTCAGCTGTCAGCTCAAATTATTCTGATTAGACAGATAAAAAACTATGTGGAAAGCAGTAGAGTTTTCTTTTTCCTCTGAATCCTATAATATGGTACACTGGATATGACAACCAAGAGTTACAACAAATATTCCATGTTCTTTCAGAAAAATTGTCAATTCATGACAAAGATTCTTAATTTTAACAGTTGCTGCAGATGAAATGCTGCCTCCACAGGTGCACACTGTGTTTCTGTGGATCATTTAAAACTAAGCATTGTATGCAGCAGATGTAGGTAACTGCATGGCAGAGCAGGGACAAAATTTCTAAGGGAAGCAAAAGTGTTATCTGCCACAAATTACATTCTAGCTCTGCCTGTGGGATGAAAACACACACACATAGTTGATAAGGTAGGGAGATGGTAATTGAACATATGGAACATGCTTGAAGAAAGGACTAAACTGTATGTTGTTGTTGTGTATCTTCGTTTCTGACTTATGGCTACCCTAAGGGTTTTCTTGGCAAGATTTGTTCAGATGAGGTTTGCCATTGCCTTTCTCTGAGACTGAGAGCCTGTGACTTGCCCAAGGTCACTCAGCGGGTTTCATGGCTGAGCTGGGAATCAAACCCTGATCTCCAGAGTCATAGTCCAACACTCAAACCACTACAATCACGCTGCCTGTCACTATGCCACATTGGTAGAACTCCCAACTAATATCAGATTTAATGGCTCTTTAGCTAGTTTTCAATCAATAGAGAAATGTTGTGTAATCAAAGATCCAATAAATACAACTTATAAGAAAATCATACTTTTAGACTGGAATAAATTTAATCTATGAATCCCTCTTTGCAGTAGTAAATCCTTTCTTTTAATTAAAAAAATATCACTTTTAAAGTGAAATAGCTGGTGTTCCAAAATTCTTATGTAGACATTTGGCCCAAATGGTATTCTGAAAGCACTGTCCTTTGGGAAGAGTCCTGTCTTTTTTCAGTCTGATGACAGCAAACATAACATGACTTAGGCAGGTCTCAGCTCCCTCTGGCATGAATCAGGACATAACCATGAAAGTATTAACACAAAAGCAGTCTGGATTTTTTTTTTATTTTACTTTATTTTTATTTTTTTACTGTGACCTCTAACACAAGCAGAGATTCACTGGATTAAAGGAAAGACTGTTGAATTCATGCTAACCAAGTTAACCTTCCATATAATATTAGAAGAGTTTAAGAGAGAAGTAGTCCATGGAGGAGGTGCCAAGTTCATTGAACACTCCTTGCTTTGAGAAACAGCCCTTTGGTACTAGATAAAAGAATGCAGCACATAAATTACATATGTGCTGAACTACCTGAAACTCATTTGGATACCCAGTGAAGCAGAGTATTGTATCCAATGGTTCACTGCTAGGGCAGCTCTGTCTGCTTTTTTTGTTTCACTTTTTATTTTAAGCACTGCAAGAGAGACAGCAGCTCCAGTTTTGTGCATTCAACTGCTAACCGTGAAGTTAAAGTTGCCAATAAAATCCAAGAAAAAAACACAGGCCTGAGAATAATCATTTTCTTGATTTCAGCTTTGCAACACTTCAGATGAATTACTTGCAACTTCACTTTGAATCTTTTGACAACAAATTGGTGAAATTAAAGTTACAATTCTGGCCCATTGTTAATATATTATTGTACGGTATTGCCTGGTAGCTTTCACATTAGTGGGAAAGTAAATCTGCTGTGAGTTAGTCCAAACTTCAAAGGTGTTTTCCAAGGTCCTGAAGCTTTATTCTCAAGTCAGAAATGCCTGACTAAAACCCAGAGCAGATTTACCATCCACTGACATGGAAGCCACCAGCTACCAATGTAAAACAATATATATAAAATTGGGGGTTGTTGCAGCAGGAATGGGATTCTTTTTGAGCTGAATATACACAAACTAAAGAATGCATGCTTATCTTTATCCCAGTCCTGATGGGGAAAACTAGAGTTCTGAAAAGACAGGACTCTTCCCAAAGGCCAGTGACTCAATGTTCTCCTGGATTCGATTTAAAAAAAAAAAAACATTTCATTTTGATGGTTGAGGCCTTTAAGGCAATTTTAACAACCATCTGTTTTTCTGTGCTGTTTTTTGGGAAGAACTGGTTTTTTAGTTTTAAAAAAGTGTGGTTTTATCCATGATTTGGGTTTGTGATGGAATTGGAGAGTGGAGGAAAGGGTTGGCAAGTTGATGAGTGGTCATCTAGGTTAAGTGACGACATTGTTGTTGTTATTGTTGCTGTTGTTGTTGTGTGCTTTCAAGTCATTTTTTACTTATGGTGACTCGAAGGCAAACCATTCATGGGTTTTTCATAGAATCATAGAATCATAGAGTTGGAAGAGACCACAAGGGCCATCCAGTCCAACCCCCTGTCATGCAGGAACTCCCAGTCAAAGCATCCCCGACAGATGGCCATCCAGCCTCTGATTAAAGACCTCCAAGGATGGAGACTCCACTACACTCCGAGGGAGAGTGTTCCATTGTCGAACAGCCCTTACTGTCAAGAAGTTCCTCCTAATGTTGAGGTGGAATCTCTTTTCCTGCAGCTTGCATCCATTGTTCTGCGTTCTAGTCTCTGCAGCAGCAGAAAACAAGCTTGCTCCCTCCTCAATATGACATCCCTTCAAATATTTAAAAAGGGCTATCATATCACCTCTTAACCTTCTCTTCTCCAGGCTAAACATCCCCAGCTCCCTAAGTCATTCCTCATAGGGCATGGTTTCCAGACCCTTCACCATCTTAGTTGCTCTCCTTTGGACATGCTCAAGTTTCTCCACATCTTTTTTGAATTGTGGTGCCCAGAACTGGACACAGTATTCCAGGTGGGGCCTGACCAAAGCAGAATAGAGTGGCACTATTAATTCCCTTGATCTAGACACTATACTTCTATTGATGCAGCCTAAAATTGCATTGACCTTTTTAGCTGCCACATTGCACTGTTGACTCATGTTCAGCTTATGGTCTACTTGGACTCCTAGATCCCTTTCGCATGTGGTCTCATTCAGCCAGGTGTCCCCCATTTTATATCTGTGCATTTCATTTTTCCTCCCTAAGTGCAGAACCTTACATTTCTCTGCATTGAATTTCATCTTGTTAGCATTGGCCCAGCTTTCTAGTCTATTCAGGTCATTTTGAATTTTGATCCTGTCCTCTGGGGTATTAGCTACTCCTCCTAGTTTAGTGTCATTTTTAATTGGGCTGAGAGTGTGTGATTTGCCCAAGGTCACCAGGGGTTTCCATGGCTGAGCGGGAAGTCAAACTCTGGGCTCCAGTGTCATAGTCAAACCACTATACCACATGTCTCTTCAGGTGATCACTTAGGTCACCTGATTATTCCTGCCATGGAAGGGTAGCTTTCTTGTTTGTGGTGTCTGGAAAAGGCAATGTCACATTTTTTGTGCTTTTTTGGGTGTTTGTATGTGAATTTCATACATCGACTGTTGTACAGAGTCACAGGTTGGCATTTTCCCTCTCCTACTGTCTTGGCTTCACTTTTAAGAAGCACTGGTGGACAATCAGAATGATGGGAAAATGGAGAAACCCCTATTTGATTAAACAAATATGTGAATATGTGGAAGCATGGCAGGAATCCAAAAGAATCCACAGCTGTTGTTGTTGTGTGACAGGACATAAACCAATATGAAATATGAGCACACAGTAGAAACAGTGCCTTGCATTGATGTGGCTATATAATGGAGGTTACATGTGACTTTCCAAACTCATTTCAGTTTGGATTAAAACAGGTGTGTGGGACAGTAAATTGAGGCAGGGATACTATTCAGTGGACCTGGGATACAGCTCTCATGTAGGTTCAGCCTTAGATATTCTCTATGCCAAACCACAAACAAAAAGATTCAGAAGATTCAATTTAGCATTACTTTGGATGATTTCAATTCATAATACAGCCCAATTCAGGTCAAAATGATGTGGAAGACCACCATTTGAGTCAGTTTCAATTCTAAATTTTGACTGAGAAGTCAACAGTCTTTGTGTCTTCTATAACCTTTCTGCTCTTTGTAAGAACTGGGTGGAATCACAGGAAGAGGAGATGTTTGAGAAGAGATTATATCTGGCAACTTTCCAACAAAAAATGAAGCTTTTTAATTTTATTTTGATTTTTTAAACACAGTGTGCTTCTTTGTGGGCAAAATTGGAGAAATTTTGCATTGAGAGTTGCTTATTATGCTTATTCCACTAGAGTTTTTTTTTTTTTTAAAAAAAACTACATACATGATATATGTGTCTCAAATTAAAAAACTGAAAAGAAAACCCTAGAGTATTTTTTGTGGAAGTGGAACATTCAGATATGGGATTTGTGTGATATGCTTCTCCCTGGCTCAAGACCTTTTCTTTTGTTTTTTTGTTTGTAATATTCATATAAATGCCAACAGTCATAGAGACATCTCTAAAAAATCTGCAAAAGTTCACATGTATAAATGCAAGGCTTTAGGAGGGGTTATGATGAATGAAAAAACTACTTTTAAGACTTTTTTAAAAATCAGTATGCATATGTTCTCCCAAATCTATCTTGAGAAAATTGGAAATGAGTCTGCTTTTAAGGAGCTTCATTTGTATTTGAACATCTCAAAATTCTATGTGAATTTCAGTTTGGGGTTTCGGATTCATCTGAATGCAAAGCATAATTTTATTGCAAACTCTTTTTGAACTCTCTCATGTTTAGAAAGTATTATGAGGTTTGGAAGAGAGAGTTGCTGGTAGGGAAGTATGGGTACATTGAAAGGTATTAAATTAAACAATCTTGTTTATGTACACTAGAAATATGTGTAAATCAAAGAGATACTCAATTCCATTGTCTGAAGTTTCCTACACTTTGTTCTTTACTAATTGACTGATACATATTACTGGTGTTCACAAACCAGATCTGTAATGATGACATGCACTAAGGAGTCTCTTCTTTTCAAAGCACTTCCTTCCATGTGGCAAGAATCATGGATGCTGGCAAGCTGCTCTGGCCACCCTCCAACATCCGTCCATGGGTAAGTAAGCTCACAAGAAGCCTGACTTACAAACCTTGGAAGTGTGGCTTTAAAGCCACATCCATCCCTTGATACATAGTTCCTTGGGTGCTGAGACACTGTAGCAGTCACGTTCTCTCAGCCTAAGAGATAGCTTTAGTTCCCTGTTATTATTGTTGTTGTTGTTTGATGTGATATTGCCGCTGACCTTAAGCCCAGTAATATAAAGCTTTTTGTGTTTGCATGTTCATTGTCATCCTTCTCCTTGCCCAACTTTTCCTTTTAATAGTCAGCAAGCCTAATTGCTAGAGACATTGGCATTATGGTGTTGGGCATGTATATTTCTATGCATGTATATAAAGGCTCTACCCCTGATAGCTACGCTCTTTTTCTCACCTTTGCTCCCCCTCTTGAACAGAGGAGATGACCCACCCATCTACCTGGTTGTCTTCCCCCGATTGTTTCAGACCCAACTGAAATGGCAATGCCATCCTGCACCTCGGATTAACAACGCCCAGGCAATCAAACACCTTTGTCTAGGCTCTGGCCAAGCCATTAAGCATATCGCTAGAGGCTTGATTTTGTCTATAAGAACCCCTGGATTTGCCCCATAAGTGTGCTCCTTTCAGAATACAGCTTGGCTTCACACCACACTGAACTCTGCTTTTATCTCCAGCCCAGCCTACAACCCCCCCCCCCCCCCCCCCAGTTCCACTGGCCATGTTTCATTCTCCCACTCTGCTCCACCTTCATCTGTATTGGATTTCCGGAGAAGACTACTGGAGTAAGTATCACCCTAGGAGTTTATCATACAACAAAAATTGGAAGCATAATCCAATGGCCATCCGAACGCAATCATGGGGTTTCATGTTATTGTGTGAGAGACTACCACATGCATTTTTGGGCAATGGGAAGTCCTTCTGAAAGTAATCATGGGGTTTCACGTTATTGTGTGTGAAACTATTACATGCAATTTCGGGCAATTTCGGGCAATTTCAAGCAATGGGAAGTCATTCTGAATGCGATGCAGCGTCAATATGCAATCACGTAAATTCACTGAACTAGCGAATTCACTCATTTCTGAACTGGCCCCACTTTCATTTCTTTCAAAATTGAGAGAAATTCCTCCCATGTGATAAACTCTCTAGTGTGGCCTCAAATCTTTGCCCATCTTTCCCTCCTTTATTTCCATTGAGTTTCAACCGTGTGTGTGTATGTGTGTCTATTGCTGTGTGCATGTTTTCTTCTTTAATAAAAACCAGACCTTAATTGTACCTGTCTCTGCACTATTTCTTAAGGGATTAATTGGTCCTTCTGTAGACAAATTTGGGAATAGGTCTCGAGGGCTCTTTGGGACATCCCTCTCAGCAATTTGTGCTAATTAGACATTCCCCTAAGTAGAGACTTACTAACAGGAGGAAGAGGATTCAGGAAAAGAGTGGGTATGGTAAAACAAGCAACAAAGTCACCATAATCTAAACAAGCAATTATGAATACAGGCATGAAAAAACTGTTAACGTTAACAAGGGAAATATATGAGCAGGGGATAGTGCATTCCTCTCCTTGTGCATTCTCCATACTTGGCTTGATAATGTTAGATCAGGACTTTTCTCTTGTAGATTACACTGTTTCATATTTGAATGGCCTCCATTCTTCTTTCTTGTCACACATTACTTAGCTCAAATCTATTTTGCTGAATTTTAGCTGTGAGCAAGCATTTGTAGCATAGAACAGTGCCACTTAAAGTGGCACTCCATGCTAGTCCATGAGCCCTCAATTGCCTTTCCCTGTTTAGCCACCAGAAGATAAAAAATCAGTTGTAGCCAACAGGCAGAATTCTGGTAAGGGGGAGATGCCAGCCTCCCACATCAGATAAATTGAGAAGCACTGGCACAGGAAAACCAGCTAAAAATGTTTCATGGAAAGACTGCAGCACAGGTGTTAGCAACCATTCTACTATGAAAGGCTATACTCTAATTAGAGGTTGGTGATATTGCTTTTTGGATTAAAATTCATGGAATTCCCTAGCTGGGATTGCCACTGACTATGCTTGTGAGGAGATCCTGGGAATTGTAGTCCAAAAAGTAAGTTCTGAGCTGTGAACAGAGCTGTAACCAGCAACAGACTGGAGTCAAACTTCATCACTTTTCTCTTTTTTCTTCCATGTTGAAAAGAATGGAAAAAACCCCTTCCTGTAGCAAGCTTTCCAGGAAATTTTGAGATGGCGCTTCACAGCCAAGGCAAGCAGAGAGCTTCTTCTGATGGTATGTAACATACAAGTAGAAGATATTATTATTTATGAGCAATTGGGGTCAGGCTGTCATGTTTCATACAATACTTCAGTATAAGATTTGTACTCTGGCCTCTTTAACTCAGAAACAGCTCAATAACACAGAGTGATGGGGAAATGCTTTACCCAGACAGAAGGGAGAATCAAGCAAACAGCAAAACATTTGTGATCCAGGCTTCTAAGCCAGTGGCATTTCACTCACTTGCCATTTGCATTAGCAGATGTGGTAGCACAGAAGGAGTTTTTTCTCACCCCCTGTGGGCACCCAGCTCTGGTCCAGAACCAAAATGTTTAATTTAGAATACAAGGATGGTATGGAATTTCTGGGCTGGAGAAATGGAGAGCCATTATCAATATTTTATGAAGCCCTGGAGTTGCTGATACATGAAGATATTGGTGATGCTAAAATCAATTGCCTGCAAACAAGAATGGCATCTGCTGCTCTGAGGTGGAGGAAGGAGGGAGAGGATTCTTAAAATTCAGTGTCAGTTTGCATCTCCACCATGCCAATGAACATGTCACTATGAAGCAGAAATATGGCAGGCATTTTTTTGATATCTCATTATGACAGATGTTGTGCACTGTCCCTGTTCAACATGTATATGTATAAACACCATCCCCAAGTTTAGTGTGCCCTTTGGTTTTCTTTTTTTATTTAAGCCAAATAATTTCTCTTTCCCTTGCTTATATATTTTCTCCATTGGCTTTCATTAAATTCACCCTAAGAGGCTTTTGGAAGACGATAACCTTGTTAGTTTAAAGAAAAGCATACACACACCAGGGATTGTTCTCTGTTGCTTGCCCATCATTTACAAAGCCCGTATTTAATATCTTTAAGCTTGTCTGTTTGGGGATTCATTTTATGTAAACAGCATTTATATAAACTGCTCAGCGGATTAGAGAGGTAGCTCTGTGGCTTTAATTTCAGTGTCAGTTTCCAGCTGTTTTGGTCAAGCTTCCTGGCTAGATTTAGTGTGCTCATGCAGCAAAATAAAAATACATCTCTCTGCTAAATCCTTTTCAGAGTAGAAAACAATAGTAGTAAATAGCAGGCTATTGAAAAGCAAATGTAAATAAAATCATCACCCTATTCCTCAAAAAAGCCAACTTAGCAGAGAAAGTGCCAGACAGAAATGTCACACATATTATTGGTTTCTATATTGTTTTGTTAATAAAAAAAATCCCTGTTTCCACCAAGTTGCTTGCTTATACACAACTGTAATAGAAATAGAGAGCCACTGGAACAGGCTGGATTGTTGTTGTTGATTGTTATTTCATCTCAAGGATTTTCCAGATGTAGCTGCATGGGAGATCATTTCTTCTGAAGTGAAATTGGGAAGGCTGGCACACAGCCATCTGATATTATCTGCAAAATTAGAAAACTGGAATTATAGTTTCCAGCTATGATTCTTGCATTCCTAGGCCACAATCCTGCACTCAGTAAGGTATGTATTAGGATGGATTTACATTTTAAGAAAAATACAGGATTGTCATGAACAATATCGTTGGCTCAAGTTCTTTCCCTTCTTTCTGCAACGTGTGATCTCTTCCCCTGCATTAGTTCTACATGTAGATACATCCTGAGGCATTGCTGCTAAGGTTTCTAAGACTGAGACTGCATCTGCACTGCAGAAATAATCCAGTTTGACACCATTTTTACTGCCATGGCTCAATGCTATGGAATGCTAGGATGTGTAATTTGTTGTGGCACCAAATCTCTGGTCTGGTGCCACAACAAATTACAATTCTCAGAATTCCATAGCAGTGTACAAACCCAGAAGAGAGATATGGCACCACTGCTGAGATTCTTGAGATGAAAAGGGGTGGGGGGCAATGAAATGGGCTGTCACTGAAAGCATGACTCCTGGAGTTTAAAAAGGGTGGGAATATAGGAAAACCCATGGACCGGTTATAGACCTGGGCAATGCCAAGTACACTTCAGCTAGTTTCAGAAGAAATGAAAACTGGATCAAATGGGCCATGTTCAGTTCAGCTCTTACTCATTGCCGAACTGCTGCACACAAGCACAATATGGTGACATTGGGATAAGGTGTAACGTCTGTTACCCTTTTGGAGTGGCATTGCTTGTGGCTGTAGCCTATGTTTCCCATAATGTTCAGTTTTGTCTTAACTTCCTGTGTGGTGACTGGGAATTAATGCAGACAACCACAAACAATGCTAGCCAAAAGAAGTTAAGGTTTAGAATTGAGGAAGTTAAGTTAAAATCATTCTACTTCTGTGCATTATAAATATAATTGCCACTACAATATTTCCTATGTGTTGATAGCGTATATGAAAGACATCTCATCTGGTGCTTATCAGGGAAGATTTCTTATGACTTTAGAAAATACAAGATTTGATTCAGCTTGTGAGTTTTCAGAAAACAGAGCAGATAATATATTAGGACAGAAAGTCCACAGTGGATGGCAAAATGGTTCAAGAGCCTTATCAAACAGCTCCAGCATCCAAGCAATCAAGAAGGAATGGAAAATCCTGTCCTTACTAATAATTGTAGGACACTAAAAAAGCAAATAGTTGTCAACACCACAGAAATGGGTGAAATTGCTTACAGAAGTTTCATTTTAAAAACTCAGACATTGTCTGCTTACAGACTTGGAATCTTTGGTTACATTCCACCACTAGAGTGCTATTTATTCCACGTTAACTATTAGGGATATTCCTTGTGGAATTCTTGGGATTGTAGTTTAGAGAAGCCTAAGAGATCTTTGGCTAAAAATTCTAAATACTTCTCCCTAAACTGCAAACCCCAGGATTCCACAAGAGGCAGCTCTAGTAGTTAAAGGGGAATAACATCACTATAACAGTGTAGAGTGATATTGTCCTAAGTGACACAACAGGAAAGGAAAAAAAGAATGTGGAGGGAAGAGGAAGATAGAAAATCAAATACTAAGTATTCAGACAAAATTGCTCTTCTTATGGATGCCCAGAAAGGTAACAGTTCAGGCAGAAGACAAGCCAGCTGCTTACTCAGTAGGTCATGGCTTTTTGTCTTTACTTCTGTGGTGGCGTGGACACTCACTCAGACTCTCTCAGTCCACCCACACAGAATGCCTGTCTTCCCCTTTGCTGCCACCAATTGTATTTTTCTTCTGTGGAGATCTTCTCCACCACTGCCTATCTTTTCTGAGGCTTTGTTATCTCTAGTAGCATGCCACAATATTTCACAGAGGCCAAGTTGTAATAAAATAATACTGAAGTTTATTAACAAACATCAAAGTAATCAGTAAACTACTTTCAAGGCTTTTGCATTTCTTTCTTCTTAGTTACGTTACCACAGTTACATAGACACAATACTTCAGCCCTCAGGCAATCTGCCAAATACTCTCAGCTTAAATCAACTGTCTTACAACCTAAAGCCTAATCAGTCCATTCTTCTGGACTCTACATAGACCCTGTCTGGCCTAAAACCTAACCTACACCTGTCCCAATCAGGAACCCAGAGAGCACCCCCCTCAGTGGCGTCCCTCTCCCCAGCCAAAACTCTAACCCCTCCCAGCCAGCTTCTAATTGGCTGGTCACCTGGTGCTCGTTGATTGGCTATCTCTGTCTCCGGGGTTTGCTGTTTCTGGGGTCTTTTCACTACACCCTCTGCTGCAGCCTGGTGCATTGTATACATCTAGGGGCCCATTCCCACTGGCAGGATGAATCGCTTCATGATTCTTTTCTGCCCTGGGTTTGAAAGCAATTCTAAAAAAAAACAAAACCCAGTCCCCACTATGAAAGGAGCTCTTTTTCTTACCCCAGTCCAAGCAATTCAACTTGCCCCGATTGTCATCCCCACTTGCAGCGTGGCTTCAGAATCCCCCATCAATCATCCATGACATAAGCAGCTTTCCAGCTTTGAAATTGGCAGGGGTAGTGGTGGCGGAAGCTGAGAGAGTGTGACCTGATGCTGAGAGAGTGTGAGGCTGAAGAGGTGCAGATGCTGAAAGGTCAGAGCGGCGTGAAGGGGAGGAAGAGGAAGAAGGAGGCAGGAGGAGGAAGAGGGGGAGGAAGGCTCTGGCTTGGGAGAAAAAGGTGGGAGCCTGAGGCCTGACGGGAGGAGGAGGAGGAGGAAGAAGGAGGAAGGGGAGGAAGGCTGGGGGCCAGGTATTGGTCGCTTTGGACTATGATTCTGAAGACCAGACTTCAGTTCCCTGCTTGAGGATAAAAACCCACTGGGTGACCCCTGGCAAGTCACACACTCTCAGCCTCATGGCAAAACCCCTCTGAAAAAATCTGGGGGCCTGGGACCCAACAGGAGGAGCAGGAAGGAAGGAAAAAGGGGAGGAAGGGTGGAAGGAGGCAGGGAGGCTTGTAGGAAAGAGGACAGGGCATCTTTTCTTTTTTTTTAAATAGTTGCTAAACTATTCTGTGGCTTCATCGCTTAGTTTTATTATTTAACCAAAAACAAACAAACAAGCCCACAAACCAAAAGTCACACCAATAAATGACAACAAGACAGCACTGGGGGATGACATCTCCAAAAAATAGAGAGGGATGGTAGACACCCCTTTGCCATTAGTCCGTCACCTCCAGAATTCCAACCTGTCATTCTCACTTGCTGGGCAAGCTTTGGAATTGCGTTTTTTCAAAAGAACCTCTTTTAAACTAGTGTCTGGAAAAACCAGTTCTTTTGCCTTTGCCTCACTTCATCATGACAGATTCGATCACATCATGACAGGAACCAGTTTCAAATGGGAATGAGCGTCATTTAATTTGTTTAGCAATCTGATTCTTTTTATAGTGGGAATTGGGCCTAGGTAACAGCTAAAGGAGGGAAGTCGCAGTAGAACTAGTCTTTTAGCAAAATGAATGGTCCTGCTTCTTTTTTCTTTCTTTGCTAGTCCCAACTAGATTTGACACATTGAATCGGTGGGATTTATTTATGTCACCATTCAATAGATGATTCAGTGGCCCAGCACCATTGAAGCAATGAGAACTGGAATAACTTTCCTGTCCTGGTAGACATTTTTGGGATTTCAGTGTGCTTATAATCAATATACTTTCTAGTACAACTCTTTAGTGTACAGTGGGGCCTTGTTATCCGGGATTTGGTTCTAGGGCCCTCCATGGATAATAAAATATGTGCATGCGCAAGTCCCATTAAATATAATGCACAACAAAATGGTGTCCCATATATAAAATGGAAAATCAAGGTTTGCTATTTGTCATTTATATTTTTGGGGAATATTTTCAAGCCATGTATGCTCAAATCCATGGATAAAAAATCTGTGGTTAAGGAGGGCCAATCGTACAATCACTTGTCTCACCCTTACATGCAAGGACAGGGAATCACAATATTATGCTCCTTACCCTGTCAAAGAGTGCAGTATTTTGTGATGTTCTTGTAAAAAGAATGGGAGAAATTATGTACACAAATCAAGCAAAATTTCACAGTTGCTCAAAATGATGCATAGATTTGTAAGGCTTAGGAGCAGCCCATGAGTTGTTTCAATATTTCAAAGAGCCAGATAGTATCTGTGCTAGCTGTTTAGGGGAAGGACACTAGTTTTGTACAAAAACAGTTTGCATAAATTACAGACACCATAAAGAGGAGAAAAACTGGTAGCTGAGATCTGACATCATACTAGTATTTACCCATGCCTGGGCTGTAGGCAGCCCATATCCACCCAGGGAGCCCATCTACAATCCATATTTCTCCTGCCAGTATTTCAAGAACAGAAAAATCTCATTTTTGGTATATTCTGTGGGAGAAGTCTGGGTTGTAGATGGGCTTCCCGGGTGGATACTTGTTGCCTACAGCCCAGGAACAGGTAAATGCCGTAAGACCCATTTTTTGTCTTTTAGATCCTGCATATGTTTTCTTTTTAATTGTAAACCACCTCGATTGTCTTTTTGATAGAGAGGCAGGGTAAAAATAAAGTCGTTGTTGTTGTTGTTGTTATCTACCACCAGTTTATCTATGTGTGATAATTTCCATAAGGCTAGGCTTCTACAGTGAGCTATCTATGTATGAAATTTGGAAACATCATTTAGTTTAAAACACGGCAGTCAGATTGGTAACTGGCACATCTAGGAGTGATTATACTACACTGATGTTAAAATCATCCCACTAGATACCAATTTACTTTTCCTACCAATACAACAACAACAACAACAATAATAATAAAGTTTTATTTATAGCCCGCTCCTCTGTATCCAATCGGAGCGGGTTACATCAATTAAAAAATACAAGATAAAATATACATGACCCATACCCAACCACCCGCCCCTTAATATTGAATTAAACTAACATCAATTAAAATGACATAATAAAAATTACAATTTAAAACAGCAACTCATTGCATAGACATCAGGGTCAAGATGTTAAAGTGTTAATGGGAGAGCTTAACCCAAACAGAGCCAGGAGGTTTTCTGGGAAGGCCTGCCGGAAGAGATGCGTCTTCAAGGCTTTTTTAAAGCAATCAGAAGATGTAATAAGACACATCTTGTCCGGCAGGTCATTCCATAGCCTGGGAGCGACAGCTGGAAAGGCCCTCTAGGAGGTCTGTGTCAGCCTAGTCTTCATAGGCTGCAACAGGTTCCTCCCAGAAGACCGGAGTGTGCAGGGGAGTTCGTATGGGAGGAGGCGGTCCCTCAGATACGATGGACCCAAGCCATGTAGGGCTTTAAAGGTTAAAACCAACACCTTGTACTGCACTTGGAAACTAATCGGCAGCCAGTGGAGAGATTTGAGCACCGGTGTTATGTGCTCTCTCCTCGATGTTCCCGTGACAAGCCTGGCTGCCATATTCTGAACTAATTGAAGTTTCCGAGATAGGCACAAGGGTAGCCCCATGTAGAGCACATTACAGAAGTCCAATCGTGAGGTTACCAAAGCATGTACCACAGACTCCAGGTCCTTCGGCTCCAGGGAAAGGCGCAGCTGGCGGATCAGCTGAAGCTGATAACAGGCACTCCTGACTGCCGCATTCACCTGACTAGTCATGTGAAGTGACGAATCGAGAAGTACCCCCAGACTGCGAACAGGGTCCTAGGACCGGGAGGTGTATTACAAAGTCTTGGTTGTTGCCTTTAAAGCCCTACATGATTTGTGCCCAGGTTAGCTATAGAATCACCTTCTTCTGTCTAATCTACCCTGTACACTTGGGTCCTCTGGGTGTCAAACCCATCAGTGTATGAAGTTCAGAAATCCAGGATTCAGTGGTTAAAACTCAGAAAACCTTTATTGAGAAACTATAGATGTGACATTAATTGTCCAAAGTGACCAGCAAGCACTATAATTGCCTAATTAAACTGCACACAATTTTAAATTCCTAGTGGGATTAATTTTTATTCATAATAATTAATAAGCACATCTTCCCCTCTTATTCCCATATCTCCCTTTTTCTGTTATTACAACCAGACTTTTCTTACAGAAACAACCTTGAATAGGCTTGAATCACGCTTGCTTCCTTCCCATTGTTATCTCAGCACCTGTGTCTGAGATCACCATGTTTCAGCAATAGCCTTTTCTAGTGTATAACCCAATATCAACGTCCCAACATTTTATTGCAGGCAAGGTGCATATGCAGTTCCTGACACTGGGAGATATTTATTGGCCAAAACTAGATTGACAACTGTTACCCAGACATTTTCTTCAGCCACCCCCAGATTGTCAAATGACTTGCCAGAGGAGATTAAACATCTGGATAGACTGTCTAAGTTTAAAATAGCCATATAGATCAGTGTCTTCTCTCAGGCCTATCCAGATGACATTTAAATCAGCAAATTTAAAATACGTACTGATTGTCTTTAATATGTATCGGTTTTAGATGATCTTTACATGGTATTATGCATCTAATTCATTGTTGTTTCTTGTCTCAGCCTACAGGAAGGTGTCTAAAAATTAAAAATAGTAACAATAACAACAACTGAACAGAGTTAGGATGCAGCATGGGCTTAGATCCAGGCATCAGTAGACTTGCTTGCCAGCCAGAGGCAACACATTTACCCAACCTACCTTCTAAATTGCACTGGAATGAGAGATGCAGAAATCCATTCACATTGAAGCCACAATATAGTTCTTCAAAAACTGGAAGTGAGGCAGAGTCATTTGCAATAGTGCTTGGAATAACCTTGTACTTACACCCATCGGGTCCCTTAAGAAGACCCCATGCTAGGTATGATAGGCTCACATCTATGTCCAAACTGGATCTGGCCCCCATATCAAAAACCTCTATGAGTTGTAACAATCAATACTAGCATTGTGATACCACTAACAAAAACTGAAACAATGATGGATGTTGGGTAGGGATCACAATTGTAGCCGACTGGTGGCATGGTGGGGGAGGTAGCTTATATGGAATGGGTATGGACCTAAGTGAACTCCAGTGGGTCCCATGTCTTTTCTAGCAAACCAGGGCTGCCTTTGATTGGCTGGCCTTCTTGCTCTATTGGTTTTGTTGTTGTTGTTGTTGTTGTTGTTGCTGTTGTTGTTTTTTATTTGTTATTTGGGGTTTTGTTTTGCTTTTTAATTCCCATTTCTAATGTCTGATTTGGCATCTGAACTAAATATGAACCTTACCTGATAACCAAAAAAGCATAACCATATATGTATGGGAACTTACATGTCTATGTAAGACACCAGCAGGATGCTAACTGGCTAGAGGTATAGCTATGGGGTGAGGAAAGGAGGACATTGCTGCCGCCACCCCAAGAACTCTACCTATGCATGCAATTTTCCTTCCATCCTCTAATTTATAAAACTGCAGAGAGTGAGACATTTGAAAATTTGTCACATTCAAGGCTCTCTGTTGTATTTGTATTCCATTAATAACTTTCCTGAACTTTTCCTTTCCTTTGCTTTCTTTTTTCTTTTTTCTTTTCTTTTTGGATGTATAACCCCTACTTCTAAATGATCAACTAAAGTTTTAGGTCACTGCAATAGTAGAAATGTGGGGATTTAAGGAAAAATTCAAGGAGGGAAGGGAACTGAATTCTTATTTGGAGGGACAGTGCCTTCCTCCCCATGCCTTTGCTACACCCATGTATTGAGTGCTTTTTTGTATCCATGATCCTAGGGGTAAAGGATTTTCACAGACCTTGAAAACCCTAAATTGAGGTATCTTATCAAGTCAAGACAGTTTAAATTAACAAGAAAGAACTTTGTGAGTTTTCTGTATATCTCTAGTTCAATTGGACTTATTCAAAGATGAGTGTGAATAGAATTGCAGCATTCGTTTTCTAGTGCTGTCATGAGATTATTACAGATGTAAGATTTCACTGCCTCAGATTTAGGTGTGAAAATGGGGGAAGAAGTTCTCTAAAATAAATAACTCCCTGGGATGGAATGCACAGAATATTATAGATAAAACAGAATTAATGATATTTTATTTCCCTTACATTCTGGGGCAAAGCCTGTCTCAGTTCAGTTCTATACCATATAAAATGGTGTTGCAAAGACGCTGCAGGTAAGTATGGAGTGTTCTGACATTCTCCAGAATAATGAATGCAATCAACTAAGCTACTTCTGAAAATAAGTGTGAAAATTAACCTATCTTTTAACCTTCTGTACTCTCCACTGCACTGCTTACATTCTGGCAGTATAACCATATGAAAAATGAGTAATTATTTCCCTATTATTTAGAATTTCTGTCTATTCAGATGCTTTCATTTAATAACTGGTGATTACTGCCATAAGCAGTCTGTCTCCACCCAAAATGGCAAAGTAGCCCTGGTTATTTTTTCAGTCCTGATCCAATGCAGCCCTGCCATGATAATTATTTGTAGCATTTGATTTTAAAGTACAGTATCATGCTTGTTAGCGTCCTGGCACACAGAAATTCTGAAACAATTGAAACTAATGTCAATGACAACTCTCAAACTTAGCTCCTTCATAATCACAAAGAGTAAAATAGACACAACATATGTTGTTTTTTCTCTGCACAACTGTAAAATGTCTTGCCCAGAGTAATAAAGCTAGCAGGGATAACTTAACTTTCATGATTAATGGCAAGCCTTCAGGAAAAGAGGCAATCCAGTAAATAACATTTTTGACTTCTTTAGTCTGGTGGTGGTGGTGATATGTGCATTCAAGTCATTTTTTTACCTATGGCAACCCTGAGGCATAGGTACCCACAGGGTTTATTGGGAGAATTTGTTTAAGGGGGGTGTCCTTGCCTTCCTCTGAAGCTGATGGAGTGTGATTTGCCCAAGATTATCCAGTGGCTTTCTATAATCAAGTGGGGATTTGAAACCAGTCCGCTACACCACACTGGCTGTTTACACTATTACATTTGTGAGCCTTTCCTTAAGAGGTACAAATCCAGCTAGATCATGAAAAATAATCAGGAAATGTAATAAAGAACCTTTTGCAGTCTAGAGAATTTTTGTGGTTGCAACTGGTGGAGCACAGATGCATAAAGTCACTAATCCTTCACCATCCATTATCTTGTTTTGCTTTCACCAAAGGTTACACGATAATAGGGTTTTTTGTGGGTTTTTCAGGCTATGTGGCCATGTTCTAGAAGAGTTTGTTCCTGATGTTTCATCAGCATCTGTGGCTGGCCAGATTCTTTGAAAATGCCAGTCACAGATGCTGGTGAAACATCAGGAACAAACTCTTCTAAAACATGGCCACACAGACTGAAAAACCCACAAAAAACTATGGCTTCACATTACAGGATAATATTATTAATGCCAGGTTGTTCAAGACTCTGCATCAGGGCAACTCCCAAAAGCTGTGGGCTAGCATTGGGGCTCTAAATTTTCTGATACATTTAAAGAAAATGGCTACAGTTTAGTTCATTGCTATTATTATTATTATTATTATTATTATTATTATTATTATTTCCCGCCTCTCCCCTTGGATCGAGGCAGGATTCCAACAGTATAGAATACAGCTCCATTACCATATATCACAATTTAAAAACATACAATACAGTGTAAAAACAATTAAACATATACATACTTAATAAAAAGCCTTCCATATCAATCATCAGTTAGGTCTCCAATTATCAATTTAAAAATCATCACAGGATATCAGGTGGATAGGCTTGCCAGAAGAGACCCATCTTTAGTGCTTTTTTAAAAGCATCTAAGGTAGTAATAAGATGGATCTCTTCCGGTAGATCATTCCATAATTTGGGAGCCATGACAGAAAATGCTCTATTAGATGTTATCATCAGTCTGGTCTTCATTCCTCTAATAATTTTTTACCTGATGTTCTGAGGGTGCAGGGCAGATTGTATAGGAGGAGGCGTTCCTTCAGGTAATTCGGGCCCAAGACATGTAGGGCTTTAAAGGTAACAATCAACACTTTGTATTGGGCCCGGAAGCTAATTGGCAGCCAATGCAAGGATTTTAATAACGGGGTGATGTGATCAGTACTTGGTGCCCCGGTTAGTAATCTGGCGGCCGCATTCTGGATTAATTGAAGCTTCTGAACTTGGTACAAAGGTAGCCCCATGTAAAGTGCATTGCAGAAATCCAAACGAGAGGTTACCAGTGAATGTACAGTGGTCCCCCGGTTTACGAATCCCCCGGGGAACGAAATCCCCGGGAACCGAAACCGGCGGGACCAAAAAACATCCCCCGGGATCCGAAGGATCCCCCGGGATGCGAAGGAGAAAAACCGTGCGGCCCCTTTAAATCGGCCGTGCTGTCCGTCTCCTAACGCGGTCCCCCGGGAAACGAAGACTTCCGGGTTACGAAAGGTAATCCGGAATGGATTACCTTCATAACCCGGGGGACCACTGTATCAATGTTTCAAGGTCCTCTCTGCCCAGGTAGGGACGCAGCTGGCGTATCAGCCAAAGCTGATACCACGCACTCCTGGCTATCACTTCCACCTGAGCAGTCAGCTGGATCGATGAGTCCAGGAGTACGCCCAGACTGCGAACATTGTCCTTTAGGGGAAGTGTGACCCCGTCCAGGACAGGCTGACAAATCTCCATCCCAGGGCGAGAAGGGCCTATTACAAGTACCTCCGTTTTCTCTGGATTCAGTCTGAGTCTATTTTCCCTCATCCAGCCCATTACCGACTTCAGGCAGGTGTTTAGAGGGGAGATGCCATTCCTGGTCACTGCATCAGTCGGGGATATAGAGAAGTGTATCTGGGTGTCATCAGCATATTGATAACACCGCGCCCCATGTCTCCAGATGATCTCTCCCAGCGGCTTCATGTAAATGTTGAACAGCAAGGGAGACAGTATGGCGCCCTGAGGAATGCCAGATGTCAGCTCTTTTACGAGAGCAGCTGTCTTCTAGCTTCACCATCTGGAATCTGCTCGAGAGGTAGGAACGGAACCATTGCAACGCAGTGCCTCCAATTCCCAACTCCCTCAGGCATTCCAGAAGGATACCGTGGTCTACGGTATCGAATGCCTCTGAGATGTCCAAGAGCACCAACAGGGTCACACTTCCCCTGTCGATGCCCAGACGGAGATCATCGACCAAGGTGACCATGGCTGTCTCGACTCCATAGCCCCTCCTGAAGCCAGTTTCCTGGGTAATAAAAGGCTGAGGTATATACAAAATTGTCACCCTTGCCCCCTGGAGCAGAGAGAGAGCATTTTTAGGCTAAATAAATAAATAGATGCTTTAGGGCAGTGGGGGCCTCAAAATGGCTTTGTGGGGTGCATGTAACCCATGAGCTATCTCATCCCCAGCCTGCTATAAATTAAAGTAATGAATAACATATTCTCCAATTGTCCTAATTTGAGAGAAACATTCCTGATTAATCCTTTGTCATCACACTTTTCAGCTGTTTTTAAACTGTCCCAGTTTCTCATTCCTCTTTCCATGTTCTCCCTTTGTCCTCCACTTAAATTCAATTGGTGCAAACTAACGTCACAGTGCAAAAGTACTTTGGACTGAATTTAGGCCCAATACAGGTGGGCACTTTGTGGTGTGGCGGTGGTGATACTAGGGTTAGGGACCGTGCACCAACCACACGGTCCCTAACCCTAGTATGGAATGGTGCTGGTGTGATGGAAGCCTCTTGTACACACAGGGCCACCATGACACCTGCGCTGCTGCTGTGCACCCAAACGGGGCACACAGGAAGTGGTGTCATAATGGCGCCACTTCCTGTAGCGGTGCCACAAAAAAGGAGCTTCCCTAGGCAGGTGTTTTTTGTTTTTTTGTTTTTTGGCGGCATCCAAAGCTTCATTCCCATGGCAGCTACACTGCCACAGGAATGGAGCCATGGGAGGAGGGGGCTGTACAGCCCCTTTCTCCCATAGTGGCGGCTGCAGGGATGTCTAGGGGTATGAAGCCCCAAGGACACCCCTTTCAATGGGAAAGCAGCATAGTCCAGGAAAACCAGGGAGGCCTGGGGGGAGTCCCTTTGAAACGCAGCTCCAGGGATGCCTTGGGGAGCCCCTTTTGGAGCTCCTTGGGGAGATCTCTCCAGAAGGAGCTTTGAAATGGAACTCCTTCTAGGGAGTGTATCATTCCCATGGCACTCTCAGTGCCACGGAAATGATCATGAGAAGAAAGGGACCTCCCCTTTCTCCTCAGGGCTCCCAGGGTGTCCAGGGGCATGAAGCCCCAAGGACACCCCCTTTCCAGCCCAAAGAGAAGTGGCAAAAAGCCAGATTGGGGCTTCAGGGACCGCCGATGAGGCTGCCCTGGCCCCAATCCGGTGCAGAAAAGAAGGAGTGCTCAGGAGCACTCCTTCCTTGCTGTGCAGTGGTGCTGCGCAATTTGGTTGTTGTGGCAATTCTGCACAGCAAAGAGGGGCACCACTGCCTGTAAAGCCCCTTAGTCTGTAAAACCCCTTAGTCAGCAGAAGGAGGAGGAAAGGATAGGGCAGAATATTTTCCTTCCCAGTAGATTAAGCCTGTTCTTTCTTATGTGATGTATCTCTTTTGTTTCTTCTTTTTTTCTTTTTTCTTTTTTTCTTTTTGAAATGCCATCTTATCCACACTCAGATGTTACTTGGCCACATGTTCCTGTTTTCATCTGTGAAACATAGGTGATTATGCAAATGTTGGAAGGTAAGTCGTGCAAATAAAGTAAGTACACAAATACTATCATGCATCCTAGTCAGATTTGGCTGTATGATGTGACCTGACATCATTGTTTTGTTGATCCTTTCATGGCTGGGATTTTCTCAGAAAGAGAGCATTCTTTCTTAAAACACAAAGAAGGAGTGAATATAACATTGCTTTTGCTACAAATATGAAAAAGGAGCTGTTGCAGGCAGAAACATTGGTTTCTCAAGAAACCAGGATGGATGACTAAAGAACTTTCAATGGAAGTTTTAAACATATATAAGAAATGGAAAAGGGGGAAATCACCAAAGAGGAATTCAAACTGAGAGTGGGCATGTATAGAGGTAAAGTCAGAAAAACTAAATCACATAGTGAGATCAGGCTTGCTAGAGAGGTTAAGAACAATAAAAAGGGCTTAGGGGCGTATGTTCACAGTAAAAAGAAGAAGAAGGAAATCGTAGGGCCCCTATGTGGTGAAGATGGTGAAATGCTAACAAGGGACAGAGAAAAGGCAGAATTACTCAACATCTTCTTTGCCTCAGTCTTTTCACAAAAGGAAAAGGGTGCTCAACTTGAGGAAAATGGAGCGGAGGACACAATAGGAGAAATCCAGCACAGAATAAGTAAAGAGGCAGTACAAGAATACCTTGTTAATCTAAATGAATTTAAATCTCCGGGACCAGATGAACTATATCCAAGGGTATTAAATGAGCTGGCAAATGTAATCTCAGAGCCATTGGCAGTAATCTTTGAGACTCCTGGAGTAGAGGAGAAATCCCAGCAGACTTAAGGAGGGCAAACATTGTCCCCATCTTCAAAAAGGGGGAAAAAGAGGATCCCAGCAATTATCATCCAGTTAGTTTGACATCAGTACCACGAAAGATTCTAGAGTAGATCATTAAACAGAGAGTCTGTGAACATTTAGAAGGCAATTCCATAATCACAAAAGCCAACATGGGTTTCTGAGAAACAAGTCATGCCAGACTAATCTGATCTCTCTCTTGCTCGCTCGCTCTCTTTCTCTCTTTTTTTTTTAAAAAATAAAATTACCAGCTTGGTAGATGAAGGGATATTGCATACCTTGATTTCAATTAGTCCTTTGAGAAGGTTCCTCATGAAATCTTTGCAAATAAGCTGGTAAAATGTGGGTTAGACAAGGCAACTGTTAAATGGATTTGTAATTGGTTGACCAGTTGAACCCAAAGGGTGCTCAGCTCCTCTTCGAAGTGACCAGTGGAGTACCACAGGGTTCTGTACTGGGCCCAATGCTATTCAACATCTTTATCAATGACTTAAATGAAAGAATAGGGGGCATGTTAATCAGATTTGCAGATGATACCAAATCAGGAGGAATAGCTAATACCCCACAAACAGGATGAAAATTCAAAATGAGCTTAATAGATTAGGCTAACAAAATGAATTTCTGTACAGACAAATGTAAGATACTGCACTTAGGTTAAAGGAGGAGGAGGAGGAGGAGGAGGAGGAGGAGGAGGAGGAGGAGGAAGAGAAATATTTGGACGAGATCTAGGAATATCAATAGCTGGTGGGATTGTTTTTATACTCTGCTGTGTATATTGTTTTTTGTTTGTTTGTTTTTTTGTTTTGTTTTTTTTTGGGTGTAGCTGGTGATTTTTACCCAGACTGTGCAGGGAGTTGGCCTTCATCCCAATTTAATATACTGGCTGACAGTTATGCCACAATCATAAATGTGAACATGAAGCAGCTGTAATGTGGTAAGTGTATCTTACTAAATTGCAACTAACAGGATGCCAGTGCCAGCCATCATGTTCTTTATTTCTACATAAACAGGGCACAGGGCACCAGTTGTGCCTATATACTTTGGATTTGAAGCTTAACAGAGAGAGAGAGAAACCATCAAAGAGTATCATGTTTATTATCAAATATGTAATGCAACCCATGTTCCTTCATTTTATGTCAAAAATCCAAAGAAATGCCAGATACTTGTAATTTTTTAATTTTTTTACATTTGAATGCCTCTTTTGAAGCATCACTACTGCATTATTTACATTCTCAGTGTGTTCCCACCAAGATGACTTTCTAGAGGGATTTTTATTTATAGAAATGAGGGGGGGGGGGGCTTTGTCTTATAATTTTTCTCTACCATCTCCCATTCACTAATAGTCTTATTATGCAAATATTCTCATTATTTATGCTCATGTATCTGCAGAATAACTTTGAAATGAACTAGCTTTGCCCTCTGGATTTTGCCATAATCAGTGAATCTGTATGATCAGATTATCATCAACCCTCCCTCAGAGGAAATGTATGGGTGTTTCTTTTTTAAATATAGAAAAACTATCTATCTTAGAATGTGTTGTCAAGTATAGTTTCACATTATGTTATGTAAGGAATACTGGCAAGATGCAATAGTGCACCAGGATGGGAAATAAAATAATTCTGAATCAGAATATATAGCAAAAGATGTTCTTGGAGTCATAGGGCTGGTTCTTCCCAAACAATGATGTGTAAATTGTCCTATTTATCATTGCTACAGGCACAACATTGATCATCTTGTATATTTTTGTCCATTACAAACAAACACAGAAAAGCATGATAATTTTTTGACATGTATTTTCTTTGTATTTGTTTAATCGATACAGGATATGCCAGGGGATGAAGATTTCTGTTTACCACACGATAGACCTTCCTTATTCTGGGTATCTGAGTTTTCAAATTTCAGGGAGAATATGAATTTGAGCCTGCTGATGCTTTCCTTCAGTAATATCCAAGCCTTCAGTATGCTGAATATCCTCTGGCTGTATACCCTCAATGAGCCAATAAGCTCAGCCCCTTTCCTGCTTTATTATCTCAATGTGTCCTGCTAAAAAAAGAAGAAAGGCTAGATAAAGATGTTACTTTGCTCTTATCTGTTTTCCATGTGTGTTGCTTGAGGAGAAATTCAGAAATCTCTTCTTCTTCTTACATCAGTACTGGATTACTTTTCCTTTAAAAAGCATGACCACTCATTCTGGTGCTCCATTTATACACTGTTGGGACATAAGTCCTGATTTGCTAGTGCTTGCTTGATAAGCAAGAAAATGCCCCCTCCTTACTCTTCTAACTGCAAGATGGCTAAATTGTCTTATAACTTGGGTTGCATTTACATTGTAGAAATAATGCAGCTTGACACCACTTTAAGTTCTGGGATTTGTAGTTTCACAAGATATTTAGCCTTCTCTGCCAGAATACTGTTGCCTCACAAAAATACAAATCTGATTATTCAATTCAATGGAGCCATGGCAGTTACAGTACAGTCAAACTGCATTATTTCTACAGTGTAGACGCACCTTTGTCAGCCTCAGAGATGTTTTTGGCATAAAATGAAATAGATGTTGTATTGTTGTATCTGGACTAGCAAAACTAGAGACACTGGATGAATTTTTGTGATCAGCCCGACTTTTTATGCTTGATAGGTGACAAGGCAGAAAACTAATTTTGCACAGAAGCATGAGTTTTATGAAAACTGTAGCAACCACAACCGGGGGTGGGGGGGAGCTTGGTTTAAGTCTCATGAGAATGCCAAGACTTGTCAAGATGGTGGAGAATTCTCTGTTAGGAACAATGTCCCTTTAAGACAATATAAAATAGTGTGTATAGCTGTAAATGAGATGTAACACCAGGTTTCAACTCTTAGTCATTACCATTGTATATAAGTGCTCTAAAACCCAGGGCAGGTTTGGGTTGAAGAGGAGTGAATTTACTGTATATCAGACAGTGAATGTTGGAGAGAGTTACAGGAGAATTTGTATATAACTTGTACATATTGAAACATGTGATAAAAGCCTCAAATGACTTTTGGAAGAATCCAACTTTGTCTGTGATTCATTCCACGTTGGCCAATGCAGTATTGCAAATACTACTGAGTTTGTGCTTCTTAACTCTGCAGTGTAAATAGCTACTGTTGAGGGCAAACACCTTGGACAGTGCTCAGAGTTGGCTTCTCTAGTGGGCCTAGTTTTAGTTTTTGTCACTACATGCCTGCATGACATAAAAGAGAGCCAACATTCTCAAGATACTATATTCCTTTCTACATTAAAATGTCAACCTTTCCTCAACCTTGCAAATAGTGACATTTTATCATATTGCTATCATATTATTTTGGGGTACAAATAATTTGTTATATTTTGTTATAATAGCAATTATAGAGAGGCCAAAAAGCATACACCTAGAATGGTCATTATGACCTTTAAATGAACTTTTCATGAGTGGTCATACTGACCTGGGTGCATGTGTAAAGTACCAATGTAACTTAATGGCTGTGAATATTGCTGCTTCCCAAACCCCTGCCATGTGCATTTCCTATTGAAGTTCAAGGACAAAGAAGTCTGTTAGCCTAAATCATTAAGCCAACGTCAACCTAAATCATTAAGCCAATCTCTCTGCTAGCCCACACTGTACTTTACAATACCCCATATCCCAAATTCCCTGGGGTTATGATGATCTTATCTCTGCTTGATTAAAATAATGTCACTGTCATCAACCAAAAATATTCCTTTTGTAACTCTGAAATTAAAACCCTCAACCAACCAGCTGGAACCACATTATTTCTGGGATTCCTGAAAAATCAACTTAAACTGCCTCAGGTCATGTTTGGCCCATAAATACCCCTGATTGGGCACTCTTGTTTTGGTTCAGTTTGGAAATAGGCAGAAATTCAAGTTTGGCCCCTCTGTACTCAGTACCAGGGAGCCCTGTAGGTGCAGTGGTTAAATGTGGTACAGAAGTCACAAGGCTGTGAGTTCAGTCCCACGGGCTCCAAGGTTCACTCAGCCTTCCATCCTTTCATTGGTGGGTAAAATGAGTACCCAGCTTGTTGATACAGATCGTAAACTACTTAGAGAGTGCTAAGTTCACTGATAAGTGGTATAGAAATGTACATACTATTACTATTGCTATGCTGCTGTCTGTATCACACAGCAGCAGACTGAGACACATTCATCTCCCAGTTTTCCCCCAGATTGGAACCTGGCTCCAGAGCTTGGAAGCATTGCCTATTGTAATCCTTTAATTTGCTATCCCCTACCACCTTATCTTAGTTTCTCTCTGTGCGTGTGTCTGAGAGAACAACACAGAGAGAGGACTATGGTAGGATCTGTATTTCTCCTCCTCTTTTAAAATGTTTATCTATCTATATTAAAGTTGCCAGTGCTGGGCTTTAGGAAGTAATCTTCTCTGAGTCCAGAGCCAAGAGTTTGGTAGCCAGGACTGAAGAGCAATCAAAATTATAAGGAAATCCAGAAGGCAGTTCTAATAAGCAAGGCCAGTCATATTGGACCACATGTAGACTCTGGTGTAAAGTAAAGTTCCACTGAATCCCTCTTATATTCCTTTCTATGCAACACGAGACAATGGCCATGCTGGGTAAAGTCAGCCAGAAACGTTAGAAAGGAACTCTTCTAGAACATGCCCACAAAGCCCGAAAACCCCACAAAAAAATATGGATGCCAGCCCTGAAAGCCTCCACAACTCCACAAATTCACATCTATTTACATCTGTTCAACCTCCCTCTGCAGAAAATTTGCAGCCCTCTCAATGCATGCAAAGTGAACAGCCACATATATGATAATTCCCATATGTTTGGATCTCCATGGATATGCCAGTAAAAACCATGAAGCCCTTTTCTGTGGAGTTTAAAGAGTTTTCGGGGGGGGGGGGATTCTGGGGAGGGTCCAAAAATCTTGAATTCCTGCAAATCATGTGGAGCTGGTTCCCATTCTATTCAACTAGAATAAGAGTATTTTAATTGTGTAGCCTACTGCAGCAGTGGTGAAGAAGTTCTCATATTTGTTATTGTCAGGGTCATTCCTAAATCCTTTGTCCATAATGGGATGAAGAATTTGGAGAGGCCATTTGTATAGATTTTGATTTAATAAAACAGAGTAAAAAGACACTTTGTTGGAGACAATAATTAGTTGCACTCCAAAAAAGCAACTTTTCCACCTTTTTTAAAAAAACAAACAAACAAACACACACAGTTCCCCTTCTCAACCTTTTAAAGCCTTATTTTTTTTTTTAAATAATAAGAAATGATGACTTGCATTGGCCATGTGTAAATATGTCTTACTGAAGTCAGGCCAAAGTAACAGAACTCTCTTCCCTCTTAGGAATGTTTGTGGGCCACATTGATTGCTGAGTGGTACAAATCCTATAAAAGCAAAACATTGAAGCCGTGACCCTCATTATAACAAATGCTTTTAAATTCTGTCCCCTCTCCAGTGTATTTTGATTAACTTGGTCTCAGAAAAGCAATTCATTCTCTGTACATTGTAATTTATGGCTTCATTTACATTCAGGTGTATATCTTTGGAGAGATGCCTTTCCTTTTCCTTGATTTTTAAGCGTGGGGGGGGGGCAGTTTGATTTTATTACTCATGGATTTGTTTTGTTTTTTGCAGCTTTTAGTTGAGTAGACCCTGCACCTGCACCCACCCATCTAAAAATACACAGATCACTTTAGTGGAGGGTAATTTGCAAATCAAACCATCCATGTATGCAGCTTAAAAAATTGCTTAATTACACTTTAAGATAAGGATAATAATGCCATCAATCAGCATAGAGAGCTCACCATCACGGAAAACTGAGCCCCCTGGCAACTTTGCATGTAATATAATTGCATGAATTAATGTCTATAAAGAAAGTGTTATGCATCACACTCTATCTCTAGCTGTTGGCATGTAAGCAATGTTCATGAAAGCGAGCCTAACAAGCTTAAGTCCCTGAGAGAAAGGAGGAAAGGAGGAAGGAAAGGAGGAAGTTGGTAGAGTTCGTTTCCAGCCTGTGAAGCATGGCAGATTCTAAAATGTTCCCCATGAAAAGGAGAGGTATTGTGCTGGCAAGTTGTCTCACCCCAATATTTCTGTTTCTGCCAAAGTTGGGGGGGGGGGGATGAATGGCACAGTATCCATTCTAAAAATCTAGGAAAAAAAGCAAAAGTTGATTAGCCTAAACCACTAGCACCACCAAGAGTTTGCTCAGAATATAACATTTAAAAAAGAAGAAGTCTATCTACAGGCATCTGTTTAGAAAGATCCCATTTCACAATGCCCGAAACATGATAGTGCAGGAGAATTCTGTAGAGTCAATATGAAATATATTAATATCATATTTGCAGTACATCTTCATAAATGTACTCATGTCTGCAGAAAACAGAGCTGAGCAGTTTAGCAGTGTTCACATTCCGCAAGGGACTGCTGTAACATTTTGTTGTTTGTTATTAACTGACCTCGAGTTGATCTCGACTCATGGCAACTCTATGGATGAGACATCTCAGACCCTCTGTCCTCCACTGCTCTGTTTAGTTCCTACAACCCCATACCTGCGAACTCCTTAATAGAGTCCATCTTTCTGGCATGAGGTCTTTCTCTTTTCCTACTTCCCTCCACCTTTCCCAGCATTATTGTTTTTTCCAATGAGTCCTTCCTTCTCATGATGTGTCCAAAGTACGACAGCCTCAGTTTGGTCATGTTGACTTCCAAGGAGGTTTCTGACTTTAACTGCTCTAGGACCCATTTGTTTGTCCTTTTGGCTGTCCATGGGATCCTCAGCACTCTTCTCCAGCACTACATCTCAAATGAATTGATGTTCTTCCTATCTTCTTTAACTGTCCATCTCTCACATCCATACATGGTAATAGGGAATACAATGACTTGTATGATTCTAACTTTTGTGCTCAGTTATATATCTTTGCATTTTAGAATCTTTTCTAGTTCTTTCATAGCCACCACCCTTAATCTTCTTCTAATTTCCTGACCGCAGTCCCCATTTCTATCAATATTTGATCCCAGGTAAGGGTATTCTTTTACTATTTCTATTTCTTCATTGTCTAGGTTGAACACGAGAATGTCCTTGGTGGTCATTATTTTTGTTTTCTTTAAGTTCAACATTAAGCCTGCCTTTGCAATTTCTTCTTTGATCTTCCTTAGTAGGTGTTCCAGGAATATGAGGTTTTCTGCTAGTACTATGGTGTCATCTGCATATCTTAGATGGTTGATATTCCTTCTTCCTATTTTCATTCCTCCTCCTTCTGTGTCCAAACCTGCTTTTCTTATAATCTGTTCTGCATTCAAGTTGAACAGATAGGGTGAAAGGATACCGCCTTGTCTGACCCCTTTGCCAGTTGGGAACTATTCTGTTTCTCCATGTTCTGTTCTGACAGCAGCCTCTTCTCCTGAGTACAGATAGCTCATCAGGAGTATCAGATGTGTTAGCACTCCCATGTCTTTAATGGAATAGCCTTTCATGATCTATGCAGTCAAAGGCTTTGCTATAGTCTATAAAGCACATGCTGATTTTCTTTTGGAATTCCCCAATGCATTCCATGCAATGCGGTTCCCAATGCCTCTTCCTTTCCTGAATCCCACTTGAACCTCTGGGATTTCTGTCTCTATGTATGGTTGGAGTCTATGTTGCAGAATTTTAAGCATGATTTTCCTTGCATGGGAGATCAGTGCTATGGTCCTATAGTTGCTGCAGTCTCTTGTGTCTCCCCTTTTGTGGATGGGGATGTATATTGATTGCTTCCAATTTGTTGGCCATCATTTTGCTTTCCATATCTGTTGACATATGATGGTTAGCACTAGAATTGATTCTGCCAATGTGGATTGCAGCAGTTCAATTGGAATATCATTTGTTCCTGGTGATTTGTTTTTCACTATTTCTCTTATTGCAGTTTTCATCTCACTTTTTTTATATTGGAAAGCCAGCAAAGTGACCATAGTGCACCACAACTGATGTGCAATGGGACCAATGCACAATGATACTCAGTACACAACAGGATCCTACATACAATGAGATACTGGCTAGGGAGTGCCCATGTGTATCAAAATCCCCTTGCACATCTTCAGAATTCAATAAGCGGGTTCCTTAGTGTTTCTGCTATGTAGCTAAGTATGCATAGAGTTACACAACATAAACCGCAAATGAAAATTCTGGCCATTTATATATATATATATATATATATATATATATGAATTGCTGCACATAAATCAAGCATATGGTCTATATATACTCAGTGTGACTGGCGGAATGGACATATGAAAAGACAGACTAGGCAACTTAATATATGTATACAGTATATTTATTTCATATTTATAATCGTGTCTGTATTTGTTTTAAGTTACCGTATATAAATTTATGATACAGTCTAATTACTTTGTGTGGATGGCTAAATAGGTAGGTCTTATAACTGTACACAGACTTTCATTAAAGCCATCTAGGGAGAAAGGCAACAAATATTCTCAATGTATGGGAGGTAAAATAGAGGCAGTTGTGGGTAAGTTATTGCATACTGAGAATAGTATTGTGATTAATGACACTAGTTATTGTGAACAGTACTTTCATACATACATACAGATGGAGTCTCAGTTTGGAAAAAGCTGAATAATAACAACAACCATGACATGTTTACACTGGGTTACTGAAAGGAGTTATAAAATTCGAATACCCCCCTTTTTCTGTTTAAACTAAAAATAGAATCTATTAGGAGTTTGGAGATTTTTTTTTTTTTTTCGTGGTTATTTAGGAGAAGAAAATAAGTTTTATCTCCATCAGCTGTGGAAAGGCTTTGATTAATATTGCTTCCTATGCCATTTCTATATAAAATGAAATAATGTTTCATTCCAGTGATGAAATTTTATATTTTACCGGGGAGGGGGGTGTTAAGGAATGTTTCAGGCAAAAAGGAGGCAAATCAGGTTGAAACTGAAACCACTGACAAAAAGAAAAGGTAAGCTATGATTTGACAATGCTTTCCAAAAAAGATTATTACTTCTTTTCAAAGATTAAAGAATCCAAACGAACTGAATGCAAACTGAAACCTAAGAGATAACATGAAGAGACCATCACATAACAGCAGTAAAGGAAAAGGTTTCCCCTTTGATGGGATTGTCAAGTTGTGTAGGAGGTGGTGCTCATCTCTGTTACTAAGTTAAGGAAGCCAGTGTTGTCAAAGATGACTCCAGGTCATGTGACTAGCATGACTAAATGCAGAGGCGTACAAAATGCTGTTACCTTCCCACCAAAGTGGCACCTATTTATTTACTTGTACTTTTACAAGCTTTCAAACTGCTAGGTTGGCAGAAGCTGGGACTAGTGATGGGAGCTAACTCTGTCACACAGTGCTTGGGTCTTGAACTGCCAACCAGACAACATTGTGGTCATCAGAGGTGGCATCTTAACTGCTAAGCCACCGAGTCCCAGCAATACTGAGTGGAAAATAACTGACATTGAGACCAAGATGCCATCCAAAATGTTATTAGAGGAGAGAGGAAGAAAGACACATATTCAAAAGAAAGTACTTAAAATTTGGTAAAATAAAATTTGGAGAAAAGCAAAACTGACAGTAACCATTTCTTCCATTTCAAGTAATAACCAAGAAATATCTTTGGAAAAGAAGAGCTGATTTATGTCTGCAGTTTGGAATAGGCAATGGGGTCTTTGAGTGTATGTATGATACAGAGTTATAGCAGTTTCATATACTTTTGACAATCATGGCTGCATACTTTGGAATCTTGCAATTTGTAAGCTGATAAGATGTGTAAGTTTCTGTGTTAGATAACTGTATTGCTTGAATGCCTTGTTAGCTCTCTAACAAAGAATTCTAAGTACCACACCAAACAGATCTCATGATTCCTTAGGAAGGAGCCGCAACTCTAATAATAATAATAATATTTTTTTATTATTTATAACCTGCCCCTCTGAACAAGAAAACTCTTGAAGCCACATCTGTTTGTTGTAAATATGCTCTGAGTCTTCAAAGTCTATGCACTGGCAGTTCTTTAAAAATCTGGACAATAGTAAAGTTGAGGGAGAAAAAAACCCAAAGGAGACATTTCATAGATATGAACTGAAACTTAATAGAGTGGGTGTTTTACATAGTTACTGAAGATGGAATAATCTGGAATGGTTTGGAGAATCATGGCATAGTGGTGAGGAGGCAAGCATGATTATATGAGGAAAGTGTTACTTGAATATCTTGACGATTTGTGATTTCATTGGTCCAGGTAGGTAGTTCTTCCACCACTGCCATCGCAAATACTGGGACCACCAGTTGGCAGCCAGCCTTCTGACGATGAACCTCTCTGAATTAGCTAAACTGTACCTCTGACTACAGAGGTACAGTTTGTTGCTAGGGTCATATTCAAAACCTATCACAGCTTATTCGTCATAGCTCAGGAGAATATTAAAAGTCATTTAAAACATTTTTCTTCTCTCCAAGATAAATGTATATGGACAGTCTATACATCATCGTAGGTGCTTAAAATGCTTAGACACAATCTAGCCAAAGCTAACCTTCTTAAATCTCATTGATTTCCATGGGACAGGAACCCTTAGAAATCAATAGTATTTAACTTTGGCTGGATCATGCCCGTTAAATGCTGTGCCCTGCAAAACTCTTTAGCAAACAAGAAATTGTTTCCTTTAAGCTGAAGCTTTGACTAGGTTGTCTTCTTTGATTATATTTGATATTCAGCCAGGCATTTTGAAGGACTAGGTGAAAAATCAAGATTTTAATTGTTCTTTCAAATCAATACTTCTAGGCAGTGTTAGAATAAATGATTTTTATTACACTATTAGTTGTGCTATAGCATTGCCATTTTCTGTGAAAGATGTAATTTGTTCTGAGACACAAAGTAAAAATAACTTACAGACTGGCTACCTATTCCCTGAACCAGCAGTTTCAACAAGTCTTTTTTTTCCCCCAACTGAGAAGAAAAAGAACAAGCAGAAAGGCTAGACACTGGGGTCTGATGGCCCAATGGGTGTTCCTCTCATGGCTCTATTACATTTAAGCAAGTGTAATATGTAATGTAAAACCCATGGTGGTGGGTAGCTTCCAGGTCAGTGTGGTGGTGAGGCCACTTTGGGATTTAGTACAAAATAGATTCAGCACCTTAGATAGCTCTTTTATCATTCAGTCTAAAACTTGGAGCATAATCACTGTCCCATCAACACAGTTCAGAATGAGAAATGTCTGTCAGTTTCCTAATTCTCTCACATTTGAATGTTTTAAACTTCACTGTCTTTCCATACTGAATATGCAGCTATTAACTTTTGAGGGTTCCCCCCTATGACAATCTTATGTGGGCCAAATTCAACAGGCAGAGCTACTCTCAACATGGAAAGGGCCATACTTCAACATGTCTGCCAAACAGCAGTTAAAGGTATGTTGTATCATGGGGAGACGGAAGAAGAAAGAAATGAAAAGAAGTGGCCACCTGAATTCAGCACTTGCACACTTGAATACATAGGGATTCAAACTCAGATATTTGCAAGCTGATTAGTCAAAACCTAAAGCTTGGGTGGACAAATCTGTCCATTTCACTTTGTCCTATTTTCATTTTAAAAAAATAAAAACCTGAAGATATTTTCTTAGCACATAAAATAACTTTATTAACTTCATTTAATTCTTATCAAAATACAGTCAAAAAAAATTCTCACCTAGCCTCACTTAAAATGTTAGTTTTAATTTTGTTCTCCTGTCTATTCATATTTCATTGGAATGAGGTACATGCTGCAGTCTTATTGCACATATACACATGTGTGAGTTTTGTTTATACACATATATGTCAATTTTGGACATTCTTAAAGGAGGCATTCACTACCTCCTTGCTCAATATCTAACATTATTCCCCATTCCCATCAGCTTTCAAGCGTGGTGCCACAGTTATGTACTGGTCAGGGGATGGGTAACCAGGCAGCACCCAGTTTTGAGTTGCTGGAGATCTCAGATAGAGATCTTCACTCCGTTCCTTCACTTCCAGAACTACCATTAGGCACTGCCTGGTTCCTCTCTGTCACTTCCCTTGGCCCATAAATAGCCGTGGCACAGAGTTACTTTGTCAGAACTTGAAAGGTAAGAATGACCCCTTTTGATGTCACATGGATTAGGTGATGTTCTAAAATAACATCCATTAAGCATACCATAGTTACTATGCCATTCAAATAAGAAACATCAAATTTAACAAATGAGGAAAATGAACACATATACAAATATTTTTCAAGGCCCTGCTGTAACCATAAGATTCCTTTTCCCTGTCCTGAAGACTATTGAAGAGGGTTCAGATCTGGGAATCTTAGCAGTGTCCCAAGTCTTGAAATCTGCCTTCCAGTAATGGGAAGAGCATGTAGTTGTGTTTTATACTGTCCTGACATAGACATGCAGACCAGGCTAATCTTTCAATGCTCAATTCTGTTATAGTTATAGTCAATTACTGATGGGAAAGTGTTAATGAAAAATGTTAATTAACAACCATAAAAATATATCCGGCTCAAAGCAATGTGGATATTTGCTAAAATCTTACTTCAGGGCTTATTTTCCTTCCTAAAAACCAGTCCTTGCCTAGAAAATATTTAAACCATTTATTATTTCTCTCTGAAAGACTGTAATCAACCTTTCACTGATTGGTCCTTTGTATAGTGTTTCTCTCTATGTGTAAGCCAGGGTGGGTTTTACCCTTACAGAGTTATGTATGTGCTATTTTATTCCCATCTCCTGACAGCATATGCACCATAAATGTTAAATATAAATTGGTTCAACATTACATTTTGTCAGTCACAATTTTCATCCATCTAAAAAGTCGTATTTACTGTGCTCTTCTTTCAGCTCCATTGCTGTCATTTACTTGCCAGGTTATTGCCAAGCTATTACACTAGCACTTATTCTTGAAGCACCCATTCCAGTCATTAATTTTACATGAAAAACTCTGTCAAAAATGTAATCTGACACCCCATTGTGGTTGTTGGTCAACTCTTCAATGAACATTGTCAAAATGTTCTGACAAGAGGACTCCATTTCCACTCAATTTGAATTGACATTTCCTCCTTGTAATAAACTAATCAGCCAATTCCAATTCAGAAATGTAAAATTTTGTTGTTTTTTCTCCTATCAAGACACCCTTCATATATATTCTATCTAGCCCTCAATATGGTATACCAACTTATGTCTCATTATTAATTCTGTCTCCTTGTTCAGGACTATTTCAGTTGTAGCCCAGAGGCTCAACTCTTGCAAAGATTGATCAAACAGGCTGGGCTGAAAGTGAACAAGGTCAGCTTAACAATGTGTCTGTGTGTGTGTGTGTGTGTGTGTGTGTGAGAGAGAGAGAGAGAGAGAGAGAGAGTCGCTAATGAAAGGTTTAAATTCAAATCTTAGTTTGTAATGTTTTACACACACACACACACAATCCTTCTGCAAGTGGTTAGATTTGGTTAGATGTCCAAGGATAGAACATTTACCCAGGTTTAGTTTCTTGGGGAATGAAGCTTATTAGCATTCAATAATATTTGAATTTATTGGGATTATAAAGATGCAGCTTAACAGAGCACAACCTGCCGCTCCCCCATTATGTTGCCAGGAAAACAATGAACATCCGAAAATGCTTATAGATCCTAAACTTGGCTCTCCATGTCCTCCCCTATGTCTTTCCCAAAACTCAGGCTAGAAACCTCTTGGTGACTTATGCAAGTGTAACACACACACACCCCATTGTGTGTGTGTGTGTGTGTGTGAACGTGTGTGTGTAGATGTTACATGAGGAAGTACTCAGGCAAGGACAGTGGGAGCACTTATAATACTCCCCCACAGCTGATCAGTGGCCAGTGAGACAGTCCCCAGAGACCTCAGATGTTATTGTACATCCAGTGTGATGTACATTCTGCAAGAAAGAACAGGATATGTCTCTACACAACATCCAAAAAGGGAGACAAGGAAAAGTTATCAATGTGCCCATAAACCTTCTGGCTACTGTTGGGCACCCAAAGATGAAGCCAGAAGAAACAGCAACCTCCTTATCCTTATAAAAGCATAACTATGCTAATGGAGACTTGAGCTCCATGTGCTTGGTGACTGTCAGCCTCATATTTCAGTCTCCTTCTATGACCATACTGATTTCTGTTGCATTATTCTTGTCTAACAGCAGTAAGAGGATTTTCCCCCTTTTTGAGAAGATCCCCAGAATGATCCTACATCAGAAAGCAATCAATATTGGCTAATGATTTAATTCCCATTACAACAATATAACATATAGCCCATATAACAAAGGGTATCTCTTGGCCACATCTTCCTAGCATCTGTGCCAATCTTTCCAAGGTTTACATCAATAGCAATATATGAATCAATTCCATTTAACCTAAAACATATAGGGCTGCAACATTCTACGACCCTCACCACAGGCAACTACCATATCCTTATTTTTGCCACATTAATACATACCACAAAACTAAAATGAGCCCACTTGATACTGACAGCACTGTTGACTACTGCTTTCACAGCTCCCTAGCTAGTATAGTTTCTGGTGAGGCATGGTGAGAATTGTAGTTCAACAACATCTGGAGGGCAATGGCATGTTTTCCCATGGCAAAATTCCACATCAGTTGTGAGTGTGTGTGTGTGCTCTGTCCCTGCCAATGAGTGCTCTCCTTTCCAATATCAAAAAAGTTACATGTAATTTGCCTTGCCTGTGTATGTTTGTTTCATATTAATATGCACACATCAACATTATAGAATCATACCACAAGCAAACCATTCTCAAACCTGGGTGTGTGTGTGCTTGTTTACATTAAGGTCCCTCCATAGCAACTCTTTTTGTACAGATTAAACCTAACTGTTTTCCAGAACCAGGTATATTAATCAGATCTCACTAAGCAGCCAGGTGGGAATCCAACAGACCATCAATAATATAACTAGGAATTATGGATGCTGAGGAAATCATTCTTTCCAGGCTCCTTATGGTTATGTAGTAAAAATGTGCACTCACAGAAGCTTTATACTACAAAAGCAAGTAGATAATAGGGAGGCTTACATTAACACCCACTCACCTACATTGAACCAACTTGAAACAGAGTCACATGAACTAAATTTGCATCCATTCCATCACAAACACAATGATTGTTTCCCTGTCATGTACATGTTTTGTGCTTCTCTTATTAGGCTGGTGTCCCTCCTTCCATAAAAGCAACCCATGCATCCCCCTCAGAACATGTGGAGAGCTTTCATGCAGCATTGCAAAGCACAGACAGAGGAGAAGCATTTTCAACAAGATGAAAAGCAGGACCATCCTCAGACTGGTGAGGAGTGGGAGGAGGCCATATGGACTTATGATCTCCCTCAAGCATTCTTTCAACATGTGGATGCCATGTTTGTGTGAATCTCCTCACAGATTTCTTTTACTAGTTTTTTTTTTCCATTCAACATGCTTAGTGATGAGAAACTACACTGAAGAGACAGTAGAGAGGGACGGAGTAAGTAAAAACCCTTTGAGTTTGAAAAGGAATAACATGATTATAAACTTTTGACTACTGCAAAAACACACATAACCAGAACTAGATAATGCATCTCTGTTGGATTCAATGCACCAACAAGAAATTAATACAAGAGACATTGGACAAATTACTTTATCCCCAAAATTCAGAAATCAGTCTCAAAATATTATTCTACAGTCCAGCACATAGAGACCTGTAGTTCCTACAGATCTAACATTACAAGCCTTAAAACTAAAAGCAGGAGACCACTGCAGACATCGTTTCCCAGCACTCTGATCTGCAGCACCTCAGAAATTTTTCAGTCAGGGTGCTGCCTAGTTGAAAAGAAAGGCTTGTGCCGTCATGTTAGGTCATTAATGACAGTAAACATGAATCCCAGATGTTATGAGATGAATATAAATCCAGTTTATGATCTTGTAACTGAACAGAATGTCAGCTGTTATAAACAGAAACCAGGGCAAAGCAGGAAGTTTGGTTAGAGATCATGAGAGTTGTAACCCAACACATTTGGAGAGCACCAGGTTGCGGAAAGCTGTGATACATTGTCACTATTTTAGCACAAGAGGAATCAATACATTTCCAAGAGAAAAGTTTTAAAGTTCTAAAACAGGATTATATCTCCTCAACCTCCAGCCAAACTAAAATGAAGGTAGATTTAGCCATCTCAAAGCTCATAAATTTCTGACTTGATGGACAGATTTCAGGCTGATGGGATCTACTCTGTTTTCTCACTGGAATCCAGAAATCCACCAACTGAAGCTTAGTAGAAAAAAATATGTTGTTGCTGCTGTGTGTGCCTTTAAGTAATTTCTGACTTATGGTGTTCCTAAGACAAACCTATCATGGAGTTTTCTTGGTAAGATTTGTTCAGAAGGTGTTTGTCTCTTTGCTTTTCTGAGACTGAGAGAGTATGATTTGCCCAGGTTCACTCAGTGGGTTTGCAGTCTCATCATGGGGGGGGGGGTTAGGGGGGTAGGAACACATACATTTAGTAAAATAAAGTGGGGAAATATACATTTAGAATTAAAGTGTTTTGAGCCCATGAACTTAGCATTTGAAAATGATGTTCTTGCTCATAATCTAGTATACATACTTGTGATTAATAAGTCAGCCTTGGAGTTGGAGGCAGGCTTTGGGACCAAAATTACAGATTTTGATATGACCTGTGGATAAGTAGAAGATAAAACTTGGGGTAGTGTCACAGAATGTAAAGGACCAAGCAAAGGAAAAAAAATGATGCAAAAGAACTTACAAATTCCAGCAGGCATAATTGTTTGTGCTCACCCTAAAGGCTGGATGAATGAAGAGAGAACTACAGTAAATCATGGCTGTGCAATGTATGGAGGAGACGACCAGGCACAAACAGGGCTAAGAAAGTGCATACAGGTCAAAAAGGATGTAAAAGTAAAGCAAAGAAAATTGTGACTATGTTAGCAGTGATTACAGCTCTTAACATTAATGTGATAACTTTGCCTAATTTTAACAAGAAAAGCTGACAGACATGCACATCTTATTCAAATCTTTCAAAGCCCGATTTCTCATTGCTGGAATAACATCACTGTTATCCCCTTCTTGGAGTGGGGAAAGATGAAAGTGTAGTCCATTCCAGAAGAACCTAAAAGATCCACCAAACCCACCCACCCTCTACTCCGTTGGCACTCCTTTGAGGGGGAAGCACCAAAGAGCCATCACAATTTTCCTATCCAGGCATGCAAAAAGGCAAGAAGAGATGCCATGCCAGAAACAGTAGAGGGGTGAAGTCAGAGGCTTTCACAGCTAGCATCCATAGTTTTTTGGGTTTGGGGGGCTATGAGGTTCTAGAAGAGTTTATTCCTGACATTCCACTGGTGTCTGTGGCTAGCATCTTCAGAGAATGCTGGCATGGAAGAGAATGGAGTATATATACTGCTGGCTGGGAGGAGTTGATTTGCATGTTAATGTGTGTATTGTTCTGTTGTTGAATGGCAAGGCCTACAGGGTGTCCATTTACTTAATGATCTATTGTGTGCTGGGAATCCCCCTCACCCTGGGTGGTTTTGTTTGCATTTGCTGGGTCTTGATTTTGGTGTTTTTAAGGTAGCTAAACTTTGTTTACTTTAAGGGTTTCTTCTTTCCTGTTAAAATTGTTCAGGTGTTTATGGATTTCAATGGCTTCCCTTTGCATTCTGACCTGATAGTTGTTGACATGGTCCAGAGTTGAGCAGGTTGGTGATTCTTTTAGGTTCTGCCAGGACTGTATAAGCCCTCACCTTTCACCACTCTCTTAGAGAAGAGGATTGGTCCTTATTTGGTAAGAGTTAAAGTAGAGTACTTACGATCCATGGATAAGTAATCAGAGGAATACATATCTACTACAAATCATCCAAAGATCAACCAGTAACTCTAGATCTATGTTCTGCCCAGAGATTGGAAAAGTTGCTCTTTTTAAATAATAGCTTTTCAGACTAAAAGTCCCAGAACTCTCCAGCTGGCAGGGTGATTGACCAAGCTGCTTGTGGATTCTGGAATCTGTAGTCCAAAAACAGTTTTCTCAAGCTCTTCTTCTGCCTGTCCTAAAGCAATTGCCAACAATGGGCTAGGAACTTCAGACATATATTTGGTCTTTAGTTCAGACGGATTTTTGTGCAAAAACTCAAATAACCTTGAGGGTTTGAAGACAGTCACTTACCGGATGACATGTTCAATTTTGCTCTATCATTTTGTTTATTCTATTCAAGAAGCAGATTGTCTCCATTTTCTGCTTCACTCATCTTTCCCTATTATTTGACACAGCGAAAATACTCTGGCAGCTCTCCATCAAAGCTGATAGAGCTGCTGCTGCAAAAAGAAAACAAAAGAGAAAAGGAAAGGGGCTTTATTCTGGATGTGTGTATTCCAAGTGACACAGAAAGAGATCTTAACTGATTCCCCATTAAATTTTGGAGAAGAAAATGTATGAAGACCACAAAATGGTAAAAATGCCTCTTTTTGTCTTCTCCAGCAGGATTTTTTTAAATGCCAATTAATATAAATAAGCTATCTATACTATATAGTTTATATAAGTTGGATACCATTTTAACAATCATAGCTCCATCCTATAAACTCCTAGGATTTTTGGTGAGCTGCTTAGAATTGTCTGCTAGAAAACATTGGTTTAAGGAGGCTGCTGG
This sequence comes from Urosaurus nigricauda, assembly GCA_034509955.1. NCBI lineage: Eukaryota > Metazoa > Chordata > Lepidosauria > Squamata > Phrynosomatidae > Urosaurus > Urosaurus nigricauda. Next base: position 45,476,956 of record JAOEGL010000003.1, read on the forward strand.
CATTCTACTCTGTAGACTGTTGCTTTCACTTCCAAATTTGGAGGCTTCCTGTGGTTTATTTTTTCCAATACAAAATACCAGAAATACCCACAGGCTGACATCCTGTTGAGAAGTTACAAATTGACATCTGATCATGTAAAGTTGAAACATGCCATTGTGCAATGTATTCTCAGGAGAAGAATCATAGTATCATGAAGTTGGAAGAAACCACAAGGGGCATCCAATCCAAGCCCTGCCATGTAGGAACTCACAATCAAAGCACCCCCAAGAGATGGCCATCCAGCTTCTGTTTAAAGACCTCCAAAGAAGGTGATTCCACCACACTCTGAGGGAGTTTGTTCCACTGTGAGCAGAGATGTAGCTACCCCATTATGACCATTGCATTAGAAGATCCATCAGCATGGGCATTGCACAGTAGTCCCCACACACAACATGTTCTGATGCACAACATGTCCTAATGCATGCCAGTCCCAATGCACAATTTTAAAAATACACAATATGCCCCAATGGATCCTGATGGACAGTTATGCAACTTGTCCCACTGTACAATGTGCAACATGTCCCACTATTCAGTGGGAGCACCAATTATGATATGTGACATCATGTACAATGCCTTGTTGTGCCTTATTGCAATTTATGAGCATGGTTGTGTATCATATTAATGACATAGCTCCATCATAGGAAAGGTACTCTTTTCAGCTTCTGATGTAGGAACACAGCTTGGGTCCAGACTATTTGAAAGACCATATCTCATTGTATAAAGCAGCATGTACTTTAAGATATGCTTGGGAGGGCTTTCTCTCAGTCTCACCACCTTTCAAGTGTGGTTGGTGATGACATGGGAGAGAGCCTTCTCCATGGCTGCTCCAAGACTGTGGAACTCCCTTCCATAGGAGGTCTCTTTGGCCCCCTCCCGGCTATCTTTCCACCAGCAGATAAAAGTGTTTTTATTTAGAAGACATTTGGTGATATTTACAGCATATTTGTAATGCTGTTTTATCTTGTGTTTTGAAATTGTGTTTTAAATTAAGGTTAATTTAATTGTATTTTAACTTTTGTATTAAAGAGTTTTTAAAATCGTATTTTGTTTTTAAAGTGTACACCACCTTGGGTACTATACTTAGAATTCTCTGTGACGAAGCTCTATAATTATTGTTATTATTATTATCCCGCCCCTCTGTGCAATGCAATTGGACTTTTTACAACATTAAAATATATGGGAAAGGGTGCAGCTGGCATATCAGCTGAAACTGATAACAAGCAGTCCTGACCATTGCATTTACCTGATTCGTCATCTGAAGTGATGGATCCAGGAGTGCCCCCAGACTGCAAACACAGTCCTTTGAGGAGAGTGTGACCCTATTTAGGACTGGAGGTTGTATCCCAATACCTGGATTGGAGGCTGCTTCCATTTTGTCTGGATTCAGTTTTAATCTGTTTTCCCTCATCTAGTCCATTACTGCCTGCCCCATGTCTCCGGATGATCTCTCCCAGCAGCTTCATGTGTATATTAAATAGCATTGGAGACAGGATGTGCCTTGTGGGACACCACAGTTAAGCTCTTTCCTTGCTGAGCGACTGTGCCCGAGCTTCACCCTCTGGAATCTATGAAATACTCATGACTCACTCTGGGGCAGGAAACACTCCTCAGAACCTGGCACCGAAAAGTGAAATGACCTTGATGAGCCTGGTCCTGCACAGTGGCAAAAAAAATTGAAACTTCAGGGAGAGAATCAGCCACCATGGGCTGATTCCTGAACAACACTATTATAGCACTAGAATTCCACTATGACTGCCATAGCTGCTGCCTATGGTGTCATAGTCTTTTTATTTGCTGAAGCACTAGAGCTTCTGGCTGAGAATTCCAAATAGCTCTCCTTAAATAACAAATCCCAGGAAGTTATAATAAAATCATAGAACTATACTTCTGTAATGTAAAAGGGCCTCTGGATAGGATATCCATCACAATAACAAAGGAGGAAAACTTTCTAGTGTGGCTATGTGGATGCAATTGATTGCTGTTTGTCAGACAGTCACCCATGTCAGACTCCATGAGCCCCTTCTGTAACATGAGCACTAAACTGAAATATGCTGTTCTTTCATTTTCACTTCATTAATATGTAAGTAACAGTGTAAGTAATACAATGTTTCTGTGATTGATCAACTTTGTATTTTTCTATCTGAAGCATCACCATGCATGAATGCAATACAATAAACTACAGTTTCGACAGCCCTTGAAAATAATGAGAGATTCCTGCCTTTTGCAGAAATGACTTTCATTTAGTGCATCAGTCTAGTCAATATCCAGGCGCTTGTATATGTTTAAACAGGAGCTCTGTAAACATCTGTGCAGCTGACTACAGAGAGAAAGGAAGACATGAAAAGCTTTCAATCATCTCTGGGAACAAGCAGATCAAAGCATGAGTTTTGTAACTCACAGACACATTGCAATAAAAGCAGCTGAGGATGTCTGTATCTCTTCCTTACTGTCCTCATGATATCAACATTGTCATCAGTCATAGGTCATATAAAAAAGGTCTTACATGATGGGATGGTACCATCTACTCTGTCAACTGGGATTCAGCTTGGAAAGTACTGCAGAGTTCATCTTCTCCTCTGTGCTTTTGATCATTTATATAAAAAAGAAAGAAATTGTTGGTATGCCATCAATACTCAGATGACAACTAGCCAGTTACCTATCCAGCATAAGAACAGATAGAGATCTGTTTTCAAAAATGCTAGAATACATTCAATAATAATAATAATAATAGAATTTATTTGTATTTCCCGCATCTCTCCATAGATCGAGGCGGGATTCCAACAGCAGTAAAATCTACAGAGTCCAAAAAAGTACAACTACAAAATCCAATACAGTCATAAAAACAATTAATACTCATTAATTATTAATCAGCATTACATCACTATTCCATTGTCCATTGTCAGTCCCATTTATCAGTAGAATGATCACAGCAAGTCAGATGGAAAAGCTCGCCGGAAGAGATCCGTCTTTAGTGCTTTTTTGAAAGCATATAAGGTGGTGATAAGACAGATTTCTTCCGGGAAATCGTTCCATAGTTTCGGAGCCATAACAGAGAATGTTCTGTTGGAAGACGACATCAGTCTGGTGCTCAGACTGGTTTCCAGGAGATTCTTACCTGATGTTCTGAGGGTGCGGGGCGGATTATACAGGAGAGGGCATCCTTCAGGTAGCTTGGGCCCAAGCCATATAGGGCTTTAAAGGTAATAACCAACACTTTGTATTGAGCTCGGAAGCTGATTGGCAGCCAATGTAAAGATTTTAATATGGGGGTGATATGGTCAGTTCTTAATGCCCCCTGTGAGTAATCTGGCTGCCGCGTTCTGAATTAGTTGAAGCTTCCGAACCTGGTACAAAGGTAGCCCCATGTAAAGCGCATTGCAGAAATCCAGACGAGAAGTTACCAGTGCATGTATCAATGTTTCAAGGTCCTCTCTGCCCAGGTAAGGACGCAGCTGGCATATCAGCTGCAGCTGGCGTATCAGCCGAACATTGTCCTTTAGGGGAAGTGTGACCCCGTCCAGGACAGGTTGACAAATCTCCATCCCTGGGCGGGGTGGACCTATCACAAGTACCTCCATTTTCTCTGGATTCAGTCTGAGTTTGTTTTCCCTCGTCCAGCCCATTACCAACTCCAAGCTGGTATTTAGAAGGGAGATGCCATCCTTGGTCACTGCAATAACCGGAGAAATATATTTGAGTGTCATCAGCGTACTGATGACACTGCGCCCCATGTCTCCGGATGATCTCTCCCAGCGGCTTCATGTAAATGTTAAATAGCAAGGGGGACAGAATGGCACCCTGCGGAACGCCGGATGTCAGCTCTCTTTTACGAGAGCAACTGTCCCCCAGCTTCACCATCTGGAATCTGCCTGAGAGGTAGGAGCAGAACCACTGAAGAACAGTGCCTCTGGTTCTCATCCTCTTCAGGCATTCCAGAAGAATACTGTGGTCTACGGTATCAAATGCCACTGAGATGTCCAAGAGCACCAACAGGGTCACACTTCCCCTGTCAATGCCCAGACGGAGATCATCGACCAGAGCGACCAGGGCCGTCTCGACTCCATATCAAGGAGTCAAATTCAAGACCAAATGGGGACTTTTGTTATGTGCCTTCAAGTCATTTCTGACTCGTGACCATAAGGCAAACCTTCAGAGGGTTTTCTTGGCAAGATTTGTTCAGATGATGTTTGTCATTGCCTTCCCCTGAGGCTGAGAGCTTGTGATTTGCCCAGTAAGTTTCATGGCAGAGAGGAGAATTGAACCCTGGTCTCCAAAGCTGTAGTTCAACACTCAAGCCACTCTGGCTATTTACTGGGGTTCAGTTAGTTATTGGAGACTAACTAAATCTTAATCCAGGCAAGTTGGATATTGCCAATGGTGGTGGTGAACCAAAGTAAAACTGGACTGTGGAGGGAGGAGACTGTGCAGTAGAGCATGCTATCTAGTTATCCGCATCAAAGTAATACTCCACTGCTGGTCTCTCCAATGTAAATGGATGATTGAGCATCTTGGCCTTTGCTCAGGTATCAAAATGTCTCTAGCTGATTTTGTACCATTTCCTTGAATATAATTATTTATTACATTTAAATTTCATCTTTTTTCCTCAGAAGTGGACATCTTCTGCCGTTGCATCCCACTTGTTTTATTCAGTTAATGTTCTAATTGCTCTGCATCTTCACTGACTGTTAATCAAGAGGACTGAATGGATCACTATAATTCAATAGGTGTTTCAAAGAAAGCTGATCATTTGACAGGAAATATAATGCTGCAAGAAAAATAGTTTCGGACACACTCTTCTCTTTCTGCCATTAGCACAGAACTGATTCCCATGGGAGATTCTAAAATGTCTCACACCCCACATCATAGGAGCTTATCACACCAACTTTTAACCTGACTGCTCCCCAATGTGATACATTCGGGTTGCAGGATGCAGTCGGGAATTATCGCATGGAAAATGCCACCTATGCCGCCAGGCAACTTTATCCCAGCTGAATTCCGTCTCACAGCCATGCTCAGCCAGCCAATTTGTGAACACGGAAAGCTCCTGTGTTTGTAAATTGATCAGCTGAGCATGGCTGGGAACCGGGATTCAGCTGGGATGCAGTCACCTGGAGGCATTTTCCATGTAATGATTCCTGACTGCATTCAGCAACTTGACTGAATCCCATTGGGGAGCAGTCAGGTTAAAAGTCAGTGCGATAAACTCCATATTTTCACCTCAAACTGGAATTAAAATCAAGCTCTCTAGTTTGCCAGGGAAGCAAATCTTTTTTTGCCAAAACCATGTGTTGACATACCATTGTACAGCTTCACTGCATTCTAAACCTGTGGCATCAGCAAATAAAAAGATATCCATCATGCATCAAAAAGAGAACACTTCCCCAGTACACATGGGGAAAACATTCAAGTTTCAGTGTGTCTCAACAGAAAGGGGCTTGTTTCTTACACCATTCTTGAAAGGAAAGCCTTCAAACATTTAGTAGAGACAGGATCATGTGGGGAAAGCTGATACTTCCAATTGACCACATCCTATACCATGTATAGATCAATACCAGCTCAGAAATGATTGCAGCATGGAGACAACAATGCAAATCAGTACATTTTGTGAAATTACTTCAGCTGTATGTTAGATTTCCCTGAGAGTCCCATCTTCATTTTAAAATGGCACACTTCACAATGGAGGGAAAAAAATATACTAAATGGATCTTGTCAGCGACATTCCCACAGAATGCTTCTCCCTCAACTAGTTTTTCTTTTTGGACTACCTTGCATATTGGACATCCATATACAATGCTAGTGTCAATGCTATTGCCATCATTTTTGTTGAAAAATATACAGATAGCAATGTTCCATCTATCATCTGGGATGTAACATTGTTACCTCTGTGATATGTAACATTCTGTTTGTTTTAATTTTAAAGTGTTATCTTAAGATGCTTCAACTGCATTACTATTTTTTAACCTGTTCTACTTATCTAGAATACTGGAGTCTGTTCCAGGCCAGCTGCTTTAAAGGGGGTATAAATAAATTTGAAAGGATTTATTTAGAGGATAGGATCAACAATAGACAATAAGGCATATAAAGAAGACATTGAAGGAAGGGGATATGTTTAACACAGATAAGTCCAACATGAGGGCTATGATAGCAGATTTCAAGTGTCTGAAGGGCTGTCACACTAAAGATGGGAAAAACTTGTTCTCTATTGCTGCAAGTAATGTGACAGTATTTAATGGGCTTAAATTACAGCTAGATCAATTTTGTTTGACATTAGGAGAAACTATTCAATAGAACTGTAATTCTTTGCTAATTTTATTATCAAAAGAAGCAACAAATAATTTAAACAATATTTTGCACATAATATTCCTTAATAAAAATTTCTCCACAGAAAAGTCTGTTTTCTGCAACAAGAACCCATATGTAAATTTTACATACTATATTTCCTTAACAACAAGAATCCTCATCAATTCAGAAATCACCCCATCAGAGTTTCCTAATGCATGAGAAAGATATTTTTCAATCATTTTTGAATATTTTCAAATGTTGTTTCTATCTTGTGATAAGAATGGTACCAGTTATTTGGAAACATGGATTGCCCCTTGTGACAGGTTTTAGACGATTGGATAGCATCTGTTGGGGAAGTTCTAGATCTGGTTTTCTGTATCATGAAGTCAGAAGAGAAGTTGAGATCACTTGATCCCAGTAGTCAAGGTAGATTATCTGCAAGATTCCTCCAGTTCTCTGATCCTAACACATGCCAAGATGCATCTATATTGTAGAAATAATGCAGTTTGACACCACTTTAACCATCCTGGCTCTATCATATAGACTCCTCGGATGTGTAATTTTGTGAGGCATCAGCATTCTTTGGCAGAGAAGGCTAAAGACCTTTTAAAACTACAATCCCAGGATTCCATAGGATGGAGCTACTGCACCTAATGTGGTGTCAAACCAAATTATTTTTATAGTGTACATGCACCCTTAAGTTACAGAAACACTAACCATTTGTAACAATTTGCACCGCTGTTACAAAAATATTAAAATTGGCAAAGATCATTTGCAGACAATACCTATATTAACATAATACGTGTTCTCTACTAATATTTACAAGCATAGAGCAAGTTTTGCATGAAGAAATCCATACATATTATAGAAAAAGTCTGTTGATCCAATTAGCTAAAAATTTGGTTATTGAACATCCTCTGAAAATATACTTTGATGGAGAGGATTAATCAGTCTAAATATGCAATGCATTAATTTGTTTGATGGAATTCGCCTGAAACAACGATACAGGAGGAAAGTCAACAAGCAACATGCTTTTCTAATTCAAGGATAGCAGATTTTCTCCCAGTTTCAGGCAAGCAATAGCATAGAAGTTAATACACATGCTACTGAAGTATACCTATGGGTCCCTTAAACTATCTCAGTACAGAGGATTCATCACGCACATAGCTCAGTTAGAATTTATTGAAAAGATTAGCATGTCTGGCTCCCATTAGCACTAATGGGGGGACTGCATGTAAATGTTTGGTAATCTGATTGGAAGATAAACTCCTTGGAGTGTGGAAAATAAGAAAACAAAGAAATTACGGTTCCCCTTTATACCAGTGATGGAATTTCATCTGAATAGTCAATATACAATTATTTTTCCATCAATAATGCTATATATACAGAAATCTGCTAATTCCCTTGCTGACTTTTTACACTTTTTCATCATTTCTCTTTATTTTTTCTTCCAACTCTGCCATTCCACTGCTTTTCCTCCTTGCCTTTACAAACACATTTTTTTAAAAAAAAATACTTATTTTGAACAGAGCTGGATGAGAAATGGATCCAGGTGTTTTTGTTTTTCTGTGTTGTCTTCTATTAGATTGTATTGTTCTCATGTGGGAAAATTAGCAACAAAAAAGCAGAAAATATTTAGAGATGTAATGTCATCAGACATTAAAATGCTAATATGATTGAAGGAACCCATATCCTCCAACATTTTAAAAATGAAAACTCACACTTGTATGGCAAAGTGACGTCTGAGTGTGGTCAATGATAGAGGATTAATAGGTACTGTCCCTGCCAAATTGAGACAGTTGGAAAGTATGCTTTTCTATGTCTTTATCTGTATTGTAATTGTGTGTTTTTTGGGTTTTTTTTCTATTATATTTTCTTGATCTTGCTTGAGGATTGCATATAGTGTTTGAGCCATGATTTACCCACCTGTGCCCTAGAGTGGCCATCATCTCCCTCCAGTCATATCTGATTATTTGCTTGCTTACTAGGACTAGTGGCAGTTAGATTCCACAAAACTTTCCCCTTTCCTGTCCTAAGCAAATAGGTTTTAAAAAATTAAAATCCCTGTTCCATGAAAGCACTGCTCACCAAACCATAATAGGAGGTATTCCCAATTAATAGTAAACTTCTTCCTATTCTTTTATCTGGAAAGTGATTCCATTCAAAAACACAATATACATATTCACAAACTTTTCTCTTGTTTATTCATAATGTCTCATTACACCAGCATAAGAAGCAGTTCACAGTGGTGATGGTGATGGATCAGAAGTCATCTTCCGGCAGGGAGGAAGTGAACATCAGGGCTAGCCTAAAGAAAGAGACCCCTCCCTCCATGCCAACTGTCATCTTCTGGCCTGTGAGGGAGTGAACAGGCAGGCCCAGCTCCATCAGGGCTTGCCTGAAGAAAGAGAGCCCTCTCTCCATGCCATCTGCCTTGGTCCAGGCCTCAGAGGGAGAGAAGAACCACTGGACCTCATCCCTTTTCCCACCACCATTCTCTTCTCCTTTTGTGTTGTGTCTTTTAGATTGTAAGCCTGAGGGCAGGGAACCATCTAATTAAAAATAATAATTGTAGGCTGCTCTGATAACCTTTAGAGCTGAAGAGCGGGGTATAACCAATAATAATAATAATAATAATAATAATAATAATAATCTCCATCATTGCAGGACAGCTCTTTCTCTTAAGCAAAATAATGTCCTGAGTTATCTGCTCTATTCTCATGGTGCAGTGGCCATTTTACCCCTACCACTGCCTCACCACCAATAAAAACAGTGGCTTAAAAATAATTTTAAAAATAATAGCAATAACATCTGTTAAAAGGAGTTTCACTTTAAAAAAGCGGGGTAACTGATATCATTAAGAAATAGGCAAATAATTGGAATGAGGGGGAATCCTCTATAAACAATGGTCCTTCAGTGGAAACATCCAACACTAGGAGACAACCTAATTTCAATGATGAGACAACTCCATATGCCAGGAGCCCCAGCTGTCCAGAACTGAGTCTTTTAGCTTCCTTGCCATAATGAATAGGGTTTTCTTCCTTTGCTTTTCTTGTTAATAACATATTATGTAGCATTGATGTAGATAATAGGGCACATAGTCCCTGACATTCCTTTGGTGCTACTGATATTCCTTTGGTGGTTAACAAGTAGATGGGGAAATAGGAGGACAGAAAGTGCCTGGAGATCCAAGGTTAGTCCTATGAAAATGGATGGTAGGGGATGAAATTAGAGGTATCCATGGGATAGGTAAGGAAAGGAATGTGTTTGGGTTTATGGGTAAATGGGGTGATATTCTACTCACAATTTAAATGCTTCAGCTATACTGTTCTAACAAGGCATTCTCAGTCCTGACAACACACATCTGTGGTGAACATCTATAAATTCTGAATAAAGCTTTTCTGTTTCTACTACTGAAAGGCTAGATTTCTGAACTGATGTGTAAGCCTGAGGGCAGGGATCTGTCTAACTATAAGATTGTATGTACAGCACTTATTATTAATCATTATTGTGTCCCTGTGCATGACACCAACAGATAAGCCCTACTATTGACTATGCTAGACAAGTCTGATGGGGTCCAACAGCATTTGGAAGGTCACATACTTTCTCTTCCAGTTTTGTTGCAAGCTTTCAAAAGAAAATTATGAGATCTAGAATGAGATGCAATAAAAGAAGGAAAATGGGCAAGTAGTCATAAAAACCTATATCAAATAAAGACAGTTTTCTTAACTAAAAAGCAAGCAAAACCTATATTGAAAGTCTAGGTGATGTGTTCCTCTAGTCCTGAAGGTTATATGCATTGCTGAGAAAATATCTGCATCTAACATTAGTGATTTATTATTGATAAAATAAATTCATGAATAAAATCACTACATCATTTATACATTCAGAAATCACCAAGCGAATGCCAGTCGTACTCTGTCTTTTGACTGTAAACCTCTTTTGAGATTTTTTTTTTTTACAATAAAAGCTATGGAGAAATGCTAAATGAAGCCCCAGTTACTAGTACATAATTATGTATTGCCTCCTGACCTAACTCCCCAAGTCTACTTTAACAGCCAGTAGCCACACTGAGTGACAGAGATCGATCTGTTCTGCTGGAAATGCAGCAGAATGGTGTTTCCAGGCCCCTTTACTGGTGATCTGAAATGGGATGAGGAGTTGTAAAAGTGGTCCGCTCTCTGATTGTTGGCAGAAGGAGCTGAAAATGTCATTCTGCAGTGCCCTGATTACCAGCAGAATTCATTGCTTGGTAGAGCTGCTGGCTGTTAACATGTGTTGGGAGTTATTTGCAACCATGTCAATAGTGCTATAATGGTAAATATGGATGTGTACATCTAGCTCGTGCATTAATTATTTCTCAGCAAAATACCAGCCCAAATAGCTAACCAAATGGTGGGAGTTGTAGTCCAACAACATCTGGAGGGCTACATGCTCACCATTCTTGCTATAAGATTTTCAGTTTTAGAGTATCACTGCTTTGAGGAAGCAAGCTCCTTTTTTCTGGCAAGCTTATCTGTATGTTACATGAATAGTAGCTTCCCAATGATCATTGCCTCTGAAGAGAAGGTTTTTCTGTTTCTTTTATTCCTTAGGCTGCAAAAATGGATATTTAATTCCTTGCACCTGTAGTCAATTATCCATTCAATACTACATGTATTTTATACGGATTAGTTGATTTGGCATTTGAGAAGCAGCTGGTATTTTGATAGCCAGCTTGCAAACACAAAACCCCAAAATCTTCCTAAAACAGATTATTTGTCATTTTTAAAAACAACAACAAATGGATTACTCTTTTTCTAAATTGAGTCCTCCCCCCCCCCTTCCAAACTTAGTATTTATTTTTCTTTTAAAAGAAAGTCTAAGGCAGACATTTGCAATGAAAATAACTCAAGGCATTAGACAGACTCCTTACTGTGGGGGAAAACTGTTTCCTGGGTTTTGCCAGCACAGTTATAGGTTTCTTATAACAAATAAATAAGCTACTCTTACTGTGGTTCAAATATTTTCTCTTGTCTTCCCATTGTTAGAACTATCCTTTTGAAAATCATTGTTGCTGTGTGCCTTCAAGTAATTTCCAATGTATGATAACCCTAACAAAAGCTTATCACAGGGTATCATTGGGGTTTGCTTTTGCCTTCCTCTCAGGCTGAGGGAGCATGATTTGCCTAAGATAACCCAGTGGGTTTCCATAGCAGAGCAGGGATTCATACCCTGGTCTCCGGAGTCATAATCAAACCACTACACCACACAGGTTGTATTAGAAAATTATTAGTACTACTATGAGAATAAACACTAGACAAAAACAGAAACAAATGTTCAAGAAAAACCCAGCAACTTAAAAATTCTGAGCAAAACACAAATACTGCACATGTTGACTGACAGTATAACTAAGTAAACAAGCACAAGCAATATATTGTTATCTATAATATAGGACCCAACAATGGCACTACCTTTCTATGATGGTGGAACTGCATGCTCCTGTCTGGCAGGAGACTATGCTGATGGCAGCAGTGCTGCTGGTAGAGTGCCCCATGAAAGATGGGCTTTTGCTTAGGAATCAGACTAAGGTGATTGCCACACATGGCTTTTAAACTGCAATTATAGTCATAAAATAGTGTCTTTGGCAATACATGACATCATCTGCGACCGACTGCTACTGTGTATGCCAAGTGTGATCACGGTTTCATTTTCATTTATTGGGAAACCCCATCAATAATTCTCCATCGTGCAGCAGCCCAGTACACTTTATGTGCAAAATGTCACTGTTGTGTCAGCTGCAATATTGGCAGTCACAGGGTCAGTACAGACCGGTCCTTTGTGGTGCCCTCATCACATGCTAGGATTGCCTGGGGGCAGAGCATATACATGCCCCACAACCCTAGCATGTGATGAGGGCATCAAGATGGTGGCACCTGTTTACATGGGCGCCACCATCATGACATAAGTGCCGCGTGGCATCTTCATGGTGCTGCACGGTGCTTATGTAACGAGTGCGCCACTGGTGCACTCATTATGCTGCAGTGGCGCACCGCCACAGCTTTAAAAGAACCTGCTTTTTGCAGGTTCTTTTTCCGCCGGCGGGAAGCCACACGGTTTGGCCGCTGAGGCTTCCTTCTGGTGGAAAAACAGGTGCCAGGAGGGTGCCTATTTGGGGAAGTATGTAAAGGCCCACAGCCTCCTCCTCTGCCCCTGTCCCCCTCCCTCCTCCTTGCTATTCTCAAGCAGTCTGGTTCACTTTTTGGGTATTTATTTTATTTTTAAAAACTTAAATTGCATTACTAGAACTTCAGAATTGTGTTTAAAAAGTAAATAAAAGGAAAGGCACATTGAGTAGGGAACAGGGCAAGGAGGTGAAGTTAAGGGGAAGTCTGGAAGAGAGCAGGGTGACAACAGTAGTTGCATGATTGCAAAAGTATATTTGCATTTTCATTAATTAGTGTAATTGCGATGAGAATAGAGGTCATGCCATAACGTCCTCACTGTGCCAAACACCTACTAGGTGTCAGCAGCAGTAGGGGGGCCCTGGTTGACGATCTCAGAGTCAGCAGCAGCAGTACTGCACAGAAGAAGGCATGGTAAAGCCATTTTGAATACCTTTTACCACAAAACCATGCTATGAGACAATCCAAAATAAAACAAGATCATGCCAGAGGATGAAACTCCCAGGTCTGGTGGCACTCAGTGAGCTACTGGAGATAGGAAGGACAAGAACTATTCGGGAAGAGCAAAGGACAGCTACGAATATGCAACTGGACTCAAAAGGATGTTTGACATGCTCAGAGTTGAAAGGAAAGTCCAAAGCTGAACAACACATATTATAGGAATATGGAATGCAAAAATCATGAATCAGTGGAAACTAGACATAGTAAAACAAGAAATGGAATGAGTGAGCTAAAGTGGATAGCAATAAGACATGTTGAGTCAGATAATTACACAGTGTTTTTGTCAGGAAATGAAAATTGAAGAAGGAATGGATGGAATTTATAGTGAGGAGAGATGTAGCAAAAGCAGTCAAAGCATATAATGAAAAGTCTGACTAAATAATGTCAATAAGACATCAGTAACAATCCATCAGTGTAACCAAAATCCAAGTTTATGCTTGGAGGAGGAGGAGGAGGAGGAGGAGGAGGAGGAGGAGGAGGCGGCAGCAGCAGCAGCAGCAGCAGCAGCAAGAGTCTGGGCTTGGAATCCAGGATGAAAACTGATCAAACTCCAAAACAGGACTTCTTTTTAATCGTATGCAACTGGAAAACAAAAGTAGGAAGCAGAGCAGAATCAAAGGTTGAAGAAACATTTGGCCTAGGACCAAGAAATGATGCAGGAAAATAACTGATTGAATTTTGCAAGGCCCACAATTTGTTCATTCCAAACACATTCTTCAAGCAAAGTGCCAACTGTATACATGGGCATCATTTGAATACACGAGAATGAGATTAACAACTACTTCCCATAAAGCATTCACCGCTGCAGCCCCAAAGTTATGGAACGACCTACTTCAAAAGATTCGTCTTATTACCACCTTAGAAGCCTTTAAAAAGGTACTTAAGATGGATCTCTTCCGGCGGGCTTATCCATCTCACCTTCTGTAGATGATTTAAGAATCACCTCCACAATGATTGTGATATATATAGAGAGAGACGAGGATATGACAATTGGTCACTCTAGCAAGGGATAAAATGTGTTGTTTTAATAGTATATTTTAGATAATACTGTATCTGTCTTGTTATGTTGTATATTTTATCTCTGATGTAATTCTGCCTCGATCCACAGGGAGAGACAGGAAATATAAATATTTTTTGTTATTATTTATTATTATAGAAATAAAATAGACTTCTTAATTGGAAACAGATTTCATTCTCTCTGTACAAACAAGACCAGGACAACATTGTCACACAAAATAAGAATGTAGTATCAATGATTGGAATAAAGGTAAAGAATACTAAACCAACCATCATGTTAAAGAATATACCTGTAGAATTTAAGATAAAATTAAAATTAGACTTACATTATTAGCTCTAAACTGGCAGCAGAACTGTGGGCTGAAGCCAGGGACTTTGTCAGAAAGGAACAGAAAAAGAAAATATCTGCAATTAAAAAGTAAAAGAAGCCTCAATGAATGACAGCTGAAACTCTTCAAACAGTTAAAGGCAGGCTAAAAGCAGAAGTAAAAGCTGACAGAAATAGGATAAAAACCCTGAATGGATCTGTTTGGAAACTTGTGTGCAGGAACAAGATTAACTACTATAATAATCAATGCATAGAAATATAAGATGATGTCAAAAAGGTGAAAACAAGAGACCTCTTCCATAAGATCCAAGTAATCAAAGGGAAATTCAAATAAAGAATGGAGATACTCTGCAACCAGCAAGGGAATAAATAATATGACCAAGTAGAAATAAAAAGATCTTGGAAACAATACATGGAAGAACTATGTAAAAGAGATGAAAGGATGGAAGATTCATTCAAGGAAGAACCATATAAAAATGAACTTTTTTAAAAAAAATAAAAGGTTAAGTAGAAACTGCACTCAGAGTACTTGGGGGAAATAAATCACTAGATGGCATACCAATAGAGTTGCATCAGGCTACAGAGACAGAATCAACTCTAGATCTAACTAAAATTTGTCAACAAATATGGAAAACAAAAGAATGCCCCACAGAATGGAAATGCTCAATATACATTCCAGCCCACAAGAAAGGTAAAACAAGGGATTGCAGTAACTACATGACCATTGCATTAATTTCCCGCACAAACAAAATGACACTCAAAATTCTACAAGGTCTAATCTGCACTGTAGAAATAATGCAGTTTGACACCACCTTAACTACCATGGTTCAGTGCCATGGAATTTTGAGATTAGTAGTTATGTGAGATATTTCATAGAACTAGAATTCCACAGCATTGAACAATAGTAGTTAAAGTGTTGGCAGACTGCATTATTTCTGCAGTGCAGATGAGGCCAAAGACAATGGTGCACAGTGGCAAAGGGAAGCTGTCCTGCACAGCTGCAATAAGTCTGTTTGGTCTTTTGAAGCCAAACTCTCAAGGAAGGTCATGACCAAAAGCAGACAAAACCTGCTAACACTCAGCAGCCTGTTTGAGTAATGCTTTTCCCCTTTCGTGGAAATTTTACTTGTAGCCCTTTTCATCCTGTTCCTATTCACTATATTGGCACAGATAGGCCAGAATGCTGCATGAATAGGATTCTAACCTATGAGTGCAACACTAATTAGAGCCACCTAATTAGGACAGATGAAGCTGTGCTGAATCCAAATACTCCCCTCTTTAGGGATTGGAAATTACTTGGAACAACTCTTGTACTAGCCCAATTCTGTGCTGATATAATGGCCATGGCAAGCCAGCATGAGGTGGTGGTTTGAGCGTTGGACTACAACTCTGGAGATCAAGGTTTAAATCCCAGCTCAGCCATGGAAACCCACTGGGTGACTCTGGGCAAGTCACATTCTCTCCACCTCAGAGGAATGCAAAGACAAACCCACTCTGAACAAAACTTGCCAAGAAAACTCTGTGACAAGCTTATCCTAGGGTTGCCATAAATTGAAAAGCATACAAGAAGAATTGAGCCTGTGTCCCTGCTTTGGAGAAGGTTTGAATATACCATCATTCTTCCCTTAGCTCCTCCACCATTTGCTTACTTCTCTATTGGTTCTTCTGCCTACAAATCTTAATCAGCAGATTGCTATGAAATCAGCTGGCAGAAGACAGTCCTGGTGTCAAAAGGGCATGTCTGCTGGCAGAAGAGTTTAGACCTACTCCATTAAAGGCAGATTGTCTTTACATTAGGATTGCATTGTAAATCTGTGATGTAAGAGACCTCTTGACTGAGATCTGCAGCAGAAGTATGAAGCAGGGGGAGGGGATACCTTAACATTTCCCATCAGCAGGATGTGGCTGATGGGAGAAGTAGGCCCAAAACATCACTGCACAAACTTGCTAAGAGAAAATAAGGCAAGAGATTTATACTTTAATGCAATTCCACACAAATGATGCTTCTTAAATTTTAATGAGATTACAGTCTGCTTCCCAGCCACCAGATTCCAAGTGATGGGGAAATCTAACAGAAACAAAAAAGCAAAGGTGAACTCTTGAAATACACATTAATGAGATCTAAAATTGTGTAATCATTAATGTATGCCAGAAAAGCCATCTGGGAGCTTTAAGGGTGGAGGTGAGCACAACCCTCCTATTCAATAATCAGATGAGGAGACATGAAAGATCCAGGAAACATTGCCAGCAGCTCTCGTTTGCAAATTGAGATACAGCGCAAATGTATATTTTCCAGCAGAGAGTTGCCTGGGTAAATTTGGGTTCAAAGGCAAAATAAGGATGCAGCCAGTAGAATATATTGTTCTATTAGTTAGGTATGCAAGGCCAGCTTGCTGGGGCATACACTACATCTGGACAAATTATAGGCTTCATAATTCTGACATTTGTAGAAGCAATGTTGCACACCCCTGTCCTTTTCTATGTCAGAATGAAGAGGGCTAGAGGGGCTGCCGTCCTTCTTATTTGTCATCAAGTCAGTTTTGATTTATGGCAAACCTATGAATGAGAGTCCTCCATGAGTCCCAATCTTCAAGAGCCCTGCACACACAGACCTTGTAAACCCAGGTCTGTGACTTCTTTGATCAAACCAATCCAGCTGTGATGTAGACTTCCTTTTTTCCTGTTGTTGTTGTTATGTGCCTTCAAGTTGTTTCTGACTTCCAGTGATCCAGTGATCCTAGGTTCTATCATGGGATTTTCTTGGCACATTTTTTCTTCAGAGGAAGTTTGCCATTGCCATCCTCTGAGACTTAGAGAATGCGACTTGCCCATGATCAACCAGTGGTTTTACATGGCCAAGCTAAAATCTATTGCCTTGTACTTTCCAGAGCATTATGGTCTTTCCCTATAAGACACGTTGTACCCTGATGGGTCCAAAAGTACAAAAATCTCAGTTCAGTCATTTTGGTTTCTAGAATCATATAATCATAGAATCATAAAGCTGGAAGAGACCACAAGGGCCATCCAGTCCAACCCCTGCCATGCAGGAACTCCCAATCAAAGCATCCCTGACAGATGGTCATCCAGCCTCTGCTTAAAGACTTCTAAGGACGGTGACCTCAAGGAAGGCTGAGTGCACCCTGTATGCTGTCCCATCCTTCTTGTCATGTCTGTCCTGGTTCACCAAACACTCACCACACTGGCTGGCTGAAAAGGAATTATAAACTGATAATGCAGGAAGAGACAGCAAACTACCCGCAGCTAGAAAGCATCCTTGCCTGTGGGAGTACATTATGAAAAAGGTGTTGTCAAGCAGTCTGGGTTAAGAAAGGCAACAGGAATCGAGGTCAACATAGTCCAAGGGTCAAAGAAGCCAGAGAGTCCATAGTAAGAAATGCAGAAGTCTGGAAACAGGTATCAGGAACAGGAATGCTGGCCAGGAAACAGACAAGTTGCTTCCAGCACTGGCCTAAGGCAAAGTCAGCCCTTTAGTGGCTGATACCAGTTGCTCCTACTTAGAGTTTGCTTTTTGTTGCTTAGCTCTCAGTCTGACTGAGTGTCTTTGCTCTAAACACTTCTCCCTCTTGATTGAGAACTAAAGACCACAGCTGTGCCTCATCAGCAGGTGAGTCTTGCCCTTGTCCTGCTGGATGAGGCTGTAGTTCAACAGCATGAATTGGCTGAAGCACTACAGCAGGGAGAACTACAGGCTGTTCCCTGTCTGGAAGACTTGCCTAGGTACCTTCTTCACCTCCTCATCAGATTCTTCCTCTAGGTCCTAGTTCTGCAGTTCCTGCCCCATGACAATTAGGAGAAGGATGGGACAGCCCTAAGGGAGACCAGATGTGCCACCCCCAGAATCCCTGTTATCTGCACCAGGTGGCACCAGCAGCAGGGATGCCACTGCTGGAGCTAAAGTACGGTCTGAGCTGAGCACTTAGAGAAGATTTGCAGCAACTCTTCATTTTCATTTTGGTGTTAAATGATTTGGAAGTTTCTTCTCTAAGCAAGCAAGTAATGGCTTGTGACACTTGCCGATGCCTCTTGGGTGTTCCCCCCAATTAGGCCTCTTCTGAAACTTAAATTGTTTACTGTTATTCCATTCATCATAATACATGTTAGAATAAATCATGCATTATGCTGATATTAGTTTGGAGCTGTTGGAAACAAAACCCTGTGTAAATCACAGCAGAAGAAACAACACAATGAATACGCACATGCATGTAATGAATGGAATATCTTTTTCACTATTGATTTTCTGGTTGCGTGAAGTGCATAATATTTCACAAGAAACAAGGAAAATCTCCAAGGAACTCTTGTTTGAAGAAATGATTAATATATTTTCTAAAAAATCTCTCCCATAGCATATGTTTCTCTCAGACATCCTTACTGTACGGGGATGTTTTAGTGAAAAAAATGTACTGACAGAAGGAAAAAAAATAATGTAAAATTGTATTGATAAAGAAAATACCTTTTTCTTCTATCATGTCTATATAACAAAGTAGTGTCCTTTGACATAAAGGAGATAATGTCTCACTTTTGTCACTGTTTTACATAGGAGGAAAATTGTTATTATGGTAACAAGGGAAACTGATTTCCCCACCTTGTTGAAACAAGCAAGGTACATAGAGGCAACTTAACCAAAGCCCTCTATAAATGCTATCCATAGAATGCTTAATAAGGCTGAATAAGCAAACTGACAGCCAACTGAAACTCCTTATATTCCCATGGCAAGCTGTTGCCGTGGGGCAACATGGCACTGTGATGTTTAGTGTGGCTAGTCATATTGATCCTTCTATTAAGTTAATGTGTTTGCTCCCCATTGTCAGATGCTAGCATCTAAGCTTTTCATATAAGCCAGTGATAGAGGTCAGGCCAGCCCCTCTTCTCTCTTTCTGCTCACAATTGTTTTCCATCCCAAATCAAGTTTGGCTTATGCTGATCTTATCATTGGGCTTTCTTGGCAAGATTTATTCAGAGCAGGTTTGCCAATTTGATCTCCCTCTAAGCAGTAGTGTCACTAGGTTTGGTATAACTCATGGTGTCAAGCTTCCCCCCCCCCCCCATTGACCTTCTTCCATTACCGCAACATACAGAATCCTTAGTGATTTTTTTTTTGTACTAATGTTACTTATTAATCGTATTTCCTGTATATTACTGAATGTAATGGAAATATTTGTGACATTGACAACTAGCAAAATTAAAACTATACCTTTAAATTACAATATGCCTGGAGTGTTCAAGGGCAAGCTAGAGGTCTTCAGTACAATTCCATCCCTGGGCTTGCTTTTGTGTGTGTGTGTGTGTGAGAGAGAGAGAGAGAGAGAAAGAGAGAGAACAAGTGAGAGACAGAAGGGGAGCTGCTTCCTCTTCACTGGCTGCACAAGGGCATCCAGAGGATACTCAGTTATTTGGATGAGGTATAGCTACATCTAAGAGTTACCTAGCTGCTCTTGCACTTCCACGGGAAAAACCTCAGCCTTATTTGTTTGAGTATCAGCCCTTTCTTTGATCACACTAACAAAGATTTACACAAGTGGGCCAATAGGACTTTAGATACATACTACCAAGCCAGTGTGGTATAGTGGTTTGAGTGTTGGACTACAACTTTGG
This sequence comes from Urosaurus nigricauda, assembly GCA_034509955.1. Classification (NCBI taxonomy): domain Eukaryota; kingdom Metazoa; phylum Chordata; class Lepidosauria; order Squamata; family Phrynosomatidae; genus Urosaurus; species Urosaurus nigricauda. The sequence goes on from JAOEGL010000003.1 coordinate 45,496,901, forward strand.
AGACCAAGGTTCAATTCCCAGCTTGGCCATGAAACCTACTGTGTGACTGTGGGCAAGTCACATGCTCACAGCCCCCCATGGGTCTTACAGTCATCATAAGACAGAAACAGAAATGACTTGAAGGCATATAAGAACAAATTAAACCCTAACCCTAATCCTCTTGGTATGGAACAAAAGGCATCTTACAGTGTGAGTTAAAATAAAAAATATAGTTAAAGCAATTTATAATATGAAAGTTGAAACAAAATTAAGTAACCAATCTCATTAAAACTCTAATATAAATGAGTTTAAAAACATCTAAAACATAGTAATGCAAGTATGAGCCTTATCACACTAGACGAATCCCACTCAGAAACAGGTAACAGACACTTCTTTGCCTCAAAAAGTATTTGTGCTGGCATAAGCAGGGGACATGCCAGCACAAATCACCAACTGGATTCTGGCCATAGCCATCACGAGGTGGTGATACTAATATCCTTATCCTAAGGCTTCTGTTATCCGAACATTTATCCTTAGCCACTGATATTCTTAACAAGGCAATTGAGCAATAGTTGTTGAAGATTGGCCCTTTCCTAGCAGTTCATGAAGTAATACCAAAATGTTTTATTTCTAAAAATCTCCTCTTGCTCATAGTTACTCCACTGCGGCCAACTAAATCTAATTGAGATTAACAAATTTGGAAAGTATTCCTTATTAAAAGTAAGAATCAGTCACTGGATTCTTCATATGTTGGAGGTCCTCAACATGTCATTGGATTGCAACTCCCAGCAGCATTAGCAAGCATAGTCAATGGTGAAGAAGGCTGGCAGTTTTAATCCAACAATATTGGTAGAACCATGACCCCCACCCTTATTAGAAGAATAAGTCATGGAGGGGGGGGGGATGCAGCAGGCATTCCTTCTTTGTTATCTTGTCTATAGCTTGCATGTTTTTAAATATGACATTCACTGGACAGTACATTTTCATGAAAAAAAATACAGAAAACTTTATCTCATATAAAAAATATGAAGAAATTCTGGACTACATTGCTATTTGAGCAATGGAAGTGAAAGAATGAATAATATTCATAGGAATGTGTAGAGATCATATCCAAGAAATGGCCCACAGCAGACCTCAGTTGAGAAAGACAAAGTAATGCATTGGTTAGAATGCGGTATAAAGCAGTATATAAATGAAGCAGCTATTGCTACCCTGTTTCCCCAAAAATAAGACATCCCCTGAAAATAAGACCTAGTGCATCTTTGGGAGCAAAAATTAATATAAGACACTGTTTTATTTTCAGGGAAACACAGTATTGCTACCACACTGGGACCTGACAGATCCAGCTTCTCATCCCCACTGAGCCATGCAGCCCACTGGTTAATTTGGAGGATGTTACTGTCTTTCCCATTAAGAACCTCACAAGAGCTTTTGGGGATGAAATGAGGAGGACAAAGAGCCATACTGAACTTACTGGAGAAAAAGCAGTATAGAAATATGATTAACAAATGATAATAATTACATGAAATCCCTGAAACACACTTTTATAAGGGATGCCCTTGGATACTCTAGTATGTATGTATGATTTCTATCCAGCCCAAACTTTAGGTGGTGAATATGCTACATTCTGGCCATAGTCAAACTGAAGGTGCCCTGCTAGTGGGGTCCTGCTTCATATTCTTCAAATACAACCTGTACAAAGAAATCAGCTAGCCCTCTGTTTATGCCTGGAGTGATTTGTAAAAGTTTCTGGATGTTGTGGCCAAATTCAACTCTAATGGTCTAGTTGAGTGAAGTGACTATAATCGCTCTTTATACAAAATATAATAATGGTGGTCATTATTTGTGCTACTCCACATGGAAATGGATAAATAGGACATCCTGCACAACTTGTGAGCCAGCTGAACTCAACCCACCCCATCCCAAAGAATAATAAATCTATGGTTTTTCCTTCTTGGAAAGAACTCCTCAACTCCCAGCCTCTTTTTTTGCAAACTAAACTTACCTTCCTTCCCCTACCCCCATGAAAGGAAAACGGATTTTGGACACTACCAGTGAATGTAAACTGCATGGCTAGTGATCAAGCAGGCTGGAAGATCCTGGGAACTGTAGTCCAAACAAACAAACAAAACTGTTTCTGAACTCTGGAAAAGTATCTATTGTCCTTGGTAACTCAATTGAACCCTTCCCATTTTACCCTTTTTCAATGCACTGAATCCAACAGTTATCTTTTTTGCATCCATAATAACCACAGACATTCCATCCTGTTTCTTATCTCATTATATGGCCTTTGTGTATCAACATGCACAATGTATAACTGTGAACAAATTTCAAACAAACAGTGTGAGCGTGTAATTTAAAAAAAATCTCAGTTGGCTATTCACTATACTCTCCTAATCAAGGTTGTTTTGTGTATTTGAATGGTAGCAAACAAAAGTGTTTTCTTTGTTGTGGCTATCTCTCAAGACAAATATCTGTGAATACAATTACTGAATAAATCAGGTAGTCATCATGTACTTCTTACATTAAGGTTATAATGAATGATGCTCACCAGGTTCTAGGAAACTGAAGCTTAACTGACTCGGAAGAATACATTTCATTTTAATAACTCCCCATCAGTCTGCAATTTTTTAGTTGTTTTCTGTTAGTTATTGATGGGATAACCAACCATTCTATCACATTTAATGACAAGAGTGTAGAATGCTGTAATTTTGTTGTTGTTGTTGTTGTCAAATTAAAAATGACTGAAGGAAATGGCATAGGTTGCTAAAGTCACAAATAATTCTGAAATATGTAAAGTAAATTATAATGCAAAGACAAGGAATCTTTTTTAGGCTGAGGGCCAAATTCAGTTTCAGATAAGTGCCCTGGAGCCACATTCCAATGGGGATTTAGACCAAAAATATTAGGATATTTGAGTTCAAATCTCTTCCTGTCAGTAGCTAAGGCTTAATTGTCTAGCTTTAAGAGAAACATTTTGAAATTTAGGAATTTCTGTTGTACTTTATTTGGAACAAGAGTGGTCAACTTACTGCCCTCCAGATGTTGTTGCATTGAACCTCCCATCATCTCTCACTGCTAGGGTTGCTAGGTCAGAAGCACCCTGGGTCCTGATATTTCAGAGCCAAAACCTGAGCTCTTGGGACATACACTATTGATGTATTTAAGCATACAATTTAAATAATAAATACCAAGACTAATAAGTGTGAAAATAATTCTCTGATTGGAAATATTTATGGTAAGTAAGTTCTCTAAGCTCTGTAGTGAACAGGCCATTCCCAGCCCAGCTTTTCCCAGCTTGGTTTTTAAACACCTTTATAAGCACTGTTTTTAAGGGTACGTGAGAGTTGTAGCCTTCTGAAAGAATTTTTTTTCCAAACTATGCTTTCAACAGTAAATAGTTTGTTGCAGCTGCCCCAAAGCAAACAGCAGAAACTAGGGCCCAAGTACACACCGTTGTGTGTAATTTTTGAACCAGTGCTCTTGCTCTGAAATTCCTCAGAGCATGGCCAGTCCCTGACACCAGATAACTATCCATGAGTGGCAAAGCTGGTTACTACAAATGGAAGTGGCTGTCTGATATCACCTGGCCCCAAACTGTCCAACCTAATGTAGACTGAGATCCTGTTTAACACCAGAACACTTTAAAGTTCCACAGGTACATTTATATGAATAAGACAGGACAGACACACTGGTCCCTTTACTACACTGTTCATGTGGTAGAGGTAGTTCATTGTGTTGCAGGTGGAAGAGATGCAACTTGCAAATAGGCATATTGGAGGGATGTACTAAAACAAAGGACAGTACTTGCCCATAGGAAAAACATACTTGCCCATAGAGAATAATGGAGATTGCTTGCCCATAGAGAAACATTGGGATTACTTGCCCTTAGAGAAATATAGTGCTTACTTAGAATCATAGAATCATAGAAATTTAGAGTTGGAAGAGACCACAAGGGCCATCCAGTCCAACCCCCTGCCGTGCAGGAACTCCCAATCAAAGCATCTCAGACAGATGGCCATCCAGCCTCTGCTTAAAAACCTCCAAGGAAGGAGACTCCACCACCCTCCGAGGGAGTGTGTTGCACTTGCCCATAGAGAAACATTGGGAATTGCTTGCCCATAGAGAATCATGGGGATTATTTGTCATGGCAGTTAAATAATGTTAAATAATGTCTCTGGGCCTCTGGGCCTTGTTCTGGGTGAGAGTTGATTCAGCCACCTCTGGACAAGATTCTCAGCACTCCCAAGAAAAGGCCTTTTTAAAAGGCCCCTAGTTGTGTGGTGATAATGGGGGACCCAGTAAAAAGCCAAGGAAGGCCACATTGTGAAGGGCTACAAGGAGGAGTTTAGTTCAAGGAGTTCATGTTGAGTTTATTCCTCCTTTAACATCTTACATTGCACAGATGACCTTATAGACCTATCGTAGTGCTTGGCACAAGGCAAAGATGCTTACTTGCCCATACTTGCCCTCCCCACCCCTCCTCCTCCTCCTTTGTAATTAGTTTATTTTCAGCAGCAGGAGTGCTTCATCGAGCGCTACAGAATTTTTTAATAATTATTCTTACAATTGGACAGTTTATACACATGCTACATGGAGCTCTTTAAATGGGAGAGGAAACCCTCAGGTCCATATATGGGTAGTTAGCTTCTATATATGGATTGGGGTTCCCTTTCACTTCATTTAAAGAGCCCCATTCATATTGAGCATTTAAACGAAGTGAGAGGGAACCCCAATCCATATATAGAAGCTAACTACCCATATATGGACCTGGGGGTTTCCTCTCCCATTTAAAGAGCCCCATGTAGCATGTGTATAAGCTGTCCAATCTTATAACTGCTGAAGAGAATGCCAGCTGTGATTTTTAAATTAGCAACATGTAACTATTTTAATGGAATGGAAATGGGAAGTAAAGATTGAGTGTTAAAAATTGAGCCTGCAACTATAGTTAACTATTTGTAAGCCTTGGAATTATAAAAGTGACTTGTTTTTAAAAGTTACTTCCCAAGCTCCAGGAGCAACAAAAAGGATCAAGGCCATTCCAAAATAGACCACATTAATTTCCGGGAAAATACTGCACTAGTGGATAATTGCTCTTCTGATACTTTATAAAAGGATTTCACCATTTATCCTGGAGGACTGTCTCCCCTATTTAGGCTTTTCTTGCCTTAAGACCCTTCCAGCTAAGTGTAGATTAAATACTTTGTATCTAATGAAAGTTAAAGAGTGATATGATGGCATTCTGAAAACCAACAGACAGTGCCCATGTGGCTGTAGAAAGATGGAAGATTTGTATCATTTTTTTTCCTGGAATGTTCTTTGTATATGGACTTGAGAGCTCAGTACCTTGACCATTTTATTGTATGTATCAGAGATACATAGTTTTTTGTGGAGCTTTTGGACTATGTGGCCATGTTCTAGAAAAGTTCCTTTCTGACGTTTCACCAGCATCTGTGGCTGGCATCTTCAGAGAATTCTCTGAAGATACCAGCCACAGATGCTGGCGAAACATCAGAAAGGAACTCTTCTAGAACATGGCCACATAGCCCGAAAGCTCCACAAAAAACTATGGATGCCGGCCATGAAAGCCTTTGACTCCATATCAGAGATACCATTCCCTAAAAAAAACCTTGATATTTTTATTAGCAGGAAATAATCACTAAGTGTCCTATCAAATGGCCAAGTACATCAAGTTAGCTCTGACAAAAACAGAAACTTTTCAATTGTCTAGAGACAAGATATAATCTCAGTTTTATTTTGTATGTTTTATTACTAATTTAACTGTGCCATTTTAATTATCTTTTAATATGGTATTGGATTGTTTTATGGTTATGTGCAAAAGCCTGGTTGGCTAATGTGGAATAAACTTAATGATAGACCACATATGGGGAAGAAAATGTGAATCGCCCAATTGCCCACCAATAGGTGTTGCTTTTTGAGCCAGTCTATAATCATACAAAACATATGTCTTCAGCAGTTGCCTGTGTACAGAAAATTTTCTCTCCCTTTCAATTTATATAGGAGGCAGCTGAAACTGTCCAAAATAATTGCTTAGGTCCACAGTCTGGTGCATACTGATTTGAGAAAAGGCTCAAACTCTGTGGGACTTATGTTTGAGAAATAACATAATTAAATCAGCTGCATGTGAGTCAGTTATCTTTAGGTCAACATGCCCTTCCCAACCTGTTAGCCTCCAAGAAAGAAATTTATAAGTGGAGAAACAAATGTCCTTTAAATAAATGTTTAATTATCATGGAGAGTTTCCTGTAGCTTAATTTCTCACTATTTCATTATTTTATGAACAGTATGGTTCATACATTATCATCTTCCCTACAGATTTACTGTTTTCTTGTTGTGAATGGATATTATATTGGTTTTATGGCATTATTACAACTCTATTTATAGTGTATAACAACTATATTTGGAGTCATAATAAAATGTTAGGAGCCCTGGTGGCACAGTGGTTAAATGCCTTTACTGCAGCCACTCACTCACAATCCATAAGGTTGTGAGTTCAGTACTAGCCAAGGGCTCAAGCTCAACTCAGCCTTGCATCCTTCTGAAGTTGCTAGAATGAGTACCCAGATTGTTGGGGGCAATTAGTTTACACTTTATAAATTGCTTAGGGAGTGCTTAAGTGCACTGATAAGCAGTATAGGAATGTACTTGCTATTGCTATTGCTATTATTGGTAATAATAATAATAATAATAATAATAATACCATTGGTCTAATAGGAAAAATGTGACAATGTAGGAATGTGATGTTGTGTTGCTGTGCTGCAATGATAGTTCCTTGACAAGCACATTTTCAAGAACTGAACTACAAATTTAAAGGAAATTCATGACCATTGAAAATATGTTTCTACCTTTCCAGTAATGAATCATCCAGACAATGAACATTAGCATAGTTTTTAATGCATTTTCAGGATATGTGGCCATGTTCTAGAAGAGTTTATTCCTGATGTTTTGCCAGCATCTGTGGCTGGCATCTTCAGAGAATTCTGGCATGGAAGAGAGTGGGGTAAATGTATACTGTGTGACTCTGAGTAGGGAGGAGTGATTTCCATGTTAATCTGTGTATTGTTCTGTTGTTGAATGGCAAGGCCTCAGGGTGGGAGGATATGCAAAAAGGATTAGTGTCTGTTTAATTAGTGATCTTGTCTGCTGGGAAAACCCCTGACCCTGGATGGATTTCATTTGCATTTTGCTAGGTCTTGATTTTAGTGTTTTTCAGGACTGGTAGCCAAACTCTGTTAACTTTAAGAGTTTCTTCTTTCCTGTTGAAGTTGTCTTGGTGTTTGTGGATTTCAATGGCTTCCCTCTGCATTCTGACTTGATAGCTGTTGGCATTGTCCAGAATTTCAGTGTTTTCAAATAGCACTTTATGTGCAGGATGGTTTATAACATCTTCTGCTACTGCTGATTTTTCTGGCTGACCCAGCCTGCAGTGTCTCTCATGTTCCTTGATCTGTGTGAAGGTTATTTATCTTCCCCTGCAAACTATGCCCCTCTTTCCAAAACAAGCTCCAGAAAGCTGAGAAAACTTCCGAAGTTGGGTTTCCAGATTCATGGATGGAGAGCTGCAGCTGGGGTGGAAGAAAGAAAAAAAGATCCTGTCAGGCTAATGATCAGATTCTAGTGCAATAGAAATTTTAAGTCACAATCCCTCCTTTTTCTTTCAACTACAGCTTAAGCGTTAATAATAGATACCTCTAATATGTAGTAGTATGTCTGACATACCATTCTTGGGCAAGGAATTAGAGTCCCAGAGATGAAACACATTATCAAGATTCATTTCAGTTTGTTTTCAGGCCTGGAACATAGACAACATTGGTCAACTTGGTGGATGACCTATTGGTGGGAACAGGGGGAGAGGCTGACCTATGCCAGGAACAAAGAATGCATGTCCCTATTGGTTTTGCTGGACCTCAGCTTTGTTCAGCACCACTGAGCATGGTATTCTTCTAACCCAACTTGTTGGGATGGGATTTGGGTGCACTGCTTTATTTGCAGTGGCTCCATTTCTTTTTGGGGGGGTCAAACTCAGGAGGTGGTGCTGGAAGACTCCTGTTCAACCCCTGGGTCATTGCCTGTCAAGTCCCTCAGAGTTGTTTTGTTCCCTATGCCATTTAATACATACATGAAACTGTTGGAAGAGATTGTCCAGTGCAGTGCAGTGGCATCAATAGGCAGATGACAGCCAACTCTACTATTCCTTTACACTCTAATAATATGAGGAAGCTGTAAACCCTAAACCAGTGATTGTCAACAGTAATGTAATTGATGAGAGATAACTAATTGAAATTTAATCCACATAAGACAGAGGGGTTCCTCGTCACTCAAAAGGCAGATCAGGGAACAGGGATTCAGCCTGTGTTAGGTGGAGTTACACTCCCCCTGAAGACACAGGTTTGCAATTTGGGTGTACTCCTGGGCTCAGCTTTGAACCTGAAGGCCCAGACTTCTGCAGTGGCCAGAAGTGCTCTAAAAGTTTGTGCACCATGCCCATTCTTTGGGATACCAGATCTAGCCACCATGGTACATGCTTTAGTTACATCCTGTTTGGACTACTGTATATAGTATGGCCTTTGAAGACTTTTTGGAAACTAAAGCAAGTACAAAGAGCCGCAGCCAGAGTATTAAACAGGGCAATTTACAGGAACCATATACTGATCCCCTAGTATTACAGTTCCACTGGCTGCCAGTTTGTTTTTAAGTGTAATTCAAGGTGCTGTTTACAACTTATAAAACCCTACATAGTTCATGTCCATGCTATCTAGCAGACTTTATCTTCCTATATGAGCCTACCCTGGCAGTGACATTATCAAGAGAGGTCCTTCCACCATCACATAATGATCCCACCACCATCACTTGAACATGGGATGTGAGAAAGGGCCTTCTAAGTGGCTGATCCATGGCTCTGGAACACCTTTCCCAGGAAGGTCAGAATAGCTCTCTCCATGTTCTCCTTCTATTGGCAAGCAAAGACTTTTTTATTTTACCAGGTTTTTAGAAAGGAAAGTTTTTAAAGAGTGGCCTGAGGGTGCTGTACTATTTTAAACTGAACTTGTTTAATTGTTGTTGTTGTTTTCTTTTAGCTGTATTTTAAATTTTCAGTCATACTTTTAAATCATTTTAATATTGTCAATAAAATTTAATTCCATTTGAATGTTCACTTTTTAATATGCTTTTAGCTATAATGTTTTCTTGTTTTTAAATTGTTAGCCACCATAAATTCCAATTTAGGGAGAAAGGTGAGAGCACTGGTGGTACAGTGGTTAAATGCTGATACACCAGCCACAACATTGTAAGTTTGATCCTAGAGGAGGGCTCCAAGGTCCACTCAGCATTCCATCTTTTTGTAAGTTGATAAAATGAGTACCCAGCTTGTTGGGGGCAATTGATTTACACATTGTAAACCACTTAAGGATTGTAAGTTCACTCATAAGTGATATAGAAATGTACTTGTTTATTATTATTATTATTATTATTATTACCACCACCACCATCACCACCATCACCATCCTATTTTTTTTCATTTGATTATTTTCTTTTCTTCTTTTCCCCCTTAAAGACAAACAGTTTTGAATTCCAGATGTGAAACTCTTGATACATTTGTACAGATGGCCCTTTGTATCTGCACCCGTGGATTCAACCATCCATATCTTGAAAATACTCCCCACCCCAATTCCAAAAATCAAAGTTTGATTTTGTCATATATAAACAAGGAACACCATTTTACTACGTCATTGTGTATAATGGGACTTTAGCATCCACAGGTTTTGGTATCCATGGAGGCAGGGGGAGGCCTGGAACCAAACCCCACTGGATACTAAGTGATCACTTTATATTGTAATTAACCAGTTCTTCGTCTTGCTGAGCATTGCATTTAACAACTCTTGGAAATTGACTCAGTTGATAGGACTAGGAAGGCCAATATTTTTGTTTGCTTCATCTGCATGTAAAATACCAAATTTACACATGCAACTAATTTGGTAATATCAAGTAATGCAAGTTTTTGCTGTGTGATGACGGTGCAGTGTGTGGGTTAAAGAGAATTATAATTCTCAACTATAAAATAGCATATATATGCTGTATCTAAGAGAGGTTAATTGCTTTTTTCTTAGTTAATACACAAGATGCTTTATTTTTAGTAGGGTGTTAGAAATATATGGCCCCAGTTTCTCCCTGGTGTAATTTCATTAGCTTCAATAGATTACCACAAGCATGAGAACAGCTCTCAGAATTTAGTATGATGCAAGTACAGTGCAAGTTCTGATTTTCAATTAGATGGCTATGTGAAAAATACTATATAAAATAAATTTGCATTTAAATAGCACCTCTCTTTGCAAATGGTCTCAAAGTGAGCCATTTCTAGACATGTACACATTTGTAATTAAGAATTTCAGCTTGATTATTTTAACTTAATGATTTTTTAACACAAGACCTTTACAGTTCAGTATATTAGTTATACTACATTCAAGTGCCTTCATTTAGTTAAAATAAACTGAAATTCTTCTCTCTAGAAAGTTTAGCACAAGTAAAATAAATTTAAAAACTGCCCATATTTCATTGAATCATACAAGTGGAAGAGCCCAAAAAACATCAAGTCCAATTCCCTGATGTGCACGAAGACACAATTAAAGCACTACCAGCAAATGGCCATCCAGCTTCTTTTTTAAAGCCTCTAAAGAAGGAGACTCCACCACTCTTTGAGGGAGCGTATTCCACTATCAAACAGCTCTCGCTGTCAGCAAGTTCTTCCCAATGTCTAGATGGAATCACTTTTCCTGCAGTTTGAATTCTTTTTTTTTATTCAAATTTTTATTTACAAATACCAAAGTACAAACATTACACCAACACATCATAAGACAAACAACATCACGTATACATACCCACTCACCAATCAACCACTCTAACATCCCTGCCATCCAATACCATCATTTTCCATTATAAAACAAACATACAATTATATATACACAAGATAATCCTATATTTCAAAATAAGCTTCTACTATTATCTTCCTTGACAGTTGTATTTTCCTCTTTATCTAAGATTGTAAGTTCCTTCTTTATTTTTCCAATTATATTTTATCTGTTAATCCAGTACTGACTTATCTAAGATTATTGTATTTATAACTATATACTGAAATAAAATTCTTGTATTTGATTTCCCGAACTTATCTCTTATTTAGTTTTGTATACTATAAAGATTTATACAATTCCATTCTTCCTCATAACTTTCTTTTGTTTTTCCTTCAAGTAAAGGTTTGAATTCACTGCTGCATGTCCTAGTTTCTGGAGCAGCAGAAAACAAGTGTGCTCCATCTTCAATATGGCATCCTTTCACATATTTAAACAGGCTATCATGTCACCTCTTAACCTTCTCTTCCCTAGGCTAAACATACCCAGCTCCCTAGGCTACTCCTGATAGGGCATGGTTTTCAGACCTTTCACCATTTTAGTCACCCTCCTATGGACACATTCCAGTTTATCCAGTGAAGACCAGCTGAGAGAGTGTTTGCCCTCCTTCTACCTGGGCTCCTCCCATGCCTGGGCTCCTGGACTTGTCTCCCCCACTTTTTTTTTTTTTTTAAAGATTGTGTATAGTTCACATTGTTTCTAGGACTGGGATGGGGGGTTGAGAATGGGGATTATTTTCATTTTACTTGTTTTGGTATGTTAATTGTTATGTATTTTGCTTTGTTAATTTTATTTTTTGGTTATTTTTCATTATAATTACTATGTATTTTGTTGTTGCTATAACTGTTATGTATTTTTGCTATGTTAATTGTTATGTATTTTGCTTTGCTAATTTTACTGTTACTTAAATTACTATGTATTTTTGTTGCTATAATTGTTATGTATTTTGCTAGTTATTGTTATTGTTAATTGCTATCTGATTTTATTGTTATTGCTTAATACATTGCCATTTGTTTTTTAATTCATGTATATTGTTACTGTGTGTATAATCCCCTCTGTTGTAACCTGCCCCGATTGCTTGCTTAGAGGGGCAGGCTAGAAATAAAAATTATTATTATTAATATTATTATTATTTTATTATTATTACCCACATCCATCTTGAATTGCAGTGCCCAGAACTGCACACAATATTCCAAGTGAGGTCTGACCAATGCAAAATATAGTAGTACTATTACTTCCCTTGGTCTAGACACTATACTGTACTCCTATTGATGAAGCCTAGAATTGCATTGGCTTTTTAGCTGCCATGTCACACTGCTGACCCATATTCAACTTGTGGGCTACTAAGACTTCTAGATCTCTTCCACATGTACTGTTTTCAAGCCAGGTGTCACCCATCCTATATCTGTGCATTTTTTTTAAAAAAAAAAATCTGCCTAATTGTAGTACCTTACATTGCTCTCTGATGAAACTCATTTTCTCAGTTTTAGTTCAGCTCTCTAATCTGTTAAGGTCATTTTGAATTTTGATCTTCTCCTCTGGGGTATTGGCTACCCCTCCTAATTTGGTGTCAAGTGCAAATATGATAAGCTCTTCCATTATCCAAGTCAAAGACAAATATGGTGAATAGCACTGGGCCCAGAATAGAACCCTGTGGCACCCCACTAGTCACTTCTCTCCAGGATGAAGAGAACCCATGGGTGAGCACCCTTTGGTTTTGATCAGTCAGCCAATTACAAGTCCACCTAACAGTAGTGTGGTCTAGTCTATGTTTTATTGGATTGTTTGGCAGACTATCATGGGGGACCTGGTCAAAAGCCTCACTGAAATCAAGATATGATATGCCCACAGGATTCCTTTTATCCGCCAAACTTCTAACTCTTCTATCTTAAAAAGAGAGACAGGTAAAATTAGTCAGGCATGACTTGTTTTTGAGAAATGCTTCCTGACTTTAATAATCACAGCATATCTTTCTAAATACTTACAATCTGTCTGTTTAATAATCTTCTCTAAAATCTTTCCTGGTATTGATATCAGGCTGATTGGGCAGTAATTGTTTGGGTCCTATTTTCCACCTTTTTGAAGATGGGGACAACTGCCCTGTTTTGGTACCAACATATGTCCAGATCCCTGAGAGAGAATACAGGAGGTAACAGAACATGGAAGAATCTCAGAATGATGTGTGGCCATCAACAAGGTTGATTAGCAGGATAGTCAGGCCAGTCCAAATCAAACACAGTGAAGTAATAAATCCAAATGACAGTCCAAAGGGGTAGTCATTAAATGGAGCATGGGCTGTGGTTATCAGACAATAGGAACCAGGAAAACAAGTCAGGAATGTAGCATCTATCTGATGGAACTAATGTAAGCTACAAGTTCCCTGAGGGAGGTGCCAGAATTTATGGTCTATTGTCTGCATGCAGCTGTTTCCTGATTAATGCATGTTTGGTCCTTAAATGCTCTGACCCCCATAGTCACTTCTTTCCCTCCTTTGTTTTGCCAAGGTAGATGCTGTTAGTTTGCTATTTATTTCTATTTCAGGAGTTATCAAAAATTATTGCCAATGGTTCTGAAATTACCTTTGCCTTTTCTTTTAATACCCTTGGATGTTTATCTGTGCCTGGAGTCCTGAATTCAGTTAGAGTAGCCAGATATTCCTATACTATCTCTTTTTCTATTCTGTGTTGTATCATCTTCTACAGTATAATCTGCTCCATTTTCCCTAAACTGAGCATTGTTTTTCTTTTGGGATAAGACAGAGGCAAAGAAGATGTTAAGCAGTTCTGCCTTTTCTCTGTCCCTTATGAGCATTTCACCATCTTCTCCATACAGTGGACCAACCATTTTCTTGTTCTTTCTTCTGCTATCAACATAAAAGAAAGACAACCATTTCTTAATTTTTTGTATATTTTCTGGTCTATGGGGCCAGATTCTCAAAGAATTTATTCCTGATGTTCCACCTGCATCTGTGGCAGGCATCTTCAGAGGGTGTTGGCATGGAAGTGTGTGGGGTATATACTTGCATGACTCTTGGTTAGGAGGAAATGATTTACATGCTAATCTGTGTGTTGGTCTGTTGTTGAATGACAAAGCCTCAGGGTGAAAGATATGTGGGATGTATGTGTGTCTATTTAATTAGCAATCCCTTGACTGTGGGGGAAATTCCCTGACCCAGGGTGGTGTTCATTTGCCTAACTTGAGTCTTGATTTTGGTGTTCATCAGGACTGGCAGCCAAATTGTGTTTACTTTCAGGGTTTTTTCTTTGCTGTTGAAGTTGTCCAGGTGTTTGTGGATTTCAATGGCCTCCCTGTGCATTCTGACCTGGTAGTTAGTGGCATGGTCCAGAATTTCAGAATTTCATAAAACGCATTCTATGTCCATGTTGGTTTATGACGTGTTCTGCTACTCCCAATTTTTCTGGCTGGCTCAGTCTGCAGTGTGTCTCATGTCCTCTTATTCGTGTTTGGACACTGTGTTTTGTGGTCCTGCCTATGGCTGCATGGTATGAGGGAAACTCCTGCAGCAGTGAGAGGCCCTCTCTTGTCCACTGAGTGCAGCATCTGCTGGATTTTCTTTTCTTATTTTAACCTCTCTAGAAAACCTGAAGTTGTTCTGTGCTTTATCTTTTCTGACATTATCCCTACATGTACTGGTTATTCATTTGAATTCCTCTTTGGTAATTTCCCCCATTTTTCCATTTCTTGTGAATGTCCCTTTTAAATCTTCCCTAAGTTGAAAATTCTTTAGCCATCCATTCTTAATTCTTTAGACACCTCCCATTTTCCTCCTTACTGGAATTGTTTGACATTGTGCTTTCAATACATCACTTTAAAGAAACTCACATCCATCATGAACTCTCTTCTCCTTTAGTATTCCTAACCATGGGATCATGCCATGTATTTCCCTAAATTTACTGAAATCAGCTTTCTTAGAGACTAGACTACACTTGGCTTCCACTTTCCACTGTTTAACAAACTCTGGAGCTTATCACTTTGGCCAATAGGATGGCGTATCTCTTCCAGCTTCAATTCTGGATCCGGGATGTCTCTGGATGTTATCATAGCTAAATTGCCACTGATCTACATGGGATGCTGCCATCTGGATGCATCCCGGGTCGAAGCCTTGCTCAGCCCACACTTTTTTGAAGTTGGGGAGCTTCCAACTAAGTGGAGCACTTATGAGAGCAATGGCCATAAAACCAAAAGTAAATTCATCAGTGCCCACTACTTCCAGGCAAAGAAGAATACTGCTTCCATCCCAAGAAGGTAGAAATTGGCTGCAACCCACTGATTAGTTGAGAAAATAGTTCTATTTAAGCATTCTAAATTAGCATTCATAAAATTCTTTATATCATGCCTTTCTCCTAATATGGGACCCAAAAGAGCTGATAGTGTAAGTTAAAACAAAATAGCTAAACAGTATGTCGTACAAAATAAGGATTAACTAAATTCACGCTAGTCCTGTCCTTTCTGCTTGGCTTACACAGTAAGTGGTGAGACCAAAGTAAATATTCTGAATACTGATTTCCCAGGGTTCCAGGTCATGTGCAAAGCCTCCACATCAAGAAGAGGTTTTCCACCTCAAACTATTTGCATTGTTTCAGCGGTCCCTTCCTCACATGTTTAGCTAACCACTATTTAAAAGACCTGAATAAGGCTAAAGTCAGTTTAAGAGAATGGTATAATAGGATAGGACACAAGGGAGTATTAGTAACTGTAGCTGTTAGCAGGCATGAATTGATGGTAGATGATAGGATTTTTCTGAACTCCAGTGGAGAGAGATAAATAAAATATTTTAGGGCCCCCATGTTGGTCATTAGTGAGCATGGAATATTATAGCATGGTACAAATTGCCATAAGCAAACATGGAAACACATTTAAAGGTTTATATTCACATCCATAAAGTTTTTAAACTTTGCTTAAAAGTGGAAGCTAAATTTCATAGTGAAATTTTCTTCTGCCTCTCATGTATTGCAACCACAATGCATTTTAAAAATGAACTCAACATTATAATCCTGACTTACTGAAACTAGGCATGAATTCTTGTGGTGAGTCAAATCAAAGTCAAAGAATGGATTCAAAAATAATTCTTACATAAGTGAGTTAGTGATAAGATCTTTCCCCCTTGTGTCCAATTATAAGATTGTATGTACAGCACTGTGTAAATTTACAGCATAATAATAATAATAATAATAATAATAATAATAATAATGTCATATTTTATTCAAACTCACTTCTTTATGATTATAACTATTCTTAAGATTTTTCAGGGATGTACTATTTTCCATTCGTGAAAGTTTTCTTTAATAAGAGCTTCCAAAATTCTCAAATTTCTCAAAGTTCAGATATGAACACGATGAATTCTGGTTTTGATTCTCTTTTGTTTAACCATGTCTGTGATCATGAATCAGGTTTGCAACTTCTTTTCTGTATAAGAATTTTTCTCCTTCTGAAAAGCTCTTTAACATGATACATACATTGTGCACTGTGCTGAGAAGTACACTGTGTTGGCTGGTTGGCCAAGAGGACCACCTACAGCTCACTTTTCTTGGACACAGGGGAATGCTTTGGTACGTACTATTGCCAGCCATATAACTTCCTGCTGATTATTTTTGCCTACCATGGGCCTTGATCACCCAGCACTGGCATAATGCCCTGGCCTTCCCCAAAGGACTAGAACTTATATGGTTTCCAAGGGTGATCTTGAAGCCTGGTACATTTGCTTCCCCCATACCATGTTATAGTGGCACATCTGGTGTGGAGCTGTCAACCTGGAAAACATCAATGAGGCAATGGATGAATGTATGTCTGCATAAGAGGATATAATCCAAACATCTCTTTTCACTTAAAGGCCCACTTCTGGTATGACAGGGTTAATCTTTTAATTTTGTAGCAGGAGATGTTCTGTATGATATTAGATATGAGTGCCAAACTTAATTGCAGAGGCAATAATTTTAACAGGAGGAGGATAGTAATCAACTGTCCTCTTGTGATGGGTTGTCATGGAGGTGATACAGTTAGAGGGAGGGTGGACATATGTGTTTTTCATCCCCATTATGAGATCTCCAAAGATACCTTGGGGTAGAGGCTTTGAGGGATATGCTCATCACAGGGCTGTTGAATTTGCCTTACTCCCAGGTGACAAAAGGATCACACAGTGGCTTATGGCCATATGGGATTCAATATGTATCACTTCACTGTTATCATCCAGAAGTTGGTGTGGGGGCAGAATTCCCCTAAGGTGCTAAGTTTTTACAGGTGTAACCATAACACTGGGACTTTCATTTTGTTGTTGCCATTCCTGCTGTTGTTGTTTGCTGTCAAGTCTACTTTAACTTATGATGACCCTATGAATGAGAGACCTCTAAGATCCCCAGTTAACAACTACCATGCTCTGGTCTTGCAGTTTTTCAGAACCTTGGCTGTTTCAGCAAGAAGTATAATCCCATTTTTGAGCACAGGGGACTGGACCTCTGTGTCCAACATCCCCAGTTTAGGGGTCTCTTTAATGACCATGGGGGTGGAGGACAATTTGGGGAAGGGCAAGGGACTTGTCTCTCCCCTGTGACATTCTGTTCTTAATTAATGTCCACCATATTTATGAAGAAATTAATAAGAGTTGTCAAGTAATTATATATTTTGAAAGGTTGTCTACATCCCTATTGGTTGTAGTCTCCAGTCTCCATGCCTGAGCCCTGAGAGGTTGTGAAGTATCAATGTTGACTATATGAAATGGACAGAGGCTATTCCTTCAACTACAATTTTTTTTTCTTCAAATTGCTGGCATTATGAGTAACAGCTTACACGCCTATCCTAAATACAACAAAAACCAAGCTTGACCATTTATCAGTTTTAGAATTATCTTCCATTTTTAAAAAAAGTAATTAGGTGTTTCTAATATACAGAGAAACTTTGATAATCTCACTGAACAATTATTTTGCTCCCTTGGTTACTTGATAATTGAGCTTCTTCAACCACTGAATACAGAAAAAATAGATATTATCAGACTTATTCTTGAATTCTGTATCTAACAAAGGCAAACACTTCTGTTGGCAAACTGCAAATAGCTCATTTAAAAACTCTGCTCGTAAATTCCAGATAAGATGTTTGTTGCTCAGACAGGTTACTCATAATTTCAAACTGAAAGCTTATGCATCAATTCAACATTAATACAAAGTTTGTTAAACAAATGAATATTTATTAGTTCTCTTGATGAATGCAGTATTGCTATGACCAATCATTCATACAGTGTATTTTTATCATCCACTAAGACTGAGTCATGCATTATAAGGATGCTCGTCACATCCCATATAATCAGTCAAATCCCAGTAGCCTGAAACCAAGACATCCAGGTGGGCTTTCACCTAGCACTTTGCTAAGTTACTGTAGGAGTGGCCAGATGTATAAAACAATTTGGGCTTTCAGGACCTACTTTCTCATTAGCCAATCACCTGCTGAAATGAATGACAATTAAATCAAAAATAAGTGTTGAAATAACTAAGGGCTATTGATTTTGTTGATGTAAACAAGCAGATGTGCACAGTTCAAGCAATCTCCGATGCCTTCGGACCCACCAGCAACCCTGGAGCTTTGGCTTTATCAGGAATCCTCTTCCCAGTTGTTGATGAAACAGACTGAAGCCAAAACTCTCTCCTAAGAGGTTTATTCTTAAAGTTGCTGTATTTACAAATATATACACGCTCGTCCGATAAATCTCTCCAACCAACCATCCACTACTCAACACAATTACCCAACAATCCTCACTGAGGTGTGCAGGCTCTTTATAGACTTGTGCCATGAGGCCACAAAGCCAACCTCTTCCAATGACTTTCTTCCTTGTGTTACCTACAATGTTGTCCCCTCAGTCAGGAAGACTCTTGTTGTTCACATTAGGCCTACATGCAAGCAAGCACATACTGACCTTGAGCACTGTCTGCTTCCAGCCTTCAGCTGCAGACAATTCTAGCCATAATTGCTGTTTTACCTTTTGTGCACATCTGTACATTTAATACTCAGGCCTCAAAGCCTAACAGATTTCTCATCTATCAATGTTGATTTTATTATTTTAATATGACCCTACATATTACGATCCAGAAACAACTGTGATGTTATTGCTATTATATTGACTGAGATACCCAGTTGGGCAGGACTGCAGATCTGTGATAGAGCATGTGCTTTATATGCAGATAGTTTAGTCCCTAGCATCTCCAAGGAAAAGCTGAGAAAAATGTCCTAACTGAAACATAGAGATCCACTGTCGATCAATGAAAACAAGAAGTGTAAAGTATTAAGCCCACGAGCCACATATTTATTTATTTATTTATTGGTTTTTTCCCTTCTTGGGGATGTCCTGAGAACTGGAAATCATTCCTAGGTCCAGCATATAGAGAATATTGTATTAAGACTTCATGTGTGCTAGTTTCCTGATGTTATGGCTTCATAGTCTAGATATTATTGTATAAAGTTGTGGACCATCAGTGATTTGGATTCTATCTAAGAATCTAGGAATTAGTGAGGTATTGTTAGATAGCATGGTACATTCCAACCAGCAATACTTTTATTAATTGTTCTATTGTACAATCCTGTCCTGGTGATTTCATTGAGACGTTTGTCAGTCTTTTTGGAATCACTCTCAGTTCACCTATTTCTACTGGAACTATAGTTATTTCTTTTTCCCAGAGGCACTGATCTGAGTTTGTAGGACTTGATATTTCATAATTTCCCCCTCTCTTTTTCTTCAATCCTGCTATCTCCCAGGATTATCAGATTTATAATTCAAGTTTCCTTCCTTCAAGTATTCTTTCTTTCTTTCTTTCTTTCTCTCCTCCTTTCCCTCCTCCTCCTATTCTCATCATCATCCTTATCATTACCTTCATTTACGGGCTTCTTTTCTTCAAAATTGGGACTTGAGGTGGTTTGCAAATTAAAACAAATATAATATAACTATGATCTACTTAGAGTAGATTAATGGGAGATATATCAATATTTATATCTGACAAAGCAAATCTCATTTTGGGAGAAAGGTGAGTTATAAACCCTCTAATTAAATAAATAAATATTGTGTCTTCATTCACTCCCCTTAATTGACTCATTATTTAAGTCTGTCCACCTGTAATATGGTCTTCCTCTTCTCCTACTGCTTTCTACCTTGCCCAGTATCATTGCCTTTTCTACTGTATCTGCATGATATGGCCAAAGTACAACAGCCTCAATTTAGTCATCCTGGCTTCCAGGGAGAGTTCAGGCTTCATTTGATCTGGGACCCATTTATTTGTCTTTTTGGTCATTCAGAACTTTCCTCCAGCACCACATTTAAAATGAATTGATTTTTCTTTCTATTAGCTTTCTTCACTCTACAGCTTCCGCCTCCATACATAAAAATCAGGAATACAATGGAATAGACAATGCTAATTTTGGTACTGAATGATATATCTTTGCTTGTATCAGTCTTACCATGGCTACCAGTCAGGATAGCTAAACAGGACCTCCACTAGCATCAGCATACTACATTTGAATATGACATGCAAAGGGCAAACAAAGAGAGACAGTTGACACCATTATACCCTACTAGAGACAGAGATATCTGATTGGTCAGTGGTGGATTCAGAGTGATAGAATAAGTGAACTATGGATATGAGCAATTGAGCAATTCCTGCATAGAATTTCCCAAAATTGTTATCACTTTCCATTATGCTTAGACTTGATGGGTTCCAACCATTAATCTGAGACAGAAAAAAGGCTATACATGTGATTTATCATGACAAAGTGTTTGTGTTATGAAGTATTTGGCCCCTACAGCTCTGCATGACAAGCTCGTTTTACTATTTCCTCTTCACCCACTCAAGAACTATTTCCTCTTCACCCATTCAAGAACCACAGTAAGAGGATTTTTCTGTTTCCAGTGCTTGCATGCTAGTAAGGATGAAACAGAAGAGCCAGGAGCAAATCCCTTTAAAGTGGAAAATGAACATAGCAGAGTGTGACAGTGTGCTGCATAGTTTGAGGAGAATGTTGCAGTCATCCAAATCTCAGAAATTAAATGAGACAGAAATTAAATCAAACTTAATAATATCGAGCTAAACAAAATGTTTAGTTATTTCTCTGACTTCCTGCATTACACTGAAAACAGGAGGTAGTCTTATATGGAGTCTGATCACTAATCCATCTAGTTTAGTATTGTCTATCTATGCTATCTGAAATAACTCCTCAGGATCCCAGAAAAAGAGATATTTTCCCCATGCTGTCATACATCTGTGGAGTATGTGCATTACCTTCTTCTTTGGTATCTCTGTTATTGTGTGGGGTGCTGCCTTTCTGTACTATCTGCCAGGTCATGAGACGAGAAAGTGGACAAAACTTAATGAAAAGTGAAGTCACAAGAAGTACTGGGCCTGTCCATCTTTGTCTCCAATTATTATGATGTTGCTATTAGTCTTCATAATGAGTCTTATCCCACAACATTCAATCACAAGGTCACCCCAAATGCTTCATGTTTCATGTATCTAGCAAAACTACTTCCCCAATCTTTGTGTTATTGTGTGGATTCACAGGATCATAGAATAGAATGATAGAGTTCTGAGAGACCATAAGGGCCATCCAGTCCAGCCCCCTGCCATACAGGAAGACACAGCACTTCCAACAGATGGCTATCCAGCCTCTGCTTAAAAACCGCCAAAAAAGAGACATCACCACCACACTCTGAGGGAATGTGTTCCACTGTCAAACAACTCTTACTGTCAGGCAAGTCTTATGGCACCCCAAGGGGAACATATCACGGGGTTTTCTTGCCAGGATTTGTTCCAAGAGAGTTTGTCCTTGCCTTCCTCTGAAGATGAGAGAATGTGTCTTGCCCAAGATCACCCACTAAGTTTCCATGACCAAGAGTGCTTTTGAACTCTGGTCTCCCAGTGTCCTAGTCGAACACTCAGAGGACAATACCACACTGGCTCTCGTACTTCCACAATACTTCAAATAAATAGAAAACAATCAGGGGTAGCTGTGTTGGCCATTTAACAAATACAAACTAAAATCCATCACTCATGGAATTTTCTTCAATTAAATACTTTCACACTGTAACATAACAACCTAAGCTGTAACCTATTTTTAATGTGTTTAAGTGAACTGTTCCTTAATTCAGAACCTGACTCATTACACTGTTGGTTGGGTCACTATTTGTAATTCAAGAAACAAACTCCCCCTCATTGAGGTGCCGATTGTGCCATTTTTGCCTTCTAGTTAGACAAGTGTTAAGAATGAAAAGTCATTTTTTGTCTTTAATATGCAGATAGAGTCCAATGCAAAGGCATCAAATTTGTAATGCAGAACATGATATGATTCATCCATTCTTAGATCATCTCATTTTATACAACTCTGAGATCAAGGTGATATTCAAGGAGGATAGTTTTACAATGTAACTATTTTTATGAAAAAATGTTTTCTTATTCAGGATTTATTTAAATATCCTGTTAATTTTCAGAAACAACAAGAGCTATTCCATTTCCAGAAGGAGGAGGTGGTAGATTTTGAACATGCATATTCAAGCAGCTAAATTGGCAGCTCGGAAGTTTTTCATTGAGATGGTCTAACTTTTTCCTTATCCTTTTCCTGATATGAACTGTCCGGGTAGGCAAATCATAACTATGAGATTTGCCTGATCTAGTGTATAATCATACATAACTCAGCACAGTCAGGCAATGTGGTGTAGTAGTTACTTCTGGGAGACTAGAGTTCGATTTTCAGAGGGTTATAGTGGCTCTCGTCATGAAGGTCATGGGACTGAATCTGCAGTACTGAGCAGAGCAGTGGAGGACAAGGGTCTTGGAGATGTTTCAATCACAGGGTCACCATGAGTCTAGAGCAACTCAAAGGCAGTTTACAACAACATTTTTGGTGGCCCATATAGAAGGCTGAACCAGAAGGTTCAAGACCAGTTGTTTCCCTCTGAGCTGATGCTACATCATATTTCAGAGGAGAACTTTCCCTTGGTCCTTTGATATCCGTGACATAAACCTGAAACTATAGGATTGCTGAGACAGCAACTTGTTTTTTGACCATAGATTCATTTCTAATTTTAATTCTTGTGGCTTTTTCATATTTCCTCCCCTTTGTCTCTTTAGAGGGGGGAAGGGAGAAGATTGTGGATATTACCCTATCATCCCACAACTGGTTATAATGTAATTACCATTAGCTATAGCACCCCATTCTTTTTGTAGGACATACATTTCCCTTGTTAATAGTCGGAATTCTTTTTAAATAACCCACACTACCACCAGTATGTATACTTTTTCCTGTTTGTGACAAAATTAATGATACCAGTCAATTTGTTACAGTTGGGTGTAATTTGCTATCTGTGGATATAATTAATGTCTGACAGGATATTATGCAAATATTCAACATTACATTGAAAACTAATCATTATAAACATTTTGTAAGGATACATTATTCATTTTAATAAATTTATGTTCTGTGCACATGGATAGTCTTACTATATACAAGGAAGCATCTTTGACACTGAAACTGCATAAGCTGATTATTCTTAGTCAACTAACTTTGATTGGCAATGAGAGTGCAACTATTCTCTCTTTACACCTGTGTTCTGTGGGGCATTAATAACAACTGTCATAGTTGCTGCTAATATGATGAATCTGTGTTGATATTCCCAGTTCATGCATCTATCAGTCTTATCTTGAGTTATGAGGTGGCTATGTGGAAAGATGATGGTGCTTTACTTCCACCACTGCTGGTTCAAGAAGCATTATTATTATTATTATTATTATTATTAACCTTTATTTATATAGCGCTGTAAATTTACACAGTGCTGTACATACAATCATAAATTAGACGGATCCCTGCCCTCAGGCTTACAGTCTAAAAGAGACAACACAAAAGGAAGAGGGGAAGGTGATGGGAAAGGGGGTGAGGTCCAGTGGTTCTTCTCTCCCTCTGGGGCCAGGACCAAGGCAGATGGACAGGAGGGAGGGCATGGCTTCTTAATACAAAGTTAAAAGGAGGCATCCTGGGGCGGATGGCACAGTCCTGGGAAAGCTTCCCTAAATAATATAGTCTTTAACTCAGTTTTGAACCTGGTTAGGGAAGTGATGAAGCATCTACCCTCTTGGTGAAAGAAATGCACAAGGAGGTGAAGAGAGGGGACATTTCTTGCTCTCAGTTATCAACTTGATTTTTTTTTTTTACCTTAAATTCCTTTCTAGTTTTAACCTTTCTGAGAAAGAAAGTGTGTTATCCCATTTATGTCACTATATTTTCTTGGGAGGAAACTTTTGTGCCTAGTGGAAATGACTCCAAGAAGACTCCAACAGGGTTTATAGAGTTTATAAAGCAAGAGGAGATAACAAAAAATGAGAACTGAAACTGGATCTGATTCAAAGCTAGAATTCTGAAGCAGATCAGTGAGCAAAATGGCCTCACCCAACAAAAGCCAAGGCAAGACTGATGAATCTAGTAATAAAGCCTCATAGTCACTTTTTAAAGAAGCAATTAATCATGGATCCCCCTTGTCCTTTCCAGTCTTTATAGATATTAAAACATTTCTAGTGTGTACACAACTCCATCTCCTGGTCTTTCTATATCAGTTTATGTGTAGAAACCATTTTAAAAAGTGATTGAATTAAAAGAAAAAAAAACCTATTCCCCTCCCATGAGGAAATGTTTAAAATGAGGACATAATTATTTGGTAGCAAGACAAAGCAATGGATGAAGTGGCAAGGGGAAGAAGCTTAATGATTACAGAAGTGATTGCAGCTCGGCTTTAATCTCATCACATATTCAATAGGGGCTGCTGTAAATCATAAACATATTGATTTAGTTTAAAACAAATTAGCCGAACAAATTAGAATAAATTAAAGAGCTCATCTAAGAAGTATGATCCTGCTCATTTTGCTTGAAAAGCCTTTCACAGTCCATTCCTGCTTTTGCATCGGTGACTCATGGGCCTTTTAGAGTTGTGAAAGTAACATAATAGTCACCTTTTATAGGTGAAATGTACTATATGGATGTCAGATTTATTCTTTAATTGACACTTTCGTATTCCTTTTTAAAAGACCAGACAGTAAAATCTTAATCTAAGATTTTTTTAAAAACTAAAAGTAATATATATAAATCTCCAAACCACAGGAAAGAACGTATTCCAGTATCTTGAAATAAATACATTTCTAATTCTAAAAGCTACTTCATGATCCCCATCCTAGTCTAGATTTTAGCAGAAAATAGTGTTGATATATTCTATTAACACTGCTTTTAACAAGGAAAAGATGGAAGATTTGCACACAGGGGGCTAGGGGCTGCTTGGTTGGCTTTGAATACTATTCTGTTAGCCACCTATGAAATGGCCCTCAGCCCCAGGAAACTTTGTGATACAGTTGCATTTGGGCCACCAGAAGTAGGAAATGACTTGAAGGCACACAACAACAACATAAAATAAAGAAGGTAGAGTGACAGCAAAAGCCAATGAAGTGGTTATCTAGGCAATACTGCTAATGACCATGGTCCAGTTCATTTTATTGTCAGAAGCTAGTAGAAGAGAAAGGAGAATTATGAAAATAAATGGCTGCTCCACTGAGCTATCAACTGCTCATTCATTGAAGTGACCCACCTCACAGCACACCACACACCTCACAGAAATTATCCAGGGATGGGTAGCGTACTCTCCAATATTTCAACAGGTGAAAACTGGAACAACTGTAGTAGCCAAGCAACTTCACAGTGCGGTCAAGATGACAAATTTATTAATAAGCAAGATCAGGCAAGCTAGGATGGACTGAAGCAGTTTGCTTTTGTCTGATCCTACTGGGAAGGGGGAAATTCTTTCTCCCCTCCTTCTCCCCTTTCTCCCTTGCTGAATTAATTGACTGCAGACTACTCTCACATGTTGCCCTGGGTTTTCAGCAATTGAAATATCCAGAGGATGGTGGGGGAAAGTGGGAGAAATAGAGAGAAACTGGGACATTTTTAAAACCAGCTGAAAAAGTGTGATGGTTTGTCCCTGCCAAATGATGACAGTTGGAGTAAGCCTATACTTCCTCTAGGAGTTCAATTGGTAGTTTTGGCTTATAAACTAGCAATTGTCTGGGATAATTTTCATGGTGCAGTTCTGCCATTTGTATTTTGAGATCCACAACAGAAATGTGGCGATAAAGGAGATAATTCTCAGATATGGAAATACTGTAATTCTTAAAATGTTCCTAGAACCACTATAGTCCTCCAATATTTCCCTACCTCTATGTTGTTAAGTGTCACATGGCATTAAATTCATCTTTGAATTTACCTAGCAGTTTTTGTTTGCAAAATGAAAATAGCATCAAGTGGTTGATGTGATAATTATCATGATCATAGCAAATGTGGAAAGGAAATTAACCTGTCCCTACCCAGCAGCCTTCTTGAGAAAAATCCTTCCATCCTGACACTATTTGTTTGAGAGAACCTCACCCCTCCCCATTAAAAAAAACAGTTATAATGTTGCACTTACATTTCAGTAACATCCCACCACTGAAATCAAAAACATGAAGATAACTGATAGCTTTTAAAGACCCATTAGCTATTGGGAGTCAGTGTTGTGTGGCCAGTTATAGGAGCATCACTGGATGCTTCTTTGCCACCACCTCACTACACCAGCTAGTAAATGGCCATGGGTGCAGGAAGGAAACAGCAGCCAAAATGTAAATTGAGAAACCATAATTTAGTTCCAACTAGTATAGCTTCAGAGTATGTCTTCCTGTTCTAGGATATGTTAATTATTAAATACGCAGCAGCCTTGTCCCATATTTAACTGTACCACCATAATTTCTATATACATTCATGTGGATTACTGGCCTACATCCTACTGTAAAACCAAACAGAGGCAACTCATTTAATCATTGGTGACTTACGAAAGCTGCATCTGCATTGCAGAAATAATCCAGTTTGACACCATTTTAACTGCCATGACTCAATGCTATGGATTTCTGGGAATTGTAGTTTGTTTTGGTACCAAAGTTATCTGACAGAGAAAGCTAAATGTCTCACAAAACTATAATTACCATAATTTTATAGCATTGAGCATGGCAGTTAAAGTAGTGTCAACCTGGATTATTTCCGCAGGGCAGATGCAGCCTAACAATTCAATCCCATTAATTCAATGGATAAACTCAAACTGCAATTAATAGTAAAATGCGGACAAACATCTTAACCATACTTTGTCCTTTACGATAAAAAGAATCTAACCACCTGCGTGGCTTATTTCTATCATGGTCCAAACTTTCCAAATTTCACATCTTTATTCAGATTTAAAACTTTCAGTTTTTAGAAGAGAAAGAGTTCTATTAGGCATATTTGAGCTAATGATTCTAACATTGAAAAGTCATCTAAACTTTTTTTCTATATGCAGTAAGGTATCTTCTTTTTTCCTTTCTGTTACTCAAGTGAGCTATCAAATTTCACACTGTAGAAATTAAGGTCTCTTATGTAGGAACGCAGGATTTATAGAAGCATGAACGAAGAATTTCATCTCTTCTACTCACACACACACTCACACACTTTGCCCCTTCATTCTGGGCTAGAATGAATTGTGAAGTAACTCATTAGATAATTACTTGATTATGATTTAATTTCTTGATGTAGTATCTTTCTTAAGAGTTCCATTTTAGGAATAATATAATGTGATAATGGTATTGGATCTCACCTTTTAAAGAGATGGCATGAGTATGATTATTCCATTAAGTTCTGCACTTGTGATTGCATGCATGCATGATAGGAAGGCAATAATGAGCTAAAGGACAGCCATAGCACTGAGTGAGTTCCATAGCAGTTGTCAGACAGGTACTTTGTAATTTTAATAGAAATCTTTGCAACGTTAATGGTACATTAAAACCCTAATTAGGCTACACCAAAGTCTTAGCAATCAGCCGTAATGTAGTTCGGCTCTCAAAAATGCATCTTAAAAAAAGATGATTTTGCAGATTATATACACTCAGTTTTGTATATGATAACTGTTTGGGGCTGGGGTGTGGGGGACAAAGCCAGACAGTGTTAAAAGAATGAGGGTTAGATCTACCTAGTTACATCCAAAGTTGCCTTTTGGCAAATCAAAGGTCTTTTCCCTTTTGCAAATGGCACTAAGATTTAATGGAGGCAGATGCAAAAGAAAGGAAGAAAGGTCACGTCAGTTATTTCCAGTGATGTATCCATGGTAGTCTCAAGTCTCAAGGTGAGTCGCAAGTCCTTGCAAGAGACTTTCAATTCAAGTCTCAAGTCTGGAAGCCAATTTTAACAGAAAAATGGAGCTGCGGGACCGGGGGGAGTTTCAATATCTAGATAACCAAGGAGACATGCACAAAATTAGGTAAAGAGATATATCAGAGGGGGAACAGCAAACATGTTAGGCAACAGGCTTCAGGTGTAAAATTCCCCCTAAATTTAAAGGGATCCTCTAATATGCAGTGGGGACAGGCTTGAGTAGACATCAAGCCCATTGCCTAAGGCACTTGCTGTCTGGATGAAGGCCAGCAAGTGAGTCACTAAAAATATACATGTTTTATGTTGAGTCATGTCAGGTGCGTTGTTTAATGCCAAGTCTAGTCCAGGCTGTGTCATGGAAGTGACTTGAGTCCAACTTCAACCCAAGGCAGTCAACTGAATCTCCATCCCTGCTTATTTCCTTTCCCACTCATTGCTACCTCCCAGCAAACTCATACAACACCAGCAGATATTCAGAGGGCCCAGAGAGCTACAGTGTACAACTGACTAGCTTTTCTTCCCCTTCCTCCAGTAAGAGCATTCCGTCCACAAACCTCTCCTAACAGAAAGTCTGGGTCTAAACCAGGCCTGCACAACATACGACCTGGTGGCCACATGTGGCCTGCTAAAGGATTTAAGGTGGCCCACAAAGATGTGGAACAACTTCAAGCCCAGCTTTCTCCTGAGGAAAAGGCTGGGTGGTGGAGGAGGAGAATGGGCAAAGACTTGCCCTGCAGTGCTCCTCCACTGCTTGGCTTTCTCCCAAGGAGAAGGATGGGTGTAGGAGGAGGATGGGCAAACACTTGCCCTACAAGGCTCTTCCTCCACCTTGCTTACTCCTGAGAAGGCCAGGCAGTAGAGGAGGAAGTGGAGCATTGCACTGGAGCAGAGAAGGAGGAGGACAGACAAGGCCCTCCACTGCTTGGCTTTCTCCCAAGGAGAGGGCCAGGCAGAGGAGGAGAAGGACAGAATTAATATTAATTAATTCTAATTAATATTTCTAATTAATAGTAATTAATAATTATTTAATTAAAACCTATCTTCAGCCCTAAGAATTTAGCCTATTTTAATTTTGGCCCCTACCTACCGCCAAATTGTGCAGGTTTGGTCTAAACCAATCCAGTTCTGTACAACTTGATACTCTAAAACATTTCTCAGAAGACAAGTGGTGCATATGTAGCCAACCAACATCAGAGTATGGTCAAGACAGTAGAAGATATTAATAAAGAAGCTGCAATAGTTTGGGTTTTTTCCCTGAACCTTTGGGAAGGGCAAGATTCTGCCTCCCTTCTGTCATCTCCCCTTGCTGAGCTAATTTAGTCCCCATTATCTTTGCTTCTTTGACTCTTTACAGGAACTGAAGTAAGTTGAGGAGAAAGTGGGAAAGTGGGAGGATGAGAGAGCAGCTAGAACATTTTAAAAACATTTTAAAATGGGATAACTGAGGATTAATCAGGACTGCCCCAGCCAAATTGGGACACTTGGAATTTATGCCATTTTAAGCAAGAGAATTCTATAGCAAGGTATCTTTTCCTTGAACTCACAAAGACAGAAATATGACAGGGTAGAATTCTTTGTGATCCTCTGCCCCTATATAGCCCCCAATATAACCCTAATCTTAACCCAAAAATATATTATGTCATAAACTTTCATGAAATATGATTTCTAAACTAGCTGGTGTATATATATACAGGATTGCTGAACAAGGACAAGCATATGCAGAAAGTTTAGAGAAAAATAAAATATGAAAAGTACAGAGAATGATAATGACATTAATACTTGTATTAATTTATTTGTATTAATATTAATTCAATATTAATTTATTTGTATTTGTGACAATTTACAAATCAATTGGGTATTATTTTTATTAAGACCAATCAAAATATCACAAAAATTTTCCATGACAGTTCATCAGACTGGATGGTATTAAAAAGGTTAAAGAAAAAGAAATGAAGAAACGTTTAGAAAAGTCTAGAAAATTAGGTCAATGTGCATCTTTTTCACACTGTACAATGACAGCACTTTGATGCCATTTAAACTGCCATGGCTACAAAATCTTAGGGTCTGAAGATTCATAAGGCACTAGAGTTCTCTAGCAGAGAATTCTATGTACTTCGTGCAGCCGAATGTCCTGGACAGTCCTTAGCAGTTCCCATTTTCTCATGTACTTCTGAAACAAATCAATATGAATTTGTATTCTGCATTAATACAGCCAGCAAGCTATTTAAGCACCCATTGTTTGGCAGAAGCCTTTTCTTGCATATCCTCACAACTGCCAGAGGTTCCCATAGGGAAGAATGAAAAAAGGAAATCAAAACCTTGATATAATTCTGCTGCTTCTAGTGAGTTTCTCTAGGAAGGTCTAGAGAACACTTAGAATATGCTTTAGAATATCACTTAGAATAACCAACATCTATGAGCATTCAGATGTTGAAACTTGACTGAAACTTGCTAGGAGAAGCAAATCAGCTTTAGAAATCATCTTCCTTTTAACAGTTACCTTTGAAGAGCTGGTCATAAAGCAATGAGAAGTGGGATAGTCCCTCCCACTTAATAAAATGGGCTAGTCCCTCCAATTTCACTTTGTTCTACATCTTTATAAGATTTGGCAAAGTATTTGCATCTTATATGAGTCAATCCTGTCCTTATTTAAAAAAAAAAAAAAAAACACCAAACTTGGGACATGAGGTAATGCCAAGGTGTGCTGAAGCATCCGAAGAATCAATTCAGCATGTTGGTAAGCAGCAGTTTAATGATGAAGATTGCCTGTGGGTAAATGTAAACGCAGGGGGAGAAGGAATCATTGCAGACTAGCCATACCTTGATGCAGGCAATAGCCCAATAGTCTCTTAAGTTATTTAATTTATTAATAGCAATAAGTTACATGAAGTTATATGAGAAAGAAAAGGCAGGCTTGCAATGCAATGGTTAGCATGAAAGGCCCTGACAAAACCCATATCGCAGAGGGATGTAACCACTAGGGACAGGTAGATATGTCATGTCCCTTTCTATGAGTTTTTTACACTTCCAAGTTTATTATATGATGGTTCTGTGTTTAATTTGTATTCCTGAAAGAAATCTTTTGACATATCTTCTCTAATACACATGGGTGTATTAACGGACACTTTAGCAATGAATACTCTCATCATGTTTTCATGCATTTTAGAAATCAACCCGTGAGGCTGTGTGCACATTTTACAAAATGTCCCTTTTATTTAACAGTTTTTATCTCTTAACAAACATGAAAATGTACTTGGTTCCAGCCACAAATTGCACCCAGTTTCATTTTCTATCCAGTAAGTATGGACCAGATATAGTAAATCAATGACAATACTAGGGATGGGACAATCTCTCACTTTTCATCTTTGCTGGGTTTCTCTGAATCCTAACCACATTTCATTCCTGTCCAGCTTTTGTGCTGAGTTGTGAGATTTTATATTTTCCTCCCACTTTGATATTTGTGCATTGTTCCTAATGTGCACATTTATTTCAACAATTTGCACAATTTTCCCAACTGACTGAAGCATGATTGTAATTTTTTTTCTCAATTAGCTATTCACATTTTAAAATATATGTGTTGATTTGCTCATACATTATTTCTCAGAAATGTCCCATAAGCTTCAGAAATATGTGGATGCATTAGGTGATGTGATTAATCTTTAGAAGGTGTACATTTCATTGGATCAATGGAATTTCTTCTCATTCCTTAAATATTTTTTGGCAGAATGAATTTTTCACATGCCAGTAGTCACTACTGACTAGAGCTTTCTGCTGTTTCTTCTCATTCTGCTTGCTGTCAGACATCTGCCTTTTGGTCCAATCCAGCATGACCAGTCAGATGCAAGTAAGTGAACTATGGCTTCTGCTACAGAAGTATTAATGAGACAGAGAAGGAACTTCTGTGGGCACTGCAGTGTTGAAACAAAGGAAGCTAAGGAGACCCACTATCTCCCACAAGCCCTTGATAAAGAAAAGGGCAGCTGACCAGGCAAGTAGATAATCCTGATGCTTTCCCTTAAAACTTCCTTCTATTATTCACTTTCATAGAGATGGAAACTACTGTCTATGTCACTTTTCACCACTTTCAGAATTCTTAAATTATTTAACATTTTCTGTCCTGTTATAAAAATGCAAATGTGGGTAGTTCTTATTTTTAAACGCATCCCACAAAAAAGGAATGAAATCTTCATATATCTGCACTGGCCAGATTCAATAGGAATTCCCAACATGGATGTGGTCATCTTATACAGTCAGCCCTCCATATCCATAGATTTCTTATCCATAGATTCCACCATCCACAGCTTGAATATGTATACACACACATACATATACGTATATTCATATATTCCAAAAGGTAAATCTTGATTGCATGGCAGCGTAGTGAAGCAAGGCACAAATAATAACCACACAAGGTCACTGTTATGGAGGAAAAGGCCATAACTTTATTGTTTGCAGAATAACCGTGGGTTGGCCTGAAGCATGGGTCTGGCTTTGTCATCAACCAACCTGCCTGTTGATCAATGAGCCCCACCTGGTCATGCCAGACACCAGGGATGATGGAAGAGACTGCTGTGCATAGCCATCATGTTCCTTATCCCTGAGGGATGCTGACCAGAGATTTGCCCTTGCAACAGCGTCCTCCCACTGCCAGACACCTTTGGATCCCAAGAGAGACTACTTCCTGGACCAATGCTCCATAG
Source organism: Urosaurus nigricauda (assembly GCA_034509955.1). Lineage (NCBI taxonomy): Eukaryota > Metazoa > Chordata > Lepidosauria > Squamata > Phrynosomatidae > Urosaurus > Urosaurus nigricauda. Next base: position 45,529,731 of record JAOEGL010000003.1, read on the forward strand.
CACTGGTTACTGATTACCAAGATCCGAGAACTATGCTGCTGCCATAAAAGACCACCCCCCAGGCCAGCCACCACCAACCTGGAACTGTAACTGACAAAGAGGTACCAACAAGGCATGCCCCCCACCCACCACTGGGGCCCCAATTCACATGTCATCTGGGGCCAGGCAGATGTAAGTGACATAGGCCCTTGATTTCAATCTGCTTAGACTTTTGATGTGCTCTACAGGAGATCCCCATGCTGCTGGGGAAGTGGCTGTCCCAAACTCCACCAGTGGGAGGTCCAGCACTGCCAGAAACTGGAACCTGGTGAAGGGGGATCCATTGTCATGTATGAAGAAGTGGGCCATCCAGGGGTGGCCGGCATTTAAGAACACTGTGGATGACCTGCACCAGACAAGGTTCCCCCCAAGCTCTTGCAGCCTGACAATCCCTCCTTGGCCCAGCTGATCACATTTGGATCTTCTGATGAAAATGGAGACCAAATCTCTGTCTAGGGTCACATCCTTGCACCTGAGCACCCTGCCCACAATATCTGACCTGGAAGAAGGGACCTGCTGACCCAACCAGAAGGCCCTCAAAGTGGTGACAAAGGCTGCCTTGAAGAGGCAAGCCTCAGCCTTAGAGTGGCACACCCCTTTGAGCTGCCTGGGGAGGTTGAAAGTAATGGGCCTTCTGCCATCTGCTCAATGGGGCAAGGCTGTCTTCCATCCCTAAAGCACTCTCCTGACATGGAAGGAGGTACAAGGCTCCAAGTGACCAAAAAGCTTGATGGAAAACATGATGGCTGCTAACTGCACCACCAAGGTTCCAGGGGCTGAACCCTTTCTCCACATGTGCCTGAGGAAGTGGAAAATGGAGTGCTCCTGGATTGGCCATCCTAGACTGTAGCCCTTTTCCCTGTAGAAGAACCTGGTAAGTGCCCTGCTGTAAACTCTGATAGGAGTAGAGGGAAAGGAATTGTGGGCTCCCTGCATCACAGCATGCTCCCAAACTGTCAAAGGTTCTTGAGGAAAGGGATAAGAGAGGGGTCCACTCCTGGTATAAAAGCATAAAATCTGACCTCCTCAAAATGAGAGACAGAATCTGCAATTTCTTTATTCAAGTCTGGAACATACCATGATGTGAAAGTTATGTTGGCACCAAGGTACTAAGGCACTACAGGACAAACTGCCTCACCAGCCACAAGGCCCTCTCAAAGCTGCAGGGTTGACCATTGAAGACCCTGACCACTGACTGGTTATCACACCAAAAGACACCTTCTTGTGCCTAAAGGCATCAGTCCAAATGTGGGCTACCACCAAGATGCAGAAGAACTCTAGGAAAATGAGGTCAGAATGCCTCCCTCCCTCTGCCCATCACAGCAACTTCCTCTCTGGCCTCTCAAAGCCCATTCAGCTACAGCCACCATCTATGCAGGCCTCAGTGGCCTGATCAGTAGCAACAATCATATCACCTGTCCACACAGCCTGAACACCAGGAGTCACTTCCTTTGTAAATAGCTTACAATTGTAAACTGCTTAGACACTCCTTAAGGGTATGAAGCAGTATATAAATGAAGCTGTTTTTGTTTTTTTCCAACCCACATGGCATAGCCATCCTTCTCTGGGCCTTCTGGGCCTGATCTGCCACTGGTGCCACTGCCTAATCACACTGGCCAGCCTGAAACAGCCTCTCAGCCTCATCTGCTTCCTGGCCAACCAACACTGTTATTGCCACCATTGCAAATCCTGGCAAGAATGGCACCACATGTTGTGGGGAAGCCTAAAAGGCACTTCCCCCAACCAATCAGGAGGCCCAGAAGCTCGCCCCCTCAACTCAGTTCCTCCAATTCCTAGCTGCTTCCAGCCCCGTGACCAGCTAGGAAGGAGAGCTGCCAGGCCTGGCCGCCATTGCCCTCCGGAGCCCACTCCTACAAATGGCTGACCCGGTAAGTCAGGCAGACACATTTTTGCCATTTTATAGAATGGATACCATTTTACTACCCCACTGTATTTAATGGTACTTGAGCATCCACAGATTTTGGTATCTATGGGTGATCCTAGACACAAACCCCAGCAGACACCAAGGGTTCATGTACCTGTCTGCATATTAAAAGATAAAGATCTTGTTACAAAAAAGACATGACAACTCTAACTGAACATCACAAGTCTGGCTTTTCCCTTGACCAGAATTTAGAAATGATCACTGATGTTCTGCATGGGCTAGTTAGTTGTGTATCTGTAAGTAACAGTGGCATCTTTTGGCTCAGCCTCCTCCTAGCCCACCTTAACAGCCAGCAGCCACATTGGGTAAAGGAGGTATGTTTAACTACTAACTGGGGCATAAGGAAGATAATGTTTCCAGCACCTTCCCACTAGCAAATGAGACTTCACCAAGGAATTGCAACAGGAATGTTGCTTCTGATTGTCACAGCCTTACTCACTAATGGGAGGAGATGGAAATGTCATTCTCCTTGCTCCCCTCAGACTTCCTCCACTCAATATAGCTGCTGGCTGTTAAGGTGAGCCTGGGGAACATTTAAATACCTTATCATAATGCATAGCCTTATTTAATACTAAGTTTTTTATGGATGCACTACTTTATCAATCTGTAACTGCAATACCTGTTAGTTTTTTGCATTACCCCCCCCCCATCCTCCAGCCAGCCAGTCACACTAGCTGGATGAGACATTTGGAATTTGCTGTACAAAATGTGGCTTTCCTGAGTTCTGTCCCTGATAAACCAGCATTTAATATGTAGAGATTTACTTTTTATTCCTTCTAAACAATGGATGCAAGCTCCAGGAAAAGAGATTCGACCTCAATATTAGGAAGAACTTCCTGACAGTAAGGGCTGTTCGACAGTGGAACACACTCCCTCGGAGAGTGGTGGAGTCTACTTCCTTGGAGGTCTTTAAACAGAGGCTGGATGACCATCTGTTGCGGATATTTTGGTTGGGAGTTCCTGCATAGCAGGGGGTTGGACTGGGTGATACTTGTGGTATCTTCCAACTCTAAGATTCTATGATTCTAAATTTTGACATGGAACATTCTCGAAAGAAGGTTCCCATGCCTCATAGTCTTTGCGACAACTAGACCAAGCTTTGTGATGTGTTTATCTCAGTTCAAGGATAGAGCAGTACAGTATCAAGTGTAGATTCCAAGTCACATTTTGTGAGAATCTTCCCCTTGGTTTCTCTTCCAGAATCATGTTTTTTGAGGATGACAAATGCTACACAGCATAGTTCCTTCTTCGGTACCCAAGAGACACGGTACATTAAATAAAAATGGTATGCACTGGTGCTTAAAATTAAATGTCATTTTTACTTACAGGCACTAACGGGTGCTGGGTAGAAAAATCACACACCCAATAAGTGTGAAATAGACAGAGAAAAGAAATGCAGGTGCCAGCGAAATATCTCCTCAAAGATACAAGTGCCCTTCTTTCCTTATACACATTATTTCCTTTCATTCAGGCAGCAGCTACCACCACAGATTGGTTTTTTGTTGTTGTTTTTTTTTGTTTGTTTTTTTTGTCTTGAGGTGGCAATTTGCTTGCAGTCATATGTAAATCTGTATATATTTAATCTCAGGATGAACACTTCTAAGACTAAGCATCTACCAAGTTTTCAAAAAAGCATGATGAGATGTCAGTATTTTATTTCTGCTCTTGACTGTTAGGTTTAAAACATATTTTGGTCTCTAAGGGAAAGGAGAAAGGTTTCAGTGCATACCAGAACTCAGACCAAAAAAAAAAAAAAAGAAACCACAAAGAGAGCTGCCAACAGAAGGGATTTTAATTGACCAAATCACATCAAGTAACATTTCTTAACTTGATGAGGGGAAAGTCTGATACAAATTTGCTTACACACTTGAAACACTATTTCTAGTATAGCATGCCTTTTAAACTGCTCCAGTTTGATAGGAACTTAGTGTTATCCATCCCTACTGCAAGCCCCAAAAGCTTTTATTATTTCACTGCAAAGCACCTTTAATTTAATCTAATTTATTTACTGCATGTAGCCTCCTTATTGCAGCAATCATGCTTTTAATGAAAAAAAAATGGAAACTGAATGGGATGACATTTTAGCCAGTCATTACTGCACATCTCACAATTGTGCAACCAGGGCTGCTGCCCCATCACACTCTCTTCCTGAACTCTTCTTTAACCTCACCTCCCTGCCTAATGACATACCCATCAAGCCTTTAGGGCTTTTTTGTTGTTGTTTTTCCCTTTGCTCCATGCAATTCCAGGGCTCTGCATCCCTGAACTAACTCTTTTAAAGTTTTTTTTTTAAACAAGGAAGGAAGGAAGGAAGGAAGGAAGGAAGGAAGGGAAAGGAAACAGAAAAAAAATAAAAGGTAATTAGGATGCTTTGGAAAAGTGAGCAGGAGTTGGGAGGAGAGCACAGTAGCACCACATGTCTGACAATGGTGCAACTGCCCTAGGAATGACTTCATAAGTTTCCCCTGTGAATGAAAAGGGATGGATGGAGGACAGAGCAGCTACAGGTCAAAGGCATCATCATGTACTGAGTTTTGCCAAAGCCACTTCCTTCCCAGTGTACTCACAGTTTAACTGTGTGCAGAGCTAATGCATGCAATGATCATCGTGTTGCTAAACAGTGTTATATATTTTGAAAGGAGTTCAAAAACATTCACTAATTGAATGAAGCAGAGCATCAGACAACATGCACACACACTGTTAGCTAATGTATGTAAGGAGTTAATATGATTTATCTACTAATTCTTATAGTTTACTAGAGTCTTTTGAAATGAAAATCCTGGTCAGTATGACGTTGGCAGTAATACTGTTCAAAACAACAGCTCCTGGGGGAAAAGATCAGTTTTCTTCATTCAATCACTTCTTCATTCAATCTATTTCATCTATACCATGGAGTAAGTTTCCCACCTGATGCCCTCCTTTACATGTTTACTAAGCATAGAATTAAAGTATTTCACAAGGTTCTATTAAATAGGATGCCACAAGCACAAAACACCAAGCTGTCTAGAAAGAAGGGATTAAGACCTACACAATTTACTTTCTGAAATTAGAATCTACAACTAGATTGAGAACTAAATGTTATAACTTTTCACAAGAGATGTTGTACATAATTTCATGCTGCAATAAAACACTTATTTGGAAACAGAGCAGCAGCATTTGGATGTGAATAGCTGATTAGTCATTCCATATTCTGTTTTTGTTTTGTCTAAAGAAATGGATCATGCACCTAAACTTTGACATAAAAGAGAAGCTAGTTGTCTGCATTTCTTGTGTGTGGACTGCGTTGAATTATACCAGCTGATGGTGAGAAGTTTACATATTAGAAGAGCAGTGAACACATTGTATGTTTTAGTTTAATTTACAAAAAAAAAAAAAAGAAAGAAAGAAAGAAAAAGAAAAAAAAGAAAAAAAACATCAAAGTATCTAGAGTATGCAACCCTATCATAAAAATTGGCTCAGTTCTTTGGAGAGCTCCTACATACCAGTCTAAAATCTAAAATCCACTGTAGATTCACTGCTCCGCTGACATGGGAGCCCTCAGCCACTGTTGATCTTCCATGTGCATCTGCCTCATATAATGAAAGAGACAAAATAAAACATGGTGAACAATGTAAGATAGCACATGTCTACACGAATGTAAGTTTCACTGTTTGCTAAGAATGAATTGAAATAAAATTTTCTCCCATTTGCAATGGCAAAATCTGATAGGTACAGCTACTGCAAGCAGAAGATCATTTTGTACCTGTCATATGTGCATGTGGTAAAGATACGAATATATATAGGAATAGAAGCACATTTCTACATTGCTTATCAGTGAACTAGCACTCCCTAAGCACTTTACAATGCATAAGCCAATTGCCCCCAATGCATAAGCCAATTGCCCCCAAGCTGGGTATTCATTTTACCAACCTACAAAAGAATGGAAGGCTGAGTGGACCTTGCAGGATCAAACTAACAACTTTGTGGCTGCAGTACAGTCATTTAACCACTGCATCATCAGGGCTCCTTCTTGAAATTCATCATGGGGACAGGAGAAATATAGCAATCTTAATTCAAACTAGAACTTTTGAGAATTAAGCACTTTGGTCTCCAGGTCTGAATGAATGAATCTGTTAATTATGGTTTCATATTCGTTTTTGGTAAGCCTCAGTGTTTGTTTTGTTTTTGTTTTTTTTACATGCTTAATGTGAAGAAATTTGTGACATTTAGCAAATTCTTATCAACAATGAACTGACATTCTTACCCATCTCTGTTTATAACACTTTTAACAATATGGTTTTATATCAGTGCCATCCCTAAACACAGGAGTCTACTTTCCAGTCTTCTCCTACTTTGTCCTCTGCTCTGCCCATTTCTGCACTGAGGGGAGATCCACTGGTATAGCATTACGCTGGTATATATTTTATTTTCAGAATGTGCCAATGCTTTGCTGGTTCAAGGATAATAATAATCCTATCCCAAACAGTGTTACATCTCATGAATATGACTGTGCTGAAAATAACTGCTGGTTTTTAATTTGTTTGTTTGTCTGGTTTTTTTTTCTCCTCCATGTCAGTTTTGGAAATAAGACACATTCATAACTATGGATAGCCAACATAAAGAAATGGAGCCAGACATACAGGTTTGAGACTGTTTATGCAACAAATCAATCCACATAATAAGTAGGGGGGAAATAGATGAGAAAAAACTAACTGAAAGAAAGAAGCTGGTAGCATGGACTTTCATAAACTTGAACCTACTTCCTCAGATGATGCATCTGAAATAGCATTCAGTTTGTCTTTCAAAAAGCTCTGGTACTTCACCAAACTACAAATCCCAGGATTCCATGAGATAGAGTCATGGCAATTAATATGGTGTCAAATTGCTTTATTTCTTCAGTACATCTGTACTACAGAGTTACAGCAGTATGATGCTACATTAACTAACTTTGGCAGCCTGGAATGTTTAGTTTGTTTTTTTTTAAAATCTGCTAGACAGATCCAGTGCTACAATCTGGGGGAGGGGGAAGAGCTCTGAAGTAGAGAACTCTAACTACTTTGCAAAACTTTGAATTTCAGGATTCAAATTGCTTTTAGCTGTGTAGTTTCAGTAAACTTTGAAAATATTCAATTTTATTTCTATTACTGTTCTGTGAATAACCAGATTTCTTTCCCCATTAACACAGAACAATGTTTCTGATGGAAATTACATCCAGGCACACTTCTAAAAGTTATGTTTATCTCAAAATTATGCAGTTAATGAAGAAAAAGAGCACACTGACCCCTTCACTTCAAATTATTTTTTGTCATTCACTCTGAATGTACCCCTAACATTTTGTATAAAACCAAATTGGAAATAAACAGAGTGCTGTGTCTAATTTAATTTTGATTCACTTCTAAATTGCTTGGCAAACAGATTTTTGCATATTAATTGCTATCCTAATGAGAGATATTTGCAAATTGCATCTGCTATATTAGCAGGACTTGGATTTTTGTTGCTAAATGTATATACAGCATTAGCTGCACTTGTTTAACTATGGTGTAATCCTATGCACACTTACATGTGAGTACTGAAAACAATGATACCTTTAAGTAGGCACTTGTCAGGGAATCATTTCACTCATAAATAAAAGACATTTTCACTCATAAATAAAAGAAAGGGGAACTTCTTTCAGACTAAAAGTGAATCAGTTTCCAGCAGTGGGTGGGACCGAGGATATAAGGTGATACCAAAAATTCCAGCACAATTTGGCTTAAAATTCTGGCTGCCTTGGGAGATTTGTTTCAACCTTTTAGAATGTGGAAAAACTGAAAACCTCTCCCAGTGGTGTCATGCAGTATTATCATCTGAAGAAGACATTGATCTCACAAGAGGGCCAGTTTTTGGCCTATGGAACCAAGATATCCCACAGCTGGCATAAGTGGTCATTCACATTGCAAATGTCCTTTAAACTAACTTAGGAGCTTATCCCATTAACAAATAAGCCATCTTAGCTCTTCCGGCATTGAATTCAGGATCCGGGATGCCCCCAGATAATATCATACCTAAATTGCTGCCTATCTAGCCAGGATGCCACCACCCAGGTGCATCCTGGGTCAAAGCCTCGCTCAGCCAGCACTTTTTCGAAGTTGGGGAGCTTCCCACCATGGCACTTCTATCACAGTTTGGTGACGTTTGGACAATGGGAGCCCTCACGTCCCATAAACTCCTATTTCCACACTCAAATAAATGTGATTACAGTGATCCATGTGATCAGGAACAGGGTTGCCAGAGTGAAAACTGGAGAAGACTCCTGTGACTTTAATAGGTGCATAGAATAGAATCCGTGTTACTTTTAAAAGTATAAGCTGTCAAGATGGATCTCTTCTGGAAGGCCTTTCCTGAATAAAGTACTTGGCCATAAAAATGTACTATCCTACCATTCTGCCCATCATTCATTGATATTAATGGTTTATTTTAAAGTACACTTGCCCCCCAATATTCATTAGGGTTAGGGGCACAAGACCCCTGTGAATTTTAAAAAACCACAAATAACAAAAACACCATGTTTTTACCCGAGAAGACACTTCTCTAGGAATCCCAGTCATCCAGTGCAACTCTGTGGTCAATGTCTGACAAACACAGGCCATAGAATTGTGCTGGAGGAGCTACAAATGCTTAGTAGAGCATTCTCTCTAGGAATCTCTAGGTCTTTCAGTGCAACGTTTAGTTAAAGTTGACCACAGAGTTGCACTGGGAGAACCTAGATATTCTCAGAGAGAACATATTAATCAAATCCATGAATAATCAAAGCCGCAAATATCAAAGCCACAAATATGGAGGGATGAGTGTAATTTGAACTGTAACTTGTTTAATTCTTTTTAGGGGGGATATTGTAATATAAGGTATTGTATGTAGAATGTTTTTAATGTTGTAAGCTGCTTTGATTGTTTTATTACAAAAAGCAGAGTATAAATAAAAGTTTTATTATTATTTATTATTATTAATAAGAAAACTCAAATAAACACTGAACACAAAAGTAATTCAAAGTAACAGATACAGCCCAAATACAAAAATTATGATTTTTATCATTCAGAGTATACCATACCTTGAACCTAAAGTTTACCATCTTGAAATACTGGAAAGATATCTCTTCAGACTCATTTCAGAATCTAAATTCTTAAGCATATTTTGCACCTTCACAGAACCTTTCTTCTGTGAGGCTGTTTCCCCTGTCATAGTAGGAACATTTTTTTTTATTTTATTACTTGTTGACTTTATTTATATTATGTTAAATTATTTTTATATTCAGCCTTTGTTCTGTGTTTTCTTCTCGTTACAGTCAGTATCTAGATTTATAAAGGGCTGTTTCTCATTTATTGCTAATTAAATACACATTTCATGTTGTAATAATCTGCTTGCATATGATGTTTCCTTTTTATCATTTGTTGGGTTTCACTGCGTGAAAGCATTGGTTCCTCCAACTCAGTATCATCTATATCAAGAGCCCTTTCACCCTACACATTTATAGCATTATGTTCCCTTTTTAACTATCACAGCTGCATCCTTTCAAATCCAGGGGTTTGTAGTTTGGTGAAGCACAATAATTCTTTGACTGAGAATTCCAAATACTCATTCGTAAAAGGCAAACCCCAGGATTCCATAAGATGTTTCCATAAAAGTTAAAATGGAATCATAGTGCTATAACTCTGTAGTGTGAAAAGGCCCTTGGGGAGGCAATCATGCAACATTCTCAACTCTGATGGAGCATCAGCATCACCCACTTCTTTTCCCTTCATAATTTCACCCTTAGAAGGTTGTCATTTTCCTGGCTGGACACTTACTGAATATCCTTTGCCCTTGATCTTCTCAGTCCATTGCTTCTCTTTCATTTCCCAGTAACATCTGTGGGCAATGGAGCCTCATAACCAGCCATATCTTTGCCTAAATCATGTGTGAGACAGAAGAAGGAAGGATACCATTTCGGTTGAGAAGCCAGATCCTTCTTGACTGATACAAGTTTATTTTAAAAACTGTTTTGAGCAGGGAAGAAAAAGAACTCAATTAGAATTCCTTGGTGTTTGCTTCCCTCTTATTAGCCATCTCCATATCTGGACACTGCATGACTTTTCACAGAAGTTAATGTGTGGACTGAGGGCCAGGTGTTTTGCTGTCTGAAGTGAAGGAGAAGGTGTGTTCCTCATTCCATCTACAGAAGTTAACTTGATTGGTAGATGAATAGGAGCAACATTTTCCACCGCGGATGCTTTGCACGAGCAATTCAATGCAACCTCCTGCTGCTGTCTCCTGTCCCCCAGCATGCACGCCTTCAGACACTTGTCACCCTTCAATGTTGGTGAGTCCTGTGTGGACTCAGGCAACATGGACTCTCTCGGTGTATTTTATGCAGACAGAGTGATCCACAATTCACCATCCATTGGGCAAAATGACATTTTAATTCTTGCGAATTTCCAGAGGAAATGAAGTTGTGATGTATTAACAGTTCAAGGTGACAAATCTACAGAACTCATAAACCAGTGTATAAAATATCTCTGGCAAGACATAATAACTCTTTCTTTCTCTCATTCTCTCTCTCTCTCTTTCCCCAGCCTGGAGGTACTGATACTGAATATTTAATATTTATCACAACTGCTTATACTGAATGGAAAAGATAGTTATATTTATCCTAATGCTTCAGTTAGTGGGTAAAACTTGTGGTTATCATGAACATTTTTGGAACACAGCGGAATTAAGTTGGTATCACTGGGATGAGATCTGTTTTGAGGGATGATCTGGCATCTCTTTTCAATGCTATTTCTAGTATGTCATCAAAAACTAGGAATGATCGTTTCATTGGTCAAAATATATTCAAAGCCAGACATCAAGACAAGCGTTCATTAGACTTCAACAGGTCAACCCCATGTGAACTGATCTTGGAAGACATGAGAAATTCCAAAATGTTTCTAGTCCAGTTCTCTTCCTATGTTAGCTTTCTGCATGCAGGAAGCTTTTGTCATGGGACCACTTTCAAGCAAGCTGAAGCTGTGCCACCCACATATTTGGGCTGTGATAAATCCCACTGAATTATATTTCCCATATATGCCTTGAAAAATCTATGTCTTTAGTTCTGTTATCTTGAGCAGAAATAACAAAAAGACTTAGATGATTATTATTTATTGTTTGCTTCTGCTTGATTGTCTCAATGCATTTATACACAATAGCATTTTGAAGGCACAATATGTTTTTTTAAATCAATTACATAATTTAACATTAGCAAAGATAATGTTACATGATGCTTCTTAATGGGTGAAATTATACTTCAGAGGCTTAACAAATGAACAAGAAGCAGCTACAAGAAATACACTTCCCTTTTAACTATGATTGCTCTAATGCTGTTCAAAGCAGATCACCCTAATGCTGATAAAAGATCTGATAACAGATCTGATAAAAGAAGAGAAAAATATTTATCATGAATTCTGAGTCAATCAATCACTTTATTTATACCTAAACTTTCCCCCAAGACTCGGGAAAAAATACTAATACAGAAATATTGTAAATAAATAAAATGAATAGAATAAAAATATATTGAACAAAAACCCTTTACATGTAAAACAATCTGTTTCCCAGAGCCTTCTGAAATAGAAAGGTCTATTCCACAAATTGTGGCTTCACCACACCCATGCAAGCTCCACAGTGTGATCGTAATCACATCTTTTTGTCTTTTTGTAAAAATTATTTATTTTTTAATGAATATTGCAAGGTGTATAGTTTTGGTTTTCATCAGTGCCGCATTCTGAAATGCCTTACTGAGAAGTAAATCCCATTGAGATCACAAGGGTGAATGAGTACTGGATTGACACCTGTGGGTTATTAGTATTTACCTCTAAATAGATAGGCACTGTGAGAAGATTTTCTGACAGGGATCAAAAACAGAGTGGAAGTGATGGATTCAAGTTTGTATTATGTTACAAACATAGGAAATAATGCATATTATCTACTCAGGCTCAGCAGTAAGCCTTGAGAAATGAAGGTTAAAAGCCTGAGCATATTCATTTGGGAGTTTGCATAGCAAAATTTCTTTCAGGATTATAGTGTTACTGCTGAAAAGCATGTGAAAAAGGTAGGGACTCCCATTATCAGGCTAGGAGAAATGGTACCCAAGGCAGAAGGAAGTCCCTGATGGATCAGACCAAAATACTGCCAAGTCCACCTTCCTGGTTCCCACAGTGGTCAGTCACATAAAAATACACAAGTTGGATCTGAATACAATAGTGTCCTTCTTTTGTTCTCAGCAACTGCTCTTCACAGCCATAATGCATCTGATGCTGGAGTTGGTATGAAGCAACCAAGAATATTAGCTAATACTAACAAATAGTGGTATCTGCTATGTGTTGCTCCAATCCCTTTGTAAAACTGTAAATCTCATCTTTAAAATTATATGGCAGGCAATTAGAATATAGACCTCTCATTCTGGGAATAATTTAATTTGCCCAGTGCAGATGGTTGAGAATTTTGCCTTCATACATTTTTGAAGGCTACACCAGAAACTGAAGACTTTTACACATGCTGAACAAAAACCATTTGTGTGTCTCATGGAAGATAGAGAAAAGCAAAACTGTTAGACTACCATTACAGCAAGTATTTACTTGTAGCGCACCAAATATTAGCAGTGTAGCCCTACTAAACCTTGGTTTCTTGCACATACAGTTGGCCTTCCATTTTCACAGGGGATCCGTTCCAGACCCCTGCATGGAAATGGAGGCAAGTGCATATTCAAGACCCATAGGGCTATTCAAGTCCCATAGGCTTGAATGGGGCACGTACCCATGTGCAGGCCTGTGCATGCCTCATTAAAAATTGTGAAAGTCGCCCCTCCGTGGATTACCCAGTTCACAGATCTGAGATACATGAGTTAGGGGGGGCAACTGTATATATTTGAAGAGATATGTATTTACTCAATTCTTAACAAGAAGCAAAGGTTTCCTATGATTTATAAATACCACTCCAGACTGCCTTTTCTTCATGTGGACGCTCATTCCTAGGCTTGGACAGAAAGCAGAAATATAGCACAAATACTGTTCTTAAAGATGGAAGTTCAGAAATATGGGGAAATGTCTCCCTTTTTTGCACTATAGCTCCCAGAATCCCTCAGCCAACATACCCATTGAAGGATTTCAATACATGGAGGATCCCGAAACTTTAGTCTAAAAAAGTTTTGGACCTTTCATAGGAAGCATGTCTGGGAGGTGGCTGGGGTCTCCTTGAAAAAGAAAAACCATCTTTCTTAGAAATGAGAGTGTTATCAGACTTCTGAAAACTTCAGATTTGTTTCTAAATATTTAATCCTTTAAAAAATGTATGTAAGTAAATGAATACCTAAAGATACAAACGTTTTCAAGACTTCTGAAAACTAGTAGTGACACAATACAAATACTGTTCAAAATATCCTGAGACCCAGACTTTAATTTATACATATAGTTTTCACTTGACAAAAAATCCTGATGATTTTCTGGAACATTTAGAAGACTAAGAGCCTTCTCTAAAATGTAAAACCAGCAAAGTGAGGAATGAATAGTGTGATGTATGAGTCTTATGACACATTTCCCAAAACACCGGAGACAAATCAATTTTCAAAATGGCCCAGTCTCCAGTAAGTCAGTAGACACAGAAAGATGGAACAGACTGTCTAGATGCAATAAAAATAGATTTGGTAGAATTTATATATAAGCCCTTAAATATAGTTCTTTAAAAATAAACTCCTTTATTTAAATAAAAAGACATTTACATAGGTGAACCAAGCATTACCTAGGTTATGGTCTATGTCTTAGGATCAGATTAGACATAGCAGAAGTACAAGCAGGATTGGTTCTACTATGAGGCCAGCAAGGTAGTTGCCTTTGGTGGCAGAATGTAGTGTTGTAAATTCAATGTTCCCGTGCCATCACTGCCACTGGACCCATACAATTTGGGGCTGCTGTTATTGTGGGCAGGGAGGAAGCTGAATAACAACCAGTCCCCTGACCATCTCTCCACACACAGAAAGGACACAGGAATAATATTTTTTGTAAAACATATAAAAGTATCTTTGTTGACAAAATATGTCCATAGTCAAATACACAGTAGAATGGAGGAGAGAGAGAAGTGAAAGTGGTTGCAAGTCAGAGTGATGTGGGAAAAGAAAGGGTATGGGGAAAATCCTAATAAAAGAAAGCTGCCAGGCTGTGCCCAACCTCCTAGAGGGTAATATGCAATCTAGAGATTAGAGAGTATTGGTATGCAATGATTACTAACTCTAACAATTTGTTTCTTGAATGCCAGTCACACCTTCTGTGAAAAGGCAATTTGTCAGAACACCTGTAAGCTAGGAACTCAAGAAATAGCTGTTTGGGAGGTGGCAGAGATCACCATGAGGTGCAATTGACAACTTGTTGATGGTACCAACAACAAATTCTTCATACCTTCCATGGTTCAGATAGCATGCAGGGATGTCACTGCCACCTTCACCTCCTTTTCTTTCTTTTTCTCCTCCTTCAACCCCTTCAGTCTTTATCCAATGGCAGAAGAGGATCAGAGGTCCCCAAAGTTCAATTGCCTTCTCTTAAGAGGAAAGGCATGTGACTGAATACATTCTGCCACACACACAAAGAGGTAAGTGGCCTTGTGCAATGCCAGTGAGGAATCATTTGGTTTACCATATTAAATGTTAGAAAGTTTTGGCAGCCCCTGGTGACAATTGCAATGGGTATCCACTAAGGTTTGGTTCCACTAAGTATCCACTAAGGTTTGGTTCTAGGGCCCCCCTGTAATAATTTCCATGGATGTTCAAGTCCCATTAAATACAATGTCGTAATAAAATGCTGTCCCTTCTCTAAAATGGCAAAATCAAGGTTTGGTTTTTGGAATTTATTTATTTTGAATGTTTTGAAGATGTGGATGGTTAAATCAATGGATAAAGAATTCATGGATATGGAGGGCCATATATGTTACCCTGAGGCAAACTAAAAGTAACCAGAAGTCAGAATGTCACAGGGCCTTTTCAGGACACACAGATTGAAAATGAAATGGAGACAGGGGGCAAAGATATATCCCCACATTAAAAGCCCTTGGGGAAATATCTTACATGGTATATTTCTTCACACAATGCATAAATAATCTGTGGAACATGTTGATTAAAAAGCACAGGGGTTGCCATTTGCTTCCATAGATTTTTAAAACAGACAGACCAGTTTCCTTGCTGCCTTTTCTCAGCAAGGTGATCGAGAGAGCGGTCTCCTTCCAACTCCAAGCCATCTTGGATGAAACCAATTATCTCGATCCATTTCAAACCAGCTTCAGGGCAGAATATGGAGTGGAAACTGCCATGGTTGCTCTGACTGACAACCTCCGCCTGAGCATCGACAGGGGTAGTGTGACCCTGCTGGTGTTCTTGGATCTATCAGCGGCTTTTGACACCATAGATCACTCCATCCTTTTGGATCGGTTGAGAGAGTTGGAGATTGGTGGCACCGCACTTCGCTGGTTCCGATCCATTCTCTCCGACAGATCCCAAAGGGTGAGACTTGGGGACAACTGCTCTTCCAAAACCGAGCTTAGCTGTGACGTCCCTCAGGGTGCCACTGTCTCCAATGTTATTTAACATTTATATGAAGCTGCTTGGAGATCTCCAAATGACACTGAGCTCCAAATGACACTGAGTATGCTGATGACACTCAGATATACTTCTCCATGACCAGATCCTCTGCTCAGACCTCAGATGGCATCTCTCCTCTTAATGACTGTCTTGCGGTGGTAATGGATTGGATGAGGGAAAACAGAAGCTTAATCCAGACAAAATGGAGGTACTCACAGTTACAGGCCCGAAACCAGGTTTGGGAATACAACTCCCAGTCCTAGATGGAGTCACACTCTCCTCGAAGGACTCTGTTCGCAGTCTGGAGGTACTCCTTGACCCGTTGCTTCACATGACTAGTCAGGTGAATGCGACAGTCAGGAGTGCCTGCTACCAGCTTCAGGTGATACGCCAGCTGCGCCCTTTCCTGGAAGTCAAAGATCTGGAAACTGTGATACACGTGCTGGTAACCTCACGTTTGGACTGCTGTAATGCACTCTACATGGGGCTACCCTTGTGCCTAACTTGGAAACTACAACTGGTCCAAAATATGGCAGCCAGGCTTGTTGCTGGAACATCTAGGAGAGAGCACATAACACCTGTGCTTAAATTTCTCCACTGGCTGCCGACCAGTTTCCGGGCACAGTACAAGGTATTGGTTTTAACCTTTAAAGCCCTACATGGCTTGGGTCCATCCTATCTAAGGGACCGCCTCTTCCCATATGACTCCCCCCCCCCAGCACACTTTGGTCCCCTGGGAGGAATCTGCTACAGCCCATGAAGACCAGGCTGGTGCAGACCTCACAGAGGGCCTTTTCAGCTGTCGCCCCCAGGCTGTGGAATGAACTGCCAGATGAGATGTGTCTCATTTTATCTGTTGAAGGCATTTAAAAAGTCCTAAAGATGCATCTCTTCCAGCAGGCCTTCCCAGAAAATGGTTAACATCTCCCGGCTCCAAACCTAGACTTGGGAGTTTTTCCATCCCATCCCCTGTGCTTTCTCCATCCTTATATAGTTTAGAATTCTCAGCCCGGAATTCCTGCTGCTGTTCTAGCTGTTTTTATTTGTTTATACATTTGTTTTAACTCCATTGTGATTTAATTCTTTTTTAAGGAGGGGAGGTGGGGGATGGGGTAGGATATTTTAACTTGTACTGTTTTTAACATTTCCTGTAACCCGCCCAATTGCTCATTCAGAGGGGTGGGCTATTATTATTATTATTATTATTATTATTATTATTATTATTGATGTTTATTAGATATGCTGTTCATGTTCAAAAACCATATATTTCTGATTATAACGCACTAAACAACAGGGTGGTAAAGGCCTACTTGTTCAGGAAGGCTTTTTTTAATGAGATGGAAAAGTTTCATCTAAAGTTTTGTTTTATCTGCTGCAGCTGTCTGTTTTTATTAAACTGTCACTGTTGTTTTTGAAGTGCATAGTATTTTGTGGGGAGAAATAGATGGGCAGGAAAAAGTGGCTTGAAGCTGCCTTTTCTGAAGCCACATTAAAACCCCACCAACTGCACCATCAGCTCCTAAGGCAGCTGGAGTGCTCATGTCATGACCACATGATATGGCTTCAAGCCAGGAAGAAGCAGAAAAAAGCTGCTTCTTTTTGAAACTGCATAAGGACACTTTTCTGCTGGCTTCAAGGCATGTGTCATCTAAACCATGCCTTCAAGACATCCTGAAAGCACCTCTTTTTGCCTGTCTCTTTAGCCATTACTTGTAATACTGTTAATCACACCGGGCAATGTGTGAACACCAAAACGATGAGATATATTTTTTAAGAGTTAAAATTAAACTTAATATTTGTGAGTAACTGTTAAGACTTTTTCTGCCTATTTTCTGTTTTGAAAATATGCCAAAATAGATTAAGCCTAAATAAATTGCATTTGGACTTAGGCAAACAATCTTTCAATCACTCCTTATGTAGATACAGTAATATCTTTTCCCAAAAAGAATTCCCATCACAAATGTATATGTACAGATGGACCTCCATGTCCACAGCTTTCTTATCCGTAGATTCAACTATCCATGGTTTAAAAATATTTTAAAATATAAATAAATTCCCAAAAAGAAACCTTGATTTTGGCTTTTTATATAAGGGACAGCATTTTGCAATGCCATTGTATTTAATGGGATTTGAGCATCCATACATTTTGGTATCCATACATGTATTCCTCTTAGATTAAGGGAAAATTTCTATTCAGGAACAGTGAAAGAAAATCTTTTGATTTGCCTTGCTGACAATTTCATTACATTCAGGACCATTAGAGAACAACTGGTTGATGAAATGATAGGTGGGAGAACTTTGGAACTGTCCCTCCCATCTTTAAATTTGTGGTATAGCAAGTGATGTTAATAAACTACCCGCGTGGTGTAGTGATTTGAGCACTGGATTAGGACTCTGGAAGACCAGGCTTCAAATCTTCAGTCATTCATGGAAAGCTGCTGGGTGATCTTGAACAAGTCACAGTCCTTCATCTCAGAGGATGAGGGGCAAACTCCTTCTGTACAAATCTTGCCACAAAAAAAAAAAAAAACATGAAAGAGATATCATAAGTCAGGAACAACTTGAAGGCACCCGATAACAAGAGAAATCAGACATGTGTCCTTAAAGAAAAATAAAAGTTGGATAGGAGCTCATGGGATAGAAATTATGGAGCAGAAAATGATTCAAGATTTCAAGTGCAATGGAGCACTTAAAATCATAAGGTACAACTGAGAAATAAAAATGAGAAACATTGTTTGCATTCCAGCTTGGCTGCTGAGTAGTACTAAAGGGGAGTAGGCATCTTCAGCTATATTTGGGGTAAGATGGAGAAAATGAAGTATCAGACATAATGTTTGTAGATGTTGTGCTAACAGTGTGGATGCCCAAACTACTTCTATTTTTCCATGATCTTTTCCTGAATAAGAAAATAGTATTTGACTTTGGAAAAGCCAAAAAACACAAGGCAAGATAGCAAGGAAATGAATTCATTTTTAGGCTGCATAAAAGAAAAGCATGATGTCTGGATCACAAGACGCAATTGTTCCTTGCTCTTATGAATAATAGCAAGCCACATCTGGAATACTGTGCTCAGTTCTGAGTGCCACATTTTATGAAGGACATTAATGAACATTCAGAGGAGGTCAGTCAGGATGGCAAGGAGTCTGGAAACCATTACATGAGGAATAGTTTAAAGAGACTGGTATATTTAGCTTGTAGAAGGTATAAGAGAGATCAGTTTCCAAATGTCTTTAAAAGATGTCATGCAGAAAATGGCCTTGTTCTCTGTTTCTCCAGGAGGGAGAACTAAAACCCTGGAGTGGAAATGGCAGGAGAACAGAAATCATTCAGACATTAGTAGAAATGTGCTACCAACAAGAGTTGTTTGACAGTGGAAAAAACTCGCCTTAGGAAATAGTGGGTTCTGCTTTCCTGGAGATATTTAGGGAGAATTGACAGCATATCTATTGTTATGCCTCAACTTTAGATCCCATATAAACCAGAGTGCTGGACTAGGTGACCTCCAAGGTCTCTTCCAGTGTCTATTTCTTTTGTTCTCACCACTTCTTCTTTTTTTGTTAAGATAAGAAGAATGATTCTGTGTGTCTATTTCTTTTTTCACCACTTCTTTTTTTTTTTTTTTTTTTTTGGTGGGAAGAAAGACTCATGCAGCTGAGATTTAGATCCTAATTCTTATATTACAATGCAACTGGAGGAAGAAGCATGAGCCATCCCTGATTCTTTCTTTCTCCATTCTGGGTAATAAAGGCACTGGTTGTGGGGAAAAACAGAGCACTGAGTGTTAGATGCCTTACATTCATACAGACAGACATATTTGTACTCACTTCACAAGGGCTCAACAGGGTTACACTCAAAGCTTGGACATGTTATTTTTTTGGACCACAGCTTCCCAGCCAGGGCACCCAGTTGGGCTTTCTAAACTTGAAATCATCTCAGATCAAGAGTTCAAGAGAGAATAATTCTCTAACCCTCTATACAAGTTAGAGCTTGGAAATTTTACTTTTTGTGCTACAGCTTCCAGAATCCCCCAGCCAGTACTAGTCAAAAAATGTAACTTTTCCCACTTCGGGTACTTGCTTCTAAGAGGTTAAATGTCCCCAAGCCTGGTTATACTTATTGTCCAGGTACAGAATTACCTGGCTGTGCCCTACTGACAGAAGGAAAAGCTTTGACTAAGGTGATAGCATGAAGTGAGTATGTGAGGCAGAACATGTGGCATGCCTTTCAAGCAATGAGTTTCCAAAGCCTATTTTATACTCAAACAATGTCAGAAAGAAGGTTAAATTTAATCTTTTGTTTATGACCCCTGATTTCACTCTGATGTATTTCCAACAAGGGAATGACATCGTCAAAGAACAATACCACTATAACATAACTAAAATGTCAGTCTAAAGATTGACAGGTTGACTGATTCTTTGATTTACTGATTGTGTCCTTTGAGAAAATTACTCAATTGGAAGGGTTGTTAGCTAATATTCCAGAAATGGCACAGCTGCTTATAAAGGCTTCCTAACTGCAACACTGACAGCCATAATGGGGCATCTTGTCAAGGAGAAATTCATTTCTAATGGGTTTTTACATTTATGTCTAGTATATGGAGTCCATTCTTTCTTTCTTTTTAAGGTGAACAATTTTTTCACAAAAAGTATTTCATGTATGCCAATAATGACTCTGGGGGGAAATATGCTAAATGATACTGGGATACTGAGGAACACTAAAGCCATATCTACTAGTTTACGGATGTATAGATTTCCATACTTCAGGTTTCACATGGCTTCTTTCATAGAACACTGATATCCACCAGTTGGAGCCAAGAATCATCTTAGCGTGCACCTACACTGGAGAAATAATGTATTTTGACACCACTTAAATTGCTATGGCTCTGTCCTACAGAATCCTGTGATCCAGCACTCTTTGGCAAACAAGGCTAAAGACCTTGTAAATCTACAAACCCCAAGATTCCATAGGATGGAGCTACAACACTTACAGTTGTGTCAAAGTACATTACTTCTGCAGTGCAGGCCACATGCAATCCATTAATGTCATTTCTATTGTCCTCAACCTCCAGATACTTTGGGCATCTTTTATCTTGACAAAAAGGTATTTATTTCTTCTGGAACCCACTAAGAATGGCCATTCACTTGATAAATAGGCTGCAAGGCCTCCTGAACTGTTTAATTTTTTTTAAAAAAATCCCCAGCCTCTCCCTATTTTATTTATTTATTTATTTATTTGGCACTTTTTTCCACCATGTGCAGCTGCCAGAACATTCCCAAGGCAGACAGTTTGTCCCCAGACCTGTCACAGTTGTCCATCTCTAGTCTTAGGAGATTATTGTACAAAGCTTCCTACCTGAAGCTGTTGCAGCTTTTTAAACATCCAAAACAGCAATAATTCTTTTCACACTACCTCACAATTGCAAATTGTTAACAGGTTGGCTATGGATCTCACTGCACTACCATTCAGTTTATTTGTTAGCTATCTGAGATGTAGGTAGTCATGCCTTCATTGGGAAGCAGAGAAGCAGTGCAGGGAAGGCTCTTTAAATCCCATTTGCCTGCCAATTAATAATAATAATAATAATAATAATAATAATAATAAAATATTTATATTCCGCCTCTTCTGTTTTTGGGGATTGAGGTGGGTAACAATGCAATACAATACAAAAATAAAAATAATAAAGCAATAAAATCCCCCCAATCCTCCCATTCTAGAATATAAAATTATAACAATACAGTAAAATTAAAAAGATTAAAAACATGGCAATAGCATCAAAATGGTATTCATTAACTGTAACGACTAACAGGGGAGCATAGTAGAATGGACAGAAAATAATGCCAAATAGAAAATAATGTCATGCCAAATGATTTCCTCCTTATGAATAAAGAGGCTTGTCTTCCATTGGGAGTGGAGGTGCAGGGAACCCTCTTTAAATCCCCTTCTCCGTGAGGTACCCTGGAATGACCTATCGCACATACTTCAGTAATAGGTTAAATGCACAATTGAGAGTTATTCGCAGGATTTCCCCATTTAATAAAAATTGCAGCAGAAGCACAGATGGACTACAGGATACCTACTGACCAGCTATGAGGCTATGGAATAGGATCTCGCCATTGTAGTGAACATCACACTTCTATTAAAGAGCAGTGTAATAATCTCCTTAGAGAAAGGAGTAGGCATTAAGGATGGAAATAATATTCATAATACTTCCTCCTCGGGTCAAAAATAGGTTTCTCAACAATCAGGAACACCCATTAGAAAGAAAAGTCCAGCAAGAATATTGTGTAGTTTCCTCCTGCAATTCCAATGTTTCAAAGTATTGTGAGGCAATTTTGTGGGGAGTGCAGTATGGGAAATATTCTGTGCCCTACATGGGGCTACCCTTGTGCTTGGTTCAGAAACTACAGTTTGTACAGAACAGGGCTCCCAGACTAGTGTCAGGAACATCTAGGAGGGACCATATTACTCCAGTACTAAGGTCCCTCCACTGGTTGCCTATCAGTTTCCGAGCCCAGTACAAGGTGTTGTTTATCACCTTTAAAGCCCTAAATGGCTTGGGTCCAAGATATCTCCAGGACCGACTCCTCCCATATAATCCCCCCACCCCCTCGCACACTCCGGTCCTCTGGGAGGAATTTGCTGCAGCCTCAAAAATCCAGAGAGCCTTTTCTATTGTCACCCCCAAATTGTGGAACTGTGTGACGGATGAGATCCGTCAATTGACATCTTTAGAAATCTTTTAAAAGGCTGTCAAGACGGATCTCTTCCAGCAGGCCTTTCCAGGATAGATAACCCCGGCCTCAGGGACTCCCTCTTCAGAGGACTCCCCAATGTCCCCTCAAAAATTAATTAGAATGTTGCCACGTTGCCTGTTTGTCTATTGTAATTTGTATTGATGTTGTTTTTTTATATTATTGGTTTTAATCTGTAACAGATTTAATAATTTTTTTAAGGGGGGAAGGGATGTAGTTTGTTTTATTTGATGTAATTGTATTTTACTGTTGTTAGCCGCCCCGATTGATCTCAAAGGGGCGGGGTATAAATACATTGTTGTTGTTGTTGTTGTTGTTGTTGTAAACCTGTTTTTGCACAGAAAACAGTTTTTGTTTCTTGTTTTGTTTTTTGTTGTTGTTGTTGTTGTTGTTTTGCATACAAAAAAAACTCCCATATATTTTTTCTGCAGAATAATTTCCTTTCAACACTTCAGGAAATTCAAATACAGGAAGGATTTTTCCTGCCATGGGACAGAACTACCATAAGTATTTGTCCTTACATGTGAGAAGAAAATAGCAAAGGATTTATATCCCTAGTGGGTGTACACTTAGTATTAGGAACAGTGCATGTTTTCAGTCCCAAAAATGAATTTATAAATCTTTCACACAAAACTCCTTTTCTCTCTCTTTTCCTGCCCTTTCTTTATTTCAGAATCCTAAGCATTATTAAACAAGCAAAGCCATGGTGATCAAACTATCCAGAGATCTGCCAGTAGCTCCTTCTTATGAACCTTGCACTTTTTCATGTGCCTTTTCCCACAGTCATTACATACACAGAATAAAGTAGAATGAGAGTTCTGGAACTAGTGGTGCAATCACTATTCAAAAAGAGACAATGGATAAATCAATAGAAAAATCCTTTCTGTTGTTCTACTAAACATCTAATTTGTTGAATCCTACTTTTCCACATTAAACCTAAATTGCTTTAATTGAGAGCATTCAAGCTGCTAATATGTTGTTGCTGTTGTGTGCCTTCAAGATGTTTCTGACTTATGGAAACCCCAAGATGACCTTATCACGGGGATTTCTTGGCAAGATTTTTTTTTAGAGGTATTTGCCTTTTTATTCTTCTCAGGATGAGGCTGCATCTGCAATGCACAAATAACAGCACTTGACACTACTTTAACTACCATTGCTCAGTACTAAGGAATCCTGGGATTTGTACTTTGTTATGGCACCAGAGCTCTCTGACAGAGAAGGCTAAATATTTCACAAAATGCAAAACCCAGAATTCCATAGCATTGAGCCATGGCAGTTAAAGATGTGTCAAATTCTACTACAGTTGTCCCTCGGTATTCATGGATTCTTCATCCATGGATTCAAGCATCCATAGCTTGAAAATAATTCCAAGAATATATAAATTCTGAAAAGCAAACCTTAATTTTGCTATTTTATATGAGGGACACCATTTTACTACACCACTGTATTCAGTGGGACCTGATCATCCATGGATTTTGATATCCGGGGGGGGGGAGGGGTGCTGGAATGAAACTCCAGTGAAAAACCCAGTATAAACTGCATTTCTGCAGTACAGATGCAGCCTGAGAGAGTGTGTCTTGCCCAAGGACACCCATTGGGTTTCCGTGGGTGTGAGGAATTCAAACACTGGTTTCCAGAGTTGTAGTGCAGCACGCAAACCACTAAGTTAATGTTTTAGTTATCTGTTTAGCTCAAATGAGACTATAGAAACTCAGGAGTCACAGGCCCTTAAAAGTTATATATAATTAGGAGATTATCACATGCCTCTTTTCACCCCATCTGGGCACAGGCTTAAAAGCAAACCTCCATGCCCAACTCAGCTGCATATGTACCTGATCCAGTCTCCTGGATTTTCAAAGAATATATCATTCTTAGAAAAGTATGGCAGGAGTCCAGATTTGGTTCGGGGTGCTGCTGAATTGGGCATGGAAGTGTGCAATAAGATCTGTTTTTACTGATCTAAACCCATGCGCAGCCTATGCCCAGATCAGTTGAAAAGAGGTGTGTGATAATCTCCCAAATCTAATAATGCTCATGATTGATATGCTTTAGATTCTGGCTGTGGGCAAAATGAATGATAGTTCAGTTAGGAGAAAATTCAGCTGTTTCTCCACTGAAATTTACCCTAATTTTCATGATTTTTTTTTTTAAATAAGGACTGTCTTCTTTCTTTAGCCTGAGTGCTGCCAGATTTTGGTTTTGTAAATGTATGGATGCTGTGTCAAAAGCACTGACCATGAAAAACAGTAATTATCCCAGTTTGCCCATAAAAATGACAGGACCTGAAATAAGCACACATTGGCCAGTACCTGTGAGGCTGAGATCCTTCCTTGATCATTAATTTGGTGTCTGCAGTATCACTTAAAACTAAATATCAGATATGTGTGAATTTGACATGAAACAGAACTTACAAACAGGAAGAAGAAGGAGCTGGCTGCAGAAATCTAAGAAGCATGCATTCTCTCCACCCCACCCCACCCCACCCCATTACTGTTTTAAGCCAGAAACACAAAAATAATGATATCTAATTGGGGTAGAATATAGTTCTGAATGCGAGATGGTGGGAACAAAACACATGGGCAGATGTGAATTTTGCTTTGTTTGAGTTTGGTACACTTACCCAATCAATTAGTGGACTTTAAGTGCTTATCCCTTAAAAGTCTGCCTTTGAATCCCTGTTGGTATCTCTTTTTTTTTTCTAACATGCTGCCCATATTTCCTGGGTACATGGTAAGCAAGCACAACATGGTCTTCACCATCCTAGCCATAGCTGTACTTGTCATGTCATGATATTTGTTTGATTGCTGTATGGGGCTTTTAAATATTTTTGAACATAAGTAGTATAAATATTTTTTGAAAATAAATAAATAATTCTGCCCTTTGTAAGGCCCTGCCAGCTGCAAATCCTGGATCCCTCTACAAGGAAAGTATTTCCTTTCATCATTTATTCTTCCAGTTTTGTTCCTTTCTTCATCGTGACATAAAATGTGATGTTTCCGAAGGTATTTTTCATATTAAACATTTCTGCTACAAATAAAGGGCACTCATACTGTGCTGCTTCCTGCACCCAATTAAATCTAATAATGTTCTCTTGATTTTCATGCACATTTTACTAAGTGTCCAAAGGCTCTGCCTGCCCAGATCTGTCCAGAGAAGAACTGATATGAGAATAATGTTCATAATTCAAATATGACAAAATATACTATCCCTGAAAGAAGGTAAAGTAATAATTACATAGAAGTGCTGGCCAAATGGTAATGTCTGATTAAAAGCCCGTTTTACTGGAGGTTCTACTATTATGGTAACAGACAAAGGCCTAATTTATTCTGACTAATCAGGATTGATGTTAATTAAAGAAGAGTTCGAGATAATGACTTCTCATTACTATGTGATAGATAGAAATAGATTGCTCTACCTCTAGGTAAAATAAGCAATTAGATAACTTCTGTTTCTTAAGGACTTTTTTAGAAGCCTGATCTCACCCTTTCCTCTCTTTCCTTTGTCAAGATGGTAATATTTACATGTCTCATTCTATCAGTGCTCACCAGGATTAAGGAGGAAAGAAGCAACTTAAGAATGAAGCATAAGGTAAATTGGGGAGCCAGCATGGTGTAGGGGTTTGAGCATTGGACTTTGGTTCTGCTCTCCAAAGTTTGAATCCAAGCTTGGCAATGAAAACTGACTAGATGACTTTAGGCCAGTCTCAGTATCTTATCCTCAGAGGAAAGCAATGATAAAAACCACTCTGAACAAACGTTGCCAAGAAAACCCCATGCAGTCTAATTTATTTCATTTGTTGTTGTGCTCACCTTAGGGTCATCGCAAGTCAGGAATGACTTGAAGGTACACAACAACGCCGTGGGAGGGGCGTCATCATGTGCGCATCTTGCGGCGCGTCCGTATGGATGCTGCCATGTTAAAATGGCAGCGTCCATACACTTTAGGCCTAGGGAGGGTGTAGACGCTATGCCCTCCCTAACCCTAAAGGCGGGCTTTTCAGCCCTAAACTCGCCACTTTTTGCCCGTCTAGATCGGGCCATGAAGACCAAGATACTGTTTTGCTGCTAGCTGAACAAGGGCACTGCAGTGATGTTCCAGCATACACCTTTGCCAGTAACTGGCCATTTGCATTGCAGGGCTGGAGCTCCATCCAGTACTGTGTAGCCAAACAAAACTATTCTACAAGGAGATACTGGATATTTGTTGTGTAGCATCTGTAAAAGTACTTATGCTGACATAATCCCTGATAATGCCATCATGAGTCACCAAGAGAATTCCAACCATGGACAGCTAAGTTACACACAGAGACATATACATGTGTGTGCATGCAAATATGCATGCACGCGCACGCTCACTCACACACACACTTTTGCTATTTGCTTCAAAGCTGTGTACTGTGGCTTTATGTGCATTCCTCAGTTTTCCTCAACTTTCCCCCTCTATCACACAGAACAGTTACAGCAAATGAAGTAATTACGTGATTTTAGATTCCTTTGGACCTATATTAAGTCCATCTTTGGATCTCTAGCTACATTACTGTTAGAGCCAGGGCCAATCTACGTGTAAGTATACTATGTGAATTGGTGTGCATTTTCACACATTTGCATTGATGAGTAATTGCCTTCATTGTCCTGTGGAAATTCGCATCTATTCATCCTCTCTCTGCTGAAAATGTGCAGCCGTCTGAATACATGTGAAGCAGACAGACAGCCACATGTACAATAATACGTGTTTCTGCAGATTTCAGCAGATATCCCAGTAAAAGCTGTGAAGCCTGTTTCTACAGAGTTTAAGGAATATTTTGAGGGGAGGAGAGCATGAAAACTGCATGTGTCTGGATCACATTCTATTCAACTAGGCCACAAATATCCCCCCACATAGGTACGTAGGACAACGACTCTGCCACTGTTATTGATGGGAACTGTTGTAATGTTATTTTTAATTGTTATGAAAATTTTAATTGTAATTTGTTTAATTTCTTTTAAAGGGAGGGTATTTATATATATTGTTGTATCGTTTTAAATTCTGTAAGCCGCTTTGATTGCTATGGCAAAAAGCGGGGTATAAATAAAAGTTTTATTATTTTTTATTATTTATTATTATTATTAACTGAAATGAAGAATATTCTAAATGTGTGGACTAGCCCCAGCAACATTTTCACACCTGTAGTTACTTATTGCTAGTTTGCATATTACTGGTCTTAGGCACACAATATACTTACATGTAGTCTTCCTGTTTGTTTGTTTTTCCACATCTTGTTTTATCACTCTAATCTGCAACCATCTTCTTTCCACTGCCTCTCCAACATAAGAGAGACAGCATTGCATAATGGTTTGAGTGATGGATTATGACTCTAGAGACCTGGGTTCAGTTCCTCAGTTGGCCATGAAACCCACTGAGTGACCTTGGGCAAGTCATACTCTCTCAGCTTTAGAGAAAGGCAATGGAAACCTCTCTGAGCAAATCATGCCAAGAAAACCCCATGATAGGCTCCCCTTAGGGTTGCCATAAGTCAGAAACAACGTGAAGGCACACAACAATAACCAGAATAAAACCATGTGTTTTGCAGATGCAGACCCTATATGAGATAAACATTTTTCTGATGCTGCTTAATGCTTAGTCTTTTCTTAGTCTTTTCTCAAGAAGATACACCTGTGTTTGATTCTGAACAAGTATTTGTAGATAAAGTATTTGTTTTAGAAATTAGACTAAAAGCTTGTTTCTTTATCTGCTAGACCCTGAGATTAGGTGGGTGGCTAGTTGCTGTTTAGCTTCTGGTTTACAGTTTCCTTTGCTTGAAATATCTAGTAGTTTCTTTCACCTTTTCCAGCAATTACTTTATTTATTTCAAAACGTAGTAACTTTAAAATGCTTCATTTTTAGTATCATTCTGTAGCATCTAGTGAGTGGGCCCATATACTGTAACTAATACTCTAAAAATAACCGCAGCTATTGGCATAGTACTTTCCTAATAATGGCTCTATCGCCCTTCTGGCAGTTCTTTTCAGAAGAAAGTGGACATTTGGGGATGCAGTGAGGAGCTGAGATTGAACAATTTTGAAAGCCAAAAGGAGGCTGACAATTAGTGGTGACATGCTCTCAGTGCATGGTGCAGAGCATCATCATTAGCATGCCTGTCTCTTCCTCTGATTTTTGTAGTCTGGAATTGCCCTATAGAGTGGGAATATGCATGGTCCTAGATCTGCCTGCCTCTTCCTCTCTCTTTGACTGTGATTTTATTGGTGGACAGATAATCCAAAGCTGAGTTTTGTCATGGTGTGTGTGTGTCCCTCTAACATTCTCCTATCCTTTCAAGTCTTCAGCTGTCATCCCTTATGTCCCACCTTAGTGCTCTTTCTTCAATTAAATGACCAACTTTCCCAAAGTTATACTAGATATTTGAGTCCTAGCGGTGCTTGAAGATTTTATGTATACTCCCCAGATATAAGTAACTATGCAAATATCTGTTTCAAAGGACTTCTTTGAATTAAAATTAAAAATTAGAAAATGTCTTCAAGACTACAAACTAGCAAGGGATCATTAGAGAAGCACAACCCCTTGGAAAACCAAATTCCAGCCTGTTTGATTGTTATTTTGTTATTTTTAATGATGAAAGCCCAAGTGGAAAATTTGGTTAGAACCTTGAAGAAAAGAATTACTGGTGAAATAGAGTTTTGTATTTCTCCCTCCCCCTTTCTCCCTCCCCCTCTCCCTCTCTTCTGGCTTCTAAAGAGAAGACTTTAGAACTGTAAAGAAAGTTGAGCTTTAATGAAGAAGCTGAAGCAGTAGAAAAACACTTAACAGACAAAAAGGTGAATTAGGGTGCCATTGGAGATCTCATTAGAGAAGATTATAGTCAGACAATAAAGTGGAAATAACAGTTCAATAATAGCTTAAGTCTGGTTGCCTGCGTATAAGAGAACATTATTGTCAGTCTTTCAGTTATCTGTCTTTTTATGAAAGACCAAGATCAATCAATATAACCCAATCTGAAGTGAGTGAAATTCAAGTATAATATCCTTGTATTATTCAAGTTGAGAAGTGTGAAAAGAGCAATAAGACCCATTCTGTCTCATTTCTAATTTGGACAAATTACTGAATATTGATAAAAATGGTTTTAAGAGAAATGATTGTTTCACTTCTTGACAAGAAATACGCCAAATGAAGTGAAAAAACTTCACCTGGTCAGGATTCAAATTTCTAAAGCAAGACTGGCAACTTGTGACCTGTCTGAAATTGTTCAGCTGTCTCTCCAGTGTCTCTCACCACTAGCTATGATGGGCTTACAGGAGTTGCAACAAATTCTAATGACCACAAGTTACCCATACCTACACTGAAACCACACTGGATTTTACTATATACAGTAGACTCTTGTATCTTCTGGAGTTTGGTTCAAGGATCTCCTGTAGATACCAAAATCCATGGATGCTCAAGTCACATTAAATATAATAGCACAGTAAAATGGTGTAACTTATATAAAACAGCAAAATCAAGCTTTGCTTTTTGAAATATTTTCAACATGTCGATGGTTGAATCTATACATAAAGAGGCAACTTTGATAGGTTGGAGGTCAAGCTGACACTTCTGGATGTTCCTGTGAATAAAACTGGCTCAAAATTTAGTTATACATTGCAATGGACATGGAAAAACCATTACACCTAAGGTCAGTCTGCACTAAAACAAAGTATCAGTAGCAGACATCTTGTTTGAGTGCAGATTTACATACTAGTTATTTTACTACTGCACTTCTATGTGATCGACTTCAAGGGAAGCAGGGGAAACAAACATGACAGAGGGCACAGATGCAGGATTGCATGCAAACATATTTTTTCCTGCATTATAGAAGTCCTACATAGAAAACACTTACTCCCAGGAATTAACATGGAATCCAAATATAAATTGCATGTCTGTGATTTTGCACATGTATTTTTATTTCACATGTAAGTAATGGGAAGCCATAAATGGCCACAATTTCCAGAACATGAAGACTGCATGTACATGCAGTGTGGAAAAGAACTTTCATATAAGATTGTATTAATCATTTAATATATTATTTTAATAACATTATATTGTTGCTGTGTTTATTATTGTTTTTATTTATGTATTTTTAGGTTGTAATCCCACCTTTATCCAACTGGGAGAGGTGGGAAATATAAATAAACTATTATTATAATATTATCATTATATCTTGCCTTTCTTCCAACATGGGATCCAAAACACCTTGTGTAAAATAATCTAAACTGTGAATTTCACATTAATTCCTATACAAAATTGTGTTCTTTGGAAAACATTTCATAAAGTGTGAAAAGCAGGAAGGATTGTGGCTCCACAACGCAAAAGTCTTGGTGTGAATATAAATCAAGCACAAGTTGTTCTTCTTGTTGTTGTTGTTTAATGAAAATTGGGCCCATGAGCATATGTCTTTTCTTTTTGTACTTCGTACTTCAGTTCTAGGCTACTTCCACCTGATGTACTGCTATCCTTGACTTTCTCATCCTTCTTGAACTCCTGTGAACTCCTAACTACTTGATCTAGCTTCTAATTTCAGATGGTCCCTATCTTTATGTACAGTCTGGCCTATCAAATAATATTTTTAATTGCTGGAGGCACTAGACACTTCTAATTATGTTATCTTTAAAAAAACAAAAAAAACCCACCTTCATTTATATACCGCTTCATATCGCCTAAGGAGTGTCTAAGCGGTTTACAATTGTAAGCTACTTGCCCCCAACAATCTGGGTATTCATTTTAGTGACCTCGGAAGGATGCAAGCCTGAGTCGAGCTTGAGCCCTTTTGCTGGTCTTGAACTTGCAACCTTACGGTTTTGAGTGAGTGGCTGCAGTACAGGCATTTAACCATTGCGCCTGTTAATACCCCCCCCCCAAAAAAAAAGAAGGAAAAGAATTAGAATTTCTTTTGTTATTATTAATTTATAAAATTGCTAGAACTAATGCACTTTTTAAAAGAAAGGATTTTTTTTTCCTTTTCAGTCACTGGGAATTTATTTTAGCTTTCATTTTACAAATTTTACCAAAAGCTCCAATGTACAGGATGAAAATCATTTCTCTCCCCCTCTTTTCCCATCTTCTTATCTCAAACCTTAACATACCAAATTTCTTCATGGCATCAAAACAACGTCAGGTTTTTTTCTCCTTATTGTTTAATTCAGTTTTCATTCCGTATTGTTCAATTCAGTTTTAATTCAATTCGTTCACACCAGGGACCTATTGAAAATGTCTGCTAAACTCAGTGGATATTTAATATTCACAGTGACATCCTCTGAATCTGAGCACCACTACACAGTACCTTAGAAAATGTCTTGTTCTTTTGGTTTGTGTATATTAATGCTGCCCTCTTCTGGAAATTAATTTCAACAGTCAAACTGATACAGTTTGATTTTTTTGATCAAGGCATGTTGTTTATGCACCTGAGAAAAGGAGGTAGCAAGAAAATAAAAATAAAATTGTGTTGGCATATATAAATGACAAATTACAGGAAAAGCATCTTTTTAACGCTACACATCGATAACACTTATTTCTCACAGCTCCATCCTATGGAAGCCTGCGATTCCTAGTTCTGTGTTCATGTTCCTAGTTCCTAGTTCATGTTCAGAAATCTCTGCCAGACAGTTCAAGTGCCGCACCAAACTAAAGTACATCCTCCAGGATATAGACTTCAGCTATGTAATCTGAAGTTCTACTAAAGACCTATAATTATTTAGCATGAAAGAATCCCTGAACTCAAATAATTAAAAGAGGAACCATGCTATTAGGTATAAGCTAGGGATGGGTTCAGGCTCTCACCTCAACATTTCATGAAGTGATCTAATTTTCTCTTCCCAGAGTAATACACAGATCCAAATATGGTTATCTTTCAGATTACAAAATCTGGAAAATTTTGTAATGCACTTCTTTGGTCAAATAAATACAAAAAATGTTATTTTAAGATACGATGCATACACAAATATGTACATTAGGGTAATACCTGCAGCTTTATATTTCAGAATAAAATGTATACAAAATGCATATTTTGTGAAAACATATTCAAAACTAATGCAAATTTACAAGTGGTTTTTTTTTTAAATGTGTGCATTAATGTAGAAGCAGTGCACAGACTGGACCTATGCATGGATGTATGGGCCATTGACACAGATTCAGATTTGACTCCTTGCAAGAAATGAGAATTGTTTTTGAAGATAGAGCAAATGTGAAGGGAGTGCTGAATTTCTTTTTTCCTCCTCACTACTTTAATCTTCAAGAGACATTAAAACAACAGGACTTCCAGAGGAAGCTGGAGGTGGGAAGGGCCCAGCACCTCTTCTCTGGATGAAATCACCTCGGTTGGCCTTCCATTTTAGTTCAGTTCAGCCATGACTGAATATGAATCTGCCAATGTCAGTGTTAATTTGATTTTTTTGCAGTGGCTCGAGTAGCAGAATTATAGAGAGAGTTGCCACCTGAACAGCCACACATAACTTATTATGCTGCTAAAGCCACAGGCAAAGTGTGTAACAGACAGGGTTGGACAGAGGAAGCTGTGAGAAGCTGTAATGAGGAAAACCTCAGCCATTTATTGTTTCCTGTTTCACCAGACTTACAAGCACAAACCACATCCACAAGAGAGGTGGAAAAGGTTTCACCAGATATGGTGCTACACAGCATTATATGAGCCTCTGTCAAGAGGCACCATGAAACTGGGCTGATGTTTAGAGCACGTGCTAAAATGTGATTGTATTGGAATTTGCATCACCAATAAAATAAGCTCACTGAGGAACTACATTATGACAAAACACACAGCATGTACCTGCATAGATTTGAGGCTGAGGTGAACAAGGGAATGGCTGCAGAACATTTTACTGTTTCTCAGCACCTGGCAGCTAATGGTGCCACAAGTAATGGGAAAAGGGAAAAACACTGACAAGTAGCAGCTGCAGCCATGAGGCTGGAGGTGCAATAATCATTCACTGCCATCCTATTTTTTTCTCCCAGGGAGGAAAAAGGAAACATCTGTGACAGAAAGGCAGGCAGGAATTAATGGATCAATAAGAGCCAAAAGATCAGAAGAGGGGGAAAATGAAACATCTATAAAGATTAAACACATCATAAACAATTTGGTGTATTTTGACTTTTGTAGGCATTTGACAAATGCTTTTAACTCTTTACTTTTCCTTCTTCCTTCAGTAAATCCCTCCACCAGAAAATATTATGTCAGAGCCAGAGGCTTTCATATAGACAGTCAAATATTTTATGTGTTAGTAACTAAAAATGTATTTGGACCTTTGGGAATGTTTGTTAACATAAGTATCGTACAGGTATGTGTGTCCTCTAGCATTGTGCCAGTTTAAAGAATACATCCTTGGCATCCTAATCATGAAATAAACAAATGTAATAATGGTATGTGTTCTTTATTGGTCATTGCAGAGGGATGTGTTAATCACCTCCCTTGCACAATCACTCCCAACTTGCTAAAAGCCTAGCTATCTCATTCTGGGATTCCCAGCCATGGCTATTTAGTGTCCCATGCAGATCAGGGGGCAGCAAGGAAGCACTGGTTATGTTCCTTTACCCAGTGCATAAAAATGAAGACTTTCTCCAGGAAGGCTCAGAGGTTTTCTGGAAATTTGGGGAAATGATGTGATTGTTACCAGACATGGCCTCAGAGCTCATGAATGTTCTGAGCACACCTGCCTATCAAGGCTCTTGTAACTTTGGCCAATAGCACATCTTAGGCAAATTGGAATTAATAAAACATGTTCACACAGAGCTCTCTGGAAGGGAAATTTTATTGAACATATTGAAATGAAGTTATACACAATCATTGCGTTGGGGAATAGAAAATACTATGGTAGAGCTTCGTAAATGGCAAACTGTATGTGCAGAATAGAACACAGCTGCTTTAAGGATGGACAGATAATAACTCACAAATTGGCCAATTTGCAAAGCTGTAAGTGTTTGGAGTTAAGCAGTGTAGTGTTGTAAGAGGAAGGAGAGGCAAGATAAAGAAAGGCTTCAAAGTAAGGTCAATATAACACATCCCTAGTGAGTGCGCGCACACACACAAACAGCATAGGAACAGGAAATAACTTACTGCTTTTTCACACTAGGAGGCAAACAGGATTTAAATGAGAGTTAAATGAGAGTTAAACAGGAAATGTCCTATGATAAATCCTGTTTTCCCCCAAGTATGATAAAGCAGTTGGAGGAGCTGCAATGGACAGGGACAGTAGTTCCTGAAAAAATAGATTTAAAACATATCCAAGATTAGCTTGCCTTGGTCCTCTTGGAAATACCGCATGTACTCGAGTATAAGTTGACCTCATAAATAAGTCGAGGGCAGGTTTTGGGAGGAAAATATGGATTTTGATATACCCCTTGGTTATATCAAGGGTCAGACTTAGTGGTATGTAATAAAGGATCTAAAGGATGCAGCAAAGGAAAATGATGCCAAAGAACTTACAGAATTCCAGCAAACATAACGGTACTCATCCTAAAGGCTGGATGGATGGGAGAGTAAAGGGGGCTGGTACATCTTTTAGGTGCTCTGAAGAAGGATTAAGCTCTCACTTTTCACCAGGGGATGATTTTTTTTTTTTAACAAGAGTTAAAGTACAGTACTTACATTGAGCCATGGACAAGTTGACCCAGGGTTTTGGGGTCAATTTTTTGACTAAAATTTCTAGACTTATGCATGAGTATATACAATATACTCAATATAGGTCAGAAATGTGTTGAAGGCATATGGCAATAACAAGAAAGGAGTCAGAGCTATGAGTGGAGACTCCTTGGTGGAACTTTATGCCCATATCTAAATGTAGGATTGCTCCCCATTCTTCGTAACCCTTTGTTGAGGATTCCCTGTTGCTTCCCAGGAACATGCTGCGCTATTCTGTGTTGTCTATTGTATTGTATTGATGTAGTTTTTAAATTATTGGTTTTAAACTTTAACTGATTTAATATCTTTTTAAGGGGGGAGGGGGGAGGGATGCAATCTGTTTTATTGATGTAATGCCGTTTTATTGTGTAAGCCACCTCGATTGATCTCAAAGGGGCGGGGTATAAATTATTATTATTATTATTATTATTATTCGTATGGAACTTCGGTAACAGTGAAATTTATGCATTTCTTGTAGAAAATCTTGTTCACATTAGTCTCCTGCCAGTTCATTGTAATTTAGCCTAATACAGTGGCCCCCCGGGATCCGAATCCCCCAGGGAACGAAATCCCCGGGACCCAAAACCGCCGGGGGAGAAAAAAAGCCCCTGGCCAACGAAAAAAAACCCGGGTTGCGAAAGAAATTTGCAACCCGGAAGTTTTAAAACAGTGCGTTTCCGGCGCTCTGTCCGTTGGCGAAAGTGGTCCCCCGGGTTGCGAAAACTTCCGGGATACGAAAGTAATCCCGGAACGGATTACCTTCGTAACCCGGGGGACCACTGTATACCAAAAGTCAAACAAAACTCCAGGTCTTTTAGATATCCTTTGAATAAGCCTGATCTCATCCTTGTAGTCAAATAATACATTGTTCTTGCCTCCACTTTCACTGATCATCCAAATACTGCTCCAACATGTATAATTTCAATGTGTGTAGATAGAGATAATCTACTTCACTTCCAGGAAAATATTTCTGTAAATATCCAATAGAGTCAATAAACACATAGTGTTAGGAATTACTTAAGTTGGATCTCATGCATATAGCCATGTTTACACTGGTCATCCCTTCATGGAGATGGTGCATTGCATCCATATATGAGTTAATCCCTTTGGATAAAGCCAATTACATTACACTACATGCATACATATATAAATTAGCATATTTGAAAAGGCTATTTGACCATCAGATGGCAGTATACTACCACATGCAAATTGACTAATATAATTGTTATGACAAACTGTTGTTATTTTTCAGCTCATATCACACAACTTCAAAACCAAAACAAACAGCTTCATTTATATACCGCTTCATTCCCCATAAGGAGTGTCTAAGCGGTTTACAATTGTAAGCTATTTGCCCCCCAACAATCTGGGTACTCATACTGTTATATAGTGTGAAACAATCCTAGAACAATCAGCATTGTGTAGGCAGTCAGTGCTAAAAGTTTCAGAATCTGAGATAAACTGCTTTCTTTTTACATATAGTAATATGAACATATATCTATCATTATTTAGAATTAACTCCTGCAAAATCCAGTGGTGCTACTTCCAAACATACATAGAATACTAAAAGAATGTCATTTTCAAATTCTGTGTGCCGTTTGGGGAAAAGTGAGAGATAGTTTACTATTGTGTGCCTTCAAGTCATTGCTGAAATATAATGACTCTAAGATGAACCTGTCATGGGTTTTCTGGAGTGAGAGTGTGTG
This sequence comes from Urosaurus nigricauda, assembly GCA_034509955.1. Classification (NCBI taxonomy): domain Eukaryota; kingdom Metazoa; phylum Chordata; class Lepidosauria; order Squamata; family Phrynosomatidae; genus Urosaurus; species Urosaurus nigricauda. Next base: position 45,566,413 of record JAOEGL010000003.1, read on the forward strand.
GGTTTCCTTGGCTGGTTGAGTGGGGAATCAAACCCTGATCTCCAAAGTCATAGTAAAATTCTCAAGCCACTACACTACACTGATAATTGGATAGTACTTGGCCTCAATAGCAGAGTCTGACAAGGCAGAAACTGAGCAAAAACCAGTCTTACACCCACCTACACACAGAGTCCAGTAGAGTAATAATAAGATTAGTCTTTTGTGAGGGGGAAACCCTGTACAGTAGCTTTATTTCCTAATACTTGTGCATAGCCAAGCAGAAGTAATGGATGAGAGTGTAGTGGAGGAGAGAAAGGGGAGAAACTCTTGTATGTCCTACTATTCACTGTGTAATGTGCACAGAATCTCTCCCTGCCCCTCCATTCAGTACGCTTTGGTAGCAATATGTTTCCCTGTCCAGGTGGATTGAAATGTAGGGATAGTACATCAATCCATTATGGAAGAAATGGGATCATATCAGTTCTATCCAGTACTCCCCTACACTCCTCTCACTGAATATGGAATCTCATATTTTCATATTTGATATGGAGTACCAGGCATGTTTTTGGGAGGTTATAATTACCTTTGGGACATTAGGAAGTTTCATATTGGAAAGGCACACTGGCCCAAGGACATGTGGAAGACGTAGATATTACTACAATAAAGGTAGATGGGTTTACTGATCACTCCATCCTCCCCTAGGCTCTCTACATATACTCTTACAGTGGGGAATGTTAAAGTCCCATCACAAAGCAGATTAAAGACCATATCTCCACCTCACCCCAGGCTGTTCACCCTTCCTGTCTGACCATCCAGAGATTATCTCAAATCAATCAGTATTTTTCACTCTGGAGCTAAAGCCATCAGTCATTCCAGAGTCTTTTTGTCAATTCCATAGGAAAACCATCATGTCTTTGTTACACCACAGAACAGCACCAGGTATCCCACAAGGCTATGAAATTGGATATAAATATCAGTCCTAAACATAGTCTTCTTGAACACAGTTTGTATTCACAGTTTGCCCACAGACCATATGTGCACAGATGGTCTCTCACTCACTATGTAAGCCTCAGACTCTGCCTGGACCACTCTCCATCTTCTGTGGAACCCTCCCTTCAATACTGGTAATTATCACCTCTTCTAATTACCAATTTCTTGCTATCTAACCTTTCACACCTTTCTTTCCATTAGTTTTGTATGGTTCCTAAGGTTGCCTTGGTCATGTGTGTCTGTGTGCATCTTTGCTCACTTTTAAATAACATTCTTATTCACTGAAACCAGAGTTTTTCAACAGTTAGTACTGATATATATATAGTTGGAAAGATCCCCTTAGGTTACCTAATCCTTTCAGGCTTCCTTTTGAGCTAATCATTTTCCAAAAACACCAAGAAGACACTGTTACTGCTGGTGGGGATTCAAGTCCCTCCAACTTTTTAGTTAACAGGGGAAACTTGTTGGTGTTATGATGGTTATATATGATTTCCAGTATCAGAGGCACTATGCTTCTTTATATCAGTTGTAGTGGAACATAACTGGGATGCTGCGGTAGGAGTGGAAAGAATTTTTTTTTTTTTTTGAAAAAATGGAAAATTGTTGAAAAATGTGTTTCTCGGGTGCAAGGAAACACTGACAAGGAGAATGCTGGACTGATTAGAACCTCCTTCATTAGCCACCTGTTTTGAGGGAGACATGTACATCGTTTCTGTACAGAAAAATGTTGGGCCTTGTGTGCATTTGTATGGGCCTTTCAGCTTATGACAATCCCATGGTTTTCACAGGGTTTTCTTAGGCAAGAAATAGAGATGGTTTGGGGAGTTCCTTTCTCTGAAACATAGCCTACAGCACCTGGAATACCTTGGCTGTCTCCCATCAAATACAAACCAGAGCTGACCGCTGACCCTGCTTAGCTTCCAAGATCCAAGGCCAAGTCTAAGTGAACTTAGCTCTTCTTAATTTCTAAAATAGAGAAGGGCTATGAGTTAAATGCAAGGAAACAAGTCAAATCCATATTATTGAATTTGCTATTAAAATAGATGGATTAATGGTATTTTATATGACGCTTTTTTATATTTAAATCTACAAATGTCTAATGGAAAGTTATCACCAGGAGTGGCATTTGAAATGCACAACATAATTTTATTCCTGTAGTAGGCTACAAATTATTAACTGGATAGCTGTTAGGAAATTCTTCCACATTTTTAATGCAATGTGACAGTTGACAGTTCAGAGCACATTTGCTAAACTACAGAGAATTGATGCCACACTGATAAAAATTATATATGCCAGTTTTACCAAAATGTGTTTATTCAAAGAACTACAGATGGGATTTTCTTGTGTTTTAAATGCTGTAATTCTACTTGTTGAAGTACTGAACACATATGCACATCTGGCACTATCAGTGGAACTGGCACATTGGCTCCATCAAAAATGTAACTGTTCTGATCTCATCATATTTAATTCATGGATCACTGACATAATTTCCTACTAATATGTACTAAGGGAGTCTTTAATCTATGGATCACTGCTATGATACACCATAAGGGCAGTGAGTGAATCGTACTTCTAAAGAGACATGAGGCCACATACAACCTCAGAGAAGATCCCTGGGAGGTGGGAAGCAGAAGAATTGAAAGTAGATGTCAGTTATTTCTTTTCTCCCACAATAGCTGTCTGTTGTTTCACACCTTTTCTGATATTGTTCCCATTGCATCTGGCACCACTGTCCTAATTTGAAATCACTCCTTTTTTATGCCAATAGTAGCAACCTATCTTTACATGCCAGATTTCTAGCAAAAAGACATTTTAGTTATATACAGCCCACCTAGGTAGCTGGTGTCTGCCACACACAGGTGCAAAATTCTGGAACCACAGATATCCAGGTGTTTCACATTCAGTTTACAGGCCTCTTATCTGATTTTTCTAAGCTGAAATTATCCTGGTTCAGTTGGGCAACTGACTTGCCAAGAGTCTCAGAGATTTTATGCATGGACTAAAAGGCCCAACTTCCCCCTGACATGGTATCCCTTTTCAGATTATGCTTGACAACAGCCCTGACTAGGATTGGGCCCGACCTGGCTTTGGCTCGACCATGGTCCAAATGGCCATTTTAAACAATAAAGGTTTCACATTTGACAAGATTGTCCAGTCGTACCCAACTGTTGGGAACAGCGCTTATATCCGTTATTAAGCCAAGGGAGACAGCGTTGTCAAAGGCAACTCCACGGTCATGTGGCCGGCATGACTATATGGAATGCTGTTACCTTCCTACTGAAGTGGTACCTATTTATCTACTTTCACATGCCTCTCAGACTCTCAGGCCACTCACAAGCTCAGACACATGGAATGCTGTTACCTTCCCACTGAAGTGGTACCTATTTGTCTACTTGCACATGCTTTTACATGCTTTCAAACTGCTAGTTTGGCAGAAGCTGGGAGTAGTGATGGGAGCTTACTGCATCACATGGCACTTGAGTCTTGAACTGTTGATCTGCCTACCTTGTGGTCATCAGATTTGGTGTCTTAACCACTCAGCCATTGCATTCCTTAAAATGACCCTTAACCCAGTCTAAAAAGCAGCTGTTTGCAGCAGAGTTTTCTAGAAACCCTGCTGCAACATCCAGTAGACCAGATAGCCACTCATCCTTGTATCTGCCACTACCACTGCTGCTCTCTGTAAAAGTCCCCACAGCAGCTTGTGACATCAAAACGGGTGCCTGGCCATGTGGGTGAAGACAGGCATCCTGTATTTGCCCTTACAAGTCATGGTGGATGCCTTCTTGGAGAACAGTGGCAGTGGTGATAGACAAAGTGCAGTGTTGGCTCCATGGTATGGTGGTGGGCTGGCATCCTTCTTTGGTGTTTTTTTTTAAAACTGAGGACATCTGTTGGGAGTGTATTTTTGCATGGCAAGACGGCCCTCATGGTCTCTTCCAACTCTATGATTCTATTATTCTAACAATCATATAATGTATCACTTTATAATTTACAGTCGGACCTTGGTATCTGTGGGGGATACGTTCCAGAACCCTCCAGCAGATACCAAAATCCACAGATGCTCAATCCCTTACTGTTTCCAATGGTGGTGCATGCCCCATTGTCCCATGGCATTGCATACATGCAGCAGTACAGCCATTAGGGACAACAGAACTTAATGGCAGTGCAGCCATGTGCACCTGTCTTCCAGGACAATGGGGGCTGTACCTAATGGTGGTGTAGCTGTGTGCATGCACTGCCATTTGGGACAGCATGGGCTTGCCATCTACAGATGCTTACATCCACGGATGTAGATCCATGGTTCACAGATACTGATGGTCGACTGTATAATTATCATTTATAAATTTAATAAATATAATTTATAATTTATATATTTTTAAGTTTCTCTTTTCATATCCAATAAAAACAACTCTGGTCTTAATACAAAAAAGATTATTAAATCAATTTTTCATTTAAAAATTAGATTGCATTAAATTTTTAACCCAGGAAATTTGTCATTTTAAAAAAAAGATCACAATAGGTTAGAATAGGGATCTTTTTAAAAATATGACAAATTTTCTGGGTTACTAATGCAAAGGCAGTGACCTTATCTGTGATTTGTTGTAATCTGCCAACAAGTCACAAATAATATCAGCCAACAAGGTCAACTATCCTATCAGCCTATGGGAGTAACACAAAATGAAATGAAGGTAAGAATTAACAACAGCTAACAGACTTTCAATACTTTTTCAGAGATACTTGCCTTGTAGTGAGTTACAGCACAACCTTATACTTGTCTACTCAAAATTAAATCTCATTGAGTTCAGTGGAGCTTAGTGGAAATGGAGATAGGATTGTTGTTTGCCACCTGAGATGAGAAATTTAGTTCCTATCACCCTTCACAGAAATGAAAGTTCCAGACTGATTCTCATGTGACTTATGTGGAAAATAGCAAAACACTTCACCTGGGAGATGGAGCAATGAAGCATGGCATAATGAAAAAATGCTCTGATTTGTTTTGGACATTCCCTTTGTTTAAGTAAAAGTTAAAGTGGGGGGGGGAATTACAACAGCATCTGTCCACCTCTAAAACACTGCTCACAATATAAGGAACTCTTCAACAGAATTTGCTATTTTTATATCAGCTTCTACAAAGCCCATACGGCAGGGAGAAAGGATTAATGTGATAAGATTTGGAAGACACTTACACCAGCTATCTCTAGATAACAGCTATATTTCTTCACAAACATTCTATCTCACCTCCCCACTATGTCAATGCAGCAAACAAACTGGGCTGATGTCTTGGGGAAAAAATGAATGCCTGGAGATCAAAACAAACAAAATGCACTGAACTTCATTTCATTCAGTTGCCTTTTAGAAAGTTTGTGGACTGAAAGTTGTTTTAAAAAAAAGATAGAAGAAAAAGAAGTAAATGTTATCCCAAGATGTTACTCATCTGAAATGTCACAGTACAACATTACTTTCACAGCAAGGCAGTGAAATGGCTGTCTGTGTGTGTGTGTGTGTGGCTGTGAGTGTTGAGTGCCAAATAAAGATGTCATATTGAACATTTCATTTGCTGTTTCTATTGGATTGTAAAATGAGCAAGGCCTATGATTCTACCTGGCACGCACCAACCTGGAAGGGACAAAATTACTATGGTTAAAAACATACATGTGGTTAAAAAAGACTGCTTTACATTTATCTGTATAATCTCTCTAACAGCTAAATTTGAATTATAGCGATGGATGACTTTTATAGGGTATAGTTTGATGTCTTGAGGGCGGCAAGATTAAAAAGAAAAGCTGATTCCAATTAAGGCTGCAGACAGATGATACTCTGCAAAGAGCTGAAGGTGATATGTTACAGAGATAATTAGCTGGGGTATACACAATTATCACATCATGGTGTCTACTCGCATAGATTTGAAGGGGACGATTGTAGTCCTTTTGAAACAAAAGAAATGAGGAGACATATCACCTGTTCACAGTCAAATACCCTCTGGATATTCCAGATATGTTACACTATAATTCCCATTATTCGATGCCAGAAGTAGAAACTATAGGAAGAAGATATGAGAAGTAATATTTCAGTCATGTTCAGTTCCCCTGAAAATAATCTTGTGCCCAGCCTCTGCCTCTGGGCTACGAAAAGATGCATTTTCACCTCCAAATGGTTTTAAAATCCCATGAAAAACAGGAAGAAAGAAATACACCCTCCCTAGAGCTTATCCTTCCAGAAAAGTAGGGACATGGGGCCTTACATGCTGCCTTATGAATGGAAATCAGGGTGATTTTCCTGATATTCTGAGGAAAGATGAAACACGAATTGCAAAGTAAATTGCAGTAGCATCTGGTTGCTGCCATGCCAATGCGCTGGTCACTGGGTTTAAGTCCAGATTTTTGAAGAACTATCAAAGGTGTTTATGTCTGTCCCCAAAAATACTTCAACATTTTGGACAGCTTCTTTGAAATACAGACTGTAGGTAAGAGCAGACTCAACACCCCACTGGGATGGGAATGAACAGCTACCACTGGTGTCCCATAGTGTCAAATAAGATGACTATTGCACCAAAGACAGAACAATTATATGCCCACCATCAGACACCAAGGATTATTTTGCCCAAATGTGAATGAAGTTGCCAGCTGTTGTTCAACCAAGCTCAAAAGAAGACATACTCTATGGCTTTACTAAGTTCCTCTCTGTGATGATTTGATATTAATTTTCTTTAATGAGCTGGAAATATTCTGTATTCTGACAAATCTATCAAGGTCAATTACACCTAGGTTCTTTTTTTTCCCAACACTTAGTTCATTTACATAAATGTCTGCATGAAAATTCATGCTGTTTTCAATGCATTTCTTGTCAAATATTCAAATATTTTTATTCACCTGTTTCCTAGGATAAATCTTTTTTCTCAGATGCATTTTTGTGTACATTTCCCCTGGTATAGGCATTTATCTACATCCTTTCCCCTACACACAAACACACATATTTGTATTAACAACATTTCAGCATTTCATAACTTTGTTCATAATTTTATTATATAATTCCATAACTTTATTCTGGCTCATGTCTAGTATTAGGAAGTGTGCATTTGATAACCCGAATCCCAGTATGGGAGAATGGTGGGATATAAATCTGATAAATAAATAACTTTTCACTAAAATGCTAACTGAATGATTGTTCAACCACCCCCAATACTTTTTTGAAGGAGTTGTCCTTCTGTTTTCATTTGCCATGTAGTCATTAGCGATATTTCTGGGATATATGGTATATGAGGAGGCAAAATGAAGGCATTGCCCCACCAAAATTTCTATACCATTTTGAGATCTTTAGATAGAGAGTGGATTATACATATTTTGAATAAGTAAATAAAATATGAATTCTGAAATTTTCATGCAGTCTTCAAATTGCTAACATTGCAGAAAGTGTGACATTGAAAAACATTCACATTTACAAATCTTATATTTTCTATGTTTGCATTCCCTGGGTGATCTTGCCTGCCCAGTTCTTTGGATGCTGAAACTATTTCTAAATGCTAAACTGAAGTTTTAAATTGCTACAATGCTAGCAATTTGGGAAATAAAGCAAAATTTCATTGATGTGAAATATGAATAATAATCTGAACACCCAGCTCAGTGAAGTGAGGAGTTATATTGCATGTCACTATCCACGTCACTTCCAGTAATTAATAGATTCTCATGACACTCATACAATTACATTTTATACAGTATTTGCAAGATCTCACCAAATGAAAAATTGTAATTCGAGTTTAATAGAAAAGTAGCATTTTGTCTGTAGAAGTATAACGTCTGTGCAATGGGGGGCAGTAAATGAGAAACAACTGTGCATTTGTTAAAATTTTTATTCTTTTTTTTTTTCCCTTTCTTTTTTTGGCAATCCCAATCTGTCCTGAAGAAGGTCCTTCATTCATTCTCCCCTTCTTGTCCTTTGGGACAATTGTGGCTACTGAGGTATGTACAGAATCTTTTCCTGACATCTGGTGCACTTTTCATTGAAAACCTCTAACAATGAGAAACTGACAACATGCTGAAATCTCCAGTTCCTTCATCCTTTCTTCATTTGATTTCTCAGCTTTTCACCTTGTTCAGCTTCTCCGTGATTTGTCAGCCCTTTTTTCCCTTTGAAATGTAATGTTCACTGATCCAACCAGTACAAAAAGACAATCAGACAGAGGCTAAGAATACTCAGGCTAATTTGAGAATCTTGATGCCAAGGAAGAAACAAAAAGAACTGGAAAAGGAGACAGAAGTTGCTGCTGCTGGGCATATGTCCATTGCTCAGGCAAACCACATATCAGCAGCTGATTGCAATACCACTGAGATATCAGCAGTTAATCATTTACCTGAGGAAGCTCTATTTTATCTAGATCAGGAGTGGGCAACTGCAAACAGAACCAATTTTAACTTCCTCAGCTTACTTGGCATGCTGCAACAGCACATTTCAGCACATCTGAAGTGAGGTGGTATCACTTCAAAACACCATTTTGGCAAATTCTTTTCCTTTTATGTCAGTTTTGGAGAAGTTTGACGGCTTAGAGGAGTTCAGATAGTGAACTGTTGCCTTTTTATGTGGTCTTGGGAGATTTTGGGTAGTTTGATGGCAAAAAATAGGCCTAGAATCAGACTCAAAAATGGAGGGGAGACTGAGAAATTTGGAAGGACTTCTTGGAGGTCCTGCAGGCTGTGGTTAAAGGTTCTAAGGGCCATATGTGGTCCATAGGCCACCCTTTGGACAGTCTGATCTAGATGGAGAATAAAACCTATAGCCGAGTCTTTGGCAATCCATGACTCATATGATATCACCTGTCACCTTGTTCAGTGCTTATGAATCTTTAAGACAGACTTACAAGCCCATAATTTTTTAGGATTCAAATTTACAGTCTTTTCCCAGTGCAATGATTGACTGTGCTCCCAAAAACCTGCTGTGTAAACCGGGCACCTCTGCCAACAGAGAGTTGTCTGAAACACCAGTGAGTATGGTGGCAAACAAAGAAGCTTCCAGCTTTCCCCTATCAGTGAGATGCATGACAACAGCAAGACACTTTGGGACTGTCATATTTGCTGTTACAGAGTACCAGGAAGAGGGCTGGATGCATCTTTAGTCACTGCTCCCTTCCCCTCAAATGTCAGAAAACCTTTCAGAAAATATGGTACCAAACTTATATACAAGTTGGAAGTTGATATTCATGGGGGATCCATTCCAGACCCACCCACATATACAAATAAAGTGAGACTTCAAGTCCTATTGTTCCTAATGGTGCCACAATGTGCACACAGCTGTTAGCATGGCTGCATGCATGCACTGCCATTGGGGACAATAGGGCTTGCCATTAACAGATGCTTAAATCTGTAGATGGCAAGCCCATAGATAATGAGGCCCCAGTGGTGGCTTGGGCCCAGAGATCTAGTTACAGCGCTGGAGCTCCATCATCATAACTATGCCAGAATGACATAGAATCTCAGCCATCCCCTTTAGCATAGGCCTAGCAATGGCAAATGTTAGACAACGTTTGAAAGAAGAATAAAGATGGTGTCCATAGCGTATACCTGCTCTGTATATGTAACTCCATGCATTACTTCCAGACAAATGCCAAATCCTGTGGGGCCGTTGCTAAAGCTGTTAAACAAATATGGTCGTTAAATAGCACTGGAAAGGGAGTGGAGGGATGGAATTGATTTGAAAGTGAGGACAGCCTGTGATGTCCTGAAGTTCACTGGAGAGTGGCAGAAGAAAAATGATTTCATTTATTTGCTGTCTAGGAAACTGTGGTGGGAGAAAGAAGCAATGCAATTTCCTCCCTGTCCCTTCCCTGCCCCTGCAGCAATGGCCAAACTGGGCTTGTTTGTTGCCTAGAGCAGCAATTTTGGAAGAGACACAAAAGAATAAAAAATAACCTCTTACACCCCATCCAAAACAAGACAGGATATTTATGTCACTGACAGGATTCCAGTAAAAAAATCTATTCAACTAGAAATACAGAAAAATTGTCATTTTCATTTATAAGAAAATAAAAATCAGACATGCTAGATCACATCAAAAGAAGCCTATCTAGTGCAATATCCTGCTCAAACATCATCCAGTTTTGTGGGTTCACTGATACCCAGTAACCAATTTAAATATGTCATAGAGGGGGCAAAACCCGTACATAGTTTGATTGATATCTTTGATCTTTTGTCTTCATGATACCAGCAGCCCATGGCACAAAATGTGTGAGGGGAGCAGCTCAACCCCAGAGTAACAAGATACAGTGTTCCTTCTATGGGGACCACAGACCACCCCTGCATTGCAACATTGCATTATGGAAATTTTAATAATTATTGACTGGGATAGTACTACTATCTAGGTAAAAGCAAATATGGTATTTATAGCATGGTTCCCAAGGTCTTGTGTCATCATCTTTAAACAGTTTCACCCCTCTTTCTGTATTGCTGCAGAATGAAGCTGCAAAAATAAGGTCTCTGAGTAGTATTTCTTTCCTCCCCCTTCCCCATGCTGGCTATTTTGCAGACTATTGGATATTTACCAAGCTCTGTGCCAAATATGATTACAGGGATGAAGGAAAAGGCAAAATGTAATCTCCCTTGGCCTGTTTTTAGTTTATATTTTGCCCTTTCAAGATAGATCTTTCTGACCTATTGAGAAATGGCTGCAGTTCATCTTAAGTGTGTTTTATTCCTTAATAATGAACTGTGCCAACTTCCATCTTGTCGAAGATTCAAGAGAAGCTGCTTTGTATATTAAGATATTTTCTACATCCTTCTTCCCCAGCCCCTCCTAGTCTATGCACTCAGAATACAGTCAAAGCCCTGATGTTTATTCATGTGCCTTTACTCCAGCATTCCAGTTTCAATTGGATTTCTATGGAACAGGAATGTTTGCAATTCAGCAATACATTTCAATTCCTGTTCATGTGGTGATGAGTTTTAAAATAATGCCAATTTTCAGATGCCTTTCAGTTTAAGCACATTTTGCCAGCCAGACAGCTTTCCCAGTCCTAAGCCCTGGCATTAGTGATAGAGAATGTTTCACGGGTAAGTATTTGTCATTCAGATAACACCACCTTTTAATCTTTCCTTGCCTTGGGTGCTAGTATGTGATCAGACTTGGGAAAGATGCCGCTTTTTAAAAAAACACACACACACTTCCTCTAACACACACTAATTTAAATAATTCTGTGCATTTATCTAATGTTCTTGTTCTGCTTGTGGGCTTGCTGGAAGGACATCTGTTTGGCCACTGTGTGAAGCAGATGCCAAACTACATAGGTCTGATCTATCAGAACTGTTGTGACATCTCAAATATCCAAAGCTGTTCTCAGTCACGAACCTTTGGAAATGTTGAGTCTGAACCATTGTGTATGCAACGGTGTTAATGTGAATTAACATTGGTAACCACTTCTATTTTATACTGAGAGGCTCCTTGGCCCATTTTAGATTGGCAGAAAGAGGTGTGATGAAGGCTGCATGAAAGCCCAGCCTTTAGATGAGAAAAAAGGAAAGTGTGCCATGAAAACGCCATTTTTGCGCTTTAAGGGAGAAGAAGCGCCTTTAAAAAGGTGCTTGATTTCCCTACTCTTTTTTTAAAAAGTGTGCTATAGCGCAAGTGCATCTAAAGACTAAGGTGTAGTTGCGCAGTTAAATGGGGCTCTGTCTCTTTAAGGCGCCCATTTAAAGGCAGCAATAGAGGTGCGGATTATAATGGATCGTGGGTTGGGAGCATGCGTGGTGTGGAGTTCACTTCTAATTAAAACACTCAATGCCCTGCAGGTGTAAAAGCTGGGGTTTAACCACGAAGTTTTTTAAAGCTCCCAAACCCTAGCTCCACTCCTAATCGGAACCCTAGACATGCGCAGTAGGGACTCTGGGATGCCATTACTGTTATTCTACTGTGGATAACATGTCAATTCCTTCACAAAATAAGGGGGTTCATTCATGATGCACCAGTGCAACGGCACAGTTTAAAAAGGCAGAGGAACCGCAGTGATAAATTGCTGAACTTTTAAATTTTTTTTCTTTGCCGGCTGCGAATTGCGCAATTGCGCAATTTCGCAGTTCCCAGCAGGCAATGATAATGTGCTGTATTGTGTACCTGTGCAATTGCACAATTGCTCAATTCGCAGCCGCCAAGGGAAAAAAATTTAAGCGCGGCTAAAAGCCGCATTCATTGCCGCCCGTGTAGCTGCTCCGCCTGTGTTTGTAGCGTCCTGACAGCTTCCCATGTAGCTGCTGAGCCAAAGAAAAGACCTCAGATAAGTCGTTCCCAAACCCCTCAGTCTAGCAGCCCTGTACCTTTTAAATGCACACCTGGGGCTTGCAGTCTAGCTGCTAAGCATTAAGGAAAGTGCAACTTCATGTCACACTTTCCTGCCAATCTAAAAAGCCCCCTTGATTACTGAAGCTGTTATGAATACATAAACTAGAGTTAAGGTTTGTTTATTGGATCATATTCATAATCCCATGTATTCACTAGTTTGGGGAATAAGCAGGGGCCATGAAAGTCCCCCATTCCTCACTTACCAGGCAGCATCCTTTGTGAGGAACAAGAATTTTATCTCATGTCAACTAGGAAGTAGCTGACTCCTATTGTCATCCTTCCTTCCATGAATGATCTCTGGTTTGAGGGGAAATTGTGACAGGGACTCTGCTTCTGACCGTTGCACTGGAGATCACTCATGGAAGGAGATGTAAACATCAGACAGATACATCTCAATCAACAGGGTAACAGACTCTTGTATTTCATAATAGCTGTTGCCCTATAAGTGAGGATTGGGGCAGATGCGCTGGAAGACACTATTTAACTTCATAACTAAGGTGAGTACATAGTTAAATAGGTGAAACAGAACCATGCCCCTCATCTTTTGCATCTTTATGCCTTGCATGAGCAATATAAATGTTTCTACTCTATGCAATTATGGAGATGTCCAGAATATTTTTTAAAAAAAGAGGGAGAGAGAGTGATCTTACTACAAAAAAAGCTCATTTTTCACCCATTAGGACTTCCTGGAAAAGTATTTTCAATCCACATAGATCTCTCCAGCTAGCTGGAAAGGAAAGTGGGATGAAGGAAACAATAAGCATTAATATTTCATTGTTTTATAGACAACTGGCCAATAATAATAATAATAATAATAATAATAATATTTATTTATATCTCCCGCCTCTCCCTACGGATCAAGGCGGGATTACAGCATAATAAAAGTACAGTATAATAAAATCGGTACAACATTACTTCAAGTTAAAAACTATTTTACATCCATAAAATCTACAATGTCCATGGTATCTACAGTATCTATGATGTCTGGGGGTAGCTCTATCTCAATGGGGAGTTAAATAAGATCGGGTGGATATGCCTGCCGGAAGAGATCCATCTTCAATGCTTTTTTGAATGCTTCTAATGTAGGTATCAGACGGATCTCCTCCGGCAGGTCATTCCATAATTTTGGAGCCATAGTAGAGAAGGCTGAGCAAGATGTAGATGTTAATCTCGTATGTTTATGATTCAACAATTTCTTATCTGTAGTCCTTAGGATGCGGGGCGGATTATGTAGGGAGAGGCATTCTCTCAAGTAAGCTGGGCCCAAGCCATATAGGGCTGTAAAGGTAATAACCAACACTTTGTATTGCGCTCGGAAGCCGATAGGCAGCCAGTGCAAAGATTTCAAAATGGGGATGATGTGTGCTGTCCCTGACGCCCCCGTTAGCAGTCTGGCCGCTGCATTCTGAATCAATTGAAGCTTCCGAACTTGGTACAAAGGTAGCCCCATGTAGAGTGCATTACAGAAATCTAAACGAGAGGTTATCAGCGCATGTACTACTGTTTCTAGGTCCTCCCTGCCCAGGTAGGGGCGTAGCTGGTGTATCAGTCGAAGCTGATACCAGGCACTCCTGGCGGTCACCTCCACCTGTGATGTCAGTTGCAGAGATGAGTCTAGGAGCACCCCCAGACTACGAACCTCGTCCTTTAGGGGAAGTGTGACCCCGTCCAGGACTGGTTGATGAATTTCCATCCCTGGGCCTGGAGAGCCTATTACGAGCACCTCCGTTTTCTCTGGATTCAGCCTGAGCCTGTTTTTCCTCATCCAGCCCATTACCGAGTCAAGGCAGGCATTCAGAGGAGAGATGCCATCCTCAGTCACTGCATCAGTCAGGGACATAGAAAAATAGATTTAGGTGTCATCAGCATACTGATAACACCACGCCCCATGTCTCCGGATGACCTCTCCCAATGGTTTCATGTAAATGTTGAATAGTTTGGGAGACAGAATGGCACCTTGAGGGACGCCAGATGTCAGCTCTCTTTTACGACAGCAACTGTCTCCCAGCTTCACCATCTGGAACCTACCTGAGAGATAGGACCGGAACCACTGGAGCGCAGTGCCTCTGATACCTAACTCTCTCAGGCGTTCCAGAAGGATACCATGGTCGATGGTATCGAAAGCCGCTGAGATGTCCAAGAGCACTAACAGGGTCACATTTCCCCTGTCCATGCCCAGACGGAGGTCATCGACTAAGGCGACCATGACTGTCTCAACTCCGTAGCCCACCCTGAACCCAGTTTGAAATGGGTCCAGATAATCAGCTTCCTCCAAGACTGTCTGGAGCTGGTGAGCGACTGCCCTCTCGATCACCTTGCCCAAGAATGGTAATAGGGAGACCAGTCTATAGTTGCATCTTAGCATTGGGTCTAGGGAGGGTTTCTTCAATAGAGGCTTAACTGCAGCCTGCTTAAGTTGGAGTGGAAATATCCCTTCCCCGAGAGACATTTTGATGATACGTTGAAGCAGTGTCACTACTGCATCTCCTCCCTGCACGGTCAACCAAGATGGGCAGGGATGGAGGGGGAATGTCCTTCTCCTAACGGATCCAAGCAGCTTGTCTGCTTCCTCGGTACTTACAAGCTCAAACTGATCCAGTCTAACTATGTCCCCGGAGTCACTGAACACCTCTCTCATAGTTTCTGATTCAATGTTGGCGTCCAGATCAGCCCTTATCCGAGAGATTTTATCGATGAATGTGTCTTTGCTCCCTATTGGTTCAGGAGACTTGGATGAGTGTACCTTCTTTTTTAAAAGCTATAGTGTTCTAGAAAAAAAAAACTTATTGTACTAGCAAAAACATCTTGTGCTCTCCTTTCCATCCAGAGTTGGAAAAGAAAATGTCTTTAATTTAACCTAGCAAGCTGCACCTCTGGGGAAAAAATGGAGCCTTTGCTGCAATGTGTCTAGAAATAAAATAACTCAGCCTTTAGGTGGGAATAAAATAGTTCTGTTTGTGCTGGTAGTTGGTCTGGATGTTTTGTGAAAAAAAGGATTGTCATTTGGTTGTTTAAAAGAAAACTTCAGAACTTTAGTAACAGATAGAACAACAAACAGGAACATTCCCACCATCTGTTTTCAACCAGTTTACTATTACTTCAGTTGCTATAGCTCCATCCTATCCAATCTTTAGAGTTTTTAGTTTGGAAACCAGAGAATTCTAGTGTAATTCAGGGTAGTACACTAGAGCTTACTAACAAGAAATTATGAGAATATCAAAATTGGGGGGGGGGGGGGAGTCTAGATGCAAAAGAAAGTTCAACTGGTGTATTCCCATTTACCAGTGTTAACTCTATATTAAAGATAAGGGCAGGACTGGAACTGGAGAGATCATGGCTTCCCTAGCCACACACATTATAAAAATATATAGAATAAAACCCAAATATTGTCTTCATGTTCTGGGCAGCTTTTAGCTGGTGGAAAAAAATCTTATATGTATAACATAGGTTAAGGGCATAACAAACATGTATGTAGAGAACTGATGTGGCAGATACACAAAACTCTGGTTCTGTACTAAGGAGCTGGATCCTATACTAACAAATATTCCATATGTTTTTGCAAGTTCCAAGTCCAAATTTCCAAAATATTTCAAGACAAGATATTTTCTTTTAAAGAAATCATTACTGCATTACTATTTTCTCATTGAAATGGTTCACCCTCGAATCATTTCAAAAGCCAAGCCTGGGGCAGAAACCTCAGAATGGGAGGCTGGGGCCCATCAGCCAGAAGGAGCCATAGCCAGTGCCAGGGCTGGGTCTTGGGTCTTGGAGACCCTCCCCCCCACCAGGGCCAATATTCGGGACAGAACCTCCATGTTCTGATACGCAGGCCACAGCCACAGCTCCTGCTCCCTTCAGCCGACAGGGCTCCATCTCTGCCTCTGAATTGGCCTCGAAGCCAAGCCCAGAGAAGAGGCCTTGGAGAGGCAAGAAGGGAGAGAGGACTTCAGTGTGTTTGTCCCTGATGGCAGCACGACCACGTGGTCATGTTGCCACTAGGGACAATGGGACTTGAGCATCCATAGATTTTGGGGTGGCGTTCTGGAATGGATCCTCTGTGGATACCGATGGCCAACTATAAATGCAGAAAGAAGCTCCTATCTGATAAAGCACTTGCTCCATTAGTTTAATGAGTCTTCTCTTGTTCCATAGATTCTTGTGGTGTCTTTGATACTATAGCTGTCGATCCCTAAGGATATTCCAAACCATAGAGTAAAATGTTTCTAATTCCCAGAGCTTTAATCTACAATGCAAAACTCATGTGCAGATAATCAATTAACCTTCACTTATTTTGAAATTCTATTCTGCAGGTTTTTTCTGTATAGTTGTTAACTTGGATGAAATTGGATAGATTAAGTCAATATAGATGCCTGCAATTCTAATACCAATTTACACAGTCAATTTGACAGAATGTCTTCTGGGAGATAGCTCTCATTGATAATTACATTTTAGACCACAATCTAGCCTATAGCTGAAGTGGTATAATAGAAATTTTGTGTAAACTGGAATCTAATTATCATGAAGAAGTCAAATGATTTCTGACTGTTGTTTAATCTATATTTTCCAATTTTCTATATCAAACTCTGTACCTAGTTCTGCTCTCAGTCCTATCCCTACTCATATCTCATCACCACTTTTTGTCTCTGCTTCTCAAAGGAAGGAACAAAAGGAGGAGAAGGGTACTGGAATAGAAGCAGAAAGGAACATCCATTTTCCTTGGCTTTCATCCTGATCAAGGAAATCAGACCACAGTCAAATTTTCTTCAGTGTTTCACCTGAAATCCTAAAATAGCACAGAAAAAAAATACCTAGATGAAATGAATAGTTTATTTTTAAAAATTCTACTTCACACAAAAGACAATCCAGCTGGTCCTCTTGCAAGAAATAAAACCAATCAGTTGCATTATGTCAAAAAACAAGAAGAGCTAAATGAGCTAGAATTTGCTCAGCCTCTTTCTCAAATTCTGTCACCCTTTAAATTACCTTCTTAATAGTTACAACTTTTGTATGCCTTGCAAGTTGCCTTATTACTGTTTGCTTAAAACTCTAATGACAGGAGTTACAGCACAAATAAAAGCTAAGCATGGAAGAGAGTATACTTATCTAGTTGTGTCTTTCATGCTCTTTAAATAAATTGTCTTTTCAATCTAAGTAGTAATTACAAAAATATTATATTACAACATTTACAAAATAATTACCAAAAAAATTTTGCAAAAATGAACCCAAAGCCCAGCAATGCTTTTGTTGGTTGATTTGTTAGTGGAGTCTGCTATTCATTGCTGCATTGCTTCATTTCATGAGGGAAGTACATATCATTTTCCACAAGGATAGGGATGTTGGAGCCGATGGAGCACCATTCTGCAGCACCTTCACTGAGGCCAAGTGCAAGTATACAGACTATGGGCTGATATTGTTACCATAATACATGCACAAACTCCTACCTTTTCTGAGGACACACCTGTAAAGCATCTTGTGACCTTGGTAGTAGTATATCTTACTGTTTTATCACATTAGGGGGCAAACAGGATTTAAACAAGGGTTTAACATAGGACATTTTCTTTTTAACTCCAGTTTAACTCTTGTTTAAATCCTGTTTGCCCCCTAGTGTGATAAAGCAGTTGGAGTCAATAATCAGACATAGTTGAGTCAATAATCCATTTTCAGACAGAATTAGGTGAAAGACAGGTTTTATTGATACACAAGAATCAAAAAGTTACAGTTGCCCCTCCGAAGTCTGTGGACTTGAGATCTGCAGACTTGGAAATCCGCAGAGGAGTGACTGCCATTAATGGCAATGGGGCACGAGCCCCATTCAAGCCCATGGGGCTTCAATACGCATAATATTTGGAACTCGCAAATGTCCAGAATGGATCCCCCACAAGTTCCAAGGGCCAACTCTATTTATTTAGTTAATTAGTTGGTTATGTGCCACATTTCTCCTGGAAAGGGACCCAAGGTGGATCAAAGATAAAATCAGTTAAAAATATTACAATAAATTTAAAAACAATTAAAATTGTTTTTAAAGCCGGGAGGGGGCCAGGCTAGCCTCCTGTGGAAGAATATTCCAGAGAGTGGTAGCAGCCACTGAGAAGGCTTGCACCCATCTCTTCACCAAGCAAGCCTATGATTGCGGCAAGACTGAGAGAAAACCTTCCCCTGAAGAACTTAGAGTTCTTATGGGGTTGTATGGGGAGATACAGTCTTTCAGATAGTCTGGACCCAAGACTTATAGAGCTTTATAGGTCATGACCAGCACTTTGAATTGTGCCCCAAAATGAACTGGTAGCCAGTGAAGCTGTTGCAATAAGGGGGTTATATGCTCCCTATAACTGGCCCCAATCAATATTCCACCAAATTTTGAACCCACTGAAGTTTCTGAAGGAAGGAAGAACTTAGAAGCCATAGACTATGTGGCTTGCTACAGGCCCGCCATGCTCCTTTTGGCGTGTGGCATGTCAACACTGCACCAAATGAGCACTGTAAATCCACCTGCAATGTGGCTTGGGGGTGGCATTGGGGCATATGTCGTCCAAATGCCATGCCCCCATGGCACCCCCAAGCTGGCACTCACTGCCAATCTGTACAGCCTGTCAGAGTGCATTACAGTAATCAAAATGGGATTTAGTCAAGGACAAATATGAGGTCTTAAGGCATGGGCAAAGCTGGTGCACTAGTTTTTATCTGTGGAAATGCACTCCTGGCCACTGCTGCAACCTGGGCATACAGGCTCAGAGTTGAGTCCCGGCTATGAGCCTGAGATTTCAGAGGGAGTGTAACCCCATCCAGCACAGGCAGAGTCCCTGTTCCCTGGCCTGCCTTATGACTAACCAAGAACACACCTGCTTTTTTCTGGATTAAATTTCAATTTGCTTACCTTCATCTTGTCCATTACTGACAGCAAACATTGGCTCAGTATGGAGACAGCTAATATTACCTCAAAAATCCATAAATATGGACCCATTGGTAGTCATAGTCCACTTCTATTTTTTTTTTCAAAAAGCTTTTCAAAATATCTAGAACAGTTTGCCAATTTATATGTATTTGATATCTAATCCAATGAATCCTTCAGGCACAGTTGTGCAATAAAAAATAATGAGTAAAAATGATTGTAAAAACCCCAAACACAATAGTTATACAAGCATGCAAACACTGCTCCTTAAAACCAAATACTAATTTATCATTCCTTATAGCTGGCTGTGTACAACAAATCCACAGTCTTTAAAATATTGATAGGATTAAGCATTACACAGAGATGCAGAGGTGGAGTCAATCCAGTGTTGTTTCAAATTGAACCATCCCGGCCTCTGAAACAAGTTATTTTCAAAAGAAAAGAAATGACAGAATTGCTACTTCTCTGTAATAGTGTCGAAGTGAAAGCAACAGTAGGCTATTTTACAAACTGGGACAATATCCCATTTCTCCCTTTTAGCCCTCACAGTTTTTCTGTTGGTTCCATGGGTGTCTTATGGAATAAGCAGAAAATGCATCTCTCCCCCAAACACACCCACACACAGATCACATTTCAAAGTGAGGTGCTCCAATTACTTTGCCTATGATTTTCTCCTAATGTGGTAATACTTTATGGCAGATTATGGTAGTTTCTCTGTTACAAAGATGTTTTTATTATAACAGGTGGAATCTTGTTGGGCCGTTACAAATGTATAAGCTCAACTTAAGCACTTCTAACTGTGTATGATCGTGGACACTGTTGCCATGGTCATAAATTCCCCTCCTTCCTACCTTAAATCACAAGCCACATAGAGCAATGGCAGTCTGTTCTGCTAGCAATTAGGGCACTAGAGGATAATGTTTCCAGCCACCTCCCATCTAGCAAGCAAAGTTGTGACAATCAGAAGCAGGAACCAACTCCCATTCAGGCTTTAGATCACTGGCTGTTAAACCAAATTTGGGGATCTGATAAGGAAATAATTAGTTATATGTAACTGTTATGCCTGTGATATAGGATTTTGGTCAACATGTCTCAACAGATAAAAACTGAAGCAGATGTGATGCAAATTCTGAAACCATCTATCTGTATATGCAAGTGAAAAGGATAGTTTTCTAATATTGAACCCAATCATATGATCTCAAACACTGGAGCATCCAAGAATGACTCAATGAAGGCCACTGATTTTATTTATGTCAGAGTTAAATTAAAATATGCATAATGGTCTCTTTTGACATTTGAATGTTTTGAGCTCTTAGATAAAGATAATCTCAACCTTAGTCAGCAGGTCACATTTGTACATTTCTTTTAGCTACTTTCATCTAGCTACTACGTCATAGGCCTGAAACACATGGACAATGATGTGGCTTCAGACTTCATTGGGTCCAGTGGCCCTGTTCAGGGCTGCAGTGGTAGCTAGATCAGACCACAGCTCATACAGTCACCGCAGTCCTGGTGCAAATACTACTGGTGCAGTCCCAGCATGGTCCTTTTGGCCTGTCTTTTTCGGGCCTTAGAAGACTTTTCTGTACTTGTTAGTATCTGCAGTTAGCTTCAGCTCACAAGGATACATGGCCCAAAGAAAATGATTTTATTGCAACAGGATAAACAATGAATTCAGACAATGTAGACATGGAAGTAATAACTAGTAACATCTCATAAGAGGAATAATTGTTATATTTTACTTAAGAAAGTTAGCCATGCATTAGTAGTCAAAAGCAATTGAATACTTAATTAAGTTCAGAAATACAGTAAATTTAAGTATCATGTTTTATTCCATATATCTGTAAAGGAGGGCTGCTGTATTAACATACACTGCATACATATTAGCTCTGTCATCAAGTGTCAGAAAGAGTGTAGAAGCAAAGATGCTATTCCTTCTGTACTGAACTGAGAATGACCTGTTGGCAACCATTTCATCCACCATAAAATAATGCATTTTGGTTTCTAGATATTTAGATATTTGAAGGTATGCAGATCAAAAGCAGGGCCAGTGGGAAAATACTAGTCCCTTCCTTCACATCTTTTTTTTTTTTTTTTTTGTATTTTATGTATTTTAATCTGTTGTAACCCGCCCGGATTCCTAGTGATTGGGCAGGCTATAAATATCATCATCATCATCATCATCATCATCATCATCATCATCACCATCATTTGTATACCTGAAAAATCTGTAGGAATACTGCATGCTATGTTAACTTATACATTGTAATAAGCTTTAAAAAATTGCCAGGCATGAAATGCATCTGCCATAAGAAAGAATATTGTTGGCTTCTTTTAAAGACCTTATTAATAAGAGTTTCTATGCAAGCTCCAGCACTGGCATCTGGTTCACAAAATTTGCATCCAATATGAGCATAATTTACAATATAGGGATACAGATTATATATCTAATAAAGTTCCATATATGTCTAATCCAAAACAGTATTTTGCTGCATATGGAAACATGAGTTCACTAAGCAGGTCAAGAGCTTAAGGAACAATCAGTAACATGAATCGCAAAAGAAACAGCCATAATCTTTCAGGGCTAGACAGTCTTTGAGACTTCATTAATTAAAGTTTCAAAGGGCTTTATTATTAAAATGCAGGAAAGCTGTTCAAGTGTGATGTTGTAATTATTGGCTGGGATCAGCAAATTTAGCTACTACGGAGCTCCATGTTGTAGCTACTCCTGTGGATGCTGCCCCCCCTCCAAAAAAAAAAAAACCTACCTCTTAAACCAGGTACTGACCCAACTGAAGTGTTTCTGAGGTACTGCAGATCAGGATGCTGGCAAATGACAATTACAGTGCTCTCCCAGTCACAGGCTGCCTTGAGAAGGGCAGCTGGAGAGAGCCCTTTGGGTCTAGTTGCATCTGCTTGTCTCAATGCACTTCACAACTGGGACAGTTTTGCAATCATTATTTCCCAGTTTTGAACCGCAGCACGTTGGAAACCCTTTGGTTGAGTGCTGCCTGGCCTAAGGAATAAATCATATGTTTAGTTATGACCAATTGTAGACATGATCCAAAGTTATGAGATCATGCATCCAGTTTACCATCTTGCAAATATTGAACATGATGCCAGGCACCATGTTACACTAATACTGTGGTAACCTTGGTTCCTAGTTAGTGATAAAGTCTGCAGTGTGATCTTCAATCAGTTACTTTTAAGAGTGGAAAGAATATTAAAAAATGATGAGAAATATATTTTGCAAGTGTTGGGAAACACGAATGAATAGAATCGTGGACTGATGAAAATCTTTCCAGGTTAAGACTTACTGTGTGAAAATTCTTAAATTTATTCCCCACAGAAGACAGCATTTTCTGTGCAAAAAACAGTACTTCTGCAAAATGCTGTTTTAGTGCAGAAAATGCTGCTTTTGTACAAAAAAAGGTGAATTTTGCACAGAATAAGTCCTCAACTACTCCATTTTCTGCACACACAAAAAAGTGATAACTGGTTTGCACAAATATGTGTTCCAAGTAGAAAATGCTGGTTTAGGTGCAAAAATGCCACATACAAATGTTACTCAAAGTAAACCTTAATACGTAACGTTTTTGAAGACTTTCCCACAATTGCCAAAATTTCTCAGTGCTTCCTTCAAGAACAGAATTAGCAAAAAAATTGCACACATAGCCACTATGTCTTAGTTGTGGGATTACTAGAGTTGGTGTCACCCGGTGTGGTGAGTCATGGTGTCACCCCCCCCCCCATTGACCTCCTCTCATTTCACACCTTACAAAATTCTTTGTAATGCTTTTTTGCACTAATGTAAATTCTAATTCCCATATACCACTGATGTAATGCTAATTGTTGTGACATAAACATACAACAAAATTAAAATTATACCTTCAAATTGCAATATCAACCGCTTTGATCTTTTTTGGAAAGGCGGTATATAAATAAAATAAATAAATAAATAAATAAATATCATATCAACCTATATGTATTTACATATGCATAGTGAATGATTGGTTAAAATGTGATGTTTTTAAAGATAATTTTAAAAGAATTAAAAAATTAAAAATTCAATTAAAAAAAATAAAAAATAAACTTCTGAAATATAAAATTTTATTTTTAAAAAACTCTGGGGCTTCTCCTTTCTCCTCCCAGTCAGCTTCACCCCACTCCCACCATATCTTAAAGCATTTGAAAAGGAAGCAAGTGAATTCCATAGCCTGTTTTGCCAAAAGGTAGGTGTTTGAGGAGCAGTGATGGCACACACTCCTTAGGGTGTCACTTGACATGGTCCACACCCACACACACGCACACCACAACCCCATAGTGACACCACTGTGTCTTAGCCTGTTCGTCAGGGATGTTAATACAAATGGAGAAGACTACTGTCCAGGGCCCAAAACACAATGCATTTTGGACCTACATCTCTTTTAGCTTCTTAAAAGGACAGGCTATCAAAGGCAAAACTCTTTACAAGCATTCTTTACACAAGTATAAAAAAATTCATGCACAGGAGTTCAGAGACATTTCCGTGTTAGACTGAAATATCAGTATGCAAAGGGATCTTGCAGCACCTTTCAGTTGTGGCATGAGATTTCACAGGCGTGGACTATTTCCTAAGATGCAAGTCCTCATGGATAGGAAATTGATATCAGGCCCTCTGTTGGATGCGTAGATGCATCTGTTGGATGCTTGAAAAGAAGGTTCAAAATAATAGTGGTAGAGAGAGATGTATAGTAATTTTGTGAACCCACTTTTTAAAAGTCTGGAAAAGTGCTAGAATGATAAATGCATTAGATTTGTCACTTTTAGTCTATCCAAGATAATTAGACTTCTGTGCATAAGGTTTTATTGCCACATAAAACATTCAACATTGTGCTCCAGAGAAACAAAGTGGAAGATGAATGTGTCCCACACAGCATGTAGTGTTGATTGCATCAATTAACAAATTCCAAGTCAATAAAAATAAGCCATATTTACCTTAATAAGGTTTACATAGTTATGATTACTAATTTCATTCCTCCTCCCTTCCCAAAAAGCATGCTGCAGCATTTAGACTATCAGTTTATCTAAGGGCAATTAAATTATAGTTAAATTATAGTTGTACTCTGATTATATTTATAAGATCACAGTGAGCAGCAAATAGGACATGTCTAGTTGATTATTTAATTAATCAGGGGGAATGAGCAAGTACTGTAATGATTAAACAATATCTGAGCAATTCTAAAAGCATAAGAATCTTACATAGTTTAGATCTAGACATGTGCATTTGACTACTTCAAACCTCAACCTCATATCAACATTGTTATTGACTATTTATACCAGCATTTTGTTTAACAGTTAGCATCGCTACAATTGTGTGAAGTCTGGTGTCTTAAGTTTTGCTTCCTGCTAGAAGAAAAGCTGTAGTTGCAAAGAATAATTATATCTGAGTGCCAAACAGATAATACTCTTAGCACATTTTACCATTCTCTAGTGGTGAAAGTTGTCAGCTTTTCATCACATTTGTTTTTCCTCACTGCCATATCTCAAATTTAGTGGACTGAGTCCTGCGACTGGTCATTAGAATTTAACCATGGGCCTAACCTGCAAGCCTGATCACTGTGCCCTTTGGAAATCCCATTGTTGGACAGAAAGCAGGTCAAACCATGAGAATGAACATTCCCTTTCACATCTAGTTTGACCCTGGCTGAAATTGTACAATTGCATTACTTATGCAACAGATATCGCCAAAAGGAATAGGTTGCTAATTTCCCCCCATCGTACCTCTGATACTCATGTTTGACATTGCTTTCCAAAAGCAAAACAAAAACAAAAACAAAACAACAGCAGTTCTGTATTTTGAATTGATTCTTATGAGCCTATGGCAAAGAAAAAAAAAACTTTCACCTTGAATCTATATTCTTAGTCTTAACATTGCAATGAACAAAGTATTGGATGATAGTGCCAGATACATTTTAAGCCAATAAAAATTCAAAGTATAAATGATTGGGAATGATGTCTGGGGGAAAAACAATTGAAATCTCACTATTTGATAGTAAAAGGTCTCACAGTTGTTGTTTTATTTGTCAGTCCAATCTTTAATAAAGCCTGAGTCAGATATACAAAGTAACTAAGAATGATCATTACCAGCAGGGACTACTGATTTATTGTACAAAATGAAGTTTAATACTTAAATAATTGAAGTACATTCATGAGATATCCAAGATTAAATATGATGGTTGTATTGAGTTCCTTAATTTTAAACTCATTTTTCCTACTGATCCATACATAATTTGCCATTTTAAAGGTGACCTTCCTATTGTAAACTGTCTACACTAAAAAGTATTTTTAAAAATAAAAAAAAAATTAAAATCAATGCAGTTTGGCCTTGGACAGAAAGTAGTAGAACTGGAGATTTGTGTGTATGATTGAAAAGGAGTTAAGATGACAAAAGCAATATTGAATAAGCAGTGAAATTGCACGTATCTGAATTTCTGCTGTGGGTGTCATAAAACAAAAGCACTTTAGACTTTGAAATTATAATTCTACAAAATTCAACCTATGTCAGAAAAATTTTCGGAGCTGGGAGCACCAAAAAAAATAATATTTCTGTATATATGACCATTGATTTCTCCTTTGATACCTGAACACTACAAGATGAGGCATAATTGAGAAGCTAGTCACTGTATAATTTTATCACATATTGATAGTGTGGCCTAAATCCAATTGTTAGTCCCAAATGGAGTAGACCCAAATGGTGAGTCAACACTTCAGAAAATGGCATTGCTCTAATGTGTCTACTCTAGTTAGAACTAGCTGTTGGATTTTTGTTAATTGCCTTCAAGTTGACTTCAACTCATAGTGAACATGTAAATGAGATGTCTTCAAGACCCTGTATCCTCTACCCTCTTATTTCATTCTGTGAACAGGAAACATTGGTATTCATAAAAATAATATGGCTGATAATGGCTACCGTTGTGCCATCGTTTTCCAGGGAACAAAAAATGACTGAAATGAATGCTCACTAAAAAGGCAGTCCATCTTGTAACAAATATGACATGAGGCAAGAGAGGGAGAGGAATCATGCAGACCTCCAAATCTTGTTGGACTTCAGCTCCCAGAATTCTTCAACACTGTCTATGCTGAATGAAGCTGCTGGAACTTTCAGTCCAACAATAAAGATTATTACACCAACACATGGTCTCTTCCATCTTCTCCAGAATCATTGTCTTTTCTAATGAGTTTTGCCATCTCATTGTGTAGCCATATGGCAGCCTTAATTTAGTCATCTTGGCTTGCAGGGATTGTTCAGGATTGATTTGTTCTAGTATCCAATTGTTTATCTTTTTGGCTGTCCATGGTATCCTCTGCACCACATCTCAGCATGGTATCTTTTTCAGCACCACATCTCAAATGAATTGATTTTCTTCCTATCTGCATTATTCACTGTCCTGTTCTTGCAGCCTACATGGTAATGCAGAATACAATGGCTTGGATAAGTCTAACTTCAGTGTACAGTTGTATGTCTTTATGCTTTCGGATTTTGTCTAGTTCTTTCATAAATGTCCTTCTCATTCCTAATCTTCTGATTTCTTGGCTGCATCTCTGTTCTGATCAATGTTTGAACCAAGGTATGGGAAACCTTTAAATATTTCAATTTATTCATTATCTAGATTGAATGTATGTAAATCCTCCATTTTCATTATTTTTGTTTTCTTTATGCTTAGCATTAGGCCTGCCTTTATGCTTTCTTCTTTGACTTTCTTTAGTGATTGTTCCAGGTCTATGATACTTTCCAATAGTAGTATAGTGCCATCTGCATATCTTAGATTGTTAATATTGCTTCCTAGTATCTTCAATGAGATGATATTTATTATTCTTATTCTTATTATTATTATTATTATTATTATTATCTTATATCCCACCTTTCTCCCAACATAGGGACTCAAGGCAGTGAACAACTTGTATAAAATAATAAAATTAAAAACAGTAGAAGAATATTAAAATAAATAAATATAAAATTTAAAAATAATTAAATAATTTCAAGAGTTAAAACAGTTATAAATTAAAATATAACATGTTAAAATAAAAACCATTAAAATTTATAACATTATGCAACATTAAAGACCCAGTCCTTCCCAGTTCGCAAAGGCCTGCAGCACAGGAATGTCTTTACCTGCCATCAGAAAGACAGCAGGGATAGAGCCATCCTTGCCTCTCTAGGGAGGGAGTTCCAAAGCTTATTAGGCCAATGCCCCCTTCTCCCGGGGGCTACACTTCTGACCTTAGTCTGCCTAATAGTAGTGCAGGCCCTGTTTTCCTGTGAGCTATAAAAATGATGAATCATGTGCTAAATTGGCTGGTGGCTTCTGTCAAGTGGGTGGTGAATCTGCTCCAGGTTTTAATCTGAACTTTAAATAACTGAGCCGCCAAGAAGTTCAGTACCCTGGAGAACCGTAAAGTACGCAGTGCTAATCCACTCACCCATTCATTCATAGGAGAGTCATCAGTAGCCATTGGATGAAGCCCTTCCAGTTGCAGATACCAAAGCACTGTTGAAGGAAAACAAAAAACAAAAGCAAAAAGGGAAGCCAAGAGAAAAGTCAGTCCCCATATGCTTTCTTCCAAGATACTCTAAATTTCTCTGGCTGTCACAAGAGTTCAAGATCAAGCCATCACTATGGTGACTGCTGAATGAGGTCTTGTACTATTATACATTTGTAGACAAATAAACAGCATCTCATGGAAAAGGGGGGCAAAGCATTTTTGGTCTGCTAGTAGACCATGAATACTTTAAGATACATTAGAAGTCTCTCTGCAAACCAAACCTTTCCAAAGAAAAACCTAAAAATAGAGAACAATATTCTCCTAGGTTACCCAGCTTGAGGTACATGACTAAATCTCTCTGTTGAAAATCTCTTTCTTCTCCATTCTTTTCTTGTTACTTCCTTTTTATGTTATTCTTTCTATTTAATCTTTTGCTGAACCCCCTTTGTATCCTTGACCACCCCTTAAGCTTACATTTTTGATTTCTCCTTCAGTAGTATGATCCTGCCTATGAAAGAATACCAACAGTGCTTTGGCAAGACTGTATGGTGTTTCCCCACACCCTTGTGAGTTATTATTACTAAAAATGTCTCATCTCCAGAAACGCAGACAGTTTCTGGGACACTTCTAAAAGGACCCTCTTCCTAGTCTGACTTTTATTAATGCTTTAAAACTACATTCTTATTTATAAACTACTAAAGTAACTGCAGTGGCTCAGGTAATTAAGTCACTGAGTCTGTTAATTGCAAGATCAGCTGCAGGTTGGCAGTTTGAGGCCAGGGTGCCACATGATGGGGTTTGAACTGTCACTAGTCCCAGCTTCTGCCAACCTAGCAGTTCAAAAGCATGCAAATGGAAGTAGATAAATAGGTACCACCTCAGTGGGAAGGTAACAGTGTTCAGTGCAGTCATGCTGGCCACATGACCACCAGAGCAGTCTTTGGACAAAGCTGGCTAATTGGCTTAGAAACGGAGATGAGCACACACACCCCTACAGTTGGTTATGACGAGACATTCATGTCAAGGGACTACCTTTACCTTTTTAAAGCAACTGAGGCTTACTTTGAAGTAATCATGAAGGACTGAAATAAATAAGTCCTAAGCCAGTGGAAAAAGTTTTAAAGATGTGGAAGTAGGTATCCTGTATCCCACTGTACAATGGGATACCAACCACAGCTGCATTCTTACCTCCAGGTGGATTGGCTGGAGGGATACATCTAGGAGCCATCCAGATGTTCTTGTGCACTCACACCTGGTCTGGGTGTGGCAACAGCTTTTTCCCTTGCTCCAGGTACACAAGGGCTGCTGACAGCTCCCAAGCAGATCTTTAGTAGCTGAGCTTTTGCACCCAGGAAAGAAGCCATCACTGTTGTAGAGCTATATTGGTAAAGAGTAAGCTTGGCAGCATTGCAAACTAAAACAACTTGTGACATAACATTCATACCCCTGGAGTATGTATGTATTCATGTATGTAGGGAAGTGTCCATAAGATGGGGGGAACTACAGAGAGAGAGAGAGAGAGAGATTCTTTGTTTTCCCTTGGAGTATTAATTATCACTCAATGGTGTAGAAAACTCAATTCATTTTAGCCTTCCATTTTTCTTAAACACATACCTTTCAAACAGTATTCTCTGGATTCACATTTTGTCTCTTGTTTCAGATCAGAATTAAAATCATCTTGCACAAATCACATATTATCTCAATGGTTGCAGTTTAGAAGACATTGGAGGTTAGCACACAGAGGGAATTTCTCTCAATTTTGAAAGACATGAAAGTGGGGCCAGATCGAAATTGAGTGAATTCGCTAGTTCAGTGAATTTACGTGATTGCGTATTGATGCCGCATCTCATTCAGAACTGCCCAAAATTGCATCCCAGTACCCGAAATTGCATGTGATAGTTTCCCACGCAATAATGTGAAACCCCACGATTGCATTCGGAAGGACTTTCCATTGCCCGAAAACGCACGTGATCAGCTTTCACGCAATAATGCGGAACCCCATGATTGCATTCAGATTGCCATTGGATTATACTTCCAATTCTCGTCATGTGATAAACTCCATCATCTCTATTTGTCACTGTTGTCACTGTTACTATTTTCTCTCTGTGAAGAGAGTGGAAATGTCTGTTTAAAACTGTTGATTGTGTAGGTATGCACATGTGCATTTCATTGTACTAACTTTTCTTCTGCTGCTGCTTACTCAAACCAGGAAGCAAATTTCGCTTGTTAGAAGAGAGTTCAATGGTATGTCTTTTATAAAACATTCCCTGGGAAAAAATTAGTTTGAAACACATTGGGAATCATTTCTGGGGGAAAAAAATATTTTCTATTAATTCACCTCATTCTGTTATATATCACAGACCATGACCATGCTGGCTGGACTCTGGGCATTATAGTCCAAAAAAGAAACTCTAAATTCTCCAAGACTTAATGAGGAATGCACAGTCTAAATTATTGGTGCTTTCATTCATAAATGTCCCATTATGAACAACAACAAAAAATAAACAAGTTATAGAACTCGTTCACCAGCCAGCATTGAACTTTTTTTTTTCACACAACATCTCTGTTTAGCTCTCTGCCAGGATTCTTCCTTCTTTTTGCTCACTGTATGGTGCACAATTACAATTCTGCTAGCTACCATGTTATGAGAGATCACTCTTGTGGCATGTACATATAATAAAGGTTTTTGCCTTATTCACTTTTCTTCTTCCCTGCCTTTTGATCTTTACCTAGTATCATCCAGGAGGAAGAAAATTAGAACCTTGCCCCCCTAAATAAGAATTTTGCTTCACCAAATGAATTTTTTCCATTCAGTCTCCAAATTTCTAGCACTGCAGAAAGTGAGACACTGAAAACCAATCATACCTAGAATTTTTCTTCTTGCTGTGTTCTCATTCCCTTAATAGCTGCCCCTTCTTCTCTAAAGGCATTAACTGTATTTCTAAATGCTCATTTCAAATTTTAAGTTACTGGAATGCTAGAATTTTGGGAACCAAAGGAAAATTTCATTTTGGGAGGCAGTGTCCTCCTCATTTTGCCCCCTCCCCCCGGTAGCTACAACCCTGCACAACACACCTAGACAAACACACATGCACATCCACACATTATTTACACATGAAATTCAGTTTATCTAATTGTTGCCTTTGTTGTTGTTTTGTGCCTCCAAGCAATTTTTTTTTTTACTTATGGCAACCCTAAGGTGAACCCTGTCATAAGGTTTTCTTAGCAAGTTTCTTCAGAGCGTGTTTGCCATTGCCATTGCCATCCTCTCAGGCAGAGAGTTTGTGATTTACCCAAGATCACTCGGGATTTTTTTATGTACAAGCAGGGATTTGAATCCTGGTTTCCAGGGTTGTAGTCCAATTCCTTTCTATATATTCCCTTTTTTTCCTCAGAGTTTGAGTCCTCCCTGTTGCCTATGCTATTACACACACACAGCTGTCTTTCTTGGAGATTACAGTATAGTTAATTTCCAGCATTTGGGAAACACAACAAAGTGCAGGAACTTTGAAAAGTAGGCTGCAAAGTAATTTTCACTTGCTGAAGTAAACTTTGTCTGGTATTTCCTTCTGCCTTTTTCTTTCCATGCCCAATCCGACCTCATTTCCCTGCAGAGCTCAGCAGGAGCAGTATCTTGTAGGAAGGGAATGACTGTGTGTATTTTGCGGTTGGAGCTCTCAGTACCTGGTGCTCTCACTTTTAATGATTTTCTATTCTCATGAAACCTGAGAGAAGGAAGGAGACCAGACTTTCAAAAATATCAGTTAGAAGTTGTAAATTTTGAAATAGTGGCTGTCATTCTATATTTGTTGCTGTTGTTATTGTGTACCTTCAAGTTTTTTTCAACTTATGGTGACCCTAAGGCAAACCTACCATGGTGTTTTCTTGGCAGGATTTGAGAGGACTTTGCCATTGCCTTCTCCTGAAGCTGAGAGAGTGTGACTTGCTCATAGTCATCCAGTGGGTTTCATGGCTGAGCTGGGAATCAAATCCTGGTCTGCAGAGTTGTAATCTAACACTCAGACCACCACACCACACTGGTTTTCTCATTTTATATTGCTGTAATGGATTTATAACCCAAACATTATTTCTGCAGTGTAGATACAGCCTCAGGGATACTGTGCAATTAAAGAGAAGTGAGGCCATGTCTCTTAACCCATGACTAGGAAGTAATCCATTACATGTAATGCTACCTACAACAGGTTACCTCTTAGGGTAATAACAGGGCTTACTACTGTTGTATTTTTTTATTAAAAAAATGAAGTAACAGTATAGTGAGAAATGGTGCCGTAACATCTTATTCATGTTAATCTTGGGGAGATGTGGGAGCATTTTTATATTTTTAAGTATATTGCATTGAAATATGTTTTTAAAATAACTAAAAAGTTTCATGCTAGCAATGTGTTAGTAATATATTGCTCTGATAAAAATAGATAGTGTCAATGAGTAACACCAAAGAGTCGATTTCAAAAAGCAAGGAACACCCAGCAATGAATTACTTTTAGAAAGAAAGGGGGGGGGAGGAAGGAAGGAAGGAAGGAAGGAAGGAAGGTGTTTCAAACTTTGGCCAAACCATTAGTTATGCTTTTTGTGCCTGATATTCCCATGTTAGTTTTCATACAGAAGTTAGGCCCAGATCTATGAGTATAAATGGATAATCTAATGGATGACACAATGGCTGGCCTATGAAACCTGTGAAATCTGAGAAATGGATTCAAGATATGTTTATGAAACATAAGCCCTTCCAAAGTCCATGTGCTATCTGAGGCAGAATATCAAGTGTTCCCACCACTGCCTACCTTGGCCATTGTGCATAATCCGCAAAATCTGTGGTGCTATCTTGGTCCTTGAAACAGGAAATCTCATAAGCACCTGTACTGACCACCTCTGTCACCTTAAACCAGCAAGCTGGTGGGCACATGGATGTACACAGATAGCACCCTAAATGTATCCCATTCACCCATTCAAAGAAACAGACTGTCTAAACTCAGCCTACCACCACAATTCCCAGTGGCCTCATTAGGGTTGGCATCACCCACTGTCATGGTGTCATCCGCCTCACCACTGACCTCCTCCCATGCCATACCATATAGAATCTTTAGTTATGTCTTTTGTACTTATGTTACTCATAATTTATAATTTCTGTTGTAATAGTTTACTGGCACATTTACCTTTCTGTTCTCTTAATCCTCTGGTTTAATCCATAATAGGGTCATTCAGTTTGTTTTAAGCCTTTCAGAATATTCATGTCTCAGCTCCTCATAGATGCCTCTGCTGGCTACCAATTTGAGCTAAGGTTCATTATAAATTTTTGGTCTAGGCATTTAGAGTTTTGTTCTCTAACCTCTCCCAGTACTTGGCAGCTCAACTAGCATGGCATGTACTATCTAAGAATCTGCAAACTACAGATAAGGGATTATTGGCAGCTCCACCAGTGCATATGACTCTGGCTGTTTCTACACTGCAGAAATAATCCAGTTTGACACCACTTTAACTGTCATGGTTCAGTGCTATGTAATTCTGAAAATTTTAGTTTTGTGAGCTAGTTAGCCTTCTTTGTCATCTCTGCTGTCACAGCAAACTACATATCCCAGAGTCCCGCAGCACTGAGCCATGGCAGTTAAAGTGGTGTCAAATTAGATTATTTCTGCAGTGCAGATGCTATGTCTGACAAGTCTGCAAGCCTTTCATGATCTGGCTGTTCATTTTATCTTTGGCTGGAGGAAGATTTTTGCCCATTTTTGCAAAGGGCTCAAGACCAGTGTGGCTAAGGCTGCCAAGATGAGTAACAATTGGTGGGATGGTGAATTTTATTTTAAGTATATTATAGTGATTGTTTTATTATTTTATCTTTGATTATATGTATTAAATATTGTGAAAGGGGCATTACAAATACACACTTGTTTATTATAATAAATAACAACAAATAACAATAACAATAATTAAAGTTTATACTTTCAAACTGTAATAAATAAGAAGGCAAGAAACTCTTGATTTGAACAGTGTATTGTAATTCATTTCTTTTTTAATCAAATACTGCAACCAAACCAAATGGAAGTGGCTTTTGCCATCATGCATTGCTTGTGAGTTTGCCTGGACATCTGGCAGGCCATTTGTGGAAGTAGAAGCTTGGACTGCATGGACTTTTGCTTAGATTTCACAAAGCAATATTTATTTTTTGAGATACAGTATGGGAGGGGGGAGAGCACTTTTCTGTTCCAGATTCTAATCTTGGCAATATGTGAGACAACAGGCCAAGGGATCTGCTACAGTTTGGAATGTACTTTCCATAAAAGTGACCTGATGTTAAAGACAGCAATTGTGGCATTTTATTAATTAGCTGGCAAAGGGCAAGAAGTACAGAAGGTCCTGAAAGTCTTGTCAACCTGAGTTGAAAACAGAGTTACTATGAATATGCCCACAGCTAAATGCATAGTGTGAATGGCACAGATATTATAAAATAAATTTAATAATAATAATAATAATAATAATAATAATATAAATTCTGAATCCAGACTGACTCTTACTATTTGCCTCCTCTCCTTTGGTCAAGTTGTACCCACTTTTATTTCTAGGAAACATCATGGATAGCTATCTCTTTATTTATCACTTTTTGAAATAAGGTTTTGAAACAGAGGGGGGGAGGGAACACAACTACCCTAGAGATTGAGTCAGGAGATTTCTTGGTGACATTATGGTTGCTGTCCAATTGCCATGTTAATAACCAAGACTTGCTACAAAATGCAGACTCAAACTTATAAGCCAAGCTTGAACCTGGAAGGGAAAGGCATATATGAGAATGATTCTCTTTGAGAATGATTCACATTGTATCAGTCCTAAGGAATGCTGGGATTTGTAGTTTGGTGAGTTTCTTAAAATCTACTAAGGTACTTTGAGAAGAGAGGGAAATGCAGTGCAGGAGTATGGCCTACAGCAGTCCTACTCGATATGGTGGTCTCTGGACTGGTATCCTGAACATTTGGTTAATAATCCCCATTTTCTAGGAAAGGGGGGAAAACCAGTTATAGTCATGGGCATAAATGCACAATGAAGCAGGGACACTGCTCACATCAAATAGCCTGAAATGCGCTGGACTAGACTCTCAAGCAGACAATTGAAAGTAATAAATCACCAGAAAACACAATAGTTACTTGTGTTTTTGACAGTGCAGGACTGCTAAACTGGTACAATGCAAATTCTTTCTAAGTTATCCATTGACAATGGGACTTATTAGCTAAAATCAACTTGATAAGTTCTTGCCCTCAGATACCTTTTGATGAATTCAAGTAGCTCTTCCAAAAAAAAAAAAAAAAAAGAACAGATTGCTGAGAGGTACCCTGCATCAGTAGATAACTAGAACATTAATATTAATAGCTTGCCGCTTAATTCTGGCATAAGGGTTTTTTTAAAAAAACCTACAATACTACAAGATAAATACAAGATCTGCTTAATAGTCATGAAAATGTGATGCCTTGGGTCTGTCATATTTCTCATCAAGAGATACTTGAAGCTGCATGGGAGTCTGCTGGTATTAGTTAGCTTAACAGTGCACTCTTCTGAGATTCGCATTAGGTGGAGTGTGTTTGCCTTAACTTTGCATTAATTAATAAAAGACTGGTTGGTAAATGTACTTCAGAAGGATTTACATTAGGCAGTACCTGACTGTGACAGCAAATTTCACATGTAAAGACTTTCCTAGCAAAGTTTAGCATTTCACTTTAGAAACAGTATTTTTAAAGACATGAGACACAGCCTTCTGAGAAGTTCTCCTGCATAAATCCAAATGAGGCAGGAGCTGTGCAGGACCTGTGCAGGAGCTTTACTGCACCAAGTTTTTACAGGCAAGACATATAGGTTGCCAAGTTTCCAGCCTTGGAAGAGACCAAAAAAGTACAAAGTGTTAACGTATGAGTATAGACATAAGATATAATATAGGAAGCTACTATAGATGTATTTGAGTATGAAAGTGTATCAGTGAGAATTTGGCAGCAGCTTACATCTGGTGAAACATCTATTCAAATGTTAGGCTTGAGAATAATCTCACACTGTGGATGTGAGCAAGTCTGACTTGTAATAACAAATATGCTCAATTGTAACTAAGAAAACAGAATGTCCAGAGGATTTGATCAAGGATAACATCATGGCAAGTCCAGATGGATGGAAGCCAAAGACTTCTAGTGGACCACAGACAGGATCATCAGTAAAGATATTTGTTCTGTTTGGATTTTGTAAGTGTGGGAACTATTTGTTCCTTTATTTTGATTTACATTTATTGGATACCTGATAACCTGGGTGATGCTTAAGAGAGAGTAAAAGGATCCAAGATAGAGCCGCAGCTCAGACTGTCTTTGGGCATCTCTCCATTGACAAAGTCTGCAGCTGGGTTGTTCCTGATAGACTGATAGCCTTCCCAAAGATACTGGTAAAGTTAAACCATGCTGGCAAGAGGAAAATAGTATTGGTAAGAAACATCTAGGCTATCTAGGATGTATGCCCTATATCTAGGATCTACACACATGATAGATGGTCATTAGGATGTTTTTGGCTGTAACAAATGCTGTTAAGATTTAATTGCTCTAGGAGATTAATCCTTAAATGCCTGT
This sequence comes from Urosaurus nigricauda, assembly GCA_034509955.1. NCBI lineage: Eukaryota > Metazoa > Chordata > Lepidosauria > Squamata > Phrynosomatidae > Urosaurus > Urosaurus nigricauda. The sequence goes on from JAOEGL010000003.1 coordinate 45,602,722, forward strand.
GTGTTCACAGATGCTTGTTTAGAGATATATAGTGCCTCAGCAGATGAGATTGTATTCTTTGATACAAAGATTGTTATGGATATGATACAAAGGACAAAAAAATCTGTACATGTGAATGCCTTTATGAAATGTCTTTATACTACCTTAACAGAACCTATGGAAAGTATGAAAGGACGACGATGACGATGATGAATATATGGCTGAATAACACTGTTTAAGAAGGTAATTTATATATAAGTCTGTTAAATATTACAAAGCCTGTTAAAGAGATAAAGAGAGAGAAAGATTCTATCCTGATCTGTGACATGTCTTGACATGTCTATGTTTTTCTCTCTAAGGAAGAGTTTTTATAGCTATGAATAAATATAATAAAAATCCTAAAAGATTACCCAAAAAGCCTGCTCATTTCCCATATAAATATCCTGAGATTCTAATACTGAAGAATGTTTAAGTCGTCTAGACAAAGGTCGTCAGCCAGGGCAACCATGTCAGCTTGAGTTCCTTTTTGCCCTTTTTTTATATTAATCCAATTTCTTTCTCTACCCTACTTACCATTAGAACTGAGCTAATTTGAAAACCCCATTAAATGTAGTTTTCCTTTCTCTTATTCCATGAGCTCTTTATAATTCCAGCAGCATTTTTTGAACTTTTTACTTCTGGTTCACTTATTTTCAGACTTCTGTTTTAGCCTCATTTATCATGATGTCTTGGTGTTGTTGACTGTTTCCATTCTGCTTTAGTTCTTTGTCCCCCCCCCCTTCTTCTCTAAAATAACATATGTATGCATATTACTTAAGAGTAAATCCCCCTGAAATTATTGGTGCTTACTTCCAAGCTGGCTTTCAAAGAAGCAGGCTGCAAGAAGCTGCAAGTCTTATTGCTCTCTAATGAGCTGCTTTCATCCTTTGGACAACTTCTTTCCTCCTGTTGATTTGCTGCACTACTTATCATTTATTCATGGCTAATGAATTATCACTAGGCAATATATTTTCTGTAGCTTCCTGGAAGAAGAAGGAGAATCTACCTTTTCTGTACCTTTGCACAGACAATCTTTCAAAGCCATCACAATTTATTCCAACAGGAGATATACATGAACCTGAATTTAATGAAACCATGAAAGCTGCAGTTCTGTTTTCTTCCTCTTTGTACATCTATCAAAATTCCCCTTCATTTCCCTCTCTTCCTCCCTCCTTCCCTCTCTCTTTATTTATTGAATTATTTCTTTGATATGCATTTGCTTCCTTCTCATAGAGAAACTACTTTGTCACACCAAAAAGAAACTGCACACTTAGATTTTGGGGAGTGTTTGCAGTAGTTAGTTACTTAGTGCCACCTACCTGACAATAAGAAATGTTTTCTTACTGCTCTTCTTTCTCCTAGTATTTGCTTGCTGATATATTAAACATCTACAGGCATATTTACTAAATTTAGTTGATTGATTATATATCCTGACTGTCCTAAAAAGTATGTGATAGCTTTTAAAAATGATTAGAAAGCACTGAGGCCTGTATTTAGATTCTCTATTCATTGCAGTTGATGACCTTGGGTCAGTCAGTGTCTATCTCTACCTTCTTGCCTACGTCACAGGAGAAATGGAGCAGTAATGTACATTGTTGTGAGCTCTTTAGAAGAACAGAGGAATGTGAGTATAATAATAATAATAATAATAATAATTTTATAGGGTCCTTAATGATTTCATTGCCTCAATTCTGAAATGTCAGATCTGGTCACAGTAACATATACAGTAGTCCCCCGGGTTACGAAGCCCCCAGGGAACGAAATCCCTGGGACCCGAAACCCCCGGGACCACAAAACAGCCCCCGAGATCTGGAAAAAAACCCGGGATCCGAAGATGAAAAACCGTACGGCCCCTTTAAATTTGCCGTGCGGTCCATCTCCTAAAGCGGTCCCCCGGGAAACGAAGATTTCCAGGTTACGAAAGGTAATCCGGAACGGATTACCTTCGTAACCCGGGGGACCACTGTACCTTGATTACATCCTGCTGGGATTACTGAACTGCACTCTATCTGAGACTGTCTTTGGAAACTGCTAAACTAGAGCTCTAAACTAAGCTCTTAAACTAGAGGTTACATAAGGATCATGAATATGTGTAACAGTCACAAGTGTGTAACTCTAGGTTACGCATTCTTCCATAGAGGAGTCAAGCAATGATTAAAACTAACTATAAATATAAAGAAATGGACTAGGACAAGCAATGAACACTAGTTGACTAATGGACAGTGAATGGATAGAGATGAAAACTTCATCAGAACCTTTCCTCTTCTATTCTGGTACCAGCTCCAAACAGTGGCAGCTGATGATTTCTATATCAGTGGAACAATGAATCCAGTGAATCAAAGGTGGTGAATCCTATCCCCAAAGTATGTTTAGCACCTTGGATAGTTCCTTTAAGGTTTGTACTAAATGCAGAGCAGATTCACTGTGCTGACTGACATGCAACTCACCAGCCACAACTACCTAGTGCTACAAAACATGTTTACCATGGTTTGGGTTTGTGAAAACATAAAAACAAAAACAAAAACAACTTCATTTATATACCGCTTCATACCGCCTAAGCAGTGTCTAAGCAGTTTACAACTGTAAGCTACTTGCCCCCAACAATCTGGGTACTCATTTTAGTGACCTTGAAAGGATGCAAGCCTGAGTTGAGCTTGAGCCCTTTTGCTGGTATTGAACTCACCACGTTATGGTTCTGAGTGAGTGGCTGCAGTACAGGCATTTCACCGCTGCACCACCAGGGCTCCTAAATAAAGCCAAACATGAGGAACAGAAATGTTTGTTCCCTTCATTCTGTGGCTGCATGTGGCTTTTATTCATTTTTGTTCATAGCACTCCCTTTGCCAAAATAATTTTTAAATTTCACAGTCTGTAAACAAGATTGCAAATGGACTGCTAGTGTCACAACAACAAAAGAATGGGAAAGTTACTTTCTTGGGTTGCAAGCCCTGGAATTCTACAGCTGGCATGTACTTAGATCTGCTTCACTTGTGGAATTCTCCCATTGACTTTAGAGCTTTTTATATGATTGATCCAGGTAGTCTTTCCATCACTTTCTCCTGCCCTCACCTCTTTTGTCATGAGAGAGAGAAACTTTTGCCCATCATCCACAGTACACCTAACTAGAACTCACAACTGTTAAACTATTTCATCTCTGCCTAGCAGGAAAAGGCTGGATTTTACCAGTTCACTGATAAAATAATTTTATACTGATTAGTCTTGCCTAAGGAAGAATGTTTATATGCAAAACATATTGGTAGTTGTGGAAATCAGTTTGTAAATAAACTTCTCTTGTGCCTCTTGGCTTTGTCTTCCCTTCATTCTGATAGAAACTGAGTTAGACATCAAAGAAAGGAGATTCATCAAATAAATAAAAGAAGAAGCATATGTATAAGTGCATGCTGACTGAATTCATAAAAGTCAGAGCTCAAAGCTCTGAAATCCAGACAAAATCCCATCTGGTAGGAATGGTAATTGATTTAACGATGAGGGAGAAACATACAAAGCATCACATGCAGAATACAATACTTGCACAGAAGCAACTTTATACACTAGAGAGCTGTTGCTTGCTCAAGACAATGGATTGGCTCCCCACGGAGTAATGGAGTTGCTTTGTGCTGCCCTGACAACCTAATCGGAGCACAAAATAGAGGAAAAATTACTCTGCTGAAATGTTTCCATGGCAAAAGTTGGTTTTCAAAGAGCTAATGCAGCAGTTCTTATGCTGCAGCTTCTTTCAGACAAGAAATTTGGACAGAGGGTTGAAAACTGATGTAGTTAGAGATTTCTGTACTGTCTCAGTACTTTCAATATCTTACATCATGTGATTTGGCTTGCAGCACAGCCAAAACCAAGAAAGAGCAAATATGAGCTGTATGGCACTTTAGCAAACAATTCTCTCTGGGCTACTTCATATGTAACAAAGAAGATTTCAAGATTGATTTAAGGACTTTAACGGCAAGAGCCATAGCAGAAAATAAATCTGTGTTGTACAGAGTGCACAGCATTAAATAATGAGGGCCTAACATAATAAAAAAAAATTAAAGTATAATGAAGCAAAACACAACAGGCAACTTGCATCAAAGTGCATCAGAGAGCATGGGTAAACTTTTAGTTGAACATATGACCTGTGATGCCCCTGGTTCAAATCATATCTCAATAGTTTGTTCATAAGAAAGGTCCACTAAACATTTCAGAGATGAGGAAGGTGATGAAAGTCTGATGGATGCTTCATAGTGCCCATTGGCCAAAAGAAATGATGGAGGAAACGACAGGTAACCAGACATAGTCAATCCTTGGGGCAAAACTGGTCACAGTCTCTCTGCTTTTTCACACTAGGGGGCAAACAGAATTTAAACAAGAATTAAACAAGAGTTAAACAGGAAATGTTCTGTGATAAACATAGAGCATTTCCTGTTTAACTCTCGTTTAACTCTTGTTTAAATCCTGTTTGCCCCCTAGTGTGAAAAAGCAGTCTGTTGGGTACAGATTATGTAGCTTCTGTACTGTCCAGCACTAGTCAGTTTTCCACATCAGCCTATATGTTTGGTGAGGACAAATAATTAATAATAATAATAATAATAATAATAATAATTTTATTTATTTATAGCCTGCTCCTCTGACATCAATCGGAGCGGGTTACAGCAATTAAAAAATATCAAGATAAAACAATTACAATGGTCCAACATCCCACCTCCCACCCCTTAAAATTAAATTAAATCAGCATTAAGTTAAAATCAGGAAAAACACATACAACATAAAACATAAAAACAGCTAGTCGTACTATGGACACTGTAGATGTAAACTTGTAAAAAAAATGCTGAGAACTGGAGAACATGAGATGTTCTTCTCAGGAATTCCTTTTACAGGAGGCTACCGTAGGTTGGCTCCCTCTCTGTTCTTCTATTGGCAGCCAAATCTGAGTCTGTCTCAATATGGCTTCCTCAAATGGCCACACGCTCTTTTTGTGCCCCACTTTGGGATAAAAGTAGGATAAAACTAAAATAAATAAATAAAAATAGTTTTGTACATTTTGGTTTTGTACATTTAAAAGGTACTAAGGCATTATTACTGGTAGCAAGGATTTAAAGTGAAAATATGCTGATATTTTTGGTCCTTCCCTTTGGCCTAAATATCCATTGGAATGTGGCCCCTGCCCACATATGCAAAAGGTAAAGAATTCTGACTCATAAAAGCACTGTCCACTTCTGTAAAAAAATTCAGAATATATAGACTGAAGATTAAAGTAATATGTTCTATGTATAGATTTTGGGGGGATATACAAGAAACACAGAACAGAGGCCAGAGAGTTTCCCTCCCCCAATTCCAAAATGAGTTATGGCTTATTTGTAGCCATCTGTTTTCTCATACCACTGTCTTGATGGAGGTTTGCTTGGGAGGTTTGTATACTGATATAGAAAATTGATGAACCCTGGAAAATCGTAGAGCAGATTCATTAGTGATCACTGTAGTTGATGGCTCCTTGCGGCAAAATACACAGATGAAATAATACACATCTTCTGCTGACATTTGCTAGCTAATGCAATATCCATGAAATTACAACTGAAATCTGCCAGGACTGTCAATTTATCCTTACTCTTCCTATGAAGACTGGCTATAAAATGCTCTTTACTCTCACTCTGTATAGAGCAGTTCAGATAATATTTTTAAAGCTAGTTCATGCACATTTGGTATCCAGAAACTGACAAATATATGCATGGCTGAATAAGACCACAAGTCCATAGATACACACAGTGATTCTTCTACCCACTTTTGAAGGTAAAAAGATTACATGTTACAAAAAGACAGTGTGCCATATACATACTGTGTGTGAGGTAGCATAGCAATGTTATGATATGTCTATTAGTCTACTTTGCAAATGTCACTTGCCAAATTATAAATATGTTATGCATTGTTTTCCTAGCAAGAGGAGCTATAATTTGGGTTATCCTCCTTCAAAACCTTTGAAACACATATCTCAAGTTAAAATACATATCTCACCTTTTTATACAAGTAGATCTTTTATAATTATATGTCACTTAAAATAGCCTATAAAGCAATATATTAAGGTGACCTCATTAGTGTTAAAAATTTCCTAAACTTTTGCATGGTCTCTCACCTTTGGAGAATAAATATTAACAATTATTTATTTCATTTAACAATTATTTATTTCATTTATATATAGGATTTATAGCTTGCCTTTCTCCCAAAATGGGATTCAAAATGAAGAATATGTAGAATGGAAATAACAGGTAGCAAAGTAATACTGATCCACAACAAATGTAAAATCAGCTCTGTAATTGCAGGATATAATATGAGAGGGGCAGGGTATAAATCCAATAAATAAATAAATAAATAAATAAATAAATCAGCCTGTTATTGACAGCTAAAGGCAAACTCAAGGCAATTTTACATTTCTTGGAAATGAATCTAGAGATGAAATTAGTCTGGAAATGAAATAGAAGTAAGATGTCCACATTCTCTGCTCCTTACCTTGCCTACCTCGAGGACCTGACTCATGGCAACCCTGTGTATGAGACATATTCAAGCCCCCGCTATCCTCTACTGCTCTACTTAGGTCTTGTAGATTCAGGCCTCCCTAATTGAGTCCATCCATCTGGCCCACAGTCTTCCTCTCTTTCTACTGCCTTCCGCTTTTCCTAGCATTAATGTCTTTTCTAATGAGTCATGCCTTCTCATGATGTGGCCAAAGTAAGACAACCTTAATTTAGTCATCCTAGCTTCCAGGGCGAGTTTGGGCTTGTTTGTTTTCTTGGCCATCCATGGTATCCTCGGTACTTTTCTCCAGTACTACATCTCAAATAAGTTAATTTTCTTTCTACCTGGTTTCTTCATTTTGCTGTATAGGTGTAGCCATTTCACATACTCAGAAAGATGGGAACTTCTTAAAGAAATATTGAAGGCAGAATCACAATTCATTCCAAAGAGAAAGAAAAGTCTGGGACTTCTTTTTTTTAAAAAAAAAAAAAAAAAACAGTTGGCTGCATAAGCAGCTTTTGGATGAGCTGAGATTTAAACAGGACATTTATAAGAAATAACAATTCAGCAAGGATATATATAAATGAGTACCCAATATCTGTAGTGTCAAGAGGGCTAGAATTCAGAATAAGCTTGGAATAAGTTGGGTCTTACCTATGTTCAAAACAACAAGAAGGACAAGTAAATCGTAGGTCCACTACAGAGCAATGGGGAAATGTTAATAAATGGCAAAGAGAAGGCATTAAGCATTCAACACCAATTTTTTCACTCTTCTCACAAAAAGGAGACAGCCCAATTTTGTGGAAACAGAATAAATGATCCAGAGTGGGGGCTGAATCACAAAACAGATAAAGAGGTAGTATAGGAACACTTGGCAATGTTGAATGACCTCAAGTATCCTGGCTGGATGAACTAGATCCAAGAGTGATAAAAGACCTTGGAGATGTAATCTTAGAGCTTCTGACTATAGTCTTTAAGAAATTTTGTAGAACAGGTGAAGTCCCTGCAGACTGGTGGGTGGTAAACATTGTTCCAATTTTCAAAAGGGCCAAGCTAACAAAATGAATTTCATTCAAAATGAATTAGGCCCAGGCTAACAAAATAAATTTCAACAATAAATGTAAGGTTTGTCCTAAATACCTTCAAGATCCCATCTGATCTTGGAAGCTAAATAGGATCAGATGTGGTTAGTACTTGGATGTGAGACTAGCAGTGAATACCAAGAGCTGTAGGCTATTTCAGAGGAAGGATCTAGCAAAACCACCTCTGAAGATTCCTTGCCTAAGAAAACCCTACTAAAAAAATAGGGTCACCATAAGTCAGTAAGAGGCCTGAAGGCACATACACATGCAAATGTAAGGTTCTGAATTTAGGCAAGAAAAATCAAATACAAAACATAACATGGGCAACACTGGCTTTACAGTAGTGCATTTGAAAATGATCTTTGGGTAAACCAAAAACTAAACCAAAAAAAAAAAAGATGTAATTGTCCAGGAAAGCAGCCAGCAGTCGATAGCAACAGCTTTAATTACCAGATGCACATAATGTGTTGGAAGCAAGACACAGAGATTGAGACAAATCAAATCCAAAGTGTATAAAGCAAGGTCCTTAGAACATACCAAAGAGTTCAGAAGTCCAAAGAGCTGAGGCCGTCAGTCAATCCAATGGTCAAGTTTCCAATGAGCAGAAAGGTCAGGCAAAGGTCCAAAGATTCAATCTGACGAAACAGGCAAACAAGGAATCCACACTGAGAGTGCTTTCCACCAAGAATGTGAGTTAACTTCTGACAAAGGTTCTGGCTTTCTTCCCAGGCTTTTATCTCCAGCACTTCCCAGTGCAGCTGCTTCCTGATTACTTGGCATTTCTTATAAAGCCTCCTAGAATGATGTATGAAGGCACAGGTAAGTTGGTCTCTTCCTCACTAGCCAAGTTAGCAAGAGACTCTGCTGCCTGGGTGCCAAACTCCTGACTGTCCTCTATGGCATCAGCATCATAACCACCTCATCACTGTTCAGTTTAGAAGTGTGGTATTGTGTAATGGTAATATTCCCAGGAGGTAAGTGTTCTCATAGCTATGCCATCAGGACCATTACAGAAGCAGAGTCACAGGGCACTGATAAGCTGGAACATAGGGCAGAGAAAGGCCGCAAACAGACCGGCACTTTATGTTGGGGTCAAAACTAGGGCTAGGTAGGGCTGCCTGTGTGCCATCATGGTGTGCCCCCATTTACACAGGGCACGCCATGATGATGCATGAGTGTCAGAGCACCCAAATGACACTCCACAGAAGGGACATCATCATAGCACACAAGCGCACCTGTGATGCCCCTTCAAAGAATTTGCCTAGAGCAGCTTCTTTTCAGGAAGTGGGTCGGTGCTGCAGCATGAGGCTGCTGCAGCACCGACCAGGGGCAAAGACAGGTGGCTTTTAGATGTCCATCTCTATACCCCCAAAATCATGATTACCTTTAGCTTTATCAGAAAAATGTGCCCACTTTTCATATTGCCTTGTTGAATGATGGGAGCATCCACTGGATAAGACGACATTCTGTGTGGTGCCCTGTTATGGAGAAAAATTCTGTTGTGCAATAGGACATCTTGTGTGGTGCTGTGTGGTGCAATATCATAATTCTCTAACATAGTTGTATATGTTGTCAGCAACATGGCTCCATCATCCTAAAGTTATACATTGTAGTCCATAATGATGTTACGAACCAGCAGTGGTAAGCTGATGTACAGCTTATGTTTAAAATGTCTGGTAGACCTTACCCTTATCTCATTACCAGAAAATTTTACATTCTTGTTCTGCCTTTCAGAAAAAACCAACAACTGAGAATGGATGCAGAGGAACACTATCATTGGAATCCTGTTGGTAATATAGACATTTGTAACCTTACACACTCAATGGAGATCTCAGCAGTGGAAAGCTGCTGATTTTTCTTGGCTGTAGAAATATAGCCAGCTGGTTCCCAGGTACCCTGTACCTTCCCTGGCCACTAAATGTACAAGAGAGTGTATCCCTGTCCTTTTAAATAGCCTTAAAAACTTCACAAGCAATAGCCAAAGTGCTAGCATACCTTACATTCCTCTCATTGAAATATGGGGTTTCATATTATTATATGTTGCTGGGGACCTCAAGTCTCCCCACCTTTTTGGGTAACACAGGGGGACTCTGCAGGCCAAATGTTACACTCCACCAAGCAGTACACAGGTTCTTGGACAGCATATTTTGATGGATTACAGGTAAATTTTATTCATTGTTAGAGCTTTAGGCAGCAGCTGGTCATTTGTTATTAGAATTAGTGCGGCCCTAGTGAGACAATAAATTTTGTTAAAACCTAACAATTTCTCACACAGCAGAAGTATCACTGAAAATTTGAAGCTAATGCCTTGAGAAATTCAAATTTTTATGGCTAGTCAAAGATTTATTAATCCCCATACTGGTGAGCTGGAAGGAATCCTTCTACAATTAGCTAGACACATGGCCAAGAAGTAATGGTCACCAGATATAAGGCAGGATATGGACTTGTTACTTCTCCCTATGTAAACCTCATCTACCAATAGATAAATCACCTCTGCTGAACATCAGATTAACCAAGGAGGCTTTGCTACATTGTCATCCCTGAGCCTGATAACTCCAAGGGCAGACAGTCTGAAGCTGGATATTACAGAATGTTTTATTGACTGGGATTTCTTGTCTATTTTCCACATATTTTTCAAAGCTCCTCTTCTTTTCCTCATTTGTACAACATATGCCAGGCAAACTCTCCATTACAAGTCTAAAACTAACTTCCACTCTGCTTCCTCCCTCCCTTGGAAGGAAGAGCAATGGAAAGAAAGATGGTGAGAGAGAGAAGAGCAACTGCTAGTCTCTAAGAATCTTCCTTATGAGAACACTAAAAGGGCCCTATTGGATTAGTGTGGCAACTATACAGTGACAGCTGGCGTTTCCATGTCAGTGTGGCAGTGAATCTATTCCAGGATTTTGTTTGAACTTTAAGAAACTATTCAAAGTGATAGGCCCAATGATAACAATTGATTTAGCAACTTTGAATAGCTCCTTTAAAGTCTGAACTAAAACCCAGAGTCAATTTATTACTCTTCTGACATAGATGCTTCCAATCACCATTGGAGCAATTGAGTTGAATCTGCTGCCCAGCAGGAAATAAACTGATACCAAACAAGTGGGGAGGCAATAAATAGAATTTTCTAAATTCATTTTTGATTTAAATAGTAGCAGTTTTTCATAACTGAAAATTTTGGTATACCTTGCTAAATTTTCAGTAATCAAACCTGCCACAGGATGTTAAATTTAATAGCTGTAGTGGCCTGCAGAGAGCTTGGAATGTTCTTTTTAAAAAGTAGCTTGTTGCTCTTCATCATTGTAGTGTTGGAATAGTAATACATTGATATTACTCATTGCTATAATAAAATTGGCTAGTCACTTTACTTGTTGTCTTCATTTTAAAAAATTGATAAGAATATAGTACAGAAAGATTCCTGCCAAATGCCTCTAAAAATATTTTAAAATGTCCTCTAGAAGTAACTTAAAAATGTAATTTCACCAATAAAGTAATTGTGTTTATTGCATTGTCTTTGAAACAAAACTTTGTTACACACTCATACCCATTTTTAATGAGTCATATTGCTTTCAAGCAGTTGCTTCCATGCTTTGGGCATGCACTATACTGTACAAGCTAAATAAAATTAAATACCCAAAATACATACTCCAGCAGAATTTCTTAGCTCCTTACCCCAAATAAATTTTCTGGGTACAACTCTGGTGGCAATACCATTTACAGACTTTGGCAGAGAAAGATGACCCTGTAGTTTCTAGCAGTTTCTTCATGTTCTTTCTGAAGTATTGTTTTGACAGTTTCAGTTGCTGAGTAACAAAGGGAAGAACAAATTCCTGAAACAGACAAAGATACAACCACTGATTTTATACCTACATTCAGGCATCTCTTTCAGAGGTCCAAATAAAACTAGCTGTACATAGAATCATAGAATCATAGAGTTGGAAGAGACCACAAGGGCTATCCAGTCCAACCCCCTGCCAGATGGCCACCCAGCCTCTGCTTAAAGACCTCCAAGGAAGGAGACTCCACTACACTCTGAGGAAGTGTGTTCCACCGTTGAACAGCCCTTACTGTCAGGAAGTTCCTTCTAATTTTGAGGTATAATCTCTTTTCCTGTAGCTTGCATCCATTGTTCCGCGTTCTAGTCTCTGCAGCAGCAGAAAACAAGCTTGCTCCCTCCTCAATATGACATCCCTTCAAATATTTGAACAGGGCTATCATATCACCTCAAGGACTTGTTTGTCATCAGGTTTTGTAATATAGTGCATGGTATTTTTTGCCAACAATGCATTTCTGCCTTTATATAGGTCAATCAGGTGACTCTCAATGGAAAGAATAGATGCATATAAAAATGGGCCTGGGGTTGATTCAGTTTTCTAAATTGTACAGTTGTAGATGTTGATAGAACAGAAAAATGTGGCCTCAAAGGATTGTGGCTTATTTACTTCATCATACAAAGCAATGGGTTGTGGATGCTGTCTGTGTGGTGCTTCCTCATGTTGTCTCTTGAGTAATCTAGTCCTTGTAACTTCACAAAAGTTACATTCTTGCATTCTGCTATTTTTCACTTTTACAGTTGGCCCTCTGTGTCCATGGATTTTGTATCCACGGATTCAAGCATCCATGGCTTGAAAATATTCAAAATAAATAAAATAAATTCTAAAAAGCAAACCTTGATTTTTCCATTTTGTATAAGGGACACTATTTTACTATGCCATTATATCGAATGGAACTTGAGCATCCACAGATTTTGGTATCCAGAGGGGGTCCTGGAATCAAACTCAGTGGATATCAAGGGCCCACTACTTCTGAGCAGAGAGCAAAATGAGAAATTCTGGTGTGCCTTGTTCTTTCTTTTTTTTTCTTTCCTGTGCCACAACTCCTAGAATAGTCGGTACATGTGTACAAAGGGGGTCCTGCTTTAGGAACTGCCTCCGGAGCCTCAGTTACTGTAGTCAGCCCTGCTAATTGGCACCCAGAATTCTACTCCAGCACCAGCAACCCATGAAGCCTAAATCTACTCTACAGAGTCCAAGCAGCCTTGAAACAACAAGTCTTAGAATTCCTTCTGCTTGGGATACAATTGCAGGCACAGCATCATTCCAGATTAACAGAGCAAGAATAACATTTAACTGAAATTTAACTCAGCTCATTATTGTTGTTGCTGTTGTTGCTGCTGCTGTTTGCCAACACGTTTGCTTCCACCTATGGGCCCCTATGAATTATAAGCCCCCAAGAGCCCTGGTCATCAGTGTATACACATTGGGCTGTGGTTTCTATGACTGAATCAATTCATCTGTGATGTGGTCTTCCTGTTTTCCTACTGCCCTCTATTTTCCATTATAGGTTTTTCAGTCAATTGTGTCATCTTATGACATGTCGAAAGAACAATAGCCTCACTTTAGCCATCTGGTAAGAATTCAGGCCTGATTTGCTCTAGGACCCATCCATTTGCCTGTTTTTTTGCCATGGTATCCATAGACTCTTCTCCAGCACCACACTTCAAATGCTGTGATTCTCTTCCTGTCATTTTTCTTCACTGTCCAGCTTTCACAACCATACCAAGCAATCAGTAATATGATGCCATAGATGATTCTGATCTTGGTATTTAATTATACATCTTTACAGATTGTAATACAGCCTAGGTACGGAAGTACTTACAGTAGGGGCCCCTAAACCAGGTATTGGGCTGCAACCTCCAGTCCTAGAGGGGTTCACACTCTCCTCAAAGGACTGTGTTCGCAGTTTGGGGGGTGCTTCTTGACTCATCGCTTTACATAAGAGATCAAGTGAACATGACGATCAAGAGCGCTTGTTATCAGCTTTGGCTGATACGCCAGCTGTGCCCTTTCCTGGAACCAGGGGACCTTGACACTGTAGTACATGCATTGGTAACCTCAAGACTCGATTTTTGCAATGCACTTGTGCTTAGTTCGGAAACTTCAGCTAATACAGAACATGGAAGCCAGGCTAATTACGGGAACAGCAAGGAATGACCATATTACACCAATATTGAAGTCACTCCACTGGCTGCCTATTAGTTTCCAGGCACAGTACAAGGTGTTGGTTATCACCTTTAAAGCCATACATGGCTTGGGCCCAATTTATCTAAGGGATTGCCTGCTTCCATATAATCCACCCTGTACACTCAGATCCTCTGGGAGGAACCTATTGCAACCAGTGAAGACCAGATTGGTTGCAACCTCCCAGAGGACTTTGTCTGCAGTTGCTCCCACTTTATGGAATGGCCTGCTGGACGAGATCCATCAAATTACCAACCTAGATGGCTTTTAAAAAGCCATCAAGATGGAACTCTTTCAGCAGGCCTTCCCAGAATAAATCACTCAGCCAAAATTCCCCCCCCCCCCAATAGGGACATAGGACAACGACTCTGCCACTGTTATTGTTGGTAACTGTTGTAATTTTATTTAACTATGTTTTAATTGTTTATGTAAATTTTAATCATAATTTGTTTAATTCTTTTTTAACGGGGGTATTTATATATATTTTTGTATGGTTTTAAATATTGTAAGCCACTTTGATTGCTATGGGAAAAAGTGGGGTATAAATAAAAGTTTTATTATCATTATTTTTATTATTAGTAGTAGTATTGTGGGCTGCTCAAATTCATTTTCTGAATGACGTAATGGCAACACATATGACTTTCTGACTCACAACTGAAATTGTCCTTCTAAAATTATCTATTTGCTATCATCATAGTAAATTTTATTTTAATGTTAAGCATACCTCAGTAAAGACAGGCTGCATTTATGGGTAGATATGCTAAGTATGTTGTGCCCAAGTGGTGCTTCATCTTCAGATATATGAGAGTTAGGGTCATAACAGGGGAGTGTGCAAGGAATATTTATGATGAACAGGTCAAGTACAAAAAGTTAAACCTATTTCTAAACATAGTATTCATGTTAAGCATGGGTGATGCACAGTATCAAAGGAAGGCAGCAGTGAAAGAAGGGGGTAAGAATGATGAAAGAGGCAAGGCAGCAGGCAAATTGGATGAAACAATTTCCCTAGCCATAAGAAAACTGAAAATGTTACACATGGTAAATAGTTATTTTATTCTCCTTGGAAATTCTTACATTTTAAAATGAAACAAATGGTTCCAATAACAGTCAAATTGTGCTGAAAGGAAGGGAGGCATTACATTATATAAAGGTGAAATATGTGGGCACAAGAGGGGTGACATTGGTAAGGAGAGTAACTTGGAAGTGATAAAGAAAAATGAGCAGGGGAGGAGACAAAAGGGAATGAGGAGAAATGGAGCAAGAAGAGCATTATTTTGTGTAAATTAAATTTAAATAAGAAAGGATGACACTTACGCTGCTCCTGTCAGGCTGAGGTATTATATTCTTGGGGCTGATAGCAACAAGAAAAATATACTTCCCATATATGTCATAGGCTTGCCTCCTTTTGGCTACTAATAATGTTCCTGCTGTGCATTTGTCAGGAAGACAAATAAACTGTAAAAGATATTGACACATACACATATATGCACTCATAAAATGCAAGAGTCCATTAAAATGCATATCTGTAGTGATTGCACCAACGTGAGAACAGAGCTAAGAGAAATCTGGGAAGTTTAAAATGTCACAGACCTCTGAGACTTGCCTCCTGACCCATCATCACAGAGTCTGTCAATCCTCCTTTGAAACTGGGTACAGGGTAGAATGTCCTTTGCTTTTTCCTGCTGTTACTTTGCTGCTGAACAAGTTCCCTTCTGATCTAACAAGAGCAGCAGCAGATGTGTTGAAAGGCAAACTCACACCAGCTTAAGAAAAGTAAATGACCTTAGCCAGGACTTACACAAAAGTCCTTGGAGAAGTAAGACCTTTGTTCCTGGCTTTTCTCAGACAGTAAAAATCTCTGCAGCACTACATTGAGAAACTGCTAGAAGCACTACACAAACTACACACACAGGCATATATGTACCTTATAATGTGTTGCAGATGTCTCATTTTCTCAGGGCTGAAGAGTACAACCAAGCATTGAACTAGATTGGCCATGTTGGGTAAAGATTAGAGAGCTGGAGTAGGGCTGGGTAGAGATAGGTTCACATCCCTACTTGACTACAAAGCTCTTTGGGTGGCTATAGACCAGTCACCAGCTATCACCCTTACCACACAGGTTGGTGTGATGATAAAATTAGTGTTTGCAGAGGAGACATCATATAAGCCACTTTGAGCTCCTTGTAAGAAAGATGGTGGAGAAATGAAATGAAATTAATAGTAGTGATAATGATCTGAGAAATAGCCATCGGGGTACTCAGGCTGTGTGTCATACACTTGTTACCATAAGTGCTTTTAATAAGATTTTGGGGACATGTGGACTGTACTATAACCCCTGATTGACCTATGCAAGGACCCACTATCAGCCTCAAGCAAGGAGGTCACATAGGCAAGCCTGCTTGAAGGGGCAGAGTCTCTAGTAAATATAGCTTTGGGAATTCCCCGTAGGAAGTTTGGGAGTCACCAAACCAGATTTGCCACTGCTCTCCTGAGCAAGACAATAGACTTGGCCTCACACTTAATGGGCCAACCATCAGCCTAACTACTTGGCTATACAAGTCAGACTTCCCTCTGAATTGTGTCCAAACCCAATGCATTGTGTCACTCATTGCCTTTTCTTAGTTTAATAAACCTCAAGTCATCAGTGCCTTTGTCTAAGACTATCTACATAGCCTCCAGACACGTTTAGCCCTATAAGAGACCCTGAGTTTAAACTCACAGAGAGTCCAGCTCTGGCTTGCTCCCTAGTCCACACCAGTTGAAATCACTGTCAGTTTGCTCCTTGGTCCACGCCAGATCGAGATCTGACCTTGGCTCCCTCGGCCACCTTCCCAAGGTTCTGCAGCCGTGTCCCATCCTCCATCCACTTCCATCAAACTTCCTGGAGAAGACTTCTAAGGTAGTATCCCCCAGTGGTGCTCCCCTTACCTTCTCTGTCTGAAACCCTTTTCCCTCAGCTAAGAGTGTGTGTGTGTGTATGCTTCCCCCATCTTGTGTGTTTCCTAATAAATGACATATAATTATTGGAATCTAATTGGTATCAGTGCCTTATTCTCTTGGGATTGTTGGGACCCTATGGTATACAATATCGGGACCACGATTCCGGCGTAAGACTTTGTTAGGATCTTCCTCTCTGCATATTTTGAGCTAATTATAATTCCCCGAAGTAAGAGACTTCCTAACACACTGGAAGCAAGTGCATGGGCAAGTTACTATTATTTGTTTATTTGAACTACAACTCCCACTGTATATCCCACTTTACATATACAGAACCCAGAAGCACCTTTTCTTGGTTTTGATTTTCATAATTATGTTTAATTCAGCCTCTGTGGACAGACAAGCTATACATAAAATCTTCACTGTAATCCTCTCTCCCTGTGGAAAGTGTCCAGTATAGTGTTGAGGGTGCAGAAATAAAAGGAAACAAAACCATTGATTTTTCCCTAGCACTTTTATTGTTATTATGAGTTCTTTATAAGATTTATTTCTCAAATGTTGATCAAAAGATCCTCAAAGTCACATATAGCTGCCTATCTGTCTGTCTGTCTAACTGTCTATCTCTTCATCCATCTAATCATAGTTTGATCAACTGATAGACTACTCTGGATACCACTCCTGGAGTCCCTCATGCAGTATGACTGCTACTTGTTTAAATCAAAGTTCTGCTAGTAGATTGCAAGTCTCACTTAAAAAATAGTGAATTTCCCTTAGGGCTTGAAAAAACTTATGTTTGGGGTCTAAAATTTTTGCGATCACTCAGCCACTGGCCATACCAGTTTGTAGATTCTGGAAACTGTAGTCTCCAAAAGTAATTTGTCCAAATGTTAAAAAACACATATCCAAAATCTACACAATCCAGGGTCTCTTAGAGATACATCCCAATATTTATCCAAAATAGAATAGCACTATTAAAATGAATGGGACTTGTGAGACACCACTCAGATACGTCCCATTGAGTTCAATGGAATACACATAATTTCCACTCTGTTCTCCAGGACATTAATCACAGGGATGATGATGATAATGGGTGGTGAAGTAGAAACTTTAATCAGCTTTTCCTTCTCTCATGGATGGATAAGCCCCAAATATTGTTATAATATTAGTTGTCTTACCATTTATTGTTCCAGCACCCTGAACACAACAGAATTTTGTCTAATTGCAGAAGCTAAGAAAGGTTGGGCCTGGTTACAACTTGTATGAGAGACCAGAGATCTCCAGGTAAGGTCAGGGTAGAATAATCCTGCTTGAAAGCCTGGAGAGCACCTGCCAGTCAGATTGCTTGTCTACACCAGCCAGAATAATGCAAATTGCTCACAGAGCTGCCCTGGATTCCCTCCCATTCCCTCCATGCTCCAGAGCAATATCAGGGAGTGGTACAGCTGCCACTGGTGCAATTCAGTCCCTCTGAATGCACAAACAAGGCACGCAGCATCAATCACATGGCTGGGCATTTCATTAGGAATGTGGAGAAAGTAATTCAGGCCAGTGGTGGAAGTACCAGGAGGCACAGCAAGATTCATGTGAAAACAGCTGCCTGGCATCACTACACAGCACTCTGGATTTTCCTGCAAAAACTGGACAAAAGGTAAGTTTAAAAAAAAAACCTCTCAGACAGGGAATGGGGCAGATTCAGTGCATTTTTTATTATAATGACAATCCACACTTGAATCAGGGATTTGTCCCTGGTTTGTGTTACAGTGAGAGTGGAAGGGAAGAAACAATGTAATTGGGCCATGTAGACATGACCTCAGTTCAAATACTGGGTTAGATTGGGCCAACAGTTTTGTGTAGTATAAGGTAGCCCCTTATGTTCCCATGTCCATGCTGTTCTGGCTGATGGGAAAAACCAGAACATGTCCGAAACAAGAGATACAGAAGCCAATTGACCACCTTAATCCACAGCTAAGTTTGTCCATGAAATTACCAAATTTAACCACTGTACCTTTCCAGTAAGGACAACTATCAGGTTATCAGTGAAGCAACAAAGAGTTGAACAATCAGGATGCAAAAGAAGTGGGGAAAAGTGTAGTTTCCGCCTACTCTGACCTGCCTGTAATTTCCTACGGATGCCAGCCAAGGATAAACAAACATTATGCAGTACATTTCCTAATGATTTATTTTCACACATAAGTGTTAATGGTATCATTTACAATCATAACTGTAATGTTAGTTATGTGGGTTATTATGGAGCATGATTTATTTTTGCAACCTTAACGATATGTTTACTCATATCAATGACATTGTCATGAGCAAGTTATCTTAAAAATGAGACAAGCCTTTAAAAAATAACTGCTGAAAGGAAGCTTTAGATAAAACATTGTGGAAATTGCTTAGGAATAACATTAAGATAATCATAATACAAGCAACAGATTGTTACTTTTGGATTATATCTTTAATACCTTTGCACAGTGTCTTATGTCTAAAGGTGAAAATATAATCCTAATTGCTACCACTGCACTTAACCCACAACACATTCTGTGGATCAGGTAGGGATGTAATTCTTCACTAATTTTTCTAAAATGCAGTAATACATGATTTTAACAATTTGGAAACTGTGCAGTCAGTGAAAATAATTCACATTTTGAAATTTATTGTGTGAAAAATTCACATATGCATTTTCTGTAGAGGAAACAGTGTGTCTGCACAGAGATACTATGCTACCTTTTTCATGCTGCCTCCCCAAACAACACGGACATTTAGTGGCTGGTGGAAAGTGAGGGATAGCGGGAAAGCATCTGGCAATGGGCACAGAGCAAATGCACAACAATGAAGGCATCCCCAGGACTTCCCAGGGATGCTGTGGAGATCCTGGAGGATAACATCATCATTGTGCATTTGGCTACAGTCATATAGCCAGATATTTTTCAGCTGTTCTCTACTCTCCACCAGCCACAAAATGTCTTGGAAGCATGTCCTATACAAGAAAGGTGAATTCTACAAGAGACAATAATGGAAATGTATCATAGTTCTGCTGTGGCAGAACTTTGTAATCCATCTCCTGAAGCAGGCTCTCTGTCTTAAGTTCATGGTTCAGCTGAGTGTACTAGAATCTGGTTCTCCCAAATCCCAATCTAGTATTCTAGCCACTAAACTGCCAGAGTGGACAATGAACCCACTTGCTGCAGCAGCTGTAAATACATTCTCACTTTTGTGGCCACTTCTCCCACACTGTTCTAGTTTGTATGGGTGTTATCCAGATACTGGATACTATGCCAAACAGAGGATTGGTACTGGAAGGGTTGCTGGTTCCTAGACCTGCTGGAAAAGCAGTTGTTACACTGAGGTAAGGGGATTCACTATCCCCACACCAATAAATCCACCCTCACACATCTATTATACTAACTATAAACCTAGAGTCTACGAAAAAGAAAAACAAGCAAACCCTAAGATAGGTTGTTTTGATCATGAATCTGTGGTGTAGGTACAGCCAGGGAGACCTAGTTTACAACTAACAACACACAGATGATTTATACATGCTCATGTAGGACTTGCTTCCTGAACTCTTGATTTCAAAATAAGGGGGAGGGGGTCTTCCTGAGAGTCATTTGACATAAAATGTTGGTTGTTTTATTGTTTGGAATGTAATTTTAAACTCAGCTAGTTTAATTCTATTTTAAGGGGTGGGAGGTTTGGAATGGGATCATAGAATTATTTTAATTGTAATTGTTTTTAATCTTGCTGTACCCCGCCTCGAGTGTTTTTACAGAGGGGCGGGTAAGAAATAAACATCATCATTAGCAGTAGTAGTAGTAGTAGTAGTAAAATGTAATACATAAAATGTATTAGTTTAGAAATTTCAGTTGATATAAAGAACTGCAGGCAAACTGCAGGAAACCTGGAGCTGGTTACAGAGATCCTTTGCTACACTGGCCACTGATCTGTTTCTGTGCACAATTCAAAGTGCTATGAAGCTTTGAGGGATTTGGAAACTGTGGTACACGCTTTGGTCACCTCACGACTAGACTACTGCAATGCGCTCTACATGGGGCTGCCCTTATGCTTAACCCGGAAACTTCAATTGGTTCAAAACATGGCAGCCAGATTAGTTACTGGGACATCTAGGAGAGAACATATAACACCAGTGCTTAAATCTCTCCACTGGCTGCCAATTAGTTTCCGGGCACAGTACAAGGTGCTGGTTTTAACCTTTAAAGCCCTACATGGCTCGGGCCCATCTTATCTCAGGGACCGCCTCTCCCCGTACAATCCTCCCCGCACACTTCGATCCTCTGGGAGGAACCTACTACAGCCTATCAAGACCAGGCTGGCACAGACCTCCCAGAGGGCCTTTTCTGCGACTGCTCCCAAGCTCTGGAATGGTCTGCCGGATGAGATGCGTCTCATGACATCTTTAGATTGCTTCAAAAAAGCCCTAAAGACGCATCTCTTCCGGCAGGCCTTCCCCTGAAATTCCCTATCCCCGGCTTCGGTCCCAGACTTTGATTTCCTGCCTACTCCCATGTTTCTGATCCCCACTTATGACGTGGCCGCATAAGGAAGGGTTAGGATGTTGTTATATGTTTTTAAATAATTACTGTTTTAATCACTGCCGGTTTAATCTATTTTTAAGGGGTGGGAGGTTTGGAAACGGGTCATGGGATTGTTTTAATCTATGTTTTTTTACTTGTACCCCGCTCCGAGTGTATGTACAGAGGAGCGGGCTATAAATAAACTATTATTATTATTATTATTATTATTATTATTATTAGCTGTATGTGGGTTATGTGACCAGCTGTATGTGGGCTAGGTGTGTGGGTTAAGTGACCAGCACGGGCTTTCCTCTCACTTTCATCATTTTCACAGACACCTTTAGTGGTAATACAAAATAAGGTCTTCTTGGAGACTGCCCCGGTCTTTGGACCTCCCATCTAATGGAAAGTAGAATGGCATCCTCCTTCTTTTCCTTCCATCAGCAAGCAAATACTTTTTTTTTATTATTTCAACAATTGAATGTTTTTAAAGAAAGAGTTTTGCATAAGATGCAGTGTGGTTTTAAACAGTATTGTTTTTAAAAGATTTGAAATTGTTTTCAATTTTAAGTTTGAATTTTTTAATCTTCTTGATAGTTTAATTCAACTTTAATGTAGACTTTTTATGCTTTTTATGCAAACCACCATCAATCCTAGTTCTGGCAGGGAAATGGTATATAGATTATGACAACAATGACGATGACAATTATTATTTTGGGGGCCAAACCTAAAACCTAGGGACAACTCTCTGCAATATTGTTCCTAAGTTTCGGAGGGGTCAGTTCTGGTAATGTTACAGGGGAAACCTGTGCTGATGTCATTAAGCATGATACATTAAGCATCAATCACAGATGGACAGAGTATGTGATTCACATCAAAAACATTAAGTCTACACACACATGCAGCATGGGCATGCACACACACACACACAAAGCAAGCAATAGCAATTGCAAATACGTTTCTATATCACTTATCAGTGCACTTAAGCATTCCCTAAGCAGTTTACATTTTGTAAGCTAATTGCCTCCAACAAGCTGGGTACTCATTTTAGTGACCTAGGGAAGGATGCAAGGATGAGTTGACCCTGAGCCCATGGCTGGTATTGAATTCATAACTTGTAGTTTGGAAATGAGTGGCTGCAGTATAGGCATTTAACCTTTGCACCACCAGGGCTCTTTAACACACACAAATATACACTGTTCAAGGCAGCCCACTCACCCTCATGCTCTTCACCACTCCTTGAGGACTAGAGAAAGGGATCTAGGCCCTGAAACTAAAGGCAAGTCCCTGTGATGTTGGACCCAGTGGTGGTGGTGACAGTAGCAACCTTAGACCTTAGAATCATAGAATCATAGAGTTAGAAGAGACCACAAGGGCCATCCAGTCCAAACTTACCCATGGGTTACTCCTGTGGGTCACATGGTCAAGACATGTTACTACTTTTCTAAGAGATGTGATCTCTGAAGTCTTCTGTTGGTCATTCTACAATGGCAGTGGAACATCAAATAAAGTTTGTTCAGATAAAGTTTGTTCAGATAGGAATAAGATGCTTTTGTATCAATGCATAGTTCAGTTAAAGGAATGAGTAACACAAGAGTATAACTGCAATAAAGATAAACTAGGTAGTTGCTAAATTGTACATAACCATTTTCAGATAACAATATCAAGATCCTACAAAGTGCTTGTATACTGTAAGCATCCAGTTGAACACCAGCTTTCTGTAATCCATTGTATATAAGCCTATATGCTTTCTTATTGTGACATTGTGCAAACGGAAATGTGCAGTGGCTGTTTCTACAATCTCAATGAATGAAAAGGATACCTTGAAGGCTCTTCATTGCCAAACAGTTATAAACTATCCAAGAATGGACAACTGCATGTCAAATGGATACTCTTTTAGAATGGCATATGTAATGAGAACTTGTGTGTGTCTATAATAACAGCCAACATAAATGATGCACAGTTCTTTGAGCTCAGTGTCTATTAAGGGTGCAAGGTGAGGACATCCCAGACTATGAGAATTCAGGACCAAAGCCCAGGGACAGCTCCAGTAAAATTACGTGCAGCAAACTTAGGTGATATCATCATTTGTGATATCTTAAACATCAACCACAGTCACTCAAAATACATTTACATTTTTAGGCATAAGTCTAAACAATGAGAAACTATTTATTTTTCTTTTTTTTTTTCTTTTTTTTATTTTTTTTTTTTTATTAAAATTTTTATTGCAATTAAAAACAATTCATACATTCCATGTACGATTCCAATCACATATACAAATACAAACACGGGTTAACAGATGTAACAAGGGATATGGGAAGAACATTAATAATGATCGACCCTTCAAAAATATATACCTTATATATAACTTGTTTACCTCTCAGAGCTATAGTTCTTAAATTTATGTTAAGATGTAAGGAGAGCCCAACCATGTCACCATGTAGACATCCCAGAAAAAAAAGTGTGAGTTTGTAAAAGCTTCAATACTTATTGTCTTGTAAGGAGTAAATTGTCTTATGGAAAGTCTAGATGTCTTCAATTCCACTCTATACACTATATAAATACTTGTAGCTTCTTTGGACGCTTCTCATCTTAGCCCTAGATACTTGCCTAACTTCCTTCTGATTTCCTTAACCTTCTGTCTTCCTTATCTTCCTTCTACCCCCATTTGGGTTAACCTCTCTACCCTATTCTCTCTGCTCAACCCTCCTCTCTCCCTCCAATCTATACTAAACCTATATTACCTACTACATTCTCTTACCTTCCTCTACCTACCAAACCTTCAAACATCCACTTCCATTCTCTCTTCCTTTCATCCCTGACTTCTCTCTCCCTCTCACTTGGTATCGTTGCACTAATGTTTTACCTTCTTTCAAAAATATATACACTATAGCCTTTCTCTGTGAATTACTTTGTTGTTTGCCTTATAGATCACATACATGAATGACCAAAATTTTCTCCCTTTAGTCTATCCGAGCCTTTTTGGAGCTTATGATTGGCTATTTCACTGTGTTCACTACATTCTGTTACATTATTGTGTCCGTTCCTGCTCTTTATCTCGTTGTTTCTTTTCGTATACTTGTTTTGTGTTGCCCTGCTCTTTCTTATCCTTTTTAATATAATCTCCTGTGGGTGTTATAGCTTACCATCACTACTTCCTCCCATTCACTCTTCAAGTAGTCTAGCACTTTGCTCCACTCTTTTTTTGTTGGGTCGCTTTCCTGGTTTCTTAACAGGGAAGTTAGTTCGTCCATTTCAATAGCATCGAATATTTTGATGAACCAATCTTTGAGATTTGGTACGTATTTGCTTTTCCATTTTTGTGTTAACGTGATCCTAGCCGTGGAAATCAGGTAATATAATATTTTACCATATTTTCTGTCTAATTCAGTGTCCCACATGTTTAGAAGATAGATTTCCGGTGCGAGCATTATTTTATTTTCTACTATCGTGTTTATTATTTCATTTACCTTAATCCAATAGCTCTTGACTTTTTTACAGGACCACAGACAGTGAAAAAGGGTCCCAGGTTCTTGTTTGCATTTCCAGCAAAGATTGCTCCCTGTTTTATAGATTTTAGAAATTTTATCCGGAGTTAAATACCATCTGAAAAAGACTTTATAGAAATTTTCTTTTAAGTTTTGAGAAGCCGAATATTTTAATCTTTTTTTCCAAACTATTTCCCATTTTTCCAAATTTAATTGATACCCACAATTTTTAGCCCACTGGATCATATTTTCCTTAACCACTTCCTCTTCTTCGTACCATCCTAGTAATAATTTGTATAATTCTTTTATCCACTTAGTGTTTTCTCCTAATATGATTTCATCAAAGCTGTTCTTATTTTTTTCGAGACCTGGTATTTTAGAGTCTTTCTTATAACATTCTTTGATTTGCCAGTACCCAAACCAATTTAAATTATGCCCTTCCTCATTTAGTTCTTTAAGTGTTTTTAATTCTATATTGCCTGCATTATTCGTTTTCACTAGTTGAGAATAAGTAAGCCAATTTGTATGGGAACTCATTTCAGTTCTTTGAGTTGCTTCTTGAGGGGAAAACCACAGTGGCAGTTTTAGCATAATCCTGGGCTTGTATTTTTCCCAGACCCTAAGTAGAGGTTTCCGAATACAATGTATGTTGAAAAATTGGTTCGCTTTAACTTTATCATAACCTAAGTATGCGTGCCAACCAAACACCAAATTGTCTCCCTCGAGATCCAAGAGTTCTTTGTTGTTTAAGGTTATCCACTCTTTCAACCATAGTAAACAACAGGATTCGAAGTATAACTTTAAATTTGGGAACCCTAGTCCACCTCTCTCAATCGCATCCTGCATTAATTTGAGTCTAATCCTTGGGCATTTTCTCTGCCAGACAAAATTGCTCAAGTCCCTAGAAACTATTTATTTTTCAAAGCACTCCACCAAACTGAAAAAGCAAACTTCCCCCAACTCTCTTATTAACATTTTTCCAAGCAGTGCAGGAATAAGAAGATGAAATATTACTTGAAAGCAAATCCCAGTTACCAAGGCCAGTTGTAAGGGGTTTTGAGAACAGGATGGATGTTCATTTTCATCCTATAAGTGGGAGTTTTAGCATATCTGTTATCTGAAAAGCTTTCTGCTGTTGTTTTAATTAATTTTTATTGTCTGAAAATATACATATAAAATTTAAAACAAAATTATTTTGAAAAAATTACCTTACAAAGCCTGAAGAGACTTTTCCTGGTATGTAATTTTTTTTTACTATATTGGTTTAAAACAATTAATTATGTCACTTTGCTTGCTTGTGTAAAATAAGTAAGGCTTATGCTACACAAAGTAGAAGCTACCCTGTTTCCCCGAAAATAAGACATCCTCAGAAAATAAGACCCAGTAGAGGTTTTGCTGAATTGTTAAATATAAGGCCTCCCCTGAAAGTAAGACCAAAGTTTTTGTATACAAATATATATACAATATATAATATATGTTAATTTTTTTTGTTCAACAATAAATGTGTGTTCTTCTTCATGGAAAAATAAGACATGCCCTGAAAATACGACCTAGCACATCTTTGGGAGCAAACAATAATATAAGACACTGTCTTATTTTCAGGGAAACATGGTACTAATGGCAACAGAGATACTCAAGCCTAAGGTTTCAGGTTTAGAAAGACTGACATTTTTGTTCTTTTAATATTTTGCTTTCCATTTGTATAAAAATTAGGTAAATTCTTTCTGTGAGCAGTGTTATGTTCTGATCAAATAATAGGATGTACAACAGTGACATCTAGTGAAATTTGTAGAGAAAAGAGTAAAGATATAAACCAGTGTTGAGAGAAAAGGGGGCAAAAGAGAACAGAATATTATGTATGAATCTCAAGGTTGTGTAAAGCCCTCATGCCCTCTGAAGTCTTATCATCCATGAACGTATCAAATTCCATTTTGAAATCTTTGAAATCAATGGCCATTTTGTGTCAAGCAATCCAAGCATTAATCATATTCTGTTTGAAAACATTTTCCACCAAGCCATATGCTGCTACCTCATCATGGAATAGCAGTGTCCCTGGATTCTTGAAAGCTATGCCAGTAGGGTGTAAGCTCTTGCAGGTTCAACAAAGCTAATAAGGCTCTGATAGATTGTGTATCTGCTGTCCAAGGGTCAGTCCTGCTATGTACAGAAAAGTCATCACCAGCAGGTTGGTCCCCAGGTGAACTGGCCCCAGAACTAGCAAGGGGAAAAAAGCAATAATATAGTGCCAAATGAAATCACAGATCTTCAAGGTATTCGTGGTTTGCAAAAGTACTTCATTTTTGTTTACCCACATTTCTTCCAAAGTTCCTGCCTCTCCCCTTCATTGATGAAAGAAAAACTAGTCCAAACCATTTGCTGTCTGTGACCTACACAAGCTGACCACACTGACAGCTGCATCTTACTTTGACACTGAGGACTGAACAGGATCCTTCACTGCATCTGAGGGCAACTAGTTAACTTTGGGTTTGCAAGCACTTTGCCTGGAGCGCTCTCCTCCAAGGAGGAATGGTCAGGATTGTCATGATTGTCACCTGACTATACCCAGCATCTGCTCCCTGAGTCACCCACTTCACTCACAGCCACAGAATAAAGATATTTTTGTAGAAAAATAAATATTGTTTGTTTATTTGATTTCTATCATGTGTTTCTCCCACCAAAAACAGTATAGTTTTTGTATTTTAATATGGTAGACACAGTCAAGGAAACCATGGCCCTCGGTCTGAAAGATCTGAGTAGGGCTGTTGATGATAGGCCAACTTGGTGATCCCTCATTCATTGGGTCAACATAAATTGAAGTTGACTTGGCAGCTGTTAACAGCAACAACAAATGCACTGACATGCACACATAACTAGAGACAAGATGTGCCTATGCTCCAGAATGAGAATTAAATTCTGACAACATGTGGTTACTCCACTAAAACTTTAACAAGGAAACTCCCAAAGGACAAAAATCGGGACAATAATGAGAGCAGAACCAGACGTTGGGTACTGTGCCTGGTTAAATAAGGACAGGAGAAGTCAATGTCTATCAGGTTTGCAAAGAGCTGATCTTAGGTTTAGAAATTATGTTTGATCTATTGCATAGTTAACAGTATTTTCTCTGTGTGTCCCTGGCACTCTCTCATACTCTCTCTCTCTCTCTCTCTCTCTCTCTCTCTCTCTTTCTCAAACACACACGCACATTCTCTCCTCTTGCTTCATCAGTTTGGCCTAATAGCCTCTATTCCTGTCACACTGGCAACAATCAACTGTTGAGTAATGACATGACATGGAAGCAACCTGTCACCTTTTCCTGCCTCTTAAGTACAGTAGTCTCACTTCCCCACTCTCCTTCCTCCCATCTCTTTCCATTAGCTTAATGTATGTGCTCCTTTGGAATCACCATTTCAAGGTTCCTGCTGTTCTAGAACTGCTGCTCTTAGACTTCTTAGACACTCCGTTTGCTGAAGAGTGACATGCCCAATTATGTGTTCCCATAGAAATTTTTTCTCACCTAATTTTAAGATGGCAGGGGGAGATAACCTTCATTCTTAAGTGCATGCTTTATACAAACAAAACTCACATAGCAGATTAGGGATAAGGGTGTATGGAAAGAACTTTGTAGTCCTATGCACTTAAGCAAACCTTAGAGCCAAACAACACACCTCTGGGTTTTCTGTAAGATTTACAATCAGCAAGCAATTGGTGCATCACCCTGGATTGTGATAAGACAATACAGAGTTCAGTCACATTGTGAATACAAGCATAAATTTGGCAAAAGAAGTTCAGAAGATGCCAGGTACACTAGATATCATTGCCATGCAACAGTGCTTTTAAACAAAGCAATGTTCACTAGTGGAGAATTATCTCAGAATGGTAAAAATTAAAAAAGAAAAAGAAAGACAAGTTACATAATGAGGAATACTATGGTTACTGTATTTTAAAATTAAATGAAATACAACAAAATCTAACTCTTACCAAGTGCAACCTTATACCGATAAAGAAATATTGTAAGTTCCATGGAGTTCAATGGGGCTTACTTCCAGGTAAGTCGGAGTAAGATTGCAACCATTTAGGGACATCTGAAAATTATTTTAAAACAATCTTCTTATTTACACCACTGATTAGAACAGGTCCATTCTGTTCCTCAGCTCAGGGACAAATGAGATATTTTTTTAAAGCTCCACCTAGGAAGTACATCATTATCTTACTTATTCAAGAAGAAACTTAGAGGAAGCTAGTCCAGATCTGTAATTTTAGCAATTTTCTTCCTGCTGCTTTGATAACTTTGCAGTTGTCAAATATGGTTTGCAGTTTGGAACTTACTCCATACAAAATTTGCCTGTGATAATTCTCCACTGAGAACATCATTTTGTTTATGTAGAGGAAATAGTTTTTTCGGCACAGAAAATAGTATTTCTGTGCTGAAATATCTCTTTCTGTAGAGAAAATACAGTTTCCTGCACACACAAAAGTGACTTTTGTACAAAATAAGTCCCAAATTCTCATCAGTCCATCTTTCTCCTTGTCAGGATTTCCCAACACTGAAAAACCATGCTTTCTACCATTTTCCAAATATAATTGAATATTCCTTTCATTTCTACTGAGAACCATATTCAAACAAGGTGATAGCCATCTTCATTTTTTATTGTAGAAAGGCAATCTGTTGAAACAAATTGTTGTCTCCCCTTTTCACTCTACAGTAAGAAAGAAATAGAGAAGACATAGATCTGGGCTACATTGTTTATTATTGTGTAGTCTGATCCTGCTCAAAACCTTCCTGCATGTACTTGAGATTCCTCTGGCTAAGTACTATATATATTTGACTATAAGTTGGCCTCATGTATAAGTCAAGGGCAAGTTTTGGAAGCAAAATTATGCATATCAATATGACCTGTGGATGAGTCTACAGTAAATGTTAGGGACATGTAACAGGATCTAAAGGATGAAGCAAAGGAAAACAATACCAAAGAACTTTCAAAATTACAGCAGGGTGAGTTTGTACTCACTCTAAAGGCTGGATGGATGAGAGTTTGGGGTGAGGGATGTCCTTCCAGGACAAATTAACGTCTTGCTTTTCACCAGGGATGGTTCCTTTTTAATAAGAGTTAAAGTATAGTATTTCCATTGACCCATGGATAAGTCAACCCAGTTTTTTTGGATCAATTTGTTTACTAAAATTTCTACACTTAGACATAAGTATATACAGTAAATATTTCCCTAACTGTTTTTGGGGCCATCGCTTATTATGGGGGATGGGGCAAGAACCATTTTACAATAATAGGGATCAGAACTTTTATAAGCACCAGGTTAGTCTATATTCGGGAGACTACAAAAAAGGATTAGCACATGATTTGAAGATGCAATATAAGGATACCCAAAGCTGATGAAAAGCAAGCTAACCCTCTCCTCCTCTTCCCCTTGGTCTCCAAGGTACTCTCTTATTTGCTATGTATTTAGCCAGCCAGAGAGTTTAGCAATCACCAGGAGTGGAATAAAAGAAAAGCCTGGGTGCACAGGGGAATTTAAGAAGCAATTTAACTGCTGCTTTCTCTGAATATTTTCTGTCCATTTGTTCGCATGGGAAGTTAGCAGCTCATCACGTTTTCATTGCATATTATATTTGAGAATCAGGGGACACTAGCTTAGAGTTAAAAGAGCTACAAGAATAGTAGGTTTATTTGTAATGTGCTTCTCATTTATCATGGTCCTTTGTATGTATTGTTCTGAACCAACCTTTTGTACAGGTTAGAAATGTTATTTGTTTGGATGACAGCCCCCAGCTGAAGGATTTTGAGAGTTACCAACCAAAAAAGTAATTTTTGCAAGCTACGTATTTTGAAGATGGTAGTGTGCAAATGAAAAGGCAGTTTGGGGAAGGGAGTTTGTAATTAAAAGTACAATAAGGCAGGGTCCATTCTGATCTCTCTAGGAAGGGAGTTCCATAGTAGGCACATGTGTGGAATATCATGTTAACTGCAAAATGAAAGAATGGGATGTATTCTCTGAGATTTGGTACTGTTTAATTGGTTTTTCTAACAAAGGAGCAAAACAGACAAGCAAAAAGAGGTGCTTTCAGGCTGGCAACAAATGTACTGCATTTCTTTGTAAACCTGTACTGGTTTCTATATTCACATGTTACATATGGACAGTCCTTTTTCATTTAAGTCAATTACTCTTTTTTCCCCTTACTAGGAAATGGAACAGCATAGGTCAATTCTAAAACAAAGGAGATTAAAATATTGTCAATTGTTACAGACAGGACAATACTACAGGTTCTGTCTCATGTCTGCCTGTCAAGGACACATAGAACTGTTCTTTTTTATCATAGTTTGACTTTGAGCTAAGGATCCCAGTGCTTTGAAGAGAGGAAGGTCCTATAGGGAGAAATGCATAAGAACAGTAGAATGCATTATTAAATAGCCCCACTTTGATCTGCTCTCCTCACTGTGGGCAGCATATTTCATATATCTACCTGGTGACATTGTTCATTTCAGATTCAAAATTATCTTCTACTCACAGGAGCCTGGTTGTCATCTCCCTGTAATCATGAAATAATCATGGTTTTGCCTGAGGGTGTTTTATTCACAATGTAATATGCAACAGTCAAAAGGAAGAGTTATGCAACAAAAATGTTTGCCTAGTCTTTGTAGAGGTGCTGCTTTGCACATTTGATATCAGTTATGTGGATCTCTTGTGCAGAAGGTGGGTACAATTAATTTCAACTTTTTAGTAAGCCATGCATGCGAAATAATAAAAACACATGGAAATCATTCAGGAAAACTTAGCTTCCTGCATCAGGACACTTATCCATGAGCCAGTTCACATATCAGTCTTCCTTCCCCATGATAGTCCACTTCTACATAATAACAGAGGGATGGAAACAATATTTTAAAATGGTTGGGAAATGGTTGAAAAACATGCTTCTCAAGTATCAGGAAACCCTGAAAAGGAGAATTCTGGGCTAAGAATCTCCACAGTTGAGAATTTATCCTGCATATAATTCACATTTGGCTCTTTTACACAGAAAACAGTATTCTCTGCCCAGGAAACAGGATTGTCAGCACAGATAATATGATTTATGTGCAGAAAATTCTGCTCCCTTTGCATAAATGCAGCTCTTTGTGAAAAAAGGCCACATGCGCATTTTGTGCAAAATCAGGGGCTTGCACTGGCTACCAATTTGCTTCCAGGCGCAATACGAAGTGTTGGTCATTACCTTTAAAGCCCTATATGGCTCGGGCCCAGGTTACTTGAGAGAAAGCCTCTCCCTACATAATCCGCCCCGCACCTTAAGGACGACTGATAAGAAACTATTAAATTATAAACATACAAGACTAATATCAACGTCCCACCTAGCATTCTCTGCTGTGGCTCCAAAGCTGTGGAATGACCTACCGGAGGAGATCCGTCTGATACCTACACTGGAGTCGTTCAAAAAAACACTGAAGATGGATCTCTTCCGGTGGGCATATCCACCCGAACTTATTTAACACCTTCTGTACTAGAGCTACCCCAGAATCTGTAGACCCCATGACGCAATATGCTTTTATCTGTGATAATATTTTAGTTGTGATAATGTTAACTGATTTTATTGTACTGCATTTTATCATGCTGTAATCCCACCTCGATCCGTAGGGAGAGGCGGGAGATATAAATAAACTTATTATTATTATTATTATTATCATCATCATCATCATCATCATCATAACAGCCAATAACTCAGGCAATCTATTCTCCATTACCAAGGCCAAAATCTTTCTTTAAAACTACAGGCTTGTTCTGAGCCTCTCTCTCTAAGACTCCTTCAAGCCTATCTAGTCCCTTTCTGGATTCTTCAGACCCTTTCCTGGTCTCCAAACCAACCTAAAAAGTTCCCTCAGGAACCCTAAGAGCACACCCTCCCTTTGATGTAACTCTTTTCCTCAAAACTAAAACTAACCCCCTTTTCACTCTCTGCCAAGGCTCTTTTATAGCCCAGCCCAGTCTACTTCTCATTGGCTGGCCTCCTCTTGCTCTGTGATTGGCTGATTGGTCAGCCTGTTCACTACAGCAGCATCACAGCATTCTTCTGCCACTGTGTCCAAATGACACAGTGCCAAATGAGCACCAAAAAACCACAGTGCTGGCAGCTATGGTGCCCTTTCCACAGCGCAAAAAGGAACCAGTTTTTGCATCTCTTTTGTGATCCATGGAAAGGCCAGATCGGGGCCGCAGCATGTAGTTGCCACAGCCTTGATCTGGCAAAAATCCAGGGTGGTCTGTTCAGCCCCCCAGTTTGCTGTTTTCCTCTCCCCTCCCAAACTCTTTTCCTTTTGTGCCATGTGCTTTAGATTGCACAGGAAGAAACAGTTTCACTGCTTGATCTTTGTAGGCTGCTTTAGAGCCTTTTTAAATTCAGCCAAAGATAGGAGGAAGAATTATCAATAATCTAAGATACAGTTTTTTGAGGTTTCTCAGACTATGTGGCTATGTTCTGGTAGAATTTATTCCTGATGTTTCACCTGCATCTGTGGCTGGCATTTTCAGAGGGTGGTAGCATGGAAGTGAGTGGGGTATATATATTCACTGTGTGACCCTTGGTTTAGTGGAAGTTATTTACATGTTAATCTCTGTGTTGGTCTGCTGTTGATGGCAGCAATACTATTTAACTATTTAACTAGCAATACATTGTCTGCAGAGAAACCCCCTGACCCTGGGTGATATTCATTTGCATGGGTTGAGTCTTGATTTTGGTGTTTTTCAGGACTGGTAGCCAAACTTTGTTTGCTTTTAGGGTTTTCTCTTTCCTGTTGAAGCCATCCAGGTGTTTGTGGATTTCAATGGCCTCAAATGCAAGTATTCCAGAAACCAAAACTTCTGTTCCCAAGCATTTTGGGTAAGGCAGACTCAACTTGTACCTGATTTTCATCACTTTTCTCATATATTGCTTCTTTCCCCCATTTTCTCCTAAATGTGCTACATTATTAATGCTTTTTAGTTTTTCCTCACACACTCTGTGTTAATTGAAATTGGAAAATACAGCTCCTTGGGGGATGGATCAGACATCATCTGCAGCTTTACACAGTACTCGTACCATTTTATACAAAGAAGGAGCAAAATTCCAATTAAATTGCAAGGAAAATTTAGGGAGGCAGGGCATAATTACGTTGGAATTTGTCCAGGATGCAAGTATTAACTCTCATAAGGAGGCTTTTAAGTCAGTTAATTAGCTTGTATATGGGAGTGTGAATCTAGTGTCAGTTGCTTAAGATGTTTTTAATATGGATTTAAAGGAGAGCTGACAAGCAACTGTATATCTAGAAATGTCTCCTCTTGCTAAACATGTCTGCAAAAAATCTGAAGCTCTTGTGAGGAAATCTGCTTGATGTGTTTGGCAAATAAAATTTAATGGGTATGGCAGTCAACATGAGCTCTGTTTTGATCAGATAAGATTTTGTAAAGGAATTATCAGGTAAAATTAATTCTTATAGGGATCTTCCTTTGGAACATGCAGGTGGTGCATCTGGTCCAGGATACTGCAGCCAAACTGCTAAAAAGAGTTGGTTACAGTTTCCCCTACGAGTCTACCTGAGTTTTAAGATCTTTAGGGGAGGCTTTTTCTAACTGTAACTTCATATACCAATTTAGCACAGAACAGAAGGGGGCAGGAAGAGAATGGAACGGGGATATCTCCTATTTTGCCACATGGGAGAACACTGCGAGAATGCTGCTGATGCTGGCAGAAGTTCCCGTTCCGTTCCCCCATCCAAATGGAACACTTCTTGAAAATCTGTGGGACGAATGGGGAACGGAATGGGGACCTCCAACGGCATCTGCGGTGTTCTTCCATGAAGGAAAATGGGTGATATCCCCATTCTGTCCCCTTTCTGCTCCCCTTCCATTCCGCAACAAGCTCCCTTCTGTGGGTATAAAAATCCAGGGATGCCCAATCCCATCATATACAATGGCATTGTAAAATGATCTCCCTTATTTACTGACCAACCAGTGAATAAAGAGACCAGACGCAGGAAATAGGTTTCAAAAGGGCCACTTTATTAAGTTATCTATTTAATAGTTTTTTAAGAACTGCAATTAAAGTGGATGTAGCCTAGTGTGGGAGCAGCTGGAGCAGGTAGTCCTTTCCATAGACCTCCTCATCAGCTTCCCCAAGGCAATGACACCTGAGCCCCAAGGATAACCCACACATTGGGTTAATCCTTGGCCATCCTGCATCAGGAAAGCCAAACCAAAAGTCCCTTCTTCAAGCCTTGTGTCTTAAAGAGAGGGTTTATCCTTCAGGCCAGCCTCAAAGTAAGCCCCTTTCACTGCCTCTCCAGTCCCTAGACCAAAAGAGATGGTTCCAGTGACCTCCCTTCCACCAAACTGGTGACCTAGATGTTCACCATAGTCAAAATCTCCCCCCATTATCTGCCATATGACAACCTATTTAGACACCACACCAAGCCAATTGTCCAAGTCCAACTGCAAAATAGTATGGGGTAGGTGAAAAACCTATGGAAAGGGGGGAAATTCCTACTCAGGCTTGAAATGACCAAGAAACTTCATTCTTTGAATATTCCTAATTAATATATTTCTGGTATCATTTGTATATTTATTTTTAGAATGTTCAGTAGATAAAGTTTTTGAAGAACAAGCTAGAGGGAGTTGTATTGTTTTAAACTCAACTGATTTTAATCAGTTTTTTTTTTTTCAATTCAATTGTATTCTATCAAGTATAATTCTGAACTGTTTTAACACTGAGATTATTTAATGTTCACTTTTTGTATGGTTTTAGTCATGTTATTCTTTTAAAATTGTAAACTGCCTTGAGTTCCAGTCTTGAGAGAAAAGTGGGATGAAGATTATAATGAACAATAATATTTAATTTTCTTTTTCCCCTTCTTTTTTTTAAAGACCCACTATCTGTTTGCCACTGCTTCATTATGTCACCCGTCACTATTCTTCTCTGAGACATAAGTGTGCTGATGTCAATCTAACAGATCGATTTGGATTTTCAGTTTCCTTGAACATGTCTTTCTGTGTGGATGACCCTCCGTTCTAACCTTTCTCTCAGTGTACATTTGTAAGCCAATGGTCAATGGCTGAGTATAATTGCACATTGATTGGAGAAAGATGCTAAAGATTAGCCAATTCAGCCCCACCTGCCTCACTGCCATATATATTTTATTATTATGACAAAATAATTGGGATTCAGGAAGGCTTTCAGGTTCCCTTCCCTTGAGTTGTTTTTGTTTGTTTGTTTGTTTGTTTTTGTTTTTGTTTTGCTGTTGTTGTGGTTGTTGTTATTCTCACTAAACTCAAGTCACATTTGACAAAGTGGAAGATGCTGCAACACACTGTAAACAGGAAGTAAAAATCATCCCTTAATGTGGCTCATAACAAAATACCTCAACAAGGACAATGATTTCATTGTTAAATTTAGTGCCAATGCAAGAAGCAATTACTTGTTTCTCATCTTTGTCATGTAAAAGAACAAAAGGCAGGGTGTCAGATCCAAAGATAATTCTGCACTACTAGTTTCCAAAAATGAGAGAAGGAGAGAGGTAGAAATCACAGTTCATGTCTGCTCCATGGGAACCTTAACTAAAAATGTGAAAATATGTCAGTTTCACCTTTTTTTGCATTTCCCAAAATCCCTACAGCATTCTCTTCCCATCCAAGTTCTATATTAGGTTGCAAAATCTTTTATGTATTCCTTCTACACAGGTGTATATGTTCTTTTCCAAAACTTTTAATGTTTACTTTTGTTTTACGTATATTGTTTCCCCACTGACTAAATAATC
This sequence comes from Urosaurus nigricauda, assembly GCA_034509955.1. Lineage (NCBI taxonomy): Eukaryota > Metazoa > Chordata > Lepidosauria > Squamata > Phrynosomatidae > Urosaurus > Urosaurus nigricauda. The sequence goes on from JAOEGL010000003.1 coordinate 45,639,083, forward strand.
CTTGTGCACATTTTGATTCATACATATTTATAGTTGTGCATCAGCTGATTAAGAAAATAACAACAGTTATAGGGAAAAAACTGACCATAGTTCATGTGGACAATTAACCAACCAGGGCCTTCAGGTACCTGAACTTTCTATCAACCTGGCATCTAAATTGTTCTTTTCAAAAATAGATGAAATCATTTTCTCACTAATGAGCAAGGCCCTTGAACATCCTTGAACAACTCAAACACGTAACAGAATGCAGGTGTTTTTAGCTTTGGACTATCTCTAAGTAGCATTCTTGGGAGTACTTGCTGGCAAAGTAGCACAAAATGAAATTTTAGTATGGGATTTCTTTATTAATGAGAAATTCTTTTCCGTCCCTAGCGGAAAAGATACCCAGATACTTTTCTTCTTAATTTCAGATATTGAAAATAAATGCTGCACATCCTTCTGTATATTAATAATATGTTGTATTCAGATGGAGGGAATTACCTTTGCACTGTTTCTACTCAAATACAGATATTCTTCAGACTTCCCTTCTCATGGGTACAAATTATTAGACTCCTACATAGAAAACATTAGATATGTTGCTATATTATGTTAATGCCTAATTTGTGCAAAGGTTTTAGGAATCTCAGCCCGTTGCTTAGGTGCCTCAAGAGTCCAGGAACGTACTTTTTGTTCTTCTAGGATTGCTTTCCTAAGAAGGGAAGTGCTGATCTGTTCTTTCCTGTGTTTCAGTATTCCTACTGCAGATGGGAAGAAGTGCGTGTTAGAGCAACCTATTTAACAGAGGTCAGATGATAACACAAAGAGCCACTTTAGTTTCCTCTTCCTCACCTCACAAATTTCCTAATTCAGTCCTAGCTCCTCAGTCTAAAAAAGCTGTTGCTTATTGAGTGCCTGACTGTCACACTCGACTGATGGACCAACAACAAGGTTGTCACTCTGGATAATCCGATATCACACTTCCAGATAATATATAAAAAGCAGAAGCTTTTCAGTGCAGTTGAATTGGTATGTATATTTTCTGGTTAGGCATATGTAAAGTTGTATCAATCATAGAATCATAGAATCATAGAGTTGGAAGAGACCACAAGGGCCATCCAGTCCAACCCCCTGCCATGCAGGAACTCCAAGTCAAAGCATCCCTGACAGATGGCCATCCAGCCTCTGCTTAAAGACCCCTAAGGAAGGAGACTCCACTACACTCCGAGGGAGTGTGTTCCACTGTCGAACAGCCCTTACTGTCAGGAAGTTCCTCCTAATGTTGAGGTGGAATCTCTTTTCCTGCAGTTTGCATCCATTGTTCCGCGTTCTAGTCTCTGCAGCAGCAGAAAACAAGCTTGCTCCCTCCTCAATATGACATCCCTTCAAATATTTAAACAGGGCTATCATATCACCTCTTAACCTTCTCTTCTCCAGGCTAAACATCCCCAGCTCCCTAAGGCGTTCTTCATAGGGCAAGGTTTCCAGACCCTTCACCATCTTAGTTGCCCTCCTTTGGACATGCTCCAGTTTCTCCACATCTTTTTTGAAATGTGGTGCCCAGAACTGGACACAGTATTCCAGGTGGGGCCTGACCAAAGCAGAATAGAGTGGCACTATAACTTCCCTTGATCTAGAAACTATACTTCTATTGATGCAGCCTAAAATTGCATTGGCTTTTTTAGCTGCCGCATCACACTGTTGACTCATGTTCAGCTTATGGTCTACTTGGACTCCTAGATCCCTTTCACATGTGGTCTCATTCAGCCAGGTGTCCCCCATCCTATATCTGTGCATTTCATTTTTCCACCCTAGGTGCAGAACCTTACATTTCTCTGTGTTAAATTTCATTTTGTTAGCGCTGGCCCAGCTTTCTAGTCTATTCAGGTCATTTTGAATTTTGATCCTGTCCTCTGGGGTATTAGCTACTCCTCCCAGTTTAGTGTCATCTGCAAATTTGATAAGTATGCCCCCAATTCAGTATATTTATTTTCAGTATATTTATTTTCCAGTTAAGGATGTAATTTGATTCACACTCTGATCTGGTAATTTGGGAAACATTTATTCACCTCAATCTGATCTGGGAGTGACCCAGTTCATTTTTCTGCTGAAGAAAATGCATGTTACATGTACAACTTATTCTTAGATTTGAGCTTCTGAAAGGCTCTGGCAGAATCAATTACCATATATACTCAACTATAAATTGTCCTCATGTATAAGTTGAAGGCAAATTTGGGGGCCAAAATAATGGGTTTTGATATGATTAATGGATAAGTTGAGGGTAAAACTCAGGGGCATGTAACAAAGTATGTAAAAAATGAAGCAACAGAAAACAATGCCAAAGAACAAAATTCCAGCAGTGCTTCCAAGACAGATTACACTCTTGCCTTTCACCAGGGGATGGTTCCTTTTTTAAAACAAGAGTTAAAGTACAGTACTTATATTGACCCATGGATAAGTTGACTCAGGTTTTTGGGTCAATTTTTTAACCTAAATTTCTAGACTTATACATGAGTATATACAGTAGTCTTGTGGAGGGAAATGTGGACAGTGACCACCTCTGTCTTAGGTCTTATTGTGGAACTGAATTCTGTGGTTCGACATGGCTTCTACAGGAAGTCATAGTTTCAGAATCAGAGTTGGTTGTGCCTCATGGGCCATCAGATCCAACCTCCTGCTCAATGTAGGATTTCCAGCTAAAGCACGCCAAGCAGGTAGCTCTACAACATCTTTCTAAACACATCCAGAGGAGATCCCACAACCTCACTGGGCATTTGGTTCCATTGCCAAACCACTTTTACTATTAAAAAAAAATCATTCTCCTGTTTAATCAAAATCAAATATCCTGTCATTTCAAAACATTAGACCTGGTCCTACTCTCTGGAACAGCAGAGAACAGGACTGCCCTCTCTTTTCTGTGATATCATTCTGTGCTATCATTTCACCCTTCAGTCTTCTCTTCACCAAGCTGAATATGCCCAGCTACTTCAACCTTTGTATGTTTCTTATCCATACCTCTTATTTATAGGCCCGTACAGACCGCCCAGAAAGGCTTTTTTGTGCTCCTTTTGCACTGGATTGGGGCCAGAAAGCCTCACCGGCAGCCCGGCAGCCCCAGTCCAGTGTTTTTCCAGATCACGGAGAAGTGGTAAAATACCATTTCTCCGTGGCCCGGAAAAGGGATGCCCTTGCCAGACACCCTGATAGCCAATGTCCCCAGCCTCTTTCTCCTTGGCATCATTAGCATGGCCATTTAGTTACCACGCCAATGATGTGCGTGGGGCGGTGCGACAAAAAGGAGCTCTGTTTTGGAGCCCCTTCCTGCACCACCATCAGGCCACTGTAAGTGGCCTGGGGCGGTGCAGAGACATCAGGCGTGTGCCGCACTGTTTAGAGGCACCACATGCATAACGTCATCATTACGTGCACTGTGTGGAGGGTGCATCTGTTGCTAGTAGTCCTCTGACTAAGAAGTGAAGACCAAACCTCTCCCTTCTAAACAATCTACATAGCTAGTCATTTATTTTTAGTATCTTTCTGCCCCTGTGTAGACCTCTATCCTACACTGGCAGAACTGACAAGAATACCACTTGGGCCTCTAACCCCTTTAGCTTCCTGCCCAAAGCTCCATAGTCAGAGGTGATTGCCTCCAAAGTGTTCTTGGCCATGTCATTGGTATCCACATGCATAAGAGGAAAGGAATTTTGTCAAGTTGTCAGTGACATCTCACAGACATGCACCAGGAAGATGGCACACTTTCTGATTCATCTTGTCAGGCTAGCACACAGGTACTTGTGGTCCTCAACCACAAGCACCTTTCTTTTCTTCATGTTCTGGAAGACCTTGGTGTCTTCCTTGTCAAGTAATATCCATTGTTACTAGTTTTGTGTCTGAGCATCTGCACGACTGCTATCCTCACAAAGTTGTAGGGAATGATTGCTTATTTGGAGGGGTTCTGAATCTTTTCTATATGACCTTCTCTTGACAGTGATTTTCCTTTAAAGTGTTTCCTCACTGTTACAGGCCTCTTCATTTTCCTTGCCACATTTTCCTGTTAGTTCTGTATAATCAGTTCTCCCTGTGTTCTATTTAGGATGTCCTCTTGTTCTCGAATGTGTTGAAGGGACTCAACACACAACTCTAGACTTTATCTTCCAAGAGAGTTACCAATTTGCACTTGCCACAAGTATCATGGAGAGCAAGCATGGTGTCATGAAGTGACTATGGCTCTGGACACCAGAGTTCATATGTGCACTCAGCCATGTAAACCCATTGGGTGACCTTGGGCACATCACACTCTCTCAGCCTCAGAGGAAGGCAAAGGCAAAACCCCCCTGTGAACAAATCTTGCCACAAAAACACCATGACAGAATTTCCTCAGGGCCACCAGAAGTCAGAAATGATTTGAAGGCAGACAGGAACAAGCAGATTCAGTTGGTGATGTTTTCTGCAAGATGACAAATATTGGACATATGTTGAAGAAGACAACTATGAATCCTTCTGCCTCCACTTCTGCAGTTATTTCTCTCCCTATAAAAGGCTTCACAAACAAACTCAAGTAACTCTTTACAGAAACAAAAAACTCAAGTAACTCTTTACAGAAACAAAGCATTTTTCATATTTGTCAATTAACTTGTTATGCATCAAGGGAGAAATATCCACCATTTTCTGTATCACAAATAATTTTAAAAGAGCCCAGGATGGGGAGCAGGATAGGTACACTGCCTACAAAGAGTCATCACAATAGCAATCCAAAGCCAGTTGGGATCTTGCTCAGCACTATACTTAGCATATGGGTTGAGCTAACCCCATGAATGATTAAATGTATATGTATATAAAAATAAGCTGTTCATCATGATTTGATTCATGGAAAGAATCCTTCTAAACTAAATGGATTTCCAATTCAGGACTTGAGATTTAAATCCTCAGACTACTTCTGCTTCAGTTGCAGATTTTAATTTCTTTGAGAACCTTTTATGCATTCAAGTTGACAGTAACACTAATTCTCCATTATCTGTTTGGTTATCTTCTGTAGAGACTTGCTGTTAACTGTAGGTGACCAAAGCTTCCTGAGATGAAATATTATTGGCTGACTCTAAATGTCAAGGAGGTTCAAATTTTTTTTGTAACTTATTAGATGGGTTTCTCAGTCATGCAGCAAAGTAATTAAGAGTATTACAGTCAGAATTGCTTGTAACAAGCCTGTTCATCCCAATTCCACTTACATAGCCCAATCTTGATTTTCTTCCCACAGTAGAACATTACAAAGCCAGTCAGGTGTATTATCTTGCCATCATATTCATTATCAAATCTGACTGGAACAAGCAGCATCGTACTGATGTGCATTTAATGAAATCTACATTTGAATGGATATTTCAAAAGGTGAGGAAGTTACTTCTTTTCTAATGCTGTCAAGGCAAATCAGACAACAATTTCAAGGGCAAGTTACATAGTCCCTACTGGCATCTTGCTTTTATGTCTTCTAACAGCATATTGTTTTGTTTTATTTTTATTCCGATCTTCATTGATGTCTATAGTGAGTGAGTTGGCTGGTGCTTGAATGTGTTTTCTTTCTTTATCAATTCCTATGTGTGTTTATGCACAGCCTCTATCTAACACTGCTATCAATACATGACAATGATGAAATGGAGTAAACAGAAAATAACAAGTACCACACTGGGAAAACTGACACATACAAATGTGTATTATTCATATAATCCCAGTTGTCCTACTCTTCCAAAACAGTTACAAGCTAAATGTACAAGCTGGCAGGCTTCGAGGCACATTTTCAAAATTTAGTATACTGTTTCTTAACCCTCCTGGTATTATTAAATTTAAGTATTCAGTGGTGTCATTCTTCAAGCGAAAGATGGCTAGTAGAAAAACAAAAAGATGAAGCCACTGCCTTAAATTTGTGCAAGCTGCATTTCATCCTTTCCCCTTATATATACTCTAGAAGTAGGCTTCTGCTAACCATAGCAGTTTGCACAGATTTAAGGCAGTGTCTTTTATCTTTTTCTTTTTAGCAAACACACACTTGAACAACAACTGGAATTTTCTTGTTGCTGAGAAGGCCCAAGGGAGGTTACAAAACCAGCTGATGTTGACCATCTTGTGAAACAGCACAATGTGTCACACTAGCACATGTTTGCACTACTTTTAGAGCAACCGAACTCCACTAGTACAATTTTTCTGTTAGATTTAGGCCAATGCTCTGTTTAAACCTGGCTATCATATTACCTCTTAACCTTCTCTTCTCCAGCCTAAACATACCCAGCTCTCTAAGCTGTTCCTTATAGGGCATGGTTTTCAAACTGAACACGGCATTCCAGGTGAGGTCTGAACAAAGCAGAACAGAAAGGTAGTATTATTTCTCCCAGTCTAGACAATATATTCTATTGATACAGCCTAGAATCACTCATATTTAGCTGGTGGTCTACTAAGACTACTAAGACTCCCAGATCCCTTTCACATGTACTGATGTAGTACCTTACAATTGTACCTGTAGAAATTCATTTTGTTAATTTTGGCCCATATTTCTTTGGTCATGCAGTACTTCATTCTGGTCATCAGAACTATAATCTTGTATTGACACAAAGATATTTCACTAGCACTGCTGCTCTAAATAACACTTTCAAAATTGAAAAGAATATTATACACCTAAGTAGCTACCAGTCAGTACACACACCCAGATGGTTGATTGCTGTGCCTTTAGCAATCAACACTTTATGTAAATCATAATGAGTATGTTGAAAATATTTGTTGTGTATTTATTTTATTCCATATTACTCCCAAAATGGAGCCTTACAGCATAGTTTAAAACAAACAAAGCCACAAACCAATCATAATAGTAAAAGCAGTTTTTAAAAATTAAACTTTCCTATTACAAACAGCACTAATTCAAAACAGTTCAAAGGTGTTTTAAACATTTAAGATTTTTTGTTTAGAACTACAGCACTCCACATTAAAGGACACACACACACCCATTAAAAGTAGAGAAGAGCAACACAATGATACTAGAAACAGTTACACAAACCAAAGAAGTAGTACAAATCCATTGGCAACTGAACATAGTGTTATGCAGTCTAGCAAAAAGAAGTGCAATGATTAGAAGGGCCTCGGGATGGTTTGGGTAACAATGCCCTATTCTGGTGTCTTATACAGGGGGAAAAAAAAACCTGAAAAGGAAGTGTAACTACTGTTCAAGTGAATGGAGTTAAAAAGTTCCATGCAACTAGAAATCAGACCTTACCGGGATTTCTGATTCAGTGGAATTCTCTAACCACACTCAGCCAAATAGCAATATCAATAGCAAGTACATTTCTATATCACTTATCAGTGCACTTAAGCACTCCCTAAGCAGTTTACAATATGTAAGCTAATTCCCTCCCACAAGCTGGGTACTCATTTTAGTGACCTATGGAAGGATGCAAGGTTGAGTGGACTCTGGAGTCCCTGGGACTGAACTCACAACCTTGTGGCTGTGAATGGCTGCAATACCAGCATGTAACCACTGTGTGCACCAGGGCTCCTGTGGTTACAACTTCTGAGTTTATCACATACACTTTTCCCCAGCTTTTTCCCAGCCCCAGCGCGGACTGAAAATTGGGGGGGGGGGGAGGATTAAGATGAGGTTTTATTGCACACCTCCATCCTTAGACTGGAGGCATCACAATCCGATCTTAGCCAGATTGGTTCTCGATCCATCCCCAATCTGTCCTAATCCCCTCCTTCACAAAGGATGGGAGTTATCCAACCTTTGTGAAGGACAGGATTAGGATAGATCGGGGATGGATCTGGGACAAATCTGGCTAAGATTGTGTCACAACGCCTCCAGTCTAAGGATGGAGGTGTGTGATAAAACCAAATATTTTTTCCCCCAAATTTTCAGTCCATGCTGGGGCCAGGAAAATCCAGCAAAGCATGTGAGGAAGTTGGAAGCAGAAGGGACAGATCTTGAATGCACATCACTGGTTTTCTTTACCTACATAAAGAAAGGAAAACTTTTCATAACAAAAATATTTCTTTAAATATCTCAGGAACCACTGGGGTTGAAACTAAGAATTTTCAGATCTGCCTGCAATGCAATTAGCCATTAGGAGTGCATTCTGAACAACCTCCTGGCAATGAAATACTCCCAGACTCTCATACTTCCCCCACCTGCCTAATGGGCCCTACTGAGCTGGAAAAGTTACAGAAGACTTCCTGTCCAGGGTTGGGCCTTATGTGGCTGTTTTATATTCTTCAGCTCAGACTCCTTGGCTAAGCTACTTGTTCTGGCTCAACCATGACAACATTTCATTGCATCTCAGGTCTAAGAATCCCTAAGCATCTCTATTATCTCAAATATAATACTTGTCAAACATATATAAAATGACCCAATCAATAACTTGGACACTGGAGAGGACTTCTATGAACGATTTACAGATAAGATTTTTACTTTCTAGTTTCTGCTTCTTAGTTGTTAGGCATTAATTCACACAAAAAGACCAACTTCAATCCTAAAAGTATTTATTCTACCTGTTTAATGGGTATTTTCATAGGAAGTACCATACCATGAGGTATGTAGAACTTTGTCCTATGGATCTTACATATCTTTCAACGGTCCCAGTTTGGCAGAGACAGTCCCATTTAATCCCCTGTAATTCACTTTTTGAGATTTTTCTTTAAAGTCACAATTTCTCTCTCTTCTCACCACTTTCCCCTTGGCTTACTTTCATTAGTCTAAACTGAGTTCAAAGTGAAAAAAGCATTTGCATTCAATTATTTCAGAGGGGATAGAGGAAAAAGGGGGACAAAATCTTCCCCTTCCCAGTAGTGTCAGGCAAAAGCAAACTGCTGCAGTCTCTCCTAGCTTGTTCTTCCTCGTTAATAAATTTTGCAGTCTTGACCACCTCTGATGTTGCTTGGTCACAAGTGTCCCAGTTTTCATTTGTGAAATGATGGTTTTATGAACCTGATAAAACTGAAAGATGCTACAAATAAACAAAACAAAATCTTAGAACAAGCCTTTCACTATATGATCTATCAAGCCAAACAAGGCCACCAGGTATGGATGGTTCCCCAGAAAAGAACTGGACTATCTCCTGTCATTGTTGTCTACCTAGATAAATGAGAATCGAGTTTTTTAAGAACTTAGCATGCTACAAAGCATGATCGGTAGGTTTGACTTTGCTTGGTAAACTTGCAAGCCCAGCTTAGACAGTAGCTTGTGATGAGTTACTTCTTTGCAACATTGCCACATTGGCTGTCTTTTCCCAGCTACCTTAAGTTCCCTCGTGTGTCATGAAACCATATTTCTTGCAAAAGAGACAATCCTACAGTCAGAAATATAGTCAGACATGGGGACTGAGGGTATAGTGGGGGGAAAACTGTGTTCTGTTTTATCCCTACAGGTGAGAAGTGTGATATAATGAGGCCTTGAAAGTGTGTGCTGTGGGGTCCTGAGCTGCAAGCTAACTCTTTCCGAGGCTATGGTGCCAATTTTAGAATTTTTGCTTGAATATTAAAAACAACATTTTGGCTCAGAAGAATAAGGTTTAAATTGTAAGAGTATATTCTGAAAGGCCTGCCTGTCAAACTGAAGAAAGCCCTAGGCTATCTCAAAACATGAGCACAGTTGTACTATCACCCAATTTACTATACATTTTGAAATATCCTTAAGTAGCTGTTCTTTTCCTCTGTGGCTGGCTGTAACAGTCATTAAGCACTCTGTACCAGCTTTCCTTGATGCTCTCACAAGTCTGAGGAATTGCAGGTTATTACCTGAGGGCCCACAGCATTGCATTATACAGCAAACTGCCACACTTTTAAACATCCATTCCTGCAGGAAAGGAGGAGTTCTGGTGAAAATTAAAATATACAAATATACATAGCATATTGTCAAGGCATTCTAATGAACATGTATAATTATGGCTGCATCTGCACTGCAGAAATAATCCAGTTTAACATCACTTTAACTGTTGTGGCTCAATGCTATAGGATTCTAAGAATTGTAGTTTGTTGTGGCACCAGAGCTCTCTGACAGAGAGGTCTAAATGTCTCACAAAACTACTGTTCCCAGAATTCCCTAGCATTGAGCCATGGCAGTTAAAGCAGTGTCAAACTGGATTATTTCTGCAGTGTGGATGCAGCCATTTGAAATGGGTGATATTCTTATATTTTCTTTTACTCATCTCACAGCATACTTCATTTCTTGCATCTATTATGAAGTCCCTTCATGCTTTTCAAAGCCAGTTTCCCCAGTAAGGAAGAGTCTCCCAGTCTGAAATTTCTTTTTTAAATGTAGTCGATGAAAAAATTTACTAGTTGGAATCATCAGCCAACTTTGTGAGATGACTGAATTTGGGGATTGCCAGCCTTACTTATACTCTGGGGACTGGTTTAGTCAGCAACATGGAAGCATATGTTTGTTGACTGAGTGGAGATCCCATTTGACATGAAATGTGAAATTTCAATCAGGAATGTCATGCTGGTAGAGAGTAGTACTGTTACTATGAACTGCCAAAAAGATGAATAAATGGGTTCTACAGCAACTCAGGTCTGAACATTTCAGAGAAGCCAAAATGGCTAAACTAAGGCTCTTGTACGTAACTTGATATGGCTCATCAAAAAAGATAATACTTTTTAAGTGGCAGGCAATAGGGGGAAAAGCAGACTTCTTTACAGATGGATTGATTCAATAAAGGTAGCCATAGCATGACAAAAAGCATTATTAAGTGTTCAGAACGGTGTGGTACGGGAAGAGGTCAATGGGGGAGTGACACCAACCCTAGTGATGCAACTAAGCCACAGCTCAAAGTCTGCAAGACATGAATAGGGCTGTTGATGACCAGGACCCATGGAGGTCTCTCTTTTATAGAGATGGAAAATATGAAATTTCATAAGTCAAAGCTAACTTGGTAGCAAATAACAGTAAATGTAATGTTTCAGCTTTGTATGTTTCTGACATAGATATCCCCATCTCCACTGTTCCCTTCCACCTGTTACAAATAAGGATACTAGCACAACCATGATATCCTCATAACTTATCAGTTGGTTTAAACATAAAGGCAAGCCTCTGGATGATTAAATAACAACAAATATATCATCTAGGAATCAGTCACTATTATTCTGAGGTGGTTTGAGCATTGGACTGCAACTTTGGAGACTAGGGTTCAAATCCTAGCTTGGCAATATAAACCCACTGGGTGAACTTGAGCAAGTCACACACTCTCAGCCTCAGAGAACCCCCTCTAAACAAATTTGCCAAGAAATCCCTATGACAGGTTCACCTTAGGGTCATCATAAGTCAGAAATGACTTGAAGGGATCCAGCAACAAGACGTTATGTTTCAACAACAACCTTTTGTTTGGTTTAATTGTTATCTGTCTTATTTTCACACTGCCTTGAGTCGCACTGCTGAGGAAAAGACAGGATAAATGAATAAATACTTCACATTAAAATGCAAAGCAAATTAATTTCTCCCCCAACAGTAATATCTTCCTAGCAGGAATTTGTTTTACCCCTTCACCAGGAATAGGATTCTACTGTAATTGTGCAGGCACCAGATACCATATATTTGAAAGCAAATTTCAAAAGAATTGTTCTTTTTTTCCCCCACCTCTCTGTTTCCTGAAACCACTGCAACTCTACTACATTTGATTTACTAAAAACATCTCCAGGGGTTGTGAACAGCTCCTTATATTAGATAAGTAGATTCTCCTCAGGGATGCCCTCTAATATAGATATTGTTGTTAAGAGGTTCTGTGGAACATAATCCTTGACGTTCATAATTCTCTGAACAGATATTTTGACTCATCAGAGAGACTTGACCTGAAGCTGAGATGTGTGCAGTGAATCATTAAAACTGATCTACTGTATTGATTAATAACCTAAAAATAAAACTGATAATAGAGAAGAAATGAAACATTCTGTTACAAAAAGGACCATCAGTTAATGAAAGAAGTCAGTGTTAGTAATCATCTCATTCTTATGGATTGATTGATTTATCTGTTAATAATCAATAAAATGCCAAATCCTCAGATTAATTTTTTAAGAAAGCTGAGATCATTAAATAAACTGATGCTTATTCTTAGAACCAATCATAAGTATGCTTTCTTCTTCTTTTTTCTTTTTTCTTTTTTTCTTTTCTTATAACTAGCAGAACAAAAAAGAAAGAAAGATTTGGAGAAGAAGCAATAGTGCCATCTGGTGTCTGCAACTAAAATAAACTAAAATCTTCACATCGACTGAAGATAAGTTTTGTTAAGTGCTATCAAAACTTTTATAATCTGGAAAGCTTTCCAAAGGAAGGAAGGAAGGAAGGAAGGAAGGAAGGAAGGAAGGGATAGATGACAGGATGGGCAGACAGACATATAGATTATTTGGTTTACAATACAATGCTCAGATAAAGATTTTAAAAACAATAGAAGCTGTTTCAGGAAAACGCCATAGGATTATTAATAGTCCTAGAATGCAAAGAAAACAAAATCTAAAAGAACTAAAGATATTTAGGAGAGTTTTATCAGCATTTTAAAATCTACACTAAATCAGTTTTAGAAGTGAATAAATGAGTATTAAAGGACAATATTCTTCTGGCTATTTGGGAATAAGGATGGCAAGCATATTTGAAGAGATATCAGATGGGGTCAAAAATGGGATCAGAAAAACATGTGTCAGAAAAACATGATGAGGAGAATCCTTGATGTGCACAAATCTTCATAATCCAAGATTTACTCTGTCTGAACAATGAATATGGGGTTTTGTTCAGAAAACATTGGGTTTTGCACCAAAAATGTGCAATTATTCCAAACTATAAAAGTTTTGAAAAACTGCAATCTTCAGTGACTTTCTCCAAATGGGGAAAAAATGGAGAAATTGTTCATTCTTCCCAGCAATGTTGAAAATTATAAAGAGTTACATCTCAGTTTGGGAACTGTCAGATCTGTTGGCAGGGGCTACATCCTGACAGAGACTTCTCTTAAGACTTAGGCTCTCATTCTCTACATGTATTTCATAGTATGAATATATACCAATGTTGTTATGCTGTATCCCTCAGTTGCACAAAGCATACCAAGGCCCTGACCTTGCTTGTTGTACAATGGTCAATTAGCTTTCCACTGCCAAGTAAAAAGTGAACAAGTTGTGGAAGAACTAGCCACATTAGAAATGGCACTTACACAGCCTCTGAGAAAGTACAACCACTTGCACAACATTTTTACACTGATGTACTGTGCCCCAAGACACAGTAAATGTTAATTGGTGGGACAGCTTAGAAGTAACAGATGATGCTCACTATGTGTGCAGGGGTGGGAGCCATACTATGAGGGAGGAAAAATGGCACATTTTGTGGAAACGTTTGTTCTTCTTTCCAGCGCAACACAAAGTGTACTTTTTGAGGTCCTGGCCCTTCTTTTAAGGTTCTCAGGGAAAGTGAGAGGAATCTTGAGATGAGAGTACTGCCTTGAAGAGTGCAGATATCTTTTCCTCATTTGTTCCACTTGGTGTTTTATATTTTATATCCTGTTTCTCCGGATGAACTCTCTACGCTGCTGAACTCTTCCAAACCCACAACCTGTTCTCTTGACCCAATTCCTTCTCATCTCCTAATCTCCATAGTTCCTTCTTTTTTGCCCTCCCTCCTCTACATCTTTAACCTCTCTCTCTCTCTACGGGCTCCTTCCCGTCGGTCTTTAAACACGCTCTAGTTTCCTCTGTTCTGAAAAAAACTTTCTTTTGACCCTTCTTCCTTGTCTAGCTATCACTCAATCTCTCTTCTTCCTTTTCTTTTTAAGGTTTTGGAATGAGTTGTCTACTCTCGCTGCCTTGAGTTTCTCGAAACCAACTCTATTTTGGAACCTTTCCAGTCTGGTTTCTGTCCACGGCACTCCACAGAGACGGCTCTCACTAAGGTTTCGAATGATCTCTTGCGGGCCATTGTGAATGGCCTTTACTCTATCCTTGTCCTTCTTAATCTGTCCTCAGCCTTCGACACTGTGGACCACTGTCTCTTAGTTGACTTACTTTCTGACCTTGGCTTCTCGATTGGTTTAGATCTTATCTGTTGGATCGATCTTTTGCAGTGGTTTCGGGTGGCCAGACTTCGTCCTCTGTTCCCCTATCTGTTGGAGTTCCTCAGGGTTCTGTCTTGGGTCCCCTCTTGTTCACTTTGTACACACTGTCTCTCGGTAAACTTATCAGTTCTTTTGGATTTTCTTATCATTTGTATGACTATGATACTCAGCTATACCTTTCCACCCCTGACCTTTCTCCAAAGCTCAAGCAGCAAGTTTCATCTTGCCTGACAGCTGTCTTCCACTGGATGCGCCATTGGCGCTTGAAGCTCAACATGCCCAAGAGCTTCTTGTTTTCCCTCCTAAGCCCACCCTTCAATATTATTTTTCTATCTCTGTCGGCAATATCTCTATTCAGCCGGTTCAGGAAGCCCGCAGTCTTGGTTTCATTTTTGACTCCTCTCTGTCATTTGTCCCTCAGATCCAGGCCACAGCCAAGGTCTGTAGATTTTTTCTCTATAACATTTCCAAAATCCGTCCATATCTCTCAGCTTCTACTGCAAAGACTTTGGTCCATGCCCTAGTGGTCTCACGATTAGATTACTGTAACCTTCTCTTGGCAGGGCTTCTTCTCTCTCACCTCCACCCATTAATTTCTGTTCAACACTCAGCTGCTCGCATTATCTCACTTGCTTGCTGCTATGACCATGTCTCCCCCCTATTGTCATCCCTCCACTGGCTCCCCTTTCCTTTCTGCATTCAGTACAAGCTTCTCCTACTCACTTTCAAAGTCCTGCATGGGCTGCTCCCTCCCTATCTCTCTGAACTTCTTTCTCCCTACATTTCTACCTGTTCCCTCCATTCTGGTAGCCAAAGTCTCCTGTCCCAGTCCAGGATTTCCACTGCCCCGTCCCGGATTCGTCCCTTCTCGCTTGCTGCTCCTCACTCCTGGAACCTCCTCCCCTTACAAGCATGGCTAAACACGTCTCTAACCAGTTTCAAAATTGAGTTAAAGACTATATTGTTTAGGGAAGTGTTCCCAGGAAGTTTGTGACTGTGACCTGGTTGTTTTGATGCTTGATTTAATATTTGATATCTGCTGTTTTAACTTGTTTCTTATGATATTTTTAACTTGTTTTAATGTCTAGATTGTACACCATAGGCAGGCTTTTTACATATTCTTGATTTTATTTGGTTTTTGTACAGCGTCATGTACACTTACGGCACTTTATAAATAAAGCTAATAATAATAATAATTGGAATGGCATAGTTTGTACATAACTCTGTGGATGATGGACCTGCCCCCTGTGAGGAATCTTCTTTAGGGTTCTGGTGCTGAAATCTCAGGGCCTAGGATAGTCCAGACTTGGCACCTCTACTTGGTAATGGGATGACATGTGAAGATCTTGTGATAAGAATTACTGTGGCTCAGTCCAAAGGCCTATCAGATCCAACAATCTGTTCACTTAGGGCTTGTCTACACTGAACTCACCCCCCCCCCCGCAAAAAAAAAAACATACTAACAGTTGTCACAGGCTGTGCACATGATGTTCTCAACTACTCACAGGGAATGCAGATCTTTTCAGCGCCTGGGGGTTTTAATATGCTTTTGAAAGATTCACTTTTTACCCCCACATTTTTCTGGAAGATCCAGATGATCCTGTGAGTGGCCAGAGCTCAGAGGCAGCATCAGTGTGGAGCTGAGGGGGGAGTTTTTGGTGGGTGGAACTGGCTGGTTCCAGCAACTGTGGTGTGTGTCACCATTCTTTGTGTATTTCATTGGATATGTGTATGCAGATGTCAACACAACATTCACTGAAGCAAAACAAATGTTAACACAGGGCTGATGGGGGTAATCAGACAGTGGAGAAGGAAAAGGGAAAGGGCACTCACTTGCTGCCTCCTCACTCAGTGGGACACTGTTATATTAAGAATGTTATATTAAGTGTGATATATTAAAGGGAAAGGGTATTGGATGAGGAAAGCATCCAATCAGAATGCAAGGTGGGAGGGTTGTTAGATTGACAGGCGAACAATAACAGCTATTAGTAGATACTATTATGCCTGCTAGAGCCAACATGGGTGTGTAACCAGAATGGAGATGTGGACCACTTCCTCAAAATGAGTGTGCAAGTGGGATATGTGTAGTTGGATAAGCCAATCTCACCTCTATGTGTGTTAACCAGGAAACTGCCATGTGAAGCAGGATTTTTTTTTTCAACAAGCCCACAGTTATCAATTGCCTTCCTATAAGGAAGTCTGCCCCCCAGGTCATGAGTCATATTTTCATATACAGTCATACTGCCTCTGATATTGGAAGTGATTATACAGTCATCCTGACTACCAGCCATTGATGGATGCTAACCTCCATGTATTCATCTAATCCCTTTTGAAGCCATCTGAGGTAGCAACCATCACTCCATCTTGTGAAAGCAGTTGAGATAACTCAGGAAGGAAGCCCAGTCACATGAAGAGAGTCTGAATTAGAAAAACAGAAACACAATATGTTGGCACTCTGCACTGGGAATGATGGCTATGCACATTGAACAAAGGCATACATGGAATTGGATCCAAACTGGATGCTATGAAAATTGCTATGTCATTTTCATTGCATTTCACAGTATCCCACAGGCATTTTTATTTTTATTTTATTCTTTTTTTCTATACGATCATGGGACAGTTAGATTATGAGACTATTTTGTATGCATTTTATACATTTTCTAATGTACAATATTTTCATTCATCTTTTCCATTGACCAAAATGTACTTGTGTATGTGTGAAAAATACATTTTTTAAATGTTATGTTATGCACACAGTTGAAATAGCTGCATGGTTTGTGCGCTCAAATATGTTTGTGCATTAAAACATATTGTAAACCTTGGGAAAATATAGATTGCTATGGTAAAATGTGCTCTTTCTGTCCCATTGCTGGTCTGGGAAAGTGTGAAATGAACACATTCATAGAATCATAGAGGTGGTCTCATGGGCCATCAGTGCAGGATCAGGAAAATTTCCAGCAGCTAGTTGTAAAGACTCTGTTCCTTTGCAGCAGCCCAGTTCAAGACCATAGCAGTGGCCCAAATCATGGCCAGGCAAGTGCATTTTCTGTGGCCCCAGCACAAACAGCAGTCCCACCGCAGTCCTTTTGGCCTATCTGTTCAGGTCAATGTCATCTTTGTTCTGAAAGAGTGAAGGCAACAACAGGTAAGAGTTCTGCTTCTGATTTAAGATGAATGAAGCAGAGTTTAATAAAATATTGATACTGCTGTATCAGATCGTTCTTTTTTATATAATTTTATTAAGAGATTATACAAAAAAACAGAACAATGAAGGATGGCTAAAACCCTACAAAATATTACAGTTATAAAATAAACTTTCAAAACTTTTAAAAGCATCACATATATATAGTCTTATACAGTTTAAGTTGTTTGAAATAGATCAGACCATAGTGACTACTATGTTGGAGGGTGGACAATTATAAAATTTGTTATAACAAAATCAAAAAAAGGAAGATGTCATGGCCAGTCAAGAGGTGGAATCGGAGGATGAGGAGGAGGAGATGGCTCCTCAGGAGCAAGAGGAGTTGGAGGCTAGACCAGGTCCCAGTTCTGCTTTGCCAGACTCCAGCCCTGCCATTTCAACCTCAAGAGTGGTGGCTCAGCCAGGGGCTAGCACTGTGGAGCTCCCTTCAGAGGATCAGCAGCTGAGGGTGGTTCCTAAGGAAGACCCAAGCTTGAAGGTCCCTTCCTTTAAGGAAAGGAAAGCTGAGAGTGCTTGCGTACGTCGGTCTCACAAGCTTGCAGAGAAGCAAGCTGCTGATAAGGCACAGCTGGCAACAGGGAGAGTGTCTCCTATTTAACCACCTGTGGGACGCCATCCCTTTGCCAGAACTTATTGCAAGTTCTCTTGGTGTGACCGTGTGCTGGCTCTGTGTTTCTTGAACTTGTGTTTTACCTTGACCCTGCGATCTTGGAACGAATTGGACTATTGCTGCCTTCTCCTTGCCCTGATCTCGGACCGTACTGATTTCTGTGATTTCTCCAACCCTGACCTCGGCTTTGGCTTCTGGATTATTCTTGTGAATAATACTCAGGTCTGTAGACTTTCTCTCAGCTGCAGAGCTAATTCCCTGCTGAGCTTTCTTATGAGCTTGTGTTGGTGGGTGCTGGCCGCATTCCAGGACAGAAGCCATTTTTTACAGAAGGGTTCTTGGTTTGGTTGTTTTAAATTACATTTCATTTTATTTAATAGCTTCTCCATTAGCCATTGGTCTCAGACCCTTTTCCACCAGTTATCTAGGGACACAAGTCCTGTCTTTTAAGATCTGGCCACTTCAAGTCGAGCTGCCATTAAAAGAAAAGTAATAAGTGTTCTGTGTCTTAAAAATTTACAGATTTTTCTTAAATTTATCCTACTCAAGGAATTATTAAAAAAAAAATAGAAAACCTATAAAATGGGAAAATGGACATGAATATTTTTTAAAACATATGTCAAGTTGTTAAAAGATTTGATGTCAGTTAATACCCCTTACTTCAAAAAAATATTGTGATGCCAGCTTTCAATTCTGTCTTTGTTTACTTCAAATTAGAATAGCAAGCTCATATGGTTCAAGCAATCTTTTAAGCTGGGCTGTTTGAAATGTTCAATTATTAATGTAATTTTAAACAAACAAAGAAA
Organism: Urosaurus nigricauda; assembly: GCA_034509955.1. Taxonomy (NCBI): domain Eukaryota; kingdom Metazoa; phylum Chordata; class Lepidosauria; order Squamata; family Phrynosomatidae; genus Urosaurus; species Urosaurus nigricauda. The sequence continues at coordinate 45,657,731 of JAOEGL010000003.1, forward strand.
ATGTCTTCTTGCCAAACAGAGTGTTCCTTTTCTTTGAATATATTATACAATATGCAGCAGACATGAGCTGTTGACACTTCATGTCAACTTCAATATAACATCTTAAATTATGTATACTGCTCAAGCACGAATTCTAGAAGAAGGGTAGCCTGTATCTAGATAGATAGATAGATAGATAGATAGAGATATAAAGACACAATAAATCCTCTCTAGACGATCCGTGCCATCACTCCTGCATTAACTTGTCACTTTCGGTAATAAAGTTCACAAACATCATTTCAATATTTTTTCATGTAAAGTTGCCTGAATAATGTAAGAGGTGACAGAGCACTTTGATTTGTGGCTTGCGTCATTGATGAAATGGCTTTTTGAAGTAAATAACTAGATCAATTAACAAGAAGTAGACATCCTTTTTGAGATGAGAATAAACACAAATATCCAACTTCTTTTCTTATAAGAAAGGTATGTTCTTAATTAGCACAGGAGCACATACAGTGGGCCCTTCCCATGCAGGGGGGGTTCTGTTCCAGACCCCTCCCCCCTGTGTGTGTAAGGGGAAAACACATATGCTAACATCCCATTGAAAATAATGGAGGCATGCTCCCGCACACAGCATGCAGTGCAGCCGCACGTGCCGTTTTGTCTCCCCAGGGTTGCCATACGCATATACTCAAAGCAGTGTATGGCAAGCGCAATTATGGCACGGGCAGACTGTACAATCAAAAAACCTAGAGCAGTAAAAGATGAGGAGGCAATTATGGATCACATGCTTTAATGGAAGTGTTGATCCTGCTTTACTAAAGAGGTTGGTATTGCCAGCTGCACCATTTTTTTCCTGACAAGACTATCAAAAATAGCATATTTGTCATATAATTGAAAAATGGCTATCTCTCTTCTCAGGTCAGCCTTTAATTTAGGTATTCTGTGTGAAATGCAAAATGCATTTCATCTAAACCCACTTGCACATTAAATTCACTTTCCTCTTGTCTGCAACTATCTTCACAGAGGTAGGAAAGAGTTGTTTTTATACACCGAGACCACGAAGAAAAAGTAGATCAGGAATTATTATTGCAGATTAAAATTTATGGGAGCAGAAGGGATTTTTTTAGTTGGTTAAAAAAAAAGATGTATTAATGAGTTTTATCATTTCCAAATGCTGAACGAGCATAGGAAATATATTTTCTTCAGCTAGAGAAATCACTATATCCAGGCCTGTTGAAGAGCCAGATGTGCTCTTGTGCAATGCCATTTAAGCTATTTTGTGGCCTCAAATATCTGACAATATGAGATACATATGCCCCTAATTGGGCATGACTAATGGATGATGGCTACTTGGAACGAGAAAGCAAAATTCAATTACTCCGTATTTGTGGCTAACAAACAAATTTTTCAAACATTGTCCTGGTTGGGGGGGGAGCGGGAGTAGAATTTAAATCTATTTAGTGACTGCTTATATATCATTGGTTGCTCCCTAAATAAAGTTATAAGAAATTATACACACTTACAGAACCTAGGTGAATATCTGGATGTTGCCAGAGAAATGTGCTATTAAGAACAGACTTGTTCTGTAAGAAGCCCTGATACTATCATAACTGTGAATCTGCAGTTATGAAGAGATGGGCAGAGGGCTCAGGAGAGCCAGGGCTTGCTGTGTTGAACTTATTGATCAGCAGATTTATTGTTGTCATCTGTCATCCTGATTGCCTCTGAGCTTAGTAGCAATGCTCTCCTCATTGTGGCAGAGGGAATGGATTTTCCCAGAAGCAGGAACCTGTATCAAGGACAAGCATGCTTCAATGACTGGGAAGCCATTTCCCCTACATTTTTATCTGTGCTTTTTAAAAAGTGATCTCCAATGATTTTAGGAATTGTGGAAAGGCTCAAAGACTACATGGGATCCCTGCCAGGGCTCCATGTGCTTCACTAGACAAAAATTCCCACCCCTCCCTAAATCCAATTGTAACTTTAGTAGAGTAGACCCAGTGAATAAATGGGAGCTTGGTAAATGGAATAATAATTGGATTTAGGCTGAATATATTGTTGTGATTTTTTTTCTGTTATTATGCAAAGTGTTTTGGTTTTGAATGGGCAAATAACACCTATCAACTTTAGTAAAGACCTGCTTCTGGTGGTCAGTATCATTTGTCAGTATGGATGAGTACATTTCTCTGCAAAAAATAAAAATAAAAAAAATTAATTATTGGGATTGTCATAGTGATCTCTCACTTTTCAGAATTTTATATTGCACTATTGGATATAGTACAACCTGAAAGACAAAGTAAAAACAAACAAACAAAAAACAAAACAAAATCCAAAGCATGACCACTATTCTTTATACAACATTGCAAAATTGATTAAGTGGTTGATCTGCTAAGTCATGTTCAAGAATTTCTTAATTAGGAGGTGATTTAGTAATTAGTTGTAGTTGTTGATGTTTTGTATGTTTTATGTTGTAAAATAATAACAATAAAAAATTTCTTAATTGTACTGATTTGTTGATGATGGGTATTATGAATATAGCGAAGCATCAGTCTCAAACCTCATTATCACTTTGAATTTACTATTCTTGGATTTATAGTCAAATACTTGTTTGAGGAAAGAGGTAGATAAACAGAGAAAGATTCATTTAATTTGTTTAAGAAGATGTTTACCATGCCTTTCATTACTAGAATTTCATGGTTGTTTTCCAGTCTTATGTCACTTTAATGCTACTATTTTATGTGCAGTTTGGGCAAAGTATAGTCCTTAGAGGTCATTGTTGTGTTTGTCTCAGCACTTCTCAACCAAATTCTCAACCAAATTCTGCAAGGCTACTTATTGGCCATTTGTGTGATATTTATCTACTTTAAAGAAAGTCTAATTTAATACACTAGAGTTTACGTCTGAGTAGATATGTTTAGTATTGTGCTATAAGTGCATTTATAAGTGTATTAAAATCAACTACCTCCATAGATAAACTAACTAAAACACAATTAGATCAATATTATAATTTTAATGAGGTGTTGACTCAAGTTTAAGATGGCTAGTACTCTAAAACAAAAATCAGATAACAAAAGTATGTTCACCAATACAGTCATCCATCTTACATTATCTTGATCCTTGATTCACATCTTAATAATCTCTTTTCTTCAAACTATGGGTCATGAAAGTCTAGTTCTCTGGTTAGGATTCTAATCCAACTATGAATAATGCTAATGTATACATCTTCTTCATACCTTCTTTAGAATCCTGGGATAAGTTTCCATCAGAAGAATATATAAACTGGCAGTGATCCACTGCCCTCCTGAATAAGCTGCGGATAAACTAAATATTTGTATTGTGAAAATCCACTTGGCTCTTTATTAGTTACTTCTAGTTCCTCCCTCCTTACACCAGAGCTGTAAAATAGGTCACATTGTGAGCAAATGACTGCCTTTAGGTTACCCAGTGAATTTTATGGCTCAGGGCAAACATCAGTGTCAATCTCCAAACTCACAATCCAATATTGCACCATATTGTTTCACTTAAGCCTCATATTTTGCTTCATTTGTTATGTTGCTTAGTTGTTATGTGGACAGAGCTTCTTTAATACTTTATCTTGGGCATCTGCAATATTTAGCTTTTGAAGCAGCTATAAAAATGGAAAACAGTATAACTTTGCCCAATTGTTCATTGCTGATTTGGTTGACAGTGGGAGGTTGTCATAAGCTTTAAGAAGACATGGTATGTAAGAAACAATTTTTCAGAACTCAAAAGATTTCCTTCCTTCCTTCCTTCGAAAATGACAAGCCATTTACCCTTTCCCAGCTGGGGAAATATATTATATTCCATTTTATTTCCTAGCATAAATCAGAAACATTCTGTTTTGATTTCTCCTCCCACAATGACTAAAAACTATTCACAAGATTTCCATTGTGCTTTGTGCCTCACAAGTTTTGTTTCCAGCTGACAAACATTATTTCTCTTGAATTAGCCTGTTACGTGCACATGAGATGGGAGACTTTTCCATCAGCAAGACACCTCTTCAATGAGGATTTGTGGAATCTGTCTGTTCTGTGAAAATATTTGTATTCGTTACCAGACATGCTCTCAGAACTCATGTACAGATTCATGCATATTCTGAATACAAATGTCTATCATGGATCTTGAAGTGTTGGCCAATAATGTGTCAAACAAATAGGACTCAAAAACCCACATTCACCAAGAACTCTTTTAAAGAGAGAATTTTACTGAACATACTGCAATCAAGATATACACAATATTTGTAATGGGGAATAGAAAATGTTGTAGTGGGGCTTCACAAATGGCAATGGTACATGCAGAATAGCAAACATGCAAGATTCTAAGGGTTTGTAATTAAAAGCAGTTTGAAGCTGTAGTAATTAAAAGCAGTTTGAAGCTGTAATGGTGGCTAAGAGGTGGGAGAGATGAGAAAGAAAGGCTCAAAAGTAATGGCTGTATAATACACAGCCCCAACACACAGAGAGCAGAGAAAGAGGGGGGAGTTTTGCGAAGTGCAGGCAAAATATTCCCTAAAAGATAGATGGAAAAGATTGAGTAGTTATCTCACCATAGTCCCAATGGATTTGTGAGAAGTTAGGAAACACTCTTGGCTGAACAGGCGAAGGACAAGGAAAAGTTAACTAAGGCCCTATACAGAGGGCCCAAAAGGGCCATCCTTGTGCCATAAGTGGGGCTGGGGGGTGCACAGCATCCACACATTCCCCAGCCCTAGCACATATGGACAGTGCCATTTTAAAATTGCGCCATCCATACACACATGTGCTGATGGCATCCCAGCGTGCACTGCGTCCAAACTGACCGGTGCGCACCTGATGTCATTGCGCTGCTAGAGGGTGCCTAGGGTGCCCTTTCTGCAGTGCAGAAAGGAGCTCCAAAATGGAGCTCCTTTTGTGGGAGCACTTCATTCCCATAGCAACCAGATTGTTGTGCGAACAAACCAGGGGAGAAAGGAGCCAAGATAGCCCTTTTTCCCTTGGGTCTGCTGGTCGGGCTGTCCTTGTGGCCATGGAGGAGGGGCATTTTGCCACTTCTCTGTGGCCTGGAAAAGTGGTGGATTGGGACCTCTGAGGCTGCCAGTGAGGCTGCCCTGGCACCAATCCAGCACTCAAAGGGGCAGGTCTGTGCCGCCCCTTTCTGGCCATCTGTAAAGCCCCTAAGATTCTCTAAGCCAGAGCTAGTACTTTGAGTAGGAGAATGAATTAACAAGATTCTCTGGTCAAAATCTTAGATTTTGGGGATCTGAATGATTTCAGTTCATGATTTCAGCTCAAGAAAGTGAAGTTTTGTTTAGGCAGTGATTTTCATCAAGACCTCCAGAAGGAGGCTTTTGTTGTTGTTGTTGTTCCACTAGACTCCACCACAGAATACTGCCTTTCAGTTTGGGTTCCCCTTTAAAATATTTCATGTGGGGGAAATGAGGATAACATTAGCAAGCTTTTTAAAAGGAACTTCTTTGAATAAAGCATGAACAAAGCACATGCACCTCAACCAAGACGACCAAGATGCATCTCTTGCAACCAAGACGCATCTCTTCCAGCAGGCCTTCCCAGATAGTAATTAATTTCCCATCACCTGAACACCCCCACCCCCCACCCCCATCCAGCCGCCTACAGGGGACTTTGAATGAATGTATTTTAAATCTTGATTTTTTTAAATTATGATTAGTTTAATACTGTTTTAAGGGGAGGGAGGTGGGTATGTATGGAGGATTTTAACTGTATATGTTTTTAACATGTTGTACCCCACCCCGATTGCTCACTCAGAGGGGCGGGTAGATTAATACTTAGTTTAGCTCAGAAAAGCACCCTCTGAACAAAGACATCACAGAAAAAGGTGACATTTACTACAAGTGTCATTTCCTGTGTGTAATGCATTGTTTACCAACTGAAGGGCCACATGGTGGAAGAGAGAGAAACTTCTCCAGGCAGTATTCAGTATTCCAATTGTTTTTTCTGGAAACTTAAACAAATTTAATTTAATTTAAAAAATTGAAACACAACCTTCAATTACATAAAAAATATATATAGGAAAACATACATCTACATGCTATAGTAGTAACTATCCCACAAACTACGCAAATTAAAACACTACAAAAAAGCAACAACCAGGGAATATATACAACCTCCAACTTACTAGCTGATAGTTATAGTTTCCAGCTTTTTAATGCTTCCTCTCTCTAAATACTTCTAATCATTACTCCATTTTATTATCCTTCAAATCTAAAATTGCTATTTTTTCCGAATACTTTATCATAAAATCATTTATCAGTTCCCACTATTTTTTGATATTTTTTAATGGACCTCTTTCTAATCAAATTCATTTATTTATGAATTTCAGCAAAGTAATATAATTTTATCATTCATTCTTCATACAAAAGGATAGCCACATATTTTCATTTTTGTGTGCAAATTATTCTAGTAGCCATTGTTGAAGCGTTTGTGCAACCAGCAGTCCACACCTCCAAAACAGTGGTTCAGGGTGGGCAGTGGTACATGGCTCATCAGTCAACAGGTGGGTTGATTGATGCCTGTATCCCATCCCATGCACTTGCCAACCCATGTGTGGCTGTATTCAATAAATAGTTGTGGCCTTTCCTTTTCTAATTTCTGGTATCTGCCTCTTTTGTCGTGGAGTGGACTCACTTTGGACACGCAAATAGAACAAGGTCATGTATTTCCTACTGAGTTTTATAGAATGTATTCTCAAATGAATAAACGTATAATGGAGTCCTGGGGTTAAATATATGCACAAAGTTTTCTTCATTGTGTTTGCATGTATGTTGTCTGTGTGCAGGGAAGAAATGCATAAAATTTAATTAAAATTCACATAACTTTTTTGCTTGCTGTTTTCCCTCCTGCTCAAAGCTATTAAATTCCTTAATCTAGTCTTTTTTGCAACTTTTAAAAAATGCTTTAAAAACACACCACTATATGGGCTTCTTCTTCAGCCAATCCCAGTCAATTCAGAACCATGAAGTTTGAACACATATTCTGATCTGACAGGCTACACTAGAATGTCCCAAAAGTGATGGTAGAATAGATTTACCTCATTTCAAACTGGCTTCCTGATTGTGCTATAAGATGATCTCACAGTGATTAGATTGATAATCACTAGATAAAGGCAATGTTTCCTCCATTCACTTTAACAATCATTTCCGTCAAAAACCACAAGATTTCCCACTCCATACATAATCTAATCTTAGGGAATCCCATTTCCTTTGGGAGTGACACAGAAACAGGTTTCTGAATGGTCTGGAGGTTCAACAACATCTCTTTATATTAAATAATAAAGAGAATTTGATATAACATGAATATAATAGTTGCCGAACAAAAGCATATAGCAATTTAAATGCGTGTATGTGATCCAAATGCATGTACGTTTGGATACTTGCACAACAAGTCAAAGATATTGTTCAGATAGATTTTAAGGAAATTAGTTATCTGAATATGATAATCAGCAATTAGAAAAATCTATATAATTCATGACAATTGGATACCCAGTTATAGTGACCAGGGAGACATGTCAATGTGATCAACAGAAGTGTACATCAAGCTATATATGCAGAAAGTCTAGTTCTTTCCTTTGTATTATCTGTTTAAATATCAATCCATCTATATTGCACAATTTTTGTAGCATTATAGTAAGTACAGTAAGATCTGTCTTCCTTTCTATACAATCAGTCAGTGACACCTAGAGTTTAAGTTATTCTCTGTTGAGAAATCATAATATTGAAGATTTTAGTTAGTATTGCATATATCTCTCCACAGTCAGAAATATGATCTCATTTCCCTGCTGACATTTGCATCAGGGAAAAGTATTTGAACTAACAGCATTTTTAAAATTAAGATCTGCATCATACAGATAATTATTGGGGGAGAAATCATGTTCTTACTCTTCAAGTCAATTTTTCACATATTGTACACTAGCCAGAGAATTCATTGAGGGGAAAACCCTGACTGAATGGCAAAAGGAAAGAAAATTTGTCCCAGCATTCAGATTTGTCCCAGCATTGAATTGTACACTTCAATGTTTGATTCTCTGCGTAGCCATGGAAACCCACTGCATGACACTGGGCAAGTCACACACTTTTAGCCACAGAAAACTCCATGATAGGTTCACCTTATGATCACCATAAGTCAGAAACAACTTGAAGGCACAAAACAACAACAAATTCCAATTCTTCCTGTTGCAATGGAAATCACTCAGAGGAGGAGGTGGGAATGTTGATCAGCTGCTTCCTGAGTATACAGGGGATGGACACCTGTTGACTGCAAGATCTGATTCCTAGAAGATCAAGGGAAGTAATAGTGCCATTCTATTCTGCTTTGGTCAGGCCTTACCTGAAATACTGTGTCCAGTTCTGGGCACCACAATTCAAAAAGGATGTGGAGAAACTGGAATGTGTCCAAAGGAGGACGACTAAGATGGTGAAGGGTCTGGAAACTGTGCCCTATGAGGAACGACTTAGGGAGCTGGGGATGTTTAGCCTGGAGAAGAGATGGTTAAGAGGTGATACTATAGCTCTGTTTTAATATCTGAAGGGATGTCACATTGAGGAGGGAGCAAGCTTGTTTTCTACTGCTCCCAAGAACAGGACCCGGAACAATGGATGCAAGCTCCAGAAAAAGACATTCCACCTCAACATTTGGAGGAACTTCCTGACAGTAAGGGCTGTTTGACAGTAGAACACACTCCCTCGGAGGGTGGTGGAGTCTCCTTCCTTGGAGGTCTTTAAGCAGAGGCTGGACAAGCCATCTGTCAAGGATGCTTTGGTTGAGAGTTGCTGCATGGCAGGGGGTTGGACTGGATGGCCCTTGTGGTCTCTTCCAATTCTATGATTCTAATAAGTAGGGACAGGACCAATTGGATAAGAATTTACTGCATAGCTCCATAACTATGGTAGATACAGTAGCAAGAAAGGAGCCTTCCTATTCAGCAATGGCTGGCCAATAGCCAGCCCAGCCATTACACATCCATAACTGTCCAATAGGATTCCTATCCTTGTTAATATTTGTCACAACTTTGCAGTTCAGTCATGCTGCCAGGAGTAGTCTTGGATACTCATTACTAATGGCTGACTGTAGGTCACCTCTCAGGGACCTTAGAGTTGGGGCTGTCAGGGATCCACATGGCTTGAGAAGCCTGACCTGGCTTCAGCCCAGGTGCCAAAGGAATCACACCGTGACTTTTGCCCAAGTGGATTATTGGTTCTGACACCCCATCAGGCTGGATGGACATCAGTTTGGTCAGCCAAAAGGAAGATTGTCATATCTCTTCATCTGGTGCCATAAAAAAACTAACTTACTAGCAGTGACCAATAAAAAGTTGTGACTTCTTTTATCCAAAGTGGTGGTTTGTGTTTTCTTGGAGTAGTTGGCTCCATCTTGCCACCAAGGACTGCAAATGGTAGTTGCAGAAGCCCTTCCCAGGGCTCAGCAGCTGCCAAAAAGTAGGAGGACATGGAGCAACAGATGTAGGCTCTCAGCCACTACATGTTTGATTATGTCACTGTTTCTTCCACTCATGTGGCTATAAAATTGGTGGCTGTATTTTTGCTATTTGAGTAGTATGGGCCATGGTGAAGGCCTGTGAGATTTCTTGTTCTTACCAGCAAGAACAATAATACCAGCAGGATTATTACATCAATGCAACTATTATAATTATGTTACAGTGAGGCGTGGAGGGGGGTTGAAATGGGAAGACAGTTAGTTCAAGCTCACATATCTTCCATGTGGATTTTTATACTTTACATTGTAGAGTATTAATTGCTCTGAGTTACTTATATACTGTTACATTGTTTTAAGGCAAAAGGGCTTGATTAGACTTTGTTTTAAAACTTTCAGATGTTGTCATGATATCATTATATTAATAATATTTTATTTCTGTGGCTTTCTTGAATTACATCTGATTGCAGAATCAGATTGATCAGTATATTCTATTAATTACAAAGGTTAACTAACACTACCGATTCTCCTTTGCTGAGAGGCATGAGAGGAAGAGGCATGAGAGGAAGAGGCAGAGCAAGGAGGAGGGAAAGGAGGAGGAGATGGTGGCAGCAATGGGAATTGATGGAGGAAGGAAGAGGAGGATGGGGAGGTGGAGGGAGGAGGAAAAGGCAGCAGAGGGAAGAGAAAGAGTAGGAAGTGGAAGGAAAAGGATAAGGAAGAGGAAGAGAAAATGTGGCAGAAGGAAAAGCAGCAGAGGGAAGAGGAGGAGGAGGAGGAGGCCCCCTGCTGCTCACTGCCATGAAAGCAGTGAGGTGGGCTTGGGATGGCTGGGGTGGCATAGTCTCATTGTCACCATGGTGGCACAGCCACATGGCTGTGCTACCATAGAGGACAATGAGACTTGAGCATCTGCAGATTTCAGTATCCATGGGGGATCTGGAATGGATTGCCACATGGATACCGAGGGCCAACTGTGTATATATGGTGTTCTGTGTTTTAATACACCTCTATCTTCATTTGAATTATGTGTGTGTCTTGTTGGGTTTTTTTAACTACCTATATATGATGAATTTTGTAATAAATGCTGGAACTTACTGTCACAGTTACAGATGCATAACCTAGAGTTACATATCCATAACTTATTCATAGTCACAGTCTCTAAATATTCGCAATCATGACACTATTGTCACAGTCATAAAAGTCCTCCAATTCTGCTTTACCTGACAGCAGCTGCTGTGAATGGCAGAGGTCTGTTCTATCAATTGGGACACAGGGTATTGTTAATTCCACCTACGCTCTCAACAGTGATCTCTGGTGCAAGGATGAATTGCTACAGAGATCCTGCTTCCAGTTGTCACACCAGAGACTTCTGGGAGGTGGAAACATCAGTTTGTTGTACTCTGTTCAACAGGCAAATAGAGTGGTGTTGTTTGCAGCTGTTGTTACCTGGTAAAGTAGGATAGTGGGTCAGGCTCCTTTCTGATCTAGGAGCTTGACTATTGTTTTTACATTGACATGAGCCACCTTGGGAAGGTTGGTCCTAGGAGGCAGCATGCAAGTTTATAAACAATCAGATAAAAGACTTCCCCAGAAAAATCAGAAGCACCATAGTTTTTCAGAATTAAAAATTAGTTATCTTCCCCCCATCTTCTCAAGTAAACAGTCAAATCTTCTCTGAAGATGCCAGCTACAGCTGCGAGTGAAATGTCAGGAAGAAACTCTTATAGAACACAGCCTCATAGCCTGAAAAACTCACAAAAACTATGGATGCCGGCTGTGAAAGCCTTCGACTTCACAAACAGTCAAATGCCAAATGCCAAGTCTGAAATATAATTGCATCAATTTAAAATCAAGATTCAGGAAAGGTACTGCCATACAGAGGAAAAAACTAGAAAACTGCAGTTTGTGTCTTTAAATTTTTCTAAACATGATTGGCATATACACCTGTGCCATATTCTTATTTGTAGCATTCTGGCAATCATTTGGAAATGTCTGTTGACAACATTTAATCAGACTAAAGGATATCATCTCTTATTTCCCCCATCAGCTCAAAGCTTTAGGTTGAAATAGCAGGAGCAGCAGCAGGTTAGCAAAATAGCTACACAGACATTTCCAGTACCAACTTGGATGGATTTAGGCAGTGTTAATCATAATCTTGATGGCTGTCTGGTGGCACATGGAGCCCTTTCACTACACAATAACAGCTCTACATTCCATGCCAATATCCTATAGAATCCTGGGATTTATAGTTTGGAGAGGGATATTTAGAAAGGCACCAGATCCTGGCTGATCTTGGAAGCTAAGGAGGACTAGCCCTGGTTAGAACTTGGATGGGAGTCTGCCAATGAAATCTAGGTGCTATAGGCTATATTTCAGATGAAGGAACTGGAAAAACCACCTCTGAGTATTCCTTACCTGTGTATACCTTCCTATGAAATTCATGGGGTAACCTCAAGTCAACAGGCAACTGAAGTCACATAAACACACACATTTAGAATTCTCAGCCTGACAGCTCTAAGACAACTACAAACTCCAGCAATCTACAAGATGTTGCCATGCCATTTGCAGTGGAATCATTGTATTAGTGGAATCATAGTGTGAAAAGTGTCTTTATTTTCATGTTCCATGTTCTGTAAACAGTTTGCATTGTCTATTTCACAGAAGTTAGAAAAGTTACTTTTGGGGACTACAGTTTTCAGAATGTCTGGGAATCATGGGAGTTTTAGTCCCCAAAGTAATTTTTCTAGGTGCTTCAATTTCATGTAAAACAAATTGTCATCTCGATCTTTTCTATTATTTTACGGCCAATGAATTTCCAAGGCCATTTTGAGGCTTGCAATGGCAATGGCAAGGAATATTACAGGATGAAATTAACCTCTGAACATTATCTAACCTTGACTGTACTCTTGAATTTGTAAGAGCAATAATGAAAACTGCCATTTTTTTTTTGAGGCATTATTGATTCCTGATTGAGATTCTGTAACTAGGCATAGTTGCATTCAAAATCCCAAGTGCAATGAAGTCAGCTGGGTGTTGTTATTTTTAAGAGCAATAATTTGTCCTTCATTCCCATTATGAATGTGCTCTGCATTCTGTATTCCCTCTGTGGGGGGGGGGGGGGAGCAGAACTGGCACTCAAAACAGAATAGACCCTCTTGGGATGCCAGAATAAAGTTTAAAATGTGCACCTTTTAGTAATAGAAGACTATGGCATCACCATCCTTATTGATTTCAACAGAATATTTCCCCAAATGTGTTTAAAACTATCCACTTTAAGGCAAGAGTGGTCAACTCTGGCCCTCCAAAACTCCCAATATCCTTCAAGCTTAGCTATGCTGTTTAGGGCTAACAGCAGTGACAAAGTCATCTAAAGCCACAGTTGCCCACCCCTGAGCTTAAGACAAATGACATATTTAAACAAGTTCAGAACTGATTCTCCAGAAAGCCAAGCATACCTGAGTCTCTGTGGGATAGCAATCTTTACCAAAGAAGTCTCAGCAGCCTTTCCATTCCCAGGATTCTCTGTGGAAAGTCATCAGAGTTAAACTCATATAGAAGCACTATAACAAGTATGTGCAGAAGCTTAGGGTTTGGTAACCATGTCTAACAGTCTGCTACTGGTACCACTACTACAGTTCTCTCCTCTCAGATTGCACAAATACACCACAGCTAGAGCCGTTGTGTAAGTACCTTTGTATAAGGGAAAAAGCACAGCTGGTGTGCTATAATATGTTCCTGCTTCCCTCACAGCAGAGGCATTTCTGTCAGGAGTTCACTATTTCAGCTGTTTCTTAATCTTTTGTTGCCTCTGCATGGTCCTAGTTCTCCATGCTCTTCATGTGTACAGCGATCTGGTACAGTTCAGTAAATCATGGAACAGATAAAATATGTATTCATAGATTCACTATATTTGTATATTTTGACACATGATTTATAGAAACCAATACAATTAAACCAGTTAATCAAATACAACAAAATAGCCAATTGTCTTTGAAGTTAAAGAAGAGAGGAGCAACAAAACTATTCAACAATGCAGAAAGAAATCAGCTAATAGCCAAGAAACATCTTCCTAAGGTAGGAAGACATAGGTAGGCAACTGTTGGGCATTTGGAAGCCACAGTTATGCCCAGGAAACCTTGGAAAGCTGTTGATCCCCCACTGATTCCCCCCCCCCAAATGTTTTACACACACACACACACACACACTATCTGCTACAAGTTGAATTTCCCACACCACTGTTCTCAATAGAAAGATCTTTAAAAAGCAGCAACAATATGACATAAGGGGCAGTATCCTATGTGGTATATGGAGACACAAGTTGTGTTATGCATATGCAATGGTGGGGGGGGGGGTTTGACAGTGTGTAATGGTCATATTCAACAGATGGCATCCAAAATGGTGTTGTGCATGTGGGACATATGCACATGAAATAACTCACTGAAGTACAAAGAGTGACCTACAAATGTGCAATGCCTCTATGCATGTGTAAATTTACAGTGCTATATAAATAAGGGTTAATAATAATAATAATAATAATAATAATAATAATAATTGCTGTTTCCATTTTGCATGGCAGTTGAGCAATGGGTTATTAGTGATGCACATTGAGCATTGATCCACCACGGTTGTGCAATGTTGATATTCAGCATAGGGGTTAGGTAATGCAACTCTGTCAGCAGATATTTACACTGCAGTGAAGTGGTGTAGGTTCTCATCCAAGAGGTTATAGTTGGTGGTTTTATTTTGGGGCATAATACAGAATTTTTCCCTTCTATTCTGTTTTAATACCAGTTTGGCTGCTCTCCTACTGTGAAAAAAAATTATTATACTTAATACTTTTAAGACATCTGTTTGCCACTATCAAAGTATCTTTGTGTTAAATAGTGGCTTACAACATTTTGTGGGAAGCAAATGAAATGGAACACCAGGCATGTTTTGACCTATACTTTCAAAGATCTTAAATCAAATATCTGCTCAATGAAACAACCCTTCAGAGTTCCCTCAATGAATATTAATTAGTAGGGCCCAGCATTACAAAAAGAAGCTATAAATCATTAGGCTGGGTGTACAATCCAACTCTTTGACACAAGTTTGTCAGGAAATATTGAGAGCCAGTGTAGTGTATTGATTTGAGCATTGGACTATGACCCTGGAAATGAAGATTTGAATCCCACTCAGGCATATAAAACCACTGGGTAACCTTGGGCAAGTCACACTCTCTCAGCCTCTGTGGAAGGCAAAAGCAAACCCCCTCTGAACAAATCTTGCAACAACAACAACAACAAAAAGCCACATGATAGGTTCCACCTAGGGTCACCATAACCCAGAAACAATTTGCACTCAAGGACAACTGACTTTTAACTAGCCATACAATTTGAGCTTCCAGCATGTAGATTAGTAACAAAAAGGAACTGGTGGGGAACAGCAGGCTAAAGTTTTGAATGTTGAGAAGGGGTTTGTTCTGTTTATGCATTGCTCATACATATTAAAACGTTGTAAGATAAAAATAAAGAGATTTTATAGCGCATGAGTAGCTCTATGGAGCCTGGCTGAAATCAGCTATGGTTCTTCATTCGGTCTAACAGAAAACTGGTTCTAAATGGTTAATGTTCGGATGAATACAGAGGGAGCACATTCAGAAACCAGTGTAAAGAAATCAATTACCTGAAACCAAGTTTCACTTCAGAATTTGTGGTGTTTCAAGTAAGACTAGATTACAGTGCCCTAAAGTGTATGGGGTCAGCATTTTCCTATGAATGCCTTTTCAGCCTAGTGTTCCATGGCTGTCCCAGGAATTCAAAGAGATTTGAAGAGGGCTGAAGGAAAGAATTAAAAAATGGCTCTGAGAAGTATTGTTCCCCTTTTACAAGCAAGTCAATTTGGGAACTGTATGGAATAGGTCTTTCTTTTTTTTTCTTTCATACAATCTATATTCTCCAGGTTAACAACTTTAGCATCTTTGGTCAAATGTTGTTCTTTGTTTCCAAACTCTTCTGTTTAGATGGCCTTCAGTCCCCTTAGGTAAGAATTCATTATTTCAAACTCTATCACCTGAAAAGCTTCACACCCGTCCTCACTTTGAGATAGTTTCTCGCCTCCCTGGCCTTTCAGTGACTGTACGATAGAATGGGAAAAAGTGGGAGAGAAGCAGCAAACTGTCCTGTTAAGTAAGATATCATACTAGAAGGCTTGGCAGGGGGGCAGTGGACGACAGCCACACAAGATCATCTGCCTGAATAGCAAGAACAGTATGTCCATCACAAAAATACTACTTCCACTGTTCGCTCGCTTATCACTTTTGTTTGTGCTTTTAGCAGCAGATTTGGCATCTGCTGAAACACAGAGAAACAGAAAGACTGAGGGAAAGAAGATTTTGTGGTAAAAAGAAGAGCTAAAAAGGAAAGAGAGCAAAAATAGGTAACCAAGGGAAATACCATCTGCATGAAGTCATCTGTCTGTCTGGTTGCAATGAGAGAGCATACCCATGCATATACCAGACAGAAACCTGCAGATGAAAAAAGAAAGTAATCCTTGCAATAGCCTTTGTAAGATAAAGTTCCTAACATGTTGTTTCCTTCTGTTCTATGAAGACAAATTCCCCTTTGAAACCTTATAACCTTATTGCATTACCAAAGTAAGACAAGAGGAGCAAGATAGAGTGGCTTTCTATTTCTCTCTCTGTGTGACATAGCTCTTCTGTTCTCCCTTCAGAGGATGTCTTTTGCCAAAAGCATGTCTTCTGCCAAATGGATTTTTAAAGTATGACAAAAGACATACTTCTATGACTGTCTCCTTCAAGGATAGAATGGAAGTACTTTGAGGGCACGCCACTCTATCTCACTGCTTCTTATCCTACTTTTGTAATGTTTTCTAACTCTTAGAGTCTGTGACGACAACATATAAAGGGAAACAGAGAACAGAGGAAAAGGGGGAAATTGTCACCATCTAGTAGTGCCCTTGAATAATTGCATATTACAGTGGTCCCTCCTTCTGCGGATGGCAAGCCTCATTGTCCCCAACAGCAGTGTGCACAGCAGTGCCCCCTTTGGGAACAAAAGTCCCTCACCCCCCCTCCTCCTTCCTGCCTTTCTTCTCCTTCCCTCCATCCCTCCCTCCTTCTTTTGAATCTTCTACCCCAGCTTGGCTTTGGGGATGGAGTTTGACACCCAGTCAGCTGGGGGCTGGGGCTGGGGCTGGGCCAAGGCTTGAATCTTGGAGCCCCTGTCCCCAGGCCCAGCATGTGGGACGGAGCCTCTGGGCTCTGTGTACCAAGCCCTGGCCCCAACTCCCTCCAGCCAACAAGTTTCAAGGGACCCAGGGCCAGGGTTTAGGAGCCCAGAGGCTCCGTTCCAGGTGCTGGGCCTAGGGACAGAGGCTCCAAGACTCAAGCCCTGGCCCTGGCTGACTTGGCAGCAGACTCTGCCCCCAAAGCCAAGCTGGGGTAGAAGATTTGAAGGAAGGAAGGAGGGAGGGAGGGGGGAGGGACTTTTGTCCCATTCTTCCTAACAGTGGCATGGCGCTGTGACGGCTCCACCATTGGGGACAATGGTGAGCATCCATGAATTTTGATATCCGCGGGGGGGGGGGGGATCTGGAATGGATCCCCTGCGGATACCAAGGGCCCACTGTACTAAATATACAGCTCTATAGTCCTTTCAAGAATGGATTGGAAAGAAATGGATTGGATTTAGGCAGTTGTTGTTGTTGTTTTGGAGTTTTTTGTTTGGGGGGGGCGAAATTTTCTTCACATTAAAGCTTTTTAACTTCTATGAATAGTTATGATGCATATTCCATGGAAGAAATATTTTATATTTAAACAACAAAAAATGAGTTACATGTAGGGGTAGAAAGACTATCAACTTTAAATAGCTGCAGTAGAATTAACAGAATAGCACAGCTTTGTTGGCTGTTAAATTATACTGAGTTTTCCCACCACTACCTCTTTATGGCCATCTGTTGGTGAGGAGTGCCCTCTGCTGGAATAGAATTAATCACATTTCAATGAAGTATTATTACTTAGAAGATACTTTATGTGTGATATATATCTTATATGCCATATGAAAACTTTTGTTACTAATGAACCAGAATTTCTCTTATAAGTATTAAAACATGATCTTCCATCTTACAAGCTGTTCAGCTTTCTCCATGTAGGCAACTGTGCTTTGTAGGATTCTAAGATGTTACTAAACTGAAATGGACTGTCCTGAAAAATCAATGAATAGTCAAGGGTGGCTCTATCATTTGGCAGAATGAGGCATTATATTGCATAAGAGTTTGATATTTGTCATCCATCATTAAAATGTTTTTTTAAAGTAATGTGATGCATTTTTTAAAAATATATATATTTTAACAACTTTTAGGATTGAGACAAAAATGGTTAGAAACATGGGAAATTCCTATCAAAATGCCTCCAGATGTGCCTGGGGAATCCCCATTGATAATAATTTTTAACTTAAAAACCCCTTTTGTAATGTCGTAGTGGTTTGGAGGCTAGGCTATGACTCTTGAGACCAGGGTTCAACTCCCACCCTAGCCATGAAACCCACTGGGTGGCCTTGGGCAAGTCACATGCTTTCAGCCTCAATGGCAAACCTCCTCTGACCAAATCTTGCCAAGAAAAGTCCATGATTGGTTCACCTTCAGGTTGTCATAAGTCAGAAACAACTTGAAGGTACACAACAGCAACAGCAGTGTAACTTCAGTGCACCCTTATTGCCAGAGGCAAAGTAACTCTGTTAATTGTGACTTACCACTTCCAAGCTGTTCCTTCATTTAATTTTGCATCTCTAATGTATTATCTGCTCTCTCCTCTCTCTCTCTCTCTCTCTCTCTCTCTCTGTTTGTTACAATATATCATATTTATTCCAGCTTAAGTTAAATTAAGAAATATAAATGTGTATCTTTAGTCATTCATCCTTCTCAGTAAGTGTATATTGTCTGACCTCTAGAGGCATAAACCTTGAAATGTCAACTTCTGTCCACTTCTGCCACTAATGAAGAGTTGGAATTATGGGTATCACAAACAGTATTACAAATGTAATAATATTATTGGTAATCCTACTAATAAAGCAGTAAAATGTGGATATTTGAAAGATGAAAACAGACATGGCTGATTAAATCCATTGTTTCCATTGCTAAAATTTAAAATATTTAAAAAGTGGAACAACAACAAAATATATTAAATATACCAATAACAATCTGTCACATAATGATAAAACTATACAATAAAATCATAAAAATTCAGGTCGTTCAAAATAGATATACAATAAGCAACAGCAAGAAGTAAAACCTTTTTTGGCTACAAATACAAAGGATTTAAGTAAAGTGTGATGCTAGTCAAGTTGAAATAAGAAAGTACTATTTGTAAATATATATGGACTGACACCATGCAACTCACCTCTTCAAGACGTTCAAGTGCTTTTTGATTATTAACATACTGAATTGTACACAGATACAATGTGCACAATGGAAACTAATCTAATGATTCAGATTTTCACCTTAGACGTTAAGGTTTAAGCAAAAAAAAAAAAAAGTTCCGAGAGAGTCATATTATGCATTTTGATTTTCCTCTATAAATATATAAAAATTACATCCACTAGTCCTTGCATGCAGCATATCTGGGAATAAGAATGTATAGACAAGCAGTTTCATCCCTGTTGCTTCTGGCCCTATTAAGTTGTGAAGTGATAAACAGAACAGGCCTCCTATACCTTTAATAGCTGAATAAAAGGAGTTTTAGCAGGTGTTGCTTGTCAAAAGAATAGAAACTAAATACATACTATATATACTCACATAGAAGCCTAGAAATTTTAGTCCACAAATTTACCCAGAAAACCTGAGTCATCTTATCCATGGTTCAATGTAAGTACTGCACTTTCACTCTTATTAAATAAAGGACCATCCTCTTCTCTGAGTAGAGTGTCAAAAGGTGAGAACTTAGTTCATCCCAGGAGCACCTAAAAGAAGCAGTAACCCTTTCTACTCTCTGTGCTGCAGTGCCACTTTTGCCCTTTCTGAACACCTCGGCAGGAAAATGGCAGAGTTGGCAGTTCTTTGGCACTTCCCCTCAAAGGTGTGCCAAGAGGAATCGTGGTTTGGAGGGTGTGAATGAGAAATTTGTGTAAGTTTGTCAGCTTCTCTGGGTTGAAATCAGGCAAAGCTTAAGATTAAAGGCTATAATCACGCTAACGTAGTTGCCATTATCTTCTCTTTGTCTTTTCATCCTTTTTTATGTCTGTGCATTTCTGTAGCCCTACCTGTGTCTGGTAACCTACTCCATGCATTGCACAGCCACAGTTTACTGTAGTTACCTCTTGATCCACCTAATCTTTATGGTGAACCAAACATTTAGGCTTGCTAGAAATTTGTAAATTCTTTGGCATAATTTTCCTTTGCTTCGTCCTTTACATTCTTTGCTACATGCCCCTAAATTTTACTCTTGAGTTAGCCACAGGTTATATCAAAATCCATAATTTTGGCCCCAAAACCGGTCCTAAACTGATAATTGTTATTGACTTATAGTCAAGACTTGAGTATATATAGGAGATGCTCTCCTAGTGACTGGCTAATCTACATCTTATATTAGATACACATAGGTTCTGTTCAGTTTTCAGATTCATGTGTGGACACAGAGGGCAATCTTGCTTGCCCTCCTGGATCATAATCTTAGATATATCACATGTACATCCATTTCTGAAATTTGATTTAGGTCGTTGTCCTCCTCCTCCTCCTTTCCACATGTATATGTTTGAAACTATAAATATTTATAGGAAAAACACAAAATTTAAAATACAAAATAGGGATAACAGATGTTGTTTTTTCTGTAATCAAATTGCAAATTATAAAAGTTGATTGCCAACATAAGAAACACTGCATTCCTGACTATCTGAAATAAGTGTCAGCCTTATTGAGAGTAGGCTAGTTTCTTCACCCAGTTACATTAAATGTGGTAGATGGAGGATTGTAGAACTTAGCAGCAATATCCACTAGAAAGAGTTTGTGGGACCTTGCAAGAAATTCTTTTTTGAGCTTCAACAGCATATTTGGTCATGGCAAAGCTAAATATTTTCCATGCAGTTGCGTCAGAATTACAATAGATTTTGTTCACTCTGCTAGAATACTAGTGTGATCCTTGTTGTTCTAGATCTTACCATGAGTTGAAGAAAGATCCAGTGTGTTGTAGTGGTTTGAGTGTTGGACTGTGACTATGAAGACCAGGATTCAGACCCTAGCTCAGCCAAATAAACTTACTGGGTGACCTTGGGCAAGTCACACACTCTCAGTCTCAGAGGATTGCAATGGAAAACCCCATCTGAAGAAACCAGCAAAGAAAACGTCATGGCAGGGACACCTTAAGATCGCCAAAAATTGGAAATGACTTGAAAGCACACAACAATACCAACACAAGCTGCTCCAAAAAGCCAAATCCTTTTATTTTTATTTTTATTGCAATTGGATAGAAATCTGTCTGCTCATGAAGATGTTTGATGCTGAACACAGAAGCCAGCAACATGAAGCACTCAAGCGGAGAATTTAGAGTCTAATCTGTGCCAAAGTATCTGTTGCTAATACCTCCAGTTATCTTTTTGTTGTTGTTGTATGCCTTCAAGTCATCATTTTTGACTTATACTGACCCTAAGGTGAACCTACTATAGGGTTTTCTTGGCAAGTTTCGTTAGAGTGGGTTTCCCATTACCATCATCTGAGGCTGAGAGGGTGTGATTTGTCCAAGGTGGGGTTTTATGCTCAAGTGGGGAATCAAAACCTGATCTCCAGTATTGTAGTCCAACACTCAAACCACTACATCATAATAATCTATGTAAGGAGGCTTTCTTAGATACCTCTTACCAGTAGGGAAGAAGTTAAAATTAAGATACAGTACTTTCCCACTGTATCAGTGGGAGGTGGCAGTGATCCAACCTAACACCTTCTACATACAAATAATTTATCCTTGTACTGAGCTATTCTACCATTAACTATGACCCTTCTTAAAATTGTAAGTGAAGGTCAGCTTGAAGAATCAAAATTGAATTCATTTTCAGTACAGAACATCATATGAACAGTCAGGATTCAGAAAGCTGTCATGATACATTTTATCAACTGTATTATCCTTAGTGCAGGCTTGATAAGTATATCCTTGGTAAGACAGTGCAGGCCAGTTAAAGGAAAAGGAAGTTTGTTGGATTTGACTGTATGGGGAAAAAGATATCTTTTCACATCTTCTGACACTCATTGCAAGATGAAACATATCTCTTACTTGCTGCAAGAAGAAACATAATGTGCACATTTGAAAATATGTGAAAAATGTGTATGATTGGGAGGAGAGTTTGATCAATTGGGGAAATGCGTACATTAAAAGTGCAAATAAAGGGTGTATCCATTCTGCAGAAATAAGGCAGTTTGATGCTACTTATAACTATCATGGTAATATCCTACAGAAACCTGGGATTTGTAGTTTGGTGGGGCACCAAAGATCTCTAACGGACCAGGCTTAATACCTCACTAAACTACAAATATTTTCAATCCCTATGTGGGAGACACAATTGTAAAATTGTATGAAAGGGGTTTTCTCAAGTAAAGGTGACATTGCACAGGGTTTAACCATGGGCAATTAGTAAAGTAATCTTAGGAGTTTATCAGACAGAATGAATTTCTCTTTATTTTGAATGGAGCCAATTGGAGCCAATTCGAATTCACGTGAATTTGCTAGTTTAGTGAATTTACGTGAATTCCAATTGCGTTCAGAATGCGTTCAGAATGATTTCCAATTACCCGAAAATGACTGCCCATTTCCCAAAATTGCATTAGATGCTTTAATATGAAATAACGTAAAACCCATGATTGCGTTTGGAATGACTTCCCTTTTGCCCAAAATTGTGTGAGATACTCTCATTCGCAATAACATGAAACCCTATGATTGCATTCGGATTGCCACTAGATTATACTTCCAATTTCCGTCGTCTGATAAACTCCCTAGTAAAAGTTAATCTATACAATAAATAAGCTTGTCTTTTGATATTCTCCTTATGAAGAAAACCTTGCCAGATATGTACACTATTTTCTTTCAGAAAAGCTCCTCTGGCTCAGTTAAGTAACTTTTCCCTTAAGACAGTTCTGCTGATAAATTTCCTTGCCACAAGGTGGCAGTACTCTCAATATCTGTGCAATTTTATAAGTCAAATATCTTAACAGCATACTTTGATTTTTTAACAAATCTACAATTGTCCAGTATTTTAACCTTCTGATATGTAAAGGGAGAATTAGAAAACACTATTATATAATTAACCTTTTAAAATTTGTATTAATGATTTGAAGGCAAATACAGAGAAGGAAGTAGATTGAGTCCACAAAAACTTGTGTTAAGAATTTCTTCTTCACCATTAGTTTCAAAGGTGTTACTGGTTTCTTTTATTTATCTTTGTGCTAATACAAACTAACATGGCTATCTTTTTAAATAAAGAATATTGTATTGCTGATTTCTTCCAAATCACTTAGAGTTTCTGTGGACAACTAGGATACTCTACCTGAAAGCACTGAAAACTGAAACCTAACAATCAGAAGTGTATATATCAGCTCTGCCAAACAGCTGCTCTTGAGTAGTTTGATATTTCATGCTAAGCACCAGGGCTTATTTGAAAATACCTATGGCTCAGCATAGAGCACATGTTTTGTATGCAAAACAGCCTAGATCCCCAGCATTTCTAGTTAAAGATCTTGTGAAACATGGCTCTGAATAACCTCTGCCATAGTTAGAAGAGACAGTATAGGCTACGTCAACCAGCTGCTGTCTGCCCCTGGAAAAAAAAAAGAAAAGAAAAGGACATACATTCATATTTCACAAAAGAAAAGAAAAGAAAAAAAGATGGCATATATTCATATTTTCATTATGATAAACTACTTCTTTCTAAAATCATGTTATAACTGGCCCTGTCCTGTTCAGTCATTTTGTGTTGGGGGAGAAGCTCAGTAATTTTGTGCTTTCAACTGGGCTTAGATGTAGAATCATTTAGAGAGAGAGAGAGAGAGAGAGAGAGAAGTAAAATTAAAAAAAACACACACATGATTCTTACCAAACATACCTTACTGTACAAACCTCAGCCCAGTCAGTAGAAAAGTACAGTCGGCCTTCCATATACATGGAGTCTTTATCCACACATTCAAGCATCCACGGCTTGAAAATCTTTTAAAAATATATAAGTTCCAAAAGGTAAACTTTGATTTTGTCATTTTATCTAAGTTGTTGTTGTTGTTAACCGCATTCATATTGATTTCAACCCATCTCTAAGACTCTCTGTCCTCCACTGCTCTACTTAGTTCCTGGAAACTTATGCCTGTGATCTCCTTAACAGAGTCCATCCATCTAGCAGTTAGCCTTCCTCTCTTTCTGATTCTCCACCTTTCCTAGCATTATTGTTTTTTTCCAGTGAGTCATGCCTTCTCATGATGTGGCCAATGTACAACAGACTCTGTTTTGTCATCTTGAGTTCCATTTTACTCTGCCATTTTATTTAATGGACTTGAGCATCCATGGATCTTGCAATCCACAGAGGGTCCTGGAACCAAACCCCAGTGGATACCAAGGCCCTACTGTACTCATATGTTTTTATCCTTTTAAAATCATTTAATTGTTCCACTGCCTTAAATCATTATCCAAAATGATTTTATTATACACTACCCTGAGATCTTTGGATAGAGGAATACAGTGGTCCCCCGGTTTACGAATCCCCTGAGGTACGAAAACCCCGGGGTACGAAACTGGCGGGACCGCTAAAGTATCCCCCGGGATCCGAAAGATCCCCCGGGATCCAGAAAAAAAAACCGCGCAGCCCCTTTAAATTGACCGCGCTGTCCGTTTAAAATAGCGGTCCCCCGGGAAACGAATGCTTCCAGGTTACGAATCATTTGTTTTTGTAGTACACAAATACTAAGCCCAAACAAACAAGGTCTAGTGAGAAGCCTCCATGCATCTCTCAGGAAATTTATATCTCAGTGTAGACAATCAGGAAGCATTACGGGGCAGGCAAACTGCAACTCAACACAAGCTCCTCACAAGACCAGAACTTGGTACAGAAGAAGCTGGCCATCCTGATCAACTGTATTCAAAACAGTAGATGCAAAGTCTTAATGAACTGGATACTAGTGATGTGAATACTTTGTTGGGATGGAGGATTTATTTTTAATTAATTCCTGTTACTGGAAACAAATAATAGGCTAACACCATTTGTTGTTGTTGTTGGATACCTTCAAGTCATTTCCATTTTATGATGACCCTAAGACAAAACCTATCATGGGGTTTTCATGGAAGATTTGTTCAGAATAGGTTTGTCATTGCTTTCCCATGGGGTTAGAGCATGTAACTTGTCCAAAAGCAACCAGTGGGTTTCGTGGCTTTGCTGAGAGACTCAGAATATTTTAAGACTTCAACCCTCAAAAGCCCCAAACTAGCAAAAACATTGGTCAGGGATTCTGGAAGATGTAATTCAACAAGAACCAGCCACCCATCAGACACAGGGCTGTCCAGGCACATTTACAAGCTTTTTGTTGGGAGGAGTAATACTATTCTACTCTCCACCTGCTCTGTTCTGTTTGCTTTACTGCTACTGTTTTAAGGACTTCTTAATTGGTAGGTTTTTCACTATCATTTTATATGGCCATTTGGGAGAGGAAGGTGGATTATAAATAGTTTGTTGTTCTTATTGTGTGTCTTCAGGTGGTTTCTGACTTATGGCAATCCTAAGGTGAACCTGTCACTTGGGTTTTCTTGGTAAGGTTTGTTCAGAGGGAGGTTGCCATTGCCTTCATCTGAGGCTAAGAAGAGGCTGTGATTTGTCCAAGGCCACCCAATGGGTTTCCACGGCTGAGCAGAGATTTGAACCCTGATCTCACAGTGTCCAACACTCTCATCACTAGACCATGCTGGCTCTCAATAACTAGTCTGCAGTCATATTTACAGAGAATGGTTCCCACTTTCTCTCTCTTACCCTCCATCTCTCCTTTCCTTCCTCTTTCATTTAAAAAGCCACAATAGTTACATTATGGTCACAAAATCATCATCATCATCATCATCATCTAATACATTTTTCTAGTTTTACCAAAACACACATGCAGAGAGAGAAAGAGAATGAGAGAGAGTTCTCTTAACACTTCCAGGGAGTTTGTTAGAAGCATCATTAACTCTTCTTATCTCTTTTTAAAAAATATTTATGTAAAATATTAATAGCAACAAATATAAGAAAAAGAGAATTCAGCAAGACAAGGGGAAGGAGAACTGAAGAAGAGAAACAAATACAGTGGTTTGTTTTAATAACGTGTGGTTCAATAGCTTTAAGAATTCCTTGTGAATATGTTGTGAAGTGCTCATGTCATAATTGCCGTTATTGTTGTGTGTCACCAAGTCATTTTTTACTTAAATGGAGACCCTGAAGTGACCTTATCATAGGATTTTCTTGGCAAGTTTATTGAGAGCAGAAGTGTGATTTAGGAGGAAATCTGCCTCTCCCCTGTAACTGTCCTTTCTTTAGATACACATTTTCACAACTTCAATGAATGTGTAACTGTGTGAGTCAGGATTGCATTTACTCTTCCTGCAATGAACTAGATCTATATGTGTACAAGCTGTAGGCTGCATAGATTCTATTTCAGTCTCTGAACACAGAGAAGTTGGACAGTAAGACAAAAAGAGACAATCATTAAGTCAGTCACAGACACAATCTTGCTTCTGAGAGCATTCACTGAATATGAATATTAAATGAACAGAAGCAATAATTTTCAGTATCATCTATGCTAACTGCATGGGCTTTCAATATGTTTCTAAGCTCAATTCAAGGTGCAGTGGTCCTTGGTATCTACTGGGGTTTGGTTCCAGGACCCACAGTGGATACAAAAACCTGTGGATATTCAAATCTCATTAAAAACAATGGCAGAATAAGATTGTGTCCCTTATGTACAATGGTAAAATCAAGGTTTGCTTTTTGGAATTTATATATTTCTAAAATATTTTTTATATACTGTGGAGGCTCAAATCCATAGATAAAAAAAATCTGTGGATATGGAGGCTGACTGTACTGGTTTTGACCTACAAAGCCATAAGCAAATTGAGAACAGGATATCTGAAAGAGCACCATGCCCCATATGATCCTGTCTGGAATTTGGATTGCCACTGAATGTGCCCCTAGGATTTCCAGGCCAGGAATAGCCAAAGCTCTGACATTTTAGGACCAAAACTTGAGACCTGAGATGACTCCTTGTGATGTCACAAGAGATGGGTCTTGGTGAAGTTACAAGATTGGTATTAAAGGGGCATGCTTATTGTTAAGCATGATAAATCATTCATCTACCACAGCTATAAAGAGTATTGCCTTTGAATTTTTTAAAAACCATTAGGAAGAACTTCCTGACAATAAGATCAGTTTGACAGTGCAACACATTCCCTTAGAGTGTGGTAGAATCTTCTTTGGCAATTTTTAAACAGAGGATGGATGGCCGTCTGTCAGGGGTGCTTTGATTGCATATTCCTCCATGGCAGAGGACTGGACTTGATGGCCCTTCAGGTCTCTTCCAACTCTATAGTTTTATGATTCTAGTGTTCTGTCATGTGTAATTAATGAGGAAAATATATATACAGTCAGCTCTCAGTATCCATGGGAGATCTGTTCTGGACACACACACACCACGAATACAAAATCCGTGGATGCTTAAGTTCCATTGTCCTCAATTGTGGCATGTGCACATGGCCCTGCTGCCATTAAGGACAACAGGACTTCAATGGCAATGCTTGCATGTGGCCATGATGTCATAGGGGACAACGAGACTTCTGTTGTCCCTAATGGTGGCATTACCATGTTCACATGCCACCATTGGAAACAATTTAGTCTGCTGTCCACAGATGCTTGAAACCACAGATGGCATGCCCATGGATACTGAGAGCTGACCGTACACACACTTTTCAAAGCAGTGCTCTTGACCCAAGATTCCTTATCTTCCTTTTGAGAACTGGGGAAGAGGATCCAGGCCCTGAAATCTGAAAATCATAAATGTCCGACCTGTTTTATATGTCCAAGCACTATGTCTACTGTAGGAGTATATCACTTGTGCAACTCTCTCCCATGGGCTTCATCCTTGCTGAGCTTCCAGCAGACCAACACTACATTGTTCTTTGGCCCTAAGAACTGGCGTTGGATTTTAGGACTTTTTTTTAACTGTGTGCTTTATAAAACTGTATTAGAAACAGTATTTTTTCTCCACTTTCAAAGATGTTATTTTTAGATATCACATCAGTAGCTCCAGCAGCATAGAGTCAATAAAAATAAAATAAAATTATAGGATCAGTCATCTGCATTTGTTGAACAGTCTTCAAAAGGCTGCCACAAGTATAGTGTATCACAGTAAACTAACCTGGAAGTTACCACAGCATAGACCATTGAAACTAAATTATCCCAGTCCATATCTGGGCTAAACAGAAAGTGGCAGAGTTACCACCGAGACCAGGTGCTTTAAGTGATGGAAATCAATCCTAAAACTATGAATTCATTCCTTCAGTCCCATCTAGGGCAGAATGACTGCTAATCTTGTCTGGAATAAGCATTGATTTAGGTCCTAAACAGACGGCTCCAAAGGAGTGGTGTCATGCCACACCTTTGAGCACCAGATCAGGGCTGCAGCAACCGCAAATCGTGGCCCAATCCAGCAATTTGCCAGCTCCAAAAAGAGCGGCAGAAAGCCTTTCTTTTTGGAGTCAGCAAAAAGCCTCTCTTTTCAGAGAAGCAGTGGCCTTTCCCCATTTCTACAATGCAGCATGTCTACACGCTGCACTGCAGAAACAGTGTGATGCTGCCCACCATCTGGTTCAACAGGTGGCATGACTGTGTCATCAGGCTGGAGTCAGGGCGGGTGGTCATCATGCCCGCACTCCACCCTGATGCTGGCTCTTTATGTCTGTCTGTATCACCTCTTAGTGTCTTTCTTCCAGTCTGTTGTCGCAGCTAGGCACCTTACTTGTGCAATAGGGAAATTAAAAAGACTTGTATGAACTCCAAAAATGTGTAGTCATCACCTCACTCCACAGTTTCACAAAATCATTCAACAGAATGCAGGGTAGGGCCTTGTGGAACCATTTGTGGTTTCTCCACCTTTGTTCATTAGACCAAACAACTTCCTGGAAGTACCACCTTCTGGCAATGCCAATGGGTGTGCATATTCAGAACATTATGCTACATTTCAAGTATGAATCCCAGCTCATCTTTCACATCCATGTTCAAGAAAAGATACAAAGCGTGGCAATCATGCATGTTATGTATATTTATAACAGAACTGTAATTTGAAGAGCTAATATCCCATACTTACTCTCAGGCTTGCAAACAGAAAGAAAATACAAAATATATTGGAATGTAATGCTGTATGAAATTTAAATAACAAACTGCAAGTTGGTGTTTAGAATATAGTTCAAGCTCATGTAGTTCTACATTCAAACTCTATGCCAGGAGTAGAAAAAAGCCACAAGAAAACAAGACCTATCAAATACTGTACTGTCCTAATGTAAAACAGTGCAATCTCTGCATAATATTGATTTTTCAAAATGTCCTCCATGTGGGAGTGTTATTTCCGAATGCCAGAATGTGTCTCTGGAGAAAGAAAATGGAGAGAATGAATACAGTCATATTGTAATGTCAGTGTGACTGATGGACATAATTGATTTCCTTGTTCTCTTTATTTGAAAACAGCAACATGTAGTAGTCTCATGCTGGAAAGGGATTGCTGCTGATAAACACTGAGACAAGATCCACAATTAAATCTCACTTCTCTACAAGATTACCAAAGATCAGTTGTTATCATTTTTTCATTTCACATACTGACATTTCATTTTAAGGCCACCTTGAAACATAGCTGGTACATACTCTGATTAGAGATTTTTCAAGTAAATAGATATATATTTATAGCCATGTGACATTCTTATCTTTCATTCCAGGAAGGAATGAAATGGTGTTATGCATTATTAACATATGGTACTCCCTACCACAAGATACGGTAATGGCTGTGACTTTTAAAGGAGATAATTTTAAGCTTTGTGCAACAGGATTTTTTTTAACTAGCACAAAGTGGGTCATAAAATATTACGTTAGAATTAGAATTAGGTTAGAATTAAAATATTAGGTTAGAATTAGGACTAACCATAGGATTAATGTACAGATTTTTAATTTCTTAGAACCCATGTGGAATTCCAGTGCTTCCTTCCCATGGGGCCAGCCTACTGTCAATCATATCACTTCTGATTTTTGTATACTTCAGTATACTTCATTAGCTGCTGTTCCGTTCAAAGGTGGCAAGTTCCCATCTGCGTGCACCTATAGTCCAAAAAAACAGAGGATACACCATTACAGTTGAAGGTAATATACACAGTCAGGAAAAAACACAGTCAAGGCATCTTTTTACCTTGTCTCTATTTGTATTGGATGTTTTTAAACTGTATGTGACTACACTGTGTGTATTTTTATCGGTTGGAATCCCGCCTCGATCTAGAAGGAGAGGCGGGAAATATAAATAAATTATTATTATTATTATTATTATTATTATTATTATTATGATGGCAGTCCAAGGTCTAGGCACAAAAGGCGGTCTGAGTTGGGTCCAACTCCCATGAGAAAATAACCCAGGAGAGTAATCCAAAGAGCAAGCTGAAGTCTAGAAATTAACAGAGCAAAAAAATAAAGCAAAGCAACATTGAGGTTTGGTGCTGTAGTTACCAGCAAAGGAATGGTCTTGATTGTGGAGACAATATTGATTCCCACATACCTGCTAACATTTCAGAGATGAAAAGTGGAACACATGTGGCCAAGCAGCATGAGAATGTGGCCCAAATGACCAAAGTTATTATCGAGAAAGAATACAGAAGCTAGGATAGATTAGAGTTTCAATTTCCCTGATTTTGCAGGGAATGACAAGAATCTGTTCCTTCCTCTCCTCATCTCTCTGCTAAGTTAACTGAGTTGAAACTACTTTTACACTTTGAACTCCACTTGCAGCAACAAAAGTAAGTTGAGGACAAAGTGGAAGTGGAAGAAGAAGAGAGAAACTGGGGTATTTAAAAAGCATCTGAAAAAGTGGGATGACAGAGGACTGTCTCTGAAAAATCAGTACAATTGGAGGGTATGTTCACAACTTGAAAAGCAGGTTTCACAACAGTCAGGAAACATCAGGAAGAAAAACAGACCAGTAAGAATTTTGTGCAGTCTTTGATATCTTGAAGTCGTGCAGTGGAATGAAGTCAATCACATGGACAGTGTTTGTACAAAAACCTCCAGTTTTCTGTACAGAAAATAGGTCTCCTGCACACACAAAATGTGGTTTTGGTGCAAAAACTCCACATATTTTTCTCCACAGAATAAGTTGTCCACAGTACTTTGGGACATTCAAATACATGGAGATTACAAAGAAGGAATATTTGTTTTCTTATACAGTAAAAGAGCAGCATGGTGTAGTGGTTTGAATATTGGACTACGACCATGCTCAGCCATGGAAATCCACTGGGTGATCTTGAGCAAGTCACATTCTCAGAAGAAATTATCACATGGGGGAAGAAGCTGGGAGTAAAAGGCATATCCTAGAATAACTGTGCAATCACGCTGAAGATTTTCAGATGATGTTGGACTCATCCAGGACTTATTCTGTGAAGATCCAGGAATGTTCCAGCAACAAACCATTCCCAGGACTTCCCTGTGAATGGTTTGTTGCTGGAGCATTCCTGGATCATCATGGGTTAAGTCCTGGATAAGCACGATGTGCTTGAAAATCTTCAGTGTGATTGCTCAATTATGCCAGGAGTATGCCTTTTACTCCTGGCTCCCCCCCCCCCCCGTCTGATAATCTCCTCAATAGGAAGGCAATGTCAAATCTTCTCTGAACAAATCTTGCCAAGAAAACCATGATAGGGTCACCATAACTCAGAACCTGACTTGAAGGCACACAACAAATGTGCAGAAATTTTTGAGGATTAACATCTTTATTGGCTGATCTTTTTCCTATTTGTGCTTTTGCATCTATTTCTCAGAACGTAACACTTCTGCTCCTTAGCAAGAAGTGATGAAGTGACTTGACATATAATTCCTTCTCTGTATGGGATGATCCAGACTCTATTTCCAATGGTTTCAGGAAAGAGCACCAGCATCATTTGGCCCTGACTGCAGCCTGTTATGTTGGACTCTCCTCTCCCTTTCCTTCTCTGAGGGTGCTCCCTCCAGGTAAAACATGTCATAGATGTTACTCCCAGTGGCAAAATGCAACAGCCCTTTTGTTCTGTTTTTGGTTTTTTGTTTTTGACTTTTTTTTCTTTTTCTTTTCTTTTTCTTTTTTGGTCTTTAAAAATAACTTACATGGCATTAGAAATCAGAGACATGGCCATGTTAGTCTGAAATATCAGTATGCATAAGGATCTTGTTAGCACACCCTGCATACTCCATGTTATTTTGGGGTGCAAATATTTTGTTATATTTTGTTAACATAGCAGTTACATAGTGGCCAGCAGCATGATCCTGAAAAGGTCGTGAGTGGAGTGAAGTTCTCATGAGTGGACACATAACACCTGAGGGCATATGGAAAGGACCCGTGTAACTTAATGGCTATAAGTATTTCTTCTTCCCAGACCCCTGTTATATGCATTTCCTCTGGAAGGTCAAAGACAAAGAAGTCTGTCAGCCTAAAGCAGGTCAATCTCCCTGCTAGCCTCCATTGTATTTCCCAGCACCTCATCCTGTCACTGATTCCCTGGGGGTTGTCTTGATTTCATCACTGCTTGATTAGATCAACGTCACCACCATCAACCAAAATATTACTTTTGTAACTCTGAAGTTAAAACCATCAACCAGCTGGGAATTCCATTGTTTCTGGAATTCCTGGAACATTCATTCAAACTGCCTCAAGACATGTTTTGCCCCATAAATAAGCCCACTTAGGCAGTCCCACTTTAATCCAGTTTGAAGTCGGGAAGAAACTCTGTCCAATTTAGCTGGAAGAAGGAGGTGCCCAACTCACTCTCTGACAGCATCTACAAGCAAGCTGACTGTCTCTTCCTCCAACCCCTAAGCTGCCTCCCCCACCTTGACCTCCATATTTAGTAGGCATAGTGAAGACAGATGCTAGACTTGCTCTCCTCCTTTGTTCACCCAGTGAGCCCACATTTTCAACTCCTGGGGACCAGTGTGTTACCCCACATAGGGTGTCACCTGCTGCAGCCCGCACTGTTAGTGATGCCATTGTGAAGGAATACAGTCCATGCTCATCAAATCTCCAAATGGAGCTCCAAATTTTTTTGGGAGGGGGGATTACCACTTCCAAAGAGAGAATCTGGATTCAAATCAATCTTAAAAGAGCTTAAACAGAAACAGTAATTTCAAATGGGATAACTGTAAAGTGGGGAAAATTAAATGCACATGATGAGTGACAGTCAGCTTAACAACAGTTTGTGTGAAAAGGATCTAGGGGTTCTTAGTAGACCACAAGCTAGAAAAAGTCAATGATGTGATGTGGCAGTGAAAACAGCAAATGCAATTATAAGCTGCCTCAACAAACTATAGCAAGGGAAATAATAGTACCAGTGTATTTTTTCCTCAAAACTCATTTGGAGTACTTTGTGCAGTTCTGGATATCACAGTTTAAGAAGGCTATCAGCTAGTTGGAATGTGTCCAGGCAGGGTGACAAAGACTAAATATTAGGAAGAGCTATTTTGACAGCAGAATAGAGTAGAATAAAACAGAGGCCAGCAGCCTCTCCTTTGCTAGCTATTTTAAAGCAGAGTTCAGATGGCCATACAGTATCTCACGAATGTTTTACCTGTACATTCCTGTACTGGCAGGGAGATTTTACTAGACAGCCCTTGGTTTCTATCCATTGCTCTGATTCTATGAACATTATCATGCTAGTCTCATGTCGCATGACAATCACATTATGGACGTTATCACATGGGAGGAATTTCTCTCAATTTTGAAAGAAATGAAAGTAGGGCCAGTTCAGAGTTGAGTGAATTTGCTAGTTCAGTGAATTTACATGACTGAGTATTGACACCGCATTGCGTTTGGAACTGCCTGAAATTGCCTCCCAGTGCTTGAAATTGCGTGTGATAGTTTCTCACGCAATAACGTGAAACCCCACAATTGCGTTCGGAAGGACTTCCCATTGCCCAAAAATGTGTGTGATTAGCTTTCAAGCAATAACGCGAAACCCCATGGTTGCGTTCAGATTGCCATTGGATTATACTTCCAATTCCTGTTGTTTGATAAACTCCTATGAAAGGAAACAGGAACATTGTGACAAGGGGTTGCACTACATTTGTACTTCCTACTACAGAAAGAAATACACATAGAATCATAGGATATTACTACATGAGGCTAAAAACCAGAATTTTAACAGGATAAAGACATCTTTGCTTGGTACTTATCAGGCCATGACATATCTGTCCTGTGTCTGCCCTGGTACTGTAGTACATCTTTTTACTGATGGGCAAAACCCATCAATGAGCTTTGAAAATGTTTGTTATCACGCCTCTCTTCTTTCCTGTGTCTGCACTGCTGAGGACCCTCTCCCTGCCTCCATGTGATGAGCACTTCAGTTTTGGCATTACAGACATGAGATGCCATGAAGGGGACTGATTCTCCTCCCCTTCCCACTTGCTATTCCAAAGTAGGCTAATTTCATGGCTGCTGGTTTATTTACATTTAATTTTGCTGTGTTTGTGTAATTATGGCAAAAATGATTAAAAACTATTAATAACTATTTTAATATCATTTTGGCATAAATATGCAACCACAACAAAGATATATTTTTTAAAAAACCTACAAGTACAGAGTTAACCTGCTTTGGAATAGTAAGTGGGAGTGGGGGAGAGGAGAAGAATATGGTCTCATCCTGCTACGTGACTGCTGTAATGCTGGAACTGAAGTTAAATGTTTTTTGCACCAAAATACCTATATGCTATAATAGCGACATAGAGATTTCATTGATGGGTTTTGCCCATCAATAAAAAGATGTACGACAGTACTAGGGTAACAGCAGGACAGATATGACATGGTCTGATAAGTACGAAGCAAAGATGTTTTTATCCTGTTAAAATTCTGCTTTTTAGCCTTATGCGGTAATGTCCCATGATTTGCTGTGCACTTCTTTCTGTAGTAGGAAGTGCAAGTGTAGTGTGACCCCTTATCATAATGTTATCAGAGGTTCTTTCAATGTGTGAGATTATTTGAGTGAATTCTCCATATATAATTATTCACTTGATTAAAGTCAAAGCTTCAGTTCTTTGCCCACTTACATGAAGTAAGCTCTACTGTATTTAATGGGGTTTTATTCTGCATAGATATATACAGAGTTCTGTTGTTAGGTTACAGTCTGAAGCATGCTTACTAGGGTATAAGCCAAAACAACAAACAGCTTCATTTATATACCGCTTCATATCACCTAAGTGTCTAAGCGGTTTACAATTGTAAGCTACTTGCCCCCAACAGTCTGGGTTATCATTTAGTGACCTCAGAAGGATGCAAGCCTGAGTCGAGCTTGAGCGTTTTGCTGGTATTGAACTTGCCACCTTATGGTTTTGAGTGAGTAGCTGCAGTACAGGCATTTAACCACTGCGCCACCAGGGCCCTACTTAATATGATATACTGTAAGTATGAATAAACAGCAGAGTATTGTGCTGCCTGTTAACTGATTCTCTTAATCTCTGAAGGAGTTGAATCTTAGCTTTTCTTCATAGTAGTACTAACATATATACTGTAACAGAGAATCATAGAGTTGGAAGAGACCTCAAGGGCCATCCAGACTAACCCCCTGCCATGCAGGAATACCCAATCAAACATGCCCAATAGATGGCTATCCAGCCACTGTTTAAAGACCTGCATAGAAGGAGACTCCACCACTCTCCAAGGGAGTGTGTTCCACTGTCAAACAGCTCTTACAGTCAGGACGTTCTTCCTAATATTGAGGTCGAATCTCTTTTCCTGTAGTTTGAATCCATTGCTCTGGGTATTATTCTCTGAAGCAGCAGAAAGCAAACTTGCTACATTTTCAGTATGACACCCTTTCAAACACTCACCTTTTCTTTAAAAGGTACTACCAGTATTATTGAGTCACTAAGCGTACAGCACACTCACAGTCTCTTCTAAATGTGATTTGACTGGGAGTCCCTGTATGGCAGGGGGTTGGACTGGATGGCTCTTGTGGTCTCTTCCAACTCTATGATTCTATGATTCTATGTGATAGTTGCAGGAAATGACCCGCTGTGATTGTCTGGTTTGCCTATCAATTCTCAACAGTAAAATGCTCTTGAACTAAGGAGTCTTTAGTATTGTTCAGCTTTGCTAAGTGCTTCTTCCATGAACAAGTATCTAAACAATCTATTGCTTTTCAATACTATATCACCATTTTCCTATGTTATTTTTTTAAACAATTCAGCAATACTGTTGGAAGTAATTAATACTATATTCCACACAAATTTCTTACAGCAAGTTCATGTAAGCCTGCACTTGGCTTTGGTTCCAGGACTCCCCATGGATAACAAAATTGGGGGATGTTCAAATCCCATTATATATGGGATATATATATATATATATATATATATAACTTAGTAAAATTGTGTCCCTTATATGAACTAAATAAATCAGGATTTGCTTTTTGGATTTGGGTGGAGGAATATTTTCAAGCCATGGATGGATGAATCCATGGATGCAGAATCTGTAAATACAGAGAGCCAACTGTAGTGGGTGGCTAGTAGAATCAGAACTCTACATTGCAATCTTTATTAAATATATACCGGTCCATACATACATACACATATATATAATTACCAACTTGTTTGATCCTATTGGATGAGGATTTTTTTAAAAAATCAATGGATGATCTCCCATTGTCATTAAGTGGAAACAGGCTAGGCTGGGTTATTTTGTTTGTTTGTTTTTAAGGAATATTATTAATTTAATTCTTATTTAGGCAAGTGTACATTACATCTACACTGGGTATACAGTTGTTATAGATATCACCAGTCAGCCGTAATCCACGGAGAGTTTATAGATTATGCAGAGTATATCTTGCATAAGGAGAAATTGTAAAGTTATGGTTTAGAACTGCTCATTTTTGTTGTTATTGTATAACACACACAAACAGCCAGTGAGGAATGACAGCAAGGAACAACATGAAGCTCAGGTTGGTATATAGTATGTATGATTCTCAAAAAAAAATCTTCCAAAGGGACAGAAAATTAATAAATTATAAATTTATCATCAAATTCAGATAAATGTCTAATTAGCTTTCACTGTAACAATACCAGCTATCTCACTCTTATTATACTGTAATTGAACAGGAATCTGTTGAACACTAATGGATTTCTTTATATTTCCAGATTTATTTCTTATTTTCTCTAGTTTTTGAATTATGCATACCATCATGAGAAGGCATGGCCCACTAGAAAAGACTATAATGCTAGGGAAGATAGAAGGGAGCAGAAAGAGAGGAAGACCTCACGCCAGATTGGTAGACTCAGGGAGGCCACAGGCCTGAATCTATAGGACTTAAGCAGAGAAGTGGAGGATGAAGATTCTTGGAGATGTCTCATCCCCAGAGTCACCATGAGTCAGGACCAACTCGAGGGCAGTTAACAACAACAAAAAGATATGTCTATGACTGATCACACATTGTATGGTTCATATGGCTATTCATTTAATTAGATCACACCTATAATTAGGGATTTGCTAACAGTTCTCAAACCAACTTCTGTATCCTTGGACGGAAGGAGGCAAATTGTTTCCTGGCACCCATACAGTTTGTATCCACCCAATAATTTCTTTTTCATGAAGTGTTTGCCCTCCAGTTGCTGCCCAATTGGCAGCTGCTTTTAAACCATTTTTAAAGTGGTTACCCATTTAGATTTTCCCCCCTTGTCCATGATACTAAAATCTGGAGTCATGAAGGAGTCATCGTGTGAAATTCAAGTGACATAAAAAAATTACTTTTTCACAAATTGCACATTTGAAATTTGCTCTCACAATATGTAGTGATGAACACCAACCTGGATGGCTTCAAAGGGAAATTAGGCAAATTAATAAAAGAGAAAGGTATCAGCAGCTATTAGTCATGATGGCAATCTTTTATTTCCACTATCAGAGGCAATATGCCCCTCTATACTAGTTGCTAGGGAATGAGCAATGGGAGGATACTGTTTTTCCTTCGTACCTGGTTTCTGCACTCCGATAGGAATCTGGCTAGAAGGGAAGAGAAGCCTATATTCAATTGTTAGTCTCAACTAGAGTTGACCCACTGAATCAATGGGAGCTCACTATGTCAACACTTATGTATATTCCATTTATTCATTGGGACTACAATTGTGGATTATGTTCTTACAACTTTCAGAGAGAGAAGTACACCCTATCTGCTATCAACATTCAAGCAACTGGGACCACCCAAAGGCTGCCTTAGACAACAAACATCATTGCAAAAGGGTGACAGCTGATCCAATCCTTGCTTCCCACCCCCCTTCCCTTCCCTTTTTCTTTTTGTATTGTGTCTATTAGATTATGAGCCTGAAAACATGGGCTGTCTTACCTTTGGTTATCTGCACAAAACTAAGAAAATGTTAGGAATTATTTCTTAATATTGTTGATGTTTCTTGTTTTTATTATTATTTTTCCTAATTAGCTAGGAATAACATGACCAGCATGTTGACAATACCATGATTTTAGCCAATCGGGTCTGGTTATGTTAAAATGTCTGATATGAACACTTTACTGACAGTACTTTTCACAGACCAATGCTTTTGTTACTCATCACAACCCTCTAAACACTATGAAAAAGTGTGAATATATATTCTTAACTTCAGATCAGGTAGTCTTGATTTTTTTTATTTGTTTAGAGTTTACCTTAATATGTACATTATATTAGGCACTAATTGTAAAACTGACATTTCCTATCTGATTTTTAATAATAAAATACTTTAATATCCATTGAAAAGGAAGTATAAATGGATAATAAATAACTGACATAACAAAATGAACTGCACATTGCAGGCTTCATGGGTCAAAATATCATATAATATTGTTAGTGCCACCTCTATAGATTTTCTTGGACAAATTATTCTAGTATTTCATATAATCTCTGGAAACTTGCCTTTTTCTCTGTTACGTGATAGATAGTGGGGCAGCCCAAGCTCTCCCACTGTCTGAGGTAGGAAACAAAATGCCACTCCTCATACTGTGCTACACTAGTAATGGCACACCTCTTCTCCACTAGAACAAGATGTAATAGCTCCCCTCTGAAGAGGTGAGGCCAAGGCGCCCGCAGCAGAACAATAGCAGTGCCTACTATCCCTGCTTTCCCCCACAAGGGGAGAGGAATACCATACTATATGAAATAAAACACCCAGAAACAGCTGAAAAATCCATTACATTTTTTTATACCAGGCAACATTTTCCTGGTTAAATCTGCCTCATTTGGAGTGCTAGAAAGACCCCATATAATCATTTTGCTGGGGTATTTTTACCTATTTTTCTTAGAGTTTCTTTGTTAGAGTCCCTTTACCAAACATAATGGACTGTACACATCTCCTATGCATACAATTAAATTAGATTAACTACTGTACTCAGGTTACTACTTCCTGCATTTTTCACCTGCCTATGTAAAAAAAAAAAAAAAAAAGAGGATACAGAGAAGGAGATGGAGCCACCACTCAACCACCCAAAGAGAAAGGCCGTGGTAGAGATGCCACTCCCTATTCTATCTAGAATAGAATAGGGAAAGGCAAGCAAAGCTCCAGCCATTACTATATGCGAGCTCTGGAGAGTTGTATGGAATCCCAAGAAAAAGTGGACACAACTCTAGCAAGGTACTGGTGGAGAGAGGGGCAAATTTACTCAGGTCCGGGCTATTTGGCAGACATTATCTTCCTGTATATACCAGCCGAAGCTCTGCGGTCCTCAGGAGAAGCCCTCCTCTCCATCCCACCACTATCACAAGCACAAGCAAGGGTCTTTTCCATGGCTGCTGCTATACTGTAGAACTCCCTTCTCAGGGAGACCACAAATGGCTCCCTCTTTGTTGTCCTTTGCTGGCAGGCTAAGACCTTCCTGTTCAGACAAGCATTTAAAACAGAAGGTTTTTAAAGAACGGGCTAGGTGCTGTAATTTTTTAAAGAATTTTAAAACACTTTCATCTTTTAAACTATATTTTATTTTTTACATGTAATCTGTTTCAATAGTGTAATAATTTGATTCTGTTTTAATTTAATATTTTTTCTATGTTTTTAATTGTACTGTTTTTAATCTTGGATGCAGCTCTGAATCCCACTTTTGGGGAAAGAGTGGGATATAAATAAATATTATGATAATGATAATGATTATTGTTGTTGTTGCTATTTACTGCTCTCAGTGCCCTCATGGCAGGACCAGTCTTAGCATATTCTAATTCACTAAACACCATCCTCAGGGAAGTGTCACACAACAGCAATAAATAAGAAAATACCTCCCTCATGTCTTCTTCACAGCAGTGCTGATACTGATGTCCCACAGTTGCTCCTGTACAATGTAAGCAATTTGAGCCCACATGGTTAGGAGGGAATATGTGGTGAGTAACCCTGTGAGTGATGTCTAGCTCCATTAGAATGCACTTTAATATCATAAGAAACATCTGCCTCTTTGTCATTTCCCCCATTATTTTGATCTTGAGGCCATCTAAAAGGCCACCAGAAACAATTATTGGCCTCTGGACCACAATATAACTATTATTATATTATTACCATTCCCTCTACATAGGCAGATCCTATGAGTCTGAGTTCCCATGAAAGGATTGACACAAGAATCTATAAGTGCAGCTTTAGCAGCCCATGCCAATATCTGAGGAGTTAATGTTTCAGAAAGTCAACAGATTAGACTCACTGTCAATAAAAGGAAATGATCTAAAACAATGTCTAAATCATAAAGTGGAGAAATACTGAGTAAATTGATTTACGGCGGCAGGGAGAATTGCTCTTGAAAGATGACATTTTTGGAGTCATGTTATACAATGGAACAAATAATAAGGTTAAAGCTGCAAGCCCAATTGATAATAATAAAAAAAAATCCTGAATTAATTATTTGTGGTGAAGAAGAATATATTACCAGTATACAGGAATAAAGTGAGCCTCTTTTGAAGTGTGTAAGCTTGCTGTGCATGCTGCTTTTCAAATTTCATCTAGATCTGAATACAGCACACAATAGAACTAAGTAGAAATTTGTGTTGTGGTGAGGAAAGTAGCTCCTCAGAATGCAGATAGGCTATCACAACAGTTGTACAACTACTATTGAACTACAGTTCCCTGTAGGCTAAAATCTAGAAATTTAGACATTTTTTCCCAATCTTAGTATCTCATTTTCTGTGTTTTTTATATCCAAGGAACAATTTAGAGAAGATCTCTCATTTTCACCTCATTCATCTACATGGGAATATGTCATTCACCCAACATCTATCTGTCTTATACTATGGCTCCTAATACTGAAAACACTTTATTAAATGAAGTTTTTTTTTCTCTGTGTCAATAATATTTATATGGGGCAGGAGGTTGGGGATGGGATTGTTGAATCATTTTAACTGTAACTGCTTTTAAATCTTGTACCCATTATTATTATTATTATTATTATTATTATTATTATTATTACAGCAGAATGAACAAGACAGAGAATTAAAATCATTAGATGGGTTTGGGGTTTTGTTATTTTTCCTTTTGTCTTGTGAGACTACATGATGCCTTGGAAAAGACTATAATGCTTGGCAAAGTGGAGGGCATAAAGGAGAATCCCTCATTACAATTGGATTGAACTTGGACTGAAGCTGAGTCTCTGAATCTGCAATACCTCTGAACAAGGCTATTGATGAAAGGGGCTCATGGGGGGGTCTCTCATTCATTGTGTCACCATAGGCTCTTGCCAGAAAGAAAAAAAAACCTAGGAGAGTCTAGTGGCTTGTATGTTAGATGGGAAGACAAGAGTTCCTCTCAGCTATGGAAACCCGTTGGGTTACTTTGGACATGTCAAATCTCTCAGCTTTAAAGGAAGGCAATGGCAAACCTCTCTGAATAAATCTTGCCAAGAAAACCCGATAAGAAGGTCACAACACATCACAGACACCTGACAGCATGCAACAGCAAACAAGAAGAGTGGGAGAGGGGCTCAGAGTCACAGAAATAGCCTTGGGGACCACACATACATGCCATCAGTAGAGTCCCCTTTTTTGTACTAATAAGCAATTGGGCAAGTTCTTGCATGACAGGAGGTTGGACTGGATGGCCCTTGTGATCTCTTCCAACTTTATGATTCTATGATTCTAAGTGGCACCTTTTTTGTTTATTTGCTATGTGCCTTCAAGTCATTTCTGACTTATGATGACCTTAAGGCAAACTTATCATGAGGTTTTTTTGGCAAGATTTGTTCAGAGGTTTGCCATTGCCTTCCCTTGAGGCTGAGAGGGTATGACTTGCCCAAGTTCGCCTGGCTCATTTCCATGGCCGAGCTGGTAATCTAGCCCTGATCTCCAGAGTCACACATCCAACGTTCAAACCACTAATGCTGGATACACACACACACACACAATTTAAAAATTGCTTTCTCACACAAATTTGAAAATTGCCCTTAAGAATGTATACTGATGTTGAAATATTAATTTCCCTTTCTTTTCCTATGCAGTCTTTATCATAACTGTGATTATTCTCTCTTATAGTACAATCCTATACCTGTCTACTCAAAAGTACCCCACTGCATTTACTGAGACTTACTCCAATTAGCTGCTGTGTTCTGTCTACTTAAATCTACTATGAGGTAGGAGACATACTATCTACCTCTGGGATATTTAACTGACTTCCTTTTTATAGTTGAACTTACTAAAACAGCCACCAGATGTCAGGATTCTTCCTTTAAGAATACCAGCAGAAAAGATGAACTAATTTGGTGTGGTCAGTAATCTGAGACTTAATGGGCTGATCTAGACTGGCAAAAAGGGGTGTGTTCATGCCTGCATGAAAGTGTTGCCTTTAAATGACCCACACTGAAAGTTTGGCATGAATGCACTTCTTTTGCATTTTAGTGGGGAAAAAGCAGCTTTAAAAAGGAGCTGCTTTTCACAGCTTCTTTTTAAAAAGGGTGTAACTGTGCAGCTGCGTCTAAATGCTGCGGTGCAACTGTGCAGTTTTTTAAAGCTCCCAAACCCTAGCTCCAGCCTTAACCCAAACCCTAGACATGCGCAGTAGGGACTCTGGGATGCTGTAACTGTTAAGCAATTGTTCATAAAATGTCAATTCATTCATAAAACAAAGAAGTTTATTCATAAACTTAAATTGTAACGGATTTAATATCTTTTTAAGTGGGGGAGGGATGCAGTTTGTTTTATTGATGTAATATTATTTTAATGTGTAAGCCTCCTCGATTAATCTCAAAGGGGTGGAGTAATAATAATAATAATAATAATAATAATATAAAGGGATTCATTCATGGTGCAGCGATGCAACTGCACACTTTAAAAAGGGAAGCGAAATCACAATGGTAATTTGACAGATCTTCATAACTGCACAGTTCATGTGTGATGTACTGGTGCAACTGCGCAGTTCGCAGCTGGCAACAATAACAAAAAAATATATTAAAGGTTCAGTGCGGCGAAAAGCCCCATTCATTGACACCCATGCAGTTGCTCCGCCTGTGTTTCTAGCATCCTGACAGCTTCCAATGTAGTTGCTGAGCAACAGAAAAGACTTCAGATAAGTCGTCCCCACACCTCCTCAGTGTAGCTGCCCTATGCCTTTTTATTACACACCTGGGGCTTGCAGTGCATCTGCTAAGTATTAAGGAAAAGGCAACTTCATGTTGCCCTTTCCTGCCAATCTAGAAAGCCCCTGTCACAGTAATTATCCTTCTATTTTACCTGACAAAGATGGGATCTATTGTACCATTAACACAAAGGTGTTTAACAAACAAGAATGATTGAAGTCCAAGGCTTTCATGACTGGCATCCATAGTTTTTTGTGTGTTTTTCAGGCTATGTGGCCATGTTCTAGAAGAGTTTGTTTCTGACGTTTCGCCAGCATCTGTGCCTGGTATCTTCAGCATGTTCTCTGAAGATGCCAGCCACAAATGCTGGCGAAATGTCAGAAACAAAGTCTTCTAGAACATGGCCACATAGCCGAAATGCACACAAACAACTAAGAATGATTGAAATCAAGAGATTCTGACAATGTAACCTATCACACTGCTGCAGCTCAGCTCCATATATGGGCTAGTAAGCCAAGCTGTAGGGAATGAAACAATTAGAATCATAGAATCATAGAATCATAGAATCATTGAGTTGGAAGAGACCACAAGGGCCATCCAGTCCAACCCCCTGCCATGCAGGACCTCCAAATCAAAGCATCCCCGACAGATGGCCATCCAGCCTCTGCTTAAAGACCTCCAAGGAAGGAGACTCCACTACGCTCCGAGGGAGTGTGTTCCACTGTCGAACAGCCCTTACTGTCAGGAAGTTCTTCCTAATGTTGAGGTGGAATCTCTTTTCCTGCAATTTATATCCATTGTTCCGCGTTCTAATCTCTGCAGCAGCAGAAAACAAGCTTGCTCCCTCCTCAATATGACATCCCTTCAAATATTTAAACAGGGCTATCATATCACCTCTTAACCTTCTCTTCTCCAGGCTAAACATCCCCAGTTCCCTAAGGCGTTCTTCATAGGGCATGGTTTCCAGACCCTTCACCATCTTAGTTGCCCTCCTTTGGACCCGCTCCAGTTTCTCCACATCCTTTTTGAATTGTGGTGCCCAGAACTGGACACAGTATTCCAGGTGGGGCCTGACCAAAGCAGAATAGAGTGGCACCATTACTTCCCTTGACCTAGACACTATACTTCTATTGATGCAGCCTAAAATTGCATTGGCCTTTTTAGCTGCTGCATCGCACTGTTGACTCATGTTCAGTTTATGGTCTACTTGGACTCCTAGATCCCTTTCACATGTGGTCTCTTTCAGCCAGGTGTCCCCCATTTTATATCTGTGCATTTCATTTTTCCTCCCTAAGTGCAGAACCTTACATTTCTCTGTGTTGAATTTCATCTTGTTAGCATTGGCCCAGCTTTCTAGTATATTCAGGTCATTTTGAATTTTGATCCTGTCCTCTGGGGTATTAGCTA
Organism: Urosaurus nigricauda; assembly: GCA_034509955.1. NCBI lineage: Eukaryota > Metazoa > Chordata > Lepidosauria > Squamata > Phrynosomatidae > Urosaurus > Urosaurus nigricauda. The sequence goes on from JAOEGL010000003.1 coordinate 45,702,343, forward strand.
CTCCTCCTAGTTTAGTGTCATCTGCAAATTTGATAAGTATGCCCCCAATTCTGTCATCCAAATCATTAATAAAGATGTTGAACAGCACTGGGCCCAGGACAGAGCCCTGTGGGACCCCACTGGTCACTTCTCTCCAGGATGAAAAGGAGCCATTGTTGAGCAATTAAATAAGAGCTGATTCCAATGTTCAGGAAAGGCAAGTGTTGCAATCCTTTCCAACAATACAGTTACATAATGCAGCAGGTGACCAAATATTTGTATACTCCAGAAACTTCCTCAGTGGTAAGACTCTTTTGTTTTTTCCTCTTACATTTCCAAATGTGTATGAAAAAGTGTGTGTGAGTGAGAGAGTGGGGGGGGGGGGGACATTATGAGGGCAATAGCATCATAGTGTTACAATTGCTATGCTTTTTAACATCTACATGAAACCACTGGGAGAGATCTTCCAGGATTTTGAAGTAGGGTGTCACCTGCATGCTAATGATACCCAGTTCTATCACTCCTTTCCACCTAATTCCAAGGAAGCTGTTTCTCTCCTAAACTGGTTTCTGGCCGCTGTAATGGACTGGACGAGGGCAAACAAATTGAAGCTTAATCCAGACAAGACAGAGGTGCTTCTGGTCAGTTGAAAGATAGATCTAGGAATAGGGATTCAGCCTGTGTTAGATGAGGTTACACTCCTCCTGAAAACTCAGGTTCATAGTTTGGGGGTATTTCTAGATTCAGCATTGAGCCTGGAAGCCCAGGTGTCAGTGGTAACCAGGAGTACAGCTGAAACTTGTGCACCAACTGCACCCATTACTATGTTTCCTCACCCGTTGACCACCCACTGACCACCCTAAATTGTAATCAAAGCACAATTGTACTTTTGCACAGGAAAACATAACACAACAGAAGCAGGAAAGGAGGTCATGAACAGATGTTTGTGTGTGTGTGTTAATTTATTTAAAGTGTTTAAAACAGTGTCTTAGGCTGCATCCACACTGCAGAAGGAATTCAATTTAACACCACATTAACTGCTATCACTCAATTCTATGGAATTCTGGGAATTGTAGTTTGATTGTGGCACCAGAGCTGTCTGACAGAGAAGGTTAAATGTCTCACAAAAGTACAGTTCCCAGAATTTCATAGAACTAAGCCATAGCAGTTAAAGTTATGTCAAACTGCATTATTTCTGCAGGGTGCAACCTCACAGGAGAAAAACAGAAGAGTGATGACATCACACTATAAACCCTAACCAAGATGCTATTATCCTGATGGAGCTGTGATTTACCTTCCTTGTACAATAAGGCTCCAAGTGTTTATATGTTCTTTATTTTAAGATATACAGAGTGATTCAAAAAGAATGGTGTAAAAAATGAGTAATAACAGTTTTACCTTTGCACCATTCTTTTTTGAAACACCCTGTATTTCCAATCACATCTAGCATTTAGGCTTGCTACAGAAAAGAATACAGTACATTAATTTGTTTCATTATTATTACACCATCCCTATGATTTATTTAGTTTTCTCCCTACCTCACAACAGTCTTTTAGAACGAATTATGCTAAGTATGGTAACAGGCCAAAGGGCATCAATGAATTGTATGGTTCAGAAAGTATTTGAACAAGAATCTATCAAGTTCTAGTGTGATTCTAATACTACAATACTGTGATTCTCACATAGAAAAGTGTTTGGAAGATATATATGTTTCATATTGCAATTTTTTTTTGTTAAATATTTTTGCAAATTTTCTTCAGAGCCTAGAAAGAAGGAGTTTAGTTATTTTCTTGATGTGATGATGAAGATCAGAGGTATACAGTGAAGTATCCCAAGGAATATTCACTGCACCAATGGCACTTTCATAAAGGTGTTTCACAGCACAATCACAATAGAAACACTTCACCTTTTCCAAGGAGAAAATGTTGAACTTTGATCTCTTGGGAAATGTAATACCATTGAATCACTACTATTGAAGCACAAGCTCAAGGGAAAAGAGGCCATGAAGTCTGAAATAAATATGCATGTCTTCCATACAAAAAATGGCCCACATGATTGCTGGTTCAATCACATGGGAGAAGCTGTTTGTCAGAACTCTATGAAAAACTACTTTCTGCCACAAGTGTCATCTGGTGAGGGCATCTCAGGGCATATGGCAAAGACGCATAATCAGAAATAAAATAATGTTTTCTTTTCTTATGTGGTGTAAGTGCATATGTCAAGCTTTTATGTACACTTCATTACAATGATGTCAACTATATTTTGTGGTATCCACAAAGTATATCTAGTAGTCTCCTATGTTTTTCCTGTTTTGCATTGTAGTAAACAAGATATGGAAAATATACCAAAACAAGGCACATTGTCCTGTGCAAACACACATGGTCTCTCACACACATTGTTGGATGACAGTGGTGCAAGAGATTATTCATTTTGTTTATTTAAAAGATTTCTACATGGGATCAATACCTTAATAGCTTATAATCAATCAATAAATAATCAAACTTCAATACCTCAGTAGCTTATAACCAAAGATAAAATGACAGTAATTCAAAATAAATAGCCCAACTACAATGAAACAAATGGTGTCCCACCATTAGAACTGAAATTCAATGTATTTTAGGAAAGAAAAACAGTGCATTCACAGAGTTCTAATGGCACTTCCAGCTGCACAAGCTGTTGTGAACATCTCCTCCCAGCCCAAAACAAGCTATTGTTTGTGAAATTGTCCAAGCATGCAGTTGTGAAATCAGTTCTGCAACTAGCAACTGTATTGGATTCCCTTCTTGTGCTTTGTTCAGAGCTTAGTGTGCTCAATTGCAATGTTGTCTGCTCTAATGGTGAGATATCATTGGATATTGGCTTAAATGCCTGCTGCTAAATCTTAGCACATGCAAATCTTCTATAAAGCAGCAAAATAACCTTCATCTTTATTTACTAAATAGAGAGCCTTTTAATTTCTTGTCTAGAAGACAAGAAGATATTCAGTGGACCGTTGGTATCAACTGGGGTTTGGTTCTAGGATCTTGTATGGATACCAAAACCCATAGATGTGCAAGTTAAATATATTCAATACAATGCCATTAAATACAATGGCAAAGTAAAATGGTGTCTCTTATATAAAATGGCAAAATCAAGGTTTTTGACGTTTATATTTTTTGGAATATTTTAAAAACATGGATGGTTGAATCTATGGATACATAGAGCCAACTGCAGTGCCAAGCAAATCTCTATTGTCATATTACTGTTTTGTTAAAGCAGTGGAGGATGGAAAGTCAGCAAACTTATGGAATAAAGCCTGTAATGATAAGCTTAGCAATGATAAGCAAGTAAGTTCATATGGAGGAGATTTAGATCAAACCAGCACTGATCTGTACATGGAAAAAATCTGGAAGCCAGTGAAGTGTTTATTTTAAACACCAGCAAGTTATGTTCCATCTGACCAGTGTTAGTCACTGCATTTTGAACAGGTTGATGTTTCCATAAGCAATTCAAAGGCAGGTCTGTTTATAATGCATTGTGGCAAGTAACCCAACCTGAATATGATCAGAGCATGGGTAACTATCAAGATTGGCATTTCTTAGGAGCTTCACAGCAGATACCTATCTATCTCAGCTGGTAAGCATTTGTCTGGGTCAAGATCAAAGCTGAGGTTCACATCACTGAACATGTTCCTCGAATAAATAAATACATACATACAATAATAAATAGAATCCATGCACATAGAAGACTTCTTGCTTTTCTTCTGCATAAAGGGTATCCAGTGATGTAACCCCAGACAACACAGTCTGAAATAGTGCTGCTCAGACATTTCAGTAAGATCTAGGCCACTGTGAACTAGAAGATCCCAGAAGCTCTGTACAGAGTACATCTGTGCACTCTGGGGACTAAATATTTTGTTTCAGGGATCTGTGACTTCGAAGAATCTAAATTACTCAGATATGAAGTTGCATTCTTTTCTTATTTTTCTTACTTCCTACACCTTTCCAAACTAATCAACATGATGAATTGAGCAAAGGCCCCTCCTCCCTGTCATAAATGTATGAGTCAGCAATAAGGCAAGTAAATTGGGTCACAGCTCATTTTTTCCTAATCTTTCTTCATATCATGTGGCAGCAACCAACGTTGTTACCCAGACTTATTTGCAGATGCCCAATTTCTCCATTTCAAAAATTCCAGAGTGTCACAAGGTAGTGATGACTGAGATTTCTGGTTCAAGAACTTACCCTACTGCTTATTGAAAGTAAAGAGGGAATTTACCCTGGAGGTGGATGAAAATCTGGGGAGGGGAACCTAAGCAAGAGCGAAACTCCGTTTTGAAAAGAAAGCCTTTTATTTGAAACACTGTTCTTGAGCTGTCATAACCATTCTGTAAGGACTTTGCATGCGTGAAGTGAAGTTTTCTTATAGGTTCTAAACTGGAATAAGAATGGTGCCGGCGGGAGGGGGTGGGAATCATGAGATCCTTTTCATTTCTAGCTTCTTCTTCAAATCCAAATCAGGCTTTACATTTATTTACATTTATGTTCTAGAAGAAGAAAGTAGCTCTACCAGAAAAGGTCCTTGGAGGACAAACAAGTTCAGGTTGTTATACCAAGCATTTGTTTTATATACTGCCTGTCATGTACAATATATGCAAGCAAGGTACAGTGATAACATTATAACCCAAAAATGAATTATAGTTAAAACGAAGCACAAATATACAATATAAGCAGTCCTGGATGAAAAATCAGAATGGCAGGTATCAATCTGTAAATGCCAGGGCAATTTAAAAAAATGCAAGCAACAGAATAGCAGCAGTATCTGAGGGGAAGATCTAACCAGAGAGTGAATAAAACCATGGAAAAAGCCCTCTTGCTGGTTGTTTTCAAATGGTGATTTTCTAGGCCCACACAGGAGGGCTACTGATGATGACTGCAGGTACTGAACAGTTGTTTATGGGAAAATACATTTCTCTTAGGTACCCCCAATCCAAAGATGTTCAGGACTTTCTAGGTTTAGGCCTTTGTGGATGACCAATGTCAAGAACTGGATAGGGACAATGTATGCCTATTGGTTCTGCTGGACCTCTCAATAGCTTTCAATATACTGTATCAACCCAAGTATTCTTCTGGGCCATCTGGCTGAGATGGGACATGGAGACACAGTTTTGCCATAGCTGTATGAAGCTGTTGGGGACTACTGTTCAACCTCTTGTCCATTGGCTTGTGGTTGGTTTTGGTTGTATTTTGCTACTCATAGTTCTCCTGGCTGAAGAATTGCTGGAAGTGGGATGATTTCTGCCAGTGGATAACTAATTCATAATCAGCTCAGCCACAGTCTAATGTTGTCTAAGGCATGAAATAGATGGGTCAGAAAAAAACTTGCCGCAGGGCTGAGCAGGCATCATCTGCAGCACAGCCGCAGCAATCACATGCATTGAGCCCCATCCCAGTTTGTCACCATGGTGCTGAACCAGTCTGCCAAAAAGGACTGGATTTTTCCTTTCCTGTTTGGCCCAGTTCTTTTCTGAAGATATGGCGTCAGCATGGTTTCCCACCTCATTCAGGGCATGCGTCATCTAAACGCTACACCACAAACATGTTGGGAAACCACGTCATTTGGCCCGTCTGTTTTGGGCCTAAGATAAGTAAATGTTCCTTATTCTTTGAGGACATAGACATATTGGACATAGAATATGTTGAAGTATGTGTTTCATAAATGATTGGTGTTTTATTTATGAACACAGAATCCAGATTTATAGCCAGTGAATGTCACAACCATATTTGTGGTAAAAGATTTTATTTATCAGTAGGAAATGCACATCTCTCCCATTCACTAAATTTAATTCAAAAAGTGCAGGGAAGAATTTGAGTCACGGTGCAGAGACTTTGTAAAGCAGCTTGTGAAGTCCCCTTCTTATATTGTTTTCAATGTCAGGAGAGCTGTCAAATTATTCATACATTCAAAAGCAGTCCCATCGTAGAGAAAATGGAACAGACTGAAGGGAGAAAAGAGTACCCAAAATGAAGCCCTTTATCTGACAACAGGTGATCAGCACAGGGTCTTGATCAGGTATTAACATATATTGCCATTCAATTGTAAGGTCCATCTCTCCCTCTTGCCAGTTGTATACACCATGCAGCCCAGTCCTTAGAAGTAGAACTATGTGGTTCAGTGAAAATGGCAAGACAGCTATGGGAAGCAAAGGCTGTTGTCGTCCACACAAGATTCTTAATTGTTATAGCCTAACACTGAATGCACATGCAGAGAGCATTTTAGGAGCTCCCTTGGGATCCCCACTGCCCCCAACAAAGTCTTCAGTATCCTGAAGAACAAATGGATGGCTCAGCTGTAAAAGACTTCAAAATGCTTCAAAGGTGATTGGGAGGCTTTTGGGAGGCTCTCTCATCTCAAGAGACCCTAAACCCTGTTAAAGGCCCTAAAGTTGTCAAAGAGTGATGGGATGTCACTTCAGTTTCCCAGAATGTGAGGAAGAATTTTGTGGGGTTGTTCCCCAGAGCACCAAAGGCAGTCAAAATGGGATGCACGGGCTCTCTGGGCTCTGGAGCATGCCTACCCTGGTACATTCCAGTAATGTGAGTTTTCTGGGAAAAGTAAATCTGAATGGTTTTCCAATAGCCTCGGTAATGTTATCCCATTTAACATGTTTTGTTTAATATATTCAAACACATCCAAAGCTTTATGTACAAATTATTTTATTTGGTAAAAATAAAGGTAGAGGTAAAGGTATTCCCCTTTGACAATGTTGTCAAATAATGTCTGACTGAAGGGAGAAGTGCTCATTTCTGTAACTAAGCCAAAAAGCTAGTGTTGTCAAAGATGACTCTGTGATTATGTGGCCAGCATGACTGCACAGAACACTCTTACTTTCCCAGCAAAGTGGTACCTATTTATCTACTTGTACTTTTACATGCTTTTGAACTGCTAGGTTTTTTTATTAGGGTATTAGTAATAATGTAAGGAGATATTAGTAATAATGTAAGGAGAATAGCATATGTTTCCCTTATTATTATGTGCTTTCAAGTCACATCCATCTTATGGAGATCTTAAGGCAAGCCTATCTTGGAGTTTTATTGGAAAGATTTGTTCAAAGGGGGTTTGCCTTTGTCCTTATTTGAGGATGAAAGAGTGTGACTTGTCCAAAGTCACCCAGTCGTCTTCCATGGCCAAGTGGGGATTCAAACACTGGTTTTTAGAGTTGTAGTCCAGCATTTAAACCACTACATCACGCTGGCTCTCCATACATCCATACACACACACACACATACACACATATAATGATGATATCTGAAAGAACACATTTTTAACAGGTCATACACCTAAACAGAACTGTACCTGATATAGTTTATATCAACAGTTTAACTTTCTTTTGCTGAGGTCGTAACTGTATGTCTTTAGCCATTCACTTTTTCTACTACTTATCAGTTGCATTTCAAATTGAGAAAAAAAACTGATTCAGTATAACTAGTTTCACATTTTATAAATTCACTAGGAGGTATATAAATCTGTGGGCACAGGTAACATATCACATTTTGTCTTGACTATAGGTACTTTTAACTGATTGAGAAGCAAAAAAATTTGTATAATCTAAACAAGCTTAGCAGTGTGTTAATTTGTCTTTCTATTTCTTTGAACAGTTTGGTTTGTCAATGCTTGTCTCATTAGAAAAAAAATCACTAGAACTTCATATCCTATACTTAGCCCATTTAACATGATTTACTGCAGTACAACAGCCTATATTTGATATTATAACTTTCCATGGAAAATTTTCCACACCATATTCTAGATGCCCTGACAATAACAATACTGAGGATGCTCAAAGCATTCCAGTCCAGTATGGTGGAGTACTTTTTCCCAGCTACTTCAACAATAAAAAAGACAAATGTAAGTAGATGGTGGAAATTTTTCCACAGAAAAATATATCACTGGAAAATTCTCCATGGAAAAAATTCTACTCCACATCTCTGAGTCATAGGCCCAACCTAGACGGGCACTAAAAGGCGCCTGGGTGCCGCCATTAGGGTTTGTGAGCGCACAGCTTTCACACACTCACAAACCCTAGCACATATGGGTGCTGCCATTTTTAAATGGTGGTGTCCACACAGGCGCACCATGATGGCGTCATGATGTGTGCAGCGGCTAGACACGCTGCGCATGCCATGATGCCTTTGCGCCACAGGAGGGAGCAAAGCGCACCCTTTCCGCAGCGCAAAAAAGGAGCTCCAAACAGAGCTCCTTTTTTGGCGTGAGTCTTTGCCGCGGCTTTTAGATAGCCACGGCAAAGACTCAGGGAGGAAGGGGCCGCAAGCGGGGTTCCACGGGGAACCTTTTGGGCGGTCTGGAAAGCCCCATTGTGTCTTAAGTCTAGATCACTTTTCTAGAAGGCATGTAATACATAGGGATCAAACTCACAGGTCAGAATCAGAGCTAGAAAATAAAAAGGTACAAATAAAAATGTTACCTATAACAAGTTACTTTTCAGTAACCAGGCTATGACAATATTACATTTCAACATGTCATCACACATAGGAATTACCTTTTCCGCAAAAAGTAGAATTGTCTAGTTACTTTTTAAATGTTACTTTTAAAGACATTTTAGATGCTTCAAAGAATTTTGGCAGGGATTGTTCCAAGTGTTATGGCATTTATTTATCAAAGTAAAAGGATTTGTTAGAAAAATCTAAGCTAAAAAACAAAATCCAAAGCAATTGCTAAATCAAGTTTAACAGTTTATTATTGTAATGAATGATGACTACAAATTATTTTTTAAAAAAACACTATGATGAGTAATGGGAACGAACTACCTTTTAAAAGTTACTTTCTATTTCTAAATTTAGAAATGGACAAACATATTTCTTTGGTTAAAGGCAACTCGAGACTTCCGGGTTGGTAATGGCGCCTCGCTAGGAGACTTTCCCCGATCTGGTGGAGAAGATCCTTGGTAGCACAGTAGCTGGGTTAACTCCGGGGAACCGGGTTATCCCAAAATACCCCTGAGGTATTGGGGGTTCAGAGGAGGCTCGTCGGAGACCCCGATCCGCGGTGGTAGTGCCCCCAGAGACGGCTCTTAGTGGGTCGAGCGGAGGCAACAGCCTAAGCGGGGGTCGGAGAGCAATTCACGCGTGTACTACTTCCGAAAGGACAGAAGCGTCACCAACTTTTAAAATAATATTTTTCGTTTAACTTGAGTAAGTTCATATTTTTTCCAGCGGGGCTCATTTGTCTCTACTATAAGAACTCCAGTGAGATAACATTTTAAATTTTGACAACTTTAAATTCGAATTGGACAATTTTTGTAACTCGGCAGACTTGGGTGGATTGGATTTAAAAAAAACAAAAAATTAAAAACGAAGGAATTGAACTTAAAAGTTTCGGGTTGAGGATTGAGGACTTCTAATGGTCCCAGTTCGTGTATTTGGATTTGGATTTCGAGATCTCAGTGGGCAGTAAACGGCGGTAGTGAGAGACTGTGGGAAAGTGCGGAGGAGGAAAGAGTGGAGACGAGAAAGGATTCCAGTGTGGATAAGCGACTCTTGAGCAGTGCAACATTTGAGCATACAGATTATCTTGGATTTTTTTTTTGGAATCTGGATCTATAATAATACATCAAATTTGGATCTATAACATTATAGTACCATTAAACTATAATAGTACTGTGCTGCACATAAGTGATGAGGCATAGAGGACGGTGTATAGGACATTGAGGACGGGGGACGGGACATCGAGGACGGGGGACGGGACAACGAGGACGGGGGACGGGACATCGAGGACGGGGGACGGGACGACGAGGATGTTGGAAGAGATAATTTAGGCAGAAGGAAGAGTCCCTAAAGGAGAAGGAAGAACGTAAAAACTTGAAAACGGATATAAGGAAAGCGGAGATTGTGGATCACTTACGCATGGAAGCTTGAAACAAGACGAAATTTATTTTATTTTCTTCTTTGGATTTGGCTCTTTTGGACCTTTATCTGTGTTGTTCCTTTTTGGTTTTGGTTTTGAAGATTAATAGAGACTTAACTCCAGACCCCGAAGGGTTAATTAAGGGCTAAGTGAAAGAGGAGGGGTATCTGCAAAGGGCGGAAGTGGCGAATTAGTGAGGGAACTTGGGTATTGTAGTTTAGAGCACTGAAACTTAACAGAGCCGGAAGAGGGTGGATGTTCAGAGGACTCTGGGGGTTTTAGAGGGCTTCTGGGAACTGTAGTTGCGGCAAGAGAAAATTGTGAAGATTCAAGATAGAAGGTGTGGAGAACATCGAAATTAAGGGGAAAAGATTTGTATATGTGTAAGGGGGTAACAGAGTGGATGATATCTTGATTAATATTGTAAAGTGCTTTTTTTCTCTCTCTCTCTTTCTCTCTCTCTCTTCCTTAATTATAGTGCTGTTTGTTCCCACACTGTAGCCTATTTTGGTTGAGTGAAGATTTAAGGGGGGAAGTTAAATATTGAGCACATTAAACATATTGTAAAGGTAATAATTTGATAATAGGGAAGAAGGGAACCATATGAGGAAGTAGGTAAAATAAAGAAGAAAATAAAGACAAGAAACAAGAAATAAGATATAAATAAGAAATAAAAAGGAAGAATATATTGAATAATAATAAATCAATATCAGAACTATTATAAATATGGCTTCGGGAAGAGGAAACAAACCTCCAAATCCAACTCAAAGAAGACCCTCACTAGATAAAACAGATTCGAATAGCTTAATTTTGGAAGAGATTCGTAAACTAAGATCGGAATTAAGTGATTCAAGAGCGGAATGGAAACAGGACATGAAAGAGTTCAAAAAGGAAATACGACATGAAATTAGATCAGACATGAAAGAAATTAACTCATCTTTGGAAAAATTAACATTTGAAGTAACTACAACACAAAAAAGGGTCTCATCTTTGGAAAACAAAACAGAAAGATTGGAGGAAGCTTGGAAAGAGATAAAAGATGATAAAGAAAAAGATCTCGATGATAAAGCAATGTGGGAATTGAAACTTAGGGAGAGGTGCCTGAAGATTAGAGGGCTCCCCGAGGAGAAAGACGAGGATCTTATGGCAAAGTTGGTACCGATTTTGGGAGAGAGTCTAGACAAAGACAATATTTCGATGGAACAAGAGATCGACAGATTGTTTCGCGTGAACTCGAGAATTGCTTCCCAAAGAGATCTACCCAGGGATATCATTGTTTATTTTTTGAGAAGGCGAATCAGGGATCAAGTGCTGTTGAACCATAACGAATCGCCATTGGAACATCAGGGAATTGTGTTGAAAATTTTCAAGGATGTGCCTACAAGATTATTGAGGAAGAGAAGGGACTACCAATTTGTAACTTCGCAGCTGAGAAATGATGACATTCCATACAGGTGGGAATTACCAGAAGGTTTAACCTTCTGGTACAAGAAGAAGAAAATTAGGATTGTATCTGTGGATGAGGCAAGGCGATTCATGAAACAATACATACCCAAATCAACAATGACTACTAGGAGTAAAAAGAAGGAAGGTTCTCCAGAACCAGAATTAGAAAAGGAAGAGACCAAAACTCAAGATTTACAGCAGGATGAAGAGGCATTAAGAGGAGCAGTAGGAGGGAGAGATGAAAGTGAAGTTCAAAGAGAAGAGAGTGATGGAGAGATATAGGAAACATATTTGAAAATATAATTTATTTTAATGGTAATTGGAAATGACACGTCAATTGAAATTATTAACATGGAATGTCCAAGGAATGAACACTCCCCAGAAGAGAAAGAAAATATTTCATACATTAGAAAAACTTAAGTTGGATGTCATTTGTATAGAGGAAACAAGAATAAGAAGAAGAGATGGTAAATATTTAAGAAATTCGAAATTAGGAAAAGAATTTATTTCCTCCTCCAAACTCAAAAAGAAGGGAGTGGTGTTATATGTGAATCATAAGTACGAGGCGAAAGAAATTAAGAGTGACGAAGAAGGCAATTATATTCTAGTAGAAGTGAATATGCAAAATCACATTTATCTTTGTGTGGGAGTATATGGCCCTTTAGAAAACAAAGCAAAATTCTACAGGAAATTAAGGATAGTTTTGCAAGAACTGAATTATGAGTCGTTGATCTGCATGGGGGACTGGAATGGCGTGGTGAATCCATTGATAGACAGATATTCTAGTAAACCGATAAAGAAAAATCAAGGTAAATTACCAAAAGATTTTTTTGAACTTATGGACATGATGGAAATTAAGGATGTATGGAGACACAAATATGGAGACTCTAAAGATTATACTTTTTTTTCAAATCACCACAAAACTTGGTCGAGGCTAGACATGTTCTTTCTATCGACACACTTAACTTCTAAAATCGACAAGATCGAGATACTTCCTAAGACGTGGTCAGACCACCACCCTGTTCTATTGAGATTGAGGTGTATTCCAAGAGAGTTTCAATGGAGATTGAATCGCTATATACTGAAGAATAAAAAAGTAATAGAAGAAGTTTCAACTGAGATGAAACATTTTTTTGCGGAAAACCTCGATAATGAAGTTTCCCCTAAGGTGGTATGGGATGCACACAAAGCAGTGATAAGGGGCTTATTGATAAAAAAAGGGGCAGAAATCAAAAGAGAAAAAAATAGACGCATGGATGAAGTAACGGAAGAAATAAGAAGAAGAGAACAAGAGCTTAAAACGGACCCTGGAAACTCTGTCAAGATAAAAGAAATCAAATTTTTGCAAAGGCAGCTTTCCCAGATGGTAATGGAAGAAATTGCACAAAAAATTCAATATGTGAAACAGAAATATTATGAAAATGCTAACAAACCTGGGAAACTACTCGCCTTTTTACTTAGAAAAGAGAGAGCCAACAGAACGATAAAGAAAATAAAAGATGGGAAAGAAATTTTAACTACTGCGGATAAAATGAAAAAGGCATTTCAAAAATATTATGCAGATTTATATAAAGGGAAAGGAATTAAAGAAGAAGACATTAGAAAATATTTGGATAAATGCGGAATTCCGAAAATATCTCCAGAGCAACAAGAGAAGTTAAATAAAGAGATTTCGATGGAAGAGATTATAAAGGCAACAGCAAGAAGTAAAATCAACAAAACACCAGGACCGGATGGTTTTGGCGCTGAATATTATAAGACTTTTATAACACAACTATTAAGACCTTTACACAGAGTAATGAACGAGATAATAATGGACGGTATTCCTTCTACCTGGTGTAATTCCTCTATTACATTGATTCCTAAAGAAAATAAAGATCCACAGGAGATGAAAAATTATAGGCCTATTTCTCTTTTAAACGTGGACTACAAATTGTTTATGTCAATACTTGCAGAAAGATTGAAGGGATTATTGAGAGATTATATCCACGAGGACCAAAATGGATTTCTGCCCAAGAGACTTATAAGGAAAAATATTAGGACTATTTTGAATCTTGTTGAACTACACGAGAAAAATATAGATAAAGAATTGTTGCTAATTTTTCTTGACGCAGAAAAAGCCTTTGACCAAATTAATTGGAATTTTATGAAAGGGGTGCTCAAGAGAATGGATGTGGGACATAATTTTTATACTTGGATTGACAAAATTTATACGGAACAGGAAGCAAATGTTATAGTTAATGGAATGAAATCCGATACCTTTAAGATATCGAAAGGAGTTCGTCAAGGCTGTCCGCTGTCACCCCTTTTATTTTTGATAACCCTCGAGATTCTATTAGTAAAGATACGGGAAGAAAAAGAAGTGAGAGGGGTTAAAATAAAAGGATGGGAATACAAGGTGAATGCTTTCGCAGATGACTTAAATATCACGTTATCAAACCCAGTGGAAAGTGTGGAAAAGTTGTTGAGAATTTTGTTGGATTATGGGAAGGTTTCGGGATTTCGAATTAACAATAACAAAACACAGATAATGACAATGAACATTCCAGAAGAAAAACAAAAAGAAATTTGCGACTTAACTGGATTTCAATTGGTAAAGAAGGTTCGTTATCTGGGCATCATAATTACCACAAAAAATACGAATTTATTTCAAAATAATTATGAGAAAATCTGGAATGAAATTAAAAACGACATGAGGCGCTGGAAAAATTTAAACCTATCCTGGCTAGGAAGGATCTCTACAATCAAAATGGCAATTCTACCAAAATTCATGTACTTGTTTCAGAATCTACCAGTGATAATAAACGAATCTCCCTTCCAGAGATGGAATAAAGAACTACAAAAATTTATTTGGTTAGGTAAAAAACCCAGAATAAAAACCAAGCTGTTAACTGATTCTAGGGATAGGGGTGGAGCCTCGTTACCGAATTTAAGCTTGTATTATCAGGCAGCAACGATGAGTTGGATACTAGACTGGATCAGATTAAAAGAACATAAAATCTTGAATTTGGAAGCTGCAGGCTTGATATACGGATTACATGGCTACTTACTATATGAGAAGCACAAAATTAACCAGGAATTTAATAACCACTTTATCAGAAAATCATTGATGAGGGTGTGGAATAAAGTGAAAAAGCGATGGTGTCCCAAAATCCCGTTATGGACTTCAATTAATGAAGGTCTCTTTAAAAACGAAAAAATGTTATGTAATAATTGGCCGACCTACGAAGATATTTTAAAAATGGAGAATGGGAAATTGGTATTAAAAACAGAGACTGAACTTATAAATGAAGAATATAGGCTTAATTGGTTTTTGTATAGAAGACTAAAAGAGAGATTCACTCAAGATGTTAAGTTACTGGGGATAGGTAAAGGAGAAGAGGAATTCGAGAAGATAATTAGAGAGGAAGGGGGACATGAAATATCTAAATTTTATAAATTATTATTGAAGGAAGACATGGAACAAGAAGTGATTAAAAAGTGCATGATAGATTGGGCAAAAGACATTGGCCAAAACATCCCGTTAGCCCAGTGGGAAAAAAATTGGAAAAAAAGAATAAAGTATACTCCCAACAGTGGGATAAGAGAAAACATGTTAAAAATGCAATTCAGATGGTACTTGACCCCCTACAGACTGTCGAAAATTGGGAATTGTAGTAACAAGTGTTGGAAATGTGGAGAGAAGGTGGGCTCTTTTTATCATTGTTGGTGGGGGTGTAAATTTGTTCAAAAATTTTGGAATGACATTCATGAGAAATGTGAGGAGATTTTAGGCTTTAAGTTGGTGAAAGACCCTAAGCTTTTTCTTTTAAATATGCTGGACAATGAGCAAACTGAACGTGACCATGGTAAACTGATTTTTATGATGGTAAGCGCTGCTAGAATACTTTTAGCAGGCGTGTGGAAGAAGGAGGACATTCCGACTATAGAACAATGGACAAATAAAATGTATGATCTTATGGAAATGGACAGAATTACTTATGTTGTACAACAAAAATCATTTGAGACATTCAAGAAAACATGGGAACCATTTTTAAATTTTATCTCTAGGAAAGAAGGACATCAGGCAATAATGATTTATAGTGGAATACAAAACAAGAAATAATTAACTGCCATAATGCATATATATACGATTAAGAATTTAGAAGTGTGAAGGATAACTTATGTATGCAATTACATTTATAATAATTAAAGTTTTTTTTTTGGTCTGTAAAAAGGGTATCATCTGGAGATGAAGAATGCTTTTGGTAATTAGAGACATTCGTTTAATTTAGAAGAATCCCGAGGAATTGTAGTTAAGGAGGTAAGATAGTAACAATGGTATAACATGTGAATTATATATATGAGCTGTAGGTTTTTTTTGTATTTTGGAAAATAAATAAAGAAAAATTGGAAAAAAAGAAAAAAAAAAAAGGCAACTCGTGGGAGAATGGCAAGAAGACATGGATCTGATGGACAATATTCCTACAAAAAGAAAAGAACATTAAGTTTATAATATAATATAAAATATGAAAGAGAAGTTGGTCTTACTATCAAGGTGTAAAACGTACAAAAGGTTGAAATATCTGCAAGGAATTTAGAACCACTGTGTGAGTTTAAGTTTTCTATGAAGGTATTTTGATTTTAAGTATAAAACTACAAGCTTGTTCATAAGATGTGAGCAACTATAAATTTACAATTTTATGCAGTAAGTAGGTAAAAAACATAAATGAAGAACTGAATTATCTACAAGATTATAAAATGAAGGATATACTGGATCTCAGGAAGGTTATATTTAATCTATGTTAGGTGATGTATATTGTCTTTTGGGGGTGGTGGGTTTAGATTAGGTTGGTGGGCCAATGTACTATGTGTCTCTGTATGTTTTTTTTAATCATAATAAACTTTATTTTAAAAAAGTAAAAGGTACTTTCCAAGGTCTGGTGAAAATACACATACATAAATTATCCCATGTCTTCCATCAAATGTCCATGTGAACATGCATCTGTACACATGTCCTTAAATTACTTGAATCTTTTGGTGCACATGTGGTAAACAATGTGGTGTGTTGGTTAAAAGACAAACCAAGAATTATTGTGTAACCTTTGTAACTGTTATTTCATCACAAATATTTTCAGAAAGAAGATCAAAACTGCCTTATACTGGCTAGATCATTGGTTTATTTAGGCCAGCATTGTTAACTCTGGCTGACCAGGATTCATTATGAGTCCTACCTGAAGAAACTAGGTATTTCCTTCTGGTCTCCCATCCAAGGTATGACTTTGCTCTGCTTAATTCCTGAAGGCAGCCAAGATCAGGTGTGCTCAGGGTGGTGTGGGGGAATATGATAGATTGATTAACACATCTTCCCTTATCTTGGACTAGTACACCATTCCTAATAACAGTGACAGAACAAGAAAAGATGGAAGTGGCAGAGCAAGAAAATGTAGGGAACTATGATTCATCACACACAAAAAAAGAGAGAACAGGAAAAAATGGAAAAGTGGTGAGATTGTGTTTGGAGGACTAATATGAGTTAATTAATGTATATGTAAGTGAATGTGAGAGTATCTTTATTTGTAAAATCAATAAAAATTGAAACAAAAAAATAAAAATATATAATTTTAGGTGGAGTGCAATATTGCTGTGCCTCTCCTCAGAACCTGACTGAGCCCAGGGAAAAACACATATGAAGGGAGGAAAGAGGAAGATGCACAAGGAAACAAACGAAGGAACACAGATATACCGGGTTTCCCCCAAAATATGACAGTTTCTTATATAAATGTTTGCTCCCATAGATGCACTAGGTCTTATTTTCAGGGGAAGTCCTATTTTTCCATGAAGAAGAAATCACTTTTATTGTTGGAAAAAAAGAACATTTATTATACACTGTATATATATTTATATACAAAAACTTTGCTAGGTCTTACTTTTGGGGGAGGCCTTATATTGAGCAATCTCGCAAAACCTCTACTAGGTCTTTTTTTTCAGGGGATGTCTTATTTTAGGGGAAACAGGGTACGTTAGGCAGGCGCTGACTTAGGACTCAGCAAAATCATTACAAGTGTCTGTGGAACAGAATTCTAACTAATCAATTAAATACTAATTCATTATCCATAATTCGTTACAATTTTTACATTTCAGCAGTCATTTCAATTACTCAGTTGACAATGATATTAATGGTCTAAATGAAAGTTAACATTTAATATTACTTTAATTCATTGCTCTTAGGGAGTGAAGACCAGTTTTACTCATTTTAATTGAGTGCTTAACTTTAAAAAATGAATCACTGCTACATTATCCACAATTAATATAACGAATTCATTTTTAAAATATTCAATATGAGGATCGATGTTAATGAATTAATTTTTCAATTAACATTAAAGTATTAGCTTTAACACAGACGTTCTCAAGCTCTGTTCTGCTAAGAGGCAGACTGATGACATCACCTTATTTCGGTACCCTCCCAAAAAGATTCACCTCTCCCCTTTTGTCAAAAATACCTTCTTAGACTGAGACTCCAAGGTGAAAGAAAATCAGTCTATCTTTAATTTAAAGAGATTTAATACTCTCCTGCAGCTGCCTATGTGTAATGGAAAGGCTATTTTCCAAGGAAGTTAGGGATAGTCAGTCTATCAAACATCTATGCATGTATGCACATATTTGTTTATTGAAATACCTTTTGCCTTATATCACAGGATATCAGGACAGCAAATGACCTTGCTACAATGGATAGGCTAACAATGTACATAAATGATAATTCAATTCAAAATTATGAAACAAAATGGAAAAAGCAACCAAACTGTGGGGAAAGTAAAAGAAAAAAGAAAATTAAGAGATTTATATAATTCAGAAAGAAGGAAAGGAAGTAGAAAACTAGTAAAAACAGATATAAGCCTCTCCTAAATGAAGTTAAGGAGAAAACAATTTTATTTATCTATTTATTTATTTATTTTTGATGAGAAAATTAATGTAGCAACTGGTGAAGAAATAACAAGCAAGAACAATTGTTTGTTGCCTTAGGAAGTGTTATGGAAAATTGTAAAAAGGAGAATGGGAGAGAATGGGTGGAAAGTGGAAGTGGGGTGATGGGATTTAAAAGACTGAATGTAGGTATGTGGAAGTTTGTATATATGGAATGCCTGCCCTTTTAATGTACATTATGGGGTAAATGAAATGAAATAAATAATAGAATATCAGAACAGCATACAAATAAAACAAATTGAAGCAGTTTAATAGAATTTAAAAATTTAAAACAACAAAAACAATGTACAAGCTTAAAGCATATTAAACAGTTAATAGGTTAATATAAGTTTAAAAGGTTAAAGCAGTTTAAAACATATGCATACCCATTTGGGGATAAATCAGTTTGGCATCATAGAATCATAGAATCATAGAATCATTGAGTTGGAAGAGACCACAAGGGCCATCTAGTCCAACCCCCTGCCATGCAGGACCTCCAAATCAAAGCATCCCCGACAGATGGCCATCCAGCCTCTGCTTAAAGACCTCCAAGGAAGGAGACTCCACCACACTCCGAGGGAGTGTGTTCCACTGTCGAACAGCCCTTACTGTCAGGAAGTTCCTCCTAATGTTGAGGTGGAATCTCTTTTCCTGCAGTTTGCATCCATTGTTCCGCGTTCTAGTCTCTGCAGCAGCAGAAAACAAGCTTGCTCCCTCCTCAATATGACATCCCTTCAAATATTTATCAGTTCTTTAACAGAAAGCAATGGTTCTATTCAGAGCTGGAATGAAGTCAGCTTGAGTCCCAAACAGGTCTCCAAGAAGCAGATATTCCATAATTCAGGTGCCACACAGCTGAGAAGGCCCCTCTTCTTTGTCCTTACAGAGAGGGAGAAAAGGGAGGTCCCTTTCAGCAGACTTATCCCCATACAGGTGTACGTAGGGAGAAGCACCCCTTTAGTTATCAAGATTTAGGGGCAGAACAGATGGGCATGAAGAGGTGGCTTGAAGCTGCCCTGCCCAAGACACCTCAGGGTCGTGGCAAGTACACACTGTGGCCCCAATCCATAAGGAATCTGGACCAAATAGGAGCAGAAAATAGTGGGATTTAAGATGCCCTGTTGCAGCTCCAGGATGGTTTCTGGGTATGTGGAGTCTAAACGCCATGCCCCCAAGGCATCTTGAAGCCACCGCTGATTGACTGGGCAGCTTCAAGAGGTCTTAGGGCTGTGGCATCTAAATGCTATGCCTTCAAGCCACCGGGAAGACAGCTTTTAGTTATCAAGGTGTTTAGGGCTGTAAAGTTATTACAAGCACAGCTGGGCAGACCGGTGGGGGGGGGGGGCTTCAGGCTTCTCTGAGGGCATGGTGTTTATACGATGCATACTCCTGGAGCACTCAGAAATTGCCCTGAGGCCATACCAGAGCCACCTGAGATGGCCCAAAAGCAGCCCCAAAAGGAGCAGCTTCCTTCCACTCCTTGCCTTGGTCCATTTGGGACTGTAGCAGGAGGAGCCCTTGGGACCAGGGACTGTATTTGCCATGGTTCCAGGGAGATCAGGCTGGAAGTGGCTTCTGGCCACTTCTTGATGCCCATCTATTTTATCCCTAAGTCTATGGATTCATACCAGAAGCATATTGACATTTCACTTCCTCGCTTTCCATTTTTCTTCTTGTCTTATATTCACCTGTTTCTATCTCTACATCTGTTCCTAACTGTTTTTTATCTTTCAAAATATCCTGGGAGAAAATTACATTCTTGTGCATATTTTTGTAATTTATGTATTATTGCAACACATGCTTCAAAGTTTTTTCTTAAAAATAATGATTTTATTTGTATTTTTTACAAATATATCTATCTATATACATATATATTAGTGTGTATAAAGAGCTCAATTGTAGTATCCCATATATACATATATTTAATTCTATACTAAAAGAACATCATTCACTGTGACCTACGTATTTGTTGCTGCTGCAACACAAGGAAAAATCAAAGTAAATTATAAACAGATGCAGAGAAAATGTATTCAATAAATATTTCATATTGACACATTGTACATGTTTGTATATCAAGGAGATGCTATAGCCAAAGGGATGCTTACACAAGACTGATGTAAAAGGGAAACTACTATATTTGTGGTTTTCAAAACATGTTCATGTTGTGCACAATTTAGCTGATGTTTGAGCAGCATCAGCAGCAAAGTCATTGCTGCAACAGAGCACAGGCCTTAGCATCTAACACCTTAGTCCTTAAAATGCTTAACAAAGTATGGAATGGGGTTCAGAATGAGTTTTATATACAAAGAAGTGCCCAAGTAGCAATGGAAAAGGCCACTGATGGATCAATGTGACATATACGTGTAAATATTCATATATATGTGAATGTGCATTGTCTTCCGGTGGTGGCAAGAATAATTCTGCATTGCCTGTTTTTAGTTCTTATGGCTACTGTATATACTGTACTTGACTATAAGTTGAACAGTTTATGCCCAAAAATTGACCCTAAAATCTGGGGTTGATTTATATACAGGTCAATACAGTCTCCATAGGTCCAGATCAACTGGAGGGAGTTAACAACAGCAACAAACAGTAATACTGCTTAGAAAGGTTCTTTAAAAAGCTGCCCTGATACCCTACTCTTCATATCTTGACAGTAATTTCTGAAAGAGCTGCTGAGGCAGGAGTGTGTGTGTGAAAGAGTGTGTGTGGTGATTCTTTCTCAATCTGATGTTAAAACCTTATCTCCCCATTCTCCTCCTCTTCCAAATCTCTCTGACCACCAAACAACCACATCTCCCTCCACTTCCTTCCTTCTCAATCTGTTTTACCGTCGACTTATACATGGGTCATATTCAAATCCATGATTTTGACACTAAATCTTCCCTAGATTCATACATGAGGTCGACTTGTACACAAATATATATGGTAGTATTTTATGTATTTATTTAAGATGATATTAGGTTAGGCCCAGATATTAGACTTAGGCCCAGAATAGACAGGCAGGAAAATGCAGCTGGAACCTGCATTTTTTGGAAGCAAGGTGGCCTGAATTCACACAGCCTCAGTGTACAGCACAGTGTCAAGCCATGCTGCTGGGTAATTATTTTTTGTCACCTCCCCCACCATACATGCACACACGCACACCATTGCACTGGTGACTGCCTTCTGCCCAGATGCCATCCGATTGGGTGGTGTCCCTATTGATCAGGTCGCACCTGCAATCCTCCACCAGTACATTGGAGCATCGGTGTGCCCAGTAAAATGCTCACAAAGCACAATCATGTTCACATTTCCCCCCTTTCACCTCATGACCCTCTTGGACTGTTTGTTTTGTGTATGTTGTACTTATATACATTGGAAGTGTCACACTTTCACTTTTTGGGTTTGCCATCCTGACCACTTGGATATGCCAGCTCTGTCGTTTTTTTAACGTGCACCTATGCACATTATTTATATGCAGCTTTAGGGTTATGGTTAGGTTGGATCGATCCTTCAGAACTACTCTCACATCAGGGCACTTATATACAGGGCCAAAGGGACACATCCATCTTGAGCTGGACTACTGAGGTTTCTTTTTGCTCTGTTATTTAGCCATGGAGCACAGCTTCAATCCACTTTCTGGCCATCTTGGAGGCATGTGTCATCTAAATGCCCAACCTTCAAAGCAGGTGGAAACTGCTTTATTTGGCTTGTCTGTTTCACCTCTTAGTCATATTTAGATTATATCCACTGAAATTAATGGACTTGCATTCATTGCAACTAACTTTATTTCAATGTGTCTGCTTTATGTATGATTAAATTGGAATCTAAATCATTGTTTGCTTTGATGTTCTTGGGTTTCTTTCCTCCTCCTCTTGTGTTTTTTTCCTGTTAAATCCTTAATTATTTATTGTTTATGTATTGATTTAAAGATTTTAGTGTATTACTGAATGTTATAAATAATATTATATAATGCCTAGTTAATTAATTTATAATCTCTGATATAGCACTTTTGCTACAGTAAAACCAAACTGCAATTCTTAGTTCAGTGTTCTGTCTCTCTGAAAAACAACCATCCCCATGAACTGAATACTTAACACAAATAATTATACTGGGAAGATAAAGGCTTGATTTGGATATGTCCTCCCACAAATTCTCTACTGACTGCCCTTCTCTGTCTTTGCTCTAGAGAAAAGCAAGTCTGTCAGAGGGCGAGTGTGAGAACATGCATTTCGTGTATATCACTGCAGAACAGTGATGACCATATTAACTTTTATTTCCATAAACTGCTGTTAGCATATTCATAGAATATGATTACAATGTTTATTACTAGTGTTCATAATGATACTTTTAATTCTAGGCTCACGTTTTACTAATTGTTTTAAGAGAAATCTGGCATGGCACACTGTTACAATAGTAAATTACAATGTTGTAAGTGTGTCTCATGACATCACAACTCACTTGTTTAACAATTGCATAGGTTGGAATTATCTTCCAATCGTAAAATGACCAAATGCCCCCCCCCAACACCCCATCTTTTAAGTTGCAAAATTGCCCAACACAGCAATTGCAGAGTTGTCAGAGAGCAAGGGGATCAATGGTGACATTCAATCTAGTTTCTTTTAGCTGGATGAGCAGGAGGTTCCTACCAGTGCCTGTCCCAGTGCATCTAACTAAAGGAAAACTATGCCCACCAATCTCCTTACTCTTTGAAAACATATATATGACTGTATTTGGGGCCTGTGTGATTGACACGGTGGGTTTGGAAGGATAACATCAGAAGACACAGGATTGTTATCCACCCTGATTTTAACAACAAAAATGGCTTCAATTGTAGCATCAGTGTATTTGTGACTGGGGTGATGCTAAAATAATACTGTAACGTGGAGAAAATGCAGGCTGTACGCATGCATAAAATTTTGTAAAATTCATATGGTGCTGGTTTTTCAAGTTTTTAACGATATGTATATAGTGTCATTTTTATTGTTTTAATGTGTTTTAGTATTTTAACTGTTTTAATTAGTACTGTTTGTAATTGCTTTAATCTTTTGATTGCATTTTATTCTTTTCATGAGTGATATTTTAATATTAGAATCATTTAATTATATTTTAATATGCACTTTTTATGTTTTTAATTGTACTGTTTTAATTTGTAAGCCACTTTGTGTCCCAATTTTTGGGGGGGAGGAAGCAGGAAAAGAGGAGGAAGCTAACATTTTGGAATAAAATATCTATAGAAAAATTTGACTACATCCACAGGTTTTCAGATTAGTTCTATATATAACCCTGAACACAGACCAATGTTATGAAATGTGTTATTCTCCCAACCATGGCACCCCAATTTGTAGAGCTGCGAATATCTAACATGTTGAGTAGCTAGTATTAGGCACAGTCATGGTGCAGCAAGGGCTACCTATCAGCTCTGAAGAAGTGAGCACAACAAGGACACTTTGCTTTTCTATCCCATTATCAGTTACCAATAGCTGAGAGTGCTGAAAATAATAGCAAAAGAAAGAGGAGGCAATCATTAATACTGTCCCAGAGAGATTCGATTTATAGCTAAATCACTATCATTGCCCAGCTTGTCAGGAATTGGTCATGTTGACAGGATCACAGTATGTGAAGGTTTTGTTATGAATTGCAGAGGATGACATTGTAGATAAAGAAGGGAGAGATGGTAGATACACCAGTGATACATCAGTTCCCTGTGGTCCTCTGCTGTTTGAAACATGCCTGATGCACAAGATATCTCCTTTCTTGTTGCACATGAAAAATCTGGTTATATAATTCCAGTTACATTTCCAAAAAATCAAAAAGCTACCTAGTTATTTTTAGTGGTTTCTTTTAAAAAGTGACATGTTATAAGATTGTGCATGCCTTTGGTTCAAAATACACTCTCTGTCCACCTTTTCATTGCCTCAGCCCTCAACAACAACAACAAAAAACTTGAAAGGTTATAACTAAATTATGACAATTATAAGAAATATAAATTATATCGTAGTCGTGTGTTTGAAGTGCTACTTTTTAAATTTTTTATTAGTAATTATGTTTTAAAAGTGTTTTTAACTGTTTTATATATGGTTTTTAAAATGATAATATTTTTTTAATGATAAAGGCCTGAAACCTGTCCTGATTAGAGTATACACATTCAATCAATGAAATTTACCAATGGCTTGACTCATTATTTAGCAATGGATTGAACTGAAACAGACTCTAGAGATCAGGGTCCAAATCTCCACTCAAACATGGAAATCAATGGGTGATCTCAAACAAATCACACTCATTCGTCCTCAGAGGAACGCAAAGACAAACTCCCTCTGAAGAGACGGGCAGCTCCATGCTACCTTTTAGCCCTGCATTGTTGCCTCAGCAACCAAATGGTGCAGCAACAATGCACTCTGTCCTAGAAGCAAAAAGAAGCTGTCTAAAGCAGCTTCTTGGAAGGGGTGCGATTGGTGCGCACACATGCCTCAATCACATCACTTCCTGCCAGTGCCCTTTGGGCACTGCACGACACTCACACCATCATGGTGCCGCCCATATGGAGGGTGGCAAGCCATGATGGCGGCGTCCTCGGGGACTAGAGTTGCTGGGCATGTGTGATGATCTCTGGGGTTAAGCAGCCCAGCAGCACCCTGCTTTTGGGCCCTTAGCCCCAGCGGATCCCTTATAGATTCCCCTAGAGTCTCCTGGGTCCCTGCTCCCACTCCCTGCTGAGTGGAATGAGACCCCTTGAGATCTCTAAACAAGCTGCCACCACCTAGTGAATTATCAATTCCCCTGCTTTAGCACACACTAGGACTTGCTAAAGAGATTTATAGTTCTCTTTCCCACTTCCCCCTTGCTACCCAGCAAGTAACAACCGAGCTAGAGAGCAACCAGATGCTTTTAGAGAAAATGGATTTATTCTAACTACATGGAACACAGCAATAGAGGTATAATTCATGCAAGGCCTCCTTGCCTTACAGGTACAGAACCATAGTTATACAGATGTTCATTTCAAGCAAGCCACAGATAAACATAATAAAAGGCCTAAATGCACTAACTACCACATTTCTAAATTACTCACACAGAGATAGGAACTGCAGTTCTTGAGGGATCTGGATGTGGGAGCTGGCCCCTTGCCTAGCTCAAACCACATCCCCGCATGCCCTTCTGCAAGAAGTTCAACAGCTGGACTTCCCAGACAAAGATGAAGACCCAAAGTGGCCAAATGGCCTCCCAGTGGAGGCAGGCCCCTTGGCCTGTGGCCAGCCAGCCAGACCGAGGGTCTATAGAATTGACTAGCTGCTTGTTATGTTCTATGTTCTATGTTGTATGTATGCAATTTTATTTTTATTTTTTATTTTTTGGATTTTAATCTGATATTGGTTTAATTTATTTTTAAGGGGTGGGAGGTGGGGTTATGGGTTATTGGGATTGTTTTATCTTGATGTCTTTTAATTATTGTAACCCGCTCCGATTGATGACAGAGGAGCGGGCTATAAATAAAATTATTATTATTATTATTATTATTATTATTATTATTATTATTATTATTATTTAAAGACCTTACATGGAAAGTTCTCAAAACTCCCGGTTCTTCTCACTGGTTGGCTAATTAGGGTTTAGGTCATCTATGATGTAGTTACTCATTAGCATGTGATGCAAGCTCTCATTAGCATGTACCTCCCCCCAGATTAACCCTTTGTGGTCTGAGAAAGCCCCCAAGTGACTGGTGGGTCCCAGTCACTACAGCATGTAAATGGCCAGCCTCATCTAGCCCTAGTTCATGGCGAGGATGCCGTAAAATGCCCATCTGTACTGGGCCCCTGTTACAGGTTTTCCTTAGGGTTACTGTAAGTCATAAATGTCAAGAAGGCAAACAACAATCAACAGGATACCAGCCATTATTATTTAATTATTTTTTTAACTTTTGTAAAATAAGATTTAAATTTATTTTAATTTTCTTAATCTGCCTTGGATCTGATTCTAGTGGGATCCTGTCCTGGTAGAAAAGTGGGATAGAAATTAAATTAAAAAATAATAAATAAAATAATAAATAAAACTTTTATTTCTACCCCATTTTTTGTGAGAACAATCAAAGCGGCTTACACAGATAAAAAATACAATTACAAATATACACAGTATTCCCCCCCCCTTAAAACAGAATTAAACAATTATACAATTAAAATTTTAACATTAGTTAAAAATCATAATAATACAACTAACAATTAGTGGTGGGCAGAATTATTGTAACCCAAGTTACACCAATTCAGGTAGTATGGGGTTTTTATATGGCCTAGGGCTGTTCCAGGAAGGCCTGCCAGAAGAGATTCATCTTAACAGCTTTCTTGAAGCTGTCTAAGTTGGATATTAAACAGATCTCGTCCAGCAGGTCATTCCATAAAGTGGGAGCAACAGCACAAAAAGTCCTCTGGGAGGTCGTAACTAATCTAGTCCTCACTGGTTGTAATAGATTCCTCCCAGAGGATCTGAGTGTATGGGGTGGATTATATGAAGGCAGGCAATTCCTCAGATAGATTGGGCCTAAGACATATAGGGCTTTAAAAGTGATAACCAACACCTTGTAATAAAATTATTATATTGTTAAAACAGGCATACCACAGAAAGAGTGACGGTATCCTATGCTAAGTTGAATTCCTAATATAATGTGGGGTGGGCAACTGCAAAAAGATAGGGGCCACTGTTCCAGCCCTGGTGGCGCAGTGGTTAAATGCCTGTACTGCAGCCACTCACTCAAAACCATAAGGTGGTGAGTTCAAGACCAGCAAAGGGCTGAAGCTCGACTCAGGCTTGCATCCTGCCAAGGTCACTAAAATGAGATTGTTGGGGGGCAAATAGCTTACAATTGTAAACCGCTTAGACACTCCTTAAGGGTATGAAGCGGTATATAAATGAAGCTGTTTGTTTGTTCGTTTGTTTGTTTCCTGTGCCCACCTGGTGGGCTGCAACAATGCATTTCAGTGTGCCCAAAGTCACTTCCAGTTGCCATTTTGGCAGATTGTTAAACATTCTTTTCTCTTATTGTTTGGTTTATGTAGGTGAGGGGTTAGGGGAGAAAAATGGTTTTGGGAGATGGGGCATGGTATGGAGACAAAAACAAAAAAGCCTAAAAAATCAGCCTGAATTAACAAAAGAAGGGAGAGAATCTGGGGATTTTAAGTGATTTCTGAGAGGTCCCATGGCCTACCCCTAGAGGTCCCAGGCTGCACTTTACCAACTCCTGATGTAATGTACTGTAACTATGTTTGTTCTAAGAAAAAAGGAACTAATTACACATACCCACGTATTTTTAAACAGCTCCTTCAAAGCTTTAAACAAACCAGTGTTGTTAAGGATACCCAGTGGATAAATGCCAGACTGCTGCCACAGCCTTCTGAGTTTGATCCCAGGGCTCCAAGTTCGACTCAGCCTTCCATCCTTTCATAGGTCATTAAATGAGTACCCAGCTCATTTGGGGCAGTTGGCTTACAGATTGTAAACTGCTTAGAGAGTGCTGAGTTCACTATTAACAGGTATAAAAATGCAAATGCTAAATGCTATTGTATACTTAGTATACTATTTCACTAAAAAACTGAAGAAATTGCTGCATCCTTAATATTGCAAAATTAAAAATGAAAGAAGGTAGTAAAGCCATGTGAGTTTCACACTTGCAGTCAGCCAAGGTTCTGCCTACTGCAACCCGATGCAAAAATACTTAGGAATAAGCCATGTTCCGTGTGGAGCATACTTTCAAGTGACCAGTCATAGCAGATTGTGTTGATAGTCTGTGTAGCACAAACCATGGGCATTTGTTGATATGGCATTCAAATTTATTGCTTTATGATTTATCCCACATTTTCAACGCATACATGAATTCAGGATGGCTTACAACTTTGGCTCATCCCAGTCTGGAGGAAGTGAAAGGACAGACCCAACACTATCAGGCCTGAAGAAGAAGATCCCTCCCTCCTTGCCAAATGTCATCTTCTGGCCTGGAGAGAGTGAAAGGACAGGCCCAATGCCATTAAGCCTGGCCTTGGTTAAGAAGAAGAGCCCTCCCTCCAGTCCATCTGCCTTGGTCCAGGCCTCAGGGGGAGAGAAGAACTGCTGGACCTGATCCCCTTACCCACCACCATTCACGTCTCCTTTTGTTTCGTGTCTTTTTAGATTGTAAGCCTGAGGGCAGGGAACCATCTAATTAAAATAATAATTGTAAGCTGCTCTGAGAGCCTTTAGGGCTGAAGGGCAGGGTATAAATACCATAAATAAATAAGTCAAATATTACATTTTAGGTAAGGGACTAGTATATCATTGTACGATAAAGAAAACAGGTCTTTGGACAGCCTTTAAAAAATTGGTTGGTCTCCAGAAGTTAGATCATGCATTAAAAAAACAATTCTAATCACTGGTTTCATTTCTCATTTAGTAATATTTTAGCCATCTTTATTCAGGTTGGTTTATAAAGTGTGTTTATTATTTAACACAAAAACAATCTGAGGTCCAGTTGTAGGAAAAAGCAGGCTACAAATCCAATAAATAAATATATGTCATGATATATTACTCTGATTGTTAACAGGTTCCTGTGCCTGCACACTAGATGTCAAGGCCATTAAGGTCAGCCATCCAAGATGGTTTCACTTTTACATTCAAGATAACTCTACCTTGATGTGCTTGCATTTTGAATGTTTATGTGTTCTACATTTCTTAGCAATTTCTTGTACTTGTCCCCATTTTACTCCGGATCTTTTGATATAGTATTTCTTTATTCCAAAGTGTGTGAGATGTTATATCTAAATATCAATAACACAGACAAACATATATATTCATATATACCATCTTACACATTTTGGGTATGCCCCATGCCATATCTTGGTTGCTTAGGTTTTGTTTTCCTAGAAACCTGGCATTTAGCATTGAGGTTGACTTCAGTGATTGTTTTTCCATAGTGTGTGTGTGTGTGTGTGTGTGTGTGTTAAAGTCACCTGTCAACTTATGCTGACCCCATTAATTTCATTGGGTTCTTATGTAAGGAATACTCAGAGGTGGTTTTGCCAGTTACTTCCTCTGAAACATAGCCTACAGCACCTGGTATTCATTTATGGGCTCCCATCCAAGTATTAACCAAGGCTGACCCTTGGTTCTAGTGCCTTTATAGGCTGAAATTTCACCAACTCATTGTTAAGCAATGTCCTTTTGTGGGATGAAACTGTGATGTTACAGTGCTGAAAGGAAATGTGTACTATCCTCTCCTTCACACTGTGCTTATAGCCTTCCATTTTTCTCTTCCTTGCTTCTTTTCCTCTTCCACCTTCTCTTTCCATTGCTCATTCAACCAAACTGTTTTCAAATTGTTTTCTACAGTACATCCAGACTTGTTTGACATCACACTTCCCTCAATAAGAAGACAAATAACGATGGATAATTTATTAATGTCAGTGTATCTCCCCTTGTTGATGTCTCCTTACAATGTGCATCCACAGATGTTCATTGGTCATTTGCTGGTCATTTATTTAGAGACAGGTAACCAGCCATAGTTGGCATCATCTTTGGATCACAGATAAACCAAGATAGCTCCCCCACCAGTTCAGTCATTAAATGAAATATATATTTTTTTAAAGAAAATACATTTTAATTTGAATCAGAAAATTATGCAGCACTTGTGTGTAATGCTTGCCATTTTTGTAGGGATAAAAACATTGAACCAATTCATCCTTACATGCAAAGATGCTACAGGAGAAACCTGATATTCTTGCACAGATCTCAGCCAACATTCACACACACACCAAATTATTCTGTTCAAAAATAAACATGGGCTTTCTGTGCAAAAGATCATGTTTTGGGTTGACGTCTCCCAAACTCAAAGGGTGCTCAACAATGGCTCCTTTTCATCCTGGAGAGAAGTGACCAGTGGGGTGCCACAGGGTTCTGTCCTGGGCCCAGTGCTATTCAACATCTTTATTAACGATTTGGATGACAGAATTGGGGGCATACTTATCAAATTTGCAGATGACACTAAACTGGGAGGAGTAGCTAATACCCCAGAGGACAGGATCAAAATTCAAAATGACCTGAATAGACTAGAAAGCTGGGCCAGTGCTAACAAAATGAAATTCAATGCGGAGAAATGTAAGGTTCTGCACTTAGGGCGGAAAAATGAAATGCACAGATATAGGATGGGGGACACCTGGCTGAATGAGACCACATGTGAAAGGGATCTAGGAGTCCAAGTAGACCATAAGCTGAACATGAGTCAACAGTGTGATGCGGCAGCTAAAAAAGCCAATGCAATTTTAGGCTGCATCAATAGAAGTATAGTTTCTAGATCAAGGGAAGTTATAGTGCCACTCTATTCTGCTTTGGTCAGGCCCCACCTGGAATACTGTGTCCAGTTCTGGGCACCACAATTCAAAAAAGATGTGGAGAAACTGGAGCATGTCCAAAGGAGGGCAACTAAGATGGTGAAGGGTCTGGAAACCTTGCCCTATGAAGAACGCCTTAGGGAGCTGGGGATGTTTAGCCTGGAGAAGAGAAGGTTAAGAGGTGATATGATAGCCCTGTTTAAATATTTGAAGGGATGTCATATTGAGGAGGGAGCAAGCTTGTTTTCTGCTGCTGCAGAGACTAGAACGCGGAACAATGGATGCAAACTGCAGGAAAAGAGATTCCACCTCAACATTAGGAGGAACTTCCTGACAGTAAGGGCTGTTCGACAGTGGAACACACTCCCTCGGAGTGTAGTGGAGTCTCCTTCCTTAGGGGTCTTTAAGCAGAGGCTGGATGGCCATCTGTCAGGGATGCTTTGACTTGGAGTTCCTGCATGGCCCTTGTGGTCTCTTCCAACTCTATGATTCTATGATTCTATGATTCTATGTATTTCATGATAAAAACAATTTCCAAAATATCAACCTTTTGTACAAAATTGTTTTTTAACAACAACAAAAGAAAACAGCACTTTGGAACAAACAAACACACACACACACACACACACACAGAAAAACCCATGTAGATTTCTGGATCAATGTTGTTTTCCATAAGAAATTATGGGTTTTGTGTAAATAACAGGTTTTCACACAAACCCTGTTTGCAAAAACCCATGTGGCAGTGGCAAGAATTCATCTCTTCAAGCATCAGGAAACCAATTTTTGGGTTTAAAAAAAAAATCTTTCTATCCCTACATTCTTAGTTATCTCTTGTTTGGATTACTGCAGCCTGCTCTTTCTGTGGGTTTGCCTTTAACGAGTGTTTGGAAACTTCAACTGGCCCAAAGAACTGCAGTTAGTGACAGCTGGGGTCAGTAATAGGAAGCATACAACTCCCTTGTTGCAACAGTTCCACTGGCTGCTGGTCCATTTTTGGGTACAATTCAAAGTGCTGCTTTTGACTTAAAAAGCCCTACACAGCTCAGATCCAGGTTATTTGAAGGACTGTATTCTCCCCTATGAACCAGACTGTACTTTGAGATTGCTGGGGACAACTTTATCTCTGACACACTATTGTTGCAGATACATCTGGTGGGTACAGGGGAAAAGGCTCAGTGGCTGAACCCAAGCTCTGCAATTCTCTTCCCAGAGCAGTTACTGACACCCTCTGTACTTCCTTTTCACAGACAAGCAAATACTTTTCTGTTTCAACAGGCATTTGATGAGTGACTATATAAGGCTCTTCTCACCAAAACAACATGCTGGACCCTAGGGTGTGCATGTGCGTGTGTATGTGTTATGATACAGTGCATGTTTTAATCTGGTGTTATCGACATTGAGATATTCGGAAATTTTGGTGTGTGTAATTTTCCACATGACTCCAGATGGACCCTGTCAGGCAGTACACCCTAATCCCCAAAGTGAGGGGATGCGTACATACCACACCCAGGTTAGGTCAGCCTAATGAGACCTTTTGGGAACAATGCCCCTAGGACTGGCTCAGCAGGTAGTTTGGGAGTTGCTAAATGAGACATTAACACCTTCATAATCAGAAGGAGGTCTCACCAGATGAGTCTGATGGGCTTAATCAAGCACCCATTCCCACTTTGAATACTGCCAGACCATGACTTCACCCATAGATGTGGAATCACTTTTGCCCAGAGACTATATTTGGCCTATATAAGGTCCCCAAAATCCTTGCTTAGTGTGTTAGTTTGGATCCCATGGGGACACTGTCTCTGTGAACCCTGACTAGCTCCGGCACACTCATTCATCTCCACTGATTGGAATGGCAGTGTCCCACTCCACACCAACCAACTGGATCCAGAAACAGGCCTCGTGTTTGTGTAAGTATCGCTGCTGGTTCAGCCTCCAAACTTTTCCAAGCTAATTCCTGATTTCCTGAGCCTTGTATGAATGTGTGTGTGTTTGTAATTTGCTGTGTGATAAAGAATAAAGAAACATTTAATTATAAGAATTCTGCCTTTGCACAATTCCTTCGAATTTACTTTTCCCTTGGTATACAACATGGAGATGGTCTTGAGGGTTAATTGTGGCCCAACCCCCTCTGACCTAACGTAAAATTCCTCTACATAGATTTTGGGTTACACTGGTTTTAAATTTGTTGATTATTTAATCTTCTTTTCACTTTTGCATTTTCTGAATTTTAAATGTGTTTTTTAGAAACATGTCAGCTGTTTTGAACCCCAAACTGGGAATAAGGTGACATGGAAAATAATAATATCAACAACAACTCAGAAGGTCAGGTCTCTCCAGATGGTTGTCACAATTATTTCCCCCACTCCTAGCATCAGTGTGGCTACCCAAATGACTATCAATCCAACAATCCATATGAAACACTATTACATGTTTCCTACATTCGATGAGTATATTGGTGGTTAATTCTATCACCATATTTCCATGATGGCTGCATTTTGAGGATCAGAGGTGTGTGTATCTCTGCCTGTTGGTCTGTGCATGACAAAGAAAGAAATAAAAATAGCAGAGAGGTATACGGGGGCATCCAAACTAAAAAACAAAACAAAACCAAAAGCAGATAGGAATCCTCCTGTGGTTAAAGGGGATAGCAATTAGCTACTTTCTCTTCTGCAGCTACTGCAGTTCATTGGGGTAAGAGTCCTTGTTGAGAAAAACCTCTTATGCCCCCTGTGTTACTGATACAGAATTACATTAGGGTTAGACTCAGATATGGAGAGAGGATTGCTTGGTATTGTCATAGCCAACGTCTGCATTTTCCCTCAGCTACAGTATTCATATCTGTTCAAATGCTATGCAGTTGTTGCATGTCTATTACTATCACAGTCACTCATTGGGCTAGTGCCAAGCAGCAGACCTCTCTCCTAAACCTGCAATACTTTATGAAATTCAAACAGCAATAAGGTTTGTTGTATACTTTCCAGTTATGGGAAACCTGAATTGTAGTTCTCATCCTGCCCTGTGAGCAGACACAGGAGATTTGGCATTTTATGAAGCATCATTAGCAATGCAATAAATTATTCCCTGTCTCTGTGGATATTTTCCAGTGTCTAATTTAAGGAATTCTGTGTGTATCCTGCTTTTTTTTAAATAATAATAATAATAATAATAATAATCTTATATTAGTGTTAACTATCCTGTCCTGTCCTATCCTGTGCAGCAAGGTTATCTTTTACCATGAGATATATATGAAAGTAAGATGCTTGATTAAGGAGGAAGAAAACTATTTAGAGGAAAAGGTTATGTTATATAGGAACTTCGTCCAAAGCAGGATTTCTTTACCTGGGCTCCATGGACCATAGACATGACATAGTCCATGGATATATTTCAGCTGTGCATGAACCTGAAAAAAAGGCGTGTTCTTCTACTTCTTCCCAGTTACTTTGAATGTTTCCTTTCAGTGGAATTTTAATGTAAAAATTTAGTATTTTCAGGTGTTCATTGTAACATTTCTTTCCAGACTAGTATGTGTGAAAGAAATCAATGTTCTGTACACATTATGCAAAATTTTGTTTATGTGCATTTTTATGAAAAATGGTCCACAACTTTAATTAGATTCTCAGAGGTCCATGATGCAAATAAGATAAGATAAGATAAGATAAGAACCACTGATCTTGAGCCAGAAAGATAACTTGCAGAGCTATTGCTAGGAGAGAGAAAAATGGGGAGTGAAATGAAGTAATCCCCAGGAATGTTAGTTTAGTTGTAATGAAGAGACCAATCACACAAGAATAGATCTAGCTAGTGCTACTTATCTGTCTCAACCATGAGTTGTCACTGGAGGACACTTTTTTAAAACCTTTCTCCACATCTAGAAACCACCACCTGGGATTTAGAGCTATTTATTAGTGCTGGTTCACCTACACAATACTAAAGGGAAAATCTTTTTGTTGCTTTAAAAATAAACAGTCTGTAAATCTTTTCTGTGAAGCTGTGGCTTCGCAGTCATTGCCAAATGACTTTTTTGTCATTCCTTTCTTGCTGCTGTCTTCAGAAGAGAATTAAGACTGTCAAAGTGCTTCTGAATCAAGAATACAGTTAAGACTGTGTTCTTGAACCAGTAGCACTTTGACTCTAGCAGGGAGGCAGGATGCTGGAGGTGTGAGCATCTCACCTATGGCTCTTTCTGACATAGGGAGAAATAGAAGGTTCCCTCCATTCTTGCCACCTCTGAATTGTACATCCCAGCAGATGTAGCTATCACAGTTAGTGGTGAAGAATATGGAGAGGTGCTATTCAGCAAACCTAGAAGACCAAATTATATCCATCCTTGATTTTGAAAATGGTTTTTGTTAATGGCATGAGTCTTTCATCCCTGTCGTTCACCTGGGTTTGACGGAACAGTGAATGAAGTCTTCCAAAAAGATAGAAAGAACTTAAAGAAAACGTCTGGGGATATATGTAAACTGCTCTTGTATGTTTTTTGCCCAACCAACCCTAGCTGAATTCACATTTTGAATCTTTATCAGGCTACAGTGATACAAAACTTTAACAGGCTATATCCTTTAGAAATATAATGCATATTTAAGAAAGTTTTAAGAAAGTTTTTTTAAAAAAAAGATAAATGTGGGTATAGGCTAGAATGGAATTATGATTAAACATACAGTGCCCCCTTGGTATCCACTGGGGTTGGGTTCCTTGAACCTCCTGAGAATACCAAAATCTGTGGATGTTCAAGTCCCATTATATACAATGGCATAGTAAATACAGCC
The DNA here is from genome assembly GCA_034509955.1 of Urosaurus nigricauda. Lineage (NCBI taxonomy): Eukaryota > Metazoa > Chordata > Lepidosauria > Squamata > Phrynosomatidae > Urosaurus > Urosaurus nigricauda. The sequence continues at coordinate 45,737,705 of JAOEGL010000003.1, forward strand.
TCAATGCATTTACATGTACATTTTTTCACATGGCTAAAGTTTTAAAAATGTGATTTTTAAAAGAAAATTTTAAAATAATATTTTTAAAAATATTAAAAATATAATTTAAAAATCAGGATTTTAAATTTTTTTAGAAAAGAAAACCTGGGCCTCTCTTTTCTCCTTCCACTGAGCCTCAGCCCACTCCTTTAATTTCTTTGGTGTTTTAAAGGGACACAAGTGAACACAACAACCCACTTCTGCCAAAAGGTAGATTGTTTAGGGAACGATGATGTTACCCCCTCCCCTGTTAGGGTGTCACCTGATGCGGCCAACACTCTGCACTCCCTAGTGATGACCCTGCCAATGCAGCTTATAATGTATATTAAAACAAAATAGTGAAAATAATACAAGGTACAAAAGTTAAAACAGCATTAAACAATCCAATTAAATCATTACTTCTAAAATATTAATTTTATATAATTAAAAATGTAAAATACATATTAAAACAACATATCCATGCAAGTTTTTTGGGGGCGGGGGGAAATACAACTCACAGCATTAATTTCCCATTCATGCTAGTTGAGGGATTTTTAAAAAACTTTCCCTAACTTTGATTAATTGACCAGATGACTTATTCATAGATCAAGATAGTAACAAAATCCAAATTCACAATCAAATGTATCGGCTGGAGGCACTTATTTTAACTAATTTGGGGAATCGTTAAAACTTTGGTTAAAAATAGGGATCTGACACAGATTATTTTTAAAAGTATGCAGGTACATTAAAAACTAAAATATATTAACAAGTGCACAAGTAAACTAAGTGTATGGATTCCAGCTGAGAATTTCTGGTTGTGAAAGGCCACTGTACTGACAGTGGACAAAGAAAAGTATTACAGGTCAGGAAAACAAGCAAGACTGTGGATACATCACATAAGGGGGAGAAAACTGTATAGATAAAAGATGTGTTCCTCCAGCAGCCTTATAGCTTTCCTTCTCCAAGAACACAATGGCTCTTAATGTAGCTGGCCATGGTAGCAGCTCATATACGATACAAGGCCTGCAGGCTCAGGCAGCAGCTGGGCAGCTAATGCTACACATTTCTCATAGTAAAGCATGCAGCACTACCCTAAAAGTTCATGGCACTACAGAGCCACCAATGGCCACCTCTGCCTCAGGCAATGTGCTGAAAGGATAGAATAATAAAGCATCTCATAAATGCCTCAGTGAATTTAATAAACTTTAATCTGTGAGGACTTTTCCTTTTAAAAAATAATCATGTTTATTTCTAAAGGAAATTGATGTAAAAGAAAAAGAAAGATACTGGAAAGGATAGAAATTAAAATGGAATATGGAAGTGGGATGTTGTCTGCCATTAAACTGGCAACATCTTCTCCACGTGAATTTCCTTAATATCTAATAGTTATAGATGGGTTATATAATCAGGATTACACTATTTCAAGTCTCTGAAACAGGAATTCCAAATTAAAAAGCAAGCATCCGGAATCAAATATTACTAAAAAGACACACAGCATTCCCCTCCTAACTTTCAGATGATTTGGATTACAATTTCTGTCACACCCAACTACTGAGCATGCTGGATGGAGACAACAATACTTATAACTGGAGAAAAGGTAAAGGCTGCAGCCTGGGTGCTATTGCTACCTGGCTCTGACCACAACTGTCAAAGGCCTGACCCTTAAACATCTTTTAGGTCAAACCTGATATAGGTATGAAGAACCTAGGTGGTTATTCTCTTCTTGGTAACGATCTCCCTTTGTTTCCTTTGTCTCCTGGTCATTTATGTTGGATCTGACTTGGACATTTCTTAGAAAGGCACCAAAAATTGGACAGATAGAATAATCAATTCAATTCACAATAGAGGTTGTAAGGAAACAGAATTACCTGTGGAATCATCAGTAATGCAGATATACTGTATATACTCATCTATAAGTCTAGAAATTTAGGTTAAAAATTGCCCCAAACAACCTGAGTCAACTTAATCCATGGGGCAACGTAAGTGCTGTATTTTAATGCATATATATTAGAGTTTAATCTGCACTGGAAGCACTGACCTCTTTCTACTCTCTCATCTATCCAGCCTTTAGTATGGATGTGCACAAGTAGTTGTGCCTGCTGGAATCTTGTACATTCTTTGGAATTGTTTTCCTTTACAGTACTTTGTATTTGACATGCTTCATTACATGCCCATAAGTTATCCACAGGTGATATCAAAATCCATAATTTTGGCCCCCAAAGTTTCCCTTGATTTACATATGAGGTCAACTTATAATTGAGTATATAGGGTATATGTCTGCCATAATAAAGCTTACCAAAGGGCTGAGAAGACAGCTCCCAGATTTTCTGGATTCAGCTTGTATCCTCGCTGTCCACACAGCCCGCTCCAAAGGCAGGCCAAACATCCATGGGCATCATCCAGCATCAAGTTGCACCACTCAATTATTTTTTCACTTCCATGCATGCACCACTGAACAAACATACCATCTGTGACTGCCAATTATCTCCCTTGTCCCACCCAGCTACCACCCCAGTGGACACCTTGTGTGGCTTGCCACACAGTTGCATGAGAGATAAAACACCTGTACACTGCACTGATGTGCCCAATGACACATTGGCAAAGGACAATCATGGAGGCCCCCCATAAATGCCCCCTTTCCCCCCTTCATCCCATGTCCCCCTGTTGGACTAGCCAGTTTGTGTATGTTGTTATTACATACATTGCATTATTTGCAACCTGCGGTGTATGTTGTAATTTTGTTTCGTGGCATGTGTGATGGCTTGTTGGTGCAATGGCTTGATGGTGCATCTGGCCACTTGTTCGTCTGTAGCTCAGCAAAAGAAAAACATAGTATGGTGAGCAATGGTGCCAGAAACTGCATCTCGTAGGACCAAGGGTGCATGCTCCAGACTGCTTCCTTAAGCTGCTTGGGCCTTTCCACACTTGTGTCATACTTTTTATATGCCAGTGTGATAACGCACACTTTCTGAATGGTGCAAAAGGGCTTTATTTTGCTCTGGTTTTTCACCTGAGAGTGCAGCTTCATCCCAGTTTCACCCTGTTTTGGTCTTGTGTATCATATAAACAGCTGAGGCTCAAAACAGAGTAAAACTGTTATTTTTTGCGGACAGGCCCAGAGTATGCTTAGACTTAGCGCCATTGATTTCATTATCTTAGTAGGACTAAGTCTACATCTAATCCTACATTATTATTATTTTTTAAATTAAGCTAATGTAAATATAATTTTAATTCTGTGACAATGAATGGAGAAAATTCTAACTCTTCAAACTGAAAACAAGGCAAGCTTCTAACAACAATAATACTCCTCAACACCTCCTTTTAACTATATATTAAGAAGCCAAGCCCTCCCTCCAGTCCATCTGCCTTGGTCCAGGCCCCAGAGGGAGAGAAGAACCACTGGACCTCATCCCCTTTCCCACCACATTTCCCTTCTCCTTTTGTGTTGCCTCTTTTAGACTGTAAGCCTGAGGGCAGGGAACGGTCAAAATATAAAATTGTATATACAGTACTGTGTAAATTTACAGTGCTATATAAATAAAGGTTAATAATAATAATAATAATAATAATAATAATAATTCTGAGTAGAAAAGCTTCATCTCAACCTCTGCTAATTGGTCTTCTTGACAAAAAAAATTACTAATATTTAAGAACAGAAATAGCAACAGATATTTAAGTTTCTCACTAAAACATTGTAATCATTTTTCTTCAACCCACAGCATTCAGTGGTGCAAGAAGGTCATTTTACAAGATGGATATAATGGTATGGAGGGGGGGTCCATTTGTATTACACTAGTTACCATTTTGCTGGACGAATACTAGTTCTTGAAGCCTGATAATATGGACAGGATGTTTGGTGGAATGTTGTGTGCCTCAAGTATGTTTTGTACTTTATTTACACCTAGTTCATCTTCATATGAAGATGAACCCCAAATTCTAAAAACCGAGGTAGAAGCTGCAATAAAGGAAATAGCAAAAAAAAACCAATAAAGGAAATGGCAAAAATCAAGACTCCAGGAACAGATGATATTCCAATAGAACTGTTGCAATCCACATTGACAGAATCAACTCTAGTGCTAACCAACATATATCAACAGATATGAAAAACAAAATGATGATTGAAAGCGATTAATGTACATCTCCATCCCAAAAGGAGACATAAGAGACTGCAGCAACAAGCAAAATCATGCTCAAAATTCTGCAACATAGGCTCCAATCAAATTTACAATATATCTGCTGCATACATATTTTTAAATATTGAAAGATATGTTACATAAGGCATCTCACTACTAAAACACCTGTTTCAAATGTATGAAATTTCTTTTTTAGTTTTCTATGTCAGTGATTAAGGCACTGTATACAGCACACATGGCAAATCCTTTTTTTTTCTTTCTTTTTTTTGCAGCCCAGAAATGCCATGGGAAGTCAAGATTGATATGGCTAGCCTAGATGGATCATTTGTCTGTTCAAAATAAGAGAGCTCTGTATGTCTAAAATTATGACATTAAGATGTATAAATGTGCTTTCTGGATTCTAGGGAAATGTCTGAAGTTAATGTTTCAGAAATTATTCGGCCATGCATGTCACCAATTCCCATGGAGATGGCTCATTTATTTGGCTTGTTCAATAACATAACTTGAACTTTTTTTTAATACTAGAGAAGCACACAGTTTTCTTTTGTCAAATGTCACAAAGTATGTAAAATAGTGGGCTGATTCAGTTAGATAGTTGTATCTATCATTTAGCATTACAGAAACAAGCTTACATAAACCTTGAACTGGCACACCATTCTTCTCCTTCAGATATTAAGGGTTCACTTCTCAATGTCAAGGTGCTTCAAGGAACATTTGAGGCTCGCTCTGTTCTTTTGATTATCATGTGCTACTAATACTCCTAGGTTGATGCATTTTCAGCTAAGCTTGAAAGGAGGACCTTCATTGTGTTAGGGGTTCCAACATAGGGATGGAACCCTGTCCAAAATATTCCTGTTTGGGAAACACTAGGCACAATAAAGGCACCACCTTTACACTCAGTTGTTCCTTTAACATCTGAATGATCTTGTGACACTTGAACTCAGGAACTATGGTATGTTGCAAACACTGTTAGATAAAGCAAACAAAAATCAAAACCCTTTTTATATCCTGGGCTTTCTCAGCTTATTTGAAGGGGCCTTCTCAGTAACTGTTCACAAATCCTCAAACTCAGGAACTATGGTATGTTGCAAACACTGTTAGATAAAGCAAACAAAAATCAAAACCCTTTTTATATCCTGGGCTTTCTCAGCTTATTTGAAGGGGCCTTCTCAGTAACTGTTCACAAATCCTCAAACTCCTCTTTTAGAGAAGTTAGGGGTGCATCTACATTGCAAAAAAATAAAGCAGTTTGACACCACTTTAACTGCCATGACTTTCTTACAGAATACTGGAATTTGCAGTTTGTTGAAGCACCAGAGTTCTCTGATAGATGAGAATGAAGATCTCACCAAACTACAAATGCCAGGATTCTACAGGATGGAGCCATGACAGTTAAAGTGGTGTCAAATTGCTTTATTTCTGCAGTGTAAAAGAACTATAGAATGGCACCTTTATTTTGTTAGTGCAGACTACCCCTATAAGGAGTGTTCTGCTCCTACAAAGGAGAATTTTACAAAATTTTACAAAGGATAATTTTGACTTATTTTTTCCCAATAAAGGTTTGCTTGTTGAAATGTATTTGTGATTCACACTGGTGTAAATATATATGAAGAAATTAAAAAAACAAACCAGGTTTCTTCTTCCTAACACTAATTAACTTCAAATAATCACATACTATTTCTGTAGTCAAATCTGAGAGATTTTTGGAATTCTATTTTCTCATGTAGATTTGATTGATCCACAAAAAATCAGTTGAAAATATAATTAAATATATAATATAAATATGTCAGAAAATATATTTAGATGAGTCATAGGTTCTGAAATGTCAATCCAGTGCCTTGTCTTCTGTTTATCTAACATGGAAATCTTACACAGGCTTAATTTTCAGAATGCTGATATTTCACTATTTTTGATTAATTTGTTTCTTCTGAAAGTTAAGAATGAAAAATTCAAATTAGATAAATATATTTTATATCTGCTTTTTTTAAATCCCATATTAGTGATCCTAGACTAAATGGACTTCTAATATTTTCTTCTCCAACATAAAAAATTTAAAATTCATATACAAACTATATGATCTATTGGTACAATATACATGTCTTGAAAGTAAAATAATATTTTATTTACTTGTAATCTAATATATTTATCACATTTAATATACTTGGAGAGATATACGTGTAATATAAAGTAAGATTGATAGTGTAACAATAAACATATACATGTTCACTTATTGAAAATCAATTTTCCAAGTTACACTGAAGATAAAATGGGCATGACATGTTCCATAAAATTCTGGGAACACTATGTGCATCCTCATTACAGAAATAACACAGTTTAACATCCCTTCCACTGCCATGGCTCAATGCTATGACATTCTGGGAGTTGTAGTGTGTTATGGCATCTAAGTTCTCTGACAGAGAAGGCTAAGTGTCTCACAAAACTACAGTTCCTAGAATTCCAAAGCATTGAGCCATGGCAATCAAAGCGGTGTCAAACGGGGTTATGTCTGTAGTGGAGATGCAGCCACTGAGGACAGACCACTGAGTTAATATTACTTTACTCTACAGCTGATCAGAATAATAGCAATTTTAGAGGAGAATCTATATTTATTTAATATTTTATATATTTCATTTCTATGCCATCTTTCTCCCAGAAAGGGATTTATGGCAGATCAAAGATAGGATAATTTAAAAACTTTACCTTAAATTGTTTAAAAACAATTAAAATACTCTAGCTAAAATAGTATAAAATTGCATGACTCACACAAAATTTTAAAAACATAACTAGAATACATACCCAGTATAAAAACCTCTCTGACAATGATTGAATACTAAAAACTGATTGATTGATTGACTTTATATCCCACCTTTTCTCCCAGGCCGGGACCGAAGGCAACTTCCATAACACATTAAAATGTTTATAAAAAGCTAGTCTGCTATAATAAGAGTCACCTTTAAATTATTGTGGTACCATATTTTGTGGACAAGAATCCATCTTTAAATCTTTAAGTATTACATGTTTCTTTTTACAAAATCTTCAGATGAAAATGGTGTGCACTCTTATGTAGATTTTGTCATACTTAATGAATGTGAGTCAAAGCAGCAATTTGGACCTAGGCTTGCTGTTGTTTTTTTCTTTTGATCAGCCTGCTCCTAACAGAAAAAATTAGCAGGTTGAGTTTTTTTGCCGTGATTCTGCCTAAGACTTCACTTGCAATATTTCTACCAGTTAATTAAAAAAATACCACTAGTGTTTATTATTTCAGTTACTATCTCAAAACAGGCCAAAATATTTAAAAATAAATAAAAATAAAATAAAATAAAAATCACCCCTTGGCAACCATGGTTTTGTAATATTAAAAAGCTATTTATAAGCCCTTTGCACTAAAGCTGATGGATACAAAACATCTGGACCAAAGGTACTCTATCCTGATATATGACACCCCTCTTTAAATGTCAGCATGTGGATCTTAAGCAGTTGCAAAGTGACATGCATTTATATTTAACCTTTCTTTCTTTCTTTCTAGCCTCCGTTACTATGTAGATATAAAGGAAAAACAGGTAGACATTTTTAAAACCAAAAGGTCTGGATAAGTTTTCATTGTGCCAGAGGATGTTCTTATTCCAAATTGGAAGGACTGAAGGAACACTTAGAAGGGGAGATGTTCTGTAAATTCAGCTTGTAACTTAACATTATTATAGAAAGTAACTGGAAAGTGTACATTTAAAGATATGAAGAACTACTTAAGGTATGCCCAATAGGTTATTACATTCCTGAGGGCCTTCTCAGTGACCGCTCCCAGGCTCTGGAACTCCCTCCCTACAAAGGCCAGGATGGATCCATCCTTGCTCTCCTTTAAGTGGCAGATAAGAACATTTTTGTGCCATCAGGCTATTTCAGATTGACAAAGGTTTAAATGCCGTGCAATTCAGATTTAATGTTTGTTTAGAGTTTTTAAATACATTTTAAATTTTAAAGCATAATTGTTTTAACTTTTTAAATTATTCAATTTTTAATATTTTTTGTATTTATACATTTTTAATGTTTTGTATGGTTTTAAATTGTGTTGTTTTAGACTGTGTTGTTTTAGATTGGCTGTGAACCTTAAGTCTCTATATTGGGAGAAAGGCAGGGTATAACTAACTAACTAATAATAATAATAATAATAACAACAACAACAACAATAGCAGCTCTGGGAGGTAGGCCAGAGGTCAATATCTGCCAGACATTGATCATAGAATTATGCTGGACAACCTACAGAGTCCTAGCAAAGTGTTTTCTCCAGCACAACCCTATGGTCAGGTTCTGGCAGAGCTGCACTGTAGGACCTAGAGATTCCTAAAGAGAACATATTACAGTTGACCCTCCATATCCATGGATTTGTTTTCCATGGATTCAAGCATCCACGGCTTTAAAAAATTTTAAAAATATAAAACATCCAATAAGCAAACCTTGATTTTACTATGTTATATAAGGGATACCATTTAACTATGCCATTGTATTTAATGGGACTTGAGCATCCATGGATTTTGGTATCCACGGAGGATCCTGGAATGAAACCCCAGTGGAAACTAATGGGCTCGACAGATGGGCAAATCCGTGCTGCCCCTTTTAGTCCTGTATCATTGCCGCAGCAACCAAATGGAAGGGCAACGATGAGCTCCCTACCGGGAGCAAAAACAAACTACTGAAAACAGCTTCCTGGAGGGGGTGCAACTGGTGCGCACGCACTCACCAATCACGTCACATCCAGACAGCGCTGTTTGGGCACTGTGCTTGCGCCATCATGGCACCACCTGTGTAGACTGGGGTGAGCCATGATGGCAGCTTCCTCATGTACTAGAGCTACTGGGCATGTAAATGCTCAGTCTAATCTCACCCTAGTTCGCCAGGGGGACGCTGCAAATCGCCCATCTGCCTAAGGCCCCACTGTAATCAAAACCACAAATAATCAAACCTGGAAAAGTCAAAGCTGCAAACGTGGAGGGCCAACTGTACTCACTTACAACAGGCCACAAAAGATGGATGGCAATACAGGGATAAGACCCTGCTACAGACACAGAGATGCCAAAACTGTCCACACATCTCCTCTGGGAGCAATATTACAGGGTCTAATAACATCACTCACAACCTTAGAGGTACATTTTCTTGCTCTTCCTCCAATGTGATCTATGCCATCCTATGCCAGCAATGCTCCTCTACACTCTACATTGGACAAATAGGAAAGTCTCCATGCAAGAGGATTAATGGACACAAATCTGACATTAGATACTGCAGTACCGAAAAACCAGTTGCAGAACATTTCAGACTTCATGGATACACAGTAAGGAATTTACAGGTTGTGGTCCTTGAACAAGGAATTTAGAATGGGAGACTAAAATGAGAAATAGCTGGTTTGAATTAGATTCACAAATTCCCAGTCTATTAGAAGAGCTATGAACAGAGATAATGGCTTCATAGCACACTACATATATTAATAGAAGAGTCCTTGCTATATACAGTCAGACCTCCGTATCCACAGATTCTTTATCCCATGCATTCAATCACCCACAGCTTGAAAATATTTTTTAAAATATATAAATTCCAAATATCAAACCTTTATTTTTGCCATTTTATATAAGGGACACCATTTTATTATGCCATGATATTCAATGGACTTGAGTGTCCGTGGATCTTGGTATCCACGATGGGGGAAAAAAACCCCAGTGGATATCAAGGGCTCAAAAGGAATAACAAAAGTATAACAAAAAAGGAATAACAAAAGTATAACAAAATGAACCTTCTCAGATAGTTTTGGATCCTAGGAAACTGATGTTTGGTAAGCAGGTTTATCGCTTTTACACATTAACACTAACTAACCACTGTAAAGATTTGAAAGACCTGTATCACCTTACATAGCCTTTTGAAAATTTAGGGCAAGAATATGATTTGCATATTTCTGGATCCTGTTAAATTCTATCCCACACTCCCACAACTCTATAAATATATTTATAACTGTGCTCTTAATACCACCTGGTACTGTATCTGAAGAAATGGGTTGATATACACTAGCTCACACAAAAATAAAAACCAGTTACTCTTAAAGGTGCTGCCACATTTCTTTTTCTCTCACCCCTTTTTCCTCCTTTTCAAAAGCTACATTTGGTATTCTGGAAAAAACAACAACCCTAACATATGCAACTGAGCAAATTGTATAAGGCATACACTGTGTAATTTTAGAAACAGAAAACACTTTCTGTGAAAAGGATTGCCTTTCACCCCCACCCAAGATTCAGATGCACTTTTGCAAGCTGAAAGTATGTGAAGTGGAAATGAAGAACCAATACATCAATTCCTAGGCCTGCTGCTGGTGAATGTTGATGTTAACTGACAATATTTTTGAGAGTATCTACAGATTTTGGAGAAAACTTGTCATGTTTAAAATGAGAGAAGCTACTTGATTGTTATTAATCAAGTATGACAATTTTGTAAATCTACAAAGATATTCATGTTTTTCTTTGTTTTCTTTTTTCTTTTCTTTCTCTAAATCCAATTTTGTTTTTTTGTACTTTTCAATATGTAAATAAAATATTTTAAAACGCAAAAATAAAATAAAATGAGAGAAGCTACATTTTAATTGCTTTTAGTTATGCTTTTGAATGCTTTTCTTTGGCTTAAAACCATTTTTTTAGTCAGAACTAGAGTAGATCTATTGAATCAATTGCTGTATGTTAATTCAAGTTATGTAAATTCCATTGATTGAAATGGGCCAGTACAGTTAGGAACTGGCAATTGTATTTAGATCTGTATTGTATTTTTAATGTTTAATTGTATATGTGTTACTTTGATTTTACCATTATTAACTGCCTTGAATGCCATTTCTTGACAAAAGTCAGGCTGTAAATCAAATAAATAAATGGATTAGGTTTGTAAACTGGTTATGAACTAATTACTCAATGTGTTTATCCACGGATTCACCAAAATCTGGGAGTTCAAGTCCCATTAAAGACAATGGCATAATAAAATGGTGTTTCTTGTATAAAATGGCAAAATCAATGTTTGCTTTTTTGAATTTATATATATTTAACATATTTTCAAGTTGTGGATGTTTAACTCTGTGGATATAAAATATTTTATAGGCAAATATTATTTATACAGTTAATTACTATCACTCTGGTACCTGTGAAATATCTCCAATATCACACTACACCATTATAGAACTATTATTCCAATAACAGCTAGGGCTGCCTCCTGTGGAATCTTGGGATTTGTAATTTAGGGAGGGGCATTTATAATTCCCAACCCAAGTACTCTTAAGTCTAACAAACCCCAGAATTCCACAGGAGGCAGACATAGCAGTTAGTGGAACAATATGCTTTAACAGTATAGTGTGATATTAAAGGAACTAGTGTAGTAGCTGATTTTTACGCTTATTATGATTGCATTGGAAGGGTTCCATAGCCCACTAAGGAGTTTATCAGACGATGGAAATTGGAAGTATAATCCAATGGCAATCTGAATGCAATCATGAGGTTTCACATTATTGTGTATGAGTGTATCTCATGCAATTTCGTGAAAAAGGGAAGTCATTCTGAATGCAATCATGGGTTTTACGTTATTGCGTATTAGAGTATCTCACGCAATTTCGGGCAATGGGGGGGTCATTTTAGGGCAATGGGAAGTCATTCTGAACGCATTCCGAAAGCAATTAGAATTCTCATAAATTCACTAAACTAGTGAATTTATATGAATTAGAATTGGCTCTATTAGAAATAGAGAGAAATTCCTCCCATCTGATAAACTCCTAAGTCTAGCTTGAATACTTTAGCATACAGTGCAGAAAAAATGGATAACACAGAACTCTTTTCCATCTTATGTACAAACCACATATAACACTGGTACACATACAAACCTGAGAGAAGCAGCTTATTGGAGATATGTATAAATTGCACCCAAATTGTTAGCTGCACTTTGAACATCAGTTTTATTTTATTTTGTTTATATGCTGCCTTTCTCCCAGGACAGAACTCAATGTGGCTTCCAGGACAACAAATTAAAAACATTTACAAAAAGTTTTAAAACCAATTTACAATCCCATTATTAAAACATTATAAAATGGATTTAAAATAATTAAAAAATTAAAACAGATAAAACATACATCTACATTAAAAGCATTTCCTGTTTAACCATTAAAAACTTGCTTAAATAAAAAATGTTTTTGTTTACCAACAAAAGGAAAGCGGAAGGAGCCAGTCTAGCCTCAAGTTACATTTGTATAATATATATCCCAGTGTATAAATGGAAATCACTAAACATCATCCACAGAAACCAAGAAGTTTTACATACTGTAAATCCAAGACATGTATAGGAAGAGATCCCAGGCATGGGCATACTATACTGTACTATCAAATGGAAATATATTTATCATTTTAAAAAATATACAGTGGGCCCTTGGTATCCACGGGGGCTTGGTTCCAGGGCCAGTCATGGATACCAAACTCCATAGATGTTCAAGTCCCATTAAAAACAATGGCAGAATAAAATGGTGTCACTTATGCAAAATGGCAAAAATCAAAGTTTGTTTTTTGGATTTGTATATTTTAAAAATATTTCCAAGCCGTGGATGCTTGAAGCCATGGATGAAAAATCTGTGGATATGGAAATTCTCAGCAGGGGAGCCCTGTTTGTCCATTACAGAAACAACAGACTCCCTACAATTAATTTATTGTCGCAAACAGTTGTAGGTTGAATGTGAAGTTGAAGGCCTTCATGGGCTGGCATCCATATTTTTTTGTGTGGGTTTTTCGGACTAAGTGGCCGTGTTCTAGAAGAGTCTATTCCTGACGTTTCACCAGCATCTGTGGTTGGCATCTTCAGAAAATGCTGGCATGGAAGTGAGTGAGGTATGTGTATATATATATATATATATGTGTGTGTGTGTGTGTGTGTGTGTGTATGTATACGCTGTGTGACTTTTCTTAACATGAGGCCCACCAAATCTTCCTTTTCCATACTTTGACTGGGGTTCTTAAGTTCAAAGCACCCTGCAGAAATAACCCAGTTTGAGACCGCTTTAACTGCCCTGGCTTACTGCTAGGGAGTCCTGGGAATTGTAGTTTATTGTGGCACTAAAGCTCTCTGACAGAGCAGCATGTCTCACAGAAGTAGTTCCCAGAATTCCATGGGGTGGAGCCTATGGTCCAAAACACACTGGAGAAATAATAGTGTGAGACCTCTTTAACTACCCTGGCTGAATACTAGGGAGTTCTGGGAACTGTAGTTTTGTGAGCCATTTAGCCTTCTCTGTTAGAACTAGGGTGCCACAACAAACTGCAATTCCCAGGATTCCCTAGCACTGAGCCAGGAGGGCAGTTAAATCAGTCTCAAACTGGATTGTTTCTGCAGTGTGTTTTGGCTCAGAGGACTAGTCCCAGGCCCCCAAGCTCACTGGAACAAGTGCTAGGGAATCCTGGGAATTGTAGTTCGTTGTGGCCTCAGGGCTCTCTAGACATGAAACTAGCATTTTTTTACAACTATTAGTTAAAAATGATCCTTAACACACTGTAGAAATAATAATCCACTCTGAGACCACTTTAACTGCCCCGGGCTCAATGCTAGGGAATTCTGGGAACTGTAGTTCACCAGTAGAACAGGCTAAATGTCTGACAACAAAACTACAGTCCCCCCCCAAATTCCCTGCCATTGAGCCAGGGCAGTTAAAGCGGTCTGAAACTGGATTATATTTCTGCAGCATTTTGAGGCGTTGTCAACTCCTCTTTTAGGCTTTTTTGGGCTTCTTAGTCTTAAAAGTCGCCTCAGGAGGAGCAGCCACTGAAATAATAATGTTTGACCATTGTGTTTCAATGGCAAAATGGTGACACAAAAGCCTTGCTTTTTCTGTGAGGAAAGAGTCCCCTCAGGAGCCTGAAACAACTACCACAAACTTTGGGGCCCAGGGCAGAGGGACTTAAAATGGGGAGTTTGTGTGTGACTGTGAGTGACTACACAAAATAACAAAAAAACCTCAAAAAAGTGTCAGTTCATGGACACAGCCAGTTGTGGGAGCTTTATTTTTAAAATCTCTCTCCTTCGACCCCCTGCTCCCTCATTTTTAAACCTGAGTTAGCTTTTTCCCCTCCTTAACACAACACAACTACATACACATAACACAAAATGGGGGGTTAGATAAGAGGATGTGAGGGAATGCTGACAGGTTTAATAAAGATATTAAATGCGTGATAACATTTGCCATTGTGTTGTTTACACCCCCCCCCCCAATTTTCTGTGTTTGTTGTGTTAATAAGTGTGTTTATTTCTGTGTTGTGTGTGTGATTACATAGAGATATATAGATATATGAGGAGGGGGTGTTGCCCGAGTCTCTCTCTCGCTGTAACACGCTCTCTGAATGGCTGTCCGAGCTGTCCGTCAAGGGCGCGGGCCAATGGCGGGCGGCCTTCTATAAAAAAAGGTGGTCGGCTCTTTCTTTCTCAGTTACTGTATAGGAGAAGAAGAAGATGATGATGAAGAGGGTATATATAATATAATAAGAAAAGAGAGAAAGAGTGGGGCTTCTTTTCTTTGGCTTCACTTTGGCATCCCCCAGAAAAAGCTGGGCTGGGCACTGCTGCTGCTTGACACAACCACACAACATAATACACACAAACACAAACACACAGTGGGAGGTAAGTGGACACACAACAACCAACAATAACCACCAATGTGGATGGAGAAAATGGGACAAAAATGGGGCAAAAATGGGGTCTGTTTTCTTCTTTCACATATCAATGGCTGCATCCACACTGTGGGGAAATAATAACCTGGTTTGGCATCGCTTTAACTCTTTTCTCTGGCTCAAGGCTATGGAATTCTGGGAGTTGGAGTTTGTTAAAGCGATGCCAAACCGAGGAAAAACCTGTCTGGGGTCGAGGAGGAGGAAGAGGTGAGTTGTAGTGCAGCAACGCCATGCCTTCAAGGGAGAGAGAAGGACACACACACACACACACAGGGTGATGTGGAAGAGGTGAGTTGTAGTGCAACCCCATGCAATCTGAGGAAGAGACACACACACATATATATGGTGTGTGTGTGTGTGTGTATATATATATATATATATATGGGGTGTGTGTATAAGTAGTGGAGGGGGGAGTGAGTTGTAGTGCAACGCCATGAATTGTAGTGGGGGGGAGGTGAGTTGTAGTGCATCCTAGGGGAAAGAGACAGAGGTGAGTTGTAGTGCGACGCCATTAATTCAGGAAATGCACAAGGCCATGTGGTGGAAAGGAGGTGAGATGTAGTGCAACGCAGTTGATTCTGGGGACTGGGGAGGGGGGAGATGTAGTGGGGTTGTAGTGCAAAGCAATGCTTTCTGGGGGAGAGACACAGGTCGATGTGGTGGAAGAAAGGTGAGTTGTAGTCCATTTTGAGTGGGGAGGGGGAAAGGTGCGTTGTAGCCATGCCTTATGAAAGGGGGAAAGAGAAAGCCACACAACACACAGGGACGATGTGGAAGAAGAAAGATGAGTTGTAGTGCAACGCAATTCATCCTGAGGGACACACACACACATGCATACACACACAGAGGGCGAGGTGGTGGTGGAAGAGAGGAGGCGAGAGTTGGAATGTAACGCAATGCATTAATACACACACACACACAGACACAACATCCAGAGTAGGCCAGCAGCCAGTGCCAGGCTGAAACCACCACATCTCTCTCTGAGAGAGCCAAGCAAAGAGCAGCCCCCCCCCCCAGGCTGGTGTGTTGTTGTTGGGCTTGGTGTATATGCCTGTGTGTGAAGATGTGGGGGGGTGTTAATGAGAAAATAGCCCCCCAAAAGTGCCTTGGAGGACAGTAAGACCCCCACATACCCTTCCTGGGGGGGGGGGGGTTTCTTGGCAGAAAGGAAACTTCATTGTAAAGAGTATTGGGGAGTGCCTTGGTTTCTATAGGGGTGGCTCTTGTATTTTTCAGTAGAAGTGGGGCATTGGGGGGTTGTTGGAGGGTGGTGGTGGGGGGAGACTATGGGGTGTGTATGTGTTGTGTAGGAAGCCCTCCCCCCCCCCACAGCCGGGTCCCTTTAACCAGCCGGTCCAGTTGGGAATTTAGAAAGAGAAAGATTCAGAGAGAATATCATGTCTTGCAAGGCACTTTCCTCCCTCTGCCTCCCTTTCTATTTCAACCCAAACAACAACAGAAATGTGTGCATTTTTTAGGAGAGAGGCAAAAGAGAAAAAGAGAGGGGGACAGTGCAAGGAAGAAGAAGAAGAAGAAATAAAAGAGATGGAAGGGGAAAGAGAGAGAGACTGAGAGAGAGAGAAAGAGGGAGGGACAGAAGAGGAGGAGAGAGGCTGTGTCAGGATTTTGCATGAATGTGGGATTATGTTGTGTCAATAAGTTTAAGGTGGAGAGAGAGAGAGAGAGAGAGCGAGGCTGGAGGGGGAAAAGACTAGAGAAGAAGAAGGCCTTGGCAGTTTAAAGTCCTGTTTCTGGAGGTAAGGGGGGCATGGAAGGGTCGCGATGACAGAAAACTTCCCCATTATCCACTTGGGGAGGAGGAGGTGCCTCTTTCGGTGGGTGTTTTCCGACCCTCCAGCCAGCAGATGGGTCCTAATAAAACTGTTAATTTTTATTTTTTATTTTAGATCGCGTCGCTGCTGGTAAGAATCACACAGCTCTTCCTCTTCCTCCTCCCTTTTGGTGGTGGTGGCTTTTATTATTTCCAGAAATGTATGAAACTTGGCCACGGCTGGAGCTTGGTTTTTCTAAATCCCCCCCCTTTTTTTTTTTTTAAAAAGAAGAGTATAATTTCGCAAAGAAGTGGGGGGAAGGGGAAAGGGAGGTTGGAGAGGAAGAGGAGGAGGGTGAAGCCGAGAAACGTCTCATTTAATCCCAGGATCTGGAGAAAAAGCAGGAGGAATAAATATATATATCTTTATCTCTGTAACAACCCATTGCTGCTGCTGAATGAGGTAAAATGAAACGATGCAAAAAGAAGCTGAGAGAACATGTACGACAGAAAGGGAGAGAGAGAGAGAGAGAGAGCGAGAGCAGTGGAGAAGGGGGTTGGAAGCTGGAAAGAGAGAGAGAGAGAGAGCCATAGATAAAGCTATTTTTTAACCCTATATTTTTATTTTCCAGTTGGAGGAACTGAAATAAGTGGTTGTGATGGTTGTGACGGTGGAGGCGTGTTAAGGAAATGCCCAACTTGGGGCCACTCTTGGCTGCTGTGCTGCTGCTGCTGCTGCTTCTGCTGCCACCATCACCATCTCTTAGTCTTCTTCCTCTTGGTTGGATTCCTCCTTTCTCTCTCTTTCCTTCCCTAAAAGTGTGAGGGGCAAATTTAGAGACTTCGTTCTTGCCGGTCGACCCTGTTGGAAAGTTTGTCACACAACAGACAGAAAAGGGATCTAGCCTGTGTATGTATATATATTTGTGTGTGTGTATGTGTGTATATCTATATATATATAGGGAAGGAAAGGGAAGAGCCAGGCAGCCGAGGATGGTCACTTGGCCTGGGGCTTTTTTTTGAAACCATTGCCAGCCCTGCTCACCACACGTTCCTGGTGGGGAAAGAGAGCTGGCTTGGCACCCACTTGGGTGGATTGTTGTTGTTGTTGTTGTTCTTGGGGGATGACAGTGGAGATTTTCCTCTGTGCCAAACCTTCCCTCTCCCCCCACCCCAAAGCTAGCTGATAGAAGATGGAGCAGCCACAAGGATTGTGGGTTTCCATGTGGCTCCAGCAGAGCCTCCTCCTCCTCCGTGGAGATCATGGCTGGGGCCCACCAGAGATGGAGGGCAGAGGAAGGGGGAGGCAAGAAGGGAGATCTGTGTTTGCTGCCGGTCCTGATTCACCAGATCTTGCAAAGGGTGTGGAGGAGGAAGGAGTGGGGCAGCGCCGTCAATAACAACCCCCCCCACCTCCAAATTCCTTCCCCAATCCCATCCTCCTCTACTGGCCTCCTCCTCTTCCTCCTCCTTCTCTACAAGGTGTTGTGCAGACTTTTCCCTTGAGGAGGTTGTGTGATTTCTACATTGCATGATTATATTGCTGCTCTCCTCCCACTGACAACCTCCCCCCCTCTCTTTTTGCCCAGCAAGATGGACTCTCTCTTTCTCTTTCTGTCAGTCTTGAAGATGGACATTTTGTAACTAAGATGCAAACTTGATGGTGACCAGAAGAAAAAAAGAAAGGTGGGGGAAAAGGAGAAGGAGAAGAAGAAGGGGTGGGGGTGGGAACTCTGCTCTTCCTTCCTTGTGTGTATGTACTCCATGTTTAATAACCTTCTCGTTCACCCCAGACCTCGGGAGCCCTGCCTCCTCTTCTTCCTCCACTTTGCATCGTGGGGGTGGGTGGTTTGCAGCAAGCAAAGGCTCGCTTCCTGACTCCCCCATGTACTGAAGGCAGGCAGGCAGGTTTGTCTAATGTATATATTTTCCTCCCTCTTTGGGTTCTTGCGATGGAGGAGGGGGAAGAATCTTATCAGGGAGGATCTGCCACTGGGGGATTACCTGAAACTAAGCTACAACGTTTCAGGGTCTCATGCAAGACTTTTCTCATCTGCAGGCTGGGTCCCCAGGTTTTTATTTGGAGTGAGGTTGCTGAAAAATTGTTCCTCTGGACCCATTGACCGATTGCATGTGCACACCAAAGGGCTTCCTGTTTTGATTCCCATTTGCAGTTTGAATTCAGCTTTCACCCTATTTGCCATCTTGGGTATGTTATTATACCTAAAAGGGAGAGTGGTAGAAAGAGATAGAAACCCACCCTTCTGGTGCCCCCCCCCCCCAGATTTGTTCCACTTGCTCAGTCCCAGTGTCCTTTATAAACATGGGTGCTATCTTTTTGTTTGCCTTTTCAACTTCTCAGTTGTGTTTTGTTTTGTTTTCTCAAGGAAGGACTGGGGTTTTAATAAGAACTTGCTGTTGGGTGGCTTGAAGGGGGGAGGCAAAATTAAGTTGAAAGTCTGGGATTCCTCTGGCCTCACTGCAGTTGTGGGCCATTTGCAGTTCTGTAAAATCATGGTGTCCTGATGATATGCCTTTATTTGATACTTTATAGGTCACTATCACATGACAAAGGCTTGGAGACAGCTTAATTTTCCTCTGCCTGCCTGCAATTTCCATTTGTCTTCCTGGGTAAGTATGTAAACTGTACACACACACATAGAAAAAGAGTGTCATTGTGATTAATAAGAGATAGGCTGCTTTGGGTCTGATGGAAGAAGATTCTACATTTTAGTCCTTCCAAAGAACATGTCTACCTGGTACTTTCAACAAATGTGACAGTATGCAATGTCTGTGTGCATACAAACACATACACACATATAGGGTGTGATGCCCTGTTGATATGTGCAGTTTATTAATGAAGAGATGAGAAGCTTTAAAACTATACAGTGCTTATTGCCAGCATTTGGTGTGTTAACATTTGTTAATCATTGCACTTCCCACTCAACAAAAAATATGATTTAACATCTTACGAAAGGAACTATAGTTTTATAAAATGTGCAAATGAGTTTGTGGCGTACAGAATACGTTCCAGCCTTCATTAGCAGAAGAGATGAGGCTAAGCTAAGAGTAATGTGTTTTTAGAATAGTAGATAATAGCAAAGGCACCTTTCAGAAGTTGGGAACAAAGTCCATCTTACTTGAACACTGAAGATACTTAATGTCGTTCCAGTTCTCATTGAAATTTCTCCTTTTCTTATATTTATTTCTCTCCTAGTATTGAACATAGTTGAACTAGATAGTAACTAATCTCTGTGTATTCTCATAATTTTAATATTGCAGATTTTAAGGTGAACCATGGAGAGATTTTTGGGAAAAGTATATATACTGTGAAATTTAACTTTAGAATTTGTGGGTGCAAGACCATTTAGGTCAAACATATTGGTAATGTTTGTTGTTGCTGTGTGTATTCAAGTCATTTCCAGATTTTGGGGATCCTAAGGCAAACCTATTACGGGGGTTTCATGGCTAGATTTGTTCAGAGGAGGTTTTGACTTTGTCTTCCTCAGAGGCTGAGAGAGTGTGACTTGCTCAGGATCACCCAGTGGGTTTTGATAGCTGTGTGGGGATTTAAACCCTGTTCCACATAGTCTGATGCTCAAACCACAACACCACACTAGCTCTCTTGTATTTAAGCACCAGTGCTGCAAAACAAACAGAACTGTCCTACAACTTAGAAAGCAACATGCAGTTAGTATATGTGTGTTTGTGTGTTGTGAATGTTACTGTTTACATCTTATATTCAGTACTCACAAAAATTAGTGATAATTTATAATTGACAAATAGCTATGTGGATAGAATCTCTTGGGCCTTTTTTATGATTTATGTAACGGCTTGAGAACTTATCCAGATGAACTTGATAATTAAAAAGCCCTTCCATGAAGGCTTGGAAAGAGTGAAGGGGTAGCCTCATGCTGAGGCTGGTGCAGCCTCTGTGTGTTAACGTTCCAGTTAGACAGTACAAGCCTGCATGCTCTTATTAAACTAGGAGACAGGAAACCTTCCCAACTTCTAACCCTAGCAAAGATCATTATTTATATCTGTTTTATTAAGGCATGAGATTCATAGGAAACATCTTGAGTCCTGAACTGTTAAGAGAACTGTGCTTAATACAGAGCTGTTTCATATATTAAGGGTCAGTTGTGGCAGAAGTATAGGTCTCCAAAATTAGATGAAATTCTTCATTGCACAGCAGGTGTGGATCTAAATGGTCTGATATTGTTGAACTACAGTTCCCATGATGCCTCATCATTGGCTGTGCTGATTTGGTTTGCAGATTAACAGCATCTGGAGTGCTACATGTTTCCTTGCCCCTTTCTAAGGATACTTTATAGAATCAAAACAATGCTGATTAAAATCTATGGGGATTGTATTAGTAGTAGAAATTTAATCAGACCACCTACATACCAATATTTATACCGTGCAGCATGATGGTGTTTAATGCATAAAAGACTGAGTTACATGTTAGGAATCTCACCTCTGCACTCCTTAGGATTAACCACTTCCTCAGTGTTTTGTCTACAATATTGGGACACTAACAGATCTACTTTATAGGGTTGTTGTAAGGATTACAAGGAGAAATATGTCAGGAACTTGTATAAATGTATGTCAAACCCATTTTAATAAGCCCTTGTTTTTAGGTTACTTTTTGGGGGAGGCAAATTGAGATTATCAACTCTGCCCAGAACTTCTGTGACGAAGAAATTGTTTACATAATTTTTCAGAATAGAGTTGAACTTTAATTGTATGCTTCAGGTTTGTTACAGTTGCATGGAAGGAAAAGTTGTCTGTGCCCGAGTCTAGGTATGTGTGTTTCCTTTTAATATAGAGTGCATTAGTTAAGTTTATAGAGTGCTAAGCATTGGAAACTTATAGTGAAATACTGTCTGCTATCTGAATCTAGATTGCAATGGTATAAGGTTACATAAATTTCTGATTATTATGTGTCATTAATGAGATGTCATGCCTCACAGTGAAATATTTTTTTAAAAAAAATCTGTTTAATGTTGTAGAGTATGTTTTAGACCTTAAGGTTAGCTTGATTCTTACTAATATCATCACCTAAAATGATGAGGAGGAAACAAAATAAAATTTCCAGGAGAGAAAATAATAATAATAAACCTTTAAATAATGCACAAGAGTAATTTGCTTTAAAATTGCAGGTATGTTAGGAAAAATGCACCCCCTCCCCCCAGTTCTTACCATACACCGGTAAGAATATACAGAGAGGGATAACTTTCTGTCATGGTTTCTAGACCATAATTTCAATATAATGTAGATTCTTACTAGATGTTTTAATCCTATGAGTTTGTTTTTAAAAGCAAAATTTTCAGACAAAGTGAAAAAGTATCCAGCCCTTTTGACTTTTCTACATTTTACTGTGTTACAACCTGGAATTTAAGTGGATTTAATAGGGATTGTTGATGTACAAGATAATCAGCACTGTGAAGGTACAAAATATTTTTTATAACACAAACATGAAGTAATAAAACCTGACACTTGTTAGTTGCATAAGAATCTGTCCCTTTTAATGGGACATGGTATGCAGACTCTAGTGCTGCCCACTGTTTCCAGAATTCACGTATGTAGTTGAATGTACAGTACAGTGGTCCCCCGGGTTACGAAGGTAATCCATTCCGGATTACCTTTCGTAACCCGGAAGTCTTCGTTTCCCGGGGGACCGCATTAGGAGACGGACCGCGCGGCTGATTTAAAGGGGCCGCACAGTTTTTCTCCTTCGCATCCCAGGGGATGTTTTTTGGTCCCACCGGTTTCGGGTCCCGGGGATTTTGTTCCCCGGGGGATTCGTAAACCGGGGGACCACTGTAATCTCTGTGTGCAGTTCCAGTGCCACCTGATCTCAGATTAAGTACAAATATTTCTGGAAGTCTCCTGAGTTTGTTGCACAACATATCTAAAAGAACAGCATGAGATATCAAGGATATATCAAAGCAAAGTCCAATGTAAAATTATGCAGGAACGCCAATCATTATAGGGGTATTAAAAATGTCAGAACATTTTTCTGAACCACTGTTAAGTCCATTATTATAAAATAAAAAGAATATGGTTCTGCCTAGAGGAGGCTGTCCAGCAAAACTCTATAAGGGCAGTAGTAAGAGAAGCAACCAAGAGGCCAGTGGTAGCTCTGAAAGAGTTATAGAGATTGGTGAATGAGATGGGAGAAGCTATTCATGGGACAGGTATCACCCAGTTGCTCCACAAAGCTAGGCATTATGTAAAGAGATTATCACACTAGGCTCATTTTTGGCACAATGCAGCAATTATACTGTTAATGGTACAATTAGTGAAATGGTGCCATATCTTTTCACAAATTGACTTAATTGTGTGACAACAATAATATGATGGAGCTATCGCATTTCACATCTTGGTGATGTTTCACACGATTCTTTCTTAAATGGCCAGATTTGCACATGTGTACATGGAATCAGAGCGGTTTTCTCTCTGGTGTTGCCAGCATCAATAGTTATGTAACTGGTTATGTGCAATCTCACATCTGATCTAAAACATAATCTGGCAGCATACTTTTCCCATGCATCTTCAGTGGGCCCTCGGTATCCACGGGGGATCTCTTCTGGCCCGCCCCAGTGAATACCAAAATCTGCAGATGCTCAAGTCCCATTGTCCTTAATGGTGGTGCAGCTGCATGATTGTGCTGCCATTAGGGAGAATGGGACTGGAGTCCCCCCTACCTACCTACCTACTTACTTACTCACTCCCTCCATCCCTCCAGCCAACAGCACTTTGGTCGGAGAGAGCCAGGGCCTGGGCTTGGGTCCCGGAGCCCAGAGGCTCTGTCCTCGATTCTGGGCCTGGGAACAGGGGCTCCAAGACTCAAACCCTGACTCTGGCCCCTGAACGCCAGACTCCACCAAAGCCAAGCCAGGGCAGAAGCCTCAGAGGTGGAGAGAGAAAGAAAGGAGTGAAGAAAGGAGGTAAGGAACGAGGAAGTGGGGAGCGGGATAGAAAGGAGGGAAGGAAAGAGAGGGGGGTGGAGAGGGACTTTTGTCCAATTGTCCCCATTGGTGGCGCGGCTGCGTGTGCACTGCCGTCGGGCAGTGTCATCTGCAGTGCGGGCTTGTCATCTGCAGATGCTCAAATCTGCGGGTGGCAAGTCCACGGATAAGGAGGACTGACTGTACATTTAAATACCAGAAATCTCAGGTGAAAGTAATAATCTTATGAGTCCTTGCCCTGGCCATTAAACATTCTGTAGAATTCCCACTCCAAACACATACCAGTATCCCAGCATACACCCCCCCCCCCCATTTGAAAAACATGAGGGGGAAATCAGGAGATTGAATGGAATCAAAAAGAAATTCTCTGAAAGAAACACCAGGGAACACAAAAAGAAAAATCCTCATGGCAGCTACTGTGAGTTAATACTCTTGGGACAGCAAAGTGACACAGGAAGTTAACTTGCTGAATAGCACCCTGGAATTTCGGGATTTTTTTTTTTAAAAAGGTGACGACAGCACAGCAGTTGCACGATTTCATCGCTATGAGGTTTCACATCTGTGATTCTGCAATTATTGTGCTATTGTGAAGCCATTCTCAGGATTTTCCTGTGAATTCTTTGTTGCTGAAGCATTCTTGAATCTTCATGGGATAAGTTCTGGATGAGCATGACGTCTGAAAATCTTCAGTGCAATCGTACGAAAATGTCAAGATTATGCCTTTGACTCCTGGCTTTTCCCTTGTAGTGAGAAGAAAGCCATTCCTGAAACAAAGACAAACTAATGTCCATTTGGAGTTTGCAAAAAGGCATGTGAAGACAACAGTAAACACGGGGAAAGTTTTGTGGTGTAATGGGACTGAAATTAAACTTCTGGACCTTGCTGAAAATTGCTGTGTGGAGTGTAAAAGGTGAATGTGTTCTCTGCATTGCGGAGTTGGCTTTTCTTTAGCTGGCACTGGTTAGGATTGAGGGCAAGATGGATGGAGAAACATAGGAGTTTACCACACGAAGGAGATTGGGGGTTTATCCTGTGAATATCCTGGAAAAATCATGCAATTATGCGAAAGGATTTCACATGATGCCGCACAAAACCTAGAATCATAGAATCATAGAGTCTTTCTGCAAGGCATTTTTGAGACCTTCTTCGGTAGAAAATCCAACCCAGCAGAAGCCTTTGTGGAATCCCGTTTCTTTATCAAATGGCAATAAGCATTTTCTGACAGTGCCAAACTGTGCAAAATATTCCCTTACGTCATTTGCCGCCAAGGTCCAAGGGACGCGGGCGACGAAGAGCTCGAAGACCCTCCGAGAGGAAGGCCCTCCAGCCGCCGCCATCTTGAAACTGGCCCTGCAGCAGCAGTACTACAGCAGTACTGCAGCAGTACTGCAGCAGCAGTACCTGCTGTTAAAGTGGTCACAAAGAAGCATTAACATGCATCGTTTTACTTTCGGGATTTTTGCAACAATGCATTTCCAATATCACTTTATTTGCTCAATTACGTGTCGTAATCAATTGCACAATTACTTGCTATTTTTTGTTTTATTTGCGGGATGCTTTAAATGTTTTAATCTCTCTTTAATGCTGAAATTAGCTCCAGTGTGATAAACTCCATAAAGGACAACTGTAAAGGAAAATGTATTTCAGTCTGCAAGGGATCTGGCACTGGGACAGAAGCTTACTATCCATATACACAGTGACCCTAAACACGCAACTAGAGGAGGAATGGTTTAAAAACAAAAAATCAAATGTCCCCCTCCCCCATATATTTTAGAAAAGATTATGAGTCTGTGACAAGACTTGGAATTTACAGTTCACCAGCAGTTTTATCCAGTTTGACAAAGCTGGATCAATTTTGCTAAAAACAATGTGCCCAGATCACAAAATCGAGATGTGTAAAGCTGATAGAGAGTTATTTAAGAAGAATCACAGCTATCATTATTGACCAAAGTACTTCTATCAAGTTTTGGCTGGGGAGCGGGGGACAATACCTATGAAACCAATAAGTGCCAGTTGGATTTTGTTTCCTTTGCTTTTGTCTCACAATAAAAATGATTTGCACATTTCCAGTAGTGAAAAACTTGTACAGTCAGGTGGTGGTAATACAAGTTAAATCATTTAAATCATTTGTCAGGTTGTGACAAAACAAAATGGGGAAGCGTGTGTATGTTGTAGTATTTCTGGAAGGCACTGTAAATCTCAGAGTTACCTCAGTTCTTGACAACTTTTACATCTAGTTCATAAATGGATATGAAATAGATAATGTCATTTACTGGGATAAACTGAGGGAGGGTTAAGGATACATAGGCCTGATCTGGATTGGCAAAAAGAAGTGTGTTCATGGCTGCATGAAAGTCTAGCCTTTAGATGAGAAAAAGGGAGTGTGCGCCATGAAAACGCTTTTTTTTTTTTTGCGTTTTAGGGGAGAAGAAGCGCCTTTAAAAAGGTGCTGGTTTTCCCAGCTTCTTTTTTAAAACTGCGGAACAGCGCAGCTCCATCTAAAGGCTGTGGTGCAGCTGCTAAGCATTAAGGAAAAGGCAACTTCATGTCACACTTTCCTGCCAATCTAGAAAGCGCCATTGGTTCCATGGAAATAAAAGAGATTTGAGAATGCAGTTATAAAATATGAAGGGTAGTGTTGTGTATTTTTGGTTTACAGATGTAAGCAGTCTGTAAGTCTTTGAACATGTTATCCTGACCATGTGCTTATAGGACAACCTTACAGATGTGTTAGACTCTAGCTCCCTTTATCATGGCGTTGGTTGGAGGATAATAGCAGTTGTAATCTAATATGTATGAAGGCTACCATAGCATATTAGAGCAGAATGTGCTATTTGTTACCTGAGTATTAAAATCCATTTACTTCATTCAAGTGAAGCTTCTGTTCTAGTAGTAGCTTTAAATGTATTTGAATGTTGGGGTCCAGAATATAAAAATTGCAGTATTTTGCAATCAGTAACAAATTCCTATGGAGAGCCTTCTCTTGGAAACTTAACAGCATTTTATTCTAAGCTGGAACTTTTAATGACCAATGTCTTAGAAACTGGATGTAGTTGCTGATCAATTAGTTCATGACAACAAATCATACATGAGAAGCCAAAAAATATTTCTGTTTTGGGTCCCCCTCTTTAAAAATAGGGCTTCCAAGTTTTTGTTTCCTTATTTATGGTTAGTGATTTGGCTAACATGGGCTGTTTTTGAAATGGAAGCCATGGACTTTGGAAATGGGACCTGGGCTCTTATTCTGTAATACTATGTCTGCTTAACAAAAAGAACTGCTAGCTAGTACTGTTGTCCCTCATTTTTTGTGGGGTATCCGCTCCAGGCCCCCTCTTGAAAATGGAGTTCTGCATATATTCAAGCCCCGTTGGATTGGACATAGGTGGGGGGTGCGCCCCATTCATTTTCCCTCAGTTCATCCCTTGCACATAAGCGAGGGACATGATTCTGAACACCGCAAGGGAGGACTGTACTTGAGTGCTACAGGCAAGAAGGTAGCACTGCAGCTGTTTGCTCAGTGGTGTTCAGATGATACAAGAAACCAGTAGGGTTCCACCTGCTTGTGGAACATCTCAGTCTGTGCCTGGCTTCTTATTCAAAATACAGTGGTCCCCCGGGTTACGAAGGTAATCCGTTCCGGGATTACCTTCGTTTCCCGGGGGACCGCTATATTCAATGGACCGCGCGGCCGATTTAAAGGGGCCGCGTGGGATTTTCTTTTCGTATCCCGGGGGATCTTTCGGATCCCGGGGGATACAATCGCTGTCCCGCCGGTTTCGGATCCCGGGGTTTTCGCAACCCGGGGGATTCGTAACCCGGGGGACCACTGTAACTTGTTGCTTGAATCAGCATCAGCCTGCCCTCAAGACAGTACCGACCAGTCTTTGTGTGCTGTTCTGCCTGTGCTGAGCTTTCTCTGCTTACTGCCACTATCCTTAACAATAGCTCTGTCTGTTACACATATGAAAGAACTTCAAGAGTCATGGCCATTCTGTGCCAAAAAAAAGTGGAAAATAATGTATGAATATTGGTACGCTGGGTGTGAAGAACTGAGGGAGAAGATGGCTGTTTGTTTTCCTGCTTCACTGAATGTTTAAAAATGCAGCCTATTCTGCTAAGCCAAATGGGTATGGAGTGATTGCGAGTGCCATTCTACCAGCACAGAAGGGTAAATTTAATGTGCTACACTGGTGAAGCAAATTATTCAGGATCTTGCAGTGAAGCATAAGTAGGGATGGTTTGTTTGGGCAGATGTAGGCAGAGAAGAGTGTGTGCCAGCCATAAAAGATGGACTGAGGATGCAAAGTGTAGTCCTACTCCTGTGGAGCGGGCCCTTCTCTCTTCTGAGGTATTATTACAGATGCAGTACATGAGCAATTATATAAGAAAATGAATGTACTGTACAAGTGTTTATGTGCAAACTACTTACAGAGCAACAATGGACAGTTGTGACAGTGATGTAAAACAGATTTACTGCATATATTTTAAATTTTTGGGAGCCCTGGTGGTGCAAGTGGTTAAATGCCAGTACTGCAGCCACAAGGTTATGAGTTTGATCCCAGGGGCTCCAAGGTTGACTCAGCCTTCCATCCATTCATAGGACAGTAAAGTGAGTACCCACTATGTAGGGCACTTAGCTTACAGATTGTAAACTGCTTTGAATATAAACTGCTGAGTTCACTGATAAGCAATATAGAAATGTACATGCTATTGCTGTTGCTGTACACATTTTAAATTTTATTCATGTACATCTTTCTAGATATATTTGGATGTATAAATATTTGTAGTGATAAATATTTATGGTGGTGGTTGTTGAGTATCTTCCAAGTCTTTTCTGACATGGCAACTCAAAGACAACCGTACAATAGGTAGGGTTTGTTTAGATTTGCCTTCTTTTGAGGCTGAGAGAGTCTGTTTTGCCCAGAGTCACCCAGTAAGTTTCCATGGCCAAAATGATTTGAACCTAGGTCTCCAGAATTTTGTAGTCCAGCAATCAAACCACCACACCACACTGTTCCTCCTTTATAGTGATACATATACTGTATATTTGCAACTAAATTTTTTTAATGCATCAGTTGCACAGCTGACTGGCATAATCAGGCATGGACCCCTAGTGGTGCAAGTATTCCCAGGGACTTAAAATGCAGGGCATCAAACAGTAGAATAATATGCTGGCTGTTGCAGCAGCAGCAGCCTTTGTTAATCAACTACAGATTGTGCTGTTAATATAATTTCTCCTAGATTTGTAACAAGTATTCTTCAGTTATTTTATTCTGTCTGTTCTATATTTGTGATAAAGGATTTTCAGGCACTTTGGAAGCTGTACTTTTAATTGAGCTAGTATTAAAATCTTCAACTAAATTGTGGATTATTACTGTTGGCTTTGTAGTTACATGTCTTTCATGCTTAAGGTATCTTTGGGCAAAATCCCTTGAAGATGGGCATATTACTCTTGCCTAGACTTCTTAAACTATTCCACAGTTCTCTCTATAGCATTCCTTCTCAATTATCTATAGATTTCTAGCTTATGTATTTGAACCACCTGGACTTGCCTGTTAACTTAAGTATTATGGGGTTTTTAAAATATAATTTGGATATTCGTTTTTCTGATACTGATCATCTAGGCATTTTTGGTGCTTTTTGCTTGTATGAGTTAGTGCTTTCCACTTCATTTTATCCCACCTTTGGGGCATTTGGCCATTTGTTACACTGGCATCCTTACATGACACAGTAGCCCCAATGCTAGAAGAAGAGCTTTCTGTTGTACATAAGCATATATTCAGTATGCACGCTATTGCTTGAAGATGTCATAGTCCTGTAGACCCTCAGGGGATTCTCCCATCTTTCATAAACAGGTTGCACACTCTAAATCAGTCAACATATAGCATTTTTAAAAAGGAGTGCAATAGCTTCAGAGTCCCCTTCTGACCATGCACTAATGTAGTGATGCCATTGTTCCTCAAACTCCATTTGATATTAATTTGTTGTGCCATGATTGTAAAGTGCTTTGTGCATGTGAGTAGTAGGACAATATGAAAATGAAAGCATGCTACCACTATTGGAACTTGCAATACTATTGCTTCCCCCTCCCCAATTTCTTTCTTTCTTTTTTTCTTTTTTTAATGCATGGCTTTCAAAAAGCAAGTCTGTGGCAAAATTTAACCATTTTTGTAGTAAAAGGAAAGCAGGAGTCCCGCAACAAGTTTCATGCTAATATAAATAACTGAATTTTTGATGAAATCCCTTCCATTGCACTATGTAGGCAATGCTTCAGGGCACTCAGACATTTCAAAAGTCCTATAAACCTACTGACACAATATGGGTGGGAACAAGAGCAAATGAAGCTTGACTTAGTCCCACTGAAATCAGTGAGAGTTAATATAAACTAAGGTTAGAATGAACAAGGTTGGGATCCTATGCACCATTCTATGGAAGGAAATAGTTCAAAACTTTGTTGTAGCTCACTTTTCTAAAAAAGTGATCTATGCTTATAAAATAACCAAATTGTATCTAATGTAGGTGTGTATATTATATATGTATGAATATATATGGATTCTTAGAAACATGTTTGAGATTTAATTAAATAAGATACAATTTAAGCTGAAGAGTGACTTAGAGAAGAGCATGGTAAGATTTCAGAGCATGTAAGGTTTGTGTTCAAGGCAAGCACTTCTGCCAGGTACAAAGTCTGTGGCATAGCTGGGAAAATTTCAGAAGGCCACCTTGCTGACAACTGACTTTACTTTTCACTGGACATCACTGAAAAATTTGCCTTTATTTTATTTCTGTGTTGGATCCAGACTAAGGCTGCAATCCTATACCCATTTATCTGAAAGTCTCTTGGAATTTGTTGTTGTGTGCCTTCAAGTCATTTCTGACTTTAGTGGGGCTTATTTATGAATAAGCATGTCTAGGATAGAGTGTCAATTAGCAGAGCTTAATAGCCATTGAAATCAGTGGGACTTAACTTGGATCATGACTAATTTTTCATATTAAATTCATTATGACCTAAGATGATAATAATCACATGAGGAACCTAGGAGATCATCTAGCCCTGTTGTCACTGATTTTCTTCCTGTCACTTAGAATTTTAGTGACAAATCAAAGTTGTGACAGCAAAACCTCTGGCAGTTTTGCGTTAAAACAAAGCATGCTGGGGTCAAGCACCTTGTTTTAAAACTTATTTGTACGCTTGGAAACTTCCTGGGGCAGCAACGTTAATACTGTGTTGTTGAGTACAGCTCCTTCTGGGTTCAGGATGGCAGTTTGTTTATCCTTAATCTGCTGCTTAATTCAGAATGTACATCCAGCTAGCATCTTACTTTTCCTTAAACAGTTCAAGTAAAATAGAAAAGCACTTTTAGAGATGATCTGTGGTTGAACAACACTTACTGTGAGGGAGCTCTCCTCATTAGCTGAAATTTGCTTGCATGCAGTTTTCACCCATTGCTTCCAGTCCTGCTCTCTCAGCAACAGATATCAGGTCCATTTTCTGTAGTCTTTCAGATATTTGAAGATTACTTTTGTGTATCATGAGAATCTTCTTTTCTCTAGGCTAGAGAAGTCCAGTTCTTGCAACCACTCATCATAGGTCTTGGTTTTCAAATCCCTCACCATTCTGTTTGCCCCGTCTGGATATTATCTTTGTCAATGTCTCTTATAAAATGAGGTACCGGAATTTGACCAGTATTTCAAATACAGCATTATGTAGGATAGGCTGGAAATATTTTTCCTGTGACCTAGACACTGTTTCTATTAATGCATTGGAAGATTGTCTTAGTTTCCTCAGCGGAGGAATCGAGAGCTGTTACCCTTGGCTCACAATCAGTTTGGGACCCACTGTGGGACTCTTAGATCTTCTTCATATGTACTACTCCCAAGGCAGGTCTCTCACATCCTTTAATTTTTGTACCTTAATGCAATATTTTACATTTATCTCTGTAGCATCTGGTTTTGTTAGTTTCAGCTCACTACTCTGTTTCCCTGAAAATAAGACATCTGCTGAAAATACGACCTAGTAGAGGTTTTGCTGAATTGCTAAATATAAGGCCTCCCCTGAAAGTAAGACCTAGCAAAGTTTTTGTATATAAATATATATGCAGTATATAAAAAATATTCAATTTTTTTTGTTCAACAATAAATGTGAATTCTACTTCATGGAAAAATAAGACATCCCCTGAAAATAAGATCTAGCACATCTTTGGGAGCAAAAATTAATATAAGATACTGTCTTATTTTCGGTGAAACACGGTTTTTCATCCTGTCTAAATCCTTGTAGATTTTGATTCTTTCTTCAGTGGTGGCATAAAATTTACCTCTCTGAAAGCAGAGGTAAATGCTTTGTATTGAAACAAAATGCATTTGGTTTTAGATACCATGGAGCTGACTCTGATTAAATGAAAAATTAGGTTAACTAAGGCCAGAAACACTTGGGCAAGACAGAGCAGCTTCCACTCACTTTGGGGTGGGGCGTTTACATGACACATGCCCCTGGAACCATCAGAAGCGGGTCTAAGGCAGCCTGTTTGGGACTTGGTGGCAGCCCATTTTAAGAACAGACTGTACAGTTGCCGTGGTTGCTGGGTGATGGCGGGCAGAGTGGTCTCTGGCCACTTTTTTCCTGCCCGTCTGCTTGACTCCTAAGAGCAGTTTCCCAGATATCAAAATGCAGCTTCAGAAACTGCATTTGAAAACCAAGGCTTTATTGCGCCATAGTTTATATTGTTAAAAATAAAATGGAGAATTGTGTTAAGATATTTTCTAATTTGCTGGGGCACTGTGAAGCTAAATTGGAGTATTTTAGAAATCTTCAATCTAAAGTGTTTGATTAAACAGAAATTTAAATAGATCACACTGTACCTTGTGCAAACAGTGTGCAAAGTCTAGATAATGGTTCATAATTGTCTGTGTATATGTAGCGTGGAACTGTGCCATGTTCCCATAAATATGTACTACAGTACTTAATGTGCCATTTAACTGCCATCCACACTGCAGAAATACAACTTTGACACAACTTTAACTGCCATGGCTCAGTGCTGTAGAACTCTGGGATCTGTAGTTTTGTGAGATATTGTCCACCTCTTCAGAGAGCTTGGGTGCCACAACAAACTACACATCTCAGGATCCCATAGAATGGAGCCATGGCATGTAAAGTGTTGTCAAACTGGCTTATTTCTGTAATGTGGATGACACCTAAAATTTATTTCAGTAATTTTGGAGAATCTTTATAGAATGCCGTAAAGACTCTCTAAAAGAATCCCTATATGGCCAGAGAAGTATAGTAGTTCGAGTGTTGGACTAGTATTCTGGTTTGAACCCCTGAGTGACCTTTAACAAGTGACACTCAATTTCAGGGGAAGGTAATGGCAAACCTCTTTAGAATGAATCTTCCTAAGAAAACTATGGATAAGGTCACTATAAGTTGGAGTCAACTTGTAGGCACATAACAACAGTAAAATGTAAGGCTGTAAATTAAAATAAATTAGATTATTTAGTCTTCTAGTACTGTAGGGTTGTTTTTATATTTTTTTTAAAAAATGATTTTGAAATTTTATATTAAGCTGTTAACAAGAACACACATTGAAGGATTAATTTCTTTCACAGATGGAAAACTCTGCAAAACATTGTTTTATTCCTAATCCCTAAAATTGTTTTATTCCTAATATTTTATTCCTAAACATTTCTACCATAAAATAACATGCAGCCTTCATGTGTTTTTATACCTTCTAAAATTGTATTGGCTTAGTGAATATCCTGCGTCTGATGCACTACTTTGATAGCCTATTATTGTTTAATATGTTTGATTAGAGCCCAGGGTATGATATGATACAAAATGCATATTATCAACAAATCTGAGGTGTATATATATACCAAGAAAAATCAGCAAATCACAATTGCTCTGTTCTGAAATGCAATTTAGAGTAATCATTCTTCATTAGGATATGAAAGGGAGCAGCTGTCTTGCTTAAGTTCAGCACCTCTGGGTGGCCACTATTTGGATGAGAGACAATCTCATGGACGTGGACATGTGTTTTATTGGAGAAGGCAGGATGTAAATGTACTATTAAAATTAGTTGAATACTCCCCTTATTTTAATTCCATTGATGTCAATGGGAATACACAGGCTTAATATTTAAATTAAATGTTTGCTTTTATAATCTTTGTACATCATCATGTATATTGATGGTGCTAGATAAATAAATAATTGTAATTACAATTATGCAAGTGCCTGGATGATGAACTGTCAGCACCCAAGGACCTTGAGCAGTTTATTTCTCTACATACTAGATACATGTGTAATAAAAATTTACATTCACAGTTAACTCTAAAAACAAGTTTAAATTATTTAGTCTTTGGTAAGTACAATGGGTAGTGGAATGACTTCTGAATACAGAACTTAGCCATTTCACCTTCATTTTGATTGTTACTTGTGCCCCAACCACAGGTTTGACGATTAGTATAACCCACTGTCAGTCTCTCAGTTCCCAGGGAAAGGCTATGGCAAACCTCCTGTGAAAAAATCTTGCCACGAAAACCCATGAAACCTTAGGGGTTTCCATAAGTTTGAAATGATTTGAAGGCACATAGCACACATGGTATGTCTGTACACCTTTCTTGTCTGGTCACCTGGATGCAAATACCAAACAAGTGGCTTAAGCAATTATACTATTTTTATATGGTATTTCATTAAACAACGTGCTTTCATGATCTTACTCATCTTCATGATAAATATGTGCAAGTCACACTTTCTAAGCTTCGGGAAGGCAATGGCAGACCCCCTCTGAAGAAACTTGCCAAGAAAACTGATAGGTTCAGAGTTGCCATAAGTTGGAAACGACTTGAAGGCAAACGACATACACACAATACAGAAATTCTTATGGCCAAAGTAGACATGTTAAATGTGGCATTGCATTTGGTGTGTTTATTTTAAAACACAAAATAGCCACTACAAGACCTGCCTCAGTAGTTGGAGAAGGGATGTTTAACTCTTTCCCTTGTAAAATTCTAATTAAAAACCTAATATATTTCTCCTTCTCGTCAACACTGTTATTTGCATTGGAAAGAGAGGGCCCATTGATACCAATAGATATTTCCCTCCTTGAGGAGAAATTGATTTTGGTGGGATCAGGTTCAAGGTAGTTTGTGAGCCATAGTTGTAATCCTCATTCCTTTGTACCATCACCCCCAAAACAGGTTGGTTTTTTTAACAGCATAATCATGTTAAACATGAAACAATAATGGCTACCTTGGCCTTAAGACAGAATTTTAACTTAATTCTAAGTCTAAAGCATGAGCCTATATATCATAATGGAACCAGATCTTGTCTGATCTGGGAAGCTAAGCAGAGTCAGCTCTGGCAAGCACATGGAAGGGAGTCTGCCAGGTGCCATGTTCAAAGGAAAGGAATACACCTTCAGTAAATCTTCCTGTCAGTAAACTTTTCCAAGATAATTCTCTGTTAGTATTAACATTAAAGGGTCAACCTGAAGACCAGTAACTACTACAAAGTATAAAACAGGTTTACGGGTGTAGCTGTTGCTTCACTGAGGAATAACTTAACATTCCATTATGCCGGCAAATCTAATGTCTGGCAGAATGAAGATTTCTTGAATTGGTTGCAGGAGATGAGGAGAGACATGAATGGTACATGAGCTTTCCAAGCTAGAGCATCCCACAGTTCAGGTTGAAAAAACCTCCTCCCTCCAATCATTTCTCCCAGCAAGTTGTAGCAAGTCAAGATACAGGAAAAAAGCCCTCTTCAACAGGTCTTAAAGAATGAGCAGAATGACAGACGGAGAGGATAGTCCTTTAGGTATTTTGACCAAAAGCCATTCAGGATTTTAAAGGCAATAGCTATCCCTGGGGGAAAATATTTTCCATCCTCCCCAAAAAAGCAATTTAAGAGTCTTACAGGGTATAAAAAGCATAAAAGCAGTCATAGAAATTTGCAACATATGGAAAGCAGCAGTGAAAAGTGAAAATACAAAGAACCAAAACCAGCAGTCAGGTAAATAAAATTGAGTAACGATAGAATTATATACAATTATATGCTAGTAAAATGGAAGTCACATGCTCCTACCTGTAAGTCCAAACCAGGAGCCCAGCTGTCCACATGCTGGACCTGTTGAACTTTCTTCAAAGGATACTGTGTTGTTATTTATGCCCTTAAGTCATTTTCAACCCAAAGACAAAGCTATCACAGGGTATTCTTGGCAAGTTTGTTCACTGAGGGTTTGTCTTTGCCTTCCTTGGACACTGAAAGAGTGTGACTTGTCCAGGGTCACCTAAGAGGGCTTCTATGGCCAAGCAGGGAATTAAACTCTGTTCCTCAGAGTCATAGTCCAACTCTCAAACCATGACACCACACTGGTTGTCAAAGGATACCTTAGTTAGAATTTATTTAAAAAATCGAGTACAGTAGTCGAGTATATACGGCAATTTGTTGTATGTACGCTGAAAGCTTCTCCATCGTTTAGTAAGAACACACATTTAAAATTTAGTGTGTAAAGAGACCCTAATCCTCAGCCTCAAGAGGTGCAATTTTATTATCTTTGTAGTAACCGTATGAAACCTCTGGATGTTTCAGTGTAAAATATAGTAACTATACTACTATGTAGTCATGAGCTGCTTTCAAAGTTAGATACAGGTACAAAACACACTGTAGATATAGTCCAATTTAAGACCATTTTAACTGCCCTGGTTCAGTGCTAGGGAATTCTGGAAATGGTAGTTTTGTGAAACATTTAGCCTATTCTGTCAGAGAGCTCTGGTGCTACAATAAACTACACTTTCCAGGATTTCCTAACACTGAGGCAGGGCACTTAAAGCGGTCTCAAACTGGATTATTTTTGCAGTGTAGTTTGGACCATAGTTAACTAATAGTTGTAACAATGCTAGTGACCTAAATTCAGTTACTTAATCCGATGAGAGGAGACCCATTCATTCAGTAGGATTTGCATAAGTATTGACTGACCTTTAAGCAGTTGCATCAATGGATCTATTCTAGTTGAGAGTAGCAGTTGAATTTAGGCCTTTAGTTCAGCCCTCCAGATGTTTTTGGGCAGTAAAGAAAATGGGAATTGCCGTTCAGCAATGTTTGGAAATCCTGTTGGACTCCATCCCAATTTAAGCATATCCAGAGTTTCAGCTGAGATTTTTGAATCTTTTGTTCTCGATTTGTCATCAGGGAAACTGATTTTATTTCTTGTTGTGTGCCTTCAAATCATTCTGTTTCTGGTAACTACCCAATTTTGGGCTTTTCTTGGCAAGGTCAAACACAGTTTGCCATTTATTTCCTTGGCTGAAAGAGAGTGAACTGCCCAGGGTTTCTGTGATCAAGCAGAGATTCAAACCCTGGCTACCTGGAGTCCCAGTCCAGCACTCAAATTACTACACTACATTGCCTCTCAATCATACCAAGTCCATTCCTTTGTGGCCTATGGTGAGAAGCAGTTCGTCCCATGCATTTTTCTGTTTTAGGGGTGGTGGTTTTAAGCCTTCTAAGTGTTGCACAACTTTGTCTCCAATAAAGTAAAATTTGACAATTGTTTTGTTGCGTTTCAGATTTTTCTGTTCTGAAATGCAGTTCAGTCATTCTTTATTACTGTAAACAAGCATATACGGTAACTGTTTGAACCATAGTATTACAGATAATCCTCACCATTTGATATAGATACAGAAGTCATACCACTTTCATACAGTTTGCAGACATACGAGTACATGTGTAATATCAAAGCATATGGACATAAAACTGGTCTTCTGCAGCAATGATGCTCATAGTTTTGAATGTTTTCTTTGTGTAGGTTTTCATCCTGAGAAAGAATTGGACACATTTTGAGTTTTGTCACTGGGTGACTTTTGTTATGCCCAAACATTTAGTATTGTGAAGATATTTTCCTCAACTCTAAGAAATATTATTATTAGTATTAGTATTATTATTTAAGAAGCGTGAGGTATATAAACATGACAAATTAATAGTTAGATGAATAGATTAATAGTTTTGTTTTGAATCGAAAATTTGACTCTAACGTTAGATGTGTTGAGACTTCATTACAAAATAAGGTGTGTATGTATATGTGTACATACACCAACAAAAATCAGTAAATTACAATTTTTTTTCAAAATATGTGTGATTTGGCTAGCTTATATTTTGTTGGTCATGGATAGTAAACTAAGCCATATCACCGACTCTTCATAACTCTTGTGCAGCCTTCCAGTTACACAGACCACAAGACCTTTCAGTGTGTAATAGTGAAACTATTAGGAAGAACCTATTTGTGCAGAAGATGATAGATGCAGACAATGAAAATGGTGATAAGTAAAAAGTAGCCTTCCTAAATATTTTCTTCTACATACAAAGTAAAACTTAATTCTTGTGCCCAAAGACTTACTTAATGGAATATAATTTTGTGACTTATTATTTGAATGTTCTAATGTGAATTTGTAGTTATTTCAATTTTAATACAAGTCTGCATGAAATATACATGAAATATATTTGAATGCAACACACTTATACAGTAATAGGCTTGTCTGTGTGTTAGGTGTCTGAGCTATAGAAATTTTGTTGCATGAAGTCTTACACAACTGCTTGTGGAATAGCATCAACACTTAAACTCTTCTCTCATTTTTGTGTAGAAATAATAACCTTTTATAATTTATTTTATTCTTTGAATAAAATACATTGGAAGTAACTTGATTGAAAGATATAATGTATAAATCATTTAAATGAATTGATCGATGAAATACTTTCAGTTGCCATGGCACTTCACTTTACTGGGTGAAGGGATAATATAATGAATTATTTTATTTTCCTCTGTTTGGCTGAAACTGGATATGCTAGGTAGACTTCTTCTCTTGTCTGTTTCATCCTGAACTCAAGGATTTCCTATTTTAACATGAAACACTAGTAATGTAATCATAAGTGCTATATCTTTTGTGTTAACTCTGGACAGCTTTGGATTCTTTGGGCTTGCAGTTACATGGATAGCTTGTATCCACATGCACTAGCGCCCCCCCCCCCCCATATGGATTTTTCCTTGTATCAACTTTAGTTCATAATTTATCTAGTTGCTTTCTAGGTAAGAGCTTTGGGTCCTTGATTCCTGATTAATCCCACTCTCCAGTAAATTCCATGAAACCCGCACAACACTCATTTTGTTTGCAAAAATCCCTTAATATTTCTTTTCCCTTAATACTATCCCTCACACTTTAAGACAATTCCAATTAAGAATATGAGAGAAACCTGTCAGATCAAGATGAAAGTTCCATCTAGAATCTACAGTGGGCCCTTGTTATCTGCTGGGGTTTGGTTCCAGGATCCTCCGTGTATAACAAAATCCATGTATGCTCAAGTCCTATTAAATATAATGGCACAACAAAATAGTGTCCCATATATAAAATGGAAAATCAAGGTTTGCTGTTTGGAATTTATACTTTTGGGGAATATTTTCAAGCCATGTATGCTCAAATCCGTGGATAAAAAAATCCGTGGATAAGGAGGGCCAACTGTATTTCTCTCGGTGTCTCCACATTTTGTGTTCACAAATTATTGAGGAATCCATATTGTCCTTCAAGTCAGTGTGTCCATTCATTACTTTACATTAAATTGTATTAAACTGTATTTCCCTTTGGGTGGAGGGGGGCTGTTCATACATCCAAAAATCCTTTTTTGATTTCTTCTAGATTGCTTTGATTTTCACCAAATGATTCCTCTCAATTATGGACAGCTTGCTCCTCATCCCTAATTCCAGTGCATTTATGAGTCAGTTTAAAAAGCTGTACACAGTGTGACTTTTTGGAGGATTCCTCTTCTTATTCTCCTGTACAGAAAGAACTGCCCATTTATTTCTGTTTTTTAACCAGTTATTGATTGGAAAGGGATCGACCCACAGTTTTATGCCATATGCCTCCTAAGTTTGCTTAGAAGCCTTTAATGAGGAAAATATAATAATAATAATAATTAATTTTATTTATATAGCACTGTAAATTTACACAGTGCTGTACATACAATCTTATAATTAGATGGATCCCTGCCCTCAGGCTTACAGTCTAAAAGAGATAACACAAAAGGAAAAGGAGAAGGTGGTGGGAAAAGGATGAGGTCCAGTGGTTCTTCTCTCCCTCTGGGGCCTGGACCAAGGCAGATGGACTGGAGGGAGGGCATGGCTTCTTAATACATAGTTAAAAGGAGGCATCCTGGGGCAGACGGCACAATCCTGGGAATGCTTCCTTAAACAATATAGTCTTTAATTTAATTTTGAAACTGGTTAGAGAAGTGATGAGGTGTGCATGTGGGGGAAGAGGGTTCCAGGAGTGAGGGGCAGCAAGTGGGAAGGGATGCATCCGGGACGGGGCAGTGGAAATCGTCGGCTGGGAACGGAGAGTACAAAAAGGAATGTGAGGAGAAAGAAGTTCAGACAAGTAAGGAGAGGCCAGTCCGTGGAGAGCTTTGAAAGTCAACAACAAAAGCTTGTACTGGATTCAGAAGGGGAAGGGGAGCCAATGAAGGGAGGATAAAAGAGGAGAAATATGGCTAAACAGCGAGCAGATGTGATAATACGTGCAGCTGAGTTCTGGACAAAGATTAAAGGATGGAGGTGAGAGAGAGGAAGCCCTGTCAGAAGAAGGTTACAATAAACTAGTCGTGAAACCACTAGTGCATGGACCAGAATCTTGGCAGTGGAGGCTGAGAGGAATGGACGGATTTTAGCAATGTTGTAAAGAGAGAATCTACAAGTCTTGGCAGTGGCCTGAATCTGGGGAATAAACGACAGAAAGGAATCAAAGATGAAACTAAGACTGTCGGCTTGCTGACCCGGTTGAATAGAAGTACCCTCAACAGAAACAGAAAAGGAGTATTGAAGGGTGGGCTTAGGCGGGAAGACGAGAAGCTCTGTCTTAGACATGTTGAGAGATGGCAGCCAGACAAGAGGAGACTTGGTATTCAAGCCCCGGCAAAAGGTCAGGGATGGAAAGATACAGCTGAGTGCCATCGGCATACAGATGATAGGAGAAACCAAAAGAACTGATGAGTTTACCAAGGGACAATGTGTATAGAGAGAACAGAAGGGGACCCAGGACAGAGCCCTGAGAAACTCCAACAGATAAGGGAACAGAGGAGGAAGTCTGATCACCTGTGACCACTGCAAAAGATCTGCCTGACAAGATTTAAACCAGTTGAGAACAGAGTCGGAGAACCCGAGGCCGGAAAGTAAGTCAAGCAATAGACAGTGGTCCATGGTGTCGAAGGCCGCAGACAAATCTAGAAGAATGAGAATAGAGTAGAGGCCATTCGCCTTGGCCTGCAAGAGATCATTTGAGATCTTGGTGAGGGCCGTCTCTGTTGAGTGCCGTGGGTGGAAACCAGACTGAAAAGGGTCCAGGATGGAGTTGGCTTTGAGAAACTCAAGACAGCGAGAATAAACTAACCGTTCCAGAACCTTAGAGAGGAAATGAAGAAGAAGGATTGGACAATAGCTAGACAAAGAAGAGGGGTCGAGAGAGTGTTTCTTCAGAATTGGGGAAACGAGAGCATGTTTGAAGTCAGAAGGGAAGGAACTTGAAGAGAGACACAAAGATATAGAGGAGCGAGGGCAGAAAAGAAGGGGTTATAGAGATTAGAAGATGGGAGGGGATAGGATCAAGAGAACAAGTTGTAGGTTTAGAAGAATTTAGCAGTGTAGAAAGTGCATCCAGAGAAACAGATGGAAACACAGACAGTTTATTAGTAGAAGGTACCAGGAGGTTAGTGGTAAGGGGCAAATCAGAAGGAACAATTTTGGATCAAATAGTAGTGACTTTTGTGAGAAAGTAGTTGGCAAAGTCATTTGGGGAAAATGATGAGAAGACGGGGAGAGGAAGGTTTTAGCAGTGTATCTTCTCTCCCTCTGAGACCCAGACCAAGGCAGATGGACTAAAGGGAGGGCTCGGCTTCTTAATACATAATTGAAGCAAGACATCCTGGGGCAGACAAGGGCACACATCTGGGAATGCTTCCCTGAACAATATAGTCTTTAATTAAATTTTGAAACTGGTTAGAGAAGTGATGAGGCGTGCATGTGGGGGAAGAAGGTTCCAGAATGGAGGGTACGAGTAGGAATATAAGGAGAAAGAAGTTCAGATAAATAAGGAGAGGCCAGTCCATGGAGGGCTTTGAAAGTCAACAACAAAAGCTTGTACTGGATGCAGAAAGAGAATGGGAGCGTTTGCTGGACTGTCTTTTTCAACATGCTTGATGATAAACTCAAAAAACTCTAAAAGATTAATAAAACAGGGTTTACTTTTGCCAAAGCAATCTTCTTCAATAACACTTTTTTTCTATTTATTATAGTTTTATCATAAATAATTCTTTCCCCCACATTTACCCAAAACTGATGTTAAGGTTATTGGTCTTTTAATTTACATTGGCTTCATTTGACTTTTTGAAGTGTGCACTTCGATATTGGTAATCCCTTCATTTATAGTTGTCAATAAATTAGAATTTAGCCCCAAAAAGTCGATTGAGTTGACAGATTCAAAGGTGCTTTGATCTTTAGCTTCTCTAATACCTCCTGTCAAATCATACTTCAATTTTATTTTACTTTGCTTTTTTACCATGGTATGTTTCACATTAACATTATGATATAGTTTATTTTGTATTTTATATCACTTGTCTCTATTACCTCTTCTGGTTTGTCAATGATAGTTTATAGGAGCACTTGTTATAAACACATTCTTTACAATCATTAAAGTCAAAGATTGTATGTCAGCACCACTAAATGCATTTCTAAGGCTCTTCCTGGTTGCTTGGTGCAATATATAGGCAGCTTGACATTGTTCTTACAAACTCTAATTGTACAACTGCTGTGAAGATACTGATGAAATCTGATGAGTTTTAACTTATAGGATGCTTCTTTGTTTATGAGAAGAAATTAAGTAATTCAGCATTAATAATGGAAATAATATGAGGCTTAATACAAAGAAACACAAAGAAGAGAAATACAGTGGTCCCCCGGTTTACGAATACCCCGGCCTACGAAAACCCCGGTCTACGAAAGAGCCGGGGCCAGAAAAACGGCCCCGGTTTACGGAAAAAAACCCAGTTTACGAAAAGAAAGCGGCGGGAAATTCAAATGGTGTGGGGGCTGGTTTAAGGGGCCCCGGTTTACGAACTTTTCGGTTTAAGAAAGGGGTGCTGGAACGAATTAATTTCGTAAACCGGGGGACCACTGTACTCAAATGGAATAATTGGTTATATAGTCCAACAGTGTCCCTAGGGTTGAATTCAGAGCTTGGAAGGTAATTTTAATATCATCTACCTTTTGTCTTATTCCCTTTTGATATAATTAATATGAAATGTCTATTTCTGGATATAACACTGATTTATCAAAATAAATAAATATAAAATAAAAAGCAGTTTCATCCCATTTCAAATCTTGGCTGTTTATATGAGGTGAAATCTGGATGAATCTGTGCTCTGGGGTTCAAACCTGGAGCAAAATAAAGCTCTTTTCCTCTGCCATAACTCAGAAAGTGTGCATTATTGCACCAGTGTATAAGCAGCACGAGGTAAATGCGGGAATGTGGGAAGACCCAGGTGGCTTATGAAAGCAGCCTGGAGCATGCTGTCTGGGCCTGGTGAGATGCAGCTATCGGGGCCATTGCTTGCTATATGGTGTTTTTCTTTTGTTGAGCATACGCTTGCATAAGGGGCCTGATGTACCATCAGCACATTGCACTAGTGAGCTGGCATACAGACCATGAAGTGAAATTACGACAAACACAGCAGGTCCCTTGGCCTGTCCATTGGGGTGAAGGAGGTAAGAGGGGCATGTATGGGGGGCCTCTATGATTTGCCAGTGTGTCACAGTAGGTACACTGATGCACTGTACAGGTGGTGTATTAGTTGTGTGACGAGGCATCCAATGAGATGGCAGCTGGATGGGACAAGGGAGGTAATTGGCAGTCACAGGAGGTGTGTTGGTGCGATGGTGTGTGCTCATGGGGGAAGTGGAAAACAATAGAGTGAAACAGCTTGACATTGCATGGAGTAGACTGCCCATGGGTGTTTGGCCTGTCTTGGAAGCCTGTGATTTGGACAGTGGGGGTTCCAGCCAAATCAGAAAATTTATTTATTTATTTATTTATTTATTTATTTATTTTGATCCCACCTTTTTCCCCAAGTTGGGACCAAAGGCTGCTCATAATATGTGTGTGTGTGTGTGTGTGTGTGTGTATACACTCACACAGCCCACACACATTAAAATCATACTTTAAAATCAAAATAGTCCAAATAAAACTGTAAAAAGTTTTAAAAATTAGAACATACAAAATTTAAAACATACAATGTTAAAAGTAATCTAAATCAGGGAGCAGCCCAGTTTTTAGCAGCCCCTATGTGATACTTCTCTGCAGAAGGGTGCTGAAGCGATACACTTGTAGTTATAGAAATAATGTAAATTAAATTGCAGGTAAATTGTTAAAAGGAATGTAGGTAAATTGTTAAAGGGAATACACACTTTGTATATTTATTTATTTAATTTATATTCTGCCTTTCTCCCAGCATGGGATCTCAGGCAGTATGCAACATTTTAAAAGCAGAATATAATTAGAATATTCTTAACACAAAAGTTGAAATACAATTAAACTAAATTGCTGTTTAAAATACACATGTTTACGCAAGTTTAAAACAGCATTAAAAACAAGACAACATTAAAAATGTTTAAAACATAAAAAAACAACACTATGTGTATGTGTTTACACAGGTGCCTTCAAGTCATCTGTTGGCAAACCCATGAATTTCAAGGGATTTTCTTAGGTGAGAAATAGGTGGTTTTTGCCTCTGAAATATAGCCTACTACAGCAGGTGGTGTTCGTTGGTGGTCTCTATCCAAGTACAGGGCTGAACCCATGTAACTTCTTAGAACAAATGGGATCTAGTCCTTTTAGGATATTTAGGCCAATACCCACCATTACAAGCCTTATCTGCTGCGACAAACTACAAAGCAAAATATTCCTTAAATGAAAAGGTCTTTACCTGCCTGCAAAAAGACAGCAGGGAGGGGGCCAACTGGACAGATTTTAGAACACAAGCAACTTCATATAGAGAAATACAGTTTTTCAGGTAGTCTAGTCTA
The DNA here is from genome assembly GCA_034509955.1 of Urosaurus nigricauda. Lineage (NCBI taxonomy): Eukaryota > Metazoa > Chordata > Lepidosauria > Squamata > Phrynosomatidae > Urosaurus > Urosaurus nigricauda. Next base: position 45,782,426 of record JAOEGL010000003.1, read on the forward strand.
GACTAGAGTCTAGACTCTAAAAAGACCTAAGTCATTTAAAACCTAAATGGGTCAGCAGCCAGTGCAGTTGTTTCAAAAAAGGAGTTATATGATGACCTGCCCCAGTCAGCAGCCTGGCCACAACATTTTGGATCCATTGAAGTTTCTGAACAGTTTCCAAAGACAGCCCCACTGTAGGGTGTGTTACAGTAAATCAAATAGGATGTAATAAAGGCATCTGTCAACATAGCCATTTGACATCTCATGGAACAGGCACTGTTGGAGCACCAGTTTTAGCTGTGCAAATGCACTCCTGGTACCCACTGTAACCTGGGTATGTTGTAGTTGTAGTGTGCCTTAATGCCTAGGTTTTCCAAAAAAGTAATTAATTAAAAGTAATTATTTGTGATTGTTACTTTCATGTTCTGGCTGGATTATACACCATTGTGTGGCCTCAGATAGCCATGTGAATGTTTAGAAACAGTTCTGCTCACCCTTTTGATATAAAGCATAATGTAATGCTGTCTTTGTATTCAGAATTTAGCAAGAACTACTTCTATGACATTTCAGAACATTTGTTCATTTAGTGTCCCTTCCCAATTAATACAAGAAACAGGCTTGTGTCACACTAAACATCAGTGTGTTTTATTTGGAATACATTTTCGTGGGTTATAACCCAGTTCATTAGATATGATGCACACGGGCTGCAGTCTGTGAATGCTTGTAAATGGCTATGGGTTAGGGCAAATCTGGGGAAATGCCGGCCACATGAGCCTCCAAGACTGTTTTTATGACTTCCAGAATCCTTGGGATGGAAACCCTTTCACAGTTCCCTGAACTTCTCCTATGTGCATGCAGTGATTGCTTTGGCCTTGACAGCTGTCTGTGTGGGAGAAGGAAAAAGGATGTATACTGTATAGTACCTGGATAAGGAGCCCTGGTGACGCAGTGGTTAAATGCCTATACTGCAGCCACTCACTCAAAACCGTAAGGTTGCGAGTTCAAGACCAGCAAAAGGGCTCAAGCTCGACTCAAGCTTTCATCCTTCCAAGGTTGCTAAAATGAGTACCCAGATTGTTGGGGGCAAGTAGCTTACAGTTGTAAACTGCTTAGACACTCCTTAGGTGGTATGAAGCAGTATATAAATGAAGCTGTTTGTTTGTTTGTTTTTTAATTTGTACCAATTTTGTACCGTGAGAAGCAGGAATCCACAGCTGCCTCTGCATTCTTGTAATTTGTAATTCTTTTTTTCTAGTATGTCTGAGCTGTACTGAAACAAAAAGTGCCTTCATTTTTTGGAATTAGTTTATAAATCAATCCTTAAAATATGATATGGAAATATTTCGCATCAAAATTAATAGGATAGTAGGTCTTTTATTTGTTTGATTGCACCTGGAAGTTTCAAGACATGGAAATTGACAATTTTCTAGAATAATGGCAACAATTTGTTAGGGGTCTGGAATCGATGTACAAACCTTCAGACAGATGTGGCCAGGTGCAGCATACAGGTATCGTTAACACATTCCTGCCTTAGAAAGTACTGCATATATTGTCCATTATTCATCAAAAGGGATAAAAACAAATGGGAAAGTGTGTGTTGTTTCTAAATAACAGAAATTATTTGAAATTATTGAGATGCAGCTGGCAATATTGATTAATCATCTATTGATCATGTACCCCTATAATAATTATAAAATGGATGAATTCACTGTATTCTTAATATTTGCTTTGAATCCTTTAGAAGAATTCTTTGTAAGATTAGCATTTCTCAAGACCAAATCCTTTTTCTGAACATAAATGTCTCTTTATCCACCTTCATTTCACCTATCCATTCTCATGACTTCTGAAGAATTTTTATATTGTGTGAAATAATATTGCCCCTTGGAATTTCAGCATTAATTCTGTGGCATGCCCCTTAACACACTTGCCCTGGTGGTGTAGTGGTTAAATGCCTGTATTGCAGCCATTCATAGCCGCAAGGTTGGGAGTTCAATCCCAGGGCTCCAGGGTCGATTCAGCCTGGCATCCTTCCATAGGTTGCTAAAATGAGTACCCAGATTGTTGGGGAAATTAGCTTACACATTGTGAAGTCGAAGGCTTTCATGGCCGGCTTCCATAGTTTTTTGTGGGTTTTATATACCCACTGTCTTCCATTTCAGTATTCTTTGAAGATGCCAACCACAGCTGCTTATATATAGGATGGGGGACATCTGGCTGAATGAAACTATGTATGAAAGAGATCTAGGAGTCCAAGTAGACCATAAGTTGAACATGAGTCAACAGTGCGATGCGGCAGCTGAAAGGCCAATGCAATTTTAGGCTGCATCAATAGAAGTATTGTGTCCAGATCCAGGGAAGTAGTAGTGCCACTCTACTCTGCTTTGGTCAGGCCCCACCTGGAATACTGTGTCCAGTTCTGGGCACCACAATTCAAAAAGGATGTGGAGAAACTGGAGCATGTCCAAAGGAGAGCAACTAAGATGGTGAAGGGTCTGGAAGCCATGCCTTATGAGGAGCGCCTTAGGGAACTGGGTATGTTTAGCCTGGAGAAGAGAAGGTTAAGAGGTGATATGATAGCCCTCTTTAAGTATTTGAAGGGGTGTCATATTGAGGAGGGAGCAAGCTTGTTTTCTGCTGCTCCAGAGATTAGAATGTGGAACAGTGGATGCAAACTGCAGGAAAAGAGATTCCACCTCAACATTAGGAGGAACTTCCTGGCATTAAGGGCTGTTTGACAGTGGAACACACTCCCTCGGAGTGTAGTGGAGTCTCCTTCCTTAGAGGTCTTTACGCAAAGGCTAGATGGCCATATGTCAGGGATGCTTTGATTAGGAGTTCCTGCATGGCAGAGGATTGGACTGGATGGCCCTTGTGATCTCTTCCAATTCTATGATTCTGTGCTGGTGAAACATCAGGAAGACACTTTTCTAGAACATGGCCACACAGCCCAAAAAACCCACAAAAAAGTATAGCTTGCACATTGTATACCGTTTAGGGAGTGCTTAAGTGCACTGATAAGGGGAATAGAAAAGTACTTGCTATTGCTATAGCATGTTCTCTGGTGCTTGAATTCACTATCAGGCATAAAGTTTATAATAAAATAATTGGTATAAATAGTCCATCTTTATAATTGTTAGCTACATATTCTCTCTTAACACCGAAATGAATAGAATTAATTTTAATTCTGATGTTAGTGGTAGCACAGAAGTCATATCACTGGAATATTCCTTATCTTGATTACTTTTAAATTTCTTTTTCTTTGTCTGGAATACATAAATCAAGGTGGTGTGGGTAATTAGGTTCCATGTTGGGGAACTTTCTTGATGGATTTTATCTAACTGATTTGCTTTACTTATGATTTATGAAAGAATCTTGATCTTTACTTTTGCTGATTGTGCTCCCTGAAGGACACATTTTATCTCACTGAACTTATTTCTTGTTCTACAGTATTGTTTAATGTGATATCCTATAATCTGTCTTGCTTATGGTGTGCATGATCATAGACTACAGTCGTAGAATGCTTGTTTTCCCTGCAGTTTTGATTATTGTCATTTGACAAATTTCAAGTGGTGGAGGTGCCCATAACCCCTTAAATGTAGAGTAAGGACTCTGAAATTAATTAGATTACAAACCTAATCACATTTACTAGGGAGGAAACTTAATTGGAAACAGCAGAATTTATTTCTCAATAGAGATGCACAAGATTGCATTGTTAATCTTATAGTTTAACTATACACATAGATAGTGTGGGCAGCAGAGCCCTTATTTTCCTGAAAAAATATGAAAGTATTATGCACAGGATGAAACAAAATAAGTAGCAATGTTTGGTAAAAAAAAATCCCCTCAATATTGTATTTTTGACTGTTGCAAAAATGTCTCTTTTTAACAACCCACTGTTTCAACAATTAATTTATTCATGTAGGCCATTCAGGTGAAAGTGATTAATACTGAACCATCCTCAGCACCAACAAAACCCTCACCCCAACATCTTTGTAGAGTGAGACCTTGGGAACATTCTTTGTCTGCTAGTGATTGGGGCTAATAAAGGCAATGGATTTTATAATTGTTTTAAATACTTAATTAAAATCTACTTACTGTATACAGTGGTCTCCCGGTTTACGAATCCCCCGGGGAACGAAATCCCCGGGACCCGAAACCGCTGGGACCAAAAAACATCCCCCGGGATCCGAAGGATCCCCCGGGATGCGAATGAGAAAAACCGCGCGGCCCCTTTAAATCGGCTGCGCGGTCCGTCCCTTAATGCGGTCACCCGGGAAACGAAGATTTCCGGGTTACGAAAGGAAATCCGGAACGGATTACCTTCGTAATCCTGGGGACCACTGTATACTCATGTATAAGTCTAGAAATTTTAGTCAAAAAATTGACCCAAAAAACCTGGATCGACCTATCCACGGGTCAATGTAAGTACTGTACTTTAACTCTTGTTAAAAAAGGAACCATCCCCTGGTGAAAGGTGAGAGATCAGATTACTCTTTTCTCAGAGCACCTGAAAGAAACATCAATTCCTCTACTCTCTCATCCATCCAGCCTTTAGGATGAGGACAAACAGTTATGGCTGCCAGAATTTCTTTGGCATAGTTTTCCTTTGCATCATCCTTTGTTACATGCCACTAAGTTTTACACTTGACTTATCCACAGGTCATATCAAAATCCATAATTTTGGCCTCAAAACCTGCCCTTGACTTATACATGAGGTCGACTTATAATCGAGTGTATATGGTATACTTTAGTATTTACTTTATACTTAAAGTTCTCAAGGCACAGTACATTTAGCAAAACAGTTGGAAACAATATGAATCTATTTAAAAGTTAAATTAAAGTTTAGAAGTCTTGTTTTTAATAATCACTGCTTTACAAATCTAAAACAGCAGTATTTCAGTAATTAAGCAGCCCTCAGGACTATGTAGCAGCAGTTTTTAGCCTTGATAAATTGCAGCAGTTTAGGCCAAGCTTCTCTAACTAGATAGTCAGTGCAGAATGCAGTGGTCCCTCCACGGTCACTGGGATGAAGAGCCCTCCCCGCCCCCCGTGAATGTGCAAAACCCACAAATTAAAAAAACAGCAACACTACACTTAACCCTCTGTTTTCACAGGGGATCCCTTACAGCCCCCCCCAGTGAAAATGGAGTTTTGCATATATTCAAGCCCCATTGGCTTGAATATAGGCACACGCTTAGGCACACGCCCCATTGTTTCCCCTCCTTTTGTCCCTTGCACATAAGTGAGAGACATGGTTTCCAAAACCGCGAAAATGGAGGGAGGACTATATTCTTTTTACCTAAGAAAACACCTCTCTAGAAATCTCTAGGTCCTCCAGTGCAACTCTGTGGTGAGTATCTTCCAGAGGTTGATCACAGAATCAAACTGGAGGACATACAAATGCATAGAGAAATGTTTTCTCTAGGAACATCTTTGCCAGCACAACTCTGTAGTCAACCTCTGGCAAAGTTGTGCTGTAAGACCTAGAGATTCCTCGAGAGCACATATTAACCAAAACCGCAAATCAAATCTGTAAAAGTCAAAGCAGCAAATGTGGAGGGCCAGCCGTAGTCTCACCTAAGTCTTAGTAAAATGCGTGGGCCACTTCCTTTAGCGAATGGTTTGCAGCCTGCAATAATGACATAGGGGTGGTACAGACCACCCAAAACTGGTGGTCTTTAGCCGCCCCAGGAAGTGGTTAGACAGGGCCAAGGCTGCTGCACCGGCAGCCTCAGAGGCCCCATCCCGCCGCTTCTGAAGTCCACGGGGAAGCGGCAAACTGCTGCTTCCCCGCAGCCTGAAAGTGAGGTGCAGCAGGCGTCCTGGGCTCCTGCTGCACCCTGCTTTCCTCAGCGGTGCCAAGGGGAGAAAGGAGCTGCCACTGCGGCCCCTTTCCCCCCTGGGTCCTTGGCGCGGCCATTTAAAGGCTGCGCCAAAGACTTGGTGCAGAAAAGGAGCTCTGTTTCTTCCAGAGGTTGATCACAGAATCAAACTGGAGGACCTCCCGTGGTGCCAGTGAGTCATGGTGTGTGCAGCGTTTCTAAACGCTGCATGACCATGACAACAACATGGTGCGTCCATATGGACGCCACCATTTTAAAATGGCCGTGCCCATACGCTTTAGGGTTAGGGAGGGTGCGGACGCTGCGCCCTCCATAACCCTAAAGACAGCCTTTTAAGCCCTAATGGCGCCACTTCCTGTCCGTCTAGATCGGACAGTAGAAGACTTTCTGTGATAAATTGTCAAACAATAAAATAAGAAATCTCAGTGTTCACACATTTGCCTCCTTGAAGCAGGAGGGGATAGCTCAAATTTATTAAAAGTTTTCATAAGAAATCTGTTTTGATGTGTATAGAACATTCCAGACACCTTTTGGAGCAAAATTTTCCATGCTAGACTGGGCTTTAAAGCTACTTAATCCACAAACGTGAATATCAAATCTGGCCAAACTGTTTCAGTTGCTATTGATTTTTTTAAAAAAATACCTCAATTGTGCTTTCAAAAATCCATTGCCCTTGTGAATGGGCTATTGAAATTTACAACTGTTGACACGTGCAATGAAATTTTATTTGTGTTCAAAAATATACTTTTAGGAAAAGGTTTATTATTCATTCTTGATGTGTGTTGATTCACAGTTTGTGAGCCACCTTAGGGGGCCCTATACGAGGAAAAGAGAGGCATATAAATACAATAAATAAATAAATAAACACACATAGAGTGAAACAGTCTTAACCTACAGATGTGTGTTTTTGTAGTTTAATATGTCCTTGCTTTTATTTCTTGAGACACGTATTCTTGCTTTTGTACAATGTTGCACCACAATGGTTAACTATTCTAGGTAAAGGTAAAGGTATTCTTCTTTGACAAGGTTGTCAAGTCGTGTTTGACTCTGGGGTGCTGCTCGTATCTGTTGTTAAGCTAAAAATCCAGCATTGTCCAAAGATGACTCTGGTGGTCATGTGGCCAGCATGACTCCACAGAACACTGTTACCTTCCCAACAAAGTGATACCTATTTATCTACTTGCACTTTGCCATGTTTTTGAACTGCTAGTCAACAGAAGCTGGACAAGTGACAGGAGCTCACTCTGTCTCATGGCATTGGGCCTTGAACTGCAAACTTGCCAATCTTGCAGTCGTCATAGTTAGCCTCTTAACTCCTGGGCCACCTCAGTGGCAGTATTTGAGTTGTTACTACAGTTTATTTATAATTTCTCATGTGTTTTTGTGTCTTATGTCCAGCTGGGAAATTGAATTAATGACAAAGCCTGCCCAAGTCAGTTTGTCAATTGAGGTGAAGAATAGGCTAATCCCCCCTCTGTCCTATGTACAGAAACCAACATGTAGGGCCGGTACACACAGGCCAAAAGGCCCATGCTTCTCCTTGGCCTGGTGTCATCCTGTTTGCCAATCTGTCAGTTCCAGCTCAATCCTGGCTCAAAGAGACCTGCTGTTTGCTCTAATCCAGCATTGATGGTACCAGTATGTGTCACTTGAATTGTGGATACCTGCTGGGATGCAGGTCCTCCAGTGCAACTCTGTGGTCAACATCTGCCAGATATTGGCCATAGAATTGCGCTGGAGGAGCTACAAATGCCTATCGGAGTGGTCTCTAAAGGAATCTGTAGGTCAAGTCGAAGGCTTTCATGGCCGGCATCCATAGTTTTTTGTGGAGCTTTCGGGCTATGTGGCCATGTTTTGGAAGAGTTTCTTTCTGACGTTTCGCCAGCATCTGTGGCTGGCATCTTCAGAGAATGATAGCTTGGAAAAGGATGGAGATATATATCTCCATCTTTTTACAGGCTATCATTCTCTGAAGATGTCAGCCACAGATGCTGGCGAAACGTCAGAAAGGAACTCTTCCAGAACATGGCCACATAGCCCAAAAGCTCCACAAAAAACTATGAATCTATAGGTCCTTCATTGCAAATTTTGCTTACAGTTGACCATAGAGTTGTGCTGAAAGACCTAGATATTACTAGAGAGAACATATTAATAAAATCCATTAATAATCAAATCTGCAAAGGTCAATGCCATAAATGTGGAGGGTTGAGCATAGACTAAATTATTGCTACTATAAAGAGGTTTAAAATATACGGGGGTGGAGGCTCAAAGGGATGAGCGGTGTATGAATCTTCCAGGTATGGATCTTTCAGATTCAAAACATAGCAAAAAGTAGTCAGAATTTAGGGAACTTTTTTACACAAAAAACTCACACGATTTTCTGCTCAGAAAACTTGTTTGCTGCACAGAATATTGTGCAGATATTTTTTCCACCCAAAGTTAAATAAAAACACGAAAGTTATTTTAAAAATTATGTTGAATATATTGTTATCCCATTTCATTGGCAGTGTGGCTGGTACGGAAGGCTTTGCATCTTCTCTTTGCTTAGTTAAGTTTGAGTGGAAAATATATGGTATTCAAAGAAAAGAAAAGAAAAGAAAAGAAAAGAAAAAGGTTTGTATCCACAGATTCAGCTATCCATGGATTGATTTTTAAAAAAATTCAAAAACAAAACTTTGATTTTACCATTTTTTATAAGGGACACCATTTTACAGTGCCAATGTATATAATGGAATTTGAACATCCATGGATTTTCTTATTTCTGGGGGTTCTGGAATCGCCAATATTCAAGCCCCATTGACTTGACAATATTCAAGCCCCATTTTGTCCTCCTCCATTTGTCGCCCGTGAACAGGCGAGGGACATGGATTCCAAGTCCGTGAAAATGGAGTAGCTACTGTATTTGCAGCTAAACCATAGGTAAGGAGAATGTGCAAGAGAATAACTAAAACTTACTGAGGCTTCTAAATTTGTAAAGTGTTGCAAAAGGAATGTGGATTGGCTGGCAGTGTGCCACACCATCACATAATCCGTTCTCTTGCTTTGCTTGTAGCATAGCCCAGTTTCAAATCTATAGGATTCCCAATTCAGTCATGTCCCATTTTGAAGAAAGGCTTCTGCAATGGGAGCTGAACACTCTGAAAATCGGAAATGACTAATAACACCTGCCAGCGGTGGGGCAGAGCACTATTGACATGGTGGGGGAGGGAATCCAGGAGCAGGTGTGGTGTGCTGTTGAATCCTTGTTGTGCCTGCAAAAATTATGTTGTCATCCTGATGCACCTGTACGTCACATTTTGGCCAGCTCTGACTTAACTCACAACCCTAATTGTAGATATAAATTGTTCTGTATGGGGCAGTTGTACAGTTTTAAATTGGTAAGTATAAAGTTGAAATCCCATGCACATTTATTTAAGCATAAACCAAATTGAAGATACCGTAGTAAGATTTATTTCCAAGTAATCATACTTAATATTTTTTTCTGTCGGACATCTTAACAGCCAAATCAAATTTTACTGTGTTCAGTGGAACACCTAAGCAAGCCTTCACAGGATCACATTGGGCCAGAACACACTGCAGAAATAATCCACTTTGAGACCACTTTAACTGCTCTGGCTCAGTGCTAAGAAGGGTTTGGGAGTAGTGGTAATTTTGGGGTTACTCCTTGTCCTACTCTAGAGTAAGATATTTTTTCTTAATGTTATTCCTACTCCCACTCCTATTATAACTCCTCAATTAGTAACAAATGAAAAATGGTGTTTGAATGTACTATATAATAACAGGAATAAGGAGTATTTCTACTCCTACTCCTGTAAAAACCTTTTACTCCTTTACTCCTTACTCCTACTCCCTAGCCTTGGTGCTAATGAATCCTGGCAATTGTAGTCTCACAAAACTACAGTGCTAAAATGGTATCAGACCGGATTATTTCTGCATATTGGATGTAGTGATAGCCTTTGGCTGAAGGGCAGGGCTTATTATTATTATTATTATTATTATTATTAAGCAAATGATAGGCTAGAGATAGGATTGTTAGTTTTGTTGGGACAGTCTTTTGTTGGATCAACCCAAGGGGAGGGGGAGGCACAATGGATGAGTATGTGTATGTGGGTTTTGTGATGTCAGTATCCCATGTTCACTGAAGGGAGATCTCATTTTTAATACCTGGTATTGAAGAGCTGAAGAAGACATGGTAGTTTGGGACTGGGAATAAATTCTGGAATGCCAGGGAAGGCGACTTATATCTCCAATTGAAACAGCAGTTTAGAAAACATTTCCTTGGTTTCTATACTTTATTCTAGCCTGGAGGAACTGAAAATAAAGTACTGTAATACTCTCACTTAAAATCTCTTTTAAGTCAAAAGTATGTTTTGAAATCAACCTGCCTTGTGAGCATATGTAAGCTATATGTAAATTGATATCTGCTGATTTCCTTTGGTTAAATATTCCATGTAAGTACTTGAGAGAATAGTTATATACTTAAATTCATATTTGTGCAAGAAACTAATGAAGGAACTGCCATATTTGATGACACTAGTGGTTTATCCAGTCTGATATCCTGTCCTGAATAGCAGCAGGTATTGAATGCTCCAGAGAAAGAAACCAGGGCAGTTAGGAAATGACTCATGCTTTGTTGTTCATTTCTAGCTTCTACCAATCAGCAGTCAGGTGATTGGGGATGCCTTGAAAGTGAGCTTACAATCTCTCTGCAGTGTGTAATAACTTACAATTATTGATATCTTCCAGGAATTGGTATAATTTTTTTTAGATCTCAATTTTGTTTTTACCCATCACATAAAATAATTCTGTTCTTTTGCCTGCTGCTTTATAAATTTCTTCAAGTGATGCATTCTTTCTGTAAGTCGACTCAAATCTTACCTATATCCGTTTTGAATTTCATTGATTTTCTTCATTCATTGCTTTACAAAGTATGATGTGGTAAAAATTACACAAAATTTGCAGGACTTCAAAGAGAATGGCTGGGGTAGAATTATACACATTTTTTTAATCTAAAAAGAGGTACTTTAGATTACATCAATGCTAACTGTCATATTTCATTAAAAGTATTCTTTGTAGTGCCTAAGAGCAACTTGCTCTACTATTGAAGTTTTCATAGGCATTGATACATTTTTCCCAATACCTGATATTGTAGAAGTCTGCAGATTGTGCCTTACAAGGGGGTATCGTAAATTAATAATTATCACCCGGAAGTTATTTATGGCATGCTGATGAAATTTTGTCAATATCAACATTGGTCCCTACGTGCACATTGCTGAGAAAATTAACTCATTGCGTCCTTTATTTTTTGTGACTGGATCTGCCAGAAGTGACTAAAGTGTAAAATCCTTGTCAGGTGCAAGACTTCTACAATATCAGGTATTTGGAGGATCAAGAAAAATGTAAAAATCTAGATAGTGACTACATAGAAATAAGTTAACAGCTACAAATCAAAACAAACTTTCTGTTAATTTTTTAAAAAGGTGATCATTTTTCAGGAGTAGGCAACTGGTAGAGAAGCCACAGTGGCCCCCCTGCAGGAACTTGGAAGAAGGAACACAAACTTCACTTCCAACCCCAATTCCTCGGGGGAGCGAAAAGATACATTGTCTTGGCAAAAAAAGGTGAGCCCCCTCCCCCACAAAAGGGGTGAGTGAAATGCTCCATAACCCCCCGGGACCTTATGAGTGCCTTTGGTATTGGAAAGACAAATCAAAATAGGAGTAAGAAGACTTGATAAGGTCAATTCTGCCACGATAAGGGCAGAAGTGTCTTTGTGGGGAAATGCTTTCAAACTAGGGATCACACTTTCCCCATCTCTATCTTATTTGAATGTGTTTCTCCTCTATTTCAGATCATTGATTCCTCTGGGAACATAATGAATCCTTTTTATGATTTCAAAAGATAGTTTCAGAGGGTTCTGTATAATAGACATCGCAGTTCCACAATACTCAGTATGTTTGTTATGTTGATCTGGTGGAAACACAACTTTATTGTGCATATTACAGCTGTGATGTTTTATGAGAGAGGTGGTCACCAAAGATGGTACATAATGAATAACAGCAATTACATTTTCAAAAAAGGCAAGGAAGTGAGTATACTTGGTATTTAAAGAATGTGAACTGACTTACTCCCAGAGGGATGTTGTCTCTTCCATTAAATATTATCAAGGCTTTCAGTGGCTTAGAAGATCTCCATCCATCAAGCAACTATATTTTAGGGATTTATGCAGTACCCTTCAATATTAGTTTATTCAGTTTGAAAACACATCAAAAGCATAAAACAGAATATCAATATACTTTTGTTAAAATCACTAGGAGCACCATAAAACAAGAACCTAATCAAGATACAATATATCAAATTAAATTTAAAAGCCTAAGAAAGTAAAAAGATTTTTGTAAGAAAATTACATAAGAGGAACATTACTCAGGAAAGCATTCTTTTCTGAGTTACAAGGGAACCTCATATATTGGTGAAAACAGGCACAATGCCATGTGGAGCTATTATTATTATTATTATTATTATTATTATTGTTATTGATTAATTTTATTAATATAGCGCTGTAAATTAACACAGTACTGTACATACAATCGTAAATTAGATGGATCCCTGCCCTCAGGCTTACAGTCTAAAAGAGACAACACAAAAGGAAGAGGGGAAGGTGGTGGGAAGGGGATGAGGTCCAGTGGTTCTTCTCTCCCTCTAGGGCCAGGACCAAGGCAGATGGACTGGCTATCCACACCATATGTTTAGCAAGGTATATCTGTAGTTTTGAAACCTGTTGGTAGTACCAACTAAATTAGTTCTATTTGATGGGATGTACAGAATTATTGAATTATCATTCAGCAATTGATTCAGTGGATTTAGCCTATTTGGGACTACTAAAAGATTGAGGTTTTATATGATTTATATTGTGAGTTCACATAGGTCAGTGGCTGTGTGGGGGGCAGCCCTGACTTGGATAGTCCATCATTTCTCAGCAGCAGCACTTTGAATTTCAAATAAGAAGAGGGGAATTGTTTCGCCAATCAGGATTATAACAAAATGAGCTAGGTAATGATTTAACGTAACTTATACATTTAAGGTATTGTATATGTTAATATTTTTGTAAGTATTCCTAATGGATATAGGCAAAGAATAGAAGGGCTACATAGAGCAGTTTACAAAAGAAAGGAAAGTCATCATTTGTACAGTGTGCCCTTGGTATCCTCGGGGGTTTGGTTCCAGGTCTGTAGTGGAGACGAAATTCATGGATGCTCAAGTCCCATACAATGACATAGTAAATTGTATGTATAAATGTCCTTATATAAAATGGCAAAAATCAAGGTTTGCTTTATGGGATTTATATATTTTAAAAATATTTTCAAGGTGTGGATGATTAAATCTGTCTATTAACAAACTGGATATGGAGAGCTGACAGTACATTCTCTACATCATTCTCATATTATCAGTGTTGTTAATAACTAGCATTCTGTCATGGGGGTGTTGTAAACACCAGCTCTCATAGAATCATAGTTCTGGAAGAGGCCTTTGGGCTAATTTATTTTTGTTGTATGGCTTCAAGTCATTTCTGACTTCTGGCAATCCTAAAACAAACCTATCATAGAGTTTTCTTGGCAAAATTTGTTTGAGGGAGCTTGCCTTTGCCTTTCTCAGAGGCTGAGAGAGTGTGATTTCCCCAAGGTCACCCAGTGGATTTCCATGATCTAGCTGGGATATTAACACTGGCCTGGAGGGCTAGGCCAATTGCTACACCATGCTGGCTCTTAGTTTAAATTATCTAGGTTAATATCCAGCTAAATCTGCCTCAATAGATGGTTGTCAAGACACTTTAAAGATCATTAGTGAGAGAGTGGTTCTCCTCAGGTAATTTGTTCCATTATCAAACTCTAATGTTCAACTGTAATCTATCCTCTTGAAATTTAAACCCATTAGATTAATCCTGCCCTCTTCAGTGTGACGTCCTTTAGGAATTTGAAGAGTGGTGTCATGTCCTTCCTCAGCCTCATTTTGTCAGGCTAAACATACTTTCCAGCCTTTTTTTTTAGAACATGTTTTCCATACTCCTTTCTATTTTCATTGCTTTTCCTTTTCCAGTTAATAGTTTATATGTTTAAATGTATATGTTTATATATGTCTTTATGTTCCAATTTATACTTCAAAATGTATGATGTATAGTAAAACATAGTATTCCAGATGCAGTTTAATTATTAGGAATAAAGTGGAAACATTACTTCTTGTGACCTGGAGTGAATGATTTGTTTAATGCTGGTTAAAATCACATTAATTTTTTTTTGTATCCACATCATATTGTGCTGTTTTTAGCCTGTAACTGCAGTACTGAAATAATTTTCTGAAATAATTTTACTGCCAAATTAAATATTCCAGTATCCTGAATATGTGTGTCTGATGTTGCATTCAGTTTTCCCCAATTTAAGGTAATGCTAGTTGTCTGTTGTGTCTTTTTTCTTCATTTCACCTCACTTCCCTTTTGTCTGCCAGTTAACAGCATTCAGGCACCCTCTCTGTCTTCAGACTGTCTGAGATTTTCTCAGTACATTCTCTTCTTTGATTCGGCAGTACATAGGCCTTCTGTGTCTGGGGTTATTAGTCCCCTTTCGCTCATCAGAATTATTAGTAGTACCTAGTTTTTGTTGTTGTTGGACCCCCCCCCCCCCTTACTTTGTGCATTTATTTACTTCATATCAGGGCTTGTGAATTTGAAGTGTTTGTTCAAGAAATGCATCCCTTGAAAAGTACAGGTCTCATCCATAAATGTACAGTCCCAGTGTTTACTCTGTTTAGGAGAAACAGTTGACATAGATATCTTCAAGCGTTATCAGAGCCAAAAGAACAGAGTATTCTGCCTTCACACTTTATTTTGAACAGATTTAGTGTCTCATTGGAAAACGTCTGCCTAGTCAAAGACCTTGAAAACAGTTGCCATCTTCTGAAGCCTTCTACCATTGTCCATTTTACTGAGGGCAAACAAGTCAAAGGCAGGCTCTCTCTCTGTCTGAACAGCTAGACTCAGTTGTCAGTATTCGTCTTCAGTCAGTATTGATGACTGACTGATTTGGTACCAAATGTCTGTGCTAGCTCAATGCCCCGAGAAGGAATCATAAATAGCGTTAATGAAGAGGAGACTCCATTCCAGAGGTGTCCAATAAGTGATTAAAGATCTTGAATCATAAACCTAAGAAGTCTAAAACTGGTATCTGTATGAAAGAACCGAGGGAAAGAAAAGTAGCTAAATAAACCTCTGTGTGTGCGCACATACATGAACACAGTAGATATGGGTAGATATTAAAGAAAATTCCTCCTGGACTGAAAACATGATGGGACAGACCTACAGGGTTTTTTTAACCCAATACATAGAGTAACCCTAAGGTTTTTGAGAATTACGTAAAGCATTTTGAGCAACCGGTGGTTCACAAATCAACATAATGTACTGGTCCCCCCCCCCCAAGAATCAATGAATTTAATAATAGGATGGTCAAAGTTTAATGTTTATTCAAGTGTAAGAAACATGAAGTGAAATTACTGCCTTAGGATGAAATGTCCTGATAAAGTTGAAACATAGCAAATATTATATAGTGAGAATTAGTCTGTTTTATTTGTTATTAATTACTATTGAGCCTACTTAGATTTATGGGGGCTTTCTAGATTGGCAGGAAAGTGCGACATGAAGTTGCCTTTTCCTTAATACTTAGCAGCTGCACTGCAAGTCCCAGGTGTGTAATAAAAAGGCATAGGGCAGCTACACTGAGGAGGTTTGGGGACGACTTATCTGAAGTCTTTTCTGTTGCTCAGCAACTACATTGGAAGCTGTCAGGATGCAAGAAACACAGGCAGAACAACTGCACGGGTGGCAATGAATGGGGCTTTTGGCCTCACTGAAAGGTTAATATTTTTTTGTTGCCGGCTGCAAACTGCGCAGTTGCACCGGCACATCATACAGGCAATTGTATTGACAGCTGCGAACTGTGCAGTTGTGCAGGTACATCACATATGAACTGTGCAGTTATGAAGATCTGTCAAATTATCATTGTGGTTTTGCTGCCCTTTTCTAAGTGCACAGTTGCATCGGTGCACCATGAATGAACCCCTTTATTTTATAATAATAATAATAATAATAATCATAATCATAATCATAATAATAATTGTTATTATTATTATTATCATCAATCGAGGCGGCTTACACATTAAAATACTATTTACATCAATAAAACAAACTGCATCCCTCTCCCCCTTAAAAAGATATTAAATCCGTTACAATTTAAGTTTATGAATAAACTTCTTTATTTTATGAATAAATTGACACTTTATGTGCAGTTGCACATAACAGTTACAGCATCCCAGAGTCCCTACTGCGCATGTCTAGGGTTCGGATGAGGGCTGGAGCTAGGGTTTGAGAGCTTTAAAAAACTACACAGTTGCACTGCAGCATTTAAACACAGCTGCGCTGTTACACTCTTTTTAAAAAGAAGCTGAGAAAAGCAGCTCCTTTTAAAAGCTGCTTTCCCCCCAATAAAATGCAAAAGAAGTGCGTTCATTCCAAACTTTCAGTGTGAGTCATCTAAAGGCTACACTTTCATGCAGGCATGAACACACCCCTTTTTGCCAGTCTAGATCAGCCCATGGTTACCTTGGGAATGTGTCATGTCATCTCATGTTGTGGCTGAAGTACAGTAGCCTCAGTTTGATCATTTTTGCTTCTAAAATTTTTGAAACAAGAGATATATGATGTACAGGTTATCCAAGACACAACTATACTGTTATAGAAGTAATAGTATATGTAATTATTTCCTGAATGAAATGATTTGGTAATTTTATAGCTCTTGGATCTGTATTCCAAATTGGCAAAAACCCCTCAATACTTTAGAAAATAATACTAATAATCCCAGAATGATGAGGCTAGGGAAGCAACAAGCTTATCCAATAATGATCTCAAAATGTACTCTAATTCATTTTACAAGTTTTCATGCAGTGATTTATTACTCTTTGCCTTCTTTGTCCTTGCATATCTTAGCCAAGAACTCTTTCCTTTGGAAAAGAATATAACTGAAAATTCTCCATTGAGGATTCCTAGCAGTTCTTTTACTTCTGTGTTAATGCAAATTCAGAGCGTTCTGATAACATTTTAACTAACACTTTAAACCTAAATCTTAATTTATGTTATTTATCTTTTATACCATAATTGAAGTAAGAAATGCAATGATTTTATAGCAGCTTTGTCATATAGCTTACATTACCACTAACAAAAGTAACTGATGTCAGCTATGTGCTAACTGAGCATCTGTTGTAGTGATTTGGGATTGCTCCCTAGCATTTTGGAGAGATGTGCCCAGTTTTACTTCCCCTTTCAACTTTCTTTTTACCATTTTTTCCACCATCACCTACTCTTTTGAAATCACTTGTGCTGAACTACTTTGTCATTTTTCTTTTCAGACAAAAATTAAATTTTTGATAGACTCTGTCATTGTTTTCAAAAATCTGAACAATACCTACATATTGCAGTGGATCCTGGGCATCCATTTGGTACAGTTAGTATTAGTCTCTTGGTGCCTCCTTTCTGGTCGGTTCCATGGTAATCTGTTCTAGAGAGCAATTTTTAGGACATTTATCAAGTTTCCTTTTCAGACAGAAATTAAATTTTTGATAGACTCTGTCATTTGTTTTCAAAAATCTGAACAACACCTACATATTGTAGTGGATCCTGGGCATCCATTTGGTACAGTTAGTATTAGTCTCTTGGTGCTTCCTTTCTGGTCAGTTCCATGGTCATCTGTTCTAGAGAGCAATTTTTAGGACATTTATCAAATTTCCTTTTTTGTCATGATCTATACATGGATTTATGCACTAACCAGTGGCATCGCAAGGTGTGTGTGAGGAATGAGGACCACACCAGTTGACACGCTGAGGGGGGGGGGGGGAGTTGACACCACTGCTCCTCGAACACCAACTTTTTAGCAGAAATGTGTTATGGCATTCATCTGCTTCCCTTTAAAAGGCTTTAAGAGATAGCAGGAGTGGGGTGAAGAGAAAGGAAAGGCCCCATAATTTTTTAAAATTATAATTTCAGATTTTATTTTATTTTATTTTTATTGGTTTTTTTTTCATTATTCTTTTTAAATTTTCTTTAAAAACATCACATTTTAACCATATCTTCACTATGTATATGTAAATACATTTAGGTTGTGTGTATGGTATTGTAATTTGAAAGTATAATTTTAATTTTTGCTGGTTGTTTATGTTACAATTATTAGCGTTACATTCAGCAGTATATGGGAATTACGATTTACAAGTAACATTAGTGCAAAAAAGCATTGCTAAGGATTCTGTATAGGGTGAAATGGGAGGAGGTCAATGGGGACCTCACTGGGGGACACCAATCCTAGGGATGCCACTGGCACTAACCAGCACTAACCTTTAGGGTATTTAGACCTACCTTATATAGTAGGGATATTTAAAGCGAGAGTGGTTTGAATATGTGGTCACTAAATGTGCCCCCCCCCCCCAATATGGTAACCCTATCATAATACCTTGGCTTTGCTTGAAAACTAGGCTGTTAACTGTGAATTTTAAAATTAATTTTAAATCTAGCCAAATGTGGAGGGGATGATTCACTGGGAAAGTATACATCAGGCCTCTGTAATAATAATAATAATTTTATTTCTTACCCGCCCCTCTGTTGAAACAATCAAGGCGGGGTACAGCAGAATTAAAATAAATCAATAGTCCCATCCCCGACCTCCCACCCCTTAAAATAGAATTAAACTGGCAAATATTAAAATCAAATTACAATCACATAAAAATAAAACAAACTTATAACACACATTAAACCCATGGTGCTGGCCACAGCATAGGGTAGCTTCAGGGTATAGGGGTCAAGGAATTGGCTGGAAGATTTTTAGGAGCCGGGAAGGTTATACAGTTTTTGGGAAGGCCTGCCGGTAGCGATGCATCTTTAAAGTTGTTTTGAAACAATCTAACATTGTGATGAGACAGCTCTTGTCTGGCAGGCCATTCCATAGCCTGGAAGCAGAAGCCGAAAAGGCCCTCTAGGACGTCTGCGCCAACCTAGTCTTCATGGGATTCATATGGGGAGAGGCAGTCCCTAAGATAAGATGGATCCAAGCCATGTAGGGCTTTAAAGGTTAAAACGAACACCTTGTACTGCACCCGGAAACTGATCGGCAGCCAGTGGAGAGCTTTAAGCACTGGTGTAATGTGCTCTTTCCTAGTTGTTCCGCTGACAAGCCTGGCTGCCATATTTTGGAATAGTTGGAGTTTCCAGGTGAGGCACAAGGGTAGCCCCCTGTAGAGCGCATTACAGAAATCCAAACGTGAGGTTACCAAAGCATTTACCACTGTTTCCAGGTCTTTCAGATCCAGGTAAGGGCGCATTTTGAAACAGACGAATTGGGTCAAAAGGATATAGAGGTCCATTTCTGATTTTAAAATGCAACAGTATTATCCTCCGTATTACCAACCACTGTACAGTATTACCAATAAATCCTCCATATCCACAGATTTTTAATCCATGAATTCACGGCTTGAAAATATTTTAAAATGCTTAAATTCTAAAAGCAAACATTGATTTTGCCATTTTATTTACAAGGGACAAACTTTTACTGTGCCATTGTATTTAGTGAGATTTGAGCACCCATGGATTTTTCAATGGAGGGGTCATGGAACCAAATCTCAGTGGATATCAGGGGCCCACTCTATTTTAGTGCTAATAGTGGTTTTGCCATATGCCTGGTTCACAAATCTGAGTGGTCTAGTATTCATATTATGCAAATTGTGCAATATTTATTCAGATAGTACAAGTTTTTTTGGACATTTAAAGATGCCTCTTCTCTGTAGCAGATCTGTAGGGTTGGTGCATGTGCATCTGAGTACTGGATTTGGATAGAGGAAACAACTGAAGTGGACTGACATTTGTGTACCATAAGGGTTATTTGGGAATGGGGTGGTAGCGGATCTGCCTCAGCCTTCCCTGGGATGTCAAAAGTGCACTGTTTTTCAGAGATGTTGTAAGCTGCAGTTTTTGAGCTGCACTTTCTCCCACCAACCTGCAATATGGAGGAAATAAAACTATATTTATTTAATTACATATACATTTTCTTAAATGGTGTCATTTTCTTAAATGATATTGAGGGTGGCTATCAATGATGCAGATGAAAATACATCACAGCAAAACAGCAGTAAAATGAAATGTAAATAAAAAAAACAGACAAATCATGTGAAGAAAACACTGGAAGTTTATATCACTTAGAAGCTCTTTTTACATCATTTTTATGCCCAGTCTTGCCTAAGGAAAAATGTCTGGGATACCGTTAAAAACAGGATTACTGAACTATATAGACTCTATATAACTCTTAAATATTTAAAATATGTATTAAACATTCTTTCCACACAATGTAAGAGCAGAATAAGAAATAGAATTAAATAAGACACCAGTTGGTGTCTCTCTAGTGATGGAAAGCACCTTGGACTAGTTAGTAGATAATGAGAAAATGTTGGTAATGCAGTTTTCCTTTCCATTTTGCAGTGTATTGAAACTTTTTGAAAGCAGTCCTAGAAGCCTCCTTCCAACTTTCTGACTTAGATTTTGAGGGGCCAGGGTATTACAGGGTTAAGAAATTATCTTAATTTCAATTATCAGAAGCCTCAGTTGAACCCAAGAACCTTCCTTTAACAGGGACACTGTTGAGATCCAATTACGTGCTGTTGTTGCTGCCATTTTTGACAAGGGGGAGTACTGTAGAGTTATGGCAAAATCTTTAATTCAATCATTCATTCCTCTGAGCAGCTCTCACATTCATATTGGTAGAACAGAGGGAACACTTCAAAAGGCATTTCTGTCACCAAACAGTTAAATTGTGACTTGTTTTTTCCTCTCTTTGTGAATATTATTGGTCCATTGCATGTCAGTTATAGCAGTGATTTCCCAACTTGGCTATAATAATAAGAGATGGGAGGATGCCTATTTCTCATATAACAGCAGCTTCAACATTTTGCTTTTTTATTTTTGGTTTTCTACTAACTGTATACTTACCACAACAGTAAAACCTGGAATCTTGGCCAGATGGTGATGTGGCCAGGATCTCGGCAAAGCCCAGCTGAGCCATATGGCAACACTATTTAATAGTTAATAAGGCAACATTTTATTTTCATGTTTTTATATAGCCTTAGAAGAGGGATGTTTAAAACAAATAGAAGAAAAAAACAATGTATCTCCTAAACTTTGAAGTTTCCCCCCACATCTCTGTATGTAACAAACAGAAAATTTCATTTAACTAACTGTGGGATAAACAGACACTGAGGGCCTAGGTGTGGCCAACAGATCCTTAGTAGCTGTCCATTTCTGCATTAGATAAGTGTAATTGTATGCTCCACTATGCCTGCCCCCAGCCTCAATAAGTGCCTAATCCCCCTGCTTTTTAAATATCCATATGGATGTGAAAGGCTATTTGTGGTCTAAAACAGGATAGTGGAGGAAGAATAGCATTTAAATGGCCAGTCTTGCCTCATGAGGGTTTTTTCAGTAGAATGTTGCTGGCGATTTTTAGGTTGAAACAGGTTTGCAGCAGGCGATAAGTGGATTCTTGGGCTTACATTTGGGGTTCTGGCATGCTGCATATACGTAGCAGCTTGCACATTTCTCTCACCTAAATAAACACATATATCAGTGAGGCTTCAGTCTTCTCTAAGGAGGAATGAATTCGTGGCACCATAAACTATGTGAACCTGGATCAGAATTTCATCTGTGTTGCAGCTATGCACATTTGATGTGACTGGTGCAGGGCATTTTCTCCTTATCTGCTAAGAAAGCTCAATTGAAACCTTCATAGAATCATAGAATCATAGAGTTGGAAGAGACCACAAGGGCCATCCAGTCCAACCCCCTGCCATGCAGGAACTCCAGTCAAAGCATCCCCGACAGATGGCCATCCAGCCTCTGCTTAAAGACCTCCAAGGACAGAGACTCCACTACACTCCGAGGGAGTGTGTTCCACCATCGAACAGCCCTTACTGTCAGGAAGTTCCTCCTAATGTTGAGGTGGAATCTCTTTTCCTGCAGCTTGCATCCATTTTTCCACGTTCTAGTCTCTGCAGCAGCAGAAAACAAGCTTTCTCCCTCCTCAATATGACATCCTTTCATGGGATTCTTGTTTACCTAAATATATAAAGTCTTGCAGTACAATAGTCTGTTTTTCTTTAACCCGCTCCAATTGGTCTACAGAGGAGCGGGCTATAAATAAATTAGTATTAGTATTAGTATGCCATTGTCTTACTGGTTTGCCATTGTCTGGGATGGCAAATTTTCAGTTGCCTGCAAATTAGTTGAAGAGAAGACATGATGCAAAAATAAGCTATTGGTGATAATAAAAGAGAATGTTCATCCGAGATCCTAAACCATGAAACTTCATCACTCATATACCTTGGTATGGATATTCCGAAGGGAACACTATAGGTATACAGATATTGAGGTTTTTCTTACAAAATTATCATAATTAGTATTTTTATAGTTAAAATTTGGAGCCTGCAGCACCCTCTCTAGACAGCAGGCATGCCTTCTGAGAAAAAATAGTACAGGGGAGGGAGGGAATATGCAATAGCAATATACCGCTTATTATTGTACTTAAGCACTCCCCAAGCAGTTCACACTGTGCAAGCTAATTGTCCCATCAAACTGGGAACTCTTTTTAGCAACTTCCGAATGATGCCAGACTGAGTTGACTGGAGTCCTTGGCTGGTATTGAACTCTCAACCTTGTGGTTTGTGAGTGAGTGGCTTCAGTACAAGGCATTTAACTACTCTGCAACTAGGGCTCCCACCAAGATTTTCTAACCCTTATGAATCATGATACTTCTGTGAGTATTAAATACTTAAACATTTATATCATGTAGACTTCAAGTATTAATTAAGCAGAGATACAAAAATCTCAGTTATAGTTTCGATGTGCTCCTTTTCATGGCCTTGTTCTGTATTGCAAGACTTCGTTCTTTCCTCTTGCCTGGAAATTCATATTTTGTTATGCACTTTCTTTAATGTACACACTTGTAACCATATTTTTAAAATGTATATATGTGTTTTTATATATTTTCTCCATTGGCTAAAGCATGTTAGTTTGCATTTTTTCAAAGATACACCTTTCTGGTTGTGCACCTTTGTTTTCATATAATTTGAACAGCAACAGAAATAACATTAAAATAAATCTGACCATCACAGTTTCCTCATTGTGATGGGAAATCTAAAGATAGGCACACATTTTCTCTTTGAGACTATTTAGTGGACAAATTCATTTTAAAAAAATGGTGAATGCAAATTTCTTTTCCATTCATAATTCCATAATTAAGGATTTTTATTATTAGAGTAAAAATGTCAAAATAATTAAGTCAAAATGAAATGTGCTGCCTTATATTTTTTTTTCTCAGCTAGGCATTTACATCTTTGGTACTACTAACAATTGATTATGTATCCACATTTCCTTTTGTTGTGAAAGTATAACAGAATTTATTATTAAATTTATATCTTTGTGCTTATAAGCTGTGCTTATACACTTTTTAAAATTTTAAGCTACTTGAGCAATCAAATCAGCTTAAAAACAAAAATACAACTTTGCCTGTTGGCAGAAAGACATAAAAGATGGTGGATCTTGCCTTGTCTCCCTTTCCAAAGAATACTACAACAAAGCTCCAATAGCAGAATTCTGGCCTGTCTCAGGAGAATATTGTTTTTACAATGTGATAATCACTGTTATGCCTTTTTAGGCTGCACTGCACATTTCCTTGGAAGAGGGGACCAGAAAACTTAGTGAAATTTAGGATATAGTTGTACTTTACATGGGGCTCTACAATACTTTCCACTCAATCCATAAAACTGTTAGGAAATTTTTGCTATACAAATCTTAAATTAGGCTAAGGTGGATCTAATTTAAGCTTTGTCTCTAAATTGGTTGTAGATCACAGCCAATTGTGGCTTGCCTAATATTTTATAAAAAAATACAGCTAGCATGCTATAGAGGTTTGAGCTTCGACCAAGATTCTATGATTCTATGATTTTAAGATTTTGGAGACCAGAATTTTAATACCCGCTCAGTCATGGAAATCTATTGGGTGACTTTGGGCAAGTCACACTCTCTCGGAATAAGGCAAAAACAAATCCTCTCTGAGCAATCTTGCCAAGGAAACCCATAAGGCATACAACAAGAACAAATATTCCTTTTTGTTAGCCTTCTTTGACCAGAAACATATAGCTGAGTAGTGCTCACAAGAAGACAGTATTTGTAAGCACTTTTCAGTTATATGCTGTATGGTGACACTTGTATCATGTTGTAAGACTTCTGTCACCTCAGATCAGAAACAACTGATCATCAGATGTTATTAGCTAGCCCCCTTTCCCATTATAAGGAAAATACCTATGAAAAAAGAACTTCTGTTTATATAAATTTCTGATCATATCAGTGTTTTGGATAATCCAGCCTGGCCTTACATACCCACCCTTCAACCGTTTTATTTCATGAATTTCTCCCTGTTCCACTGCTAAAGATTCTTTCTTAGGGCTATTAAATAACCAGACAACAAACCCTCTATTTTTAAAGAAGTTAGATAGCCAGTGACCCCATTAGAGAAGGTATTTGTATTTTTATATAATTTACCTGCAAGTATTATTTGTAATTTTACAGTCAAAAGATGTAGTTTTTGGAGCTGTACATGGCATGAAAATGAATTCTTTAGGAAAAGATGTTGGTGTCAGATCCATTTTAATAATATTTCCAACCACAACATGACATATGCTAACTGTTCTTTGTAACATCAATATACATAAGCTCAGAGGCAGAAGTGCAGTCTGTATCTCCTCCTTCATGCTGTTGATGTAAAATGCCTACATATATAATATACCTTCAGTTTTACTTGTGAAATGATGTTTGTCCTTGCTTAGCTATAGAGCTCACTAGTTGGCCTTGGGCAGGTTATTTGCATAGATGTGATGTGTATAGATGCACCTCTGAGAACCTTGGAGGAAGAAAGGTATATTGACACAATAAATAATAATTTATTACTCTTTACAAACCAACAGTATGTGCTAGTGATATTTATGTTGGAGACAGAAATAAATTTATTTCAGAGAGACATTATTATGTTGGAGACAGAAATAAATTTATTTCAGAGAGCTGAAGATTTCATAAAACGGTCATAATTGTCTATCATGAGCCCAATAATTTTTATCTCCACAACACTGTGAAACCTTGCAAAACCTGTCTCCCAGAGACAATGGTGCCTCTACCATACTACCTTCAACACTAAAACAACTATCTAGCCTCAGGAAAATGAGTGTACTGGAAACCTACATATCTGAGGCAGTAGCCCTGATCAATATAGCAAGACCATCTTCAGCAGGGCATTTCCAAGCAGTCTGTGTTTTCATGAGCAACAAAAGTTTACTGTGATATGAAAGAGCTGGTGGGTTATTATTGTTTATGTTAGCAGCAGTACTGGTATGCCAGCAATGCAGGTCTGTTCGATTGTGCAGTTAAGCATAGACTACAAGTGTCGAGTCTTGTTCCTGCTTCATTCTTCCTTTAGTCAGTTGCTTCTTGCTCCACTCCATTCTTCTCTGTGTGGCTGAGATCACTTTCCTGTATTTCATGAAAGCCCTAGTCAGAAGCTTCCACTTCTGAAAAAATTATTTCCATAGTTCTAGCAACTATTTTTTGGTATTGGGCTGGTCTCTCTCTCTCTCCCCCTCTCTCTTTCAAAATATGTCAGAATAGGGACACTGTTTCTTGTGACACTGAGTGTGATACAGGTATAACAATCAGGTCTCTAGAACTGTACACCAAAATACATCTGAAAGATGGATAGGTGGCTAACTTGTTGGTTCTATATTTATTCAGAGATCATAATACGGTTATGTCTGCAATCCACTTACTATAGAATAAATCCTAATGAACTCAGTGGAACTTACTTTTGGATAGGCATATATATATAAGATTGTCTCATATGAAAAGAAAGTGAGCTGTTGGTGGTTTTATAACAATAACATTAATCTTTTGAGCATCAGCACAGCTCTACTAAAACATACTTGTGATAGTTCAAGCTTTATATTTAGCTTTACTAATGTGGTATTCACTGCTAAGTGCACACTTTACAGTGGTAACTGTTCCTGGCTTGATAAAAGAGTAACACATTTGCTCATGTGTAGGTTTTTGCCCTTAGCTTCACAAATAGCACAGCTTACCCACAAGGTGCATTGTGGAGTAAGCTGCTTAAACAGATAAAATGGAAACTAAAGGGTTTTTTGTTCAGTTGGTAGTGGTATGTTATATGTAATCTGCCACAAGCATATGTGGGTTGTGATCACTGTAGTTAGGCTGTAGTCCTATATACATTTACTGAGAAGTAGGACCAATTGAACTTGGTGCACTTATTTCTGGGTAGACATATATGTGATTGTTCATATAACAGTTCTACTTTAATCATGCTGAAGTATTCTCTGATCAAGCTACTGTTGTCTCAGCCTCTACTCTGCTGTCAGATGAGGAGATAATATTACTGGCACACAGTATGGTTGTTGTACATCATCGTTGTCATCATCACCACCTTCATCACGGTCACTAGACACTGTCTTGGATGAAGCTGACTTTCTTGATCCATTTCAAACCGGCTTCCGAGCAGGATATGGAGTTGAGACTGCCATGGTTGCTCTGACAGATGACCTCCGCTTGAGTATCGGCGGGGGTAGTGTGACTCTGCTGGTGCTCTTGGATCTCTCAGCGGCCTTTGATACTATAGATCATGCCATCCTTTTGGACCAGTTGGGGAAGATGGGTATTGGAGGCACTGCTTTGCGGTGGTTCCGTTCCTTCTTCTCTGACAGGTCGCAAAGGGTGAGGCTCGGGGACAGCTGGTCCTCTAAAATCGAGCTAAATTGTGGCATCCCTCAGGGTGCCATCCTGTCCCCGATGCTATTTAATATTTATATGAAGCCGCTGGGTGAGATCATACGGAGGCATGGAGGTCAGTGTCACCAGTACAGTGATGACACTCAGATATACTTCTCCATGACCAGATCATCTGCTCAGACCTCAGATGGCGTCTCTCCTTTCAGTGACTGTCTCGCAGCGGTAATGGATTGGATGAGGGAAAATAGATTGAGGCTTAAACCTGACAAAACAGAGGTACTGACGGTCACCGGCCCGAAACCAGGTCTGGGAATAAATCTTTCAGTCCTTGATGGAGTCACACTGTCCTCACAGGACTCTGTTCGCAGTCTGGGGGTACTTCTAGACTCATCGCTTCACATGACATGTCAGGTGAATGTGGTGGTCAGAAGTGCCTGTTACCAGCTCCGGCTGATCCGCCAGCTGCGCCCTTTCCTGGAGATGAAGGACCTGGAGGCTGTGGTACATGCACTGGTCATCTCATGTCTGGATTACTGTAACACACTCTACATGGGGCTACCTTTGTGCTTAACCCGGAAACTTCAACTGGTCCAAAACATGGCAGCCAGGTTAGTCACTGGAACATCAAGGAGAGAGCATATAACACCAGTGCTTAAATCCCTCCACTGGCTGCCGATCAGTTTCCAGGCACAGTACAAGGTGCTGAGTTTGACTTTTAAAGCCCTACATGGCTTGGGTCTAACTTATCTTAGAGACCACCTGCTCCCATATGAGCCCCCGCGTACACTTCGGTCCTCCGGGAGGAATCTACTTCAGCCTATAAAAACTAAGTTATCTCAGACCTCCCAGAGGGCCTTTTCTGCTATTGCTCCCAGGCTGTGGAACAACCTGCCAGATGAGATGCGTCTTATTACAACCTTGGAAAGCTTCAAAAAAGCGATCAAGACACATCTCTTCCGGCTGGCCTTCCCAGACAGTAACTAATTTCCCATCGACTGATGACCCCCCCCCCCAATCCAGCCGCCTACAGGGGACTTTGAATGGATGTATTTTAAATCTTGATTCTTTTAATTATGATTAGTTTAATATTGTTTTAAGGGGGGGGAGGTGGGTATCTTTGGAGGATTTTAACTGTATATGTTTTTAACATGTTGTACCCCGCCACTCATACTACATATCAGATGTTCAATCTATGTTCAATCTATGTTGATAAATGTTATAGAATCTGTATAAATATAGTTATTTATACAGATTCTATACTTGAAATATGTTAATTAAGTATTGTTATTGTTACATATATGTCAATGGCACTATACAGAGTAATACTAATGATGTTTAAGAAAACTGTTTCTATAGCTTGAAGCATAGTAGAGAGAAAATAAAAGCATGGGGATAGTCATGTTACTAAAAGAAAGAAATGTAAAATTTTGTGATTTGGACATAAAATTAACTTGACATTCTTGCTGAGGTGGAGTTATTGAGTGTACAAAGCAATCCTGAGGAAGATCACCCACTGTTACAAAAGCCCTATGGGCTTATCACAGACAGTGTGAAAGATAAAGGGACAGCTTTAAAAGGCCCAAAATAATGGGGAGAGTCTCTGTTTAACTTGTATGCCAATGTAGCTGAGGAACTACTAGATTCAGAGGCCTCTTGAAATGGATTTAGTTTAGGGTCTTCCATCAGCAGGAATGATGTATCCATGCAGGAATGATCTATCCATGCTGAGTTTTTAACAAATCTCACTACTACTGATGGAGGGACACCATACCTCCAGTACATAGATTGTGTTATAGTTACTGTGATTTTAGAACATTGATAAGTGAGTTTAAAGTGTATTAAGAAGTCAAGACCTCCCTCCAGTCCATCTGCCTTTGTCCAGGCCCCAGAGGGAGAGAAGAACCATCCCCCTTCCCAGCACCTTTCCCTTCTCCTTTTGTGTTGTCTCTTTTAGACTGTAAGCCTGAGGGCAGGGAAAACGTCTAAATATAAGATTCTACGTACAGCCCTGTGTAAATTTACAGTGCTATATAAATAAAGGTTAATAATAATTAATAATAAGTGGTAAAATGTTTTGATTTAATATCTCTTTAAAATCAAGATAATCAGTGACAGTTGCAATATTCTGTGATTTTACATTGTGAAAAGCGGTCTTTAAAAAGTTTCTAGCAAAGTGAATAATTGTTAGCTACTTAATTTTATCAAATATAAATTGGATAAAAACGCATAAGAGTATGGGCACAACTCAAACAGTGTTAAATATCAAGTAATGCTGGTTTCAGTAAGAGAACTTAAAAATACTAAAATTCTCCTATCAAATATGCCTGGATTTTAAAAGCCTTTAACAAAGGTGGTATCATTTTCTAGCAGAAGTGTATTGCTATTCAGTGCTGTTCAGAATTTCAGAGTCGGGAAATTCAATGTATGCATAATGGGGGAGATGGGATTTGCGTTCTTCCCTGATCACCTAACTATTTTTAAAAGATTCTTTAAAATCCCGTTATGAAATTATTAGCTTAAACTTTATTCTTTACCAAGGACAGATATTAACAGTAAGAACTTTCCAGGGTAGTGAACTGTAATGTTTGGAAGAAGGAGACTGAAAGTGAGAGGATGCTTCAGTAGAAGAGAGGATAATGATTGTGATCCCAAACCCATATGCCTGTAAGTATTTCATGTTTATTTCATTAAAAGATGTTCATAAGCAGTTCTTCTTAGAACTGGAGAAATATTTTGTATGTAAACGATTCCCATTGTTACAAGTTAATAATTCGGAAAGCAAGGCTCTCACAAAAGGTCACTTGTAAAAGAATAGTAGGGATGAAAATCCTTGCTTGTCTCATTACTGCATATGATAACAAGAAACCAGAACATTTTGCCCCAAACTGAATGTATTCCTTCTGTTCCTCCCACAAGGCCTGCCAGCACCTAGGCTTTCTGGGTCTCCCTCTTAAAGTGGCAGTACAGACTGTTTATTTCTGATGAGACAGATTGAGTATGTCCTACAATGAACAGGCCCTGGTGTGTTTAGTAGGCCCTTCCTGTGGTTAAGCATATTGGGGAATTGAATCTTTGGTTGTATGTTATATGTCACATTGTTGTCAGTATGTAGGTAATATGTTGATAGTGTCAGCTGTAAAAGAAAAGGGAGAAGAATAAAAATCTGTGAAATTTTAAAAACCAACAAATTCTTTGCAGCATAACTTTTATAGACCATATCTCATTTTAAAACGCAAAGGACTCTGTGTTGTTTTTGTTGCAAGTAACTAAAGCAGCTACCACCTTGGGAGTTTGGAAGCAGTTCACTACTGATGATATCACTGAAATATTAAATTAAATGTTCTTCTCCCACCTTCTTATCCAGTGTTCACTAATTGTTAATTACTCCAGCTGTTGCCTACCTTTCTTTAACCTCCTTTAGAGCTTACAATGCAGTTTTGTATCACTGTGTTTTTAATATATATATGTAATTTAGGCAGCATACCTTCTTAGTAGTATACCTATTGAATGTAGTGGGACCTTCAATGCAGAACTGCAATTTTAGTGCTTAAAAATGTATGCACTGCATAGTTTTGAAAACTAATAGTAATATTCTTGTGTCTGTTATTTATTCATTCAAAAATACTGATCCTGCTTTTTGAGATTTTTTGTCCTTCTCAAGGTGGTGTAATATAATGTTTTAAAATATATAAATTCTTGTACAGTATGCCCATGCCAACCGCATGCTTGCCATTTGTTGTTTGACCTTCTGTGGATGGCAGGCCCCGGCTTTTTCTTTTTCTTTTTTTTTTCTTTTTCTTTCTTTCTTTCTTTTGAGTGCACACCCATGCAGTGGGACTTAAGGTCCCACAATTTTTGCTATCTATGGGAGAGGGTTTGGGGATAGCAAGGAACAGCTGCCAGTATATAATATCAGTTTCAGTTTAACCATTAGTATAGACATATTTACTTTAACATTCACCACTATTTAGAGTTAAGAACTGCTCATTAATAATTCAAATGCAGCCTGGGGTATAGCCACACTGCAGAATTAAAGTGGTTTGACACCTTCTTTAAAAGCCATGATTCTATCCTACAGAATCCTGTGATTTGTAGTTTAGTGAGGCACCAGAGATTTCTGACGGATTAGGCTGAATACCTCACCAAACTATAAGTACCAGGATTCTGTAGGACAGAGTCATGACAGTTAAAGTGGTGTCAAACTACTTTAATCCTTGACACCCTGGAATGTAAAAGTCTTTAAGCTTTTGTATAAAGCGCTAACGGCAATGAGAACCAGAGTGGTGTAGTGCTGGACTATGACTCTGGAGACAGGGGTTTGAATCCTGGCTCGGCCATGTAAACCTACTAGGTGATCCTGGGCAAGTCACACACACTCAGCCTTAGAGGATGGCAATGACAAACCTTGTTTGGTCAAAACGTTCCAAAAAAATCACATGACAGGTTTGCCTTGGGGCTGCAAGTCGGAAACTATTTGAATGCACACAGCAACAATAGCACAACCAGTGAGAAAGCTATACATGAATCTGTGGAGAGGGGATTCCAAGGCTGTGGAGTCACCCGCCACATTTAATAATTTAATATAGGAGCTAGGAAAGTGCTTTTCGATCTGTTAATGAAATTATTTTAGAATTGATAATCCTGATTTTTCTTGATCTACATTATGTATCAACAAGTTCAGGTTATCTATATGTCATATGTAATAAACACTATTTCAAAAGAATGAGGAAAAATTAAAGAGTACTGATGGCTGCTAAACATGTGGAGAGGGCTGGAGACCATCTGTGGATGGCTGATGCTCTATCTCTAGAAAGTAGTATCTAAAACCAATGATCATGTGATTGATCCAAATTCCAAAGAGGTGCAAGCACTAAGTTGCATCATACGCTTGCATCATCACAGTTTTATAAATTGCCATATTTTCCTTACTCACTGCTTGTGTATATTTTAAAGGGAAAAATGGGAATATATGCACACACACACACAATGTAAATATATGATGCTATCTATATGTATGCTTCTGTATTTGATATTGAATTAGGATTCTAAGAAAACAAGGTTTTGAATCCTTCCTAAACTATGGAAACACACTGAGTGACCTTGTCCAAGTCGCATTCTCTCAGAGAAGGGCAATGGCACTGCTCCGCCCATACAAATCTTGCCAGACAAACCTTGGGTCAATTTTCCTTAGGGTCCTCATAAGACACAAACAACAATTGGCACTTTAAAAATGTTTTCATAATTCTTATTGGATTTTACAAAATATAAATACAAAAAAGAATGTGAGGAGATAGAAAAAGACACAAGTTAAAAATGTGGAAGGAGAGAAATATATAGAATAGGACTAGGGGATAGGAATATTCTAGGCATATTCTTTAAATAAGATAACTCTATGTCCAAAAATATTTTGAGTTGGAATTTATTTGTGGCTAAAGCAGAAAGATAATGTGATCACTCAGTGATGAATGGTGACTGTCTGTGAATATCTGGAAGGCAATTCCATAATCATGAAAAGTCAACATGGGTTTCAGAGAAAAAAGTCATGCCAGACAAATCTCTCTCTCTCTCTCTCTCTCTCTCCTCTCTCCTCTCTCTCTCTCTCTCTCTCTCTCTTTTGATAAAATTACCAGCTTGGTAGATGAAGGGAATGCTGTGGATATAATATATCTTAATTTCAGTAAGGCCTTTGACAAGGTTCCCCATGACATTCTTGCAAACAAGCTGATAAAACGTGGGCTAGACAAAGTAACTGTTACATGGATTTGTAATTGGCTGACTGGCTGAAGCCAATGCTCAACAATGGCTCCTTTTCATCCTGGACAGAAGTGACCAGTGGGGTCTCACAGGGTTCTGTCCTGGGCCCAGTGCTATTCAACATCTTTATCAATGACTCGGATGACAGAATTGGGGACATACTTAGCAAATTTGCAGATGACACCAAATTAGGAGGAGTAGCTAATACCCCAGAGGATAGGATCAAAATTCGAAATGACCTGAATAGACTAGAAAGCTGGGCCAAAGATAACAAAATGAAATTGAACACGGAGAAATGTAAGGTACTGCACTTATGGCAGAAAAATGAAATGCTGGCTGAATGAAACTACATGTGAAAGGGATCTAGAGTCCAAGTAGACCATAAGTTGAACATGAGTCAACAGTGCAACGCGGCAGCTAAAAAGGCCAATGCAATTTTAGGCTGCATCAATAAAAGCATAGTGTCTAGATCAAGGGAAGTAATAGTGCCAATCTATTCTGCTTTGGTCAGGCCCCACCTGGAATATTGTGTCCAGTTCTGAGCACCACAATTCAAAAAGGATGTGGAGAAACTGGAGCGTGTCCAAAGGAGGGCGACTAAAATGGTGAAGGGTCTGGAATCGGTGCCCTATGAGGAACACCTTAGAGAGCTGGGGATGTTTAGCCTGGAGAAGAGAAGGTTAAGAGGTGATAGCCCTGTTTAATATTTGAAGGGATATCATATTGAGGAAGCAGCAAGCTTGTTTTCTGCTGCCCCAGAGACTAGAACATGGAACAATGGATGCAAAGTGCAGGAAAAGAGATTCCAACTCAATATTAGGAGGCACTTCCTGACAGTAAAAGCTGTTCTGCACACTTCCTCGGTCTCTCCTTGGAGGTCTTTTAACAGAGCCTGGATGGCCATCTATTAGGGGTGCTTTGATTGAGAATTCCTGCATGGCATGGGGGTTGGACTGGATGGCTCTTGTGGTCTCTTCCAACTCTATGATTATATTCTATGATTCTGTTTGTCTTTCTAGCCTTCAACATGAGTCTTTCAGATATAACAAGAGCACACGGGATCCAACCATATTGACTGTCAGTTAAATTCCAAGTTCTGTAAACATAGTTAAGAGTACATCTACATGAATAAATATCAAAGCCTATATGAAGTTTGTATTAGAAAAATCTTTGATATTTATACATGTAGATGTACTCTTAACTATGTTTACAGAACTTGGAATTTAACTGACAGTCAATGTGGTTGAATCCTGTATGTTCTTGTTATATCATTACTATATCTTCTTATATATTTTAGGCTTATGCTGTATTTGAAGGTATAGAGAACAATAAAGCTTGAAAAATTTTCCAATGGAAAATTAGTTCTCTTGTCTTGCAAGTTAGTCTAGCACTAATCAGCAAAATCTTTCCTTCTACTTTTAAGTGAATTGATTCTTAGCATTAGAATGGTTGCCTAGATAATTCATTCAAAGCAAGGTTTTTGATGCATGATTCAGTGAAATTCTTATATAAATGCAATACTAAAATGTCTAGCCAAGATGTGTTCTTGTGGTTTAGGGGCAGAAAACATTTTTGAGGATATACTGTAACATTAAAAATGGAATGCAACATTTGAGCCTATTTGTTCAGAGGTAAATCACCACTACACGACCATCCAGGGAGATTCAAGTAGTTCAAAGCAAAAAACAGTCCTACAGCTTGGGAGTGGTCTAACTACACTGAAAGTACCAGATCCTATCTGATCTCCAAAACTAAGCCCATCAGTTCTGGCTAGTATTTCGAAGGGGGACTGGCAGGGAATATCAAGTGTTTTATGCTTTATTCATCGGATGACAATGGCAGATCACCTCTACACATTCCTTACCTAAGAAAACCCTATGAAATCCATGAGTTTACCATAAGTCAAAAGGCAGCTTGAAGGGACATGTTTCAGTTTGCTTTCTCAATTAAGAGTAGATTGAGTTACTTTTTAAAATCTATGTTTCAGCTTCTCAGTTCAGAACTCCCAATCTTTTCCCCTGTGTAAAATACACAGAGAGGAACAACTCACACCCCCTATTATATGCAGATTTACCGAGAAGCAAAACACAATTCATGGTAGTGCTCTTTTTCTTTTTTATTATCTCAGCTTGCTCCAACAATTCCTTCAGACTTCCCCAGTCAACCATCACTGGTCTGATCTTCACTGCTAACAACACAAGGCACCTGCAAAGTATTCTTTCTGTTCTCACTGTTGCTTGTTCTGGTCTTCTGCAATATTTCATTCTACAATATGAAATCCATGAAAAACAAAAAGATCAAACCCATGTAAACCCACACCCATAGACCTGTCTGCTGCAGCTTTGGCAAAACAGCAAACAGAGTAAACCAAATGTTTGATAAGTGAGTTCCAGTGTTTGGTAGTAGTTTGTTGTTCACTAAGCCTAGGCAGATTCTTGCACAAAAGAAATAAAGCAATAAAGAAATAAATAAAGAAATAAAGAGTCCCTGCACTTCACAATAAAGACAATAAAATATTTCTTCCTACCAAGGAAAAGGTGGTAGTAGAACTCTTGCAAGCATCAGTGGTAAACTGAAACTGCAGTAGCCTATTCAGCCATCAGCACACTACTTCATTGGCCTGGAACCAAAGCTGCTGTTGCTGCCCTTATGAAATAGTGATTCCATAAGAATCTATTGCCTGAGCCTATCAGTA
The DNA here is from genome assembly GCA_034509955.1 of Urosaurus nigricauda. Taxonomy (NCBI): domain Eukaryota; kingdom Metazoa; phylum Chordata; class Lepidosauria; order Squamata; family Phrynosomatidae; genus Urosaurus; species Urosaurus nigricauda. The sequence goes on from JAOEGL010000003.1 coordinate 45,817,614, forward strand.
TTTTCCCCCATACCTCCACCATTTGCTTCTCTCTCCTTTTTGTGGTACTGGGTATTCCACTTTATGAGAATGTATACCTACTACTTCCAGCACAACAGGTATAGCATAGGCACTCAGATCTGGTGACCCACACATAGGTGTTGTAATCACGGCTTCTGTGACTTCACAGAAATGGGTCTCATCCTGGGCAAAGCCATGATTGGAACATTGCAGAGCTGTGTGATTTTTGTGGGAATCCTGCATCCATACCCATAAAAGGCCTACCAAGCTACCTTTCCTTTTGTTTTTGTTGTGTTTTTTATCTGCTGTTTGTGCAGCATAAAAAAGAGAACATTCTGCATACTTAAGGTCTCAGAGCTGAATGATTCTAATATTTGCTGTACAGTCAGCCCACCCAGCCATCATCTGTCATTGGGTGGACCCACCCCATTCTCCTGAATGGCAGTGCGTGCACATAGTCACACCAGCTCAGCCGTGCACACAGCATGCCACCTTTAAAACCAATGGGATTTGAGGTCCTGTGGTTTTTGGTATCCACTGGGAGGTCCTGAACGGAACCCCTGTGGATACAAACAACTATATATAGCTCTGTAGATAGTATTTAACTTTCAGTCTTGTTTTTTCAGTTATAGATTTTCATCAGTCTTTGAATACTGTGGAATTTGATTTCTGTTGATGGCTTCATACTGAAGGAGTATGTATGGTATCTACACCATTATTCAAACTTTGTAGCTCCTTGGGAATAAAACTTTGCCTCACATAGGCATTCCAACTGCTTGTTCTGTCTGGGAGAGGAACATAAAGTATGACTCTGGCCCAAAACAGATGGGCAGGAAAGTGTTACTTCCATCTGCTTTTGGGCTGGGTGTGCACATGATGGACAAGTTGAATGGAGAGTGTGCATGAGTCTGGGAAAAGTCAGTGGTTTATTCAGGGCTGCAGTAGCGGCTGGCTTCAGGACCGCAGCACTCAGTCGCCATAGTCCCATGCTGATCAGAGTCCGACCGGTGTTGGAGCAGCCAGAGGCCACTCCAAGCTGCTGATCTGAATGACCCCTCTGTGTGATTATGTAGGTTTCACTAAGCAAGGCCTTAAATAGTCAGTTAAAATGAAGTGGCCATTTTGGGAGAGATCATGAATTCTATAGACTTAGAATTCTATAGACTTCTATAGACTTAGAAACAAGGAACCATTCCTTGAATAGTACCCTTAGAATTAATAAAAGATAATCATCTACACCATCTTCTAATGATACAGCATTGGTACCACTGGCAGATTCAGCCTTGGTCCTGATGGCTTACTCCATTTGAGGGGCAACATCTCATTCCATCTTATCAACTGGACCTGTACCACTGGCTATGACTTCTTTGGTTTCAACAGCATCTCTGTGGTCAGAGACCTGATAACATTCTCCATTCTTCTTCAGGGCATTTAACACCACCACCACTCCAGGTGAATACATTGAGATGTTGAATAAACATTCTTCTAAGAAGAATAATCTACTTACTGTATATACTCGACTATAAGTCGACCTTATGTATAAGCCTAGGGCAAGTTTTGGGGCCAAAATTATGGATTTTGCTATGACCCGTGGATAAATCGAGAGTAAAGTTTAGGGCATATAGGAAAGAATCTAAAGGATGAAGCAAAGCAAAACAATGTCAAATAACTTCCAAAAGTCCATCAGACATAACTCTTTGTTCTTATTCTTAAGACTGGATAGATGAGGCAGATTATACTCTTGCTTTTCATCAGGGGGGATGGTTTCTTCTTTTAAATAAGAGTTAAGATGCAGTACTTACATTGACCCATGGATAAGTCGACTCATGTTTTTTGGGTCAATTTTTTGACCTAAATATCTAGACTTATACATGAGTATATACAGTAAGTACTTTGCCTTCAGGTTCCTACATTGTTTCTGGCTAGTACAACTAAATCCCTAGCACTAGTCTCAAACTTGGTACCAACTGAATTTCTATCATGCTTCAAGATTGGTCTTAATAGGTGAATTCTCCAATTAGACTTAATCAAATTTATATTGCTTCTTTTGTTTACTGTTGCTACATATCCTGGACAGCAATAAGCTAACAAATTTTTTATATAGGATATTTCCCCTTGGCACCAAATTGCTTCTGCTCAGTAGTGAGGGTCTGAATATTCCCCACATCTATACAGTTGTCATAGAAACATTTCAGGGGATTTTTCAACTTTCTTCATGTACTCTGACACTTGCATCAATAACAATACCAAAAGGAGGCTTTACCCTTTATAGTTAAGGGCCACATTTTTGGTGACAGACTAAGAACTGGTGGAAAATACCATAGACATGCTCAGGGATAAATACTGAGGATGTGCAGCTAGATTCATACTTAAATTACTTAGCTTTGGAATGTTCTGATTGTGGTTTTGCAAAAGTGCATGACTCATTTGTTTGAGTTGACAAATGACAACTCTAAGGACCACACTAACATGTAAGCAGACCTGTTCATACCACTATGCTATGCCAGACACTGCAATATTGAAAACAGGGAAAGACTTGATCTTGCCCTATCAGTTGATCTAGTCTATACATCCCACATTTAGCCCATTTCTTTCATAAATTTTTTTGCACAATGTTCAAATTAGGTTTAACCCATACAGTTAAACAGGGATGAATGTAGCAATCCAGTTGTAGTTGAGAAAACATGCCAAACCAGCTTGGCTGAAGAAATTTCAAGGAATATCATCCCTTTCTTCTCAAAATTTATGTAACTCAAGGGATTCCTGACAAAAAATGGTACTAGATTGATTTCATTCAAAAACTGCTCATGGAGGGATGCTGTATTGGCACTGATCAGGGGTCCCCGAAACCTTTCCCACTCTAGGTTTCCCAGATCTTATAGGACTACCTCAAAAACATGCAGAAATAATAAATACAAGAAAGTAATACAAGTGCAAAATCGCCATTCTTATATACACGAACACGTTTAAAATGAATATACTCTACAAAGAATCTGTAGGACAGCAATATGGACTGTTGGGTTTTTTTTCTTTTAATGAAAATAATGGATCTGCACAAACCTTGAAAGTGAATTTTACATGATGTTAGACTACCACATGTGTGCCTAGTAAATTTAATTTGGATGTTTAAGTAAAACTGAGTTAAATGTATTTCATTTCACCTCTACAAAGGAGCCCTGGTGGCGTAGTGGTTAAATGCCTGTACTGCAGCCACTCACTCAAAACCATAAGGTTGCGAGTTCAAGACCAGCAAAAGGGCTCAAGCTCAACTCAGGCTTGCATCCTTCCAAGGTTGCTAAAATGAGTACCCAGATTGTTGGGGGCAAGTAGCTTACAGTTGTAAACCGATTAGACACTGCTTAGGCAGTATGAAGTTGTATATAAATGAAGATGTTTGTTTGTTTAGAATGTTTTGAAAATGGGAAAAGTTAAACTCATAGCCTGAACTAACATCTGCCCTCAACAGGGTTGCATACTTTGCTGCTAAATTTTGGATTAGATTGCAGAAGCACTCTCCTCTGCCCCACCTCATCCCACCACCTCTCCATTCATCCCCAATGGTACACAGAAGGTTGACAGTCTTGCTGAATAGAGTCAAATATAATGAAGGGTGGGACCTTGCAAAAAATCCGCTGTTCCCACCACCTGACAGATGAAGACATTTGGAACAGACTAATAGAACTTATTCAACATTGCAACTAAAATGAATGCTGTTTGCCTGGGAACAGAATTGTGGAATAATTCCTTGAAGTGGATATAAAAACTTTGGCCAAAATCTTGATAATGCTTTCCCCCTGTGCAGTGCAGCACTTAGGGCTTAGTCACAGCTATGTCTCCAAGTCACATGGCTAGTAATTGGCTGCAGGGATGCACCTGGGTCTCATACAGCTGCTTTTGCACAGCTGGGAGAAAAGGAGGAACCTCTGCCTGCTTGGGTCACCAGTGGCCAGAAGAATTTCTACCTTTATACCCAGTTACTTTACAGTGTCAGTTGAATATTCTTTTCAACTGAAACACAAATAGAGTACATATTGAGTCTTTATCTGAAAAACTTAGGACCAGAAGCGTTTTGGATTTTGGAAACATATGTAATGAGATATCTTGGAGATGGGACCCAAGTCTAAACATAATTTTTAAAAATAATTTTGTGTATGCAACTAGGCCGGTGTCCACTGGACCATCAGAAAGCAAAGGTGTTACTGTTTCAGCCACCCATGAAAAAAAGTTTTGGTTTTTGGAGTATTTTGGATTTCGGAATTCCAGATAAGGGAGACTGAACTTATATAAAACTGAAGTATGAATTTCAGCTGAAGTACAACGGAAGTATAAGTGTAGAAAATAAAATACATATTAAAAATTGAGGTCATTTTTAGTAATAGTGAATAATTATGATCAAATGGACTTTATGGGTGCTTATTTCTTCATCTTTTAAAGGAGTCAGATAGGGATTTACATTTCAAAGAAGGGGTAGTTGAAATAGAAAAAGACTTAATGACTTGTTTTTGAGCCATAATATCAAGTCAACAGCAGCTTTTATAGATCTCTATGTATAACCTGCTTTCACTGGTTGCAATTGTATTTTGTTCTGTTCTCTTACAAAGATAACAAATATTTTAATTTTAAAACATTAATTAAAATATTTGTTACCTTTGTAGGAGTACTAGGAAGATAACAAATATATAAGGGCAATACTAGGTAAAAATACTTTAATTCATTCGTTAAAATTAAAATATTTGTTGTCTTTGTAGTACAGTACAGAGGTTGCAACCAGCCCCCCCCCCAATTCTTTTTGGAAGTGTTCATCTTTTTAAACATACAACCTGTAATATATGGCTATAATGACACACTCCTGCTCTTCATTGAGGCACGTAAACAAGTCACATTTATTAACTTCTAACTCACAAAATGTAATGAAAATAAAATGACATCTATATTCAGTATTACCAGTACTAGATAAGTGTCACTACATTTATGTTCTGTAGACAGAACATATATAAGAAGAGTAGCTGTATTAGCTCGAAGATAAAACCACAGCATTGTGGCACCTTTGAGACTAGTGATATATTAGGATGTCAGGTGTCACAGTGTCCCTTACTTTATGAAATTTCACAAAACCACAAGGGAAAATAAATGGGTGGCAATAGTTTCATTGGCCACTAGAGGGCCCCTGGTCCCTTCTGTTCTGCAGAACTGAAGAGCATCATGCAGATTTCTGCCCACGCAGAAAGGAATTATGCTGGTTAAGCCTGATGCCATTGCTTTCCTTGGAATCTCAATTCAAGCAGGCAGTTTGGGCTGCATAACTTCCCTTTATTTGAGCATCTTGGCTGGAAGAACTAATGCATCACGGTGCTAGATGTGCCTGGTTAAAAACTTGCTTGTGTCTCTCTATTAGTTGTCCGGACAAATAAAACTCTCCAATAAATATAACATCCCAACTGATAAAATCTCAGTGTTATTGTTTACACAGATCCAATTGAAGAGCTTTTGCAGGGCTCAGCCTGGGTGATGATTGGATATGTATCGTGGATGGTAATTTTTTTGTCATGACTTATCAGTTGACACTTTAGTATATATTATAGCAGTTGAAACCCTCCCCCCCAAACACAAATATTTGTATGCACACACACATACAAACACACACTCGATTTTGCAATTCCAATCATTCTACCTGAGTACTCTTGTTAGCTTTGTTTAATTCTTCTCTTTCTTCCATTTTTCTGTTTCTTTCCAAGGCATCTCCATGGGACAAAGATTGGTCTCTCTCTCTCCCTCTGTAGTATATGCTTATTTTATACTATAAATCATGTACTTGTGGTGCTGGATATTAATTAATAATAAGACTTGCACTAACTTGATGCAAATCACAATTAAATATTTGTGCCATTGCTAAATTATTCTCTCAGAGGAGGTATGGGGAAGATATGGTACTCTAGATGAGGAGAATAGCAACTATTGTAGAATGACAGGTGTGTCATTTTTACTCTCATGGACCCAGAATAGCCTGTACTCTACCGCACATGAAAATTGTCTAAAATTCTATACAGATGCCACTTCCAGTTTGGATTGCTGCAGTATTTCAGAAGATGTGGGAGTGGGAGTTTTACTGGAGGGTGGGTATACAATGTTAAAAGAGATTTTTTCCTCCTTAATTAATTTTGCTGAGAGTAATCCCAAGACCACTGTTACCATTGATATACAGCTTTGTTCATAACTTTATTCAGTAGAATTTCCTAACCTCCTCCTCATATATTAATAGCACATCTGTAAATCAAAAACCTTAGTCGTACTGGGTGTAAATTGTAGTATTGTATACAGATTGAGTCTTCCTTATCCAAAGTGGTTGGGAGAAAAAGTGATGGGGGGATTTTTGAATATTTGCATATACATAATAAGATACCTTGGAGGTGGGACCCAAATCTAAACATGAAATTCATTTTATGTTTTGTATATACATTATATGCATACCCTGATGGTAATATTGTACACAATATTTTTAGTAATTTTGTCCATGAAACAAAGTTTATGTACAGTGAACCATTAGAAAGCAAGCTCCACGTGGACATTTTTGGATTTTGGAAAATTTTGAAATTCTCATTAAGGTATACTCAACTTGTACTAGCTTAATGGTGCTCTTTAAAGCAATTTTATCATGTACTGATTGTCAATTAGTTCTCATGATAACAGAGTGGAAAAAATAATTTTTGATACTACAATGGTAAAGAAAGCTGTGTTGCATTATTTACTTAATGGAACCATTCCTTACAGACATGCTTTTCTTGCAAAGGAAAGACGTTAGAAGTCTTTTGCTTATCAGGGGGCTGAAATGTTTGCATTAGGGTATTCTTGTTTTACTTTTGCTACTGCAAGTAAAATAATTTTTCTGTTAACATATGTAGGACAACAATTAGGTGAACTATAATTGTAATTTGTATGGTGATAACACAAGAATCTAGACTGCAGCACTTCAGTTTTCGGGTTATACTTTCTTCAGACAACTGAAAGGGTTGGATCCAGACTTAGAAATGCTAACAGCAAAGTCATTGAAATCAACAGATTTTTATTAGTTATGGCTTCCTTAAGCCCTGCTGAGTTAATGGGTTTACTGTAAACTTGACTAAATCTGAATCCACCTCTTGTTGCCTAAAAGAAATCAGAAATGGATTGACAGAGTTTTGGCTTTCTCTTTGCCTCTCCAGGTGCCACTGATTCACTTTCATTCCCTTCCTGAGGGAGATAGTCACACTGAAAAAATCCATTTGGCAGAAGGCATGTTTTTATGACCATCTTCCTTGGGAAAGAGAATGGAAATACTATGACATCATGCAGAGAGGCAAGGTGAAAGCCTGCAACCCTTCTGATCCATTTTAGCTTTCTTTCTCATGGGATAAAGCTCCTAGACTTTTATACGTGACTATATATTGGTAACAGTCTTAGTCTAACTCATCTTTGCATCAACACAGTCATATTTAGTACATGGAATACTGTCAAACTTCAATTTTGCGAATTTAACTTTTATGGATTTGGTGATTTGTGAATTTCCCATCAATAATTAAATTGGATTTGGGGTGTGGGGGAGAGAGATTTGTGATGTGCTGCAGAAAATCGCAGAAAGCCAGTATGGTGTTATGGTTTAAGCACTGGATTACAACTCTGGAGATGAGGGTTCGAATCCAGGCTTGCCCTTGAAATCTACTGGATGACCTTGGGCAAGTCACACTCTCTTAGCCTCAGAGGATGGCAATGACAAGCCCCCTCTGTAGAAACTTGCCAAGAAAACGCCATGATAGGTTCACCTTAGGGTCACCATAAATCAGGAACCACTTGAAGGCCCACGGCAGCAACAACAACAACAACAAGCAGAAAATTGCAGATTAGAAAATGCAAAGAAAGCTAAAAAAACTTTAGTAAGTCATAAATGCATAAAATAACACCAAGTATCCCTGCTTCCCTTCCACCCCTGGAGACTTGCCTGGCACACGTCACCCTGCTGTGGCTGCTTTCCTCGTCTCCAGCCACATCCAGTACTACAAGGCTCAGCATGCCATTTGATGATAGAACGAAAGTACTGCTCCAGTTGGGTTCCTTAATTCATGGAGATATGAATACAGACTGAGTTAAGGTTTGATGGACCTAGAGATATTTGCGTTCTTCCCCACATCATCATCATCATCATCATCATCATCATCATCATCATCATCCTTTATTTATATAGTGCTGTAGGTTTACACAGTGCTGTACATATAAGCTTATAATTAGACGGTTCCCTGACCTCAGGCTTACAATCTAAAAGACACGATACAAAAGGAGAAGGGAAAGGTGATGGGGAAGGGTATCAGGTCTGGTGGTTCTTCTCTCCCTCTGAGGCCTGGACCAAGGCAGATTGACTAGAGGGAGGGCTCGGCTTCATAATGCACAGTTAAAACGGGCCAAACAAAGTCACACATCTGGGAATATTTCTCTAAACAATATAGTCTTTAACTCAGTTTTGAAACTGTTTAGAGAAGAGATGAGGCGCACATGTAGAGGAAGAAGGTTCCAGGAGTGAGGGGCAGCAAGTGAGAAAGGACGAATCCGGGACAGGGCAGTGGAAATCCTTGGCTGGGACAGGAGACCTTGACTACCAGAACGGAGGGGAAGAGAAGGAGTGTGAGGAGAAAAAAGTTCAGACAAGTAAGGAGGGGCCAGTCCGTGGAGGGCTTTGAAAGTCAAAAACAAAAGCTTGTACTGGATGCGGAAGGGGAAGGGGAGCCAATGAAGGGAGGATAAAAGAGGAGAAACATGGTCAAAGCGGCGAGTGGATATGATAGTACGTGCAGCTGAGTTCTGGACAGAGATTAAAGGATGGAGGTGAGAGAGAGGAAGCCCTGTCAGGATAAGGTTACAATAATCAAGTCGTAAGACCACCAGGGCATGGACCAGAGTCTTGGCAGTGGAGGCTGAGAGGAATGGACGGATTTTAGCAATATTTTAAAGGGAGAATCTACGGGTCTTGGCGGTGGCCTGAATCTGGGGGATAAATGACAGAGAGAAATCAAAGATGAAACAAAGACTGCGGGCTTGCTGAACCGGTTGAATAGAAGTGCCGTCAACAGAAACAGAAAAGGAGTATTGAAGGGTGGGCTTAGGTGGGAAGACAAGAAGCTCTTTCTTAGACATATTGAGCTTCAAGCGCCGATGCCGCATCCACTGAGAGATGACAGCCAGACAAGATGAAACTTGCTGTTCAAGCCCCGGCGAAAGATCAGGGGTTGAGAGATACAGCTGAGTGTCATCGGCATACAGATGATAGGAGAAACCAAAAGAACTGATGAGTTTGCCTAGGGACAGTGTGTAAAGAGAGAACAGAAGGGGACCCAAGACAGAGCCCTGAGGAACTCCAACAGATAAGGGGACAGAGGAAGAGGTCTGGCCATCTGTGACCACTGCAAAAGATCTGTCTGATAAGTAAGATTTAAACCAGTTGAGAACAGAGTCAGAGAACCCGAGGTTAGAAAGTAAGTCAAGCAAGAGACAGTGATCCACTGTGTCGAAGGCTGCAGAGAGATCAAGAAGGATGAGAATAGAGTAGAGGCCATTCGCCTTGGCCTGCAAGAAGTCGTTTGAGATCTTGGTGAGGCCTGTTTCAGTAGAGTGCCGTGGGCAGAAGCCAGACTGAAAACTAAACCCTGTGAATACGGAGGGCCGACTAATTCTTAGTACCAGTTTTTATGGACAACATGTGCATCCCTCTATCAATATTAATATTACTCCTTATTGACTCTTACGTCTGAATCCTTGATTCTTTTTGAAATGTTTTAGTAGTCTTCTTTCAGGTGAATTTATAAGTTACTTATTGAGTATGTACTGGAAGGGAAGGGAGGGATGATGTTTTATTAGTAGTGTTCCTTGTAATTTTCCATCTCTTTGGAAGTATTTGAATATCGTTCTAAGCAATCTTCGGAATATTTAACAATTTGATACATGCTTTTACAGTTCCTGAAGTGATTTTGATAAGGCAGATCTTCTACCCTTAGTTGTGGCCAGCGGTGTTGCAGTCTGCTGGCTTTATGTTTGTTGCTTGACTGTGAACCAGCAAGAGAGACAGTTTAAGAAGTTCCATTGAATCGTATGAGAGTATCACTTGCAGATTTTTGTGCTTTTGAGTCAGAGGTCTCCTTTTGCAATCAAACAAAAAATGTTGAATCTAGCGAGCAGGCATTAATCTAGGAATTTCAATAGAGGGTAGCTGTCTCAGTGGTGCTTTGCATACAGTATTGTGATTGCTCCACAGTGAAGGAAGGCAAAACATCCTGCCTCTGATAAAATGTGCACATTGTGCCTGAACTTGGTGAGTTGTTAAGGCAAGGACTGCCTGTACTAAAAAGACTGAAGCTATAGGACCTATAGATACATACTTGGAAGCCAGTCTTATTGAAAACAATGGAATTGACTTCTGAATAGACATGCAGAAGATTGCACTGTAAGAGCCTTAGACTTTTTATGGTGGGTGCAGCTTCATAGGGGGAATAATACCTGTCCAAACTTTCCTGTGTGTCTGCACCATTAGCCCATTTCTAACAATTATGTGTAGACTGAATATGGAGAAATATTGTATCTGTTGCCCTGTGTCTGATCATCAAAGTTCATGGGTCCTGAGCATGCACATATTGGGCAATCAATAGCCACAATTTTATTCATTGGGAACCGAACTATGCACAGAAAGCTCTTGATTAGCTGCAAGAATAATCAATCTATAAACACACAGCTGTAGAGGGAGAGGTAAGCAAAGCACATTTCTAGTACAGCTTGGAATCAAAAGAAACTCCTTTAGGGCACAGTTAAAATTTTGCTTATAGAAATGGAACCTACTCCAAAATATATTTGCGCACCTGCTAAAGTGGTCTGACAATTTCTAAAACAATGTCAAGACACTATCCATTGTTACCTTGTCAGTGATTTACTTTGTTTTTAAAGCCTCAGGCAGCTTGCTAAGCTGCATTTTCCTTTACTGAGGAATCTCTAAATACAGCAAATCCAATCTTGGAAAAAATACTTTTTTAGACTATGTCCTCAGGTCTGGACTAGACTGGCCATACTGGCTGGGCAACTCTGAAAATTATAGTCCAACAAAGTAACTTTCTATAGTTTTGGGGCAAAGTATGCATTTTTAGTAATATGTCCAATACTGTATTTTATACACATGAGGTATTCCTTAGAATCAGTGCTCTTAAAGGGGAAAAAGGTCAGAATGCACATCACATTCCCAGGATGAATCTGAAAGCATATCATTGACAAAGGTCCAAAACATACTGCTGAAATCGTCCAGTTTGAGACTGCTTTAACTGCCCTGGCTCAGTGCTAGGGAATCCTGGGAATTGTAGTTTATCATAGCACTAGTGCTCTCTGACAAAGAAGGCTAAATGTCTCACAAAACTACCCAGAGTTCCCAAGCATTGAGTCAGGGCAGTTAAAGCAATCTCAAACTGGATTATTTCTGCAGTGTGTTTTGGACCAAGAGTGAGATGTATTACTAAAACTGGGTGGGTGGAAATGGTGGAGAGAACTGCAATCCCTGAATCAGCTCTTCCTAACCTGGTGGCCTTGAGATACTTTGAACTGCATGTCCCATCAGCTGTAGTCAGTATAGACAGTGGTCAAGATTATCTCAATATACGCAAAATGTTATGCAACAGTTCTGAAATAATTGAGCTATCATATCCTATGGGTGCAAATGAACTCAGTTGATCTTTCTTACCAAAGCCTGAAACAGGAATGATAAAACTGATATGGCAAATATGACTCTATTCATAACACAGGTTGCAAAGAAGAAAGGATTGCCCCAGAAGAAAATCATGTATCTTTTTGAGAAACATTGAGTGTCAAATGATAAATAGGACATTTTTGTATCTAAACTATTGACTGAAGTCACAGTTCTTTGGCTGATAAATCTACAGATAGCTAATAAATTGTTTTAGATGGTTGACCGCAAAGTTATTGATTTAGTTAACAGTACCAAATCATTGAACACTTGCACATGAAATGTGTAAACCTGGAACTGATTCAGATGCAACAGTCCTGAACTTGGAATGAACTGCATTCTTCCATGCACCTTCATTGTTCTTATTCATTTTCCTTTGCATGCCTGAATTCCCTGTCTACTTTATTAGGAGAGAATAAACCACAGCTTCTCTTGATCTGCACCAGAAAGCTAGTTAAGAGATATCAACAACTAGAGCAAAATAATGGCATAAATTCCGTTGCTATCACCAGCTAGAATATACCCATTGAAGCAGTTTATAGAAGAGGGATTTACGGAAGTTATATTTACAGTTTTAACCCACCGTTTGATGACTCACTCACTCAGTGCTTGCAAATTGCAGACAAGTTCTTTTAATTCAATAAGGGCTTTGCTCTTTTGTCAGTTCTTCCTACTAGGCTCACTTGGGGCCACTCAGACAAACTGTTGTATATATACTGTATATAATTGTGTACGAGTCAACCTCATCTGTAAGTCAAGGGAAGGTTTTAGGGCCAAAACCATGGATTTTGATATGACCCATGGATAAATCGAGGATAGAGGAGAAGATTTTAATATCAGATTGAGAAGGAAGGGAGGAAAATGGGGTTGTTTGGTAGTCAGAGAGATCTAGAGGAGGAAAAAGATGGGAGAGAAGCTTTTAACATCAAATTGGGATGTGGAGAGAAATGGGGTGTTTGGTGATCAGGGGAAGTCCAGATGGAGAGAGGATGGGAAGAAAAAGTGTTAACATTGGATTGGGAAGTAGAGGGAAATGAAGTGTTTGGTAGTCGGGAAGATCCGGAGAGGATGAGGAGAGAATGTTTTGACATTAGATTGAGAAGGGCATCACCACATACACACACACATACACACTCCTGCCTCAGCAGTTCTTTCAGAAATACCGGTAGCTGCCAAGGCATGGAGAGTGGGGCATCAGGGCTGCTTTTTAAAAGGACCTTTCTAAGCAGTATTAGTGCTTATTGTTGCTGTTGTTGACTGCCCTCCAGTTGATCTCAACCCATGGCAACTGTATTGACTTGTATATAAGTCGACCCTGGATTTTAGGGACAATTTTGTGGCCTTTTTTAAACTTATAGTTCAGTATATATAGTATAATGTGTTTATTTAGCTTTTGCATGTATTAAAAGTGGTATATAGTCTGTTATTTATATTTTCAGTGACCAAAGTTCATTTGCAAGCTAAATAAAACCTGAGTTCCATTTTTCAACTAATTCCACTTTCTGACTGTCCTCTGGCCCCTAACCCATCAGATAAACAGGGGCTTCCTCTATATTTTAAAAATATTTAGCTGGATAACAGTGCAGTCCAAAATATCTTTACTCAGAGTAAAGCTCAGTGGCGGTTACACTCAGTATTCTTTTTCTATATTTTTTGTAGTCTTGTTCATAATATTCAGTAAGTATATTTCTGGTTACAGTTGGAAACCAATCCCTAGGCTCTCTTTTATTGTAATGTGATATTTTTTCTTCAGTAGTTTTTCACCAGAGGACAGTTCCACCACCTACGGTACCATGATCCTATCCAGCACAAATTATATATTTTTGAAAATTTTAATGGGATCATGTACCAGTGTTGGGCCATTTTGAAACAATTTTCTTTTAAATCCTGGCATATGGTAAATCATTAAGTCTTTTTTTCTTGAATATATCTTATCTCGATTGAACTCTCTTTCTGTATCTGAGGCCCAGATGGTTATAATATCTTTGATTTAATCTTGCAACTTCTCTTCATAGGAGTATTTTATAGAATTTAGGGGCAAAGCAGACGGGGCATGAAGAAATGGCCTCTGGCAGCTACGCCCATAACTGGCCAGTGACCACGCGGCCCATTCTCGAAGTGGACTGCCACTGCAGTCCCAAATGAGCTGCTGGCAGGAGTGTTTTTTTCTACCTCTGCTTTTGCTGGCAGCTTTGGACCACCTTAGAACAGCTTTCAGCTGCTCATTGGGGCATATGCCATCTTCACCCCATGCCCCCGAAGCTGCCAGAAGCCACTCCTTTTAGTCCATCTGCTTAGGGCCATAACTATCTTTTTCCCATCCATGTTACTCAGTATGTTGTCTAGTTTCTTTTCCTCTTCCCAGAAGCCTTCCAGTTTTAGATCCATTTTGTATCTTTCTTTCAGCTGTGTGCATGGAAGCCAGTGTAATATAGGATCTAATTCTCTTAAATCTTCCAGAAGTTTCATTGCATATTTATTTGAATGTATTTTATTTAGGATATTGTCATAACTTAACCATACATGTAATGCTTACCATCTTAACCAAGGAGAGATCCATGTGAGGATTTGTTTATAAAATTTCTTACTTTTTTCCAGTAAACCAATGTTTTTGACAGTGCTTTCCTGATGTAATGGTCTTCTAATTCTTTGTGGACTTTTGCCTTCCCATACCAAATGTAAGAATGCCATCCAAACCTTAAATTTAAGTGCTGCACTCCAGGCTGTCATGAAATTCCTTTTCCTGCAAAAGAACACTTCAAAGGAAATCCATGGGTGTATGATGCAAACATTGAGTGACAAGTGCCCATCATACTCAACTGCAAAGAAGTGGTGTACCAAATCAGTGTGGAGGTTTTAAGACGAAAGATGCAGTAAGGTCTGGGAGATTTTGAAATAGTTGAGCATGTTCATTATTTTGGCACATTGGTGAATGTCAGCTAAAATTTTTGCTGAAGTGGTAGAGATAGCCATTGGGTTTTATAATTCATGAGCAGTTGGCTGTGCAGAAGCTGTCAGCCTAATGGATGCTGAAATATTTGAATGGTGACCAGAAATGAAATAGAGTGGATATCTTCAAGTTGATTTTGCAGCATTTTGCATGATGTAGCAATATTTTTTTAGAACAAATCATCACTCCTGGTAAAAATGGCTGCATTACTATAATCTGGCGCCCAAGCAACAGTCATGCAGTGGCACCACTCAGGTTCTCTAGGGCTGAAGAAATTCAAGACTCAAAGATCAGCAGGAAAGGTCATGGCCACAGTTTTGGGATAAGGAAGGTATTTTGATGACTGGTTAATGCAGAATACTACTCTTAACTTGCCATGCTGATTAATGGAAATAATCTTTGAAATAAAAACAGCAAGGGAAACTGTGGAAAGTTGTTATCTTTTCCAGAACAATACACTTGCTCATAGAGCTGGCAAGAAGAGCGATATTTTGAAGAATTTGCAGTTTGAGTGCAGAAACCATTTACCCTACTCATCAGATCTTGCTCCACCTGACTATTTTCTGTGTCCAGACCTTAGAAAAAGTTTGAATGGAAGGAAATTTTCGAATGATTCAGAGGTGATAGCAGCAGCAGAGTACTTTTTCAGTGACCTAACATCAGAATTTTTGGGGGGTGGGGGTGGGTTTAAAGAAACTTGAAAAATGATGCGCCAAGTGTGTCACACTTTGAGGTGAATATGGAGAATAGCCTGTATGTTTCATGGCTCTAGGCCATTCCCTTCTTGATTGGGCTGAGAACTTTTCAGCCCCTTCTCCTCCCAACATGCTTACTATTGTACTGCATGGATGCTAACCTTGGGCACATTTATCTAGGGGACAGTTCTATTGAAAATCAGCTAAAAGCACTTTTGAGTAAATAAAAAAGATGCTGCTGTTATTCATTTGGAAACATCCTATGTTTTTGAAAATAACACTAGAGGGCAGGCTGGAACTTAATTTAGTAATTATAGTTGCAGACTAGAACAGCGTTGGATCAATTGATATAAAATGTAAAGCATATTGATGTGTGACTAGAGTAGCTGCTAGTTTGAATTTTTATGCGCTCAGATATAAGCTTTTCCCATTTAGGTAAGTTTTTAAAAGAACAACCCTATGCAAATCACTTTAGAAGTAAATGCTACTTTGTTTGGTGAGACTCACTTCCAGATAAATCTGTATAGCATTGGATATTATAATTTGATGTTCAAAATATTCTTTTCAATCAAAACTAATAACATTTACTGTTGTTGTCTATTTTAATCCTTGAGAGAAGGTCCATACTCTAAGAATCCTGGAATAGATTAGGTGATTTTAGTCTTAATTATACCATTTTACTTCAACAATCTGTGGATGTATAATGGCACTACTACTGATCTCACTGCTGTGATCCATCATGCAGTTCATTTTACTCAATTCTAAGATGAGTGGAAATAAGAACAAATCCTGACAACTTAGGTGATGGTGATCGCAGTGTTTGTATTTTTTCCCCTATATCTAAAACCATCTGAAGGTCAGAGTGTTGTAGATGATTCCATTAGTTGAGAGGAACTCATCTGTCTGCTATTTCCGGAACTCATCTGTCTGTTGTACTGTGGAATTGATGCTGCTGTTTTAATGTCAGGCATCAACTCTTCTTAATTATAAGCAAACATAGCAGGAGGTAGCGAATGATGCCTAAGTACTGAAAACAGTATTAAGGGGCTAATTCACTTTCAGAAACAAGTTAAAGGACTTCCCCTGACTTCAGCAAGCTACCACTTTTAAGCATAATCCTGAATACACTGAGTTAGAAATAATATCCAGTGAGTTCACTAGGACTTTATTCTCCAGATAAGATTGCAGCCTTGCAGACTGTATTTTGATTACAGGATATATTTGTCATGTTGGAATTGGTATGATAACAAAAATAAATGGTTATAATCATTGTTTCAAAATGAAAACATCTGCCTGTTTTGTTGACTATATATCTATTGTTGCTGTTTTTTGAATAGTTTCCGACATATTGTGACCTTGTCACTTTTTTTGTCAAGATTTGTTCAGAGCAGGGTTTTCCATTGCCTCCTCTGAGGCTGAGATAATGTGACTGGTAAGTGTAGTGCAGTGATTTGAGCATTGGAATATGACTTTGGAGACCATGGTTTAGATCCTAGCACTGCCATGGAAACCCACTGGGTAACCTTGGGCAAGTCACATTCTCTCAGCCTCACAGGAAGACAAAGGCAAATCCCCCCTGAACAAATCTTAATAAGAAAATCACATGTTAAGGTTGGCTTAAGGGTTGCCATAAATTAGAAATGATTTGAAGACACACATCTGTCTGATTTGTAAGTTACGACTTTGAGATTTTCAAACCCAATGGTGCTTATCCAAGAGGTGGACTTCAAGCTTTACTGTTTTAAAGCCAGTTTCAAAACCTATACTTTAACTAACTAACCAACATAGTATTTCTGTTTTTTTTTTCTTTTGAAGACTACAAAAGTTATTCCTTTAAAGTCTTAGCCTGTTTGTCTCAAAACCATGCATCTTTTTTTCCCTAAGAACAGACTTATTAATAAAATATGATAATGGGAATTGATTTTCCCAACTGTGTCCTTTGACCATAAGACAGGGCCTGATTTATTGTATGTTACTTCAGAATATTAAAAGAAGCCAAACAACTGGTACATACAGTGAAAGAAACTCATTTAGCAAAATTAGACTTATGGGGGGGAAATGATGAAAAAATAGTTTATTCTGGCTTTTGACATACTGTATATACTCATGTATAAGTCTAGAAATTTAGGTCAAAAAATTGACCCAAAAAACCTGAATTGACTTATCCACGGGTCAATGTAAGTAATGTATCTTAACTCTCATTTTTTAAAAAGAGAACCATCCCCTGGTGAATGGAAAGAGTATAATTTGTCCTGGAAGCATTGACCTACTCTATCCTCTCATCCATCCAGCCTTTAAAGTGAGCACAGAGTTATATCTGCTGGAAATTTGTAAGCTCTTTGGCATTGTTCACCTTTGCTTCATCCTTTAGATCCTTTGTTACATGCCCCTAGGTTTTACCCTCGACTTATCATATCAAAATCCATAATTTTGGTCTCCAAACCTGCCATTGACCTATACCTGAGGCTGGTACACCTCCGAAATTAAGACATTTATCTAATTGGCATAAATCATAGAATCATAGAATCATAGAGTTGGAAGAGACCACAAGGGCCATCCAGAAATCTAGTGGCTGGTTCCAACTAGAGTAGATCCGTTGAGTGAAGTGGAACTGCTAAAGTATTTACTGACATTTAGCAGTTGATTAGGTGGCTCTCTTGTATGTAGTACCAGGAATTGGATTTTGACTAGTAAGTTCAATTCACAAGAATTAAATAATAAGCTTTATAGGATGCCTTTAATTTGTAGTGCCTTTTTCTTATAGAAGTGTGTGTATATTTCCTCTTGAAATAGTTGAGATAAAACAGAGACTTCACTAGAGGTACCTCAGTTAACAAGATAGATGTGTTCCTAGGCATTATTTCTTGAATAGATGTAGAAGTAACATGAAAAGAATAGGGTGAGGTTTCTGTACCACAGAAAATAAAAGTGTTGAAAAATTTTCAGCTGACATTTTATTCAAAACTAACCCTATGTATGTTTGAAATGAAACAACCAGGTCAGGTAAGCTAAAGTGCATTCAAGGATGACCTTTACTTTTCTCAGCCTCTATTTTCTTGCAATTGATTCATAGGTCTGTGGATTTTCCCTTGTTGGGGGTAGCTGGTGAAGTAGACTTACCATTTCTCCCATTCTTCTCTGTTTTCCTATGCAAATATAATCAGTAAGGGATTCTGGAGGCAGCTTCTGTTTACCTTTCCTGTTGTAGGCAGGGTCACCAAACTATAACTGGATGGGCTCGAATAAAATCCTATTCTTTCTCAACTCATACTTTGTTGCACTGTTTGATGCAGACACACTGTCACATCCTGATACCAAAAGTCTGTGTTTCTCCAGCTGTCTTTCACCATCTTCCCAGTGCAGATGCTGCTACAAAATGAGAGAGAGAGAGAGAAATACCCCTCCATCAGGGAATTTGTTAACTGAGGGGCACTTATATTAATAAAATATTTAAACCCTACATTGGTTTATTCCTCAGATGCTTTTGGTACGTCAGAGAGGAATAATATATTCTGGTTGTCATAGTAATTTTCCTTGTACAGTAAATACATTTTCTGATTGTAGCATGTTTAGTCTGTGTTGTATTGGTAAGTTTAACACATAGTACAGCCGGAGAACACCAGTAGGATCCAGGAGTCATTATTTTTTTAGTAAGTACATTTTAATCTGTCACTCCATTGTACTTGCAGTAGCATATGCAGTCCTTTTCTGCACTGACCAGGATACTAGGGGGCAGCCTGAAGTATTGTCTCACAGGTGCCCTGATCTGCCTCTGTTACCTGGCCCTCAGTTCTTGTGCAGCTATGGCTGTCTGCATGGGCATCTCACTGAACCACCTAGTGTATCTGTCACCGTTGAGTCTCTTGCTTTTGAGGTCAGAATGAGGTGCCCAGAGACAGTCACAGAATGAGCAATCCACCATTGTGGTGGATGCGCAGGGAGGACAGGTGGGGAATAGAGGGCTCCAGATCTTCCCATGAGATCTTTAGTAACAGGTAAAATGGAGACACAAAAGATTGTAGCAGTTATAGGACCATAGCATTAATTTCCCATGCAAGCAAAATTATTCTCAAAATTCGGCAGCATAGACTGCAGTCATATATTGGGAGAGAATAGCCAGATGTCCAAGCGGTGTTCAGAAGAGAACAAGGACTAGGGATCATATTTCAAAGCTACGATTGATAAGGTAGCAAGCCAAAGAATTCCAGAAGAAAATTAGCATGTGCTTTATAGACTATAGCAAAGTCTTTGATTGCATACATCATGAAAAGCTACGGAATGTTCTTAAAGAAATGAGTGTGCCACTACATCTGCTAGTCTTGATGAAGAATCTGTACTTAGAACAATAGGCTATTGTAAGAATAGGACATGGAGAAACAAAATGTTTCCAAATTGACAGAGGAGTAGGCAAG
Source organism: Urosaurus nigricauda (assembly GCA_034509955.1). Classification (NCBI taxonomy): domain Eukaryota; kingdom Metazoa; phylum Chordata; class Lepidosauria; order Squamata; family Phrynosomatidae; genus Urosaurus; species Urosaurus nigricauda. The sequence goes on from JAOEGL010000003.1 coordinate 45,837,411, forward strand.
GCTGCATCCTTTCACCCTGGCCTATCCATTCAACTTGTATGCAAAAAAGCAAGCTTGGACACAGAAGAAGTGAAAATAGGAGGAAGGAATATCAACAACCTCAGATATGCAGATGACATCATACAACTAGCAGAAAACATCACAGACTTGGAACAATCACTAAAAAAAGTCAAAGAGGAAAGTGCAAAGACAGGCCTAATGTTAAACTTAAAGAAAAGAAAAATAGTGACAACAGAGGATTTACATAAATTCAACCATATATTAAGAAATCACTTTACTCTTATGTATAGTATGCCAGCCTGCCTCCATGTATGGCCAATCTAACAGTTAATTTAGACTTATAATTGTTTTAGTAGTTTTTATATAAATTTCATTTTATTTATTTATTTAACATTTCAGTCGTTTAAACATACTTCAAAACTCTTTAAATACACTTAGTGCTCTTATAGTATATTAGTCTAGACAGGTTATTCATGCTGCTTTTCCTTTAAAAACAATCAATTAGAATTTATATTGTGAGTAAAGACACTGAAGAATTTATGGGTGTGTTTTAAAAATATTGGCACTCTTACTTTTCTCTCTCTGAGCAGCTAAGGTGGTGTTCTAGAATATTGAATCTGAAGTATTCTAGATCACAATGTGCAGGGCAGTGAGGGTTCCTGTTATGTTTACCTGACTAGATTCCCCCAGAGAGCAACAGATCAAAGCCTCTGGTTGTGGCTTCAAGAGTATTGATGGGATCTAAGAGCAGACTGTGTAAACTGTAATCTGCTGAAAAATAGAAGGTCTTTGTATTTTTTAGCATTAGGATTTTAAGAGGTATTGCTTATTTCCTTTATATGAATATTTTCTCTCCAGAAGGTATGACTACCTTTGCTGTCTTTATGAAGTGTTGTTAAAAGAACAATTAGTAGTTCATCATACAATCATAAGTTCTGTTTTTATGTTTTTTCCTGCTGAAATAGTTGTAATAGGAAATTTAATGCTGTAAATTCATGTTATATATTGTTTCCATCTGATAAATACATATAGGATTGATTAAATTCTGTGATTTATGTTGTGTCAAGACTGAGTTGAGTACAGGGGTCCAAGTTACCAAATCCATGTTGAAAACAATATCTCTCAAGAGCTTGAGGCTGCAAAGTTATACCCACTTAATCAGTAAAGCCCACTGAACTTCAGAATAAACATGCATAGGAATTGCTGTAAGAGATATGTGTGACAGAGGGAGAAATTTTGGGAAGATAATGAAGTTTTAATAATTGAAGATTTGATTTCAAATTTCTGCTCCGCCCTGAGGCCTCCCTATATAACCCACTTCTCACTAGTTTGGTAATCCTTTTCAAGAATACATAAGAATGATAAAGAATTCTGAGAGGAGCTACAGAAGTGATTCTTGTGACTGACAGGTGGATTCTGAGCAAAAACAAAATGCCATTGGTGAATCCCGTGAATGTTTAGAAATCCCTCTGAAATAAATTCAGAGAAACCATTTCTACATTACTGACCCAGAGGGATGGGAGTGTATACCCAAATCTTTTTATATCTGTACATGGAAAATGAAAGGGCTATTTTGTTATTATAATATCTCCCCTTCAAAAAAATTATGTAAGACTTCAAAAACATACATTTATTTCTGAAGTGTAAATATCTAAGTAGTTAATTAGGTTGTAAAGAACTGGAGTAACACAATAAGCAACGGTGTCTTGAAACTAACAGATGCATTGTGGTCTCTTCCAACTCTATGATTCTATGTTCTATGTTCTATGTTCAAAATAACATCTCCTACTATGTCAAATACAACTGACAAAGTGTGTGTTTGTGTGTTAACATGCAATTTTTAAAGGATCAAACAATTTCCTGAATTCTAGAAAGGATGCAGTTAATCATTTAAAACATATATTTATTAGATTGACTAACGACAAAGTACTGTAGCATGATATTTTAGCTTTCATCTTTTTCAGCTACTCTGAATCAGTGTGCTGTAGTCAAGGTGGTAATTACAGAGCCACTACTTCAACACATTTTGTTTTTACTTAAACTTGCTGCCCCTAAAACCTCATAGCAACATTAGTGTAGCAGCCTAGAAGGTGCTACTTAAAATATTAACTGCTTTTCCAGTGATTCACAGGCTGTGCACTGCTATGAAGGGAAAGGTAGAATGTGTTGGATTAACTCCAGTGTCCTTTACAATTGGTGCATGGAAATGGGCTGAACAACCCAACCAGTGGGGAGTGACAAGGAGATTACCACCTTTTCATTATACCTGTTAGCTCATACCAGCCATGAGAGAAAAAATATTTTGGGTGAGAGATCACTCAATGGACTTTTCAGCTCAGCAGATCAAAGTTGTTGTTGTTGGTTTTTTAAAATCATTTTCCTCCCCTTGGTAGAAAAGAGGAGGAATTTACCGGTACTAAGTCAGCTCCAGGACTGGCATAGCTGTTCAGTCTATATTGGGCCCAGTTGTGGCAATAGAGTGGCTTTCACTGATGGAGCACCCTGTTTTGCAGCTTTCTATCTGTTACTGCTTCCCCATGTGCCATTCTAACGCTGGCTGCATTCACACTGCAGAATTAGTCTGGTTTTATACTTTAGCGGCCATGGCTCAATGCTGTGGAATTCTGGGAAGTGTGGTTTGTTATGGCACCACAAACTACATTTCCAAGAATTGTACAGCATTGGGCCGTAGCAATGAACGTAGTGTCAAATTGGATTATTTCTGCAGTGTGGATGCAGCCACTGTCTAGTAATCAACTGGGGTGGTGACTGGATTTTGATAGGATTGTGATCTAAACATCCTTATTTCCTTCGTGGAGAATAATTTATCTTTTCTTAAGGTTTTAACATCTAGGATAACGTTTTTGTATGTTTTGGAAGGGGGGAAAGCTACTGTAAACTTTGAAATGCTAGTCCTGGATTAAATATAAATACATTTTAAATACCTTTCTTAGGATTGCTATGAGTCTGAAAACTGTATCATCAAACATTGTGGTTAGACTTTTGTTTGACTAGATTGCAGTAACAATCTCTGTAATCAACTCTCCTGTTTGTACCTTGTTCACCATTTGGCAAAACAGATATTCCTGATTTTCCTCTGCCCATTGTAGCACATAGTACTGTAAATCTCAGCTTTAACTGCTTTGCAGGTGTATTAGTTTCGTTGTTTGTTTAGTCTTGCAGATTTAATTTGATTTTTTTTGTACAAATAGGTTTAGAATTACTAAAGTGTATATATTTGCAAATATTACCTATTCCCTCCTTTGCTATTTTGAGAAAGAGATTCTGTTTCCTGGTTAAACTTTCTCTATTCATTTATGTATTTACTTCTTTTCTTCATTTCATGGAGCCTTAGAATTCAGTACTTACATTTGAAATGAAAAGATCTATACAATCAGGCACCTATTTTTGAGGTGGATACATAATGGCCATTATCTGCCAGCAGACACACACACACACTGAAAAACACTCATAATTTCACAAAAATGAAAGGAATTTATTTTATTTTATCAAATGGAACTCAGTGTAACTAACGCAAAAAGAGGAATTGTCAACAGATTGTGGAAAGCTAATAGTTGTCTTTTCTTTTCTTTTCTTTTCTTTTCTTACTATGCTATGCAGTTTTTCATAGACCTACTAGTAATTTTCCTCCCTACTAATTCAGAATCTGAATTTCACTTCAATTAAACTGAAGCATGTGGACTAAAGCCCCTTTACATTAAATAAGGTTACAGGAAGGGTGCATTTATTTATTTTTGTGTGACCAAGTTGTGACTAATTTTTCCCCCAAACAATCACCTGCCTAGCTCAGTTAGAGAAAGCTAAATAGATCTTAGATCAAGGGTGGGCAAATGCAGCCCTGGGGCCATATGGAGCTCCCCAGGTCCATTCTTTTGGCTCCCAGGGCTCCCTCACCCCCCCCCCCCCCACAAAGGTTTACCATAAAACACCCCCAAGTAACCCCTAGGGTATGCAGGTATTTTTGCTACACCCCCTGCCATTTAAAAATAGAAAAAGAAATATACCAGGAAGTGACAGCTTTATTAGGGAAATTGTGGTGGGGGGATGCAGCCCTCCAAGTTCTCCTGGGGGCTAATGCAGCCTCCTAGTTGCTCACAGTTGTGTACTCCTGCCTTGGCATGTTTTCCAAAAAAACAGCTTCCATCATTGTGCCATCCTGCAACGATATTGGTGAGTTACAGATAGAATCATTGTGTCAGTCCTGTGCAATTAATATAATACTGGTATTGCCTACAGCTGGTCTGACTGGGGTAGGTTTCCAGTGGTGATTATGCTTGTAAGATACTATGCAGGAAACTGTATTTTTACCTGGGACGGAATGCTATACTCTTAAAGTGTTACTATTCCACTTTTACTGCTCTGGCTGCCTCCTGTTGTATTCTGGGAGTTGCAGTTTATGGAGGAGCATTTAAATATTCACCCAAAGAATGCTAAGGCCACAATGAACTACAAATCCCAAATGTTGCATATGTTTTTGGTAGTTGCCACCTGCCTTGCAACATTAAGCCAGCTAAAAGTATTGGTGCCATATCCTGGGTTTTTTGCAGTATCAGGATAGTTCATAGGATGTAATAACAAACCAGTAAGAATCCTGCTATCCCAAGTAAGGTTACTTTGCACCAAGACTGGGGAGTAGTGGTGATTTTAGGGTTACACCTTGTACTAATCTGGATATTGTTACTCCTACACCTACTCCTGTAAAAACCTCTTACTGCTTTACTCCTTATTCCTTACTCCTATTCCCCAGCCCTGGGGAAAAGCCCTGGTTGCTTTGCAAGGCTGGTGTGTGTATGTGTGTGTCTTTGCCTCCCAGTCCCTCCCCCAGTGCAATACTGTATAATAAAATTATATTGCATGTACAATATAATAACAGGAATAAGGTGTAACAAATATATTTTGTTGCTCCTTACTCCTACTCCTGTAAAAACCTCTTACTCCTACTCCCCAGCCCTTCTTTGCACATGCACATAAATCTTTTGGTCATAACTTCTAGCTCACTTGGAAAATGCTGCATTTTGTTTTAACCTCTACATCTTTTTGACTTGCAGTAGCTTTCTTGATACTGCATTTATTGTCATAAACATGAATATGTGAAACAAGGTCACCTTTTTGAACAACATTTGACTTTCAGTTAGGCTGAGTAGTAGATACCTATGTAGGTGAAAGTAATGGCAGATTGTTCTGTAAGAACTGTGCATTAAGGAATAAGCTTCAGATTTTTTGTTTGCATCTGCCAACCTTACAAATAAATCAAAGAAATTACAGTGATATTTGTTACGTGATTAGTTAGGTAATTAACCTACAAAGAAACAAGTCCTATAAAACTTTCCTTCTGTATATAATTCTACCAGGAAAGTGTCTGCTTAACTATCCTTGCATATGCTACTTTAAAAGGAGATGAATTGTAAATGATCCCTACTTCAGAACCATCTCACATATTAACTGGAAATATAAGAGCTTGGACCCTACAATCTCATGGGTGGAATTCCAACATTGGATGCTCATTCTGGTAGAATATTGAACATCTTTTTCCCTGAAGCTCCAGTGCCTCCATAAAATCTGCTCTGGAGGGAGTTAGGTTTTCCTCCAGAACAGGATGGGAATAGCACTGGACCTAGCATAGAGCAAGTGGGATCAGCAAAAACAGTCGCCTTCCCCCTGCTCTTCTTCTACCCTGGGAAGCATTATACACAGCCCAGGGAAGCACTAAACATATACACTGATCCCACTGGTATGTCATGACAAAGCAGTGTTCTCTAGAATCCTGGCTTGTCAATCACAAGCAGTGTGTGTGGGCACATGGTCTCTGATCCCTTCTGTTTGTGGTGAGAGTGGCGAAACAAATCACTAACCTATCTTGAAGTTTGTGCCCAGCAGGTGTTGTTAGTCTGATTAGTTTCACTTCCACCAAGCCACAGCTCCGTTAGATTCAATGTCATGAAAAACAGTGGTGGCAGGAACCAGTACACTTGTTCATCATGATAAGCCTCAGTTACTAAAGACCCTTGGCTTGATGCACTAGCCAAATATGTTCAATTGCTCAAATTTGCAAAACAAAACAAAACAAAACAAAAAAACTATGCCAGAAGGACTCTTCCTGTTTACAGCAGGGATTGGATTAGAGTTGAATCAGTGTATATGTTTGAAGGATATACAGTGCATCAAGGTGTCTGCAGACACTGACTTGATTTATTGCTCATCTTGGTTGTGTACTTATCACCCATTCCTTCCCTTTCTGCGAGTTCTCTGGTTTGTGCAGAAAGCTTAGAAGTGAATCAGGTATTTCTCTTCTTTCTCTTCCAATTGTAAGGTAACACAATATATGACAAAATGTAGGGCCAAAACACAGTGCTGAAATAATCCCATTTGAGACCATTTTAATTGCCCTGGCTCAGTGCTAGTGAATCCTGGGAATTATAGTTTATTGTGGAAGTAGAGCTCACTGACAGAGAAGGCTAAATGTCTCACAAAACTACAGTTCCCAGAGTTCCCTAGCATTGAGCCAGGGCATTTAAAGCGATCTCAAACTGGATTATTTCTACAGTGTCTTTTGGTCTGTAGTGTCTTTACTGCTTCGTGGTATACAAGTTGACACAGCCATCTTAATTTCCAGTTTCCCTGCTTTTCAGAGCATAAGTGAGTTATAGTGTTGCCTTTGACCTGGAGGTTTGTTTGTTTGTTGTTGTTTTTATTACTTGAATGTGTTATTCTATTCAGATAGATCAGGAATGCTCAGTGTTTGTTAATGCAGTTTAACATAATAGAATGATGCTCTGAACACAGGGGGAAAATTCTTTTGGGGTTGGTCATGTGGGTGGATATTGCTTTCTTTGGTTTTGTGCTCAGCCTTTCTAGATTTTATTGTCCTCACTGTTATTATGTTGTCGTTTGTAGTTAACAGAGATATTTACTCTGAGAATTTAATAGCATGTTCTGCCAAGTATATTATTAATATTAAGTGTCTGCTGTTGCTGTAGAAGTGTCTGCTGGATATTCATTTTCAGACTGGCATTTTTTTTGGGGGGGGGGGAATGGATGTTATTTTGGTTCCCTTTGTTGAGTTTGGATTCTGGAAAGGTAAATTGGCTTATTTTTTATATTTGTATCCTGTTGTTCAATGCACCACAGATTCTTAAAGTTAATTAAAATCAGGTAGAATAGCCATTAAAACTACTTACTAAATTATCTAGAACAGGAATAAAAAAGCAGTAGAAATCAACCTAGCAGCACCAAATTGTTTATTTTTAAATTAGCCTTCTAAAAATCCCAGCAGAACAGGACTAATGAGTAAACTATAGAAGGTAGGCCAAAAGGAATGTACCACGGTACATAACTTCTTGCTCCTTGTTAATATTGGTCTATGTCTGTGTTGATGGAGAGATTTGGCCATAACTTAACCATACCTAAACTGGAAGTCTCTAGGTATGTTGTACCATATCCTGTCATGGCCATGCTATCTGTGGATGAGGGATGCTGTTGTCCAACACATCTGGCTGGTGCTGAGTTGGAGAAAACAAACTTTAATTGAAAATGCATGTGTATAAAAGTAGGGATGCTTCAGGAGTTCTGCGCTTATTTTTCAAGAACAAATTGACCTGCTCCACATTTACTGAACTTCCATCTCACTTATCCTTTGCACTTCCCCAAAAATTTGTTGGAAAAAAGTGGGACAGAAATACAAACAGGTGAATTTGATAGAATTGAAAAGAATACATTAATTCCCCCACATTTCTGAAGTCACATTTCTGGCACTTTCTTAGTTTTGACCTTTTAATCTTATAGAATATCACTATCACCACATAAACTGCTGGATCTTTTTATTGAATTATAGCAGTGCCCAGAAGTGCATTCTCACATTTAAAACTAGTCCAGCAGCTGCACTTATTCCTTGTGATGTCAGATCTGGCTACGGTGACACATATCTTGATTACATCTCGTTTGGACTACTGTCACACACTCTACGTGGGAGTGCAGTTGGAAACTATTCAGAAACTTCAGTGGATCCAAAACATTGCAGCCAGAAAGCATGCAATGGATCCAAAACATTGCAACCAGGAAGCAGAAAGTCTGGAGTCAGTTACAGGAAGCATAAAACTCCCTTGTTAAAACATATTTTTAAATAATAATAATAATAATAATAATAATAAAGCTTCACTGGCTATAGGTTTGTTTCTGGACACAATTCAAAGTGCAGGTTATTACCTATAAAACCCTATATGGCTTAGGTCCAGACTGTTTAGGTCCTCATATGGACCTACCAGAATTCTAAGATCTTAAAGGTAAGTCTTTCAGTCCCTCCAGCATCACTAGCTTATCGGTGTGAGGACATGAGAGAGAACCTTCTCAGTGGCTGCTCCCACCCTTTGGTACGCCCTCCTGTAAAAAATTAGGCTGACCTCCGTCTTTGCTCACCTTTTGCAAACAGGCAAAAACTTTTCTTTTCAAGAAAACTTTTAATATGTAATTGCATCCAGGGAAGCTTCTTAGTTGGGTGTTAGCATTGTTAGCAATGATAGCATTGTTTAAATATTTGAAGGGATGCCACATTGAGTAGGGAGCAAGCTTGTTTTCTGCTGCTCAGAACACGGAACAATGGATACAAATTGCAGGAAAAGAGATTCCACCTCAACATTAGGAGGAACTTCCTGACAGTAAGGGCTGTTCGACAGTGGAACACATTCCCTCGGAGTGTGGTGGCGTCTCCTTCCTTAGAGGTCTTTAAGCAGGGGCTGGATGGCCATCTCTCAGGGATGCTTTAATTTGGAGTTCCTGCATGGCAGGGGGTTGGACTGGATGGCCCTTGTGGTCTCTTCCAGTTCTATGATTCTATGATTTTGGGTCCATTTTAGGAAAAGGGTGGCATATAAGTAAATGAAATAAAAGTCCTTTTTTATTGGAAGGATTTTTATGTATGTATGTATGTATGTATGTATGTATTTTTGTCCGTACTTTATTCAGCTGTAATTAGTGAGGCTAAAACTTTATTTAACTGAACTCAACAGTTAGTATGATATGCTTGAAGGGTCTTATAGATGATCGCTCCTGGGAAATAATTGACCTGTTATTTGTTTGTAAATGTGAGAGAGTTTCCCAGTAATGTTGGGAATCCCAGAATAAGTCCAGTGAGGAGTGAACATTTTAACAAGCCCTAAAATTCTGAGTTCATAGAGAATAAATGGAAGACCAGGGTGGAAATGAAATGGAGTATCTTGGGGAAGGATGTAGTGGCTAGCTGAAACACTGCAGTGGAATGCTCCACAGTGTAATACTTTATTGCAGCCCCATTTTTCTTGGTATTTTCAAATTAGAGTCATCATATGATTGCTTGATTCAGTATTAGCAAATCCTTGGGAGTTGCATGTCAAACTAATTCTAACATAAATGAGAGATCGCTATATCTCACAAAAATAACCACTAGGTGGCATTGAATAGTCAGTTAATGAAACAATTTTCTTTCTTCTTTCCTTGCTACTGTTATATTAACAAAGGAATTTTCTGTGGCTGTGAGAAATGGTTGGAGATGGAATACTATTTTTAACAGGCCGTATTGCATGCTTTTCTGTTACTACTACAACCAGTGTATAGCTTTCTGAAATAATTTGCAGTCACTAAAATAAAAATCACAAGAGTGTGATACACTTTTACTACAGTTTACTACAAAAAAAGTGTTTACATATGTTAATTTATTAATATATTTATACATAGATTTTCTGTACCCCAGGAACCTCTTTTAAACTACAATAATATCTCAAAACAGAATAAAAAATTCAATTATGTCATACTTAGTTCTTCTTTAAATTGATTGCCTACAGCCTTCAACAGGCTGTTCCATAAAGAGCAAATATTTTGGTGTGGTCAGGGTCACCAGAGCTAGATAACAGTGGACTTAGGAAGGACTAAGATCCCAGTAGGATGAGATGCCACAATGCCCTTCGCCAAACACTTGGAATACTGCACATGCGGCCCTGTCCCTGAGCAGGAATTAACCAGTGTCCCCTAGCTGCAATTTCACCTTGTTTTTGGCCCCCTCTGGATTATTGTATGCTCAAGAGAGGCCTTTTTTTAAACAGGAAGTGATGCATAGTTTGGCATAATTTTTTTTAAAATCCAGAAAAATGGGGGAAGCCCATAGGCCACAAAATATCCCTAGGGGGCACATGTATCTCATGGGCTGTACGTTTTCACCTAAGATTTAGCACTCAAAGGAAAGGGTTTTTGTTTAAACAGTTTGTCTGCATTAAAGAGAAGATTAGAGTAGATTGGAGAGAAAGTATGACTTTAAGTATGACTTTTGTATTGAATGTATCTATTTTCATTAAAGAGGAAGGGACTCCTTGATCATGTTCTTGTGCTGATTTGCACTTGGTGAGAAGGAGAAAAAGTTTGTAATATTAAGAGAAACAAAAGCAGAAGGAAAAGCCTTTTTTTAAAAAAAAAAAAGCACCCCAAAAAGTGTTTGCTCTAAATTAGAGGGGAAATAAAGATTGTGTTAGCTGTATGGGGAACTCAAATGAGGAGGCAGACATGATGGCAAACAGGGAGCTCAAACGTGTTTTATGTTACCCATGGAATGGTAGAGGAAAAGGTTTGCTGATGTTTTAGGTCTGGCAGCAGCAGGAATGAGAACCTGAAAAACAAGATTTTTGCTGCCTCTGGGATTGGATCAGGATATACAGGGGTAGGCTCAAAATGTGGTTATGTGCTATGAGGTTGACTTTCACTTATGGTGGCCTGTGAATGAAACATTTCGAGAGAAACTTCTTATTAACAGCCCTGTTCAGATGTTGTAAATGAAGGTGGTGGGAGTTATGTGACATGGTGGAAGTACAGTAGGCCCTTGGGCTGGATTTTGGTTCCAGGACTCCCTGTGCATACCAAAATCTGTAGATGCTCAAGTCACATTATATACAATGGAATAGTAAAATGGTGTCCCTGATTTTTAAAAATTGCAGAATCAAAGTTAGCTTATGGGAATTTATTTTTTGGGAGTATTAAAGCCGTGGATGGTGGAATCCATGGGTGTAAAATCGTGGTTTAGGAGGGCCAGCTGTTTTACAACTTACGATCTACTTAATAACTGAATTAAACTGTTGTTTCACATTTGCATGCCCAACACTCCCTTCATAACTTTCCTCACCACACATAGTATGTGCTGCCTGAGTTATTAGCAGACAGAAAATTATCAGACTGCTGAACAGGTGACGTAATGTTTAAAGTCTAGGTGCATAACAAAAACTACCTATTTTGCATACATTCTCTCTATTTTTCCTCTTCCTCAACCATACCTGTGCATGTTTTCTCAGCAAAAATCTCAGTGGAGCTTAATCACAAGTACGTGTAAATCACAAAGGAGCTGGAGTCAAAGTCTTGCATGATTGAATTTTTTGGGGAGAAAGGCAGAGTATAAATCGAATGAATACTGTTAGATATTTGTAGGGTGAGTGCAAGTGGATGAAGTTCCTGTGTGTGTTTGTGTCCTATGTATAGCATAACTTCCACTAGTTTCACAGGTTTGATGTCCTTTGAGAATTTAGGGGAAATGCTGCACAAATGGAGTCATGGACTTCTGTTTTCTTTTAGATAGCTTCTTTCCATAGTTACAAGTCATAGGACTGAAATCATGTCATTGGTTAATACTAACTGTGGCTTGTATGGATGAGATATGAGCCAAAAGAACTTTTTGTGATGCATATGCTCCTTTTGTCTCAAGCCTTACTCTCTGTCTTGCACTGTGATGCTCTTGATTATGTAGACCAGAGGTTCCTAACTTTTTTGACTTGCGGAGCTCTTATTATACAACTAGAGTGTGAATGGCGAAGGACTTGGCTCTCATCCGACAGAACTCTCTATAGATTGCATCTTTGCATCTATGGAGAGGCTTTGCGTGCAGCACGGAGATCTCGCTGCTCTGCACGCATTGCGTCTGCAGAGTCCCGCCCGGCAGAGCTGTTTAAGGTGGTGAGGGAGTTGACGCAGGTCCCCTCTGCGCCAAACCCCTTGCTGGATCCTACAACAGCCTGCTGTGAGGCATTTAATATCCACTTTGCAGATAAAATCTCTCGGATAAGAGCTGACTTGGACGCCAACCTTCGTTCAGAGTCCATGAGTGAGGTAAGCAGCAACTCCGTTGCTATCAGTTTACTGGATGAGTTCCAATCGGTGAGTACCGATGACGTGGACAAGCTCCTTGGAAGCGTGAGGAAGACAACCTGCTCTCTCGACCCAGGTCCATCCTGGCTGGTCGTCCAGGGAGGGGATGCATTGAGAACATTCCTTCGGGATGTGATCAATGCGTCTCTCAGGGAAGGAAATGTTCCATCTAGTCTGAAGGAGGCGGCTGTTAAGCCCCTCCTGAAGAAGCCTTCCCTTGATCCCCTGGACAGGAACAACTACAGACCAGTTTCCTTGCTGCCTTTCCTAAGCAAGGTGGCCGAGAAAGCGGTTGCCTCCCAGCTCCAAGCTGTCTTGGATGAAACCGATTATCTCGATCCATTTCAAACTGGCTTCAGGGCAGGTTATGGAGTGGAGACAGCCATGGTTGCACTGACTGACAACCTCCGCCTGAGCATCGACAGGGGTAGTGTGACCCTGTTAGTGCTCTTGGATCTCTCCGCGGCTTTTGATACAATCGATCATTCCATCCTTTTAGATCGGCTGAGAGAGTTGGGGATCGGCGGCACCGCGTTCCGGTGGTTCCGTTCCTTCCTCTCCAGCAGATCTCAAAGGGTGAGACTCGGGGACAGCTGCTCTTCTAAAATCAAGCTTAGCTGTGGCGTTCCACATGGCGCTATTCTGTCCCCAATGTTATTCAGTATTTATATGAAGCCGTTGGGTGACATCATTCGGAGGCACGGAGCTCAGTGTCATCAGTACGCTGATGACACTCAGATCTATTTCTCCGTGACCAGATCGTCTGCTCAGACCTCAGATGGCGTCTCCCCTCTCAATGACTGCCTTGCGGCGGTAATGGATTGGATGAAGAAAAACCGATTGAAGCTTAATCCAGACAAAACGGAGGTGCTCACGGTCACAGGCCCGAAACCAGGTTTGGGAATACAACTTCCAGTCCTCGATGGAGTCACACTCTCCTCGAAGGACTCTGTTCGCAGTCTGGGGGTACTCCTTGATCCTTCGCTTCACATGACAAGTCAGGTAGGTGAATGCGACGGTCAGGAGTGCTTGTTACCAGCTTCGGCTGATACACCAGCTGCGCCCTTTCCTGGTGAGGAGGGATCTGGAAACTGTGATACACGTGCTGGTAACCTCACGTTTGGACTACTGCAATGCACTCTACATGGGGCTACCCTTGTGCCTAACCCGGAAACTACAAATGGTCCAAAATATGGCAGCCAGGCTTCTGGCTGGAACATCCAGGAGAGAGCATATCACTCCTGTGCTAAAAGCCCTCCACTGGCTGCCGATCAGTTTCCGGGCACAGTACAAGGTGTTGGTTTTAACCTTTAAAGCCCGTCATGGCTTGGGCCCATCTTATCTAAGGGACCGCCTCCTCCCATATGAACCCCCCCACACACTCCGGTCCTCTGGGAGGAACCTGCTTCAACCCATGAAGACCAAGCTGGTACAGACCTCCCAGAGGGCTTTTTTGGCTGTCGCCCCCAAGTTGTGGAATGACCTGCCGGACGAGATGCGTCTCATTCCATCTTTAGAAGGCTTTAAAAGAGCCCTAAAGACGCATCTCTTCTGGCAAGCCTTCCCAGAGAATGTGAATATCCCCAGCTTCATACCTAGGTTTTAAGGGCTTTTTAAATCTTTTCCTGCATTTTTCTCCATACAACCTAAGCTGGGTCCGCTCCCTACTATTGTGCATTGCTATTTTAATCTATTATGTTTTTTAACTCTATTGCGATTTAATTCTTTTTTAAGGGAGGGTGGTAAGGGTAAGGAAGGGGTATTTTAACTTGATATTGTTTTAACCTCTGCTGTACTCCGCCCTGATTGCTTGTTCAGAGGGGCGGAATAGAAATAAATATTATTTATTTATTTATTTATTTCTATCACACAGCCCCTAAGAGGCCTACCCTACGTCTTACAAGTTAATGGTGTTTAGGATTATATAAAAGAATATATTCTTACTCTTTAATTTTATTCCATTTTTATTTCTTTCATTTTCTTGGAGCAGCCCCAGAGCACATGGGATATTAAACATAGAGATATTAAACAACAATATAAGAGAGAACTCATATATCAAAGGTATAAAAATAAAGGAACATCAATGGAAGTTAAATGCCTTCACTGATGACCTTATATGCTATGTAGAAGACCCACAAAATTGTTTAAGACATTTATTCTCCAAAATAAAAGAATTTTTAATATATTCTGGCTTTCTAATTAATCAAGATAAAAACATCTGTTATCCTCAAGAGTACAAATAGATCAGAAGAAATAGAACTACAAAGAAAATTTGAACTCAAAATAGTAAATAAAGCAAAATATCTTGGAATATTTATATCCAAAAGAAATATTGATCTTTTACCTAATAATTATGAAAAATTATGGACAGAAATAAAAAAAAAATCTGGAGAATTGGAAGAGACTACATTTATCCCTAATGGGAAGGGCCTCTGTGATCAAAATGAATATTTTGCCACGAATCCTTTTTTTATTCCAAAACCTGCCACTTTTATCCAATGACAAATACATGATAAATGGCAAAAACTTTTATCAGATTTCCTCTGGCAAGGGAAAAAAGCTATGGTAAATTGGAATTGTTAACAGATAATAAAAATAACGGAGGATGGGCACTCCCAAATCTTAAACTTTATTACTACACATCTTGTCATCTAGAAAATGATTGATTGTTAATTTTAGAAGGCGGTAATATACAATCCGGATTTCACGGATACATGTGGTATGACAAAGTTAAAACAGACAGAAATTTCGTGTTAGCGTTTGAGTAGCGCAGTCCGTGACGAGGTACCACGGCTACCTTTGACGCTAGGATCACCTTCGCAACTGTAGTGTAGGCAGCAGCTTGTAAACTGGAGAACTACCTCTCCTCTTCCAGAATCACTGGAGTGACACTGTAGACAAAGGTCTCTCAGATGAGGCTTTTATTCTTAGAAGAAGTTACAGTATGTAACTACAAACATCTATACAGTCCACCATCTATCCACAGAAGCAGCCACAGAGTCAACTGACTCTAAAGGAATCTTCAGCCCAGTTGTTAAAACCTAACTGCCAAACCCAATGGTCAACGGAATGTTCGAATTCCCCAGCCAGCATCTGATTGGCTGATGTCCTTGAATGGTCTTTGGCCATCACACATTGTACATTTCCCTTGGGACTCTTTATCCCAACATTTTGAACATCATTTTATTTGTTGTGCTCTATTGCGGGTTTGGAACAAATTGAAAAAAACAATTCTGTACTGGAATCCCCATGGGGAATTCACCACAAGAAGTCTTCCTTTATAGAACTAAATGTAACAGAGAAAATTGGTTAAGATACCATGATTTAATATTAAAGGAACATAGTACAGAAGTCAGATTCAAATTGATAGAACAGACACACACACACAAAAATAATTCAAATATTAACTGGTTATTATTCAATCAACTATATCTACGATTTAAACAGGATCTTAAAGAACCAGGACTACCGTTAACAGTTATTAAGAACGAACTTGACGAGATCTTAATTGATAGAAAAGGAACGAATACTGCCAGATTTTACAAACTACTAATAAAATGTGACTTAGAACCCGAAGTAACCAAATATACTATGGTACAATGGGCAAGAGATACAGGAAGAACTATAGATTTAGAATCCTGGGAAAGATCTGGGACAAACACTAACAGATTCACCTTATGCCAAAACCTTAAAGAAAATTATTACAAGATGATTTATCGCTGGTACTTAACACCGAAGAAATTAAATATGTTGTACAGATCGAAAGTCAAATGTTGGAAGTGTGATGCCAAAGATGCAAATTTCTATCACTGTTGGTGGACTTGCCCCAAGCCAAAAGAATATTGGACTATGATTCACAGTATGATGGCAGACATCTTACAGATAAAAACTCAATTTTTACCCAAAATTTTCTTACAAAATATTCTTGATAATAAAAACTTTAATAAGAGTAAAAAAAATATTTTATACATGATAACCTCTGTCAGAATCCTTTTTGCAAAATATTGGAAAGAAATAGAAATTCCAACCAAAGAATGGTTCTTTAAATTAAGAGAAAATATGGACCTGGACATTCTTACTACAATAATGCGAAATGGATCTCCAAAGGATCCCCTAAGAGATTCGGCTTGTGTAAAAGATTTTGGGTTAAAACAGGGCTGGAACTTTAATGTAACAAGTTAGTGTAATAATCTAGATCATTTATTAAGTGAAGTTTATGATAGTCAGTTATCACGTTGAACAAATGACTAATAGTAATGTAGAGGGAAGTTCTTATATAGAGAGTTCTATAGACTTAATCTTTCTAAATATAATGGGATATTGGTTATTGTTTACACTACTTTATTATATACAGATGAAGTAAAGAAGATTTGGAAGTTATTTTATAGGTTGATGTTAATCGTACATAGTGTTATGTATCTTGTTTTTAACGAGTGTGATTGGTTACATCTGCTTGTATATAGTTTTTTTTAAACAATTAAAAAAACAGCAACAAAGGGCTCTTTGGAGCACAGGTTGAGAACCCCTGATGTAGACCATTGGGATAATGATGAGGAAAATATTCTTGTCCTGATGAAAGAATACAGGTTTACCTTTGTTAGCAAAGTAAATGTGTTCCTGACCATTATTTCTTTGACAGAAGATTTATTAGCAGAGACAGAAATAACATGAAAAAATAGGGATAGGTTCCTACACCATCAAAAGGAGTTTAACATGTTTCAGCAATAAATAAATGAATTTGAAAATAATAATTACAATATGCACATGTGAAATGAAACAGCCAGATTAGGTAAACTTTGCATAAGTCAACAAAAACATTTTGAGGATGCTAGAGAACAATTTCATTGAATAGAAGGGTTTTTATGTAGAAATGTGAAAGAGTGTTTGCAAACATACAAAATCCGTGCAGGCTTACGAACCATAAATGTCTAGCAGAAAGAAATATACAGCCTCATTTATATACAGCCTCATTTATATACCGCTTCATACCCTTAAGGAGTGTCTAAGCGGTTTACAATTGTAAGCTATTTGCCCACCAACAATCTGGGTACTCATTTTAGCGACCTCGGAAGGATGCAAGCCTGAGTCGAGCTTCAGCCCTTTGCTGGTCTTGAACTCGCCACCTTATGGTTTTGAGTGAGTGGCTGCAGTACAGGCATTTAACCACTGCGCCACCAGGGCTGATCACAGAAATGTGTGGAAGGTTGCATAGTGAGGGACTGGGATTGAAAGAGGGTGATAATTACCAGTCCTGAAAATAAGTCAATTTTGGAGAGTGGCTCAGATGTCGTCTGAGGGCTGCACAGAAAGAGGCTGAGCAGGAATTTCTGTGCACACATGATCTGTGAGCATAGGGTCTGTGGGCAAAATGGCTATGGCTGGGGCAGATATTTATATTCTATTTTATACCCCTTGAGGGGTGCTTGTTACACCACATGGTGTAACAAAGGCTTCGATAATTTTCCAGTAGAATTGACAAAAGGTGCTGGATTGGCAGATGCCTTTAACTCCAGAGTGATAAAACATTGATTCAATTTGAGTCAATCACTGGAAAATCAGACAGGACAGGTGAATAGGGACACAGCATGAGATGAGGTGGCAGTTATGGTCTTTGAGTACTTTTGTGATGGTACTGCCTTTGTCTCCATTGCAAGAGGAAATGCAGAGTGTTGGGGGGGGGGAATCATCATACCCATTTAGTGTTTGTTTTAGTCCTATCTAGGTCTCCCACATGTTCTTAGTGTGACTCCTAACATGTGTAACTTTCTAGTCACCACAGGTCATCTCAAAACATACCCGATGCTAGATATTAATTCTGAAAACCTATATCCAGCAGACAATAATGAGATGTACTGACATGTCCAGCACACTGAATTAATTTTTTTCAGGCCTAACAGTGCATTCCTATTTATCTCCTGAAGAGTAAGTCCTATGGAGTTCAGTAGGAGTTACTCTTAATGTGTGCATGTATAAGATTGTAGCTCAAGGCCTAGTTTCTGTTTTTAATTACCTCTTTCATCAAGTTGGCCTACAGTACCCGTATAAGAATCAGTTAAAGAATGGATAGGCGCTCTGTCTCTTTGTCATGGGTAATATAAATCCTCCAAAGCAAGAATGGATCTAATTCTGTATCTTTAACAAGAACGTAAAATATGCTGTAATTAAAAGCACATTAGAAACTACTTACAAACAAACCTAATGTTGGCTAACATTAAGCAATCTGAGTTTTCTTTCAGTAGAACAGTGAAATTTATTACAAACTTTCCTTGAGTTAACTTTGTGGATTTTATTTCAAATGTCTGCCTTTTTTAGGCTTTGCAGCTTTTCAGGGTCAATTTCATCATTAGTGGGCATCTTCAAGAAATGAGCACCTCTCGATCAACACTCTGTGGCAATTCTTAAATAACTAAGAGTTTTCCTGAAATTATTAGCATGTTATTTAGAAGACATAAATAAATAAATAAATAAATATGTGGCATGTTCTTGTGGCCTTGGTAACTATCTGGACTGGGATTTATTTGGAAATCCCATTATGATATTCTGAGCTCTTAAGGTGGGATGAAAATTAAATGCACTTGATGAAAATAGCACATGGAAAATTCAGTAGGAGCTCCTAAGATTGGGATTATTTATTCACCCACTGAGATGTTTCATCCTTTAGTAAAGGCCCATTGGAATATCAAGTGAACAAATCACCCTTTTTGACTTTCATTTGTTAAGAGGAATGAAAGCAATAATACCCTGTCTCTAGAAACGAGAAACAAGACTTGGAGGGGGAGAAATCAAGGGAGAGTTTTGCTCAGCTGTTAGTTACTTGTGACAGTACAATTTATAGTAAATCTCTGCTAGCAAATTGTATTCCATTTGCTCACAGCATGTTCCCCATTAGACCACTAATTCTGTGAAAGTTAGAAATGCTCATTACTAGCTCTCTGCTGTGAAACAGTACAGAATTGATTCACTATCTGACCAGTAATTAGTGCCAAGTAAATGAGCTTTTTTCCTTTCATATTTCATAGGTTAAAATTCTATAACCTAGTTATCCAAGAGCCAAGAACCCAATTAAAATTCTAAGCTATCTAAAGTTTAAATATCTCTTTTCCACACTAATCCAAACAACAGGAGAATCCACAAGTCACATCATCAATCCAGAAAATGGACAGCTCAGAGATCTTGCATTTTGCTCCTAGCACATTATTTCTCACAGTCTTTCAGCCCTGTCGAAAACAAACTTAAGTACAGTGTCACTGCATTGGTCACATCATCTCTTACTACTTTTGCCCTCACATTTTTCTCTGAGATCAGTCCCCTCTGCATGGTAACCAGGTTCTAGGTCACTTCTCAGCCGAGTGCCACCTGATGGCCCTTTGAGGAATGGCAGTCCTATGGAATAGATTGAGGACCATATGGGGATGAACATAGCAAAAGGAAGTCTAGTTGGGGTGCTGGATAAAATTCAGTGTTAGTGGTTCAGCCCGCATACTGTTGTAATTAATGGATAAACTCAGTATTTATTTTTATGGAATTGTTTTGTGCTTGTGTCAGCAGATAAGTGCAGAAGTACATAATTCATCTGCTTGATAGTCACTGGTATAATTTCAAGTGTCGAGTATAATCTGTATATTTTTAAAGAATTATGTCACATTTCACCCTGGTAGTCTCTCTTTCAACAACTTTAGAGAGTGTCTGTCCTGACACTAATCATCTGGTGATGTCTCACAGTGCTTAGTTTATTATAATATCTGCCTCATTTCATTGATATCTTCCAGTGTAAGAAGAGTATGAAACAAAAGCAACAAAAAAGAAAACTAATTTGACCAAATATGATTTACATACTTCTGATATAGGTAATGCAGGAGTCTTGAAAATTTAATAAACAGTGTTTAGTTTAGTTTTGAGAATGTTATCCATACTTCTGTATGTTAGAAAAGTTTTTCTTTTCATCCTTGTGTATATTACTTATTATGTATGCCCTTGACAGTTCCTTGATCTTTAATAAGATTCCAGGGGGAATATCTTGTGTCTAATTTCCTCTCAGTCAGCATATCAAAATGGCTGATAAATCTGATCAAGTCTTTTCAGGCTGCATAGTTGGAGCAAGCATAGGAATTCTGCTATTACTGTGCAAGTTTTTCTTCTTTTGTCATTTGCATGTATTAGAGTAATTTATATTTTCTTATATAAACACCCCTTTTAAAGTCAAGTGATAGATTGCATAGAGCTGACATTATTTCATGTTCTTTGCAAAATGCATCTGGTTAATGTATTCACAATTCATATTCTGTATAACAGGAGCACATCAGTGCTGCTTCCTGAGACCCAAAACTAAGGTCCAAAACACACTGCAAAAATAATGAGACTGCTTCAACTGCCCTGGCTCAATGCTAGGGAATTCTGGGAACTGTAGTTTTGTAAGACATTTAGCCTTCTCTTTCAGACTAAATTACAACTCCCAAGATTCCTTAGCACTGAGCCAGGGCAGTTAAAGCAGTCTCTAACTGGATTATTTCTGCAGTGTATTTTGGACCTAAATCTCCCCTCCGCTTCTTCAAGACTCAATGGGAGGAAACTGGGTTGGACAAATACTTTGCCCAGAAGCTGTCAGTCATCTTCCCACATCTTGTGATATACCAGTAGTAGCATTTTGTTGGCTTGGAGGTGGAGGGAGAGAAGCTGCTGAGAAAGGTAGTGAGTTTGCCCAGTGTCAATTTTATTCCAGTATCTCTGGATTAAGAGTTGGGAAAGTGAACCCATCCACATGTTGCTGAACTGTACCTCTTACCTATCTCAACCAATAAAACCAATGTTGCGGGATGATGGAGTTGTAGCCCACTGTCATCTGAGAAGCAACACATTCCTCCTCATCCCTGTCCTTGTGGCAAAATTAAAATAACAAAAACAAATCCAGAGAGTCAATGTGATGTCATGTTTAGATACTGAATTGAGAAAATGAAAATAAAGTTTTTGGTTCCCACTCAGCGTTAAAACTTTCTGGATCACCATGACTCTCTATCAGCCTGATTTATATTGTTTTGAGCATAAAATGGAAAGGGAGAGTTCACTGTCTTACCCTCCCTGGAGGAGAGGCAGAATATAAACATAACATTATCTTTTTGGATGTCATGTACTTTGAGTGATAACACACTTACTCAGTAAAGGCATAAGGTTGTATTCAGGTGTAGATCCCATGCTCTGTCATGTGTGGTATAATGTTTAGAAAATCAACCACTAAACTGCAGAAATAATCCAGGTTGACACACTTTAACTGACATGGCTCAGTGGTATGGAATTCTGGGATTTGTAGTTTGTTGTGGCACCAGAGCTCACTGACAGCAAAGGCTAAATGTCTCGCAGAACTACAGATCCAAGAACCCCATAGCATTGAGCCACAGAAGCTAATGTGGTGTCAACCTGGATTATTTCTGTAGCTCTAGTTTGGCTCAAGACTTGAGTTCAGTTTCTCACTTGCATGAAGCTCAGTAAGAGTCAATCATTCTTTCTTGTTGTACTTAGCCACGATTATTAAGCAGAATTTATAGGGTTTTTTTGTGGGGTTTTCAGGCTAAGTGGCTGTGTTCTGGAAGAGTTTATTCCTGCTGTTTCACTAGCATCAGGAACAAACTCTTCCAGAACATGGCCACATAGCCCAACCCCCCCCCCCCACACACACACACACAGACACAAAACTGGATTCTGGTTGTGAAAACCTTCGACTTCACACAGAATGATTTAGTTGAAGCACAGTTGCTCACATATGGAACCTGTGGACAGAGAAGTAACAGGAAATAACAACAGAAAGTAAGATGTGGTAAAGCTATAGAAATCTTTAAAAGTTAAAAAAAAAACCCAAGGATATGGATGGTTTTAGGAAAGCATTACAGGGGGTTGAGGATGGGTAGCAAGTGATCTGGTTAATGAAGAAGGGGAATGATTCTGGCAAAATATATGTGAGCAAACGTTATAGTCAAAGCATGATAATATATGCTTGCTTACAACTCCAAGAAGCCTCCTTATTTATTACTGACAGTGTACTGTAGGGAACAGCAAAAACAAAACAAAACAAAAAAAAAACTAAGAAGTTAAATTATATGATTCTAAAAAGGGAAATAGATTACCTATATTAATACCTATGAATAAATTCTAGTTTGCCATCATAACACATCATTTAACCTATCTCTCTCCTGAATTAAAGGTTGTGCATTAGTGAAATCCTTTCCCCTCCATTCTGTCATAACTGTAGTGAGAAAAATGGGTATAATTCTATATTGAATCAGAGCTTAAGTTCATATTGCAGGCATTTACCTTTTTTGATTGAACTGCCTTATTAAAACACTCTAGATACTGAACTGTAAGGGCAACATAAATCACATTTTTATAAAACTAATGAACTAAATAAATTTCAGGAAATATAATCTGCATATTTTGCCCATTCAGTGAAGTGGAGTAAAATATTTTGCTCAGTTAATTGGATAATTAGGTAATTCACATTCAGTCAACCTGGAGACAAACATAAACAGTCATTCATAAGGCAGAGAGTAACAAATAAAGACTATGTCATTGTAAATATCTTCCTTTTGGATTTGAGGAGTACTATTAAATTTCCATTTCCAATTGGTTTTAAGCAGCATGTCATTCTGGAAAATTCTCAAGTACAATAGAGTGCTTAGAATCATGCTGGGGGATTACTTATATTCCTTGAAGATTGTCTTAATCCTATTAAAGCTGTGGGTAACAGAATGGTGCCAGTTGTAGCTGGTTGCAAAATAGTAACAATTTCAGAATGTGTGCCTGCTTATGTGTGTGCATGCATGTGCTCACACACAAATTGCACTCTAATTCTTAAACATTTCTCTTCAAACCATTCAGTATTCCTTCAGAATAGCTGGATACTTTTTAACAACTGCTATATTAACAACGGAAGTGTGAGAATAAACATAAATAAAACATGGGGGCTAAGCTATTTGTCAAGTGATAAATATCTAGTCCATAGTGAAGTAATCTGGCTGTGCTATGATCATAGTATTCTATATTTGTTTTTGACATTTGCTTTTTGTGGTGAGCTGTATTCTGGCTACCTACCTTGCCCCGAAAAATGTCCTAGTATCTAATATAGTACAGGAATACCTGGTTACTCTAAATGAATACAAATCTCCAGGACCAGATGAACTACATCCAAGGGTATTAAAAGAACTGGCAAAGGTGATATCGGAGCCATTGGCAATAATCTTTGAGAACTCCTGGAGAACAGGAGAAGTCCCAGAAGACTGGAGGAGGGCAAACGTTGTCCCCATCTTCAAAAAGGGAAAAAAAGAGGATCCCAACAATTATCGTCCAGTTAGTCTGACATCAATACCAGGAAAGATTCTAGAGCAGATCATTAAGCAGAAAGTCTGTGAACATTTAGAAGCCAATGCCATAATCACAAAAAGCCAACATGGGTTTCAGAGAAACAGGTCATGCCAAACGAACCTGATCTCTTTTTTTGATAAAATTACCAGCTTGGTAGATGAAGGGAATGCTGTGGATATAGTTTACCTCGATTTCAGTAAGGCCTTTGACAAGGTTCCCCATGACATTCTTGCAAATAAGCTTGCAAAATGTGGGATAGACAAGTTAACTGTTACATGGATTTGTAATTGGTTGAGTGGCCGAACTCAAAGGGTGCTCAACAATGGCTCCTTTTCATCCTGGAGAGAAGTGACCAGTGGGGTCCCACAGGGTTCTGTCCTGGGCCCAATAATGTTCAACATCTTTATTAATGATTTGGATGAAAGAATTGGGAGCATACTTATCAAATTTGCAGATGACACTAAACTAGGAGGAGTAGCTAATGCCTCAGAGGACAGGATCAAAATTCAAAATGACCTGAATAGACTAGAAAGGTGGGCCAATGCTAACAAGATGAAATTCAACACAGAGAAATGTAAGGTTCTGCACTTAGGGAGGAAAAATGAAATGCACAGATATAAAATGGGGGACACCTGGCTGAATGAGACCACATGTGAAAGGGATCTAGGAGTCCAAGTAGACCATAAGCTGAACATGAGTCAACAGTGCGATGCGGCAGCTAAAAAGGCCAATGCAATTTTAGGCTGCATCAATAGAAGTATAGTGTCTAGATCAAGGGAAGTAATAGTGCCACTCTATTCTGCTTTGGTCAGGCCCCACCTGGAATACTGTGTCCAGTTCTGGGCACCACAATTCAAAAAGGATGTTGAGAAACTGGAGCAGGTCCAAAGGAGGGCAACTAAGATGGTGAAGGGACTGGAACCCATGCCCTATGAGGAACACCTTAGGGAACTGGGGATGTTCAGCCTGGAGAAGAGAAGGTTAAGAGGTGATATGATAGCCCTGTTTAAATATTTGAAGGGATGTCATATTGAGGAGGGAGCAAGCTTGTTTTCTGCTGCTGCAGAGACTAGGACGCGGAATAATGGATATAAATTGCAGGAAAAGAGATTCCACCTCAACATTAGGAGGAACTTCCTGACAGTAAGGGCTGTTCGACAGTGGAACACACTCCCTCGGAGCGTAGTGGAGTCTCCTTCCTTGGAGGCCTTTAAACAGAGGCTGGATGGTCATCTGTCAGGGATGCTTTGATTTGGACGTCCTGCATGGCAGGGGGTTGGACTGGATGGCCCTTGTGGTCTCTTCCAACTCTATGATTCTATGATTCTATGATTCTAATAATAATAATAATAATATGGTAATAATAATAATATCTCACCCCATCTGCACTCAGGCAATCGGGGCAGCTTACAACATTAAAAATTATACATAACATAACCTCCAACCCTCCCTTCCTTAAAACAGAATTGAACATTGGTTTTTATTGGTTGTAACAATTTTTTCCCCAGAAGACCTGAGTGTGCAGGGTGGATTGTACCGAAGGAGGCGGTTCTGGAGATATTTTGGACCTAAGCCATTTAGGGTTTTAAAGGTAATAACCAACACCTTGTACTGGGACCTGAAACTAATGGGCAGCCAGTGAAGACATCTTAAAATTGAAGTAATACGATCTCTTCTAGATGTACCCGAGACCAGTCTGGCTGCCATATTCTGTACCAGTTGAAGTTTCTGGGCCAGGCACAAAGGTAGCCCCATGTAGAGTGCATTACAGAAATCCAGCAGCGTATCAGTACCAGCGTGTGTACTATAGTTTCAAGATCCCTGGCTTCCAGGAAAGGGTGCAGCTGGTGAATCAGCCCGGAGCTGATAACAGGCACTCTTGACTGTCACATTCACCTGATTTGTCATGTGAAGTGACAGATCTAGGAGCACCCCAGAATGCGAACACAGTGCTTAGAGGAGAGTGTGACCCCATCCAGGAGTGGAGGTTGTATCCCAATACATGGGTTCAGGGCTGCTACCATAAGTACCTCCATTTTGTCTGGATTCAATTTTAATCTGTTTTCCCTCATTCAGTCCATTACTGCCTTAAGACTGTCATTGAGAGAGGATACGCCATCTGAGGTCAGAGCTGAAGACCAAGACATGGAGAGATATATCTGGGTGTCATCAGCATACTGGTAACACCCCGCCCCATGTCTCCGGATGGTTTCTCCCAGCAACTTCATATATATGTCCGGGAAGCTTTTTTTTAAAACACCAGGCTAAGATAAAACGTTGACAAAACGTTCACTGCTGCACCAAGACTCTGGAATGACCTCCCAGAAGAGATCCGTCTTATCAGTACTCAAGACGCTTTTAAGAAGGCACTTAAGAAGGATCTCTTCCAGAGGGCTTATCCTTCTGATTTATCTTAATAGATTGAGAAAACAATTCCTCCCTTGGATGATCTGAATACTGTACTGTAAGTGGTAATTGTGGGTTTGGCTACTGATTAATTTTGATAGCTTATTGGTTTTAGAATTTTATACTGACATTGTATTATTGACTTTTATGCTGTTCTCCTGCCTCAATCCATGGGGAGAGGGGGGAAATATAAATAAACATTTTATTATTTATTTTATTATTATATGTTGAAAAGCATCGGGGACAGGATGGCACCTTGAGGGACACCGCATTTAACCTCTATCCTAGTAGAGCAGCTGTCCTCGAGCACCACCCCCTGGAACCTGCAGTGCCTCCAATTCTACACCCTGTCAGGCGATTCAAGAGGATATCATGATCTATTGTGTCAAAAGCTGCTGAGAGGTCCAGTAGCACCAACAGGGTCACACTACCCCTGTCAATGCCTAGACAAAGGTCATTGGCCAGAGCAAACATCGCAGTCTCAACTCCATCCTAAAGCCGGTTTGAAATGGATCTAGATAATCGGTTTCATCCAAGACAGCTTGGAGTTGAGGGGCAACCACTCTCTTGATCACCTAGTATCTGATTGTTCTTGCAACTCTTTCCAGTCATGCACCTGTTTTCCTTCAACAACATATGAGAAAAGGAAAAAGATTTAGGGACCTGATTGTAAACTTGTGCCATAAAAGAGTTTATACTAAGGCTACAACAAAACAAAACAAAGCTGAGCTATATGAAACAAATCCAAGAATAAAAGCACACATACTGACACTGACAGACTTTCTAGAAGATGAGGTTAGGTTCTTTAGTTGTACTCTCATCTGGCCATAATGTATAACAATCTGTCACTGTGCAGATTGTGTTGGATCTGTATGGAAGGTCTTCACATTGTGAAGGGTGGTTCACTTGGAGGGCAGTTATCAAATGTCACTGTTGCATCTTATCTCCTATCTGTTTTCACATGGCAACTGTAATAAGGATATAGAGCTGCTATATAAAGTTAGGCTTAGTCAGCATATTCTTATTATAGTGAACCTACTAGGAAAACTGTTCCTCCAAAAAGTGTGGGTGTTACAAGTCTTCCTCCTTCATAAACCACTCCTGCTACACATTTCCATCTGTTCACCCATACAAAGTTCCTCCTTCCTTGACCCTTTCTTTAGTTGTCATAACGAATGGAAACTTCCATCTTCAATAGTAGTATTCATTATCAGATGTTGGAAATTACACCAATGGAATAGTAAGAATGGGCCCCAGACCTCAAAGCCTTCACATTAGTTATTTTGCAGTTAATTAACCCCCAAATATTACGATCTCAACCAGAGCCCTTAAAACAGTTTCCTCTCAGTTACTGAATCAATTTCATTGGCTGCTATTATAATTTTGGACTAATGCAAGTTCCTTGTTTTGTCCCAGTGATGACTCATTGCAGCCACGCAGTGCAAAACATCAAATGAAAGAAAGTGAAGCAAACATCTAACATCCATGCACATTTAGCAACAGGGCACAAATTCCTTCCCAAGCTTCTGCTAGGGCTTGTCTCTACAGTGGGCCCTTGTTATCCGCTGGGGTTTGATTCCAGGACCCACCCCCCACCCCCGTGGATAACAAAATCCGTGGATGCTCAAGTCCCATTCAATCCAATGGTATATCAAAATGATGTACAATGGTCCCCCGGCTTATGAATCCCCCGGGGTACGAAAACCCTGGGATCCGAAACCGGTGGAACCGCTAACGTATCCCCCGGGATCCGAAAGATCACCCGGGATCCGAAAAAAAAAAACGCGCGGCTCCTTTAAATCAGCTGCGCGGTCCGTTCGCTAAAGCAGTCCCCCAGGAAACGAAAGCTTCCGGGTTACGAAAGGTAATCCGGAACGGATTACCTTCGTAACCCGGGGGACAACTGTATCTTATATAAAATGGAAAATCAAGGTTTGCTATTTGGAATTTATGCTTTTTCTGAATATTTTCAAGCCATGTATGCTTGAATCTGTGTATATAAAATCCATAGATAAGGAGGACTGACTGTACTTGCCACTGGAGCATTCTGGCCCACAGAATTCCCCTGAATTCATTCTTTATCTTGGGCTCTTCCACAGTGACTATGGGCAGCTACCTTCTCACATAATCACACGGCAGTGCTGCTGAGGTAGGAATGAGATGCCAAGCCACACTGTCAGTGTTGGGCACCTCGTTCTTGTCTCAGAGTGACTTGTATCCATAGTAGCGGCACCGGGCAATGAACAAGGAGCACAAATGAAAAGGCAGCCACCTGTCATCCTTGAAAACCTTCAAAACCCCCCAGCAAAGGGTGCATTTTTAAAATATGGGGAAGGAAGCCCTGAATCAGTTGATGGTGTCACGAAGACAGTCAGGAGCCAATTTAGGGTTTTGGCCTTGCATCATGTAAACAGGATGCAGTGAGCCAGTGAGAAATTCAGGGTAAAATGCCCATGTAGGCAAGGTCTTAGTTTTTCTGTTAAACAAATTGAACCATAGTTGTTGTTTTTTTAATCTATGCAGGTGGAAAGGTACCAGTGTGTGAGCTATCCAGTTTATTACACTGACTGATACATGTATGACTTGTACAATTTGTTGTCAGCTCTAAGGGAGTAAGTTAGTTCCTTTCATAGTTGCTGACTCAGAGACACTGAGACACAACAGAAGGCATTCATTCATATGATAAGAAGTTCTGTAATGATTGGATTTGTTTAAAGAACAGAAAAAAGAATAAGCAATACTGTACTCTAAAAATAGGGATGTAAATAGGGGACTTTTAATCCTTTCCCCATACTACAGTGTCACAAGAACTACAACCTTTCCTCATACATGGGTGCCTTTTAATCAGTTCATAAATATTTGGGGTGTGCAGTAGCCAAATTTGCTAATTCTACCAAATTATTTATGATGTTTAGAACAAAAATGGATTACAAAGTGCCCCAAGAGGATTGTACTAAACGCGGGGAGAGTGATAAACATTAAAACGACAAGTTAGATACAGAAATGTAACATGATAGACATCAAAATAAATAATAATAATAAACTGAACATATACAATGATAGGACTTGACTGGCCAAGAAAGAAAACATGAGGTTTTTGTGGATGGTTTTAATGGCAATGTTGACAAAGTGCTAGGGGAAGGAGGGGCCAAATTCCATGTTAATCATAGTTAGAAAAGATAATTAAAGAAACACTGCCAATATCATAATGCGTTTAAACACATCTATAGTATGAGGACCCTTGGAATTCAGTGGTTAATGCAGGCCCGAAGGAAAATACTTCAGAACTGGAATTGGTGCAAAAATGGAGAAACCAAAATTCTCAGTCGGCTGAAGCAACCCATGTATGAGGAAAGGCTATAGTGCTTGTGACACTGTAGTATGGGAAAAATTAGAGAAAATGGAGACATAATACAAGTCCTGCTGGCCAGGACTTTGTGCAAGATGTGAGCACTGTTTAATCAACTGGACATAGTGACTTCATAGCTGTAAAATGTTGCTTGTAAGTGTATGGAAATGTGACTCCAACATCAATATGATTGACTTCAAAGAGGAGACTTCTCTCAAATAAGGGAGGTTGTAAAACACATGTACAGTGGTCCCTCGGGTTACGAAGGTAATCCGTTCCGGATTACCTTTCATAACCCGGAAGTATTTGTTTCCCGGGGGACCGCTAATTCTGCCGGACCGCGCGGCCGATTTAAAGGGGCCGTGCGGTTTTTCTTGTTCGTATCCCGGGGGATGTTTTTTGCTCCCGCTGGTTTCGGCTCCCGGGAATTTCGTTCCCCGGGGTATTCATAAACCGGGGGACCACTGTAAAGGAAAATTCAAATATTTTTGAAAATCTTTTGAGTTTTCACAAAAGTACAATAATGGAGGCTCAAATAGAGATTGTCCTATAGGCCTTGTTAACAAGCATTGACTGGAAAAATATTAGGACAGACTTTCAGGAACTGGAAGTCTTGCCCAGATGAGGAAAACAAAAAGGAGCATAAATTGCACAATGATCTGCAAGCGGAAAATATGGGAGGCAAAGGGAGATTTTGAGGCGCTATTGCTAATAACATCAAGACCAACAGTAAGGAGTACTTTAAATGCTTTAAGATACTGAAAACTTGGTAGGAGTGCAGGTGGCACATTGGATGACAGCAAAGTTGAAGGATGATAAATTGCTGATAAGCTATATGGAATGTTTTCATTCTCTGATGCTTGTGTGGTAGGAGTAAGGGAGTTCTTTTTCATACAACTAACTACGTATAACTAAAATCTGCTACGTCAAGATGTAGTGATGGCCACCAGTGTATCCAGATTTAAGGGGAATGAGACAAATTAATGGAATACAAAGCTGTCAGTTGTTAATAGTCTTACTAGTTTTGTATTACCTCCAACAAGTGTCTGTACACAGCTGCTGGAAAACACAAGCTGGAGAATGCTGTTGCCCTTGTGGCATCTAGAAGCAACTGGTTGATCACTGTATGAGCCCAAGCATGAACAAGATAGGCCTTTGATAAATCTAATTCTGTTGACCTCTTAACAGCTTCTGTTAGCAGAATAGGAAGGGGACAGTCTTCTACTCTCTGTTGCCCCTCAAAGTCTGATCCAGCCTGTCGAAAGATTGTGGGAGGGAGACTTTCAGGGCATTCCAGAGGTCAGAGTCCTTGTGAAAGTGTACTTTTATGATTTTGCATTTGATGATAGAAAACCAGAGTATCTAAATTGAGTAAGAAAGTACCCAGAGGTTAACCAGTGTTAATTGTTTTAGCACTGGCAAACTGAAAAATGTATATTACTGTTAGATGTCTCATCATTTTAATAATCAAGTGTGCTTTTTTTTTTTTTTTTTGAGAAAGGCACGAATGCACGCATTTGCATGCACACAAATCAGGCTGATAGGCTAAACAGGCAGTTTTTAAAGATACAGTATGTGCTACAGATAATTAATAGTTTTATGGTAATATAATGTTAATATGTCAAAAGGCTTTCAATTAAAATTACATAGGCAATTAAATGGTACAAAAATAAAGGTGGTGGTACA
This sequence comes from Urosaurus nigricauda, assembly GCA_034509955.1. Taxonomy (NCBI): domain Eukaryota; kingdom Metazoa; phylum Chordata; class Lepidosauria; order Squamata; family Phrynosomatidae; genus Urosaurus; species Urosaurus nigricauda. The sequence continues at coordinate 45,868,372 of JAOEGL010000003.1, forward strand.
AGGTGGAGACAGTTCCTAGGCAACAGAAGCAAGAAAATGTTTTCCTTGTTTTTATCTGAGAGTTTAAAAATGGGTTTTCTAATACTCATTTATGAAACCACCAACTTCCCAAATTCCTGGTGCTAAGGAACTGACAAAACCACCTCCGAGCATTCCTTGCCTAAGGAAACCTTTTGAAATTAATGGAATAACCGTAAGTTGAGAGGTGACTATAAGGCACATACGCATTACTTTGTGACCCACTTTCTCTGAATGATAACTCTGTTATGTATCTTTGTAGAAAGTTTTTGCAGGAATACTTAACCAGTCATTCTTGTCTTAATTCATATGTTGATATTTAACGCCAAAGGTCCTGAGGTGACATGGACTGAAATTTCCCATTAACAAGGTCAGTAGGGATTGATGTTCTTTGGGCCACAGGGATGAATTACAACAGCCAAAAAAGTAACAAAAATAACAATCAGCTGTGCACAGGTGTCATCTGTGTAACAGTGCAAATAAATCAGAAGTGCCAAATATTAAAATATTTATTTTGTTGTTTACATGCAATATTAAAGTGTTGCATTTTTACTGAGAATGAGAGTCCCAGTTCCTGTATTGCATAAGGTGGCATTTGTTATACTACTTAAGGTATGAATGCAAAACAAACTATCAAATGTCATTATCTGACAAAAGCCATTTCCACTTTTAGTAATAACAGTGTTATTTGCGGGGGGGAAAAGGAGTTTCCAATCTAGCTCTCAGAGAAATAACTGAAAGGTTACATTGTAAAGTCTGACATATGTCTTTCAGAGAATTATCGTTTCCTTTGTATCTGACTGAAATTTGAGTTTTCCTATGAATAAAACTATAGTGCAAACATCTTCCATCTAGTCCAGGAAAGCGCAGCTGCAAAGGGTGTGCAGGATATTTGTATCCTGTGCCTCCCCCTGTCCTCCTTCCACAATTATGTGACATAATTTCCAGTTATATTTGATGGGTTTTTAGATTATGGGGGAGGAATGTTTAGGGGGTCAAAGGGAAGAGTAGAGATTCTGAGCTGTTTGGGGCCAAAAAAGTTGCCTGTGAACAAAACATTTTTAAAAATGAGGGCTTGGGAGGGCAAAAGACAGGATGTTGTTATACTATCTCCCTTGTACATGTCTACTAACATGGAAGCATACTGTGGCCTGCAGGATTTATCCATTAATACATAATTGTAGAATTGCATCTGTCAATATCTTTTTTTGTGGTATACTGAAAATGGAGCCCTGGTGGCACAGTGGTTAAATGCCGGTACTGCAGCTACAGTGTTGTGAGTTCAATCTCAGGGATCGTAGGTTGACTCAGCCTTCCATCCTTTTGTAGGTCGGTAAAATCGGTACCCAGCTTATTGGGGGCACTTGCCTTACAGATTGTAAACTGCTTAGAGAATGCTGAGTTTATGCAGTATAGAACTATAAATGCTATTGTTATGTTAATACAGTTTTGAATGTTAATTATCTTTACCACCCCCACCCCCACCCCGCCCCCCAGGTCACAGTAATGAAAGGCAGCAGTAGGAATAAAGACCATTCAACAGACGGAGAGGGGACTGGAAAACGACCAAAGAGAAAGTGTCTTCAGTGGCATCCACTACTTGCAAATAAGATCATTGACTTTTCTGAAGAAGAGGAGGAAGACGAGGAAGAAGAAGATATCAAGGTAGATGTATCACATCAAAATGTATGATATCTCCTAGCAAATTGTGTGCTCTACAGACTTTCCAAAACACATGTGGCAATCAAGTCCTTGAGTTACAAAAGGCTTTTCTAAATTCTAGGTAACAAAGCAGTGGCAAATGGAAAAGATTTTTCTAATCTATACAGTTGTACATTGCCTTAAGAATGAAAGGAGATATATTTAGGCTCATGCTCTGTGTCCTTGTAGTCCATCGCAGTCCAGCTGCTTCTTTTCAGCACTGGCCAGCCAGATGTCTGAAACATCCACAAGCAGATAATGAAATCTCCCATTTAACTATGCAGAAGCTGGTATTTAGAGGCATGTTTCTTATCATCATGGAGGATCCTAGGTATCATAGTGGTAGATTAGGGTAGGCAACAGCAATTCACAGTCTGCATGTAGACCCTCAGGAACAATAATTGTGGCCCCACTACTGCCCACGACTAAAATTAATTGAGTAAGTCCCATCTACCCTTAAAGGACCATGATAGATAATTTTGCAGACTTTTTACCATCCTACAGCTGTCCAAAGCCTGGAGGGACTCCCCCCACCCTCTGGAATTGACTTCCAGGTGACAAATGACTTCTTGGTTTAAAATAGCTGGAGCAGCCCAAAACCTGGCAAATATCTACTCTCTATGGTCCCTAGAGAGTACTTTCTCATTTTTTTTTAAATGCAAGGATGACAACCTTCCTGTGGAAGGCATGTGATCCTCATACCTGAGAACATGCCAGCTCTTGGTACAGGTAGAACCATAGGTAAGACCTTTGTTCTGAGCATTTGTTTGATACCCTGTTTAGGCCATATAAGTTAGTAGCCAATGCCATGTATCTCTGCAGCAAATCTCAAAAGTTAATTATATTTTGTGGAAATTAACATAATTTATATTGTTTTTTATTTTTAAATTGCTTCTGTTTATTTAATACTTTTCTGTATTGCTCAAGGCTGCAAACACTAATAAACTAAAATAAATAAACTGTTAATAAAAAGTGTACAATACATCCTGGAAAGGAAATAAATCCACTTGTGTATGGTAAGTTTAAACACAAATTAGTACAAAACCATAAATCTGTGTCCCAAAAGCCATTCTAAACAGTGAAATTTATATCAACTAATGGAAGGGCATTAATTTGTGTTTGTGTGCATCTGCTCACACGTGTGAGAAAGTGGAAGATGGAAAGAGACTTTTGCAGGGTAGGGGGTTCAATGTGGCTAGATTTGTTTAGCTAATTCTTCCATATTGCTACATCATTTTCTGAATAGAATCTTTCCTTTTTTTCTGTAACTGGTTGTTCCTGAGTTTAAATGATTATGGATGTGTTCAAACATTCTACTAAACAAACCACTTCAAATACAGGGTATTTTCAACTTTTATGTGGAATCTGAGTTCAGATTTTGGAATGATTTAGCTAGTGGGTATGACAAGAAGTACTTGTCAGTGACATTCTCTCTGTGTGTAAATAGGTCCATCTTCTTAGTACTGATGGTCTTGAGCACGATGCAGACGAAACAGAAGATGAAGAATCTTCAGAGCAACGAGCTCGCAGGCCAATGAATGCATTCCTTCTCTTCTGCAAACGTCACCGCTCCCTTGTGCGGCAAGAACACCCCCGTCTGGACAACCGTGGCGCTACCAAGATACTGGCAGACTGGTGGTCTGTTCTAGACCCTAAAGAAAAGCAAAAATATACAGACATGGCCAAAGAGGTATAGAGTGACATTATCAGTTATATACCTTATGTTGTTTCCCTTATATATGTTTTAATGCTCATACTTTATGTTTAAAAACACCATAGTACTCCATTAAGGTAACAGTTCAAATAGGGAGTTAACAGCTTTTCAGTGGGGAGCATTTTAAAAGTAGCATTATGATTGTGTTAAAGAAAGAAAATCCTGGTTTATATATTACTCCTATAGATTCTTTACAGTCTGCTTTTTTCATGTCTTACCAGTATTTTCTTTGATAGCCTGTAGTTTGTTTATATGACGGAAGACGGAAGTTTTGGTTCATCTTTCTCTCATGTTTCTCCTCCTGTTCTTCTTTCTTCATTAGTTTGATTATGATTACCATGATTATTAGTCAGCTCCTTTGTCTTTCCAAACTTTTCTGGCATTCCTCCCACCCTCCAATCTAGATTAATGAGGCTGTCATGGAATAGAGGTTGGTGAAGGGGGAAGGATTTGGGCTCAGATAAAACTGTTTAAATGTGTACTCTGTGTGTGTGTGTGTGTAGGTCAACCTTGGCCAGTTTGTAGAAAAATAAATAAAAAACACCTGTTATTATAGCAATAATAGAATATCTGTAATGCTATATTCCCCATTATATGTTACATTAAATGTCTTAATTATTAGTACTTATCATGTGCTCTCTCCTAATACTCAAATAATTCTATTTAAATAAAAAGTAGGAATAGTAAAGTTTTGGTTGAAAAACCTCAAGTTGCCTTCCTGCCTTCAGGAGAACAACTACTCCCATTTCAAAACCAGATGATTTGGTAACAAATGTGCTGTTTCAAGAAGCAGACCTAATTATTTTACTTTCTAAGGTTTCGGATTCAAAATGACTACTACTGAATGAAATAGACCTGGATGGTTGATATATTTTAATTAAGGAATTCTTTGACGATAGCTACTTGCTGATAATAAACTCTAAATTCTAACAAGCCTTTTCTTTTTAAAAAAGTATAGAACAGCACCAAGTTTAGGAAGTTACCCTTTTAACTCCTTGTGATTTGACCTGTGCAGCAATCAGTGACTCAATGAATAGGCTGCCAGAGATTCATAGAATCATAGAGTTGGAAGAGACCACAAGGGCCATCCAGTCCAACCCCCTGCCATGCAGGAACTCCCAATCAAAGCATCCCTGACAAATGGCCATCCAGCCTCTGCTTAAAGACCTGTAAGGAAGGCGACTCCACAGCTACAAACTAAAATAGAATGCTCTTTCAGTAAGCAATTTAAACACTGCAGTTTTACAGATTTAAATCTAGACCTTCAAAGAAACAAGAATCTAAACTTCCATGTTTTATTAAACTAGACACTACAATCTGTAGTCATATAAAGATAACTATCACAAGCATCACTGAGGTGGTATTTTTCCCATGCTTGGTATAAGTCACATCATGCATGGGTATCTAAGAGCTTCTGTCACACTGCAGAATTAATGCAGTCTGACACCACTTTAACTGCCATGGCTACATCATATGGAATCTCAGGATCTGAAATTTCTTGTGGCACCAGAAGCCTCTGACAGAGAAGGCTAAATATATCACAAAATCCTTTAAGGAGGAGAAAGAAAAGGAGGAGGTTCTAGTCCATGTGCTTGGGTGAGATCTAATCTAATTTACACTTGAGCCATTGCATTCTGGGAGCCAGTGCTGGGAGGCCACTTAAGGCTACTCAAGGCTAGCAGAAGCTTCATTTCCTTTAAGGAGGAGAAAGAAAAGGAGGAGGTTCTAGTCCATGTGCTTGGGTGAGATCTAATCTAATTTACACTTGAGCCATTGCATTCTGGGAGCCAGTGCTGGGAGGCTACTTAAGGCTACTCAAGGCTAGCAGAAGCTTCATTTCCTTTAAGGAGGAGAAAGAAAAGGAGGAGGTTCTAGTCCATGTGCTTGGGTGAGATCTAATCTAATTTACACTTGAGCTATTGCATTCTGGGAGCCAGTGCTGGGAGGCCACTTAAGGCTACTCAAGGCTAGCAGAAGCTTCATTTCCTTTAAGGAGGAGAAAGAAAAGGAGGAGGTTCTAGTCCATGTGCTTGGGTGAGATCTAATCTAATTTACACTTGAGCCATTGCATTCTGGGAGCCAGTGCTGGGAGGCTACTTAAGGCTACTCAAGGCTAGCAGAAGCTTCATTTCCTTTAAGGAGGAGAAAGAAAAGGAGGAGGTTCTAGTCCATGTGCTTGGGTGAGATCTAATCTAATTTACACTTGAGCCATTGCATTCTGGGAGCCAGTGCTGGGAGGCCACTTAAGGCTACTCAAGGCTAGCAGAAGCTTCATTTCCTTTAAGGAGGAGAAAGAAAAGGAGGAGGTTCTAGTCCATGTGCTTGGGTGAGATCTAATCTAATTTACACTTGAGCCATTGCATTCTGGGAGCCAGTGCTGGGAGGCCACTTAAGGCTACTCAAGGCTAGCAGAAGCTTCATTTCCTTTAAGGAGGAGAAAGAAAAGGAGGAGGTTCTAGTCCATGTGCTTGGGTGAGATCTAATCTAATTTACACTTGAGCCATTGCATTCTGGGAGCCAGTGCTGGGAGGCTACTTAAGGCTACTCAAGGCTAGCAGAAGCTTCATTTCCTTTAAGGAGGAGAAAGAAAAGGAGGAGGTTCTAGTCCATGTGCTTGGGTGAGATCTAATCTAATTTACACTTGAGCCATTGCATTCTGGGAGCCAGTGCTGGGAGGCTACTCAAGGCTAGCAGAAGCTTCATTTCCTTTAAGGAGGAGAAAGAAAAGGAGGAAGTTCTAGTCCATGTGCTTGGGTGAGATCTAATCTAATTTACACTTGAGCCATTGCATTCTGGGAGCCAGTGCTGGGAGGCCACTTAAGGCTACTCAAGGCTAGCAGAAGCTTCATTTCCTTTAAGGAGGAGAAAGAAAAGGAGGAGGTTCTAGTCCATGTGCTTGGGTGAGATCTAATCTAATTTGCACTTGAGCCATTGCATTCTGGGAGCCATTGCTGGGAGGCTCAAGGCTAGCAGAAGCTTCATTTCCTTTAACAAAGGAGAAAGAAAAGGAGGAGGCTCTAGTCCATGTGCTTGGGTGAGATCTAATCTAATTTACACTTGAGCCATTGCATTCTGGGAGCCATTGCTGGGAGGCTACTTAAGGCTACTCAAGGCTAGCAGAAGCGCGCGCCGGAATTTTGATTTTTTTTATCTAGTCAAGGAGGTGTTTAGAGAATAGAAGAGGAGCCGGCCTGAAGCATCAGAGGAAGTGAATCAGAGACTTGCCTTTGGAAGGAGCTTTTAGCCAGGAGCTCTCTACATAACTGTAGGCCCCGTGACTTGAACTCAGTGACAGAGCTTGGGAATAAAGGCCAAGTCTAGCAAGGGAAGCCCACAGTCTTGTTTCAGTGCCTCCTTAAGACTTCTCAGTATGGACACTGAAGGCCCTGCTGCAGTCACCTGCAACACCTGTGGGATGTTTGTCTTCTTGCCTATAGATGTGGGGAACTACACCTGCCAGAAGTGCAAGTTGGTAGCCCTCTTGGAAGAGAAAGTACAGCAGCTAGAGGAGCAGATATCTGCACTCCAGCATCATAGAGAGGAGCAGATTCTCCTGAACAGAACAGGCCAGAATGTCTTGGGTGGGAAACAGACAGAGGAAGTTGTTGGGGCGGAGGAGGTCACTCCACATACAACAGAGGTAGATGCTTGGAGGAAGGTCACACACAGAAGTAAGGAAACCTGGGAACGTTCTGTGAGTGGCTTGCAGCTACAGAATCGCTTTGAATCTCTCTCTGTTGTCAGAGATGATGAGGAAAAGCAGCAGGGACAGACATCAGGGACAGAGCAGGAGAGCCTGAGAGTATCACGAAAAAGAACAGCCACTGCTAAGCCTCGGAGGAGGCGCGTGGTCGTGGTGGGGGACTCCTTGCTGAGGGGTACAGAAGCAGTGGTTTGTGGGCCTGACAAGATGTCTCGGGAGGTGTGTTATCTCCCCGGGGCAAAGATCCATCATGTGACGGAGAGGCTGACAAGACTTGTCAAGCCTACTGATCAATACCCCCTTCTTTTGGTTCATGTGGGAACCAATGATACTGCAAGGCACAGCCTTCAGAATATCAAAAGGGATTATGAGGCTCTGGGAAGGAAGCTGAAAGAGATGGATGCACAGGTTGTCATCTCATCTCTACTCCCGGTAGAAGGGCATGGTCCAGGAAGGGAGAGGAAAATAGCAGAGGTGAATAACTGGCTCCGTAGATGGTGCCGCCAAGAACAGTTTGGATTCTTGGATCATGGGCTGCGGTTCCATGAGGAGGGACTTCTGGCAAGGGATGGACTGCATCTCACGCCAGTTGGCAAAAACGTTTTTGCCAACAGTCTGAAGAATCTGATCAGGAGGGCTTTAAACTGAGTTATGTGGGGGAGGGAGACATTATACTGGAAGGCAAAAGGGATGGAGAGAATAGTCCAAGTGGCATAGAGGGAACAAGGCAAACAGTGCAAGGACCCAACAGTAGGAGGCAAAAAAATGTGCAAAAGCAGCAAGTAAAGAGGACACATGGTCTTAAATGCCTCTCCACTAATGCACAGAGTATGGGAAATAAGCAGGATGAACTTGAACTCCTAGCACAACAAGGGAAATATGATATAATAGGCATCACTGAAACCTGGTGGGATGAGTCTCATGATTGGAATGTAGAAATAGAGGGGTATAACCTTTTTAAGAGAAACAGGCCAAGCAGGAAAGGAGGAGGAATAGCATTGTATGTCAGGGATATTTACACCAGTGAAGAGATGCAGGAAGTCAATACTGGAGGCCAGGTGGAGAGCATCTGGATAAAAATTAAAGGAGAGGGAAATAACAGGGATGTCACTGTGGGAGTCTACTACAGACCCCCAACTCAGGCAGAGGAATTGGATGATGCCTTTCTAGAACAGATAATCACATACTCAGAAAAGAGAGATGTAGTAGTGATGGGTGACTTCAACTATCCTGATATTTGCTGGAAGTCAAACTCAGCCAAATCCTCAAAGTCTAGCAAATTCCTCACTTGCCTGGAAGACAATTTCATTGTCCAAAAGTTGGAAGAGGCAACAAGGGGATCAGCCATTTTAGATCTGATCTTAACCAACAGGGAAGACCTAGTTGATGGGGTGCAAGTGGTTGGATCCTTAGGTGGAAGTGACCATGTTCTCCTGGAGTTTGTAATACAGTGGAAGGGAGAAGATAGGCATAGTCAGACACGCACTCTAGACTTTAGGAGAGCTAATTTCAATAAACTTAGAGAAATACTGGGAGTGATCCCATGGTCAGGAATACTAAAAGAAAAGGGAGTTCAAGACGGATGGGAGTTTCTCAAAAGGGAGATATTGAAGGCACAATTTCAAACAGTTCCAATGAGGAAGAAAAATGGAAGATGTCTCAAGAAGCCAGGATGGATGACTAAGGAACTTTCAACTGAGCTAAGTTTTAAACGGAACATGTATAAGAAATGGAAAAATTGAGAAATCACGAAAGAGGAATTCAAACAAATAGCCAGCACATGTAGGGGTAAAGTCAGAAAAGCTAAAGTGCAGAATGAACTCAGGCTTGCTAGAGAGATTAAGAACAATAAAAAGGGCTTTTTTGGATATGTCCGCAGCAAAAGGAAGAAGAAGGAAACAGTGGGGACACTGCGTGCAGAACATGGCAAAATGCTAACAGGGGACAGAGAAAAAGGCAGAATTACTCAACACCTTCTTTGCTTCAGTCTTCTCAGAAAAAGCAAAGGGTGCTCAACCTAAGGATAATGGAACAGGAGACAGAATAGAGGAAATTCAGCACAGAATAAGTAAAGAGGTAGTACAGGAATACCTGGTTAACCTAAATGAATATAAATCTCCAGGACCAGATGAACTACATCCTAGAGTATTAAAAAAACTGGCAAATGTAATATCAGAGCCATTGGCAATAATCTTTGAGAACTCTTGGAGAACAGGAGAAGTCCCAGCAGACTGGAGGAGGGCAAACGTTGTCCCCATCTTCAAAAAGGGAAAAAAAAGAGGATCCCAACAATTATCATCCAGTTAGTCTGACATCAATTCCAGGAAAGGTTCTAGAGCAGATCATTAAGCAGAGAGTCTGTGAACACTTAGAGGCCAATGCCATAATCACAAAAAGCCAACATGGGTTTCAGAGAAACAAGTCATGCCAAACGAACCTGATCTCTTTTTTTGATAAAATTACCAGCTTGGTAGATGAAGGGAATGCTGTGGATATAGTATACCTCGATTTCAGTAAGGCCTTTGACAAGGTTCCCCATGACATTCTTGCAAACAAGCTTGCAAAATGTGGGATAGACAAGTTAACTGTTACATGGATTTGTGATTGGTTGAGTGGCCGAACTCAAAGGGTGCTCAACAATGGCTCCTTTTCATCCTGGAGAGAAGTGACCAGTGGGGTCCCACAGGGTTCTGTCCTGGGCCCAGTGCTATTCAACATCTTTATTAACGATTTGGATGACAGAATTGGGGGCATACTTATCAAATTTGCAGATGACACTAAACTGGGAGGAGTAGCTAATACCCCAGAGGACAGGATCAAAATTCAAAATGACCTGAATAGACTAGAAAGCTGGGCCAGTGCTAACAAAATGAAATTCAATGCGGAGAAATGTAAGGTTCTGCACTTAGGGCGGAAAAATGAAATGCACAGATATAGGATGGGGGACACCTGGCTGAATGAGACCACATGTGAAAGGGATCTAGGAGTCCAAGTAGACCATAAGCTGAACATGAGTCAACAGTGTGATGCGGCAGCTAAAAAAGCCAATGCAATTTTAGGCTGCATCAATAGAAGTATAGTTTCTAGATCAAGGGAAGTTATAGTGCCACTCTATTCTGCTTTGGTCAGGCCCCACCTGGAATACTGTGTCCAGTTCTGGGCACCACAATTCAAAAAAGATGTGGAGAAACTGGAGCATGTCCAAAGGAGGGCAACTAAGATGGTGAAGGGTCTGGAAACCTTGCCCTATGAAGAACGCCTTAGGGAGCTGGGGATGTTTAGCCCGGAGAAGAGAAGGTTAAGAGGTGATATGATAGCCCTGTTTAAATATTTGAAGGGATGTCATATTGAGGAGGGAGCAAGCTTGTTTTCTGCTGCTGCAGAGACTAGAACGCGGAACAATGGATGCAAACTGCAGGAAAAGAGATTCCACCTCAACATTAGGAGGAACTTCCTGACAGTAAGAGCTGTTCAACAGTGGAACACACTCCCTCGGAGTGTAGTGGAGTCTCCTTCCTTAGGGGTCTTTAAGCAGAGGCTGGATGGCCATCTGTCAGGGATGCTTTGACTTGGAGTTCCTGCATGGCAGGGGGTTGGACTGGATGGCCCTTGTGGTCTCTTCCAACTCTATGATTCTATGATTCTACAGATCCCAGAATTTCATAGCATTGAGTCATGACAGTTAAAGCAGTGTCAAATTGCATTCATTCTGCAGTGCAGAAGAAGCATAGCTTTCTAGTTCTGAATGAACCAAATGTTAAATTTAATCAGCCATTCTTGTTTAAGATTAAGATTAATTGCGGATTAAGAGCAGTTATTTCAAAAATACCTTTATTTTATTTACTGTTCAACACTATACATATCTATTCAGAATAAACATAAACTCAGTGAGATTTAGTTCTGACTTGATGCATACAAGATTGCTGTAAAATTGCCAAGGAAATATTCTCCAATTGCCTTTTATAAAAAGAAGAAAATCGGGGCCTTGAAACTGATTATCATCATCCCTGCAACTTCCACTCCATTCTCCAATTCCTATAGCTAGGTTGGGGATTATAGGACCTGTGGTCCAAAATGGTTTCATGCTCTAATTCTCTCTCCCCACCCCAAAGTGCATACTGTGATGCCCAACTTTTTTGGATTGGCTAACATACTAGAAAGTACAGTCCAGTCTAGTGGTTAGAATTTAGGTGGAATGATCTGGGTCCCCATCCTTGATGCAACTTAAATTTACACTATGGCTTTATGAAAATCAGAGTTTAAGGCCTACCTTACCAGAGTATTATTAGTATTAGTTAGTATTAGTGGGTGTATTGGACTTAGTCCAAGCCCATGTATTCCTGCCTGAACTCAACGGAGCATACAGATGTCCCATTCAGTTATGCAGCTATTCTTTTTAAAAGACAAATGGGACTCATTATTAGCAACTTTTGTACCACTGTGTTACTTTGTTGTAACATATGGGCTTTCAGGTGTTGTTGGACTACAAGTTTCAGCATCCCCTAGCTGGTGTAGCCAATGTTGAGAAATGTCAGGCGCTACAGACCAACAACATGGAAGCTGTGCTACTTGAAGGTACACACACACACACACCTTGGAATCTGTAGTTCCTGGAGCTTATGAACTAAGATGGCCCCAAAAAGCACCAGGCAAGCTAGACCAGAGAAACCCACCGGATGACCTTGGACAAGTCACACTGTCTCAACCTCAGAGGAAGGTAAAGGCAAACTCCTTCTGAACAAATCTTGTCAAGAAAACCCTGTGATAGGTTTGCTTTAAGGTTGTCATAAGTCAAATGACTTGAAGGCACATAACAACAACAACAACGCTAAACCGTGTGGGACAGACTCAGTTGCATTCCTTGCTAAGTACTCACCTTAGTATTAAAGCAATAAAACCATCCAGAACATAAAATTTCAAATGAACTTTCTTGCCCTGTTAGTTCATTTGCAAATGAACCATCTGAAGATTCTCACACCTCGCCTGAGAAGGTGGCAAATTTCTTGGCTCGTAAACAGGAATTTAAAGGGGGCAAGAAAACAAAAATCTGTATGTTTACCGAACTGCAAGGAATGTTTGTCACATCCCTATTCACAACTATGCTAACAGAATTTTTTTTTTGCCCTATTAGCATCATGTTGTAAGTTAAAGTCAAATTAAACAGTATAAAAGCAGTAAATAAGACCCAAAATCAATTAATTAAAATATCCCCCACCCCCAGCATCTAAAAGATAGCAGTGCTGGGTTCAAGTGAACCTCCTTGAAGAAGAAGATTCTGTACCAGGGGTGCCACAACTACAAAGCACTGCAAATGCATCCAGAATGGCAATATGGGACAGCATTTATCAAACTTTAATACAGTATAATTTCTTGTTAACTCAGAATAATCAGTTAGAGGGTTTTCTTTAATATGATAGCAAAATAAAATGGAGTCCAGTAGATAACTAGAAAGTAGAATTACATATAATTTTATAAATTATATATATGTTTAACTTTTGCTCTTGATGAATTAAACTTTAGTTCAAGATGGAAAATTTAAAAATCCCCTGACACACTTTCCCTTTTTAAAATAATAACTCAGCTATGTTCACAGCAGAAGAAGAATAAAGGTTGTATAGCACTCCTGTGAAAAATGACAGATCAGAACAGCTAACAATAGTGTGTTAAAAAACCTTGCCTGTAATGTTATAGCACCATTTGCTTAGTTCTTGAAAGCAAGACTCATATTCTCTGTTGAAAAGAAACAATATTTCCAAGCATGTTCACAGAACCATTCATTCCAAGAAGGTATATGAGACATGCAATTAAGTATATAATTTTTATTCTTTCTGTAGTTTGGGGTTGCAACACTAGTAATTAGCAACATAACCTTGGCACTAGGTCTCTTTATCACATTTCTTGAAGTCGTGACGAAAATACATATACGTAATAAAGCTTTTATTTTCAATGGCAATGCTTCCATTTTAATAATAATATAACTTTGTTACAATTGTCCATAACATGTAGCTTAGTGTAGTTCCTATATAATGTGCAGCTAAACTAGTTCTTGCATTCAGCATGTCTACCAACAAAAAGATCTCAGAACCTTTCCAGGCTTTTCAGACTTTGCCAATGGGAGATAGTCACAGATTTTCCAGTTTGGCCAATGATTCTGAGATTTTGGTCCAAAACACACTGTAGAAATAATTCGGTTTGAGACCACTTTAACTGCCCTGGCTCAAACTCGATTATTTTTGCAGTGTGTTTTGGATCTTTATCTTTAAATATCATTGTGAAATTATGATAATTAATTGTTGTTTAATATAATGTAATATAAAATTGTAATATAGAAATAAAAAGTTTCATACTGACAGACCTAAAAAACTGGATGTGGCCCTTAGACAGAGGGAGATAAGAGGAAACAGGTACAGCTCCATTATGCCTAGGTACAGCAGCTGAAGAAAGCCATTGCTCTGGCCTCTAGAGGGAGAGAAGAACAGGCAGACACAGCTCTATCAAGCCTAGACCCTCCCTCCATATATGATGATGAAAGACCCTTCTTCCATATTCCAGCTGCCAGTTATGTGTCCTCAGAGGAAGAGAATGGCAGCCTGTATCTGCGGGACTTAATCCCCTTGCCCATTGACATCTGCTTTTCCTTCTGTATCATGTTTTTTTAGATTGTAAAATGCTATCTGCTACATAAATTGATGATGATGATGATGATGATGATGATGTGATGACAGCCAGAATCTTGTAACAGCTATCTAGTTAATACTAAGTAACCTCTTCTTCCATGACCCCCCCCCCAAAACCTGGCAGAAATGTCATTGAACGTTGCTCTGATGCCTGTTAAAGTAGATTGGGGAGGGAACTATGACAGTGGCAATAGTGTCAGCATTGTGACCGAGTAGCGATTGTGAATATGAAACAGTTACCTAGGTTTATTAATCTCTTAACCATTTCATATTCATGATTACCACTTAAACATGGTTTTGACACTTGTACAGGATTCTGGCTAATAATAGTGATGCTGATGATACACTCTGTTCAATTGCCCTCTTCAATTTAAATATAAATTTGTCTGAATTTTGAAGTTCCTGCTGGTATTTCCTAGTAGCATTATCCAGATTTTTTTAGCCCACATTTTTATCTGTTTAGTATGAAGTTAATATTCACTCTCAATACTTTATATAAAAATGGTGGTAAGTAAAAGTTTCACTGTTCCTTTATGTTTCTGTAACTTCTCAATCCTTGTAGTTGGTCCAGATAGTAATACATTGCCATACATGGAGAATGTAGTAAAATGTTACAATTTATATTCTTGTAGCTACTGTGATAGTATTCAGTGACCGGTCTGACCAAGATAGTTTACAGCAGTGGTCCCCAAACTCTGGCCCTCAAGATGTTTTGGACTTCAGCTCCCAGAATCCCAGACCATTGGCCAAGCTGGCAGGGAGGGCATTATGAGGTAGGAAGGAAATTTGCTTGTGGGTGGTGATTGGCTAAGGCTTCTGGGAGATGAAGTCCAAAACATCTGGAGGGCCAGAGTTTGGGGACCACTGGTATAAGGTCTAGAAGCTGAGCCCTGTGTTGAATAGCTTAGTGAGCTGGGTATGTTTAGCTTTGATAAAGAAAAAATAGAGAGATGACATGATAGTCATCTTTAAATATATGAAGGGGTGTCATGTAGATAGAAGATGGGATGAGCTTGTTTTCTTCTGCTCCAGACACTAAGGTTGCATCTGCACTGCATAAAAAATCCAGTTTGACACCACTTTAACTGCCATGGCTTAGTGGGAACTGTAGTTTTGTGAGACATTTACATATTCTCTGTCAGAATGCTCTGGTGCCATAACAGACTACAAATCCCAAATTTCCATAGCATTGAGCCATGGCAGTTTCTGCAGTGTAGATGTATCCTGGAATACAAACCAGTGAATTCAAATTACAAGTAAAGAAATTTAACCTAAAAATTAGGAAGAACATGTTTGCTATAAGAGCTATTCGAGAGTGTAATAGGCTGTCTTGGAGAGTGATGTACTCTCCTCCTTTGGAAGTCTTTAAACAGAGGTTAGATGAGCATCTTTTGGGAGTACTTTAAATATGTATTTCTGCATGGCAGGGTGTTACATCTGATGATCTTTGTGATTCTTCCAACTTTATGATTCTATTTTATTTTACTTACATTTTTTGTTTAACCTGTGCATATACAGTTTGAAACATAGCAAAACACTACATAGATTAAAGGAAGGTACTGGGATGTGATTTTTCTAATTTTCTAGGTAGATGCATTTTTTTTTCTTCCCGTTTCATCTCTTTGCATAGCTCATTCTTATATCCTGTTGTTCAGCCACATCTATTTGTGTGGACATAAAACTGAACCTGTTTGTGAGATTAAACTGGATCAGTTCGAGCTTGTGAGTACTGATGACGTGGACAAGATCCTTGGAACGGTGAGGAAAACGACATGCCCTCTTGATCCCTGCCCATCATGGCTGGCCATCCATGGGGGTGATTCCTTGATGGCACTTCTTACACATGTCATCAATTCATCCCTTAGGGAAGGTTATGTACCATCCTCTCTAAAGGAAGCAGTAATCAGACTGCTCCTGAAAAAATCTTCCTTGGACATGAAAAACTATAGGCCTGTATCTAACCTCCCATTTTTGGACAAGCTGATCAAGAGGGCTGTTGCTCTTCAATTCCAAGCGGTCTTGGAGGAAACCAATTATCTTGATCCATTTCAGACTGACTTCAGGATGGGATATCGGGTGGAGACTGCCATAGCCTTAACTGATGATCTTTGTTTAGGCATTGACCGAGGAAGCAAGACCCTGTTGGTGCTTCTGGACCCTCTCAGCGCCATTTGATACAATAGATCATGACATCCTCTTGGGACGCTTGAGAGAGTTAGGAGTTGGAGGCATTGCGCTCCAATGGTTTCACTCCTTTCTCTCGGGCAGATTCCAGAGGGTGATGCTTGGGTACATTTGCTCCTCAAAAATGGAGCTTAATTGTGGCGTCCCTCAGGGCACCATCCTGTCCCTGATGCTGTTTAATATTTACATGAAGCCGCTGGGAGAAATCATCCATAGACATAGTCATATGCCTATGACACCCAAATATATTTCTCCATGTCTTGGTCATCAGCGACTATGACAGATGACATTTCTCCCTGCAGTCGCGGCAGTAATGGACTGGATGAGGGAAAACAAGCTCAAGTTGAATCCAGGCAAAACGGAGGTACTTACAGTAGGGGCCCCTAAACCAGATATTGGGCTGCAACTTCCAGTCACACTCTCCTCAAAGGACTGTGTTTGCAGTCTGGTGGTGCTTCTTGACTCGTCACTTCACATGAGAGATCAGGTGAACGTGACGATCAAGAGTGCCTGTTATCGGCTTCGGCTGATATGCCGGCTGCTCCCTTTCCTGGAACCAGGGGACCTTGAAACTGTAGTACATGCACCAGTAACCTCAAGACTTGATTTTTGCAATGCGCTCTAGTTCGGAAGCTTCAGTTGGTACAGAACAAGGCAGCCAGGCTAATTACAGGAACAGCAAGAAGTGACCATGTTACACCAATTTTGAAGTCACTCCACTTGCTGCCTATTAGTTTCCAGGTGCAGTACAAGGTGTTGGTTATCACCTTTAAACCCCTACATGGCTTATCTAAAGGATCACCTGCTTCCATTCAGTCCGCCCTGTGCACTCAGATCCTCTGGGAGGAACCTGTTGCAACCAGTGAAGACCAGATTGGTGGTGACCGCCCAAAGGACTTTTTCTGCAGTTGCTCCCACTTTATCAACCTAGATGGCTTTTAAAAAGCCATCAAGACGGATCTCTTTCGGCAGGCCTTCCCGGAATAAATCCGGGAGGGATCCATAATGTACACCAGCTTCATTTGGACTTAGGCCAGTGCCTGGAATCCAGTGAACATTTAGCTGAGAGTAACCCCAACTGAATGTGGGGGAATGTGCTTTTGAATGAGAAGATGTTCTTTGAGATTGCATTCTTGCATCTTAAATTCATACATAATAGAAATATATCCCTGTGGTTTCATACAAAATAAGGTTGTGCTTTAATACCAACTGCTTTCCATCTTTATAGTACAAGGATGCATTTATGAAAGCAAATCCTGGTTACAAGTGGTGTCCACCTACAAGCAAACCTGTGAAAACCCAGTCATCCACTGTTACTAACCGGAAGAAGCTGTGGGCATTCCCATCAGAATCTGCAAAAGATTTGCCAAGTCCCAAAAAGTTGGTGAAGAAAGAAGAAATGCCTCAGCTGAACTTTGCAATGGCAGGTGAGTTTGAGATCTCTTTTGGCATCATTTTCAAAGTTTTTGTGAGTGCTTCTAAATCAGTTTTTTATTCTGTAAATAATCTGCTTCATTCATGGAATTTTAGATGGATAAAATAATACAGTTCAAGAAGATTCCTTGTTCCTCCAAGAGAAGTAAAGTTCCTGAAGGCAGACTGCTTTTTGTTTTTACAATTTGGAGGAAAACAACAGCATAGAATCATAGGAGACTCCTGTAATTATGTTATCAGATGATGGAATGTCTATGCTTTGATGTGACAATTGACCATTTCCTTGTAAGGTTTCACTTGGCCTGCATCACACTTCCCCAGTGATTTAACTTCATTTATATCTGATACCAATATTTTACTCTGTCAGTACATATCTGAGGAAATGGAAGTGGATAAACCATGAAAAGTGTGGGCTAAAATAAATGTTAGTTATGAATGCACTGCTAGACATTTTTTTCCTCCAAACTTCCTTTACTTTAGTGCTGAAATAGACTAACACAGATATTTCTTTGAAAACCATCTTCCATTTTTGATTCTCCAATTTTGCCCACCATTTCTGTCATCTGGTGGATTTATCTACATGTATATTCTCCAATTAAGAATAGCTTTAAGCGATCTGCACTTGTCCCTTCATATTCGGGGAGGATCTGTTCCAGACCCGTACCCCCCCCCCAACAAAGAGTGCAGGACCTCAAATCCCATTGTTTCCTGTGGTGGCATGGCATGCACACTGCCACTGGCACAGCCACATGTATGCACGTCCATTAAAAACAATGGGGCTTGCCATCAGCAGAAGCTCAGATCTGCGGATGTCAAGCTCATGAATAATAATAATTTTTATTTTTAGCCCGCCCCTCTGAGCAAGCAATCGGGGCGGGTTACAACAGAGGGGATTATACACACAATAATTATACATTAATTAAAAAACAAATGGCAATGTATTAAGCAATAACAATAAAATCAGATCGCAATTAACAATAACAGTAACTATCAAAATACATAACAATTATAGCAACAAAAATACATAGTAATTTAAGTAACTGTAAAATTAGGAAAGCAAAATACATAACAATTAACAAAGCAAAAATACATAGCAGTTATAGCAACAACAGTAAAATACATAGTAATTATAACAAAAAATAACCGAAAAAAATTAACAAAGCAAAATACATAACAATTAACATACCAAAAGAAGTAAAAAGAAAATAATCCCCATTCTCAACCCCCCATCCCAATCCTAGAAACAATGTGAAATATAAAACAATCTAAAGGGGGGGGGGGGGGAGGAGGAGACAAGATTCCTCCTTAAGTCCAGGAGCCCAGACATGAGAGAAGCCCAGGTATAAGGAGGGCAAACAAACACTCTCTCAGCCGGTCTTCACTGGCAGATGTTGGGGAGGAGGGAAAGAGGGCCATTCCTCCACCTTAAGTCCAGGAACCAGGGCATAGGAGTAGCCCAGGTAGAGGAGGGCAAACAAACACTCACTCGGCCAGTCTTCACTGGCAGATGTTGGAAAAGGATAAGAAGAGCCCACTGTACTTTAGTTGGGACCAATTTAAGAGATTTAGACCACTGCATCCTAGTCTCATCCCACAGAACCAATCAAAAAGAATACAGTAGGACCTTGTTATCTGCTGAGGTTTGGTTTCAGCATCCCCTGTGGATCATAGAATCATAGAATCATAGAAATTTAGAGTTGAAAGAGACCACAAGGGCCATCCAGTCCAACCCCCTGCCGTGCAGGAACTCCCAATCAAAGCATACCCGACAGATGGCCATCCAGCCTCCAAGGAAGGAGACTGCACCACCCTCCGAGGGAGTGTGTTCCACTGTCGAACAGCTCTTACTGTCAGGAAGTTCCTCCTAATGTTGAGGTGGAATCTTTTTTCCTGCAGTTTGCATCCATTGTTCCGAGTCCTGTTCTCTGGAGCAGCAGAAAACAAGCTTGCTCCCTCCTCAATGTGACATCCCTTCAAGTATTTAAAGAGGGTGATCATATCACCTCTTAACCTTCTCTTCTCCAGGCTAAACATCCCCAGCTCCCTAAGGCGTTCCTCATAGGGCATGGTTTCCAGACCCTTCACCATTTTAGTCGCCCTCCTTTGGACATGCTCCAGTTTCTCCACATCCTTTTTTAATTGTGGTGCCCAGAACTGGACACAGTATTCCAGGTGGGGCCTGACCAAAGCAGAATAGAGTGGCACTATTACTTCCCTTGATCTAGACACTATACTTCTATTGATGCAACCTAAAACTGCATTGGCCTTTTTAGCTGCTGCATCACACTGTTGACTCATGTTCAACTTGTGGTCTACTTGGACTCCTAGATCCCTTTCACATGTTGTCTCATTCAGCCAGGTGTCCCCCATCCTATATCTGTGCATTTCATTTTTCCGCCCTACGTGTAGGACCTTACATTTCTCTGTGTTAAATTTCATTTTGTTAGCTTTGGCCCAGCTTTCTAGTCTATTCAGGTCATTTTGAATTTTGATCCTGTCCTTTGGGGTATTAGCTGCTCCTCCCAATTTGGTGTCATCTGCAAATTTGATAACTAGGCTCTCAATACTGTCATCCAAGTCATTAATAAAGATGTTGAATAGCACTGGGCCCAGGACAGAACCCTGTGGGACCCCACTGGTCACTTCTTTCCAGGATGAAAAGGAACCATTGTTGAGCACCCTTTGGGTTCGGTCAGTCAACCAGTTACAAATCCATGTAACGGTTACCTTGTCTAGTCCACATTTTACAAGCTTGTTTGCAAGGATGTCATGGGGAACCTTGTCAAATGCCGTACTGAAGTCAAGATATACTATATCCACAGCATTCCCTTCATCTACCAAGCTAGTAATTTTATCAAAAAAAGAGATCAGATTTGTCTGGCATGACTTGTTTCTCTGAAACCCATGTTGGCTTTTTGTGATTATGGAATTATCTTCCAGATATTCACAGACTCTCTGCTTAATGATCTTCTCCAGAATCTTTCCTGGTATTGATGTCAGACTAACCGGACGATAATTGTTGGGATCCTCTTTTTTCCCCTTTTTGAAGATTGGGACAACAATCAAGTCCCATTAAATATAATGGCAGAGCAAAATGGTGCCCTTTTTATAAAATGGAAAATCAAGGTTTGCTATTCAGAATTTATAATTTTGGGGAATATTTTTTCAAGCCATGGATGCTTGAATCTGTGGATAAAAAAATCCGTGGATAAAAAGGGCTGACTGCACCATGATTAGCAGTATCACAAGCAACTGAGAAGAGCAGGAGGAACAATAAAACACTGTTCCTGTTGTTTTTCATCTAGATGTTATTATTAATCCAAACTATACCTTATCCTCATATGAAACCAGAATGAAATAGACCCAGATAATCCATTCCCTCCAAGAATGTCTGAAATTACCTAGCCATCAAACACACTATAACCTTGCTCCCCCTCCAATAAAGAGAGGTCAGTGAGGGAGATAGTGCACCACAGCCTTCTTAAAAACTGTAAGTACCCCACCAACTGACTTATTTAGTCCCCATCTACTGGATTTTAAGAGCCTAAATCATCAAGGGTCATGTTTACACAAGGAGGGAGGGATTTATTCAAGCATCTTGCCCACATCATCAGCCATAACTAAAACTGTTCCCAAGAACCTGGCCAGATGGAAAACTGGAGAGTTCTTTCAGGCATGGTGATAATGGTGGCATCAAGTTTTGTGTGAGTACAAGCAGTTTCCCAGCAGACAGGAACATAACATCCTGAAGTTTGCGTAGCTCCTCCCATTTGCTCCAATAGACAGGAAAAACAAAAGCAGACAACCCTGCCCCCACTAGGAAGGAGCTACCCCCCCCCCCCCCGCAAGACAATCTTTTTCCTGTCTACGCTCCTAGCAGGACATGTTTGTGAGCCAGTGAACTTTTTTCTAGTCTCAACCTTTTTGGTATTTCGGGGGGGGGGGAGCATTTTTGTGAGAATTTCTCCTTGTTCAGCGTTCCTGAAGTGAATCCCTTGCCTTCCCTTCCTACTGTTCCTCCTTTGGATGGTTATGTTGAGAGAGAAGCCCAGTAGTCTGTCCATGGGGCTAGCTCCTCATCTCCCCCTCCCCACAAGCCTTGCCTCAGGACTGTGACAGCCAGAGCAACAACAGATAACATCTGTGAGAGTTCTCCAGCGCACTGGATTCAGCCAGGGGAAGGGTTCACCCTCTTGAGTTGCTGATGAAGTCTCTTGCCTCCACCTGACCCATTCAAGGCCAGGGTTCTGGGAGGTGAACTCTCCAACAGTCATCCCTATGGAAACAGTGAGTACTTCAAGAGAGCTTGTCGATGCTACCAGGGCGATTTTGCCCAAGAGGGGGCAGAGGCGTGCCCGGGGAGGGATATGACCTCTTTCCCACCCTCCTCTGACCTAACTAACCTAAGGATGTCGAGGGTGATGCCAGAGCTCCCTCCTCCTTGGGGAGCTCCCATTTGGGGAGAAACTCACAGGCCGCCTTTTCAGCCTCAGCTCCCATTTGGGTCACAGAGATGGCCTGGGCTGAGGTAAGCAAGGGCAGGGCTTGCCTGCCCTTAGTGGCAGCAGCCTTGGAGTCAGGCTGGATGACCCCCTGTGCCTTGGCGTAGCCAGGGAGGGCTCGTCGTTTGCTGGAGCATATAGCAGCTGGTATGTGGGCCACCATCTTGAACATGTGGATGGGGACTGCCATCTTGAACTGCTGAGAGGGCCACCATTTTGACTCAGGATATGGGCGACGATATCTTGGAAAGAGTTTTTCCTGGGACACCGTGGTAGCAGGCTTCCTCCCAGGTCACAGGATACCTCCCACAATAGTTTAAAGAGGAAGAGTATTATATATGGGCTGAGTCCCCAGTGTCTCTGGGAGAGTGCAACCTTGGGGAGGTCATACTTCCTCAGACTTGGAGGTCAGCTAGGGCATCCCTCTTCTGCTTGATCCCCTCCTATGCGGGGGTCAGTGAGTGGAGTCAACTATGGCCTAGGGTTATACTGCCCTCAACACGCACAACCTCAGAAGCTAACCAGGGTTGGCCCTGGTTGGCACTTGGAGGATAAACCACCTGCAAATACCAGGTGCTATATGTGCTTTGGTGTTGTTCTCCCACCCGACCAGAGATCATCCCCCAGGTTGGTAGCTTGCCAGGGTGGTCAGAACAGTCTCCAGTGCTGGCACCCACTTTGTTATGAGAACCCCTTTTCAGTCCAGGCGATCAGGGCTCAATAAGTCAAGCTTCTTCCAGTGTCCAAGTCTTGATTGGAAAAGGAGCTTTCTAATATTTCTTTCGGTCCATGTGGACTCTCAGGTTCCCTTAGTGGGTATTTTTCTCATACATAAGCCTCATGTCCTCCAGGGTGCCCTGAGGTGGCTAGGACCTCCCTCCTGTCGTGTTTTGGTCCTATTTGGGAGGGTACCATCCAGGTCACCTGGCTTAAGCATGTTCTTATATGTAGGTCTTCACAGCGGATGGGTGCGATTCGTTCTGGGGGAGAATGGTGGATGTGATTCATTTGGGGGGAGACCGGGTCATGGCCTTCATAGCTGCTATCAGTTCTCGATCAGGGCTCAAAGGTGGCCTTTAGTTCAGTTAGACTGGCCATTTACTCCCCTCAGTGGGCTCCAAGCCATTCAGGGGGCCTTGATAAAATTTTGAGAGAGAGAAAGAGAGAGAGAGATTTATAGCCATACATACATCAAAAGATGCCTTCAAGAGGTGACAGGTCTCACTATCTCGCTACATGTTTCAAGGTCAAATCGCTCTGGTCTTCTATGGGGCTACATTGGGTGTAGTGGTGGGCAGCTGGTTACTCTCCCTTCTTGCCAACTAGGGTGTTCAGGTTAGTCTTTCACCCTCTTATAAAGAGACTGCTCAGAGTCAAGTCACTGCCATCACGACAGCACACCCCTTTGGGTAACTTCCATTCCACCCTCTAGCCTGGGTCACTGGGACAGTTTAACCCACCAGGGGTTCTATCAAATTGCCTGTCCTGGCAGTTGTTGTGCCTCACAGCTAGCACCTCGGCCTGGCATGCATAGACCTTGATTTTCTTTAACCTGGATGGGGTTATACTGCAATGTCATTTCCCCATTTTTCCTGAGTTGGAAATAATCTATCTTGGACCATTGGGTCCTGGTCTGTCTGACATCAGCCTGCGGATAGGGTTCACCCACAGGCCTCAGGAGGTTTATCATGTCACCCGGGAAAAATAAATCTGACTATCATTGTCCGCTGCTGTCAGCCTTAAGCGAGTGGCTGCAGGTTCTGGCCTTGCAAGAAGAAGAGCAAGAAGAGCCCTCCCTCCATCCACCATCTTGAGGGAGAGAAAGGCAAGCCGGCTCCAAGAGGCCTTGCCTAAAAAGAAGAAGAGCCCTCCCTCCAATACATCTGCCATGGTCCAGGCCTCTGAGGGAGAGAAGATCTGCTGGACTTTCCCCCTTCCCCACCACCTCTCCCTTTTCCTTTTGTTTCGTGTCTATTTTAGATTGTAAGCCTGAGGGCAGGGAAATGTCTTAATTAACAAATTGTAAGCCACTTGGATAGCCTTGGCTGAAGAGCGGGGTATAAATAATAATAATAATAATAATAATTATTATTATTATTATTATTATCATTATTATTACAGAAGTAAGAGGGCTGCTACACCTCTCCCCTTGGAGGCCTGATTGATAACAGCCATGTAAAGCCAAGGTTTAATCTTGAAGGCTTAATCAGATCAATTTAAAAACCCTAATAAAATAATAATATTAATGATGATGAGAATAATAATAACGAAGATAATGTTAAGGTTGATACCCCCCCCCAAAAAAAACCCACACAGGAGGTTTCAGATGGAGACTCTCCCTACCATCCAGAGACAGCTGAGCCTGGGGATTCTCCCTCCTCTCTCTCTCTCCCCATTGGCCCCTAGTGATGTGCTTGTCACTTCCCGTCTCACCAGGGTTGTTACCTAGGCCTGGGTTTCACCATTGACATTGGGCTCCGCCAGTTCAAGCCTTACCTTGTGGCTGCCAGGAAACTCTTAGATGCTTGTCAAGTGTATGGTATGACTGGTGGTTTACTGGAATAAAGCGGAGGGGGGGGGGTCTTCACATTGGTCTCCTGCCTGGTTGACCTCCGGTTGAGTCAACATCAAAACAGCAGTGTTGGCACGTAAGACAAGAGGTGCTTCAGCCACAGAGGGAGCATGTCTTCCTCGTGATCCTTCACAGTCGACTCCCTGTCTCCTCCAGGCTTCCAGGGGATGTGAATGCCTTTGGCCACCAAACCATCTCCATGTCAACTTTTGCAATCCTCGGAAAGCCAGGACCAAGGTCCGTTTGCGCCTCTAGCCTTACTTCAGGATTTGGATTAAGTGATGATGATAATAATAACAATTTTATTTCTAGCCTGCCCCTCTGAATGAGCAGTCGGGGCAGGTTACAGAAGAGAGTTAAAACAACAGCAGTTAAAATATCCGATCCCATCCCTGCCTCCCCCCCCCCCCCAAAAAAAAGGATTAAATTAAGCAACAAGTTAAAACATAGCATACAGTAGACAATATCAACTGAGAGTCCTTGAGCTGTGTGGGTGGGCAGAGGCTGGAATCTCTACAACTAAAATTTGGAGCCGAGAGGTGTCAAAGATTTTCTGGGAAGGCCTGCCAGAAGAGATGTGTCTTTAGGGCTTTTTTGAAGCCGTCGATGGATGGAATAAGATGTATCTCATCTGGCAGGTCATTCCATAGCTTAGGGGTAACCGCTGAAAAGGCCCTCTGGGAGGTCTTCACCAACCTTGTTTTCATAGGCTGTAGCAGATTCCTCCCAGAGGATCGCAATGTGTGTGGGGTTCATACGGGAAGAGGCGGTCCCTAAGATAGGATGGACCCAAGCCATGTAGGACTTTATAGGTTAAGACCAACACCTTGTACTGCGCCCGGAAACTGATCGGCAGCCAGAGGAGAGACTTAAGCACAGGTGCCATATGTTCTCTCCTAGATGTACCAGTAATAAGTCTGGCTGCCGTGTTCTGAACCAGTTGTAGTTTACGAGTTAAGCAAAAGGGTAGCCCCATGTAGAGCGCATTACAGTAGTCCAAACATGAGGTTACCAGCGCATGTATCACAGTTTCCAGATCCCTCATGTCCAGGAAAGGGTGCAACTGGCGTATCAGCCAAAGCTGATAACAGGCACTCCTGTCGGTCGCATTCACCTAACTAGTCATGTGGAGCGACAGGTCAAGAATTACCCCCAGACTGCGAACAGGGTCCTTCGCGGAGAGTGTGACTCCATCAAGGACTGAAGTTTGTATTCCCAAACCCAGTTTCGGGTCTGTGACTGTGAGTACCTCCGTTTTGTCTGGATTGAGTTTCAATTTGTTTTCCCTCATCTAATCCATTACCACCGCAAGAAGAGACGCCATCTGAGGTCTGATCAGACAATCTTGTCATGGAGAGGTATATCTGGGTGTCATCAGCGTACTGAAGACACTGAGCTCCATGCCTCCGAATGATGTCACCAAGCGGTTTCATATAAATATTAAACAGCATTGGGGACAGGATGGCGCCCTGAGGGACGCCACAATTAAGCTCGATCTTTGAAGAGCAACTGTCCCTGAGCCTCACCCTTTGAGATCTGCTGGAGAGAAAGCACTGGAACCACCGAGGTGCGGTGCCACCAATCCCCAGCTCTCTCAGCCAATCCAAAAGGATGGAATGGTCTATGGTGTCAAAGGCTGCTGAGAGATCCAAGAGCGCCAGCAGGGTCACACTATCCCTGTCAATGCTTAAGCGGAGGTCGTCCGTCAGAGCAACCATGGCAGTCTCAACTCCATATCCTGCCCTGAAGCCAGTTTGAAATGGATCGAGATAATCGGTTTCATCCAAGACGGCTTGGAGTTGGAAGGTGACAGCTTTCTCAATCACCTTGCTGAGAAAAGGCAGAAAGAACACTGGTCTGTAGTTGTTCCTTTCCAGGGGATCAAGGGAAGGTTTCTTCAGGAGAGGCTTAATAGCCGCCTCCTTCAGGCACAGTGGAACAATACCTTCCCTGAGGGACGCATTGATCACCTCCCGAAGGAATGTTCTCAATGTGTCCATTCCCTGGATGACCAGCCAAGATGGACATGGATTGAGGGAGCAAGTCGTCTTCCTAGTACTACCAAGGAGCTTGTCCATGTCATCAGTACTCACCGATTGAAACTCATCCAGTAAACTGACAGCAACGGAATGGCTGGATGCCTCACTTATAGACTCTGAACAAATATTGGCGTCCAAGTCGGCTCTAATCCAAGAGATTTTATCTGCAAAGTGGGTGTTAAACGCCTCGCAGCAGGTGATAACTCTGCCTCCTCCAGACCAGCTTCTGTGTCACATTTTTACAGGACTTCTCCTGTCTCACTGGGAGGTCATCCCACTGAATAACCATCACTTAACTACAGTCCCCTCCTGGGATCTAGTCCTTGAGCGGGTGGTACTCCCTGTCCACCCTTAACGGACATTTGATTATGGACTAGGAAGAGCCCAGATCGCACCAGACACAGACCTGATACAGGGGGTGAGTGGCTTAGGTCAGATGGCCTCAGTCAAACAGTCCCACAGTAACAATTGACAGTCAGTCAGGAGGATCCTACTTCTATATGTCCAGGGTTCCTGGTCTGCGCTTCCCAACTCGTTTCCTTTCCAGGTGGATGGCCAGGATCCTGAGGGTCATTTTAAGGGTGATCCTGGTAGCGTCAGTGCCCTTGGCTCTGCCACCTTGCCAGGACTTTTTGGATCAGGACCAGATTCTTCATCCAGACCCGGAGCGACTTCACTGTTGCTCATACAAATTAACAACAGATGTTAGAGCGTTGCCGATAATTCTGAGGTGATGAACTCCATCTTCTTTCCACCAGTCTCACCTGCAGATACACCTTCAGATTGTCCAAACCATATCAAGTTCAAGTGGATAAACTGTCTCAACCTTTCGGGTCTCCATCCTCATACAGTTCTTCCAAGATGACATCAAGCGTAGTGATCCAAGACAACCGACGACCAGGTGGTGGCTATCTCATCCATTCTGCCTCATAGAGGGCAGCCAGGTTCACTGCTTAAGGGTGTTTTTTCATCAGGGACCCGCCGACTGGACTCCATTCCCTCTGGTGGGCTTCTTTCAGTCCTCCAGGTCCACACAGTGAAGCCTTTCAGGCCTCCCCATGAGGCCTTGCTCAGATGCCTGTCATTGAAGCCCCCTTTTTTCTGACAGCCGCTACTTCTGCCATCACACTTTGGAGCTTGGTGCACGACCTTATATCTTCAGACCAGACTTGGTGGTGTTTTGCCCAGATCCTTCCGTCCCTGCGCTTTTGGCATTTTTGTTTCGACCAACTAAAGGACTACAAAGATTTGGCACATGCCGGATGTGCAGAGAATGCTAATGATATACATTAACTAGACTTCCACCTTTAAAACCTCTGAGGTCTTGCTTGTCTTCTTCTACCATGGGACCCTGAGACTAAGGTTTTGCCATCTACCCTGAGTAGATGGATCATATAATTTATATGAGAGTATTAAAAAGTTGGTTTGACCCCTCCTAAAGGTGCAGCTACTGCAGCGCTTTGGACATGAGTGCCCCCCTGGCAGAGATCTGCAGGGCAGCCACTTGGAAGTCTCCCTCTGTCGCCTTAGCAGCACATTCCTCCCTATCCTAGAGGGACCTTTGGTAAATTTCACATTTCAGGATGTTAAGACCCTGTCTTCTAGGAAAAGGAACGTTGGTACTAACCTGGGATACATTCATTTCCAGCAGACAGGGTTCTAACATCCTATCCAGCCTTGGGTGCTGACTGTGTGATCCAGCTGCACCTGATAGATGTCCTTCTGAGTTCTCCAATGAGATATGTGTTCTTGGTTCTAGTTTATATGTCAGTTAGTTACTTGTTTTAATAACTGGTGGTTGTTTGATATGGATGGCGATTGCCTTTCTTTGCGTTGGCTGGCTAACGACAGGCTTCCATAGGAGGCTACCTCCTCCCTATAGGGGGCCTTGTTGTCTGCTTTTATTTTTCCTGCTTTTAGGAGCAAATGGGAGGAGCTACCCAAATCTCAGGGTGTTAGGGCCCTATCTGCTGGAAATGAAAATCACAGGTAAGTACCAACATTCCTATTTCTCATTGAAATGCCTAGCAGATTTATCACAGTAGGTAACCAAGGATTGTACTTCTAGTCTCTCTGATCCTGACTTCAACAGGACCCTCACCACTTGGAACATCTCTGCTGGGGAACATGTCCTTTGCTATCAGTAGGACCATTCTTGTGGGCCTGCCTTGTCCATCATATACCCTGGAGACATGTTTTCCCCTTCCCAATTGGGAGAGGCAGATATAAAAGGATAAAAACCTTATCTCTGTAGGGTAGAAGTGGGGAAAGTTGATGCAAACCCCACTTTTATTTCCTTCACCTTTCCTATGACCTCCCTTCCAATTTAAATTGTTGTCTGTCATCTTCTTTAGTTTGTTGAACTGTTTGTTCCAAAAGTGCATGTAAGTGTGATAGTTTCACTTCCCATCCAAAAAAATATTTTGAAAAATGGTCCAAACTGGCAACCAGAAGTGGTAACATAGCAGTTCCAGCAGATGGGAAATGTGTGTCTGTGGCCCATTGTGGGGTGGGGTTGCAAGGTAAAGATGCTCATGCCTGATGTATAGTTCCAAATCATTTAAATCCAGAGTAGGGCTACAATCACAGCTCAATTCTGTCCCTCTGCCAGCTCTCAGTCATGTAGTAGAAATTGATGGATGGCGTTTCAAACTGATTTCTGAAATATTTGATTTCTGCTCTTTATTGTAATGTTTAAAGTTCTTAGTAGTGGAATAGTTTTATGAATAACTTATTGTTGTGGTATTATCAAGGCATACACTGTTGGGATTGCTGATGTATTCTGTTTATCCCTTGGCATTATTTGTCTCTCCTCCCCCCCCCCCCAACTTTTAATGGAACAAGGTGGATCAAATTGCAGTAGAAAATATACAATTTTTAGAAAATTGTAAATAGTTGTTTAGGAAAAGGCAGAAGCATTTTTCTGCAATGTGACTCAAAACACATTATTTTCAAGAACTGCAGTCTTTACCTCCAGTGCTGAGGGCCAGTACACTTAAGGTATTAAAACCTGCACAAGCCCACTTCTCAAAATAAACATTTTGACTGAAATGTTTGCATATCTATTTTTCTTTCTCAACAGATCCTACACAAATGGGAGGCCTCAGTATGCTACTGTTAGCAGGAGAACATGCCTTGACTGCACAAGAAGTAAGCCATTATCTGTCCCATTTAACCCTTTCATTAAAGGAAAGAATGTTTCACAGATAGAAAGGAGAGTGATATAACTTTTCTTTGCAACTATTTGATAGGTTGTTTATCTGGAGAAAGTGACAATTCTACCATCTAAGAGATATAGAAATTTACATTTTATGTCACTTGATTTATGTCACTTATTTATGTCACATAACTTTCACAATTTGAAATGGTTTCTCATAATGAACTAGGAAATAACCTATCCAGACTAATACAGTTTTGTTTATCCTTTTTATCTCTGCCTTCCTCTACATTGTCCAGCCACTTTGTTGCCTTCATTCTCCCACCCAATTGTATTTTCTTCTGTCTCAGCCTGTCAATATTCATTTCATAGACTACTGGTGCTTCAGAGTTGTAGCATTAATTTCATCCCACTGAGTTACCATTGGACTTTATTTGGAAGTGAGTTATTCATAGATAGTGTTTATTTCAGTGACATTCTCACAAGCACATGGAAAAAAAATGAATTTACAAAGCTTTTAAAAAACTTTTGAAAGCATTTAAAATGTTTTATATATACTACAAGATCCTAATTTCCTAATCAATACAAGGATCTCAATGCAGATAAATACATTAAAGAGCATGATGATTTAACAAGAAGTTTATTTCTGTGGCCTGAATCACGAAAATAGGTTTTCATCCAACTAAAGTGTTAATTGCTTATGATGTTTAAAAGTGTCTGGTGCCACCCCAAAGATAAATGAATTTATAATAACACAGGCTTTCAGGAATTATTATTATTATTATTATTATTATTATTATTATTATTGGATCTACTTTCATATCTAAAACCCACTTCATTAAATACAGAACTTTCATTTTGTATACAAGACCTGGTATAGGAACAAATTTGTTTGTCTTTAAGGTTCCCTAAAATATATTATTGTTAGTGGTGTGATAGACCAAAATGTCAGCCCCTATAGAAATTGTTACAATACCAGTTTATAGTACTGTTTTGTGAATGCCTATTAACAATGGATGAATTTAAAATCTACTGTAAAATCTGACAGTCTTTCTGTTTTGCATTTGTTTTATCTGTAACCTTAAAGTTCACCCAGCTCTACACTAACTTCATATCTCAGGTGGATTCTGACCTGCATAGTTTATACCATGATAAATACTGTATGTTAGATTTTGTGAGTTGCAATCCAAAAAGTTTTTTCCACACTCAGCATCATATGCAATAACTTGCTGTTGGTTGTGAGGGGAAGAATTTGGGAAGCTTAACCCTTACTCTTGGGCATTTGTGCAATCCAAATTACCTGCAGTACTAGTTTAAGATGAAATCCTGTTGGTTTATTGTGCTAGTACTTGCACTTTTCCAGTGTTACACAGCAACAGCAAGAGAAGGCATCTAAAATCAGCTGGTTCTAATAAGCTTATTTTTTCAAGGCTTCACTTGCTTCATGACCACAGAATGTTATTAGCAGAAATGCCCAATTTGGCATTCCTGATTTGCATTTAATAATCCATTGAGGAAAAATTATGTAGTATTCTGTTTTATTGGGAGCATATTTCTTGAACATTGGTTGGTCATAGTAGTTACTCATCTGAAACTCAAAATGAAGACTCATTCACTTTGCTTTATTTTATTTATTTATTTATTGAATTGTTATTATGGGAAAGTTGAATGCTTTAACAAATGCTCTGAGTGGGTTGCCATGCTTTTATAACATTATAGTCTCGAAAGGAAAGAGGAGTATCAGTATTGGCATTTACAAATTTGTTAAATGCTGCAGATGCAGCTTGACTCGACTTTAGTAAGGCCTTTGACAAAGTCCCCCATAATATCTTTGCAAATAAGGTAATAAAATGTGAGCTAAACAGTGCAACTGTTAGGTGGATTTGTAATTGGTTGAGAGTACTCAACAATGGCTCCTCTTCCTGGAGAGACGTCACTAGCAGCATGCCACAAAGTTCTGTCATAGGCCCTGTGTTACACAGTATCTTTATCAATGACTAGAATAAGGAATAGAAGACATACTTATCAAATTTGCAGACAATACTAAATTAGGAAGGACAGCCAGTAGCCAGAGGACAGGATCAAAATACAAAATGACCTTAGCAAATAAGGAAGCTGGGCCAAGGCTTAACAAAATGAATTTCAACAGGGAAAATGTAAGATACTACATTTGGGCAGTAAAAATGAAATTCATAGATTTGGGATGAGTGACACCTGGCTTGAAAGCAGTACATGCAAAAAGAGTCTAGGAGTCTTAGTGGATCACACACTGAACATGAGTCAACAATATGCAGCAGCTAAGGAAGCAAACGTAATCCTAGCCTGCATCAATAGGAGTATAGTTTCTAGATCAAGGGAATTAGTAGTACCACTATTCTGCTTTGGTCAGAACTCAGCTGGAATATCATGTCCCTTTATGGGCACTATAATTCAGGAAGGATGTGGGCAAGCTAGTGTGTCTAGATTTGTGAAAGGTCTGGAAACCATGCCATATGAGGAGATATTTAGGGGGCTGGGTATGTTTAGCCTGGAGAAGAGAAGGCTAAGAGGCGATGTGATAGCTGTGTTTAAATATTTGAAGGGATGTCTTACTGAGGATGGAGCAAACGTCTTTTCTGCTGCTCCAGGGACTAGGATGCGGAGCAGTGGATTCAAGATGCATGAAAAGAGATTCAACCTAAACATTAGGAAGAACTTCCTGGCAGTAAGAGTTGCTCCACAGTGGAATATGCTGCCCCGGAGAGTGGTAGATTCTACTTTGGAGGTTTTTAAACAGAGGCTGGTTGGCCATCTGTTGGGAATGCTTTGATTGTGTCTTCCTTCATGGCAGGAGGTCGGACTTGATTCTATATGCTGGTGCTGTCTACCTCTGTTCCAAGCTGCTTACCTTGTTTCTTTCTCATACACTAGCTAATCATTGGAAAGCATTACTCTGTACACCACCCCATTCTAAATGATTCTAAATGATATCTGCATGTTTGTATCCACTGTACAGAGGTCTGCACATGATTTTGTAGACCTTTTTCATTTTTCCACACTTGGATTTGAATCCAATCCATTGTTTTCACTGTATAATAGGATGGATGAATGGAAGGTGATCTTGTATGTACATTTTTTGTTTGGTTCTTTCCTCTGTGGCGTTTTAGTGTTGCATACGGTTTCTTTCAACTGGCAATATTCAGTTGGCACTTATTTAAAAACTCACAATTGTTCCTTTACATGTAAAGCTTTCCATTCAAAGTTTTCAGAGTTGAACATTTAATGACTTTTCATTTGGCCTTCCAATGTCTTATCTTATATCTTTGTTTTATTTTAAATTCTTCAGTTCTCACAGCCTATTTTAGACCTCATCTTTTATGTTTCTTTAAGCCTTTTCCTGTTAAATTGGTTTTTATTTCTCTATAGAATTCAATTTAAATTTTTTCTCTTGACTTAAAAATGTTTTCATACTCTTTTTCCTCCTTACTTTCCAGTTCTTTTGTTTTCTTTCTACTTCTTTTATTCTTTGT
This sequence comes from Urosaurus nigricauda, assembly GCA_034509955.1. Lineage (NCBI taxonomy): Eukaryota > Metazoa > Chordata > Lepidosauria > Squamata > Phrynosomatidae > Urosaurus > Urosaurus nigricauda. The sequence continues at coordinate 45,901,582 of JAOEGL010000003.1, forward strand.
ATAATTCTTACCAAACCACAATCTTGACTCTCTCTTCTCATTGTTGCCTTTTATCTGTTGTTGTTTCATACCTCTGGAATCTATTGCCACTCAATGTTTAAGGATCTGTTTCAATTTTGATTTATAAGCAGTATCAAAAGAGCAATCTGCATGCCTACACTTTTACCTGTTCATTGATCCTTTCTGATTTCCCCTCTTCTTGTGTTCCATTCTCCATTCTCTCCTCCCATTACAGTATTTTGGTTGGATATTCTTAGCCTTCACAGTAATTGCTTTTATCTCTCATGCAACATTTTGATTTCAAAGTACATTGCAGATGATGATAGTGATGATGGGGGAAGGGAAGGAGGAACATACTACTTAGCAGTAGCTACATACAGCTGCATATGAATTACAGGCAGGTTTCAACATTCTGTTTGAGTTTAACCCATAATGATATTTTTCTGGTAACTTTTGTTTTAGGTTTCTTCAAGTACCTGCTGTTCTGATGCATCTAACTCTGCTGAAGGATGTATAAAGTCTCCGTTGTTTCAATTTGCAGAGGTGAACTTTAAAAAAAACCTAAAAAGCTTTAAAATGAATTCTAGTGTTTTAGATAATTGATTGTCCATTTGACTAGAAGTAAGATACATATTTTCTACTCTACTTTATTCAGCTACATTTAGAGATGTGAAGTCTGGATGTTGAATTGAATGGAGGCTCTCCACACACACCTGCATTTTCCAAGGATTCTGGGCTTTTTTTCCGAAAAATGATGGGCAGGAGACAAAAAATGGAGATCCTAAAATATTTTAGAAAGAAAAATACAGTGGTCCCCCGGGTTACGAAATTAATTTGTTCCAGCACCTTTTTCGTAAGCCGAAAAATTCGTAACCTGGGGCCTATTTTCCATTGAAAATAACTAATGCGTTCCATGACCCCAGATTGACCCTGCAAGTCAATGGAAGGTTACAATAGAGGCCTATTTCCTTAAGTACCCTACAATACACTCTAATAGAAACTTGCCTAAGGCACTAAAGAATGACTTGCAGGGCCAATCTAAAGAATAAAAAAAAAATTTTTTTCTTACTTTTGCTGGTCATGGCAAACTTGAGTGAGATAGGAGGAGGAGGAGGCCACCCAAAACACCCAAATTTAAACCCAGTCAGTCAATTTGAACCAATTCAACCAACTTTAACCAATTCAACAAATTTAACAAAGTTAACCATTTTAACAATTTTTTAAAAAAAATTTTGGGGGCTTTTTAAGAGTCATCAGCACCTTTGCCCTTCTTGGATGGCGGTTCTCCGAGTTTCGGGAAGAACCGGTCCAAGGATGTCTGCTTTTGCCGGCTGTTAACCAGGTTCCTAAAATGGCTAAGGCAGACATCATCAAAATGCGCAATTGCGCGGCTGGTGAACACCTTCTCAGGGTGATGCTTCTCCACAAAATCAGCAACAGTCTGGAACTGCCGCAAAATGTCTTTGATTTCCGAAGTCGGAATTGATGCGGCCGCCTCCCCCTCCTCCTGGGCTGTCTCCGACCTGAACAACTCCTCCTCCATGGCCGAGTGCTGCATGGCTGCCAACGCCTTCAGGTCCTCCGTCGAGAGCTCCTCGTTGTGCTCCTCGATGAGTTCGTCGATGTCCTCCTCATCGACGACCAGTCCCATGCTGTGTGCCAGGGAGACGATTTCGGCAACCTCTTCAACTTCGGCCTCTGACCCTTCCGACGCAACAGTAGCAGGCCACAGCTTCTTCCAGGCTGCATTGAGGGTGCGCCTGGTGACCTCCTGCCAGGCCAAGTCCACCATCTGCAAGCACACGACGATGTCGAAGTGCTGTCTCCAGAACTCTCGCAGGGTCAGCTGGGTGTTCTCCGTCATGTCAAAGCACATCTTGAACAGGTGCTTTGTGTAGAGTTTTTTGAAGTTTGCAATGACTTGCTGGTCCATGGGCTGAAGGATGGAGGTCGTGTTGGGAGGCAGGAACAGGACCTTGATGAAGGAGAACTCATCCAAGATGTCTTCTTCCAGGCCGGGCGGGTGCGCAGGAGCATTGTCCAAGATGAGGAGGCACTTCCGGGGGAGATCGTTGTCCTCCAGGTAACGCTTGACAGCAGGGCCGAAGACACCGTTGACCCACTCCACGAAGAAGAGGCGTGTGACCCATGCCCGTGCATTGGCATGCCACATCACAGGCAGTCTGTCCTTCTGCACCTTGTGTGCCCTGAAGGCTCTGGGGTTCTCGGAGTGGTAAATCAGCAGGGGCTTGACCTTGCAGTCCCCGCTGGCGTTGGCACACAGCGCAAGAGTGAACCTGTCCTTCATCGGCTTGTGGCCTGGCAATTTCTTCTCCTCCTGGGTGATGTAGGTGCGGCGAGGCATCTTCGTCCAGAACAGGCCGGTCTCGTCGCAGTTGAAGACTTGTTCTGGGACGTAGCCTTCCTCCTCCACCATGTCCTTGAACCTCTGGACAAATTCTTCGGCAGCCTGGCGGTCTGCGCTGGACGCCTCTCCCTGATGGACGACTGAGTGGATGCCGGTCCTCTTCTTGAAGCGGTCAAACCACCCATGCGAGGCCTTGAATTCCAGGGTGGCTTGCTGCTCCTGCGAAGAACTTCCTTCGCCTCCCTCCTTGCTGGCCAGGTCCTCGAAGATGGCTGTGGCCTTCTCACAAATGACAGATGTGCTGATGGTGTCCCCAGCTCTCTCTTTCTCTTTAATCCAGAGGAGCAGCAGGCGCTCCATCTCGTCGTGCACAGGTGTCCTCTGCTTGGCGATGGTGGTGACATCTTTCGCTGGAGCCGCAACGCCTTTGATCACCTCCTTCTGCTTGAGGACAGTGCCGATGGTTGAAGGGTTCCTGCCGTACTCCTTCGCAATGTCCACCAAGCGCACTCCCCTCTCGTGTTTGGCAATGATGTCCTTCTTGTCCTCCAAGGACAAGGGAAGCCTCTTCTCCTCCCCACTGGCTTTCTTGGGGGCCATAGTCCAAGCCTAAAAAGGGCAAAAGAAACAGGCACTGAGCAAAACCCATTCACAGGCCACTCTTTCCCACCCAACCCCCCCATGCCCTAAATCCCCCCCCCCCCGATGCACTGTGATCACTCTCTCAGCCCAATTTGCAATGAACCCAAGAACCAAAGTTTCAAAAGCCATTCACTGCACATGCCTTTCCAAGGCCCGTGGGCACATTGGAAGCAGAAGAGACCCCAGAAACATTTGAAACTGCAAGCCAATGCACTCTGATCACTCTCTCAGCCCAATTTGCAAAGGACCAAAACAACCAAAGTTTCAAAAGCCATTCACTGCACAGGCCTTTCCAAGGCCCATGGACATCTTGGAAGCAGAAGAGACCCCAGAAACATTTGAAACTGCAAGCCAATGCACTGTGATCACTCTCTCAGCCCAATTTGCAAAGGACCAAAACAACCAAAGTTTCAAAAGCCATTCAAAGCACAGGCCTTTCCAAGGCCCATGGGCACCTTGGAAGCAGAAGAGACCCCAGAAACATTTGAAACTGCAAGCCAATGCACTGTGATCACTCTCTCAGCCCAATTTGCAAAGGACCAAAACAACCAAAGTTTCAAAAGCCATTCAAAGCACAGGCCTTTCCAAGGCCCATGGGCACCTTGGAAGCAGAAGAGACCCCAGAAACATCTGAAACTGCAAGCCAATGCACTGTGATCACTCTCTCAGCCCAATTTGCAAAGGACCAAAACAACCAGTTTCAAAAGCCATTCAAAGCACAGGCCTTTCCAAGGCCCATGGGCACATTGGAAGCAGAAGAGACCCCAGAAACATTTGAAACTGCAAGGCAATGCACTGTGATCACTCTCTCAGCCCAATTTGCGAAGAACCAAAGAACCAAAGTTTCAAAAGCCATTCACTGCACAGGCCTTTCCAAGGCCCATGGACACCTTGGAAGCAGAAGAGACCCCAGAAACATTTGAAACTGCAAGCCAATGCACTGTGATCACTCTCTCAGCCCAATTTGGAAAGAACCAAAAAAACCAAAGTTTCAAAAGCCATTCACTGCACAAGGCCACATCATCCACATCATTCACCCACAAGAAGAAGTAAAAAATCCATACTGTACCTGCACTTCCAGGGATTCACCGGAGGGCTTGATCCAAAGAGCAGGCGTAGATGCACAGGTAAAGTGCCAGGCAGAAGTCAGCCAGACAAATCCAGTCAAAGAAGTTCGGACCTTCACTGGAGCCAAGAGTTCAGATGCAACTCTATCTCACCAGTTCACAAAGGCCAAACAAGGGGTCCCAGCACTGGAACCTGGCTTTTATTTCTGAAGCCACCCCCCCCCATTCGTTAGCCAATCAGATTGCTTTCGCAAGCCAATCAGATTGCTAAACCAAGTTCAAAATTCGCGCCAAAGATGAACGTTAACCAATCCCCTTTAAACAGCCCCTTAGCCAATAGCAGCAGTTTGCAACTTTTAAATTTCCCGCCGTTTGCGTTTCGTAACCAATCCCCTTTAAACAGCCCCTTAGCCAATAGCAGCACTTTGCAACTTTTAACTTTCCCGCCGTTTGAGTTTCGTAACCCGGGTATACTTTCGCAAGCCGGGGCCAGTTTTTCGGCCCCGGCTTTTTCGTATCCCGGGGTTTTCGTTAGCCAGGGGATTCGTATCCCGGGGGACCACTGTACAATGTTTAAAATAAGATGCTCATTTATCACTGCCTTGCCTTTAACTACTATTCTTGTTACATACCTTCACGTTGACTCTGACATATTGTGATCCTATCAATCTTCTCTTGGGAAGATTTATTTAAAAGTGGTTTCCCATTGCCTTCTTCTAATACTGAGAGACTGTGTCTTGCCCAGGGACACTCGGTGCATTTCCAGGGCTGAGAGAATAGTCAAACCCTAGACTCTCAGTCCTAGTTAAAAATTGAGACCAGTTCACCTCAGCAACTCTCATATCTTTGCTGTACCAAAATAATGTGGGCTCTCAAGGTGCTAAAAATTGAACTGCCCAAATAATTTCTTTGGATGTACTTGTGTTGTTAGACTAGCCATTAAAAAAAGATAAAATACCAAAGGATCCATAATATGGAAGTGCATATATCCTATGTCTCTTCTTTGGTGGAATATGGTTAACCCATGTACAGTAATTGCCAATGCCAGTGGTATCTGTGTATCACTTTGTAAAGGCTTAGTAGGTCTACATATTAAGACAGTTTCTTAAGTGATAGTAAAGACACCAAAGTCGCACACCAAAGTCCCATATTTTAAAGTGCTCACCTCAAAAAATATAAGTGAAACAAAATCCACAAAACACAGTGTTTGCTTGGACATAAGCCCTGAGCTGAAAGGATTTATTCCAAAGAGAAAATAGATACTAGAAGACAGAAAATATGTGGCTAATTAGTGAACCATCCATTGTTAAACATTTTTAAATCACCATTTACCTCATTAGAAAAGTGTGTAATTTTAAGCCCCATTGATTTTATTTTAAATGTTGAGCGTGTACTTAAATCTTACCGGTTGAAATCAGTGGAATTTACAAATGTTTAACTTTGGTAGGATAAGGTTCATTATTACCTTAAAAACATTTCAGAAATTCATAATCTTCCAAATGAGTTTTTCCTAGACTGTAAAGATTGCTGTTAATTATGTGGTAGGATATCATTTCCAGCAAGCACCTGAGCTTTCTATTGCTGAAAAATCTAGAATTTACTACTTGAATATGGGCTTCCTCGAAGCCGGTGAGGTTTTCTTCCAACTAATTGATTTTGAAATAATATTGCATATTTTAGCCTAGAAGTGTTGATTCCTTCATTTAGCATAGCATTTTAGTGCTTTGTATGCTATTACCATGTTAGTTGAAAATCTTAATTTAATTCTGTCAACAAAAAGAATAAAAGCCTTTGGCTTAGCTGCAAGCAATGTGATACTTTTTTTGGTATTACCCTCCTAGATTTTCTTTCTTTTGTTACATTGAGTCTAGTAAAGGTTTGCATGCAAAAAGTGGTGTTAACATTTTACAGTTTACCATTTACTAGTCCTTTAAGAAAGCGGCTTTTTCATACTCTTTTGTATACTGGGGAGGCACAGATACAATTTTTTTTTCATGTTTCAGATGAATACTAATACTGGCTGTATTCTCATTTGATATTCAAATGTTTGTCTTTTTTAATGTATTTCCTGTAGATTTCTTCTAGCCCATCGCAGCTAGATGCCCCTGCAGATTCAAAAGAAAATGATGACTCAGCTCTCTTTCATTTTTCAGAGGTACAAAATTTTTAACTTTTTAAAAGAAGAGTATAGTGTAGTGTGGCACTTCAGCCATCACAGCAAACTGGATTCAGATGCTAATTCTGACAATAAAAATATAGTCCTCAATCAAATCGGCTTCAGGACAGGATATGGCATGAAGACTGCCATGGTTGCTCTGGATGACCTTTGTCTAGGCATCGATAAAGGAGGCATGACCCTGTTGGTGTTTCTAGACCTCTCAGCAGCTTTTGACACGATAGACCATAACATCCTCTTGGAACGCCTGAGAGATTTAGGAATTGGAGGCGCTGCATTGCAGTGGTTCCAGTCCTTCCTCTCAGGTAGGTTCCAGAGGATGATGCTTGGGGACTGCCGCTCCTCAAAAGTGGAGCTTAAATGCAGCATCCCTGAAGGCGCCATCCTGTCCCTGATGCTATTCAATATATATATATATGAAGCCCCTCGTATAAATCATTTGCAGACATGGGGCAGGTGTTATCAATATGCTGATGACAGCCAAATATATTTCTCTGTGTCTCAGTCAACAGCTTTGACGACAGATGGTATTTCTTTTCTCAGTCAGTGTCTTGAAGTGGTAATGGACTGGATGACGAAAAACAAACTCAAATTGAATCCAGACAAAATGGAGGTACTTACAGTAGGGGCCCCCAAACCAGGCATTGGGTTGCAATCTCCAGTCCTAGAGGCGGTCATGCTCTCCTCAAAGGACTATGTTTGCAGTCTGGGGGTGCTGCTTTATCCGTCGCTTCTGATGACAAATCAGGTAAATGTGACGGTCAAGAGTGCCTGTTATCAGCTTCTGCTGATACACCAGCTCACCCTTTCCTGGAAGTAAGGGACCTTGAAACTGTAGTACATGCACTGGTAACCTCACTACTTGATTTCTGCAATTCGCTCTACATGGGGCTACCCTTGTGCCTAGTCCAGAAACTCCAATTAGTACAAAACATGACAGCCAGGTTGGTCACCGGAAAATCAAGGAGTGACCAGATAACACCTGTTTTAAAGTCACTTCTCTGGCTGCCTGTACAACGTGCTGGTTATTACCTTTAAAGCCCTACATGGCCTAGGTCCAGCCTATCTAAGGGATCGATTACTTCCGTATAATCCACCCTGCACCTTCAGGTCCTCTGGGAGGAATTTATTGTAACTTATAAAGACCATACTAGCTGCAACCTCCCAGAGAACATTCTCTGCTGCCACTCCCAGATTGTGGAATGCCTTGCCAGAGGAGATCTGACAAATTTTCAGCCTAGACAGCTTTCAAAAGCTTTCAAAAAGCTGTTAAGATGGATCTCTTCCGACAGACCTTTCCTGAATAGAATAATCGGCTGATGATTACTCCCCAAGTATAATTCTACTATTTCCCAGTAGATTGTTGTTATTATCAGTATTTTAACAATTGGTTTTAAACTGTAATATTTTTAACCCTTTTTTAAGGGGGAGTGTTTAGATTTAGTACTGTACAGACTGTATGTAGTGTATATTGACTCTCTTTTAATCATGTAAGTCGCTTTGATTGCTCCTGTAGCAGAAAAAGCAGGATATAAATAAAAGTTTTATTTTTATTATGTTCAATCCTCCTTGGACAGTCCCAACCCATTCCTACTCTAATTGTGATGAGCAATATGATTTAAACCATAGTTTGCTAGAGCTGTGTCTATATGCATAACAATTCTAAGATAAGAGTTAAATAAAATGGACTCTTTTGGTGCTATCCTGACCTTCTTTGTGAGTCATACCTTGATATGGGGGAGAGGTGTGTGGAGGGAGAGAGAGAGTATTATTGTCTTCTTACGTACTTTTCTCACATAATTGTCTCCCTTGTCATCCATTTTGCTACTTCAACATTTATTATTCCCTAACAACTTTCTTTATTCTTCTTTTATGTAACTGATTTGCAAATCTGCAACTAAAGTAATGTTCTTTCATTTAATGTGGTAACATAGCCATTTCTTCTTCTTCTTATAACAGTTTTAATTTGGCCCCTGTGGATCAGTTCCTATGTGATTATTGTAGAAATGAGTAGATGCAGAAACATAATCTGATATTGAAGTTTGTTTGAGAATGAAACAGTTTCTACTTCCTATCAGTCATTGTTTCCCATTACTTTGTATCTCCACATAACCACTTAAAATCTATCCCCTTTGGGGATATTTCCCAACAATATTAATAAAACTCAAGGATCAGAGAGCCAAACCTTATTTAAAACTACTCTTGCAGTTCTTTCTATATTTCCAGATTTTGTCCAGATTAGAAAGCACCAAAATGAAAATTTCAAAATGAAGGACTACAGTGGTCCCCCGGCTTACAAATCCCCCGGGGTACGAAAACCCCGGGGTACGAAACCGGCGGGACCGCTAAAGTATTCCCCGGGATCCAAAGGATCCCCCGGGATACGGGGAAAAAAACCGTGCGGCCCCTTTAGCGGTCCCCCGGGAAACGAAAGCTTCCGGGTTACGAAAGGTAATCCGGAACGGATTACCTTCGTAACCCGGGGGACGACTGTATATATTTCCTCCTGCATTTGCCAATTCTCTTCCACAGGTCTATTACTCACCACCAATCACATCTGAATTAAAATTATGAGGCATCATATAAGCCTCTGATGCTTCCTAATTTTAATTCAGATGTGATTGGTGGTGAGTGATAGATTTATGTGAGAGAAATGGCAAATGCAGGAGGATATATATAACCCTTCATTTTGAAAATTTTATTGTTTGCTTCATAACATATAGTCTTATTTTGAGGTGCTAGTTGGGTTGAACAACTCTAAAGATTGGTCAGTAGCCGTATCCCACTGTAGAGGCTGAAAGGATTAAGTTAACTGAAAATTAAAATTATGTTTATTTCATCCTATAATTGGAAAATAACTTTTAAGTCACCTCTTGATAAAATGAAATTACAAATTGGTACCATCTCAAAATTGCTTTGTAGCCTAGAGCACTAAGCTCTTTCATCACTAAACTAAAAAAATTCTTTATGAGCTGCTTCAAGGTTAATTAATATAACAAAAAAGTAGTCCAGCTGCTGGCACAAGACTTTGTCCTAAGTCAGGAAGAGTTAGAGAGAAAATAGTTTCTTGTACAGACTACTGTGAGTCGTCTTGAGGCCAGAGGATTTACTTTTTTAGTGCTTATAGAGGGAGGTGATGGTAGCCACCTGAAGAAGAAACTGCCATCTTTTTGCTTACTGTTTCTTGAGTGCCAGCCCTCAGAGAGCTGGAAGAATAAAACTACAGCCATATGGGAGACGTGGCCTGGACAATTTCCTGTTTTACCATTGCAATGGGCCCTTAGTGACCACAGGGGGTTGGTTCCAGAACCCCTCATGGATACCAAAATCCATGAATGCTCCAGTCCCATTATATACAGTGAAGTAGTAAAATGGTGTCCATTACTGTAAATACTCATGTATAAGTCTAGAAATTTTAGTCAAAAAACCTGCCCTCAACTTATACATGAGATTGACTTATAGTTGAGTATATACGGTAGTAAAAGCTGAGAACTTAGTCTATCCTGGGAGTACCAAAACGAAGCATAGATCCCCTCTACTCTCTCACCCGTTCAGCCTTTAGGATGAGCACAAACATATGCCTGCCAGAATTTACTAAGTTCTTTGGCTTCATTTTCCTTTGTATCATCCTTTACAATCCTTTGTTACATGCCCCTAAATTTTACCCTCGACTTATCCATAGGTCATATCAAAAGCCATAATTTTGACCCCAAAACCTGCCTCCAACTTATACTTGAGGTCGACTTATAGTGATATGATAGCCCTGTTTAAATATTTGAAGGGATGTCATATTGAGGAGGGAGCAAGCTTGTTTTCTGCTGCTGCAGAGACTAGAACGCGGAACAATGGATGCAAACTGCAGGAAAAGAGATTCCACCTCAACATTAGGAGGAACTTCCTGACAGTAAGGGCTGTTCGACAGTGGAACACACTCCCTCGGAGTGTAGTGGAGTCTCCTTCCTTAGGGGTCTTTAAGCAGAGGCTGGATGGCCATCTGTCAGGGATGCTTTGACTTGGAGTTCCTGCATGGCAGGGGGTTGGACTGGATGGCCCTTGTGGTCTCTTCCAACTCTACGATTCTATGATTCTATGATTCTATAGTCGAGTATATATGGTATATAAAATGGCAAAATTAATGTTTGCTCTTTGGATTTTTAATATATATGTGTGTGTGTGTAAAGCTGTGAATGGTTGAATCAGTGGATGTAGAATCTGTGGATACAGAGGACCTACTGCATTCATCTTCCAGTCAAGAAAGTTAAAGTTTTTAAGGAACATCTGCAAGCATTGTGTGAAATCATTTATCCAAGAATCCTTAGCATTTTTGCTTTCAAAAATATTTTTATTTTTTTTTAAATTGGTTAATACAGAACAATGGGCCTACCCAGAGCCCGAGAAATTACTTCTTAAAAGTAGTCTATAGTGTAGTTCATTATATGAGCATACATTCCCATTACAGTGGTCCCCCGGGTTGCGAAAGTAATCCGTTCCGGGATTACTTTCGTAACCCGGAAGTGTTTCGCAACCCGAGGGACCGCATTTTCGGATGCACAGCGCGCTGGAGCGCGCTGTTTTAAAGGGACGGGGTTGCTTTTTTTTTTCGCAACCCGGGGATTTTTTCGGATGCCGGAGGCTTTTTTTCGGCCCCGGCCGTTTCGGATCCCGGGGATTTCAGATCCCAAGGGATTCGTATCCCGGGGGACCACTGTAATTCATTACTGGCAATATATTGTGTGTGATCTCTTTTCGTTAGTTAGTGCTTTTTATTTCTTGCCGGGGGGGGGGGGGGGGGAGACCAATCTAAAAAGTAAAGCAGTAGCCTGAAAAAACAAGCAAACATTAAGTAGTATATGAAAAAAATTGGCATTGTGAATCAATATGTTATTTTGCTGAAAGACCTTTGTTAAGTATTTTTAATTCCAAAAGTAATGCAGTACAGGTCACATAATTGCTATGTTACTTACAAGATCTTGTCCTACCAACACTGAGTTCTGTTCATAGCCTTGAAGTACAACAAGCAGCAGAAAGCAGCGAATATGCTAAGAAAAATTAGAGGTTATAATATTTTTTTAAAAATACAAGGCTTCTGTTGGAATGTTGCATTTATAAGGTATTTTCTGTTTTGGAGCACTCAAGGACTATTTGGCAATAAAGGAGAAATCCTTTTCTGCCAAGTTTAGTTCTCTTTGGAGGTAGAATACAATAATTTTCTCCAGATTAGAGCGTTTAGAGGGGTTTGTGACAATGCTGAAATGCTAGAAACCATCTTGAACTTCCTTACCAGAGCTATTCCCTTTTTGGGGATTGGCACTTATGCATCATTAAGCACATTAAACTCACACTCCCATCTTTCTTTGCTGGAGAAAAGGTTGTTTTTACCCCGAATATGATACAGGATATGTACTTTTAGATCATTTGAGAAAAATACTCAAATTTCTAAATACTGTAGTATCTTAGATATTTATTTTATCTAGTAGCACCCATGTTACTTCTTTAGAGCAAAGATAATGTTCCTTCCCAACAGCTTTGGCAAACTTTACTATGCCAAAATTGGGCTTTCCTCTTGGTTGTTTTCCTATTCCCTCCCAGGAGGGTCCTAACAAAAAACGTTGTTGTTGTTGTTATATACTTTACCAATGTCATACTGAGAAAAGTATTGCTTACATTGTGAGAAGTAAGCAGTCAGTAGCAGTCACTCAGTGAAAAATGCCCAGAGCCTGTAAATACTCAAATATCCAGTAGCACAACAGTCTTGTGTGATGCTGCTGCTCATTGCGCTAGAGTCCACGATGCCTGGGGATTCTTGGCAACCATCCCAGACAGCTTTTCTTTTCAGCCAGGGTGTTCTTCATATGTTTCCTTTCTCTTTATTCCTTTCACAGCAGGAGAGAATAATATTGAATCTTTGTGAAAGGAATGATACCATCAAGTGTATGTGTCATTCATAATGGACAGCCTTTAGCCCAGGCACAAAAGTCCCCTGTCATTCAGACACAATTCATTATAGAGCATGACACTCTTCTCTGTAGACCTACTATGTTTATCACTTCTTTGTTTATTATTTTTCTTAGTTTAAAACACATTATGTGGGTAATGGAGAAGGTGTTTGTTCTTCTCTTTTTGAAACATGACACTAGTTCAAGCAGCAGAGTGCTGTTCATGATGCCTTTATCTCCTGTGGAATCTCAGACCCCACAGAAAATCCACACTAAAATCCCAGGACATTTAGGATAACCATGGCAGCAACTGTACAGGTTATGTTGGTACTGACTAATTGAAATCTCCCAAAAGGCAACCACTCCCTTCATTAGTCTAAAAATTATTATCTCTTGCATTATAGCTGGGGAGTCCTGAACATTTGAAGCACTGCAGGAAATCAGCACTCTTCCAATTGGCTGAGGTAAGGTCCCCTTCTTATTTCAATTCAATTCAATTATTTTTATTGTATTTTGCAAATGCAGACTGCAGAAAGTTGGCATCAGAAATGTCAATAGCAAACATGTAATAGAACTAGGAGTTATACAGTGAAGCATGGAAATGCTCACTTTAACTGCCCTGCTCAGTGTCAGGCAATCCTTGGAATTGTAGTTTATTGTGGCACCAGAGCCCTCTGACAGAGAAAGCTAAATGTCTCACAAAACTACAGTTCCCTAGTATTAAGCCAGGACAGTTAAAGCTGTATCAGACTGGATTATTTCTGCAGTATGTTTTGGACCATTGTCACTAATAAACTAAGTTGTATATGAAATCTAAAAAATTAAATGTTTGCAGATAATTTGGTATATAATAGGAAATACTAGGCTTCCACATTGTCATAGCTTGTCAGACTGATTTTCTTCTGTAATATTTGCAAAGGAGCTAGGCAGAGAACAGCCTTCCATGACTTAACACCCTCCAGATCTGTTGGCCATGCTGACATTGAGATGAGGGCAACTGTCGCCCAATGTATTTGAATGATACCAAGTTAGAGAAGAAAACTGTACAAAGACTGGCACCTAGGAGTCTTTTTCTGGCTACAGCTCAAACTACAAATGTTTTATACCTTTTGTTCTGTAAACTGTGCCATAAATGGTAGAGAAAAGAATTGATTGAACATGCTGTCAAAATACAGAGAGTCATCTTCTCTGCAGCATGTGAGGCAATCTCAAACATTTGATAGGACATAAGTTTTCTGCATAGTCTCCTTCATGTTCCTGGAAGTCACACAGGGACAGTAATGCAGAACTATTTAAATGTGACACCCATTCTGAAGTGTTAGTCTTCAAATGAGGATTTATTGCAATAATTGTTGAATAATTAAAGAGTTAATTAAGGGAAAACTATCTATTTGGTCTGGAACTTTGGATGCATCTTCCATATTGAGAAGTGCAGAAAGATGTCTGTTCTTCACAGACAGATACAAATTACTACACTCACCCATAACATCTTTACTCTTAATTTTTTTCTTCTTAAGCTAAGCTGTACAGATGTCTGCTGTTTCAGTTGAGGAAAATAGCAGGGATTTAGTGTAGGTTCTATATAGAAAGGAGAATCTGAGTGCATTCTGCTGAATGCCTACACAGCATTAAATTAAAAATGCATAAATGGAGGCAAGCCCTCTTTTTGCTTTTCTGTAATGAAAACAAGGCATGTAGCAAACCTGTAAGTGGTCACAGTCAAAACTGGCTCATTTGTATACCACATTTTCTACAACACACTCAAAGCGGTGCATAAAAAATACACCAACCATAGTTACAGTTACAATACGTTATAATTTTAACTTAAGTACAATTCCCTTAAAACATTTCAAGTGTTTAAGTAAAAACAACACATGTCTGCAGAACAGTTGACAGAATCAAATACCAGTAATATTAACAATATATGTATGTCACACAATATGCTTAACAATTTATGGAATTCACTTAAGAGTTCATTAGGGACAGATCTTGGAAAGTTTACTTTTTTCTGCTATAACTTCCAGATTTCTTGTTGGCTGAAGAAGTGTGGAAGTAGTAATTTTAAAAATTACATTTTGATGGTTGGATTAGTGAAGGGCATATTCTAGAGCTCAGTGAAAGAATAAACATTTGATGAAAATGTTGCAAAATCATACTTGTCATTTTTGCTCTTTAATATCCTTTTTACCTTCAAGTACAAACAAGATAATTTAAATTGGTAACCATTAAAATGTAAATAACGTGGACATGATTTTCTTTAAACTGACACAGCTCTTTCCAGCTAAAAAGTCAGCGATCAATTATCTGTTTACATCTTGAGAAACATTTGTTCTGTATTTAACAGTCTCTATCAGAGATGGTGTGGTTCATTTAAGTTTAACCCAGAAAAATGAATGCTGCACCTAAAAGTCAGCTGACAGTTAATATTTCTGTATATAATACTCATCTGACTGTCCAGTAGTTTAATTCCTTTCCCAAATATAATCATAAAATTTGAAATTTCCTTTGACATTTTGTGTTAAGCTTGAAGCCACAACTTTATCAGTGACATTGTGATATTATCTTCCACCACCCCTTACTTTCTTTCTTTCTACTTTAGATTTCGTCTAGTACATCCCATTCAGGTCCTCCTGAATTAACAAAGCAATGTGGGACATCGGCATTGTTTCAGTTGGCAGAGGTAGTATTAAAATCCTGTGGCTTAATTACTACTGGCACATATGGGGAAGAGTAACTGAATAATACTGGTTGCCAAGGTCTGGGGAAAAGAGCAGTAGTACAGTCATAATTAGCATTGTTGTTTATAGAACCATAAATTATCACATTGGTTCCAAGGATCGAGATATACCTTGTCTAACCATTAAGCACACAGTATTTCTAGGATAAAGCCAGCAAGTTTAGAACAACTGACTTGCACAACCACAGAGGAAACATAAATAACTCAGTTTTAAATAAAAGATATTCAGGCTGTAGCCATGTTCACCATACAGCAAATACAGTAATATCCAAACTCCACAAAACAGTGATACCTTTATTGGGAAAATAAAAATGCACAAAATA
Source organism: Urosaurus nigricauda (assembly GCA_034509955.1). Lineage (NCBI taxonomy): Eukaryota > Metazoa > Chordata > Lepidosauria > Squamata > Phrynosomatidae > Urosaurus > Urosaurus nigricauda. Next base: position 45,916,831 of record JAOEGL010000003.1, read on the forward strand.
CATGGAACAATGGAACATTAAAAATCATAAAGGGAAAAAAATAGTGTTGGAGTCACAGACTTACATTTTACCAAGATGTCAGTTAAGATGGTGTGGCATATCCATGTAGGCAGAGTGCATTCCTCCATTTTGCCATGTAGGCTCTAGGAGTCAAAGGTCCAAAACACACTGCAGAAATAATCCAGTTTGAGATGGCTTTAACTGCTCTGGCTCAGTGCTAGGGAACTGTAGTTTATTGTGGCATCAGAGCTCAGGCAGAGAAGGCTAAATGTCTCACAGAACTACAGCTCCCAGAGTTCCCTTGCATCAAGCCTGGGCAGTTAAAGTGGTTTCAAACTGGGTTATTTCTGCAGTGTGTTTTGGATTAAGGAGCCAAGAAAATCCAAGAAATAAAATTTAAACTCAATTAGCAACACAAAAAGAAACCTTCTTTGAGATCCAACTGTCTGTGTCCTGTGCAAGGCTACCCATTGTAAATATTTTGTATCTTAAGTGGTAAAATTCAGAATATGATAAGTTGTTTGCTTGGTATTAGTTTGGTGAGGCTGTGACAGACATGACATGCTTGAGCATAGCATATGAGTTCTGAATGCAGAGCTCTGTTACAATTCCCTGTCATAACCTCAGGACTCACAGTTCCACTGCAACATACATCGATCTGAACTGTTCTTCTGCTAATGCAGAGCAGGGGATGGAATCAGAGAAGTATCTGGCTGTGTCCCCATAGCCTGTCTCAGACTTGAGGACATCCCTTGGAGTCCTTCAGAGGCCTCCATGGATGAAGTCATCAGTCTGCATCATGCTATGGGATCTCCTGCCCCTTTTGCTGTGTGGTAGTGCTCAGTCCCTTCAGTTCAGTAAACCAGTCTTCTGTGAGATAACAGCAAAACTTTTTTATTCAGAAACCAAAATGAAGTCAACAACATGACTTCTACAGACAGAACCACTATAATTCCTTGTTTCAGGCATATAGAAAACAATACACTTGTCAACAATTTCACAGTCTTTTCTTTCATTTCCCCATTCCACAAAACATTCACTCATCCACTCTTGCCTGCTCACACCCACTTTTTTCAATTCCATGTTATTCCTCCCTGTGATCTTGGCACTGGCAGTGCTAGCACTACCCATATACATCTGCTCATTATCCAGCCAGGATTCTTTTCTTTTCCTGGCATAGACGTGTACAATACACAGTGAGCCCTTTGTATATGCATATGGCAAAAATCACAGGGCCTCAAGTCCCATTTGTTTTTGTGGTCGTGTGCTCTTGCACACGGCGCATGCGCCATGGGCACACACAATATTATAACTCCATCCTGGACCCTTTTCAGTCTGGTTTCCGCCCACGGCACTCTACAGAGACGGCCCTCACCAAGATCTCAAATGATCTCTTGCAGGCCAAGGCGAATGGCCTCTACTCTATCCTTATTCTCCTAGATTTGTCTGCGGCTTTCGACACCGTGGATCACTGTCTCTTGCTTGACTTACTTTCTGACCTCGGGTTCTCCTACTCTGTTCGCTACTGGTTTAACTCTTAATTGTCAGACTGATCTTTTGCCATGGTGACATGTGGTCAGACTTCCTCCTCTGTTCCCTTATCTGTTGGAGTTTCTCAGGGCTCTGTCCTGGGCCCCCTTTTGTTCACTCTATACACATTATCCCATGGTAAACTCATCAGTTCTTTTGGTTTCTCCTATCATCTGTATGCTGATGACACTCAACTATATCTTTCCACCCCTGACCTTTCGCTGGGGCTTGAATAGCAAGTCTCCTCTTGTCTGGCTGCCATTTCTCAGTGGATGCGACATCAGCACTTGAAGCTCAATATGTCTAAGACAGAGCTTCTCATCTTCCCACCTAAGCCCACCCTTCAATACTCCTTTTCTGTTTCTGTTGACGACACTTCTATTCATCCGGTTCAACAAGCCCGCAGTCTTGGTTTCATCTTTGATTCCTCTCTGTCGTTTATCCCCCAGATTCCGGCCATCGCCAAGACCTGTAGATTCTATCTTTACAACATTGCTAAAATCCGTCCATTCCTCTCAGCCTCCACTGCCAAGACTCTGGTCCACGCTCTAGTGGTTTCACGACTAGATTATTGTAACCTTCTTCTGACAGGGCTTCCTCTCTCTCACCTCTATCCTTTAATCTTTGTCCAGAACTCAGCTGCACATATTATCACATCCACTCGCTGCTTTGACCATGTTTCTCCCCTCTTATCCTCCCTTCACTGGCTCCCCTTCCCCTTCCGCATCCAGTACAAGCTTTTGTTATTGACTTTCAAAGCCCTCCACAGACTGGCCCCTCCTTACTTGTCTGAACTTCTTTCTCCTCACACTCCTTCTCGTACCCTCTGTTCTGGTAGTCAAGGCCTCCTGTTCCAGCCGAGGATTTCCACTGCTCTGTCCCTGATTCGTCCCTTCTCACTTGCTGCCCCTCACTCCTGGAACCTTCTTCCCCCACATATACACCTCATCACTTCTCTAACCAGGTTCAAAAGTAAGTTAAAGACTATATTGTTTAGGGAAGTGTTCCCTAAAGCATCTGCCCCAGGATGCCTCCTCTTAACTATGTATTAAGAAGCTGTGCCCTCCCTCCAGTCCATCTGCCTTGGTCCAGGCCCCAGAGGGAGAGAAGAACCATTGGACCTCATCCCCCTCCCACCACCTTCCCCTTTTCCTTTTGTGTTGTCTTTTAGACTGTAAGCCTGAGGGCAGGGATCCATCTAACTATAAGATTGTATGTACAGCACTGTGCAAATTTACAGCGCTATATTAATAATAATAATAATAATAATAATAATAATATCATCATCATCATCATCATCATCCTCCGGGGCTTGCTGTCCACATACAGTTAAAGCTGTGGATGGCAAGCCTGCATATGGTATGCGTGTGCTGTATCCCATTATTCATTAATACTTATTCCTGCATTACATTATATGAATATCACTTAACCACAGTCAAAAACATAACCACAGTCAAAAACAACCAATAATCTTAAAGACCTAGTATAACATTGTAAACAAAAGTCAGTAGTAATATTTTATGGCAGGACCTTAATTGATTCTGACATCTGCTGTCCACCAGCAACATAATGGCTGGGAGCAGGCCATTGACGTGCAGTTGTGAGTCCTGCGTGGGCTTTGGACATTGTGGAGAGAGGAAAAGACTATTGATCTCTGTGTTAGCGAATAAAATACATAGACAGGCATAAGGTGGACCTGCACATGGATATGGCACTGGCAGGATGCTGGCCATGCACGTTGTCAGAATTATTGATCTATATTTAAAGGTAATTCCCATCATGACATCACACATGAGGAAGGTCAAGAAAGTAAGAAAAGCCCTTGGAATAGCAAGAAGGGAAGTCTTATTTTCAGGAGGCAGAATTACTATGCTCTTATTGGGTCTTTGCAACCAAGATACATTGCTGCCTGAATCAGAGCAGCAGACAGTGCTCCTCCTCAGCAAAGTTTAAAAGGAGCAATACCCAAAGCTAGCAAGGTGACTTTGAGATATCAAGCAGAAAATTCCATGAATTATTCCTACCAGTAAAAATACAGGCCTGGGTCCATTTATGCCATTGCACTTAGAAAACTCTTGTTATACAAGTAGTTTCAGAATTTTTGAACTCATGCAAGGCTGGCATCCAACACCTTGCATAGCAGCTTTTAATTGTTACAGTTCCATAATGATGACCAATGCATTTACAGCAGTCCAGTCCAGCATACATGTTCTTGTGGGGATTTTCACTCTGCCAGCATAAAATTAGATTTAGGCCGTAGGAACAACAATATAAATAACTGACCATTTTGCTGCCTTTCATGATATTAAAAAGCTCTTACCTCAAGCAACTGCTTCACTCTACCAAATGGTAGGGATGGCTCTGTCTTGCAGCATAGAAGCTTTACAAGGTACAAGTCTTTCCTCTGCATGTCCCCACCTGTCAGGTGGTTCGTTATTTAAATAATTATGCATGATTATATAGAAATAATTTATTTCTTTGCTTAAAGTAGAGATACCTAAATGCCACTTAACTTTTAGATTGAACTGATGCAGGCAGAAATTGAGTACATGATTCTGTTGCTTGGAAGTTCTTATTCATTTGATTCCAAAAGGCAACATAGTTTTCAAAATTTGCTTTCACCTTCAGAACACAATGAAACCAATTATTTTTTGAAGTGCCACTTTCACTAGGCCCTCAAGTACCTCTTTAAAGTGTTCTGATTTAAGATTTTTGTCCCAGTTCAACACAAACTTAAGTGTTTTGATGGAAATGCTATGGATGTCATTTATCTGGATTTCAGCAAAGCAGATTAAATGTTAAATAGATAGGGTCACTGTCAATGGATCCATAATTGGTTGGAAAACCGACCTCAGAGTCATCATCAATGGCTGTGCTTAAAGCAGGAAGGAGGTCTCACCTGGAGTGCTTCAGGATTCCTTCCTAGAGCCATTTTTATTATGCTGTAGAAATAAAGCAGTTTGACACTGCTTTAACTGCTATGGCTCAATGGTGTGGAATCATGGGATTTATAGTCTGTGGTGTCACCAGAGTTCTCTGACAGAAAAGGCTAAGTATCTCACAAAACTACAGCTCCCCAAGAGAGTAGGGCCAGCTCTGATGGTTTGAAGTTACAGGAGAGTAGATTTCAATCATGTATTAGAAGGAATATCTTGACAGTATGGGTGGTTTGGCAGTGGGAACCAATTGTCTAGAGACATGGATGTCATCTTTGGACATCTTCAATAAGAGGCTGGATAGCCACCTATCGGGGATGCCATGAGGTCTCTTCCAGCTCTATGATTCTGTGAAATTAAGAGGGCTAAGTGTATGTAAGTTTGCGTTGGACTGAGGCCTTCGTCTGTACTTCCATTTGAAATAAAATACCTTTTGCTACTATCTTTTGCTACTTATAGCTGGCGATGGGGAAAACAGGACAAAAAGAGATGCTGATACTTTACCTATATCCATTATATTCATAATAGGTCTGGGATAGTCTTACAAATGGAAGTGGGATGGAGAAGGAGAGAATCAATTTCCTCTTTTCTGGCTCTCCTAAAATAGAAACAAGACTGAACAAGCAAGTTGAGCAAGGAATTTTTTTTAAAAAAAAAAATATTGATATTTGTTTTTGAATTATTGTGGAGAAGTAATGGATTACTGTCCAGAACCCTGATGGTGCTTTGTAGAACAGCACAACCACTTGAAGTGAAGTAAGGTACAGTGGTCCCCCGGGTTACGAAGGTAATCTGTTCCGGATTACCTTTCGTAACCCGGAAATCTTTGTTTCCCGGGGGACCGCATTCTCTGACGCACCGCGTGGCAAATTTAAAGGGGCCACGCGGTTTTTTCCTTTCTTAACCTGGGGTTTCCTTTGGATCGCGGGGGCTTTTTGGCGGCCCCGGCGGTTTCGGGTCCCGGGGATTTCGTTCCCTGGGGGGTTCGTATCCCGGGGACCACTGTATTTATTTTCTGTGGTAACATTTACAGATGATTAGCTAACCCAAGATATACATGGACAAGGGAGTTTGCTGTTTTCTGATATAATGTATAGTCCACCAGGTGACATGTGATATAAGCATGAAGGCAGGGAACTGTCTAATTAATTATTCTTTGTACAGTGCTGTGTAAATTTAGAGCACTATATAAATAAAGGTTAATAATAATAATAATAATTACCATATATACTCGAGAAATTTATGCCCCAAAATGGACTTCAACATCCCAGGGTAGACTTGTATAAGGGTCAATAGGGTTTCCAGGGCTGTGATCACCAAAAGCTGGGGGAAAGAGAGAGAGCCCAAGCCCCCTTTTCCAAGGTTGGGATTGGGAGGGAAAGGGAGGAAGAAAAGGGAACTTGGGCTCTCTCTCTTCCTCTCCCTTTTCCAAGTCTGAGATCGGGAGGAAAAGGGAGAAAGAGATAGAGCCCAAGCCCCCTTTACCAAGGCTGGGATTGGGAGGAAGAGAGAGAGAGAGAGAGAAAGATAGGGGTGAGCCTTTACTTCCAAGCCCCCTTTTCTAAGGCTGCAAAGCTGAAGGAAGGACGAGAGAAACATAGGTCACTTCTCTTCTGCATCAGGAAAGCCTCAAAGGGCCACCGTATCTCCTTTTTTCCATCCAGGCATTGCAAAAGGCCTCCAGAGAGAATTTGTGTTGGTGCTTCTTCTGAATTCTCTTCAGAAGAGCTTACAAAGATGAAGAATTAGGCTTTGAAGGGTTTGAATAAATGTTTGTTTTTATATGTCAGTTTTTCTGCATTAAAATCAGGCAAAGCTATAAAGGTTTGTTTTTTTTTTAAAGTATTGAAAAGCTTCCTGGAAACTTATAAACAATAGCCTTGGGTACTGTCTGTTTATCTCTTTTGTGACTGCAGTCTGTGATTTCAGCAGGGTCAACAAAACTAGTATGCCAACTTTTAAACTGTAATAACCCATCGAAGCATGTTATCGGTTTCATTGAAATATACTTCTACAGTAGTTAAAAACTTATCTCGAGGATGTTGTAGCATGACCCAACTATGTACATTCCATGCTTTACCAAACTGTTCGTATCAGTTCAATGTAAAGACAATTCTTATGTTAAACAGGGTGTTATGATGTTGCTTTGCAGTGAATCAAAACAGTTGTAAAATATAAAATTTATGGAAAGTTATAAAGTTACAGAAATTAATCACTGCTGCTTCTCGGGCACTGTTTTCCTTTGCTTCATCCTTTAGCTCCTTTGTTACACACCCCTAAGTTTTACCCTAGACTTATATAAGGGTCATATCAAAATCCATGATTTTGGCCCCCAAACCTGCCCTGGATTTATACATGAGGTTGACTTATGCATGAGTATATACGGTATGCAACTGCCTTCCATGCAAAATCTTCTCCGAACTTAATTTTTGATTACTATGCATTTCTTTTCTTCAACTGTCTTATTAGCCATCCCGTGGGGAAATGAAGTCTTTATTGAGGTAGCAACAAAACATAATTTGAAGACTTGAGAAATCAACAACAACAACAACAACAATATTTATTTCTAAGCCACCCCTCTGAGCAAGTAATCGGGGCGGGGTACAACATGTTAAAACATATACAGTTAAAATCTTCCAGACTATACAAGACATACCCACCTCCCTCCCCTTAAAACAGGATCAAACTGATCATGGTTAAAACAATCAAATCTAAAAAACATAACCTTTCAAGGTCTAGTGTAGGTGGCCGGATGTTGTATCATCTTAAGTAAATGCTATCCTAAGAGAAGTTGGTTGGATCCTGTGCAAGAAATTAGCTGTGAAATGAACTGTGTGTGTATGAAAACCTGATTAATGCACAGGCTTATTTCTTTTTGCTATAAAGCAGTATGAGGAGATTTTCAGGATAACAAACTGCTACACATTGCCATTGTCCACATAGTTTGTCACTTTTCCTTTTTTAATGATACTGCCTTTTTAAATAGTTTAGCTTGGTTGAAGTAGAGCTTTAGACAAATAAAAAATCACTTGCTTTGTACACTTGTACGTTTTCTTCTTGGGACTGTTACAACACCAGGATCTTTCTAAGCCAAAGTGATTATTTAGTTGAGCATTGAAGTGCAGCAAACTGAATCTGTTCCAGAAATAATAGTGGCTCCTCAGTATTTGTTCCATGTATTAAAGCCAGAGTTTTTATATTAAGAAACAAGAAAAGACACATTGCTAGTGGACTGAAAGAGCTCTATTTCCAGGTATACATTTTTAGTTTTTCAAAGAACTTAGATTCATCCACTCTAGACTGAAATATATTCTAAGTTCTCCCTACACATTTCAATAAATGTAGTATAAGGTTGGTATAGAATGCAGTTCAAGAAAGTGCATATGTCATTCTTCACAGTGAGTCCAGTCCTGAACAGCCCGATCTAGTACTTTAGTAGGTCTGTCTGTGTTTTGCACAGGTATGTATTTATCACATTTATAACCTTCTGATCTTCCACATCGTTCTGGTCAGTCAACATCTGTGTTTTTTAGAAAATAAAAATAGGATTTACTCCCCAACATCTCTAATAATGGCATTACAAGTGCACGTTCTATATATGCAAAAGAACTGCCAAAAGGTAGAGAAGATTTTCTTACTTATAAAACCCTTATTGCAACATTTTCCAATTTTAGCAAACAGGAAAGTGACTTAATATTTTACCCTTGTTTCAGATGTGCCTTGCATCCGAGGAAGTAAACGTGAAGGACCCTGGGAAGGTAAAACTAGAAGCAGCCAGGATCATCAAGGCCTTTGAATCACCTGAGCAAGTAAAAGTTGAAGAACCAGAAAAGGTCAAAGTAAAAATAGAAAAATCTCAGAAGACAAAGGGCCATGAACATGAAAAGACAAAAACTGAAGTGTTGGAGGAGATGGCAAGATGCTGCCTGGCTACAAATCCTGCACTGGACAACACAACACTAGTTGCACCTGACAGCAAAACTGCCAAGGACCCTGCATGCTGTTCCCAAGAGCTGGCAATGGCCAACATCAGCACCTTAGGATTAAGCAAGGCAGAAAAGCTAAAAAAGAAAAAGAAGAAAAATAAACTGGACCGGCAAGAACTTGAAAAATGTAGCTCTAAGAAAGCTTGCAAAAAAAGGCAGTCTTCTGAATCAGACATTGAGAGTGTCATGTATACTATTGAAGCAGTTGCAAAAGGGGACTGGGGAGCTGAAAGACTCATAGAAGTGCCCCGTAAGAAAATCCGTCCTTCCTCAACAGTGAAGGGGAACCTATTGGACACAAAGTCACCAAAGAAAAAAGTGAAGTCAAAAGAGAAGAAAGCACTGAAGGAAAAATGTGTAGATACCACCAAAGAATCCAAGCCCCACGATGTTATTAACATTACAGAAAACAAGGAGCTGCTATGTGAGGCACCTGAAAACATCAAAGCAGAACGGCTAACACCAATGGAGGACATGGTGCCACAGAGTTTACCAGAGCAAATCAAAATTGAGGGTAGTGACTGTAACAAAAAGGCAGAGACATGTGGCGCTAGAAAATCAGAGAGAGCTTGCAAGGGTGCTCTGTATAAAACCCTGGTGTCAGAGGGCATGCTTACATCCCTCCGTGCCAATGTTGATAGAGGTATGTAACCTTTAACATGCCCATACCCTAATCAAAGAGGAGGGGTTGAAAAAGGATATGAAGTTACTGTTAATTGGTTTTTACCATTTATGGTTTAGAATTGGGGTTGCCCTCACTTTCCAAACCCCAGCTTTCAGCTGCAAATGGCCCATTCCAACATGGGTGTATAGTACACAGAACAGCACCCATCTCTATTATTGTCACACACCTCTTCCCCACTTTCCACTGGTGAGACCATAGTTGTGTTGGAAATGAATGATTCTGGCTGAAAGTTGAGGTTTGGAAGGTAACGATACCTTGAACCTACTCAGTGGAGCTTTACTGTACCTCATCCTTCTCCACAGTCTGTTCAAGATTGGAAGAGCCCCCCATCCTATATCTAACCTAGAAACCCTATTCAGAATTGTTTGCAGTTTTAGCACATGTACTGTGCAGTCCTACACATAGTTACTTGGACATAAGTCCGTCCTTCTGGAGTTTCCTTCCTATCAAGCAAATCTAAGATCTCAACCAAGGCTGCATCCACATTGCAGAAATAATCCAGGATGACACTGTTTTAACTGCCTTGCCTCAATGCTGTAGAATTCTGGGATTTGTAGTTTGTTGTGACACACTGAGAGAGAAGCTACATATCTCAAAACTACAGATCCCAGAATTCCATAGCATTGAGCCAAGGCAGTTAAAGCAGTGTCAAATTGATAGATTTTTACTGTGTGAATGCAGTCCAAGATATCATTCAGTAAAATATGTTTATTTCAGTTATACCACCCAGGTTTGTATTTCATGATCTCAGGTCAAGGATTTCAATGGAGTTTACCTTCGAGAAACTGATGAGATCCATATCTACTTAGTTTCAGTTCTGTATCAAATCATGTTCCTTTTCAGCTTTATTGTGGCCTTTAGGTAGGAAAGTATCTTCATAGCCATTTGACTGAAACATGATAAAGCAATACTGGAAGGCCAATCTTAAATTTGTTGATCATTCTTGCTTATTTTCAATCACTATGGGGGAGATAGTTCATAGCTTTACTTTTTGTTTGCATTAAGTTCCTTTTTGTATTTGCTCAATGAATTTCATAGGGGGGTTGATGTGAAGAAATACAACCTCTCCATTGTTTTTTATGTGATACAGCGAATACACAAGAATACACAAGAATTTGAATTGAAGTCTCAGATATGTAACACCAAAAACATGAATGATTTTTAACAACACAATTCTGAGGCTACCAGGTTGTTTCACTCTGATATTTTGGGAGATTTAGCACACTGTTTTGTTAATAAAATTGCATTCTTTGGACATTTGTGATAATTAAATTTCATTACTTTTCAAATATGTAGAAATGTTGCAGCTTAACTGCTATTCTCAGATTTCCTACCAGTTTACCAGTAAAAAGCCAAATCTGTTGTCTCTACTTTTCTCTTAATATTCTTCCCAGGGAAACGAAGCTCAGGAAAAGGTGGCAACTCTGATCACGAAGGATGCTGGAATGAAGAAAACTGGACATTTTCCCCAGTGGGAACAAGTGGGAACAAAAAGCTTAAAAAAACTAAGCCAAAAGAAGACATTGTTTTGGGGTAAGTGACATAACTTGTGTTTGATTATGGGTTTACCATTCTCTTTCAAACTGTATCTATATATGTGTATAATATGTGTGTTTAACCAAATTCATATTCATAATTTATATGTTCCGTATGTAATTTTAGAGAAAATAGTATGCTAGGCAATCCTGCAGTGAAATTGCCTATTCAGAATTCAGTTTTGATTCCATATTAGCCATAAGCTGTACAAGAAATACGGAACAAATACATAAGATGATTAATGATAAAATCCATGTCTTACAAATTAATACAGTGGACATTGTCATTACTGCAGTCATTATAACAGCTCATAGCATAGAGTTCAATCAACATCAATAAGAGAGCTAGATAGTGCTAGTGTATTTGATCATGACCAAAGGCTCCCTCTTTGGCACCTGTTTGTCTTTTGCAGAACTGATTAACTTCAGTAAAATTCAGATACTCTTGAATTAGGCTTGATTTCAGTCTATTGAGGATACAGATGTCTTGCTCTTTAAAAGCAACAACCCACAAGAATAGCAGTAGGCTTCATATACACAGCCACATATTGGATAAACATCTGTCTGGTAATACACAAACACTTGGGTGAGGAATCCTTGCAGAATTAAACAGCAGGTGAAGATACAGTTGGGTATGGTCTTTTTTTGCCTCCACTGTATCAGCTTTTGCACAGCTGATACAGTAGAATTCCTTTTTCCTTCATATGGATGAGAGGTGCTGCATTTGAGCTAATTAACCTTTGTATTTAAAGATTATTACTGAGTTCACAATATGTATATTTTGACAGTTGTAGTGAGAACCAGTAATGTATAAACTCACTTGAACAGATAATATTGATTTGATTGCTATTCCTTTTTTCCTCAAAAAATGGGATTCAAAGTGCATCATATCCAGATTGAACAAACTTAAATACAATTAAAACACAAACACTTCAGTAAGGAAAGGAAAGCATGCAATACCCACTTTGTAACTACATGCTCTTCCTCCGCAAGTAGTCAATATCTCAAAGTGAGCCTGATTAAAAAGTCCTAAATAAAAAGAATTAAATAGGGGGACATTGATCTTTCTAGTCTTTTAATTGAGCAGGCTCTTAGGTGTACTTCCTGTGAGGAAGATTTCATTTCCGAAACAAATGTCAAGACTTTTAAATTACAGGTGAGCAACATTTCCATCTCCTGCACTAACAGTTTTGATAAGGGATTTTGAGTCTACCTTACTCTCAAATAACCTCCGTTGCAAGCAGTTGATGATCTTCTGTTGTAAAGGGAGAGAATCCATTCAGCAGCACTTTACTGCCATTTTCTATATGAAGAATTGGTTTCTCTTACTTTTTGGTAAAATACAGACATCAGTTTCTTACTTCCCAAAATCAGTATTAGTATGTAAATTTTAATGATCTGCAAGAATATTCCAGAGCCTTTGTAATCCTAAAGGTTTCTACTATATTAATGACATGTTATTTGCATTTACCATGTCTTAAAATTAATTTTATTTTAAAGGTTGTGAGCTTCAAATTGTCCACTCGTCATCTTCTGTGCATATAGGCTGTTTTTGCTCCAAGTAGCCTGTCAGGGAGAGGGCATAAAAGTCTTATGGGAGGCTATCACCCTAATTATGTGGGTTTTCAATCCATTTATTTTAATTTATTCTGTGTTGAATTTCTGCCTTCTGTTTTGCAGCTTAGCAAAGCTGGAAGAAGAATTTGAGAAAAAATTCAACAGCCTTCCTCAATTCAGTCCTGTCACGTTTGACCGGAAGAGTGTGTCTGTACCAAGAAAAAAGAAAAAGGTTGGAAGCTACTTAGCAGACCAACCAAAATCTAACAAAGGTAAGAGGCCCTCAGCATTCACATCCAGTTGTTATCAAATACTGTGCAAAGTCAGAAGCTTTTACAGTCTCACTTAGCTTAATGCATGCCTATGTAGTATTGTGGTGTATGTGTGTGTATTCTTGAGTATGTAAGAATTTTCACACATTCTGTTCACTGCTTTTCCATTACCATTTCTAAAGGATGGGGAGAGGAAAGTTTTATACCTAGAAATCAGGGCTGTTGTTTTATTTAATGTATATCTGTTGAGTGGATCTTAAAAACAGCATTGAGTAAAGCTATCAGTAGTAGTAAATTTTATTTTATTTTATTAGTAGCACCTTAAAAAAACATTTTTCTTATCATTCAAGGGTAAGAAAGTACTAAGCTTGGCTTTGGCTTTATTGAGTGGTCTTCAACAAACTGTTATCTCTGATCTTGAGACTTCATTTATGAATTATAAACAAATAGTTATTGATATGGTTGACAGAAGGATTCATCAACACTAAACATTTCAAGCACATGAAATGTGAATGCATGAAATAGACATACATACACCTACACATGCACACACCCCTCAAGAGAGAGAGACAGGTTGCAATGCACATGCTTGCACACACATACCTACACACATGTGTGTGTGCTCTTTAGAACTGCAGAAGCATTGCTTTCCAACAGTTGGCTAGAAGCAGAAAAGCTGCTTTGAAAGAAATTGTAAGTAGCATTTTAGCACTGCTTGCCTGAGCCAGAAATGATGATGCCTCAAGTTTGTTCAGTCCCCTCAACCCCACTTCCTCTGGAATGTATACTTCAGTATTGTTTAGTTACACCTTCAAAATTCCAATTTATTTCTTCAGTAGCAATTGCATTCTAAAACAGAGTCATGTCCCCTCCTGTTTTAGTTTGCACTTTCAAAATATTTTTAATAAAACCAGAAGGGGATTTCTGACCATCTTTCGCTTTCAGAAGTGGCCTGGACTACTACCTGATGAGAGCATTCGGCTCCTGAACCTTTAGAGCCTGCACATGCTGGCCTTGAAGGTGATCAACACTGCCACATTCAACAACAGCAGTTATATGTTACAGAGGTAGATAAATACTCTGGCAAAGTAAAGTAATGGTCACACAGTCAATATAAAATATATATTTATGTTTTCTGTTAACATAAGGATTTCTTCATGAAGCCTGATTCTGACATATTTCTAAGATCTTATGCAAAAGTCAGGTGTAAATACCATCACTAGAGGTAATGGGGTTTCATCATACACTGATTCACAACTGTCAAGGCATAAGAGACATGGTTAGATTTTTTTCCTTGTGCTGTGTACTAAAGTCTTCAAGGCATAAGTCCAAGAAAATATCATTGGAATAGGTTCAAGAATACTTCTAGCATTATGTCACATGTTCATAGCACAGGGAACATGTAGCCCTCCAGGATTGGACTACTATTCCAATCAACCTTTTACCAGCCTGGCCAGTGGTAAGAGATGATAATAGTCATTCCTCAACAATAGGAACACCTTACCCATGTCATAGTTGGCATGCTATATTTCCCCAGCCTTGCTCTGACTGTATGTGCTCCAAGGACGTTACTGTATGTAGCCATCTTTGTTTAGCAGTTCAAATGGATTGTTTCAGTTTAGCCATATTTTTAGAAGAATGAAGAGCTACAGTGGATTAGCACAGAAGATTAACAGTTTTGTGTCTCTGCTAAATGCCTCAGGGTCTGCAGCAACACAAGAACCATTGGTTGGCAGCCAGAAAAGAAAAGCAAGGAAAACCAAGATTACACATCTAGTCCGGACTGCAGATGGCCGGGTCTCATCAGCAGGTGGAGGTTTAGGTAAGAACATGACAAGATTTCTCTTGTTTACCCGTGACTTGTTTATTGTTATTAATTAAAATATTTACTATATATTCCACTCTAAATATGATAATCTCAGCACATCCAGTCAAATCAATGTGTATCAGCACAGTTTTGCACTATATAAAGGATGGTTTTGTAAAACAATGCCGTGAATGAAATTCACATTATGACAATGCATGTTCCCAACGCAGGGATCAACAACGGATTGCTTTTGAAACTCATATTGTTCAAATACTCATATTGGGTAATTATGGGCATTTGGTATCTTCTGGGGTTTGGTTCCAGGACCCACCATGGATACCAACATCCATGAATGCTCATGTTCCATTAAATACAATGCCATAGTAAAGTCGTGTCTCTTATATAGAATGGTAAAATCAAGGTTTGCTTTTAGGAATTTATATTTTTAAAAAAATATTTTCAGGCCATGGATAGTTGAATCTGCAGATAAATAATCTGTATAGTGCTGACTGTGCTCTTAAATTTCAGCGTGGAGTGCAAGGGGATAGGAATGGAAAGAATATTTGAAAAATAGTTGAAAAACTGCTTTCTTGAATATTGGGGAAACATGATGAGGAGAATCCTGGATGGGCAAAAATCCTTGCACCTTACTTAGTGTTGGGTGGTGGTGGTGGTGGTGTGAGGGAAACGTTTTGTCTTCAGTACACTGTGTGTACTTTTTTGGGTTTTTTTGCACAGAACTAATTCTTAATGTGCAAACAGTGCAGTTTTTATGACTTGCCCTCAGTAAGGATTTAAAAAAAACACAATTTATTATTGTCCACAACAACAAAAGGAAACATTTTCATCTTCCATGCCTAATCCCTTTTAATGTCAGTTTAGCTTTAAAATCTGCTCATTCTAGTTCCAGGTTGATCCACTGGATTCTTTTTCATCAAAATTTAACAGTGAAACCTTATGAACAGAAACTTTCCATTAAAAAATCTTGGCAATAATGAATCTGATCTAAAAGAAGATTTCACCAGCATCATGACATCATTGGTGTCAATTTAGCGCCAGCATGATGGGGTTTTCTTTCCTTCGCCATTCCCCTACAGACCTTTGAGCTTCCCCAAACCTAGTTCCATAAAATTTTCTAGCTATACAGAGCAAGTTTTTGAGGTTCACCGAGGGGGCTGCACTCGAAAGCAGAGATCAACTCCCTTCCAATTTTACCATGTCTGCAGTTTCACCAAGGGAAGTGCATATTGAATCTTGCTGAGAGAGCTCACTCATCTTTGCTTGTAATGAATATGAAAGATCCTGTTGGTTTTTAGGTTTTTTAAAGACCAAAGAGCAATAAATACTTTTCATGATAAGTGATTAGAGAGGGTATAAAAAGTCAAAATGTTTTACATTCGGCCCTTGACATTTGCGACTTTGACACTTGCAGTTTTGACTATTCATGAGGCTGTTGTCACATGCATGCACACTCCTCCTCCTCCCTCCCAGGCCTAGGAGGGAGTGAGCAACCAAGATGTGTTCATGTGTCAACCGCGCCCCTTTCTTAGTGTGATAACCAGCTTCCCACAGCCAGCTATCCCACCAGATAGGGAAGGGAGGAGCAATCGTGCCCCCCCCACCTTCCCTAGTGGGATAGCTCCCTGGGGAAGGCAGGGGGCGCTATCGCTCCTCATCTCCCTTCTCCGGTGGGATACCTGTCTGGGAAAGCCAACTATCCCACTGGGGAAGGCACAGGGAGGGAGATCGCTCCTCCTCTTGCTTCACTTGTGGGATAGCTGGGGAAGCCAGCTGTCCCACTGGGGAAGGCATGGGGAGACAGTTAAAGAGGCAGGGGAAGAAGAGGAATGTGCACACTTGCTCCACTTCCCCACCTACCCGTCTCTATAACTGGCTTCCGCTGGGGGGGGTTATTCACAGTTTTTCCACATTCTCAGGGGTCTTGTTCTGCTAACCCCCACAAATGTGGGGGGCTGACTGCATAATCTTAACCGCAGATTCTGCATCCATGGATTCCACCATCCACAGTTTCAAAATATTCTCCCCACCCTAGAAAAAATTTCGAAAAGCAAACCTTGATTTTGCCATTTTATATAATGCACACCATTTTTTGTGTCATTGTATATAGTGGGACTTGAGCATCCTCATATGTTGGGATCCACTGGGGGGGGAGGGGTCCTGGAACTAAACTCCAGCAGAAACCAAAAGCCCACTGTATAAGAAGTGGTTAGGTAGGTCTTTTTGTTTTAGAATTTGAGTTGCCCCCTGAAAAAGGCTTATTCAATGTTCCACTGTACACTTGAATTAAGTGAACAACTGTAGATGAAGATTTTTGTACTTGGAGTAAAAAACAAAACTATCAGTTTGAGGTCCTGTTTGGGTTTTGGGGAGAGGGTTTTCTTGAAATGAAACCAACATTTCTAGGAGGAGCACTGCAAGACCAACCCTGAGTTAGGAAACTTGGAGGAATTGTTACAACTTTAGAATTTCAATAAGCAGATACATTTGATAAGTGAATTATTTGTTTATTTTTATTTATTTGGCTTCCATTCAAGAAGAGAAACCAAAGGAGCAACTGCAGAGTAGTCTTCAGAAAGCAAATACGGGAACTGACTGCAGCAAAGAATCCTCGCAAAACACTGAATTGGAGGAAGGTCATAGTATTACACCAGACATGCCATCTGTATCTGCCTTCTTTAGCTTAGCTGCTCTGGCAGAGGTGGCAGCAATGGAAAATGTACACAGGTCAGTCAGCACATGTTTCTTTCTTTTTTTACTGTTTGGCTAAAAAAATAGTCTTCCTTGCAGCATCTATATCTGTCATTTAAATCAAGCACCCCTTGCTTGAGTCATATGGAGAATTTTAGTGGAATAAACTCAGCCTGCATCCACACTGCAGAAATAATCCATCTTGAGATCATTTCAATTGCCATGGCTCAGTACTGTGGAATTCTGGGAACTGTAGTTCTTCATGGTCTCTGTGAATCACACAAATGGATTTTATTGTGCCTGCGCAAAGGATATTCAGAACCATTTGGTTAGCTAGGCTTGAATTTTTGGCAGTGACCCCAAGTTCCCAGGATTCCATAGCATTGAGCTATGGCTGTTAGTGGTGTCAAATTGAATTATTTCTGCAGTGCAGATGCAGCTTCAGTTTCTGTACATGCAGTTACCATGGCATACACTGTTTACAACATTCATTCCAGGATAGTCTCACAAGGTTAAATTTGGTGCATGTGTGTAGGTCACACCCCACATCTGTTTTCAAAAAAGAAAGTGGGAAATATATTTTATTACAGTAACGATTTCAAAATTGAAACAGTTTGTTGGAGGGAGAATTTGTGGAGAGCTATATGGATCCCATATTGCAAGAAAAGTGGAATATTAATTTTACTGACAAACATAGATAAATCATCTTTTGGACTTTGTACCTATTATAGGGTTTTTTTGGCCTGGTTTATTCAGTGGGATTATTATTATTGTTAAGGTTTGTTTATAGAGCACTATAAGAATGTGATTTGCGCCAGGTCACTCAGTGGGTTTCCATGGCCAAGCAGGGATTCAGACCCTGGTCTCCAGAGTCAAAGTCCAATGCTCAACACCAGATTCTTGAGAACAGGTTCAAATCAGGACTTTACCTCTGGCACTTATTTGTGGAAGATAGGTAAAACCAAAACTTACAGCCTGCACTATAATAACTTATCTGAACTATGAAGATGAAATTTGGTGTGTACATTTAAAATGTAATTCTATGTGTGGAATTCACACATGTAATTGTTTTAGGAAAATGGTGGTGGAGGAGACAGAAGATGAACAACATTTTGCTTAATTGTTGTAGTCTTCATATTAACTTGGTTGTTCAGCATTCCATTTGCTTATTGTTGCTTTTAATGTTTTTGCTTATTAGAATGTAATATATTGACATTGGAATGATGGAATGAGCATGGGAGCATATGGTCAGGAAACTGTTCTTCATGAAATTCAAACAAACAGCTGATCCTCTTTTCAAAGAAAGTGGAGAAAGATGTATAGTGTGCTCTTTGTATCCACTGGGGTTTGGTTCCAAGAGATTCTGTAGATAACAAAATCTGTGGGTGCTCAGGTCCCATTAAATACAACGGCATGGTTAAAAGCGTCCCTTATATAAAATGGCAAATTCAGGTTTTGCTTTTGGAAATTTGTATTCTTAAAAAATATACTATCAAGCTATGGGTAGTTGAACCCATAGATTTAAAGGGCCAACTGTATTAAGCTCAACAATTTGTTACCTCCTTGAAGACTAAGATCTGAGAATGACATTTGACACATATGAGGATGATGTATGCCTTCATGTCATTTCTGACTTAGGTGACCTAAAGTGAACCTATCATGGGGTTTTCTTGGCAGGTTTCTTCTGTACATGTATGTACAGGACACAAAATTCTATTTTATACTGAGAATTTCACCTTGGCTTAAACCTCATGTGCATTTTAAAGTGAAAGTTTGTAATACAATACCTGAAGAAAGGCTCTTCAAATACTGTGCCTTACTAAAAAAAATTTTCATGCATTTCGGAGATGCTGTGGTGGTAAGAATCTTATCTCTGTAATTTATATTATCAGCATCATCATTTCCTTTCCAGCTCTTTACTATTATGTCTGAAGATAAATTCTGAAACAAGTTCTAACTGATCTAAGAAAATGTTTCCATGTTTAAGACTTGAAACAGCACTAAAGATGCAAGGATTGTTTAAATGGATAATTATTCATCTGAAAGACACTGACATACGTAAGTCAGGTACCAGACAGCTGAATTTCTGGAGAAGTTAGCCATCAGTCCAAATGGATCAGAAGAAGGTGCATAAACTAAAAACAGGAAAAGCACATGTGACCAATGTTGCAGATAAAACACCACATCTCCCAAAGTGGAATGTGGGAGTGATATTCCAAGGTAGAAATGGACAGTCATGTGGGCCACAAGCAGGTGCTATGTTGACACCAACTCAGAGTAAAGATGCAATGTACCTGTTAGGGATAGAGGATGTGGTGTCCTACTTACTATCACATCCTGCTTTGTCCTTCCAATGAATTACCCTGTCCTAATTCTGGCCTTGTTCTTAAGAAAGCACATTAGACAGTGAAACACAAGAACCTGTTTTTCAGGTTCTAGTTTAATGCAAAAACACATTTTCTTGTGTCCAAGGTCCTGGGACAAAATCTCACTGTTGGATCCACTAAATTTCATGGGATGCAGATAACAAGCCCCTAGACGCAGGTAAATAGTTCGTAAATATCCTCTAGCATAGCTTAGATTTTAGCTTTTGTCATATCTTCATGGCAGTGCAAGTGCAGACTAGATTAATTCTCAACCCCTGGATCTATTTTTCCAGGAAAGTATGTATCTCTCTCAGTGTTTTGACCTTTAAAATTGGCAACATAAAGGTTAGTGTGCCTGAGCTGGAGATCACATAGTGCAGACTCTACTGCCTTACTTCTTGTGCCAACAGCATTCCAATTTTCTGTGTAAACCTACCAAATTGGAGCAATATACTTCAAATGTGCAATCTTGCCTGCAATGCCACCATACTTAATTATACAGTAAATTGACAAGCGCCAATCTCTAGTCACACAACCTATAAAGTCCTAGCCTCGGAGGCTGTTCAACTTTCTTACCAAGTTGTGTGTGTGAGAAGCCTGTACCTAAATAGGTAGACTTCACCATCAGAAACACACAAAGACAACACCATACTGCTATGTCTTAACTATAAATGCAAATAATCAAATTTAATGAATGATATGGAATTTTATATCTGTGGGAAGGAACCTGTGTTGCACATTTCTACTGCCCTCCTGAAATTGTGCTTGAACCCTACTAATACTGTTGTCAATGCAACTCCTTTGGAATCAAGTCCACTATTCTAGGTAGCATTCCTCTGTGGTGGATTCTCTTCACTCTTCAGTTGTACTCCACATAGAATCATAGAATTATAGAGTTGGAAGAGACCACAAGGGCCATCCAGTCCAATCCCCTGCAAAGCAGGAACTCCCAATCAAAGCATACCCGACAGATGGCCATCCAACCTCTGTTTAAAGAACTCCAAGGAGAGACTCCACCACTCCAAGGAAGTGTGTTCCATTGTAGAACAGCCTTTACTGTCAGGAAGTTCCTCCTGATGTTGAGCTGGAATCTCTTTTCCTGCACTTTGCATCCATTTGTGTTTTAGTCTCTGGGGCAACAGAAAACAAGCTTGCTCTCTCCTCCACTACTTTTCCCTCCTTCCTTTTGCTGTAGACATACCTATAAAAGCCCCTTTTTATTGATCTTGACCTCTCTGGCAAGCCTGACTTCATTTTGAGCTTTAGCTTTTCTGACATTACCCCTACACGTGCTCGCTATTTGTTTGAATTCCTCTGGTGATTTCCCCATTTTTCCAATTCTTACACATGTTCCATTTAAAACTTAGCTCAGTTGAAAGTTCCTTAGTCATCCAGCCTGATTTCTTGAGACACCTTCCATTTTTCTTCCTCATTGGAACTGTTTTAATTTGTGTCTTCAGTATCTCCCTTTTGAGAAACTCCCATCCGTCTTGAACTCCCTTCTCTTTTAGTACACCTGACCATGGGATCACCCTCAGTATTTCTCTGAGTTTTTTGAAATCAGCTCTCCTAAAGTCTGGAATGCATGTCTGACTATGCCTGGCTTCTCCTTTCCACTGTATAACAAACTCCAGGAGAACATGATCACTCCCACCTAAGGATTCCACCACTTGCACCCCATTAACCAGGTCATCCCTGTTGGTTAGGATCAGATCTAAAATAGCTGACCCCCTTGTTCCCTCTTCCACTTTTTTGATAATGAAATTGTCTTCCAGCCAAGTGAGGAATTTCCTAGACCTTAAGCTTTGACCCCTGAGGCTTAGAAGCAGGTGTTACCAGTGGTGGTACTCTCAGGTTTCCCTGCTCTGTCCCTGAAGTCTTTCCCTGCTGCTGTACCTCATCATCCTTGATAACAGAGAGAGATTCAAATCGATTCTGTAGCTCCAAGCTCACAAAGCGATCTCTGGTTTTCCTACTTCTGTGTGTGACATTCCTCCAACCATCTGCCTCTGTTGTATGTGAAGTGACCTCCTCCTCCCCAGCAATGTTCTCTGTGTTTCCTGTCCAAGACCATTCAGTCCGTTCTGGTCACGGAAACCTCTTGCTCCCTATGATGCTGAAGTGTAGATACCTGTGCCTCTAGCTGCTGCACTTTCTCTTCTAAGAGGGCTACCAACTTGCATTTGGTGTAGGTTAAGTTCCCCACATATGTAGGCAAGAAGACAAACATACCACAAGTGTTGTAGGTTACTCCATCACGTCCCTCAGTGTCCATATTGAGAAGTCTTAAGGAGGCACTGAAACAAGACTGTGGGCATCCTCTGTTAAACATCAGTGTAAAGAACCACTGTTGGCCTGCTCTTTGTCCCCAAGCTCTGTTAGGGAGCTCAGTCAACTAGACCTATAGTTAACTAGATAGCTTCTGGCTACTAGCTCCTTCCAGAAGCAAGTCTCTGACTCACTTCTTCTGAGCAAAATCCCCACAAGCTCCTTAAGGCAGTAGTGAAAAGAAAAATTGAAGGAGATGCCCTCCAACACTGTTCCCAGGTCAACTTCTCCTCTGTACACCAAACCCTCCTTGATTATTTAAAAAAAAAAAATGAATAAGAATACAAAAATGTGTGTGCTGTTAGGCACATACCTCTGTTAGCAGTTATATAGAATGAGGCTTCTAGCTCCACCCCCCAGTGACCCATAGAAGTGGCTCACACTTAAAGTTTAAGTTCTTACCCAAACAGAATGGACTCAGAGAACCAACCTTCTTCTTCGTGGTTTCTGCGAAGCACACAAATGGATTATTCTGCACCTGCGCAGCAATTTTGGATCCTACTGGAATAGCTAGGGAAGACTTTTTGGCGGTAGCTCCACCCACCCTCTATATATGCTCAGTGTCTTCCTGCCGTTTCTCAGTTCCTTTTGTCTGCCATGTGAGCAGCACAGGGAAACTCGCTTGGAATTTGCTCCTTCCTTTCGCTTTCGCTTTTGACCATGTTTTGTCTCTTACTTCTCTCTTGGATAATGATTTGGCTTGTTTTGGACTCTGATTCCTGGTAACACTTGGATTGTTTGACCACTCTTTCACCTACTCTTTGGCTCAAATTTGCACAATGTCTTCACACTCTTTTAAGAAGTTCACGGAATGTGGAGGAAACATTCCCAGCCACGATGGACACTCTTTGTGCCTCCTTTGTTTGGGCAAGGGCCACGCTACTTTGACCTGCCCTCACTGCATGGCCTTCACCCCACAGACCAGGAAAAATAGGGAGATGCGGCTGCAATCTGTGCTGTACACACAGCCCCTTAAACCTCCTTCTGATCCTAGGGTCCCTGGCAATGCTACACCCTCATCTTCTGCCTCCAGGGTCCCTGCCAAAGCTAATGCTGCTGAGGGCAAACCCTCGTCTGATGTTCTGAGATCACCAGCCCCAGAAAAACAGAAAAAGACTGACCATGATGTGGCTGGCCAGCCATCATCTCCTAAATGAAAGAAATCATCTGAGTCTTCCAAATGGGATAAAAAGAAACACAAGTCTTCCAATGAAAAAGATAAACCTTCTTCTCACTGCTCAGAGAAAAAATCCTGTCCGACCTCAGACTCCAAAACCAATTGTTGACCCTGAATGGGCGACCCTATTCAACCTGTCGATGCCGAGTCAGTCTCAGTACCATATGCCCAGGCAACTCCAAAGGTGCAGCTGTCTCCACAGGACGACTGTTGGCCCTTAACCAAACCCATCTCTGTCCTTCAGGACCTACCTGAACCCTACCAACTCTCTGAGGGTGAAGAGGAAGGCTCTGCCCATACCCACAGGGTGCCCCCTGACTGACTCTCTGCAACTATTCTGCTTTGGTCCGGCCGCACCTGGAATACTGTGTCCAGTTCTGGGCACCACAATTCAAAAAGGAAAATGAGAATCTGGAGCGTGTCCAAAGGAGGGCAACCAAGATGGTGAAGGGTCTGGAAACCATGCCCTATGAGGAACGTGTTAGGGAGCTGGGTATGCTTAGCCTGGAGAAGAGAAGATTAAGAGGTGATATGATGGCCCTGTTTAAATATTTGAAGGGATATCATATTGAGGAGGGAGGAAGCTTGTTTTCTGGTGCTCCAGAGATTAGAACACATAACAATGGATGCAGAGTGCACAAAAAGAGATTCCAGCTCAACATTTGGAGGAACTTCCTGAGAGTAAGGGCTGTTCAACAGTGGAACACACTCCCTCGGAGTGTAGTGGAGTCTCCTTCCTTAGAAATCTTTAAAAAGAGGCTGGATGGCTATCTGTCGGGTATGCTTTGATTGAGAGTTCCTGCATGGCAGGGGTTGAACTGGATGGCCCTTGTGGTCTCTTCCAACTCTATGATTCTATGACTCTAATTTCTGAAATCGTTTGTCTCAGCTAAGAGGCCAACAATGACTTTTGTTGTAGTTTCCCAAAGCCCTCTAGACGTGACTTGATGTTTCATGAGGCTTCAGGCACCTTTTTCCTGCCCCTCAACCCCTCAAAGGTTCGTGATGGTCGCTTTGTGCCAGCTTTCCAGAGTGCCGAACCCTGACTACCTGCTGCAACAGCCTCGGTCTTGGCCATTCCATCCCGGTCACGTCTTTCGTCGGTGGCCTTGCACACTGGCCTAGCTTGACCTCTGCCATAATCCTCCTCTCTTGCTGTCTGACAACAGACTTAGGTACCAAGAGTTGTTCCTGCTCGAACCTTGACATAGAACCACCCAAGGACCCCATTGGTTTCCTCGGAGTCTGTTGATTACTCAAGAGTCAGACTACACCCATGTTCACTAGCCTCAGTCCCTCGTGGTCGCAGAGGCACCTTCTCCTTCCGATGACATCTTTTCATTTGCCGAACAAGTGATCCGAATGGGTCGAGCTCCATAGATGAGAGGGTATGTGAAAAGGTCCCCGCTTCAGCCTCCATCCCATTCTTCCCATCCATGACCAACATCGTCAAGCGTTCCTGGGGTTCTCTGTCTTCATCTCAGCCCTCCTCCAAGAAGTTGGACAACTTCTATAGGATCACCCCTTCAGACAAGTCTTGGCTTTTTTAACATCTTTGCCCCAATTCGGCGATTGTGGATGCTTCTCAACTTCGCTTCACCCCAAAGGCAGTAATGTCATCTAACAACAAAGAGGGCTTCAAGCTAAATGCCATGGTGTGCAAGTCATACGAGTATGTGTCTGCAGTCCTGAACCTTAAAATCCAAAACTCTGCAGCCTCTATGGCCGCATATCAGCAGCACCTTTGGGAAAGGGCCTTGCCATTTTATGACGACCTCCCTGCGGTCAAAAAATGTGTGGCATTAGCTCTCCATGCCGAAGCGCACTCTTTGGCCTCCCAGCAAATTTTGTCTGTCAGACACTCAGCTGACTGCTACCAGACAACTTTCCGGTGCCATGGCCCTCCATTGCCATGCTTGGCTGAGATCCTCTGATTTAACACCACAAGCCAGACTCACCATTGAAGAATTCCCCTTTGATGCCTCGGGACTTTTTCATAAGGAGACTGATGAAAAACTTGATTTCAAAAACAATATGAGGAACACAGCCCGTAAAAACGGTATGTTCTCTTCCTCAACTTTTGGTCTCCTTTCCTGTACAAGCATCATTCGGGATGGCAACAGCATCCCTACCCCCAACCAGGCTAGGTCCAATCAGTCTTTGGACTCGCAACACCAGCATTTCCTGTCTCAACAACAATCCTTGTCCTCTGGGAAACACCCATCAAACTCAAAATGCAACCATTCCTTCCATAAGAAGGATACGGACCAAGGCAAGTGGCGCTTCTGAGGTTTTCCAGTGCACTTCACTCCCTTGCCCCCCTTTGGGGATCATCTGGCCCATTTTTACCACTCTTGGGCCTGTATAACATCTGACTCCTGGGCTTTGTCTGGAGGGGATGTGCCCTGGAGCTTGAAGATCTTCCCCAAAGGGTACCATCCTCATCACCACCCCTTCAGATACCCTTTTCGATGAAGTGCACTCTCTTTTGAACAAAAGGGCAATCGAACCTGTCCCTCCATCTTGAACCCAAGACTGTTTATTTTCCAGATACTTTATTTTTCTAAAGCCAACTGCAGCCTTCATCCTATCTTGGACCTCCGCTTTTTGAACTCTTTTATTTCACACAGCCATTTTTGTATAGTAACCTTAGCTTCCATTTTGCTTCTTCTGCATGAATTAGACTGGTTCACCACTTTAGATCTTCGGGACACTTATTTCCATTTCAGCATCTGAGAAGACCACTGAAACCGTCTGGCCTTTTCTGTCAGTCCCGACTGCTTTCGGTATCGTGTTCTACCCTGCAGACTTTCCATGGCTCCAAGGGTATTCACCAAGTGCATAGCGGTCATGGCAGCTTACCTCCATCAACAAAATATCATTGTTTTCCCATACCTCAACGATTGGTTGTTTGTTGTCCCAACCAAATGCATGCTCCTAGCTCACATCGGGTCTGCTCTCTCACACCTTCAGGACCTAGGACTGATGGTCAACTTGGAAAAATCTACACTCTGCCCAACCCAACAGGTGCTCCTCATAGGCGCCTTGTTAGATTTGATGATCTTGACAGCCTATGTACCTCATGACAGGTTCGCCAATCTCAGGTCCTCCATCTAGCGCTGCCTCACCTCCAGATGCATCAGGGCTCGAACAGCCCAGGTCACTCTCAGCCACATGGCTTCCACGACTTATGTTACACCATGAGCCTGACTCCACATGCAACTCTTCCAGTCCTGGGTCCTCTCAGTCTTCAACCTGGCCTTTGAACATCCTTAGAAGTGGATTACCATCCTGAGACCGGTTGCCCGCTCCCTCCGCTGGTGGCTGGACCTACACAATGTCTGCAAGGGAATGCCCTTTCAACCTCTGCAGCCCCAAGTCAAACTCACCACAGATGCCTCCAACACAGGCTGGGGAGCCCACTGCAACGACGTCTCCGTCCACAGGAGATGGTCACCCAAAGAGCGCCAACTTTACATCAATGCACTGAAAATGCTTGCAGCACAGAAGGCACTGAAGTCCTTCGAACCCGCTCTTCAAGGCCAGGTGGTGGTCCTCCTCACAGACAACACAACCGTGATGTTCTACATCAACAAACAAGGAGGCACCAGATCTGCCACGCTTCTAGACCTCACGTTGAAGATATGGAACTGGTGCATCCTGAGGAAGATTACCTTGCAAGCCATCCATCTTCCAGGGGAAGAAAACAAGCTTGAAGACAAACTGAGCTCCAGACTCTTGTCACGAGTGGCAGCTCAACCCTCAGGTTGTCCACCACCTCTTCTCCCTGTGGGGAACTGCGGACGTCAACCTTTTTGCCTCCCATCTCAACTTCCAATACAGTTACTTATGCTCCAGGATCCTGTCTGCTGGGTCTCGAGGGGATGCCTTCCTCTTCCGCTGGTCCAGCAAAAAGTTCTATGCCTTTCCTCCATTCCCTCAGATCACCAGGGTGATAGCAAAGCTCTGGATGGACCAAGGTGATAGCAAAGCTCTGAATGCTATCCTCATCACCCATTGGTGGCCAAAGCAACTATGGCTTGCTCCTCTTCTTCATTTCTCCAACAACTGGTTTTGTCCTCTGCCTCTCCGGCCCAACCTCTTCATCCTCCATAGCAGTCAAGTTCACACTCTCCGTCTCATGGCGTGGAGGATTCTGCCCTGACTCACCTCTCAGTCCCAGTCCGGGAGATCATTTTGGCTTTGCACAAGCCTTCCACCCAACATTCTCTACACTCTCAAATGGGCTAAACTTTTGGCTTTCTTAAACAAAAAAGGACTTTCTTCCAGGGAAGTCTCTTGTCCCGTTGTTCTGGACTTCCTCAATTCTCTCTCCGGCTCCAGCCTCTCCATCTCCTCCCGGAGATGCTATCTCATGGCCATCTGTGCCTACTAACAGTTTTTGGCCGCACATCCTTTTTTGTCGATCCTCTGGTGAAGAAATTTTTCAAAGCCCTTGCCAACTTGAGACCACCGTCCATGGTGACTTGGGATCTCCAATTTGTCTTGGCAGTCTTGTCTGCTACACCTTTCGAACCTCTTGTTTCCTGTGACCTCAGGCTCCTCACCTGGAAGATGGCATTTTTGGTTGCCTTGAAGTTCTTCATGGACAAGGTCGTCCCTCGACTGGACATTTCATTTTTACCAAAGATAGTTTCTATCTTTCATCTCACTCAGGACATTGTTCTCCCAGCACTGGCCCCGAACCCGACGACCGACACCGAGCGCCAACTCCACTCTCTCAATGTTATGTGGGCTCTGGACTTCAACCTCAATAGGACTTCGTCCTCTCGATGTTCTCCCAGACTCTTTGTCTGCTACTCAACCCCCAAACTGGGACTCCCAGTTATTCCACAACATTTTTATAAATGGGTGATCTCCATTATCCACCTTTCTTATCAACTTTGGAAAGACTCCCCCTGCTTAAATTCGAGCTCATTCTACCAGGGCGGTAGCTACATCCTCTGCCTTCCTGTCCGGAATCTCCTTGGAGGACATTTGCAAGGCTGTGGTTTGGTCACAACCCATTACCTTTATCAAGCATTATAGGCTTGACACCAGACACCGACGTGAAGCAGCCTTTGGCAGAGCCATTCTCCTTTCTGGCATTCACTGAGGTTAGTTGACACTGTTAATAATTGACACTCACACTGTCTTTTCTGGTAAAATTGCCTTTATTTGCCAGGACAATTCCTCCTCCTGGAGTTAATCAACTTCTCAGTCTAACCCATTTGTGTGCTTCGCAGAGACCATGAAGAAGAACAGGTTGCTTACCTGTAACTGTAGTTCTTCGAGTGGTCATCTGCGAATTCACACAAATCCCACCCATCCTCCGCTCTGTTGTGACCTGCGCTTTCTTCCTTTGCTCTTTTACAACGGACTGTTTGAACTGAGAAAGGGCGGGAAGACACCAAGCCTATATAGAAGGAAGGCAGAGCTACCACCAAAAAGTCTTCTCTAGTGATTCCAGTAGGATCCAAAATTGCTGCACAGGCACAGAATAACTCATTTGTGTGGATTCGCAGATGACTACTTGAAGAACTACAGTTACAGGTAAGCAACCTGTCCTTACCTTTTTGCAAAGAACATGTTAGATGTTTTCTAATTGTAGCATAGCCATGTGCATGTAAGGGAAGTATTGAGAGAAACATACAAAGAAAGGTGAACAGAGAAATTCTGGAAATATGGTTGAGTCTTCAGACAAGAAAGAAGCAATAGCAAAAGCAATAGCGAGTGCATTTCTATACCGCTCATCAGTGCACTTATACACTCCCTAAGCGGTTTACAATGTGTAAGCTAAATGCCCCCAACAGGCTGGGTACTTATTTTAGTGACCTACAGAAGGATGCAAGGCTGAGTGGACTGGGGAGCCCTGCCTGAGATCGAACTCACAACCTTGTGGCTGTGAATGGCTGCAATACTGGCATTTAACCACTGCTCCACCCAGGCTCCTTTGTACACTAGAAGTCTTGTTTCTTTTCTTCAGTAAATCCCAAGAATGATCATAGTAGTTTCCCAAGGGACTTTGGAACATTATGCGTCTTTTCTTTTCAAGGAACCTAGGAATGTTTTAATTTCCAATCACATGGAGCCTTTTTATATATTAAAAAATCTTATGGCTTCTGAAAATGCATGAAACTGCAACTTGGTAAATATGTGAGGCATCAGGCATTCTGCCTAACCAAAATATTCATGTTAAAAAGTTAGCATTCTTATCATCATACCCTAAATAGAAGCTTAGAAAGTCTTCTTTGCTGCCTCCATGTGAGTCACTAGTGCTAATTTGAAAGAGAGAAGAGGGTATTATTACAAAGTGAAAGTTTAAAAGGCATCTTTCTAAGAACCTTAAGAGGGTGAGTCTTCATCTTTTTCAACTACAACGGAAGAAACTTGCATTCATTTGCATTCATCAGAAGCAAAGGCTTCTCTACTCACTGATTTTAGGAAAACAGCAACAATCCTGAAGAGTTCTGTTGCTACTTAGTGAATATTTTAGGAGATTATATTTTAGGAGTGGGATGAAAGAGGGGAAAAAATGTTTGCGTAAAATTATCAGTTGCTATACAATATACTGCATCTGAAGGGTCTTTCAGATATTGTTTTCTTGTTAGTGGAATGATGCAAATGATCTCAAGTCACACATTCCAGGTTTGTTATTCATGCTATGGAATTGCATCTATGTGCATGTCGGGGAGTTTGGTTGCTCACATGTGTCAGCACTCAAATAAACCTGGAGTCAGCCATTAAATGCATTCATATAATAATAATAATAATAATAATAATAATAATAATAATGTTTTATTTATACCCCGCTCTTCAGCCAAGACTATCAGAGCGGCTTACAATTTGTTAAACAAACAGCTTCATTTACAATTGTAAGCTATTTGCCCCCAACAATCTGGGTACTCATTTTAGCGACCTCGGAAGGATGCAAGCCTGAGTCAAGCTTCAGCCCTTTGCTGGTCTTGAACTCGCCACCTTCTGGTTTTGAGTGAGTGGCTGCAGTACAGGCATTTAACCACTGCGCCACCAGGGCTGAATGTATTCAAAATGCATTCAAGGCATGCAGAGTTCAGTCCCAAATTATCCCAGGTCTATTCACATTTATTATTCACACTGCCAACTATGCAAATTGTCTTAAAAAAAATCAGGAAAAAAACAAGTACCAACTATCCCAGGTTAAATGGGGAGTTTGGCAGCCCCCATCCCCCCCCCCCCCCCAATTTAATCAGGTACATTTGGGATGTATGTGAACAACAGAGATTTAACCTGAATTCATCCTGGATTATTTTCACCATCTGAATAGGGCCTGAGTCTAACCCACATTTTCTCCCAGATAAAAGTAAAAGATGACAGACACTTAATAAAAAATGATATAAAGATAAGACCAAGTCTCAGTATGTAAGATTGTTTTTTCCCCAAGAAATAGAACAGTGTGTTTTGTCTACTTCTACAGGGGCTGTTCAAAAAGGAGGGAGCAAGACACTATACATTATTTTTTTTAAAAAATAATTTTAAATGGGACATAAACTCAATAAGAACAAATATTGTCTAAGCATAATTTTATCATATTAACTTACACATGAAGTAAAATCTAAGAAAATTAATACCATAAGTAAACTGACTAGCGCTATATACTTGTAAAGTAGGACTCTTCTATACTTACAAAACATTATCTACAGTCAGACCTCTGTATTCATGGGGGATCCATTCCAGACACACACACACACACCATAGATACAAAAATCTGCATATTCTCAAATCTATTAAAAGTAATGGCAGTGTACTTTTCATGCATCCACTAGTGCGGTTGCGTGTACACACCGCCGTTAACCAAAACGAGAGCTTACCATCCACGGATAGTTATATCTGTGGATGGCAAGTCTGCTGATAAGGAGAGTGGACTGTAAAACCAACTGGCAAGAGTTTAAAAGATAAAACATACCAATGGGATATTTGTGAGTGTTAACCCCCCAGTTTCCTACGTTTGCATACATGCCCCACCCCCCAGTTGTAGCACAGCGCATGTTATGGTGAATGCCTGGTTGGGGAAGGGGCAATACAACGCAAAAGAAATCAGGTGTTACTGTAGTCATTTTATAAAGCATAATTATTCCTTTAATAATTATTCCTGCTGTTTTTCTGCAGTCTGGATAGTGCCCTGCCCTGTATAAGACCCTGTTTAGAAGGAAAATGAATTTGATGTTGAAAATTGGAAATCTAGTTTATTCCTCTACTTTAGGGTTCAGATTTTAACACTCTTCCTAAGCTACCTCTCTGCTGCCAAGTTGCTGTGCATAAAGCTGCGTTGATACACAAAGAAAAAGATTTGTAAGACTGCAGTGGTTTACTCAGCTTTGGGAAAATATTGGCTGCCACTCAAAAGATCTGGAGACATGTCTTTGTAAAATCCTGCAGGTCAGTTCAGATAGCTTTGTATGTATATCGAAACTTGTCTTTTACATCCGTGTATTGTGATTTGAGTGTTGTACTATGAATGGAAATTAGAGTTTGATTCCCCACTCATCCATGAAACCCACTGAGTTACCTTGAGCAAGTCACATGCTCTCGTCCGCCTTGGTAAGTCAACAGCAAACTTCCCTCTAAACAAATCTTGTCAAGAAAACCCCATGATAGGGTCGCCATAAGTTGGAAATGACTTGTCACACAACAACAAAATCTCTATTTGGTTTACTATATTAATGCTCACAGATCATCATGTTTTATATTAATGTGAGACATGGGTAGAATCATCAAATCAGAGTTGGAACAAGTGTCATGCGCCATTGAATCCAGCCCCCTGTTCTGTGCATGCATGTGCACATGCACCTTCTGTACTTATTCATTTTATCATTTACTTAAAATCAATGTATGCTTATCATCCCCCCCCCCACACACACACACTTGTTAACAGCCCCTGAAGAAAGCCATACAAATGCTTCTTGGCCAAAACATAGTTAGGTTGTTCTTAGACTAAAACCCTTTTTAACATCCTGAAATTTTCTCTCTCCTTCACCTCACTATATTTTATTACCTCTGCTAGTATTTTCACTAATCTGTACTGCTTTGAAGGACACAAAGAATTCCTTCCATACCTCTCATGCTGTCTCTATTCTTGCATCTGTCACTGTGTTTCCTTTTTTACATTTTTAAAAGTAGAATCATAGAATCTTAGAGTTGGAAGAGACTCCATCCAGTTTTACCCCCTGCTATGCAAGAATACACAAAACACTGCAGGCAAATGGCCATCCATCCTCTGTTTAAAAATCTCGGAAGAAAGAGACTCCACCATTCTTTGAGGCAGTATATTCCGCTGTTGAACAGCCCTTGTGTCAGGAAGTTATTCCTAATGTTTAGGTGGAATCTCTTCCTGTAGCTTAAATCCATTGCTCCATGTCCTAGTCTCTGGAGTAGCAGAAAACAAGCTTGTTCCATCCTCAATATGGCATCCCTTAAAATATTTAAACATGGTTGTCATGTCACCTCTTCACCTTATCTTCTCTAGGCTAAACATACCCAGCTCGCTAAGCTGCTCCTCATAGGCATGGTTTCCAAACCTTCATGTCCTAAAACAAAACTGACAAATAATTTGGTGAGAAGATTGCTAAGAACCAGGCTGGCATTGTGGAGATAGAGGAAATGATTTCAGTTGCCCCACTGAGCTAGTATACAGTGCTACATTATTGTTTTGTTAGGAAAGATCCATGTCTGTAATATAAGGGTGATTTTGAACACATGATGTCCTGTACAGGTTTATTCATTTGATTATGGCTGTGAAGCATAATCAGAGGTGCTTGCTCAATGCAAGGGTAAAGGTAAAGGTAGAGCCTTGACATGAATGTCTACTTGTAACTGACTGTAGGGGGCAGTGCTCATCTTGGTTTCTAAGCCGAAGTGCTGTTACCTTCCCACTTAAGTGGTACCTATCTATCCACTTGCATTTGCATGCTTTCGAACTGCACTCAGGCATCGAATTACCAACCTTCTGATCTTCTGATCATCAATTGGCTCCTTAATCGCTAAGCCACCACATCCCTTTGATTAGATTACTTTTAATATTTAGATTTTTAGGTCTAATCCCTTTTATTAGATCCCTTTGATTGGAGTACTGCAAGTGTTCTCTACATGTAAAGCATGGCTGTATGTATTCTTGATAAGATATATACTAGATGGTGGTAATTCTGTGGATCATTTATCTAGATTTCAGTAAAGGATTTGATAAGGTCTTCCATAATACTTAATTAGAAAATTGATTAAATGTGGAATAGATGGGAGCGCTGTCATAGAATCATAGAGTTGAAGAGATCACAAGTGCCATCCAGTCCAACCCCCCTGCCATGCAGGAACTCCCAATGAAAGCATCCCTGACGGCCATCCAGCCTCTGCTTAAAGACCTCTAAGGAAGGAGACTCCACTACACTCCAAGGGAGTGTGTTCCACTGTCGAACAGCCCTTACTGTCAGGAAGTTCCTCCTAATGTTGAGGTGGAATCTCTTTTCCTGCAATTTGCATCCGTTGTTCTGAGTCCTAGTCTCTGAAGCAGCAGAAAACAAGTTTGCTCTCTCCTCAATATGACATCCCTTCAAATATTTAAACAGGGCTATCATATCACCTCTTAACCTTCTCTTCTCCAGGCTAAGCATCCCTAGTTCCCTAGGGCGGTCCTCATAGGGCATGGTTTCTAGACCCTTCACCATCTTAGTTCCCCTCCTTTTGACATGCTCCAGTTTCTCAACATCTTTTTTGAATTGTGGTGCCCAGAACTGGACACAGTATTCCTGGTGGGGCCTGACCAAAGCAGAATAGAGTGGCACTATTACTTCCCTTGATCTAGACACTATACTTCTATTGATGCAGCCTAAAATAGCATTGGCCTTTTTAGCTGTCGCATCGCACTGTTGACCCATGTTCAACTTATGGTCTACTTGGACTCCTAGATCCATTTCTTTTTATAATAATTTTATTTTATTGATTCATATCATACATATTTACAATGGTAATTACATAGGTAAATAAAACATGCAGTACATTTATTCAAAAAAATAAACAAAGGTAAATATAAACAAGTATAGACAGTATTTAGATTCTTGTTGTTCTTATACTGGGTGTTTAAGTTATTACCGCTTTCTGAATATCAAACGTAACCTCCCAGAATTGAACTATGGGGGACCATTCTTCATTCCACTTATCCTTGGATCGGTTATTAATCAAGTTCGTAAGTCTATCCATTTCTTTTAATTCTTGGAGTTTAAATATCCATTCTTCTATTACAGGGGGTTCATTACTTTTCCATTGTTTTGCTAGCACCAGTCTCGCTGCAGTAACCATATTTCTTCTTCGTGGTCTCTGTGCCTCACACAATAGGGTTTGCGCCTGCGCAGAAGCTCCATTCGGAATGCTGAAAAGCTGAGCAGATTGGCGGGAGCCCCGCCCCTCCCATTCCCTGAGCATGCCCAATCCCGCCAATCTAGCTCCTCCTTCAGTTCTCTTTCGTCCGCCGCGGGAGCAACATCTCCTTCGGAGTGCTCTTCATCGCGACGAAAGCTGAGTAGCTAGACTCTGTCTATTTTCTTTTATTTCTTCATTTTACTTTATTTTATTTTATTTTTGTCCTTTTTTTGTTTTCTCCCGTTTTTTTCCTTGAGCTGCCCCTTTTTGTTGGAATTCGAGGGTTTTGGCCTGGACGGGCCCCTCGCGATCGGACCGGCCTCTTATGGCCGCCCCGTTCAAGAAATGTTCTGACTGTGGTGGTAAAATCCCGGTTGTGGATGGACACTCGAAGTGCATTTTCTGCTTAGGCAGTTCCCACATCCCGGAGAAATGCAAGCATTGCAAGGCTTTTAATCCCGCCACGCTCCGCCAACGAGCAGACCGGCTCAAGGCCCACTTGTGGGAGAAGGCCCTCTCAGTCTCCCACTCCTCAGATCTGTCCACGGACCCCTTAGGACGTCTTCCCATCTCTAAGTTCCCGAGGATTCCGAAAATCAAAAGACCGACCGCGACGGCGACCTCGACACCGACGGAAACCTCGTCGGCCTCGGCCACGGCTACTATGTCTCGCCCCGAAGGGCAACACAAGGAGCACAAGAAGCGGCCTCCCCCCATCGAGCTGGAGAAGCCGAAAGCAAAAAAGCATAAGCATAAGGAGATCCTCACTTCGGTTGCCTTGGCGGCTGCCCAGGCACACCTGGCCATGTCTTTCCTTAGACAGCCTTCGGCCATTGACCTCTCAGTCCCGGCCCCGGTCACTGTACTAGACTCGGCGCCGGAGACTCTGGAACCCGCATTTCAGCCTGCATCTACCCAGGTCCTCGCCCCTACGGGGACGGTCTCGACCTCGGTCTCTACTGTTTCGCCTATTTCGGCTCTGACCTCTGTTCCACCGAAGGAAATCCTAGCCTCTTCGGAGCGTATTTACAGGCTGCGGTTCCCATCTCCTCCACCCCGGAAGTCTCCGGAACCCTTCGAGGAGCACTACTTCGACTCGCCCCACTCGTCAGCCTCCTTTTTGGCGCGACATCGGGCTGAATCATATTGGAGAGAGCGTCATCCATCCTACCACTCTTACTCTCCTTCGTACCGGGATCGGTACCATGTCCGTGACCTCCATGTCGGAGATTTCTCACGATCTCGATCTCGCTCTCCCTCTCGGTCCCATATCACCTCCGCCGGCCTCGACAGCTACGGTGTCGAAACCCCCGGAATCGAGCGCCATTATGACCGTCTTGGCCTCAGCTACCGCTACTACTTCGACGTCGATAGTCTCCGCTCCGATCAGCTACGCAGACGCCTCGACGTCGACCTTTCTCACGGCACCGACACAGCCCTATGTGGATCCGCAGTTGCCAGCCTCCCAGTCTACGGGAGAGACGGACAACCGTCCTGACTCCCCACAGCCTGCCATTTCCTCTCCCAATGAGGAAGTTGAGGACCAGACACCGGGTTCACCTGTCGAAGACCTCCATCTCTTCACTGGAATTGTCGACAGGATGGCAAGGGCGGTAGGCCTCCATACGGCGCAGACGGCCCAGCCCCCCAGGGACCCCATCGATGGCCTCGTGGTACGTCCCCAGCAACCAGCGGTCATTCCATTCTTGCCTTCTTTCTCGGACATTATGGTGGCCTCTTGGACCAAGCCGGCCTCAACACCACCCGCTTCTAAGAAGCTTGACTCGTTGTATCGGGTGCAGTCGGATACGGCGCCATTCTTGTTCACCCACCCAGCTCCCAACTCTCTGGTGGTGGAATCTACTTGTAAGTCTACAGGCAAGTCCCATTCTGCCCCCGTGGACAAAGATGGCAGAAGGATGGACATCTTTGGTCGACGTTTCTATTCATCTGCAGTGCTGGCAGCAAAGGTCGCCAATATGCAAGGTTGCATGGCCGGCTATCAGAAGTTTTTGTGGGACCGTGTGGCTGCTTTCATTCCTTATCTGCCTCAGGCACAACAAGAGGCAGCTCAGGAATTCTACGCTGAGGCACTCTCCCTCATTGCTCAGGAAGTGCACTCAGCTAGACATGTCGGGGACTGTTCTGCGAAAGTGATGGCCGGTGCAGTGGCACTCCGCCGTTTCGCCTGGTTGAGGTCTACTTCTCTGTCCGAGGAAGCTAAGTCCAAAATCGAAGATCTTCCTTTCGATGGTGAAGGTCTATTCGCCGCCAAGACTGACGAATCCCTGGACACCATGGCCAAGGCTCGTCTGAACGGGAAGAGACTTGGGCTGACACCTAGCAAGCCCTCATCCAGTCGTGTCTGGCGCCAAAGGCCATACGACCCTGGTTTCACCCGCTCTCGTTCGGCTCCGTCCTCCACTTATAGGACCCAGCCTTACAATAGGAGGCCTTACAGACAGCCTCAACAGCAGC
Organism: Urosaurus nigricauda; assembly: GCA_034509955.1. Taxonomy (NCBI): domain Eukaryota; kingdom Metazoa; phylum Chordata; class Lepidosauria; order Squamata; family Phrynosomatidae; genus Urosaurus; species Urosaurus nigricauda. The sequence goes on from JAOEGL010000003.1 coordinate 45,953,585, forward strand.
AGCAACAGCAGCAACAGCAAAGGCAAGGCCAGCAACGTCAGCAGCAACAGCCTTCTAGAAAGCCATCCTCCAAGTCGCACTTTTGACGGGCTCTTGGAGGCGACACCCCATTTTGTTTGCCAGTCTCCCTTTCCTCAGTTCCCAGACTTCGCCATTTCTACGAGAACTGGTCCAAGATCACCACGGACTCCTGGGTGCTTACCATCATCCGCCTGGGCTACGCCATAGAGTTCTCAAATATTCCACCAAATGGCGTTTTCTGTTCCACTCCCTCCTCTCCTCCTCTTCTGGAGGAGATTTCCTCCCTTCTCGACAAAGGAGCCATACAACGTGTTCCACCGTGCTACAAACACCAAGGCTTCTACTCCAGGTACTTCACAGTTCCGAAGAGAGGAGGAGGCCTACGTCCCATCTTGGACCTGAGAGGCGTCAACTCATACATCACGATTCGCAAGTTCAAGATGGTGACTCTCCAATCCATCTTGCCGTTCCTGCACCAAGGGGACTGGTTTGCATCCATAGACCTAAAGGATGCTTACTTCCACATCAGCATCAGGCCTCAACATTGGAAGTACCTCCGTTTCGCCATAGATGGAGATCTCTATCAATATACCGTTCTTCCTTTCGGCCTCTCCACCGCTCCTCGAGTGTTTACAAAGTACATGGCGGTGGTCATCTCTCATCTTCGTCTTCAAGGAATAAAGATTTTCCCTTACTTCGACGACTGGCTTCTGGTGTCGTCCTCCAAGTCTCGACTGCACAAAGACGTCCAGTACACTTTGGATCTGCTAGCAGACTTGGGACTCAAAGTCAACCTGCCAAAATCCATTCTCCACCCTGTGAGGGTGATAGACTATATAGGCACGTCCCTGGACTCTGTGATGGGTCGAGCCTACCTCCCCACCAGACGGGCGGAGGCCCTCTGGGAACAGCTGCGATCCGTCCTTCACTCTCACCGTCCATCTGCAAAGGACATTCAGAGACTGCTAGGCCACCTGGCCTCAACCACGGCGGTGACCTACCTGGCTCGTCTCAGGCTCAGGCCTCTCCAAGCTTGGTTCCTGGCTTCCTTTCGATCACCTGAGGGACAATCCGTCCAAGAGACTCTCGTTGCCACCTCATGTCAGAGACTCTCTCAAGTGGTGGATGTCTCCCTCCAACATCCTCAAGGGGATGCCCTTCCAAACGCCAGAACCTTCCAGGATGGTCACTACAGACGCGTCCATGTCAGGATGGGGCGCACATCTCAACGGCTTGTGTGTGCAGGGACAGTGGTCTGCACAGGAGGCAGAACTGCACATAAATGCCTTGGAACTGTTGGCAGTCATCAAAGCCTTCAGGGCATTCGAAAATCATCTCCTCCACAGAGTTGTGCAGGTAGTATCAGACAACACAACCACTGTCTCGTACATCAACAAGCAAGGAGGAACTCATTCTCCAGTCCTCTTGCGTCTCTCCCAGCAGCTGTGGACGTGGTGCCACCACCGATCCATTCACCCAGTGGCCATTCACTTGGCAGGAAAGGACAATGTGCTGGCAGACTCCCTCAGCAGGGACAAGGTGCTGCAGCACGAATGGACTCTGTCGAGTTCGGCCTTCAATCTCCTGACGTCTCGTTGGGGATTTCCTTCAGTGGACCTGTTTGCCACACCGGAGAACGCTCAGTGCCAGGCATTCTACACCAGAGCGGGCAAAGGACGAGGATCCATGGGGGACGCCTTCCTTTGCAGTTGGAGTCGAGATCTCCTGTATGCATTTCCCCCCTTTCCTCTGATCTCCAGGACGGTGGCCAAGATGACCAGGGACCGGTCCAACGCCATACTGTTGACTCCTTTCTGGCCCAGACAACCCTGGTTCACTCCTCTTCTTCATTTGGCCAGAGGCCAATACTTTCACTTGCCAAAATGGCCGGACCTTTTGTCCCACTCCAATGGAGCGGTCCTATACCCGGACTTGGTCAATCTACGGATGACGGCGTGGAGGATCCAGCCATAGAGTCTCCTGATTTGCTCAGGGTCCTGTCTGCCTCGAGGAAGGACTCCACCAAGAGATCCTATGCATATAAGTGGAAGCGTTTCTGTGCCTTCGCGGAGGCTAGGTCTGAACCTTCCTCGCCTGTGAGCCTTACTACTGTCTTGCATTTTCTGCTACACCTCAGGGATCAAGGCCTGGCCTTCTCTTCCCTCAAGGTCTACTTGTCGGCTATTGTAGCTAACCAACCACCCAGCTCACGATCAGCTCGCCTTTTCACGTCACCCACGTTAAAGAGGTTCTTCAAGGGACTACATCACCTTTATCCACCATTGCCACCACTGGCTCCGGCCTGGTCTCTCTCTCTAGTGCTTACACAGCTTATGAGACCTCCATTTGAGCCTTTAGGCTCTGCTTCTTTGAGACTACTGACACTCAAAGTGTCTTTTCTTGTGGCCATAACTTCAGCCAGACGTGCTTCTGAACTGACGGCCCTACGCTCAGATGAGCCTTACTTGACTTTTCACAGGGACAAGGTGGTCCTCAGACCGGACATTTCCTTCCTCCCTAAAGTGGTTTCTCCATTTCACCTTTCCCAGGAAATTGTGCTTCCTAATTTTTATCCAGACCCTTCCTCGCCTCTGGAAAAGACTATGCACACCCTGGATGTTCGCCGTGCTTTGGCTTTTTATGTTCAGCGTTCTCAAGAGTTCAGATTATCCAATAAATTGTTTATTTGTTATGGTGGTGCCAAGAAAGGCAACCCAGTTTCATCACAGCGGTTTGCAAAGTGGATTGCTCAAACCATTTTTCTGGCTTATGAACTGGCTAAGCGCCCTCTCCCGGTTGGTGTTCGTGCCCATTCCACCAGGGCTACAGCTTCATCTGCTGCCTTCCTCAGAGGTGTTCCACTGCTAGAGGTCTGCAAGGCGGCCACGTGGTCTCAACCATCCACGTTTGTGAAGCATTACCGGCTGGACTGCAGGTCCCGGAGAGATGCCAGTTTTGGTCGTGCTGTCCTTTCATCGATCTTGCAGTGACCTTCCCACCTCCATAGGTAAGCTTTTTAGTCACCCTATTGTGTGAGGCACAGAGACCACGAAGAAGAAGTACAGGTTGCTTACCTGTAACTGTGTTTCTTCGAGTGGTCATCTGTGCCCTCACACAAATCCCGCCCTACCTCCCCTCGGTCAGGTCCCTGCCTTTTTTGCGGCGGACTTGAACTGAAGGAGGAGCTAGATTGGCGGGATTGGGCATGCTCAGGGAATGGGAGGGGCGGGGCTCCCGCCAATCTGCTCAGCTTTTCAGCATTCCGAATGGAGCTTCTGCACAGGCGCAAACCCTATTGTGTGAGGGCACAGATGACCACTCGAAGAAACACAGTTACAGGTAAGCAACCTGTACATAATAATACTCTCCAATATTTTCTTTCTATTTCTTTGTTGATTGCTGATGTGATGTTTAATAGATAAAATTCTGGTACCATATGAAATTGGGTCTTAAATATTTTTTGAATTGTTGAGTGTATTTGACCCCAGAATTTTTGGATTTTATCGCAAGTCCACCACATGTGATATAATGAACCTTGTCCTTTTTTACAACGCTAGCATTTTATATCAGGTATTTTATATATTTTCTTAAGTTTTAAAGGTGCCAAGTACCATCTGTTAGTTATTTTCATATCCTTTTCTTTTAGACTTTGTGATGCCGTAAATTTGTTTGTTTTATTCCATGCTTTTTGCCATTCATCATAAGGTATCAGATGTCCTGTATCTTGCGCCCGTTGTACCATGCTTTCTTTTATTGTTTCTTTTTCCAATTGTCTGTTTAACAATATTTTATATAATTTGGTTTCCACCAGACGTCGTCTAATTCATTTATTGTATTTCTATTCCTTTGTACTTATCATCTTCTTTGAATTTTAATTTAATCTGAGTGTATTCAAACCAGTTTAGATTGATTTCCTCTTTTATTAATTCTTCTCTTTGTTTTAATTCAATCTTTCCCTTTTTGTCTATTTTTGTTAACTCTTTGTATGTCTGCCACCTTCATCTTATTCCCCCTTTTCCAAAGAAGGCCCCCTGTGTTGAGGACCACAATGGTAATTTGTTGTAAAAATTTCCTCTAGTTTTCTCCCATGGGGACATCAGTGGTTTCTTTAAAAAGTGGTCTTGGAATTCTTTATAATTTGTTTGGTCTTTGTAAAGCAGGTATGTATGCCAGCCGTGTTTCAGACCTATCCCTTCTAAATTTAATAGATCTAGATCTCTTAATTTAATCCAATCTTGGATCCAACAAAGTTTGCACGCTCTCATATATAGTTTGAGATCTGGTAGGGCATATCCCCCTCTTATCTTACTATTTTGAGGGTATCCCATTTGATTCTTGGTTTACCCCCTTTCCACATGAATTTTTTGATGCCTTTTAACCATTGTGAAAGTGAGTCTTCCTTAATAATAATTGGTTAAGTTATATAGAAGAAACAATATCTTAGGTAAGATGGGCATTTTAATAAGCGATATTCTGCCTAAAATTGATAGATTTAATTTATTGCATTTTATTAAATTTTTTTGTATTTACATCCATTTCTCTTTGTAATTATTTTCATAAAGCTTCCCATTATTACTTGTGAACCATATGCTCAAGTATTTAACCTTCCTCGCTGTTTTACATCCTGTTTTATTTATTAATTTAGCCTCTTCTTTTTCCCAATATTTTTAACTAGGATATTCGTTTTATCCTTATTCACTTTAAATCCCGTAAAATTACCAAATTCTTTTAATTCACACATTAAATGTTCAATTCCTTTTGTGGGATTCTCTATTATTGCAACCAAATCATCTGCAAAAGCTAATATTTTCTAGTGGTGAAGGGGGAGCCATCCTTGATGAGGATTGGTTTCCCCCATTTGCTCCAATCAGGCAGAACCTTAGAAATCTGGGTGTGCTCTAGGGGAAACCACCCCCCTGCCAACCTAATTTCGTTTCTGCCTTCGCTCCGTCAGGTTCCTTTTTTCTCCTTCTCCTTCTTTTTAAAAAAAACAAACCTAGAAGCTTTCTCTCCTCTTCTCTCTTTCCCTCCTTACCTTTTTCTCTGTGAGAAGGCTAGGTAGGCGGGATGGATGGCCTCCATGGCCACCCAGACAGAGCAGTCAGACAGCCCTGGCATGTCCGGTGAGTCCGGACAGACGCAGAGGGTGCTGCGCGCCAGGGATAGGGCCCTGGCTTCAGGATCGCGGCCGGGGAACCACGTGGCGCAGCCGGAGGAGGGATACCCCTCGTCTCTGCACTCCAGCGTGCTCAACTGCCAGAGCCTGTCCCAAAATTGGGAGGGAGCGGTCGTTCAGTAGGGCGTGCCCAGAGCTGTGAGTTCCACCGCCTCAGGCGGCTCGGTTCCCCAGGCCTTGTCCCCAGAGCTGGCATCTGTCCTGTCCTCCCTCCTTGCCCAGCAAGCCATTTCCTCCTCTGCCTCCTTACCCCGGAATCGGGGGCAAGAGGCTCCAGCCAGGAACACCACAGGAAGCTCCCATGGGAGTTTGGGATCCAGGGGGAGGTCCCCGAGACACAAGAGACCCAGAGAGTCTTCTTCTTCACCCCCCTCCTCCAGGTCTCCTAGGGACCCCATTCCCCAAATTCGTGCCCAAACCCCTTTTGGTGCGCAATTTTAAAAAGAGCGGGAAGCCTGTTTCGGCAGCAAGAGGTTCTAAGAGTCACAAAGCTAAGCGCAGAGCGCCATCTGTTGACAGACCGGTTAAATCTAAAAGACCAAGAAGTGTACACTATAAATCTTCTGATGAGGATGTGATTTCACATTCTCACTCTGTCTCTTCTTATTCTGAACTAGAGGAAGGTGAATGGTCTGAGGAGGATGAAGCAGTGGTTTCTCTCCCTTCTGCCCCAGCAAGGCTTTTTTGTGCTGATGATTTTTCTATATTGTTAAAAAAGGCCATTAGGGCTTTGGAGTTAGATGTAAAACTCCAAGCACCTACTCAGGAGGATAAAGATCTTCTTCTTCGTGGTCTCTGTGCCTCACACAATAGGGTTTGCGCCTGCGCAGATACTCCATCCAGAATGCTGAAAAGCTGAGCAGATTGGCGGGAGCCCCGCCCTTCCCTCTCCCTGAGCATGCCCAATCCCGCCAATCTAGCTCCTCCTTCAGTTCTCTTTCGTCCGCCGCAAGAGAAACATCTCCTTAGGAGTGCTCTTCGCGACAAAAGGCTGAGTAGATCCAAAACTTAGTTTTTCTTAGTTTTCTTAGTTTTCTTTTTTTCTCCCTGTTGTTACTCCTTGAGCTGCCCTCTAGATTTTTGTTAGGATTTTTACGAGGACTCTGGCCTGGACGTGCCCCTTGTATTGCTCGGCCGCTTATGGCCGCCCCCTTCAAAAAATGCTTCGAGTGTGGCAATAAGATCCCGGTGGTGGACGGACACTCCAAGTGCATCCTCTGCCTGGGCAATATCCACATCCCGGAGAAATGCAGGCATTGTAAAGCCTTCAACCACACTTCGCCAGAGAGCGGATTGGTTCAAGGCCCACTTGTGGGAGAAGGCCCTCTCGGTGTCGCAATCCACAGAGTCTTCTGCGGATCCCCTGGGACGCCTACCCATCTCCAAGTTCCCGAGGATTCCCAAAGTCAAAAAGTCCTCCTCGACATCGACAACGACGACCTTGACCCCGACAGTCTCGACCTCGACACCGGCGCCCTCAACTCCGGAGGTCATGTCTCGCCCGGAAGGGCACACCAAGGAGTATAGCAAACGCTCCTCTTCTCAAGAAGTGGAAAAGCCTAAGGCTAAGAAGCACAAGCTTCGAGAGGTCCCAACTTCTGTTGTCTCGGCCGCGGTGCAAGCAGACCTTGCTATGTCATACTTGAAGCCAACGCCAACCGACCTCTCAGTCCCGGCCCCGGTCTCTGTACTTGACTCGGCACCGGAGACTTTGGAACCCGCTCAACAGCCTGTCTCGGTTCTGGCCTTCGTCCCGTCTGGGATGGTCTCAGCCTCGACCACTACAATCTCGCCTATTTCGGCCCTATCTGCTCTCCCTTTGAAGGACATCCTAGCCTCCTTGGAGCGGATCTACAGGCTGCAGTTCCCATCCCCTCCTCCCCGGAGGTCTACTGAGCCGTTTGCGGAACACTATTTCGACTTGCCTCACTTGTCGGCCTCGTTCCTGGCTCGACATAGAACGGAGTCATATTGGAGAGAACTCCACCCTTCCTATCAGTCCTACTCTCCTTCATATAGAGATCAGTATCACGTCAGGGAATTCCACGTCGACGATTTTTCCCGGAGGTCCCGATCCCGCTCTCCGGTCCTGGCCAGGAGAGAGTACAGAGCCCCCTTGCCATCGCTAGCTACTACTGCTACGGTGTCGAAACCTCCCGAGACGGATCCGGTCACAGTCACCACCTCGGCGTTGACCGTGACGTCAACATCGATGTTGACACATTCGGCCCCAGTTAGTTATGCTGATGCCTCTGCTTCGACGTTTGTGTCGGCTCTGACTCAGCTGTATGAAGAGCCACACCTGGCAGCTTCCCAGTCTACTGAGGACTCCGCGGGAGAACTGGAAATGCATCCAGAATCCCCAGCTTTAGCCATCTCCTCTCCAAAAGAGGAAGTTAAGGACCAGACCCCGGGTTCGCCCGTAGAGGACCTCCATCTCTTCTTGGGGATAGTAGACAGAATGGCCAAGGCTGTTGGCCTTCAGACCGCCCAGGCATCCAAGCCTCCCAGGGACCCCATTGATGGTCTAGTGGTAAGACCCATCCAGCCGGCTGTCATTCCCTTCCTGCCTTCTTTCTCTGACATCATGGTCGCCTCGTGGACTAAACCGGCCTCTACTCCACCGGCATCCAAGAAACTGAATTCCCTCTATCGGTTGCAATCAGACTCGGCACCCTTCTTCTTCACACATCCTACTCCTAACTCTCTGGTTGTGGAATCCACATGTAAATCCTCTGGCAAGACCCACTCTGCCCCGGTGGATAAGGATGGCAGGAGGATGGACATCTTCGGCCGTCGATTCTACTAATCCGCTGCCTTGGCGGCTAAAGTAGCCAACATGCAAGGGTGCATGGCTGGTTATCAGAGGTTTCTGTGGGACCGGATGGCTGCCTTCATTCCCTCCCTTCCTCAACAACAACAGGAAGCGGCTCACGAATTGTATGCAGAGGCCCTCATAGCTCAAGAGGTCCATTCTGCTAGACATGTGGTCGATTGTTCTGCTAAAGTCATGGCGGGCGCCGTGGCTCTCCGTCGCTTTGCCTGGCTTAGATCTACTTCCCTCTCAGAGGAAGCCAAGGCCAAAATTGAAGACCTCCCCTTTGACGGAGAAGGGCTCTTCGCGGCCAAAACAGATGAGTCTCTGGACACCATGGCCAAGGCTCGTCTCATTGGCAAGAGGCTCGGCCTAACTTCAAACAAGCCACAGAATAGTCAACCTTGGCATCAGAGGCCCCACGCCTCCAACTTCACTCACTCTCGCTCTGCTCCGTCCTCCACCTATAGGGCCCAGCCTTACTCCAGGAGGCCCTACAGACAGCCTCAACAGCAACAGCAACAGAGGTATGGACAGCAGCAGCAGCAGCCTTCTAGGAAGCCATCATCCAAGTCGCACTTTTGATGGGACCTTGGAGGTGACACCCACCTTTCTTTTGCCATTCACTTCATCCCATGTCCCCAGACTTCGCCACTTCTACGAGAACTGGCGCAAGATCACCACGGACTCCTGGGTGCTTACCATCACCCGCCTGGGATACGCCATAGAGTTCTCAAGTATTCCACCAAATGGTGTTTTCTGTTCCACTCCCTCCTCTCCTCCTCTTCTGGAGGAGATCTCCTCTCTTCTCGACAAAGGAGCCATACAGCATGTTCCACCAAGCTGCAAACACCAAGGCTTCTACTCCAGGTACTTCACAGTTCCGAAGAGAGGAGGAGGTCTTCGTCCTATTCTGGACCTGAGAGGCGTCAGCTCCTTCATCTCACCTCACAAGTTCAAAATGGTGACCCTGTAATCCTTCCTTCCATTTCTCCATCAAGGAAACTGGTTCGCATCCATCGATTTGAAAGATGCCTACTTCCACGTCAGCATCAGGCCACAACACTGGAAGTATCTTCATTTCGCTGTCAACTGAGATCTCTATCAGTATACCGTCCTTCCCTTCAGCCTTTTTACTGCTCCTCAAGTGTTCACAAAGTGTATAGCAGTGGTCATCTCCCACCTTCGGTTGCAAGGTATCAGAATCTTCCCTTACCTCGACAACTGGCTTCTGGTGTCGTCCTCCAAAACACAACTCTACCAGGACATCCAGTGCACTCTGGATCTCCTCCACGACTTGGGACTAATGGTCAATTTCCCCAAATCTGTCCTTCACCCTGTGAGGGTGATAGATTACATAGGAACGTCCCTGGACTCTGTCATGGGTCGAGCCTACCTACCAACCAGACGGGCGGAAACCCTCTGGGACCAGCTTCAACTTGGCCTACGCACTCTTCGTCCGACAGCAAAGGACATTCAGAGACTGCTGGGCCACCTGGCTTCCACCACGGCAGTGACTTACCTGGCACGCCTCAGATTCAGGCCCCTCCAAGCTTGGTTTCTGGCCTCCTTCGATCACCTTCGAGACAGTCTATCCAAGAGACTCTTGTTACCTCCTCATGTCAGAGATTGTCTCAAATGGTGGATGTCTCCCTCCAGCATCCTCAAAGGGATGCCTTTTCAGACACCAGAACCATCCAGGATGGTCACCACAGACACATCCATGTCACTTATGGGGCGCACATCTCAGCGGCTGGTGTGTTCAAGGACAGTGGTCTGCGGAAGAAGCAGAGCTCCACATAAACACCTTAGGACTGCTGGCAGTCATCAAGGCCTTCAGGGCCTTCGAAAACCATCTTCTCCACAGAGTTGTACAGGTGGTATTGGACAACACAACCACAGTCTGGTACATCAACAAGCAAGGAGGAACTCATTCTCCGGTTCTCCTATGCCTGTCTCAGCAGTTCTGGACGTGGTGCCACCACCGCTCCATTCACCCGGTAGCGGTTCACCTCGCAGGCAAGGACAATGTGCTAGCAGACTCCCTCAGCAGGGACAAAGTGCTGCAGCACGAATGGGCTCTGCCAGCCCCAGCCTTTCATCTTCTGACATCCAGATGGGGAACTCCCTCAGTGGACCTGTTTGCCACTCCGGAGAATGCTCAGTGTCAGATGTTCTACACCAGAGCGGGCAGAGCAGGATCCATGGGAGATGCCTTTCTCTGCAACTGGAACCAGGACTTCCTGTACGCCTTTCCGCCCTTTCCATTGATCTCCAGGACGGTGGCCAAAATGGCCAGGGATGGGTCCAACGCCATACTGTTGACTCCATTCTGGCCGAGACAACCCTGGTTCACTCTGTTGCTCCATCTGGCCAGAGGCCAATACTTCCATCTGCTGAAGTGGCCGGACCTTCTGTCCCACTCCAACGGGGGCAGTCTTGCATCCAGACCTTCTCAACCTACGGATGACAGCATGGAGGATCCCACCATGATGTCTCCGGAACTATTGCGAGTCTTGTCAGCCTCCAGGAAGGACTCCACCAAGCAGTCCTACGCCTACAAGCGGAGACGCTTCTGTGCCTTTGTGGAGGCCAGATCTGAGCCTTCCTCACCTGTGAGCCTTCATACAGCGCTTCATTTTCTGCTGCATCTCAGAGATCAAGGTCTAGCCTTTTCATCTCTCAAGGTTTACCTATCTGCTATTGTTGCTAACCAGCCACCTGGTTCTCAATCGGCTCGACTCTTCACGTCGCCAATTCTTAAAAGGTTCTTTAAAGGACTTCATCATCTCTACCCGCCACTGCCTCCATTGGCACCGGCCTTGTCTCTCTCTTTGGTGCTCACACAGCTCACAAGACCTCCCTTTGAGCCACTGGGCTCCGCCTCTCTGAGGCTCCTGACACTCAAAGTATCCTTTCCTGTGGCCATAACTTCAGCCAGACATCCCTCTGAGCTGATGGCTTTACACTCAGATGAGCCTTACCTCACCTTCCACAGGGACAAGGTGGTCCTCAGACCAGACATTTCCTTCCTCCCTAACGTGGTTTCAGCCTTCCACCTTTCTCAGGAGATTGTGCTACCGAACTTCTATCAAGACCCTTCTTTGCCTCTGGAAAAGACTATGCAAACTCTCGATGTTCGCCGTGCTTTGGCGTTTTATGTTCAACGTTCTGCAGAGTTCAGGTTGTCCACCAGGTTGTTTATTTGTTATGGTGGTGCCAGGAAAGGCAACCCAGTTTCTTCACAAAGGTTTTCAAAGTGGATTGCCCAGACCATTGCCTTGGCCTATGAACTGGCTAAATGCTCTCTTCCCGTTGGTGTCCGTGCTCACTCAACCAGGGCTACAGCTTCATCTGCTGCCTTCCTCAGAGGTGTTCCCCTGCCAGAGGTCTGCAAGGCGGCTACATGGTCACAGCCATCCACATTTGTTCGGCATTACCGGCTGGATTCCAGGTCCTGAAGTGATGCCAGTTTTGGTCGTGCTGTTCTGTCTTCTATTCTGCAGTGACCTTCCCACCTCCACAGGTAAGCTTTTTAGTCACCCTATTGTGTGAGGCACAGAGACCACAAAGAAGAAGTACAGGTTTCTTACCTGTAACTGTGTTTCTTCGAGTGGTCATCTGTGCCCTCACACAAATCCCGCCCTACCTCCCCTCAGTCAGGTCCCTGCTTTTTTGCAGCGGACTTGAACTGAAGGAGGAGCTAGATTGGCGGGATTGGGCATGCTCAGGGAGAGGGAGGGGCGGGGCTCCAGCCAATCTGCTCAGCTTTTCAGCATTCCAGATGGAGTATCTGTGCAGGCGCAAACCCTATTGTGTGAGGGCACAGATGACCACTCGAAGAAACACAGTTACAGGTAAGCAACCTGTACTTCCCAGAGGGAAGAAAGATTCTTACCCCAAACCTGTGGCTATGTGTGATGAGGTTCCCTTTCTTACTGAGTTCATGTGAGTAATAAAGGAGTGGACCAAGCTGGCCACGGTCAGACCTTATCCTAGTTCAGCCAAGAGGTTTTATTCACTGCCTCAGACCATCATGTCCAAACTCCAGATACCCCTAGTGGATTCTCCTGTGTAGGTGCTTGGTTACGTCAGCCATCTACTCTAAGGATAGTGAGGACTCCTTAAGCTCCCTGAGGACAAGAGGGCCGATTCACACCTCAAGAGGTCCTTTGAGGCTTCTTCCATCGCCATCAGAGCTGCCTCCTCCACTTCCATTTTGACTAGGGCTGCCCATCTGTGGGTCAAGGATCTTCTCCTCAAGGTGCCCCAGGGTAATACCAGGTTGCGCCAGGGTATTAACAAGTTACTTAAGGTCTTGGCTTTTGCCGCAGACTCTTCCCTGGATGTTATCCAGTTTAGTGCTTGTGCTCAGGCAGCCTCGATCCCAGTGAGGAGGCATTTTTGGTTAAAAAACTGGCAGATGGATTCTAGATCGAAGCAGAATTTAACTATGACACCTTTTGGGGGTGGCAAGCTTTTCGGGGAGTCATTGGACCCTGTGTTAGTCGAGACCAAGGATAAGAAAAAGGTTCTTCCCTATCTTCCCCGCAGAGATGACAGAAAGGCCTCTCGTCAGGGTCAGTCCTTTCCTTCATCCAGATCATACCATTACCCCTCACGGGGATGGGGTGGCGAGGGCGTGGTTCTCAGTGGCCTGAGCAGAGACACTTCTCCAAACCGCATTACAACAAGTTCTTCAGTACAACCAACTTCTGGTACCCTTGGGAAACAGCACAATACTTCAGCATGACTATCCGGGAACCGGGGTGGGAGGCAGGCTCCAGTCCTTCGCCCAGATCTGGTCCAACATAACATTGGGCAGATGGGTTCTATACACATTGTCTTTGGGCTATCAAATAGAGACATTACGCAGAGCAAGGGATCTATTCTTGCTAACTCCCAGGTCTCGAAGTCCACGCAAACATCAGCTTATGTTGGGAGCCATCTCTCACCTCGTTCAGATTGGGGCAGTTGAACCAGTTCCATCCTCAGAGAATTCCAGAGGATCCTACTCCAATTTGTTTCTGGTTCCAAAAAAAGGACAAGTCCTGGAAAGCGGTAATGAATCTAAAGAGGGTCAACAGGTTTTTGCCGAAATGCAGATTTCGGATGGAAACACTCAAGACCATTTCAGAGTCCCTCAGCCAGGGAGATTATCTTACAACTTTGGATTTGACGGAAACTTATCTGCACATCCCGATTTATCCCGATTCCCGTAGACTCCTTCGTTTTTGTTATCACGGTCTGCATCTTCAGTACAAAGCCCTTCCGTTTGGTCTTTCATCAGCACCGAGGGTGTTCACCAAGATTCTGGTTGCCCTGGTGGCTCATTGGTGAACCTGAGGCCTTCGAGTTTTTTCTTATTTGGATGACATCCTCATTGCCTCTGTGTCTCCAGAACAGGGAGTAAGAGATATCAATTTCATAATTTCTTCCTTGAATCACCATGGTTTTCTGGTAAATCTTGCGAAGAGCCACCTCACTCCTTCTCAGCGTCTTCATCACTTTGGAGTGATCATAGATACCTTGGCCAACAAGCTATTTCTACCTCAGGATCGGATCAGGACCATTCAGGTGACCATAAAGGGGATCCTGCAGAGGCCATCAGCGGACTTTCTCCTTCTGGTGAGACTTCAGGGCCTCATTATTGCCGCATCGCAGTGCGTTCCTTGGTTGATTCTTCCCACCAAAAGTCTATAACCTTCCAGATGCACAAGTTTATCCCAGTTCCTCTCAGAGTCAAGACCTTGCTATTATGGTGGACGTCTCATCACATTCTTCGGGGATGTCCAATCCATCCTGCTTCACCGGTCGTGATCACGACAGACACCAGCTTGAGAGGCTGGGGTGCAACCATGGACAGTCTGTGCGCACAAGGCCGCTGGAATCAGGAGGAAAGTCTTCACAGTATAAATTGGCTAGAGCTCAGGGTGGTAAAGATGGCTCTCCTGGCCTTTTCCCACCACATAAAGAACAAACCAGTGCTTGTCCGCACAGACAACATGACAACAAAGACTCACTTAAACAGACAAGGAGGGACCAGATCACTCTTCCTGATGCAGGAAGCCTCCAATCTTCTTCTATGGGTGGAAGCCAATCTGTCATCTGTTCAAGCTGAGCACATCAGGGGAGTACTAAACTCAAAGGCCGACTAGTTGAGCAGGACAGATATAGATCAGTCGGAATCGCACCTCCATCCAGAAACATTCAATCTTATAACCCAAAGATCTGTTCGCTTCTCCAGCAAACAACCAGATCCCCAGGTTCTTCTCAGGGTTCCTAGCACAGGGAGCAGAACAGATAGACTCCCTTCACTCTCCACGGCCAGGAGGCCTGTTGTATGCATTCCCTCCAACGGCACTGATATCTCGTTGTCTTCAAAAAACTAAGACAAGAAAAGGCCACGATCATCTTGGTGCCACCCTTTTGGCCGAGAAGGGCGTGGTTCTCAGAGATAACAAACCTGGCTCAGGAGGTATTCCGTTTTCCTCTTCGCGACGACCTTCTAACTCAAGGGCAGGTCGCGTTTCCAGCTCCAAGATGGTTGGACGTACACATGTGGAGATTGAGAGGCAACTGTTGTTGAAGGATGGCTTGACACCCAGGGTAGCTGAAACCATCATTCAATCAAGAAGGGACTCTACACGAAGAATTTATGAATATTCTTATTAATCTTTTTGCAATTGGTGTGTTTCCCATAACACCATTCCATCAGCAACTTCTGTTAAGACCTTGCTACAGTATCTTCAGGACGGCCTTGATAAGGGGCTCAGACCTAATACTCTCAAAAGACAGGTTTCTGCTATTGTATCGGCTCTTCCAACTAAGGTTGCACATAAGTTGCCCAACCATATATACGTCAAGAGGTTTCTGAGGGCGGCTTCCTTCATTAAGCCTCCTACGATCCACAGATATCCCAACTGGGACCTTCATTTGGTTCTCCAGGCTCTTACCAAACCACCCTTTGAACCTCTCGACAAGGTGGACTTAAAATATCTGTCTTGGAAAACACTATTTTTGATAGCCATTACTTTGGCTCGAAGGATTTCAGAGCTGGGAGCTCTTTCTGCTAGATCTGAGTTGTGTATCTTCCAAAAGGACTCTGTTCTCCTTAGATTGGATCCTGTCTTTATGACCAGGGTCAATTCCATGTTCCACAGGACTCAGGAAATTATCCTTCCTTCCTTCGTTCCTGACCCTAAGAAGGAACTAGAAAGGACTTGGCATACACTGGATGTACGAAGGGCTCTGCGTATACACATTAAACGTACTCACTGATTTCGAAGATCAAACAGCCTGTTTGTGTCTTTCAGCACGGCTTAGCTGGGGCAGAAGGTCTCGTCATCCACTCTGGCTAGGTGGATTCGGTCATGCATTTCCACATGCTACACCTCTTCAGGATCCACTCTTCAGGGAGAGGTCACTGCTCATTCCATGCATAGTGCCGCCACTTCCGCCGCCCTGGCTACTAATGCCCCTCTTGCTGACATTTGTAGGGCTGCCACTTGGTCTTCTCCGTCTATTTTTATCTGACATTACCGGATTGATGCCTTCCAATCAGCTGAGGCCTCATTCGGTAAGCGGATTTTGCAGGCCATTCCGTAAAGTTCAGTTACCTCAGTTTCCCGCCCGTTGGGGAGCTTTGGTATGTCCCTCATCAAGGATGGCTCCTCCTTCACCGCCGGAAAAACGAGCATTGGCTCACCTTGTGAGATGTTTGTTTTCGGCGTTGAAGGCGGAGTCATCCTGCCCTCCCAAGACTGAGGTGTTTATTCCGGTTTCGGGGGGTCAGGTTTAGTGTTACTGTTACGAGATTTATGATGTTTAGGGTTTTTTGTTTAACCCGTTTCAGTTTAGTTGCAGGTTTGAGTTTATTTTCTTCTCTCACTTGGCTGTACATCTACTGGGTTGGCAGGGGAGTGGTTTCCCCTAGAGCACACCCACATTTCTAAGGTTCTGCCTGATTGGAGCAAATGACTCCACGTTCAACACCAAAAACAAACATCTCACAAGTTGAGCCAATGCTAGTTTTTCTTTTCTTTCCCTTTAATCTTGTTACCTATTATTTTTTTGTTGTTCTTAATAGCATTGATTAGTATTTCTATATCACAAATAAAAAGTAACGGTGACAAGGGACACCCCTGTCTCGTCCCTTTATTGATTTTAATTTCTTTTCATTTTCTACCATTAATTTTAATTTCAGTGTATTGATGTTTGTAAATTTATTTAATATTATTTACAAATGTCTTGCCTAATTTCATTCTTCCTGGAAGTTCTGTCATAAATTCCCATCTTATATTATCAAATGCCTTCTTGGTATCGATAAACATTAGGGATAGTTTTTTTCCTTTATTTTTGTGATAGTATTGTGGAATGTTGAGTATTGTTCTGATGGTATCTTTTGCTTATTGCCCTAGTAGAAAGCCATTTTGATCTTTTTGAATTATCTCATTTAATACTTGTTTAAATCTTTCTGCTAACATAGTTGCATATATTTTATAGTCAACATTTAATAAAGATAATGGTCTGTAATTACTAACTGATAAGAGATCTTTACCTTCCTTTGGATTAACACAATTCTAGCTTTGTCCCATGATTCTGGTTTTCCTGGGTCTTCTATTGAATTCAGCAATCTATATAAGGGTTCTATTAACTCCTTGTTAAAGACTTTGTAATACTTAGCCATCTGGCCTAGGTGCTTTCCCCTCTTAAATTTCATATCGCTTCCGAGATCTCTTCCTTGCTAAATGGTTCATTTAATCGATCTCTTTCTTCTTTAGTGATTTTCTCTTCTTTTTATCCAGTAATTTGCCCATTTCTTTTATAAAATCTGGCATACAGTTCTCTTCTTTATAGAGTTCTTGGTAGTATTCTCTGAATGCATTACTAATGTCCTCTTGTTTATTTGTTATTTTGTCTTTTTATCTGATTTCATCAATTGTCTTAGATTTCTTGTCTTTTTTATCTTTTTTGCTAACCATTTACCTATTTTATTAGCATTCTCAAAAAATTTTGCTTTGTTTTCTTCAATTCGGTTGCTATTTCATCTTATTTCATTTTTAAGCTGGTTCTGTAAAAATTTGATTTTTTGATATATTTTTTTATTTTGGGGATGTTGTTTTTCTTCCTTCTTTTTCAATTCTGCTAATATTTTTTTGATTATTTTGTTTGATTTTTTTAAATTACACTTGCTCTTTGTATGAAAAAATCCCACTACCTTGCTTGTGTCCCATATTGTTTTCAGTAGTATATTTCCAGTATCATTCTCTTTAAAAAAAAAACAGCTTTATTTCTTGTTTCATTTTAGTAACAAATGTTTCATTAGACAATAAATCCTTGTGTAATTTCCATTCATAACCAATTCTGTCCCTATTCTGAATGTATAACTCGATAAGGTTATGGTTAGAGAGAGTTCTAGGTGCCATCTCCATTTCATTAACTCTTGTGATCAGACCTCTGGATATCAAAAATAAATCAATTATTGAGTACGAATGATGTACTTCTGAAAAAAAAGTAAAACCATTATCATCTCCATATAGTTTAGGCCAAACATCTATGAGGTCTTGATCATCTATCAGTTCTGTTCCCCTTATTGGTAATTTACCTTGATTATGTTTAATAGATTTCTCTGGTTTTCTGTCTCTGATAACACTGTTAAAGTTGTCTGTCAAAATAACATTGTTTTTGTTTAGTTCTGTCGATTCTTGGTTTAGCAATTGAAAGAAGGTATTTTTCCCTTAAGGGTGCATAGATGTTAGCAATTATTATTCCCCTCGCCCTGTATTGACACTTCTATTATTAATATCCTTCCCTCGAGATCATTATGTAGTTGTCTAGCTTCATGTCTTTTGTTAATAAAAGTTGCAACACCTCTTTTTTTCTTATTTTTTGTACATGACCAGAAGACATTCCCTAATCTTGGATCTTTAAAAGCTGGTAATTTTATCAAAAAAAGAGATCAGGTTTGTCTGGCATGTCAGGTTTGTCAGATGGATCCATAATTGGTTGGAAAATTGTACTCAAAGAATCATCATGACACATCACACTGGAAGGAGGCATTGAGTGGAGTGTCTCAGGTCTTAGGGCCATTACTCTTTTACATTTTTTTTCCACTGACTTAGATGACGAGGTGCAGGGAATCCTTATCAAGGATGCAGATGACACAAAACTGGGGAAAATATGGCTAACACACTGAAAGATAGGAACAGAATTCAAAAGCACCTAGTTAAACCAGAAAACTGAGTAAAAATTAAAATGAAATTCAATAGAGGCAAAAGCAAAATTCTACATTTAGGCCACAAAAACCAAATACATAGGTACAGAATGGGGTATGGCTCAGCAGTACTACATGCAAAAAGGATCTTGAAATCATTGTTGATCATATTGTTGATTTAACATAAACCAGCAGTATGATGCTGCAGCAAAGAAGACAAATACTATTTTAACCTGCTTTAATAGAAGCATAGTTTCTTAGTTGGGGGAAGTAATAGTCCCACTATATTCTGTGCCTCATCTGGAGCACTGCAGTTCTGAGCACCTCCTTTTAAGAAAGATGTAGACAAGTTTGAGCAGGTTCAGAGAAGGGCTGCAAGGCTAATAAGAGATATAGAGAACAAAACATCCAAGGAAAGGTTGAAAGAGCTGGACATGTTCAGCTTTGCACAAGATTATCACAGAGAGAAGACAGCAAGCCGCCTGTTCTCTGTTGCCCCAGAGGGTAGGGCCAGGTCTAATGGATTTAAGTTCCAGGAGAGTAGATTATAACATTAGCAGGAACGTCTTGATAATCAGAGTAGTTTGGCAATGGAAGCATATGCTTATAGAATCATAGAATCATAGAGTTGGAAGAGACCACAAGGGCCATCTAGTCCAACCCCCTGCCATGCAGGAACTCCAAATCAAAGCATCCCTGACAGATGGCCATCCAGCCTCTGCTTAAAGACCCCCAAGGAAGGAGACTCCACTACACTCCGAGGGAGTGTGTTCCACTGTCGAACAGCCCTTACTGTCAGGAAGTTCCTCCTAATGTTGAGGTGGAATCTCTTTTCCTGCAGTTTGCATCCATTGTTCCGTGTTCTAGTCTCTGCAGCAGCAGAAAACAAGCTTGCTCCCTCCTAGAAGTGGGGGGGGGAGGGGGTTCTTCTCTGCTTTAAAAAGAGGTTGGACAGCTACCTGCTGGGGATGCTTTAACTGGAGATCCTGTGGTGGAGTTGATCACCCATGAGGGCCCTTCTAACTCTGTGATTGTCTGGTTCTGTGACAACTGAGGTAATTTGTAGTTTAATTAGTCAAAGGGCCAATTACAATGACATGCAATCAGCACTTAACTTAAAAATGAAAATGATGGAGCTCTACCCTAGTTGGAAATTACATTCTTTGTGTTCTTAGAATCCTTTCTCCCTAATCCCTAAAGTGTGTGAAATTTGTATCTGTACTTGATGAACAATTTGTTAACATATATGATTGAAAAGCAGAGTGATCCTATTGTTGTTATTGATTACACTGTGTCTTGCTGGGTTGGCTCCAGTTACTTGCCATCTGAGAGATTCTGAGAGCCGTAATCCAGAAATCTAACAAATCAACCATGCTCATTAGAGCCCTGGCATAGAGCTCTGTTGAATCCTGCCATAAATTAGGCCTATGTGGTCTGAACCTTGAATATATTCAGGCATGCCTCCTCCTACATGCAGTAGTACTGTTTGCACTTGGGCATACTCGTACATCACAAGGACAGATCCTCATGCAGATGATCACCTGATCTAGGGTCTCATCACAGTGACATCTCTATCTTATAGAGTTGCATCTGTACAGAAGACATTGGAAGACACTGAAGAACATATTTCTCTTCAGCAGAATCTGTGTATGGTTTAGATAATATAATCTAGATTTAATTACTTTTCTTGGAAGCTTTTATCCAGGGAAAACTTTACCTCATCCAGGTGGGGATAAACAAGCAAGTTTGATTCCACACACATAGAGCTCCTGGCTGAATCAGGGCAATGTTGTTCCTAGAAACAAAATATGAGTTATTATTAGAATTTGACATGAAGCTACACATTCAGCACAGAATACTCTCCCACAGCACAAGATGTTTCCCTGCTGTTGATATTAGTGGTATACAATTTAGTGGAATACAAATATTGTATTCAGTTTTTTGAATTTTAAGTGCATGTGCTGTTATGGGAATAGAATAACATTGTTGTTATTGTTGCTGCTATTTGTTTGTCCTGTCTGTGATTCAGCTTCTGCATATACAGGTAAATTGATTTAATAAAGAAAGTCATAACCCTGAGTTTGCAAGGCCTGAGCAGGAAAGTTAATGGACTAGGGCTTATGGAGGTCTTTCATTCATGGGTGTGCCATAAATTGAAGCAAATTTGACAGCAAATAACAACAGCAACAAAAGATTGAGAAACATAATTGTTTTTAAATTGTAAGTTAACATTCCATTTGTTCTTCCTTTACAGGAATCAGAGGACGGCACCTCTCCCATGTGATGGACAGCCAAAAGAAATGTCTCAGGCTCCAGTGCTTATTTCCTGCGCTGACCAGTGAAGCTCTACCCTATTGTAAAACATTGTGCTTTACCTAATATCCTAGCCTTGTCTTTACCAATGGATGCTAGTCAGTCCATGTGATGGAGGAATCCATAGACTGAAAATGAATGGTTCGTGTTCAGTGTGGCACAGATTTCACTGATACATTGGGACGGGTCCCTTCCAGTTTGGGGCCCAGAATCTATTCTAAGGATGATGTTATTTTTCTGTTAAGGAACAGAAATGAAAAGATCTGGAGCTTTGTTCTGTATTGAAGGTTTTTAAAGTGGTAAATGTATAGTTACATGGAAGAGGCAGACTTTACTGTAGCTCACACAGCATCTGTTTTATCAACCAGAGTTTGGAAAGTAGTTTCATACAATAACTAGTTACTCTAAAAAAGTAACAAAAATGCAGAGGTGGAGATGGGGGAAAGGGGAAGAAACTGATGCACTGCACTAGTTACTAGATATTCTTAGTCCTTTTTGTAAATGAAGATTTACGTTCTGAGATGGTTTATATAATAGGTTATGCCTACATTTATATTTTAGAGTGAATTTTAAGAACCTGTTTGGAAAATCTAAGAAAGCATGGGCAGGTGTACTATTGTTAGCAGTATATGTGCCGTTGTATGGCCCAGGAGTTCTGCACTTTTTTGTATTTGCCACCGGGGGGGGGAGAGGGGGCTAGAGTTTATTGGCAAAAAATGTTGACAAGCTTTATTTTGCTTGGTTTTTTAAAAAAAATTAAGCATAGAATAATGAGCATGATTTGCATTCGAAAGAAAGGTTTGACATATTGATAAGAACAATACTACAGATTACTGATTTGTCTTTCAAGCCTTGGAAGGTTCGTTTATTTTTGGATAGAGGTCTAAAATAACTATGTGGAAACTAAAGCAGTGAAATGGGGGGAGGGGTGCTATTGATATGTTGTTCAGAAGTGACCTTAGTATTACTTCGCTATTTGGGGGGAATTAACCTTTTCAATTGACATGCACGCTGTTGTACATTTTTTGCATTTTACAGACACTGGAATTGTCATAAATACTATGCACAGTCTAAATTGGCTTCATCAGTTGTATGAAGTACTAGTGCTAGTTTGAGAGGGTAAAGTGCTAAGTGTCACATTAGTAAGGGATGAAGGAGAAATGATGTTACAGAATTAGGCTGTCAAAGAGATCCTTTTCCAGTTCATGTTTTTTGTCTTGATTCTATGTTGTATCTTACTCCCATGCACACATTTCATGCCAGGGCAGATTTTTTTTAAAACCTTTTCCTTATGTTTATTAACCACACACTGATCTCAGTTGCCAGTCATCTGACGCAGTACACATGGAGCAATTGTGGCTGTTGTTGCTCATTGACTTTTTCAAATCACAGTCCCACTGATCAGCTGCTTGTTCTTGAAAAGCTGATTCACAGGATTTCCCCTTCAGACATACAATTCCATTTGTTGGACCAGGAAGGGCAATTGTGTAGACAGCAGCACCTGTTTGTATGCACAGTTCCCTGTCCAGCTAAAAGTACAAATGGAAGCCTGCTTTCACACATGCAAAGCCCCTGGCTGGATCGGGGCAGTGTTGTTTCTAGCAGTAAAAAATGAATTATTATTAGAATTTGACATGATGCTACACACTCAACACAGGGTACTTCTTCCACAGCACAAGATGTTTCCCTATTTGTTTTGCATCATAGCACAAAGACTTCTTAACCAAATGCTATTGACCAGACCCCAGCAATAATTTTCTATAAGTCATTTTGTCTCTGGTGGAATTTTGTGATAGCATTCAGTTCAGCGAGACTCTTTTTTATTGATTAGGTCTCTATATTATGAGAGTTTACACAATTTTATCAGGCTTTCTTAATTTATACTTGACAGAATTGATAAAGGATGTGTGTTTTGGGGTTTTATTTTTTTATTTTATTTTTTGTAATTGGATTTAATAGCCATATGAAAAGTGACTCTTAAAACCTGCTTGGCTTAGCCTTTAATTGTTGTAATCAGTGCATGTCTTTCAGTGTCTGTGTCAACCTCAGACAAACCACACACATTGTAATAACTGGCAGAAAAATGTCATTTCAACCCATGTAAAAATCAGAGACTCACAGATGTAAAGGTCGAAGAAGTGGAAGAAGGAAAAACAACTCCAGCAAGAAGGAGAAAGTTACATACTTTTAGAAAATTTAGGTAGAAAATCTTCCACATGCCTCTGGAGCATGTCATACAATTTTAATAGCTCAATTTTCTGGAAATTTTCTAAATTATTGTAAAAAAAAAAAAGCTATCATCATACCATACTCTTGGGCACCTATTGTAATAATTTTAGAATTGTAAGCCCATATGTTAGCTGTGGTTCAAACATTTAAGTAGCTGAAATCCAAATACTATATGGTTCAGCTTGTTCAGTACCACCAACCTGGCACCTTTTAAAATTTGAATATTGTTTCATAAATATTTCTTTATATGAATGGTACCTTTTAAAAGATGTATACAGTTAGGGGTTTTTTTTCCTATGTGAATCAATTCTTTGATTATCATTCTGTCCTAAACTGCAATTATTATCCCCTTGGCAAGGGACTGAATTTGGATCAAATTTACTGACTCTGAGTGTTTTCTGATGCTTGTAAATCTTTCTGTAGATCTCTTTATTTTTTAAAGCAATTAGGCACTGAAAGTAGCAGAAATTTTACTTATAGTACATTGGGAGCACAATTCACTTGGATATTGTTCTGCCCAAACCCCACAGGAATGTGCAATACAGTTTTTGCACAGATCCCATTCCTTTCAGTGGGGTTTCTTCAAGATAATCTCCAGATTGTGCATTCTGGCTCCTCCACTTTTTTTTCCCTCCTTTTGATTCTGTAATGATGTCTTGATTTCAGTAGGGATATTTACAGAAGTTGTTAGAATGGGTATCCCTAAGTTCAAATAGAAAGAATTGTTAGCATAAAAAAAGATCAATCCAACAATGTACTGTTTAAATGTCTGCTTTTGTTTTTTTATTTCCATTATTTTCTGTTTTTCAAAAATGAATTTCTGTGGCATGTATATACCAGCAGTGTCGCCCTTCCATTTATATCCATGAATTCTTATAGAGACAGCAATGTTGCACCTTAAATATTTCAAACAAACCAAAATATTACGTTATCCACTTTAGTGTTTATTCCAATATTGTTGTATTATAGTTTACCAAACCCATTCTAACTTAGCAAAAGCTATCAGTATTTATGCATTTAACAATATTCTCTAGATTTGAACCTGTGTATGTCTTTTTTTTTAATAAGATAAATTATTCTCTCCCTCTTCTATGGTTTCTTAATGAAAGTGAGGATGTATTTCTCAAGTGTAAAATTTAGCACTGTCCCATTTCCTTTGCCGTTGTTTATTTATTTAGTGACCTTTGATAGTCCATATACTTTTGAGGTATACACATAGTAGCTGATACTGCAAGCAAAGAATCAGCTGGGAGAAGGATACTGTAATGTCATGTTCATGAATTTGTGTTAGTACTGTATTAGATGAGCGGGTTGGAGAGAAATTCTGCAAAGTATTTAACATGTACATTTGATTTTGATTTTCCTGTTAGGGTGTTTTCCAGATACAAAACCAAAACTGATGTAAAATCTTGTGGAGCTGATATCATGCTGTTGTACTTATGACAGTATTTTTCTCTGGATTGTACTGTGATTCCAGAAATAGGATATATTTATTTAAGAAGAAATAGTGTGCTTTTTTTTACTAATACATTATACAGAGTAATGAGCCAAGGAGTTCATTCTTTGCCTCACTGTCCAGCTTATAAGTTCAGTCCCCAGCTTTCAGAACTGACTTTGAAAGTGTTGTGGTATTGGGATAAGCAACAGGGAATAATGGACTCCAAGTTTCTTGTTTTTGTTTTGTTGTTATTATTTGATAGTGGACTTTGCTGCTGCTTCTAAATAACACAAGTAGCATACATGTAGCTGCTAGTTACTTGAGAGTTGCTTGCTCTGTTCACTTGCAAACCCACAAGAGTTATACACTGTGTGCCACAACAAGGAAGGACATAATACAAAATGTCTGCCTTTCAATAATGGTGTATCCCTAAGAGCTGATTCAGCCAATGTTTAAAGAGAGAGTTGCATTAAATTTTGCCTTTCTGCACAGATATACAGAAGGCATAGTTTGGAAGGTGCTTCCTACCATCCACAGCAGGAAGAGCAAAGTGAAATTCATACGATGAATGATGAGAGATTCTATAAATGTAGCCAGAGTTGTATGTATCTTGCTGCATTTGCAGGCTTCTCAATATGGAGCCAGACTGGCACAGCTTAAGCTTGCTGCTGGGACTGAAGAGAATCCACATACATGCCTTGCTTGTGTAGAGCCTCCATTGCAGATTTGGGGGCACCAACATGTTGTGACTATAATACATACAATTGTCTGTAGTGATCAATTATACAGAGGATTTTCAACTGACCATGTGAGAAAAGACAATAGGAAAGTTTTCTAAATGAACAAGGGGAACACCTTCTGTACCACATTGGAGATCATTTAGACAGCTATCACTGGCTTATTAAGTGATTTTTTTTTTCAGTCATTCATGGAAGGGAGAGAAGATGCTGGTAGAATCTAACCTTAGCATTAGAGCATTAGAATGACACAATTTTTCATGGATGTGTCACATTCAGCAACTGTAAGAAAACTTTTCATTCTAAAAGATAATAGCTAGGGAACTGGGTGAATCAAAAAGGCAGGGTCATTATTGCCTCATGATTTCATTTTGATGGGAGATGCGTGGGGTTCTTATTCTGTGAAGGAAAAAATGTGGTAAAGACTATAATGATTGTTGGGCTTGCCTTGTACTTTTGTGTATTTATGCCTCTCAGCAGCTCTCTGTTCTACAACTAATTCTAATAATGCTACCTCTATTAAAGGCTACTGCAGTTGACTTCCATTTGTTTTCAAGATTCCTCATGAAGTCTTCTTGAGCTAATGGATATTTAGTTTGGATTACTCTCCAATACATTTTTATTTCCTAAGAACAGCAGCAATTTTGTAGGAGGAGACAGTGTAACTCTCAAAACTGATATCCATAGTATTCATACCATTGCTGCCTAACAAGTGAGGCATTTGTTTGGTTTTAATGAGGCATTGTTTTTCTTCTGTATACATAATAATAGATGTTGCTTTAAAACACTTGCAATCTGGTGTGGACAGACAAACATATATACATACATGCACCGCAGTGAAAAGAAAAATGCCCTGTCTCTGCACAAAAATATTTCGCAACTGAACTGGATATTTATCTTCTCTTTGAAGAACTGAGATAGTACCTGCACATGCGGAATTCCATGCAAACAACTGGATTATCTTTTGTGATAGTCTGGACTCTATCCATAGTTTATGACATCGTTACCATGGCATATAGTCATGCCTTGCTTCCTTTCCTATTGTGAGCTATACTTTGTACATGCATAATATGAAAACATGATCTGTACTAGATACTGTTTGTTTTTCATTGTTGTGGGCCAAGATGCTAACTTGTAGAGCCCTTAAATCTGTCCTACTTTTTTATTTTCCCCTGACTTCTATACAAATTTGGCAACTGCACATATCACAACATAACACATTTCAGTAAGCTGCAAACTAAGGCACAGAGTTCATGTTTCTCAATTCATGAGAAATAAAACTAAATTTGTTCTCCTTAGTTTTGCCCAAATCTTAAATAGGCTCTCAACAATGTCTATTAGAAGGCATCCACAGCATATCTGGCTTTTTTTGGTTGTATGTTTTTGCTCTTGAATCTTATAGACAACAGTCCAGATAGGAATGCTTTGACATGGTAACGTAAGCAATAAGTTGTAAAGTGGTTTTCAGATGCATTAATTATGCTGTTTTAACTCAGGCTGAATGAGAACCTCTGTTCATACTGGATTGTTCACAGTGCATGAGCTAATCATCTTTGCCTCTTTTCATACCACTATTCCAAAGAACTGATTTCTAATGAGTATCTTAATGGTTTTATATCAGGAATCAACATGCACCAACATACTGGGACTGGAGACACTATAATCTATTTTATAGGTTGAACTATTCAATCTATATAGTAAGTTATTTTGAGTGCCAGTAAATAAAAGAACGGCTGCTTTCTTAAACCTGTGCTTAGGGGTTTTTTTATTTTCATAATTTTAAAATAATTTTCTCTTGCTTTTCACTGCTTTACAAATATAATCAGTTGCTTTGCCTTTTTCAAATTAGCACCAAAGGGCTTTGAAGACAAAAAATATATGTATCTGATACTTTCCAGTTTAATTGCCCAACATTTAATGCTTATTCCCTGAATCTTTTCTTTAAAAATTAACTTGGACTGCATTTCCTTAAGGTTACTGTATTTCCTTAGGGGTGCATCTATAAGGCACCAGATCCCATCTGACCTTGGAAGCTAAGCAGGTTTGTCTCTGATTTGTACTTGGATGGGAGACTGCCAATTAATACCAGGTTTTATAGGCTATATTTCAGAGGAAGAAACTGGCAAAACCTTAGAAAACACTATGAACTTAATGGGGTTTCCATAAATTTACAGGCAACTTGAAGGCACACACACACACACACACAATCAAGCTGGAACTTTGCCTGCATAGTTAGTTGTGATTGTGCGCAACACTTTGTCCACATAAGTTTGTGCAAGAGAGCTTATCTGGATTATGGACTAAAGGTCATCAGAGTCTGCATGGCCTTTCTTCATTATGTGTTGCAATCTGCTACAATTTGCCATATGGGAGTTTTTGTGTGTACAATGCAGTCTTCTGTCTTGCTGTCTGATACTGGAAATCATAATCTTAAAAAGTAACTTTTCCAAGTCAGGTTCCTTGTCAGTAATTCCACTGGATTCTGATCCAGAATTTGTTTTGGTTTGAGAAGAACACAAAACTTCTGAGTAAAATATGTCTCCTAAAACTCCTTCCCCCTGGTGGTTCAATAGCGCAAGTGCATTTTAGCTGGCATAGTTCAGTTTATAACTATAAATAAAACATACATCTAGTCTGATTTAAAAGTGCACATGTCAAGTCATGTGTATAACATACTGGAAGGCAGGATACTGCTTTTGGAGAAAAAAATTACTAGGCTTGATTTGTTAAAAGACTTCTGAAGATACATCTACATTCACAATTTCAGCTATTCAGTGTGAAATGATGAGTAATTCTAAAACAGAATGAGTGTAACTATTGTAAGCAAAAGCAACATATATTCTGTTTAAGCATACATTTAATGGTACCACAGAGATAACTAGTACACTTAATTTGTTAAATTTACTGGTGTGTGAGTAAGGGTGAAATGTTAGACATAAAATGCAACAATTAACTGAAAGGTATCAAATACATGTATTCTTTGTCTTAGAATCCTTTTGTTCAGTTTCAGAATTAAACTTAAAGCATGCACAAGTCCTACAAATATTAGGACATCCACATGTTCTCATCCTTGCAGCAGAGTGTTGCATCATGTCTGAATCTTCTAGCACTGTGTAATATCATGCAATATAGTGGTTTAAGAATTGGACTACAACTCTGGAGACCCAGGGTTTGAATCCACATTCAGTCATGTAAACCTACTGGGTGACCTTAGGCAAATCACACACTCTCGACTCAGAAAAGCCCCATGATAGTTTTGCCTTAAATCAGAAACAGGAGTTTTACACAATTAAATTAAATTAAATTCAGTTAGTTTTAATTAATTAAAATAAAATAAAGATCTTCTGGTCCTTACCATAAACACTGAGCTATATGGGACTAGTTGCCTCATGAGAATGCATGTGGGAGATATGCCATTACTGGAATATTGGGCATAGAGACAATTGTAAAAAAAAATCTATCTTACCTGGAACAGTGTTTCTGGTTGAGTGCTGATCAGGTGGGAAAGACTAACACAATGGGCTTTGTCTATATGGATTGAACGTTCACACATATTCCCAAGCAACACAGATCATAACTCCATGCCTATTTATATGTGCATGAATTCAGTACATGCTCCCATTAGCTAAGTCAGAGTCTTGTTATTGTGAGTTCAGGTCATTACTCTCAATATGAGACCCAAAACGGCTATCAGTATATGTTAAACTAAACAATGCCTAGTACCATTATTTTTTTTTAAAAAAAAAATCATACAGTCCAATTAAAACTGTATGGTGTTCTTAAGGTGCCGGCCCAGGCACCTTAAGAACACCATCCACCCGCAGGACTGCTGCCGCTGGGGAAAGGACGCCGGTGGGAGCGGCTACTGACCTTCAGCTGGCCCGCCGGGCTTAAAAACCCCGGCCCAGGCACCTTAAGAACACCAGCCACCCGCAGGACTGCTGCCGCTGGGGAAAGGACGCCGGTGGGAGCGGCTACTGACCTTCAGCTGGCCCGCCGGGCTTAAAAACCCCGGCCCAGGCACCTTAAGAACACCAGCCACCCGCAGGACTGCTGCCGCTGGGGAAAGGACGCCGGTGGGAGCGGCTACTGACCTTCAGCTGGCCCGCCGGGCTTAAAAACCCCGGCCCAGGCACCTTAAGAACACCAGCCACCCGCAGGACTGCTGCTGCTGGGGAAAGGACGCCGGTGGGAGCGGCTACTGACCTTCAGCTGGCCCGCCGGGTTTAAAAACCCCGGCCCAGGCACCTTAAGAACACCATCCACCCGCAGGACTGCCGCCGCTGGGGAAAGGACGCCGGTGGGAGCGGCTACTGACCTTCAGCTGGCCCGCCAGGCTTAAAAACCCAGGCCCAGGCGCTGCCTAGTAACATCCACCCGCAGGACTGCTGCCGCTGGGGAAAGGACGCCGGTGGGAGCGGCTACTGACCTTCAGCTGGCCCGCCGGGCTTAAAAACCCCGGCCCAGGCGCTGCCTAGTACCATCCACCCGCAGGACTGCTGCTACCCAACCCGGGATGCCGGCAGGGCGCGGATCGCCGGGGTGCCGCCATCTTGTGGGCGGGGACTGTGGAAAGTCTGCCTTCCTCTGGGCGGGGACTCCAAGGAGGCTGCCATCTTGTGGGAGGAGGTGGGTGGGGATTCTAAGGAGGCCGCCATCTTGTGGGAGGGGGTGGGCGGGGGACTCCAAGGAGGCCGCCATCTTTGGCCGAAACTTGTGGGGGCTGCCATTTTGTAGGCGTGACCTGCGGGGGCTCTCTATCCTATGGGCGGGGCGTGTAAAGGCCACCGCCTGAGTGCAGAGCCGAGGATAGGAGCCTCTCTCCCTGAATGTTTGGGACTTGCTTCTTTTGAAGGATGCCCTACGTGGAGACGGGGGGCTGTACATCCCGGCACCGTGCGCTGGATTAACAACTCCGGCGCCAGCGCAAATTGCGCTAGAACATCAGAGCATAGGGTTTTAATACCCCAACACCCCCGCAGAAATTCTGGCATCATAACAGCATGATATGCCTGCGAGAGTGACATCAGCTTGCTTCCATTTGTTTGTTGGATTGGAGGCTATTTTTAATTCCTTAATTTATGGTGGCCCCGTTATAGGTTCTTTTTCTCTTTTAGCTCTAGCTCTATGTTGAGTAGTGGGAGGAATGTAGGTGATATGGAAGGAAGAGATGAATTAACTGTGGAGGCAGAGGGGTAATTCTTTTGTTTTAAGCAGAGCCCCTATTCAAGTTGTGTAGGGCAAGGGGAGGTATGGCGGTAGGAGTAAGGACTTGCGTTACAGGGGAAGGCGAGATCGATGTTTAATATCTATCTCTCCTTCTGGTCCTTCTCCTAACCAAAGGGACCTGAGGCTCACTCCAGCCGTACCACAAACCCTGTCTCTGCTCCTGTGCAATGCCAGGTCCATTAAAAATAAGACCCACATTTTACATGATCTAATCGAAGAGAACAACTGTGACCTGGCTTGCATAACCGAGACCTGGCTTGGGCCTGAAGGGGACGCTGTGTGGGCTCAGGTCCTCCCTTCCGGGTACTCGGTGAAGGACCAGAGCAGGTTAGGTGGGCGGGGGGGGGTGTTGCCTTGGTGCATTAAAAACACCTTGTCTCTGACCAGGAACCATGTTCGTCAGACCTCCTATATCGAGTGTATTTACCTGACCCTGAAGGCTAGAGACAGTCTAGGGATTCTGTTGGTCTACCGGCCACCCCGTGCACTAACAGACTCCCTTAACGAGCTGACACAGTTGGTCTCGGAGCTGGTGTTGGAGTCCCCCAGGCTTCTTGTCCTGGGAGACTTCAACATCCCCCTCGTGGCCAACGTAATTCCAACTGGTGCGGTTCGGGAATTCATGGATACCATGACAGCCATGGGCCTGTCTCAGCTAGGGGTCCAACGCATTCTGTGGGAAATACACTTGATATGGTCTTCTGTACGGACATGGAAATTCCATGGGCAGAGATTAGTAACATCTCCGCCCTGTCATGGACGGATCACTTCCTGGTAGAGGCAAGCATTAAGGCATCAACCCAGATCCCCCCGGGGGTGGCGGACCTATTAGAATGGTCCACCCCTCGAAGGCTGATGGAAACCTGATAGATTCCAAGAAGCCCTAGAGGGATATATGGTTGGAAGTGACGGCGACACTGTTGATGCCCTAGTTAACATCTGGGATACGGATCTCTCCAGGGCTATACACAGTATCGCTCCCAAGCGCCCTCTCAGGCCTGCTTCCAAAAAGAAGCCCTGGTATACGGAAGACCTCCGGGCAAGGAAGCGGGTCCTGCGACGGCTAGAGTACGCCTGGCGGAAACACCAGCGTTTATCCGACAAGGCTCTCCTAGACCTCCTCTTGGAGGACTATGAAGAGGCGATACAAGCAGCTAAGAACTCGTTCTTTGCTGCTCGTATCGCGTCCGCGGAGTCGCGTCCAGCAGAGTTGTTCAGGGTAGTGAGGGAGCTAACTCGGCTCCCTCCTGCCCCGAACCAGATCTTGGAACCTACTAAGGCCTGCTGTGACCAGTTTAACAACCTCTTCGCGGATAAAATCTCTCGGATAAACGAAGATCTGGATGCCAGGATTGAAACAGAAACCAGAATAGAGGCATCCAGAGCTTCCGTGGACTCGGTTGTACTGGATCAGTTTGAGTCAGTACCGAGGATGTGGACAAGATCCTTAGAAGCGTTAGGAAGACAACCTGCTCTCTCGATCCCTGCCCCTCATGGCTTGTGGCCCAGGGGGGTTCAGCAGTAACCTCATTGTTACGCCTAATTATCAACGCATCATTGAGGGAGGGACTGTTTCCCGACCATCTAAAATTGGCCATAGTTAAACCAATATTAAAAAAGCCCTCCCTCGACCCCCTGGTGCATAATAATTATCAGCCAATCTCGTTACTGCCATTCTTGGGGAAGGTGATCGAGAGGGCGGTTGCAATCCAGCTTCAATCGATCTTGGATGAAACGGATTTTCTGGATCTATTTCAAACCGGTTTTCGGGCTGGCCACGGGGTTGAGACTGCCATGGTCGCCCTGGTCGATGATCTCCGTCTGGGCATCGACAGGGGTAGCATGTCCCTGTTGGTGCTCTTGGACATCTCAGCGGCTTTCGATACCATCGACCATGGTATCCTTCTGGAACGCCTGGCGGAGGTGGGAATTGGAGGCACTGCGCTCCAGTGGTTCCGGTCCTACCTCTCAGGGAGGTTCCAGATGGTGCAGCTGGGGGATGTTTGCTCCGACAGGAGGCCCCTTAAATCCGGGGTCCCTCAAGGAGCTATCCTATCCCCCATGCTCTTCAACATTTACACGAAACCGCTGGGAGAGATCATCCGGAGGCATGGGGCGCAGGGTTATCAGTACGCTGATGACACCCAAATAGTTTTCTCTATGTCTCCGGCTGATGCAGTGACCAGGGATGGCGTCGCTCCTCTTGTGGCCTGCTTGGAATCGGTAATGGACTGGATGAGGGAAAACAGACTCAGCCTGAATCCAGAGAAAACGGAAGTACTCGTGATAGGTTCCCCCGGCCCAGGGATGGAGGTGGTTCCACCTGTCCTGAACGGGGTCACGCTCCCCGTGAAGGACACCGTACGCAGTTTGGGGGTGCTCCTTGATTCGTCGCTCCACTTGACTTCTCAGGTGGATGCGACGGTCAGGAGCACCTGTTATCAGCTTCGTCTGATACGCCAGCTGCGTCCCTACCTGGACCGGAGGGACCTTGAAACTGTAGTACATGCTCTGGTAACCTCTCGGTTGGATTTCTGTAACGCGCTCTACATGGGGCAGCCTTTATATCACACTCGGAAGCTACAATTAGTCCAAAATATGGCAGCACGGGTGGTCACTGGTGCTTCCAGGATCCACCATATAACACCTATTATGAAAGATCTCCATTGGCTGCCTATTCGCTTCCGGGCTCAGTATAAAGTGCTGGTCGTTACCTATAAAGCCCTAAATGGCTTAGGCCCAGAGTACCTAAAGGACCGCCTCTCCCCACACAATCCGCCCCGCACACTTAGATCAAGTGGGCACCACTTGCTGAACGTCCCAGAGGCTAGGCTAGCAACTACTGCCAAAAGAGCATTTTCTACATCTGCCCCGAGCCTCTGGAACTCACTCCCCACCGAGCTCCGCTTGACTGCCTCCCTCCCTCAATTCAAAAAAGAATTAAAAACCTATTTATTTAACCAGGCCTACTCCTAATTTTTACCCTGTTTACGACTTCCCCTCCTGTTAACCCGACGGAATATTAACATTAACATTATTATCGTACACGTGTTGAGGTTTTAATATTTTATTGTTGTTATTTGTTAATTATTGTGATTTTGTATTGTATTGTTAACATGCTGTGCACCGCCCTGATCGCAGGAAGGGCGGTATACAAATAAAGTTTTTATTATTATTATTATTAACATTCATTTGAAGGAGTTATAATCAATTCAAAACATTAAAAAGATTACACAACTTTAAACTCCCATAAGCCACAACCAACTTTCATTTTTCCTTAGCAGTAACTTTAATACGATGGCAGTCTTAGGTTGCACATGTAATTTCATTATTTCTGGGGATTCACTTCAGATTTTTTTTCATTCAAGTGGTCTGTAAATGTTTACTGCTATATTAACCTATTTGTTTTTATCAGTTATTATCACTAATGAACAAATGTGATCCCCAAAACTTATTTATTTATTTATTTATTCTGCCCTTCAGCTTGAAACGTTCTCAGAGCGGTTTACAAATTCTTAATGTGACCATTCCCTGCCCTCTGGCTTACAATCTAAATAAGATGGGAAACACAAGGAAAAGTCAATGGCAGGGGGGAGAAGGATATTCAGGAAATGCTGCTTCTCCTTCTCTCCCACCAAGGCCAAGGCAGTGGCGGCTAGGGTGGAGGGAGGGCCTTTCATCTCTGTCTGGGCCTAGATATGATGGAGCTATGCCTTTGTCTTGTCTCCCTCCAAGGCCAGGTCAGTGGTAGTTAGAATGGAGGGAGGGCCTTTCATCTATTTCTGGGCCTAGGCATGAAGAAGCTGTGCCTGTCTCTCTTCTGAAGTTTTCAGCTTGGTAGTGTCCCAAATGAAAGGTTTCAAAGGCAGTGCAGATAGTTTTTTTGTGGAGCTTTTGGGCTATGTGGCCATGTTTTGGAAGAGTTCCTTTCTGACGTTTCGCCAGCCACAGATGCTGGCGAAATGTCAGAAAGGAACTCTTCTAGAACATGGCCCCATAGCCCGAAAGCCCTACAAAAAACTATGGATGCCAGCCATGAAAGCCTTCGACTCCACGCAGTGCAGATAGTGCATGGGACATGATGTCTGCAGTGCTCTCCCAGTCATATTGGCCATTGAGACAAGCAGCTGGTGCAGAACAGTAATGGGTCTCTCCAGCTGCCTGTTATCATGTGTCCTGCAGCCAGAAGAGCACTTCAGATATCATTTCCCAGCATCCTGAGCTGCAGCACATTGGAAACATCAATTCAGGCACTGCCAGACTGAAAAGATGGAATTGGGGGGTGGGGGTGTCAGACATAGCTTAAAGGACAGAGCACAGTTATCATGGTTACACCTTTTGATACAGGATATTGGCCCCAGTCGTTAATTTAAATATGTGTCCAACATTATGACACTGAATATAATGTCAAAGCAATATCCAGTTCTTCCCCCTGCCAAATTCCCATTACATTTGAGAAAGCATCATTTCAAATTAAACAAATTGAAAAATGCAGGAGAATCGCATATTTAAGAGAATAATCAGTTGTAACATCATGCTTTAATAGTGTGATAGTACTAAAACACTTAGGCTTAACAGGGAATTAGTGAAACCTGTGGATACTTCACACAAATTCCTTCGGAATTAGTGAGGTGAGGTTTAGATCCTTCTGCTACCTACTTGCATTATTTCAACTTAACCAGAGCCATGCAGTGACAAGTGTGGGGGGGGGGCTTATGTTTTGTTTTGAAATCCTCAAGAATCCTGTTTTCCTTTCAAATATACCAGAGTGCTAAAGCTAAAGGAGACCGTAGGGTTACTTTCTCCAAAGTATGAGAATCCTCTCTGATTTGAAAATACAGCCTTCAGATGCATCACGATCTAGATTTGCACATAGTACAGTGGGCAGAGACAGATCAGAGGTTTGGCACCATACTGCCTTTGTAGCATTGATGACCACAACCATATTGGGATAGAGTGAACCAGAAATGCTGCCTTGGCAACAGCTAGTCAGATGCAATGTAATATCTTGTATGTAGTTTATATTTTATATGGAGTATAAAAATAAGTAAGAAAAGAGAGGGGTCTGTCCTAGGGGCTAAAGTTGACTATGTCACCAACCTTAAAGCTATCCTGGCTCTCAGGAACCCAGTTCCATTAGGTAAATAAGCTGTACAGCTAATCCTTGGTTGTATACTGATAATCTGGTTGCAACCAAACAACAGCAATAGCAGAGTAATATGCTTTCTTTTGCCTTTACTGCTGTACATGCATTGGTATAAGCTTTATTCAGTTTGGGGATCTGACATCTCACAAAGGCTACTAGCATCTTCCTTTTTTATTATTTGAAAGAGCACAGGGATACAATCTGGAATATACCTAGTGCGGAAAGACCTGCCAGGTGGTAAACTCCACTGAAAGCAGAACAGGGTTTCTGTCTGAGTGAGCAGAGGTCATTGGAATGCAATAGAACTCTACAAATTTGTTTTGAAAGCATTATATCTGGCCACTTCACACTCTTAGAATTTAGCCTCATCATGGTCATTCAGTTGCATTTTGTGATCAATTCCTATTCATTGCAAAGTAGTGTAAGTGAGCTTCATCTACAGTAGTCCCCAAAATTTGGCCCTACAGATGTGTCCTTGTTAGCATGTTTCCTTAGCTGTGTTGGGGCTAGAAATAGGTGAGAATTTGGTTCTCGTTCTCTCTCTCTCTCTCTCTCTCTCTCACACACACACACACACACACACACACACACCATGCCAAAAACCCATACATTTTATCTCGGATGGAAAGAACTCTGAAAAAAATCTGATATGGTTAAAATCAAAACAGACCTAATTGTCTAGGCAGAGGGGTTCAGATACAATTATACTTATATCCATGCTGGAAGTAGTTGTATCTGTTGAATTTGGCTGGCTAGTGCAAAAAAGGGACAGTATTTAACTTCATATTTGAAAAAATAATTAACATTTGCTGATTCCTTCGTATTTAGAATGGAAAATATTTGAAGTGTAAAAATTCAAATGCAGGACAAACTAAGAGAATTTGCCATCCCTACTTGGGGCACCTGTTAGTCCCAAAATTCATGCTGAACTGAGGCAAGAAAATATAGTTCATACTATAGAAAGAATGCATTGCCAAGACCCAGAATACTTTTACAGATTATTTAGTGAGCACTTGAATTCCATGGAAGTTCCCTACTTCTTGCATTTCAGTATAGGGGACAATAAGCTCCTAATTTTGCTAATTATAAGTGGGAAAAGGAATTATATTTATTCGGCCCAATTTTTACTATCACCAAAAACCAAATACCAAAACAAAACACAATGTAATTTTATATTTCTCCAGGCCAGACAATGATGGGAAAGGGGTGTGTGTGTGTGTGCGTGCATGCGTGCACGTGTGTGCATCCTTACATAATTGATTTTCTAAATGTTAAGCACTAGTTGTAGCTATACTTTTAAAATGGGGTCCTTGTCCTGGGATGAGCCCACTGACTGAAACTGCTAACATCAGTTGACCTAGATAATGAATGAGTGACATATTTAAACCTGGCTTCCATTTTGGTTTGCTGAGCTGGTAAAAAGGATTATTTTTAGAAGCAGTGATCTGATTCTGCATGTGACAACTGACATAAGCAGGTTTGCACAGTCTGTCTACCACACAATAGTGACAATTGCCATGTATCTCCTAATCTGCCTGTTACATAGGGTTCAGTTGGTCCATACAACTATATGAATCTGGAGCAGAAAGTTCTAAAATCTGATTGCTTGCTCTGAGACATTTTTTTATCATCTAATGCTACTAATGTTAGCCTATGATATCAAGGTTAGAGTACGCCACAAGCTGGAAGAAAGAAGTGACATATATCAGTACAGATGTTCAGATATGTTGAGAGAAACACATCCAGATGCCTGCCTCAAGCAATCACAGTGAAAAGCATGTGGATTCCTTCTACGTTGGCTGACATCCATGAGCAGAAAGTCAGTGTAGTTACTGCTAAACCTGCTCATTTTCACACAGCCTTGTAAGGGTGTGTAGTGACAAGAAGAGAAAAACATGGCAAATATATCCTGTATGGTCATCTGCAGCATTCATATCACGGGAGGTGATCCTCCCAAGTTCTGCTGCTGTGCAGCCTCTCTCCATGTTGGCAAGAGCAAGAATCCTGACCTTCCAATGAAATAACACAAGATGATCAAAGAGAATGGCATAGCTGGTTGCTCTTATGGTCCACTGGATTGTATTGGTTTTAAAATACTCTGATTAAAGAGATTTTCATCAAATCACTGTATGTTTCCAGTTTCTTCTATTCAAATGCATGATACATTTGAGGTTTGCTCAATTATTTGGCTAGGTTTGCTTCCTTCCTGGTCAGTATAAGGCCTTCCTTGACTGTCTACCCATTCTCCTTGTTTTCCTTATGCTTCTCAGATTCACCCCTCTTGCCTTGTTTTGCTTCAGTCACTCTTCTTCATTGCATTCCAGTCCTTTTGTCCTAGACTTTCTCTCAGCCTGCTGGTCTTCTCAACTCCTTGCATCTTCTCTTGGTAATTCCTCGTTTTTTTGAGCTCCCTTTCACTAAGACCTCATGCCTTTCCTTATTAATCTCAGAGCTGTTCAACCAAGGTCAAATGATGCTTTGTTATTCCTTCTGTGATGTTAGGGCCGCTCAACCAGTCGCTGCCAGGGGCTTCACTATCATTACCATTAGCACAGTGCCGGACTGCTAGCAGAACAGAGTTCATCTTTCTCAAATTTAACTTCCTTGCTTCTTATTTTTCTGTCGCTCTCTGCCACCCCCTTAAAATATGCTCCTGGAGCTTGGGGACCTTATGATACAGTGTAGGGAGCTCTACGTGGAAGAAATTGCCCCCCCCCCCATTTGAATGGAACAAGAGCTTAGGATCCAAGCCAAGATATTTTACCACCCTGAAATTCTAGTTGAGAAAAGCATCCGCTGAAATTCTTTTTATAAGTAGGCGTTTTCCTTTTCTTTTCACTTTGGTATAGTGTTGGAGGGGAAGGCAGGATTTAACCTTTCTACTCTTCTCCCTAGCTTGACTGACATGCAGCCCAATGAAAAGAGAAACCTGCAGAGACATGCAACTTTACATGTCTCTGTAAAATGACATACACAACTAATGGTGAAAAAGAAAAATAGAGGAGATCATTTAATGGATGACAATGCCAGGAATTATCACTTATGAAACTGTCTTGGTCAAGGCAGATGATAATAAGCAGAGCTGTTCACTAAAGCCCTATTCAGAAGACCACCTCATGGGTTCTGTACAAAGTCTGGAAAAGTTACTTCATTGGACTGCAGCTCTCAAAGCTACTGGTACAGATGTACAGGCTAACCATGACAGTAATGTAGTTTGTGTTGACTAGCCCAGCCCTTTGCATGTGCATTATGGTTCTCATGTATGGCTGTACAAGTGACAGCTCCTCCTTGCAGATGATCACTCTGTGTAACCAAATGCTGGGAGGTTTGCCACTACAGTTCCACTCATGTGTGGATAGAATGTGTGAGGGGTTTTGAAAAGGCCTTGATGGCAGTGTTGCCACAATACATGTTCCATTTTGAGCCAGAACAAGGCACATCTGCCCCCTCCATCCAAATCAAGCTGTGTTGTATCCAGAACTAGCTGAATACATGATGCAGAAAATCCCATCAGCTATTCCTGGTGATTATAAATAAATACTTTGATAACAGAGTAGATTCACAATTAGTATGATTTTGTGCCATTTTATGGCAAAACAAAAATGAGCTGCCTGAGGTGGGCTCTTCACCACTTAACATTAGAGCTTTTAACATTACATTAGGCATGTAAGAGAGAGAACTCAGCATGTGAGTGTTTAACTGAATTTGAAACCAAGAGAAGTTACAAAGTGGTCTGCTCGGTATTGCACAGCTAGACGAGGGTAGGAATGATGGGGCCATGACTCCAGATCCCATGTCATTAAAAAAAAGCCAGGGAGCAAAGTTCTCATATAAGACAAGCTTTCCATTTCCCACTGTTGTGCTCTGTTTTATCCCAAATACTATTTTGTGACTATTAATTTAGACCTTTCAATAGAGAGAGCTGGTATAGTCGAAAAGAATGTGGAAGCTGTAAAATAGCTCCCTCTACACTTCCTAGTGAACATTTTGGGGCATTTAGGAGCAAAAAGTAACAACCCCAAGCTAATCTATCATCTCCCTTTGCCCACTCCATTGTAGCATATTGAAAGAACAGCATATGAGTTACATCTCTCTCTCTCACATACACACACACATACACTCTCACTCACACATAAACATTTGATGCAGTTTGACCTTAACATTATTCAGTGAGCTTAAAGTGTCATAGTCTCAATGAGTACGTTCCATTTTTAACTCACTTTGCCTAATGTTTTTGTCACCTTTCATGTAATTTATGCAAGAAAATATGCAGCTATAACAGCTTGTAATTTTTCCAAGCTTTGATTAAGCACAAGGAAAATACAGCTCTCCAGTTTTAAAGATTGTGCATTTGATAAATAAAGAATATCAAGCACTCCGTACACCTCATTAGGGAAAAGAGCCATACTTTGGACATTTTGATATAAGACAAAAATGCTTCTGCTCAAATTAAGTCAGTCTCTATCACTAAAGATACTTGTGGGTTGTCCACAAGCAAATGTTCATCGTTCAGCCCATATGCTGTCTCTTTACCTAAATTCTACCTGCACCCTGTTGTAGCCTAAATATGCATAGTAGAATGCTGTGCTTGCTAGATCAGATCCTGTTTGGGGAGAAAGGTGAATATACATGCAATAAATAAGAATTCATACAAACACACTGCTCCATGTAGGCTAGCCAGTGAACTGAACACAGCAATTTATTTAACAAGTTGCCGATCCGGATGTCAGCATTAAAACTGAGCAATCTAGCACCAAGGATAACAAACGCCTTACCATTTATAGCAGAGTTTGGGAAGTTTACCCAGCAACAGAATACAAGAACTTATATCAAATCCTAAGAATAAACTAGATTTATTTCAGCTGTTCATTAAACAGTCATTTAGCCATAATGGAAAATTGGTGAGTGAGCACTAAGTGAAAACAATTCATGTTGAAGCTTTCCTTTACATTTCAGATTGTTGTTATTAGTAAAATGCACTAGTCAGTGGTATGATTAGGGTAGGGTTCTGGAAATACTGAATCGGTTTTTCCTGGAGATTATAAAGCACTTAACTTTGTGGCTATATTGAGAATACTTCTTTTGTATTGGCTCTACCTGACTTTGGCCTTACAGTCGCCATCTGACTTTTCAACTACATGGAGACTCACTTCTAAACGGCAGGTTTAGGTGCACCTTTTACTGCTTTTACCAGCCACTTTACATCCCAGTTTTGGGGAAAAGGTGGAGCATAACTAAAGTAATGGGAGGAAATGGGAGTGTTTTATAAGCAGGAGGCCACAGCTGAAATGGCCCTCTCTTTGGGTGCCATCTAAGAATGCATCCACACTACAGAAATAATCTGGTTTGAAACCACTTTAATGGCCATGCCTCAGTGCTGTGGAATTCTCGAACTGTAGTTGGTTGTGGCACCAGAGTTCTCTGACAGAGAAGGCTAAATGTTTCACAAAACTAGAAATTCCAGAATTCCATAGCATTAGGCCATGTGAGTTAAAGTGGTGTTAAACTAGATTATTTCTGCAGTGTGAATGCAACCTTAGTTTCTCTGGGGTTAACCATAGTAACATAGGCATAATGAAATGCTATTGTACCAGGCTCAAGCATTAGGCAGACTGTACTACCATAGTCAACTCAGGTGACAGAAGTTGGAAAATTGCAAATGCCTGCTCTGTTTCCCTCTAAAAGAACTTAATACCTTCTGGTACAGTGGAAGATTCTGTTTTACCACTAATTTTGGAGAAGATTATTGCCAATTTAGTT
Organism: Urosaurus nigricauda; assembly: GCA_034509955.1. Taxonomy (NCBI): domain Eukaryota; kingdom Metazoa; phylum Chordata; class Lepidosauria; order Squamata; family Phrynosomatidae; genus Urosaurus; species Urosaurus nigricauda. The sequence continues at coordinate 45,994,665 of JAOEGL010000003.1, forward strand.
GACTGTATACATGACACTGCATTTCTAACTTCAAGCAGCAACATATCTTGGACCAAACCTAGACTACCTGGTACGTGGTTTTTAAAGCATGGCTGCACAATAAGGTTGATTCATTCTTTGTTTTTTTTAAAATTCTCTTTGGCCCGATTTAGATTGGCACAAAGAGACGCGATAAGGGCTCTTTGCGCTGCCTTTAGGGTTAGGGAGGGCGCAGCTTTTACACCCTCCCTAGCCCTAAAGCGTATGGGTGCCACCATTTTAAAATGGTGGCGTCCATACGGACGCACTATGATAGCATCATCACGTGCGCAGCATTTAGATACGCTGCGCACGTTGTGACGCTTTTGCACCGTGGGAGGGCGCCAATCACGCCCTTCCCGTGGTGCAATAAAGGAGCTCTGAACGGAGCTCCTTTTTGGGGGCCGCGGCTCTAAACAGCCATGGCAAAGACCCTGGGAGAAATGGGCCGTGGCGGCGACACTTTTCTCCCCTCAGCCCTGCCTCCGGAAGCAGGGTGCAGCGGGCGCCCAGGGCACCTGCTGCACCCCGCTTGTAGGCCACGGGGAAGTGGCAGTTTGCTGCTTCCCTACGGCCTCCAGAAGCGGCGGGATAGAATCATAGAATCATAGAATCATAGAGTTGGAAGAGACCACAAGGGCCATCCAGTCCAACCCCCTGCCATGCAGGAACTCCAAGTCAAAGCATCCCTGACAGATGGCCATCCAGCCTCTGCTTAAAGACCCCTAAGGAAGGAGACTCCACCACACTCCGAGGGAGTGTGTTCCACTGTCGAACAGCCCTTACTGTCAGGAAGTTCCTCCTAATGTTGAGGTGGAATCTCTTTTCCTGCAGTTTGCATCCATTGTTCCGCGTTCTAGTCTCTGCAGCAGCAGAAAACAAGCTTGCTCCCTCCTCAATATGACATCCTTTCAAATATTTAAACAGGGCTATCATATCACCTCTTAACCTTCTCTTCTCCAGGCTAAACATCCCCAGCTCCCTAAGGCGTTCTTCATAGGGCAAGGTTTCCAGACCCTTCACCATCTTAGTTGCCCTCCTTTGGACATGCTCCAGTTTCTCCACATCCTTTTTGAATTGTGGTGCCCAGAACTGGACACAGTATTCCAGGTGGGGCCTGACCAAAGCAGAATAGAGTGGCACTATAACTTCCCTTGATCTAGAAACTATACTTCTATTGATGCAGCCTAAAATTGCATTGGCTTTTTTAGCTGCCGCATCACACTGTTGACTCATGTTCAGCTTATGGTCTACTTGGACTCCTAGATCCCTTTCACATGTGGTCTCGTTCAGCCAGGTGTCCCCCATCCTATATCTGTGCATTTCATTTTTCCGCCCTAAGTGCAGAACCTTACATTTCTCCGTATTGAATTTCATTTTGTTAGCACTGGCCCAGCTTTCTAGTCTATTCAGGTCATTTTGAATTTTGATCCTATCCTCTGGGGTATTAGCTACTCCTCCCAGTTTAGTGTCATCTGCAAATTTGATAAGTATGCCCCCAAATCTGTCATCCAAATCGTTAATAAAGATGTTGAATAGCACTGGGCCCAGGACAGAACCCTGTGGGACCCCACTGGTCACTTCTCTCCAGGATGAAAAGGAGCCATTGTTGAGCACCCTTTGAGTTCGGCCAGTCAACCAATTACAAATCCATGTAACAGTTAACTTGTCTATCCCACATTTTGCAAGCTTGTTTGCAAGAATGTCATGGGGAACCTTGTCAAGGCCTTACTGAAATCGAGGTATACTATATCCACAGCATTCCCTTCATCTACCAAGCTGGTAATTTTATCAAAAAAAGAGATCAGGTTCGTTTGGCATGACTTCTTTTTCTGAAACCCATGTTGGCTTTTTGTGATTATGGCATTGGCTTCTAAATGTTCGCAGACTCTCTGCTTAATGATCTGCTCTAGCACCTTTCCTGGAATTGATGTCAGACTAACTGGACGATAATTGTTGGGATCCTCTTTTTTTTCCCTTTTTGAAGATGGGGACAACGTTTGCCCTCCTCCAGTCTTCTGGGACTTCTCCTGTTCTCCAGGAGTTCTCAAAGATTATTGCCAATGGCTCTGATATTACATTTGCTAGTTCTTTTAATACTCTAGGATGTAGTTCATCTGGTCCTGGAGATTTATATTCATTTAGGTTAACCAAGTATTCCTGTACTATCTCTTTACTTATTCTGTGCTGAAATTCCCCTATTCTGTCTTCTGCTCCATTATCCTTCGGTTGAGCACCTTTTGCCTTTTCTGAGAAGACTGAAGCAAAGAAGGTGTTGAGTAATTCTGCCTTTTCTCTGTCCCCTGTTAGCATTTTGCCATCTTCTGCACGCAGTGGCCCTACTGTTTCCTTCTTCTTCCTTTTGCTGCGGACATATCCAAAAAAGCCCTTTTTATTGTTCTTAACCTCTCTAGCAAGCCTGAGTTCATTCTGCGCTTTAGCTTTTCTGACTTTACCCCTACATGTGCTGGCTATTTGTTTAAATTCCTCTTTCGTGATTTCTCCATTTTTCCATTTCTTATACATGTTCCGTTTAAAACTTAGCTCATTTGAAAGTTCCTTAGTCATCCATCCTGGCTTCTTGAGACATCTACCATTTTTCTTCCTCATTGGAACTGTTTGAAATTGTGCCTTCAATATCTCCCTTTTGAGAAACTCCCATCCGTCTTGAACTCCCTTTTCTTTTAGTATTCCTGACCATGGGATCACTCCCAGTATTTCTCTAAGTTTATTGAAATTAGCTCTCCTAAAGTCTAGAGTGCGTGTCTGACTATGCCTAGCTTCTCCCTTCCACTGCATAACAAACTCCAGGAGAACATGGTCACTTCCACCTAAGGATCCAACCACTTGCACCCCATCAACTAGGTCTTCCCTGTTGGTTAAGATCAGATCTAAAATGGCTGATCCCCTTGTTGCCTCTTCCACCTTTTGGACAATGAAATTGTCTTCCAGGCAAGTGAGGAATTTGCTAGACTTTGAGGATTTGGCTGAGTTTGACTTCCAGCAAATATCCGGATAGTTGAAGTCCCCCATCACTACTACATCTCTCCTTCCTGATTGTGTGGTCATCTGTTCTAGAAAGGCATCATCCAATTCCTCTGCCTGAGTCGGGGGTCTGTAGTAGACTCCCACAGTAACATCCCTGTTATTTCCCTCTCCTTTAATTTTTATCCAGATGCTCTCCACCTGACTTCCAGTATTGACTTCCTGGATCTCTTCACTGGTGTAAATATCCCTGACATATAATGCTATTCCTCCTCCTTTCCTACTTGGCCTGTTTCTCTTAAAAAGGTTATACCCCTCTATTTCTACATTCCAATCATGAGACTCATCCCACCAGGTTTCAGTGATGCCTATTATATCATATTTCCCTTGTTGTGCTAGGAGTTCAAGTTCATCCTGCTTATTTCCCATACTCTGTGCATTAGTGTAGAGACATTTAAGACCATGTGTCCTCTTTACTTGCTGCTTTTGCACATTTTTTTGCCTCCTACTGTTGGGTCCTTGCACTGTTTGCCTTGTTCCCTCTATGCCACTTGGACTATTCTCTCCATCCCCTTTGTCTTCCAGTATAATGTCTCCCTCCCCCACATAACTCAGTTTAAAGCCCTCCTGATCAGATTCTTCAGACTGTTGGCAAAAACGTTTTTGCCAACTGGCGTGAGATGCAGCCCATCCCTTGCCAGAAGTCCCTCCTCATGGAACCGCAGCCCATGATCCAAGAATCCAAACTGTTCTTGGCGGCACCATCTACGGAGCCAGTTATTCACCTCTGCTATTTTCCTCTCCCTTCCTGGACCATGCCCTTCTACCGGGAGTAGAGATGAGATGACAACCTGTGCATCCATCTCTTTCAGCTTCCTTCCCAGAGCCTCATAATCCCTTTTGATATTCTGAAGGCTGTGCCTTGCAGTATCATTGGTTCCCACATGAACCAAAAGAAGGGGATAACGGTCAGTAGGCTTGACAAGTCTTGTCAGCCTCTCCGTCACATGATGGATCTTTGCCCCAGGGAGACAACACACCTCCCGAGACATCTTGTCAGGCCCACAAACCACTGCTTCTGTACCCCTCAGCAAGGAGTCCCCCACCACGACCACGCGCCTCCTCCGAGGCTTAGCAGTGGCTGTTCCTTTTCGTGATACTCTCAGGCTCCCCTGCTCTGTCCCTGATATCTGTCCCTGCTGCTTTTCCTCATCATCTCTGACAACAGAGAGAGATTCAAAGCGATTCTGTAGCTGCAAGCCGCTCACAGAACGTTCCCTGGTTTCCTTACTTCTGTGTGTGACTTTCCTCCAAGCATCTACCTCTGTTTTACGTGGAGTGACCTCCTCCACCCCAGCAACTTCCTCTGTCTGTTTCCCACCCAAGACATTCTGGTCTGATCTGTTCAGGAGAATCTCCTGCTCTCTATGATGCTGGAGTGCAGATATCTGCTCCTCTAGCTGCTGTACTTTCTCTTCCAAGAGGACTACCAACTTGCACTTGTGGCAGGTGTAGTTCGCCACCTCTGTAGGCAAGAAGACAAACATCCCACAGGTGTTGCAGGTGACTGCTGCAGGGCCTTCAGTGTCCATACTGAGAAGTCTTAAGGAGGCACTGAAACAAGACTGTGGGCTTCCCTTGCTAGACTTGGCCTTTATTCCCAAGCTCTGTCACTGAGTTCAAGTCACGGGGCCTATAGTTATGTAGAGAGCTCCTGGCTGAAAGCTCCTTCCAAAGGCAAGTCTCTGATTCACTTCCTCTGATGCTTCAGGCCGGCTCCTCTTCTATTCTCTAAACACCTCCTTGACTAGATAAAAGAAAAAAATCAAAATTCACGCGCCGTTAGGCGCGCGCTTCTGCTAGCCTTGAGTAGCCTTAAGTAGCCTCCCAGCACTGGCTCCCAGAATGCAATGGCTCAAGTGTAAATTAAATTAGATCTCACCCAAGCACATGGACTACAGCCTCCTCCTTTTCTTTCTCCTCCTTAAAGGAAATGCAGCTTCTGCTAGCCTTGAGTAGCCTTAAGTAGCCTCCCAGCACTGGCTCCCAGAATGCAATGGCTCAAGTGTAAATTAAATTAGATCTCACCCAAGCACATGGACTACAGCCTCCTCCTTTTCTTTCTCCTCCTTAAAGGAAATGCAGCTTCTGCTAGCCTGCTAGCCTTGGCTCAAGTGTAAATTAAATTAGATCTCACCCAAGCACATGGACTACAGCCTCCTCCTTTTCTTTCTCCTCCTTAAAGGAAATGCAGCTTCTGCTAGCCTTGAGTAGCCTTAAGTGTGGCAGCCTTGTGGCAGCCTTGGCCCCATCCCGCTGCTTCTTGGGGCGGGTAGAGACCGCCCCTTTTGGGCGGTCTAAAAAGCCCCTTTGAGATTTGAAGGCTTGGTCCACATCACTTGAGCAACAGTCTATCATCCAGTTAAGGGGAACTTAGCTGCTTGTATGAGTTTGAATTTGCTAAACAAATGTATATGCATTTGCATGTCAATAAAACAGTAGTTCTGGAGGAAAAAAAAGGCACTGTTTTTCTAAGATGATGCCTAATGCATTTGCCACAATAGAAGGAATGCCCCTCTGGGATGGTGTGTGATGTATGTTATCTAAAACCAGGGGAAGGATACTTTTTTAAAGTCACCCTGATGATTGATATGTACTGCACAATTGCAGCCAGGAGATTAGGGCATTGTGTAGGAGCCTGTCGCCCTACATCTGTAGCTCTCCTGAGTTTCCTGATAGTAAATGTATATATGTGTTCTATTATAGCCAAACAAAAAGAAAAACCCTAAACTGAAGCCAGTACATAGTTTAGAAACAGCTGCCATGGTTTTGTTTCTGCACTCAGGGCAATAATTTTTCCATCAGGAAGAACACGCAACACACAAGTGCAGCACATAGTTGAAGGGAAAGCTGCAGCTTTGTGATTAAATATGTACTTGGCTCATTGAGTGATTGCAGTTAACAAATGCATTTGTTTGCATATTTCATAAACAAAATCAAGAGCGTACTGTGGTTGTAATTACAGCCTAAGCAAGTTTTATATGAGACTTTCTGAAAATATGCTGTGCTTGGAAGGCAGATGGTATCCTACTTGAAATGGACTAGGTGCCTCCATGTACCATTTCCTATAGGTTTCCCATTAGAACTTGGACTCATAATGATGGAGCCCAAAGAGGCCAGCTCTTCAGCAATAAAAAAAACAGTGAAGCTGGCTAAGCTAGAGCTAAACTAGACATGATGTCAAGTGCTTTATTGGACTTATCCAGAAAGGAAAAGTCTCTAGTATTGAGACTAGAGTATTGAGTATTGAGACTTTCCAGTCCTTTTGTTTTGATTATACCTGCACATTCATGGTTTTGCATCCAAATTCTTTCTTGAAATATCCCAGATTGCACTTAGTCCTCTCTCCCTCCTCTCCCTCACTCTGATCATATGTCACACTCAATCAACATTTCAGAAACTGACTTTCACAAATTTCCACTGAGTGCTTTTTAATTCAGGAGTTATAGTCAAAATGTGAAAGTGCTTTAGCAATATTACACTAGTTAAGCATTGGAATAATATTCTTGTATTGCTAGCATTTCTCTATCCCTTACTTGATCTCTGTTGATTCTGGATCCTGGAAACAATTATCGTTTCTTGGTGGCGACCATCTTAGCTAGGACTGCATCTGCAATGCAGAAGTAATCCAGGTTGACACCACTTTAACTGCCGTGTCTGAATGCTATGGAATTCTGGAAGTTGTAGTTTTGGGAGAATTTTAGCCTTCTCTGGCAGAGAGCTCTGGTGTCCCACCAAACTACAATTCCCAGAATCCCATAGCATTGAGCCATGGCATTTAAAGTGGTGTCAACTTGGATTATTTCAGGAGTATGGATGCAGCCTCAGTCTGCTTTAACATAAAGATACATCCATAGAGAGATACATTTCATTATGTGAAATACTGGGCTAATTTGAACTGACCTGGGCAGTGGGAAGGAAAAGTTCTTAGCAGTGCCAGGAGTTCCCTGGAATACTTTGGGATGGGAAAAATATCACATAGCTCTCCAAAATAAAATAGATTTATACAGACCTTTTTTGTCTAGAGAGGCTCATTGTGTTTACCAGGCAGTTTATTTTAATGCAAATAGTTATCAGCTGGGGGAGTTGCATGCTGGTTGAAAAAAATTGGGAAGTGTTGGCCAACAAGGTAATTTTTTTCAGGCTCTTGGTTTTCATAATGTAAAGTTTTGTCCTAAATTATAACAATACTTCAGATTGTAGTGGGATTACCACAACAGCAAAAGTTTCATATATGGCTCAGCATGGAACTAGATCTTATCTGATTTTGGAAGCTAAATAGGGTCAGCCCAGGTTAGTACTTAGATTGGGGACCATCAAGGACTACCAGGTATTGCACGATATAGTTCAAAGGAAGACAATAGTAAACCACCTCTGAGAATTCTGTGTCTAAAAAAGCCTCATGAAATTCATGAAAGTCACCCCATGGCAACTTGAATGCAATGTCTATATATGCAAATTTCACAGATGTCAAAATATTAGCTATCCTTCCTTCCAGTGCTGAACTCTCTTCAAGATCTGACAGTTTGTAGACAAAATGAGACCACTGTGTAACAAGAAAGGGTGTTGGGATCTTTGGGGGGAATTTGGAGTCTTGCACTGAGGAGAGGCTTAACCATGGTAGCCCAATATACTGGCAGGAAGGGAAGAAAGGCTAGCTGGAAGAAGAAAAAGACAAGGGGAACAAAGGAGGGGGAAAGACAGCAGAAATGGAACAAAAGAAGACAAGAGGAAGAGATATAGAAATAAGACTAAGAGCATTGCATTGTCTAAGTCTTTTCCTGGATCACACAAGGACACATTTTTAAATGTCTCCCAGGGATGAAAGTGGGAACTACCCATAAAAATCACTGCAGAAATCTCAGATCCTAATATTGGTCTATTGAGTGGAGAAAAGGGACAGATAAAGCAAAACGTGCAACAGAAAGAAGATCATTACCAGACAAGAGGTGAAAGAAGTTGGAACTAAGAGCAAAGGGAGGGTAGAGGAAAACAGTTTGACTAGTGCAGGGGTATAGTTACCAACAGACGGGGTGAGTGTGAATAAAGGCATTGCCCCCCAAATAATTATGTTCTCCAATGAAATTTTTCCATCAGTTTCCAAATTTCCAGCATTGCAGTAACTTAAAATGTCAATTGAACATTCAGATATACAAAGAAAAGGAGCAAACAGATTTATCAAGGAAATGCAAATCCATAAAATTCTAGTTGTGAACAATTTTCATTGTCTCGGTCCTCAATGCTAGAAATTTTGAGACTGAAGAAAAATGTCATTGGAGAACAGAAATCTTATTGGGTGGGCAGTGCCCTTATTTCCTTATGGTGGTGGTGGGGAGAATTCTTACTCTCCTTCCTATAGCTCCATCCCTGGACAAGTGCCAGAAGACACAAGGAACAAACAGAGAAATGGGACCACAACAGAAGGGCTGTTGTTCCCCCCTCCCTAAAAAAACACCAGAACTTTAACCCCCTGAAAAGGTACACTTCTCTTTTTTGTTAGCATGTCCACAGATGTCAGCCCCCACAAAAGGAGAATTATTTCTTGCTGATGGAAGGAGACTGGAAATGTCATCCTCTTTGCATAGCTTAACAGACCTACTCCACCTAATATGGCTGCTGACTGTTAAGTGGGCTGGGAGCATTTATGCAGTCTTACTAAATATTGGACAGTTTGAGATCTGTAATTCTTGGTTAAAAATCTGTAACTGCAATACAGAATGCCAGCCTATATTTTTACTGTTGAAAAATGTGCTTCCAAAACTTGGTTTTTGTTTGGTTTGGTTTTGTTTTTATTTTTATTTTTGGTAAAGATTGTCAATCAATTATTGGCATTAGCCAGTGTAAAAGGAAATTTACAGCATCTTAGTGCTGCACTCTTCTGGATTACAAGCCATTTTTCAGCTATTATATTTGGGCTGTAAATATAAACTTTGCAAAGGTCAGTCTTTCAATTCAAACTGAGGAAGTAGTTTCAGTGATACAATAACAAATGTACTTGGCAATGCTTATACCAAAAAAATCTGTATCGTAGTTAAATATTCTTTGACCTTCACACACAATCATGTATTGAATGATGCCTGTTTGCAGTGAGAATATGCCTTTGATTTTGAAACAGATTTGTAAAAATCCATTTGGTTGCAATGGAAAATGCATGAAATCATTCAATGCCATATCCCCCACCTTTGTCTTCTTTCCAAGCTACCACAAGTGTGGTGGGGTGGAGTATTCAATTACCATTCAGAATATCTTGCTGCAATCAACATCCTATGCCTGATCCTCAGGAACTGGCTGCTAAAATGGGTTGCTTGGAACAAGAGAAAGGATGTGTGTGCATTTCATATTGTGAAACATCAGCTGCCAGCCATTGAACAGGCACATCTGTACAGTGCAAGATTCCATCCCAATGTTTATGTAAATTTTTGTGGTGATACATAAGGCTTAAAAGATAAGGAAAGGAAGTAAAGGAAATCCCTTGTATTTGGTATTTCTGGCCATTTGCTGTTATAAAATGAAAGCTCCAGCAAGTATCTTTCTCCATCCCACCTTGCCCCACCCCAATTAATTCATTAGAATTAATTGACTCATTTTGCCACCTAAAGTAGAGCAGCAAATGGCACTACATAAATGAAGCAATATAGTATTCAAATAGAGAAAATTATTTGGACCCTTTCCCCATCCCTGGCAGTAATAATATAAGAATAAATGAATGGTAGCTTCCCTTTTATGGTATCTACACTGGGCTTCCTGGGTTGGCTGTTTTATACTTCCTAATGATAAGGATGCAGTCTGATTCTATATAAATATACTCAGTAAAAATATACTCAGTAATTTTGCCTTTTTCTCAAAAACACCAGGGGCTCTTTCACACTACACAGTTATGGCATGGCAATTCTACTATAATGACCATGACATCATCGTATGGAATCCTGTGATCTCCACTTTGGTGACACAGAAGAGCTCTCTGGCTTATAACTCGAAATGTGTCTCCTTAGCCTGCAAATCCCAGAACTCCATAGGATGTCACCATGGCAGTTAAACTGGATTTGAAGTGCTGTAACTATAGTGTGAAAGAGCCCTCTGTGTGAAGTGAGTATTCCATGCCTGTCCTGTACTACTTAAGACAACACATGGAGAAAACATGATTATTTTTCACCTTCCTCCTTCAATCCCTCTTCTCATTTTAAAACAGTTGTTACAGTGAGGAGTTTTAATATACCTTATTTCTGTCAAGTCAGGTTTCTATGTACAGACATTTTTCTTTCATTTAAAAAAAAAGCTATGCAAAATGTTATCTATAGTCTAAAAGAGTCCAGCCCAAGACACAGGTGTGTCACCTCTGTAGCTGTTTGTGAGAATTAGGCCAATATCTTACTGAGTTCAGGAGTATTTAGTCCAAATTAAATATGCAAAGGATTGAAACCAAGGGCTTGTCTACCTGATGAAAATATGTCTCATTTCAATCTAACAAACTGAAGTCTGGCCACATACCATTTGGAGGAATTCAAGCTTTTTACAGAAAGGCCTTGAAAAACTCCATAAACTCTGCTGGAAAAGGATTTATATTTCTTACCGGAATATCCATGAAGATCCACATTATCAAATGTGTGGCTGTTTATCCGCTTCTCATGAATTGGAGAGAGATGGTGAATAGATGTGAATTTGTGCAAGAAAGTGAAAACAATTGAACATCATTGCAAATGTGTGAAAATTGTCAGCAATTTTCATAATACACGCTTACATGTAGACTACCCCTAAGGTACCTGTAGGCCCAGGCTTTGTAACATCATCACCGCTGCCACCATCATCAACACCATCATCATAACATTCTTTGTTGTTGTTGCATGCCTTCAAGTAATTTCTGATTTATGGCAACTCTAAGATCACAGTTTTCTTGGCAAGTTTCTTCAAAGGAGGTCCATTGCCATCCTCTGAGACTGAGAATATGACTTGCCCAGGGTCCCTCAGGGGGTTTCCATGGCTGAGCCTGGCATTTGAACCCTGGTCTCCAGAATTGTAGTCCAACACACAAACCACTGCGCCATATTAGCTAGCAATACAAAAATTTTCTATGGTTCTCAGGAGGACTTTATTTTCATCCTTTATATTCCCAGCAGAAACTTTATTGTTTTACCCATTTGAGACAGGTGCTTTGAGTGAATTTCAGAGATGACACATCACCCTTGGCAACATTAGGACTGATGGGTCTGCCAGCAGTATCAGCACACAGCACAAGTCATGTCATGTTTTGAAATGTGTTGATACAAATATCAGCATGCTCCCTCCTGTATGCTTGTAGCTAGCCTGTTGGATTATGAAATTTCAGCAGTTTTCATAAACCACCAGACTGAATGGCCATTGACAAGAAATCTCCGAGCAAGCAAGGAAAGAAATTTAAAATATTTGTATAGCCCTTTTCAGTGGTGGATGAAAAAATTAAAATAGTTAATGTTGGGCTACTAGTAGAGCTATTGTATGATTTTTGATAATCAAAATGATTATTTGAAGGCTGATTATTATTGATGATTATTTTTATGAAATCTTTGTCCTAATTACAAGTGAAACACAGCATAAGCATGTATATTAACCTTCACCACTTTTCTCAAGGCCCAGTTGATGTTGTCAGGTTCCAGATCTTGTCTTCTGATTGGAAGCAGAGGTCCAACCATGTACAGGTTGAGTCTCTTATCCAAAATGCTTGGGACCAGGAGTATTTTGAATTTGGATTTTTTTTTCCATTTTTTGGATTTTTTAAAAATTTTTGGAATATTTGCATATACATAATGAGATATCTTGGAGATTGGATCCAAGTCTAAACATGAAATTCATTTATGTTTTGTATACACCTTATACACATAGCCTAAATTATGGAATCATAGAGCTGGAAGAGACCATAAAGACCATCCCCCTGCCATACAGTAAATCACAATCAAAGCATCCCCAACAGATGGTCAGCCAGCCTCTGTTTAAAGACCTCCAAGGAAGGTTACCCTATCACACTCCAAGTGTGATCCACTGTTGAACAGCCCTTAATGTCAGGAAGTTCCTCCTAATGTCTAGGTGGAATCTGTTCTTGGAGCTTGCATCAATTGTTCCGTATTCTAGTCTCTGGAGCAGCAGAAAACAAGCTTATTCCATCCTCAATGTGACACCCCTTCAAATACTTAGAGAGGGCTGTCATATCACCCCTTAACTATCTCTTCTTCAGGCTAAACGTACCCAGTTCCCTAAGTCTTTCCTCATAACGCATGGTTTTTAGACCCTTCTCCATTTTGGTTGCCCTCCTCTGGACACACTCCAATTTGTCAACATTTTTTTTTGCCCAGAACTTTTTTGCCCAGAACTGTTTTGATCTAGACACTACACTTCTATTGATGCAGCCTGGAATTGCATTGACCTTTTTAGCTGTTGCATCACACTGTTGACTCATGTTCAACCTGTGGTCTACTAAGACTCCTAGATCCCGTTCATCCAGGCGTCCCCCAACCTATATCTATGCATTTCATTTTTTTCCCCTGCCTAAATGCAGTACCTTACTTTCTCTGTGTTGAAATTCATTTTGTTACCTTTGGCCCAGCTTTCTAATCTATTCAGGTCATTTTGAATTTTGATCCTGTCCTCTGGGTTATTAGCTATTCCTCCTAATTTGGTTTCATCTGCAAATTTTATAATCATGCCCCAAATTATTTCATCTAAGTTATTGATAAAGATGTTGAATAGTACTGGGCCCAGCATAAGAATCCTATGGCACCCACTAGTCACTTCGCTCCAAGAAGAAGAGGAGCTGAGCACCCTTTGGGTTCAATCAGTCAACCAGTTTGCAAATTAATTTAACAGCTGCCTTGTCCAACCCAAATTTTACTAGCTTGTTTGCAAGAATGTCATGGGGGACCTAGTCAAAGGCCCTACTGAAATCAAGATATGCAATATCCACAGCAATCTCTTCATCCACCAAGATAGTAATTTTATGAGAAAATGAGATCAGATTAGTCAGGCATTACCTGTTTCTCAGAAACTCGTGTGGACTTCTTGTGATTATGGCATTCCCTTCTAAATGTTCACAGACTCTTTGTTTAATGATCTTCTCTAGAATATTACCTGGCATTGATGTCAGACTAAGTGGATGATAATGATTGAGATCCTCTTTTTCCCCCTTTTGAAGATGGGGACAATGTTTGCCCTCCTCCAGTCTGCTTCTCCTATTCTCCAGGAGTTCTCAAAGATTATTGCCAATGGCTCTGAGGTCATATATGCCAGCTTTTTCAATCCCCTTGATGTAGTTCATCTGGTACCAGAGATTTAAATTCATTTAGATTAACCAGGTATTCCTGTACTTCCTCTTTACTTATTCTGTGCTGCATTTCTCCTATTATGTCTTCTGCTCCATTTCCCACAGGTTGAGCACCCTTTGCCTTTTCTGAGAAGACTGAAGCAAAGAAGGTGTTGAGTAATTCTGCTAATTCTTGTTAGCATTTCACCATCTTCTCCATGTAGTGGCCCTACCATTTCCTACTTCTTTTTGCTGCAAACATACCCCCAAAAGCCCTTGTTTCTTGTTCTTGACCCCTCTGGCAAGCCTGACTTCATTTTGTGCTTCAGCTTTTCTGACATTACCCCTATACATGCTCACTATTTGTTTGAATTCCTCTTTGGTGATTTCCCCCCTTTTCCATTTCTTATACATGTTCTGTTTAAAACTTAGCTCAGTTGAAAGTTCCTTAGTCATCCATCCCGGTTTCTTGAGATACCTCCCATTTTAATTCCTCATTGGAACTGTTTTAATTTGTGCCTTCAGTATCTCCCTTTTGAGAAACTTCCCTCCATCCTGAACTCTCTTAGTATTCTTGACCATAGGACCATCCCTAGTATTTCTCTAAGTTTATTGAAATCAGCTCTCCTAAAGTCTAGAATGCGTTTCTGACTATGCCTAGCTTCACCTTTCCACTGTATAACAAACTCCAGGAGAACATGGTCACTCTCACCTAAGGATCCAACCACTTGCACTCCATTGACTAGGTCTTCCCTGTTAATTAGGATCAGATCTAAAATAGCTGACCCCCTTGTTGCCTCTTCCACCTGTTGAAATTTTCTTCCAGGCAAATAAGGAATTTGCTAGATCTTGAAGTTTTGGCTGAGTTTGACTTCCAGCACATATCAGGATAGTTGGAGTCACCAATCACTACTACATCTCTCCTTTCTGAGTGTGTGGTCATCTGTTCTAGAAAGGCATCCTCTAATTCCTCAGTTTGACTTGGCAGTCTGTAGTAGACACCCACAATAACATCCCTGTTGTTTCCCTCCCCTTTAATTTTTATCCAGATGTTCCCCACCTGACTTCCAGAATATAGGTCCTGGATCTCTTCATAGGTATAAATATCCCTGACAGTGTTAGTGTTACTCCTCCTCCTTTCTTATTTGGTCTATTTCTCTTTAAAATGTTATACCCTTCTGTTACTGCGTTCCAATCATGAGACTCATCCTACTAGGTTTCAGTGATGCCTATTTATCATATTGGCTTTGTTGTATTAGGAGTTCAAGTTCATCCTGTTTATTTCCTATGCTCTGTGCATTCATGTAGAGAGAGCTAAGACCATGGGTCCTTTGCACTATTGCCTTGTTCCCTCAATAGCAGTTTGACTATTATCTCCCTCCCTTGATAAACTCCTGCCTTCCAATATACTGTCTCCCTCCCCTCTATAACTTAGTTTAATGCCATCCTGATCAAATTTTTGAGACTATTGGCAAAAAAGTTTCTGCCAACTGACGTGAGATGCAACCCATCCCTTGCCAGAAGTCCCCACCCCCTTCATGGAACTGCAGCCCATGATCCAAGAATCCAAATCATTCTTGGCAGCACCATCTGCGGAGCTATTTTCCTCTCCCTTCTTGGACCATGCCATTCAACAAGGAGAAGAGATGAGATGACAACCTGTGTATCCATCTCTTTCAGCTTCCTACACAGAGCCTGATAATCCCTTATGATATTCTGAATGCTATGCCTTGCAGTATTATTGGTTCCCCCCAAAACCAAAAGAAAGGGGTAATGGTCAGTAGCCTTGACAAGTCATGTCATCCTCTCCGTCATATCACGGATCTTTGCCCAAGGGAAACAATACACCTCTCAAGACATCTTGTCAGGCCCACACACCACTGATTCTGTACCCCTCAGCAAGGAGTCCCCCACTACCACTACCCACCTCTTCCAAGACTTAGCAGCAGCCATTCCCTATACTGATTCTACAGGGATCTCCTGCACTTTTGCTGAGGACTCTACCTGCTGCTCTCCCTCCTCATCCTTGAGAAAGGAGAGGGCTTCAAATTGGTTCTGTAGCTGCAAGCTCCCAGAACAATCCCTGGTATTCCTAGTTCTCTGTGTAACATTCCCCCAACTGTCTGGCTCCTGAGTATGGGAAGTGTCATCCTCCCCAGAAACTTCCTCTGGACAATTCATTTTGTTCTGTCCAGAAAAACTTCTTGCTTCCTATTACGCAGAAATGTAGATACCCAGGCCTCCTTCTCTTCCAGCAGGAGTACCAACTTGCACTTGGTGCAGGTGAAGTTCCCCACATCCACAGGAAAGAAGACAAACATCTCATAAGTGTTGCAGGTGACTTCAGCAGGTCCTTCAGTGTCCATACTGCAAAGTCTTAAGGAGGCACTGAAACAGGACTGTGAGCTTCCCCCTCAAAAACTGCCTATTAAACACCCAGGTAAAAGACCCCTGTTGGCCTGGCTTGTTCCTCAAACTCTTTGACTGAGCTCAAGAGACTGGGAGCTAGCTCCTTCCCAAGGCAAGTCTGTGACCCGTTCCCTCTGAGCACAACCCCTTCACAAGCCCCTTAAAGCAATAAAACATTAAAAGTAAAGGATAAGCCCTGAAACAAAGCAGCCTCTTCTCTAAGCTTCCCTTTAGTGTGAAATTTCACACTCCATTAGGCATGCGCCTCTGGCAGAAGAGGAAAACACCCCTTTCCCCCTTCTTCCTGGCAAGGACTGAGCCTGCAAGCCACTGGCAGGAATTATAAAGGTAGGCTGCTAGCTCCTCTCCAGTGACTCGCAGAAGACCCACCCCCTCAGGAAAACACATTCACCAAGTTTTTTTGGGGGGGGAGGAAGCCTCACCCAGTCAAAATGGCTGCCAAGACACCTCTCTTCCTCTTCTCCCTGACATGGGCATGTGTAAATGTGTGCATTAAACAATTTTGTGTACACTGAACCATCAGAAAGCAAAGGTGTCACACTCTTAGCCACCCTTGTGAACAGTTTTGGAGTATTTAGAATTTAGGAATTCTGGATAAGGGAGATTCAACCTGTATGTGGGAGGTTCACCTTTCTGTCACTGTCTCTTCTCTCTTTCTAGTCTTTCTTATCTTTTTTTATCAGCCTTCTTCAACCCGATGCCCTCCAGATGTGTTAGACTACACTAGATTGTAAGAATTGTAGTCTTAACAGATCTAAAGTACAGATAATAAGAACTGTAGCCTTAACACATTTAAAGGATGTCACATTGGAATGTCTGCTCCATAAGGAGATGCTGGAAGCTCTCCGAAGGTGTGATCTGTTGTCTGGGCTACTCTGCTGAGATAAATGTATATTCATGGTCCCAAATAAACTATCATCATTGGTATTTTCACCCTAATCTGTCATGAGAGTGCATTTACGTAGACTGCCCACTGAGTTATCACTGTAGTGCAGACCAAGCAGTTCACCGACAGATAATCTGTGCTGCTCTGTTTTAAATCCAACAAAGTTTAGGGCCAGTACTAAATGCAGTGATAATTATGTTGCAGTCCTTGGTTTCATTATCTGGAAATAATTATATCTGACATTCATGGTTAAATATTCAGGCAAACTGTTCAAGAATTAGCTGCTGTCTCATGATTCTTGTATTAAGGGATCTCATGTGTCACTGTTTTAAAGAAATATAGTTTGCCATTCTCTCTCATTCCCCTTTTTATTTTGTTACTTTCTTGGTCCATGTCTCTCTGCTTCCCTGAATGAAAAACAAGGAATAGATTGCCAATTATTGTGCAGAGCCCAGTTCTGAAACAATAGGGTATATATTCATTAAGTGAAACCTTTTTTTTACTTCATGCTAGTGCTGTGCAACCCAAGTTGTAATTGGACAAAGCATGATCCACAGAGCTGTTTTTGCCACACTCAGACACACATGCATACACAGTAAAAACATCTATTTCTGGAAGAGTGGCAATTTTACACTAAAACAAGACATGGGGACTCTTGTTCTTTGTTTTGACAGTGAAACCACAAATAATAAAACTGGGAATGGACCAATGGCCAGCCCTGGTTTCAATTTTTCAGGTAGTGCGTGTGTGTTTGTGGGAGGTGTGGCATTTCCAAGGCTGCTCAATGCTATGGCCCATGGTGGATCATGAGGGTGGAAAGTTCATTTCCCCAGTCTACCAGTATTGCCTATGTTTGAACTAAGATTTTAGAAAAGCTTTACAGCTTTGTTCCTAATTTGAGTTATACTACATTATTATGATTGGCTGATATAGAGTTACCGATCCATAACTGATTTGTATTCAGTAAAACAATGTAATCTTACTGTTAAACTACATAAATGTCATTCTAGCTCATCACAAGAGCCAACCACTAAGTCAGTTAAAGGAGTTCCATTCAGCTGGCAATTAGAGCACAAGGAGATGGATGTCCCCCACTCTGCCAGCAAGCGAGCCTGCAACAGTCAAGCAGGACTCCTGTAACAAGTTCTTGTCACAGCCTCAATCACTGGCCAGAGAGGGTTGGAATTCTCATCATCCTTGTATCTTGGTAAGAAACTGAATGACCTCCTTCATCCAGCCCAGTGACTGGCCTTTAAAGTGGGCTGGGGATGAGTGGGGTGAGTGGGTGGGTAGGGCCAGGAGACATTACTTAGTTACACAAACATAACTAAATAATATATTCTGACCCTACACGCCCACTCCAAGCCCACCTTAGGGGCCAACCATTACAGATGTAACTCAGTAGGTGATCTAGAATACTGTGGAGGGGGACACAGAATTGTTATCTATATAATGCTACTGTTTTGGGCCAGGTTCCAGAGAGACCAAGTTCTGGAACACTTTCCAAAGAGATCCTTTAGGCAAAACTGTGGGCATAGTCATGCCTGATGGGAATTTTGCATTTTGTTAGATTGCTGCTCCCCCCCGCCCCAACTAGGGATGTAAATCTTCATAAATTTTGTTCTCACAGACAAGGATGAATAATTTTACAATTTCCTCCTGAATGTGAGAAAGGTCATCAAAAATACAGAGTTTTTGAAGATTGTCCATAGTCGATCGCAGTGAAGAAGAACAACAAATTTAAAGCATTGGGGTGAATTTCTTCTAAGTAACCATGCACATGTTTTAACTCCAATAATTGCTTTGCAATAATCTACTCATGGTACTTAAACAAAAGCTGGGTCAATGGTTTTATAAGAATCAAGATTTTTCCTGGAAATAATATAATAATAATAATAATAATCAGCGCTATATAAATAAAGGTTTGTTTTTATTATTATTATTATTATTATTATTAACCTTTATTTATATAGTGTTGTAAATTTACACAGTGCTGTACATACAATATGGTATAAATGGTATAATTTGAATATAATTTAAATGGAAATGGTATAATTTGTGCAGTTATGTATTTGCGACTGCCTTAAAGGGTTTCCAGGTTGAATACAAGATGGGGCTCCTGTAGCTTTAATCATTAATAGATCAGAATCAAGAAGGGATATCACAGAGTTCTGTCCAACATATGTCCAGCCCCACCTCCTAAAACCCACCGTTTGGCTGCTGCAGCTCCCACCCCATGGCTATTTATTGGCTAGACTAGAGCAAGGGTCAAGGAAATGTCCAGCTCTGTTCTTGTAGCCAGATGCACATCAGTGAAGGTTGTTGTTGTACATCCAGCTACAGAAATACTGCTGAGAGTTCTCCAGACACATCCTACCCTGTCCCATTCCTTAATTAGCCATGTTGGGGAGAGAGCTGCTTCTAAAAAGTGGGATTTGGTGCACGAGGGAGAACATTAAATTTTACAGCATCTCTTCCTAATCCAGGAATTATTAACGATTAGAAGTACAGGAGCTCTGTCCTGCAATCAGCCTGGCAACCCTATTAAGGATCTATAAGCATTTGAAATATTAATGATGATAAAATCTAGGACATCACACAACTCAAGGAGATAATGAAGGGAAATTTCAGTCTTCCTAGGTGATCATTTTCTTCTTTCTGCCAAATCATTTTGCCCATATTATCAAAAGTCATTAGCTTTTAAACCTGTAAGCATCTTTGCTTTTCCTCCTATCTTTGAATGGCTGGATTCATGAAAGATAAAAGAGGTTTTCAAAATGGTCAGAGAAATAGATTAGAAACTGTGCTGTTTTAATAGAGACAAACAAACTGTATGAAAATTAAAATGATTGTTTCACACACACACGCCCAAGAACCTTAGCAAGGTTAGTCTTTACATTTTGAGATATGGGGGCAATTTAGCAATATTGGTCAGACTTCTGAGACATAGTCATGTTAGTCTGGAATATTAGTGTACAAAGAGTTCATGTAGCACCTTTGAGACTAAGTTTTCATAGACTTGGTCTGCTTCCTCAGATGCATGGAGTGAATGTTGCTTTGTGTAACTGCTTCCTCACACCCTCTTGTAGACCTGCATTTTGTTAATGGAAATATGGTATTCAGGGTGCCCTAAGATTGCTTTGGATTGCTTTCTGGTGCACCATATTTTAACTGGATTCTTAAACTTTGCAATGATACACCAAGCCGCAGATGACCCATAGCTCCCACACAAATATCCCATTATAGGCAGCATATACAACTACTGTAGTCTAGGGAAGCATCCTCTACAAGCAGTGCAGTTGTGAAAACTGGTCCAAATAGTCTCTAAAGCTGTGATTCTCACCCTTGGGTCCTCCACGTGTTTTGAACCCTCTGAAATCACAGCCACCATGGCCAGTAGTAGGGATAAGAATTCTGATGCCTCTCCAATCTTAGAGGATGACTCACTATGCATCACATAACTGCCCCAAAGTCTAAGGCCACTTTTACAAAATATGGTATACTTTCTGCTCCTTTACATTTACTTTGAAGACATGAAATGCTCACAAAATCAGCTGCTTTCAAAAGATAAAACTGACAGAGTCTCAGACCTTTTAATTGAGCACCATTGATGTTGACTGACTAACCATTGTGGCTATATGGGAACCATCTATTTGGCCAGGGTAGAATCACAAAAATTCAGAAAGGTAGGGGCAAAGAGCACAGTGAAGGGGGAGAGAAGAATTATTTGTGAAGTGTGGGCTGTCACTCCCAAATCTATTCCAAGTGCAGTGTGTGTGAAAATTTTATTAGGAATGATTCACAGAATGCTTCAATAATGCTACGTCAAATGGTAGTCTATGAGTCACTCCTTTAGCAGCATATTTTCCTCTAGAGATAGCTTTGTGTGGAATACTAGGAGTGAGATACTTTTCACAAGTCTGATGCTTCGAATGGTTAATCTGTTTAAATTCTGTTTAAATAAAACTCTGCTTGTCTGTTTATGGGCTCCATTTCCCTTCATAATGCCATCAGACACTGGAAGCTCACTGCTGTTTTAATGTGAAGTCCTGTCACCATGATGAGCAGTTGAAGTTTATCTGTCACACCTGTGACAGAACAAATAGTTCACTGAATGCCTGGAAGCATCTTTATTGGTGTCGATAGCAAACTATAGCCATAGAAACAGATCTAAAGTGGGAGGATTAGAATCCTAGATGACAGGGAGGGTCCACTGTATAATGTATGTATATGCTGTTTGTTTTTACTATAACTGCTCAAGCAATGCTTCAGAAAGGTACACTGCCTCTTTGACAATTAGTGTAGGAACTACAGGTAGTTCACATTATTTTTAAAAATGATATATAAAAGTGTATGTATACCTAAAATTCACCAGCCTGAGTTAAGAAAAGGCTGCTGATAAAAGTTCTGAGCAAATATTGTATTACAGCATATTTCGGTTTTATAGATCCCTTCTTAGATTGTTCCTGTTTTGCTCTACAAACGGTGCCTGTGTATATAGTTCATTTGTATTGCTTTCTGCAGAGCCCCTTATATATACATATATATTTGTTATAAGAATAAATGCTGTGTAGAATATGAATTACAAAAATTTTACAACTGACAATCCCATAATGCCACTAGCAAAATAAAGGTTGCTTTTAAAAAAAAACAAACCCAAAACTCTGTATTTATATTGTGTATGGGTTACCGCCTGGAGAATTGTTATGCAGCATTCCTTCTCTTTGCCTCTTCTGCAACAATGTTTACTCTTCACTATGATTAATTAGCAGGTAATAAAGTCTATTTTGTGTTTGGAAGCCAAACTGTGTGCTAAATTTTTAACTTCTCCATTGCTTTGTGGGGGGGGGGATGCTAATATCATGTGATCCTTGTTTTTATTTACACTCTGAGGTACATAGATGGAACCTGCAGAAATGTATAATGACATCCTTCACTACCATATAGATTGATGGAATCTATTCTCTGAAATTTCAGGACCAAAACCAGACACCAGGGGGAGGTTGCTTGTGATGCCATTGGACCAATCCTTGCAATATCACAGAAACAGGCAAGCAAGCAAGGTTTAGCAAGAATTCAGGAATGGTTTGGGCCTAGCTGCTCATGAAAATGAGCATAAACCAAATCTAAAAAAAGGGACTCCAAATCTGAGTAAAACCTGATTAAAAAGATAATAGAGCAACACAGAACTGGGGGGAAGGGAACCACTGGCTGGAATCTTGTTTATTACTCTCATCTAAAGTAACTCAATTGTTGAATGCTGAATCAACAACTGGATAAATCCAATTGATTCAATGGGTCTACACTTCTAGACTAATATTATTGAGGCCACTGTTGGCAGTCAGGCAGGTGGTGAAATGCATCCAGGAGATGCACTGAATGCCACCATCCTTTCCAGGGCTCCTTTCCATACTAGTCTGTTCTATGGCACATAGGGAGTTTTTCCACCCCCTCCTAATATTTCAAAAATGAAAATCAGGATACTTGGCCAAACAACATCAGAGTGTTAGAATTCAAAGTTATAGCTGTGTTAGTCTGTAGTATCAGTATGTAGAGAGATCTTGTAGCACCTTTTAGACTAACTGAAATAAAGAAAGCTCATGCTGCCAACTTCTTTCTTTCAGTTAGTCTCAAAGGTACTACAACATCTCTCTACATACCAGTATCAGAGTGTGATCAAGATGGCAAAAGTTATTAATGGGGATGAACAGACAAGTTAGGAAGGACTACAGCAGCTTGTTCTTTCCTGATCCTACTGGAAAAGGGAAGATTTCTGTTGTCTCCTCTTCTTTCCCTAATATTGAGTTTATTGAGTTCAAACTACTTTTGCATTTTGAATTCAGCTTATAGCAAATGAAGTACGAGAAGTGACTAAAGTGTAAAATCCTTGTCAGGGGCAATCTGCAGACTTCTACAATATCAGGTATTTGGAAGGTCAAGATACGCTGGGAAAAATGTGTAAATCTAGATAGTGACTACATAGAGATAAGTTAACAACTACAAATCAAAACAAACTTTCTGTCAATTTTTTAAAAAGGTGATCATTAAAACATTTGGATACCCCCTCGTACATCACTGAATGTCATGGTAATAGTTGTGACAAAAATAATTAGCAAAATTAAATTTAAATTATGATATCATAAATACAGAACAAATGTGTTTGCATATACATATTTTCATGTGGTTGAAGAGAAAATTTGATAAAATGTGATGCTTTTAAAGAAAAAAATTTAAATTTCAATTTTTTTTAAATTAACATCAAAATTTGAAATTTTAATTTTTTAAAAATACTGGGGCCTCTCCTTTCTTCTCACACTGAGACTCACCCATTCACACCATCTCTTCAACATTTTAAAGATACAGGCGAATGCCACAACCCATATCTGCCAAAATGCAGATGTCTGGCGAACAATGGTGTCACAGCCCCCCCCCCTTTAGGGTATCACCTGGTGCAGTCCGCACCCCCAAGTGCCACCAGTGTGTCATGCTAAACAAGAAGACTCAAAACAAGTGCTCAGTTTCCTGTCTTACTCCAACTGGCATGACTGACATAGATACATTTGGGACCCTTTCCCCCATCATCTTCCCTTGCCCTTTTATGTGGCCCAATATTATAAATGGACAGCAGACATAAAAATTCCTTTCTGGTAAGCCAGTGAACCCTGACACCAGCTAGAAATGGGTCAAGATGGATGCTCATGTTTTAATGCATGCTGAAATCAAAACTGATTCCTCCGGCTCTCTCCTGGCTGCAAACTACAGCTGGATGCTGCCTGGTCACCTCCTAGGGATGTGCTGTGATAAATTATTCATCCCCACAGGGGAGAACAAATAATGTAATCAATTTTTTCACTACTGCCAGATGTCTTTGAAAACTATGGAGTTTTCAAAGAAGTCTTGTGGGGGTGGGAAGTCTCTGGCAGCTGGGCAATGGGCCTTCCCTGCCTATCCCCTCCTGACATCCAGAGGGTGGGTCAGTGGGTGAATGGGAGATGAGCAAGGACTCTGATTTCATAGGGTAATGGAAGCCAAGATAGAGTAATGGAAGGTGATCCTTTCTAGCCTCCCTCTTGGCCGATACACGACATCGAAAGAATAGTTGTTGTTTGTTGTTAACTGCCTTTGAGTCAGCCCCGACTCATGGTGACCCTTGGATGAGACTTCCCACTGCTCTGCTTAGGTTCTGTAAATTCAGGCCTATGACCTTGTTGATTAAGTGTAGCCATCTGACATGCAGTCTTCCTGTCTTTCTGCTGCTTTCTACCTTCTCTAGCATTATTGTCTTTTCTAGTGAGTCATGCCTTCTCATGATGTGGCCAAAATACAACCACAGTGTCATCATCTTGGCTTCCAGGGAGAGTTTGGACTTGATCTGATCAAGGACCCATTTGTTTGTCTTTTTGGCTGTATCCTCAGTGCTCCTTTAGTGCTCAGTTGTATATCTTTGCACTTTAGGATCTTATCTAGTTTTTTTTAATTGCTGCCCTTCCCCTTCCTTGTCATCTTCTTATTTCTTGATTGCAATCTCTATTTTGATCATGTTTGGTCCAAGGTACCAATGCTTAAGTGCTGGTAAAACACTGCTAAATCATTTAGGAAGTGTGTGTGTGTGTGTGAAAGCATGACACACTTCCTAAATGTCAGGAAATTGTCGGCTCCCCTCCAGCATCCCTGAATCGTTTGGGGAGCAACAGTTTCCTATGACTGGAAACTTTGCATTCTCTCCAATCCTTCCCTCCATACCCCCCCCCCCATCACTTAATGTTCTGAAAAGTTACCACAATTCCACCCATATGATTTTCCTTTTGGTTCTTCATTCCCCCCCCCCCCCCAGCTACTCTCTTGTTCTACAATGTTTTCCAGTGGTGATGACAACGATGGCAATCTTACCCTGGCCATTTTGTCTTCCTACTGGTCCTGATATCTCCATCAAATATCCTGCCACCAACATGCTAGCCAGCCTTGCTTCCTTCTGGCCATGCTAGTGATTGGCAGCAGGGCAGGGGCAGGGGCATTGGCTGTCTGGCGGCTGGCCTCCCTGATGGCCTTGCTTCCCTCTGTGGCCTTCTGGCTATACTGGTGATCAGCAGAGTAGTGGCCTTAAAAAATGGACTTGCAAATCAAGATTGATAAGGAGTTAGTCAAGAATCACCTGGTTATCCTAAATAAATTCAAATTTGCAGGGCCATATAAGCTGCCTCCTAGAATACAGAAGGAACTTGCTGACATACTTGCAGAAGCACTTGCTATCATTTTTGAGAAATCTTGGAGAATGGATGAAGTGCCAGAGGACTGGACATGAGGAAACATTGCCCATTTCGTTCAAAACAAACAAACAAACAAACGGAAACAAATGCAAAATAAAAACCAAATGCACAGGTACAGGAAGGGGGTACATGGCTCAACAGTCCTACATGTGAAAAGGACTTTGTGAAAAGGACTTTGGGATTGTTGTTGATTATAAATAATATGAGGCTGCAATGTGATGGTGCAGCAAAGAAGGCAAATGCTATCTTAGCCTGCATTAGCAGAAGCATAGTATTCAAGTCAAGGGAAGTAATAGTGTCCCTATGTTGTGCACTGGAGTACTATGGGGTGCCTCATTTTAAGAAAGATAGAGACATGTTGGAGCATGCTCAGAAAATGTCAATGATGAGGATAAAAGGTTTGGAGAACAAAACATATGGAGAGAGTTTGAGGGAGGTGGGAATGTTCAGCTTAGTGAAGAGAAGACTGAGGGTGTGACATGATTTCACCCTTTAAATATATGAGGGGAAGATATAGGAGGGTGCAGGCTTGTTCTCTGCTGCTTCATGGGTAGAACTCTAATGACTTTAAGTTACAGGAGAGTAAATTTTGATTGACCATTAGAATGACAGTGAGAGTAGTTTGGCAATGGAACTAGATGTCCATAGAGGTGGTGGAGTCTCCTCTGGATATCTTCAAAAAGAGGCTGGCCAGTTTATTATTTATTTAGTATTGTGGATTGGCTGGTTTCTGTCTCTCCATCGAACATATGAAAGAAGAAAAAGAGATGTAAATTTAGTTAAAAGTGAGAATAAAAATACAGTCAGCCCTCAGTATCCACAGGAGATCTGTTCCAGCCCTCCCCCCCCTCGTGATTACCAAAATCCGTGAATGCCCAAGCCTCCAAAATCTTGTTTTTTAAAAGCTGCTGGATAAGTGCAGCTGGGATCCAGGATGCATACAGATTGCATTCACCTGGCCACCGGAGAGTGCAATAACACCCAGTTTTTAAAATTAAATGCTCCTTTATCCCATTGGGGATAAAGCACTTTAAAAACAATGCAATAATCTCCACAGTCTAATACTGAAACCACTAAACCATGCACCCTTGGTAATCTCCCCACCCTATCCTAAACTAAGATGCCCCAGTTGTAGTAACCTTTCCTGGCTGGAAAATTGGTCAATTCCCCTGATCATATTTTTTCCACCTGTATGATACTGTCTTTGAGATATGATGTTCAAAATATTCTCATTCAGCATTGACCATTTCAGTTTTTTATGCCCTTCATAATAAGAGAATTCAACATTTACATTGCAACCATACCTTGACTCATATTCATTGAATCATCCAGCATGACCAAAAATTCTATTTTCTGGTTAGTCACTGGAATTTTAACTTCAGTTCATACTTCATTATATAAAATTCAAATTTGTCATTTTAATGCCTATTCACCCATTATGGTGAGATCATTTTGGAGTGCTTCATAATCCTTTTCTGATTTGGTCACCTTGACTAATACAATGCTGATAGCAAAAGTAGCCACTGCACTGTTTGCTAGTCACTCTAGGTCACATTATTATTATTATTATTATTATTATTATCATTAAACTTTATTTATAAAGCTTTGTAGGTTTACACAGCACTGAACATAAAATAGAATAAAATAAAATGGACCTGCCAGTGGCGTACATTCTAGAAAATGAAATATAAAACAAAATTAATACACAATATCATTCAACAAAAATATACAAACAACAGATTAAAATAAACATCAAATATCAGTCCAGTAATGTTTGGAACACTTCCCTGAACAGAATGATTTTTAACTCACTTTTAAGCTGGGTAAAGAGAAGATGAACCATGCTCAAGAGGGAAGGAGGTTCCAGGAGTGAGAAGTGGCCAAAGAAAAGGGGCAGAGCCGAGCTGGAAAAGTAGAAAACTTCAGCTGGGATAACAGTCCTTGGTTGCCAGAATGGAGGGCGTGGGTGGGAAGGTACAGGGAAAGAAGATGTGATAACTAAGGAGGAGCCATCCCATGCAGGGCTTTAAAAGTCATCAACAGAAGTTTATAACGAATACAGAAGGGGGGAGAGAGCCAGTGGAGGGATGACAACTAAGGAAAGATATGATTGTAATGGTGAGCCGACATAATGATACGTTCAGCTGAATGCTGGATGGAAATCAAGGGACGGAGATGAGAAAGAGGAAGCACCACCAGAAGAAGGTTGCAGAAATCCAGTTGCAAGACTACTAAGGCATTGATTAGAATCTTGGCGGTGAAAGCCGAAAGAAACAGTCAAAACTTGTGAACAAGCTTTGAGTTTCTGCTTTGGTCAGACATCACCTGGAATACTGCATCCAGTTCTGAGCTCCACAATTCAAGAAGAATGTAGACAACCTGGAGTATCCCCAGAGGAGGGTGACCAGAATTATGAATGGTCTGGAAATCATGTCGTATGAGAAGTGGCTTAGACAGCTAGGTATATTTAGCCTGGAGAAGAGATGATTAAGGGATGACATGATAGCCATGTTTAAATATTTGAAAGATGGAGCATACTTGTTTCTGCTGCAGAAAACAGAGACTGGACATAGAGCAATGGATTCAAACTACAGGAAAAGAGATTCCACCTCAACATTAGGAACAACGTCTTGGTGATTTTCAGAGTGGAACATGCTGCCTCGAGAGTGGTGGAGTCTCCTTCTTTGGAGGTTTTTAAACAGAGGCTGAATGACAGGAGGGCTTTGATTGTGTCTTCCTACATGGCAGGGGGTTGGATTGGTCCTTGTGGTCTCTTCCAATTCTATGATTTCATTATTCTAAGCTATGAAGCATTGCTCCTAATACAGCTTCTTCAGGAATGCATTATTTACAATTTATCAGTATCAGAGCTGCCCATTTAGTTCTTCTCCCTGCTTTTGCTGTCTAATCGGTTGACAACCCATGAGTAAACCTGAAGTGGGCTATATAGTCCACAAAAGCTCATGGTATCCTAAATTTATAAAGCCTTTTTTTTGTCAGATACTTATTTAAGTATACTTAGTTACTTATTTAAGTATACTTAACCAAAGTATACTTAACTAAGGTTCAAAACACATTGCAGAAATAATTCAGTTTGAGACTGCTTTAACTGCCCTGGCTCAGTGTTAGGGAATTCTGGGAATTGTAGTTTATTGTAGTACCAGAGCTCTTTGAAAGAGAAGGCTAAATGTCACAAAATTACAGTTCCCAGAATTCCCTAGCATTGAGCCAGTGCAGTTAAAGTTGTCTCAAACTGGATTATTTTTGCAGTGGGTTTTAGATGTCTGTATACTTAACCAAGGGGCAAAACAGACCAGAAATAAGCCCTGGGTTGGGGCTGGGATCTGAGCATGGTGTTTAGATGCTGCATGCTCTGATGATCCCTCCCCATGCTGCTGGGAAGCTGCATGACTGACTGCAAGTGTGGCGGCTTCACGGCATTTCAGCAGCATTGCGTTTACACGTGCTGTGCTGATGAAATGCCAAAAAGCTGTGGTGGTAGCTGCAAAGGTGCCCTTTTTCCATTTTGTTGATTCTTTTTGGGGTGGAAAAACACCAGTTGCTATGGCCCTGATTCAGCACTCAAAGGGGCAGTGTGATGCCGCCCCTTTAGGGCCATCCATTTCAACCCTAAGCAACCTTTCCTGACCAGACCTGTCCAAACTTGATAGAAATGTTATTCACTCATGTTCCAATCAAAGGCAGAAAAGATGTCCTTCTCCCTGTGCAGCTGAAGTCTAAGAATACAGGATTTACGCTTATGGATGAGCAAATCTAGATAACTGTTTTGTTTTCACAATCATGACTTAGTCATAATAGTTACACTATTGCAAGAATTGCAACTACCTTCCAACTTACTTTATTGGGTATCAGCTGAATGGGGAGAAGGAGGTACATTCTGCAGGCAATTGGCGTATGGATGGATGACATTTTTGTCAAGTTGGAACAGGTAGGGTTGGACCACGAGAGGCTACTTAGTTAATTATACTTAACTGTCTTATAGAAAGTACAGGTCCTAGGAGATTATCACACATGGCTTTAAAACTGTGATTAGACCCAGAAGAATAAGGAATTTTGATTATAATTATCACACCATGAAGCCTACGATTCATAAATGTTATGTCCCTGACCTGTAGCCCTTGTCATTGGTGGGGGAAATCCATTAATGAGCTTGCAGTTGTGCAAGTCCCGGGGTATGAAACCTTGCTGCTGGGGCAGTTGTGAATGTGATATAAGCATTAAGCATTAATGTGGTGTAATTATCTCCTCCTCTTTCCCTGTCTCCCTTCCCCTTCACTATGGCCATGGTTGCCTGTAAATAAATATATATATGTTTTTAACTTAATCACAGTTGCAAAGCTCAGGAATTGTCAGTGAAAATGGCTGCTCTAAACTCATTATGCTTCCATTTTTAAAAAAACAAAAGATACAATTGCTGTGAAAATGGGGTTCATGTGGTAGTGTCCTTAGTCTTTAAGGTGGTACTCTGCTGATTGTGTTAGAACAGGCAAACACAGTTGCACCTTTGGAAGCTCTTATTCCATGATTACTATGTTATGTTAACTGAGTATAAAAAGAAGAAACAGGACACAGGAAGGAATATAGCAGAACCTGAGGCTTTTTTCCCATGAGCTTTCATAGCTATAAACGCACTTCTTCAGATGCAGTGCAGAGTAACTGAGTAACTGAGGATCTTTTCATGAACAACTGTGGCCTGATACAGACCGGCATGAAGATGCACCTGGGTGGCGCCATTAAGGTTCAGGAGCACACATCGTTTACACACTACCGAACCCTAACATGTAATGGCAGCAGCACCATTACGTAACACCATTTACAGGGCGTATGTAATGGCACCCCCACAACTGTGCAGCTTCCACATGGAGTTGCGCAGTTGTGGCAGCACAAAGGCGCTTAATGGCACCTATTTTCTTTGCCGCGCTGCAACTGCACAGCAAAAAAGGAGCTCCTTTTTTGGGGCACAACTGCTTCACAGCATCTAGCTGCTGCAGCGCAGTTACACCGCAAAAAGAGGTGGCACCAGACTGCCCTTTTTGGGTGGTCCGTACTGCTCCTTTGTCATAAGATTTTTGGATATCTGTGGTATTTACTGGATCACTCTGTCCACATGCTTTTTGCTATCCTCAGAGATTACTCAAAAGATTCGTGTATGGGGTTTACCTTTATAGCAGCTATGTTGGCTTTTCAACATTTCAGCTTCGAAGTCCATTAGTGTTTGTCAGATCTTAATATTGCAATGGCATGATGGTCCCTAGGCACGCATGTGATAGAAAGCATCACAGTTTTCTCACAAAATGAAATACCATTATCACTATGAGTCAACTTTTTAACACAGTGAAAAGAGAGCGAGCCTTCTACTTCCATAAATAAAGAACCAGAAAAGAGTGAGAAAATGCATGTATGGATTGGTAACACAAATACAGTAGTCAGTAAGAAGAAGTAAGCAATGCCAATCATGGGGTAGTACAAGGCCACACCTATCTGCACTTCAGCATACTTTTAAGAAATAAACGAACTAGTCATTTATTCTGCAGGGTCAGCTGATCATTGGTGCACTTTAAATTCTTGCAAAATGTGGAGACAAATGCATGAAGCAAGATGTTACCTGAAACTGGAAAAAGCAGGTTCAAATGGGTGGGGAAGAGAGAAAGCCTGGATTAATGTTCAAGTCATGATGAAAATATCTGAGATTTTGGAACATGGCCTAATAGATATTGTTGCCATACACATTTTGAATTATTTTCTTATGACCTTTGCTTCTATCTTTTTTCTCTCCCCCCCCCCCCCCTTTTGTTTCTGTTCTTTTTCATTCCTTTTCTTGTCTTTTCCTGAGGCAAGAAACAAAGTCATTACTCAAGTTTCCGGGGTCATCACTGGTTTAAGGGTGTACCTACATTACAGGGTTTTAGCAGTTTGAGGCCACTTTAACTGCTGTGGCTGCCTGAGATCCTTGAGAGAAACCCTGAGATATGTAGAATTTAAAGATATAGCCATGATAGAGGCTGTACAGACTGCCCAAAAAGGGCGGTCGAGAGCCGCCTCCTTTTCCGCCACATCGTTACTGCAGCAACCAGATGAAGCGGCAAAGGTGCGGCGGAAAAAGGAGCACCGAAACCGGGCTCCTTTTTGCGTCACAGTTGCAATGCATAGAGCACCAGCCAGCACATCTATGACATCACAAATGCGCAGCTCCGTTTAGTTGTTGCGCATATGTCACGTCATTGTTCTGCGCGATGTCTGTACGGCGCTGCGGAGTCAGGATGCCCTCATCACGTGCTAGGGTTGCGGAGCGTCTATTAGCTCTGCTCCCAGGCACCCCTAGCATGTGATGGGGGCGCCCTAAAGTGCCTGTCTGTATCTGGCCTTAGTTTATAGAATCAGTACATAGAGAGATCTTGTAGCACCTTTGAGACTAAGGGGCTAAACAGACAGGCAAAAAGAGGTGCTTTCAGGCTGGCTTGAAGGTGTAGCGTTTAGATGACACATGCTTTGAAGCCAGCTCAAAAGTGCCTTTATGCAGAGAAAAGCCATTTCAAAAAGAAGCAGCTTTTTTCTGCTTCTTGGCTTGAAGCCATGTCATGTTGCCATGACTTGAGCACTCCAGCTGCCTTGGGAGCCAGCAGTGTGGTTGGTGGGGTTTCAATGTGGCTTCAGAAAAGGCAGCTTCAAGCTACTTTTTCCTGCCCATCTGTTTCACTCCTAAGATTTGTAGTTTTGAGAAGGCCTTTTCTGCTAGAGGCTCTAGTTCACTGTCCTGTGCTAGCAGAGAATTCTAAATTGCTCAACAAACTACCAATCCCAGGACTCCATAGGATGGAGCCATGGAAGGTAAAGTGGAAGCACACTGCTATAACTTTGCAGTGTGTATACACAGAGAGTCAAGGAGGCAACCCTATTTGGAATTCCTCTGAAGAGTGTGAAAATAATGCATAAAGCGGGCATGAGCACATGGAACCTGCCCTATCCTGGAGGGCAGAATTCAGATACATAGCCATGTTAGTCTGGAATATCAGTGTGTAATGCATCTTGTATCACCTTTCAGACTAACTGATCAGAAGATGTTATAGCATAACCTTTCATAGACTTGATCTACTTCCTCAGATGTATTCCTATCCCAGGCAGCTCCATTTCCAGCCTTTAAGGGTTTTCATTCAAAAGTCTAAAGAAATGTTCTAAGTGTGTTCAGCTGAATGTCCAATCTGGAAGTCTGCATTATCAGATATCCTGTTTGTAGGGGGACTTCGAAGTACATTTAGCTGACTATGCTTACAGGTTCCTTTAAGAGCTTCACACACTGAATGTGCCAAGATCAGGAGTGGTGCAGGCACCTCTGCGAATCGCAGTCCTGAAATCACAGTCCTGCACACATTCTTTCCACAGAGTTTATGTCACTAAAGAGGACTTTTGAGATAAACACATGATCTTCCTCCAGAGCTCTAAAACCAACAATAGCAAAGTGAGCCTGGGTGGACTCCAAAGGGCTTTTTGGATCACAGTGTTGGTCATCGCATGTTTGCTAGCACTGATGCATTGAAGGCTCAGCATTCTCCAGAAGATTTATGTGACCATTACAGAGAAGAGCATCAAGCCAAACTAAAGTGGTAAAGATCCTCCAGGTTCCACGGCTCTGTGGTTTTCAAAGCTGTGAACGGCTCTAAAGAAATTCTTTGTCCTGACAAAATGGATGAATTATTAATGCCTTCACAATACAAGGTGGAGAAAGATCTTCTTACATCCTCTGACACCCAGAAATATAATGAGTCTTTCTGACAAGCAGCCATAGCAAAGCAACAGCTAGAACACGCGCCACATTACAACCGCCTATAAATAATGCATGCCTATTAAAAAGAAAAAGTTGAGGCAAACAGCACCGGATAGATGCTACCAATGAGATTACAGTAAAACCGTATTCATCCAGACTTCCTATTTATGAAGGCTTTGATGCAATAGGCCTGCTTTATGTTCCCTGGTAGCTGTGAGAAAGTAATCTTGCTATGTATTGTCGGTGTTAATTGTTGACTTTGATGTATTATCTCTGTTTTCGTTTTGTGCAGAGATTCTATTTTGTTGAGGTTTCCAGGTCTTTCACTTTAAAACAGGTTTGTGGGTAAATTATTGGGGCTCATCTTTTGCAAATAGAATGCTTGGTTTTGTTTATGAGCTCTGCTGGGTTTTAAAGTGCCCCATGTCCTTCAACATTTAATTGCTGATAAACAAGACATCAGTGGCAAAGCCATGTGAGAGTGTGGTCAAGATGGCAAAAGTTATAAATGAGGAAAAAACACAAAGCAGGAGAGGCTTCAGTAGTTTCCTTTTTCCTGCGCCTAATTCTGGTCTGTCCTGGATTCTGGCCTCCCCTCCTCCCTGCTGAGTTAATTTGAGTCCAGATGCTTTTTCTATTCTGATTTTTTTACAATTGAAGTAAGCTGAGAATGAAAGGGGAGAAGTGGTAGGAGGAGCCATAAGGAAAATAAAAATTGAGATATTTTATAAGCAGCTGGCAAAACAATTAATTGCAGTTATCATTCTTGTTATAGTTCTAATGAGTGTTTTTGCTTTCCTGTTTCCCAAAAATAATTTTAATAGTTATATTTTATTCCTTTAAAACACACACACAAACAAACACACTTCTGAATGTTTTCCATTTAGAAGCACAAACCATAATAGAAGCTGGCACTCTTCCTCCCTTAGGTAAATCTCACAGGCCACCCTCTATGTATTCATGGTCCAGAACAAACTGCAGAAACTGCAGTTTTGGACCAAAATAACTAAAACAGTTACAATTACACCACAAAGTTGATGATTTAAGTCTTCTTGAATTACAGGCCTGATTTGTTTGTTTGTTTGTTTGTTTCTATATTTTATATCCCATCTTTCTTTTGCACAGGTGATGATGATGATGATGATGATGATTAATTTTATTTCTTTCCTGCCTTTACTCAAGGTGGGCTAGAGCATGTTAAAACACCATTACAAATTCTTAAAGGCATGGTTAAAATGCAATACTATAAAATCACTAAAGTATACTCATGAGAATTCATATACAGATTGAAAGTGGAGTGATTTTAATATCGGTGTGATGTGGTCACTCCTGGATGTACCTGTAATCAGTCTGGCTGCCATATTCTGAACCAGTTGGAGTTTCTGGACCTGGTAAAAGGTAACTCAATGTAGAGTACATTGCAGAAGTCCACCCTTGAGGTTACCAGTGTGTGAACTATCATCTTTAGTGTTACAATATATACTTTTAATAAAATTTTGGATGCATGTGGACTGTACTATGACCCCTGACTGACCTATCCAAGGACCCTCCATCAGCCTCAAGCAAGGAGGTCACATAGTCAAGCCCACTTGGAAAAGCAGAATCCCTTGTAAGCAACTCTCTATAGGAAGTTTGGGAGTCACCAAACCAGATTTGTCACTGCCCTCCGGAGTAAGTCAATTGACTTGGTCTCATACTTGATGGATTGATAATCCTCTTAACGACCCAGCCATTAAGTCGGCTGCCACTCTAAATTGTGTCCAAACTTAAGTGCATTGTACACATTATTTGCTCTTGGCCTAAAAAAGCCCAGACACCTTTGTCTAAGCCTATCTTGCAGCCCGTGGATACGTTCAGCCCTATAAAAGACCATGAGTTTGAATCCCCTGTTGACGCTATCCTCAGAGTGCAGGCTGGTCCACACCAGTTTGACCTCTGCTCATAGCTCCTGCAGCCTATTTTTCCTCATCCCGGCAGTCGTGTCCATCATCCTCATCCACATCTTTCAGGCTTCCCAGAGAAGACTTCTAAGGTAGTATTCCAAGTGTCTCTCTCTCTTGCAAACCTAACTCCCAATCTTACCCCTCCCTTTTCACTAGCATCGAATGTGAGTGTGTGTGTATTCCCCCTTTTGATGTGTGTGGTATTTATGCCCGCCAATAAACTGAATATTTTCACTGAACTCACTTGGACTAGTGTCATCTCTCTTGGGGTTTGTCGGTGGACCCCTGGTAGACATACTGGGACCATGATTCTGGCGTAAGACTTTGTTGGGATCTTCCTCTTTGCATATTTTGAGCTAATTATAATTCCCCTAAGTGAGAGACTTCCTAACATTCGGTCATTTAGGAAGGAGTGCAGTTGGCATATCAGCTGAAGTGGATAACAGGTACTCCTGACCATCACATCTATCTGAGTTGACACTTGGAGCGATGGATCCAGGAGCACTCCCAAACTGTGAACCCAGTCTTTCAGGGGGAGTGTAATCCCATCCAGAACTGGTTGACACATCTCCAGCCCCAATTAGGACCTTTGATGTTAAGAACCTTTGTCTTGTCTGAATTCAGTTTATTTGTTTTTCTTCATCCAGCTCATTACCTTTTCGAAGCATTCATTTAGAGGAGACACACTGTCCTTAGCTGAAGCTGTTTTTGACAGCATGGAGAAGTATATTTGGGTGTTATTAGCATACTGATAACATCCCACCCCATGCTTCTGAATGATCTCTCCCAGTAGTTTAATGTAGATGTTAAATAGCATTGGGGATAGAATGGTACCTTGTGATATGCAATATAACAGCTCCTTTTTTGAGGAGCAACTATCCGCAAGCATCATCATCTGGAACTTGTCTGAAAGGTAGGACCAGAACCAATGCAATACAGTGCCTCCAATTCCCAACCCCTTCAGGCATGCCAGAAGGATGGAGGATACCATGGTCAATGGTACTGAATGCTGCTGAGAGGTCCAAGAGCACTAGCAGGGACACACTCCCCCTGTCAACACTCAGGCGAAGATCATCCACTCAACTATATCATCAACCATAGCAATCTCAACTCTGTATCCTGCTCTGAAGCCAGTTTGAAATGGGTCAAGGAAGTGTGTGTCATCCAAGACCACCTGGAGTTGGATGGGAACTGTTTTCTCAGTCACCTTGCCCAAAAAAGGAAGATTTGATACTGGTCTGTAATTATTAAGGTCCAGAGGATCCAGGGAGAATTTTTTTTTCAGCCATTGACTAACCACTGTCTCTATTAAACAGGATAGAAAGTTCCTCCCCCTGAGTGATGCATTGATGATATTTTTTTTCACTTGGAGCCTAATTGCGTCTCCACTTTAAACTTACAATTTGAAACAAGGTTCAGCTACAAAAGTAAAAACAAAAACCACACAATTAAAAAACAGTTCTGTTTAAAAACAGAAGTTAAAGCAATTCAATGTGCATTTAAAGCATAATTTTGAAAAACAAGACCTCCATTAAAGCCCCTTCTGCCACATGGCCTGCCTGAATAAAAAGGTGTTTGCCTGCCTGCAGAAAAAGAGAGGGGGGGGGGTCAACGGCGCCTTCCATGAGAGAATTCCACAACATGGAGGCAGCCACTGAGAAGTCTACTTCCCATATCGTCATCAAACATTCCTGTGATGGTGATGGGAGTGAAAGAAACATATTCTCTAAGGACTCTATCACATGAGGCAGTATATCGCAAAAAGAACTTGTATCTTTTGCTGAGACTTACAGCACAATGTCATAATCATGTCTGTTGTTAGTTATTACATTTTCACATATCTAGAACTCATGCAAGTTCCAAAGACATGCCAGAAGGAACTCCCAGAATCATCGCTCATTCTTTCTTGCTACCCTTTATTTTTATATACATCTGATCTATTGCAGATCTCATGGAAACACCTATAAGGCCCTGGATGTTTTCCACACAAGTATGTAGCATAGCTAGACCTACTTAACTAGTAAGGTTATTATCCCATGAATCTTCAGACCATAACCTGCAACAGTTT
Source organism: Urosaurus nigricauda (assembly GCA_034509955.1). Lineage (NCBI taxonomy): Eukaryota > Metazoa > Chordata > Lepidosauria > Squamata > Phrynosomatidae > Urosaurus > Urosaurus nigricauda. The sequence continues at coordinate 46,031,372 of JAOEGL010000003.1, forward strand.
GTTACGTGAATCATGTGAAATGAATAGGAGGGAAAGAACAAAAATAATGTGGTTTAGACAGGAACTGACAAGATGAGAACAATTGTCAAGTGCCCATGGAGACCTCTGTTTTCAATTTCTAAGATAGAAAATCTAGGTTATTAGAACAAAACTGTCAGCATCTCTGCTGATAAACTACAAACTGGTATTTATTTACTGCAAGCTCTTCTGTTGTCCTATCTCCTCCAAACTGCTGTTCAGTGTCTCTTTCACTGTTCTAAACAATGTTATTGAAAAGTAAGGTTTTACAAGAGCAGACTCACTAAGGTGAGGATGGGGTGAGGGAGTAGTTGTCACAGAATTCAGGTGCTCTGTAAGTGAATCAGAAAAGGCTCCTGTTCTCAACATGGTTACTAGGGGGAAAGCCTTACTAAATTCAGTGACACTTCTGAATGAATCTACGTAGCACTGCAGTCTTTAAAAAATTCTTTCAAAAAGCTGTTTGGCTATTCCAGGTGGATTTCTTACAAGCTGAGACAGGAAAGGATAAAGAAATCTGAGACAAAGATTAAGAAATGAATCAGTATATAATGGATAATTCAGAAGTATTAAAAGCCTTTGAGGTATACTATAGAGGTTTGAATGCAAGGAGCTGTGAAAAAAAAATTATATATGGGAGTCTATCTGGATAAACTTCAATTGGATAAGCAACATCTAGAACAAAAGCAAAGTATGAATAGGCCTGTGACAACTATGGATCCTATTGAAGCAATTAAAAATCCTACATCTGGCAAAGCTCCAGGCCCAGGTGGATTACCTGCAATATATTATAATAAATTTGAAGATGAGTTGCTGAGATCATTTAAATGGTGTGTGGTGAGTTATGAGAAAAAAGGGCAGATGCTGAATTGTTGGAGAAATGCCTGTATTACAGTGATTAAAAAAGAAGATACGGGGCTGATCTAGACTGGCAAAAAGGGGTGTGTTCATGCCTGCATGAAAGTGTAGCCTTTAGATGACCTACACTGAAAGTTTGGCATGAATGCACTTCTTTTGCATTTTAGTGGGGAAAAAGCAGTTTTAAAAAGGACCTGCTTTTCCCAGCTTCTTTTTAAAAAGGGTGTAACAGCGCAGCTGCATCTAAATGCTGCAGTGCAACTGGGCAGTTTTTTAAAGCTCCCAAACCCTAGCTCCAGTTCTAATCCAAACCGTAGACATGTGCAGTAGGGACTCTGGGATGCTGTAACTGTTAGGCAACTGTGTATAAAATGTCAATTCATTCATAAAATAAAGAAGTTTATTCATAAACTTAAATTGTAACGGATTTAATATCTTTTTAAGGGGGGAGGGACGCAGTTTGTTTTATTGATGTAATAGTATTTTAATGTGTAAGCCACCTGAATTGATCTCAAAGGGGTGGGGTAATAATAATAATAATCTATTATTATAAAATAAAGGGGTTTATTCATGGTGCACTAATGCAACTGCTCACTTAAAAAAGGGAAGCAAAACCACAATGGTAATTTGACAGATCTTCATAACTGCACAGTTCATGTATGATGTACCTGCACAACTGCACAGTTCACAGCTGGCAATACAATTGCCTGTATGATGTATCGGTGCAACTGTGCAGTTTGCAGCCAGCAACAAAAAAATTAAAGGTTCAGTGTGGCCAAAAGCCCCGTTCATTGCCACCCGTGCAGCTGCTCTGCCTGTGTTTCTTGCATCCTGACAGCTTCCAATGTAGTTGCTGAGCAACAAAAAAGACTTCAGATAAGTCGTCCCCACACCCCCTCAGTGTAGCTGCCCTATACCTTTTTATTACACACCTGGGACTTGCAGTGTAGCTGCTAAGCATTAAGGAAAAGGCAGCTTCATGTCACCCTTTCCTGCCAATCTAGAAAGCCCCACAGATGAGACATTAACAAAGAATTACAGACCTATTTCATTAATAAACAATGAATACAAGATATTTAAGGTGAACATAGTGTAATGGTTTGAGTGTTTGACTAGGACACTGAAAGACTAGAGATTGGATCCCAGCTTGGCCATGGAAACCCACTGCATGACATTGGGAGAGTCACACTCTTAGCCTCAGAGGATCATAATGGCAACCCCCCTCTGAAGAAACATACCAAAACAGCTTCTTGATAGGCCTTATGGGCCCAAAACACATGGGCCAAATAAAGTGGCTTCTGGCTGCTTTAGGGGCATGGAGTTCAGATGACCCATGCCCCCCAAGTGGCCGGAAGCTGCTTTGAATCTAGGCAGAGGCAGCAAGAGCTGGAACAAAAAGGAGCGGAAAAAATCCTCTCCTGCTTGTGGTCCATTTGGGACTGCAGTGGTGGCCTGCTTCAGGAATGGGCCATCTGGTTGCCACAGTCCTGGGTCAATCAGGGCTGAAGCGATTAGAGGTTGCTCCTTCCAGGCCATCAGCCAGAGTCACCATAAGTTGGAAGCAACTTGAAGGCACACAACAAGCAAGGTATTTACTAGTGATTTGGCAAGCAGATTAAAAATAAACATATTTTCCAGATTTCTCCATGAAGATCAGAGTGAATTTTTGCCAAAACAAAATTGTTGACTAGAAATATGTCCGCAGTAGGGGGAAATGAGTTAACTGCTCTTTTGAATTTTAAAGTGGAGAAAAAGTGGATTAAATATTTGGGTGTTACAATCACATAGAATAACAATTTACTATTTCAAAATTATCATGAAAAAGTCTAGAAAGAAATGAGAAGAGATTTAGAAAAATGGGGAAAGTTAAATTTCTCCCTTTTGGGAAGGGTCACAGTAATATTTTTGGAATGACAAAGTTAAGGCACATGCTGAATTTAAAAACCATTTTATAAGAAAGGCTCTTTTGTGATTTATTTTATTATGATATATTTTATATTTTGATCATATTTTATGCTAAATATAAGCAGACACTTTGTCCTAGGAAAATATTAGCTACCTAAGTACAGGAAGTTTTTTTTAAAGGAAAGAGTGGATTAAAGACTGAAGATGGTTCAATCTTTGAACAAGACAGCTGGAAATTTAAATCAAGAGAAATGTTTCTTAAGGAAGGAAAAGATCTTAATTGGTTTGTTTATATGAAACTTAATGATAGATTTAATCAAGATGCAAAAAGGAACAGAGGTTGGAGAAAATGAATTTTATTTAGTATTGTGTAAAGATTAAGAACATATAATTAAAAAGTGTATAAATGGTTTTTGAAATTAGAGAATGAACCCATAAAAGAGCATGTGATAAGGTGGGCCCAAGATTTTGGACATAATATTCAAACGGGTGTATGGAGAAAATGTTGTGCAAAGATATAAAATTAACTTTGAGTAGTAATTTTAAAGAAAATATGAATAAGAGGATACATAAATGGTACTTAACCCTGAATAAATTGCTGCAAATGTCTAAAAATGTTTCTAACCAATGTTGTGGCAAGCAAAATAAGGAAGGCTCATTCTTTCATATGTGATAGTCTTGTAAGAACACAAAAAGTTTTTAGTCTAAGTTTTATATGTTAATTCAAAAAAAGAAGAAGGTTAAGGCAGATTTTGTAATGTTATCAGAAATGTTTCTTTTGGGCCATGTGGATTAAAAAAACAGATGATGATGATGATGATGATGATGATGATGATGATAATAATAATAATAATAATAATATTCATTTGTATTTCCCGCCTCTCCCTATGGATCGTGGCAGGATTCCAACAGTTTCAGACAATAGAATCACTCATAAAATCACAGTACATATTGAAATTAAAATTAAAATTAGCTAAAATTAGATTAAACCGTTATATACATTATTACATTGAAAAGTTAGTTACCTAGCACTGGATGAACAGGACTGTACATATCTCAATAGTGTCAGAAGGAGGGTTTCAGTGAGGATGATTCATACAAAGTCTAGTGGGTAGGCCTGCCGAAAGAGATCCGTCTTAAGCGCCTTCTTAAAGGCCTCTAAGGTGGAAATGAGACGGATCTCTTCCGGCAAGTCATTCCACAGTTTAGGGGCCATGGCTGAGAATGAGCTACGGGAAGTCAACCTTAGTCTTGTGTGGGTACAAACCAACAGGTTCTTCCCTGATAATCTGAGGGTGCGGGGCAGACTATATAGGGAGAGGCGTTCCCTTAAGTAACCTGGGCCCAAGCCATGTAGGGCTTTAAAGGTAATGACCAACACTTTGTATTGCGCCCAGAAGCTGATCAGCAGCCAGTGTAAGGATCTTAAAATAGGGGTGATATGATCCATCCCAGAGGTCCCTGTAAGCAATCTTGCTGCTGCATTCTGAATCAATTGAAGCTTCCGAACCTGGTACAAAGTTAGCCCTATGTAGAGCACATTACAGAAGTCTAAGTGAGAGGTTATCAGTGCATGTACTACTGCTTCAAAGTCCTTTCTGTCCAGGTAGGGACATAGCTGGTGTATCAGACGAAGCTGATACCAAGCACTCCTGGCAGTGGCCTCCACCTGAGATGTCAGTTGTAGAGACGAATCCAGGAGCACACCCAAGCTGCGAACCTCGTCCTTTAGGGGAAGTGTGACCCCGTCCAGGACTGGTTGATAAATCTCCATCCCTGGGCTAGGAGAACCTATTGCGAGTACCTCCGTTTTCTCTGGAATCAACCTGGGCTTGTTTTCCCTCATCCAGCCCATTATCGACTCCAGGCAGGCATTCAGAGGAGAGATGCCATTCTTAGTCACTGCAACAGTCAGGGACATAGAGAAATAAATTTGGGAGTCATCAGCATACTGATAACACCATGCCCCATGTCCCCGAATGATCTCTCCCAGTGGCTTCGTGTAAATGTTAAATAGCATGGGAGACAGAATCACGCCTTAGGGTATGCCCAATGTCAGCTCCCTTTTATGACAGCAACTGTCTCCCAGCTTCAGTGAACTACAGTGAGCCCTAGGTATGTGCTTGTGTTTGGTTCCAGAGTCCCCCATGGTACAAAAATGGGTGGATGTTCAAGTCCTGTTATATACAATAGCTTAGTTTCCCTTATATAAAATAGCAAAATCAAGGTTTCTTTTTTGGAATGTTTTGGAGATGGAATATTTTCAAGCTGTGGCTGGTTGAATCTGTGAATGCAGAATCCATGGATATAGAGAGCCAACTGTACTTCTTTGATACATGATAACAGCAGTAAGGTGATTGTACAAGCTTGGAAACACACTAAAGCACTGACAACAGAGGAATGGATTGTTAAAGTTGCTGAGTTAGCCCAAATTTCCAAATTAACATGGTTTCTAGAGGATAAGCCAGTTGAAGATTTATTGTTATTGAAAGATTGGAAAGTGTTCATGGATGTTTTGAGCAATAATAAATCTAGTGATGTAATAATTTGTTGTTATGGTTATTAGTAATTCTAGTAGGACTATTTTTTTGGATTTGTAATGGTAGATGAACTTTTTTCTATCTTTTTATTTTTATCTTCATTACAGTTAAGATTGGGGGGTGTCAGAGCCCTATTGCACTTTAGTTATTTGAGGTTCCTCCATTCTTCTCTTCTCATTATTTTCCTTCTCTTTATTTTTTTATTGTCTTGATGTATTTTCTGAACATATATCACTCTGATTTTGATTATATATGCATCTGAGAAAGTAGACTCAAGTCTACGAAATTTCATGTTACCAAATTCAGTCTTTCACTTAGTCTCAAAGGTGCTACAAGATCCCTTTGCATACTGATTTTGCAAACTAACACAGCTATGTCTATGAATGTATATTAGAGTGTCAGTATTATAAATCAACAAACAAATAACATGGGGAGAAAAGCTATTTGGCTATTCTGAAACCCACAAAAAAACAACAAAAACAAAACAGGCAGACCAGTGGGATGCAGAAATGGAGGATGTCAGATCTTCCTGGAAGATCTGGAGCAACAGGTAAATTTTAAAATTTTGTTTTAATCCTGTTATTCCCTGGTTGTGGTGCAGGACATGCCAGACATCATCCAGAAAACTGGGTTTTGAACCATAACTGGGTTTTGAACCATGCATCTCCTCAACAGGATGATGACAGAATGGAGACGTGGTTATTGGCCTTTTAGTTCATGCAGGGAAGGCATCACTGTTAAAAGTACATACTTGCCTGTGCCTAGATTAAGGGGAAAATGTAGCGGTTTTGCTGCCACTATAATGAATTTAATAGCAACAGTGGAGGTGGAGGTTTGGGGATTTTAGCATTAGAAATGGTATTCCTGCTACGCTTACTCCTAATGCCTGCGTTGTTAGAATAGACTGGGTTTACTGATTTTTGTGATGGGTTCAAAGCCAAACAGTGTCATAACCCTTCATGAAAATATTTTCCCTGTATATCCTGCTACTCAGTAACTGTCAAGAAGAGATTGACGTTATTTTATTAGAAACACAGCATCATGCAAGGATGAGATTAGATCTTTATTGTTTTGAACAAAAAGCCATGGGAGCTGCAAAAACCACAAGTGAAAAAAAGGTCCCATAATCATAACATGATGCAGTGCATGTGCCAATAATGGAACCAAGGTCATGTCATTATTTTTACTTCAGGTCCAATCAATCATACATTTCTGTACAAAATCCAGTAAATTTTTGGCAACAGCTTCAGCAAACCCCACTGTCTTGCATATGATATTGAGACTGTTCAGAAAACACCTATTATATACCTACTCTACTTTACTGGTTGGCTCTCAGAATGAGAAAACTAGACCTGCCTCTCTTTTATTTTGGCAGGAATGTTAAAGAAGATCTACCAAAACATTCATTAAAACCATAGAAACAGCTTAGCTTTCAGGAATATAAAGCAAAGACAGGTGTTAAAAGAGGGGTTCAAAGATCATCTCCCAAAACATAGCTTCATTCATCCTCAGCCAAATGGAACTGGATTTGTTGGTCAATCAGCCTCAGTCATGCTGCTAAAATATATATCATTACAGTGATACATACCTCTTAAGGATACTGAGGTGAGACCAAACTAGTTGTGTGACAGAGCGCGTAGCTGAAGAATTTTCCCGTGAGCAATGTGTGAAGAGGTACATTTAATAAACCATATAATGAACTTTGGTTTTTAGAGCCGTAGGGGAACACTTTAAGCATAGTAAACACTGTAATTGGTAAGCTAGCCTTGTTTTCAAAGGTAATGGACTGTCTGCAGCTCCTACTGCTACTTAGCATGCCAGGGCTCAATGGTAAGGTACACGATTTACATTTCTGCGGTCTCATGCTTAATCCTCAACAACTGGCGGCAATGTTGGAACAGCGAGCAGCTTTCCAACACCTTCTTGTGTGAGAATTACTTATTACTTGTTCAGTTTATATCCCACCTTGTGCCAAAGAATAGGTCTAAAGGTAGCTTACAGTTAAATAGAAGAGATACAAGGAAAATATGAATGAATAAAAGCATGAAATAATTAAAACACTATTTTGAAACATACCAGTAAAAGAAAGTACAGCACTTATCCAACTAAAAACCCTTTTGTAGCAAGCTGATCCCTTTCTCTCACCCTCCCTCCCTCTCTGTTTCCACATGCATTTGCGTATACACATATCTTATGCCATCTAAAGAATAATTCCACTGACCCACTTTTCAACTTTGTGGTTAGATTTGTATTTTTTTTTTAAAAAAAATATTACATTGGCTGCTTAGCTAAATAACATCTCTTGGCCCAGCACCCCAAGCCCATTTTAACTGCAGCAGCCACATCAAGCAGAGGAGGTCTGTTAAGCTGCTGTGTGAAGAGCAAGGAGAATGACATTTCCAACCCCATCCCAACAGCATGTGAGGCTGCAGCAATATGAAGCATGACTTCTGTTGCCATTCCTCATCCCAGCTGTGCTTACTGGTGTGACGGGGGCTGGAATCACCACCCTTCTTGCACTCCAATTGGTAACTGAGCTGATCTGCTCCACTTGATGTAGCTCCTGGATGTTAAAGGGGGTGGGGGTGGGGATAGAGGCACCTGTACAACTGTGATGGCAGTGTCACAATCATAGTTGCAAACATGAATTTAGGTTATGAATCCATAACTGTGTTTAATGTTTTTGCTTTTCAAAGTAGAAACAAAGCTTCCAGACTAAACCAAGATGATTATACATGGTCTTCCTGTCCACCCAACACTCCAGGTTGCCTGGTTATCTTTCCCCCTTTAACTTGAGCTTGAAAAAAGTTAATTTTTGCACAACAGTTCCCAGCATCCCTAACCAGCATGGTGAATGTTGCACATAAAAGTGCTTTGCTTTATCCAGGGCATGCTCATATGCCACAATCCAACTTTAGTTTATTGCTATTGCCACAAGTCATCAGATGAGCACAGAAGCGTGGTTCATCTTTCAGGAGGTGTGGTGAAAGTCCTTACTTTCCATATAGTTAAATTGAACTTGTACACTCTGAATCAAGTCACATATTTCATTTTCATACTCATAACTCCTATTTGTATTCCTTGTAAAACATGAATAGATATACTGGTGCATTTTTGACCAAGATACAACCACTTGTATGATAAAAGATATCTGTGTCAAGATATAAGAGAGTATGAATAAATTCTGTAAGTTTTAGACCTCCGCTTAAAATCTAACCTTCATTTGCAAATATACAGTTTTTAAATATACAGCTAATTAGTGGCTATATTTCTTGTGTTTGGTTATTTTCTGTGTTTAGAGAAACTGTGTCAACAGTGCTGAAGTCCTGTAGCCTTGTTAGATTATTTATTAGGTTTTCACTGGTCAATTTATAGGCTGCAGTTGTTTGTATCGCAGGAAACCTTGTTAGAGGTTACTGAACTATGAAGCATGCCTCTACATGGGGACAATATATTATTATTAATCTGCGCTCATTGCCTGGAATCAGATCAGCTTAATGGTGCCATTAATGACAAAATGGATCAAGACTGTTGCTAGTGTGGAATCCAGGAAGGAAGGAAGAAAACATACAAATCTGATGCTAGGCTCTTGCTTATAGCAGCAAAATCAGGTGAGGATTGTAGTCAAAGTTTGATCAGAGAGAAACAAGAAGAAGGCATTGGTTTCTAGAGGTACCACCACCACCAAGAAGAACACTGGGTTGAGAAAGGGAAGCCTAAGGTGCAGTCCACACCAGTAGCATTACTGTGTTTGATGTCACCAATGTGGTCATTCACAGTGTCACCCATCCCATTGACCTCCCCCCATACCACACCATACAGAATCCCTAGTAATTTTTTTTGTACTAATTTTACACATTAATTGTAATTCCTCCATATTACTGAATGTAATGGCAATAGTTGTAACATGAACAACTAGCAAAATTAAAATTATACCTTTAAATTAGAATATCATGCACACAAGACACAACCTAAATGCATTTACATATATACATGTATAGTTCCGTGTGGTTGAAGTGGAAATTTGGTAAAATGTGATATTTTTAAAGGATTTTTTTGAAATTATCTTTTTAATAAAAAATTAAAAATGTAAAAAAATGGGGACTCCCCTTTCTCCTCTCACTAAGCCTCACCCCACTCACCCCATCTCTTCAGCATTTTAAAGGGGCACAGATAAATACCACAGCCCATTTCTGTCCAAAGGAACATGTTTGAGGAGCAGTGGTGTCACCCTCCTTAGGGTGTCACCTGATGTAGTCTGCACGCTCCACACAACCTAGAAGTGCCATTGGTGTACAAACACACATACACAGTACTAGCCCAATGAGGACTAAGCATTGGAGACTCCAGTTAATTCTGATAGGAAGTTGAAAATCACAGAGTAAGGGGAATGAAATGGAATGGAATCTCTCTGTTTCCCAGACTCTAGCCCTATATTACGTCTAGCTCATTGTGGTACTGTGCTCAGCTACTAGAGGCTTCTTCAGGAGGAAGCCTACAATTTCAGAATGTGTTGTTGTTAACTGTCATCGAACTTAAGATGACCCCAGGAATGAGAGACCCCCAAGTCACCCTATCATCAACTGCCCTGTTCAGGTCTTGCAAATTCAAGACTGTGGGTTCCCTGATTGAGTCTATCCATGAGTCTGACATGCAAATCTTCCTCTTTTCCTACCACCATCCACCTTACAAGTATTATTGTCTTTTTATAGTGAGTCATGTCTTCTCATGATATGTCCAAAGTACAACAGTCTCAGTTTAGTCATCTTGGCATCTATGGAGTGTTCAGGCTTGATTTGCTCTAGGATTTATTTATTTGTCTTTTTAGCTGTTCACACTAACTGTAGACCTCTTTTCCAGCACCACATTTCAAATGAGTTGATTTTCTTCTATTCAGCTTTCTTCAATGTTCAGCTTTCACAAACATACTTAAAAATGGGGAATATGAGGGCACGGACAATCCTAACTTCACTATTCAATGATATATTTTTATACTTCAGGATCTTGTCTTATTCCTTCATAGCTCCCCTTCTAAGTCTTAGTCTTCTTCTGATTTCTTAACTACAGTCTTCATTTGGATTAATGACTGAACCAAGATATGGAAAATTTTGAATTATTTCAATGTCTTTACCCTCTACTTTAAAGTTATGTAAATAATCTGTAATCATTATTTTTGTTTTAATGTTGAGTTGTAAACCTTCCTTTCTTTACATTTTCTTCCTTGACTTTTTTCAGTAATCATACCAAGTCCTTGCAATTTCTGCTTGTTGTATTGTGTCATCTGCATATCTTAAATCGTTAAACTGAGTGCTTGCACGGTGAGGGCTTTTAGTGCTGTTAATAAAATGACATTGTGCAGCTATGTCATAGTTCCTTCACAGAGTTTCACTTGTAAGAAAAATGACAGAAGATATGGTGAGAAAACACAAGAGGGTTATAAATGGAATCTGACATTGTTTGGACCTTTTCATAAAATTTTGTGAAGGAGGTAGGCCAATTGCTTGATAAAAGCTTCAACTGAAAGTGCCTTGACTGCCATTATGTCCACTTTTGTAGCTATTGTAAGGCTGCTCTGTATTTCTGTATCACCCTGTTTCTATACCATATGCTGCACAGATCTCCAACGTAATATGTTACAAGTAATCCAAATTACTTGTTTTTTGTAACCAAGGTAGAACATTCAAAAGTTTAATTTTTGGTGTAATAAGTAACCTTTTCTGTTACTGTTTAGGTTAGGCATTTTTTGCAAAATTTTCACAGGATGATGTTTCCAGCTCCCTCCCACCAACAGCCTCCAGGGTGACAATCAGAAGCAGGATCTCTGTAGCAATACTTCATCACACTGTAGATTACCATCAGGAGCTGGTTGGAAACATCATCTTGCTGCACCCTCTAGATCCTCTGTGGTCATTATTTTTGTTTATGTTCACATATTCACATTTCTCTAGCAGAACAGACCCGCTTCACTTAATTTGGCTGCTGGCTGTTAAGGAAGGTTTAAGAAGGTGGGTTGGGAGACAAGACGTAGTTTCATATTTGTAACTATGGGCCAGTACAGGCGGCCATTAAGTGGCATACCATACTAGGGTTAGGGAGCATGCACCAACCACACACTCCCTAACCCTAGTGTGTGTGGGCGCCGCCATGATTGCGCGGCCCCTGCCCACATGGGGCACACATCCATGATGTGTCCTGTGTGACACATCCAAACAGTGCATCTCACAAGACACATCACCACGTCACTGGAAGGTTCTTATCACGCCTTACCAGTGGTGCAAAAAGGAGCTCCGTTTCAGAGCTCCTTTTAGGCGCGTGCATCGTTGGCATGGCACCAAACAACTGCACCAACAATACAGAGGAGAAAGGGGACGCCCCTTTCTCCTCTGTAGTGTAGGGGTGTCTGGGGGCATGAAGCCCCAAGGACACCCCTTTTCCGGGCCACAGAGAATTGGCATTTTGCCACTTCTCAGTGGCCTGGAAAAACAGCGGATTGGGGCAGCAGGGCTGCCTGTGAGGCTCCCCTGACCACAATCCACCTGCCTCTTTGGGGCTTATCTGTACCGGCCCTATGTCTCTGATATAGGATCTTGGTGTGTGGGTTTGAGAAATAATGCATAGGTACCCTGCAACCTCTTTAAATAGTGTATTTCTGTTCTTGGCAGCTTCCAGAAGAAATTATTCATGCCCTTTAGCCACAAGAGCAGTCCAGAGGAATATGGAAAGGGATTGGATTCACACCCTGGGGGTACTCTTTTGCCCACCCCATATTATGGTAAAGGAAAAGAAAAGAGCAACATAATGGTTGACATCCTACTAGTGCAGTTTGCAGGTGCATCTGAAAGTTACTCTTGCGTATTGCACTTTTTGATCATTGCAGAGGAAGGAATTCATTACCTCCCTCACACCACAACAAAGAGCCAGCATGGTGTAGTAGTTTGACCATTTGACTGCAACTCTGGAGATCAGGGTTTGATTTCCTGCTTGGCCATGGAAACCCCCAGAAAACCCTGTGATAGGTTCATCTTAGGGTTGCCATAAGGCAGAAATGCTACTCACATTTCTTTTTTTGTCCAAAACCCCCAGAAATGTTTTTAAGTTTTTTTCAGAAGCAGGTGCACTCCCTAAGGTTTCCGAGGGGGGTCTAATACGCCCCCTCAGCTTTCCACAGCTGCCCACCCTTGCCATCACCACACACAACAACAAAAGTGTCTTTCTGGACTTCCAAAGAGTTCTATCGAAGTCATAGAAAGTGACATAATTGTTGTGCAGCTGGTTATAGGCACACTGCCAGACACCTCTATGATGACATCAGCTCTTCACCAGCTACAAAGTGGCCGTGGAAAGAAACCTCTCATAGGAGGAAGGCAAATTCTGCAGGAAAGGAAAGAGGAGATGCATCTAGGAGAGTGGACAGGTATAACCAATTATATGACAAATTACTATAAAAAGCAACCTTCCAAGCTTTGATCCTGCACTAGAGTTTCTCTCGATTTTGATATCATTCAGTCTGCAATCATACTCCTTCCTTGACCTCCACCTCTGAACAGACTCACCAACTCACTGCACAGGAAATATCTTGATTTTCCTTTTACTAACACCTGTGTCTATCCTCTCTGCTTTGAAATTCCTAGTTTGCTGATGTCACTGTCTCTTTCAACATCACATTTCCATGTCTTTATCACACTATAATGCCTGCTCTTTCTTTTCTATATGTTATTCTTTTCAACTTCCATTCTGCTTCTGCTCACTGGTATTGTAGTGCCTACTTTCAATTCAGTTCTGAATCTTTGACACAGCTGAATTTTCAGACCCTCTTTTCAACATCATTGTCTCACACAGTTAATAACATTTAACAACATAAGAACTACTTTGATGGATTCAGGTGCAGGTCTATTAAATATTAGAGCATGGAACTAACTACAAATAATAGCCTCAATTCCATTGCTAGTCTCAACTAAGGAGTTTATCACTCAGCCTAAATAATCCAGTTTACCTCATCCGAACTGAAGCCTAAATGAGGAGGCAGCTGGGCCCTACCGCAAGGATTTTGCTGCCAAAGCCACCAGGCAGTCCAGTCCAGCTGCATCCCGGGTCCAAGGTGGCCTTACTTTGAAGCCAGGAGCTTTCCAATTTAGGCTTCAATTCCGATGAGGTAAGCAACAAAGGCGAAGCTTTTTCTCCCCACTTGAAGCAATTCTGATCAAGATAATTGTTTCTCAATACAGTAGCAGTGAAGAAACAGCAATCTTACATCCATCAGGATAGCCTATGGAGGGGGAAGATAGATGATAATGCCTTACAACCTGCCCATCCACTCACTGTAGGTGAAATCATGGTCTCCCTGTTGCTTTTTGCAGTGAGGAAAGTGAAATTTTGCCATGGGGAGTAGGGTGAGGTTAAAGCCTGATTCTGATCAGGCATGACATGGCACCCTTCCCTTCATGATCAAGATCACTGCTGAACAGCTGTCTTGATCAGTACAGCAATCTTGATCTCCTCCTTCAGTTTACCTGAGCACTTTAACTTCAAGCATCATCTGAAATGTTTGTAAGGTGTGTGTGTGTGTGTGAGTGTGTCCCACTTGAACCAAAAGCTTACCCATCTTAGGACTGACCCCACCATTAGGCAGAATGGCTTCTTTGATCAATTGATTTGGGGTGTCATAGTAGGACAGCAAAATATTGCTTCTTTAATATATTATAATAGCTTTGTACTGGGACAGAGAAGCTTAGAAAGCTTGTATTATCTTCTGCATTAGATGCCAAAGTCACTTCGTTTCCTTGACTTACAGGGAGATGTCATTTCAGACTCATGCAGCAATGGATAAACTGTGTGTGTGTGTGTGTGTGAGAGAGAGAGAGAGAGAGAGAGAGAGAGAGAGAGAGAGATACATTTCTTCTTGTGTCCAAAAAGCTATAACAGAGGCCTTGCTGCAAGAGTGAAGTGTTGCAACTAAACAGAGATTCAGTTTGTTCAAATGTCAGTTATAATTAGCAAGTAATCACTCCAACATTTGTAAGTGACATTTTTACACATTTGAAACATACTGGAGCAAAGCCCTCTATTATTTATCCATTTCTAGATTTGCTGCCACTTCAGAGACCTTTAAAGCTAGAGAGAAGGCACGAGGCGGAACCCACAACAAGATCCATGATGACGACTGCACCACAGTCTGTATGCCACTTGATCATTAGCCAAAGCCTGCTTTCGGAGCTAGCGTCAAAGGCAGTACGTGGGCTCTGAAATAAGACAGGCAGAATGTTGTCTTCCCCTCTGCTGAGATGTGCAGCGACACACACAAGCTTCTGTTCCTTGTAATACTGAAACCAGCAGCTGTTAACAAGGAAAGGGATTAAAAGCGCAAATGGGTGGGAAGGGAAAACTAAATCCATCACCAGAATTGGCAAGACTGGGCTTGTGATTGAACTTAAATATTGGGTCATAAATGTCCCCATCCTCAATTTGTTTGTGTGTGTGTTTTAAATTGAGGTTAATTTCATATGGGAACTAAGCAAAGCCTATAGATAGAGGAAAGGAAGAAGGAATTTTTACAGGTGCTGGCTGTGACCCAACCCTGACAATACAATTTCTCCTGTAATATAATTAATGTAGGCTAATCTTGGTATGGTTATTTCAATTCCGTATCATTTTGTTTTTAAGGTGTGCTACAGATCAATAGAGAGCCAGCATGGTATAGTGGTTTGACTGTCAGACTATGACTTCGAAGACGAGGATTCAAATCCCCACTCATTCATGGAAAACCCACGGGGTGACCTTAAGCAAGTCACATTCTCTCAGCCTCAGAGGAAGGCAAAGGCAAACTCCCTGTGAAAAATCTTGCCAAGAAAACCCAGTGATAGGGACTCCTTAGAATCACATAAGTTTGGAAATGACTTGATAGCACAGAACCAGACGAAACAGATTGGAGCACTGAAAAAGAGAACTTAAATAGTTGGGGGGGGGGCGGTGGGTGGGTAGAGTTTATGTGATCACTGAATGGAGAAGCATCCATGTGGGGGCCAGAGAGGGAGAAGGTATAGGCCAGAAACATCTAGATGACATACATTACTGTAACAGGGGATTATTTCTCTCAGCACTGCACAAGGAGGCATCGAGTATCTCCTTATACGATGGCTTTTCCGAGGCTGCACAATGGCTGTCTGATGGCACCAGGAACACTTCCACTTACCTGACCCAAACAGCCAACAGCTGGTGGGGGTTTTTGCACCCAGAACAGAGATCCATCACCAAGCTGGTAGCCATTGTTCTCCCAGACTTCCACATAAGTAGAGAGGCAGAACTTTATTCTGCTCCAGAGTTAGCTAGAATCTTGGTCAACATTTTTGCCACTGATTGTCATCATTTCTATTTTTTTCAAAGACATGACTATAGACTGTCCAATTATAATGATGCAGCAAGAGAGCACTCAGCACCTTAAGCTCTAAAAGAAAGAAGAAGTATATATAAAACTATTTTTCAAAAGACATGAAATGGTACCAGACTTGACAAAGAAGAATTGTGTCATGGGTCAATGGTGATGTCATGGCCACTAGCCAATAGGTGCCTATGACATTTGTCTAATGACATTTCACACAACTGTAAAGGAAGGGTTTGCCTACAGGGGGAAGAGGGAGAGTACAGATTTCCAGCATCCTAATCTGCTAGAAATAATCTCTATTGTACTCAGCTGGTGCTCATTCGTTTAAAGGAAAGCCCACTGCCTTGAAAGGAACTAGTATTAATTAAATGCTTACTTTTATTTTATTAAGACACTTTATTAAAACACTTTATTTATTTTATTAAAACACTTTTATCCTGCCCTTTATGACTGGATTTCAGGGCAGCATACAATTAAAGTATAACTTATTTGAATGAGATAAAAGCATATTAATCATAGCAATAGTTAAAACCACTTTAAAAGCATGAGTCAAAACCTCTTTTTAAACATTGTGAAACCATGTACATGTATACTTTGAAATAAAATAGTCACCAAAGGCTTTAATTAGTTGGCATGGCACTGAAAAGAAAGCAAAGTTGGTGCCAGAGAAACATCCAAGGGGAGGTAATTGTGTAATTGGGATGCCACAACTGAGAAGGCCCCCTCTCATGTCCTCACACTTCACATTGCCCCCACTGGTGGGCCCTTCCTGCAGACCTCAGTTCTTGGGCAGGTATATGTAGTATACATTCCTGATGCACAAAGGTGAAACTGCAAATAATAGCAAATCCTATGGAAATGAATGACTTCTGGTGGAAGCATACCATAGAATTGCGCTGGAGGATTTATTAATGCCTAGACATAGCACCTTTCTAGGAATCTAGTGTGGCCCTGTTGGTGCTCTTGAACCTCTCAGCATCCTTTGATACCATTGACTATGGTATCCTTCTGGAGCGCCTGAGAGAGTTGGGTATTGGAGGCACTGCATTGCTGTGGCTCCGGTCCTATCTCTTGGGCAGGTTTCAAATGGTGTCGCTTGGAGACAGTTATTCGGCCAAGAGGGAGCTCAAATCGGGCATCCCTCAGGGCGCAATTCTGTCTCCAATGCTATTTAACATTTACATGAAGCCGCTGGGCGAGATCATCCGGAGACATGGACTGGGGTGATATCAGTATGCTGATGGCACCCAAATTTGTTTCCCCATGTCTCGGATTGCTTCAGTGACCAAAGATGTCATCTCCCCTCTGAATGACTGTCTGAAGTCAGTAATAGACTGGATGAAGGAAAATAGACTTAAGGTGAATCCAAATAAAATGGAAGTACTCTCTATAGGTAATCCTAATCTGGGTATGGAGATAATACCTCTGGTTCTGGATGGGGTCACACTTCCCCTCAAGGACTGTGTTTGCAGTTTGGGGATACTCCTGGACTCGTCACTTCAGCTGTCATCTCAGGTGACGCGGCAGGCAGGGGTGCCTGGTATCAGCTTCAGCGACCATTCCTGGAGCAGGAGAACCTAGAAACGGTTGTAACCTCTCGCTTGGATTTCTGTAATGTGCTCTACATGGGGCAACCCTTATGCCATGTTCGGAAGTTGCAATTGATTCAAAATATGGCAGCCAGATTAGTAACAGGGAAATCACACCTATCCTGAAATCCTTACACTGGCTGCCTATTAGCTTCCGGGCACAGTATAAGTTGTTGGTTATTACCTATAAAGCCCTACATGGCTTGGGTCCAGCATACCTGAGGGAACACCTCCTCCCTTATAATCCTTCTTGCACACTCAGATCTTTCAGGAAGAACTTGCTTCAGTCAAACAAAACCAGACTGATAGTGACTTCCCAGAGATCATTTTCAGCTGTTGCTCCAAAAATTTGGAATGACCTGCTGGAGGAGATCTGCATTACAACATCCTTAGATGCCTTTAAAAAGGCAATAAAAACAGATTTTTTCCGGTAGGCCTTCCCAAACTGACCTCCTCATAACGAAACTTAACTGCTCATCCATTTAGCTCTCCCCATTTGATCAGCTTAGTTTTTTTTAGATTTAACTTGTATGCTGTTTTTAGGATGGGAGGGAAGGAAGGAAGGAGGGAGGGAGGGAAGGAGGGAAGGAGGGAGGGAGGGAAGGAAGGAGGGAGGGAGGGAGGGAGGGAAGGAGGGAGGGAGGGGGGGATGGGATTTGTTATTGCTATGCTTTTATTTACTGTTAATAATAATAACAATGTTTATTTCTTACCTGCCCCTCTGTAAAACAATTGAGGCGGGGTACAACAAGGTTAAAAAACAGATTACAGATTAAAATAATTCAAGAATTCCATCCCAACCTCCCCCCTCTAAAATAGGATTAAACTAGTTAAGTTTAAAATTAAATTACTAACAATAAAAATACAATACAACATAATACACAAATAAAAACCACAATGCTGGCCACAGCATGGGTAGCAACAAAATACAGAGGGGGGATAGGGAGTTGGGAATTGGCTGAAAGATTTTAGAAGCCAGGTAGATTATACAGTTTCAGGGAAGGCCTGTTGTTATTAATATCTGTATTTTACTTTGTATATCTCTTCTCTTGTTACCTGCCTCGATCCAAAACAGGGACAGGTGGGATAAAATCTTTCAGCTCCAAGAAGTCTGACATCTGTTTACCTGTGCCACATCCTCCATGGGTCTCACAATGGTTTGGCTCAGAATGCTCCCTTGATTTCAGATTTCTGCATGTGCACCTGTACCTATCAGGAATGTTAACAGATCAGCAGCATCACTGGGGGGTGCAGAGAGTGCAGACCACATCGGGTGACACCCTGGAAGTGGAGTGATACCCAGTTAAGCCTTTGGTGCATGAGGGGCAAACACATGCGGATGTAATAGATCTGGATAATCTGGTGGCATGTTTCAGTGGGATCTTGCTGTTAGACAGTTGCCTCTTGATACAGGACAAGATGGAACAGAACAGGCTTATTTGAGAAAAGGCAAATGGACTGCTGCTTTTGTGTTGGCTGAGGAGAAGCTAATAGAAGCCATGGAGGGTTGAGTTTAGGACCTGAAAGCTAACAAAATTTGTGGACGTTGGGTGCCTCTATCTGGAGATGTGCTGTGATAAGAATAGTGCACTTTGGCTGCTTGTTGAACTGTTTTAAACAAAACCACCTTCTGTGCTCAGCCTGTGTATTGGTATAAATAAACTCAGGTGCTGTAACATCATAAGGACAGCTAGGCTATAAATGACTGCTAGTCATAAAGACTATATATTATTTTGACTGTGCTTCTGTGTATATCAGTTGCTGGGAAACACAAGTGGGAAGGTGTTATTACATTTCTGTCTTTCCTGGTGGGCTTCTTTAGGAATCTGTCTGGGAACAGAATCTGTCCAGAATTATGAGTTAAACAGGCCTGTGATATGATCAGGTGGGACTCTTCTGAATTCTCTTATGACTTTCTTTTAAAGGACTGCACCTCTGGATCTCATTCTGGAAAAAAATGGACAACATAATGTATTTGTCAAGTAGCATTTTTTCAAGGGATCTTGCTGTCATGTGCTTTGAAACTAACATCTGTGCTCTGAGATAATCATTCAGGCATTACTAAGCATAGCAGGCACAAACATCAAAACTTGGAAATGTGGACACATTTCCTGGGGGATTCTGGGAGCTTTAGCTCTTGATGTCAATGATCTCTGCCTAAGACAGATGCAGTTAGCTTCCTGCTGGACACGGCAAGCTAGATCTCATGGGAAGTTACTTTTCTATTGCTAATGAAGTTGAAATTTCTTCTCCTGTATGATTTTTAATATTTTTGCCTGATGAAGAAGCCAGTGAAGCTTTGAAATGATATAATTTTTGCATTTTGGTTGGCCAAAAAAGGTAACACTCTTTTGTGGATTTTAGCTTTTCTTGTATTTTCTTACATGGCCAACACAACTGCCCCTGAATATATTTTCTTAGTTCAAAAATCTCACTTTTCCTAGTATAAGAGATACATAGATACCTGCCTGAGTCATTAATCACATACAGTACAAACTGTGCCATTATTCTAAAAAACATGCTGCTGTTATTTTTGGCCTCAGCACTCAATATGGTTTCCTCTAAACAGCTAAGATATATAGTGCTGGCTACTTGGGTTTATGGAACAGCCATCAAGCTATTTGATTTTTAAAAAAGCATTTCAGCAAACACTCAGTAAGTAGGGGTATTTTATTTCTACATATCACTTCATTTTGATGCTATATATTATCCCATTTCCATGGTTACAATGTAGAGAATTGCTATGAAACATCTCACAGATTTTAATGAAGAGGTAGCTGCATTTCATTAGTTGGTGTAAAGACCTTTCCTGCACAATGCAACTTACAATTACTTTATAAAGTTCATTAAGTCTCTTCCTACAATAAAATTATTGGCAGCTGGAATAATTCTGTATTTACTTGCCTTCATGAACTCTATTCAGATAAATAGCTTCACTTTCTTGAAAATGAAATGTAATGGCAGATGTCCATATAAATATATTTTAAATATATTTTATATATTTTTATTTTAATTATATTTTGTGCATTCAGCTATTGATCCCTATGTCACAGCTTCAAGACAGGTTGTATTACAAATAAAATTGTTTTTATGTCTCTCCAGCACTCCCTTAAAGGAAATAATAGGCAATTAAATTTCACATAGAAATTTTAACATATCAAGTATAGGACAGGTGTCTAGAATCTAAGTTCTTCCACTGCAGGTAGGAATGCTTCTCCTTAGCTGATCTTTCATAAAACATGGACTGCAGATTATCACCTTAGTTTGCAGACTGACCCACCTTGCCCATAAGGTACATGGCACTAGGGAGATGAGAGCTGAAATCCTATTTTACTCCTTTCTAGAGTAAACCCAATGACTCTGAGAGCCAGCATGGTACAGTAGGTGAGTATTGGACTATGAGTCTGGAGAGCAGAGTTTGAATCCTGGCTTAGCCATCAAACCCACTGGATAACCCTGGGCAATGGCACTATCTCAGCATCAGCAGATGGCAGTGGGAAACTCCCTCTGAAGACACTTGCCTAGAAACCCAACGATAGGTTCACGTTAGGGTCACGATGAGTCAGAAACTATTTGAAGGCACACAACAACTACAACTAGAGTAAACCAAATGAATCTATTGTATTTATCTAAGTGTGGGCTCCCCATTCAACAATTAGTTCAACGAATCTACTCTGACTAGGACTAAACAACAGGATTCTAGCCACTATGTGTTTGTATTCTTATTTACCATTTCTTAAATTATTATTTCAGGGCATACATTATTTGTATTCGCAAGTACTCTTTTTCATTATTTCTTTTTCTAAATATTAGTAGAAGCTCATCCACAGTTCTGCACTTTAATGGATGAAATGAAGGATGGGAAACTTTCAAGATGAAGTTAGTTGCCTCTGGGTGGGAAGGGGAGATGAAAGAACTACATCATTTATGAGAAACATGAGATTTTTATGCAGAGTAGTGTCTGGTCATGGAAAGGAAACAGTGAAAAGAAGTGGAACAGGACCATTATCAGATCTTAATGATCCATTGATATGTTGTCACTGCCTGACAACAATGTCTCTGCCCTTCCCAATCTGGCTCCGGACCCACTAGCATCAGCACACTGGTGTTGTGTAAGTTGGCAACTGCATAGCTGCTAACATTCACCTCCTCCTTCCCATAGAACCAACAACTTCTTTGCTTGAAGACAAACCTGGGAGCTAAGCTAGTGCCTGGTTCCCTTTTGCAGCAGGAGTCCACAATTTTAGAGTCTGAAAATGCAATGTTTGATTATCTCAAGGAATTGAAGTCACCCACTGCACAATAAATCTGAGTGCTAGATAGATTGCCATATAAAAAATGCTGCTGGTGCTAGATGAACACATCTGGAGGAAGGGGGAATGATTGGTGGCAGTATAGCAAGCAGTAGCAATGCTGCTCCATAGATCTACTGGTGATGGTGTGGTGGTGTGAGCATCAGTAGGGATCCCGTGAGCAACAGGAGATGGGTGTGAGCCTGGGAGGCACTCCCCAAAATTTTAGTGCATCGGAGTGGGGGGGGGGAATATAATCTGTATCTGAGATTTATGTGCACATAGCATGCCCTGTATTGCTTGCAATATCCCATGCCCTTGAGCCAATACACAGCTCTATGTGTGCAGATTCCATATCCTTCCCTTCCTTGTTCTGAGCATAGTCCCTCCCTGAATACTCACAAAGTTTTCCTTCCTCTGTCCTCACAGTTCACCTAACTGGCTGTAGAAAAGGTGGGCTGAGAGACAATGACAGGCCTAGGGCTATCTGATAAGTTTAAGCATCAGAGTAGATAATACATTCAGTATCAAGTGAAGAAAGAAGTCTCTTTGTCATAGCACATGATTTTCCTCACTCATACATCTTCAGCATAGTATGCTTTGATTTGGGATTTGTCATTAGAAAATAAACACAATTTGTAAGTCTGATTGGTGAGGCATATATCTCTGAGGAAAATGTGATGTAAAACAAATAAAATCTATTGTATTGTTTTTAACATCTACCTCGACTCTTAGGAGAATATCAGATGGGGGGGGGGAGTGGAGTAAAAGGCATATTCCTGGGAAAGTCACATGATCATGCTGAAGATTTTCAAACACACCATGCTTATCCAGGAATTAACCCCTGAAGATCCAGGAATGCTCCAGCAACAAAGCACAAGCGGGGACATACCAGGAATGGTTTGTTGCTGGAGCATTCCTGAATCATCATGGGTTAAGTTCTGAATAAGCGCAATGTTATCTGAAAATCTTCAGTATGAATGGGTAACTTTGCTTGGAATATGCCTTTTTCTTCCCTGATTTCCCCTGTCTGATAATCTCCTTAGTGGCAGCCTCAATCCACTGCTGCCCCATGTAAGTCCAAAACTGTCATCATTACATGACACCAGTTCTTATTGCCAGGGTCAGGTCTTTTAAGTTAAGTCTCAGGCACCTACTTGATAGAAAGTGCTATTAAAGTCAGTGATGCTTGATATGTTTGAAACTTAATTTGATCCAATGACTCATTCAAATTAAAATGACAAAATGTAAAAGTAATAAAATCAGAAAACATAAGTAACAGAAAACAAGAAAAGGACGAATTAAAAATGTAATTAATCCAATTTAGATGGACACAAATGAGCTTTAATATGCAAATATGCATAAATATCAGAAAAATTATCCACTTGCCAGTGATATAAGGGACATTGTGTATTGCCAGTCTTTCATCTAAGTACCGTAGAACATTAACCAAAAGGGATAAATAAAACAACATTGCAGGTCATTAATCAATGAAGTCTGTTTCTCAGGTTAATTTATGTAAATATAATGTGTCCAGTGTGTGTGTGTATTACTGAAATATTACTAAAATACAGATGATAATGTGGAGTCTAAATAGCAACACAAATATTTCAGGTTTTTCTGGTTTTATCTCCCTTTTCTTACATAAGCTTCTGAATATGCTTTTGATAACCTCATTAATGTTGCTCCTCACATCTTTGAAACATTCTACAACAAGAGGATTTACATACAGGCTTTACCACTGATCAGAAATCACAGTTCAGCTATTTTCTTTAAATTCATTTCTTGACAGTTGGAAATGACCAGAAATGACCTCTAAAGGAGAAATTAGCAAACTTCCTTGCTAGACTACACTTCCCAGAATTTGGAGAGAGAATCTATGAATGTTACAACCATGTGATACAGCTATGCCATATGCCAGCAACACTTTCTGAAATATTTCAGAATGTAAGGTTGTTGTTTTTTCTCTCTTCCAACAGCAGACGTATGTATCTAAATGGGTAAAGAAATTTTGGTTATAGGATATGCCCCAAAGAACTTACCTCCGCAAACTCAGATTCTTGGTCTCACTTGAAGCATAATTTATCCATGTTCTCCCTGTTACATTTTAATCAATATTTTTCAGTGTGCCACAGAGCTTGGAAAAGGAATGTTTTGGATTAGAATCCCCAAAGCATTGACTTTTTCAAGCTGTGCAGCATAATTCTATGCTTTTGAAAGCATCGTTTGTAAAGTCCATTGGTTTAGGTTCTTCTCTTTAAGCATGTTTGAACTCTTTGACAACAATAAAAAGGACAACAAATAATACCCATAGCTCATTCTAGATAGGTATTATCACCTGGGATGTAGGAGAAAGGGAACAGGTATGTACAACAATAACCCTGAAATTGTACTTCTTTCTTAAGCTGTAATCAAGAATACTATTTTTGACTGTTTAGTTTGCTTCCCAGAAAGCTGTGTTAAGATAACATCTGGGGTATAAATATAGTACTTGAGTTTTAAAATGATAGTAATTTTTCACTAGTCCAATGTATGTAGGCTGGCTAGGCCTCAGATTTGACACAGTCATTCAAAAGCTACAGATCTGATGATGTATTTGTTTTAACTGAGGAGTCAATCTTTTTGTCAGTTAGACATCCTCCTCCTTTCTACTTCTCTCTCTCTTCCAAATTCCAAATGCTGTAGATATTCTTCATCCTTATAAATGAAGAAAAACTGTCACAAACACTTTAACCACCCAATAAAAAGACTATCTTAGGATATGAGCCTTTAGTGTATGGTTTAAAGAACAGACATGGGCCTGAATTATTGCTTAGTCTGAATTATATTAGACTCATTGACTCAACTGTTAAATAGTGAGACAACACAAAGGTCAATGCCATTAACTCAATGGGTCTTCTCTAGTTAGAACTAATGAGAAATTAGACCAATATTCATACTTCACAAAAACTATTTTGTTATATAGAGACATGAATTTATACAATTGCTGCTTTAGCAATCCTTCCACCTCCAGAAAAGATTATAGTGATACACAGATTACAGGTACACTAGTAATAACTAAATGTAACCTTCACATTCAGAGCTTGAAGGTTAGGAAATAAGAGCTTGGAAAAATTGTTTTCTGAGCTAACCATCACAATCCACTACCCGGCAAGGCCAGTGTCCATTCTGGCTGGGGGGGATACTGTAAAAATCGTACTCAGAAAAAATACATTTTAAAACACTCTTCAGAGATTATTGCATGCCAAATCCACACTGGGATAGACATTGGTTGTAACCATCACCAACAGATCTTCTCACACTTCCCCATGCCCTGGCAGTAGGCAGCCCATATCCAACCCAGGCTTCTCTGGCAGCTTTCCAAGAATGGGAAAATCCCATTCTTGAAAAGCTGTGGAAGAAGCCCAGGCTGGATACGGGCTGCCTACTGCCCAGGAATTGGACAGTGCAATAAGATCCATCAGTGACAGTCGCAACCTGTTTATATTCCAGCTAGAATTTGGCATGCAATAGAATCATAGAATCATAGAGTTGGAAGAGACCACAAGGACTATCCAATCCAACCCACTGCCATGCAGGAACTCTTGATCAAAGCATACCTGAGAGATAGCCATCTAGCCTCTGCTTAAAGACCTCCAAGGAAGGAGACTCCACCACACTCCGAGGGAGTGTGTTCCATTGTCGAATAGCCCTTACTGTCAGGAAGTTCCTCCTAATGTTGAGGTGGAATCTTTTTTCCTGCAGTTTGCATCCATTGTTCTGGGTCCTGTTCTCTGGAGCAGCAGAACATAAGCTTGCTTCCTCCCCAATGTGACATCCCTTCAGATATTTAAACAGGGCTATCATATCACCTCTTAACCTTCTCTTCTCCAGGCTAAATATACCCAGCTCCCTAAGGCGTTCCTCATAGGGCATGGTTTCTAGACCCTTCACCATTTTAGTTGCCCTCCTTGGGACACGGTCCAGTTTCTCCACATCCTTTTTTAATTGTGGTGCCCAGAACTGGACACAGTATTCCAGGTGGGGCCTGACCAAAGCAGAATAGAGTGGCACTATTACTTCCCTTGATCTAGACACTAGACTTCTATTGATGCAGCCTAAGGTTGCATTGGCCTTTTTAGCTGCTTTATCACACTGTTGACTCATGTTCAACTTGTGGTCTACTTGGACTCCTAGAACCCTTTCACATGTTGTCTCAGTCAACCAGATGTCCCCCCATCCTATATCTGTGCATTTCATTTTTCCTCCCTAAGTGCAGAACCTTACATTTCTCTGTGTTGAATTTCATTTTCTTAGCTTTGGCCCAATTTTCTAGTCTATTGAAGTCATTTTGAATTTTGATCCTGTCCTCTAGGGTATTAGCTACTCCTCCTAATTTGGTGTCATCTGCAAATTTGAAAACTAGGCCCCCAATACTGTCATCCAAGTCAATAATAAAGATATCGAATAGCACTGGGCCCAAGACAGAACCCTGTGGGACCCCACTGGTCAATTCTCTCCAGGATGAAAATCAGCCATTGTTGAGCATCCTTTGGGTGCAGCCAGTCAACCAATTGCAAATCCATGTAACGGTTACCTTGTCTATCCCACATTTTACAAGCTTGTTTGCAAGAATGTCATGGAGAACCTTGTCAAAGGCCTTACTGAAGTCAAGATATACTGGGGCTTTTTAGATTGGCCGAAAGGGGCGGTCCAAACTTGCCCCTTCTAGTGGCGAGATGAGGCCTAGGCTGCCGCACGGGCAGCCCTACAGGCCTCATCTCGCCGCAGTTTTCCGGTTCCCCGCGGCCTCCAAGTGGGGTGCAGCACGCGCTCTGGGCGCCCGCTGCACCCCACTTCCCTCGGCGGGGCTGAAGGGGAAAAGGGGCCGCCACCGCGGCCCCTTTCTCCCTGGGTCTTTGCCACGGCCATTTAAAGGCCGCGGCAAAGACCCGCCGCAAAAAAAGAGCTCTGCGATTGAGCTCTTTTTTTGCGGTGCGGGAGGGCGCGATTGGCGCCCTTCCGTGCCGCAAAAGCGTCAAAACGTGCGCAGCGCGTCAAAACGCTGCGCACGTGATGACGCTTGTACGGCGCCTCCGTGCAGAAGCCGCCATCTTTAAATGGCGGCTTCCATGCGGTTTAAGCTTAGGGAGGGTGTAAAGGCTACGCCCTCCCTAACCCTAAAAGCGGGCTTTTTAGCCCTACAAGTGCCTTTTTTTGCCCTTCTAAAACGGGCCACTATATCCACAGCATTTCCTTCATCTACGAAGCTGGTAATTTTATATATATTAAAAAAAAAGAGAGATCAGGTTTGTCTGGCATGACTTGTTTCTCTGAAACCCATGTTGAATTTTTGTGATTTTGGAATTATCTTCTAGATATTCACAGACTCTCTGTTTAATGATCTGCTCCAGAATCTTTCCTGGAATTGATGTCAGACTAACTGGAGGATAATTGTTGGGATTCTCTTCCCCCCCCCCCCCCTTTTTGAAGATGGGGACAACGTTTGCCCTCCTCCAGTCTACTGGGACTTCTCCTGTTCTCCAGGAGTTCTCAAAGATTATTGCCAATGGTTCCAATATTACATTTGCCAGTTCTTTTAATATCCTTGGATGTAATTCATCTGGTCCTGGAGACTTGTATTCATTTAGATTAACCAGGTATTTCTGTACTATCTCTTTACTTATTCTGTGCTGAAATTCTCCTATTCTGTCCCCTGCTCCACTGAACTCAGGTTGAACATCCTTTGCCTTTTCTGAAAAGACTGAAGCAAACAAGGTGTTGAGTAATTCTGCCTTTTCTCTGTCCTCTGTTAGCATTTTGCTGTCTTCTACACTCAGTGGCCCTACCATTTCCTTCTTCTTCTTTTTGCTGCAGACATACCCAAAAAGCCCTTTTTATTGTTCTTAACCTCTCTAGCAAGCCTGAGTAATAATCTCCTTGGTGACAGTAGAGAATGGCCTCCTTCTTTGGTCCTGCTTTGAGAATGGCACAACATGTTGTGTTAATAGGCACACATCAGGGGATTTTATCAGTCCAGCCTCAGGTGAGCAGGCTGGGGGTGATTTTCACTTATGTTGGCAATTTATCATAATAAATAAATAGATTGATTGGTTTTCACTGGGACTCAAAAGCATGCAAGGTGAGGAAGATTTATTTTAAAAAGAGTCTTGCAAGATTCAGCTGGGGTGCATCTACAGAGTAGAAATAGTGCAGTGTGACACCACTTTAAATGCCTCCATCCTGTGGAAGCCTGGGATTTGCAGTTTTACAAGCTCTTCAGCCTTCTCTGCCCAAGAGTGCTAGTCCCTCACAAAACTACAATTTCCAGGATTCTGTAAGATGAAGCCATGGCAGTTAGTGGTTCAAACTACATTATTTCTACAATGTAGAGACAAGTACCCCTTGTCTTTTTTTTAAAAAAATAGGAGTTCTAGTTTGGTAGATCAAGGGAATGCTGATGATGCAGTTTATCTTGATTTTAGCAAGTCTTCCAAGCAGGTGATATTGTTGTTAACTGGTAAAACATACATTAGATATTGCTGTAAGACAAGCTTACACCTGTCTGGTAGTCTGTACCCAAATATCCATCAGTGGCATTCTGGTCCAAAAAGTGAGAATTTTATAAATAGCAGCTGTAGAAGGAGAAGAGATGCTTAAAAAGGCTGCAGATTGCATCTGACTGGTGGTGACAGATGACATCAAATTGGGGGAATACTGGGCAAAAACTAATACTACCAATTTCAACAGAAAAATTGAAAGAATGGTAGAAAATGAAATTTCACTATATCAACACAAATATAGTGTTCATTCACAAAAAAGAAATAGTATTACAGTACTCTATTCTGCATTAGTCAGACCTCATTCGAAACCTTAGAACCTCATTCTAGTTTTGAATACCACAGTTTAGCAAGAATATGAACAGACTGGAATGTGTCCAGATAAGGGGAGCAAAGAGTGTGAAGAGCCAACAGACTAAGTCCTAGAAGAGAAGGCTGAAGTTGCTGGGGATGCTTAGTGTGAAGAAGAGACCATTAAAAGAGAAATATTGAAGGGCTGTCCACAATTCATTAAGCAAACGTCTTCTGCTGCTCAAGAATTAGAGGACTCAAATTAGAGGAAAGACATGCTGACTAGAAGTTAGAAAACTTTTGTACCTGGCCAATGGTTCTCATGTGGTTCATTCGTGGAGAAAAGTTACTTTTTTGGACTACAACTTTTATAACCCCCCTGCCAAGACAGCTACTGGGAGATTTTGGAAGTTGTAATCCAAAAAAGTAATTTCCCCCCAACTCATGATGTTCTTACTAGAAGTTTGTAGGCTTGGATGGACCTCTGACAGGGGTACTGTATCAGGGAATTTCCTGCATTGGTGAAGTATTATTAGATGACCCTTGAGGATCCTTCCAGTTATATGATTCTAAGATCTTAGAGAATATCTGTACACCGCCCTGATCTATGGAAGGGCGGTATAGAAATAAATCATATTATTATTATTATTATCTAAGGTAGCTGTAGGCACTTATAGCTGTGCAACTCACTTGGGGATAAGCAAGTTACCTCCTGCAGCAATGGCAGAAAGCTGTGGAGAAGAGAAGAGCATCCACCTTGGTCTGTCTGTCAATATGCTATGAACTGATGGAGAATAGCATCTGATCCTGAAAGAAGCAGTATAAGGACATGCCCTCCATCAAATACAGCATTGAATAATTAAAGTGTACATTTGCAGCACTTGCTGACAGCCTCTGCCTCTCAGCCTGACAGTCTCTTCTGTCTTCCCACTTTACCAAGATTGTTACCTCAGGGCATTTTCACATGATACTAAGACGCTGTTTGCATTTCTGCATTGTATAATGCAGTTGTAAAACCTACATCAGCTAGAATATACATATGTATGCTTTGTTTTTGTTTGGTTTTCCCTTTGTTTGCATGTGTATTTTTTAAAAGATTCTCTTTCACTTTTTATTCTGCGTTAATAACATCTACACATGCATATGGATTGCTGGGTTGGTGGTGGGGGAATTCATTTAGAACCTACATAGTATTATATGAGGGAAAGAGCTTAAGCCAGTTCCCTTCAAGAAATTGCATTCTGTTGCTTATGCTCTAGCAACACACCTCCAATATGAGCATTGTGATATTTCACCAAATCACTTGTTAATTGGTGAGTCAACATATAGGTAAATCTAATTAATTCAATAGGCTACTCTAGTTAGGAAAAACAGTAGGATTTAGGTAATAATATTTCTTCAATGTTCTCCAACACACTTCATAGGTGTGTGTGTATTTGAGCTCAAGGCTGTATTCGGTTTCACTCAGATACAACATCATGGTACTCAATACTTAAGACAAAAATAGAGAACAGTGATTTAGAGCATGTGCAGTGTGCTTTTCTCTTCCCCAAAGTGCTATCTACAGTGTTTTCCTTAGGTCTCCAAACTGTACTTTTTAGGGGATTTTGGACTTAGCTCCTAGAATCCCAGATTATTGGCCAACATGGCTGAGGCCTCTGGGAGCTGAAGTCCAAAAGGACACAATTTGGGACTACTGCTTGGGATTAGGGATCCAAATCCACCTGGCAGATGGCATGGGGCTTCACAGAAGATTTAAGCCTCAGAACCTCTCTGTTGGAAGGGAATCAAGCACCAGCTATGAAACTCACAATACTTGCTGAGTGCCTAAGAAGAGGAGGCACCAGCTGATATTGATGCAAGAGAAATCGATACTCCGTGTCAGCTTGGTGAAGATTATAGGCAGAAAAGCAGAACTATTTGTGCTAACAGTTGTCCATTTCTAATTTGCTCACAAAAGGTCTCAGTGAAGTTAACAGTGTTGACCAGCACAGCACTGGTCTGTCTGAAGGTCTCTCTTCAATAGTGGTTTTGTCTTGGAACAGGCCATCTTTCTGAGCCCAGTGTTTTTTAAAGGAAAGTAATAATAATAATACATTATGTAAAGCACACAGATGGGGTCCTGTGCTAATGAACAGACACAGAAAAGGGACAATTTCATGAGCATGCTTCCAGAGGGGAGAGCTGTTCGTAACCTTGTCATTCTCAGTGCTGGAGAGAATAACAGCACAACAACATTAACAGAGAAGCATTGCTGCTCACGTTGCCCACACACCAGTGACTTGTTTATATTGTGCTTCATACTTGCACAATAGCCACTTTGCAGGGATTGAATGGCCTTATTTTCTATCAGGAGAAAGCAGTGTGATGTAGTGGTTAGATTTGTTCAGATGTAGGGGATCATGTCCCCACTAATCTTGTGTCAACTACACTCGCCTGCTCTCCTTTTTAATTTATTTTACTTTAATTTATACTGTATCTTTCTCGCAAGGAGAACCAGTATGATGTATCTGCTTGAGTGTTGAATTACCACTCTGGAGACCAGGGTTCAATTCCCTACTTGGCCATGAAACCCACTGAGTGACCTTGGGCAAATCATAAGCTCTCAGTCTTATGGGAACGCAATGGCAAACCTCCTGTGAACAAAACTAGCTAAGAAAACCCCATGATAGGTTCGCCTTAAGGTTATCATAAGTTGGAAACGACGTGAAGAAACATGACAGCAACAACTTTCTCCCAGGATAGTATACAATGTTGCTGTATGAGAAAAAAAAACTAGGAAGGAGGAGGAGAGTCATGTCCTAGTTCAACATGGCACTTAGCACATCATTTTGGCTTGTTGGGCTTGCTGGAGGGGGCAGACGTCTTCCCTATCATTAGCTGCACAGGACAGGGAGGAACAACTGCCACTTACATTCCATGTGGCAAATTTGTCCCCAAACATTGCTGCCTGAAGCAAACTATGAGGTGGTGCCTTTTTCATTCCATATACAAAATGTGGTTCTGGCAGACGTATCTTTGGCCAGTGCTGACCAGGTCCACCATCACAGTTGAAGGCAGTGGGCTAGTTTATGGGGCTTTTCCGGAGATGAAAAAGAATTTGGTTGCATTTGACACCCTTAATGAGAACAGCAGCTGGCAGCCTGTTAGGCAGTTAAGATATTGTAAGGTAGGCTCACAATCACCTGTTTGATAGTTACATTTAAAATCATGGCACCATTGCCACTGGCACAAATGTCTCCAAAATTCACCTTAAAGTCCATGCAGCTGTACAGAGGGGTGGAATTCTGTGGTGCTGGCAAACAGATGATGCATCCGGCCTGCTCCCACCAGTGAGCCATGGTGCAACATACAAAAACAGGGCTGTCACAAGGGCTCACTGGTGGGAAGGGTCTGGCTACATCATCCTTTAGTGCCCCACCCACCAGCACTGCAGAACGCCACCCCTCAGTATGGCTGCCTGGATTTTGAAGTAGGATTGGGAGTTTGGATAGGGAGACAGAGCATAGCCACAAGTATCTTGGAGTGTATAGAGACAAGCTGTGTCCCTTATGCATACACACAGAGTAGATGCAATTAGGCAGGACACCTAGACAGAGGTCTTTGTGAAGGATGAAAACTCTGCAAAGGCTCTGTGTTGCACAGGAATTTTCCTCCCACACACAGGATGCAGCTTTGAGCTTCCGGCTTGCAGGAATGATTCTCTGGACAGCAACTCAACGTCCAGGGCTTTTTAATCTTTTTTACAGACTATATACAAAGATTATACAGAGTACCAGAAAGCTGTCTTGGAAACTCACAACTATACAGACTAACAAAGTACTTCACCACCCACCCAACACAACAACCCAACAATGGAGATAGTCACCTTCTCCTTTATATAGGTGGTCTTCCTGGAAGCCACGTGACAGCCATGCTACCAATGATTCCTGGCTAGTTTTATACCCAGTGCCTATTGCATCAGAATACAACCCATGAGGCACTGCTGGCTGGCTTCAATTTCTGTGCATGTTGCATGAGATTTCCCATGATGCACAGCTCACCAAATGCTGACTCATGCACCTGCCACTTGAACTGTAGTAACCTCTACTCCAGTTCCTCCTGGTGGCCACATCCATGTCATTTTCAGACCAGGTGTGCCACATGGTCCTGACAAATTATGTGTCTGATTCATGACTTTTTCCCCATTTCACACCTCTCTAGACTTGACTGAAAAAAAGCAACACATCTCATGCCAAGAAACTCTTGCTGAACTCTCCCTTAATCTTGCCTCCCTGCCCTACCCAGCATGTCTTTAGTGCTATTTTTTTTTTTAAAAAAAAAACCTTTTGTTCTGTGCAACTCCAGAGCTCTGCAGCTCTAAATTAGCTATTCAAAAGTTAAAAAGAAAGAAAGAAAGAAAGAAAGAAAGAAAGAAAGAAGATTATTAGAAGAAATTTAAAGAGGTAATAATGGCATTTGGAACAGCGAGGGGGGGGGAAATTGGGGATAGGAGGAGGATGGAAAACTGGCACCATGTGACTGGCAATTGTGCAACTGCCCAAGGAGTGACATTTGCACCTGCTGCCTCAGGCAATTGCCAGGTCATTCATGGGTTTCCCCATAAATGAAAAAGGGATAGGTGGGAGACAGGACAGTTGGAGGCACTATGGTGAGATGAGTTTCTCCAAATCCTTCTGAGCATGCTAGTAGTTCAAAAGCCATGTGCAGTAATTTCCTGAGTGTTAATATTCTTAGGTTTGGGAAGTGGGAAGGCAAGTATTGTTTTGTTAGTTGTGTTAACTGGATTTGTGTTTATGTTGCTTAATGTTCTTGTTTTATATAGAGGAAGGAGTTGGGGGGAGTTTCAATAGTTTCAAGGATGTAGGCTTTATGGTTCTATAGTTTGTTCCATCTCCGAGTCCGCAGGCCAGCTCTCCTAGCTTGCTCAGGCTCCCACTAGAAAAACCGGAGTCTATATTTAATCCGGGACATTTTAACAAATCTGGCCTGGATTTAGGAATGGATTTGCCACAAACATTAAAATGAACACCATTTTGGTGTCCCATTTGCAGCACAAGTCACTACACACAAGGTATTTTGCACCACCCCATCCCCCAGCATCATACTCTTATTAATGGCTTCATCGCCTTTTCCTGATTCTTTTCCTGCCTGTACCCCAGGTGAGAGCAGAGAAACAAACAAAAGTATATGTAAGAATGATGGGGTACCTATAGGTGCGTTATTGATGGGAAGGCTGTAAACAGGGCTGTGTAGTGGCAGGCAGGCTGGCCAAATTAAATTATGCAAATCCACGCTAGATAAGAATATATACGTGAGTCTGTGGGTGCGCATGCTAATCAACATCTTTCACGTATGTTTCCTCTGTTTATTTGTTATTCATTATTTTTAGCTTTTCCAAGAATACTGAATGTTTTTAAATTAGTTTTGGAGTTTTTTGCCAAGAGCAAAATTTTAGTGGCTGAAGTAGGCCTATAAGTAAATTGCAAATGTTTATTTAAATGACCTATTGTGCATTGGTAGAAAATGTTAAAGAAACTCTTGTTAACCCTCCCCCTACCTTCCAGATAAGGATAGGAAAGGCTGCAGTTACAGCACAGTTCTACACATCTAATTGGAGATAAGCCCCATTGAATCCCCAGCTAAAGAGGGTGGACGGTTGCAGGTTGAAAGTGGTATTTGGGATAAAAATATGATCTCCTAGATGGAGAAGGTTCTCTTGAATCAGTTGTGTGATGGGAGATGACAGGGGATTGAATATTCTTGTTAGAGTACACCCAAGGAGCCAATGGGCTTTACTTACATGATGTAAGTAATCATGTAAGTAAATTGGATTCAGTTGGCCTATTCTATTTAGGACTAAGGAATAGGATTTGCGCCAATATGTATTGCTTACTATTAGAAGAGGGATGGTTTGAGTGTATCAGATTGACCAGACTAAGATATGTACAGTGGACAGAATAGAGGTATCTGTGTTGATTATGGTGTGGGTTAGTGTCTAGAACTAGCCTTCTTGATGTGTAGAACTACAATGCAGTGTACAATGATTGCAATACTTTTCTATCCATAGCCAAGGAAGTAGGGAAATTTGCAAGATGCTAATTGTGTCTGGCGTAATTACAATATTACATTGGAGATGCCACAGTGCCTGGAGGAGTAGAATGGGAGAAGTCTAGAATAAAAAAGTGTAGAATAAAAAAGGTGAATGTCTCCTATATATTGCGGTGTTGAACGTATACTATTTTATCAAGACAATGTGTACTGAGTGGAATAGAAGGGGTTCTTGTTGATAACTTTGAGTGCTACCAACAGAGAGAGGGGGGCAATTAAAGGAAAAAAAGCTTTCTCCTATATTAATAATTGCTGCAGGGTGAAACTGACAAAAACTAAAAATTGCAGGAGCCTCACAACTTACTTACTTGTGGCCCACCAGGTGAGGTGCCAGTGGACTTCAGCTTCAGGATCATAGAATCATAGACTTGGAAGAGACCACAAGGGCCATCCAGTCCAAACCCCTTCCATTCAGGAATACAAAATCAAAGCATTCCTGACAGATGACCATCCAGCCTCTATTTAAACCCCCCCAAAGGAAATTATCAGACGGGGACAGGAATGAAGGGGATCCCTTTCCCATCCTTATCCCATTTGCGACGATCATGAGAAAGACATCCATATATGTGGCGCTGATTCTGTCATTATTCTGTCAGTGAAGTGGAATTGTATTAATTGGTTCTTCTGTTATTACAAAATGAAAGGCAATTCATCTCACTGACGGGACAATGACAGGATCATCACAATGTCATATAAAAGTCTTTCATGCCATCATGGTCACTAGTGCTTAAAGGATGGAAAATGTCCAGATCAACATGACATCATCTGAAAGTTCTTCCCATGACTGTAGACAAGGATGGGAAAAAGGAAGGAACAAGGACATCCTTTCTCCCTTCTCATAATCTCCAAAGAAGGAGATTCCATCATTGTCTGTGGCAGCATATTCCACTGTCAAACAGCTCTCACCACCAGAAAGTTCTTTCAAATGTTCAGATGGAATTTCTTTTCCGGTAGTTTGAATCCATTGCTCTGTAGCCTAGTCTCTGGAGCAGCAGAAAACAAGCATACTCCACTTGACATGACATCATTTCAAATATTTAAACTTGGCTATCATGTCATCACTTAACTTTCTCCAGGCTAAACATACCCAGCTCCCTAGGCCACTCCTCATATGACATGGTTTCCAGACTTTTCACCATTTTGGTTGCCCTCCTTTGGACATGCTCCAGCTTCTCAATATCATTTTGGAATTATAGTGCCCAGGACAGGACACAGTATTTCATGTGAGTTCTGACCAAAGCAGATTATTGTGGTACTATAGCCTCTCAGTCTAGGGACTGTATTTCCATTGATGCAGCTTAGAATCATATTGGCTTATTTCTTATTGGCAGACTTCAGGGACAGAGCAAGGGAGCCTGAGAGTCCCACCCGAGGGAACAGTCGCTGCTAAGCCTCGGAGGAGGCGTGTGGTCGTAGTGGGGGACTCCTTGCTGAGGGGTACAGAAGCAGTGATTTGTAGGCCTGACAAGATGTCTCGAGAGGTGTGCTGTCTTCCAGGTGCAAAGATCCGGGATGTGACAGAGAGGCTGACAAGGCTGGTCAAGCCTACTGACCAATACCCCTTCCTTTTGGTCCACGTGGGAACTAATGATACTGCAAGACACAGCATTCAGAACATCAAAAGGGATTACGAGGCGCTTGGTAGGAAGCTGAAAGGAATGGATGTACAGGTTGTCATCTCGTCTCTTCTGCCAGTTGAAGGGCATGGTCCAGGAAGGGAGAGGAAAATAGCAGAGGTGAACAACTGGCTTCGCAGATGGTGCCGCCGAGAAGGATTTGGATTCTTGGATCATGGGCTGCGGTTCCATGAGGAGGGACTTCTTGCAACAGACGGGTTGCATCTCACGCCAGTTGGAAGAAATGTTTTTGCCAACAGTCTCAAGAACTTGATCAGGAGAGCTTTAAACTGAGTTCCGAGGGGAAGGGAGACAATATTAAGGAACGCAAAAGGGATGGCGTAAATAGTCAAACTGACATAGAGGAAACAAGGCAAACAGTGCAAGGACCCAACAGTGGGAGGCAAAAAAACTTGCACAGGCAGCAAGTAAAAGGGAACCATGGTCTGCGATGTCTCTACACTAATGCACAGAGCATGGGAAATAAGCAAGATGAACTCGAACTCCTAGTACAACAAGGCAAATATGATATAATAGGCATCACTGAAACCTGGTGGGATGAGTCTCATGATTGGAATGTGGAAATAGAGGGGTATAACCTTATTAAGAGAAATAGGCCAAACAGGAAAGGAGGAGGAATAGCACTATATGTCAGAGATATTTACACCAGTGAAGAGATCCTGGACATCAATCATGGAAGCCAGGTGGAGAGCATCTGGATAAGAATTAAAGGGGAGGGAAACAACAAGGATGTTACGGTGGGAGTCTACTACAGACCCCCAAGTCAGACTGAGGAATTGGATGATATCTTTCTAGAACAGATGACCACACAGTCAGAAAAGAGAGATGTAGTAGTGTTAGGCGACTTCAACTATCCTGATATTTGCTGGAAGTCAAACTCAGCAAAATCCTCAAGGTCTAGCAAATTCCTCACTTGCCTGGAAGACAATTTCATGGTCCAAAAGGTGGAAGAGGCAACAAGGGGGTCAGCTATTTTAGATCTGATCCTAACCAACAAGGAGGACTTGGTTAATGGGGTGCAAGTGGTGGGATCATTAGGTGGAAGTGACCATGTTCTCCTGGAGTTTGTAATACAGTGGAAAGGAGAAGCCAGGCAGAGTCAGACACGCATCCTAGACTTTAGGAGAGCGGATTTCAGTAAATTTAGAGAAGTATTGAGGGCGATTCCATGGTCAGAAATACTAAAAGATAAAGGAGTTCAGGACGGATGGGACTTTCTCAAAAGGGAGATACTGAAGGCACAATTTCAAACAGTTCCAGTGAGAAAGAAAAACGGGAGGTGTCTCAAGAAACCAGGATGGATGA
The DNA here is from genome assembly GCA_034509955.1 of Urosaurus nigricauda. NCBI lineage: Eukaryota > Metazoa > Chordata > Lepidosauria > Squamata > Phrynosomatidae > Urosaurus > Urosaurus nigricauda. Next base: position 46,068,835 of record JAOEGL010000003.1, read on the forward strand.
CTAAGGAACTTTCAACCGAGCTAAGTTTGAAACGGAACATGTATAAGAAATGGAAAAAGGGGGAAATCACGAAAAAGGAATTCAAAGAAATAGCAGGCATGTGTAGGGGTAAAGTCAGAAAAGCTAAAGCGCAGAATGAACTCAGGCTTGCTAGAGAGGTTAAGAACAATAAAAAGGGCTTTTTTGGATATGTCCGCAGCAAGAGGAAGAAGAAGGAAACGGTAGGGCCACTGCGTGCAGAAGATGGCAAAATGCTAACAGGAGATAGAGAAAAGGCAGAATTACTCAACACCTTCTTTGCCTCAGTCTTCTCAGAAAAGGCAAAGGGTGCTCAACCTGAGGATAATGGAGCAGAGAACAGAATAGGGGAATTTCAGCACAGAATAAGTAAAGAGATAGTAGAGGAACACCTTGTTAATCTAAATGAATTTAAGTCTCCGGGACCAGATGAACTCCATCCAAGGGTATTAAAAGAACTGGCAAAAGTAATATCAGAGCCATTGGCAATCATATTTGAAAACTCCTGGAGAACAGGAGAGATCCCAGCAGACTGGCGAAGGGCAAACGTTGTCCCCATCTTCAAAAAGGGGAAAAAAGAGGATCCCAACAATTATCGTCCAGTTAGTCTGACATCAGTTCTAGGAAAGATTCTGGAGCAGATCATTAAACAGAGAGTCTGTGAACATCTAGATGGCAATGCCATAATCACAAAAACTCAACATGGGTTTCAGAGAAACAAGTCATGCCAGACAAATCTAATCTCTTTCTTTGATAAAATTACCAGCTTGGTAGATGAAGGGAATGCTGTGGATATAGTATATCTTGATTTCAGTAAGGCCTTTGACAAGGTTTCCCATGACATTCTTGCAAACAAGCTTGTAAAATGTGGGCTAGACAAAGGAACTGTTAAATGGATCTGTAATTGGTTGAATGGCCGAACCCAAAGGGTGCTCAACAATGGCTCCTTTTCATCCCGGAGAGAAGTGACCAGTGGGGTCCCACAGGGCTCTGTCCTCGGCCCAGTGCTATTCAACATCTTTATCAATGACCTGGATGACAGAATTGGGAGCATACTTATCAAATTTGCAGATGACACCAAATTAGGGGGAATAGCTAATACCCCAGAGGACAGGATCAAGATTCAAAATGACCTGAATAGACTAGAAAGCTGGGCCAAAGCTAACAAAATGAAATTCAATACAGAGAAATGTAAGGTATTGCACTTAGGGCGGAAAAATAAAATGCACAGATATAGGATGGGTGACACCTGGCTGAATGAAACTACGTGTGAAAGGGATCTAGGAGTCCAAGTAGACCACAAGTTGAACATGAGTGAACAGTGTGATGCGGCAGCTAAAAAGGTCAATGCTATTTTGGGCTGCATTAATAGAAGTATAGTGTCTAGATCAAGAGAAGTAATAGTGCCACTGTATTCTGCTTTGGTCAGGCCCCACCTAGAATATTGTGTCCAGTTCTGGGCGCCACAATTCAGAAAGGACATTGAGAAACTGGAGTGTGTCCAAAGGAGGGCGACAAAAATGGTGAAGGGTCTGGAAACCATGCCCTATGAGGAACGACTTAGGGAGCTGGGGATGTTTAGCCTGGAGAAAAGAAGGTTAAGAGGTGATATGATAGCCCTGTTTAAATATTTGAAAGGATGTCATATTGAGGAGGGAGCAAGCTTGTTTTCTGCTGCTCCAGAGAACAGGACCCGGAACAATGGATGCAAGATACAGGAAAAGAGATTCCACCTGAACATTAGGAAGAACTTCCTGACAGTAAGGGCTGTTCGACAGTGGAACACACTCCCTCGGAGTGTAGTGGAGTCTCCTTCCTTAGGGGTCTTTAAGCAGAGGCTGGATGGCCATCTGTCAGGGATGCTTTGACTTGGAGTTCCTGCATGGCAGGGGGTTGGACTGGATGGCCCTAGTGGTCTCTTCCAACTCTACGATTCTATGATTCTATGATTCTATGATTCTATGATTCTATGATTCTGTCCGGGAAAGCAGCCAACGGACTGCTGATAAGAGCTGAGACCAGCTTGAAAAGCAAACTCAGGATTTTATCACATGTGCTTTTAAAACCTTTTTGGGGACAGGGAAAGGACTTGTGGGGGCGAGCATGAAAGCATTTTACGGCACATGCAAGCGTCCACAAAGAGGCCCCGTTCTAGCACCCGTACCTGTTCCGTACCGCAAAGTGTTAAATCTTCTGGTCGGAAGACTTCTGTCCGGTGAAAATGAACAGGGCACTGAACAGGGACAGCTTGGGTACAGGTGCTGGAACTGGGCCTCTTTGTGGACACTTGTGTGTGCAGTAAGATGCGTTCACACTCATCCCGTGAGTCCCATCCCCAAAACGGTTTTAAAAGCGCATGCAATAAAGTCCAAATACAAGGTCTGCAGCAGCTAGAAACCAAAGCTAATATCACAGCACCAGTCCAATGTCCAATAGCAAGCCAAGGGTCCAGGATTCCAGAGAGAAGTTCAGCAAGTCAATTCCAGAGTCAAGGGTTCCAGGTCAATCCCTAGTCCAGGAAGCAAGGCTTCAGGCAACAAAGTCCAAGGGAGTCAGAGCCAGATACTTTCACCAGGGGACACAGATAGGCCCTGACAAAGAAACTCAGCATCTTCCACCTGTTTATATTGGCCCAGTTCCTAAACACAGGTAATTAGTGATTGTTGAGTGTTTCTCCTATAACCTCCTGGATCAACCTAGGCAATTCCTTTCTGTCCTTCGCTGGCTGAAGGTAGGTACTTCTTTGTCTGCTCCTCTATGTCTCCCAGGCCTGGAATCTCTGATGGGGGGGGGGGCATGGCTGGGCTGCTGAGTCACAGGCTCTCCTGCAGCTGGCAGAGCAGAACTAGGGCTTGGATCAGCCACTTCCTCCGAGTCCTCAGCCTGGGTGGCCATGACAGTTTAGCTGTAGCATTAGGCTGTTGACTTATATTCAACTTGTAGTCTGTTAAGACTCCTAGGTTCATTTCGTATGTACTGTTGTCAAGCCAGGTGTCACCCATCCTATATCTGTGTATTTCATTTTTACTGCCTACCTATAGTGCCTTACATTTCTCCCGGTTGGAGTTTTGGCCCAACTTTCTAATCTATTATGGTCATGTTGATTTCTGATCCCCTTCTCTGGGATATTAGATACCCATCCTTATTTGGTATGATCTGCAAATACGATACAAATGCCCTTTCTTCCATCATCCAAGTCATTGACAAAGATGTTGAATAGCACTGGGCCCAGGACAGAACCCAGTGACACCCCACTGTCACTTCTCTCCAAAATGAAGAGGAATTATTGGTGAGCACCCTTTGGTTTCAGTCAGTCAATCAATTACAAATCTATCTAACACTAGCATTGTCTTGCCCCCATTTTATTAGCTTGTTTGTAAGAATTTCATGCAGGATCTTGTCAAAGGCCTTACTAAAATCAAGATACACTACATCCACGATATTCCTTTCATCTACTGAGTTTATAACTCTGTCAAAAAAGATATACAATTAGTTTGGCATGGCATGTTTTTAAGAACCCATCTTGACTTTTAGTGATCACAGCATTCTTTTCTAAATGCCTACAGACTGTCTGTTCATTAACTGCTCTAGAATCTTTCCTGGTATTGATGTCAGATTGACTGTGTAGTAATTATCTGGGTCCTCTTTTTACCTCTTTTAGAAGATGGGGAAAATATTTGCCTTTCTTCAGTCTGCTGAGGCATCTCCTGTCCTCTAGGAATGCTCAAGGATTATTGCCAGTAGTACTGAGATTTTGTTTGCCAGTTCTTTTAATAGCCTTGAATGAAATTCATCTGGCCCTGGAGACCTGATTTTATTGCAGCCTCTAGTTGTTGTTGTGATGTGCCTTCAAGTCATTTCAAATATATGGTGACCCTAAGATGAACCTATCACGGGGTTTTCTTGGCAACTTTCTTCAGGGAGGAGTTGCCACTGTTTTCACTGAGGCTGAGAAACTCTGACTTCCCCATGGTCACCCAGAGGGATTCAAAACCTGCTCTCCAGAGTCACAGTCCAATGCTCAAACCACTACACTATGCTGGATTTCCTGTAGTACTTCTTTTCCTGTTCTGTGCTTCATGGGTTCTATCCACCCATTAGTGAGGGATGTGAGATTTACAATACAACACCATCTGGAGGGGTACAAATTTATCCTCCCTAAATTATGATATAGCTGAGGGAAGAGCCACAAACATTCACAATTTGTTGGTCTCATTGGGGCGCTACAGACCGCCCAAAAGGGGCGCTCTGTAGGTGCCCCTTTAAGCGGCGAGATGGGGCCAAGGCTGCCTGACCAGCAGCCTCAGAGGCCCCATCTCGCCGCTTCCGAAGGCCGCAGGGAAGTGGCAAACTGCTGTTTCCCAGCGGCCTCAAAGTTGGGTGCAGCAGGCATCCTGGGCGCCCGCTGCACCCCACTTTCCTCGGCGGTGCTGAGGGGAGAAAGGGGCCACCACTGCAGCCCCTTTCCCCCCTGGGTCCTTGGAGCAGCCGTTTAAAGGCCGTGCCAAGGACCCGGCACAAAAAAGGAGCTTGGTTTTTGAGCTCCTTTATTGCGCTGCGGAAAGGGTGCACTTGGCATCCTCCTGCGGCGCCAGTGCATCTAAATGCTGCGTGCACCATGACAGTACCACGGCGCACCCGTATGGATGCCGCCATTTCAAAACGGCAGCGCCTATGCACAGTAGGGCCGGGGAGGGTCTAAACGCTGCACCCTCCCCAGCCCTACTCGCGCCTTTTTAAGCCCTTAAGGCACCTCATAGTGCCTGTCTAGATCGGGACAATGTCATTGTTGTTGTTGTTGTTGTTGTTAATTGCCTTTGTGTCAATCTCAACCCTTGGCAATACTATGGATGAGACATCTCCAGGCCCACCTGTCCTCTACTGCTCAGCCCACCTCCTGCAAACTCAAATCTGTGGTCTCTTTAGTAAAGTCCATCCATCTAGCATGTGGCCTTCCTCTCTTTCTACTTCCCTCCACCTTTCTTAACATTATTTTCCAATGATTCATGCCTTCTCATGATGTGTCCAAAGTATGGCAGTCTAAGTCTTGTCATCTTGGCTTCTAGGGATATTCCTGGTTTGATCTGCTCTAGGACCCATTTGTTTGTCCTTTTGGCTGTCTATGGAATCCTCAGCACTCTTTGTCCAGCACAATATCTCAAATGAGCTGATTTTCCTCCTATCTTCTTTCTTGACTGTCCAGCTCTCACATCCATACATGGTAATAGGGAATACAGTGGCCTGCATGATTCTGACTTTTGTGCTGAATTGTATGTCTTTGCATTTTAGGATCTTTGTTAGTTCTTTCATAGCCATTCTTAATCTTCTTCTGATTTCCTGGCTGCAGTCCCTGTTCTGATCAATGTTTGATCCCAGATGTGAGAACTCTTTTACTCTTTCTATTTCCTCATTGTCTAGTTTGAATGTAAATTCTCTGTGGTCATTATTTTTTATTTATTTATGTTCATCCGTAACCCTACCTTTGCACTTTCTTATTTGATCTTCCTTAGTAGTTGTTCCAGGTCTGTGAGGTTCTCTGCTAGTATTATAGTGTTGTCAGCATATCTCAGATTGTTGATATTTTTTCCTCCTATTTTAACTCCTCCCTCTTCCATGTCCAACTATGCTTTCCTTACAATATGTTCTGCATATAAGTTGAATAGGTAGGGTGATAAGATACAGCCTTGTCTGACTCCTTTGCCAATTGGGAACTATTCTGTTTCTCAGTGTTCTGTCCTGACAGTAGCCTCTTGTCTTGAGTACAGATTCCTCATTAGGACTAGCGGATGTATTGGCACTCTCAAGTCTTTAAGGGTGTTCATAGTCTTTCATGAGCCCTGGTGGCGCAGTGGTTAAATGCCTGTACTGCAGCCACTCACTCAAAACCAGAAGGTGGCGAGTTCAAGACCAGCAAAGGGCTGAAGCTTGACTCAGGCTTGCATCCTTCCGAGGTCGCTAAAATGAGTACCCAGATTGTTGGGGGCAAATAGCTTACAATTGTAAATGAAGCTGTTTGTTTAACAAATTGTAAGCCGCTCTGATAGTCTTGGCTGAAGAGCGGGGTATAAATAAAAAACATTATTATTATTATGATCTATGCTTTGCTATAGTCTATAAAGCACATGCTGATTTTCTTTTGGAACTCCCTGCTACGCTCCATTAGCCATCGTATATTTGCAATGTCATCCCTCGTGCCTCTTCCTTTCCTTGGACCTCTGGGATTTCTCTCTCCATGTATGATTGGAGCCTATGTTGCAGAATTTTGAGCATGATTTTGCTTGCATGGGAGATTAGAGCTATGGTTCTATAGTTGATGCGGCCTCTTGTGTCTTTTTTGTAGATGAGGATGTATATTGATCACTTCAATCTGTTGGCCATCGTTTTGTTTCCCATATCTGTTGACATATGTTGGTTAGCACTAGAGTTGATGGACTGCAACAGTTCTATTGGGATATCATCTGTTCCTGGAATCTTGTTTTTTGCCATTTCCTTTATTGCAGCTTCCATCTCAGTTTTTAGAATTTGGGGCTCATCTTCATATGGCTCTTTGTTCCATGAGTCCTTCGTGTTGTCATCTCTTTTATATAACTCTTCTCTGTGTTGCATCCATTGTCTTTTTATTCCTTGCTGGTCTTGAATTATGTTATTTTTATTGTCATACAGCATCCTGGTTCTTGGTTTGAACTTTTCCTTGATTTCTCAAATCTTGTAGAATAGGTTTCTCATTCTTTCCTCTTTTTTTTTTTTTTTTTTTGTCTTCTGTTTCTCTACATTTGTCATTGTAGTAATTCTTCTTATGTTTGTACACTAGCCATTGTACTGTTGTATTCATGGTTCTTAGTTTATTCCTATCTCCTTTTTGTTTTGTTTCTCTTCTTGTTTGTAGTGTTTTATCTGTTTGTAGTGTTTTATCTGTCACTTCACTTTTCTTTTGTCTGTTGGAAGTGTCTTTATGTATCATTCTTTTATTAGGTCCTTGGCTTCAGACCAAAGCTCTTTTGCTTCATGATCTATTATTCTTAGTACTGCAAATCTGTTCTTTATATTGTCAATGAATTCTGTGGAAATGTTGTTTAAATAGTACTTTGATATAATGACTTGTTTTGTTCTCTTCTTGAGTTTTACTTTTGAGTTTACTTCTTCTTGAAGAAGTAAAACGCTGCTTGAGTTTTTAAGTTTTTGAAATGAGTAGTTCATGATCTGTGCCACCATCAGCAACTGGTCTAGTCTTGGCCACCAGTATGGAGCTTTGCTATCATTTACTTCCAGTTATGTAAACTATTTGGTTTTTGTGTTTGCCATCTGGTGATGTCATGTGTATAACCTTTTCTCTGGTTGTATGAAAAATGTGTTTGCTATGAGTACCTTGCGGCGGTAATGGATTGGATGAGGAAAAACCGATTGAAGCTTAATCCAGACAAAACGGAGGTGCTCACAGTCACAGGCCCGAAACCAAGTTTGGGAATACAACTTCCAGTTCTCGATGGAGTCACACTCTCCTCGAAGGACTCTGTTCGCAGTCTGGGGGTACTCCTTGATCCGTCGCTTCACATGACAAGTCAGGTGAATGCGACGGTCAGGAGCACTTGTTACCAGCTTCGGCTGATACGCCATCTGTGCCCTTTCCTGGAGAGGAGGGATCTGGAAACTGTGATACACACGCTGGTAACCTCATGTTTGGACTACTGCAATGCACTCTACATGGGGCTACCCTTGCGCCTAACCCGGAAACTACAAATGGTCCAAAATATGGCAGCCAGGCTTCTGGCTGGAACATCCAGGAGAGAGCATATCACTCCTGTGCTAAAAGCCCTCCACTGGCTGCCGATCAGTTTCTGGGCACAGTACAAGGTGTTGGTTTTAACCTTTAAAGCCCATTATGGCTTGGGCCCATCTTATCTAAGGGACCGCCTCCTCCCATATGAACCCCCCCCCCCCACACACACACACTCCGGTCCTCTGGGAGGAACCTGCTTCAACCCATGAAGACCAAGCTGGTACAGACCTCCCAGAGGGCTTTTTCGGCTGTCACCCCCAAGTTGTGGAATGACCTGCCGGACGAGATGCGTCTCATTCCATCTTTAGAAGGCTTTAAAAGAGCCCTAAAGACGCATCTCTTCTGGCAAGCCTTCCCAGAGAATGTGAATATCCCCAGCTCCATACCTAGGTTTTAAGGGCTTTTTAAATCTTTTCCTGCATTTTTCTCCATACAACCTAAGCTGGGTCCGCTCCCTACTATTGTGCATTGCTATTTTAATCTATTATGTTTTTTAACTCAATTGTGATTTAATTCTTTTTTAAGGGAGGGTGGTAAGGGTAAGGAAGGGGTATTTTAACTTGATATTGTTTTAACCTCTGCTGTACTCCGCCTCGATTGCTTGTTCAGAGGGGCGGAATAGAAATAAATATTATTATTATTATTATTATTATTATTTGTTGGCTTCACAAAAATCTATCAGACACTCACCTGCTTCATTCCTTTTGCCTAGCCCATATCTGCCTTCTGGTTTTGATTCTTCTTTACTTCCAACCTTTGCGTTCCAATCTCCAATGATCAGCTTGACATCCTGTGTTGGTGTGTTGTCAATTTCTTCCTGTACTCCTTTGTAAAATCTATCAATCTCTTCTTGTTCTGCCTCAGTGGTTGGTGCATATACTTGAATTATGGTGATATTCATAGGTTTCCCGTGGAGCCTTATTGAGATGATTCGGTCTGATTTTGCATTGTATCTTCTGACTGCTTTTGCAACATCTTTTCTTAGTATGAAAGCCACCCCATTTCTTCTTGTCTTTTCATTTCCTGAGTAGAACATGGTGTGGTTGTCTGATTCAAAGTGGCCCATTACTGTCCATTTTAACTCACTCACCCCCAGTACTGCTATGTTCATGCGTTGCATTTACATTTTCACTATGCCTAGCTTCCCTTGGCTCATGCTTCTCACATTCAATGTCCCTGTTTTATGTGTGGTGCTGCTTCTGATGGGATTTGTCTTTCTGAAAGTGTTTACTGCTTGCTTCATCATTTTTACTGCCCTCAGCTGCTCTTGCAAGTGTATTTTCCTTTAGTTTCTATCTATATCTCTGTTAGTGCTTTTGTCCTGCCTGTGTGGGACTTTCAATGTCTCCTCATAGGGTTTTCTAGGTGGGGTGTTACATAAGGAGGACCACCTACACCCCCCTGTGTGCATGCTAACAAGTGTTAGCTATGATGTCACTGCTGTTCTTCACTTAGTGAAAGGAGGAAAACCAACTCATTTGAGATGTGGTGCTGGAGAAGAATGATGAGGATTCTATGGACAGCCAAAATGGATAGTTATCTAGATGGGTTCTAGAGCAGATCAAGCCAGAAATATCCCTAGAAGCCAAGATGATAAGACTTGGACTGTCATCCTGTGGACACATCATGAGAAGGCATGAATCGTTGGAAAAAACAATAATATTAGGAAAAGTGGAGGGAAGTAGAAAGAGAGGAAGGCCATATGCTAGATGGATGGATTTTATTAAAGAGACCACGAATATGAGTTTTTAGGAGCTGGACAGAGCAGTAGAGGATAGGTAGCCCTGGAGATGTCTCATCCATAGCGTCACCATGGGTCAAGATTGACAAGAAGGCAGTTAACAACAACAACAACAATCACATCAAGACCAACAAATTGTGAATGTTTCTGGCCCTTCCCTTATCTATATTATGTGTATATATGCATGAAGGGAAAAGGATGCACATCCTGAATGTGGTACAACCTCCCCCCCCCCAAAAAAAAAACCCCAAAACAGCATCTATCAAAGAACATGACTACCGTGACTAAGATTATTTGAGGTAGTTGGCATACTGGGACAGATAGGAAGAGTGGATTTTGCTTGTGGTGTGGATATTTTGGTAATTTTAAATCCTATTTTGCAGTGAATATTTTAATTCATTTCTAGCTGTCACTTTTGTAGTAACACTCCTTGGCTTGTGATCCCCATCATATTTAATGTATGTGGCTCCAGTGTGAATTTTGCACAAATGAGGCTCAGTTTGAGAAAAAGTCTTGACATAAAGGCAGCATTATGACTGAACTACTAGAAATACTTTTTAAGGTAAGGGGCCTCAAGGAATTCAGTCTTAGTCAAGATTACAAATTAAAATTAGCTGACTTTACTTCTAGAGCAGGAGGCATGAAAGTATTTGTGTTTTATCCAGGGGAGATCTGATTCTTCTCCTACCGGTATGTCTGTCAGGATTATCTAATTATACTATATAATAATATACTTTTGAGATCTGATCCATCTTTGCCAGAGATAATGTTACCTAAAAAGGGTCACATTTTTGTAGGTGGCCCATACACTAAACATTGGAATATATCTACCAGTCCCAAAATCACCCCCCAGCATTGCTGCTGATTGTATACCTATTGTCCAAAAAAGTAACTTTTCCAAGCCCTGACATATCCTTAAATTCACCTAGATACCACTGTTGTTGTTGCCTGCTCCTTGTGGGAGCAATGACAAGATCTAAGTGAAGTCATAGTGGTAGGACCAGATCAAGAAATTATACTGCATGAGTCAAAGGGGTCAAAAGGAGCTTTCGGTTAGTACAAAAGCCAACCAGAGTGACAATTAAATCTTGATTCAACACTCCACCATCACATCTGAGAGCAGCAATTATAGCACTGCACAATTATAGCACTGTCATTCCACTTTAACTGCTCTTGCTGTTTTCTATGGAATCTTGGGATTTGTAGTTATTGGAGGCACTCGAGTTGTCTGGCTGAGAATTCAAAATGTTCTTGTGTTCCTTCAAGTCATTTTGGACTTATAGTGACCCCAAAGTAACCCTATCATGGGATTTTCTTGGCATGTTTCTTCAGAGGTGGTTTGCCATTTTCATCCTCTGAGGCTGAGAGATTGTGACGTGATTATTCTCATCCAGTGGGTTTACATGGCCAAAACAGGATTTGAACACTGGTCTCCAGACAGTCTTATGTTCAAACCACTACACCACTTTGGCTCTAAATACCCCTCCTTATACTGCAGATCTGAGGAATAAGTTTTTGTGTGTGACAGGGCCCATGGTAAAGAGATGAGGACAGCTGAATGGCATATACAGTTATTTCTCCAAGAGAGACAAATGGCCAGGGGCCTCAGGAGGAACAGCTGCCATTGCCACTCCTAGCATCTGCTGTTTGAGGAATCCTTCTGCCACATGGTAAGGCCAGCCCTGAGCATCAGCAGCTACAGGCTTGGCCCTGTCTTACTGGCAGAGGTGCTGACTGGACTCTAATTCTGCTCTAGAAGGTAAGTGAATGACTCAGTGATGGAAAGGAAAGGACCCTTTCAGATGTCCTTGCAGAATGTCTTGCCCAAGCCAACCACAAATATCCCAACCCCAGAACAAATTCTAGGTGTCACATTTGACAATTGATGGCCCAGGTCTCAATTTGTTTTTGTTAACTGCCTTTGAGTTGATCTCAGCTCATGGTGTCCCTGTTGATAAGACATTTCCAAGACTCCCTATCCTCCATTGCTCTGCTTAAGTCCTGTAAATTCATACTCATGAACTTCTTAATAGAGTCCATCTACCTAGCATGCGGCCTTCCTCTCTTTCTACTTTGCTCCTAGCATTATTGTCATTTCCATTGAGTCATGCCTTCTCATGATGTAGCCAAAGTATGACAGCCCCAGTTTCAAACATTTGGGCTTCCAGGGAGATTTGTGGTTTTATCTGTTCTAGGACCCATTTGTTTGTCTTTTTGACTGTCCACGGTATCCATAGCACTCTTCTCCAGTACTACATCACAAATAAATTGATTTTCTCATCTACTTTCTTAACTGTCCAGCTCTTGCATCCGTACATGGTGATGGGAAATACAATGGCTTGGACAATTCTAACTTTTGTGATCAGTTGTATATCTTTACTCTTTTGTATCTTTTCTAGTTCTTTTCTAACTGCCCTCCCCATTTCTAGTTTTGTTCTGATTTCCTGACTGCAGTCCCTGTTCTGATCAATGTTTGATCCAAGGTATGGGGACACTTTTACTATTTCTATTTCCTCATTGTCCAGGTAGTTCTTTCGTAGTCATTATTTTTGTTTTGTTTTTTACATTAAGCAGTAAGCCTCCTTTTGTACTTTCTTCTTTGATCTTCTTTAGTAGTTGTTCTAGGTCTGTGATATTTTCTGCTATTAGTATGGTGTCATCCACATATCTTAGATTGTTGATATTCTGTCCTTCTATTTTCACTCCTCTTTCTTTTTTGTCCGAATGCATATCCTCATTTGCATCCACCTGATGGAGCAGAGCACACAGAAACATCACAACAGAAATGGGAGCATGTGACCAGATGTGCGCCTGTTTTCCCAACACACAACACATAGAGGCAGAGCTTAAAAACACACACTGAGGGATGACAACTCCCAGAATCCTCAGCCAACTCTGCTACTGGGGGATTCTGTGAGTTGTAGTATAAATAAAACATTTCCTCAAAGTTGTCTCAAGGACAAGGAGAAAGCCATTTATTCCTTAATAAAATACACTACGTTTTAATAATGAAATATGTGGAGATCCCCCCCCCCCGGCCGCCAACAACAATTGGGAAAATTATTTATTAAGAGGAATCTATTTTGCTTCTTTGGGCAGCTGTGAAATCTAAGCTGAAATCAGATTGACTCCCCGAGTCCCCAACTTCAGATTCCACAGTATCGCCAATTACCTGGTTTCGGATTTGACTGCCTGTTTTTTTAAATTCAAAAAATATTGGTAGTTATAGCGAATGTGACCATAGGCAAGAGCCTGGTGGCTGTGAGGGAACAGAAGTGATTATGAAAGCTTCATGTTAATCTTGGTCACATCCTCAATGGGACACCCTAGTCAAGTGGGGCTGATGGGGGATATAGTCCAGACCATATAGGGTAATGGTTCTCAACCTGTGGGTCACAACCCCTTTGGGGGGGGGGGGTTGAATGACCCTTTCACAGGGCTCGCCAAAGACCATTGGAAAACACATATTTCCAATGGTCTTAGGAACCGAGACCATTGGTTGGGGGTTACCACATCATGAGGAACTGTATTAAAGGGTCACAGCATTAGGAAGATTGAGAACCACTGATATAGAGTGTGCTTTTTGCAGGGGAGGCTGAAATAGATGGTCTTTGACATTGCCTGCTGCCAAACTGTTCCAGTCTCAAATGCTGGGTGTCCCATAGGTTAACTCAGTGTGCAGTCCAGACTCCAAGCTTGGCCCAAGCAGAAAAGGAACAAATGGGGTGTGCTCAGAGCAGTAGTAGGAAGTAGCTGTAGTGGTAACGGAGGAAGAAGTTGGTATTCTGTTTATGAAACTGTAAGGTATACTTAGGGTCTTGTAAATTTGAGAATTCAAATTTACAGTTGTTAACAACCAATATAACCTCCAAAACCTACCTCTTAAGACAGACAGTACCCCAACGAATGAATGTCTGTGGCATTAATGATCAGGACACTGGGAAATTATGACTGCAATGCACTTTCAGTTACAGAGTCCATTGAGAGAAACCCTGAAGGAACTGTCTGTTCCTCCTGCTGCCTTGGAAACACTTCAGACGGACACTGTCTAACTTCAGAGACAAGTTTTTTGGGTGGTAGCATTAGCAGAAATGTCTGCAATGACAGAGTTCCACCACTGTAGCTATGTCTGATGATGCAGGATCTCAGCCAACAGATAGACAGACAGACAGACAGACAGACAGAATTATATTGCTTCTATCTAGCATCAGCAGTGGTTCCAGTAGTAAGAGTACAGTGGGAGAAGTTTCAAATGGGCTGACGAAAACATCTGAATGAAATCACCTTAGATAGGATCACAACAGCACAATTATAAAAGGTGATACTACTCAAAGTATGCCACATTTTCCAATGATACCTCAGTGGTCCCTCAGGTTTGCGAAAACTCCAGTTGATAACACCTGGTAAACTGTGGATGATGATGATTATGGTGATGATGATGATGATGATACTATACAAATAGACCAATCCACTAGGCTGCCTGTTTAATTTGTAATGCATATCAGTGATGATGATGGTGATGATGATGATGCCTATCTCAGAGGGAAAGAAGAAGAGGCAACAAAGTCGCTTCCCTTGATGACAATGAAACTTTCTACCCAGTTAAAAAAAGTCTTCAGAGGATGGACCATCTTCAGAAGATGGAATAACTAAATTCCCCTTTCCCAATTGCTGCAGTCCTGATGCCAGCCATTAGATGTTTAGAAAACGAATCAGAGGGCTGGGTTCAAGTTTTCCATGTGCCCTTTTGAAAAGGCTCTGTGTCCATAGCCCTGGCTACTCTGTGTGAGCTACTACTCTAGATTCCAGGGAAGTTAATTAAATATCTTGCGAAAATTTATTACTGCTTCTTACAGACAGCCTGTTTTATGTTTTTTATATTACCCCTAAAAGGTAATTAGATAAATTCACAGAGTGTAAAATTCTCAGTAGCTAATGGTTGTAAGACACCAATATATTCTTCTTCCAGGCTAAGTGCCTTCTACTGTGTAAGCCAATTGGTCCTGCCCTGGGCTTCCCAGTGGGGCATCTGGTTGCTGACTCACCCTGTGCACATAGAGGAGTCATATGGAAGCTGCATCTGCACTGCAGAAATAATCCAGTTTGCCAACACTTTAAGTGCCATGGCTCCATGCTATGGAATTCTGGGAATTGTAGTTTGTTGTTCCACTGTAGCACCACAACAAACTACCATTCCTATAATTCCACAGTGCTGAGCCATGTCACTTTAGGTGGTGGCAAACTGGATTATTTCTGCAGTGCAGATGCAGCCATAGACAGGTCTCTAGCTCCACAGAACTGTTGCCTCCCAGAGACTGGGGAGCTAGTATCGGATCTAGCTGATAAACCTTTAGCAGGAGAGACCCTCACCTCAACTGGGATTGACAGACACTGAGGAGACACCACTATCATTTGCAGCATGCCAACTGGAAAAGCAGCTGTGTCACAAGAGTTAACACCTCTTGCAGAAGCTTAAATGAAAAAATCTGAGCAATTACCCACCTGGTGTCTCAAAGCCTATACATCTCCCAGCAACTACACAACCCTTCTCAAGAAATGATTTTTAGGAAGATTTATTTGAGAAGTAATTTATTTATCTTGACCTCCGCTCTGGCTTAAGTTTATATCTGATGTCTTTCCCCTTTGGCTTTCATTATCATGACTTCTGGCATCTTGTGAAAAGGATAAGACTCTACTACTGCATTGCCTTTCATCTTTAGTGAGCTCCCTAGATTTCCCATGCACAACCTGGATTGGTTTGATTTATCTATAACTGCTTCCCCCTACTATAGCCTGCTTTTCCTGGCACCTGCTCTTTTTAGGGAGGGAACACTACTGTGCAAAACAGGATGCTGGATCAAATAGATTTTTGGCCTTATCCAGTAGGACTCGTCTTGTGCTCTTAAGGACCTTATCACATTAGCTTAGAAAAGGGACTTAAAGTAGATGTAACAAAGAAAAAAACCACAAATACGGGAGTTTATCACACGACATTTCTGCAAACCTGAAATAACGTGAAAATAAAGCTACTGTAAAGGGGAAAAAACACCTTTTTACTCTCTGAACATCCCAAAAATAAAAAGATGTCAAACTCCCCCCCCCCTTTACATTCGCTTTATTTTCACATTATTTCAGGTTTGCAGAAACGTCGTGTGATAAACCTCCTGCATTTGCAGGGTTTTTTTCCTACTTTAAATCTACTTTAAATCCTGTTTCTTAGTAGGATTCCTCTAGTGTCATAAGGTCCTAAGACCCAGAGACCATACAGTTAGCCACACAAGGCTGAGCTGTGCACTCTTACTCTCACCCGTATCATCCTGCCAAATATCATGTCATTTGAGGTACAGATGGGTAGCAAAGGAGTCATCTTAGATTGCTCCATAGTTGATGCTCATTTCATATTGATGCCAATGGCAGCTGGTATCTCCCACATCAGTGGCACTGAGACGTCACTCTGGATCTTACGCTGAACTTTAAAGCAGCTGTCCAAGGTCCTTGGATTTATTTTAGGGATATGGTTTAACACATTGGATACCTCTTTTAAAGTTCAGTCTCAAACCTGATGCTTTGTTACTGTCCACAGTGGAGAAAGGGAATGTGTGGCCCATGAAGCTTCTGAACGAGACCCACACAATTCTATGTGCTAAGCATGCCCCTCATCCACCAGCAGACACCCCTTGTCTTGCAGTCTTTCTTTGCTTCTATTGTTATTCTTTCTTCCATGTGGTCTATGCCAAACCCCTTTGTGGTGCAGATTTCCCCTCTTGTCTTCCCAAACTCTTTTTGACATTCTTCCACATTATGCGATATCCTGGCTTCTCTTTGAGCACTTCTTGCCAGGCCACATTGGAGCTCCTAAACTTTCTTTCACTCATCCCTTCAGAATGATTTGCTGACTATAGTTGTTCTCTTAAATTCTCCTCCACCTCTCTGGTCACATACGTGAGGTGTAGGATCTCTGTGGGGAAACTGGTGGACTGTGTGTTTGTGTGTACATTCGTACCTGTGCAAAATGTTAGATGGTAGAATATAAAGAACTCTTTTCAGCTGTATCTACACTGCAGAACTGATGCAGTTTAATACTGCTTTAACTGCTGTAGTTTTGTGAGATATGAAACTTTCTCTGTCAGAAAACACTGGTGCCACAACAAACTACAAACCCCAGGATTCCATAGGATGGAGCAATGGAAGTTAAAGTGGTGTCAAACTGCATTAATTCTGTAGTGTGGCAGCAGTCTCTCTCTCAGAAGTGTATAAGTGTTATTGCTTGATATGGGTGTGTTCAGAGGAAGGATTCTGCTGAACTGGAAAGAATGCAAATAATGTGTTTGGTGTGGCTGAAATAAAGTGGAGTGGTTGATGGCTGATCTTTTTGTGATTTTGAGGCTACACTACAACATGGATATTTGCTTTGGCTGGGTATTAACTGCCTGGGATATTGGAATAGCCTTCTCAATTTTGTTTTGGATGTACTCACTGCTAGAATGCAAATACCACCCCACCCTTTACCCAAAACTTCCCAAAACTGGAATGGGGCCTCCTGACCTGAAAAAGAGTTAACCCTCCCCTAAAACGTGAAGTGGAATTTTAAATACATTTCATTATCTGTTTATTTCCCTTGTCTATTTCCCAGCACTTTCTCTGAGGAGCTCAGAATGACATTTTAAGTTTCAGATAACTGCATAAAGCAAGAGAGGCTAAGGAACTTTGATTTTTCCAATTCTCTCCAGGGAGCTAATGCTATTGCAACTTTTCCTACAGTCAGTCCTCTTCACAAGTTGCTAAGGTGTTGCCAGCCCTGCAGAGACCATTGCTATCTATGGCTGCATCCATACTGCAGAAATAATCTGGTTTGTCCCCACTTTAACTACCATGGTTTGAGGCTATGGAATTCTGGGAACTGCAGTTTGTTACCAGAGTGAAGTTCTGGTGCCACAACGAACTGCAGTTCTCAGAATTCCATCGCCTCGAGCCATAGCAGTTAAAGTTGGGGGTCAAACTGGATTATTTCTGCACTGTAAATGCAGCCAAGATGAGCAGTAAAGAAGTCCTGTACAAAGTCCAATGGATACAAGAGGAGCTCATTCACATTGATTGTAATTAGATCTTTTTCTTCTTACTCTCAGTCTTTCAAGCTGTAGTTTCCCATCCCAAGCCTATGGGAGCGCAAATTTAACTTTAATATCTATACATGAAGAACAGCACATAAAATGCCTTACTTTGATAGATACAGAAGCTTTCAGGCCTTCATTCCATCATTAAAAATCCATCACCTCTCTTTTCTATTTTTGCTAGAGGGTGTCCCCTGGAGTATTCAGAGAAGCAAGCAAAGTGAGCTCTGTGGAGGGAAGTAGTGAGGGGCGGTATTACAGGCATTTTAAGCATTAACAAAAAATATTCAAAAGCACATTATCTTAACAGCTTGCTGCAGAAAAACACCCACTGAACCTACAAATATGCAGCCTGGCTTGTGGCACTATTACTGTAAGCACAGTATTGACCACAGGACCATTAAAAGACATCACACAACTCAGTTGAGAGCCTTATGATCCAGCCAGGATCCCTGAAAGGAGATCACTATGGTCATTTCCAACTTTTAGAGGGCTCCTGTACAAAGTTTCTCTTCATGCCAGCACTACTGCCTACAGAACATTGTGAGAAATTTAAAATAGGTTGTTTTTGGATGCCTGCAATTGTTTAAAGGAGGGTGTGAATGAGAGATCTGGATCAAGAGGAAGCACTAGTATAGGTGGGCTATTTTGGGGTCCTGGCAGCTGCCCATGGAAACAGGAGTTACATCTGGTCAGTACTCTGTACCTTACCTAAAAATATGGGTGTGTGGGTGTAGGCTTGTGCCTTTACTCAGGAGCCAGTGGATAACATACTCATCTCAGGTTCCTGGGATACCAATAAGCATGGCTTATCAGGAGAGAAGGAGACAGAAGTGGATGACCTTGGTTTGCTCTAGCTGGTTTTCCTCCCCTTCACAGGAACAGCTGCCCTGTGAGAAAGGAGAACAAGAGGCACAGAAGACCAAGAGCCTGTTACACCTAGACTGTCTGTCTTCTGCTCTGCCCTGTAGGGCCAAGCTGATACTAACCATGCTATAGGAAGGATCTTATGACTTGTTGCTGTTATATATTGTTAATTTCATAAAGGTATTTGGATAGGCTGCACCTTGGGGGAAAATTGTTTTGAAAGGAACAGTTGTGGTGGTGGAGGTAATGAAAGGAGTCTTACAAACAAAACAAACAAACAAACAGCTTCATTTATATACCGCTTCATACCCTTAAGGAGTGTCTAAGTGGTTTACAATTGTAAGCTATTTGCCCACCAACAATCTGGGTACTCATTTTAGCGACCTCGGAAGGATGCAAGCCTGAGTCGAGCTTCAGCTCTTTGCTGGTCTTGAACTCACAACCTTATGGTTTTGAGTGAGTGGCTGCAGTACAGGCATTTAACCACTGCGCCACCAACTTGAAGTTTTGTGTGTGGCTTTTTCCAGCACTTGTACACAGGAGTTGTCATCTCTCTGACAAAGGAATTTATTGCTCAGGGTTTTAAACTGGCTCCAGCCTCCCGGGCTAGGGCCGGATTTTAGAATGGAGTGGGGATTATCGTTCACTAAATTGCCAAACTGCCATCAGCGCTGGCCGCCATCAGCCCAAGTCCCAGCTTCACTCCGATAGCACCTTTTAAAAGTTGGAAAGCTTTCCGACTTCGAAAAAGTGCTGGTGGAGTGCAGCCGGGACCTGGCTGGGACCTGGGCTGATGACAGCTGGTGGTTCAGTGGCAATTTAGTGAGCAATAATCCCTGCCTCCACCTCGGCTCCAACCAAGTTCTTGTAATGGGAAGATGTGATGGAAATGAAATGCTCATAGATTGGGAGCTTATCGCATGGATATTTAAATCAGTTTACCTCAATCTGGTTTAATCCTTAATTCGGGCAGCATCCTGATATTATTGCAAGGTTTTTGGCTCCAATTTTGCCGCCTGAATACATCCTGGGTCCGTGCCTGCTTCCAGAGCTGCTCCTCGTGGCTCTTTTTGGATCCAGGAGTTTTCCAGCTTGAAGAAATGGCCGCCAGAGCCCTCCTAGAAGTGGGAATGGGTCTGAGATGTATTCAGGCTGCAAAATCGGAGCCAAAACCCTAGCAATTTCAGGATATTGTCTTAATTAAAGATTAACCGAATTGAGGTAAAATGATTTAAATATCCAAGTGATAAGCACCCTAGGTAGGCTTTGGATGGCTTCTATCAAATAATAGTGAAATTACCTTCATGGAATTGGCTATCATACAGTTGGAACATCTTGGATTTTTAGGGTGGAGCCTTGCTGGAACCTGCTGATATTTCATCACTTCTGCCACAGATGGTAAACCATATGATCCCCAGGTGTCACCATGACCACTTGAACAGATGTTTCTGTTGCTCTTCACTCACAGGTTAGGCAGTTCCTAAAACCTCATGATGGTAGAGGACAGGGACCATCCCCAGCCCAACTGGTCAGAACATCCTTTCCTGTGTCACCCCCCCCCCCCCACACACACTCCATGGACCTCCTCCCATACCACTCCATACAGAATCCTTAGGAATGTATTTTGTACTAATGTTACTCATAAATGGTATGAGTGTAATGGTAGTAGTTAAATTATGCCTTTAAATTATAATATCAAACACACAGCCTAAATGTACATGAAATATAGGAGTTTATCCTGTGAATATCCCAGAAAAGTCATGTAATTACTATAGTTTTTTGTAGGGCTATGTGGCCATGTTCCAGAAGAGTTCCTTTCTGATATTTCGCCAGCATCTGTGGCTGGCATCTTCAGAGAATGATAGCCTGGAAAAGGATTGGATGTATATATCCTGTGTGACCCTGGGAAGGGAGGAGTAATTTGCAAATGTATTGTTCTGCTGCTAATTTCCCAGTCACAGACAGAATAGGGAAAGTGGTGAGGAAATACAACTTGCAAATGGTTTACAAACCAACAAAGAAAATCCAGCAAATGCTTCGGTCAGCCAAATACAAGAGAGACCCTCTCACAGCCGTAGGAGTCTACCGCATTCCATGCAGCTGTGGACAGGTCTACATAGGGACCACCAAACGCAGTGTGCAAACAAGAATCAAGGAACACGAGAGATACTGCAGACTGGGTCAGCCGGAAAAATCAGCAGTAGCAGAACACGCTATAAACCATCCTGGGCATAATATGCTGTTTGAAAGCACTGAAATTCTGGACCATGCCAACCACTACCATGTCAGAATGCACAGGGAAGCCATTAAAATCCATAAACACCTGGACAATTTCAACAGGAAAGATGAAACCCTGAGGGTTAACAAGGCTTGGCTACCAGTCCTGAAGGACAGCAAGGTCAAGACTCAAATGAGAAACAGCCTATGGCCAGGGGATTCCCAGCAGACAATGAGCACCCATTAGCAGACATTAATCCTCTTTTGCATATCCTCCCACCCTGAGGACTGCCATTAGCAACAGAACAATACATTTGTAAATTACCCATTCCTTCCCAGGGTCACACAGGTTATATAGCCAATCATTTTCCAGGCTATCATTCTCTGAATGCCAGCCACAGATGCTGGCAAAACGACAGAAAGGAACAAAAAACTATGAATGCCGGCCATGAAAGCCTTCAACTCTTCATGTAATTACACGAAACGATTTCACATGTCACACAAAACCCACCATTAAAGTGGTCACAAAGAAGCATTAACATGCATCTTTTTACTTTCGGGATTTCAGTGACAATAGATTTCAATTTATTTGTGCAATTGCGTGTGATAATCATTCGCGCAATTTCCTGCCATTTTAGCTTTATTTGCAGGATGCTTTAAATGTACTTTAATCTCTCTTTAATGCTGAAATTAGCCCCAGTGTGATAAACTCCATAGTTTAAAGTGGTTAAAGTGAAAATATGTTGGGATGTTTTTTAAAGAAAAATTTTAATTTTTTTTTAAATTAAATTTTTAGAAGACCTGGTGTCTCTCCTTTCTCCTCCCACTGAGCCTCACCCCACTCATACCATCTCTTCAGCATTTTAAAGGGATACAAGTGAATGGCACAGCCTATTTCTGCCCAAAAGCAAATGTTTGGGGATGAGTGGTGTCACCCTCCCTTAGAGTGTTATCTGGTGTAGTCTGAACCCCACTGCACACCCTTAGTGATATCACTGCCATTCTCCTCTTTTCTGTCCAACCATGGTCATGCTGAGCAACACAGTAAAGTTCTCATGAGATCTGAGGCTGGGTTCTTTGAAATCTCACAGAACTCTGGAATCTCACAAGATGATCTCCTCAAATAAGACCTGAGGAGACCTTACTTAGGTTTGCTTCATGTATTCTGTACTGATTTCCAGAAAGCCTGACTACCCTAAGCAGCAACAGCCAGCAGAAGCAGGATCTCTAGAGAAATGAATGTTAGGACACAGCACTATTCTTACTACTCTGCAGTTTGAGGACTGTCTTAATAAGACCCCTGAAGTCCTGAAGCCTGGAGCAAAGTAACTAACTTAAGCCTTCTTTGTGAAGGAGTTCCATGGTCTCCATTCCCTCAGCTAAGACTAACAACTACAACTGCACACAAACTACCAGAGACAGTTATTCTGACAGCTCTGATAACACTTGTATATTGTGGGGACACAGGCTTCTACTACAGTGAAACAGGTTCAGTTTTCATACCTGGATTTCTTTTCATTTTATAAAGAAATTACATAAGCAAGAAGTATAGAAAATCCTCTTCATATATGATTTCATACCATTGTATCAGATGTAGGAAGCACTGTACACCAGGATGGCGTTCACTGTGGCTACTCTTCCAACATTTCTACTGCATTCTGATTATTTTTATTTTTAAATACATAAGTGGTTCTAAATGGGATGAAATGCCAAACCAATCAACTGTCCTGCTGGTTGCCTATTTCTTTTCCTCCAGGGCACAGATCTCAACATAGCATTACATTGAGGCAGGGGAAAGAAGAGCAAGGGCCCTTGAAGAAAAGGAGAGTGTAGCAGGTCCATTTGTAGAAAGTTGCAGAAGTCAGGTATGATCCAAGGTAGTGATGGTTGTAGTGCAAACATTTAAATTCTCAAGCTCTGATCATAGGACTGTAGGAAGCTGCCTTATACCAACTTAGACCATTTGCTTGTTTGTACTGTTCAAGCACATGTGGGCATAGTGCAACCTACTGAACATATGTGACACCCCCAGGAGATTTTTTTCAGTCCTCAGCCCACTTGCCTGATCCTTCAAAACACCAGCAATTTTAAATGCCATCCCAATAGACTGGCAGTGGTTTTCCTGAGTTTTAAATAGGAATCTTATCCAGTCATACTTGGAGCTAACCAGGATTGAATCCAGAACATTTTGCATGCTATCCCACTACATCTATAGCTCTTTTAAGGCTTGTTTCATCCACTGTGGAATTCATGTTTTTCACATTAAAAGACTCCAAAGTGTAGGCAGTTTCCATATGTATTATGTCTTATGCCTGTCAAATGTTTCTGCCCATCAAAATTCTCAGCAAGTTGAATGTATCCTTCATATTTCAATTGAATTTTGTTTTCTTGCTGGCAAATAAAACTAGACCTTGAGAAGAGCACAAAGTGTATGTCTGACTTAATTCCAGAGTGGTTTAAAAAGGCAATATATATCTAAGGGAACATAATAGAAGATTCAGTTGTAACTCTGGACAAACGGCAGTGCTGATTAACTGTGCTGTAGACTTGATTGATGAACTATTCACATAAAACTGGAATGATATTTAGACACAGTGGGTTTATGTTGTGTTATGTTCTCCTCTGAAGCAGAACAAGGCTGGTGTGAAACGCAGGGATTTTTCTTCTGTGAGAGGCCAATAGTTTTGCTTCAGATTCACAATCAAATTGATCATGATCATACTAGGCAGCATCTTTGGAAGAATTTCCCCTTAAGGCTAATCTGGCTAGCAAACTGAGGTTTCTCTTCCTTGTAATGGGTCTGTCTCTTTTTTCACTGTTCTGAGAAATATTTTGCTGGGAAATCTGAGCTCCTGAATTACTGGCCAGTAGTGATGCACAACACCTGTGACCTTTGTGGCATTTGTGCACAAACACTACACCTGTTTAACCTGTTCTGTAAGACAATCCAGTTTTATGTGTCCTTCCCTAAACATTGCAGTGAGTTGAGAAGAAGAAGGACAAAAATACTATGAAGGGTTAGACTTTTTTTAAGGGTTAGACTTTGCAGGGGTTGGTGGCAGCTATGTCAGGGTTGTGTGGGAAAAATTGCTCTGATTTTCAGTGGTTTTCATAGAATCATAGAATCATAGAATCATAGAATCATAGAATCATAGAGTTGGAAGAGACCACAAGGGCCATCCAGTCCAACCCCCTGCCATGCAGGAACTCCCAGTCAAAGCATCCCCGACAGATGGCCATCCAGCCTCTGCTTAAAGACCTCCAAGGATGGAGACTCTACCACACTCCGAGGGAGTGTGTTCCACCGTCGAACAGCCCTTACTGTCAGGAAGTTCCTCCTAATGTTGAGGTGGAATCTCTTTTCCTGCAGCTTGCATCCATTGCTCCGCGTTCTGGTCTCTGGAGCAGCAGAAAACAAGCCTGCTCCCTCCTCAATATGACATCCCTTCAAATATTTGAACAGGGCTATCATATCACCTCTTAACCTTCTCTTCTCCAGGCTAAACATCCCCAGCTCTCTAAGTCGTTCCTCATAGGGCATGGTTTCCAGACCCTTCACCATCTTAGTTGCCCTCCTTTGGACCCGCTCCAGTTTCTCCACATCCTTTTTGAATTGTGGTGCCCAGAACTGGACACAGTATTCCAGGTGGGGCCTGACCAAAGCAGAATAGAGAGGCACTATTACTTCCTTTGATCTAGACACTATACTTCTATTGATGCAACCTAAAATAGCATTGGCCTTTTTAGCTGCTGCATCACACTGCTGACTCATGTTCAACTTATGGTCTACTTGGACTCCTAGATCCCTTTCACACATAGTTTCATTCAGCCAGATGTCCCCCATCCTATATCTGTGCATTTCATTTTTCCTCCCTAGGTGCAGAACCTTACATTTCTCCGCATTGAATTTCATTTTGTTAGCGTTGGCCCAGCTTTCTAGTCTATTCAGGTCATTCTGAATTTCAATCCTGTCTTCTGGAGTATTGGCTACTCCTCCTAATTTGGTGTCATCTGCAAATTTGATAAGTATGCCCCCAATTCTGTCATCCAAGTCATTAATAAAGATATTGAATAGCACTGGGCCCAGGACAGAACCCTGTGGGACCCCACTGGTCACTTCTTTCCAGGATGAAAGGGAGCCATTGTTGAGCACCCTTTGAGTTCGGTCAGTCAACCAGTTACAAATCCATGTAATGGTTACCTTGTCTAGCCCACATTTTACGAGCTTGTTTGCAAGAATGTCATGGGGAACCTTGTCAAAGGCCTTACTGAAATCAAGATATACTATATCCACAGCATTCCCTTCATCTACCAAACTGGTAATTTTATCAAAAAAAGAGATCAGATTTGTCTGGCAAGACTTGTTTCTCTGAAACCCATGTTGGCTTTTTGTGATTATGGCATTGGCCTCTAAATGTTCACAGACTCTCTGCTTAATGATCTGCTCTAGAATCTTTCCTGGAATTGATGTCAGACTAACTGGACGATAATTGTTGGGATCCTCTTTTTTCCCCTTTTTGAAGATGGGCACAACGTTTGCCCTCCTCCAGTCTGCTGGGACTTCTCCTGTTCTCCAGAAGTTCTCAAAGATTATTGCCAATGGTTCCGATATTACATTCGCCAGTTCTTTTAATACTCTAGGATGTAGTTCATCTGGTCCTGGAGATTTATATTCATTTAGGTTAACCAGGTATTCCTGTACTATCTCTTTACTTATTCTGTGCTGAGATTCCCCTATTCTGTCTTCTGCTCCATTATCCTTAGGTTGACCACCCTTTGCCTTTTCTGAGAAGACTGAAGCAAAGACGGTGTTGAGTAATTCTGCCTTTTCTTTGTCATCTTTGAGCATTTTGCCATCTTCTGCACGCAGTGGCCCTACTGTTTCCTTCTTCTTCCTTTTGCTTCGGACATACCCAAAAAAGCCCTTTTTGTTGTTCTTAACCTCTCTAGCCAGCCTGAGTTCATTCTGTGCTTTAGCTTTTCTGACTTTACCCCTACATGTGCTGGCTATTTGTTTGAATTCCTCTTTCGTGATTTCCCCATTTTTCCATTTCTTATACATGTTCTGTTTAAGGCTTATCTCAGTTGAAAGTTCCTTAGTCATCCATCCTGGCTTCTTGAGACACCTCCCATTTTTCTTCCTCATTGGAACTGTTTGAAATTGCGCCTTCAGTATCTCCTTTTTGAGAAACTCCCATCCGTCTTGAACTCCCTTCTCTTTTAGTTTTCTTGACCATGGGATCTCCCCCAGTATTTCTCTGGGTTGGATGGAAAATCACATTTAAAATGTTTAAAATTTGGGTATAGGGGCTTTAAGGGCCACACTTTGGGATTTGGAATACTAGATGTGGCCCATGGCACATCCTTTGCCTGCTAGTGGTTAGCAGATTACAGGAACTCATTGACAGTTGTTGCAATGGAGAGTGGCAAAACATGGGATTCCCAAGAGTGTGTTCTCCAAGAATTTGTATTGGGACCACTGCTTTTTAATTTGTTCATAAAATGTGAGCAAAGTGAGCAATGACATGGACATATTTGCTAACAATATCAAATTATCAAGACTGTTTAAACAAAGGCCAAGATCACAAAGAACACAAGTCAGGAGGTGCCAGGATCCTAACTGCTTGTGTACATTGATGGGAACTGAAACTGGGGTGACTGACCAAAAATGGGATCATGGTAGATACACTCAATAAAAATGTCACTCTAGAGAGTAGGAAAGGTAAAACTGTAAATGTTATAAAAGAGCATATAAAAGTAAGAGTAAAACTGTCAATATTAAACCAAGCAGGGAAGTAAAGTGTGCAATAATGTGTTGTGTTTGGAAGGGAGCAAGGGTATAACAATATGTTATGAGCAACTTTTTGAAGTTTAACAAGTAATATTTCCTCCAAAACTTTTTTGATGGGAGGTACTTTATGGGTTTTTTTTAAAAAAATGCTCTTTTGATTTTTAAGTTTAATTGGGGAGAATAATAAAATGAAAAAGTAATTTGTTGGTAAAGTGCTGCTAGGTCATAGAGCAGCTTCAGAATATTGTATTCATTTATGTGAATGAATTTGGGAACAGTATACGGACTCTTGTGCTGCTTTGGGACTGAACAGTACAGGACCTGTGTTTCAAGTAAAAATTAAATCAAAATCCCCACGGTTACCTTGTATAAGGTGAATGGCAACACCCCACTTCCAACTACTTTGCTAGTTCTTGCATTAATAAGAAATAGAATGATGGTGATGACACTTCATTGTCCCTCAAAAAGTAACTCACTGCAGGGAATATTGTCAAGTATACCATCCAACCTTTGATGAAGCAATCACATTTTGACTATTGTATACAGTTTTGGATGCCATATCTCAACAGGTATATTTTAGAGCCAGAGGGAACAACCAAAAACATTAGGAAGCTGCAGTAACTCCTATGCAAATCTTTACGATGTCAAGATCTTACATTGCTCAGAATAGTATTAACAGTTCCGTACAACTCCCTACTCACAACTTCCAGAATGCACAATTCTTCTGCAATAGCCTCCCCAAATGGCCACCATTCATTGCCGAGGAAAGTTGGGTGGTTCTGAAAGCAAAACAGTGAGTTTGGTAAATAATGGAGACAGGAGTCATAGAGGCATCTGGCTATACCCCACAACCAGATGCAGACCAATGATTTCTGCTAAGCTCTATTTAGGGCTTGGTGGATGGTGTTTTCAGTCAATGCCTCACAATGAGGCATAGCCAGATGCTTTGTTGATCTTTCATAGTCTACAGCAGCCATGAGTTGCTTTGGCCATTGCTGAGGGAAGTCTGGTGGTTCTGACAGCAAAACAGTGAGTCATAGGTGGCTTTGTTCATTTCTGAGGGAAGAAAAGATTTTTTTAAAAAAAGACATACACATGCACAAAGTGAATTTATCCTTGCATATGTCACTCAAGATGCTGGCCAATGTTTGGGATGTTGCAGTTTAGTTAAGAGGAGACATTATAAAAGTGTACTAAATAATGCATGGTGTGGAGAAAGTGGGCACAGAATTACGTATCTTACAGTACTAGAAATCAGAGGTTATCCAGTCATGTCAGGAGATGGGAAATGGGATGATGGAAGATTCAGGACCGACAAACAGTAGTACTTCTTACTGCATGGGGTTTGTTGTTGCCACAAATTATATGCATAACTACCAAGCTAAATGGCAAAAGAGGATTAAACAAATGCATGAAAGATGAGACTACAATGGGCTACCAGCTACATGACAGCTACATGATGCTTTCAGGGTCAGAAACAACAGGTCTTCGGATAGCAGAATTTGGTGAACAATTGCAGATGTAGTGTACATCCTGCATGTGGGTTTTCTATAGACACCTATGGCTGAGCACTGTTGAAAGCAATAGGTTGGTCTAGATAAGCGTTTAGTCTTATCCAGCTAGCTATGCATCTGGTACAGGACTAAGGAATTTATGCACTTAAGCCCTATACCAGATGTGTACATCCCATTGGTTCAATTCTGTGGATGAACCATAGAGAATGGAATCTGCTAGCGTGAAGGGGAAAAGGTAGCGATTATATAGGCAGCAAAACGTGTGTTGCTGTTGTGTGCATTCGCTCATTTCTAACTTATAGCAACACTAAGGCAAACCTATCATGACGTTTTCTTAGCAAGATTTATCTGGGGGTGGAGGGGGGGTTGTCTTTCCCTTCCTCTGAAGCTGAGAGAGCATGACTTGCCCAAGGTCACCCAGTGAGCTTCCATGGTTGAACAGGGATTCAAATCTTGGTCTCCAGAGCCATAGTCTAATGCTCAAACCACTGTATCATGATTCTTCTCTTGCAAAACTCCTATACATTAGCTCGTTTCCATTCTTCAGACATGGCAAATGTTTAGCATTTTCTATTAATAATGACACTAGCAAAAATAACATACTAGTAGAAATGGTAATTTGACATTAATAATTATGAATGGAGCCATACTGAACCAGTGATAGATAAGGCATTCTACTGTCTTACTGCTATTTTTTCATGGTCTAAAAGTGATTTTTAAATGAAAATAAATTAAATCTGTATGTCTACTCCCCCACATGTCCTCACTGTAATGATCCATTGATTTAGCTAAGAGCTATCCATTTAAAATAAGGATGGCAGGGAGGAAACACAAAGAAAGTTGCATTTTCTGAATAAGTAATAAAGTTGCTTTTTATCTATCTACATGCAAACGTCATCAGGTTTATTATGACCTCAATTTATATCTTTAAAATTCCTCCTCTACAGGCCAGTAAATAAACTTGCATGTATTCAGACTCAAGTATTTTGTGATGTAACTGCTTGTACTGAATCAGGACAATTGCTGCTCAAGACCTTGGGCCCTTATTATTTGTGTGCAATGAATAATGGCCATATTTAATAGGTACTATAATATCAGTTTTTCAAAATAAATGTTCTGAACTCTGGCCAAGAATAGATCCCCTTTGGCCCTCACTATCCCTTGGACTGCAACTCCCATCATCCTTTTAAACTGGATATGCTGGTAAGACCTCTGGCAAGTAAGGTTTTTAAAAAAAATCCAGAAAGCCAAAGCTACCCCATCCTGTTCTACTCTGTTCCCTGGCATCCTACTACCAGTCTGCCCATATCTATGCCCTGCTATGTTTCTTAGGCTGCATCCACACTGTAGAAATAGTGCAGTTGGATGCCCCTTTAATTGCCATGGCCCCATGCTATGGAAACCTGGGATTTGTAGTTTGTTGTGACACCAGAGCTCTCTGACAGAGAAGGTTAAATATCTCACAAAACTACAAATCCCCAAATTCTATAGCATTGGGCCACTGCAATAACTGCATTCTTTCTGCTGACATCTTGCCTTACAGGAACCTGAAATTCTGGAATGCTAGCAGCAGCCACTTTAAAGTTTGACTTATTCAAGCATTTTAAAACCTTTTTAAAAATGTATCTGCAGGATGTATGAATGCATACCGTATATGAATGTAGCCTAATCAAAGTTGTGTAAATGAAACTTATAAAAAGTATCACTCACTCTCAGCAAAGACAAGAGTAGACAAAACAGATGTAAATAATGGCATAAGAGAAGAAGTTAAAATAACAGCAGGTGAAAAATATCAGAATTCAGTTTTATTTATTTATTCAAATAATAATTGCATCAACTGCACCTGTTCCTACAGAAGTTGCATCTGGCCATGGAAACACATGCCTGTTTGGATTACTGCAATGTGCTTTTTGTGGGGCTGCCTTTGAAAAGCGCTCAGAAACTTCCATTGGTTCAAAGAGCTTCAGCCAGCTCCACTGGTTGTTGGTATGTTTCTGGGTACAAGTGAAAATGGTTGAAATGGCTGGTTTCAGGCAACTTAAAGACCTGTATCTTTCTTTTCAAGTGCAATAACAACAACAACAACAACAACAACAAAAGCTTTAGAGCTTTATGATTAGCTGGAGAGGCACCTCTCTCTGTCCCACTATCTTCTCATGGTCGATTAGTGGGAACAAGGGAGAGGGCCTTCTCACTGACTGCTGCCAGCCTTTGCAACTGATTCCCTAGGAAAACCAGGATGGCTCTTTCCTTGCCCTCTTTTCATCGGCATCTAAAAACATTCTTCTGCCACCAGGCTTTTGGAAATTGAATGGGGTTGGCTTTTAATAATGTGCTGCACATTTTTATGTTTTATGGTCCATTTAATATTTTAATTAATGTTAATGTTTTTAATGTTTAATGCTTTATCCCGATAAACTATTTAATTGCTTTTTAAATAACTTTATATGTTTACCAACATTTTTGTAGTTTTAAATCTGTATTGTTTCAGATATCTTAGCCACCTTGAGTACCATTGTCAGAAAGAAGGTGGGAAATACAGTGAGCCCGCTGTACTGGAGGGCTAGCTAATGTGCTAGTTTCCATGGATTGCTCTACCCCACATTACGCAATGGCAGTGTGTGCCCATGGCTGCACTGATGCAGGCATGCACACATCACCACCCATTGACTAATATGGGCTTGAGCTTCTATGGTTTTTCTTATTCCTGGATGGTCATCATCATCATCATCATCATCATCATTCAACTAACCAGTACCAGGTAAAGAGTTATTAGCTTCTACCCTACTTTTGGAGCACAGAGAAACAAGAGACTTCTTGTCTCTTAAGTTTTCTGGATACCCTAGGAGTTTTTTGTTAGCAATTTCTGGTCAAAATTTATTTTTGTAGTTAAATTTCTGAAGGTGCCAAAGCAGAAGTACTTTCAACAACTGATAAACAGGAAGCCAAATGAAAAGGAAGCCTTGAGACTATGCCAAATTAATGATTTTGCCAAGGGTTGGAGGGTTGGCACAGGGAGCATGGCTCATTCAGTTCTTCAGCAGCATTATTAACGTGAAAGGGACAGGGACAACAAACACTTCAGAACATTTGCAGCTCCTTACCTTATCAAAAGGCTAGACAATTGTCTAGATCAGTGCTTAATAGAGGGTTAATATTTTTGCTGAGGAAAGAATGAAAGAAAAATTCCTTGGCATAAGTGCAACTGATTCTCCCTTCATAGATAAACAGGCAGCCTTGAGGGGGAAAATGGTCCTGATGTTAGATGTTTCTGGAAAGCCAGGAGTGGCCTTTCTGTCAGAGACCTCAGCAGAGTCAGTAGTATCAGACAGACAGTACCTGATATACAGCTTTAATTTCTTTTTCGCATTCCTTTTGTTCCTTTGTCATATATTGGTAAATAACACCTCCTCTCCAGCTGAGGAACTTACTCATCAAATATTTGTGCTTGGCTCAGAGTCACTGAATCCAGCTCAACAACATTTACAGAGGAAAGCATTCTGAAATATTGATAAATGACTCCTGAATTATTAAACCTCAACAAATTATAACATATTTGAGTAAACTGGATAATGAGAAGTTTAATATGGTAAATATTTTCAGGGGCACTATTAGTGTTTACACAAGTGAGGCTACAGAACCAGCATTTCTTCTGAATTTTTAAAGCAAGATTAATCACTGGAGCATTCACCAGAAGATCTGGTTCCCCTTGGCTAGTCCTAATCACCTTTTAAATTCCATTGTAGCTTTTTCCATTCCTGATGCACTATAAATTGGAGTTTGCTTTTATCTAATGCTCCTGAGTGTGCTGAAGTTTCTGTTTTGTCTTCTTTTTAAATTCTTCATTATTCAAAGCTATCTATTATGAATGAAAAAGTTTGTTAACAGTTTTGATGACAGCAGTGTTTAAAAACAAGGTTGATTTTGAATATCTGTTTTTCTAATTAGTCTTGATCCAAAGGTCCTCCCAACCAGTTCCTTGCATCCAAGAAAGCTTTGCACCTGTGTTTCTCAAATAGCATCTTCATACAGCCCATCTTTTCTAAGACTGAAAGCACTTTATGTAAACAAGTATCCTGAGCACACACAGATGTGATAGATTACAGTTCACATTATCTCTGACAACTGGTCATGCTGGCCTTGGGTGATGGGAGTTATAGTCAAAATCTGGAGGACACCAGAATGCCTTTTCCTGAGACAGAAAATCTGTTCAAAGGGATGTTGAGACACTCAACCAGATGCTGGATTTTAGTATATACAAGTCTGACAAAATTTTTTAGTGAATTTTCATTCTGTGATAAATGTTAGCTAAAACAGAAAATTTGAACCATCAGATGCATCATCTTCAAATGTATTCATTTGGAGTCACATTGGAGTTTATCACATTAGGGCCCAATTTTGAAGTTAATATGACATTGAAGTGGTACTAAAGCAAACTTGAGCCTTTGCGAATTTAAAGCAAATTTAGTGAATTTAAAGTGGAAATAACGTTATTTCGCAATTAAGGTTCATGCGTGGTTTCAAATTTACACTTTTTGTAGAGATCCAAACTTGAAAAGATGTGGATTAATCCTCCTTTAAATCTAGTTTAACTGCAGGGGTTTTGCAACATTGTGTAATTCTCCTTTAAATCTAGTTTAACTGTGGGTTTTTCACACCGTCGTGTGAAAGGGTGTCGCATAATTTTGCAATTTCTCTAGGATATCTTTGGATTAACCCTTTGATCTCCCTCATGCGATAAAGCTCCAAGTCTCTTTTATATATTATTTCCCTCTGATTCTCATTAATTTCATTAAATTCACTGGGCTTCAAATAAGCAAGTCCTTTTCTGTGCACCTAAAAGTTTCCTCCTTTCCCTTCCAAATACCTGGTGTTTTCCAGTTTTTATTTCCAAGTCCAGCCAATCAACCAAAGACCTTTTGCTGCCTGAGGTGAGGGACAGATGGAATCTGCTCCTATTCCATACAGAAAAATCAGTTAAACTGGAAGTTGTATCTCTTTTCAAAATTGATAATGGAAAAGCATTGTCCACCACATCAGACAGCAAAAGGTGCACATAGGAGGCACAAAGCAAGCTGCAGCATCCACAGCTTTTTCTTTCAGCTCCTTGCTGCCACCTGCTAGTGGGTGCTGTAGGACCAGGCTGGGTGCCAAGCCCTTAGGAAATGGCACCATCATTGTAGCTTCAGGCTTCTACTTAGCTTCCAGTTAGCAACATACAAGTGTCATAAATTGTAAATACATAGCAAGTCTTCCCAGGCAGCCTGCCAAATGAAAAAAAAAAGTTAGGAACTGTGTGAAATTCTTTGTGCAAAGGGACAAAAAGAATCACAGTGTTTAAGTAATATTTCTCTTAATAGTTGCCTCTCACTGTGGCTCTGATGAACATCTTTTCACATGCTATATGTGCATGTGTGTGCGTATGTGTCTATATATTCCTTTCTTGATATAATGGGATGCGCTTTAGTATTCCATATTAGATTACTAACTCTCAATTTTAGGTTTCCTTTTAATTTTATTCATACTAATTGCTCTCTATTTAAAATTAATATAAATATGTTTCATTATGCATTTGTAACGAGCCATCTGGGGGCTTGATAATTCAAGGTGTTACTATAGCAATAGTATAAAAAATGGATGGAACCACAGCTTTATGTTCAGATTGCTAGTTCAAATCAAATGTGAATTTTAGACCTCCAGCTCAGCCTCCTGATTCTTCAATCCAAAACATCTGCTCTCAAGCTTCATTGTTTTCCAACTCACGTTCTACCAGCAGTGAGTAGACTGTCCTGTTTCTAAGTTTTGCTATATGAGTTTTCTCTTTAACATCTCTTACTGCTTGTCTACACTATTTAAATACTCCACATTCTATTTGAATAGACAGCAATCTGGCCATACGTGATTTGGAGGAATTCAGGCTTTTAGGGGGAATGAACTCCAAAAACTCCACTGAAAAATTATTCATGGTCTCTAGTGGAGCATCTGCAAGTATCCACAAGGATGTGTGTTATCAAACATGTGGCCCATCCACTTTGCATGGATTTGCAAGGATTCATATGACTGCACATTTTTGCAGAGGGAGAGTGAATAGAGGCAAAATGAGCAGGAAATTTAAGAAAACTAAGTGTTGGTGCAAAAATCCGCAACAATTCACATAATACATTTATGTGCTCATACTTAACTTTATAACTTCTCCCCTCAACTTCTTTCTCCCAGCTTGTCTTCCCTTTCTTATATGCTTCTGCTGAGTGACATCCTTCCACATAGCTCCTTTTCTTCAGCCCTGTCATGTCTCTGTGTCCACATAACTCTTTTGTTCCCTAGCATATGTGTTTTTAGTCCCAGCAAAACTGATCCATCTGTTCCCTTGCAGAAGCTGCTCTGATTTACCACCATTCTGTTGCTGTTCCCTTAAGGCACCAAGAATGCTTGTGACTGCCCATGACATCACAGCAATTCCGCCAATGTTTATGGACCACTTGCTGGCAAGAAGGCTTGAATCCAAGTATGAGTTGTTTCAGCACAAAACACACATATTGCTAACATAAGAAAATATTAGTGCTATTAGACTACAAAACTGGATACACAATACACAAAATAGTACATACCAGTGCTGTTTTGGAGGGGGAGAGAGAGAGAGAATTCCTGGAGTCAAGGAAAAAAAATGTTGACATTTTAATATAATCCCAAAGCATAAATGTATGCATAAATGCTTCTATTAACTAACTGAGGAAAGCAATCTAGTGCAGCATAATTGGGAAAAGAATGGTAAGCAAGTATCTTGCTGCTTTCTCAATTTATAGTTTGCAATCCCCATAAAAGATAACTGCAGTAACTACTTGATGGATATGCTACCACTCACACTCTTGCAACAATGTGATTTTCTTTTTGTAAAAAAAGGGGGAAACAAAGGAAGACTCAGAATAAACAAGGTATTTCACAACACAATCAATATGGAGATTAAATGCACAATGACAGTGATACATCACCTACCAATGAAAGGTTGAGCATATCCCCAGCATTAAAGATATTGAGTGTTCAACATTCACAAGAGGTGGGAAAGATCTGTTTACCTGTTGCATAGACATTTAGTCTATGGTAGCGTCTTCATAAATAAATGTCCTTATTATGCTCCATTCTACCGTGTGTGTATGTGTGTGTTTTATAAAGCTCTTGTAGGAAGATTATGAAACATTTTACCAGATTTGGGAGTATGGGTGGATATGATCTACAATTCCCCCAAATCCTCTAGCTGGGAGATTCTGGGAGTTGTAGCACACCACACTGTTTCTAGGGATGATATAGAATCATATAATTGTACAGTTGTACAAAGGACTCAAAGGATCATATAGCAGTCCAGCCTCCTGCCACTGATGCCATCAAGAGTTAAACCATCACCTGACAGACAACTTCTATTTAAACATCTCCTTCTCTGGAAAGTGGCAGGAATCTTTCCTTCCGCAGAATATTCCATAAACACCTCCTTATTCTCTGAGGCCTGTCATCGCTGTTCTTGTGGACCAGGATCACTGTCCCAGGGAGAGGCCTGGAATAAACTATGAAGCTCCAAAGATACAGCATGGTTCCTGAGTCCTATTTCTCTGTGGCACATTCTTCCAAGTATTTACTTGGAATCTAGCTGATAGCTGGTATTGCCAATACATTTATGGAGATAGTGGGATGATGATGATGATGATGACGACGATGATGATGATGATGATGATGATGACGACAACATGGCTGATGTACATGGTGCTGTACAAAATATAAAATAAAACAATAAAACAAAAATAAATTACAAAAATAAAACAATAAAACAGCCTTGCCAAAGGTATGTAATCTAAAAGAAAAAGGAATATAGGAGAAAAGAGGAACTAATACACATACAAAAAACAAATGCAGGTATAGTGGGCTCTTCTCAACCGTGGGCTTGCCAACTGTGAATTTGAGCTTCCATGGACAGCAAGCTCCATTGTTTTTAATTGATGTGCCTATACAAAGCTGTGCCAATGGCTACATGCACATCATACCACCATAGAAAACAACAACAATCCCACTTTTTTTTTTTTTTTTTTTTTGCTGTTCACAGTGGGGGTTCAGAATGGATCCCCCACGGATATGAAGGGACAACTGTAATACAGACTATACAAATATATAAAAGTGTAAACATAAAATGAATCTGATATTCCAAAGGCTTTAGAAAACATTATATCTTAGGTTGCTGCCACACTACAGAACTGATGCAGTTTAACACCACTTTAATTGTCATGGCTCCATCCTATGGAATTGCAGGGTTTGTAATTTGTTGTGACACCAGAGCTCTATGACAAAAGAAGGCTAAATATCTCAGAAACCCTAAGGTGAACCTTTCATGGAGTTTTCTGGGACTGAGAAAGTGTGATTTGCCCAAGGTCACCAAGTGGGTTTCCATGCCCAAGTGGAGAATTGAACCCTGGGGTTGTAATCTGACATTCAAACCACTACATCACACTGGCTCTAAAGTAATCCTACTACACCCAGTGGCCATGAGGACAGCCCCCCCCCCCCCCCAGCATGGCTCAGAAAAGCTTCTTGGAGTTTAAGGTGAGATTCAAGAGTATTTATGATCATCAAACTACTTTCACAATCAGGAAAATGTTGTTGTTGCTGTGAGATTTCATGCCATTTTCGACTTATGGAAAACCTAAGGAAAACTTATCATGGGGTATTCTTGGCATGGAGTTTTCTTGTGACTTGCCCAACATCACCCAGTGGGTTTTCACGACTGATTTGGGATTCAAACCCTGGTCTCAAGTTGTAGTCCAATGCTCAAATCACTACGCCATGCTGGCTCTCAAGGAATATGTAATATAACTTAATGCAGAGCAGTCAAGGATCCCTCATTCTAAATTATGTCTCCATAACTGCAATATAGGCTGCCAGCCAATGTTAGTATATGTCATTATCAAGGAAAGCATGTGACTGCTAGTGGAAATCTCCTCCAAACAGATTCAAGGGTATGAAGGAGGAACATGCCTCTCATAGCAAAACATTCTCTGCAACACTTTGACAGGAAAAAGCTGTAGCTCAGTAGGAGAGCAGATGTTTCGCATGTAGAAGGTCCCAGGTTCAATTTCTGATATCTCCAGGTAGGGCTGGAAAAAGATTCCTATCTGAAACCCCAGAGAGCTTCTGCCAATCAATGCCAGCAAGGCTGAACTACATGAGTCACTGGCCTGACGTGATAAGTCAGCTTCCTATACTCTGCTTAGTGTGCTGAATTTTGACTGCTGCATGTAAATATATCCAGTCTTTAGACTTTTAAATCGGTATTGCTGTTGTTGCTGTTATCTTTATTTATTTCCCATCCAACTGGGACTCAATGACACAGTATGCCTTGGAGTACATCTGTACAAAACTTAAGCTGACATAGTATTATGGAATTACAGTAAGCATATCTGAAGTACATTCAGAGTGTCACAAAAGCCTGTGCAAACAACAGGGCATGCTCACACATAGTGTAGTGAAAAATGAATAGCAGGGCTGGGAATGAAGTGGAAAATCCAAATGATACAACTGTGTTCACATTTGTACAGCTTTTCAGTGGGTATCAGAATATGCAAAGAACACAGCATTATGACAATTATGGAAGTGAGGGGATTAAAAATATAAAGAGGAAGAGCATACTAGTCTCATCCCCTGCTCCATCACTGGGAGATCAGCACTCTGCAGAGGACAGACTCCTTTATCTCTAAGGACTTTCCTAAAAGTAGAATTCAAAGATACAGCCATGTCAGTCAGTAGAATCAGTATGTAGAGAGATCTTGTAGCGCCTTTGAGACTAACTGAAAGAAACTGGCAGCGTGAGTTTTCGTAGACTTCAGTCTACTTCCTCAGATGCATTCTGAGGAAGTAGACTGAAATCTACAAAAGTTCATGCTGCCAATTTCTTTCTTTCAGTTAGTCTCAAAGGTGCTACAAGATCTCTCTATGTACTGACTTTCTTAAAAGTTCACTTTCTTGTCTAAGACGTTTTATTGATACATCTGGTCAATCTACCCGGGGTGTCACTAGGAAGTGGAGAGTGTGAGGACCACACCTAAGTGGGGGTGACACCACTGCTCCTCAAACATCTGCCTTTTGGCAGAAATGGGCAGTGGCATTCACCTGTGTCCCTTTTAAAAAATGAAGGGATGGCGTGAGTGTGGTGACGATCAATGGTAGGAGAAAAGAGAGACCCAGGTTTTTTTTTAAAATTAAACTTTAACATTTAATTTTAAAAATTAAAACAATTATTTAAATTTTTTTAAATAACCTCTTACCAATTTTTCATTTTAACCACATGAAACTATGGACATCTAAATACACTGTGCATATGACATTGTAATTTAGAGGTTTAACTTTAATTGTGCTAGTGGTTTATGTCACATCTATTACCATGACATTCATGGACACAACTATTACCATGACTCATAATTACAATGTATGAGCAACATGAATACAAAAAACCTCCATTCCTAAGGCTTCTGTATTGTATGGTATGGGAGAAGATCAAAGGTGTATGTGGGTGACACCATGGGTTACCTCACTGGGTGACACCAACCCTAGTGACACCACTGAACCTGTCACTGCCTATCAATTTCACGAAGTTCTAAGAAAGGCAAGAAAGGCAATGGGGTAGAATGCCTCCCCCAGATGTTTTTCTCCATTACGTCTGGTACAAACATGGCTTCAGCAGGGACAGACGTGCTAGACAAACTAGTACAGAGGTTGGGAAAATGGAAATAAGCCACCTTCGCATGTAACAGGTGGCAGGGTGAACACTTTTGCTAGGGGTTGGGGCCCAGGTCCCCTACCTATTAACTGTTTGTGCTTCTTAGCAGATCTCTCTGTCACAGTTTGAATAGGCACCCAGAGTCTAGGGTTTTTGTTTTGTTGTTTTTCTTTTTTTCTTTTTTGAAAGAAGAAAGACATGTAGTATCACCTGTGTGAGTTGGGTCAGGGAGGCTTTGGAAGGTGGGCTATGGGGGAACAGAATGTAACAAAAGTAGAGGCCATGGGAAAGAACCACTGCTTTAGAGATAGGGGAAAGATTGCAGATACAGTGGTCCCCTGGTTTACGAATACCCCGGCCTACGAAAACCCCGGTCTAAGAAAGAGCCGGGGCCAGAAAAACGGCCCCGGTTTACGGAAAAAATCCCGGTTTACAAAAAGAAAGTGGCGGGAAATTCAAATGGTGCGGGGGCTGGTTTAAGGGTCCCCGGTTTACAAACTTTTTGGTTTAAGAAAGGGGTGCTGGAACGAATTAATTTCGTAAATCGGGGGACCACTGTACAAGAAAAAGATAGCAATAGAGACAGAGCAGTCAACCAGAGGAAAAGAACTAACTAGGGTTCTGGGAAGCTGTGAAGTATCAAGTTATTTGAGTTTCTTTGGCCCAGGTACCTTGTCCAGGAAGGGCCATCACTGGGGTGTGAGTAGGGCTGGGGAGGGTGCAGCATTTGCACCCTCCCCAGCCGTACTGCGTATGGACGGCACCATCTTTTTTGCACTCTGTCCATACGCGTGTGCCATGATGACGTCATGGTGCACGCTGCGTTTAGACAACATGGCATGCACCTGTCATGGCGCCACTGGAAGGCGCCTAGGGCACCCTTTCAGTGGCGCCAAAAGGAGCCTCAAAACGGAGTTCCTTTTCAGGTCGCACATCGTTCCCGTAGCAACTAGATTGCAGTGGGAACGAAGGCAGGGAGAAAGGGGCCAGGAGGCCCCTTTCTCCCTGTCCTCCACTGGTTGGGCTGTCCTTGGGGCATGAAGCCCCAAGGACAGCCCTTTCCAGGCCACGGGGAAGGGGCGTTTTGCCCCTTTTTCATGGCCTGGGGAAGCGGCGGAATGGGGCCTTTGGGGATGCAGCCCTGGCCCCATTCTGGCACTTCTCTGGGCAACTACAGACCACCCCTTTTGGGTGGTCTGTACAACCCCTCTGAGGGGCAAAAGAGTGAGATGAATGACAGGAGCCCAGATGTTGCTACTGTGGGGCCAGCTTGAAAAGGCGATTTGTCACAACCTGGGATGGGTAAGGAATTAAAGATATTACCTATTGCTCACATTTGGTGGTTTGGGAAATGAGGAATGTGTTGGCAGACTCTCCTACTACATCAAAGTCAAAGCAAAGGAGGACCCCAGTCAAATATTTTGATTATGCACCTAGGTGAAAATGACATCATACAAATATTTGGACGAGGGTTGGTTACCAGGACCACAACTGACTTCTATACAATAAAAGCAATGTTTCCAAGTCGACATCTGCCATGGAATAAGATGATTCCCAAAAGAGTATGGGCAGATGCTCACCACCCAGGCCATCAGTGCTAAAAGAAGAAGTGCTACCAGGGATATTATCTGTAACCTGAGATAGGAGCAATACAGAGCCCCCTTCCCTTATGTGGGCGATCCGTTCCGGACCCCCCCCCCCCCCACACACACACACATAAGGGAGATACCATGTATGTTCGAGACCCACTGAAAACAATGGGGCTCATGCCTGTGGCGTGGAGTGGTGTATGTACCATTGCCTCTTCTGGCACACAGCTTTCAGCATAAGCTGAAAGCCATGTATGGCACCCCCACATATGACATGGGTGCACTGTACAACAACCAGCTATCATACCAGAATGAGCTCAGTTTTTCAAGGGTGATGGGGTCCACTTATTACTTTCAGGTTATGGAATGTACCTGGATAATTTGAAAACAGGTCTGGAAAAAACACTTTAGGGTGGTGGTGGTGGTGGGGAAGCCAAGCAGGGCTAGCCCTCTCTATGGCAGGTATTAAGGTAAGTAAAGGGATGCCTGAACACTAATATGTTTAGGAATAAGGGCACAAGCATGGAGGGGGAAGCTATTAGGGGCTAGTTTGCGGACTTGGGCAGCAAAAGCCAATCTCTTGGGGCTAACCTTTTTCTTCCTAATTTCTGATTTTCCAATCAGGAAATGAATGGCTTGGGATCAAGCATGGGGAAAGCTGGTCCACCACACATAGGGAAATGTAAGGGTGGTTAGACCAATTCTGCAGGCACAGTTCACCCCTCCTCCCCTACAGATTTAGAAATGGTTATCCAAATAAAATTGTGTCCAGTTTTCATCCATCCAGGGTCTTACACTGATGTAACTCCCTAGATTAAGGCCATGGCTTTTTAAATGTGCCTGGATGAGAGTTCATCTCTGGATGTGGAAGCTGGTCAGTCAATGCAGCTCGTATCAACCTGCATATGGCCTTGCTCACCTTGGTCATGCCTCAACTGAAGCACTGAGACATGGCCTACTGAGGAATTATTTAGCCTACAGTGCTCTCATAATCTTTCCATAAACCAGCTAAAGGTATTGCAGGAGATGCTGTTGCCACAGAGAAGCTTTAGAAGACAGGAAGGCCACAAAAATCAGATTCCAGCATCACCCCATTAAAAAATGGAGGAGACAGGCTTTTTATGCCAGAGCTGGAGGTTTAATAGTTCTTATTAACGGATTTTTCCACTTTCATGTTCGGCTGAACAGCAGAGAATGGCAAAACATCAGTAGACATTCTGGCTTTGACTTGAATCTTGGGTCACTCCATTATCTGCAGCACAACAGTGTCCTTTTAATGGGAAAGACAGACTAAGCAGGGTGTATTGGCAGCTGAATTTACAGGTCTCTAAAGCATTGATTTACTGCTACAGATGTAGCATGTGACAGTGACATATGCCAGGCATCTGCAATTGCAACTAATAAGTTCTGCATTCTTTATCACATACCAAGAAAAGCTATTCAGCTGGCTCATTAAAATCCAAATTCAGCTGCCTTCACACTTCCTCCTGCATTCAAAGAAAGAGTCAGTTTAACCGCAGGAAAGTTAAGACTTGATTCATTTCATGTTGAACTTAAGTAACAATTCTGTAAATTCTGTTGAAAATGTTCTTTGCTGTTCTACAACTTTGATTATCGCTACAAGTAATGGGGGGGGGGGGTGGTTTGTATTTTAATTGACTATCTCTTAGAGCAATATTGGATGGGCTGAGTTAAGAATGGTGGTTACACACCAGAAGACCAATTTAAAATGCCATGGTTTGAAGCCATTACTTTATTCTTTTTTTTTTTTTAAAGACTGACAAGTTTCCATTTTTTTCCTTCAGAAAAATCCTGAAGAGCAGAAATCAGAGAGGATTTGAACCTCATCTGAAGGGACGAGTCACCAGTAGCATGTACATCTTCTAATGAGGCAAGTGTTGAACCCATGAACAATCCATTATTTTATCAAGAATAAATGAGGTGTTCATTATTCCTTGGATATACTTGTTGAAACAGTTGCATTTTGTTTTGAACTGAGAAGTCTGTTCTCTTGCCTATTCAAGGTTTGTTTGATCACTTTCCAAGTAAGCTGGAATGTGTTATTTCATATTTCTAAATTAAGCGCCAGTCACCCACTCCCCCAATTTTCTAAATAAAGGAAAAATATGGTTGGGCCAACATTGGAACTGCTTCCTTCATATATTGTAAATAAACATGACAACATTAAAGATGCACACATTTAAAA
This sequence comes from Urosaurus nigricauda, assembly GCA_034509955.1. NCBI lineage: Eukaryota > Metazoa > Chordata > Lepidosauria > Squamata > Phrynosomatidae > Urosaurus > Urosaurus nigricauda. The sequence goes on from JAOEGL010000003.1 coordinate 46,111,419, forward strand.
GAGGGGTATATCCCATCTACACTTCCCAAGGATGTCCTCTCCTGATCACTACAAAATTATTTTGGGGGGGTGAGATGGGGGAGAGAGTGTGGAAAAATGGGTGGGGCAGGAAATCCCTTTTCCATGGACATTTTTCTCTTCACAGAAGGAAGGATAGAATCCAAAGAGGGGGGGAAACATTGAGACTCTAAATTGTACATCTGTCATATAGTAACTGCATCTCAGTATCTACCTTTTCCAGTGGTAGTCTCCAAAATTTCATCTTTCATCTTGTAAGCACACACACACACACACCCATGACCATTTACAAGTTGTGGGAGGGCAAGGAGATGCACAGGGATGCACCCAGCTATCTTCCTGAATGTGATGTCACAGGCATCTACAGAGACCTCCATGGGGTCTTTGCAAACTCTCTGCAGTGTCCTTGTAGTGTGCCCAGCTACAAGAAAATAGCTAGAGGCACCTCTGATGGTCTCTGACAGACAGAAATCTGGAATGCCTGAGACAGTTAGGAACAGGAGGCACTGCATTGCAATGGTTCCAGTCCTTTCTCTCAGGTAATAATAATAATAATAATAATAATAATAATAAATTTTATTTGTATACCACCCTTCCTGCGATCAGGGCGGTGCACAGCATAAAAAACAAACAATACAAAACAATAAAAACCATCAAACATTAAAACAGTATTAAAACGATGTAAAAATTACCATAACAGTGTGTCAGGGCACGAAGCCAGTGTGGGGGGGAATCATGTATGGGAAGATGTCAGGGGTATGCATAGTCAAACAAGTATGTTTTTAAACCCCTTTTAAATGCACTGAGGGAGGCGGCCAGACGGAGCTCGGTGGGTAGGGAGTTCCAGAGGCTAGGGGCCGAGATGGAAAAGGCTCTCTTTGAGGTTGTTAATAATCTAGCCTCTGGAACTCTGAGTAGCTGTTGCCCCGTGGATCTAAGTGTGCGGGGCGGATTGTGTGGGGAGAGGCGGTTCGTTAGGTACTCTGGGCCCAGGCCATTTAGGGCTTTATAGGTAACGACCAGCACTTTGAACTGAGCCCGGAAGCGAATAGGCAGCCAATGAAGGTCTTTCAATATAGGTGTTATATGGGCGGTCCTGGGAGCACCAGTGACCACCCGAGCTGCCATATTTTGCACTAATTGTAGCTTCCGAGTGTGATACAAAGGCTGCCCCATGTAGAGAGCATTACAGAAATCCAACCGAGAGGTTACGAGAGCGTGTACTACTGTTTCAAGGTCCCTCCGGTCCAGGTAGGGACGCAGCTGGCGTATCAGCCGAAGCTGAAAGCAGGTGCTCCTGACCGTCGCATCCACCTGGGAAGTGAGATGGAGCGACGAATCAAGGAGCACCCCCAGACTGCGTACAGTGTCCTTCACGGGGAGCGTGACCCCGTTCAGGACTGGTGGAAACACCTCCAACCCTGGGCCGGGGGAACCTACAACAAGTACTTCCGTTTTCTCTGGATTCAGGCTGAGTCTATTTTCCCTCATCCAGTCCATTACCGATTCCAGACAGGCCACGAGAGGAGCGACGCCATCCCTGGTCACTGCATCAGTCAGAGACATAGAGAAGACTATTTGGGTGTCATCAGCGTACTGATAATCCCGCGCCCCATGCCTCCGGATGATCTCTCCCAGCGGTTTCATGTAGATGTTAAAGAGCATGGAGGACAGAATGGCTCCTTGAGGGACCCCAGAGGTGAGGGCCCTCTTATCGGAGCGCACGTCCCCCAGCTGCACCATCTGGAACCTCCCGGAGAGGTAGGACCGGAACCACTGGAGCGCAGTGCCCCCGATTCCTACCTCTGCCAGGCGTTCCAGAAGGATACCATGGTCGATGGTATCGAAAGCTGCTGAGATGTCCAAGAGCACCAGCAGGGACAGGCTACCCCTGTCGATGCCCAGACGGAGATCATCGACCAGGGCGACCATGGCTGTCTCAACCCCGTAACCCGACCGAAAACCGGTTTGAAATGGATCTAGAAAATCCGTTTCATCCAAGATCGATTGAAGTTGGAGTGCAACCGCCCTCTCGATCGCCTTCCCCAAAAATGGCAGCAGCGAAACTGGCCGATAATTATTATGAACCAGGGGGTCGAGGGAGGGCTTTTTCAATATAGGTTTTATAATGGCCAATTTAAGATCTTCAGGAAACTGCCCTTCCCTCAAGGATGAATTAATGATCCGGTGTAACAATGTAGTTACAACCGGTCCCCCCTGTGCCACTAGCCATGAGGGACAGGGATCGAGAGAGCAGGTTGTCTTCCTAAGACTTCTAAGGATCTTGTCCACATCCTCGGTACTGACAGACTCAAACTGATCCAGTACAACTGAGTCCACGGAAGCTCTCGACGCCTCTATTCTGGTTTCTGTTTCAACCCTGGTGTCCAGACCTTCGTTTATCTGAGAGATTTTATCCGCGAAGAAGTTGTTAAATTTGTCACAGCAGGCCTTGGTGGATTCAAGGATCTGGATCGGGGCCGGGGGGAGCTGAGTTAGCTCCCTCACTACCCTGAACAACTCTGCTGGACGCGACTCCGCAGACGCGACACGAGCAGCAAAGAACGAATTCTTAGCTGCTTGTATCGCCTCTCCATAGTCCTTCAAAAGATGGTCTAGGAGAGCCTTGTCAGATAAACGCTGGTGTTTCCGCCAGGCGTGCTCTAGCCGTCGCGGGACCTGCTTCCTTGCCCGGAGATCTTCCGTATACCAGGGCTTTCTTTTGGAAGCAGGCCTGAGAGGGCGCTTGGGAGCGATACTGTGTATAGCCCTGGAGAGATCCATATCCCAGGTGTTAACTAGGGCATTAACAGTGTCGCCGTCACTTCCAACCATATACCCCTCTAGGGCTTCTTGGAACCTATCAGGTTCCATCAGCCTTCGAGGGTGGACCATTCTAATAGGTCCGCCACCCTCGGGGGGGATCTGGGTTGATGCCTTGATGCTTGCCTCCACCAGGAAATGATCCGTCCATGACAGGGCGGAAATGTTGGTGATTTCCGCCCACGGAGTTTCCATGTCAGTATAGAAAACCAAATCAAGCGTATTCCCCGCAAAATGCGTCGGACCCGTAACAAGCTGAGACAGGCCCATGGCTGTCATGGTATCCATGAATTCCCGAGCTGCACCAGTTGGAAGATTGTTGGCCGCGAAGGAGATGTTGAAGTCTCCCAGGACTAAAAGCCTGGGAGTCTCCAACACCAGCTCCGAGACCAACTGTGTCAGCTCGTTAAGGGAGTCTGTTAGCGCACGGGGTGGCCGGTAGACCAACAGAATCCCTAGACTGTCACTAGCCTTCAGGGTCAGGTAAATACACTCGGTATAGGTAGTCTGACGAACATGGTTCCTGGTCAGAGACAAGGTGTTTTTATGCACCAAGGCAACACCCCCCCCCGCCCACCTAACCTGTTCTGGTCCTTCACCGAGTACCCGGATGGAAGGACCTGAGCCCACATAGCGTCACTTTCAGGCCCAAGCCAGGTCTCGGTTATGCACGCCAGGTCACAGTTGTTATCCTCTATTAGCTCTTGAAGGATGTGGGTCTTGTTTTTAATGGACCTGGCGTTGCACAGGAGCAGAGACAGGGTTTGTGGTACGGTTGGAGTGACCCTCAGGTCCCTTTGGTTAGGAGAAGGACTGGAAGGAGGGATAGATATTAAGTATCGATCCCGCCTTCCCCTGTAACGCTGGTCCTTACTCCTACCACCATACCTCCCCTTGCCCCACACAACTGGGATGGGGCCCTCGCTCATATCGAGAGTTATACTCTCTACCTGCCCTACCTGTTGACCACCTCAACAATCCTCACCACCCCCTTCCCTCCCCAACCAACAATAATAAAACAGAAATGTAAAAACCAGTCACAAAGCCTACTGACACAACTTAGAACTAAGCAGCGTTCTACCAAGCAGCTCCGCCTCTCAATTTGGTAAGTGTTCGGTACTAGAGCGCTTCTGAAGAGAGGAGGAGGGCCAGGAGCCGAGTAAGAGTACATTGGCGCTCTTGCGCAATTGCCATCAAATTCAGCAGTTAGTTCTTCCTGCCATCAAATTCAGCAGTTAGTTCGGGGCCCGGCAGGTTGGCTGAAAAAGGGAGCCGCTCCCACCGGCGTCCCTGCTCCCGCTCAAGGCCTGAGCTGCGCGGGTGGTGCTCTCACCGCTCTCACCAGATTCACCCCCTCCTTCTTGGCTGTTCCGGGGCTGGTACTTATTTTCGGAAAAAGTGGAGGAGGAGGGAAGGCCGGGAGCCGGCTTTTAGCGGTGCCACTCTCACCGGCACCGCCCCCTCTCTTCAAACTGCTGTTCCGGCGCTGGCGCTTGGTCCCAAGGGAGGTGGAGGAGGAAGGAGTAGGCAGCAGTTAAGGCAGCAGTAGCGGTAAAATTGCGACTTGACGCCTCACACCCTCAGGTCTTTCATAATTGTTGTTAGTAACGTTTGCAGTTCCTACTCAGTTGCGTGACTGCGCAACCGCACAACTGCGGAGCTGCGCAACTATACAAATGGAGGGATAGGGAGAACGATTCCCACCAGCACCGCGCCCCCTCTCCTTCGCGGATGGTGTTCCGGCGCTGACAGGCGCTCCTAGAGCTCGCGAGCAGGGAAGCAGGCAGGCAGGGGAGGGCCGGCGAGTCGGCGTTATATGGGTGCCGCTCTCACCGGCACCACACCCCCTCTCCTCCGCAGCAGCTGTGTTCCGGCGCTGACAGACGCTCCTGGAGCTCGCGAGCAGGGAAGCGGGCAGGCAGGGGAGGGCCGACGAGCCGGCGTTATATGGGTGCCGCTCTCACCGGCACCACACCCCCTCTCCTCCGCAGCAGCTGTGTTCCGGCACTGACAGACACTCCTGGAGCTCTCGAGCAGGGAAGCGGGCAGGCAGGGGAGGGCCGACGAGCCGGCGTTATATGGGTGCTGCTCTCACCGGCACCACACCCCCTCTCCTCCGCAGCAGCTGTGTTCCGGCGCTGACAGACACTCCTGGAGCTCGCGAGCAGGGAAGCGGGCAGGCAGGGGAGGGCCGGCGAGCCGGCGTTATATGGGTGCCGCTCTCACCGGCACCACACCCCCTCTCCTCCTCCGCAGCTGTGTTCCGGCGCTGACAGACGCTCCTGGAGCTCGCGAGCAGGGAAGCGGGCAGGTAGATTCCAGGGGGGGTTACTTGGGGACAGCCACTCCTCAAAAACAGAGCTCAAATGTGGCATCCCTCAAGGCGCCAAACTGTCCCCAATGCTGTTTAATATATATATGAAACCATCATTTGTAGACATGGGGCGGGGTGTTATCAGTATGCTGATGACACCCAAATATATTTATCCATGTCCCAGGCAACAGCTTTGATGACAGATGGCATTTCTTCTCTCAATCAGTGTCTTGAGGCAGTACCGGTAACAGACTGGATGAGGAAAAAGAAACTCAAACCGAATCAAACAAAAAGGAGGTACTTACAGTAGGGGCCCACAAACCAGGTTTTGGGTTGCAGTCCTAGATGGGGTCATGCTCTCCTCAAAGTACTGTGTTCTCAGTCTGGGGGTGTTTCTAGACCTGTCACTTCATATGAGAAATCAGGTGAATGCAACAGTCAGGAGCACCTTCTATCAGTTTCGGCTGATATGCTAGCTGCGCCCTTTCCTGGAAGTAAGGGACCTAGAAACAGTAGTACATGCACTGGTAACTTTACGACTCGATTTCTGCAATGCGCTCTACATGGGGCTACCCTTGCACCTAGTCCAGAAACTGCAATTAGTGCAAAACATGGCAGCCAGGCTGGTCACCAGAAAAACTAGGAGTGACTGGATAACACCTGTCTTGAAATCACTTTACTGGCTGCCTATTAGTTTCCGAGCACAGTATAAGGTGTTGGTTATTACCTTTAAAGCCTCATATGGCTTGGGTCCAACCTATATGAGGGATCACCTACTCCCATATAATCCGCCCCGCACACTCAGGTCCTCTGGGAGGAATCTACTGCAGCCTTTAAAGGTCAGATTAATTACAACCTCCCAGAGGGCCTTTTCTGCAATTGCTCCTAAATTATGGACTGACCTGCCGGATGAGATCCACCAAATGACCGCCTTAGATAGCTTTTAAAAAGCTGTCAAGACAGATCTCTTCCAGCAGACCTTTCCCAAATAAAACTGCCTGGCCATAGTTTGACTGCCCCCTCACACCATGTACTATGCTACCACACTACCCATGTTATCTTCATTATTAATAGATATTTTAATACTCTGTTTTAAATGTATTATGTTTAATTCTTTTTTTAAGGGGGAGGGAATGTCATGATGTAATATTTTATGTGGATGTTTTAACTTGTTAGCCGCTTTGATTGTTTTATTACCGAAAAGCGGGATAATTTTTTTTTTAATTTAGCCATGTTGGGGTTACACTGTTTATAAGGAGAGTTGGGGGAAGGTGGTGGTTGCATGGTTAAAATGGATTTGCAGAATGACGATAAAAGTGAGATGTGATGGCAATGGGATCCTGGGGTTTGTAATCTGATGAGGCATTAGAGCTGAAACTCTATTCCCTCCTCACAATATTGCTAGGTTAGTTAAAGTGCAATCATAGTGATATAACTGTGTAGTGTGAAAGAGCCCTAGGTAACCTGGGACCTATTGAAATCTCAGTCTCGACAACATGATACCGCCACTGGAAAAAATGTATGACACATGTAAACAACAGAGGGCTCTCGATAAGAGGACAAACTGACTTTGAAATTACCTTCCAAGAGTGATTAAACAGATCAAACTTCTGTATTCTTTTTGGTGCCAAATTAAAACAGTCTTGTCTATTTGTGCATTTTAAGGAGAATTTTAGACTTGAATTAAAGTAACAGTCCAAACCAATATGTCATTTTCTGGCTTTATATGTCTTCTCACAATTACTTTAAAAATAATTATAATTATTTTTTTAGGTACACCATCTTTGGTGATAAAGGAGCAATACAGAATTTGCAAAAATAAATTATACCATATATATCTTCTACGCAGGCTGCCTGGGGGAAAATTAAGCTAAATATGATAAACAAATGGATAAAACCAGAAGGATATAAGGGCGGGCTGCAGATGTGATAAATATCTGTTACGCAGCTTAGTCAATACTTAATGTAATGTCAGTAAGCTAATGAGCCAGAAAGCTTTGCAGGGCAAAAGAAAGACAGATATTTGGGCTTGGCAGAAAATGTAATCCAGTGTAGTGGGAATTCAAATAAATGGAAGATGGGCAAACTCAGAAGGGGGGGAGGGGAAACCATCAGAAATTTTGAATGCTGACCCAATGGAAATGTTTTAAAGAAAATGTAATAGCAATTGCTGTTTTATTATTACTGTTTTGCAGTTCTTGCCAGCAAAGAAATAACAACAACAACAGCAATAACAAGGATTGGTACTTGCATGCTATCAAGCTTTTATATTATAAACACTATAATACCATTTTGTATTGTTTTCTAAAATAGTTTGAAAAGTTCAGCTGAGTTTGCTGTGTTGTCTGAGTTACAAGATGTACCTATACTGTGAATACCTTCCATTCCTTTCTAACATCAATAACCCATCATTAATAAATGGTCTGAAACTTGAGGTGTGTGTGTGTGTGTGTGTGTGCACCTTCCAAGTTGCCTCTCAATTTGAATTTCATAGGGTTTTCTTAGGCAAGTAATACCCAGAGGCTTTGCTAGTTTCTTCCTCTGAGATATAGCCTACAACCCTGGTAAAACTTTTTTTTTTAATAGAAAGAGGTGAAATTCTAATTATTGGAGCCATGAAAACAATGTTGCCACAATAAAAAGTGGTTTGAAGGCTGTAAATCATTCCTTTCAAATTGAAGGGATCCCCAGAAAGCAGTTGGCTTTCTGCAGTTGGCAGTTAGCTTGGGATGTCCATACAGAACCTCAATGTACCCCAAAAGAGTATGATGCTCCTGAAATCTTCCCAGAAGCATGCTTCTCCTTTAAAACAAGGTACCCTGCCTCTGATGCCATTAAGTAAAAACCAACTTTCCCCAACCAGTGTAGTGGCTTGAGAGTTGGACTACTATACTGGGAGAGAAGAATTTGAATCCCTGCTCAGCATCAAAGAGTCACACTCTCTCAGCATCAGAAGGCAGCAATGGCAAACCTCCTCTGAACAAACTTTACCATGAAACGCCCGTGAAAGGGTTCCCGTAAGTCAGAAACGACTTGGGGGTGCACAATAGAGTATGATCCCTGGATCTGTCCAAGTTACCCACCTCATTGTTTTGATGATAGTGTGCTTGAGCTGTCAAAAAACATTCTGCCATATTCCATATATAGAACTACAAGAATCCCCAGTTTCATGGGATTCAACCCTTCTATGCAAAAATAGAATGCCAGTATTGGACAAAACAAACTGTACAGGAGGGGCAGAGGCACAAAGTATACCCAGGTCTGTCTTTATGGTACTTGACTCCTTTCCAGACTTCTTGCACTGCCCCTTTTATCTTTTTTAAAGAGATCCTGTCCTCGAAACCCCAAGAGTGGCAATCAATCTTTCAAAAAACTTGCAAAGCCCTCCTGCACTGCTTTTTAAAAATTGCAGTTTTTCAAAACTAGGCATAAATGTCACTTTCATTTTTTTTATTTTTTTTTTTTTGCAGGGGGAGGGTTGTAGTGGTAGTACTGGACATGACAGTCCTTACATGGCTTCAGGGGCAAAAAATTGATCCTTGATCCTCAGATGCCCATCCATGAGTACCCAGATTATTGGGGGGCAAATAGCTTACAATTGTAAACCGCTTAGACACTCCTTAAAGGTATGAAGTGCTATATAAATGAAGCTGTTTTTTTTTTTAACCAAATGGAGAACATTTTAAAATTCTAACTATTCTGTTCCCCATTGCCATGTACGGATGTGAGAGTTGGACAATTAAGAAAACAGATAAAAAGAAAATAAATTCATTCAAGTTGTGATGCTAGAGAAGAGTGCTGAGGATACCGTGGACAACCCAAAAGACAAACAAATAGGCCTGAGAGTTCCCTGGAAACCAAGATGATTTAACTGAGGCTGTCATAAATTGGCCATGTCATGAGAAGACACAGCTCATTAGAAAAGACTATAATGCAAGGAAAGGTGGAAGCAAAGAAATAGAGAGGAAGACCACATACTAGGTGGGTGGACTCCCACCAGGGAGGCCATGGTCATGAATCTGCAAGAACAGAGGGCAGCAGTGGAGGACAGGGAGTATTGGAGATGTCTCATCCACAGGGCAGCTATGAGTTGAGATTAACTCGAGGGTAGTTAACAACAACAAAACTCTTACATGAAGTAGTCATTGTGCTTTACTCTTCAAGACTGAAGGCAGGGAACAAAGAAGACCTCTTCTCCAGCACCACATCTCAACATTAATTTATTTTCTTTTTATCTTTTTTCTTAACTGTCCAACTCTCGCATGGCAAGGGGGAACACAATAATCAGAATTTTAAAATACTCTCCATCTGGTACACTATTGGACAGGGAATACTGGAGATGTCTCATCCACAGGATAGCCATGAGTTGAGATCAACTTGAGGGTAGTTAACAACAAAAAAACTCTTTCATGAAGTAGTCACTGTGCTAAAGGCTGGAAACAAAGACCTGCTGCACCTGTATACAAAATGTTGCTTGGTTGACTGATTATCCTATAAATGTCAGCTGACTCCATCAAGTAGACAATGGGAAGCACCCTGTTAGGGATAGGCATGTGAGTTAAGTGGCTGAGACACAGCATATGGCACTTTTGGGATAGTGCACAAGGAGCTATTATCTAGCTCTTTTTGCTCTATACAAACCACCACCATTCTACCCACAGGGGCAGCTGTCAGGGAAGGAAGGAACAGAAGTCAGATGAAGATGCAGCTGCTCTGGACTTTTGGGAGAAAGAAAAGGAGGGTGCACGCTACATGTGAGTGCATCCTCATTTCTTAGCCTCTCTGAACTAAAACCGGCTGCTTTTTCAGTGTTTGAATTGCTCCACTATCCTGAACATCCTCATTGGTAAGTATGAGCAGAATTTGACAGTTGTTGGGGTGGGGAAGGAGATGAAAATATTCTCTGCCTGCTCCTTGTAGGATCTGAGCCAGTTTCACCAATGAACTTGCAACTTATGACACTGGTAACATCCTATTTGTTTCAATGTTAAACCTGATATCATCAATTTTGAACCCAATATCTTGGCTGATAGCATTTGAAGGAAGTGTGAATGCATCTATGAGAGACCAAAACAAGATTTTTCAAAGCACGCACCACCACGTGAACGTGCCCATGCCCGTAATTGCTCAGAAAAGTCAATGAAGCTATGCCATTGCTGTCATATCTTTTTGGGGAAGTGTTGTGAAGCTGCCTCTCTTTCATCAAGATGGGGCTTTGGATCACATATGCACAAAATGGGAGTGGCAGCTGAACAACCTGAAGAATAAGGAGAGGAGAGAGCTCTCCTGCAGTCCTGGAGAGCAATTACACAAAAGATACAGGAGCAATCTTGCTGGGCTATCCATGGTTCCATGGCTATACTTCCTCTATTCTTGCCCTAGAATGCAATTTTGTTGTTGTTGTGTGCCTTCAGATCATTTTCAACTCATGGAGACTCCTAAAGTGAAGCAAACACTATGCTTTTTTGGCAGGTTTCTCCAGAGGGGGTTTGCCATTGCCATCTACTTGGGTCTAAATACATTTTCTAGCCACAACTAGAGTAGGTCTATCAAATCAATGGCACTTCTGTAAATTATTGGAATATGATTCATTTGATTCTGTGGGTCTACTGCAGCTAGCAAGTGATTTAGCCTCTAGATATTCCAGGCATATCTATAGGCAGATGAAAAGACTTACTCACTAATTTATATAAAAGAAATAATGTTTTGTATAAGCGATTGTTACAAGTCTTGGTCTGACAGGCATCTAATCCAATAAATTCATTTTCTTCATAGATTCTGTTGAAATTTCTCAGGTGGAATCATTAAAAATCGTTTTTTTTTTAAAAAAAAATGCCTCAATGCTATGATGTGACTTGAATGAAAAATGTGTTCTCTGTGTTACAAAGCTTTCAGTGCCTAAAACTACACTATGGTATGCTCCCCATTGTGTGGAAAGCTGAGTATTTCATACTTGGTAAAGATCATTTCCATTATGTAGCAATGATGCTTGTAACTCCAAGGAATTTAATGACCTAAGCTTTACTGTTTTATGCATGGTTTTAAATCAAATTCAAACATGTAATGTTATTATATGGTCACTTAGACTCCAGTAGTGAACTCAGTTTCAAACACCACATTACTGATTTCTTGTTTTGTTTTGTTTTAATGGTTACATATTTCCAGTAAATAAAGGGGCAATGTTATGCACATTGTTAAAACAGGAATTTATAACAATTTACCATAGTTTACAGATTTACAGTGATGGAAAAGCAGGCTACCGGACCTTGTAATTATTGTGCTGACTCAAAGAGAATCACAAAAAAATTTAAACAGTTTTATTTCAATTATATTGTTCTATTTACAAAGCCATGTTCAATAAATAAAAGCACACTTAGGTTTGAAAGAAGGTTTCTCCAAATGGAGAAACAAACATGTGGCTTTATATTTTCAAGAAGAGGAAGAAGAAGAATCCACACAATCTTTAAAACAGCCATAATCACTTTGGTCTCTTCAAACTTTAGGGAAACTGAAGGAGTAGTTTAGAAAAGTTAACACTTCTTAAAGGCAGCCATAAGAAATCTAAAACAGATGGGCCTCTTGCAATATTATACCTTTCTCAAAAGGGCATATGCAAAATTCAAGCCTTTCAATAAGTCTCAGGAATTTTCCATTTACAGAAAAGAATGTGGCTTGATCCACGGTGTTGAATACAACTGTATTTACAGTTACTTTCCTATATAACAGGAATAGGGAATGCGTGGACCTCCAGATGTGTCATGGAAATTCCCATCAGTCCCACCCAGTAAGTGTTGGTTGCAGTGGCAGTCCAACATTAGAAGAGCCATGTCTTCCCTGCCCCTTTTTAAACAAAATAACTTAAAATTGTGGGATAAATTCACTGAACTGTATCTTCTGCATGCTGCAGAAGCGAGATCCATCAGCAAACTACTTGGAATGGAACTCATCCACTGATCAACTAATATATTTTATTTTGTTTGTTTTCAGGATAATAAACCTTCAAGCACACGCATAGTAATGTAATTAAATAAAGATCCAGCATCCCCAATATTAAAGCCGATATACAAGCTAGTCAGCAATCCTGCCATCTTTAATATCTCCCTAACAAGAAGCACTGATTCTGAATTCCACCTTATTCAGACTAGACAAGTGAGTGAAGCGCTCCTGCTTAGTTTAGCAGTTATTATAGGAATAAATTACACCATGGTACAGGCGCCCAGGAATAATATTTGAAAGTACTGCAGAAATATGAGCCATTGACTATTCCACCGGTGTAAAAACTAAAATTCATAATGAAAATCATGAGGCAATATATGATATCCTTACTCCCAGAGAATTTAACAGTCTAAGAACAAGAGCCAAAATACATCAACAGGCTCCAGTTTCATAAAGGGTTTCCTTCTCTTTAAGAGCTGCTAGGCAATATATTTTGTTCAGATGGGGTAGGAAGAACAGGGAGATCTACCAGCCTACCATTGTTGTTTTGTTGTACAGGTAGGAAAGGGAGGGCATGGAGCATAACAGAATAATTACCTAAACAGAATAAAACGAACACTATACCTTCATAAAGGTGAAACACAGTTTATTGATAAGAAAAAAAATGCACTGACAATCTGTATCTGGAAAGCTATAAGGAGTGAGAAAAAGTCTCACAGAATACTTTTTTTTAACAAATGAAGACCATTTCATGGAATTGACTTGAATTTACAAAAAGGGAAGTAACTGCAAGTTAGGAGCTCAGAACAATAAAAATATTGGTTTAAATAATGCAATTGCTCTTGTAATGTATTGATTGTGAATAGATTTTCTGTACGATGTTGGCAGAACAGACAAGGCCTTTCTATGTAATGTGTTCAGAGCAGATTATATACATGTTTTCAGCATTTATGAGAACTGGACAGGCACAGGAATACAGTTCCATAGATACTCTTGCAGAGTTCTATACACGAGAATAACTGAAAGGCAGGATCACAGAAATGGTACAGAAGAGCTATTTCGTTTCATTTCATTTCATTTATAACCCACCTTTCTCCCCAACAGGACCTAAAGTGGAAACAAGCTTCATTTTTTAAAAAACAAACCAAACCCATAAATAAATAAATAAATGAGATTATACCTACACTATACTATATAGCTGTAGTAGTTTGATACCACTTTAACTATCCTCACTGCCTTGGGTTTCATGTTAGAAGAAAGACAAACTGTCCATAAAAATAAGTAATAAATAAATGGGGCATACTATAGAAGCCCAGGATTAGCACTTTGGTGAGGTACTTAACACTTTGTGCTAGAGTGCTCTAGTGCAAATCCTAAGTATTTTACCAAACTATAAATCCCAGGATTCTGTTTGATGGAACCGTGAGTGAAATTTTTGTCAAACTGCTGCAACTGCAATAAAAATAAAGTCATACTTTAAGTTGAAGTGTCTGCAATGTAGTTTGAAAGGCTCGCAACCTACTGTGCGAAAAAGAACAGCTCCCGACTGTCTGCATGGCTTTGGTAAAAGGGGGGGGGGGGGCTGTGATTTAATTAGCAGAACTATCACAGTTGATCCTCAACATTATGAACTTTAAAGGTCTACACTTGGCAGTGTATAAGTCAGGATTTGTGCCACTAAATCTGAACACGGCCATTGCTTTTAATTGAAAGAACAGAAAATAAAAGATGAAGTTACTTGAACTACAATACTGATCACCAAAGCACATAAAGAATTCCAGTATATACAGCAGAAATACTAACAGCAGGTAGGTGGATTGGACTTTTGTGATACGAAAGAGTTGGAAACCAAGCTTTTCTTTAGAAAAAAGACTAATTGCTATAGATCTTTAAAAATGTTATACAAGGTACAATATTTGTTCATCTTGTACCACATCCACTCATGTTCACACTGTATAGGTAAGAATAAAGGTTATAGAAATAATACCCTTATTTTAATGCTGTTTTCTTCATTTGTCATACAAAATGTCAAAAGGTAGGTTGGTTTTGGGTTGGTTTTTAGAGGAAAGTGAGTAGAACCCAGAAAGAAAATAGTATTTATCATGCAGTACAAAGATTTGCTTAAGTGGTCCCAAAGAAGTCTGTTCTGAAACATACCATGTAAGCCTTTCCTAGGAGTTTATCACACTAGGGGTCAATTTCAATGTTAAAATGACACTGAAGTGGTGTTAAAAGCAAACTTGACCCTTTGCGAATTTAATTTAAAGCGAATTTAAAGTGGAAATAACGTTATTTTGCAATAATGTTCATGTGTGATTTTGCAATTAAAGCAATTTCGAATTTACACTTTCTGTAGAGATCTGAACTTGTAAAGATGTGGATTAATCCTCCTTTATATCTAGTTTAACTGCGGGTTTTTCACAACATTGTGTGAAACAGTGTTGGTTATTTTCACGATTTCTCTGGGATATCTTTGGATTAAACCCTTGATCTCCTTAGTGTGATAAACTTCGTAGTGTAATGCAGGGCAGATTTTGGCTAATTTTTAGGCCACCTGAAAAGATTAACTTCAATAGTATAAATGGAAGAGTAAATAAAATTTCCCCTGGGGTGTTATTTGGAAAAAGGAAAACGCCCCTACTTTCCCTCTTCAGCATTGCGGCTCTACGACTTTTGTTTTGTGTTGAATTTTGAGGATGGAGGCACGTCTCCACATAAGAAGTTGCTGTACAATGGCCAGAGAAGAAGGTGCCAATATTGTGATGTCTGAGATTAGTCCTTTGTGGAGTTTGGTCTTTATGCAAGGAGGCAGTTCAACTGTTCTGAGAAGTGCAGCATGAAAAAGACATATTACAGTGGATAAAAAGAGTCTTTTGTAGTTTTGCCCTCATCCACCCCCAAAGAAAAAAACCTCATGTGTATACACGCACTTCTCTCTCGAAAGTTACAACAGCTGCTGTGACTATAAAGTTACATCATGTAAGTAATTACAGCACTTTTCCACACATGCAAAAACAATTAATTTCCTGATTTTCTTTTTTCTTTGAGTAGTGCATCATCAAGGCCACGGTGTATCAACAAAAGTCTCTCTCCACTTGTTTCCATGTCCACAGCAGTTTCAGTTACTTCACTGAAAGGACTAGAAAATAAACACAAAACCATTATTCAAAAATCTGAGTCTTTTCTAATATCAAAAATCAAATGAAATTAGTTTTTCTCTCATTTACTTTTTTAAATCTGAAAGTGAAGGAAAAAAAGATGAGTCATAACAGCAATTGCTATGCAAGACCAGCAAAATTTATTTTCATAACTTCTTTCAGGTCCCCAAACTTACTGATGATTGTGCAAATGCATTTCAGATGTCTATTAGGCACGTGTTAATTAGTTCAAATGAACACTTTTATTG
The DNA here is from genome assembly GCA_034509955.1 of Urosaurus nigricauda. Lineage (NCBI taxonomy): Eukaryota > Metazoa > Chordata > Lepidosauria > Squamata > Phrynosomatidae > Urosaurus > Urosaurus nigricauda. The sequence goes on from JAOEGL010000003.1 coordinate 46,126,916, forward strand.
GAAGAGATAAAGAGCTTCTCCAGGCAAAAAAAAAAGTTCCTGAATGTCCCAGGTTTTGTTTCTTTATAACCTAATTTTATTTTGGAGATCTACATTCTATTTCCCCCTCCCTAAGCATTCCCAGGGAACCCCAGCATTAACAAAGACTTTTCATTCCCCAGGTCAGTTCAAATTAAAGCAGTATTTCCTAAAATGATATGTACTTCTCCATAGCTATCTGTTTGTGTTAAACTGGAACTAGCTAAGATGGATATTACCAAGAAATGTAGCAACTGTTTTTAGGACCCAGATTCAACAGAGAGCAAATGAAGCAAAGAGGAATGCTAGCAATAAAGGAAAATGACCCGAATGCTTAACTAGTGTAATATTGATAGAGCACTTTGACTGTAATTCCTGGATAATAATTAAAAAGGATTCAGTGGAAATTAAAGTCAGTTTCTGAAACGTCAGTTTCTGAAAAGTCATATGTGAAATGTGAGCAATGGGAGGGGGGAGAAGGAAGAACACAAGGGGAAGGGAGGGGGAAAGAAGATATTTTAAGAAAAAGTTTGGATACAAAACCATAAATATGCAGGTTCAAATCAGAACGAAAATAATGGGAAAGTCTCGATAGTTCTAGAGACTTTTTAAAAAGCTTTTTGGATTAGTAATCCCTCTCCACATTCTTTACATATAGAAAGTCACATATTTAATCCTTGGTATTTTTAAAAGGTATGATGGAAAAGATTCTTACTGGATGTCCCCTGATTCCCCAGTCAGAGAAGAACCAATGCTCTATATCTTCTAAATCTGTTCCCCCAAACTTGTTACTGCCCCCTTTTGTCTCAGATGACAAACCTAGCTCCCCAGCCCCCACATACATATGGCTTATATTTGGTCTATTGTTCTACTGTAACTGCAAAATAGCCAGTCTTGGTTGCTTTGTATGTAGTCACCCTGGGAGCAAAACTGAGGAACTGGCTCAACAGCAACCAAGAAGCCACCTTTCCAACAAAACCCAGTGAGGGTAAGAGGCCTCTCAGTTGCTGCTCAGCCAGCTGCTTGCTTGCTGCTCCCAAGATGACTAGGTGGAAAGGGAGAAGCTTCTCCCTGGTGAGAACTCCAATCCTTCTTGGGGCAAAGAAAGGGACCCTTGTGTGCCCTCCTGCCTCCTCCAGTGGCAGTGGCGGTCTACTTGCAAGAAGGCTACCACCACCACGATAATGAAGAAGGGGTGAGGGTGCCCTTTTGGCCCCATCCCCCATCAGACCCATCCCATACTGGGTGACACCAGGAGTGAGAACGCCACTTGGGTCACTAAATTCAAACTTTTCAATATTTTAAATATCCATCCTGATGAGGGTTAAACAAAATGTATTTATTTATTTATTAATAAATGTCTTTATCCCAGAGTGGGACCTGAAGCAGCTAACAGATAAAACTCATTAAAAACTTACCAATACAATTTTAAAAACAATTAGAATAATCTCATTTAAATCTCATTTACATCTTATTTAAAAATTATGCTAAAAATGATAAAAGTTATAAAGCATAAACACAACACATTCTCCAAAATACAGTATTATAAAACACCACTGAATTATAAAAAGCAATTTAAAAACAAACCAAGAGAGAAGTACAGCATCGATTAAATGCCTCTTTCCCAGAATCCAGTCAATTGTCAAACCCCCACCTGAATAAAAAAAGTTCTTTGCCTGCTGACACACACACAAAAATTAAGGTTTCAGTTGAAAGAAAATTCTACTACCTCCTCCACCCCTGAAGAGGTCAGAGCTGCACAAATCCAAGCAGGCTCATATGGGAGAATATGGTCCTTCAGATAGGTCACATACTGTAAAAGGGGTGTTCAGTGTTCCACTCCATCAGCCATGTTTTTCCTCCACATGTTCCTTTCTGTTGCCCTTCACACACACTGTTCTTCTGGTAACAGAAGATTTTCACACTTACCTGAATCAGCTGTAAATCATCCTCCAAACGTCCTGCAAAGGTGGCTGAAAGAGAAAAAAAAAGCCTCTGTGTCTGAAACCCAGGAAGTGTTCATAAATCGCCATGGAAACGGATTTTGGCAGAAGTGATTGTAAACTGTTCAGAGAAAAGCAGGGAAAGAGGCTTTTTTTCCTTTCCCTCTTGACGCTCAGTTAGCGTTTATAGGAATCTGCCTCTTTCCGTGCTTTTCTCTGACCGATTTACAATAGCTTCTGCCAAAATCCCACTTCCATGGCGATTCATGAACACTTCCTGGGTTTCAGACACAGAGGCTTTTTTTTCTCTTTCAGCCACCTTGGAGGATGATTTACAACTGATTCAGGTAAGTGTGAAAATCTTCATTGAGCCTGTATTCTAGGAGCAACCAGGGCTATCCAGTATTCTCTGGGCTCGCTTCTTCTTCTGAGGATTTTCCCCCCTCTAAAGATGTAACTACAGCATGCAGTAGTAGTTTGAGTGTTGGACAATGACTTTGGAGACGAGGGTTCAGTTCCCTGCTCAGACGTGAAATGCACTGGGTGATCTTAGGTGAGTCACACTCTTTTGGCCTCAGGGGAAGGCGATGGCAAACTTCCTCTAAACAAACCTTGCCAAGAAAACACTGTGACAGAATTTCTGTAAGTCAGAAAAGACTTGAAGGCACACAGCAATAAACTACTGATGCCTTACTCTTGTCTGTGGACAGTGGTGCTTTGACTGTATAGTCACAGGTGTGAGCACGTAGAGAAACGAGTTTGCTATTAGTTGTGGTGGTGGTGTGCCTTCAAGTTGTTTCTGACTCATGGCAACACTATCATGGGGTTTTCTTCCCATGTTTCTTCAGAGGGGGTTTGTCATTGCCATCCTCTGAGGCAGAGAGAGTATCACTTGTCTAAGGGTCAACCAGTGGGTTTTATGGCTCAGCAGGGATTCAAACCCTGGTCTCCAAAGTCATAGTCTGACACTCAAACCACAATGCCATGCTAGCTCTCTTGCTATTGTATATACAGTTAATAAAACTTGGTATTTTGATACTATATTAGAAACACAATATCTCTGAATTTATATTTTTGAGGAGTATTTTAAGGAACAATATGAGGATACTGCTGCAGATTATTTCTAAGGAACAACCCACCAGCTTGTTTCCATCTCTGTGGGATGTGTGAAGAGTACAGACTCTTCTGTAAAAAGATATTTGCAAAGAATTAAAAACTCCCAAGATAAATACTCCTAATGATGCATGGAAATTAAACTATAAATTATACTGTATCTAAGCACTATGGTATCTATACCACCCTTATAAATATTGAACTCATTGCATTTACTCAAACTGGAACTGGGAGAGCCAGGTGAACATTGGCTTAAGGCAACTACTAAGACCAAATGCCATTTATTTTGGCAATTAACTTTCAACTATGGCAAGATTAATGTCTTGTCCACTATTAGAAGTAAGATCAAGCAAGTGGAAGATTAATGGGACCTCTATTGAGAAGATAAGGAACTATAAGTATCTGGGAGTAGTTTTTTGCTTCTTTGCATCCTGAAGCATCTACACAAAGAATACTGTGGGGAAAATCCAGGAGAGGTTTTTCTACACAAAGGGAAGGCACCAGACTGTCCAAATATTCAAGATTATAGCAGATGCTGTATGAATCCTGACTGATTATTTAGACTATCTGAAAATATACAAACTAAAGTTACTGAAAGTTGCTTTTGTTGCCTGTCTTGTGTTCCTAACACAGCTTTGAGGCAGCCTTAATTTCTGTTGATACATGCTTAGCCTTGGTGAATTTTTGCTTAAAGCTTTGTTTTGCTTCCTATAGGACTGGTTCCTATGACTGGATAGATCATTTTCAGTCAAAATAGAAAAAGCAGTGAGACCACCCCAATACCATCTGAGAGTCTGGTCAACTAACTCTTGCAATAAAGAAAGTAAGAAATGGCCCAGATCCCTAAGATAAAAGTTGCTACAATATTATTTCTATTGTAACATTTTAGATTATTTTATTTAGTGAGTGTACTTTAAAGCAAAAGAAAATAATTAAATACAGAATTTAAAACATAGAATCACACCACCACTTAAACTTGGCTATAAAATTCCCTTCTTTTGAAGATAAGTTATTTGCACCAGTGAATTACCTGGGTAACCTAACCATGCTGCAATTCAGAACATCTTTCATGATAGTCTAATTTATTATTCTACTTTTGCACATTTGGAGGGAGATCACAGAGCTTTATAGTAAAATGCATGTTCTGCAATAAAAGGGAAGTGGAAACCACTGGGTATATGCTATTTATACTGTTCCTTTCTGTGCAATATTCACAGGATTTTTCTCATTCCTATTGTCTAAACAAAATCCAACGTTGTTGTTGCTGCATAACTTCAAGTCATTTTCAGGAGGCAAGTTTCTTCACAGAGGGCTGGCCACAGTTATCCTCTGAGAATGAAAGAATACAACTTGCCCAAAGTCACCCAGTGGGTTTCCATGACTGAGCCTGGATTTGAACGCTCACCTTTCAGCGTCCTAGTCCAACACTCAAACCATTACACCATGCTTCCCCTCCTAATGGTCCAGATTCCAAAATTACAGAGCAAATCAGATTTATGTGCTGCTGCTAGTGCTTGCCACAGTTCTTTGATAACTGGATAATGCAGTGAAGTCTATGTATTGTAGTTTTTACACATCCAGTATTATTATAATACACAAGCCCTCTGTATTTTATGTGCTGGACTTTGTAACAAAATTGTACTAGACTGTGGGTATGGAGCCAAGAGATCTGCCAAAGTAATTGGTCGCTTGGTAGAAATAGCACAGAAACAATTTTTAAAAGAGTATGTCTCAAACTCCCCACTTTTTAGTACTTTCAACTGCTGTCCTGTGCATATACAGAAAGATTTTCCTGATTTTAGCTTTAGACAGCAGCATTCAAGCACATCAGATGTTTCTCTGGAGGCTTTGATGACCTTCAGGAGCCAATTTTGAGACAGCACAAAGGGCAGTTATCTAAATATGCAACCTAAAGCATCCCTGCTTGGATGTGAAGCTCACTACTTGCTTGTCAGACAGATCCTACCATATTCATTTATACCAGAGAGTGGTAACTGCAATGGGGCAGGAGTCATTGTCTCTTTTGTAGGCCACATAATCACTACTGATGTGATATGGTGTCACTTCTAGTTATTTCTTCAGCTTTTTTTTTTTTTTTTTTTTGGTGGGGGAGCATGTTTGAAGCCCTTCAAAGGGTACGGTCAACTGTTTGGGACTGTTTAAGGAACAACAACAACAAAAACACGTACTGTATATGGAGGGAGGGGTCTGGGTTCTTCTGGACCACAAATGGGTTCTGGGACTGATCTTTCCCACCATTCATACCAGTAGTCCACGAAAATACTATCCCCATAAAATCTCAGTGGGTGGGAAAGTTGAATAAATGACTTTCAATTACTTTCTGATTGAACCTAGTGTTAGAAAAGTTGCATATGGAACAAACTGATGAAACACTCATGATTAGCACATTGATGAACTGCTTGAATGACTGAGACCTAATTACTCGCTAGTTAGGTTGCAGTCGTAGATTAATTAATCTTGATCTCCCTGTAATGGATTTAGTTTAAACAGAAGTCAATGAAGTATGAAGTAAATAGCAAGTCAGAGATGATGAATGAAGTACACAGAATATGAACATTAGCTTAATTATTTTTTCTTGTTTCTTTCCGTTGACTAATAACAAAATTAATATTTTTTTTTAAATTTGTAAATGAAAAATAAAAATTCATTTTATTGGCTTGTCTGTGGGCCACTACATTGTTATCATATAATGGTAAGCATAAAATTGCCAGACACATACATTCCACAAACAATTTGCATTTCAAACACACATAATTAAACAGAATGATCACATGCACAATCAACAGAAATTTTATCTAGCATTATTTTCCCTTACAAATAAAAATAATAGAGTGGAAAGTATATTTCTATCAAGTAGCAATATGAAATCCTCCTTTCAGAATTCCACTCAGCTAGCCATTCCTTCTTCCAGGATACTCTGATCACCATCATACCAACAATTTTCAATTCTTCATCTTTTGTGGTCAACTATCATCCCATGATCAATGGGGGCTACTCAGTTTCCATTAGGCTATGCCATACACCTTTTGGATGTGTGTACAATCTATCTATCTATCTATCTATCTATCTATCTGGTATTTCTGTAAACCTTGAGATTTTCTCCTGGTATCTCTTTCTGGTGTGTGTATGGTGCCACTTTAGTGTGAATCCATACTCAGAAAACATTTGTTACATGTATATAACAATGGTATGCACCTCGTGGTCTTCCAGATTGTGCTAACTCCCATAATCCAGTACAATTAGATGTGCTAACTAAGGCTGATGCATGTTGCTTTGGCAACAAGGTACAAAGAATATACATAAAGTGCATTCTGTGCTACAAGGCATGTAAATGATGAGTGCATTATATGGAAGCCGAAATTCAGCGAAGGACTCAGGTTATAAAGATAATGTTAGCATACTACTTAAATTCAATTAAACCTAAGAATAGTAGATACAACGCAAGTGATACAATGCAATTCTCTACAGAAAACTCCCTCTTGACTCAGTAGTCAGTCATTATCTCTGGTCATTTTTGAATTTTCTATCCTTAAGCTTTCTGCATGTGTCAAAGCAGGGAAGAGGAATACAGTGTGCCCTTGCCTTACGTGGAGATCTGTTCCGCACCCGGCCACATAAGGCAAGTTCCATGTGTGCTTGAGCACCACTGAAACGAATAGGGCTTGTGCATGTAGTGCAGCACATGCATGCCATTTCCTCTTTGTTTTGTGGCTTTCACCATAAGCTGAAAGCCACAGGCGCGCTTTATATTTTCAAATTTTCAAGAAGTGACAGATGTTAACTCTGTTGCAAAAAGTTTTAGAACTCAGCATTTCACCAAAATTTTGCGAGGAGGACCTGTTTTACTGGGCTTCTTAAGGGATCCAAGGATATACCCTGGTTATGGCAAAAACAAAAATAACAACAGCTAGAAGTAATAGTATTAATTATAGTAGTATTAGTAAAAACACTCTAGTAAGTAAATAAGAAAGCTTATTAACAGCTTTTCATTTGCTATAAAATTGTGTATATCATTACTTTATTAAAAACAAATGTTTCCATTCAAAACTGGAAAAAATGGTCCTTAAACACAAAGTTTGAATCCTACTGGGATGAGAACTGCACTGGTACTACTGATTGGACAACATGTATTCTCAATTTTATGTATAAACAATTATGAAAAACAGAAGAAGAAAGCAAAATCCCTGATTGAAAAATATGTCCAATAAATAGATGCAAAATGTACTCACCATCATTCTAACATCACTCCTTTTGCATCTTTGAAAAATGAAGCAAATAGTTAGTTGTTAGATAAGAAAGAAATAAAGAACAAGTTAGTAGCAACAGTCTTAGAAAAGATTAGAATTTAAGACTGGATTTCAGCATGCCAAAATTCCATGCAAAGTGAGAAAAAATGAAGAGTGATCACTGTTGTTTCTTCCCAATTATAGCATTTCAACATGTCAGTTAAATATATATCAGTCTTAGCAGGATTTTTGCCTCAGCCAAATGGATCAAATTAGGATATCGAATATTTAAAGGCAAGATACAAGGAGGAAACATTTGTCCGTCACTACCACAGAAATCCATGCACCCCATGCAGCGGACACCATCTACTTTCTCTTTTATTAGGAGACTGCTTGATTAGTCTCTTTTTGTAAAGCAATTTAGAAAGGAAAAGTACTATTTTTTCTAAGACAGCCAGCCAAGCAGGAGGACAGAGGTCCAAACAACCCAGGATTACTCTGTCACCAAGTATCTCCCAGTACCTGTACTTGCCCATTAGAGCTCTATGAACCAGCAAGGATTTAAGACCTTTAATAATTTTACATTATCTTGTATAAATATCTGTTCAAACTGAGTCAATACCCTAGTCAAGACCTTAAAATAAAGTACAAAATTTCAATTACCACCTACCATTAAGTGATTCTTCGACAGCTTTCTGTAAAATATTTAAAATATATAAAGCCTTCATGTCTAGCCTGGATCGCCAAAATTAAATAACTCTAATTGATATATACAATAAATAGTGATTCTACAAAACAAATAGAAGAAGCAGCAGAACATTAGTAAATTTAGTAACAGGTTGTGTTATTCCTGTTACTTACTGACAGCACACCTGCTGCTGAGAAGCGCTCTAGTAACAATAAGCCTCTATTTACAATTTGGCTGCAATACAGGAAATAAAGACCAGCCACAACATTTAGTGGGGCCATGTCTATATGCAGCTCTTTAACTAGTAGAAAATTACCCACAAAGAAAATCATGCTGGAGAACCCCACAAGGTACTTGTTTCAACTCCCAACTCCTATCATAAAAATTCTAATGTTAGTAGTATTAGTACGAAAGTTTTCAAGTACCACAGATAACAGTTTAGAGATTATGGAAGAACCAATATATATATATAGTTCTTTTTTTTTCCAAAACAGGGAAAGGACACAAAGGCTGACATCTTGTATACACTTAATCAGAAGAAGGTCCCACTGAATTCAACAGGACTTACTTTTGAGCAAGCATGAATAGGAAAGTACTTTAAGAGCCGATATGTACTGAGACGCAAGGCAATATCATCTACATTCCTTTCTAGTATGCTGTATGTCAATAGTTATCTGTAGCCTCCTCAAGCCTACCCCATTATGACACAGAGGAAAACATGCCAAATAACAAGACAATGATCCTGTGAACATTTAGTTAAAAAAGTAGGACTAGATATTATTCACTCAACCCCGTTTAAAGTCTCTCTGTGGATTGGGTATATTTCAAACCATAGCTATAAACAAATATAATAACTGATTTCTTTATGTGATAAATCCTGTTGCAGTGTTAATCTTGTATGTTGAAAGAAAGAAAGGTCAGTCTCCTACATGACTTTCCCACTGTGTCCCTGTGTTGAGCACAGGCATACGCTGCACAGAAGAATGCACTAATAGGATTCTGCATTCACAATCTTCCAATGGATGTGGAATCCTAAACAGTTGGATTCCAGCCCTGATAAGGACTACACACACAGACCTCATCTGTTCAGACATCCATGCTCAGTGCATGGGCACTGGAAACAGGGAGCCCATGCATCAGTTGTGGGGAGTGCCTGTTACCCATCTTAATGTCAAGGGTGCTATTCTAAACAAAGAAAATTTGCAGCACAGGAAATCTATAAACAATATTCATTGTGGGCACTCTGGGGGAACATTGCTCACTTGATAATGTATCGAACGTTAAAACTAACCAACCAGATCTGAGAGAACATCTCTTTCCCAACATTAACTTGTCTGAGTCTTGATAGTTGCATTGGAGGATCTTATACATACACCTCCATCAGGTGAATTTAGGTGTAATGTGACTAGTGCTATCCAGCAGCCCAGTTACCCTACTTTTTGTGGGTAAAACTGGCCCTATAACCACGATTCTAACCTAGAGGTGGGCAAAGGGCAATCCTGTGGGCTGAATGCCTCCACTCCCGCTCTTTCTGTGTCCTCCAGGTCCTCCCAGGGGTCAAATGTATTTGGAACTTTTTTTGCAAGAAAATTTTCAAAAACATTTTAATTTTTTGCCCCCAAATGCATTCTATGGGGTACGGAGGGCATCTCCACCATGTTTGGAGCCCGCCGATGTGTCAAAAACAATCTTTATAATTTTTTTCCAAATAATTGTTTTGCTTTGAAATCATGCAGAGTATCCACTAGGGGGCATGTGGTGCATTCCCATCACACTTTGTCCCCCCCATACCAAATTCCAACCCAGGAAAGGCCTTTTTTTCAACATTAAAAACATGGTGAAAATGTCTCCATGTCCATCTAAAGGTGTTTGGGGACTTTTCTTTTCTTTTTTTGAAAAGCCCTCCAAAGTGTCCTAAGGGAATAATGTATCCCTTTAGCCCACCACTGCTCTAAACACAGAGTTTAAAGTCTTAATTTTGTCTAAGAAACCTGGCTACATAAAGGCTGAGCACCTCAGGCAGAAAAGCTATCATTTATATCTGTCAATCACTAGTGAGAAGCATCCCAACCAACAGTGTGAAAAGAATGGAAATCCAGCATTCACAGATATTGCTGAATCATGATCAACCCACTCAAGATAGATGCTGGGGCATGCACCAATAAGATTCAATTCAGCCCTGGCTTTTTTATTTTGGGAAGCAGTATAATTGGGGCCAGGTCAATGCAAAAGCTGCCAATTGACCTCAAATTCTAATGTGAATGTTCAGAAATTCACTATTTTGTGTCTCTTGTTAGCATCTTTGAAAAGAACAAGTTGTAGTTGTTTTCTGTTTATTAGATATGGAAACAAACTGAAGAAACAGTAGCTCCTTTGATGAGGACCGTTCCTGCCAAATTTCAGACGTATTTGCCTTATAAATATTGAAAATCCTTTTTTTCATTGAACTACTTTTATTTCTTGATGGAATTGAATGGAATTTTCAGGAACAGCCCTCCACGTCCCAAATCCCCAACAGCTACCTTACTTTATATCCATATCTTCCATGCTTCTCTCTTTATATGTCTACATCCTAACTATATATAGCTGCCAGTCTAAGCTTAACTAAATATTTTGACCAACTTCTCCATTTGGTATCACATCATATCACATAGTTTTTTGGTAACACTGTTATTCTTTTATTCAAGCCTTAATCTTTGATTCAAGTCTCTGTTTAATAACTAATATCCTCATGGCCTTTTCTTTCTTTCTTTCCCTTATATTCTGCTCTGTAGCTGAAAAGGTTCTCAGGGTGATTTAATTGTAAAATACAACTCCACATTCATTGAATTTGGCCCAGAATCAATTCATACATGGGCTAGTTGATTACACACATAAATATCTATGTGTGAGGGTACAAGTAAGTCTGCAGACATGAGGCAACACCAAACAAAGGACCTTTTCAGTTTGTTTTTCACTGGGGAGGTCTCACGCCTGTATTTTCTTTTTAGGTACTGGCAAATATATTTTTTAAAAATTCCCAAGGTGTTCTGCACCAGGATGTATTCTGATATTTGTCAGCTGCTTTTACTGCACCCTTTAACTACTGTTTTACAGCTGAGGATGTTTTATTACTGTATTTTACTGCTCAGAAAAAAAAATGTAATTGAAGGATAGCATATAAATCTTTTAAATATAAAGAACCAGTTTAACACTAGCTAGAATTGCCCTCTTAACCAGGCTTGAAAACAGAGTTTGAAAACTCAGTGCTGCTAACACAGATGCAGAGAAAACATGACTACACCATGGTTACAGCAAGTAGCCACAGAAAAGGAATTCACAAGGTTCCTGCTCCTAACCCCTATTAGGAATCCAACATTTGAACTAAAAGATAGCTCTACTGCTTCTTTTGCAACATGACATATCCAGAACAATATGGAGGTAAAACCAAGGAGTTTACATGACAGACTAAAGTCTGTCCCTCATTGACAGGAAATTGACAAGAAAAAATGGTCAGGATTTTAAAAAGAATAGCAGCTAGAATGGAACATGCCTAGCAATTTTTTCATACTGCCAGCGGAAAAAGGAAACTTCAAGTAGGGTCTCAGGTCTGACAGCTGAAGGAATACCTATACCTAAAAACACCTATGCTTCGTTTTACTTTAGTTTCAAGTGTGGTTACAGAAGAGTATACCAAGGAATCCATCCTGGATTTATTGCTACACATCAGAGAACACACTGGGGGCCAGGAAAACAAAACAAAACCCAGGTGCCTCGATGCCAAATAGAAAGAGAGGAAATGGTAGATTAAAATCTGGACAAGAGCACTTCAAACTGTAAATGGAGAATATATATATATATCAACACCCCCCCCCCCCAGTGTATTAGCATGTGAGGGAGAAAGGTAGATGTGAATACCTGTCTCCATTTATCTTTACCAATAAAACAGGGGATTATTGGTGATACACAAAACATTTAATTATGTGAATACCACCTACTTCCCAAAGTGGAACATTAAATAAATTGTCTACCCTAATGCATGGTTGCAAGAAAGGAAACTTAGCAACTATCTTTTGGTCTCCAGGAGCTGATCTAAATTTCTGTAAATACTGAGGAGGCACAGATGAGAAAAGCACCTGAGATATGGCCTCCAACCCATATCTCTTTCAAAAGTAGTAGAGTTTACTAGCACCTTTTGTGCAAGTATTTATTTAATATTTTGCTTTTCTGCTGGGATAGGATGGGATAAAGTATTCTATCCCTCTATTTCAACCAAAACCTCTCTAGCAGACAACTCAAGAGAGCAATTTTAGGCTGCAGCCACACTGTAGAAATAATCTGGTTTGACACTGCTCTGGTGCCACAACAAACTATAGTTCCCAGAATTCTACAGCATGAAGCCACGGCAGTTAAAATGGTGTCAAACTGTATTATTTCTGCAGTGTGGATGCAGCCTTAGTAAGACATTTCCAGTGACTGCACTTTTTATCTAATATTTAGCAGAGGGAACGTGTTCAAACAAGTGAATTTGGACAGTACAACAAACCAGAATCAGTAAGAAATGGCAAACTTACACACTGCCTAATTACTGCTGTTTGCTCATGTGAATGTAGGCAGCTGAACAAACCATGACTCTGGCTTGTCTGGGAAGAAAGAAATAATAATTCCTGCCTCAATGTAACCATAAATCATGAACAGAGTCTACAATTTGTTAGCCACTCTCGCTTGCAGGAGGAGCCAAGCTGGAGCAATAAGCAATAAAAATTTGCTTATGATCAGTATATTCTGTGCCTTTGAAATTGTCTTCAAAGTAGCTGATGGCAAGTCTGATACAGCCATTGTGTCAGTCCCTTGAAATCTGTTTAAATAACTGAATTATAAGTAATTTAGCAACTGAACTATCCCTTATACACTATGTCTCACCAGGTTTCTTGTCATACCAGGGCTCATATATACACGGGAATTAAATGACATGGGTTAACTTGGTTTCATTTTTTCCAGTTTAACAGTTATCCCCAACCATTAAGGTGTGTCTTAATGGTTCCAATGGGTGATTGGTCATTCTGTAGGTCAGTTTGTATTCATATGAAATGAGGTGAGAAAGGTATTGATGGAGGAGCTTCTTACAGAGTTGAAAGAATAATGAGGCACATCAGGGTCATATAGTTCCATCACTGGAAAAACTCTACGTAGCCAATGAACAGCAGTATGGACATTGTTTATTACCAACCTGGTTCCAACCAGTCGTGAAAGGCTCAGCATCTCATTACATATCCCCTGAGCCATCTAGACACCCCAAATGCACTCATTTTAAGCTTACCCTTGGAGGCTGATGATCTTTCAAGCTGGAACCTACAATTAAAAGAAAAATATAGATTTTCTTGCTGGGTACACAAAGTAGATGGATCTAATCACCATCAAGTTACAAGACCAAGAAAGAGTTTCAGTTTTAGTACCTCATCTGAACATCTTTTGACCTATTTCCATCTTTAAAATTATTATATCATAACAACAGTCTTTATAAACCAGGAAACAAAAGAATGCTACACACTGAACCAGTGCAAAAGTTTCACTGAAGTGAGATGGTCATTCAGGGTGATGGAAAAAAGGAAAAAAAAAGTTAATATTGATAAGTTTCACTCTCAGAAACATCCTCCTGACTTCCAGAACTAGCTACAGGCTCAGTCCCGCAAATACCTGCCTTCATTCCAGGACTACTTAAATACCAAGTCAGTTAACCACCTTTCTATACTCTATGAAAAAACAGATTACATGATTAAGTAGCTCACAGAGACAGTTTCCTGTGGAATTATTGTGTCTATACTCTTGAGTTCAACATCAAAATCTCTCTAATTTGCTAAGCTTGAAGAGGTGGAAGATCCAAAGAAGTGGAACAATTGGCCCAAAGGTGCAACCAACAAATTACCCTTATTGGAGAGAAGTTAAGAATGTATATTGGTCCTGGAATTAAGTTTATTTATTTTATTTATATCATGCTCACTGCAATTTTCAAGAACAAAACATGTATATGTAAAAACATACACACGTTCACAATTGTTCTACTGGAATTAAACTGAACACAACAGAAAACTATGGATGAATTAAAAACAATTTATATCCATTTCAAAATAAAAATAAAAGCAGTACACCACACGTTTTTCTGCCAATGGAAGGATAACAGGAAGAATAACCTTCCTAGGGCAGGATTTCTGTGGAGTCTGGGAGAATGCACTGAGAAGGTCCCCTCTCATACTCAGACCAGATATGTCTTATTAGTAGGGGTTGAAAAAGGGCAGCCTGTGAGTTACGTGCAGCTCTCCAAAGTCACATTGAAGACCCCAAGCCCCCCCCCCCGCAGCACCCCCCAAAAATTTGGAGAGAGTTTTTTAACAACAGAAAATGCCCACCCATGTTGTTTTCAACATTTTTATGTAAAAAAAGCTCAAAAAGGTTTTTCAACTACCCCCCCCCCCCACCCACAAGTTATAAAATATAAAACTTGCTCCAATGGTCCTAGGGGGTGAAGTAATTCAAGTCCCATGGTGAGGCAATGTGCCTTCCAGTTCTGTCTCCCCCGCTCCCCTGGGTCACCCACTTCTGTCTATGAGGGTGTTAGTGCTAGCCATCCTGACCTGGGGCCAAAGCAGATGGCCCAGAAGAGTGGCCTTTGGTGACTTTGGCTGTGATTGAGCTGGGATTGCGGTGACCACATGGCCTGCTCCCAAGCCGTATGGCCAGGAGTCAATCTAAAATAACTTCTTTTTAATCCAGCCCTTTGGACCAGAGTATGGCTTTGGCAAGACTTCTGTCCACTTTGTGGGTGTGTGCCATCTAAACGTCATGCCCCCAAAATCATCAGAAGCCGTTTTATTTGGCTCATGTGTTTCAGGCCTTGGTGAGACATTTATTTCTTGTCTCAGGTATTAAAGATCTACCATGTCTTTTACTTCTTGCTCTTGGACTACCAGAAGTGAAGGGTGTAGTGTGTGTGTGTGTGTGTGTGTGTGTGAGTGACTGTGTGAGAGAGATCAAATGGCAAGTTCAGTTATCCACTCTTTACTTTCAGCCTACAATTACATTTCCCTCTGATGCGGTCAAAGCTTTTTTTAAAAAAGATTTTTTCTTAACCTTCAGATGTGATTGCTCATTCACTGAAGCAAATCACCATGGAAATTACAGTCATCAAACGCTGTAAGTCAAGGTGTGAACCAGACTTTGGTAGTAACTGGTCACCAAATCCATTCAAAATTGTCTTCTCTAATTTCTTTCTCTCTACTGGTTTATTTTTGTTTTATTATACTGCAAATTTAATGGTGTAAATTAAAAGCCTTGCTGGGCATTGCTATGCTATTTGTAATGGCAAAATGGCATATAAATATTTTCAAGCAAACCAAAAATGGCCAGGTTTTAGCAGGCACAACACACCAAGGGAATAAATCTTTATATCAAGTCTCACCTATGGTATTTTTCTGTTCTAAGCAAGGCTAAATTTTGCTAGCATCCCCTCACCCATACTAAACACTGATGTTAAATGATAATAATGTGATTCCAAAATAGTTTAGAACCAAATGAAATACACAGATTACATTTAATTTAGTATCATGTTATTTCACAATAGTGATGGGAGCATCCTGCTGTGCTCCTGTCACTTTTCCTTGTGAGAAAATCTCCTGAGATTCTATTATTCTAATTACTGTAGTTAATTTTAAAATTCTAGTCTATGGGCCTGAACAGACAGGCCAAAATAAAGCTGCTTTGGGTCACTTTGGAAGTATGCTGTTTAAATGACGCATGCATTCTAAGAGGCTGGAAGCCGTGCCAAAGCCGCGCTCCAGTCCTAAGAACTGGAGCCCAGCTTTGGCGCAACTTCTGGCTTCTTAAGATGTGTGTGTCATTTAAACAGCATACCTCCAAAGTGACCCAAAGCAGCTTTATTTTGGCCTGTCTGTTCAGGCCCATAGACTAGAATTTTAAAATTAACTACAGTAATTAGAATAATAGAATCTCAGGAGATTTTCTCACAAGGAAAAGTGACAGGAGCACAGCAGGATGCTCCCATCACTATTGTGAAATAACATTAAAAATTTTCAGACGTCACATGATAACGCATTAATCACATCATTATCCCATGAATAAAGAGGAATTCTAGCACCACTTTTCATTCATGGGGAAGTCCTATGAATAAAAAGCAGTACCAGAATTCCTTTTTATTCGCAAGATAATGACACGATTGTCGCGACATCATGCAACATTGTCTGAAAATCTTTGCATAATTGCGTGATAGTGATGGGAGCATCCCACTATGCTCCTGTCACTTTTTCCCATGTGAAAATTTCCACAGAGTTGGAAGAGACCTCAAGGGCCAACAGGTCCAACCCCCCGCCATACAGGAGTACACAATCAGAGCACCCCTGACAGACTGCCATCCAATCTCTGTTTAAAGACCTCCAAAGAAGTAGAGTCTACCACATTCTAAGGCAGCATATTTCACTGTTGAACAGCTCTTACTGTCAGGAAGTTCTTTCTAATGTTTAAATGGAATATCTCTTCCTGTGATCTGCATCCTTAGTATGACATCCCTTCAAATACTTAAAAAGGGCTATCATATCACCTCTTAACCGTCTCTCCTTCAGGCTAAACATACCCAGCTCCCTAAGTCACTCCTCATAAGGCATGGTTTCCAAACCTTTCACCATTTTGGTTGCCCTCCTCTGGACACGCTCCAGCTTCTCAACATCCTTTTTGAAATGTAGTGCCCAGAACTGGACTCAGTATTCCAGATGAGGCCTGACCAAAGCAGAATAGAGTGGCACTATTACTTCCCTCAATCTAGACATTATATTTTTATTGATGCAGCCTAGAATTGCATTGGCTTTTTTAGCTGCTGCATCACACTCTTGACTCACGTTCAACTTGTGGTCTACTAGGACTCCTAGACTCTTTCACATGTACTGTTGTCAAATTTCATAAGCATACAAGCTATTCCTTCATCCAACTCACTGAGTTGTATCTGCATGGGCCTTCAGGTTTCCTGTTAATTTGTGGTGACCCCATGAATTTCATAGGGTATTCTTAGGCAGGAATATGAGGTGGTTTTGCCAGTTTCTTCCTCTGAAATAATAGGCTACAGCATCTGGTATTCACTGGCAGTTTCTGATCCAAGTACTAACCAGGGCTGACCCTTCTTAGCTTCCAGATGGAATCTAGTGCCTTTAAGGTATTTACAGTTAAATAAATTATTATAATAATTTGAATTTGGACAGACTGAAGACTACTAGAGAGCAGCTGCATCTCAAGAATAGACAATACCTGTTAGAGGGGCTAAGGTAAATTCCTCTGTCCTATAATACTCTCTCTTGTTAGTAAGTTCAAGTTAATCAAGAGCATTCTGCTAACATCTCAATGGCTGGATATTCTTTACTTATATCTTCAAAATTTGGGCAGATCTAAAACTGAAGTCAGTGGGCATACTTTTAACCAGGTAATTTGAAGGTGCACATGTCCTTAAACTCCACTGAAACCAATGGCATTTAAAAACCCTTAGTTCTTGTCCAGATTTGCAGCCATCATCACTGCTTTGTGCTCTTAGAAGGACTGCAGAGGTGGTATATAACTCAGCACATTAATTTCCAACATTGAGCAATCTGCATATCAATGCTCAGTTCAATACAGCTATAATATCTTTTTATGGGGAAAAAAGTATCTTGTTGCCATTCAGGACATTTTTTGCAGACATTAGTGCAGTTTGTCTTCATGTTTATTCTGTACTGTATTTGAGGTTTTACATTACAATTGCTAATTTCTGTTATGATGAACATGATATAATGTATTATCTCCTGCTAACTAGAATGCATTCACATGTTGTTTGATCTGTTCTTTTTCCTTTCTAACTTTCAGTTTGTGGTTCTGCTTTATCCCCTATCCTTCAATCAATACAGAAGTAGAACAAAAGCCAAGCTTTTATTCTTCTCAAACATAACCTACTTCTTCCAGTTTTGCAGGAGTCCAACCCTAATAATATATTCCATCATACATTTCCATGTTATCAGAAAAGAAACCATCTAATAAACCTATACCAAATGAATGCTTTCCATTCTAATGCTTTAAGGAGCACCTTAGACTATGATATTAGTGATATGACTACAAATGTTAACAAGTTTGCTATTAACAAAAATAAAACTAGCATGGGTACAGACCCCCTCCCCACCTTCTGTGCAAAACGAAGAACCAGTGTTCACAGACATCCATGTCCATACACATTCTATAGCAGCAATCTTCAATATATATGTTTTAATGCAGAACCCAAAACCTCAAGGTAGGACCCACTCATATAAGAGAAAGGTAAATGGACTTAACTTTTATAATACATATTTAAATAGTGGAAGTTATATGGTTCATTGGTTTATTTTCAGTACGCAGAAAAACCTATTAAATCAACTAAGACTTCAAGGCCTATGAACAGTGTACAACTATATTATTAATAATACAGTGTTACATATTATGTTCTCAGTAGAATTCCTTTTTAGGAAGTCTTCTTTTTCTGTTTGTTCACTTATTAAATTATATATTTTGTTTATAAAAAAGAAATCTTAATCATGTAGGGGAACATTACATACACAATAAAATTCACATACACAGTTTGCATATGAAAATCCAATGAAGTTCCTTTTGAACATACAAAGGAAAAAAACTGCCCTGGAGCTGAGGGATTTTGCCCCATGTAAGCCATGCATTTTATAGAAAAAGATTAATGGATATAAATGCTACATAAATGGATCATGCACATTTCTCATATGCATGAAATAGTATAGAATTCATGCCTTGTATCAGATCACCTACAAGGTACCCCATAGATATTATCTCAGTGGACTAAACTCAGAGTACTATATAGCTGATCGTGTTCACAATTATAAACAACTAAATCTTCCCATTCTTTCTCTGCACATTTTAAACAAAATCAGGGGCAAAGGGCATAAAGGGGGAAGTCTAGACTCCATGCCTCACATTGGAAAACTCCTGCAATGACTGCCCAATTCTTCAATGTCTACAGACAAAGTAATGTAGGTGCACACACTGCCAACTTCCTTCACTCATGGGGAAAATCTCACATGTTCAAAACCTTTAAGACCCCCTTCACCTCCCTCTCCAAAAGCCCACTGGTTAAGCAATGTATCAGTACTCATCAAGAATATCCTCATCTGAACACTCAAGTAATATTTGATTTTAAGGAAATGTTTTTCAGGTATAATTTAAATAGAAATTTACTTACCACCAATAACAATGAGATAAATTAGGCCAATTGCTGCTACAATATCAATAATCGCTAAGCCTGCAATCAAGACAGAACCTTGTTTTGGAGGGCATGCTGTTTGGGGAGGGAAAGATAAATTTAGGTTAACACCTTTTATTCTGTTTCTTAAAGATAATTTTTAAAAGAGTAGATCTGTACTTTCATAATGCAATCATTTCCCTAGCTATGGATAACTGTACACCGAGTTCCCAGACTACACAGTTTTTGCATCAAGTTCTATACAGACATAAGATTGGAAGATGCATAGCCATCTTGGAATTGAAGAATGCCCTTTATCACTTCCATGCATGTATTGTAAGGGCTTAGTAATTCCTCATATAGTAAATCTGTTTACATTCTTTGTGCTTGACTGTTACAAAAATGGTTTTCTGAATTACTGTATATACTCAACTATAAGTCAACCTCATGTATAAGTTGAGGACAGTTTTTGGGAGCAAAATTATGGATTTTGATATAACCCTTGGATAAGTCGAGGGTAAAACTTAGGGCATGCAACGAAGGATTTAAATGATGCAGCAAAGGAAAACAATGCCAAAGAACCTACAAAATTATGGCAAGCATAATTGTTTTGGCTCACATTAAAGGCTGGATGGAAGAAAGAGTAGAGGGATGTCAGTGCTTCCAGGACAGACTGCACTCTTGCCTTCCATCAGAGGATGTTTTCCTTTTTAATAAAAGTTATAGTATTTACATTGACCTGTGGATAAGTCGACCTAGGTTTTTGGGATCAATTTTTCAACTAAACTTTCTAGACTTATTCATGAGTACATACAGTACTAAAATTGTGAAAAGTATATGTGACATCCTTTAGATGCAATAAGCCACAGCTGATATTCTGCAGGCTGATATAGCTACAAGGATGGAGCTCTGATCTGCTGACTGCTGATGCCAGTCTCCCAAAATTTACCTCTTAAGCCAGGCAGTGCGCCCCACTCAAAGGAATTCCTAGGTGATTCAGACTGTGGCACTGGGAAATGATGACTGCAGGCACTCTCCCAGTCATGGGGCCTGCTGAGACAGATAGGAGAGCTTCCCTGGGACCTACCACAGCTGCTTGTCTAAATGCATCCCAATAACATAGCAGTGCTGTCTTTCTCATTTCCCAGCACCACAATCTGCTATACCATGGAAACCCTTTGATTGGAGTACTGTCTGGTTTAAGAGGCTCATGTTTGGGGTCAAATTTCTTCATTAACCATCATAAAAGTGAACCCCAAAACTTAAAAGATAATCTGTCTGGCCAAGTTTAACTATTATGATAACAAACCTGGGCAAGGTTGGGCTCACATACTGTACACCTGTTTTCCCCTTCCTTCTCTGTGAGGAGATTAGCAGCAGTCTTTTTCATTTTTGACGGACTCTTGATTCTGTCCGGTACAGTGCTAATGTCCAATTTTGTGTTATCTTTATTAACGCACCAATCAAACTGTCTTGAATTTTACAACAAATATAGTTCTCAGAACATGTGAGGTAGCACTAACTGCACAAGTGCATATGTTCATTTATACTGCTTTATCACATTAGGGGGCAAACAGGATTTAAACGAAAGTTAAACAAGAGTCAAACAGGAAATGTCCTTTGATAAAATAGGACATTTCCTGTTTAACTCTCATTTAAACCCTAGTGTGATAAAAGCATAGTCATTGTTGGATAGCAGAATCTTTAATAATAATAATATTACAAGGGTACAAGGGTACAAGGGTACTCCTTGACCCATCTCTTCACCTGACTTATCAGGTGAATGCAGTGGACAGGAGCGCCTGTTATCAGCTTTGGCTGATACACCATCTGCGCCCTTTCCTGGACACGAAAGACCTGGAATCTATGGTACACGCTCTAGTAACCTCACGTCTGGATTTCTGTAACACGCTCTACATGAGGCTACCCTTGTGCTTAACCCGGAAACTTCAACTAGTTCAGAACATGGCAGCCACACTTATTACTGGAACATCTAGGAGAGAGTACATAACACCAGTGCTTAAAGCTCTCCACTGGCTGCCCATTAGTTTCCAGGCACAGTACAAGGTGTTGGTTTTAATCTTTATAGCCCTACATGGCCCAGGCCCATCTTACCTCAGGGACCGCCTCTTCCCATTATGACCCCCCCCCCTGCACACTTCAGTCCTCTGGGAGGAACCTTTTACAGCCTATGAAAACTAGGCTGTTGCAGACCTCCCAGAGGACTTTCTCAGCTACCGCTCCCAAGCTTTGGAATGGCCTGCCGGACGAGATGCATCTTATTACATCATTGACCAGTTTCATTTTTTCATTTCATCTTTAAAGATGCATCTCTTCCGGCAGACCTTTCCTTGAAAAGGAATAAATAAAACATCAATTCCCGGCTCTGAAACTGAAACTGGGTAGATAACCTTAGTTGTCCCCTTTGTTTAATTTCTGTGATTTCATCTATTGCGTATTTGCACAAGAACTGTTCATGAGACTGCATTTTGTTTTAATTGCTACTGATTTTAATTTTAACTGTCGTTGATTTTAATACTTGCTGGTTTAATTTAATTTTAAGGGGGGGGGGCGGTTGGGAAGTATGATTGTTGTTTTACTCTGTACTATTTAACTTTGCTGTACCCCGCTCAGATTACTTTGCTAGAGGAGCAGGTTATAAATAAACATTATTATTATTATTATTATTATTATTATTATTATTGCTGCATATAGAAAATTCACAAGTTATTTTTCAGAAATAATTGAACTTTTTGAAAAGTGAGGAAGAGAATAATTTGATTTTCATCTAAGAGAAAATATTCAATTTAATACAGGCAACATTTAATTTTAAACTATGGTGGGTGGATACGAAATTCACCACTACCACCCAGAAACAGAGAGAGAGGGAGGGAGGGAGGTCAGGGGCAAGCATCTAAGAGCCCTATTATATCAATAATCAATTATAACAAAATAATCTCTAATTCTATTGTGAGTAAACTTAAGTTAAAACCTGCCTAAATCACCAAAAATAACTTTTACAATCACTACAAGCTGTCAGCTTCATGAATAAAAAAAAAACCTTCTACAAAGCTTTCTTCAGTCTGAGGCATCTTTGTTGAAATTTAAGCATGCATGTACTTTTGGTTAATTTTTTTCTCTATTAAGACTCCAAGCATGTGTTTGTGTATATGTGTGTGTGTGTGTGTGTGCGTATACAAGCACACATGTAATGTCTGTTTTAGGAAGACTCAACTAAAACTTGCATAGTAGAAACAGAGCTTCCTCCTGATCTCACATGACTTCAAAAGGACCTGTGGAATCCACAAGAACCACTGCAGCCATGAGTTGGCTGCATCTTCTAATAAAGATAAAATGTGAGCTTGTCTAGCAATTAAAATAGAGCCAGACAGTCTCATTCTATTTACCAAACACTGTAGCTTTACACACAAGGCAATAATTGTTCTCTTGCAGCTATATCCAATTAATACCATTTGGCTCTTAATTTAAAATAGCATTCCTTCTTTTATACATTTTATACATTTTTAGTTCCCCTTTAAAAGCCTGCAGCAACCAAGATACTCTTGTTTTGTGTGTTTGTTTTAAGAGCCTTTACAGGAGCATCCTTTTCTAAACATAAAGCCAAATAGAATTTTTGTTGCATACATTCACCACAAAGATATCTCCAAAAGAACACAACCTGTAGAGATGCCCAGTATGCCATCAATACTGCAGGCTGTCCATTCCTAAAAACAGCTTTTCTTTTACTGTGGCTTTTTCTTACCACAAAAGTAAGCATTTCCCAGGTTTTATTCCCCCTTTGAAGCGAAACCTCATCCATTTTCCAGGCATTAAATATTGGTGGAATAGTTATGTATGAAAATATTAAAAGCTGTTCAGTTTTCTCATCTGTTTCACCAGAAACTGATTAAACATAACTGCACTGGTCAGAGGTGGATATAAAGAGCACATACTAAACATTTGGGGTACAGGTTAAAATAATTTCAAAAATAAAGTGCTTGAAAAATATAGTTTTGGTCTAGATGTCCAATGATCATGCTGGCTCGGAGATTTTGGACATTATAACCCTAACAAGTAACTTTTCCAAGCTCTGCAAAATAGCCAGCAGCAATTTTGGAAGCATCTTTAGGATGTGCAGTGCTACAGAGTTAATAATTTAAAGCAAACCTATTTTAGGCCCAGCTCACAAGATTCAGGAATGTGAAGCAGAGCCATGATGATGAAAATGTAACACTACCTTCAGGCCAATGTTTGTTCATGGGATAAAACAATATTAAATGTACTCAAGGTTTCCCTTCTTTGAAAATCTTTATGGATTTCACAATGGGGAGAAGCTGTTTTGTAGGATACTTGTCAGTATGCTACCTGACACCTCTTGAAAATACAAGGGTAAGAAATGCAAGAAGTATTATAAAATATATTGCTTACCTAGCACACACAAAGCAAATCCAGCCACAGCAATTATATATCCAATTGCTTTCAGGGCTACCAGAATAATTGCAAACAGAGGCTGCTTCTCAAAAACTAGGGAAACAATAATATATTATTGAGAAACGAATGGTGAAACCCAACAGACACATAAATGAAAGCAAAACAAATGGAGATCTTTTAAAATACAATTTAAACTGGTAGAAATGTATGTCCTACATAGCATGTGAAGCAGGCAAAAACAAGCACAACTGCCAAATGAAAGTACTCCCAAGGTAGAGTTTCTAATCTAACTTATTTTATTATACCAAAATAAGTACAATATGTTCAAACAGAAATAATATACCGGAAACATAGCCCAGTTCCACGAACCAACTCGATTTTCAGCACTCTGTAAGAACACTTAGTTATGTCACAGCTAAAACAAGCCTTGGATTCAAACAAAGATGCTTACTGCATCTTTCTGGCTCAGTTTTTTGTCTGTGACAGGGGACAATAACAGATGATTCTTACCTTCCAGCTTCAAAATGGCTAAAGAAGAAAATAAACTTCTGACGCGCCAGAACTCCCCCACACCGTGTCACAACTCAGGGACATGCCATGCTTCAGTAATACTGTAGTAAAATTTTCCCAGTAGCTAAGAATATTCTACAACGCCCCCCACCCCCACATTCCCTCACATCTAAAAGCTCCCTTTCCTTCTGCCCCTTCTGTCTATCATAGCAGATTTTAGGAATAATTTTCCAAAGCCAGTAAACCAACAGATTCTCACCTGATGTGAACAGAAAGTAGAGAACGGGCACTAAAATAAAAGCAGGCACTACAATTAAGGCAAGGCCAGTTCGTTGTGAAGATGAATATCCCTCTATAAAAGATCAATTGAAATAGGAGGAAAAAGCTATTAAACACAATATAAAGGAGGATTTTCAACCATATGCCTAGATATCTCCTACTTAAATTTCAGTTTCAGAATACAGATCTGTTCCCTTACAAAGAAACCTTACAACCTATGGGACTGCTTGTTTAGAGAACCAGGTAGAACATAATCCTGAATACATAGATCAACTAGCCAACATTTTGTCCATTTGATATTCATGGTGTGCCATAAATGAAGCAATATTAGTACTGGAAGGACTCAGGAAGAGAGCATTTAAATGAGACTATACTTGACTAGAAGACAGCCTCATATATAAGTCGAGGTCAACTTTTGGGGACAAAATTGTGGATTTTTATATGACCCGTGGATAAGTCGAGAGTCATACTTAAGGAGGAAGCCCAGCTGGGGAGAGGCTGCAGAGCAATCGATTGCGCTTCTCAACCTGTCCCCAGCTGGACTTTTTCCCTGCAGAGGCAGCTTGGCTGGGGAAAGGCTTGGGATAAAGTACCATACTGACCCATGTATAAGTGGATCCAGTTTTTTGGGTTCAATTCTTGATCTAAATTTCTCGACTTATACACAAGTACATACAGTAATACAAACTTTGTCCATCAAGATTACTATACTGTAGTTACTATATACTAAAAGAAGCGGAAAATTATGAAAGTGACCTACTTAAATGTTCCCTGGGGGAAAACCAGCATGAGAAAAATTCAGTTTTTCTGTTAAATGTTTACATAACATGAACTCATGCATTACATAGCCATCCAATTTACTTAGAAAATACAGAAGTAGTCATGTCAAGACTGTTAAATGAACAGTTCTCGTGCAATATTTGCAATAAATAATGTGTTGTTGTTTTTGTCTGGTTTTATTTTATTACTACTAGTAGAAATATCTGCCACTGAATTCAAAGGGGCTAGGCACCAGGTTTGGGAGCAAGATACCTGAAAATAAAGAAAATGAAGAAGAGATGTGAATACTATTATCTAATTTGCTTTTCAGTGACAGACTGTAACCTCTTTTACAGGTCATTTAATTATCTGCCTATTTTCAGCTGAAAGCAGTCCTTCAGTTACATTCACGTGCCTGGCCAAACCCACTTTTGCAACCACTTTTTGCAACCTCTATAAACGTATGGTGGCATGATTCAGCTTAGTGGGGCAGATATTGTGCATGCCCAAATAAAATCCTTTGTCCTGTATATAACCTTCTGTAGAGATTGTAGCACTCACTATTTTCCTTTCACTTTTCTGCATGGAGAAAGCAGAGTAACAGAACAGAGAGACTGTGAGCATATGTAAGTAAGGAATGAAAAAAAAAATGCCTTGAAGAATCCATTGGAATTAGGAGGGGTTGTTCAGAAGTAACACGTATAATATAATCCTATATCTGTAGAGCTTAAAATGCCAAATTTCAAGTAAGAGTTCTTGCTGCCAGGGAAAGAGGAATGATGGAAGCATTTTTAGATCTCAAAGAGGGATTTCTGCCCCCTTTTATGGACCAAGACCTCTATATTGTGCTGTTAGCAAATTATTCACTGTTCACAAACTACTGTTCTACTGAAAATGTGACAACCAGGCAGCCAGCTACACCCCTCCTCCTAGCAAATATTTAAATAACTAATTTGTATCTCAGTCTGTACCCTTGGCAGTCTACTAAGACTTTTCCATACCTACATTTTGTCCTTATAAAGTTTAAACAAAAGGGCATGCTGTTAAATTGCCCATAGCACCTATTACCATGTTAATTATTATTATATTTATCTGTATCCTCCCTTTTTCCCTGTGTGGGACTTGAGGTAGCTTACAACTGTTAAAACACACATCACTAAAAATTTAATTCATGCTAAAGTTAAACATGTAAATAAACTATCAGTAAAATTAAAATCAATTAAAACATAGCCACTAAAAACAAAACAGCTACAATTATCCCTCCAAAAATAATGTCAGGTAAAGTTTTGAATTTGTCTGGACTATGTTAGGTGTGTTTTCCTTCTCCCTAAACAAGCATTTCAGACATCTAGCTACTATATTTATATAGTAAATAAGATTAATACTCTGCATTTTTGTTTACTTAATAAAATTCAGCTAAATGTGCTAAGTGAAATCTCAACATATTCAGGAAACTGGAATGTATACATCACTGCTGATTGGCCCTGCATATACAAATGCAAGCCCTTTGTAGATCACACAAACTCCTGTCACCACTACGCAGGATGTATATAGGATACACACACACTGTATACAACCTGTGTAGTGGTGACAGGGGATATTTATAGATATCCTGTATATCCAACTGGCATGGAGGCATATGAGCTACATGTATATATATCATGTGTGTCAATGATACAGTAGGTGCTTCAATCTATCTGCAGCTCTTTGAAGTTCTTGATGCCAGGAAAAAACAGAATGACAGAGGCATTTTTATTCTTGGGGCCATCACCCATCAATACATTTGAATTTTACTTTATAGAATTATTTCCACACACCACAAGCAATGGGAGAGGAATCATCTATACCAGTTTCACAGGTAGTCTAAATCATTTTCCACACTGGCAACATGGGTAGGGACTAAGAGAACTGTGGATCCACATCTTCCTCTCTCCTATCACATTCTCCACATGTCTTTTTTACCTCTTGCAACAGGTTGGGAAGGTGGGGAAGTGGCATGTGCCTCCATGCCAGCTGGGTCTAGCTTATAAGAAGGGTTAATTCAAGAGAGGTGGTTCATGCTACCCAGTGGCAGATGTTGAAGTGGAGAGACCCATTGGGCTCTGACATCCACAGGGTTCTATACACCAGTCAATGGAAGGTGAGAAGGTAGAGAGATCTATTGGCTCTGACTCCTATTTGGGTTCTATTAGTCCATGGGGGAGGGGAAAGGTAGACGAGGAGAGGCTTGGGTGTGTGACAAGGAGAGAGTCCCATAGTGTAAACAGGTCAGGGTGACCAGATGTCCTCCTTTTGCAGGACATTTTTCAACTTTTTATCTGGGAAGAATTTCAAAACGTCCTCCATTCTGAGCATGATTAAGAAGCATGGGTTTATATTTATGAGTGTTTTAAGTTTTTATTATCCTCCTTTGCAGTTATGACATCTGGTCACCCTGAAACAAGTAGTAACTGCTCAGGTCTGAGCATAGGCAGAAATCCCAAGTAAAGTTTGTAGGAAGCCTGGGACCATCTAGTTAAATGGGTTAGGTTTCCAGTTCTTTTTTAAAAAGGATCATAAAACAGAGTTAGCAACAGATGAAGTTAGAGAGGACTGTGGTTTTATATCTACTATATAAACCTATTAAACATATGTTTGTTTCTTTTTTTTTCTTTTTGCCACCCAGGGGAAAAGGTACTTGTGGGTCAAACCAGTTAAGCTTTCATGTTATAGCTACAGTTACCTTTTACCATGCAATTGTCCTTCCTATCCTTTTTTAAAAAAATATTAAAGTGTTCACTTTTTAAATGCCTGATTTATTCCTCAAAGGAAAATGGATGGGAAGCTCTGGTCACACATCTCCATGACCAGGACTACTAGAAACTCTATAATCATTATTCTGTGTTCCCAATAGGTATGGGGGTATGTGTTGAGCCCTTACACCCTCACGAACCTCAGAGGATTAAATCTCCAAAGAAGGGCTTGGTGGCATCACTAATTTGCCGCTGCACCAGGAAGAGGCGGCTAGTTTGGCTATATTTTGGTTGCATCCCAGGCCCCTATTTCTGACAGCCTTAATCCAACAGGATGCTCATGACAAAACTGTAAGCCTCTCTCTCCTTCCTCTTCCACAGATTTCAATGCCAAAACCATGCTATGAAGGGTTTTCCAGTCCTACGGAGCAGGCTTGAATGGACTTGCAAATCCGACCTCCCATGCTGGACATCATTCTTATGCAAGCGGGAGTTCAGTTTTGGAAAGAGCCTATGTTTGAAAGCTGCTGGTTTTTCAGGCTCCATTTCAGAACAGATGATTATCAGCTCTTTTGTCCTCATCCTAAGACCCTACTCACTTCATTGTCAAACTGAAACAGTCAACCAAGAATTGGCGTGATTATCACACAGAAATGTTCCCCTTTCTTTGAGAAGTTAAGTTAAGGCATCTTACCTGGAAGAAAAAGAATGATACCTATCACAGCAAGAAAGATTACTATTAGTCCTGCAAAAATTAAGCCAATCTTCTTAGAAAGTGTCATGTCGAACTTCATTGCTGCAAGAAAAACCAGAGTAAAACAACATTTTCAATACTATATACTTAAAGAACACCACATCGCCTTTAAATGATGCCTGCTGGAAGCACATCAATAGAACATTAAGGCTGAATGTTTCTGTAAATGATCTGCGACAACACAGATTATAAATGAAATACACAAGAGTGGTTATGCTGCTGTCCTCTCATCACACATATCTGAGAACTGCATGATCAAAAATATCCATATATTCACAGAAAGGTACTAATGTTCGTAGTGGCAATGACTGCACTTTCCCCAAGGCTTTTAAAATGAAAGCAAGACCAAAAGTGAGAGACGTAAAACAGACAAGGACAAGGAAAATGGTAAATGCAATTCTAAAAGTCTGTGTACATAACACATTTTCAGATCTACAAGAGCTGTTCAGCTTAAATCCAATTGCTAGTCCTAGATAGAAAATTGAAACACTAAATGAATGCTAAGTACAGTTCTCCTTCCATTCTTGCGGTTTTGGAACCACAATCCTCACTTATGCATGAGGAATGGAAGGGAAAATAATGGGGCGTATGCCTGAGGCCCATGTGTGCTCCCACAGCCATGTGCCTATATTCACGCCAATGAGGATTGAATATAGGCGAAACTCCGTTCTCGCGAGGGGGTACGGAACAGATCCCCTGTGAAAAAGGAGGGGCGACTGTATACATTTATGTAAATACCATGTAAACTAGAATAATTCTAGTTGAGGCTAGCAACAGGATCTTCTTTGTCATTCTCTCTCTCACACACATGCACACACACTTCAAGTAATATTTATCAAAATCTGAATGCTCCCTGGCCCTGCTTCATCCTGAAAATGAACACAACAGGCTAGTACAATAACACCCAAAATCTACAAAACAGTGGACTTTATTGGGCTTATTATCATTGTTTGGTGGATTTTGGATGATATTATACTTTGCTATATTGCCAACACGGTTACTCCAGATACTTTTCCAGAACAGGATAGAATACAAGCGTAGTTAGAAGGGGCTTCATAGACCATGGAGTCCAGCCCCCATCACCCAAAACACACAATGCAGGAAATCCAGCTAGAGCATCGCCAGCAGGGAGCTATCTACCCCCCCCCTTTTTTTGAAGATGTCCAGGAAAAGGAACCCCACCACCTCTCTAGGTAATCAGTTCCATTGCCAAATTGTCAAGAATTTTCTTCTAATGTTCAATTGAAATACACTCTCCTGGGGCAGTAGAGAACAAACCTTCACCCTCCTCTCTGAGACTGCCCTTCAGATATTTAGAGAGTGCAAACATGTTGCCCCTCAGTCTTCTCTTCACCAGGCTGAACATGCCCAGCTTCTTCAAAATTTCCTCATATTGTAGTGTTCTCCATGCCTCTTAACATGTTTGTTGATTTTCTCTGAACCTACTCTAATTTGTCCATTTCCTTCCTAAACTGAGGTGCCCAGAACTTCAACACAGTACTCTAGATGAAGCTTGACTGGTGCAGAATATAGTAGGACTATTACTCCCCTTGTCTTGGAAACTATGGTTCTATTAATGCAGACTAAAATATTGTTTGACTTAGTTGATGCAGTTTCACACTGCTGTGTCATATGTTAACTTATGATCAATAATGCCAAGGTCCCTTTCACACATATCGTTGCTAAGCCAAGTATCCTCCATCCTGTAGGTGTGCATTTGGTTTTTGTGGCCTAAATGTAAAATTTTGCATTTGTCTCTGCTGAATTACATGATATTATTGTTAACCCAATTTTTTAGTTTATCAGGGTACTTTTGAATTGTGTTCCTATCTTCCAATGTGTTAGCTATCCCTCCTAGTTTTGTATCATCTGCAGATTTGATAAGGATTCCCTCTACTCCATCTTCTAAGTCAGTGATTCCCAAAGTGGGTGGTATGTCCCCCAAGGGGCAGTGGAAAGATCCAGGGGGGTGGTGGCAGCTGGGGGCCTTCAATCAAAGTATTGGTGTACAGGATAGGGGGAAGCTGCAGTCTTTAGGACCACGATGGGGATGACAGTGGCAAGAAATTTCTTTTCAGGTTTCCTTAAAACTACACAGCCTCGCTGATCATTTTGTGTGGTGGTGTCTCCTGCTCTTTGCCTGCCCACATAAACTCACTCCCTTAGCTGCATCTTTCAATGGTGGTGGCAGTGGCAGTTGGGAAACTCTTGTGAGGCTTGGATGCAAAAGATCGCTTCTATGACTTGGAGTGGCACACTGGGACACACTGACTAGCTGGTGCAAGGGGTTAGAGCACATGGCAGTGTGGGAGAAGCAACAGCCAAAAGGAGCTTTCAAATTTGGGACCCTGCTTAAGCTTTGTGAGCTTTGCTGAGACTTGGCTGGAAGGTTGGAGCTGCTCTGCTGCTCCTGTTTTGCTTCACTGGACAGACTGAGAGAAGAGGTAAAAGAAGAAGTAATGTTTGTGAGTGAGGGGGACACTTGAAGCTGTGGAGGGAAGACATACTCTAGTGAAGGGAAGGGAGGAGTATCTTGGGTAGATTGGAAAGAGTCTTTCACCTTGGAGTAACTCCTGTAGTTAAAATGTCTCCCCTTGCCCATCCACTTCAGTCTCAAGTCCAGGGCATGTAGCCTTTGTAACCCCACTACACACACACAGGCTTCCCTCCCTTTCTGACCCAACAAAGAAGGATTGAGAGTCCTTCCTCACCAGGAAGAAGCTTCTCCCTTTGCATCTGGTCACTTTGGGAGCAGCAACTGAGCAGCTGGATGAGCAGCAACCAAAAGCCTCTTGTCCACACTAGCATTTTCTGGAGGGGTGGTATAGGTGAGAGGCTTCTCGGGTGCTGTTCAGCCAGTTGATCAGTTGTTGCTCCCAGGGTGACCAAGGCGCAAGACTGGTTGTTTTGAATTTGCAATAGAACAGCAGACCTAATATCAAGGAATACATGGGGGGGGGGGCACTAGGGTCATCACTCAAGATGAAAGGCGGTGTAGCTGGAAAAGGTTTAGGGGCTAACGATCTAAGCCACTGATTTTTTAAAAAGGTAGTGCTATTCTCTAAAAAAAGGTATATGTTTGCTTTCACTTTTCACTGGCATTTACCAAAAAGCATCTATGGCTGCATTTATACTATAGACATAATGCAGTACAACACCACTTTAATGCCATTGTTAAAAAGTACGTTATCCTGGGATTTGTAGTTTTCTGAAGCATGAGCATCACTTGGCAGAGAAGGCTTAAAACCTTGTAAAACTACAAATCCCAGGAATCGATAGAATGGCACTACAGCACTTAAAGTGGTGTCAAACTGCATTATTTCTACATTGTAGATACATCCTACGATGGCAATGACTGGATACATTCCCCACCATACACACTGTGCTGATGGCTTTATTATGTCAGCCAAAAAGGTACAGAATTTATTGTGCTAGCTTTTGAAGCTCACAAGCCTCTTCATCTAGGCAATGAATGATTTAAAAATAAGAGTTTGGCAAAGGAGAAATGCTTATCCACTGTAACCCATAAATATTCATGTACCAGAAAGATTTAAAATCACTGCTCCGAAAAGACATAAGTCCCTGATTTAAAGAAAGTTTTGTTTATTTATTTATTACATTTATGTTCCATCAACAGGGCACTGAAGATGGCTATCAACAAAATTCAAATAAAAACAAATATAATTTTAAAATTTAAAACTATTTTAAAATGCATCATTAAAAAGAAAAAAAATGTACCTCCCTTTTAGTTATAACACAGCTTAGATGGCAAGAGGACTGTCATTATAACAGCCTAACTTCCCTTCTTAAGGAGTTCCACAGTATGGGATTCATTACTGAGAAGGTCACCTAATGTTCTTCCAAGGAGGGCAGGACTTAGAGAAGGACCTCTCTCAAAGATTTTAAAAATCTGGGCAGGCTCATAAAGGAGAATACAGTCAGACAAATTTCCTGATCAGTTCTGCACTTGCATAAACATGGCTGGGGCATCACTCTAAGTCTATATAGTTGTCAAAATCAGTTCATAAATTTGTATTTTAGAGTCAAATGTGAATTCTATAGCCAAAAATCCCAAATTCCAAAGTGTCGGTTCACAAGATAACCAAAATAATTAAGAAGGAAGAACTTGGGCTTTATCATGGTCTTTGTCTGAGTCCCATTAGATAATAAATCAAACTGGATGTCTCTGTGTTCTATAAGGGAATTTGCAAAACATGATAACACTTTTATGATGGTATACATAATCAGCAACGTGAACTGTGCCTGGAAACCAACGAGTAGCCACTACTTTTCACTACAGGATTATTTCTGCTCAACTTGTACAATTTTCTTCCTGCAGCAGTCCCCTGGTCCCCAGCCTACATTGTTTGAGCGAGTTTCTCAACCCTTGTGCAGGAGTCACTGATGGCTACAAGCTGCTGGAGTAGGGGGACAAGCAGCTTTCCTGCTGTCAACTCCTTTATGGTCAGTGTTTGGGGAACCAAACTGTAGTTTCCAGAACTTTTCAGGAACAAATCTCTCCTGGGCACAACAGTTTTTCATGAGATATAAAGCAAACATCCATGTTGTCTGGTTGAGTCATAAAAATTCAGCATCTGAGAAACAGACACATTGGGGAACAACCACAGAGTACATCACTATCTACTGCATGTAGTGAATAGCACAATCCTGTTGACAGACAGTATAGGTCTTGTTGCCTCTCATGACTCTGAAACCCTGTGTCAAGGCAAAAGTCCACAATGACAAATAAAATGAATAAAATATATGACCTGTTCTGTGGCATTTCTAATCTTTTGCCTCTAGGTCTGTAATATGTGTTTTCGCCTCCCACTCACACCACCACTGGTTTATTTCTTTACTTAAAAATAAACCTAAGCACTAATTCTAAATATCTCAACAGTAGTAGAACCACTGAATCAATAAGAGCTTGGTACACTGACATTTGGTTCTATAAACCTACTTTAGTTGGATCTAACAAATGTCTTTAGGCCTAAGCTAGTGAAGTCTGATACAGGATGACAGATTAATTAAAGATAGATTTAAGCTGTAATGTGTGCTTCAGATTTCCATTTAAAAGGAGTGTATCATAATGAGATGTATAAAAATTATAATTTAATGTAGTTGAAAAGTAAATATAAAATTAACTGTAGCATACACGAGTCAGCTCATATATGCTCATGTATAAGCTGACCTCATGTATAAATCAAGGCAATGTTATGGATTTTGATATGATCCAAGGATAAGGCAAGGGTAAAATGTGGGGGCATGTAACAAAGGATGTAAAGAACATAGCAAAAGAAAACAATCCCAAAGAACATACAAAATTCCAGCAAACCTGTTTTTACTTACCCTGGCCTAAAGGTGTGATGGATGAAGAGGGAACTATGGTAAATGGTGACTGAGCAATGTGTTGGAGAGGTGAACAGGCACTAGCAGGGCTAAGAAAATGCACAAGTTAAAAAGGATATGATGGGAAGTGTTAAGGTACAGCATTAACTCTTATATAACAAAGGAACAATTCCCTTCTCTGAGTAGAGTGGTGAAAGGTGAGAGCATATTCAGTGCTGGGAACACCTAAAAGAAGCACCAACCCCCTTTACTCTTGTCAGTGCTCCTTTGAGTGTAAGCGCCAAAGAGCTGCCACCACCAATTTCCCACCAAGACATTCAACAAGGCCAGAAGCAGTGCCACAATGGAGAGTGTACACAGGGTTGGTTCTTTTTTTAGGTTTTCCCGGAATGGACTGAGGTAGGTCTCACCTTTTGTCACTTTGCTCAGAGATGGGGATGGTTCATTTTTTTGATAAGAGCTAAGGTACAGTACTTACATTGACCTCTGGATAAGTTGACTAAAGTTTTTTGGGTTGATTTTTTGACTCAAATTTCTAGACTTATACATGAGTATATAAGATCTCTGAAGATGGAAGTTTTTTGAAAAGGGGGAAACTAGGTAAGCAAGATCCCCCTTTCACAATTACTTCCTGTCAGTATTTTCTAACCTCCTTTTCTTTTTTTACAATCATCATCAGAACACTGGCATACAGTTCTCCTCCTATCCTTGAGAGGGAGAAAACTAAGAGGAGACACCAGATAGTTCAAATACTGTAAGCTATCCTAAACGATAAGGTAAAGGTTCCTTGACATGAACAATACTAGACCCCTAACTCCATCATTACATTTTCACAATTATCACACAACTGCTACAGAATTAGGGCTTGTGCCAATCACAGCAGTGAAAAGGAAGTCAATTGTGGCTCTAAGAAATTATTCATCTAAATAATCAGCAAACATCCAGCTAAATTTTGCATTGGCAAAATGAGACCCACTACTACAACCCCACTGTTTCATCCTAACATGAGACTGTTTAGAAATACAGTACTGCATTCCAGCAATCCATCTGCCCTTCTCAGCTGTGCAAATGATGGCCTTCACCAGCAGAGTCTTGTTGTTGTTGTTGTTGTTGTTGTGTGTTAAGGCATTTCCAACTTATGGAACCCCTAATATGAAACTATCAGAGTTTTCTTGGAAAGATTTCTTCAGAGGGATGTTGTCTTGGCCTTCTTATGAGGCTGAGAGAGTGTCACTTGCCCAAGATCATCTGGGGGCTTCCACGGCTGAGCAGAGATTTGAACTCTGTTTTCCAGAGTCATAGTCCAATGCTCAAAGCATCACATGATGCTGAGTCTCAGAGAGTTGTAGAGAGTATACATCTCTACAACTATGTGCCATAGTACTCCTTCTGATTTTATTTCAAATGCCAAGTATTCTGCATAGAGTTCAACTCAACTGCCATATGGGAGATAGATCAGATATTATATTCTCTTTTCTACTTCATTTGAACATGTTAGCCTTTTTAAAATGCAGTTAAATTAGGGATGCTACAAAAGTGGTTCATTTCAAAGGCTGATAGTTCATAGATATACATAGCGCTTTGGTAGTCTTCCAAAGAGTGGAAGTTGGAAAAAACTCTATCCTTCGTATTACCAGCTGTGCCCTCTTCTGCCCTAAGCACGGTTAAACAAACTGTCAGGTACATTTCTATTTGAGAATCTTCACTATAGATGTTGCATGAGGTAGAAAAGACACAGCATGATTTTCAGTATAAAGAAAGAAAGAAAGAATCCTTGTAAGCTTAATTCTAAAGAGCATCATTTGAAAGCTGAACAGTCAACAGTAATTTCTTTTCACTACAGCCATGTTTTCTAGTATATTAATACAGTAGCTTGCTTTCAGTTCACTTCTACAGCTCAGTAATAAATTGGAAATGCCCAGCTTCGTTACTATGCTGACTGTTTATTTAATCAGTGTGCCAAGAAATAATGCCTACAGGCATTGGCTTAGCCTCCCCAACAAAAGTGGCATCAGATAGATGTGAAGGATTCTCCTTACACAGTTGAATCTCTTTTTTCAGCTTTGTAATATTAATACGCGCACGCACACGAACACACACACACTGCACTTACACTGATGTCAAAAGAGATTAGTGGGGCTCCGACGAGCCGGATTTCACAGTACAACCTCTCTCACTATTTTATAATGGGCACTGCACTAGACATTGGCTTAGGAATGAAATTTCAAATCATAAAAGTATAAATACATAACACTTGTCATCTTCAAGTGCTCCATTTATTCACTGCAGGCAAGTAGAATTTTCAGAGGCAAACTAGACACAAATTGTATTACATTCTGTAAATAAGAGTCTTGGGCTCACACATACACAGAGAAGCACCCCCAAATAAATGCAGACATGACTCAATACCGAATGAGAATCGTATGACGATCATCCAGCAGGTTTTCACCTCAAAAAAAAAAAAAAAAGTGCCACACCCTCTGAGTTTCAGGAGTAGCTTTGGTTATGTCCTGTCACCGCCAACTTACTTAACTGGTATATTTCATATTTGTACTGGGAGACAAGACCAAAGCATGTAACTCATTTATTTATAACAAGAATATCTTTAACTCAATTTTATTGTGAACCACTCTCTAAAAATATTCTCAGATGGCTTACAATAAAATTCAATTTTGAAAAAGAGTTTATGCAAAATAATTGGGGGAGGGAAGTAACACAACAACTGTTAAGGCAGATGTTCTTGTTTTATAATTGATGTTGTTGTGTACCTTCAAGTCATTTCCGACTCATGGCAACCCTAAGGTGAACCTATCATGGGATCTTCTTGGCAAATTTCTTCAGAGAGGGTTTGCAACCCTAAGCTGAACCTATGGATTTTCTTGGCAAGGGCTGTTCAGAGGTTTGCCCTTTGACTTCCTCTGAGGCTGATAATGCAACTGGCCAAGGTTGTCCAGTGGGTTTTCAAGGCTGAGCCTCCGAGTTGTAGTCCAATGCTCAAACCACTATACCACACTGGCACGCGTGTGTGTGCGCGCACACACACACACACGTAAGCCCCCATTTATTCAACAGATTAGGGACCAGACCACTGTCAAAAAGTGGAAATCGTTGAAATGTGGAAAGATTATGTGCTCTGATCGCTTCCCCGTTAAATAAATGGATGACTGGTGTATCACTGTTCTGAAAAGTGGTGTTATGATTATGTTATTTGTGCCTGCCCTGACTGTGATTCCTACTCATGAGGAATGTTTCCTTCATCAATGGCAGAAGAGGGGGGAGGCTCCAAAATTGCTGTATCAGAGCTCTTGCATTTTCCCACTAAACAGCTGCAGAGTCACCCTGGCTTTCACCAGGGAGTCAATGACAATGACAATCACCACCAACCCAATGACGTGTTCTTTGCTCAAACCCAGAGGGTAGAAGCTGTTAAGCCAAGGTGCCACTGAGCAACTATATTGTTATTCCTCTTCCTCCCCTTGTTCTACCATGGCGCCGACTGGAGTGAAGCCTAGGGAAGAGTCAGCCATGGTAAGTTGGCCCTGCTAGGCTTCATCCCAGTCAGTGCCATGGCAAAGCAAAAGAGACCAGAAGCTGCTTGGCCAGGTACTGCTGAGTGACTAGGTTCATTCATCTTTGTCCACCTCAGCAACCCAGATAGAGACAGATGGTTGGGAGTCTCCTAACTGTGAACCTGTTCTTCTACATGGAATGCAACCATATCTACCACAAGACAAATAAGATCAGATAACAACCACCACCCAGCACCTCAGTATTGTCTAGACTGAGATTCAGTTTACTGGCCTGCACCTGGTTCACTACTCTGCTTATCTTAAAACAGATGAGAGAACTAATAAAATTAGGTATCATGTATATTTTGAAAATATCTTACCTCAAAGCTCTGGGTGACATCCCTCAATGGTATCATGTGTTCTAAGGATGGGTAACCTTGGGGCCTAGGGCTGAATCTGTCCCTCTGCAACTAACCATATGACCACATCTCCTTTGCTAATACCATAATTTGTTGATTTCATGGCCTTTGTACAGTTTCTTTTCCTTTCTCAAATGTTGAAACCCAGCCACTGAGAGCATCTATGAAAGTGAATTCAGTCCTTATTCTGAAAGAGGCTCCCTACTCTCGAAGCAAATGTTCAACTGCACAGGAGAATTTGGGCAAGAGGAGCAATATCAGACCAAACAGCATAAAAGGCAGAAAGTTAGCAAGCAAAGAGTTAGGCAATACAGGCATCACTACTCTGTTATTGGTAGGAAATGAATCACTTGACAACAGTACCTTCAGTGCCTAATCCCGATAATCTATCCTAAAGGATATCATGGGCAATGGAGTAAAAAAGCTCCAAAAGTTTTAGCAGAATGGACAGGGCAACACTTCACATTATGTCCTTTGGCAAAGATCAATCAAAGCAAATTGACAAGCCAAGGCCTAAAGCTGGATTGAAACTGATCTAGAAACACAGTTCACTCTAGAAGTAATTGGAGTTGTACATCTCACAGCAGAGGCATCCATTATCAACAAGCAGCTAAGATCATTGGGACTAAGTCAGGCTTCTCTGATTCTTTTCAAGTGGTTACCACCACTCCCATTCAAAAGGACATTTATCATTCACAAAGCTGGTCATTTTTTACTTCCCAAGTGTTATGTAATTAGCCAGGACTGAAAAGAGCATATGTATTTAGATGATTAGAGAATATCTTCTTTCCACCAGTTAGCTTTAGCCCTTTTTGTTCTAGATAGAAGCTCTGATGGCCTAAATACCTTAAAGGCACCAGATGCTGCTTGATCTTGGAAGCTAAGCAAGGTCAGCCCTGGTTAGTACTTGAATGGTAGACTGCCAACAAATACCAGGTGCTGTAGGCTATATTTCAGAAGAAGGAACTGACAACCACCACCAAGTACTCTTGCCTAAGAAAACCCTATGAAATTTATGGGGTTAACTTGGAAGCATGCACACACAGAGAGAAACTTTGAGCTTCCAAGGTAAGGGTGGGCAACACACGGCTTCCTTTGCCTGTTTTTGTGTTTCTCCCACCACTGCTGAACTGTAGCAGTATAGCTACAGCAAAAAGCCACAATTTTACGTGTCCAGAGATTTACTTATAACACTCAAGCCTCTCTCTTTTCTTGGCTGAGCAAATATGTTTGAAGTATTCTTTTAAAACAGTCTAGAAAGGATGAATATAACACTGTATTATCTGTTGGGGAAATTCATGTGCAACAGAACAGGTATAATATTTCTCTAACAGTATTTTAACAGAAATAATTCTATAAAAAGGAAATGGTTTTGGATAGTACAGTAGCAGACAGCACCCATATTAATGTTCATTATATGATTAAGATGTAGAAAAGCCAATAACATCTACAAACTCCATTTCTATTACAAATTATAGAAAGTATTAATTACCATTCATAGAAGTTATATAACTAAAGGGTGGCAGACATCAAATTAATATGTCATCTTTTTTTAAAAATCACAGAAAGTGTTAAGTTAGCAGCAGTATAAACCCCTCCAAATGTATAACCTTATTTTATTTTTTGGTTTTGAAGAGCATTATTTTTTTCTCTTTAATCTTTTCTAATTCATATGCAAGCTACTTCACAATAAAATCAGATCTTGTACTGATAAATAATCTAGAATGTAGTACTTACCTACAACTGCTGATTGAGAAAAATACAAAACAACTGCAACAACCACGGTGGCAATGATGAAGGAATTTTCTGTGGGGTTAAACCATGGAGCTACAAATAAAATAGATATAGTAAATATCAAAAATACATAACATACGACATAGCTATTGCACAAATTATTATTTCTATATTAATTGGAATAAATTCTGAATCTCTTTTGGCACATTTTGTAAACACATTTTGGTGATCACAATAGGAAACAATCATTCATAACTCAAATCATCATTATTCTCTTTCCATTTAAAATTGATAACAGTGCTGAATATTTCTGAAGCAGTTTGTTGGTCATTTCTCTACTCCCTGTATCTTATGGT
Organism: Urosaurus nigricauda; assembly: GCA_034509955.1. NCBI lineage: Eukaryota > Metazoa > Chordata > Lepidosauria > Squamata > Phrynosomatidae > Urosaurus > Urosaurus nigricauda. Next base: position 46,167,005 of record JAOEGL010000003.1, read on the forward strand.
AGCAGCTTCTACATCTCAATATACTTACTCACTCTCGGGGGACAGGAAAAAAAAGAACATTAAAAGACTATTCTCCAGTTTCATTTTGACATTCCATAAGCATTTTACAGGGAACATCAGAAAGATAATAGAACAGACTATCAGCAGATATTAAAAACCTTTATATTCCATCCACTGGTATCCCCTTGAGTACAGTTACTAAATATGTGCACATGCATTAAAGATTTGAACATATAATTTTGTACTGCTTTCAAGTGGACTATTTTCAAAGGAAATGAAAAGCTTGTTCAAGTTTAGGATCATGAGCAAGGATTCCCCTAAGCTATGGCATGCGCGCACACACACACAATTTTCTTAAAATGCTTTTTTTAAAGTTCTAGAGCAGGGACTGGAAATGTTCAACCATCCAGATGTTGCTGGAATAAAACACCCAGAACCCCTCACAACTAGTTATACTGATTACTAGAGCTAGAGGTTGTTGTTCCAACAACACCTGGAGTGACACACTTTGCATACCCCCAGTTCTAGAATGAAAATTCTTTACTTTTATTGTTCTAATTCAGCGTCTACCACTAAAAGTTCATTAATTCATGCTAAATTCAGGCTCAATATACTGACAAATTGGAATTCCAAACATGTTTTACTACAATAGCTTGCTGACATCCCAAATACTTATACAATCTGTATCACCACAGAGTTTGTTTGCTAAGCATTTTGTAATCTAACATTAGTATCACATCTCCATGAAGCCAACTAATGCTAATGAACTAAGAAAAGAAAGACTCTAGGGGGAAACACATCACTGAAGAGGATGTAGACCCATGACATGCCTTTTACAATTATTTCGGTCCATTCCTTTATATTTAAGGAAAGAATATTAAACAAGGTGAATGTTTTGAAAAGTCAGAAGCCTCAATTTGATCCAAGTTGTTCTTGAATCACTTCTATTACTATTACAAAAGTTTGGACAGCTACAATGTCTTCCATCCCACTGCTTTTTCCATCTTTTCTTTACCTTTAAAGTTCCTTCAGGTGGGAAAGATGAATTAACTGTGCTAAGTCTTTTCATGGTAGCATTAGCATCTGCCCACCTCCCAAACTCCCAGGAATGGGAGAAACTGAACAGATTCAATTTGCACACTTTAGCAGGTTGTCAACTACCCTTTACAGTTACAAACACCGCCACTGGAGACAAAAGTTCATTTTAATATAAGCCAAGTGCCATAACAGACCTATGGAGCTCAATTCAAAGGCAATTGGTACAGAAACCCTCAAGATTAGCATTGAAGAACAACATCTTAAATGTTAGAATAGAATTGAGTTAAATGGGCATGTAGAAGTTGCACAATTAGAAGTATGTAAAGGAGGAGGCATTAAATATTGCTAAAATTCTGCAGAAACTCAGAAAGTGAAAACAAGGAGGTGGAAGCAACCAAAGCACAAACTGAAAGCCAAAAAGTCCTTCAGGAATTACACAAAACAGTTATGATATTCCTGAAGAGACAAAGCACAGGCTTTGAATAACCTCAACCATATTCAGACATTTCTCCTGATGTGATTAGTAATTGTATTAAGACAGTGAGGCCCCACCTCTCTGTAATTCTTTGAAACATATAAGGAACATATCCAAATGAAGCTGAGACCCTGAGCCAGTCCATATCTCATAGGCAATTTATTTATTTGGACCATTGTAGGGTCTCCTTCCTTGGAGATCTTTAAGGGGAAGCTGGATGGCCATCTGTCAGGGATGGTTTGATTGTGAGTTCCTGCATGGCAGGGGGTTGGACTGACTGGATGGCCCTTGTGGTCTCTTCCAACTCTACATTTCTATGATTCTATTCATGACATACTGTATCAAAGAACGTTGAAAAGACCTAGACAAATCAAAGACTTATTTCCTTAGTCTTCCTCTCTATAAGATTATTATAGTCCAGAGAATCAAGGTAACATTGGTCGGTTCAAGTCAGAAACCATACTGAAATGTATACAGGGACAGAGACATGCAGAATATTGACAATTTTGTCTGCAAAAAGAGTATCTCAATATTCCACTGAAAGTATCAACCGCTGCAATATTCTTCCTCCCTTGCAAGAGTGTAAAGACAGGTCCTTTTTGTGCAAAATATCAAAAATGCGTAACGATTACTGTATTTTGTGGAAATAATTTTTGGTAGAAAAGCAATTTTCACACACACCTTCTTTACTTTGTTAACTAGAGGGGCGCTCAACTGTTCAGTGGCTGTCTTTGGTGGCAAGTGGCCAATGAAGGCACCAGGATTTGAAAGGGAATATCTCCCCTGGCACTCCTTGCTCCAACTAGCAGCAAACATGCCAAGGCAGTGACTGTCTGGTTCAGTTGGCTGCTAGGCAGCATGAGGAAAGAAAAGCAGCTTCAATCTGAAATGGCACCAATTCAAGTTGTACGCTTGACTTGTACCCTGCTCAGGTACAAGTTCAGAGGAGGATGACAAGAATGGCAAGGGCTATGGTCAACAAAACATATGCAGTTTTGGCTTGGTGAAAAAAAAAAAAAGAGCTGTCTGAGGTTGCATTCGTACTGCAGGAATAATCCAGTCTGACGCCCTTTTAACGGCCATGACTCAATGCTATGGAATTTTAGGAACTGTTCTTTTGTGAGACTTTAGCCTTCTCTGTCAGAGAGCTTTGATGCCACAACAAACTACAATTCCCAGAATTCCATAACATTGAGCCATAGCAGTTAAAGTGGTGTCAAACTAGATTATATCTGAGGTGCAGATGCAGCCTCAGAGAGGAGGGGACAGGCCTGTTCTCTGCTGCCCTGGAGAAGGACCAATTCTGAAGTTACGGGAGGTCGATTTCCATTGACCATTAAAAGGAACACCTTGACCCTAAGAGCAGTTTGGCAATGGAGCGAATTGCCTAGAGCAGATTCTACAGGTGTTTTGGACTTCAGCTCCCAGAAGCCTCAGCCATCTTGGCCAATGGTCAATGACCAATGATCTGGGATTCTAGGAGCTGAAGTCCCAAACACCTGGAAAGCCATAGTTTGGGAATCATTGGCCTAGAGAGATGGTGGGGCCTCCTTTGGATGTCTTCAAAGCAGGCTGGAGAGCAACATCTTTTAGACAGAGATCCTGCATGATCAGGAAACTTGATGTCATGGCCCATAGGGCCCCTTCCAATTTTATGTTTTTACAAGGTGGGAGGTGATATTATGGAAGATTCTTCTGTATGTCTGAAAGGGAAAAATGTTCACAGTTATGCTATCCAAAGCCCTCCCCCCCTCAAAGTTTTTAATGTGTAAGTACACATTGTGAAAGTTAAGGTACTAACAATCTCTAAATGTAAGCATAGCTGAATATTGCATGGATATAGTTTGTTTTGCCAGATTCTAATAAGAGGATAAAACTATTGGTGGCTGTTAGTCTTCTTGGCTATATAGACTCTCAGGTTCAAAAGTCATGTATATTTCTGTCACTTCCTTTAAAAATGAGGTCCCTATAATAATACAAAGGATAAAGCTAAAGCAAACACAAACAAAGACTATAAAAGCCACATTCTTTTCTTAACAGGTGAAACTACCTGAAACAGAGAATCTCATAGTATTGAGGTTTAAGGATTTCCGTGTATCAGTAAGTTTTTTTTTTAATTTTACACCTCATTTGTTGAGTATTAAAATATAACCTGAAATAAAAATAACAATAAACCTTTAATGCCCCTCCTCCATGCAGCAGCTAATAAAACAGGAAAAAAGGGAGAAAGAATGACACGGAATTGGTTCTTATTCAAACCTCCTACTTTCATAGGAATTATAACATTATAATAATATGCACATTTTAATCCCTCCCCACAAATTATCTAATTTAATAATCCCCTTTAAACTACAGTTTATTTTTACCATTCTACTCAATATTGTATCTGAAACTTTAATATCTGTGTTTTCGTCATTAATATGCTAAATAAAAGAATACTAGCTTAAGCAAAATGCATGTACTGTATATACTCATTGGTAGTAGAATTCAAAGACATAACCTTGTTAATCTTGGAAAATCAGTAGACAAAGGGGTCAGTATGCAAAGAGCCCTGGTGGCACAGCGGTTAAATGCCTGTACTGCAGCCACCCACTTGCACAAATCAGAAGGTTGTGAGTTCAATACCCACCAGAAGCTGAGGGCCAACACAGCCTTGCATCCTCCTGTAGGTTGCTAAATCAATACCCAGCTTTTTGGGGGCAGTTAGCTTACACATTGTAAATGACTTAGGGAGTGCTTAAATGCACTAATAAGTGGTATAGAAATGTACTTTCTATTGCTATTGTAGCACCTTTGGACTAACTGAAAGAAAGAAATTGGTAGCATGAGATTTTGTAGACTTGAGACTATTCTTGTATCTGAGGAAGCAGGCACAAGTCTACTAGTAGCTCATGCTACTAACATCTTTCTTTCAGTTAGTCTCAAAGGTGCTACAAGATTCCCCCCCTCTCTCTCTCTATATATATATATATATTCATGTATAAATCAAGAACTTTTAATAAAAAAACAACCCGAAAAGCTCGGTCTACTTTTCCATGAGTCATTATAAGTACTGTAATTTAAAAAAGGAACTTGCAGTTAGTCTCAAAGGTACTACAAGATCCTTTTGCATATTATACATATTCATGTATAAATCAAGAACTTTTAGTAAAAAAACCCAAAAACCTGGGTCTAATTTTCCATTGGTTATTATAAGTACTGTACAGTAATTTAAACTCTTATTTAAAAAAAGAAAAAGAACCATCTCCTTATCTGAATAGAGTGGTGAAAGGGGAGAAGTTTGTCAATCCTGGGAGAACCTAAAAGCACCTTCTCTCTACCACAAGCACCACTTCTGGCCTTTTTCAGTGTCTGGGTGGCAGGGGCAGTGGCTCTTTGGCACTTCTGAAAGGAAGGCCAAGAGGCCTTCCTTTCAAATTGAAGAATTTGAATAAGACATTTGTGTATGTTTGTCAGTTTTCTGGGTTAAAATCAGGCAAAGTTATATCATTAAAGTTCAAGTATATAATCACTGTTAAAGTAGTCATGGTGGACGTGGTGGCTTAGTGGTTAAGATGCCAACTCGGATGATCAGAAGGTAGAGAGGTTGGCAGTTCAAGGTCCAAGCGCTACTTGACCAAGTGAGCTCCCGTCATCAATCCCAGCTTCCGCCAACCTATCAGTTTGAAATAATGCAAATGCAAACAGGTAAATAGGTACCACTTCAGTGGGAAGGTAACAGCACTGCATGCAGTCATGATGGCTACATGACCACTGGAGTTGTCTTCGGACAACACGGGCTCTTCAGCTTAGTAATGGAGATGACCACTACCCCCTACAGTCAGTTACGACTAGACATTCATGTCAAGGGGAAACCTTTACCATTACCATTTAAAGCAGTCACCATTTCCTTTTATTTGCCTTTACATCCTTTTTGACATGTGTGTTTTTTTCTATGTCCCACTTGCACCTTGTCACTTACTCCACACATCACACAGACACCATTTACTGTAGCTATTTCCTTGTCTATTCAGCCTTTAGGATGAATACAAACATGCCTACAGGAATTCTGTAAATTCTTTGGCACTGTTTTGTTTTGCTTTGTGTTTTACATCCTTTGTTACATGCCCCTAAGTTTTACCTTCAACTTATCCATAGTTTGTATCAAAATCCGTAATTTTGGCCCCAAAACCTGCCCTCATGTGGCCGACTTATACAAAAGTACATATGTAGTTTTGCTTTTCCTTTATTCAATACCATTTTTTTCATAGTGGCTACAAACCATAACTTTTTATGACACTGTTGTTGTGTTCCTTCAAGTCATTCCCAACTTATGGCAACCCTAAGGTAAACCTACCACAGGATTTTCTTGGCAAGTTTCTTCAGAGGGGGTTCACTTTTGCCATCCTCTGAGGCTTAGAGAGTGTGATTTATGATACTCAAGGTCCAGTGGGCTTCAATGGCCAAGCCGCCATCTGAAGCCTGGCCTCCAGAATTGCAGTCCAATGCTCAAAGAAAAACTGTAACTAATTTTTCATCTATGCTTTCTGTCTGCAAAACAGTTTGTTTAACTGGCTATGCATATTGGGAATACTTGAAGTGCACACAGAGCACAACAATACTACAGTAGTTGGTTTTGTCTACAAATCTTCATTAGCAACAGTTAGAACAAAGGAAAAATACTTCAACCTCCAAAATTAAGTTCAACAGGAGACTTCTACACTGCCCTCACTGTCCTCCTTGTTTACTCCTTGCATTCTGCCCTAAACAAGGGCATCATAAATTCCATGCCTCTTATCTGATTTCCAAATTATTCAGAAGTCTGCCTGCTCTAATTTTGAAGAAGTCCTGCTGGAAGTGAAATGAACCACAGTGGCTCTTCCTTTCCCATTCTCTCCCCCTTAACATGTGCCCAGAGATTTTGGCAAAGGACAGGGGAATGCTTCAGTTTGGGGACAGTAGAAATGGCAATACTGTTAAGCATCTTAAGTAAGTGTTAACTGGATGGTGTTGTATTTATTTTTATATTTCACAGTGAAGTCTCCCTTATCTAAAATGCTTGGGACCAGAAGTGTTTGGGATTTTGTAAGATTTGAATATACATAATGAGATATCTGGGAGATAGCACCCAAGTCGAAATATGAAATTCATTTATGTTTCATATACACCATATACACGTAGCCTCGAGGTTAAATTTAATACACAATATTTTTAATGATTTTATGGATGAAACCTATTTGTATACATTAAACAATTAGAAAGCAAAGTTACTATCTCAGCTACTCATGTGGACAATTTTGGATTTTAGAACATTTCTGGTTTCAGAATTCTGCATAAGGGAGATTCATCCTGTAAAAATGGTTAAAAAAAGGGTAGTACAGGAAATCACATTCTCTCTCTCTCTGTCACACACACACACACTTTTTGCATTTGTTACTAATGGACACACATACTATGACATGTCTGGGCCTCACAGTTGTTGGCCCTGAAATCTCAGGGAAAAGGATCCTAATCTAGTAACCGAGAACACTAATACATGAATATTGCTATGTTCAGGGATAGTTTCCACACTATTATAAATACACTCGTCCCTCCATATTTGCGGCTTTGACTTTTGCGGATTTGACTATTCATGGATTTTATTAATATGTTCTCTCTAGGAATACCTCGGAGGACCACAGACTGTAGAGCCAGCTGTGTGGTGGAGGAGGAGCCCTGGGAAATGTATAAGCTACCTGTGACTCTTCCTGGAACACCAAGCCCAGCAGCGTCCTCAGAGGACCACAGACTGTGGAGCTGCCTCTCTTGCCCAATAACATCAGGTCCAGCTGTGTGACGGAGGAGGAGCCCAGGAAACTGACCTTGAGAGGCTCAGAGAGCAGTGTTCTCCAAGCCGGCCCCAACCCTGGAAGACCTTGGCCCCCTGGGAGCAGACCCACAGCTGACCTTGGGAGGCTCAGAGACCAGTGTGGTCCACCTAGATTTTTGCACCCTATTCCACCTGGGTTTTTTTTTAATATATTCTGAATCTGTTATAGTTGTTTTTTAATGTAATTGGGACCTAGAGATTCCTAGAGAGACCACTCCACTAGGCATTTGTAGCTCCTCCAGCGCAATTCTATGGTCAATGTCTGGCAGATATTGGCCACCGAGTTGCACTGGGGGACCTAGAGATTCCTAGAGAGGTGTTATCTCAGTTAAAAACTTACTATTTTTGTTATTTGCAGTTTTTCCACATTCATGGGGGTCCTGTGCCCTTAACCCTAGCAAATGTGGAGGGATGAGTGTAGAGCTCTCTCTCTCTCTTTTTGCCCCAAATATATGCCAACACTAAAATTCAGTTCTACATATTTGCATATTATGCATTTAGGTATTGAATTAATATCCTGCTTTTACTCCAACATGCCACATGGTCCTTGCTTTCAATGTCCGGTGGACAGATAGGTCTGGCCATTCAACAAGCTTTGTGACCAAGTGAGGATTTGCACCTGCTTGACTAACACAAGACTGTCAATAGTGAAAATAAATTGTGGTATAATATTCATCAACTACATTTCTTATCTTTCTTAGGTTTATTTAGATGCATTATATGAATTCAGGGAATTACAGACCAAGAATAAAATAATATAGAGTGTGGGTGTGTACATGCATGTGTAGGTGTTCTTTGGGGGATAATTTGATCTAACAATTCTTTATACAGAACTCTTTTTTAAAAGATTGCAGGCAAATTTTAACTTTTTTTTTAAACAAGATGTTGGATGAATGCAAATTGACTAAAGAGACAATTCACCATCAAAAAATTACAAAGGTGTTAAAATTCAGAGTTATCATTACTTGATAATTCTTTAAAGGGAACAAGTTGATATAACATAGTTTTAAAGATGCCACGTGGTATCAATGCTGTTTCCTTTCTTACCAGAAGGTGGTGTCATATTTCCTTTGTGAACGCAAGCAGCTTTTAGAAATAAATTTTAAAACGTATGAGACCCAGAAAAACCACCTTTGTGAGTAAGAAAATTTGCTTCAATGTTGAAATACATTTGTTTAAAACATTCTTACAGGAATTTGAATACATGTTTATTCCACTGCTATGTATATCTCAAGTAAGCAGTTCTCTCTCCCTTCTATTTATATTGCTTCTTAGCATTTCAGTCTAATAGAAAATAAATCATTTGTTCCCAGAATGTAATACCTTTGTGTACACATGACAGCAAGTTACTGTCATGTTTCCACACATCAATTCCCAACTATTTGTGCTTGGTGCTTCCATTTGGACCTTTCATTCTCATTTTTGCAAATGATGTTACTGGAACTTCTAATTAAAGGAATTTGAACTAAAAATTAGGAGGAAGTCCCTGACAATACAAGGCTCCAGCAGAACAGGGTAACTCAGAAGGCACTAGAACCTCCTCCGTCAGCAAAATTTGGACACCCAGTTAATAAGGACGATGTATCACTATTTCAATAGGCTCCTTGACTAGATGGCTTCCATAGAATCACAGAATCAAATCCCATTCTAATTCTGATTTTCACAGTTTCAAGACTTATATATTCCCAGTGGCTACACCTGCTTTCTAACAAATCCAGTTTCCTATCCTCATGGAACACTACACGTTCCTACAGTTCCTGCTTCCTTTAGCTTATCAAACTTATCTTCCATGTAGTACATGTTTCTACAAGAAAACTTCCCAAACATTCTACATGATAAAATGTTTGCATGCTACCTCATCAGTTCACATCCCTCAGCGTATATTTGCAGGATGCAAATACAAATCTTAGACTAAAGGTGTGCTTTAGATTCCTAGAAATCCTGGATCCAGAACCAAATTGGGATGATTCAGCCAGATGAGGCCCAAACCAAAGCAGTCCTCTGAAGTAACCTGAACTAATTTTTCCCTCAAACTGCTCATAGGATGGCTATACCAGGGTGGTGAGATGAAGGTGCAATTTTGTGCCTGGCATCTTTAGCTTCTCGTAACAGGGAATGTTTTATTAGGACTTAGCAGCTGCAGTGATCTGGAGAGGGATGTTGAAACAATGTATTGAAGGGCTGTTTTCAGTAGTTTTTGATGGCTCTCTCTCCCAATTAGTTCTCTAGTTCTTCCAGATGCTAGTCAGACATGGTGTGACAGTATCCCTCTTGCCAACGGCACCATCAAGGGGTGGGAGAGAAAGAGGAATGAGCAAGCAGTAGTTACCCTGTTTCCCTGAAAATAAAACATCCCCAGAAAATAAGACCTAGTAGAGGTTTGGCTGAATTGCTAAATATAAGGCCTCCCCCGAAAGTAAGACCTAGCAAAGTTTTTGTATATAAAATATATATACAGTACTGTATATAATAAATGTTCTTTTTTTTCAACAATAAATGTGAATTCTTCTTCATGGAAAAATAAGACATCCCCTGAAAATAAGACCAAGCATATCTTTGGAAGCAAAAATCAATCTAAGACACAGTCTTATTTTCGGGGAAACACGGTACTTCCTGCAACTAAAGTTGCACCTTCCTGCTTCTGCAACTGCAAGAAGAAAACTCAATTGCAGAGTGGGATTCCACCTTCTGGGTGGGAGCCAGCATCTGTAATGGTTTGAGTGTATGGCTAGGGTTCTGGGAGACAAAGGTTTGAATCCCTGTCATTCGAGTTCCCACTGGGAAAATTACTGGGTGATCTTAGGAAAGTCACAATCTCTCAAGCTTTAGACAGAGCAAGGTAACGGCAAACTTCTGATTTAATCTTTCCAAGAAAAGGGTCAACATAAGTCAGTCATCTTGAAAGCACATAAGAACAACAGCAACCTTAATCTTCCTAGACCTCACTTCAAAACAGAACTGGCCATGGAGTGACTGAGCATAGCTGAGCTTGCTCCCTTCCTTCCCTTTCTCACTTTCTTTTTCTCTCAAGGCATCAGCATCCATTCATTCTCTTTTTTCCTAGCTCTCCTGTGTTCTGTCCTAATTTGTATATTTTTGGATGTCAAACCAAGGAACTCTTGATGCCCCTGAAAGTACCTAAAACAATGGAATTCCTCACCTTTGGCTGTGCTGACTAAGGCTGCTGGACTTTGCAGTCCAATAACATTTGGAGGGCCACAAGATTTTGACCCCTAAGTGAGTGAGTTCATGGTGAGGAATTGTTACCCAAATAAAGATGGGAGGATTGGGGAGGATTCCTACCAACTGTGTCAATGTTTTTCTTAAATGTTGGGGGAATTACTTTTACGAGAGTTGGGTAACTTGACGATCGTTTCCACCTTTTTTTACTAGTACTCATTGAGGAGGACTCCAATGGAAATATGCAAGAGTGAAATCAAACACGTGATCATAATTCAAACAGACAGAGCAGAGTTAATCAAAACAGAGATATGTAAATTGGACAGTGGAGTTTTAAATAAAACAAAAACAAAACAAACAGCTTCATTTATATACCACTTCATACCGCCTAAGGACTGTCTAAGCGGTTTACAACTGTAAGCTACTTGCCCCCAACAATCTGGGCACTCATTTTAGCGACTCAGGATGCAAGCCTGAGTTGAGCTTGAGCCCTTTTGCTGGTCTTGAACTCACAACCTTATGATTTTGAGTGAGTGGCTGTAGTACAAGCATTTAACCACTGCGCCACCAGGGCTATAGACAAGAGTAATATTTACCTGTCCAGGAAAGAAGACCACAAAAAACAGAGTGTGGCTCAAATGAAGTCTGGGGGTAACTCAGTCAGTGGAAGGCACACTGGTATGTGAGATCCTAAGCTAAAGGGGTGCTAGGTGAGATTGATATTGATATGTGAGATCCTAGGCTAAAGGGGGTGCTAGGTGCCATCTTGCAACGTAACAAAGATTTGATGGTTTCCCCAAGGAATTGACAATGGGATTCCAGAATAACTGGTGGTTATAACTTTGGAATGACAAAAACAAGTTACTGGATTTAAGACAACCCCAAAATAGGGGAAAGGGAAGCTGTCTGGGAACATGGCAGAGGGTAGGTAGGTAGTGTTGGTTTACTTGCCTTTGCCTTTGTTTCTAGTGCAACAGGATATGTGAGGAGCCAGGAAGGAGGTTGGAGCAATCAGCAAACCATTTAGCCTTTGTCTTGGTATTACCTGGGTCCTCCACCTGCCTTCAGGTCTACGTGTCTTTCCTGATGCTCTAAAAGTCATTGAACGTGCCTCTTAAGAACGTGCCTGGCTCCAGATATGAAAATATGGAGTCTCCAGATATAATGTGGGGTATGTCAGTATTGGTAAGAGTATCCAATGTTAGCACAAAACAAACATCTAGAACCCAATTACAGGTAACCTGATAATTTAAACAACTTGTTTGTTATTCTAATGGTTTTAAATTCAGCTGGGACAGAATCCAGAAGAGTGAGGAAAGATTTTATTTTTTACTGATCTTTTCTCTGAATATGACCAACTGCACAGAAGACTTGCTATGTATGCTTTGATTTGCACACAAACAGGGAGGCACTTAAAAATATAATAAAAAGCAGAAAATTCTGCTTTCTAGAGCTTGCACCCCCTGTGGCTAAGCCCTCACATAGCTCCTCTTAAGCTTCAATTGTGTAAGCCCTACTGAAGTCATGCTGGACTGTTATGCTAAGTGCAGATTTAGATACAGCTGGTGTTAGGTTTTAGTATGTGTTGTTTTGGATTTCATTATGTTATTTTTATTGTATTCTTCCCTTTAATAATTATGATGTGCTTCCAGGCAAGCTTATGGAGAGCAGTGTGCTCACAGATTTGCTGCCTGTTTCCAACCTTTGTCAGTTACAATTGTCGGTGCGTGTTTGGCATATACCAAAGACTCCAACACTAAGTTTTGATATAAAAATGGAAGATTTAATATCTGTATCACCAGTTTTGTTGCGTCCGATTATGTATTCCTGCACAATAGGAAACAGTCTTGACGTTAAGGGTATCATTTCAGACTTCCTGGGATACAAAATGTTTTGAAGTGAACCTCCCACTATTGCTGACCCTGCTATTAGACAGAGTGAATAAACTGTTTAGACTACTGATTTAGCTGTCATGAAAAGGAAACCAGATAATTTTTTATTTATGTTTTTGTATTTTTACTCCCAGTCAGAAGTGCTTGGATTTTCTATCTCGGGAACCACCATTGGGTATTACACATACAAGGACTGACCAGAGGTTATCAATTACTATTCTGCCTTAGGCAGTAAGACATCTTGGTCTGACCCTGCATCTACCTAATAATAATTCAACATATTTTCATATTTATATGTGAAAAGGATCTAGGGGCAACAAGATAAACATATATCAACAGTGTAATGTAGCAGCCAAAAAAGCTAATGCAATTACTAGTTCAACAGGAGAATAGCATTCAGATCAACGGAAGTAATGGAAACATTCTGTTCTGCTTTGGTCAGATGTTGCCTGGAATACTGTGTCCAGCTCTGTGCGCCACACTTCAAGAAGAATATTGGCAAGATGGAATGTCAGTGTCCAAAGGCAAGTATGGTGAGCCTGGACCCTGCCATCAGGTAGGTGAGTTCTGAAGTCCAGCATCATGGCCAGAAGTTAACAGCTGTCTAGCGGCATTAAAGAACTACCTTGTACTAGTGACCTTGTTGGATACTCTTTGCATTTGCTTTGCAGTTTACAGCTGAGTAAAGATATGAAGGCTAAGACAGAACCTTCTCTGGTAAGTGAATTAGTCTGTTGCTCATTTGCTTGCATGGTTTTCTTGTTAGTTGGGAGATGGGTCATGCTTGCATACTGTTTGTTTCTGCTCTATATAAACTGTGCGAAGCCATCTTCCATTTGCCTCGGTGTGAGCAAGAATGCACCACACCTCTGGTGCCCTGTATGTCCAGTGATATGAATTTGATTTCTAGAAGAAGGATATAGCTCTGGGAAGAATTTGTTTAGGGGGATCTATTCTACCATTGGCTTTGAGCAGCTCTGGACCATGTCTGCAAAAGGGCTGTAATGCTTCTCTGCTGTATAGCATCAGCTACATCATTTACCAACAAAGCTTATGCTATAGCAGTAATGACTATCAGAATTTGGTATTGCAAGAATCCTTGGAGAGGGCCTGGAACTACACATACCAGTGGTTCCAGAGCAAACCAGAGGATGATAAAGATGATGAAAAGTTTGAAAACCAAGCCGTATGAAGAATGTCTTGGGGAACTAGATACTGTTTTGCATGGGGGGGGGGGGGGGGAGAGACTGAATTATCTGAAGTGATCTCACATGGACAAAGGAGCAGGCTTGTTTTCTGCTGCTCCAGAGACTGGGATGAGAACCAGTGGATTCAAATTACAAGCAGAGATTTCATCTAAACATTAGGAAGAAGTTCTTGACTGTAAAAACTGTTTAAGAGATAAATAGACTGCCTTGGAGCATAGCAGCCTCTCCTTCTTTGGAAGCTGAATGGCCATCTGTCAGGAGTACTTTAGTTGTGTAATCATGTATGGCAGAGGGTGAACTAGATGGCTTTTGTGATATTTCCCAACGCTTTTGAGTCTAGGATTCTATATAACTGTAGCTTAAACAAATTTTAAAAGAACTAATGGAAGCACTGACATTATGTATCAAGAACTCATTATCCTAATGCTAATCTTTATGCAGTCAATATGCCACTATTGACTGCATATCCCTATTGATAAGGGATAAGTTATCATCAGGCTTAAGAGAACACCACAATTTCTACAATAATTTTTCTGGGGACATTTGAGGGGACCTGCTGGGTAACCACAGAAGTGGGTGCCAGTTTGATGGAGAGATATTAAAAATAAATGTGAGAAGGAAACAGAAAAGAAAACAGGATAGCTGACTGGTTGTAATTTTAAACAGGAGTACTGTACTGTACATTTCAACTTTCTGTTGTAGATTTATTTGTTTCTTCCAAAGATAATGTCAGTTGGCCATGGGCAAAAGGTAAGATGGCTTATACTAGTATCTAGAGAAATCATGGTGAGTTGGCATTCCTTTTATGATGCTACCCTGCAATATTTTATAGTAAGTATAGCAAGTCCTACTTGTCTCATCTATTATTCCAGCTTCATTCAGCTGATCTATAGACACATCTCTCTCATGTAAGTACATTAACTGTACTACTTTAAAACAGAAAGAACAGTAATGAACTGTACTACCTCAAAAAAATTCACATATTAATTTTAAATGCACATCCCCATAGGATAACTCATAATATTTTATTTTTATGCATTTCACAACTATATGGTCTGTGGCTGACAATGACAACACATTATAGTTGCCCCCAGGGTCAACTGTTATAGTTTTAGATATCATCTAATAATAAAATATTTATACTTATAAAATCTTATCACTTCTTAACATCCATGTATTAATTAGAGCAGAAGTTATAAAAGTTTGCCACAAACAAGACTACACGTGACTCTCCTATCATAACAATCATTAATTTTTTTTGCAAGAGCAAGACATTGTCCTTGTTATGCCTTAGTCTACTTCAGTGCTTCTCAAATGGTGGTGTGACCCAAAAGCGGGAGGACAAGTTTTTGCTCTGCTGCAGGTTTCCTGCTGGAAAGGGAGAGATCAAGGGGTTTAAAATCTGGTGAAAGTTTCAAGGTGCAAGTGACTTCCATCAGCCAAGGAGAGGCGGAAGTGGTCCCTTGTTCTCTCAATTGCTCTTCTTGGCCTGCCTGCAGTTGATCACAGGTAAAATTTTTCAAAATGATTTTTCTTTTCAACCTACTCTTGCTCAAATCTGCACACACCGAACGTGCCGATACTGATGACCCACTGCACTCCTTGTTTTAGTAAACTTTGTGCTTAGAAACAAGCACATGCATCACATCATGTATAAACATTGTGTTGAATTGGGTATTGAATTTATTGAAACAAAAATGTTCCAATTTGAACAATGTTAATTTCTTATAAAATGTTAAAATATGGGTATACATAAAAATACCCACACTAAGAAATAAAAGATGTTTATTCATATACTACATCAAAGCGAGGCAACATGTGCATGTAGATGTAAAGAGAGCCCAGGAGAAATTCTAAAAATCACTAGTCTACTTCCTATATTCAGATTGCAAGTTATCAGGTTTGCCCATGAGTATTTTACGGAAGTTCTTTGGCAAAATTAAACATTGTGTGAACAGACCCCCACTTATGCATTGAAATTTTCCCTTCCTTTCCTTTCTGGTGCTGTCTCTCCTCCCTACTTTACTCCAAAGGATCCCTCAATCCGCTGTCACACATTCTGATAATCACCAGGAGAGGAGAACTGCATAAAATCCACAGGCTCTGAGTAAGATATATGATTGGGTAAGACCTTAAAATTTGAATTTGTGAGCCATTTCATTGGTTCATTGGGGAGGAGGAAAGAGAAATCTCATTTTATATAACTGCTAGGAGAGGCTTCTGGCCATACCTTCCTCAAGGTAAACCTGTGCTTCTCTGTGTGCCTTTTGATTGGGTAAGACCTTAAAATTTGAATTTGTGAGCCATTTCATTGGTTCATTGGGGAGGAGGAAAGAGAAATCTCATTTTAGGAGAGGCTAGGAGAGGCTTCTGGCCATACCTTCCTCAAGGTAAACCTGTGCTTCTCTGTGTCTGGGCACCACAATTCAAAAAGGAGGTGGAGAAACTGGAGCGGGTCCAAAGGAGGGCAACTAAGATGGTGAAGGGTCTGGAAACCATGCCCTATGAGGAACGACTTAGAGAGCTGGGGATGTTTAGCCTGGAGAAGAGAAGGTTAAGAGGTGATATGATAGCCCTGTTCAAATATTTGAAGGGATGTCATATTGAGGAGGGAGCAGGCTTGTTTTCTGCTGCTCCAGAGACCAGAACGCGGAGCAATGGATGCAAGCTGCAGGAAAAGAGATTCCACCTCAACATTAGGAGGAACTTCCTGACAGTAAGGGCTGTTCGACGGTGGAACACACTCCCTCGGAGTGTGGTAGAGTCTCCATCCTTGGAGGTCTTTAAGCAGAGGCTGGATGGCCATCTGTCGGGGATGCTTTGACTGGGAGTTCCTGCATGGCAGGGGGTTGGACTGGATGGCCCTTGTGGTCTCTTCCAACTCTATGATTCTATTCTATTCTATCTACTACTTGCTTTGAGCTGGATAGAATTCCCATTCACTGTAGACTGTAACTTCATTTCAGTTCCGTCTCAACAGAAAGTTAATTCTGCGTAGGATGACCACCTGTTCCCAAGGTCCAAACACCATTATCCCAATGAATTATTGCCATTCCAGTTATGCATGGAGGCAGTCCAACACTCCACACCAAGACAGATCACAAGCTATCAGGGATGTTATTCTTATAATACTACAGCACACCTGGCTTTGTATCTCTGAAATATATCTGCTCCTCAGTATAAGATCTTGTGTGACAAACTACAAGTACTACACTTCCAACCCTATGGAGTTTATCACATGGGGACCTATGTGCTTCCATCCTGAAAATGATTATAGTGTCCTCATCCTGGGAAAGCATGCAAATATGCAAATTTGCACACATTTAGAACAATAATTCTCTAAAAGCTCATTATTAATGTGAGAAAGTGGGTAGAAAGCGCATTTGGTTTTCGCCCAGATGTGGAAAAATCCCATTGATGGTTTGAAAATAACTTTTTTGCGCATGCGCACATAAGCAATAATTGCATCACCAGAAATGATGCGCAAATATTTCATTTTCAAGTGCATACACACACTCGTGCCAAAGAAAAGGGAAAATGGGGAAGGAAGTACTCACTCTTTGCCCCAGAAGGTTTTTCAGAGGACGGCTGAGGTGTCTGGTTGCAAACTCACAAAAAACAACACAAACCACTCTCTCTCACACACACGCACGTGCGAGAGAAGGGAAACTGGGGAGGAAAGAACTCTTTGCCACAGAAGCTAATTTCAACTGAGCACTAGAGAGCCCGGAAGTAAATACACCCCAAAGAATCATGGGAAATCTGTCAGTAAGTAAAATCCTGTGAATAAACTGCAAACACCTATCACACTAGAGCAGTTGTGCAAAAAAATTGATATCATGAATGAAACAGAAATGAATTCATGATATTTCCTGAAAATGTCTACTAGCTGGTTCATGCCTCTTTCCTGTCAGATTCTGAACGGATTGCTCACAGAGTCAAGTGAAAACCATTTGAACAATTGCACCTAATACGCTGGATCTATGCGGGATCTAACCCATTTAAACTTTCAGTTTTCCCTCTGTGATAAACTCCTATGAGGTAGAACAAGCTGAAAGACATTTCTTTTTTTTTTTTTGGTCAGAAACAGCAACACTACCAGCTGCATAACATTTCATATCTTAAGTCATAAGGTAGCCAAAGAAAATCCAGACATTTAGCTTTTATATAATGAAAGATAGGGTCTTTTTCAGACTTCTTCAAAACAGATCAGCACATCTTTGCCAAACAATCCAGCGCATAGGTAAGGCCAGCTTTCAATTTAAACACAGACTACAAACTGCAATTTTCAATTCAATATAACAGTTAATGAACCAAAACCAGAGGTAGTTGCATTAAAATAAAATGAACATAAAGATTCAGTTTCTTAACAGTATCCTAAGAGTAAATTGCCAATCACCTTACAAAGTAAGGCTACCAAAAATTTCCTGACATAACTTGAGCCATTTCTATTTGCTATCTATATGAAAATAAAGGAACCTCCTTTCACAAGTTAAGGTATTCTTAGGAAGTAGTTGCCAGAGAAGGATATTCAAACCAACTAACTGGGAGGACCTGTTCAGATTGCTGCAGAATATTTAGGAATATTTAGAAAGACCTCCTAACAGTAAGAAGTCTAGAAGTGGACCAGACCAGATAAAGGTTCCCCTGTATCAAATATATTTAAGGAGAGGTTGGATGGCCATCTGTCAGGCATGCTGTAGATGAATCTTACATTGCAAAAATCTGCACTGACAGATAAGACACAGGCAAACCTGGTTTTGTTGTGGGTGCACTTGTCATAGTACAGTGGGGCAAGAGCCATGTGTAGCCTCCATGGCCATTTTGAGGCCACAATCGCCCCCCCCCCTTTTCTGTTTTCATTATTATTATGAGTTGGAATGGGGGCAATTTCACCATGTTTTTGCCTATACCCTGAGATGTGCATTTCAAGAAATGTGAGGGGCACAGAAAGAACCACTAAGTTCCTAGTGTGGCCCCACAACCCTGGCCACTCCCAATCTTGCCATAGCGTGTTGGCTAACCTTTTTGTTGTTCTTTTCTTTTTGTTTCTACCTGGTTGTTTCTTCTGCCTGAAATTTTCCCACATGGTATCCCATGAATGAGGCAGAGGGGTGAAACGCATAGCAATAGCACTTAGCCATAGCATGTATGGTACTTATCAATGAACTCAGCAGTCTCTAAGCAGTTTACAATGTGTAAGCCAATTGCCCAACAAGCTGAGTACTCATTTTACTAACCTACGAAAGGATGGATGGCTGAGTGAGCCTGGGAGCCCTGGGTTCAAACTTACAACCTTGTGGCTGAAGTACAGGCATATAACCACTGCAACACCAGGGCTCCTTACACATGGCATGCAGCCCCTACATTAACCTCTCCAAGTCAAAGACATTTATTATAAGATGTTAGGAATTAATTTTCTCCTCAATAATAATTCTGATATAATACCATTTTTTAAATATTTTAAATAATGGGCTATAAACTTCATTAACGGAAAGCCAGCGTGGTACAGCGGCTTGAATGTCTAGGACTACGGGATTTGTTGCTATTGGGTGCCTTCAAGAAGTTTCCAAATTATGGAGACCTTGAGGGACACCAGGATTCAAATCCTTGATCAGTCAAATCACACTGTCTCAAACTCAGAAGAAAGCAATGGCAATCCTATGAAGAATTTTTTCCAAGAATGTCCATGATAGGTTCCCCTTAAGGCCATCCTAAGGGCTGACTTGAAGGCATATAAAAACAAACATATATCATAGCCACCTATAATATCACTGTAGGGGGAGATACAGTGGGGGAGCTATGGGGAGAAAGTCTGGTTTACAATCGGCTTGGTCCTCAATGTATGTTGTCTCTGGCTATGTGTCTACTCAGACTTCATCACATCCAGCCACTTTGAGGTAAATGAAATCTGTATTTTTTCCTAGAATCAAGTAACAATAAATAAAAAGGGAGATGAAGAATGGTGAGGTGATTGGTAAGATGGGGGAGGGGGGGTCTCTTGTAAAGTTAAAATTGCAGCTGAGGATGGTTTAGATTATAGGCCCAAAATTCCCCTACAAAACATTCTGTACACTACAGCTAAGTTGAGTCTACTGAAATTACCTAAGCAGCTCCTTTAGACTTCCTCCTGCTCAAATACTAATTCAACAGCATACAAACCTAAAGTGTTCTCCTGGCCGACATTAAGAAGATGTTCATTTTAAGTGTTTACTAACTTTTCACGTGTGTGTACACACCTGGAGGTTGCCTGTCAACTTATAACAACTCTATGAATTTCATAGGGCTTTCAGAAGCAAAAAGTTATCTGAGATAGTTTTGCCAGTTCCTTAGATTAAAACAGTGGCCCCAAAACTGTGCCCTTTAAGAGATTTTGGACTTCAGCTCACAGAAGCCTCAGCCATGTTGGCCTATAATCTGGGATTCTAGGATCTGAAGCCCAAAATTCCCTAATGAGCACAGTTTGGAGACTACTGCTCTAAAATACAACCTACAACACCTGCTATTTGTTGATGGTCTCCCATCCAAGTACTAACCAGGGCTGACTTTACTTAGCTTACAAGATCAGACAGAATCTAGTGCCTTTAAGGTATTCAGGCCCTTTCACATACATACCCCCATGTGAAATCCATTTTATGTTTTATTTCATTTCAGCAGATATAAACAGGCAATTACCATATAAATGTTTAGCAGCTATGGGAAACCACAATTTAGACCAGAACAATGTCCTGAGAAGTTTTAACCTCTGGGATCTGTTAGCTACCATCACAGGTACTATCTGTGCTCAGAGGAAAGCTCTGTGGATACATCACCAGAAGATCCCCTTCCAATACAAGACGTTGCTAATGGATGTACACATAAGAAGGAAAAGCTCACTCCTCCATGCCACAGTCACATCATGCCAACTGTTTATGGACAATGGGTGTACATGCATACAACACTATTTATCATGACATTGCTAAAGTGTCCATAATCTTAAATCTAGAAAAAGAACATGAACTCCTCTTTTTGTCCTTACATTCTGTTCCCAAGTGGACAAACACTGCTGCTGCAGGCTATGTTAAAACCATGGATTTTTACATAATTTTCTATGGAGAACATTTCTGTCCAGAAATGAAAACAATGGATTTTCTCAACTCAAGGAAGCAGGAAGTTTTTTTTAATCCAGCCAACGGAGCAGGTTATTCTTGAATTTTAATCTCTAGGTGCTCAACTGGTATCAGTATGCTCTTAAGCAAGTTGGGCAATTTATAACTGTGTGACTGGCAATGCTTGCTAAGACTGATGGGAGTTGAAATCCAATATCACCAGAATAAGTTGAGATATTAACATGTCCTTAGCAAATTTGGCAGGGGGCCTCTTTTAATTTGTTGTGTGTCTCCAAGTCATTTTTTACTTGTTCCTAAGGTGAACCCATCATGTAGTTTTCTCAGCAAGATTTGTTCAGAGAGGGTTTGCCACTGCCTTCCTCTAAACAAGCCATGTTTGACTTGCCCAAGGCCACCCAGTGGGTTTCCATGGCCAAGCAAGGATTTGAACCCTGTCTCTTGGAGTCCTAGTCCAACAATCAAAACACCGCAGCATGCTGGATCAACTTTTTAATTTACCACTGTATATACTTTGCATATGTAAGGCACCACACAGTAATACAGAAGCCACTGGGCATCCTCCTTTCACTTTCACACTGCCAAACATTTAATCAACCAGTTTTGCTATCACCAAAGCAATCACAACAGTAATCACAATATTTTTTACAGGTGGAAACAATAATACAGTGGACCCTCCACATTCCCTGGGATTAGGAGTTTGGGATGCCCAGGAAAGTGGAAAAACCACAAATATAAAAACACTTTTTTTTAAGCCTGCGAGAACACCTCTCTAAGAATTTCTATGTCCTCCAGCGCAACTCTATGGCCCACATCTTCCAGACGCTGACTTTAAAATAGTGCTGTAGGACCTACAAATGCCTAGAGAATTATTTTCTCTAGGCACTGCTAGGTCCTTCAGTGTGACTCTATGATCAATTTACAGCAGAGTTATGCTGGAGGACTTACAGATTCCTAGAGATAGCATTATTAATCAAATCTGTGAATAACCAAATCCACAAAAGTCCAATCTGCAAATGTGGAGGGTCAACTGTACCTTTTAAAAAGTGATATGACAGACGCAAGCAACACACAAACATAGTTGCATGGGAGGGTTCCTGTTTGAACAGAAGACCATTGGGGCAGAACACCTACTTAACTCTTATCTTACACATTACTATCTGAGTGAATGACACTTTACAAGGTACAAAAAAAACAAAAACAAATCCCTGCCATGGAGTGATTATAATATACAATTAAAACATGAGAGCAAGATGAAGAAAGTGGAGGCAGAGCTGAATAAGGAAGCAATGTACAGTTTGTTTTGGTTTCAGGGTTTTGGTTGTAGTCACATGCTCATTTACAGTAAGGCCTGGGAAATACCACAGGGGAAATTCTGGGGACTATAGTGAAAAGCTACAGGGAGAGGAAATGAGTAACTGGGAAACTCCTATAGTACATTCATTTAAAAAATATCCTGTAAGGAGTCTGCTGGCCACATTTACACAGAATGTCTAGTAGTCTGGCAATCAAGATTTCCTTGGATGTGTAGCATGCAACAAAGCATGCATAGGGATCTAGAAGTACCTTTGAGACTAACTGAAAGAAAGAAGCTGGTAGCATAAGCTTCCGTAGACTTGAGCCTCCTCATGCTCAAACTCATGCTACCATCATTTTTCTTACATTTAATCTCAACGGTGCTACTAGATCCCTTTGCATACTGATTTTCCAGATTAACATGGCTGCCTTTGAATTTTACCAGAATGCAACAAAGATAACCATAGAATCATAGAGTTGGAAGAGACCACAAGGGCCATCTAGTCCAACCCCCTGCCGTGCAGGAACTCCAAATCAAAGCATCCCTGACAGATGGCCATCCAGCCTCTGCTTAAAGACCTCTAAGGAAGGAGACTCCACTACGCTCCGAGGGAGTGTGTTCCACTGTCGAACAGCCCTTACCGTCAGGAAGTTCCTCCTAATGTTAAGGTGGAATCTCTTTTCCTGCAATTTATATCCATTGTTCCGTGTCCTTGTCTCTGCAGCAGCAGAAAACAAGCTTGCTCCCTCCTCAATATGACATCCTTTCAAATATTTAAACAGGGCATAAAACAACAATGTACAATATTTTCCTACTATCAGTTATTGTCATCAAAAACTATCATCATTACACGCATTAGCAGCTTATAAAACAGGGACACAGGTTGTAATCTCATGAAAAGTTTAGCCTTCTTCATCACCCCCATGCTCCAAAATCAAAACAAGAATGTTTTTACATTATTCCATCAACATTCTAAAGTTATATAGTGACAACAATGCAATGCTCATTCAGTGGCAGAAATCATACAAAATATAGACAGAGGACAATCATATTTTTAAAACTTGTAGAAAGAGGCTTTATTTCTAAAAAATCATCCATAAATATTGATAAACTGATTTTTTAAGAATTTATCCAAGTTTGTTTTTCAGGATAATTAAATGCCGAGCAAAACAGTACATATTTCTCTTTTTTTCTGAACAAGTTAAATGTGCTGACCACAAAGTCCTCAATTAAAACCCACTTGCTTAAGAAAATTTTCCCAGAGTTTATGAAACCACACTCCCAGTTTAAACTCGCCAGAAATTTCCAAACATCAAGAGTATTCAAACTTTAGCACAGCAGACCATTCCCCCCCCCCCCAACATGGAAGCATCTTCTCTCTAATCTAGCTCTCCCAACATGCTCCATCATGGTGCCATTTTACTGTAGCCCCTACACACAACTTCTCCATGTACGACTTTATCTTCCACCTTCAGATAACTGCACATACAGCAGTTGAAGACTGATAACCTTATTCTCTTCTTCAACAATGCATGCCCTTCTTCTACAGAATGCTCATTTCCCCATGCTGAGTATCCTTTCTCTATACAGTTGGCCCTCTGTATGCACAAATTCTTTCTTCACAGATTTGAGCACCCATGGCTTGAAAATATGGAAAAATATACAAATTCCAAACAGCAAACCTTGATTTTCCAGTTTATATACAAGACACCATTTTAATATCCATTATATTTAACGGGACTTCAGCATCCATAGATTTTGATATCCATGATGAGTCCTGGAACCAAACCCCAATGGATACCAAGGGCCTGCTGCATATAATTTCCCACAGACATACCATTATTTTCTCTTCACAGTCACCCTGTAGAGGTTAGGTCGAAAAAGACCCACTGGGGCTACTCCAGGGCTTCTTGGGTGTGTAAAGGATTCAAACCTGGATCTCCCCCAATCTTGTGCTGATGCACTATACTGCACTGGCTAATTACCAAGAAGCCTGTCTATCTTCCTGGCACACTGCAAGTGCCAGACTGCTACAACAGACCATTCATTCATCTGATCCAGTACTATCAACAATGACAGGCAGGGGCTCTCCACAGTTTCTCCAGCTCTCCAGCTTTTTGAAAGTGAACCTGGTTCCTTCGGCATAGAAAACACGGGATCTACAACTAAGCTGAGGCCTCTGTCTGACAATTGCCACTAGGCTTTCCAACAAGAAGGGCACCAACAGACATGTCCTCCTTCCTCCTGAGTTCTTTTTTAGAGCTATAAAGAACTTGAAGGGGACGTTTCTAACACTGTGCTAAACAGGCTCCTTCCACATACAGATTTCTCCATGTTTCATGTATAAAGAGGAAGAGCAGGCATTTCTGGTCTCGGTGAGCTTTGAAGCAGGCAGCCTTCATACTCCAAAGCTGCCAAATTCTCCTGCCATAGGTACATGATTGAGGAAGTGGAAGATTCATTTGCGATCACAATTTACAATGAGTAACTGGAGCCAAGCCAAAATCTGGGGGCCACAGGTTACTATTCACCGAAGAATGGGGATAATTTATGGACAGCAGTTAAAACGCACCACTCACCAATACACAAGGAATGGGACACAACACAAACAACTTACATGAAACGCGTATAAGTTCAACTATAGTGTCTCCTTCTCTGTTTGATTCTGCTACATCACAGGTGTAGTTTCCTGGAAGTGCCTCTTCTCTTGACAGGACAAGTGAAGCAGTGCCTTGCGGTAGCAATGATAAATCCAGTAAATTTGCGGACTGAAAAGTAATGTTTCTTGTGACTTTATCATCAACTCCATCGTAAGCAAAAAATTCACTTCCTTGTAATTTCCACTTCACGAATGTTACGTTAGTCCTGCGCAGTATTAGATTAGTTACTATGCAAGGTATAATGGCGCTGCTATTGCAAATGTCCAGTGTAACAGACCGAACCTTTTCAAAATACAACTGGGCAGAACCTGAAAGAAAACAAAGTCAGTTAGTTATTTTTGTTTTAATACATCTATGCTAGACTTGTCCTGATTATTTGAGAATACTGTAGTTCTGAATGCAATGTTCCTCTGTTCATTTACATAAAATTCCTACACTCTTCTTCAGCCAAAAGAACTATCTCTCTCCCTCTCCCCCTTAAATAGTGGAAACTTCTGTGCATGTTCTTTCATTCCTACTACTGCCTCAGAAGAAGATTTAGTTACTCTAGAATACCAAGGGATCAAAGCCACCTATCAACAATTCTTATTGATTTTCTGTGATTCTTACATCTGGGACAATGCCTTTGCAGTTATTTGTTGCAACTGTTCAGTGAAATTTTTATCCCTTGTTAGGAACCTTGAGCATACCAATGGGAAAGTGGGGCTGAAGCAACAAGCAATTTTAGTACTTCCAGCATCAAAATCCATCTAACTACAGAAATCAGCTGCACTGAAACTTTTAAATATTTATCAGGATGTGAAAGACTTATTTGAACTTCCCAGGCATCACAGAACTAAGCATCCTACTGTAGCATCTAACAGTTCTTCTGAGGCCCAAGTACTGTCAATAAGCTCTGCCTGATTTCACAACAAACCAGCTACTTGAGAACCATTCGTCTCTTCTCCAACAGGAAAAGATTTCAAAGATCTAATTTCGACCTGCTCCTCAAATATTCTGCTCCTAAGAACACTGTTTCTGATTCCAGGAGCAGTCACACATACCAGCAATCGCTAAATTCACCTGATGTATACAAGAACTTTTGTGGCAACGATGATAACAGTAGTTCATTTTTATCCATAACAAGGTGACACAATCTGGGGATGTCTTTCTCTCTGGAGAGAAGAAAAGTCCAGTGTTGCTTCCAGGTCTCAGATTATTATTATTATTTTAAGAAGAGGGAAGGAAAGGAAGGAAGAAACATCTGGCTTTTAGATCTTTGAGTTGGAAGAATCTGCCCTCTAAACTAAATCTAATCTAAAGATAAGGTGAATCTAAATTTAAGATACATCTAAATCTAATCTTTATGATCCAGATACAGCAAGGGTCAGGCAAGAGTGCATACGATGAAAGTGGATCTTTGAGTCTGTCCACTGACTTTCTTTAATATGGGAATATCCCAAGGAAAACTGGCTCACCATCCCACCCCAATCCAGCCCCAAGGGTAGCCTTCCCCCTTTGGATGCTTGCTCACAAGTGTGGGGCATTGCTGTGCCCAAGCATGCCAAAGTTTCTAGAGCCCAAGAGTGAACAAGAAGAGAGGGGGAAAGGAAAAGAGAGAGCGGCAGATCACATGCTGTCGCAGCTGTTTAGTCCGGTTCTTTCAAGGGCAGGAGCCATCGCCAAGAATGATTAACTGTGAAAACACAACACTTGTGGCGATAAACCAGCATCCCAAGCCTAGCTCAGCGTGCGGTGTGTGTTGCACGTGGGAGAAAGCAAGAGCAAGTGTGTTTGCAGACAGCATGTGCCTGTAGGTGACCAGATGTCCTTTGCGGTTAGGACACAGGATCAGTGGCTGCGTCCGTACTGGGGAAATAACCCGGTTTGGCACAGCTTTAACTGCCTTGGCTCAAGGCTATGGAATTCTGGGAGTTGGAGTTTGTTGTGGGGCCCGGAGCGGAGCAGAGCTCCGCTCCGGGCCCACAACAAACTCCAACTCCCAGAATTCCATAGCCTTGAGCCAGGGCAGTTAAAGCCGTGCCAAATCGGGTTATTTCCCCAGTATGGACGCAGCCAAAGAATCCTAGGAGTTTATCACACTGGGTCTGATTTTGCCATTAAAGAGAGATTAAAGCGTGTTTAAAGCACCCCACAAACAAAGCGGAACATGGCAGCAATTGCGCTAATGATCATCACACGCAATTGCGCGAACGAAGCGACACTGGAAACGCACTGTCGCTGAAATCCCAAAAGTGAAAAGATGTGCTTTAATGCTTCTTCGTGGCCGCTTTGATGGCGGGTTTTGTGTGACGCCGTGTGAAACCATTTTGCATAATTACGCAATTCCCCCCCCCCCGGGGATGTTCACGGGATTAACTCCCGGTCTCCTGAGTGTGATAAACTCCCTAGGCTTGGAAGCGGCTTCCCTCCCCAAGGGCCATCCAATCCAACCCCCTGCCATGCAGGAACTCACAATCAAAGTACACAAAACTCACAATCCCCAGCCTCTGTTTACCAACCTCCAAAGGAGACTCCACCCCACTTGGGAAGATGGAGCATCTTCTCCTGTCAAACAGCTCTGAAGGTCAGGCTGGGATGATGGGGTCTCATCATCTGGTCACCCTGGCCCTGTGTGTGTGCGTGCGTATGTGTCCAGAGGCTGTCCTCCTTTTCCAGGACATGTCCTCCATTCCAACTCCTTCTGATATGTTATTAAATATGTTTCTATTAGGGACTGAGCCCAGGAGGAACGTCCCAATGTCCTCCATGTTGATCATGACTGCAGAGCGTGTTTTTCTGTTATTTCCATTTTTCTTCGGTGTCCTCCATTTTGCAGGGCCCTGTCCTCCTTTGTGGTGCGGATGTCTGGTCACCCTGTTTAGGTGTGCATCAGAGGAAGGAAGAGAGAAAGGCCTTCAAGGCCTTTCCTCCAAGGCCTCTAGTGCACAATGCCAGGCTCAGTCCCTAATAGAGCCTATCCATCTGGCATGCGTCCTGGTAAGAGGGATCTGTAGTTCGCCCTGCCGGCTCAGTCCCTAATATGTAGAGCCTATCCACCTAGGAGGCATCCCCCTCAGAGGGATCTGTAGTCTGCCCTGACAAAGTGCACAACGAAAGACTCAAGTCCCTAATAGTCGGTCAATGGAGCATGTATCCTGCTCATAGGGATTTCTAGTTCGCTCTGCCAAAGTACACAACAACAGACTCAAGTCCCTAACAGTCTGTCCACTGAGCATGCATCCTGCTCAGAGAGATTTCTAGTCCACCTTAACAAAGTGTGCAAAGGCATCCCGCTCAGAGGGGATGTGTAGTTCACCCTGCCGAAGTGCACAATGACAGGCTCAAGTCCCTAATAGTCTGTCCATGCATCCCGCTCAAAGGGATTTCTAGTCTGCCTTGACAAAGTGTGCAAAGGCATCCCTCTCAGAGGGATTTGTAGTTTGCCATGACAAAATGCACAACAACAGTCCCGTCCATCGAGCATGCGACCTGGTCGGAGGGATTTGTAGTTTCCCCCTGCCCAAGTGCACAACAACAGGGTCAAATTCCCAAACAGAGTCTATCCATGGAGCCTGAATCGTTCTGACAAAGTGCTCAAAGGACAGCAAAGCCCCCCCGAAGCCCCTCTCCCTCCCCATTGGACCCAATGGAGAAGCAGCCCCTTCCCCCCCCCCTTTTCAGGAAAGAGAGAGAGAGAAAGGGAGGAGGAGGAGGGAAAGGAGGGAAAGAGAGAGAAGGATGGTGATGAAGAAGAAAAGGGAGGGGAGAGAGGGACACGAAGAAGAAAAAGGAGGGAAGGGGAAAGGGAAACAGAGAGAGATGAGGAGGAGGAGGAGGAAGAAAGGAGGGAAGAAGGGAGGAAAAGAGAGAAAGAAGATGATGATGATGATGAAAAGGGAGGGGGAGAGAGAGAAGAAAAAGGAGGAGAAGGGGAAAGAGAGAGATGATGATGGTGGTGATGATGACGAAGAACAAGAGGAGGAAGAAGGGAGGGAAAAGGGAGGAAAAGAGAGATGATGATGATGATGATGATGATGAAGAAAAGGGAGGGGGAGAGAAAGAGAGAGATGTAGAAGAAAAAGAAGGGAAGGAGGGAGGGAAAAGAGAGATATTTTGATGATGGTGATGATGACGAAGAAGAAGAAGAAGAGGAAGAAAGGAGGAAAAGAAAGAGAGATGATGATGAAGGAGAAGAAGAAAGAGGGAGAGAGAGCGAAATGAAGAAGAAAAAGGAGGAGAGCAGGAAGGCAGAGAGAGTGATGATGATGATGATGATGATGGAGGGAAGAAGAGAGGAAAAGAGAGAGATGATGATGATGAAGAAGGAGGAGGAGGAGGAGGAGGGAGGAGAAAAAGGAGGGAAGGAAGAAGGGAGGGAAAGAGAGAGAGAGAGAGAGAGAGATGATGGAAAAGGAGGTGGAGGGAAGAAGTGAGGGAAAGAGAGAGATGATGATGATGATGATGATGATAAAAAAGAGGGGGAGAGAGAAATGGAGAAGGAAGAAGAGGGAAGGAGGAATGGAAAGAGATTATGAATATTATGATGATGAAGAAAAAGGAGGGAAAGAGGAAGGGAAAGAGAGATAGAGAGGATGATTAAGAAGGAGGAGGAGGAGGGGAAAAGGGAGGGAAAGAGAGATAGGGATGATGATGGTGGTGGTGGAGGAAGAGGAGGGAGAGAGAAATGAAGAAGGAGAAAAACGAGGAAGGGAAAGAGAAGAGGTGAAGACGATGAAGAAGAAGGAGAAGGAGAAGGGAAAGGAATTGGGAGGGAGCTGAAGGAGGGAAGGAATCCCAAACCGGGGAGGGAGAGGAAGAGGAGAGGAAGGCATTGCGCAGGAAGAAGAGAAGTAGTTGAGAGTCCTCCTGGAGCTGGAGGGAGAAGAGAAGGAGGACGAGAGAGAGAGAGAGACTCACCGTTGGCGACCAGGGCGCCCAGCAGGAGCCAGCAGAGGCGCAGCAGCCCCATCCTCCTCCACGCTCCGACACTAGGGATAGATAAATAATAATAATGATGATGATAATAATAGTAACAAAAAAATGGGGTGGAGGGGGGGAATGAAAGGGACACTAGAGCGAGAGGAGAGGAGTGGAGACGCCCAAGAAGAACCCGCAGCAGCAGCAGAAGCAGCCTCGACGAGGAAGAGAGAGTAGAGCAGAGAGTCCTCCTCCTCCTCCTCCTCCTTCCCTCCAGCCGCAGCGAGAGGGGCGGGGCTTCGGAGGAATGGAACGAGGCTTTCGCTTTCGTTCTAAATACGCCACGAGGGGGAGGGGCTGTTAAGCTGCGTCCACACTGGAGGAGGAATGTCGCGGTTTCATACCGCTTTAAGTCTATTTTTTTTCTTTGTGGCTGTTTGCTATGGAATTCTGGGAGTTGGAGTTTGTTGTGGGGCCCAGAGCGGAGCTCCGCTCCGCTCTGGGCCCCACAACAAACTCCAACTCCCAGAATTCCATAGCAAACAGCCACAAAGGAAAAAAAGACTTAAAGCGATATGAAACCCCTGCAGTGCTCCCTCACCCTCACAAGACTCCCACGCAATATTGAATCCCCATGTTTGAAAGGAGAGAGGGGAATATAAGATAATAATTAATAATAGTAATAATAATAATAATAATAATAGTAATTTGACATTAGGGGACCTGGGGCTGTTGGGTTCTTGGGGGGGGGGGTTCTAAGGGACCCCTGGAGTGCCCCCTCACAAGACTAATTTACCTATATTGGAAGAAAGGAGAGATAGGAGAAAATATAATAATAATAATAATAAGAAGAAGAAGAAGAAGAAGAAGAAGAAGTAATAAATAATAAATAATAATTATTATAATTAAATAAATAATATAATAATAATAATAGTTATTAATTATTATAATAAATAAATAAATAAATATTATATTATCATTATTATTATTACTATTATTTGACTTTAGGGCCTGGGCCTGTTGGGGTTTTGGGGGGGGATTGGGAGGTTTCTAAGGACTCCCTCACAAGACTCCCACACAATTAATGTCACTATATTGGGAGAAAGGAGAGGTTATAAGATAATAATAGTAATAGTAGTAGTAGTAATAATAATTTGATGTTAGGGGACCTGGGCCTGTTGGGTTTTTGAGGAATTGGGGGTTTCCCTGAGGGCCCTTGGAGTGCTCCTTCACAAGACTCCCGCGCAACTATTGTCACTATATTGGAAGAATGGAGGGAATATAAGATTAATAATAATAATGATGGCAAAGGAGGACAAAGGCAACGCAAAATGGAGGGTGTGCTTGAGGATTCCCACCTCAAAAAAAAAAAAAATGTAGGGCATGACCAAACACAAAGCTCAAAGGAGTCCTAGGGGTGTATCAATTCATGCTCCTCGGTTCTGCTCAAAATGGAGGGCCTTTTGAACACTCTCTTTCTGAGGGGGCAATGTGAAAAATGGAGCACAGGTCCTTGCACCGCACAATGTAGACCGTTACAGAAATAATGGAGGATATGACCCACAAATACACAGCTAGAAATACGTATAAGTTCATCATGCTCCTCGGTCCTGCTCAAAATGGAGGACCTTTTGGCATTCATCCTAGACAGAAGGTTGAAATGGAGGAAAGAAGGACCCCTGGCACCACAAAATGGAGGGCCTGGCCAAATGCAAAGCTCAAAACACTCATAAAGTCACACTAGCTTTTGGTTTTGTTATGTTCTCACTTGTATTTTTCTGTATTTACATAACACTAAGCAAGGCAAATGTTTGAAAAGGGGCCTTATGTAGTAACAAATCCTTTGCCTGAATAGGCATTTAAATTATTCCTTTAAATGCTTCCCTTCTCAAAGGGGAACAGCAAACATGGTGTTACTTGATGGGCTTCTTAGTGATGCTCAAAATGGAGGACATTTTGGAATTTATTCTGTACAGAAGAAATGGAGGCCACATCCTGTGCTATAGCTGCATTGCAGAAATAATCCAATTTGACACCTCTTTAACTGTCATGGCTCATTGCTATGGAATTCTGGGAATTGTTGTCTGTTGTGGCACCAGAGCAAAATAAAGCTGCCATCTTGCACTCATAGAGCTTTGCCCTGGTGCCACAACAAAGCACAGTTCACAGAATTCCATAGCATTGAGCCATGGCAGTTGAAACGGTGTCAACCCAGATTATTTCTCCAGTGCGGATCCAGAAAAGCTTACTGCCCTTGCTTTGCCTGGTGTCTTGTGGTTCTGTCACGTTTCATAAAGCCTAAAGAAATCGTGCCGTTGAAATGTCTGAAGTTAAACCCAAACTATCATTACGTAAGTTGACAGTTCAGATTCAAATGCAAATCTTCTTAGAGAGAATATCATAACCAATTTTAATTGTGAATAACAGGAATAAAAGTGGCCTTTTTAATCAATTTCACAGCTCTTTCAATATTTTGTTTTATGTAATATACACACCGTGTTTTCAACAAATTAAGGCTAATTTAGATGCCATTCAGCCACACAGAGGCTTGGTCATCATCCACAGAGCAAAAGCTTCATGCGTTAGTGATATTTAAATACCATTCTG
This sequence comes from Urosaurus nigricauda, assembly GCA_034509955.1. Lineage (NCBI taxonomy): Eukaryota > Metazoa > Chordata > Lepidosauria > Squamata > Phrynosomatidae > Urosaurus > Urosaurus nigricauda. The sequence continues at coordinate 46,199,215 of JAOEGL010000003.1, forward strand.
TGGCAAATGCACAAATAATTTGAAGGGACTACACAAAAACAGGGAATCACCATTTTGCAGCAGCCTTATCATAAATGCAAATTAAGAAAACAGAGACAGTCTCATCTATTCAAGGTTGTTCCCACCCTGTGTCCAGCCTGCCAGCTAAGATCATCTTAGTTTTCTTGAGTCGTTAATAGTTTGCTACTCAGTGCCAAGTGGGTGCATAGGGAAATACATTTCCTTGCCAGATGTTGAATCCTCCAGTGTGGTATGTACAGTCGGCCCTCCACATTGTCTGAGGTTAGGCATGCAGGGCACCCATGAAAGAGCAAAAACCTCAAATAAAAAAACACTATATTTTTAACCTGAGAGGACACCTCTAGGAATCTCTAGATCAGCGGTTCCCAAACTCTGGTATTTCAGATATTTTGGACTTCAGCTCCCATAATTCCAGAATGCTGGCCAAGCTAGCTGGGGATTTTGGGAGCTGAAGTCCAAAACATCCAGAGGAACAAAGTTTGGGAACCACTGCTCTGGATCCTTCAGCACAACTGTATGGTTAACATCCACCAGACATTGACCATGGAATTGTGCTTGAGGAGCTACAAATGCCTCAAGGGAGTTTATTATGTGAAGGAGATCAGGAGTTCATCTTGTGAATATCACGGGAAAATCACATAATTACAATTTCACATGACATCGCACAAAACCCACCATTAAAATATTCACAAAGAAGCATTACCGCGCATCCTTTTACTTTCGGGATTTCAGTAACAATGCATTTCCGATATCACTTTATTTGTGCAATTGTGTGTGATAATCATTTGCACAATTACACTCCATATTCGCTTTGTTTGTGGGATGCTTTAAATGTGCTTTAATCTCTCTTTAATGCCAAAATTAGCCCCAGTGTCACATCCTCTGGAAAAAGTTGGCCATAGAGTCGCGCTGGTGGGCCTAGAGATTCCTAGAGAGAACATATTAATCAAAACCACAAATGATCAAACTGCAAAAGTCAAAGCTGCAAATATGGAGGGCTAACTGAACACAATCAGACTGAACAAAAAAGCCTTCTTCAGTTGCCTCAATCAGGGTTCTAGGGGAAGCACACAGTAGTTAGGATCACGATGGTGTACTGTGATGCCACCACCCTTTCAAAGTCCAAAAGTCCTCCGCTTTTGAGAATTTGTAGCTTCTGTATGGGACTACAGACTTCTCATGTGTTATATTGTAAACTTGATTTCGTGTTTTGCTGGGAAGAAGGAATGCAATCTGGGGAGGCAGGGATTTGTGTCAAGCATCTTCGAACTCTACAATGTTGGAGAAAGCATCTACCTCCAGCGGCTGGGTGGATCTGGATTCTAGGTTGCTTTCTGATCTCTGTGGAAAGGGTTCTTGATAAAACGATTCACACTTTTTGGTAAATCTGGGTGTGGGAGGAGTTACTGCTCAAAAGGTGTCGTTTTTGTCGACTCTCTGCACTTACTGTATTTTCACATTATTGCTCTTTGGTGCAAACACGTCTGAAAAACATCCCACATTTGCTTTTAAAATCCTGTTTGTGCACAGGATTTATCAAGTGTGATAAGGCTCTTAGGAGTTTATCACACGACGGGAATTGGAAGTATATATCTAATGGCAATCTGAACGCAATAATGGGGTTTCACGTTATTGCATGAATGCTGATCACACACATTTTCAGGCAATGAGAAGTCCTTCCGAACGCAATCGTGGGGTTTCACATTTTTGCATGAGAAACTATAACACGCAATTTTGGGCACTGGGAGGCAATTTCGGTCTGTTCCGAATGCGATGTGGTGTCAATATGCAATCACATAAATTCTCTGAACTAGCAAATTCACTCAGTTCCGAACTTTCATTTCTTTCGAAATTGAGGGAAATTCCTCCCGTGTGATAATGTCCTTAGACTCTGTCTGAGGTCTTGCTTCATAAGGACGATGGTGCCAAATAAATCCTATTTCTCTGCCACCAAGGAATTTATATGGTTGCATTCAGCCTGCTTGTTCCGTGACTTTACAGGTTGGCTGTCAAGGGCAGTTAGAGGAATATTCAGTAACTGCTCTGATGTTGTTTGTTAAACATGGTGGATTAATTTGCTTGCATCCATTCTAATTGAAGTCCCTGGTTAAATAGTATCAGATGTACCTTTGATCTCTCCTTGTAATTTTTTAATGGTAATACGTGAGTACATGCAATTTGAGAATGTGGTCGGTGTTCCTTGACAGCGTGGTCCTGTCTGCCTTGAAGAAAGCTTCAGCAACAGGAGTCAATCATAGCAAATTATAACTGATTTTGAGAAATTATCAACTGGTCTCAAACACATCCTACTCAGACAAGGTGCTGTGTATGTGATGGTATGTTCTGTCTTGTTACATAACGTTGATTATCTGGGTCTATTTCAATTTGGCTTCTCCCCAGATTTAGCCAGTGTGGTGCAGTGGTTTGGGGATTGAACTACAATTCTGGAGACCAGGATTTAAATCCCCATTCACCTCATTAGGTGACCTTGGGCAAGTTACACTCTCTCAGCCTCATAGAACGGCAAAGGCAAACCCTCTCTCAAGGAAACCCCATGATAGGGTTTGCTTTAGGGTTGTCATACATCAGAAATGACTCAAAGGCATCCAGCAGCAACAACAACTTGGATTTGGGACTGAAATTGTCTTATCACATCCGACAATCTCTGATGGGAGATGGATACACAGAGTATGATCCTGTTGATAGTCTTGGATTGCTTAGCAGCATTTGAGACCATTGGTCATGGTATTCTTCTGGTTTGCCTTCTGGAACTGGGGTCGGGGCAGCAGACGTTTCCATGGCAGCAGAAGTTCTCCAGAAAGTGAAGTTGAAAGATTGCTGCTCCACAATAGTGGCTGGTGGCTCCCACTTCAGTAGGGTGACAAATCTGCTCCAGGTATTAATCCAAGATGGGTCCATCTCTGGGATCACCACCTCCTGTATAATCTGCTCCAGATACTCAGGTCCTCGGAGGGACATTAACTCCAGTCAACCAGGACTAGGTTGGCAACAGTCAGCCAGAGGACCTTTTCTTCAGCTGCTCCAAGACTATGAAACAACCTGCCATAAGAGATTTTGCAGCTGGATACACTGTCCAAATTTAAAATATCATTAAAGACCAGTCTCTTCTGGTAGGCCAATCCAGGTGATTTTTTTTAATGTAATTTTTAAATGATGATTTTAAATGTCAATTGTTTTAATACATATGTGTCTTCTTCTTTTAAATCAGTGATTTCCAAACTTTGGTCCTCCAGATGTTTCGGACTTCAACTCCCAGAAGCCCCAGCCAGCTTGGTCAACTGTCAGGAATTCTGGGAGCTGAAGTCCAAAATGTCTGGGTAACCAAAGTTTGGGAGTCACTGTTTTAAACTGATGTGTGTTTTTAACTGAATGTTGTATTTTTGTTGGCCCATTGTTGTTCTCTGCCTCAATCCATAGGGAGAGGTGGGTAAGAAATCATCATCATCATCATCATCATCATCATTATCATCAATCATCATCATCATCTCCAGAATTTTTGGACTATTATAACTTTTGGACAATTATAACTTCCCATTTTCTGATACACCTTAAACAATTTTCTGATACACCTTATCCAAGAGGGGGAATTTAAACACTGCAGAGTCAGTTGTGTCAGTTAGGTCAATTGGCCTGTTCTACATCTTGTTGGTGGCTCTACTTAGAGGGAGAGAGTGGGATAAAGACTGGTTAAACGCCTGCCAAGTCGTTGATTTTAATGTAACCATACTAAACTTGAGGTTAACTCACACAAGATGATAATGCTGCTGCTGCTGCTGATCTTGTGTGAGTTGTGGGATGAGTCCTTCCTGAATCTTGGTTAGCAAAGAAAAGCCAGAGAGAGAGAGAGAGAGAGAGAGAGAGAGAGAGAGATTAGTACTACTACTACTACTACTTATCCGGCTCTCTCCATGGATTGAGGCAGGAAACAACAATAGATCAGCAAATATGCATCAATTAAGAACACAATATCAGTTAAAACATACATCAGTTTAAAAGAACAAACGACACGTACCAGTACGTATTAAAATAATCTATGTTTAAAATTCATTGTTTTAAAAATTTATAGTTTTAAAATTCATTATTTCTGTATGTTTCTCAATAAAAGTTACTGTTTGTTTTACAGTGGTTGACTCTGACTGACGTGATTACTATACCTGTAAAGAAGAACATACACACTCTCCCTAAAATACTGAGTCTGGTTTAAGGGGACACTTGGGACCCTGGTCCTTCTACATTTAAGGACAGTGTTAAAAGGGTAAGAACAGGGCATGTGTTCGTGACAGGGGGCCTTCTGATGTTGGAAAGTAAAAGCAAACTAGATCTTTAAGAAGGCCCCATCACAAACTCCTTCAACATTAGCTAAAACCTGAAATAGATTCAGAATGTTGGGACCAACATTCGCTACTACTCCCACACCCTATGGCCTAGTGGCTTATGCATTACCAAAGAACCTATCTTGTCTTTGACATTTAGCATCTACATCAGGGTGAGCAAGATCTGTGCATCTAAGTGCCAAATCCCACCCCCATTGTGGCCTTTACACATTTTTCTTTAAGAACAAGGCATTTGAGGAATATGTGCCTTTTTAAAAAGTATAGGATAGAGCACAATTGCATAGTTGAGAGGATTCTGGGACTGTGATTGTGCTTTAAAATAAGAAATGTGCTACTTCCATGTTCAGCTGTGCAGCTTTTTCAGCCACTGCCACATCAGCAAATTTCAGCAGTGTAAGGACTAAGGAAGAAGACAGCAGGGGCTGCAATTGGAATCACATTTGGCCTGTGGGTCTTATGTGGTCTACATGAAAGTGCTGAGTGAAGTTTGATGAGTATGGTGATGGGACACATCTTGCACACACATGCTTACTGTCTCTTTCCAAACCAGACTCTGAATGCAGTGATAGTCTGGGTGTGGACTAGGACTGAAAGAATATTATTTTTTCTCCCTTTTTTGCTAAATTTCAGCTGAGACAGGGTTCCTTGTTACTTGAGAATCTATGCCTAGTAGAATAACAGCTGCCATGTGTTTCTTCACACTTTGCCATATCCCTCACAGTTTTCATCTGAACAAAAATGCACCTGGATTTTCTGCAGACAAAAAAAATTGCTTTTGAATAGAAAATGAGTTTCCTGTGCAGGGAACAGTGTGTTTTTTGAAGAAACATGTTTTCTCTGTACAAACCCATGCATATTTCTGTGGAAAATATTTTCCTGAAAGACTTTCCAAAGACTACCCCAAAATCTCCATAATTTTTGTGTAGTGGAGAAAACATTGAGAGAATTGTTTATACGTGCTTGTGACAGAGAAGAATGCAAAGTTTACATTCATAGTATGGATCAAGTGATATTTACCCCAATCCTGTTGGCTGGGGGATTAATTAGTCCAAGATTATCTATTTATTTATTTATTAAAAGATGTATATCCCACTCTATGCTTGAGGATCTCAGGGCAGGGTACAACAAAATCCATTTAAGATAATAAATAACAAGGACAATAATTGTTAGATTTAAATATATTTAATAATTTATCAATCAAAAACAAGGGCATTTAAAACCAGTTAAAAATAAAGGGAGAATGGTGGTGGACTTGATTCTGTTGTCTAGTCCCAATTCAAGTACACCCGTCAAATCAACTGTTGAAAGATGAGTCAATACATAGGTAAATCCCACTGGTACAATGAGTATACTCTGGTTGGAACTAATATTATTTAGGTCAATGTGTTTTGTCCTGTTTTTGACTCGCTTGCTGCTCTTAGTAGTGGTCAAAAATGCTTTTTAATAACCTTGATTGTTACTTCAGTAACCTTTTATGGAGACAATGGATCTGGGCAGTGTAACAGTGGTTGAGTAACATCTAGATTAGAATGCTATAGTATGCTGTATATGGGGTTGCCTTTGCAGTGGATCAAAATGAATAGAAATTCCCCATGCATTTGAAGAAGTAGACCAAGACTATGAAAGCTTATGCTACAGCTTCTTTTGCTCAGTTAATCTCAAAGGTTTCCAACCACAACCTGCCTATGTCTCTGAATCCTATCCCCATGTGAAGCTTACACAATATTAATATTGGTCCATCTTCATGGGCTAGCCATCTGTTTCCAAGCCAGTTCAAGTGTTGGCTTCAAATCTGAAAGACTTAAACAGTCTGGGACTGGAATGTTTCTGCTGACTTATATCTAGTGAGACACTCAGATTGACATCACAGGCTTGGCTCTATGTATTTTGAGTTATGGTGCCAAAATTGAGTAGTGCTTTATTAGATACAGCAGTTTTTGCTAATGATCAGATGTAGCAGTTTCTTCTCTTAGGATTGTACTATTTGTTGTTTTCTTTGAAGAATTCTGGGTTATAATTGTGGTTTCACTACTATTGTTAGCTGGATTGGAAACTTTTCAAAGATTGGGGATATATATTTTAGGTTAAGTGATGCATACATAAATATATCAACTGTTGAATTTGATTATCCTGGTCACTATAGTAGCAACAAATAATGGAGGTTGGGCATGAACCCTGGAACAGGGGAGCAAGGGGGTTTGAGCCCCCCAAAATGATCAAGTGCCAAGGATCAGAACCACCAATACTCATGTGTAGTTGAGCTCTCTGAAGAACTATCAGTTAAAAGTACCCAAGTTAATAATTACCTTTGCATTCACTTAACAGAGTCCTATATATTTTCTCATTTCCTTGGCATATTACTTTTACATCTTAACAATTTTAGGGTCTTTCATTATTATTTAGTCATTATTTTCATGGTATGCACAGTGTTAACTGTTCTTTGTTATTAACAGTCCTCATGGTGACTCCGTGAATGAGATATATCCAAGACTCCCTGCCCTCAGGTCCTGCAGGCTCAGGACAGTGGTTTCCTTGATTTAGTCTATCCATCTGGTATGTGGTCTTCCTAATAATCTTTTCTCAAAATATAACAACTTTTATTTAGTCACCTTGGCTTCCAGGGAAAGTTCAGGCTCGAGATGTTCTAGGATCTAGTTGTTTGTCTTTTTGGCCATCTATGTTATCCTCAACATTCTTCTCCAGCACCACATGTCAAATGAGTTGGTTTTCTTTCTATCAGCTCCCTTCACTGTCGAGCTCTCATATCTGTACTGTACTGGGAAATACTATGGCTTGGATGATAACATTAATGTTAAGGTTTATATCTTTGCATTTAAGGATCTTGTCTGGTTCTTTCATAACTACTCTCTCCAGTCTCAGTCTCCTTCTAATTTCCTCACTGCAGTCTCCATTCTGATCAACGATTGATCCAAGGTATGGGAAATCTTTAACTATTTCAATTTCCTTGCCATTGGTCATGGTTGAATCTATGTACATCTTCCGTGATCATTATTTTTATTTTTGTTTTTTCATGTTCAATAGTAAGTCTACCTTTCCACTTCTCCTGTGACCTTCCTCAGGAGTTGTTCAAGATTTTTGTTGTTTTCTGCTAATAGTATGGTGTTGTCTGCATATCTTTCATTGTTGATATTTATTCGTCTGATCTTCATTCCTCCTTCTTTCAAGTCTAAACCTGCATACAAGTTTAAGAAATAGGATGATAGAATGCAGTCTTATTTGATTCCCTTTCCAATTGGGAACCATACTGTTTCTCTGTATTCTGTTCTAACTATAGCTTCCTGTCGCAAATACAGGTTATGTATTGGGATTTCTTAAGAGCAGTCATTATCTATGCAGCAAAAGCTTTGCTCTAATCTATAAAGTACATGCTGATTTTCTTTTGGAATTTCCTGGTGCATTTTATTATCCAGCGTATGTTTGCAATGTTATCTCTGATGCCTCTTCCTTTCCTGAACTGAGCTTGGACCTCTGGATTTTTTTGCTTCATATATGGTAGGAGTCTTTGCTTGCATGAGAAATGATTGCAGTGGTTCTGTAGCTACTGCAATCTTTTGTGTCTCTTTCTTTGGAATGTGAATGTATCTTTTCTTTTTTGAATCTCTTCCAGTCTGTGAGCCATTGTTTTGTTTTCTATATTTGTTCGCAGATTTTAGTTAAAACTAAAGTCAGTTCTGACTCTGTTACTTGTAGCAATTCTATCAGGATATCATCTGTTCCTAGTGATTTAATCTTCCAAATTGCTTTGACTCCACTTTCCAGAACTTGGGGTTCATCTTTTTATGATTCCTCTTCCCATGTCTCAGGTATCCTTTCATCTCTTTTACATAGCTCCTCCATGTATTGCTTCCATTATCTTTTTATTGCCTCTTGGTCATGTAGTATGTTCCTCTGCTGCTTGTAGAGCATCCCTATGCTTGGTTTAAATTTCTTGGTTTGATTTCCCAGATCTCTTGTTCTTACTTTTTTGTTATTGCCTTCTATTTCTCTGCATTGATTATTATAGTAATTGTCTTTATCCTTGTGCACAAGTCATTGAACAATTGCATTCAGGGTTCTGGTTTTGTTCTGATCTCCTTTTTCTTTTGTTTTCCTCCTTTCCTTTACTGCTTGAAGTGGTTCTCTTGGCATCCATTGCAATGAATAGATTGTTTCCCTCACAGACCTCTATCAGTCTCTATCCTGCTTCAATTCTTCATTTTAGTCCAGTCATCTATAATTAACAAAAACACCTTCTCCTTCTCCTTCTCCTTCTCCTTCTCCTTCTCCTTCTTCTTCTTCTTCTTCTTCTTCTTCTTCCTTTTGGAGGTCACAGTTGTCATTTTTTTCTTGTACTCCACTGTAGAATTTTTCAATTTCTTCTTCCTTTCCCTGTGTGGTTGGCACATATCCTTGGATTATGGTAATGTTGATTGGTTTTCCCTGAAGTCTTATTGATGTGATTCGATTTGTCCTTGTGTTATATTCTTTGACTGCTGTTGCTATGTCTTTTCTTACTTTTTTCTTCTTGTCTTTTTATTTCCTGAGTAGAACACTGTGTAGTTATCAGACTCAAAAAATTCCTGACAATTTTACCTCAATCACCCCTAGTTAACTGCTCTAATCAGTGGATGATGGTGATGATGATGGTGATGATCTGTTTTGTAAAAAACATACATTAAGCACACAAAATGCATAATGGCCTGCTAGTCTTGATCCCCCACATATTACAATGTCATGGTCCCTGGTGTTGGGCATTTTGACAGAGAAGTAGTGACTGCAGTTGATGAATTATGAATTAGCATTGCCAGCTAAGTTGAACAGTTGTGATTATCATTCATAAGGGGAAAAACAGCACCTTTAAATTGTGGGACCTAGAATGAAATAGGAAATCAAGTGTAATAATTTTGTCATGGAGGCTAAAAGGTGAGGCATAGTCATATAAAATGACAAGGAATCTTGTGACATCTTAAACACTAGCCAGTTTATTATATCATACATTTCCCTATATATCTGCAACATACATGAAGTGTTATCTATCTGATGAAGTGGGCAGTAGTCTATGAAAGCTTATACTACAATCAATTTTCTAGTGTGTAAATTGCCACAAATCATGTTCTTGTTTTTACAGCAATACACTAAAATGGCTGCCTTTGGAAGTTGGATAAAATGAATATCACTCCATTATTCTGTCTCTTGCAGAGTACAGCCAGGCATGCTGATATGTTGGCTAGGTGTGCCTATAGACATTCAGCGTGTGTGTTCTGCCTCCACTTTTGTCAAGCTGGCTCACAGAGAACACAATCCTATGTATATTTACTCAGAATTAAATCCTGCTCTGTTGAGTGGAGATTTCTTATGCATAGGATTGCAGCCAAACCATGGTAAATATAAATACTACCCAGAAAATATAATTGGGGCAAAGGAAAAATGAATTATACAAAGCTGAGACAGAAGTGCAGTTGTTATCAACTTGTAAAAAGTAAGATAGCAGGTATGTGGGCCTGCTGAGAACTCCTAGCTCCTTGCTGTGAGGGAAATGGGCAGTATTTGATTATTGTGCGGTACTAAACATGCTCCAGAACACTCTTGTCTTCTATGACATTAAAAACTGGATTCAGGGCTGAGTCTAGCCAGGACTAAATCGCCAGTTTGTGTGAATAACGCATGTGTAACTCTGCAGTTTAGATAATGTAATTTGGGATCTAGGGCATGTGGGGAAGAGATTGTTACTCTCCTTTCCTCCTCTGTGCATGCTTCTTTGCCCCTTGACCTTAGATTAATTGTGTTTTCTGCCTGAGAGGTCATGAAGCATTCGGGAGATCTCTCGCAGTGATCAAGGTTCCCTACAGCAATTCAGCCCAGCTGGCTGTTTAATAAAAGGGCATGAGCAGGGAATGGGGAAGCTTGAAGAGGGGAAAGACCGACACTATACCCAGCCAGTTTCTTCCCTGCAGTGGGAGTCAAAAGGCACTCATTGATAGCCAGCCGAAATTGACTGAAGATAACAGACTATGTGTATGTGGCAGGGAGTGGGGGGGGGGGGGGGGAGGAAGGATGCTGCTGTTTCCAATTCAGTCCTCAGAGAGAATAACTTGAATAGACTGAGGCAAAGGTTGGAAATTTTTTGTGTGCGCCAACCTTGGACTTGCCTTCGCTCACACACAGAGTGCTGTCTATTACCATGGGATGACTCTGCAGTCCTACCTTCCTCGTGTGGCTGAGTCCAGAGAGATGCAGCTGCAGCAGCACACCCACTCACCACTTTGCTGCCAAGGCAGCTCTCTGATCACACCCACTCCCTGCTGCCTAGCACACCCACACTTGCCTTACCAGAGACAGCAGCACGTACACACAACTAGCTACTGGTGGTGCCTCTCCAAAGGATTCGCTGCTCAGAAAAAGCAGCTGTGAAACAAATGTGCTGGTTCTCTAGAGGGGGAAGGCAGGGCCCATAGCGGCAGCTGTAAATATGAAAGGAAACCTGGTATTAGCCACTACAGCAGCAATTATTCATTATGCCACCCTGGCTGTTTGTGTGGAAGCCAGTATGATGCAGGGCTTAGAAAAGTTACATTTCTTTTACTACCACACTCCAGTAATTTTTCCAAGTTCAGACGTGAGGTCTGAAGGGAATTCTAGGTTTGAAACCCCCTCTCAGACATCAAACTTAGTGACTTTGGACCAGCCTCACATTCTTAGGCTCACAGGGAAGTTATGAGGACCCAATAGGCTGGAAAGTTCTATGTATGGCATGAGCAGCTTGGAGGGAAAGGGTGGAAAACAAATGTACTAAATAAATAAATTATATATGAAATTAAATAATAGAACTAAAGTGGTGAAAGGAGGTCCAGTATGTGGCTGGGAGCCAGATGGTGTAGTGGTTTAAGTGATGGACTACAACTCTGGAGACCAGGGTTCAGTTCTAACCTTGGCCATGAAACCCACTGGGTGACTTTGGGCAAGTCACACTCTCTCAGCCTCAGGGGAAGGCAATGACAAACCTCCTCTGAACAAATCTTGCCAATAAAACCCCATGATAGGTTCGCCTTGGGGTTGCCATAAGTCAGAAACTACTTGAAGGCATACAACATACACACACATGTGGCTGGGCTCTACCCAGCCTCGCCTCCTCTTCCCAGTGCAGTGGTAATAGTAGGGTTGCCACCAAGCCTTTCTTTAGGTTCCTGAGGATGTAAGGCTTAAACCCTTCTCCCTCTCCTTGATGTTCATTGAGAAAACAAGATAATATCTACAAGGTTTCTGGTATACCTTGTCATGGAGACATGGGACCAAAACTCTACCCTGCCTTGTCTCCCTAAAGGAAGAGTGTAGACTTTTTAAAAGTGGAAATTCTTTAATGACATTAAACGCAAAGATGTAAATTTAGAAAATATAACAAGAGGGTATGGTATACTTAGTAAACTCAACTGGCTTAAAGCCCAGGTTTTCCTTCACTCCTTTCTTCTGGTTGCAAGTGTAATACCCAAGATTATTAGGCCAAAATATAAGCCTAGTCATTCTACAACTCGACTGGTTTCCATCCCTAGCCTACCAATCTCTTTCAAAAGAATTGAAAAACCTAGTTCAACCATTCAGTGTTTGTCCTGGGATTCCTCCCCTAATCTCCTGAAACATTTAAACCTATTTTACCCCTCTCTTAGCTAGACAGCAAAATCCCTGTATCAATATAAATCCCCGTCCACAAAAAGGGAGGCACAAGAGACTGCAGCAACTATAGGACCATAGCACTGATCTCCCATGCAAGCGAAATCATGCTCAAAATTCTGCAACACAGACTCCAACCATACATGGAGAGAGAAATCCCAGAGGTCTAAGCAACGTTCAAGAAAGGAAGTGGCACTAGAGACTACATTGCAAACATACAATGGCTAATGGAGCACACCAAGGAATTTCAAAAGAAAATCACCACGTGCTTTATAGACTTTTGCAAAGCCTTTGACAGTATAGATCATGAAATGCTATGGAATGCCCTTAAAGACATGGGAATGCCAACATATCTGATAGTCCTGATGAGGAATCTGTACTCAGGACAAGAAGCTACTGTCACAACAGAACACAGAGAAACAGAATGGTTCCCAATTGGCAAAGGAGTTAGACAAGGTTGTATCCTTTCACCCTAATGTATGCAGAACATATTATAAAAAAAGCAGGCTTGGACACAGAAGGAAAAGTGAAAATAGGAAAAAAGAATATCAATAGTCTAAGATATGCAGTTGACCCCAAAGTACTAGCAGAATACCTCACAAACCTGGAGCACCTACTAAGGAAGATCAACGAAGAAATACAAAGGTAGGCTTAATGTTGGGACATAAAAGGGCGATACAGACCACCCAAAAAGGGCGGTCTGGCGCCACCTTTTTTGCTGTGGAGCTTTACCACTTCATCTAGCAGCTGCGCAGTTGCGGCGGCGTGCTTACACATGCCATCTAGAAGCCCTGGCATGATGATGCAGGCGTCATCAAGTACTAGGGTTAGGGAGCGTGCAAACGCTGTGCGCTTCCCCAACCCTAATGGCACTGCCCAGGCGCCTCATAGTGCCGGTCCGTATCAGGCTATAGAAAACAAAAATAATAACCACTGAGGACCTTCAGAAGCTAGATGGATGGACTCTATTAAGGAGGTCACAGATATGGGATTGCAAGAATTAAGCATCCATAGGGTCACCATGAGTCAAGATTGACTTGAGGGCAGTTAACAAACAAATCTTGGCCTATCAATTCTCTCTGCCTTCTCACCTCCCTTCAGCTAACAGAACCCCTGTTGGTGTCAGGGTCAATTAAGTTCTCTCTATCTTCTCCTTTTGCTCAGAACCCCTGAATTTACAATGCCATTTGCACTATGTTATAAACCAGTTTAAAAGAGGGTTGTTCACATTTTTGCTGATTTTTCCAGCCGCAAATTCAGGAGGGGGGCAGGGCAAATCCCCCTTAACCAGGTTCTTTGGGGAATGGGAATTTCCCCATGTCTTTTCCAAGACACCAGGTTTCATAGGGGTGCCTCCAATGGGAACTTGCTCCCCATCCCCATTTGGGACATCCAGGAGGGAGAGGTTAATGTGCAGGGGGCAGTTCATGTCCACTCCTTTGCTCTCTCCTTGCTAGCCAAACGCTATTGTTTTCCCCTCTCGGCAGTTGGTTGAAAAAAGCAGCTCAAATGCAGTGAATGCAAGCTTACTTCACTTTGAAAAGTAGTCTCTTTAAAGCACAGCCCAGCTTCCCCCCCCCCCCCGCTTTTTTTTTCTTTTTCTTTTTCTGCCCATCAGTTCCCTTATCTGCACTGGTCTGATTCCCAGCCAGAGCTCACCAAAGCCAGGGAGGGAGTTCTCCTGGGAACATCATTAGATGCTATTGTTTTAAAAATAAAATTTGACAGCTTGTGCACATATTTGCTATTGCATGGCCACAGCAGACAGCACCTTTAAAAACTCATGTCATTAGTATGACAAAGGTGCGCATGATTTGCTTGACATTAAAAAAAAAACCTAACAGCGAGGCTGCGGGTTAGGGGTCGTTTTTTTCCTATTTCCAAAGAAATAAAACCACAACAGACTCTGCTTCCAAGTTGGTGCAAACTAAAGCTCTCACAGACATATTATATTGCATTTATATCCCACATTTAAACCCGCAGGGGTTTCTTGGCTGAGAGAGTGTGACTCCCCCTAAGGCTAACCTATCCAGGGTTTCTTGCTAAGGGTTGTTCTGGGCCTTGCTATTGCCATCCTCCAAGGCTGATGTGGTGTGTGTGTGTGGCCAAGCAGTGTGACGTAGATATACATCATTTGATCGACACTGTAAAAAAAAAAAACAACCCTGAGAATGATCAAAATGGCAGCTACATTTTAAATTAATACAAATGGTAATGTGAACTTCATCAGGGTTAAATTGCCATGGAGAGATTTGATCGGGGTAAACATAGTGGGAACTTTGATTTGGTATCAAATCATCGAATCTCCCCGGATCTACTTGTTACAAAAAGGTTCGTGTGAATGGGGCTTACCTTTCCATTAATCTAGCCCTAGTGGTCTTGCAGGGCCATTACAATTAGTCATATAACTAATTCCATGCCAGAGACTGGGAAAGTCAGTTTTGGATTACTGCTCCTAGAATACCCATGGCCACTGTGGGGTTCTTGGAGGTGTAGTTTCAAAAGTGACCCTTCTCAACATGCCTACTTTACCATCTTTGACTAGTTACACTTACAACTATGGGAGGTCTACTTGCTGTTGAGTACTGCTTTCTATTGAATGTGACAAGCTGGAATAGGCTGCTCAGGTCCACTTGAATGATCTTGCAGGGTTTTGCTGTTCTGAACCAGGTCACCTGAATGCCATGTATTTAGGAAAGGACTAACTTGATACCAGTTGTTGCCATTTCAGATGGACTGATGGGCGCAGCATGAAAAAGAGCTAGTTTCATTCTCCCTCACTAATAGTAGCTCTATATCTCAACAACAGGAAGAGCTTCTTTAATGAAATACTTAGAATCCTAGAAACACATAGCTGGAAGAAACCATAAGGACTATCCAGTCCAGCCCCTGTAATACAAGAACACACAACCAAAGCACTCCCAAGAGATGGCTGCCTAAAAACCCTAAAGGAGGAGAATCCAGCACACTCCCAGGTAGTGTATCCATTGTTGAACAGGAAGTTCTTCCTAATGTTTCATTGGAATCTTTTTTCCTGTAGCTTGAACCCATTACCCCACATCCTAGTCTCTAGAACAAGAGAAAAAGAAGCTTCCTATTCAATGTCCTAACCAGGGTTGCAGAGTGTGTGTCCCCCTCTGTTGTTGCACAACACATCACATTGTTGCCAACCATTGGCCATGCTGGCTAGAGCTGATGAGGTCCGAAGGTCTATGCACAGGAAGGCCACACGGCACTACACCATTTGAATGCAGGAGGTACAACTGTGCTTCAACTCTGTGGAAAAGCAGGACTGGCAATGTGTAGTCCTATCAGTGTTGTAACAGAAACTTTCCTCAACCCTATCTGAGAACTAATGCAAACAAAAATCCATTAGCGATACTTTTGTTGACCAACCAAAATGCACAATATACTTGGTGAGAGCTGTTGGGAGCTGGGGTCCTCCAATATCTGAATGACCACATACCTCTGTGGTAAAACACACAATCACACATTCTGCATTGTACTATGGGAATCAAGCCAGCCAAAGGTTACCTGCATCAAGAATGAGCAAAGTGCAGCCTCCACATAGTGTTGAACTGTAACTCCTAGCATTTCTCACTATTGGCCAGGCTGACTAAGGCTGATGGGACTTGCAGTTCAATAACACCTGGCAGGTCACACTTTGCCCCACCTTTGACTTCAATACTCATGCTGTTTAAATGAACTGTGGAACTATCTTGCAAGGGAATTGCATTTAGTTCTTACATTATTGGGAAGTATTTGTTGTTGTTGTTGTTATGTACCTTCAAGTCAATTCTGACTTTTAGTAACCCTGTCATATGATTTTCTTGGAAAGAGTTATTGAGAAGTGGTTTGTTATTGTCTTCTTTTTAAGGCTGAGAGAGTGTCACTGGCCCAAGGTCACCCAATGACTCCCATGCTTGAGTGGTGATTTGAACCATGGTTACCCAGAGCACTATTCCAGTATTCAAACCACAATCCTATGCTGTGTCATACTGAGAAATGTGCATAGAAATAGATTGCACACACATTTTTGAGAACTGAAATAACAGCCATCAGCATGGGGCTCCTGCTCAGAAGAATGATAGGAATGGAAAGGATTTAACTACTTCCCCCATGCTAGAGTACATCAACAACAACAGAAACCTCTCCCCAAACCCACTGCCTATTCACCCCAGGTTGCAAGGTGACCTTGCCACTAAAACAGATGTGGAAAAATACATGCAAGCTTTTTATGTAATGTCTAGCTTGAGCCTCAGGCGGCAAGTTAAGAAGATACTGTTTCACAGAGCACTCAGTCTAATTAAGTGATTAGTAGAGCTATCATCTGATTAAAGAAATCTTAGCCAATTAATCAATTAATTAATCAATTAAATCTCTGTACATTTGCATATGAAAATAGCTTTCCTAAAATAATTGCGTGTTTCATATTAGTATTAACTGCTTTGGGGAGCCTGTGTTTTCCCATACGAGCCTTGCTAGGTTTTAAGATCCTTGGGGGAGGTCTTTCATTTCTTTGCTGAAACCATTCCTCCTCCCATTCTGAGATGATTTCCCCCACAAGAGGAAAAAATATATGCTTATATCCTAGATCATGGCTTAGAGCTGAATTCCTTGTTGGAAAAGCTCTCAAGGGCAGTGTTCCAACAGTGAGCAAAACCAAGATAAAAGTGGGCAGACCTGAGAATTACATCCTTAGGACAAGATCTTACATCAGCATGTAGCTCTGCACATGCAGTTCTGTATCCTCCCACAACCTGGCAGCTGTCAAGCCCTGCTGTTGTCACTTACCAGTGCGTGTGTGGGGTGTGTGTGAGAGAGATAGACTGAGACCATGGAGAAACAGTTGGTCTCAGCTTGCTTGTGGAAGAAGAAATGGGGGTACCATATAAAGTGGAATGTACCCTCGTTTTCTTTCACGTGGAAGTCCAGAGCATCAGGCCTTTGTGGCCTGAATCACTTCACCCACCTTTCTTCCCTACCTGTCAGTGACAGTCTCAGGGGTCTTTCCAAGAGCTTGACAGCAGCTGAAGAGTGGAGGGTCTTCAGACAGAATGCAAAGGCAAGAGAATCATAGAATCATAGAGTTGGAAGAGACCACAAGAGCCGTCTAGTCCAACCTCCTGCCAGGCACAAAGTCTCGATCAAAGCATACCCAACAGATGGCCATCCAGCCTCTGCTTAAAGACTTCCAAGGAAGGAGACACCACCACCCTCCGAGGGAGTGTGTTTCACTGTCGAACAGCAATTACAGTCAGGAAGTTCCTCCTAATGTTGAGGTGGAATCTCTTTTCCTGGAGCTTGCATCCATTGTTGCAGGTCCTGATCTCTGGAGCAGCAGAAAACAAGCTTGCTCCCTCCTCAATGTGACATCCCTTCAGATATTTAAACAGGGCTATCATTTCACCTCTAAACCTTCTCTTCTCCAGGCTAAACATCCCCAGTTCCCCAAGTTGTTCCTCATAGAACATGGTTCCCAGACCTTCACCATTTTAGTCGCCCTCTTTTGGACACGCTCCAGTTTCTCCACATCCATTTTCAATTGTGTTGCCCAGAACTGGACACAGTATTCCAGGTGGGGCCTGACCAAAGCAGAATAGAGAGGCACTATTCCCTCCCTTGATCTAGACACTATACTTCTATTGATGCAGCCTAAAATTGCACTGGCCTTTTTAGCTGCTGCATCACACTGTTGACTCATGTTCAACTTGTGGTCTACTTGGACTCCTAGATCCTTTTCACATGTAATCTGGTTCAGCCAGGTGTCCTCCATCCTATATCTGTGCATTTCATTTTTCTGCCCTAAGTGCAGGACCTTAGATTTCTCTGTGTTGAATTTCATTTTGTTAGCTTTGGTCCAGCTTTCTAGTCTATTCAGGTCGTTTTGAACTTTGATCCTGTCCTCTGTGGCATTAGCTACTCCTCCTAATTTGGTGTTGTCTGCAAATTTGATAACTATGCCCCCAATACTGTCATCCAAGTCATTAATAAAGATATTGAATAGCTATTTATATAGCTATAAAGATAATGAACCACCCTCTGCACCCTGTTCAAAAAGTGATTTACATGTGCGTAAGCTGCATTTATGTGTACATAAGTGACTAACAGGATGCTAGCCTTAGTATATTATCTGCACTTCACAAACTGATAGCACTTTAAGCATATACTCCAATGGTCACCCTTTGGCAGGGTCAATCCCAATTAATCCTCTGTTGCCCCATTTTTACAGATGCTTTAAAAATGTCTCAGTTTCTTTCTTCTCCCACTTTCCCACTTTATCCCCAGCTAATGTCATTTGCTGCAAACTGAGTTCTAAGTGCAAAATAGTTTGCACTCAACTCAGCAAAAGGAGAGTAGAAGAAGGAGAGGTATCTTGTCCTTCCCAGTACACTCAGGGAAAAGAAAACTGCTGTAGCCTTTCCTAGCTTGTGTGTTTTTCCTCATTTATAACTACTGTCTTCTTCACCACATTGTTATAGGTGTAACAGTTTTCATCCATGCAATGTTAGAAGGTATACTTTAACTGTCATGGCTATCTGCTTTGGGATCCTGGGATCTGTATTTTGGTAAGGTACTTCAAATTTTCTGCTGGAAAGTTTGTAATTCAAAAGAGAGCATTCAAGCTCTCAAGCAGAAAGTCCTACCAGCCTACAAAGCTTGGATTCTATATGATGAGGCTATGATATTCAAAGTTGTATGGGACTACCGCAAGAGGATCCGCTATTTTAGATATGATCCTAACCAACAGGGATGACCTAGGTGAGGGGGTTGAAGTGGCAGGATCTTTAGGGTGCAAGTGACCATGTTCTCCTGGATAGATCTTGTAACATGAGCAAGAATTCAGACAAACAGCCAGCACGTATAGGGAGAATGTCAGAAAACTAAAGCTTGGAAAGAGCTCAGGCTTGCTTGAGAGGTTAAAAGAATAAAAAGGGCAGGGTTTTTTTTGTTTTGTTTTTTTGGCTAAGCACTTAGAAGGCAATGCCATGATTGTTAAAAGTCAACACTGGTTTCTAAAAAAACAAGTCATGCCAGACTAATCTGATCTGATTTTTTTTATAGAGGTAGATGAAGAGAATGCTGTAGACATAGCATATCTTGATTTCAGTACGCCTTTGACAAGGTCCTCCATGATATTCTTGTCAAAAAAGCTTATAAAATGTGCCCTAGAGAATTTGATTATTAACTGGATTTGTAATTGCTTGCCCAACCAAACCCAAAGGGTACTCATGAATGGCTCCTTTTCATCCTGGAGAGAAGTGACTAGTTAGGTGCCACAGAGTTCTGTCCTGGACACAGTGCTATTCAATTTCTTTACCGATGGCTTGGATGATAGAACAGAGGAGCAAGCTTATCAAATAGGCAGATGACACCAAATTAGGAAGGATAGCCAATATCCCAGAGAACAGGATCAGAATTCAAAATGGCCGTAACAAATTAAAGAGCTGTGCTAATAAAATGAATTTCAACAGGGAGAAATATAGGGAACTACAGTTGGGCAGAAAAAATGAAATGCACAGATACAGGGTAGGGGACACTTGGCTTGAGAACAGCACATGTGAAAGTGATTTGGGAGTCCAGCTGCTTTATCACACTAGGGGATAAACAGGATTTAAACGATAGTTAAATGAGAGTTAAACAGGAAATGCCCTATGTTTATCATAGGAATTTCCTGTTTAACTCTTGTTTAACTCTCATTTAAATCCTGTTTGCCCCCTAGTGTGATAAAACAGTAAACTACAAACTGAACATGAGTCAACAGTGTGATGCAACAGCTAAAAAAAGCCAATGCAATTCTAGGCTGCATCAATAGGAATATAGTGTAGACTGTGAGAAATAATAGTACCACTCTCTTCTTTGGTTAGATCTCATTTAGAATACTGTATCCAGAACGCTGACAAGCTGGAATGTGTCTGGGAGGGGTGTATGTGACCAAAATGGTGAAAGATCTGGAAATGATGTCCTATGAAGAGCAGCTTAAGGAGCTGGGTATGTTTAACCTGGAGAAAAGAAGGTTAAGAGGTGATATGATAGCCATGTTTAAATATTTGAAAGGATGTCATATTGAAAATGGAGCAAGCTTGTTTTTTGCTGCTCTAGAGATTAGGGCACAGAGCAATGGATTCAAACTACAGGAAAAGCGATTCCATGGAATTTATCACATGGGAGGAATTTCTCTCAATTGCGAATGGAGCCAATTCGCAATTACGTGAATTTACTAGTTTAGCGAATTTACGTGAAATCTGATTGTGTTCGGAATGCGTTCAGAATGACTTCCCATTTCCCAAAAATGACCCCCCATTGCCCAAAATTGTGTGAGATACTCTAATATGCAATTACGTGAAATCCCATGATTGCGTTCGGAATGACTTCCCATTGCCCGAAATTGCGTGAGATACACTCATTCGCAATAAAGTGAAACCCCATGATTGCGTTCGGATTGCCATCGCATTATACCTCCAAATTCCGTCATATGATAAACTCCCATGTAAACATTAGGAAGAACTTCTTGACAGCAAGAGCTGTAAGACAGTGGAATACACTGCCTCAGAGTATGGTGGAGTCTTCTCCTTTGGGGTTTTTAAACAGAGGATGGCCATCTGTTAGGAGTGCTTTGACTGCATATTCCTGCATGGCAGAGGATTGAATTGGATGGCCCTTGTGGTCTCTTCCAAATCTATGATTCCATAATAATTTTGTAGTGTAGATGAAGCCATACAAATTTATAGCAGAAAGGACTGTGTGTGGCACCTGCTTTCTCTTCAGCTGTGGCCTGTCATTCAGCTGTGCCCTGTCCTTTTTTAGTTCTAGTTGTGATGTGGTAGCTTTTGTTTGAACAGTTTCTGAATTTTCGCTTGTACTGATGGTCCCACTATTCGCAATTGTTTTTCTCATCTGCTCATCTGGTGTGAAGGTGGTGGTGGTTCTTTGCAAGTGTCAGCTTCAAAAACCACTGCTCACAGCAGTATGTTGTTGCAAACAAAGATGCTATTCTAAAAGCGTGTCTCTGGAGAATTGGAGATGTTTTATCATGAGCACACAGCTTGTAGAACTCCACAAGAGTCACGTTGCTGTATTTTGCCTTCATTTCACTTTTGTTTTGCAGCTCTAGAAGCTGATGTTGACATTTTGCTGGTATATCACCCGCTTCACCAGTGAAACTTGTGGCAAAAGGACAAAAGTACAATACCCATATAGTATTCCTTATGCAGGAATTATAGAGATGCTTATATAGTTTCTATACTGCAGATAAAAGCATCTGAGGCAGGGAAAGTTTCAGAAGAAAAACAGCATTAGGAAGAATCGTTATGATCCATTCCTTTTCACAACCATCTCAGACTGAAATTCCAAGCAACAGCACTTTACATTCTCCAAAGGTAGTTATATGTTAAGAAACCTTGTCTGATTCCTGCTGTCTCAGATAGAAGAAGCACAAAGTTTGGCCTTCCCGCAAAATTACATAATTACAATAAGGGTCATGGATACTGTAAAGCAGAAAATGTTACTGCAAAGGTACATACCCTGCCCCCCCCCCCCAAAAAAAAAGACATCCCTTGAAAAGAAGACCTAGTAGAGGTTTTGCTGATTTGCTAAATATAAGGCCTCCCCCAAAAGTAAGACCTAGCAAAGTTTTTGTATATAAATATATACAGTATATAATAAATGTTCTTTTCTTTTCAACAATAAATGTGAATTCTTCTTCATGGAAAAAATAAGACATCCCCTGAAAATAAGACCTAGTGCATCTTTGGGAGCAAAAATTAATTTAAGACACTGTCTTATTTTCAGGAAAACACAGTATCTATGTAGTAGTCAGTGGTATCAATAGTGCTGGCATCACCCAGTGTGGTAACTCATGGTGTCATACCCCCCCCCCCCCACACACACACATGCACGCATTGATCTCCTCTTATACCACACCATACAGAATCCTTAGTATTTTTTTTTGTACTAAAGTTATTCATTAAACATAATGCTCATATATCACCAAATGTAATAGTCATAGTTGTGACATAAACAAAAAAACAAAATTAAAATTATACCTTCAAATTACAGTATCTTATGCACAGCCTAAATGCATTTATATATGCATAGTTACATGTGGTTAAACTGAAAATTTGATATGATGTGATGTTTTTAAAGAAAATGTAAATTAATACTTTTTAAAAATTTTAGTATTTTTACAATCTTAATTTTTAAAAAAATTTTTTTTAAAAACTGGGGCCTCTCCTCTCTCCTCTCACTGAGCTTTATCCCACTCATCCATCTTTTAAGCATTTAAAGGGACACAGGTGAATGCCACAGTCTGTTTCTGCCCAAAGGAAGATGTTTGGGGAGCAGTGGTGTCAATCCTGGTGTGGTTTGAAGCCCCTGTATCCTAACTAGTGATGCCCCTGATAGTAGTGAATTACAGTGGTCCCCCGGGTTACGAATCCCCCGGGGTACGAAAACCCCGGGGTACGAAAGAGCCGGGGCTGGAAAAACGGCCCCGGGTTACGAAAAAAACCCCGGGTTACGGGGAAAAAAAACGCACGAAATTCAAAAGGTGAAAAGTTTTTCCCTATACTTACAGTGGTCCCCCGGTTTGCGAACTTTTTCGGCTTACGAAAGTGGTGCTGGAACGGATTACTTTCGTAAACCGGGGGACCACTATAGAGATTTTAGGGGTACTTACTCTCAGAGAAATCCCCACAGAATTTCCTGCTGAGAGTTTAGTACATTAGATTTCCCTTGCTCTTCACTCTCTAAAATCCTGCTGCTTAAAAAACCGCTGCTTAAAAGAAAGAAGAGGGGTAAGGGCCCATAAACATGCCTTGAAATAGCAAGCTTTCTTCTGAAGATTTTGCAGCTGCTTTTCTCAACTTGGCTAGCTGTTAAGATGTGCAGGACAGACCTCTTTTGAAAACCATTGCCTGCAGATGTCCACTTGATGGGTTTGGAGAGGAGGACTTTGTCCTGGGTTAATCCTCAAATATCCCTTCCTTAGCTCCTTCCTGCTCATGATAGTCTTACAAAAGACATGCAGACATGGGTCTTCAAATTGACATTTTAAACTGCTTTGATACTTATTGTTAAGTAGTCAATGGTTTTATTTCTCTGAAGATGCCAGCCACAGATGCAGGTGAAAAGTCAGGAATAAACTCTTCCAGAACACGGCCACATAGCCTGAAAAACCCACAAAAACCCCCTATTTTGACATTCATTTTAGTGATCGTTGATAGCCATCTTGAGCACTATTATTTCAGTAGAAGGATGAGACAAAAAATATAATACAAAAATACAGGTTAAAATCATATAATGGTCTACATTCAATTTTTAGTCACAAGCGGAGTAGTTTCATTAAATCAACTTCTGACTGGTAAAACAACTATTTAAGTAAATCTTACTAATTTAATGAGTCTACTATAGGTGGGACTATCAATTGGATTTATGCTTGGTGTAGGAATCACCTAGATCTCCAGATTTTGTTGGACTGCAAGAACCAGCATTCCTAGCATTTTGGGCATTTCTGAGAATTGTAGCCCAGCAACATCTGTAGGACCACATTCTTCCCATCCCTGATTTAGGTTCTGGTCTCCTCCTTCACTGAATGTGTGAGGTTTTTCCCCCAACACATTTGGTGAAAACAAAGAAGGCGGCTTTTTTGGTGGCTGTTCCCAGACTTTGCAACTCCTTCCCTAGGATGGCTTCATCCTTGCTCTGCTTTTACTTCCAAGTGAAAACCTTCCTGTTCCAACCGGCTTTTAGGAATTGACTCCAATGGGCTCTTAACAGTGTGCTGCTTTGTTGTTGTTTTCATATCCTGTCTTTTAATAATATTTTAACAAACGGTTTAATTGTATAGATTGTTTAATTGCTTTTAAAAAATAATTTATCTATAGCAGTGTTTCTCAAAGTGGGTGGCAAAGAACAACCCTTTCCGAAAAATACTGTGATGTGTTAGCTGGAGTGTTAACCGGGGTTAACCGTGATGTGTTAGCTGGGGTGGGGGAAAATCACAACACTGTCAACCTCAGAGAATGAAGACTCCCCACCCCCACCCCATGGAAGCCTCACAAATGCAATGGTGTACAGAAATTGTAAAATAATAATAATAAAAAAAACACATCCCCAAAAGTACCCCCTCCCCGACTTTGCTGACATCTGAGCATCTGGTGTCACATTATTGTAGAAACAAGGCAAAAATTAGACAGCAGAATGGGGAAATAGCTGAGTGGTTCTTTAAAGAGACCCCTTGTGGTAAATTTGAATCCCCTGGATTTAGAGCCAGCAACTTCACACACACCAACCACAAGCATGGCTCCATCCTTTAGAACCCTGGGATTTATAGGTTGAGCACTAGTGCACTCCTTTGAACTATAACATTTGACCTCCCAGGCAAAGAATTCTTCATAAATCTACAGTTTCCAGGATTCTGTGAGCAGTTAAGGTAATATTTGTTGTTGTTGTTGTTGTTGTTGCTGCTGCTGCTGCTGCTGTTGTGTGCCTTCAAGCCATTTTTGACTTACGGCAACTCTAAGGAGATCATGGGTTTTTCTTGGCAAGTTTCTTCAGAGGGGTTTGCCATTACCATCCTCTGAGGCTGAGAAAGTGTAACTTGCCCTTGGTCACCCAGTGAGTTTATATGGCTGAGCTGGAATTCAAACCCTGGTCTCCAGAGTTGCAGCCCAACACTCAAAAAACTATGCCATGCTGCATTAAAGCACTATAATTATGTAGCGTGGATATTACCCTCAAACATCATAACTAATCACTATCAAGTGATCCCTTAACATACATCTTCTCCACAGATTTGTCAAACCCCTTCTTAAAACCATTCCTAGCTAGGAAACTTTATCACATCTTGTGATGTCAGAACCATAAATGAAGTCTGCAGTATGTGTGGGGGGAAATGGTTCATTTTGTCTCCTCTCATTCTACTGCCAACCCATGTCCTTGGATAATCCAGCTTCTTTCCAGAAGTCTCTGTTTCTTAACTGAGACCCTGATGCTTCTCTTCTAAAATATCTTTGTTTCTTAGCAATTCCCCTCTATAGATCTTACACAGTCTCCGTGCCATCATTCCGAAAGCATACTTCGGCTTCCGACTGAAGATTCTAGAGACCCAAAGTAATTTGTTCTCTGCAGGCGTGATTGCATGAGCCTGGGAGGTCAGCCGCAGAGCTCCAGCGGATCACAATGGACTGGGATGATTTTAATTGGACAAGATTCCACCGAAGAAAGGTTGGAGAGGGACTGGTTTCCTGCTGGTCTCATCTTCTGCAAGCGTTCCTGCTTTGCTAATGCCTTGCTGAAGCAGGCAATCAAAAGACAGCTGCATTTTCATGTTTCACAGTTATTTCTTCCCTCAGTGACATCTCAGAAAACTCCTAAATTATAGATGCCGTGCTTCCAAGCCTTCCAGTGCTGCTTATTCTGACCCACTTGCTTGTGGGAACGTCTGCTGCAGAGCTTGGGAAAGTTACTTTCAGGGACTACAAACTCCCAAAGCTGCCAGCCATGCTGGTTGGAAGAATGTGAGACTTTTTAGTTCCAAAAAGGAACTTTTCCTAGCACTGGTTATCCTGTGAATGTGATGGGTATAAAGAGCTGGGTTGTTGTTGTGCACATTCAGCTCTAACTTACAGTGACCTTATCATAGGGTTTTATTCACAAGATTTCTTCCAAGATGATTCACCATTGCTTTCTTCTGAGGCTGAGAGAGTGTAAATTGGCCAGCATCACCCAGCAGGTATCCATGGCTGAGCAGGGATTTGAATCCTTTGGCCCATTCACACTACACAATTATAGGGCTATAATTCCACTTTAATTGCCACAGTTGTGTCCTATGGAATCCTGGGTTTTGGTTGTTTAGGGAGAGTATGATATCATGGATTTATATTTGAAAATGGTCTTTGATTTATTGATGGTATTTTAGAGTATATGGTAAGGAGTTAGAGAGGCATATGAGAGAGGTCGTTTGTGGTGTTTTAAATGTAATAAATATTTAATCTGCTTTGATATTTTTAACATCTGTAAACAAAGATTTGTTTTTGTCTGTATATAATTTTGACCTCCAGAAACACTATCTCTCTGAGAGCTTGGTGTCTGTGGTGGCAGCATTGCATATAGAGGGGCAGTATCCACTGAGGATAGTTGCATAAATGTCATTTAGATGGTCCTCACTATTGGTGGGTCAGAAGGACATCCCTATATTATGGCAGAGTTGGGGATCAGGGAATCTCTCTTGTCAATTGCAGTGAGCACCATGGAAGTCTTCACATTTGCTAAGTTAAAGGGCAGAAATCTTACATTTGGGCTCTGTGGTAGGATTGTATGAGAGAAACCCTCATAGGACTTTATCCCATTAATTTCACCGTGGTCACATTAATGAAAGGAAATGCATATGAACCAGTTTGGGAGCACTCCCTACTTCAGTAGAGTGATGGCCTATTGCTGGCCTGCCGCAGTCTCTACTGCCCTTGCCCTTAACCCCACTTTCTACCCAGCATGCCTTTCATTTTTGTTTGTTTTTATTACAGTTTCAGAGTTATGCTAATGCAATTTAACAAAAAAACAAACAAACAATAAATATAAGTTTTAAAAAAGGCTATTCTCAAATAGTATGGGGGGGAGAGTAGACACTGAGACCACATGACTGCCCAATCCCAGAACTGCCATGGGAATAACTGATCACACCTGGGGACTAATGCTATACCAGCATGATTGGGAGCTTATTGATGGGTTTTCCCATCAATGGCAAAGTGCACTCTAATAATGCTTTGAAGACAAAGCAGCGACGAGACAGAGACGGTGTCATGCGATAGGTATAGCTAATGGTACTATTATCTAGCTTTTATGGTGGTTTAAACACATGTAATAAATTCCATTGTTAGTGTCACTGGTGGGATTTCCCAAGTGGAAAACACCACAGATGGCAAGATACGAGTTGGAAATCCCCCACAAGGGTCATTTCAAATCCTTATCCAGAGAGCTCTAGTGCTTCACCAAACTATAAATACCAGGGTCAAACCATGGCAGTTAAAATGAAATAATAGCACTACAGTTGTGTGATGTGAATGGACTCTAGTATCTCAGAACCCTAGGCATTTCCATAGTGAAACAGTATGCAAATGTTCTAAAACTTTTTTTTAAAAAAAAGAACTGATAGACTGGAACTGGTCACTGGCAAATACAATCAATAGCTTCATTGGAACAATGGCCCTCTCCTTGTCTGTGTGCCATTTTTATAAAAACAGGCCACTAGCTGGTTCTGGGTTTATAGGGAGATGTTGAGAGGATCACTCTATTAAAGATTAGCAGGCATTCTGATGCTATGGATACACAGCCTGTATGAGACAGATGGAAGGGTCAGGCTTGTGAAGTGTGTGTGTGTGTCTGTGTGTGAGTTCATGCATGCCTAGGTGCAGCTAAGGGAAGATCTGATGATTAAAATCTCTTCTTTTTTTCTGTTGATAGGCATTGGCAACTACACCCACCAAAATCACTCCCAGCTGGTTTCTTCTCCACACACTATTCTCTAGTCATGCATGTACTTCTAAGTGACTGTATGTATCAGTTTCTCAGCATTTTCTGCCCTTAGCGAGCTAGCCTTCTCCAGAGACCTCAACATCCTGCTGCTATGCCATTTGGAGCTCTTTTTTTTTCATGCAAGAGACCCACACCACAACAGCAGCTTCTACTATCATACGTAAATCAGGAAGATGTTTTTGGGTCTTCCAACCCACTTCTCTCTTATCAAGCAGAGAGGTGCTCAGCTAGACGATCGAGAGGCTAGACATAGCCATCCGTGCTAGCACGCAGTATTTTTCACCTAGGGACTTTGTTGTTTGGAAAGCAAAACAGTTTACAGTACTCTCTTTCTGGAGCCAAGGATACAGTTCTCTCAAGAAATCAAGTTTTCTGAACCCTCAAGTAACAACTGTCTCTGCTCTGAAACACTCTCACAGAAGAAATAAATGGAAGCGAGTGAGGGAAGGTTATGAGAGAGTTTCTTCCTTCTTCTGGGGAAGCATTATGATTCTCTGAGGGGGAACATGGCTTGCAAATGAAAAAAGCAAAGCTGTATACAGTGGCAAAAACACCAGTTATTCAGTGATCTGGTTGCCCTGGTTCATGCAGTACATTTTCTAGAGTATGGAAAGCCACGTATGAAGGAGGATGCAGTATTAGCATCAGCAACAACTGTGTATGCCCAGGAAATATAACCCCAAATCCCCCAGCAAGAATGGCCATTGGACATCCTGACTGAAGGATTCTGGGAGTTGTAGTCCAAACATTTCCAAATGCTGTTTTTTGTTCAGGTGGGCCCAACAACAACAACAACTAAATCTAGAAAGAGATTTGCCTTCTAGCCTCTGTGAAATGGGTGGATGGAGTGCCACTTACTAGAGTGGCAGACTAGAAATAGCAACCAATTCCATTCCTGTGGGCTGGTGATCATATCTCCAAAAAGAAGTGTGGAAGCTTGGAATATACTGGTTTCAGCCAGAACACACACACACACACACCTATTCTAGGTTCTGATTGCTCTGAATTCTTCAAAGTTCACTGCATACTAAATTACAAAGCCAATAACTAAAGTGCAAGAAGAATGTCCAACCTGCTAACTGTACAGGTCCAACAGCATGGTACCCACATGCCAGTATTCAGTGTAAGAACAATACATGTCTGTTTTAGATTATCACACCTGCAAATTCTGCCGGGATAGATGTGGGATTGAAAAGGCAAAACCAGGTGTTAACACAAGCAGCCGAGGCCAGGTGAGTGCAACCCATCTGCAGCCCGGACCCCAGCTGCGCTAATCCAGCAGTTTTTCAAAAAAGGCAAGCTGTGATTTTTGAAAAGCAGCTGGATAAACACAGCTGGGGTCTGGGCTTCAAATGGGATGCAGTCACCCAGTCTTAGCTGTGTGCAATAGTATCTGGGTGTGACTTTTCAATTTTGCATCTATCTCGGCGGGACTTGCAGGTGCGATAATCTCCATGGTCATAAAATAGATAAAGTTCATATAAACAATCCAGGAGCATATTATAAGATTGTATGTACAGCACTGTGTAATTTACAGGGCTATAATAATAACTCCTCCCTCCAGTCCATCTGCCTTGGTACAGGCCCCAGAGGGAGAGAAGAATCATTGGACCTCATCCCCTTCCCACCACCTTTCCCTTCTCCTTTTGTGTTGTCTCTTTTAGACTGTAAGCCAAAGGGCAGGGATCCGCCTAAATATAAGATTGTATGTACAGCACTGTGTAAATTTACAGAGCAATATAAATAAAGGATAATAATAATAATAATAATAATAATAATAATAATAATATATTCTCTGTGGTCAGTGACAGAGGTTACAAATATAATGACAAGAGGAGCAGCAAGTCATAGAAAGGGTGGAAGAGGGACCATTTCAAAACTTCCCCCAAACACCTACTGCTTCATGAATCTGCTCTAAGCCATCTCATGAGCCTGTGAGCTTCAAGAAAGGAAATGAGCAGTTCTTTGAGTATCAGCCAACTCTCTAGTTGATGCAGATGGAGAGAAACCATTAACTGTGTATCCTTGCAAGCTGGAAGCTGATACTTTTAACACCTTTTCCTATCAGAGCATGTTGTAACCATCTTGCAGCTGCAAAAGGTATTATGCATTTTTTATTTTGTTTTTTTCTTGTGGACCACTAGGCTGCTTTTTAAAAAATGGTAGGAGGGGGTTTGGATATTATATACCCTAAGGGAAATCTGTCCTAGACATTTAACAAAATCATCAGTTCTAAAGATACTTCTGAATAGCTTCTCATTGGTCACTTGATGGATGTGTGTGTATCTGCCTTCAAGTAGCCTGTTGACTATGAGATGCCATAAATTCAGCTTCCCTTCCTCTTTTGCCCTACTCCTACCTTTTGGTTCCATGGTGGCACTCCCTTTAGGACCTCTGATTGGGTTAAATTCCTCCTCCCACTTCTTCTTGTGTCATCATTACAGATGTTTGCTTTCCCAGTGTCACTCCTTTTAGGGGATTTTGGGGGTGCTGTAGAGGACTAAATATTCTAAATGCACAAGATCCCAACTGATCTTGGAAGCTAAGCAGGTTCAGCCCTGGTTAGTACTTCAATGGGAAACCACCAGTGAATACAAGGTGCTGTAGGCTATATTTCAGAAGAAGGAACTGGCAAGCCACCTCTGAATATTTATTGCCTAAGAAAACCCTATGAGGTTGTTTTAAGTCAACAGGAGAAGGTACATATACACACATAGGCGATCATAATCCTTCTTTCTCCCTTTTTACTTTACTTTGTTCTTCCTTTCCCTGATAATAGTAATAACACATTATGAGTAGACCTGAGTGAGATATAAAATTAACCGATTTGCTGAACAGCTGTTTAAAAAAATAAAAAATAAAGGATGAGTAGTGTATATCCTGGAGTCCTACCTATTCTTAGTCATGTTTATTTGGTTAAATGCAGATCAATTATGACAATTCTTTGTGTTTCTCATCTCTCTCACATTCTGCTTGTACACATAAGTGCTGCTTGCTGAGATGTTTTTATGTTGCCTTAGTAACTTAGTTCCTCCTCTCCCTTCTCCACTGGTTCATGACAAGGTTTGAGAATCATTGGTCTGGGTGAAAGCATACTTATCCAAAGAGCAGAATATAACCTCAGTGTTGCCATGTCCCCGCAGTCAATTTGCCAAGCTGTGTTTTGTGCATGCAGAATTCAAAAGATCCAGGTTGTAAAGATCTAATCTTGGGATTGGTGATATGTGAATTTCATTTACACATTTTATTTTCTTCACAAAGATTTTTGTGCCCCAGTCCAACTAAGGAGTTCTATGTGCTTAAACTAGCTTGTGCATAACAATCACAGGTTGTACAAAGAACCCCAACATCAATCTCATCTACATACAAACACCCATGCAACTCTGCATAGGTTTCAGAGGGATATACCTTTTTAAGTGTATTCAAATAGTCAACCTCATCCAGAGCAGGACCACACCTATTAATGGCATTATTAGAGCTGGACTAGAGCATGAGAGGCCATTCACATGATTAAGGACCTGCACCACAGAATCACCCCAGCATTAGGTGGAAATAGGAAAGAGCCACACCTAGGCCAATGTGCAGCTGTGTCAAAAGACATTTTGGCCCCAAGAACCAACCAGCAATAGCAATAGCAATAGCAAGTATATTGGTATACCTCTTATCAGTGAACTAGCTCTCTCTAAGCAGATTACAAGGTGCATGCCATTTGCCCCCAACAAGCTGGGTATCCATTTTACTGATCTATGAAAGGATGGAAGACCCAGAAATGCAAAATAAATAAATAATATCTAAACATTGCTCCTCCTGCCCCTTTGATGCATTCTTTTAAAGTTTGGGTGTCCTACCTCCCACTTTAACTCCAAAGTGAAGCTGAAAACATATTTTCCCCATCTGGAAACTAGGGTTAGAATCATAGAATTGGAAGAGACCAATATAGGGTTCCAGCAGGGTTCCAATATAGGGACCCAAGGCAGCCATGGAACCCTGCTGGGTGACCTTGGGCAAGCCACAGCTTCAAAGGAAGGCAAAGGCAACCTTCCTCCCCCCCGCCCCCCAAACAAATGATGATAAGAAAATCCCATGGTAGGTTCATTTTAGAGTTGACATAAACCAAAAATGATTCAAAGGCACACAACAACAGGGCTGTAAAAATGGCCTTGGAGGCACATGGAGCACACAGCCTGCACTTTACCCACTAAACTCAACATAGATTGGCTTTTTTCATTCTACTGCAGATGTTTGGAAAAGTGTATTTATAATAGCATGCTGAAAACCTGTCATGGGAATATGGTGGAGAACTCAACAAAGCAGATTGTATGTGAACACATTCTGCTCATGTTATCAGCACACAATATCCTCTAACTATTTGATTTTGGCAGGTACAGTTCCAATTAATCCCTTGTCATCCCATTTTTTCTAGTTGCTTTTAAAATGTCCTGGTTTCTTTCTCCTCCACCCACTTTCTTCCTTCATTCATTCTCACTCACAGTTGCTGCAAACTGAGTTCAAAGTGCAAAAGTAGTTTACATTCAGTTAACTTGCAGGGAGGGAGAGGACAGGAGGGGGCAGAATCTTTTCCTTCCATGTAGATTCAAGCAAAAGCAAACTGCTACTGCTTTTCTCAGCTGGTCCATTCTTTCTCATTAATAATATTTGCCCTCTTGACCACACTCTGCTGTTGCATGGCCCTACATGTCCCAGTTTCTACCTGTGAAATGTTGGATGGTACAGCATACCAGTATGATTAGGTGAATCTAACCATTCTCCAAATGCATACAAGAGCCGACTGGAGTGTTCAACTTGGGCTGGAGAGATGCAGTTTCAAATCCCCATTGGCCATGAAACTCACAGGGTTAACCTCTGGCAGACACTTTGTTAGCCTATGCTACTTCTAACAGTTGTTGCTGCAAAGCTAAAACGGAGTGATATCATGCTGAAGTTCTTAAAAGAAAGGTGGAATGAAAATATAATACATAAATAACAAATACATTGCATGGAGCCATTGCTCTACCAAGCTTTCTCTAACTGGCAGCAGCCATTTAAAAATGGGAGATTCCATGGACTGAACATGGATCCCTGCTGCATACAAAATACATACTCTACTCTGAGCTAAGACCTCTTGCCATCATAACTATAAGTAGTATTGATTTTAATTGTGCTGCTCCTCTAACTCTGTCATTAAATTTGGCTCACTTAACGAGTTCCTCTAGAAGCCTGATCAGATTTCTAAAAAAGGTTCTGACTTCCTCCTACTTTCTGTGTCAAAAAAAGAACGTCCTTTTTAGATCTAAACAGCTTTGAATGGTTAGCTGTCTCCAAATGATTAAGTAAAAATGCAACAAAATATACCACCACCCTACTAACAGGTCCTTTTTAGCAACTGATTGCAATTTGCGGGCCTTTTTCTGGTTGTCATTTTCAAAACAGATTTTTTAAAAACTGTTTCTGGAATTAAATATGCAGCTTGCTCTTGCTAGAAAATCTCACATCTGTCCTGATACTCTCACATCAGTTTATAAATATTAATAAATAATCATTAGAGTTGAGTGACAAGTACAATTAATTCCTTCTTTCTTAAAAAATGTATGTGTACAAATATAGCCAGACTGTTTTGTGAATTTCATGTGCTCAAATGCCTTTTCTTCCCCTTTTCTTTTTGGCCATGTGCAACAGCAATATCATTTCAAAATCTCATTGCAATTACTCACTCTTCTTCATTATTCCAAATTTAGAAACAACATACTAGATGTAACTTATCATGATTAATATAACTAAAGCTGCAATCCTATATCCATATACCTGGGTGTAAGAGCCATCAAACCAAACAGAACTGACATATAAATAGAGATGTATAGGACTGAACTGTAAATCAATATGCCACCTGATTAATAAACAAGTAAATTTGTTTAGTTAAAAAAGTCGTATTTTTTTTCCAGTCTGGGCAAAAATGAATAGAAAGAGCGGACATTAAAGACATACCATACAATTTGACAAAGACAGTTCTAGTTATTCTGCTGTTGTCCCAATTTCAGCTGCTTTTAAAATGTCCCAGTTTCTCACTCCTCTTCCCACTTTCTCCCTTTGTTCTTCATTTACTTCAGTTACTGCAAACTGAGTACAGCTGGACCGCCGTATTCACAGAGGATCCATTCCGGACACTCCCATGCCACCTCCACCCCGTGTATACAAAAATCCGTGCATGCTCAAGTCCCATTCATTTTAATGGTGGCATGCTGCATGCACTCCCACTACCATGCTCACATGCAATAGGAGCTTGCCATCCACAGATGGTTAAATCTGTGGATGACAAGTCCACTGATAAGGAAGGCAGACTGGTGCAAAAGTGGTTTACACTCAACTCAGCTGAGGAGAATATAAACATATGGTGTTGGATGGGTTTTGTTCAACTCCATGGCTTTTGGCTTCATGGTTCCACCCCTCAGTTATTTAATATGTGCATTATAATACCAACATTAAACTGCTGAGAGCAGTTATCTGAAGATTTATAAGTCTGTAGTGAGTATGGCTTCTATCAGCAAGCAGATGGGTACTAGAGTTCTTTGTTAGTCTCATGTTAATAACTACAGAATTAGTTAATTTGAGGTTATTTAGCTATAGAATGGGTTAATTCATATTTCATGGGCCTTGCTGTATAATTTTACTTTAGTTCAACAGTTCAAGGCTGGGAACAAACCCAAGGAATACACTTTCTGTTACCAACCTGCTCTTATGGTTCTCACAACTATTAGGATGGGAGATAAGTCATCACTGTATACTTCAATTTCCTTTGTTTGCTTTTGTGCCATATAAACCTTGTGAGTCCATCTTCTATTGGTCAATAGCAGGAGCAAGAGCAGGAGAGTCACTCCAGCCTAGCGACCCCATTAGCCAGCCATGAAGACCTGGAGTATTGGCTACTCTATGTAGAATTACTGATTTAGGGGCCCAATATTACCACTTGCTGGGAGAAAATATTATTGTCTATCAGTCAAAGCTTTGTGGTGCTTCCTCTGTTGTACATTTTTTATTTACCCTTAATAAAGTTTATTTTATAGCCATGTTGTGTGTCAGGATTGTGACCAAATGAAGGCTTTGGGAGACCTGGAATTGTGACTAGTCCTGGAGTGGAGGCAGAACATGGATTCTTAATCAGATATTTGGAGGTGATAGATGAGGACAAACAAACTGAAACAGAGGCCCTATACAGACTGTCCTAAAAGGCTGGTCTGTAAGCAAAGTCAGGGCGTAGCATCCTGACAACGCATGCCCTGACTCCACCCCAGGGTGCCATGATGCCGCACACCACTCCAGACAGTATGCAGCATCATGACATGCCTCTGGCGCTGCGTCCAGATGACACAGCACTGAAGAGGCACCATACAGCTGCACCACTGTAGCTTTGGCACCCTTTGGAAGGTGCAAAAAGGAGCCGCCTTTTATGGCTCCTTTTTTTGCCCTCCAAACGCTGGATCGGGGCCGTGGCATGAGGTTGCTGTAGCCCTGATCTAGCCAGGAAAGGGGCAGCATCCCACCTCCCTTTAGGGGCGGTATGTAGAGCCCTTAATCTGAGGAAGAGGTGGAAGGAGGAAGCTAATTGATCTGGTCAGAGATGTAGAGCCAGCTTCTTATGTTTTTGCTAAAGGACCACATTCCCATTCTGGGAGTTCTTTTCAGTGCACCACTATTTATAAAGGGTGGGAGCTAGTAGTATCTCTTAGTTGCTTAGGCTTGTGAAGGGATCTTGTAGCACCTTTGGGACTAATTGAGCAAAGGAAATTATAGCATAAGCTTTAATAGATGCATCTGGGGAAGCAGACTAACTCTATGGACTTTATCACATGGGAGGCAAGCATCCTCCTCCAGTGAACAAAAAGCATTTAATCCTGTCAATATCCTGTAAGAGCAGGAGGATTTTCAGATGACATTCCCCGACATCACCATTATTGGAACATTATCCCATGAATAAAGCGGCAAAATCATAACACTTTTTATTCACTATTTTATCTCTTTATTAATGGGATAATGTCCTGATAATGGTGACGTCGGGGGACATCATCTGAAAATCACCCTGCTCTTGTGGAATATTGGTGGGACTAAATGCACTTTATTCATGGGATTGCCTCCTGTGTGATAAAGTCTCCTGAAAGCTTATGTTACAGCTTCTTTTGCTCAGGTCCTGTGTGCACTGGCCAGGATACTCTGAGGGAAACCTTGAGTGTCCTGGTTCCAGAGCTGTCATGGACTTCCCCCATTACCTCAGGCCTTCCATCCCAACACGGGGTGGTTGTTCACACATACATCTCACTGTGCTACAGGGTGCTGCAGTGATGGTGAGGTCAGAATGTAGGGCCCAGTCTCAATCATATGTCCCAATCATATGAAGGGCCCAGTCTCAATCATACCTCAGAGCGAGCTACTTACCACGGCAGTACAGCAGAACAGATTTCAAACAATTGGCTAGATAGGAACAGAGGGCTCCAGATCTCACAGAAATGGACCAACAGGGATTTATTTTAATACATTACAAGGAGTGGTATACCCTGGGTTTGGCACTGAACAGGCCACATGTTGTCTGGTCTATTTGTGTCTGACTCAGGTTTGCGTGATGCATCATCTGCACTCTACCACCAAGAGGACAGGGAGATGCTGGTTTATGAGGCTAGTCCATGCAGACAGGGTCTCAATTAGTCTCCAAAGTACTACAAGTTACTTCTGCATACTGATATTCCAGACTAACACGGCATTGCATAAGCGTGTACTCTAACTGCAATTCTTTCTAGAGAGACTAACCCATACCACAATTATCTGTTGGTCCCATGGCTAAGCAAATTAAACTATGGCACTTGTACTCTTGGCCTGGTAGTGATTCAAGGTTTTCACTTTGGTGCATTTAGGAACCAGGTTGTCAGAAGACATGACACCAATCTTGTACTTTATACTGGTTACTAGTGCATATCTGAGCCCAATTCAAATGGCTGGATTTTACTTCTAAAGATCTAAATGACTTGGTTATCTGCACACCTACTCACTTTGCAATTCAGCATAGGCATTAAAATATGCTTTAGAGGAACTGTTTGTAGAACCAGTTAAACACGTGACTTGGTCTGTGAGCATGAGAGACAGGGCCTTTTCCCCTGTGGCCCAAAAGGTTATGGCTTTTTGCCCCTACTGAGATGTGCGTGGTTTCAAAATATGAAGCGTCTGTGTGGCATTTGGAAACTTAATATTTTGGTGTGCATTCTCTTAAATGAAGTATCCTAACGCTGCTGCTTCAAAATGATCAAGCAGTTCTTAAAATGTTTTAGAATCATTATTCATTTATTAGAATCTCTGCTGCTGTTTTATTCATGTCTGAAATAACTGGGCAATGCTTTATTTAAAAAATATGCTGTCTGAATTTGCTTGTTTCTAATGTATGTTATGTTTTATGGTTATGTAAGCTGCCTTGTAAGGGCCATCAGTTTTAAAAGGCAACCCATATATAACAGCAACACAACAACAACATATCTCCGCTATGGTCTGACTGTATACCAGTTAGTGGGGAACACAAGCAGGAAGGTGCTATTGCATTCATTTCTTGCCTGTGGGCTTCCCATAGGCAACTAGTTGGCCACTGAATTCAGTTACTGTAGAGAGCTAGCATGGTGTAGTGATTGGAGCACCAGACTATGATTTGAGGGTTCAAATCCTGGCTTGACCATGAAACCCACTAGGTGACCTTGGGCAAATCACACTCTCTCAGAGGATGGCAATGGCAAACTCCTTCTGAAGAAACTTGCCAAGAAAATCCCATGATAGGTTCATGTTAGGATCACCTAACATAAGTCAGAAAAGACTTGAAGGAACACAACAACAACAAATACAACAACAAATTGTATGCAAAGCTAGTCATGCAATTCACACCTATTTTCTAATATATGTATTGGATACTTCCATTATATGTATCTGATATTACTTCATGGCATTGATGCTGAAATTATAACAAGGCTTTCAACAGCCTGGAACCTAAGTATACTTTAAAACTCATCCCATGGTATAACTAGGTTGCTCTTTGAGATCTTCGGAGAGGCCTTTTCTTTTGGTTCTACTTATAGGTGAGGCCTAGAAAATGGTGAACTAAGCACAACCTTTTCACTAATGGAAGTCGTTCTTTTTGGATTAGACATCTCAGGTAATTTAGTTTCATTGTTCAATCACACATCTTCATCTAGGCCTTTGAGTCCTTTCAATGATAGTCAAGGAGGTGTCTGTTAACTCTTCTATTTGCAACAACTAAGTTGTTATCTCACTGCCTGTAATTAACCTTGAGTCTGAGTTTTTCAACAATGTATTTTATTCATGCTTGTGTTTTGTATTTTTTTTATTTCCATAATTTTTATTTTTAAAGCACTTGGTATTTTTTTTAAAAAAATGAAAAGTAGTATATAAATTTAAGGAAAATAAAAGGCTATTTTAAATTTTGTGTATTAATATAATGGAAATTAATATAGAAAATGGACATTTCAGGTGACAATAGAAGTTGTTTTTATGAGGAATAACTATGATGACATGACATAACTACACAGTTGCTGGATGGTGCCCAGGGCATCATCCTACCTTTTAGTTATTGTATTTGTCATTGTATTTGTTTGCCTTAAAAGTAGCATTCCAGGCTTTGCTTTAAGTAGTAGTTTTTCTTAATTAAAATGTAAGTTATCTCTCAATGCCTGAGTAACATGAAAAATTCACAGATTCATTCAACTTGAACTGGAATGGGGAGAGTTGGATAATATGAACTCATAATCTCTGGTAACAGCCAACATCCCTCCTCCTCCTTCTCTTGTCTCATTCTTGTTCTTTCTTTTGCAAATTTCTTGGAAAATTCTCAGTTAGTTGACTTAACAGGCTCTGCACATCCATCCAAAGTTTATAGTTTTAAATGGTCATTTATTATCATTTTAGCACAGAATCTACACTTTATTCATCTTTAAATCATGCTACACTATGCAGGAAAATTACTGTGCCTTTAGTTATAATAAATAATTAATTATCATTTCCTTCTGCATTCTGTAACTTATTTTTATTTTCAAAGATATAGCATTGCATGCATCTGAGGAAGTTGGCTTAAGTTTATGAAACCTCATACTGCCAACTTCTTTCTTTAGTTAGCCTCAAAGGTGCTACAAGATCTCTCTACATACTTTTTTTTTTATCTTGGGGCTTGACAGACAGGCAGCTCCGTGCCACCCATCTTTGCCCCGCATTGTTGCCATAGCCATCAAATGGTGCGGCAACTATGCGCTGCCTGAAAGAAGCTGCCTAGCTCCTTTTTTGGAGCTCCTTTTTTGTGGCAGGTCTTTGCCGTGGCCTTTAAATGGCCACTGCAAAGACCTGGGGAGAAAGGGACTGCAGCGGCGGCCCTTTTCTCCCCTCAGCCCCGCCGAGGGAAGCAGGATGCAGTGGGCACCCAGGGCGCCTGCTGCACCCCACTTTGAGGCTGTGGGGAAGCGGCAGTTTTCCGCTTCCCCGCAGTCTCCAGAAGCGGCGGGATGGGGCCTCCGAGGCTGCCGGTGCGGCAGCCTTGGCCCGCATCTCGCCGCTTCCTGGGGCAAGTTCAGACTGCCCCTTTTGTGTGGTCTGGAAAGCCCCAGTACGTCTCTGAATTAAGACAAAACCATTAGGGGGGAGGGGGATAAAATGTTGCAGCTGGTGCTGGGAATTTCCATAAAATACTCTAGAGCAACAAAATTTCCCTTTGGATATTTTTGAAAAAAGTATGAAAAAGTATGTCACAACCTTCCAAAACATTTGCCCCATCTGGAGGAGGTTATAGATAGCTTGTCACATTTCTCACAGCTGGTGCTTTCAGTTTTCAGCAACTTATTTGTTAAACAATTTATTTTTCAGTCACCAAATATCTGGGTAGAGCCAAGAACCAGACCCCTGTTATTTAAGCTGATGGCCAACTTTTTTCCAAATCCATTTTCATCTGGTATTCAAAACTAGTTGTCATAGGTCAGGTAACTTCTCCCATCTTTTTCCTTTGCACTCCCTTTGCTCCAAGCTCTTGAAGTGCAGCAACAACAAAAAAGCAGATAAAGAATATCTACTGCATAAATAAAGCATTTTCAATGAATCTAAAATTAGATCTGATGCACAAGAGAAAGGATTCTGTGCTGTTCTGGTGGATTAATAAATGCATTTTGGTCCCCCTCTGTTGTATGCTTGTATAATGCACTGTATTGTATAGTCCTCACCAGATAAGCAAATGGAATATGAAGAAAAGAAGGAAGGAACGCCCATTGTGTGATGTGTGTGTGTTAGAATGCCCTGTAGGACAACAGTGGATTATTCAGGACAGGGACAGTCCTGTTCAAGCCACTGATGTTTCACTTTTTCAGCTGCTTTTAAAATGTCCCAATTTCATTCTCCAACTACTACTTTCCTATTTGTTCTCAGCTTACTTCAGTTGGTGAAAATTGAGTTCACAATGTAAAACCAATTTGCATTCAATTAACTGGGGGTGGGGAGAGGAACTGGTGGAATCTTTTCCTTCCCAGTAGGCTCCTTCAAAATAAACTGCTGCAGCCTCTCCTAGATTGTGTGTTATTCCTCATTAATAACTTTTGTCATCAGCTCTGATGTTCTTTGGCCACACAAGTCTCAGTTTTCATATGTGAATGTTGGTGAGTATGTGATGGTAAATGAGCAGTTGGATCCGCTGAAGCAGTTAGACCATCACACTGTGGAGAAGCTGGAATTACAGTATGTGGATGTTACAGTAGAAAACAAAATCTCTTTGGGCATTTAAGCCACATGTTGTGAGAGGCAAAGCAATTATGTTGAACCTCTTTTCCCTTTTACATCTCTCTCTCTCTCTCTCTGTTGACTAGGGAGAGTTCTTGGTGAGTGTACTCTGCACAGTTTAGAGGTCTGGAAGACTGAGCTTCTACACTGTACAAGTAATCTGTCTACATGAATAGAGAAGTTTCTCTGCTATTGAAGTTCAACATGAAGGATGGGGTCATCAACGGATAGTAGGCAGGATGGCTATATGTCTGGGTAGGACATGTTGGAGGATGCAACTGAAAAAGGAGCAGATACAACCTACACCCAGAAGCAGATGAAAGGCCTTCCTTCCATCCCAACTGCCACTCTCCTGACCCTGAAGGAAAAGAAGAAGAAAGCAGTATCTCTTGTACTTAATCCTTTCCCACGCTGCCATCCCTTTCTGGGTCAGGTATTAATTAAGTGGATCTCAAATTCTTTACCCTTGTTACCCCCTTTACATCAACATACAGATGTTGCCCTTCCACTAAACATAGTATATGAATAAAATTATTGTTTAGTGAGCATATTTTTTTAAATTCACACATCCATGTATATTCATATTTTAACATTTTATAAGGAAATAATTCTTCTCCTGCTCCTTCACCTCCTTCCTCAGGCAGAGGTTCCAAGAACCCTCCATGCCTTCCCCTCCAAGAGAGAAAAGGTTTGGGAAGAGGAGGAGGGCAAGGGGGAGAGGAAGGGGATGGGGAATCAGGATCTCCAAGTTTCATGCCCCTCTTAAGCAAACCTAGTGGCCCCCTGGAGGTCCCATTCCACAGTCTGTATTAATACCACTATATTAAATAGATTGTAAGCCAGTGGGTAGAAAACTGTTCTGCTGGTTCTTTAACTTGTAGAGCACCATGTACAGTGATTGTGCTGTATGTCATTCTCTGCCTCCAGGATCTTGGCATGTCTAAAGGCTCTGCTGGAGATTCTGAGAGCCAAAGGGACATGTCTGGACTGCAGCAGAAGGAGAACCTGTAGACAGCACAGGGGTTGTGAGTTCCTAGCAGCCACAAGAGCAAAGTTCAATGCAGCCACAATCCTCATATGAAGAGAAAGTGTGGCTTTCTCCCAAGGAAGAAGAATGCTTTTCAGCCATACTGGACCAAGGGAGGTGCTGGGGTATTTATCGCTTGCGCAGCTCCCTTGGTCCAGTATGGCTGACAACCATCCTTCTTCCTTGGGAGAAAGCCATACTGATGCCCGATTCCTTGATTGTTTTCCTGTTGCCTTGAACTCTGCCAGGCTTTTGACTATTCTTTTGGATTACCCTTTGACCTGCTTTCCTGGACTGACTACTAACTCGTGAAGGATCTGGACTAAATTAAACATGTACTGTTTTTTTTATAGATGCCTTGATGAGCTTGGACTCTCTCGCCTTCTCCTGATTAAAACACTGAGGCTTCAGAGTGGGAGTTTGGCTCACTTCCCAAAGGCAAAACAGGACATTATATAAATAAATGATATCTTGCTCATGGGCTTCCCATATGTAACTGATTGGCCAGATCTTAACAGAATGTTGGACAAGCTGGGTTTTAGTCTGAGCCTAACATGCCCCTTCTCATGTTCTTATATGTGTATGATGGAAATTAAATTAGCAGTGGGGACGAAACAGAAAGGGTGAGGCCAGGGATCATGCCTTTGACCTACCCTTTCCTACACAGTCAAAGGGCCTGAACTGATAGGCCAAAATAAAGCTGCTTCTGGTTACTTTGGAGGTATGCTGTTTAAATGACACACACATCTTAAGAGGCCAGAACCTGTGCTAAAGCTGCACTCTTGTCTTTAGGACTGGACCATGCCTTTGGCGCAGCTTCTGGCCTCTTAAGATGCATGCATCATTTAATCAGCATACCTCCAAAGTGACCTGAAGCAGCTTTATTTTGGCCTATCTGTTCTGGCCCAAAGTCATGATAGAAACACTTTTTGAACATGGTTCGAGACAACTCCCACCTAAATTATACCGTGATATGAAAAATATCTATCACCAGGGAACAAGGAGAGAGGTAGCTGGAAGAAAAACAATTTTTAAAAACTGATTATTATATTTAGACCCTGCCATTCTTTTGTATACTTCAAGATGGCTTACAAAAATAATAAGATTGAAACTGGATTGAGCAAAAAGAAGCCGCAAGCAAATCAAAAGCCAGCAAAGTAATTTTTAAAAGAACCACAGTAAGAGGCTTCACAATGTGATATAATAAACAGTGTGAATTTTTAAAAAACTACAACAGCAAAGGTTTAAAAATAGGAAGTTTTGTAAATAATTAGGGCAGGCATGCTTGAGAAACCTTTCCAAACAGGAAGATTTCAGTGTTTCAGAGGGAAACCAGCAAGAAGGGGGCAAGACCGAAGGGCAAAGGCCAGAGCTCCAAAGTCTAGGTTTAGCAAAAGACAAGCCCCTACCTCTCAAATAAATGTGAATTTGAAACTGACAAGAGAGCCTCTGTAGATATAACACAGAGGCCTTGAAGGGTGTAGAAACACAGCGTGCGTGAGCCATTCTGTGTTTATTGTCAGAATCATCTTCAAAGCTCCAGTGCCAAGTAAGGTCCATGGGCAAAGTATCCTTGTTTCTACTTGTAATCCCCTCTTCTGTGAGCTTCCAGCAGTGCATTTCTGCCACTTGCAGCTTGTACACAGCTGCTTACTGTACTGTTCTTGACAACTATGACCATATTTCTCCTGCTCTATTCTTTGCCTGCATTGCCTGGAGGTTAAATGGATTAAATTCAACATTGCAGGATTGTTCTTAAAGCCCTGAACAATAAAGTCCCTGGTAATATCTAATAGGAAACTATATTTCACAGTCTCACATTGTATGTACCATCCATTGTTATGTGATGTTGTCATTACATCTTAAGTCAATTTTAGTTTTAGGGTGACCTTAGGAAAGTCACAGGCTCTCAGCCTCAGGGGAAGGCAATGGCAAACCTCCTCTGAACAAATCTTGCCCCAAAACCAAAAAACCAAAAACTCAAGGGTCACCTAAAGTCAGAAATGACTTAAAGGCACAGAACAACAACAATTTAGTGTACAATCCTGTGCAGACTGATCTACGACAAAGTCTTTCTTCTGCACAGAAACCAATGATATTTCTGCAATGGTTCTTAACCTTTTCTTTACCAGAGGCCCCCTTTGTTGCCACAGACCCCTATGACTTAACTCAAGATTTAAAACCCAACATAAATAAAATAAAAACACTGTGTGGCAAATGCCTATCATACTCAGCTGTGATGAAATGGTGTGCCAACTTTCAGCATGGAGATTTTGAGACTGAAGATGCAGCAAGGTCTGGGAGATCTTCCAACAGTGTCAACTCCTGAAATTGCTGAGCATGCACATGACCTGATTTTGGCAGATTGCTGAGACACTAGAGATATTCCAGAAATTAATTGAGTTTCATGAAGCAGTTGACTGTCATCCAAGTGTGTGCCAAAATGACTGAATGCTGAACAGAAACAAAATAGAGTAGATGCCTCCAAGTTGATTTTGTAGCATTTTTAGTGATCTAGTGGTTACTTTTTGGAACAACTTGTTGCTGTTGATGAATTATGGTTACATCACTATGATCTGGAGACCAAACAATAGTTCTTGCAGTGGTGGCACTCAGGTTCTCCATGACTGAAGAAATTCAAGACTCAAAGGTCAGCAGGAAGCTTCCTGATCATGTTTTGGTTGGGGGATAAGGAAGGTATTCTGATGACTCACTATCTTCTGAAGGGCCAAACAATTAATGCAGAATACTACTCTATCTTGCTGTGCCAAATAAGAGGCAATAAAGGAAAAATGGTGGTGGAAGGTGATCTCTTTATGCAGGATAATGCACCTGCTCACAGGGCTGGCAAAGTGATGGATATTCTGAAGAATTTGGGGTTGGAGTGCTATGATGAGAGACTTAGGGAGCTGGGGATGTTTAGCCTGGAGAAGAGAAGGTGAAAAGGTGATATGAAAGCCCTGCTTAAATATTTGAAGGGGTGTCAGATTGAGGATGGGAGCAAGTTT
The DNA here is from genome assembly GCA_034509955.1 of Urosaurus nigricauda. Taxonomy (NCBI): domain Eukaryota; kingdom Metazoa; phylum Chordata; class Lepidosauria; order Squamata; family Phrynosomatidae; genus Urosaurus; species Urosaurus nigricauda. The sequence continues at coordinate 46,243,614 of JAOEGL010000003.1, forward strand.
GTTTTCTGCTGCTCCAGAGAACAGGACTCAGAACAATTCCACCTAAACATTAAGAGGAATTTCCTGACAGTAAGTGCTGTTCAACAGCAAAACACACTCCCTCACAGAGTGGTGGTGGTGGAGTGACCTTCTTTGGAGGTCTTTTAAAAGAGACTGGATAACCATCTGTTGGGGGTGCTTTGATTGTGTATTCCTGCATGGTAGGTGGATTGGACTGGATGGCCCCTGGGATCTATTCCAACTCTATGATTCTATGACATCCACCCTACTTATCAAATAATAATAATAATAATAATAATAATAATAAATGTTTATTTATAACCCGCTCCTCTAGCAAAGTAATCAGAGTGGGGTACAACAAAGTTAAAAAGTACAGAGTAAAACAACAATCATACCCCTTCCCGACCACCACCCCCTTAAAATTAAATTAAACCAGCAAGTATTAAAATCAACGACAGTTAAAATTAAAATCAGTAGCAATTAAAACAAAATGCAGTCTCATTAACAGTTCTTGTGCAAATATGCAATAGATGAAATCACAGAAATTAAACAAAGGGGACAACTAAGGTTATCTACCCAGTTTCAGTTTCAGAGCCTGGAATTGATGTTTTATTTATTCTTTTTCAAGGAAAGGCCTGCCGGAGGAGATGCGTCTTTAAAGCATTTTTGAAACTAGTCAATGATGTAATAAGACACATCTCATCCGGCAGGCCATTCCAAAACTTGGGAGTGGTAGCTGAGAAAGTCCTCTGGGAGGTCTGCGACAGCCTAGTTTTCATACTCCATCTGAATATTTCCTGTTTTCAGACCTTTAAAAGAGTTTGAACAGATTTGTTTTAATGATTCAGAGGTGATAGAAGCAGCAGAGCAGTATTTTAGTGGCAAGACATCCAAATTCTTTTTGGAAAGGGTTAAAGAAACTTGAAATGATGTGCAAAGTGCGTCAAACGTCAGGCTGAATATGTGGAACAGCATAGAAGTTTCATGGCTTTGTCCAGGTCATTCACCTTTTGGTCAGGCTGAGATCTTTTCAGTATTCACTCATACATTTACTTCCTAGTTGCTGTTGTGTAGTTTACACAGCTGTTTTCCATGTGGAATACATTGATTTGCTATTTTTGGAAGTCTCACAACACACTTTTTAATTAAAATTCATTAACTGTGGGTTATTTTTGTTATTACCTATGAAAACCTGTTTCCCCACAGAAACCTTTTATAGTTATAAATAGTGATATCTATAACCATTTTAAAACATTGCTATTTATAACATCATCATAAGTGGTTTGGGTAGAATTGTATATGCATTTGAAACAATTTATCAAATACACATAATAACATCCAGAATTCTTAAGTTTCCCCCACTTCCAATTTTGGGCTCTGATGCCTAGTGAAAATTGTTCTGCCTACACTTTAAAACTTGTTTGCACTGGATTTCTAGAAGGGCAGGACAACACTGTTCATGTGTATACTTGTACCAAAAGCCCAGGTTGCACTGGGTGGCGGATAGTTACACTGGAAATTGTAGCTTCTATACTCTCAATTAATCTTTTCTGGATGTTTTTCCTTCTACAAGGACCAATACATACTTTTACCCATTATATTTATGTGATACCTAGATATCGCTATTTATAAGATCACCATAAGTGGCTATGGTAGAGTTTTATATGAATTTGAAACAATTTATCTCCCACACATAATAACAGAAAAATACATACAGCTCCATACTAGAAACTGTTCATAATAAGTAGAGATAGATGAATTTGCCAGTTCTGCTTTCTGGACCCAGAAGTTATGTGATTGTTACTTGTTGTTGCTGTCCACCCTCGAGTCGATCTCATGGCGACCCTATAGATGAGACATCTCCAAGACTTCCTATGCTCCACTGCTCTGCTCAGGTCCTGCAAATTCATACACATGACCTCCTTAATAGAGTCCATCCATCTATCATGTGGCCTTCCTCTCTTTCTGCTTTCCTTCATCTTTCTTAGCATTATCCCCCCCCCCCCCCCCAAATCGTGCCTCCTCATGATGCAGCCAAAGTACATCAGCCTCAGGCTTGTCATCTTGGCTTCCAGAGAGATTTCTGATTTGATCTGCTCTAGGACCAATTTATTTGACTTCTTAGCTGTCCTTTGTAACTTCAACACTCTTCTCCAGCACCACATCTCCAATGAATTAATCCTCTTCCTACCCGTTTTATTAACTGTCCAGCTCTCACATCCATACATGGTAATAGGGAATACAATGGCTTGTATGATTCTAACTTTCATGCTCAGTTGTATGTCTTTACATTTTAGGCTGTTTTCTAGTTCTCTCATAGCTGCCTTCCCCATTCGTAGTCTTCTTATGATTTCTTGATTATAGTCCCTACCTGCTCTGATCAATATTTGATCTCAAGTATTAAAATTCTTTTACTATTTCTATTTCCTCATTGTCTAGGTTGAATCTGTGTAAATTTTCTGTGGCCATTCTTTTTGCTTTCTTTATATTCAACAGTAAGCCTGCCTTTGCATTTTCCTCCTTGATCTTCCTTAGTACTTGTTTCAAGACTGTGATGTTTTTGACTAGTGATGTGGTGTCATCTGCATATCTTAGATTGTTGATATTCCTTCTCCTATTTCACTCCTCCTTCTTCTCTGTCCAATCCTGCTCTTCATATAATATGTTCTGCATACCAGTTGAAGAGATAGTGTGAGAGGATGCAGCCTTGTCGGATCCCTTTGCCAATTGGGAACCATTCTGCTTCTATGCGTTCTGTCCTGACAGTGGCCTCTTGTCCTGAATAAAGATTCCTCATTAAGGATATCAGATGTGTTGGCATTCCCGTGTCTTTAAGGGCATTGCATAGTCTTTTGTGATCTATGCAGTCAAAGGCCTTGCTATAGTCTATACAGTACATGCTGATCTTCTTTTGGAATTCTTTGGTGTGCTCCATTAGCCATTGCATGTTTGCAATGTGGTCCCTAGTGCCTCTACCTTTCCTGAATCCTACTTGCTCCTCTGGGAATTCTCTCTCCATGTATGGTTGGAATCTATGTTGCAAAATTTTGAGAATGATTTTGCTTGCATGAGAGATTACAGTTATGGTCCTATAGTTGCTGCAGTCTTTTGTATCTTCTTTTTTGTGGATGGGGATGTATATGAATAGTTTCCAATCTGTTGGTCATTGTTTTGTTTTCCATATCTGTTGACATAAGTTGGTTAGCACTGGTGTTGATTCTGTTAGTGTGGATTGAAGCAGTTTGATTGGAATATCATCTGTTCCTGGTGATTTATTTTTTTTCCCCATTTCTCTAATTGCAGCTTCCACCTCTGTTTTTAAAATCTGGGGTTCATCAACTACTGCCCTAACACTAATATACCATATCTGGGCAATGTGCTTGAATGTATGGATGTATGTATGGCTGAACATCTTCAGATATACTTGGCAAAAACAAATAATTACATGCATTTCAGTCTGTTTTCGGGCCAGGATATGTTGATTTTCCTGTATCCCTCAACAGCTTTTGATATCATTGATCATGGTATCTGACTGGACTGGCCATTGTGGATGGGAGTAGGAGGCACTGTTTTACCATGGGTCTGCTCTTATCAGCATGGTCAGTTCCAGAAAGTGGGGGACTCCTGCTCAGTGCCATGGTCATTGTGTTGTGGGCTGACACAGGGTTCAGTCTTATATCCCTTGTTGTTCAACATCTGTATGAGGCCACTGGGAGAGTTGGGGGGGGTCATCCCTGAATCCCTCTATAATAGATAATTATCAGCCAATATCCAACCTGCCATTTTGGGGCAAGGTGACCTTGGTTAGTCATAAGACAGATCAGGGAATAGGGATTCAGATGGGGCTATGCTTTTCTTGAAGACACAGGTTTGCAGTGTGGGTGTATTCCTGGACTCGGCTTTGAATCTGGAGGCCCAGGTTTCTGCAGTGGCCAGGAGTGTTTTGCACATTAAAACTATTCCTTGAGATGTCAGATCTGACTATAGTGGTATATGCTTTAGTTACATCTTGTTTGGACTACTGCCATGCATTCTACCGGGGCTGCCTTTGAAGCATGTTTAGAAACTTCAGCTGTGCAGCCAGGCTGTTAACTGGTGCAGGTTACAGAGACCATATTATGCCCCTGTTGAAATACCTCCACTTGCTGCCAGTTTGTTTCCAGGCACAATTCAATGTGCTGATTATTTATTTATATTTATTTATTTAATTTCTATCCTGCCTTTCTCCCCAAAGGGACCCAAGGCAGCTCACAATAACAATTCTAAAAACATAGTGCTATAAAACAATTAAAACATCAGCTAAAAACAATAAAACATTAAAAACATTAAAACCACAATAAAATCACAAAACCCATCCCATATAAAACCCACCTCATGTCTAGACATTAAAAGCTTGCCTGAGCAGAGCTGTTTTTATCTGTCGACAAAAGCCAAGCAAGGAGGGGGCCAGCCTTGCTTCTTGTGGAAGGGCATTGGAGAGGGCAGGATCAATCACTGAGAAAGCTCTCTCTTGTGTCCTCACCATGCAAGCCTGTGATGGTGGAGAGACCGAGAGAAAGCTTTCCCTGGAAGATCTTAGGGCTCTAGCAGGTTTATATGGGGAGATATGGTCTTTCAAATAATCTGGACCTAAGCCATGCAGGGTTTTATAAGTCATAACCAGCATGTGTCACTGTAGCCAGATCTCACAGCTCAAGGAATGGGCACAGTTGGTGCACAAGTTTTAACTGTGCAAATGCATTCCTGGCCACTGCTGAAACCTGGGCATCCAGGTTCAGAGTGGAGTCCAACAGCACACCCAAGCTGTGACCCTGAGATTTCAGGGACAGTGTAACCCCATCCAGCACAGGCAATGTCCTTATTTGCTGATCTGCCTTATGATTGACTGGGAGCACCTCTGTCTTGTCTAGATTAAGTTTCAATTTGTTTGCCCTCATCCAGTCCATTACTGACCACAGACATTGGTTCACTACAGAGACAGCTTCCTTGGAATCAGATGCAAAGGAGAGATAGAGTTGGGTGTCATCTGCATATGCGTGACACCTCACCCCAAAACTCTGGATGTCCTCTCCCAGTGGTTTCATGTAGATGTTGAATAACATGGGGGACAAAACGAAACCTTGTGGGCCAAGGAGTCGAACAGGAGTCTCCCAACACCATCTTTTGAGTCCGCCCCTCCAAAAAGGACTGGAACCACTGCATAACAGTGCCCCTAAGTCCCATCCCAGAGAGGCGGCTCAGAATAATACCATGGTCAATGGTATTGAAAGCCACTGAGAGATCTAGCAGGACCAGCAGGGACACACTCCCCCTGTCCAGTTCCCTGCAGAGCCCAAAACTGTCTCCGTCCCATAGCCAGGTCTGAAGCCAGATTGAAATGGATCTAGAAAATGTGTTTCATCCAGAAACCCCTGGAGCTGGGAGGCCACCACTCACTCCAGAACCTTGCCTAAGAATGGAATATTAGAGACTGGCCAATAGTTATCCATGATGGTGGGATCCAGGGAGATCTTTTTCAGTAATGGCCTCACCACAGCCTCCTTTAGGCAGGATTGCCATCTACCTTGCTGTAGTGAAGCATTCACCACTCCCCTTAACCACTTGGCCAGTCCCCCTCTAGCTGCTTTCAGGAGCCAGGAAAGGCAAGGATCCAGTATGCATGTAGTATCCCTCGATTCTCCAAGGATCCTGTCCACATCATCAGGCTAGAGATTGAAACTTATCCAATAATACAGGACAAGAAGGTACCAAAATTGCATCCACTGGACCTGTGTCAATTACAGCATCCAAGTCAGAGCGAATCTGAGCGATTTTGTCTGCAAAGTGTCTTGCAAATTTTTCACAGTGACTACCGAGTAGTCTTTATTTTCTTCTTGGGGGCCAGAGTGTAAAAGGCCCTTGACCACTCAAAATAGCTCTGGGGGATGACACTGTGCAGATGCAATGGTGGCAGAGAAGTGTAATTTCTTCATTGCATTCATTGCCCCACCACAGGCCTTCCAATGGGCCTTAGCCCATGTTTGGTTGGACTCACTCTGAGTTTTCTACTATCGTCACTCTAGTCTCTGTCACACTCATTTCATCACTGCCAGCTCTCTAGTGAATAAGGGGCATGTTTGGCTCTTCTTTGTGGGAGGGGATGCTCAAGTCCAATCGTGCCCACTGACCTGGCCATTTCCCTATTCCAAAATCTGCCAGGACTTCGACAGGATCACCTTCCAAGGCAACAGGAAGCTCCCCAAGTTGTGCAGCAGGGTGATTGGTACACCAACAGAATCCCTAATCTGTCCCGGCCATACATCTTACGTAGACACACTCACACCCAGTAGACTGTGAGACAGGGCAACTGGTAAGGCAGATGGAATCCTGATAGACCACTTCAACTCTGTTTCCCTGCCCCCCCCCCCAGGCAATTGTGACCTATAAAGCCCTGTATGGCTCAGTCCAAGCTATCTGGCTGACCATATCTCCCTCTATGATTCCATTTGGATCCATTGGGATTCCATTCAGATATCATATAACACCTATTCTGAAGGAATTGAACTGGCTGTGAATATGTTTCCATTCTGAATTCAAGGTGTTGGCAATAAGATTTAAAGCCCTAAACAGCTTGGGACTTTGATACTTGAGGAAGTGATTCTCTGTGTATATAACCTGCCCAGGAAGAGAGATCTATGGGAGGGGGTCTTCTTCCATGTCCCATCAACAGGGGAAGTACAATGTGGGAAGACACAGGAGAGGGCCTTTTCTGATGTGGCACCCTAGTTGTGGAATTTCTTCCCTCTGAAGGCCTAATTGGTGCCATCATTACAATAATTTCATTATCAGATTAAAACCTAGCTTTTTATTAAAGCCTATATGCCCAGTGGATTTTATCCAGGCTGCACAATAGTTATATTATTCAAATTTGTTTTAGCCAGTTTTAAATTGTTTGTTTTTAAATTGAAAATTATTTAATATATTTTATTTAATATATTTTAATATATTTTTTAATCTTTTAAACTTGTAATTTTTAAAAAAGTTGGTTTTATCTTTGGACAAAGGACAAAGATCTTTGTCCGAGATCTTTGGACAAAGGACAGTATATAAATATTTTGAAGAAGAAGAAGAAGAAGAAGAAGAAGAACAACAACAACAAGAACCACAAAAAGAAGTTCGAACCTGTCCAAAGAAAGGGGGGGGGGGGAATGCTACAAAGTGGGGTCCCCCTCATGGGTTTTGGTAAAAGCTGTGCTATTTTGTTTCTGGATTTCACACCTTTTGATTTTTGCTCCCACTCCCACACCTCTTCATGCTCTAAATATACCTAGCTCTCATCCTCTCTTTTTCCCTGCTTGAGCTGTGCCTAATGAACTCAACTCATTCCCCTCCCATGCTCCTCCTCCAGTACCCAGGTTCTCTGTTTTACACATATAATTTTCATATATGAAGATGGTAGATTTGACTCTGGAAATATAGCGATCAAGAGTTAGAACACATGGTTACTTGAAATTTTTCCTGCACCATCAACTCTTGTAATGGACCAAAGAAATCACATTTCCTTAATGACAACTAGTTTGACTATGTTACGGCTATACTGCATTTACCTGGACTATCATCAGGAACTGCTGAATTATGGAGTGACACTTTCTGGTTGATCCTGACCCCGTTGTGAAAGGCTTCCCTAGTTACCTTTTGTGTTGATCCCAATCAGAAGCATGCAGTGCCACTCAGGTATCTACAGTAATGGAATTGCTGTTAAGCATCCCTTATACATGTTTTTCTATTAACTTGCATTTAAGGCTGTTTGACCATTTTTCTGTTGTTGCTGGTTTAATGTATGTGAAAGTGAAATAAACAAGGATTTTTAAATGAAAAAAAAAAACCACTAGTTTATTTTAGTTTCACAAACATTAAACAAGTGTGTGGTTTTTTAAAATCCTTTTTGTGCTAAACTGCTATATGCCTTTAGCATCAAAACTGCCAAAGAAAGAGGGGAAAAGAAAAAGAAACATTCAGTCTGTTAACTGCAAATGTAGTGACAGAAGGAGTGTCAGAGCAAAACCACCTGGCAAAAGTCATACCTCCTTTCAACAACTTCAACAGAAATAGGAGGAAATGAGACAAGTGATACAGACCTGGGAATTTACCCCTGTCTGAACTGGAAAACACACACACACATCCTCCCCTTGGTTTAGAAATTCATAGTAAGTCCATGGAAGTCATGAGGCATAGACTGGAATAGTAGGTACACTGTATGGATATAGTTTTTAAAAATCCCACTAAAGTACTGGTACAACTTGCACCAAATCCTGGGGCTTATGACCAGTTTGTAGAAGCCCAATATTAAATAAACAGGGTTTCAAACTCAGACACTTAAGATCCAAGCGCTCAAAGCTCTGTACCTGGATAGGATTTGGTTTTCCCTGCATTCATACTTTTAAAATCTCAAGGTATTTCCACTGAATACATGAAGAAATGCAGAAACTTTGGGAAACTCCCATTTAAAAAAACTAAGCTAAATTCCCACTCAACCCCAGCAACTAGCTAGATAGCTGTCTAAGAAAATGGGAGAATAGCGGGCATTTCAGTTCTACTGACATTTATTCCATATCATATCTATACGTATTTAAGGTGTCACAAGGTTTTCTTAAGATTTGTTCTACATCTTGAAGTAAAAGTGGCAGTTTAACAATGTTAAACAAAGATTAACATGTTGAGCAAATATGCATTATGACTTTCATAATTCAGCTCTGTTTCTACATGGAGTATCCTAATGAGGTTTCATAGAAGTTTTCATGGCTGTGAAATTTCTCTTTCGCTTATTGCTATTGCCTTGGGCGCAGACTTGCATTACATATGCCCAACATGGGCCCAAAATATAGCTATTTGGTAAATGGATGTGAAGGGAAGGAGGAAGAATTATCAAGAATTTTAAAAAGCAGAGATAGATTGTAAGGGAGAAATGTATTTTAAAAGAGGACAGAAAGTTTATCCATTGATTTACAAAAGAGAAGAATGGGTTAAGGGTGGCAGGGATTATGGTTGCAGGAGACCAAGATTCTATGAAAGCAGCACAGCTCAGCAATAGAGCTCATGGTTTGCATGCTGAACAGCTCAAATTCAGCACTTCTAGTTAGAAGACTCAGGTCACGGGTGATAGAAAAGATTGCCAAAGGGCATGGACAGACGGGTGCTTTGTGCCAGCCTCAGCCCAAACTAGGGGTGCACGGGAGCTGAGCATTTACATGCTCAACAGCCCTACCACACACCCCAGGTGCCATTTTGATGTGGCGCTGTACAGACAGGGCAGCCATGATGACGTCTGCATGGCACAGCGTCCAACGCTGTGTGCATATCATCATCACACGCAAGCACAGCAATGTTTTTAGGCCTCCCGGAGGCCACACTGTTTGGTGGATGCGGTCTCCATTCAGGGCAGAAAGGGGCAGCATCTCATTGCCCCTTTCTGCCTACCAATCTATCTAGCCCCAAAGACTCTTAAGAGCAGACTGAAAAAGACCTTTTTAAAAACTCAGGTAGGCCTTGGCTAATTATACTGGCTCAGGGATTCTAGGAGTTAAAGGCACTAGGTCTTATCTGATCTTGGAATGTAAGCAGGGTCACCACTGGTTAGTACTTGGACTGGAGACCACCAATAAATATTATTATTATTATTATTATTATTATTATTATTATTATCCTTTATTTATATACAGACCACTGAACATACAATCTTTTAATTAGACAGTTCCCTGCCCTCAGGCTTACAATCTAAAAAGACACGACACAAAAGGAGAAGGGAATGGTGAAGGGGAAGGGGATGAGGTCCAGCAGTTCTTCTCTTCCTCTGAGGCCCGGACCAAGGCAGAGGGAGTAGAGGGAGGGCTCGGTTTCTTAAAACATAATTAAAATGAGGCATCCTGGAGCAGACAAGGGCACACATCTGGGAGCGCTTCCCTAAACAATATAGTCTTTAACTCAGTTTTGAAACTGGTTAGAGAAGGGTTGAAGCACGCATCTGGGGGAAGCAAGTTCCAGGAGTGAGGGGCAGCAAGTGAAAAGGGACAAATCTGGGACGGGGCAATGGAAATCCTAGGCTGGGACAGGAGACCTTGACTACCAGTATGGAGGGTACGAATAGGAACATAAGGAGAAAGAAGTTTGGATAAATAAGGAAGGGCCAGTCCATGGAGGGCTTTGAAAGTCAACAACAAAAGCTTGTATTGGATGCAGAAGGGGAAGGGGAGCCAATGAAGGAAGGAGAAAAGAGGAGAAACATGGTCAAAATGGCAAGCAGATGTGATAATATGTGCAGCTGAGTTCTGGACAGAGATTAAAGGATGGAGGTGAGAGAGAGGAAGCCCTGTCAGAAGAAGATTACAGTAATCTAGCCGCGAGACCACTAGGGCATGGACCAGAGTCTTGGCAGTAGAGGCTGAGAGGAATATTAGTTAATGTAGGCTATCTTTCAGAGGGAGGAAATGGCAAAACAAAACAAAACAAAAACCGAAAAACAAAACAAAAACATGTGAGTATTCCTTGCTTAAGAAAATCCTATGGAAGGTCACCATAAGTCAACAGATGATTTGTGGGAATATGCACACAGTCCAAAAATGTAATTTTTCCAAGCTCTGAACTGGGTTGCTTTAGAAGAGTTTTAACTGGATGAGTGCTGCTCTTCCAGTTATTGGCTTCCTTTTATTAGAGCTTTTAATCTGTTTTTAATGTTTTAATTGTATTTGTTTAGGTTTTAACCTAGTTAGCCACCTTAAGTGTCATTCTTTGGAGAATATGTGCATATGTTCCTTTGTCACCTGTGACCCCATGAATTTCATATGGGTTTCTTAGGCAAGGAATACTCAGAGGTGGTTTTGCCAGTTGTTGCCTCTGAACACTTGGTATTTGTTGGTGGTCTCCCATCCAAGTACTAACCAGGGCTGGCCTTGCTTATCTTCCAAGATCAGATGGGATCTTGTGCCTTCAAAGCTATTGGAGAATGACAGGATATAAATTAAATAAATAGATAAATAAAAAATACTGTGCAGCACAAGAAAATTTTCTGACCTGGAGAGCGCTTCTTATTTTAACTTTCCTGGGAGTAAGCTAAATAATAAATCAGTGGGCCTTTCTTCAGAGTAAACATGCCATCTAGCCTTTGAAATGCATCTACAACTTCCTTTCAAATCAGCAAGCAAATAGCCATGCAATACATAACAATGCTTAATGAGACAAAAATGCATTTTTAGAATATTAAAATGCTTTGAATAGTAAAAGGTTTGAATGTAGAGTTACCTATTGTAAATGCACATGACATGCTGTTTCTTGTTTCTCTGTTTTCAAATCCCACAGGGAGAACACCTTCCTCTGCCTGGGCTTCACTGAGTAGCTTGTTGATGACAAGTTTCAATGTGTTCATAATAGTGGCTGAACTGTAAATCCCACAGGGCCATTTAATAATGCATACGCACATCCAAGATGCTATCATCTGCACGCATGCATCAAGCATGGCCATCATGCACCTGCAACATATGAACCAGGAAAGAACTCTAATAAAGAAATGAAACTTTCCAAGGCAGAGCTAGATAAGCCCAAACTGGGGGTGGGAGCGAGATGGGAGAAGTGAAACAAAGCTGTGATGGCTCAATCAATTGTAGTGGATCACGCAACTTCTTTTGCAGGGAGAAATTACAATCTGAAATTACTGTAGTCAGCTGAATAACTGGGGCTGTTAACATACCATACATTAATATATAGAGTTGATATGTTGGTTGCCACAAGCCATTTTATAATGTTCAATGTGGGATGGGGAGACTGTTTATATTGCTAGGGTTGGTCCAATCCATTTTTTTTTTTTTTTGCCACCCTACATACTCTACCCCATTTAAGTGAGATAATCCTCAAAGTTGGCCATGTTCTTTTGGTACCTGAGAGCAGAAAAATCCCCCAAACACTTCTCCTGCTCCCTGGCAGTAAAAGCATAATAATAATAATAATAATAATAATAATAATTAACAAGCATTTTAGTGAACTTCCATGACATTGAAACTGTACTTCCTAAAGCAGCCACTTCAGCTCTGCCAAATGGTAGATCTGATTGTCTACAATGGATCGAACTAAAGGTCACATAAAATGCATTTAGTGTACAGGCCTTTTTTAAAAAAATGTGAAAATAGCAAGGAGGTTGCTGATTGTTATTGGGCTCAAGTAAGCATGGAAGGGAATTTAATCTTTTCTTTTCCTGCTGTAGTTCTAAGGAAAATCTTCCCTCTGAAGGTAGGATCTACACTGTGAAGAAATCATCAATTGATGTCAATGGGGGGCTTCCCTCACCACCACCACTACCACATAAAAAATAAAAATCCTTGCTTCAGAGGAGAGAGTTTTCTCAGGAGCAAACTGTGAAAATCCCTCATGCACACTGCCTGCTTTGATCCTGTTAATTATTACCCCTCTCCCAGCTGATGCTATTTACATTTTAAATACCTGTGCATGTTAAATACAAAGCAAAAATTAACATCACATCAAGTTTGGCCTTATAAGAGACCAGATATCATCACAAGAGTTGCAGGTGAACTGGGGAGTTCCAGATGGCATCATCCTCTCCCCCCAGGAGCCAGACCCCGTTTTCTGACTTGAAGCAGAGCAGCAAATGACACCCCTCCCCACCCCCAGAAGGCATCAAATCCCATCTGATCTTGCAAGCTAAGCAAGGACAGAACTAGTTAGCACTTGGATGGGGAGCTGCCAAGGAATACCAGGTGCTGTAAGCTATATTTCACCTTAAATATTTCACTTGCTCTTTACGCTGGAGAGAAGTGACTAGTGTGGCATCTCAGGGCTCTATCCTGGGCCCAGTGGTGTTGAACACGACTCAGATGGTGGAACAGAGGGTATGACTATCAAATCTATAGATGACACCAAACTAAAAAGGACAGCAAATACTCCATAGGACAGGATCTGGATTCAAAATGATATTGACAGGTTGGAGAGCTAGTCCAAAACAAACAAAATTATTTTCAATAGAAATAAATGTAAGTTACCACATCTAGGCAGGAAAAAAAGAAATGCACAATATAGGATGAGTGACACGTGGCTTGAAAGCAATACATATGAAAACATGAGTCAACAGTGTGATGCCACAGTCAAAAAAGCCCATGCAATCTGGACTGCATCAACAGGAAAACAGTGTTGAGATCAAGGGAGATAATGGTACCACTTTTTTCTGCTTTGGACAGAGCTCACCTGGAACATTGTGAGCAGTTCTGGGCACCATAGTTCAACAAGGGTATTGTCAAAGTGGAACGTGTCTAGAGAAGGGCAACCAGGATGATCAAAGGTCTGGATTCCAAGACTTATGAGGAACAATTCTGGAAACTGGGTAAGTTTAGCTTGGAGAAGAAAAGATTAAGAGGTTACATGACAGCCATCTTTAAATATCTGACAGAATGCCATATGGATGGAACAAGTTTGTTTTCTTATACCCCAGAGTCTAGAATGGAAACTAGTGGATTCAAATTACAAGAAAAGAGATTCCTCCTAAATAATAGGAAGAACTTATTTACTGTAAGAGCTGATTGACAGTGGAGCAGACTGCTGGGGTGGAGTGTGTTCTCCTTCTTTGAAGATCTTTTTAAAAAGGTCCTCAAAGGTGAATCCCATTTTGGGAGAAAGGTGGGATAGAAATCCTATAAATAAATAAATAAATAAATAAATAAATAAATAAAGGTTAGGTGGCCATCTTCCATGTGTGCCTTTGTTGTGTATCTTTCCATGGCAGGGGGTTGGATTAGATGGCCCTTGTAACCCCTCCTGGAGCTAACATTCTATTATTCCTTGCCTAAGAAATTCATGGGGTTGCTAACAGGAGACTTGAAGCTATGTACACACATTTTACTCAAAACCAGTTGTTGTTATTAACTGTCCTCAGTTCATGGTGACCCTGTGGATGAGACATTTCCAAGTCCCCCCCCCCCCATCCTCCACTACTCTGCTCAGATCCTGCAGCCTCAGGATTGAATCCAACCATCTGGCATGTGGTTTCCCCTCTCCTTTTACTGCCCTCTGTCTTTTCTAGAATCGATTTCCAAAGATTTTCCAATGATTTATTCCAAAGTATGACAGCCTCAATTTGGTAATCCTAGCTTCCAGGGAGAATTTGGGCTTAATTCTAGAACCCATTTCTTTGTCCTCTTAGCCATCCATGATATCTTCAGCACTCTTCTCTAGTATCACATCTCAAATTAGTTTATTTTCTTTCTCCACGCTTTCTTCACTGTCCAGCTCTTATATTCATATATGGTGATGGTGAATACAATGGCGTATACAATCTGACTTTAGTGCTCAGTTGTATATTTTTGTATTTTAGGATCATGTCTATTTCTTCCATAGCTGCCCTTCCCAGTCCTAGTCATCTTCTAATTTCTTGACTGCAGTCTCCATAATGATCAATGTTTTCTCCAAGCTACGGGAATACTTTGACTATTGCAATTTTCTTGTTATCTAGGATGAATTCTTGTAGATCTTCCATGGCTATTATTTTTGCTTTCTGAATGTTCAGCATCAAGCCTACATTGGCATTTTCATCCTTGAACTTTTTCAGTAATTGCACCAGGTCTTTGTTGGTTTCTGCTAGTAGTATTGTGTCATCTGTATATCTTAGGTTGTTCCTTTCTCCAGTCTTCAATCCTCCTGCCTCTGAGTTTAAGGGGCTATACAAATGGCCCTGAAGGGGTGGCCTCCAGTTGCCCCTTCTTTAGCCAGATTGGGGCAATGGCAACCTCATGCCACGGCCCTGATCCAGCCTTCCGAGGGTGCAAAAAGTGGTTCCTTTTTGCACCCTCAAAAGGGCACCATAGCCATGGTGGCGCAGCTATATGGTGTCCCTTCAGCACTGTGTCATGATGCCTCATGCCATCTGGAGCAGTGTGCGGCATCAGGGCTCCCTGGGGGTGGGGTTGGAGTTGGGTGTGCATCGTCAGGATGCTGCACCCTGACTCTGCCCACAGGCCAGCCTTTCAGGCCACTCTGAACAGGGCCAAAGTCTACTCAGCATACAATATTTTCAGGTTAAATAAATTGGGTGATAGTATGTGGCCTTGCATGATGCCTTTGTCAATTGGGAATCAGTCTGTTTTTCTGTATTCAGTTCTGACAGAAGCCTCTTGTCCTGAGTATAGGTTATGCATCTGGACAACTGAGTGTAAAGGCACTCCTATTTCTTTGAGAGTGTTCCATAGCTTTTTGTGATCTACACAGTCAAAGGCTTTTCTGTAATCAATAAAGCACATGCAGATTTTCTTCTAGAATTCCCTGGTGTGCTCCGTTATCCATTGTATGTTTGCAAGACCAGACAGAACCAAAACTCTCACCTTTCCTCCCTGGAAATAAAAATACAATAACAACAAATAAATTAGTTAACTGTTTGCTCCTTTTTCACAGAATCAACCTGCCTCAGGGTGCCAGCACACTTTTGCTGACAGTAGGGTCAGCCCTGTCTTTGTCCAGGTGAAAAGAGCCACTAACTTCATAAACGGCTTTAATCGCTTTTGTTGGAACCGAAGCTGATTTTTTAAAGTTCTTTTCTCCCCCCCCCCTTTTTTTTTTTATTATAGCCGTGCATGAAACTCTTTTCACTGGGGATGAACATCTTTGAACTGTTCTCTTTGAAATCCTGTTCTGTGGCTAAATGAAGGCACAAAAGCATGAAGGCTTCACACAAGACCCACAGCTTGGAAAAGTTACTTTTTTAGGAGCCCTGGTGGTGCAGTGGTTAAATGCCTGTACTGCAGCCCTTCACTGAGAAACTGCAAGGTTGCGAGTTCAGTACCAGGCAAGGGCTCAAGCTTGACTCAGGCTTGTATCCTTCCAAGGTCTCTAAAATGTGTACCCAGCTTGTGTGGGCAATTAGCCTACACTTTGTAAACCACTTAGGGAGTACTTAAGTGCACTGATTAGCGGTATAGAAAAGTACTTGCTATTGCTATTGCTATTTTTTGGACTGTGACTTCCAGGAGGATGCTAGAAGCTGTCATCCAAAAAAGTAACTTTCCCAAGCTTTGCCTCTGCCTAAAACAAAGGCAGAGAGGGGAAGGGGGAATCTTGCTAAGGCAAAAAAGCTACTGTAGTTCTCTCTTTCTCTCTCACATACACACAGAAAGAGAGACTGGCCAACTTTTCCTTTTAGGGGAAAAGGCAAAGGATCAAGCAAACAATGAGAGTGTTATCCCAGCTTGTAGACACTGCAAAAAGGCTACTGCTTGTATCAGCCAACACTTATCTTAACAGGCTCTTTGTGATTGCTGCAGATATGTCCAGAGGAAAGAGCAGTGTGAAAAACATCATTATTATAGGGTTGTGTGTGTGTGCTTTAAAAAAAAAAAGCTTTTCAGCCTCACTCTCCCCAATCATTTAATTATGCCTTTTACTCCCCCTTCTCCTCTCAATCTCTCTCAATCTCTCTGAGATTGTCCTGACTTAACCCCTCCAGCTTTCCCACCCTGTTCATTACCATTCTCTTTCTGTGCACATCTATAAACCTTTCCCTGCACACCCTGTTTTGGTAAACAGGAACTGCACTCATTTGTACTTGGCCTTTGCTGAATTGGTCAGGCATCTTTCTCTTCCATTCAGGCTGCTCTGTTTCCTTCCCCTCCAGGCTACAGTTGTACCTCCTCCTTTTACACCAAGCCGCTGTTTTGGTTCTCAGAGCAGATTTTCTATTACTCGGATCAAAAGATCTTTTCTAACTTCAATCATCTTATGCTTATTCATATTATTATTCATTTAACCAGTACTGCAGAGGGAAATGAAATCAAGGATAAAGGACAGGCAGAAGACTATGCATTTCTTTTGGCGGTGTATTCTATACTTTAGCGTCCTAGTGCAGAAGAGGGATAAAAACAGCCTGGTGTCCTCCAGCTGTTTTGCATGACAACTCCCATAGTGCTTGAGCACTGGCCAAGCTGTTGGCTAGAAGTTGTAATCTAGAGGGCTGGGACTAGTGTGCTGCCTGTTTCATGCTCATAGAGATATTTGCCGAGTGAATTATTTGATGCCAGGGGCCCATTCACATTACAAAATTATAGCAGTGTTCTTCCACTTTAACTGCCATGGTTCTGACCTAAGGAATTTCAGCTCTGGCATATTTAGGGAACAGAATTTAGAAATCTCAAGCCAAAAAACTCCAGCACCTCACCAAAGTACAAACCCCAGGATTGCTCAGGATGGAACCACAACAGTTAAAAATGGAATAAGAGCATTATAACTGAGTAATCTGAATGGGTTCCTGGTTTTTGTTGCTCTTTTTTATAGCACCACAAATTATTCCTATATCTAGAATCTCCTGTTAATGTTTTGGGTTAACCCCCTATCACAAAACCTTTGAGATGTTGCAGATGAATGCCTGACTTTCCTACCAACAATTCTGGGTATGCTTTCCATTCTACCTGCAGTCCAGCCTTATGAATTAGGTTAGACTTGAACATTATGGGTGTACCCACACTATACAACTATATCAGGTTTGTACCTCTTTAATTGTCATGACTTGACCCTATGGAATCTTGGGATTTGTAGTTTTGTGAGATGATTGAGTATTCTCTGAAAGAGAGCTCTAATGCTGTAGTTCAATGGATTATAGTAAAAGATTTTAAATCCCTCACCAGATTGCAAATCTCAGAATTCTATAGGATGGATCCATGGAAATTAAAGTCCTATCATTCTATATTGTGAAAGAGCCCCTGGTGTGTTCCACCCAAGAGATGCTTGGCACATAGTGGTCACAATTCTACATCATCAGAGAATGGTATAAAACTCTGATGATGTAGATACACTATACTACCACTATGCAACTTCCATGCAGAATATTTGCATTATATGACACATACCCATGAATGGGTCCTGTTGTGCTGTGCAGAACACCACCACCCCATGAGCCAAAGGTGGAGGGAGATGCCTACCAACAAGAGAGCTATGTGCTGGCAGACCAAAACAGGGCATCTTTGGGAAAGGAACATCCAGAGACATGTGTGAAGTGAACCCAGGTCTCTCTAGTCTATGGCTGCTGCCACACTGCAGGAACAAAGCAGTTTGTCATAACTTTAAAAGCCATGACTGAATGCTATGGAATTTGGGGATTTATAGTTTTGTGAGATTAGCCTTCCCTGTCAGAGAGATCTGGGGCCCCAACAAACTACAAATCCCATTGAGCTTTGAGCCAGGGTTGTTAAAGTAGTGTCAAACTGCTTTATTCCTGAAGTTTGGCAGCAGCTAAAGTCTGACACTACACCCTACATTATATATAAACAAACAAACAGCTTCATTTATATACCGCTTCATACTGCCTAAGGAGTGTCTAAGCGGTTTACAACTGTAAGCTACTTGCCCCCAACAATCTGGGTACTTATTTTAGCGACCTCGGAAGGATGCAAGCCTGAGTCGAGCTTGAGCCCTTTTGCTGGTTTTGAACTCGCAACCTTATGGTTTTGAGTGAGTGGCTGCAGTACAGGCATTTAACCACTGCGCCACCAGGGCTCCTAAACATATGTACTGCACCCAGAGGACATATCCTCATTCTTTCCTTCCAATATCATTTTGAAAGTCATGACTTAAACCCAAAAAATATAATATAATAACATGGGTAGATGTCTCTGAGCATGCACAAGGGGGCTTTCATTTCTCACTCAGCCCCCAAATGCTTGTCATTAGGGAGTGAAGCTTTCAAGTAAAATGATATTGTCTTTAACCTCTGTGTTTCTCTTTCTGAAAAGAAACATTATTTCTGCAACTAATACTTCTGTTTGGGAAATCCTGTTTTTAAGATGATCAGAGCTCACAACAGTACATATATAATGGCATGTTACCCAAGAACTGAATCTCTGCCTATCAGTGGATAATTTAATAGCTACTTACATCTGGCCAGCCATATTCAAATGAAAGAAGACCATGATCTTTCAGCAGCAGCTGTATTTCTGTATTGGGTGAAAGGCACCAGTGAGTGGCATCTAGGGTTAACCTGGCCAGCATGGGGAAACAGAAGCCCATTTGTGTTCCTTTTGTATTCCAGTGTCCATAAGGAATGGCGTGAGCAATGGCACCATTGTCTGCAGTATGTGTAAGAAAATATATGGGATGGGTTTAAAAAAACAAAATAAAAAAACCCACCCACATTTAGCTACAGATTAAAGAGAGAACACAGAAATGCAAATCAGATTTTCTTAAGAAAATAATAAGGGGAAGGAATAAGGATATGAAGAGAGGATGAAGGCATGAATGATTATTAAATGTGTGTGCTGGAAGTGACTACATGACTCCGGTTTTGAAAAATTAATCTTGAATAATAATCAATGCCTGCTGTACCATTGGACTGAGAAAGATATCTGTCACTTCACCAAATTTGGGATATCATTAAAAAGCAGCAAATGATTGTTTACTTAATGTATTATTTATTAAATATATACCCCACCTTTTCTTCAAAGAGGCCAAGCAGTGTGGATGGTTCTTCCCCACTCTCCTCACAGCAACCCTATGAGGTAGATCAGGCTGAAAGAATATGCCTACCTCAAGGCCACTTTTGTGCCATCAGGAATGGAATGGAGATGTTCTGCCAGAGTGTCAGAAATCACTTAATCAGTCAAGGAGATCATGCATTTTGACTTGGGAAGGAAGGAAGGTCCTATTTAATGCTCTGACTAGATGCTACTCATTGGTGCCTTTCACCCAGTGCAAACGTTTTTCACCCAGTTTTGATCATAAAAAATGTATCCTGATAATAAATTGTATCTGCTTGTTTGTTTGCTTAAACTGCAATTTACTAAATGGTGCCAAGAATTTGCAGGTAGTCTAAAAAGAAGAAACATACACCAAATCAACACCTCTCTTCCTCTCTGTTTAGAAACCACTAGGTTATTATTATTATTAACCTTTATTTATATAGCGCTGTAAATTTACACAGTGCTGTACATACAATCTTAAATTAGATGGATCCCTGCCCTCAGGCTTACAGTCTAAAAGAGACAACACAAAAGGAAGAGGGGAAGGGGATGGGAAAGGGGGTGAGGTCCAGTGGTTCTTCTCTCCCTCTGGGGCCAGGACCAAGGCAGATGGACTGGAGGGAGAGCACGGCTTCTTAATACATAGTTAGAAGGAGGCATCCTGGGGCAGATGGCACAATCCTGGGAAAGCTTCCCTAAACAATATAGCCTACATGTTGTTTATGTTTGGTGCTGTGGGGTGGATTTTTGTGTTCAAAGCAAAATTTCAGTTTAGGCAACACTTACAGTTGTTGCTATTCGAAGTTAATCTGAAGAGATGGAATGTATCAATTTTTATTTTTTATTTTTTATTTTTTTTGGCTCTATCTTGTGTGCTCAAAACATTGATCATAAAGTTGCTGAAAGGTCTAAAGATTTCATTGGTGGACAATGATCTGTCTCTTCTTATTATGGGTGGAATCAGTCATTATGCTGTTACTCCTGTATTTATGCCAGGCTGTCACGGCAGATATCAGTAAAGGTTTTGCTACTACCTGTGGGCTTCCAGATACGGAAGATGAGAATGCCCAGGCAGGTGGGCAGGGGCACAGAAAGCAGAGGCCAAGAATCCAGCAAGATGGAGAAGGTCAGAGCAGATGAAGAAAGCGGCTAAGACGTTTTCCATACTCTTAAAAATGACTCACTTGCTTTTTCACTCCTCAGAACATCGACTTGACAGAACAAGCTGACCCAGGCCACTGATCAAGACAATTTTCTGTAGAAACATGGCTGACAGGCCTAGACTTTTCCCATCACCTGTGTCCCTTATCTGCAGCAAAAACAGGAGCTATTTCAGAGGGAAAGAGGGAAGAGTTTGTATCATACAGATTTGGGTCTTTCTCCAAAGCTTGAAAGTTTTACATGCTAGGTTTATTGAATAACAGAGAAAATGTCATGTACAGTACTTTTAAACTTTTTAATGAAAATGAGGTAAATTTGTGTGCATACAACAGTGTAATGAGGGACATGTTACTTGCTATCATAGAAATGTTACTTCAGGGGAAAGTTTTTGTAGAGTTGGCATTTTGGGTAATCCCCCCCCCCTCAAAAACAACCACAGAAATGTGTTAATAACTTGTCACATCATTCATTCTTCATAAATAACAAGTAATAAGTAACACTTCATGTGAAAAAAGATAACTGCAAGGAGAATGTGCTGTTCTTTCCAAAGTAACAGTGTCAAGTCCTGCCTTTCTCAGGGCCAAACAAGCAAAGCTAATTTTCTTTTGACATACAGTTAGCACAAGAATTCAAGCCAATCAGGCACGGAGGACTTTAGCACTTACCCTTGTCACAGTCTCAACTGGAATGCTCCCATGGTGGCTGCTATTTGCTATGGAAGAGCTCCCACTGGTACCAGTTGAAGCTTTCCCTCCCATTGCAAATAGCAGTTATGGTGGAATGACTCAGATAAAGACTGCAGCACATGTAGCAGAGTGAACCTTCCCTTTCCAGTCTGTGGATCCAATCTTCCCCCTCCCCCAAATGCTGGCTATTTGTTAAAAAATCATTTGTGCCAGACCAGACCTCATGACAAGCATCACATTAATTTGACTTCCAATTGGTGGATTAGCTGTGGCACTGCATGCTTGGCACAGACCAAGATCAGTGCCCAAAAGGCAGTCCAGATATATGAGAAAGAGGAGAAATGCTGAAGGATCAAGAAAGGGACAGGTAGCAACAGTTAGAGCCGCAGACACAGAAATGAGTCTGTTAACAAGAAGAGGAAATTGTCTAGTTACAGGAAAGTATAGTGACTTATGTGTGTACACAGAAGGAAAAAATACATAATCCTGTCAACTTCTGTGGGATGTTGCATCTACACTATACAGTTATATCAGTTTCATACTACTTTAATTGCCATGGTTCCATTCTATAGAATCCTGGGATCCAAAGTCTGGTAAAGGATTGCTAGAAATTTTTAGTTCCTGTCTATGTACCCCACAATATTACAAATCCCAGGATTCCATAAGATGGTGCCATGAAAAATAAAGCGTCGGAAAAGTGATGTTACTATGATGTACATACTACAGTGTTTCTTGTAGAACACATTCTACAAAAGGTAATAGACAGCAAAACAGTTTCCCTACCCTATGGTTTGTATCTCTTTCCAAACATAAACATATATAAAAAAAACACCCCCAAATATGACTATGTTTCACTTCACTCCCACTTCTCAACTTTAGAATGTGTTCACTTTTTGTCCCAATTCCTTTCCTCTTATTTTTTTTTTTTAAAGTGTTAACAGAAGAAGAAACAAGGTCGACTTTTTTCAGTCTCATAACCTTCCTTTCAAGTCAGTTCTTTCACTATCTTTACAGTATGGTTGGAGGGGACATGAAATAGGGCCTTCTAGGTGCCAGCCCCTAGGCTCTTGAATCATGCTCCTTAGGGAGACTAAAATGCCTTCCTCCTTGCTGACTGTCCATCAACAGGCAAAGGCTTTTTTTTTTTATTCCAATAGGCTTTTAGAACTAAAAAAAACTTAAGACAAGAGCTTTTAAGAGGATGCTGTAATGCTTTTTATTATGTTTAAATGTATGTCTTTAATTGTTTTAATATTGCTAATAGTTTTGTTTTATTTTACTGTTGAATATTGATTATGTTTTAAGCTATATTGTAATCATTTTAATTTGTACACCACCTTGATTTACAATTTTTTGAGAAAAGCAGAATATACAAATGTTGTTGTTGTTGTACTGGCCTTTTGGATCACACAGTATAAACAGCTGCAACTGGATCCTGTGGATGGGGTGCTCTGGAATTCATTGAAAGGCACAGAGTGGTGCTAATCAGTTGAAACAAATGAGCACTTTACCTTGGATTGTAGGCAGAATGTGAGATCTGGCAAGAATTATTCCACTGCTGTTAGTAAAATGCTGTTTCCCACTCATTGTGACAGAATGGCTTCTTTATAGTAAGTGAACCTTTTAAACATCTTTTAAATAACTTTAAAGAAATAACTTTATATAACAGTGTATTTAAATCACTTGGCAATGTCAAGATACTTCAAGAACCTAAGGACCAAACAAAATAATTAAAAGAGATAATTCAGGGACTTACAGAGCAGCCAAAAACAAGAGCTGTGTACTGGAAGTTTCTACTTTATTGAAGTATCTGGAGATGAAAGGACCTGTCTATTTCCAATCTGTGACCGATTTGCATATGTTCACTTCTAGGTCTGTCCCATTTCTTCATTAATGAGCATTTTTGAATCCACACACATATGCAAATATAATCTAGGAGAGAGCACATTACTCCAGTGCTAAAAGCTCTCCACTGGCTACCGACCAGTTTCCAGGCTCAGTACAAGGTGTTGGTTTTAACCTTTAAAGCCCGTCATGGCTTGGGTCCATCTTATCTAAGGGACCGTCTCCTTCCATATGAACCTCCCCGCACACTTCGGTCCTCTGGGAGGAACCTGCTACAGCCCATGAAGACAAGGTTGGTGCAGACCTCCCAGAGGGCTTTTTCAGCTGTCACCCCCAAGTTGTGGAACAACCTGCCGGATGAGATGCGTCTCATTTCATCCCTAGAAGGCTTCAAAAAAGCCCTGAAGACGCACCTCTTCCGGCAGGCCTTCCCAGAGAATGTGAATATCACCCAGCTCCAATCCTGAGCCTAACCTTAGGCCCTAGAATCGTCTTTTTTCCAGCTTTCCTTCCCTTGTACCTTATTCCTAGATGACCTAGGCCTTAGGTCCGTTTTCCCTGCTGCTGTTTTTTATTGCCTATTTTAGCTATTCTATGTTTTAACTGTATTGTGATTTAATTCTTTTTTAAGGGGGGTGGTAAGGGAAAGGATGGGATATTTTAACTGTAACTGTTTTTAACTCTTGTTGTAATCCGCCCCGATTGCTTGTTCAGAGGGGCGGACTAGAAATAAATTATTATTATTATTATAAATGTGTATGTAAATATTCATTTGAATGTATTTTCTCAATAAAATACAAGTTTAGAAACTTATACTATAATATGAATTTTTAAATACATTTTGGTGCATTTTGAGTTGCGAACTGCATCACAAAATTTGGAGACATGCAAAATCCAATGTTCTCATCCACATATTCATCGGGGAAGTTCAGCTCAGGCTGGTTGTCTTGGATTCAACACCTTGAGATCTCTCCTAGCTCACAGACTCCCACTCACTATAAACCTAGGAGCAGCAGAGATGCCTCAGATAAATAGTTCTGTTTGTCCTATTGCTGTACTTCTACATAGCTTATTTATTTATCTGGGATATTTTCGTCCCCTTTTTCAAACTGAGAGACAGATTGAGAGACAAGTTCCCACAGGAGGTAACAAAAATTAAAAGCTAAATTTAAAAAGCATACATATCTATGTGTGTTTGTGTGTCCACACACATATGGTTAAAATAAGAAAATCATTTCTAACCCCCCCCCTGCAAATACATATGCTGTAAATTAAACAGGCAAAAAAACAAAACAAAAAGCAGGCAAAGAATGACATTAAAAATCCAACAGAATAAAACCATTCGACTTAAAAAAAAAACCCACCTGTTCACTAATCAATGAAAGGGAACTTTAAAAAACCAAAGTTAAAGAACGAAATGAAAATAATCTTGACCTAGTGCAGCCATGGTGAACCTATGGTGAACCCATGGCATACGTGCCAGAGCTGGCACATAGAGCCTTCTCTGGGGGCACGCGAGACTCTTGCCACTGGTGAGGGAGGGAGAGGAGGCAGGAAGAAGAGGAGGAAGAGAAAGCCACAGTGGCCTGGCATTTCATCAGAGCGGGGTTTGTTATTGCTAGCCTGAGGCTGAAAGAACTTGCTCTGTGTGTGTGTGTGTGTGTGTGTGTGTGCATGTGTGCACCTTCAAGTCATTCCTGGTGACCCTGAGGTGAAACTATCATGAAACAAACAAACAAAAAAACCCAGCTTCATTTATATACCGCTTCATACCCTTAAGGAGTGTCTAAGCGGTTTAAATTATAAGCTATTTGCCCCCCAACAATCTGGGTACTCATTTTAGCGACCTCGGAAGGATGCAAGCCTGAGTCGAGCTTCAGCCCTTTGCTGCTCTTGAACTCGCCACCTTCTGGTTTTGAGTGAGTGGCTGCAGTACAGGCATTTAACCACTGCACCACCAGGGCTGTTATCATGAGGGTTTTTTGGGCAAGTTTTGTCAGAAGAGTTTTTGCTATTGCTAGCCTGAGGTGGAGAGAGTGTGCTTTGGGGGTGTGCGTGTGCCGTCTAGTCATTCCTAGTGACCCTAAGGTGAAACTTTCATGTGGTTTTCTTGGCAAACTTCATCAGAGGGGTTTTGCCCTTGCCATCTCTTGAGGCTGAGGGAGTGTGACTTGTGTGTGTGGTTCCTTCAAGTCATTTCCAACTTATAGAAACCCTAAGGTGAAACTATCATTTGAAGAGGCAGGAT
The DNA here is from genome assembly GCA_034509955.1 of Urosaurus nigricauda. Taxonomy (NCBI): domain Eukaryota; kingdom Metazoa; phylum Chordata; class Lepidosauria; order Squamata; family Phrynosomatidae; genus Urosaurus; species Urosaurus nigricauda. The sequence goes on from JAOEGL010000003.1 coordinate 46,269,023, forward strand.
AGAAATAAATTTTGTTGTTGTTGTTGTTGTTGTTTGGCATGTTTCATCAGAGGGGGGTCACTATTGCTAGCCTAAGGCTAAGAGAATGTGCCTTCGGGTTTTTTACCCTTGGAAGTCCTGCCCCGGAGGTCCCACTCACCCGGAAGTCTGCCCCCCCCCCCCAAAGTCCTGACCTGCCCCCAACTGGAGATACCCAGTGCAGGAACACCACTGAGTTGGGGCACTTGTCTCTAAATGGTTCACCACCACTGACCTAGTGCCTGGAACTTCAAAGACAATCTCTGTAGAGAAAACCATTTTATATTTTTCAAACCATTATTTATTTGACTATAGTGGTGCCACCAAAAAGGCCGATGTATGCTGGATGTTATGTGTCGAATTCTTCCACATTACTTATTGTCCCCACTATTTATGCAGTTCATCCATTTATACCTTAGACCTTAAAGTTTGTTCCAATCTGTCGTATTATCATGTTTTGCCTGTGTTATCGCTTGCCACTCCTTTTCAAGTGCAGATGTATCTTTTCCTCCAGCAACTCTACTGTAATAATAACAGGATTCTTCCAGGTGTAAATTACCTCTCCCACAGTTTTTTTCCCCTGTGCCTATGGAGTTGTTGTTGAGAACTGAGCAGAATTGCAGCACTCCAGTCTTATACCTCTATCAGCAAGAATGATGTTCCTTTCCATAGTTTTACCACTTTTTAAAGCAGTGGTAAAATTTTAAAAAGTTAATTTGTTTTCAGCATTGTCCCTGAAAATGATAAAACTCCAGATTCCCCACACCTGCATTTCATAAGTGGAGAAATTAAGTGCAAGAAATAGAAATGCATTGTTGGATTGGAGTAAGATATAGCAGCAAATGCTTCTACCCTTGCAATAGGTAAATTCTTTCCTTAACTGGTATAGATTGCATTGCTGGTCAGTTGTTCATAAGGCTCTGGATTAATAAGAACATGAAACTATAGTGTATACATGACACAATTTATTTGAGCTGGATGGGAAATATTTTACAGAAACAGAAAATTTGAATAAGCTCTGCTGGGATATAAATAAAATAAATAGAACAGAATATTAATTGTTGTGTGTGTATATATGTGTCTGTATCTATGTTTGTGTCTGTGTGAGTGATGTGAGTGTCCTGTATCATATTCAGATATAACTTCTATTTCATTCAATAGGCCTTATTACTATGTAAACGGGTATAGAACTATAGCCTAGATAATTAAGGGAAAACAGTCTTTGGTATTAGTGAGCAGGTGATATTATTTTATTGAATTCAAACAGTTGTTAAAGATTAGTTTTATACTCTTACAGCCCACGTGTGGGGAATATACTGTACGTGCTGAGAGACTACTGCTCCTATAATCCCCCATCACTGGCAGGTCTGCAATGGCTGATGGGAATTAAAATCCCACAACCCAGCTCTGCTATGGTCTATTCTTAAAAGAAGCAATTGTAGTCTCTCCACAATTTTCCATAGCAACTGCCCTGGGCTGATGGAATAGCTGTTTGAAGTCTATTAAGAGAATGTATTTCTTTTTTCAGATATAAAGAAATCAATTCACATCTGCACTGCATTTTGTGAGTGTGCGTGTGTTGAGCTGAAGCTTGAAGTCTGTGCAGATAAAATAAAAATGGATGTCGTATGAATATATACCTAGAAATATATGCCTCGAATCTATAGTCCAAGGAAGGGGACCTCCTTGCACAGAGGCTTAATGTTGCTCATAGAGGACTGAAATCTGGTCTACCTTTCTCCTAACCCAGACTCTTCACCAGTGCCCTGGCTGGCTAAGTCTCAGTCTGGGTTTCACCAAGGTCATGGATATACCTTCTGAGTGGGATACAAAATCTCTGATCATCTCAGAGGTAGTATCAGAACCACTGTCAATAATCTTTGAGAAGTCCTGAAGAACATGTGACATCCCAGCAGGCTGGAGGAGGGCAAATATTGCCCCCATCTTCAAAAAGGGAATGAAAGAGGACCTAAATTATTTTCACCCAGTCAGCCTGACATCAATTATTGATTTCAGCCTGACATCAATATTAGAAGTGGAAGGAGAATCCCTTCCACCTCTAATAATAAATAGCACTGGTGAGTTTCCTATGAGCACAGTGGAATCCTTGCTGTTCTAGCTGATCAGAGACTTCCCACTTCTCGAAGACACTTCCCTGACCTTGATGAGTCCCAGACTGAGACTGAGGAGATTACCGCACTACACTCTTATACATAGGAGCCACCAGCTACTACTGGAACCGGGAGGTGATGTGTTCATTCCCAACATGCCTAAGATCTGGACCACCTGCAAGGTGGACTGAAAGTTGAAAGGCAACAAGAGTGCTCCCCTTCATCTTTCCCTATACTGTATGAGGAAATTGAAGGGAAAGCATTTCTAGGAGCTAGCTAGGGAGATTACTGCACTACACTCTTGTAGTGTTACTATTTCACCCTTGCTGCTCTGGCTGCCTCCTGTTGCACTCTGGCGTTTGTAGTTCAGTGCAGCCTAAGAGCTTTCTGGCTGAGGATTCTAAATGCCTTTCCTTAAACTGCAAATAATAATTTCCCCTAATATCTTTACTTCTGGTATATTTTAGTCTTTTACTTGAGAACCTAAATATTATAGATTCTTTTTCCAGATGTTTCCCAACATGATTTGATATCAAAATGAGAATCTTAATCATTCTTAAGGTTCTGATGTTGGATTTTAACAAATGCTATAACATTTCTGAAGATGAAAGCTGGATAGAAAAAGGTCCTCTTCAGAGCACTGAAACCAATACATTGAATGGGATGTTGCTGATTACTGTGCAAACAGTATGAATTTCTTTTCTTTTGCTTGTGCAATCACATACTGTTACTCATTTCTGGCTAATTCTCTAGATTGCCCATATATAGCAGACGGTGTATGACTAACAATGATTATGTCAAACTTTTAATGATAATTCAAATTGCCAAAAACTAATTTCATACTGCAAGCTTATACATGACTATGGAGGAGTAAATACCACTACATTCTAATGTATATTCTGCTAGGCTTTTTATTACATATGTATATCAAATAAATTAGTTCATGGAATGAGTACTTCAGTGTTATTGTAATAAACGTAGCATAGTTTTTTCTAGGAAGCTTCTCTCTTTTTCCCCCTTTCAAAAGTAGATTTATTATTCCCTATAAAATCTTACTCCTGTTTCCAGTGGATTGACCATGGTTTAGAGTTAGGGCATTTTCACACGAGGCCTAAAGCCGTTCTTGCTTCAGTCACTTTGTCATGTCAAGTGTTCAAGCTATATTAGTCAGAAATGCTCATTTGAATTACAAATGCCCCTTTCCCCGCTTTCTGTTCTGCATCAACAACAATCAGATGTTCACACAAATGAGCAAACTTTCAAGGCTCAAAAGCCATTTCAGTCCCTCACATGAAAATGCATTTCATCTTGTGATGGGGCCCTCTTCTCAGGTGATGACATTTTACATGAAGCTTGTTGTGTTTTGCTCTGCTTCCTGCTCTGTGCTGACCTAGGAACCTGTGTATTTCACCCAAGCTGATGGACAGAGTTAAAACTAGCCGTTGCATCTTCGGCCATGAAGGCCCATCATTGCTTCCTCATCCCAGGTTGAATATGACCAGACGTTGTGTGTAAGCAACAAAGGTTGCATCAGTACTGCTGAAATAATTCAGTTTGACACCACTTTAACTGCCATGGCTCAATGTTATGGAATCCCGGGAACTGCAGTTTTATGAAACATTTAGCCTTCTCTGTCAGAGAGCTTTGGTACCACATGAAAATATAATTCCCAGAATTCCATAGCATTGACCTGTGGAAGTTAAAATGATGCCAGACTAAATTATTTCTGCAATGACTGGATGCAGTCACATTTCTCTGTAACTAGTTCACGATGATATGAGTGGAATGCAGTTCCATGTCCAAAGTAATATAGTGACTAACAGCAAAGTTACTTGTTGAAATTGTTCAATGGCTAGAAAGCATTAATGGTTCCTAGTTACTTGTAGATTTTAATTTAAAAGGGCATGTTTACATTCATTTTCATGTGAATTGTTCGTGTTGTATGCTATCGTCTTATCAATTGTAAGGGTTATTTCCCTTTCATAAAGAGCCATAATGCAATAGAAAAGTCATGAGCAGATGAATGAGTTACTTTCTTCCAGCACTGCAGTGGGTAATTGCAATGGATTTCCTCTCAAACACTATAATCAGTGGTTCCCTTGTCAGTGGAGTGATGAGTGAGCCCTAGGGTTTAGCTCAAATTTTAAAGACAACAATGTAAGATGGTAAACGCTATCCAAAATAAGGTCAGAACTTTGTATAGTTGCTTTAAAATTTAGGCAAAAACAAATTCATGACTGACATCTGTCAGGGATGCTTTGATTGGGAGTTCCTGCACGGCAGGGGGTTGGACTGGATGGCCCTTGTGGTCTCTTCCAACTCTACGATTCTGTGATTCTATGACATGGGAGCCACCAGCTACCACTGAGTATAATGAGTTAGGATAATGGTAATTTTCCAATCTCAGAATCTGATACCTGCATGCCTTCATCCTGGAGTGTGAGTTAAAATGCAGACTTCAAGGCTATTACACAAAGCTAAATTATGGACTTCCCTTCATCTTCTTCCAACCCACCATTTTTTGTGCTACCTAGCCTGATCAAGTGTTCTAGAAAATGTGGAGTCAAAGGCTTTCATGGCCAGCATCCATAGTTTTTTGTAGGGCTTTCAGGCTGTGTGGCTCAGACATTAATCCTCTTTTGCACACCCTCCCACCCTGAGGACTGCCATTAGCAACAGAACAATACATTTGCAAATCACGCCTCCCTTTCCAGGGTCACACAAGATATATATATCCAATCCTTTTCCAGGCTATCATTCTCTGAAGATACCATTCACAGATGCTGGTGAAACGTCAGAAAGGAACTCTTCTAGAACATGGCTACCCAGCCCGAAAGCCCTACAAAAAATGATGTTCTAGAAAAGCCAAACATTTGCACACACGTGAGGTATTTCAGTTGATCTTTAATGAAAAGGATTTCTCACAAGTTGATACTGTTTTTGTCTCATGGACCTGAATATTTATTAATAAAAATCCTGTCTATGTATACAGTAATAACATAGCAATGATGTACTGAAGGCATAAGGGTTAAGCAGTTCTAATCTGGGTCATGGAACCTTGCAAAAGAACAAAATGAAATATTAAAGGCCAATTTTTTGGAAAACTGTTACCCAGCATCATGGTCTCATATAAAACACCAGTTAAATGCACTTAGAATATGTATATAGAGAAGGAAACTTCAAAGGCTCACTTAAGCCTGCCACCCACTCGGTATGCAGCACAAACAAATTTGATGACCCAATACTGTTTGACTCCTCTTTCATAAGTCTTTGTAATTCTATTTCAATAAAGGCTTCAGGAGAAAAGCTTACATTTCATAACTCCATCTGAAATTCTGGGGATAAAAATGCTTACAAGCAATCTACAGCTAAGCAGCAATGAGTCCATAGTGAGCCAGCTGCCAAGTGGTTTCATGACTGTACAGTTCTGGAGGTAAATATGTTCATTCTGTGTTAACAGTAAAAGTATTCTAGTCACAACAAAGATATGCAGCCAAAGCCACATCAAAACATGTGCCAAGTTGTCTAGGAATTGTAATCCAACTGTTCAGAACCTGCAGTGGATCCAGGAAAAAGGTAAGAAACACAGGGTTCAGAACAGGAGGACTGGCACATCCTCCTGAAATGGATGTCTAGGATAAACCAAATGGTTAAAGGAGGGCAAAGGCAAGCCTTGTCTGAATAAATGTTACTATAATAGGATTGCCATAAATCAGAATCGAGATGTGTCCCAAAAGACTTCATAGTACAGTATTAACCAACAATGCCACAATAAAGTCTGATTTAAGGGATATTAGCTGTACCCAATGCATGTTGCACTGCAATTTTAAACATCTAGAAAGTTTGTGAGATTGCCTTAAAATAAATATGGCTAGTAGCATGTTCGGTAATTACAAGATCATAAGCTGAACTTATGATCTTGTAACTGCTGTGTGATTTATGTTTACAGCTCTTAACAACCAAATGTGACCTTAAAACCTCACATTTCAGCCTGGCAGCACCCCAACCAAAGGATTTCCAAGACACTGCAAATCAGGGTACTGTACTGGAAAATGACAGGTTGTTTTGCAAATTAATGTGTGTGTTTGTGTTGGTGTTGTGTGGTGGGTTTTTCTTTTTTGTATTTTTGAGCATTTAGTGTGTTTTTCCCCCTGTATTTTATGTTTACTGTTGTAAATATATTTTATGTTTTTAATGTAATTTATGTGTGTGTGTGAGAGAGAGAGAGAGAGAGAGAGAGAGAGAGAGAGAGAGAGAGATGGAATCTGCTGTGCTATCCTGGTCACAGATTCACTGAGCCTCTAGATTGAAAGACTCCTCCAACTGCTTGTTTTCAAAGCACTAGGAGAGTGCTGCAGTCATCATTGCCCAGTACCTCCATCTGCAGCATCTCAGAAGCCCTTCAGTTGGGGCACTGCTAGGCTGAAAAGGTGGTGGTGGTGGGTTGTTTTTGTTGTTGTTTTGTTTTGATGGGCATTATTGACAGATATAACTACCACAACAGAGTTCCATCATTATAGTTGTGTCTGATCATGCATGATCCTAGCCTATCTTTTCATTTAAAAAAAATTGGTTTGGTTTGTCTTGAAGGCTGAACCTTGGAATTACATCATAATCATAAGTTTGCTATTTTCCCCACAGATTAGAGGCTCACTGAAAAGGCAAGATTTTCAAAATCTGTAATGACATGATGAAATTATCTAGTAGACCATCTTAATTATACTAATGCAGAAGTAATACCCATGACTGTAAACAGCACTTACTCTCATCATACCTAAGAGTACAGGCACTGTAGCCTAAACCATGGCATGAGAAATGAAATTTTGAAGACCTGCAAGTTGCAACTTAGTTCCCAGTGGCATAACAAATATATATCATATTACAAATGATACAACCTCCTCTGTTTATATTTTATGAATCATACTTTGCTGTCCTCCCATAGCAGCCCTCATCAAAGAATTTTAGAAACCTTTTATTTATATTACATTCAAACGTACACAGTCCTATGACTAATAGGCTCATCTATATGGGTTTATAAATGTTATACAGTTATAGAGAAATCAATACATTTCTGTCATGTCTGTTAGGGGAAATAGTTACTGTGCACAGCAGAAATCTAGAGTATTGACCAAACAAATCTAATTAATAAAGAGGAGTAAAAAAAAAACTTTTGTGAAATTGTCACATTGAAATTATGTAGCCTAGAACTGTCTACTCTGGCTAAATGAAACTGCCACAGATTGAACCTGTGACTCTCTGCAGACAAGACACTCATCATGTAAGCCAACCTTACAATTTTTTGGAGGACAAGCTATAAATAACCAAGTAAATACTTCCTAGATTTGCATTGCCAGAGTTAAGTAGCACACCCATTTCACTTTGCATAAGATAGTGATATTTTCAGTTGTGTATTTAAGAAGGAACAAAAGGATAAATTGTTTGTAGTGTAATTTCTATATAGCATCCACTTTTTTTAAAAAAAATTCAGGGCTTTAAGGTTGCACCAAATGTTGCAGAACTACTGAGCAACACAGGCAGAGGAGTCCTGCAATCAAATCCTGCATTGTCAGCTCATTGGATGTGTGAAGCTTTGGGGACAGTACATATATCTCAGATTTATTATGTAATTTGTATTATTAAAAATACGTGTTGAGATTTAAAGTACAATTATGCTTGCAATATTCAATTATAATTGGCTCCATAGAACTCAGAAAGAGTTATACTTACATATCACCTAAACTAAAGAATATGTTGGGACTGTGAATATGAAACAGGCATGAATGTATAACCCTAGGTTATACATTTGAAACTGTCCAAGTGAATTCCACCCATATTTTTTCAGATGTTTTCAGATGCCAAAATCCTATTGGTTCTGCAGTACAGTCAGCTGTAAAATTTAGAAAGGGCCCAAAGCTATTTGCATGCAGTAGCTATCCAGAAGATGCAGAAAATAATTTTAGTACCAAACAGCAAAGCATTAAAAAAGTTACTTTTTTGGACTACAGTTCCCCATTCCCCCAGCCTGTTGACTGATGGACTGTGTAAGTTACAATCCAGACAAAAGTGTCCAACTCAGAGAGTCCTTCTCCATTAGCCTGGATGAAACCAGCTGCTACTCAGCTCTGCCTAAGTGGCCCATCCTTCTAGTTTTTGTTTCAGCTGATTAGTTAAGTTAATGTTTCACCTTCAACAGATTCTGTACCTATTACTTCCGGTGGGGTGGAAGGAATTCAGTGCATTAGATACATGACGTATTGTCTTTAATTGCTGGTGACATTTATATATATGGATGACTGGGGAGCAGAAGTGGAATAATCTGTTTCAGTTTTTCTCACATTCAGGCTTTTCAAATCTCAAGATGTATGAAGAAATTTGCACACTGAGTAGCACATTAAGTGTTACTAAAGACAAACCAAATTCTATCATCATCACTGGCCAAACTGAATAGGTACAATAGATTTCCACTATGGAGAATCGTGCTGTGTTCCTGCCTGCCATGTATTTATTAAGGATGAAGAGTCAGGGCATGTCTACATGGGCTAAATGAAGTGGTTTCCCCCAGTGCTCATGGCAACCTGTCTTTATGACATAGGGCCAAATCCCTGATTTGAGTGCAGGCTGTCTTCACAACATAAGGCCAGTTCTGCACTGAATCCACCCTATCCCTCCCTTAAACCAGTTTTTAGAAACTTATCATTTGCTCTGGATTTTGCAGGAAAACCCAAAGCAATGCTGGGTGGATGTTTAGCTGTGTTGCCCGAGCCACCACTGCTGGTGTGTGTCAAGGGAATGACTCACGTTAGCAGTGGCGGCACTAGGCACCTCAGTGGGGATGTGTGTGTAGACAGCTACCTGCATGTCCCTATGGAATGTGGAGGTAATGGAGAATCCAAATCAGTTCTGGGACCAGAATACTCTGGAGTAGCTGGTGTAAATGAGCTCCTAGTAACAAACAGATGTGGCAATCCTAGTTCATCAGCAACATAAACATGGCTGAGCACACAGGAGTTTGAGACCAGAATTTCACTCAGTGCACTTACCTCTTTCAACCACATACATTTTTTTTCTCCAGTTTTTAAATCTCAAGAATCACATTTCCCAATTGTTCTTCTTTTTGTGACTGCAACACAATGTAAGGGTTAATCTCTTTGCTTTTACCTCTTGAAAAACCTTTTCTCTTCTTCAGCTTCTTAACTCCTCTTTTCTCCTTAAATACCTCTTTTCTCCAAGAAACTTTGAACCTGAATTTGCTTAGATCTAATCTCTATAGCTTCCTGGAGCTGAAATTGGTTTCACAATTACAGCCCGGTTTCTGAGAAATGTCTCAGCCCAAAGTCTTGCAGGAAGGTGCCCTCTGACACTTTATCAAAGCCTGGTTCATGGAATTGTATTTTATTTATTTAAATATTTTCATTATTAACTGGTACAGATAAGACTCATGAGCTAATTAATTCCCAGTCAGAATTTCTACAATAATATTTGCTATAATCCAATTGTGTATTCTTTGTGTATTGTGTATTCTTTGTTGAGTGTGTGTACTGCTAAGGTTAACCATTCTCTTGAGCTATCCAAGGTTTTGCCCTGTTCATTTTGGATAGTGCCTTAAATTTCACTCTAAAACCAATAACAGATACACTACCCCCACTGACAAAGAAATAACCCGCCAACAGTTTTCTCAGAGTGGATGTGACTTTGCACATGCAACTGAAGGTTATGAAGGCACTGCTATGCCTCCTGCTATTACTGTTGGTGTAAATGTAGGAGCACTTTTAACTGTGTCCTCCAGAAAAAGTTTTCTGCACTACCAGTATTGGATATTTTTATACCTGAAGTGAACATGTTCCCTCCTTACCCTACACACATTTTTTAACAGTAGATATCTATGGAGGTCAAAAGCAGAAACTGGGTATCTTGTATGAAATATACTCAGGCAATTGCTTCATGTTATTTTCTGATGTACACGTACCCTGGGGAGGAACTGTAATTCAGCACAAACGCTGGAAAAAATATTTTTTGTACTACAACTGCTAACCAAAATAACCATGGAGTCTTGGAATTGTAGTCCCCAAAGTTAACTGTTCCATACTTTGTATCAGTGATAGAACATGTTTTGCATCTAAATGAGCCAACATTGGAGAAGATCAGGTAACAAATGAGACAAAAAGCCTCTTTTTGAGGGATGGGCAATTTGCAGCCAACCAGACTCTGTTAGATGGCAACTCCTATTATTCTTTTGAATTGGCTGTGCTATACAGAAGTGATGGGAGTTGCAATCCAAAAATATATGGAGGATCTCTCAGCTAACACTCCAGCTCTTGAAATACTATGTCAGTTAGAGTAAACATCTGGATACAACCAGGTAATAATCTATTCCTGCTGAATCTCCCCATTTGTAGCACCATATAAGGTACAGGAACCTTCTCCAATTTTTACTCTGGAAACCCTAATTAAGAATGCTAGCCTAGACACATAAATATTCTGCCATGGAATTCTTTAAAATATTTTTTGTTGTTGTAATAAGTCATAAAAAAGCAAATAATGTAGTAAATAATAACTGTAAAGACAGCTTCCTAGATTCCTGAGGTGAGTTATTAAACCTTTTGTCTCTGACAGGTGTCCTTTGAATTTTGGTACATGCAGTTTTCTACCGATGTATATTTACGTCACTTGAAAGGTGTTATCTCTCTCCATGCTGAAGGTGCCAACTTTTCAAGTGACTAAAGTAGCTTTGCCTTTAACATCACTTCTTGGTGTGGACAGTTTAGTAGCTGCCATGCTGTGCCAGGCTTTACCTGCCAATTTCTGCCTATTGAGTTGCTGTCAAAGGCTCAAAAACAGGCAAGACCATATTATTTTCTGGCCCCTCTATGTGGCTAGCGTTGGGGGAGAGACAAAAGGCTGCACCTGTCACATTTCCTTTTACGATGTGGTGACTAAAAATCAGCAGCGCCTCTTCCTCCCTCCCACAGAGATCTAATGCAGCAATATGCACTCAACCACTGAGACCAACTTTCCACTGCAAAAGAACAATCTTGATTCACCCCACCCTTCAGTTTCATTTAGCACTAAAGTTATGTCATCTTTCGTCAGATTAAGGCCAGTCTGTTGTGCCTCCGGTTGAAAACTAACTCTAAAGAGCAGCAGCAGGTGGAGGTGGAGTGCAAAAATCATTACGAATGATGGCTGGCCACCTGTGCAGCTGGGCTGCCTGGAGGAATTTTAAGGATGAAAGGATTCAGAAGGGGAAGAAAGGAAAGGGGAGAAGAAACGTTCTGGCTGTGAAAACATACAACATGTCGGACAAGTTGAGGATTGATTCCCCCCTGGTGAGTGCAAGGCAGCACAAGTAAATGCTTCCTCTGATGTCTTCCATTAGCTTTCAGATTCAAAACCTACTTACACCAAGGAAAGTCCCATTGAAATCAATAGAGGATCTCCCTAAATCAATGTGGTGGGGATAGGACTGTGACATAAAAGGCAAGAACCTATCACAGGTGAAAATTATGTGACTCCCGCAACATGGCTGGACTACAAATCCCAGCAGCCCCAGCTAGCAGAGTCAATGGTGAGGAATACGGAGATTGTAGTTGACCAGTATCTGGAGGACTGCATAAGTCCCAACCCAACTCTACACATTTAGTTGGGAGCAAGTGGAGAGCCAGCATGGCATAGTGGTTTGTATGGACTAGAGCTCTGGGAGAGCAGGGATTGATTCTCCACTCGGCAATGAAAGTCCTACTCCCTCAGCCTAAGAGGAAGGCAATTGCAAACCTCCTCTGGATAATCCTTGACTAGAAAACCCTTTGACAGGTTGACTTGATAAACTGGAGTTGATTTGAAGGCACATAGCAACAACAAAACCTTGTTGACAACACTGGGATTTATTTCTGAGTAGCCATACAGAAGCTTGTCTCGATGATTTTAATTGTTCTGAATTTCATTGGAAGATTCCCCCTTCATTTCATTCCTAAATATTATTTTACAGTATTTATTTTATTTAAGGTTTTGTCCCCCTCCCTTCAAGATTGTACAGCAAAAGCTAACCAATAAAAAGATAGCTCCACATCTGACTGATGTGATGAACGATCACAACCTGGTCTGACTGACATTCTGTTGCAACCTCTTGCCAGGAAATGAACTGAACTGCTGTTGCAGATGCAATTACTGTTAACTGAAATACTAGTGATGAAATAAATGCCTTTGGGATATGTGACTTTGGTCACAGGGCATTGACACTGTAATGCTTCACAGCTGCTGGAGCACAAACAGATCTCCTCACAGAATAACAGTGGGCTTGAAGCGTGGAGAATGTCCCTGCTTTCTTTCTGTGTATCTCTCCCTTTCCCCTCTCCTGTGTATGTGTATATCTCCGTGTATGCTCACACCCAGCTGCACAGCAAAGACACAGTTCAACATTGACATTCTCTGGAAGAATGAAGCTGCAATTTATGCAAAGAGCATCTTGCTTTTTTTTTTAATTGTTCAGAGTTTGGAAGACATTGTTTTTAATTACATTTCTCAGAACCCACCAGTCACCATGGCCAGTGTTCATGGTGACTGGAGACTGTGGGCCCATTCACACTGAAAAATGAACTGGTTTACAAACTGATATAAATTGGGAAAGTTCACACTTGTGCCGGTTTTTCCTGGGGGTAGTTCACATTTGCACCGGGTTTACCTGACCCAAATTCGGGGGTGGGGGGTACCGGTGCAAATCCTCCTTAATCCAGGGTATTTTAAAACGGGGAAATCAGAGGTTCTTTTTAAAAGAACTGGGTTTTTTGTGGGAGCTGCCAATGGGAACATGCAATTCGATCCCATTCAGAGCCCCTCTTCCTCCCTCCCTGGCACCCCCAATCGCATCCTTCTCCTCTTCCTCCCTCCTTGGCACCCCAATGGAATCCATCTCCTCTGACTTCCTCCCTTCTTGGTACCCCGATGGCATCTTTCTCCTTTTCCTCCTCTGATTGCATCCTTCTCCTCTTCGTCCCTCCTTGACATCCCGATGGCATCCATCTCCTCTGACTTCCTACCTCCCTGGCAACCTGATGGCATCCTTTATTGGTTGGGAATGCCGGCTATTCTGTTGAGACCCTGGTAGACACCTGAAATACCTATGTCACCAGGGCCATCAACACAATCGCTCCCGAGCGTCCTTTCCAGCCCGCCCCCAACAGGAAGCCCTGGTATACGGAAGAGCTCAGGGAAATGAAGCGGGCTGGACAACGACTAGAGTGTGAATGGCGAAGGACTCAGCTCTCATCCGACAGAACTCTCTATAGATTGCATCTTCGCATCTATGGAGAGGCTTTGCGTGCAGCGCGGAGATCTCGCTGCTCTGCACGCATTGCGTCTGCAGAGTCCCGCCCGGCAGAGCTGTTTAAGGTGGTGAGGGAGTTGACGCAGGTCCCCCCTGCGCCAAACCCCTTGCTGGATCCTACAACAGCCTGCTGTGATGCATTTAATATCCACTTTGCAGATAAAATCTCTTGGATAAGAGCCGACTTGGACGCCAACCTTCGTTCAGAGTCCATGAGTGAGGTATCCAGCAACTCCATTGCTGTCAGTTTACTGGATGAGTTCCAATCGGTGAGTACCGATGACATGGACAAGCTCCTTGGAAGCGTGAGGAAGACAACCTGCTCTCTCGACCCAGGTCCATCCTGGCTGGTCGTCCAGGGAGGGGATGCATTGAGAACATTCCTTCGGGATGTGATCAATGCGTATCTCAGGGAAGGCAATGTTCCATCTAGTCTGAAGGAGGCGGCTGTTAAGCCCCTCCTGAAGAAGCCTTCCCTTGGTCCCATGGACAGGAACTACAGACCAGTTTCCTTGCTGCCTTTCCTAAGCAAGGTGGTCGAGAAAGCGGTTGCCTCCCAACTCCAAGCTGTCTTGGATGAAACTGATTATCTCGATCCATTTCAAACCGGCTTCAGGGCAGGTTATGGAGTGGAGACAGCCATGGTTGCTCTGACTGACAACCTCCGCCTGAGCATCGACAGGGGTAGTGTGACCCTGTTGGTGCTCTTGGATCTCTCCGCGGCTTTTGATACAATCGATCATTCCATCCTTTTAAATCGGCTGAGAGAGTTGGGGATCGGTGGCACCGCGCTCTGGTGGTTCCGTTCCTTCCTCTCCGGCAGATCTCAAAGGGTGAGACTCAGGGACAGCTGCTCTTCTAAAATCGAGCATAGCTGTGGCATTCCACAGGGCACTATTCTGTCCCCAATGTTATTCAATATTTATATGAAGCCGTTGGGTGAGATCATTCGGAGGCACGGAGCTCAGTGTCATCAGTACACTGATGACACTCAGATCTATTTCTCCGTGACCAGATCATTTGCTCAGACCTCAGATGGCGTCTCCCCTCTCAATGACTGCCTTGCGACGGTAATGGATTGGATGAGGAAAAAACGATTGAAGCTTAATCCAGACAAAACGAAGGTGCTCACAGTCACAGGCCCGAAGCCAGGTTTGGGAATACAACTTCCAGTCCTCGATGGAGTCACACTCTCCTCGAAGGACTCTGGGGGTACTCCTTGATCCGCCGCTTCACATGACAAGTCAGGTGAATGCGACGGTCAGGAGCGCTTGTTACCAGCTTCGGTTGATACGCCAGCTGCGCCCTTTCCGGGAGAGGAGGGATCTGGAAACTGTGATACACGCGCTGGTAACCTCACGTTTGGACTACTGTAATGCACTCTACATGGGGCTACCCTTGTGCCTAACCCAGAAACTACAAATGGTCCAAAATATGGCAGCCAGGCTTCTGGCTGGAACATCCAGGAGAGAGCATATCACTCCTGTGCTAAAAGCCCTCCACTGGCTGCCGATCAGTTTCCGGGCACAGTACAAGGTGTTGGTTTTAACCTTTAAAGCCCGTCATGGCTTGGGCCCATCTTATCTAAGGGACCGCCTCCTCCCATATGAACCCCCCCACACACTTCGGTCCTCTGGGAGGAACCTGCTTCAACCTATGAAGACCAAGCTGGTACAGACCTCCCAGAGGGCTTTTTCAGCTGTCGCCCCCAAGTTGTGGAACGACGTGCCGGACGAGATGCGTCTCATTCCATCTTTAGAAGGCTTTAAAAGAGCCCTAAAGACGCATCTCTTCCGGCAAGCCTTCCCAGAGAATGTGAATATCCCCAGCTCCATACCTAGGTTTTAAGGGCTTTTAAAATCTTTTCCTGCATTTTTCTCCATACAACCTAAGGTGAGTCCGCTCCCTACTATTGCGCATTGCTATTTTAATCTATTATGTTTTTTAACTCTATTGCGATTTAATTCTTTTCAAAGAGAGGGTGGTAAGGGTAAGGAAGGGGTATTTTAACATGATATTGTTTTAACCTCTGCTGTACTCTGCCCCGATTGCTTGTTCAGAGGGGCGGAATAGAAATAATAATAATAATAATAATAATAATAATTATTATTATTATTATTATTATCCTCTTCCTCCCTCCTCTAATTGCATCCTTCTCTTCCTTCCTCCTTGGCACCCTGATGGCATCCATCTCCTTTCTAACCTGATGTTAGCACTTCTAAGGCAATGTCAGGTTACGTATAGGAGAGTGTTATCTTCCTGCCACAGTCTAGTCAATGGTAAAGCTTGCCCTGAGCAAGATAATCCAGTAATGGGATTACAGTTGCTGAAATAATCCTGGGCCATGTCATACTTGTTGGCAAAGGGCTCCAAGATGCCTGAAGCAAGAAGCAAGAAGAAGGAAAGAAGAAGCTAGAAGGTCAACTGGCAGAACAACAGAAGCCTTCTGTCAAGTTAGTCATTGACTTTTGTTGAAGTTGAGAACTTGCTGCAAACTGCCAGAATAGCCTATCCAGCACACCTTTCACTGTTACACTGCCCACATGTGATCCTAGATTACCTGTTAAAGAAGACAGACTTCAGGGTGAAGCCTGGAAAAGTTACTCTTTTTGGACTATAATTCCCAGAATTACCTAGAGACATTTGGCATCCTCACCCCTGGTTATCACCTGGTGTATATTGGAGTTGCCAGGGGAGGCAGCAGTGGCAGGCAAAAGTGCACTCGGCCCTCTCCTTTGCTGCAATTGTGAAGGTCTTCTTTTGGGGAGGCCTCTGCCACTATAGCAAAGCTGGGAGGGGCGTAGAAGGAGAAGCCAAGACAACTAAACTGAGAGAAGCCTAGAAGCCAAGACAACTAAACTGAGACTGTTGTATTTTGAACATATCATGAAAAAACATGTTAGAAAAAACAATAGTGCTTGGTAACGTGGAAGGAAGGCCACATTACAGATGGATGCTCCTAGTTGGAATGGTTTGCATCCTCCGTTGTTTGCATCCTCTGCAATTCTGTAGTGAAACCACTGGGTTGGAATACATAGAGGTGTTCCTTCAAGTATTAAGATCATAGACGAGTTAGAGCTTTGAATGCTATCACCAGCACCTTGAATTCAGACTGGAAGCAAATTGTCAGGCAGTGTAATTCCTTTAAGACTGGTGTTATGTGGTGTCTATACAGTACTCCTATCGGCAATCTCACTGCTGCATTTTACACTGGTTGTAAGTCAGCTACAGGGGCAACCCCATGCAGAGTGTCTTACAGTAGTCTAAATTGGGAAGTTACCAGTGAGTGGCCTACTGTGGCTAGCTACACCAAATAGTTAGGTTTTGTAAAATATCCACACTCCCATGTAAACTCAAAGGTTAGGTCTATTGCATTCAGAAGGAATTATTTTCAAGTGTAGGAGCCTTGTTTTGTAACTGAGCAGCCTGATCCTATTCCCATTTTCTCAAGAGTCACACTGAGTTCCTTCTGAAGCACTCCCAAGTTCAGTGCCAAGTAAGTGTGCCTAGGAATTCAGCCAAGCAGAATGTTCCTGCCCCCCACTCACAACTAAATAATGCCAAATGCTGGGTGCATTATTTTCTTTTTCCCATTTGTCTTGGTAATCTGAGTTGGATGATCACCTTTCCCACCAACATCTGGCCTCACAGAATATTTCATTACCACCGAGTGACAAAAATAGTTCTTAATTTTATTAATCATATGGATTGAGTCCCTTGCCTCAAACGCAAGCACTCGGCATGAACTTAATCTGAAGTGACTGATTTAGCTTTAATGCTGCTTCTGTTTCTCACATTGATCCATCAGTAGAATAAATGACACAGATAATTGCTTTTTTTCTCTCTGTCTCTCTCCTACAGCAGGCTTTTGTGCTGCTCATGGCTCAACCCAGTGTTAAGCTTGTACTTTTTAGAAAAGGGCACTACAGCTATTTGTTGACTCAATAAAAAGGAGGAAAAATAGCTTCAGCGCACCATCATGTCATCTTATTGTTCTGTGGACGTGCAAATCTATTTGCAAAGCCTGAAGAGCAATATGAAGTCATACACAGCCAGAGATGTCTAGATGGCAATTTCATGCACAGATCAAAGACATAATAGAGCACAGATGTTTTATGAGCCCTGGCAATTGCAAAATGGACATCAGTAGTAAGTGGCAGCATTGATGAAACCACAATGTGACACGTCTCTATGATATCTGACAAGGAAGGCCTTTTCATCTTTGTCAGTTCCAATTCAAAAAACCCCACTGAATAGATCAGCAGATGTCTCTGCCGTGGCACAATTTGGCTAGTTTGGTGCAGTTGCACTATATCACACATATATATGGGTGCCAAGATGGAGCATACTCAATTCATGCATAGCCCTAGTGCTTCATGTGGATCCACTATGTATTGCCACAGAACAACAGCAATATCCAATCCACCATGCCAGAAGAACGTGCAAGGCTATCAGGAATCCAGCCACCTGTGTCACAGCTACCCTCAGCATCAGAGCCAGGGTGCAGATAAAGGCATAGAGATGCCAACTGACTGGTAGCAGAAACAAACAGGGTGTTTGAGTTTATCCCAGAAAACTGGGACATTGCTCTGGGCGGAACATAATCTATAAGGCCATTGATTCCAAGAAAGCATTCTGGAACTGGGTGAACAGGGAAGTGTCCATGCTTAGTTTCAGTATAAGATGCAGAGCTTAATGCAGCAAAAAGTGGCACAGCCACCTATATGTCATACAGAGGAAATACACAAAATACAGTTGAGGGAACACCCCTGGAGGAGATGGGATTCAGTGCTCAAGACTTATCCATTGTCCACTTTGTTAGGTAAAACAACCCACTCCTTTAGGTAAGCTTACATGATGCTGATGTGCAAAGGACAACTGCCTGCCCAAACTAGTCCAATGCTCATGGTAAGTTATGTATTCTGTCATTCCCTCCACCATCTTGAGGGAGAGAAAGGCAGGCCATCTCCAACAGGCCTTGCCTGCAAGCAAGAAGAGCCCTCCCTTCATCCAACATCTTGAGGGAGAAAGGCAGGTCAGCTCCAACAGGCCTTGCCTGAAAGCAAGAAGGGCCCTCCCCCCATCCACCATCTTGAGGGAGAGAAAGGCAAGCCAGAGCTCCAACAGGCCTTGCCTGAAGGGAAGAAGAGCCCTCCCTCCAGGCCATCAGCCTTGGTTCAGGCCTCCGAGGGAGAGAAGATCTGCTGGACTTTCCCCCTTCCCCACCACCTCTCCCTTCTCCTTTTGTGTCTTGTCTTTTTAGATTGTAAGCCTGAGGGCAGGGAAATGTCTAATTAACAAATTGTAAGTCACTTTGATAGCCTTGTCTGAAGAGTGGGGTAATAATAATAATAATAATTGTTGTTGTTGTTGTTGTTCTGCATCTCCTCTTGGGGTGGCATAGGGTGGAGCTGCACAGGAGCATATATGAGCAGCTGTTTCTCTTTACCTTTGGCTCATGAAGCATGGTACTGGCATCTACTCATATATTCATCTGTACTCTGCCATTGTGTACTGCACAATTGAGCCCATTCATGAATATATGTTGCATAATGCTGCTGTTCTACATGAAAGTTGTGTAATGCTAGCAAAGGTTATCTCTGCTAGCAAATATTTACACTATGCTGTGAACATGTAGAATTGTGGCCACTGTGTTCCAATCTTGAATCAGTACACCAGGGGCCCTGCCACATTACACAGTTACAACACTATAATTCCACTTTAACTGCTGGGGCTACATCTTATGGAATCCTGGGGTTTATATTTTGGAGAGGCATTTGAACCCTCTGGCTGAGAATTCTGAACCTGATTTGCAGATTCCAGGATTCTGTAAGATGTTGCCTTGCTAATTAAAGTGGAATAATAGTACTATAATTGTGACAGAGCCCCAGAATGCAGGAGTGAAAACTTTTTCCTTTTGTGCTTTTTATTGAGTTGCTGTTTAGCTGTTTTTTAAAAAAAACTTTTGTAAAATAAGGTTTTAGCTGAACAGACTCAGCCTGAATCCAGAGAAAACGGAAGTACTCGTGATAGGTTCTCCTGGCCCAGGGATGGTGGTGGTTCCACCTGTCCTGAGTGGGATCACGCTTCCCGTAAAGGACACAGTACGCAGTCTGGGGGTGCTCCTTGATTCGTCGCTCCATCTTACTTCTCAGGTGGATGCGACGGTCAGGAGCACCTGTTTTCAGTTTCAGCTGATACGCCAGCTGCGCCCCTACTTGGACCGGAGGGACCTTGAAACTGTAGTACATGCTCTGGTAACCTCTCGATTGGACTTCTGCAATGCGCTCTACATGGGGCAGCCGTTGTATCACACTCAGAAGCTGCAGTTAGTGCAGAATATGGCAGCACGGCTGGTCACTGGTGCTTCCAGGACCAGCCATATAACACCGGTGCTAAAAGATCTTCACTGGCTGCCTATTCGCTTCCGGGCTCAGTACAAAGTGCTGGTTATTACCTATAAAGCCCTAAATGGCTTGGGCCCAGGGTACCTGAAGGACCGTCTCTCCTCACATAATTTGCCCCGCACACTCAGATCTACCGGGCAACAACTACTAAGAGTTCCAGTGGCCAGACTATCGATCACCACGAAGAGGGCGTTTTCTATCTCGGCCCCGAGACTCTGGAACTCGTTGCCCATTGAGCTCCGCTTGGCCACCTCTCTCACCCAGTTTAAGAAGGGGTTAAAAACATACTTATTTAAGCAGGCTTACCCCTGATTGTGCTTCCCTTGTTGTCATCCTTTTCCCTCATTACGAGCCTGCTTGAGCACTGCCATTGTTTAGCTGTATTAGGCTGATATTGTTTTATTGTTTTGTATTGTTTTTAACTTGTGAACTCGATGTACACCGCCCTGATCATTGGAAGGGTGGTATATAAATAAAATTTATTATTATTATTATTATTATTATTATTATTAAAGTTTTGGTCCCATGTCAGAGGAAGGCATGCATGTAATTTAAATATCCCCATCGGCATCCTAAACAAGCATTATAGCAGGGCTGGGAAGTGTGTGGCCCTTCAGATATTATTGGTCATTTATGGACTTTTTGAGCAATAAGAAATCTAACACAAATATAATGATTTGTGATTATGGTTATTAGTAATTCTAGAAGGACTATTTGATTGGATCTGTAATGGTAGAATATTTTTTTTAATCTTTTTATTTTTGCTTTTCATTACAGTTAAGTTTTTTCTTCTTCTTTTCTTCCCTGTTTCTCTATTGTCTGTCTGTATTTTCTGACTTATATAATAAGATTGTTAGCATTAAAAACCAATAAACAATTAAAATGTAAAATAGAAAAGTAAACGTGACTCATTTGGCCTTTCCTGTGAAACTGGCTCTGGACTATGGTATGCAAGAGATCCTGGCTCATGCTGATTTCATTCTGGGTGAGTTCATAATGGCAGTCAGCTCAGCGAGCATAGCAATAAGCAGATACTGGACTGGCTGTTAAAAGCTGTTTCTCACATGTCAAAAAATACCTCTAAGGAGATAACCAGAAAATGACTCAAGACTCATGCCAAGAGGCTGAGCTAGCCTAGCTGTGGTAGGTAAGAACAGACGGAGCTGTGATGCAGAAAGTCAAACCTCATTTCAAACTTTGCCCCTGCCGTGAACTCACTGCAGTTTCTGTAGGGCTACTTAGTATCTCAGCCTTTAGAAGAGAGGGATAATAATACTGACTTACCAAAAGTACTGACCTACCTCTGGATGACTGAGATAATGTACATGGAATGCTTTGAACACTTTGAAGCACCACACAAATGCTATATGATATTGCTGCTATTATTATTTAATGTTGCCTTGCCTTTTCTAACACTGAGTGCAAGCTGTGAACTCTGAAGTGGGCTTGCTGGTGGGTATCTGATACTCACATTTGACCCTTCCATTTTATCAAAGAAAGGTACGACTCTTCAGTCATTTCCTGCTCAAGACACCATTTTTTAAAAAAGGCAAGGAGGCAACATTACGACACCTGGCCATTTAACTATTTCTTCATAGTTTGGGCACATGATGGCATTGCCCAAAGCTGCTGGCATGTTATGCTATTAAGAGGTGGGGTGAAGTAATTAAAAATCATGTGCTGTAACCTAGGCACAGAAAAGCAACCCGTAAAAGCCACAACTCCCAGAAAGCTTCAGACAGCATGTCCAATGGACACACTGCCTGGGGAATCCTGGAAGTTGTCCAAAGATGTAGTTTCTAGTTTCTGGTTTAGTCCCCCTCAAGGTTAAACTGATTTGAGTTGCACATTTTCAGCAACTGCAAGATGATTTCACAGAGATGTACAGTCAGCTGCCAAGTGGCTCTGTTCAAATATTTGAGAACTCTTGAGCTGGTCCAGGACATTTGACTAATAAGAGCAGTGTGCTGGTTTACTGGTATTAATAACATTTATTTCTATTTGCCGCCTCTCCCAGTGGATCGAGGCAGGATTCCAGCAAGTTATAAAATACAATCACATACAATCAATATCTAAAATTATCTTAAAGTCAGTTATGTTTAAAACTATACAAACTATACAGGCAGTTATAAAAATAATGTAGTTTGTTCCTAAAACTAATCAGTTGCTATCGGTTTATTTTTCAACATAGATCTGGTTATGAGTAAATCTATAATGGATCATTATAGTAACTCGGGTGGGTAGGCCCGCCGGAAGAGATCTGTCTTAAGTGCCTTCTTAAAGGCATCTAAGGTAGTAATAAGATGGATCTCTTCTGGCAAGTTATTCCAAAGTTTCGGGGCCACAGCCAAGAATGCCCTATGAGAAGTCGTCGTCAGTCTGGTGTTATTTAGTTCTAATAAATGCTTCCCTGAAGTTCTGAGAGTGCGGGGCGGATTGTGTAGGGAGAGGCGTTCCTTCAACTAACTTGGGCCCAAGCCATATAGGGCTTTAAAGGTAACGACCAACACTTTGTATTGCGCACAGAAGCTAATCGGTAGCCAGTGTAAAGATTTTAAGATAGGGGTGATGTGATCCGTCCTTGATGCCCCTGTAAGTAATCTGGCTGCCACATTCTGGATCAGCTGAAGTTTCCAGACTCGGTACAAAGTTAGCCCCATGTAGAGCACATTGCAGAAATCTAAACAAGAGGTTACCAGCGCATGTATCAATGTTTCAAGGTCCCCCCTGCCTAAGTAGGGATGCAGCTGGCATATCAGCTGAAGCTGATACCATGCACTCCTGGCCGTCGTCTCCACCTGTGATGTCAGCTGGAGGGACGAGTCCAGGAGTACACCCAGACTACAAACTTTGTCCTTTAGGAGAAGTGTGACCCCGTCCAGGACAGGTTGACAAATCTCCATCCCTGGGCTAGGGGAGCCAATCACAAGTACCTTTGCTTTCTCTGGATTCAGCCTGAGTTTATTTTCCCTCATCAATTTGTGCTCAATATAGGCTGTTCTCCAATGGAAGTTGAGACCCTATTTCTTGATCTATCGGGGGGGGGGGGGGCTAGAGGGGGGCAACTAAATTTGAGGGATTACAAAATCGCATAGATTTTCATTACCCTCCAAGGACAAGAAGAGTCCAGATAAGATGAATGGCTGAAGATCAGAGCAGCGGAAGTCAGGGAAACAGGGAAAAAAGGTGACCATGTGGAGAATTCCATATCCTAGGGAGATACACACACACATACACACACTCCCAGAGTATCTCTCTTCCTTTGTCCATTTGCCTGTATTTAATGCTTTCTAAGCTTGGAGGCTGTCACCTGATATAAAAGGGAAACCTCTAGGAAGGGCAAAGCATAGCCTTATTGTTATTCTATGGAAGGTTCACAAGGCTCCAGGTGCTTAAAGTGATGAGTGTAAAGCTCATGCCTCATGTACAAAGGTTTTAGTTTGTGTGCAGAGGGTAAATGTGACCTCTGCCTGTCCACTTCTGGACACTGCTAATGACTCTTAAATAATCTGGGGAGATGAAAACGATGGAGTTGCATACATAGGAGAAACCCAATCTAGTATTGACATTTGCCTGCTTTCAAATCCAGATGGGTTGCCCAACAATTCTGGAAACTGCACAGTACTTTACAATAGGGGGTGTACCAGTCTGAGCCAGTTTGGCAGGGTTTCTTTAAATGGAGGTAGGACAATTAAGCCCTGATTGCTTTCTTGAACATGTCAATGGGACCATTTCCTTGTCAGAAGGAGTTGGACTTTAAAATGCCTGACTTTTTCAGATGGAATCTAGCTTCTCATTGCCCTACCCTTCCAGCATTGCTTCTTCCAATGCATGCAGACTCTGGCAAGAATCAGCTCCCTGTCTAACGCATCAAAGTCTACCAGTAATTCATATTTATCAAATATAACTTGTAGCATAACTGGCTTGAACAAAGTATATATTACCCACACCCACCCTGTCACATGCACATAAACCAATGACTGATAATTGAATTTTTCCTTAACAGTGACAACAGGGCATATCCTCTACCTTAGGTGGGGGTAGGCTAATTTAGGGGGTGCATGTCTGACAAGTTGCGTGGTACACACAACTGTATCTTCCTCACCAATTTTCCTGTTGCCCCAGCATCCATGGTGCAATATGCAAGAAGAAATAATTTGAAAAGTTTTATTCCTTATGGGTATGACTGTGAGAGGTTTTTGCTCATTTTTTTCAATTTTTTTGTACTTTGGGACTTTTGGCCAAAAGAATCGGCAAAATAGCTTTTTTGTATGAAACCTTTTTTGTGTAGAAAAGTGTATTTTGCATAGAACTACTTTCTGCACAAAAAGGTTTTTAGTGTGAATTTGTATTTTCTGCAACAAATCTCTAGTCAATAACATAGCTCAGTGGAACATTTTCCTGACAAGGCATCTCCATATGCTGAGACACCCTTTCTCGTCAATGGTGAAATCTTTGTGAATATTCTTTGTACCTAGCCAAGGAATCAGAAGAAGGCTAAGACTGGAACTAGATGGCTGATGTCAACTTGATGGGAAATAACAAATTCTTTAAATTCCTTCCTAACTCTGCAAACTAATGGATTTAATAAATAAGTTGGTGTTCATTGTCTTGTAAGTTAGGCCATAAGAATGTTTGATTTTTTAAAGCAGAGTATAGAAGAAACTTATTTTCTGTTAGCCACATTCCTTTGGGGGCAATCTATCAGGACACATGAGTCAAACTAGGCATTAAGGGAAAGTGTGTTCTCTGTTATTAACACATCTTTCCCTCTAGGAAAAACACCTTTCCATTCCTCAGATATACAAGCTTTGGCAATCAGAACTGCAGATTTAGCCCTTGTCTACCTTCCAATAACCAGTCACAAAACAAAGCACCTGTCTTTGTAC
The DNA here is from genome assembly GCA_034509955.1 of Urosaurus nigricauda. Taxonomy (NCBI): domain Eukaryota; kingdom Metazoa; phylum Chordata; class Lepidosauria; order Squamata; family Phrynosomatidae; genus Urosaurus; species Urosaurus nigricauda. The sequence continues at coordinate 46,293,768 of JAOEGL010000003.1, forward strand.
AATATGGAGTGGGGGGGGGGGGAAGCACATGTTAGGACATAGAGACATCTTATACAACCTAAAGGGGTATCATGTCTAATTAGAGGCCAAGCATATCATGTACTTTATACCAGTGGTGACAATGGGCTGAGCCAGAAGTGGTGCCTCTTTTCTTTCTCCCTCTCTTTATTATCATGTTTTCTATATCCACCTTTTTTCCGTCCCACCAAAGCAGACTGCTGTGGGACATCTAACTGAGTCTGTCAGAGGTGTGAATTGCAGGCTTTCAGATGACTTTTGAAAATGAGGTACAAACTGCATACATCTCAGGTGCTACTTGTTGCTGAACCCTTTTTAAAACAATGTCAATGAAATACTGGTAAAAAGGAAACATAATTAGCAGAACTGATCCTGCTGTACCACTGTTAAATACATTTAGCTTGAAAATAAGGTTTCATTTATTTTTTGGAAGGTAAAATTTTTTACTTTATACCAAGACAGCATAGTAACAGAATTGAAGCACAATCCTGTAAATGTCTACTAGGTCTGTTAAGTTCAAAGAAGCCTAGACCTTGGTAAGTGAGGAAAGGACTGCATTCTTAATGTGGTTGTGTGTGTGTAAATTCTCCTGAATCCATAGCAAAGTGTAAGAATGCTTTCAGAACTCATTCAGATAACCTTCAACTATAGCCACTAATGATAGCCTTGCTGATAGTTGTGTCACAGAAGTACAGAGCTTCTAATTTTCAGAATGAAAAGAGTGCAGACATATGTGATAAAACAAATGCACAAGGTTACTTGGAAATCATTTTGGCAACTACTTCTGCCTATCAAAAGTGTGCCCTGTATCATATTCAACATATCAAAAAGGTCACAAGTTACATCATCACATCATTGTAGAGAAACAAAGTGGTGGAAAAATATGCCCATCTACAAGGCTGAATAGAAAGTATCCTCTTAGGAAATCATGTAATCATAGCTTTTCAGCTCTATGTAGTGAGGAAACATTGGCTGAGATCCTACCTCTTTTCAGAGAAGCATAAATATCCCCTGACATTATGCAGCCCCCATACTGAACACCAAAGTAGTACAACTTAGGTGGATCAAACATCAATGTGCATGGCTGACAACCCATTGCGCAATTGCAATGTGCACAAAGACAATGCATAGAGACAATGTATATTTACATGCTGGTCTGTGTATTTTGTGCATAATCATCCACACAATGATCCCAATAAACACAACTCTGCTTGTATCTCTGCCTGATGGATATGACTATTGCCTTTGTACATAGTGTAATTTACTCCTGCTCATGTTACTAAAAGGATGCCAGCTACCGTGTGTATGTGAGCATATAAAGACACCGAATTGTAATGGATCTTTGTTGAGTGGTTATCCATACAGCCACTCAGTGGCAAATATAACACTCCTTCAGACCAGTTACCTGTGTTACAATTCCTACCCCTTTGCCTAATACTTTTGTATGCCAGTTCCTGCTACAAGAAGCTTGGTAATGGTAAGTACTAAGAACAAGCATATCTTTGCAAGCCATATTTGGGCACTGAGAGCCAGTGTGGTGTAGAGGTTTCAGCACTGGGCTATGACTCTGAAGACCAGGTTTCGAATCCTGACTGGGCTATGTAAACCCACTGGATGACCCTGGGCAAGTCATACTCTCTCATCCTCAGAGGATGGCAAAGACAACTCGACTAAAGAAACTTGCCCCCCAAAAGCGCGTGGTTGGTTTGCCTTAGGGTCACCATTAGTCACAAAGGCACACAACAACAACAACAACAAGGTTACAAAAAGGTAGTGGCAGTGGTGCAAGGTATCCTACTGTAGTAAGTAGATAATCAGAATCAAAGAGTTGGAAGAGACCTCAAGGGCCATGCAGTCCACCTCCCTAGCATGCAGGAAGACCCACAATCAAAACATTCCCAGCAGATGGCCATCTGGCTTGTGTTTAAAAACTTCCCAAGAAGGAGACTCCACCACACTCTGAGGGAGTGTGTTCCACTGTCAAACAGTCCCTATCATCAGGAAGTTCTTCCTAAAGTTCAGGTAGAATCTCTTTTCCTGTATCTTGAATCTATTACTCCATGCCCTAGACCCCTCAAATATTTAAAAATGGCTCTCATTTCATCTCTTAACCTTCTCTTCTCCAGGCTATACATACCCAGCTCCCTGAGACACTCTTCATAGGGCATGGCTTCCAGATCTTTCACCATTTTGGTTGCCCTCCTATAAAGGCTACCCCCACCCCATAAAAGAAGAAATGGTTCTCTTGTTGCAACAAATCTTAGGCATGTATTAAGGCATGTATTAAGAATTCAGAGAATTAAATAAAGATCAAGAGGACTGGCATTCATAGGGCCAACACAAAACAATTGACAATGAACCCTAGGCAACTGAAGTCAAAGTAGTTTGTATAAGATCCAGAGATCAAATGCTGAGTTGATGCACATTCACAACAGCGAAAAGAGTCACCTGAGAAATGGAGAGGCATGAAACAGGATAATTCAAGGTCAAAAGTATTGATCCTGCTTATCATTTAACAATAATAAAAAACAGCCTGCATAAGGTATGAACAATGAAAAGCTTTGATACATAGATATGTAAAAGAAAATATGTATTTAAGTCTAATTAGTAAGATTTAAGTAAGAAATAACTTTGACAAAGACATAATTCAAAATTAATTATATCTATCCTGAACCATTTATGTTTAAACCTATTTTGTGTAGGTGTTTAATTACTTGGGATTCTTGTAGAAGTGAAGATAATGAAATCAGATTTATGGAGTAGCAATTAATATCAGCAATTAGTAATAGCTTAGAAACTGCATACATATGGACTGAGGGTCAGAGAATTTCTTTTGATAAGTATTGTAAGCGCTTTCACTGACTATAAAACAGCTCTGTCATGAAGCTTTGGTAAGAATATGGATTCAACTATGCTGCCTTTTGAAATAACAAAAAAGGTTTAATGAAATATTATCTTAGTCAATTTTAAGTATTTCAATATTTGTAGTTTATTAGATCTGTATTCATATAAACAAAAGAAGAATCCCTGTAATATAATTACTACTAGTACAAAATGTGGATTGCAACCTGCCAGATTATTTAGGGGTACACTTTGCTTTGTAATGTTTTTATCTGCCATTGGGAAAATTAACAGTCAATCAAAGGCTCACAAAATACTGAAATATAAACAGATTCTCTGAAGTAAAGTAAAGGCTAGCAAGAAGCCCAGTTTGCCTGTGTTACTTTTTTGGACTACAAAACAATTCCTCAGACAGCATGACCAATGGCAATGCTGCTGGGGGATTCTGGGAGCTGTAGTCTAAACAGTAAATTTTTGGAGCTGTTTTGGGTGTTTCCAATCACAGTTGACCTGCATCTTGTAACTGGAGACATCAGGTTATGAATCGGGGACCTTCTTCATGAAAAATGTGTGCTTTTCCCCACAGAACTTCTGTTCTCTGTCCATGTAGGCTGTGGGATTCTAGGAACCATTGTCAAAAAGATTACTTCCAAACTCTGGATATAGTAAAACAAAACCTTTGCTCAAGAAAGCTCAGGTGCTTCCAAATGCAGGATCCCTACCACTGGCAGTGTAAGGGCATTGTGTAATTTGGCCCACAGTTAAGTCATTATCCTGCCCATGGGTGTAAGTATTTGCAGAAGTTTAGACAGCTGTCCCACATACAACTACATCACAAACCAGATTTAGGTTTTAACCATCAGTTTAAAACCCAGCATGCACACAAGTGCAGCGCTGGTAAGTGCAAAGCTAAGTACATCATAAAGTACTTCCTGAAAAGGGAAAAAAAAATTATGGAAAAAACAGTGGGGAAAACACATGTGGGTTTTAAGTGGAGGATGACACCATCTGGACCCTCTGATGGGTGAGCATCATTTGGAAACACCCCTTCATATCCCACTTTTTGCTATATTCCTTAGTGGCCTTGTAAGAACACACAGAAATGTTCCTGGTCAGTTTACAAGAGAAAACAGTAAAATGATAAAAGCCTACAAAATCTAAAGAATTTGTAAAATAAGACAGTTAATATACACTTTCATGAGAAATAACAAGGTGTAGCCTTTTCTCTTAGACATCATCCAGCAGGAAAAGAAACTGATATATCCATGGGATGGATGGGGAAGAAAAGCAACCAAAGATTCCTCAGTGACCGTACTCCTCTTGTCCTGATCACATCATGCTGTTACAATCAGACTAGAGCTGCTTTCCATCTCTTCAGCGGCATTCACAACTCCAGCATGAAATATGGAAGAAAGCCAAGTGCCGTACTGAATTATGAAAGACAACCATCATCATGAATCTTTAAGATTATTTATGATGTACTTTGCTTTGCACTTATCAACACCGCACATGTGGGCACACTGGCTTCTAAACAAACGCTGAAGACCTAAAGCTGGTTCATGCTGCGGCTATGTGCGGGTGAGCTACCCAAACATCTACAGATACTCACTCACATGGACCAACATCGTGGCTTAACTAGGGGCCAAATGAGACATGACAGAGGAGAGCCATCTCCACTTTGTTTTTTAATTAACTAGCAACCGCAGGCAGCACCTTTGAAGATCAGAGGAAAGCCACTCTGGAAGATAGCGTTTAACTCTTTCCCCAGGGTAATCCACCTCTCAAATTGCTATTAGCCTTCGGGTCAGGGAAAAGACAGAAACGGCATCTGTATCTTTTTTTCCTCTTCCTCCCAGCACCCAACTTAAGCTGGCCCAGGGAAACATTAGCCAGACATCTGATCCAGCCCTCCCTCTTCCCCTTTGCTACCAATCCATCACCACCTGCTAACTCAAAACATGGGCACATTGATGAACCTGTCATACCTTAACTCCCAGCCTATAAAACCTCAGTCACTACTTCCCAGCATTTAATAAAGCCCTAGTGGTGTGGAAAAGCTGAAATAAAACATAGGCTTTAAGAGCATCGCTATCTATAAACAGATCTACAGCACAGTCGTAGTCACAATTACTCCATTTTTCCTAACCCAGTCCATTTGAACCATATTTAAGAGAAAGAAGATTAATTGTGTTTTATGAGCTTAGGCCCAGGGTAGCCTAAGGATTCCTCTTTAAACTCTGCTGCAATTTGCAGATATAATTGCACCTTTATGTGTACATGAGGTGGAAGCAACAGGTGCAAAAGTACCAATCTTTACAATTTTCTTCTGGGAAAATTGAGAGAACAAGTGTTACAGAACAGTTTGAGTGTTGGACTATGACTCTGGAGACCAGGGTTCAATCATTGAGTGACTATGGGTAAGTCACATACTCTCAGCCCCTGGGAAGGCAATGGCAAATCTCCTCTGAACAAATATTGCAAAGAAAACCCCTTGATAGGTTCACTTTAGGAAAGCCATAAGTCAGAAAAGATTTGAAGGCACACTACCACAATATAGTCCAAATTTCTTTGCTGCTGGTGGTGGGTGGCAGTGGCAGAAATACAGCCCCACAATCTTAACTCTAGATGCAAGTAAGTTTTTTCCCCTTTCTCTCTAAGTATCTTCTACTCATAAGTACTTTCTTATATTGACAGACATAAGAACAAATGCAACCGCAGGGGTCAGATCACCTCCTTTCAGTTTTAGCTGCATCTCTAAATAAACTATATGTCACAAAGGGGAGGGAGCTGCTTTCAGCAGTAAGGTTTATACAGTAGGCCCTTGTTATCCACTGGGGTTTGGTTCCAGGACCCTCTGTGGATAACAAAATCCGTGGATACTCAAGTCCCATTAAATATAATGGCACAACAAAATGGTGTTCCATATATAAAATGGAAAATCAATGTTTGCTATTTGGAATTTATGCTTTTTGGGAATATTTTCAAGCCGTGTGTGCTCAAATCCATGGATAAAAAAAATCTGTGGATAAGGAGGGCCAACTATATTTCACTGAGACAGATCCTGATTCTCATCCCCTCAGTTGGTGTCTCCCTCAGTTTTTCCCCCTAGATGTATCTGAATCTTCTCTAGTTGTATGTGAGGGGCTCAACAGCTGCCTGTTTTTGCCCGAGGGATGCTGCAGCAGCCAAACCATGCCATGTCCCTCCACGGTAAAAAGAACCTGTTAAAAGCAGGTTCTTTTTATTGCTTGTGCTGGGTGCCATGACTGCGCCATTGGCGCATTGGCATGTGTTGATGATGCAAGTACGGCACCCCGATGTGCGGACGCTGTGCCGAGTTGGCATCATCATGGTGACCCCCATGTGGACGGGAGCCATGGTGGTGCCATCCTTACAGACTAGGGTTTTGGAGCATGCGGTCGCTACGCGCTCCAGAACCCCAGAATAAGCGCCAGGATGCCCCCTTTTGCCTGTTTGAATCAGGCCTGAGTAAGAGCTAGTCTGACTAAGGGGGGTAATTAGGGGGGTAACAGCAAGGGACCAGCAGCAAGCCAAGCCACAAGCAGTCTTCTTTTTCCCCAATTCCATCTGGGCAAGAAGGCAGCAGAGGCCAGGCAGCAGCAAGAGGGTGTGGCAGGAGTGGTGAACTATAAAGCCAATCCTCTTCCACCCCTCAGGAAGACCAGCAGCAACCCAAGCCAGAAGCAGCCTTCTTTTCTCCCCAACTCCACCTGGGCAAGAAGGCAGCAGAGGCCAGGCAGCAGCAAGAGGGTGTGGCAGGAGTGGTGAACTATAAAGCCACTCCTCTTCCACCCCTCAGGAAGACCAGCAGCAAGCCAAGCCACAAGCAGTCTTCTTTTTCCCCAATTCCATCTGGGCAAGAAGGCAGCAGAGGTCAGGCAGCGCGGAGAGGCGGTGGGGAAGGAGAAAGCAACACCTGGGACTGCCAAGGCCACCCCTCCATTCAGCAAAACAACGCGGCATTGGCCGCAAGAGGAGGAGCTAAGACATTTCCATATATTGCTTTCCCCGTCATCATTGCATGGCTAGGTTAGCCATAAAGGAGAACATTCTACCTCAGGGCCTTTTGTTTTTAGGCATAATGCTTATAATGGGAGAGCTGACTAGACAGGAAAATGTTAATATCTGTCCATTGTCTGTTAGACATGGACCTCCTATTCTGGGTCAGAAACTTCTGACGGATAAATCATTTCCAGTACCAGATGATGGAGCTGGGAATAGCCTGGGAGCAGGAATTGAGGTTGTGTGGGGCAGGGAAGGTATGGCGGCAACAGAGTGAACAAATGTTACAAAAGAAGAAGGGATCGATGTCTGATATCTATCCCTTCTTCAGTTCACCCTGTTTCCCAAGATAACATGGAGAGCGCACCAACCATTCCACAATCCCTTAATCTGCTCCTTTGCAATGTCAGGTCGGCCAAAGGTAAGACTCATATCATCCACGATCTTCTCGTGGATGAACAGGCCGACCTGGCATGCTTCACCGAGACTTGGCTGGGAGATGCCAGCGCTGCTACCTGGGCGCAGGCCCTCCCAGCCGGCTACACGGTTAGTGAGCAGATAAGGGAAAGTGGGCGGGGGGCGGTGTGGCAATAGTTCACAAAACTAACCTAACTTTGATCAGGAAACCTGTCCGGAAAACGATCCACATCGAGTGTGTGTACCTTGGCCTGAAGACCAGGGATAGTTTGGGGATTCTGTTAGTATACCGGCCACCCCGTTGTCTAACAGATTCCCTGACTGAGCTGACTCAGCTGGTCTCTGAGTTGTTGTTGGAGTCTCCCAGACTTCTTGTATTGGGTGACTTCAACATTCCTCTTGAGACCAGCTCTTCTGATCTATCTGGAGCAGCTCGGGAGTTCATGGAATCCATGACAGGCATGAACCTATCCCAATTGGTCAACGGGCCTACCCATTGCGCGGGTCACACACTCGATGGAATCTTTAGTACGGAACAGGAATATCCGTGGGCGGAGGTAACCAAAACCTCCGCACTGTCATGGACGGATCATTTCCTGATCAAGTTGGAACTAAAAGCCACTTCTGTCCCCATTAATGGGTGGGGTGGACCCATTAGAATGGTCCGCCCTCGAAGACTAATGGAACCAATTGGTTTCCAGAAGGCCTTAGAGGGTTTAATGGTTGGCAACGTCGGTGACTCTGTCAAAGCTTTGGTGAATACCTGGAACACCGATCTTCCCAAGGCTCTCGACGCAATCGCCCCGAAGCGTCCTCTCCAACCCGCTCCAAATCGCAAACCCTGGTTCTCGGAGGAACTCAGGGAGATGAGGCGGGTTGGACGACGACTAGAGCGCAAATGGCGGAAGACTCGACTCTTCTCCGACAGAACTCGCCATAGGCAGCATCTTCGCGCCTATCGGGAGGCTTTGCGTGCAGCGCGGAGATCCTTCTGCTCTGCACGCATCGCGTCTGCAGAGTCCCGCTCAGTAGAGCTGTTTAGGGTTGTGGGGGAGCTGACGCGGGTGCCCCCCGCGCCAAATCCCCTACTGGACCCAACAACAGCCTGCTGTGATGAGTTTAACACCTTCTTTGCAGACAAAATCTCTCGGATAAGGGCCGACTTGAATGTCAATGTTTTGTCAGAGCCCATAGGTGAGGTGTCCGATAACTCTGTTGCTGTTTCTTTACTGGATGAATTTCAACCTGCAAGTACCGAGGACGTGGACAAGCTCCTTGGAAGTTTGAGAAAGATGACTTGCCCTCTCGATCCTTGTCCATCTTGGCTGGTCGCCCAGGGAGGGGACGCAGTGAGAACATTCCTTCGGGATGTGATCAATGCGTCCCTCAGGGAAGGTTCTTTACCATCTTGTCTAAAGGAGGCGGCCGTTAGACCCCTCCTGAAGAAACCCTCCCTTGATCCCTTGGATAAAAACAACTACAGGCCAGTCTCCTTGCTCCCATTTTTGAGCAAGGTCATCGAGAGAGCAGTCGCCTCCCAACTCCAAGCTGTCTTGGATGAAACTGATTATCTGAATCCATTTCAAACGGGCTTCAGGACAGGACATGGAGTTGAGACTGCCATGGTCGCTCTGGCCGACGACCTTCGCTTGAGCATTGACAGGGGTAGTGTGACCCTGCTCGTGCTCTTGGATCTCTCAGCGGCCTTTGACACGGTAGATCATTCCATCCTTTTGGGTCGACTGAGAGAGTTGGGGATCGGAGGCACTGCGCTTCGGTGGTTCCGGTCCTTTCTCTCCGGGAGATCCCAAAGGGTGAGGCTCGGGGACAGTTGCTCTTCTAAGATAGAGCTTAATTGTGGTGTCCCTCAAGGCGCCATCCTGTCCCCGATGCTGTTTAACATCTACATGAAGCCGCTGGGTGAGATCATTCGGAGGCATGGAGCTCAGTGTCTTCAGTACGCTGACGACACTCAGATTTACCTCTCCATGACAAGATCGTCGGCTCAGACTTCAGATGGCGTCTCTCCTCTCAATGACTGTCTTACGGCAGTAATGGATTGGATGAGGGAAAACAGGTTGAAGCTTAATCCGGACAAAACGGAGGTACTAACTGTCACAGGACCGAAGCCAGGATTGGGAATACACCTCCCGGTCCTAGATGGGGTCACACTCCCCTCGAAGGACCCTGTTCGCAGTCTGGGGGTACTCCTTGATTCGTCACTTCACATGACTAGTCAGGTGAATGCAGTGGTCAGGAGTGCCTGTTATCAGCTTCGGCTGATCCGCCAGCTGCGCCCTTTCCTGGAGCCAAAGGACCTGGAGTCAGTGGTACATGCTTTGGTAACCTCACGATTGGACTTCTGTAATGCGCTCTACATGGGGCTACCCTTGTGCCTAACTCGGAAACTTCAATTAGTTCAGAATATGGCAGCCAGGCTTGTCACGGGAACATCAAGGAGAGAGCACATAACACCAGTGCTCAAATCTCTCCACCGGCTGCCGATTAGTTTCCGAGCGCAGTACAAGGTGTTGGTTTTAACCTTTAAAGCCCTACATGGCTTGGGTCCATCTTATCTGAGGGACCGCCTCCTCCCATACGAACCCCTCCGCACACTCCGGTCTTCTGGGAGGAACTTATTGCAGCCTATGAAGACTAGACTGACGCAGACCTCCCAGAGGGCCTTCTCGGCTGTCGCTCCCAGGCTATGGAATGGCCTGCCAGACGAGATGCGTCTTATTACATCTTCTGATTGCTTTAAAAAAGCCTTGAAGACGCATCTCTTCCGGCAGGCCTTCCCAGAAAGTTCTTAACCTCCCGGCTCTGTTTGGGTTAAGCTCTCCCATTAGCATTTTAACATCTTGACCCTGATCTCTATGCAATGGGTTGCCGTTTTAAATTGAAATTTTTATTATGTCATTTTAATTGATGTTAGTTTAATTTAATTTTAAGGGGCGGGTGGTTGGGTATGGGTCATGTATATTTTATCTTGCATTTTTTAATTGATGTAACCCGCTCCGATTGGATACAGAGGAGCGGGCTATAAATAAAACTTTATTATTATTATTATTATTATTATTATTAATTAGGATGCTACACTTTTTACAACAATTGCCACTCTGTATTGTCTACTTGAGTGAAAGTCACAAGTAGGGACTTTAAGCTTTCAGAAGGATATAGGATTGAGAAGTAGAGCTGGAACATCAATGAATGCAGCTTTAATAAAGTGTCTAAAGTGGGTAGGAAGCAAAGCATCTACCATTTTTTCCTATCGGGAGATAATATGGAAATCTATCATCAATTGTAATGATGCAATGGATATAGGCTTTAAATAATACATACTGAAAGGTATCTTGTACACCTTGCATATGAGGCAAAATGTGTTATCTTGAGAATCAAAGCTTTCACCTAAAAATAAGTTTCTAGACCTCCTTGTTGTGGGGAATACTGGGAAACAAGGACAATATGAATACCAGGAGGAGATTCTGTAAGAAGCACCAGGACCTTGCAGAATAACTACCCTCCAGTATTTGCAGATGCTATTTAACTTCTCTTTTTCCAGCCTTTTCCATTCACTTGCTATTTTCATCCCAGTTGTTGTTCAAAAGTGAAGGAGAATAAGTTGACTCCTGGAATAATAGCAAAATGAAGGCCCTTGCACTTAATTTGTATATCTCATTCTAGTCACAAAATTAGCATTTTAAAAATAGTACAGACAGCTCTTCAAAGAGCAACAACAATCCTTCAGAGATGTGTATTTCTAATAATTCTTGGCCAAAAGAAGAAAACCCTTGGGAGCAAAAAGTATGTTTTTGAATAATGTATCACTTGTTTTAGCACCAATATTTTTGGGTAGGGGGATGACAGTGTTTTTTTAAAAGAATTTAGACAGCATAAATATTGTCTTTATTCTGATTGCTCCCAAGTAAAGAAATTGTACTTACTGTTGTGAGTGCCACAAGGACAGTTTTGTTAGTCACTTATAATGACTAACAGATCTATCATGCATAAGCAACAGTAGTCCAGCAAATAAATAAATAAATAAAGATCCATAATAGATTTATTAGTCCTAGGTGCCACAAGATAAAAGTGTGTATTTTTCAAACACTCATGTATAATTTTGGACAGCTGAGACTAGCATTACCATGGCTTAGTTTTGGTCAACACAGCTGGTGGGAAGCTCAGCTGTTGCAAAGAGACTTGTCATGCTTTCCAACACGTACCAAATTCTTTCATGACATTTCCCTCTTGGAGAGCATGCCTACTTCTGGGATAATGTTTCCATGAATAATTAACATCTCATTCAAAAATCAGAGTTAGGTAATACCTAGCCACACAGCTAAGTACTACTTTTTATTATTTAAGAACTCAAGGGGACTTACTTTCACATAGACACATATAAGGATGCATTGTTCATCTTATTTTATGCCCTATGACTAGCAGAAGCTGAAACGTATGGATGCATGCATGCTGGAACTGTTAAATCAGAAATATGGAATCTTTGTTCTTGCAGATGATTTGAACCCACCATTGGTCATGATGCTGTGACTGCTAGCAGGTGGTGTCCAGAACATCTGGATGGCCAAAGGATTCCTATCCATGTACTTAATAATTTGATTCAAATCTCTGCCCTATTCCTACGGTGAAGAAATGATCTTGCATACAAAGCTTTGCAAGTGTAAACTGCATAAAGTCCTCCTTTTGTCTAGAAATCAGCTAGTTTTTTTCCTAAAGAAAAAAAAAACAGTTTTGAATTAATTTGCTTAGAATATAGTGGCCCTGCTATCCATTAAGACAGAAGGAAAAAGAGAGAGAGGTGTACCTACTTACAGGAATTCTTTATTGTCAAAAGATTTGAACGCCTCTTAATTAATAATTCTCTTTCTGGGAGTGAAATATAACCATTTTCAATGCAGATACGTGGCAACAACACTAGGCAGATACAACAATAGAGCTCACAAGTGAACATGATGAAGTTTGCAGAATGAAAGTGGGAGGATTTAAATAGGTAGGGAAAAAAGGTTGAAAATTAATTCCTGAAATTAATTCAATTACTTAGCATGTGTTCTGGTTTTATTCGCAGACATTTTGCTACAAGCATTGGGGGAGGAGGGGAAACAAAGCATGAAATGATTGTAAAATGACTTGTTAGGCAGCACATGACATTGTCGTTTGCCATGTCACACCTGGGGACAGCCAAGAATACCCCTGTATCCAGTGGTGGTGGTGGTGATGATGATGATGATCCTGCCATTTTGGATCCCAGAGCAAGGTAACTTGAAAAAAATTAAAACAGATAAACCTGAAAAATGCAAAGGCATAAAAATATTTTAAAACTCTAATTAAGTTGTCTATAAACCTAGAAATTGTTTAAATCATCTCCATTAAAAGGAAAGAAGCAAATAAAAAGTGCATCTCTCATATGGGTAAAAAATGTAAACATTGACAATTTGCTGCTCTTTAACAGTTGCCAAAATCTGATGTCTCAAGCAGGCTGCTTCACCCTATCTAATCCAAAGACCAAAACACCAACTGTGTTTGATCAGATAAATTGCATAGTCTTGTTCAGAGCAGCTGATGTCAATGATACTACCATTACGCCAAGCCTTCAATTCATCACAGTCTGTCACCACACCGCCAGTGAGGCCAGAAGGAACCGAGGCCATATCCTGCAGTTCCAAACAGTTGCTTCATTGTACAAAATTGCCTTCACATATGATCAATAGACAGCTTTTTTCACCTTGTGAAATATATCCATCAATGGATGAGGAAGTCTCTGTGTAATAAACTTATTTAGTGATAGCCAGGGAATCAGTCATGTGAATTCAGCCCCAAACCATTGCTGACCTACACTTGGCACCATTTAAATGCTACTGAAGTCAGCTGAGCTACATGAGATGACCCAAGCGTTGAAGCAGAGAATTGGTTCTACTGAAAATGGCATCTTTTAGGGCTGCATAACCAAAGTATTTGCTGCATCCCACCTCCCTCCCACCCCAGAAACCTAGTCAGTTTTATGAAACAGGACATCTATTCAGATACAAATTCCTAAGTACCAAAGAAAACAACAAGAGCTGGATGATGTCAGTTTTCCTAGAAACCTCATGCCATACAATCCAGGAAGCAGAATGAGTCAGTGGGGAAACACCCTAGCTACACGTTCAAGGAAGCAATATTATAAAATGCTAAGCACTGAATGCTTCAGAAGCTCCTGTGGAATAGCTTTGGACACACCTCTCTTTTGCACAAGAAACCTGAAATGATTTCCTGAGAAGAGAGTGTTTATTCTGTATATCTACAGGTGCTTCACATTCTCCTTCACTGATATTGAAACTGTCTACTACAATAGAGATGGGAGAAATGGGGCTATTTTGGTATTTTTAGACTGCAGTTCCCATCGGTCCTTGCCAACAGAGCCAATGGTGAGGAATGGTAGGCGTTGCAGTCCTACATCTGGAGGGCAGCACTTTGTTGACATCTGTGCTATGAGGATGCTGACCTGAAATTATTAGTGAAACTGTTTAGAAGGTTTTTAGCATTTATACTAGAAAACAGAAGCAATTCAATTCCCTCCCTCCCCAGCCCCAGTTAAGTATGCTACTATGTATTTATTCATTTAATGACAGTGATTTATATCCTTTCAGAATACATTTTTCCCCTCCAAGGCAGCTTGCAAGAAACAACAAACTTATTAACAACACTGCTGGGTTAAATATTAACATGTAAAAAGGAGGATTCTTTCCACAGGGCAATTGCTAGGGAATAAAACAAAGAGTAAGGACACCTCCCTCACTGGCCTTCTATCATCCTCCATGTAGACTCCTTTCCACAGGACACCTGGTGGTATAGGAGTGGTATGGGAGGGGGGAGAGAAATTTCTACAAATAGAAGGTAAGACACAGCTACAAAATGTCAAGGTAATAAGAAATTAAGTAGACAGATGACTTAAGCACCCAAACAGTTTTAACAACAGGACAAAGCGAGTACAACAGCCAGCCCTTCTCTTTCTTGATTGTAAATAATTTAGCTTTCTTGTTAAAGCAGGCTGTGAACTATATCCCACGCAAGATGTTTCTGAGGTCCCCAAGGGTCCCCTTTTCCCCACTGTTTTGTAAAAATGCCTCTCTATATCCCCCAGGGGGCATGAGAGAAAACCTTGTACCACTTTTGGTATCCTACAGGACTATTTATGTCCAGGAGAGGTCTTGCTAAAATTGCCAAAACTGTTATCTAGCTGACTTTGTTTGGGCAAGCAAAAAGCCTAGGCTTAAACTAAGGATTCTGCATGATGCGAAGGAAAGAGGTGGCTTTGCCTTTCCTAAACAAAATAAACTTTAAATAATTTTAACTGGATTTAAAAATTGCAACTTCTTATTGCAAAAAAAAAAAAAAAAAGAAAGAAAAAAAAGGGGGGTTCTCCTTGTTCTAAAATGGCCTTGGAAGCTGGCAAAAACATGGCAAAATTACACATTCTAATTCCTTAAGCACAGGGAGGATACTTTGATACAATTTTTTTACATGTTGATTTGGGGATGTGGCGGGGCAGGTTACAGTTTGCCCCTGATACCCAAGAAAGAAAAAGAGCCATGAAGGCATAAAACAAGCCAGGCTGTGGACATTGTAACTCTGTATGTTTCACAGTGTGACAGTTGCCCACTGGACAGAGGTTGTAGGTGCGTACTTGATATCATGAGTTCCACATTTTCAGAGAGCGTTTTTTTTTTTTTTCTACTGGCTCTTGCAGCTAAGAGATTGGCAGGCAAGTCTTTAAGGGACATAACAATGGCTCCTTACTTCAAAGAGTGTCCCTTTGCTCTCATGAAAAATGAAAGTCTTTGAGGAGGAGACACATTAAGGGTAGCTGTATGGACCATACAGCAAAATAAAACAAAATGGAAAATCAATTAAAGCACAATACCTATATTGGCCAACCAAAGTATACAAAATACATCATGCAAGTTTTCAAAGCTCCACTAGATTCTTCATTATGTAAAAAAAAATCATACAAGAGACAAAAGAAATGTGGGAAGAATGTCATTCAGAGGACGAAAATGATCCCTGGGTGGGACCTTATGTACCAAAGATGTGCTCCCCCCTGGGGGGAGTCTGACAGTGGGTGATTTTGCCATGTAGATCTGCATAGTGAGTTGCTATCCTGGTGCAAAATTTGTAAATGCTACCTATAGTTTCAGTAACATGTCATGGTGCACTTGATCCAAAATGGAATCAGACCACTGATGGAGTAGATATTAAAGTGAGGTAAAAGCAACATATTAAAGCCAGTGTGGCATGGTAGTTGCAGCATTGGACTATGACTCTAGGGACTAGGGTTCAATTTCCTGTTTGGTTATGAAACCCACTGGGTGACCTTGGGCAAGTCATATGCTCTCAGCTTTAGGGGAGTCAGTGGCAAATCTCCCCTGAACAAATATTGCTAAAAAAAAACCCATGATAGGGTTACCATAAGTCAGAAGCAACTTGAAGCAGATGACAACGACAAAGGCTGACTGATCCTGGATGCTAATCAGGTTAGCCTTGGTTAGTACTTGGAGACTGCCAATTAATATTACAATGGTACTGTAGTCAATAGTTCAGAGGAAGGAACTGGCAAAACCACCTCTGAGTAATCCTTGCCTGAGAACTGTGAAATGTATGGGCTCATCATAAGTCAAAAGGCAACTTGAAGGATACACTCTCTAGGAAGATGTGGGAAGGGAACACTGCAGGTTGCCAGCCACAGATGCTGGCGAAATGTCAGAAAGGAACCTTTCTAGAACATGGCCACATAGCCTGAAAGCCCCACAAAAAACTGCAGGTGTCCAAGGAGGGGATGCCAACTTAGAAGTCTCAGAAGGGACAAATACTTCTGCAGACCTGTTTGTAACTCAAATTCCTCAAAGTAATTTAATACTGAGAACAAGGTGTTGCACTCATTAAAAAACACTCGAGATGATCTTGATATGGGGAATGAACTCAGGGAGGCATCCAAAGGATGAAGGTGTATGGTAATGGGTTCCTCTTATAGACTAGGTTATCCCACATTCTGGCCCCAATAAAGAGTAGACTGTGCCTAGAACTGACCAAAAAGGACACAACCTTAGACTTTAAGTGGCAGTGAGGCCTTACTACTGAGTGGTAAACACTATAAACCATTTCCAAACAGTTACGGGAATTTAAAATTTAATTTATCTATAAGTTCTTTTGTTGAGATCCATTGTAGTGTAACTGCTGCCATACTGACCTTGGAGGGAGAGGAGAGGAGAGGCAGGCACAGTTCCTTCAGGCCTAGTCCCAGGGGAAGATGAAGGCCCTCCTTGCACCTTAACTGCTACCACCTTGGCCTTGGAGGGAGAGAAGAACCAGCAGTATCTGCTGGACCTGATCCCCTTTGCTACTGCCATTCCCTTCTCGGTTCGTGTCTTTTCAGATTGTAAGCCTGAGGGCAGGGAACTGTCAAATTAACAATTGATAAGATGCTCTGAGACCCTTTGTGGCTGAAGAGGGGGGTATAAATACTCTAAACAAATAAACAGAATAGTGTAGTGGTTTGGCTGTAGACTAAGACATTGGAGATCAGGCTTTGAATCCCCAGCCATAGAAACACACTGGATGACCCTGGGCAAGTCATGTTCTCTCAGCTTCAGAAGGCAAGGGTAACCCACCTCTGAACAAATTCTGCCAATAAAACAGTGAAAACCTTAGGGCTGCCGTAAGTCAGAAATGACTTGAAGACATAAAGCAACAAAAATTTCCACAGAAGTTCAGCAAAGCCACATTTGACTTTAAAAAAAGAAAAAAAAAACCTCTCAATATATGATGGCCAGCCTTCTGTCTTGCGAACATAAATCCCTTCACCTATACCACTGCTGCCCCCTCACAGGCTCAATCCCACCCTCCTTAGATTAAGCATCCTCTTCAGTTCTTGGTGGTACCTTCTCAACCACTATTGTTTGCTCTCCCAAATCATTTCACATGGCTAAATGCGGCTCATCCAGCGAGCTTAGGCATCCTTGTCAACCAGGTCACAGGATGCCATAGCCATTCTTTGGCTTCAAACCTCCTGCCCACTCTAGCCTGCCAGCAAATTGCATATTACATATTCCACTGGAATACTCTAATGTACTGCATCACACTCTCTCCACTCCTTTACACATGAGCTACTATTTTAAAAAAGGGAAATGGTTAATGCTTAGGTATTCAGTAGCAGCTACTGCTAAATCAGTCCAGTTTCCCTAATGAGGGCATAAAGTTCCTAGTGAGGAAGATGGTTCAATTCTGCTATGAGGAAGGTAACATAGGAGGGATATGTATAGCCAGATATAGTTCCTGGCCTTATAATCTTGATAAGTTCTGAACTAAACCTGTGAAAGGGATGGGTGCTAGTCCCAATATAATTCATACTGGAAGCTGTATCTGTGTAATATCCATTTCTGTAACAGTCCTTTTTCTTTTCAATAATTCGTTTACATTCCTTCCAAGCCCTTTGATTTAAAATACCAGGAGCCTGTTAATGAAATTTTATTAATATTTTCTTTCCTTTTCTTTTACAAAAATTGTATAATAAATCATACTGACACAAATATAACACTACTGCATTTATACAAACAGAATTAATGGCCTTGTAAAATGACACACATACTGTACTATATATATATATATATATATGTCTCAAAATGATTTGCATAGCATTAAAAAACTGAGCAACAAGCAAAATTAATAGGTACCAACAATGGAAGAATCTGGAATTATAGTAGCATGCATATCTCTAGTCATGTTTGATTTTTCTTTCAGCTTTGATTGAAGCAACGTGTGTTCCACTACGCCAATTCGTATGTCCATCTGAATGGTTTCTTGCTTCAGTTTGGTTAAAGCTTGTTTAATCTTTACTAAAGGAGCTGTTAAAAAGGAAAATGCAAAATGGTACATTTTTCTGTCACTCTGCCATACAAAGAAAGGTATTATTTTTTCTTCATCATTCACTCCCTCTGCTAATCGGGAGAGCTAAATGAACAAAAGAATGACAATACTCTGGAGACATGATTTTATAGATTCATGGAAGCTATTTTAAAATTAGGATATACTCTACCACTTTCATGACATTTTGAATCTGAAGATATGCATTAAAATGCTCAAACCTCTTCAGTACTTATAATGATAATATGAAATTTTATATTTGGTGAAAAAACAACTCAAAACAAAATTCTGCACATTTTAGTCTATGACAGTACAAATTCCATCCATTTCTTCAAGTACTCATCATTACAACAGCCTAACAAATCTCAAAGGACTACAGGTAGATTACATACAAGACACTTCTCCCCCAATAATGCACTCTTCAGTCCAAGTAAGGGCTAGACTTATTAGGATTTTAAAATGGAATTAATTCAGAACAGACTAGGTGCTTTTTTTTAATCAGCCAAAAGTATTCTTCTGGCTTCATCAGATGTAGAAAATGCTTAAGAATAGTTCCCTATTTTAAGAAAGACCTCAGATACAATTACTGAAACATGGCTCTATGCCTCGAGAGAACACTGACTCCAACTGTATTTTAGCTACTCCTTTTAGTTTTCTTTTTTCTTTTCTTTCTTTTTTTTTTACAGCTGGGTTTTTGCTATAGACCTGGAAAAGTAGCTAAAAAATGAGAGCTTGCCTGAGAAAGTACATCAAGAATGAGCTTACCCCCATCAGTCATACTGCTTCCCTTTTCTTCCATTTCCTGCTTTACCTTCTCTAATTCTTCAGTAATCTTAGAAAAAAAAACAGGTTATTTGTAAAATCTACTATAGCCAAAGAGATATTTATCAATTCCGAAATGACACAGATATCCCAGATTTAATAATTGCATACCATTCTTTTCCAATATCTGTCTGTTTGCTCTTGAGGTCCAATATACCTCTTTAAAATCATAGATAAAATTCAAGTTAATGACTGGTTTCAAAATGGCCCCAATGTGTCATTAAAAACACATTTTATCAGTAGTGTCTTTCAAAATCATACATCCAATAATACCTACTGTTATTGGACTTATTAAGAAGCCATGTAGCAGACAGAAGAATCACAGTGGTATTATTTTAATAAGAAAAGAGATGCAATGCATCCCAAAATGCATTCTGAAGAAATCCTCTCTCGACCCCTCTTCTCTGTCTAGTTACCGCCCGATCTCTCTTCTTCCTTTTCTCTCTAAGGTTCTGGAACGGATAGTTTATTCTCGCTGTCTTGAGTTTCTTGAAGCCAATTCCATCCTGGACCCGTTTCAGTCTGGTTTCCGCCCACGGCACTCTACAGAGACAGCCCTCACCAAAATCTCAAATGATCTCTTGCAGGCCAAGGCAAATGGCCTCTACTCTATTCTCATTCTTCTAGATCTGTCTGCGGCCTTTGACACCGTGGACCACTGTCTCTTGCTTGACTTACTTTCTGTCCTCGGGTTCTCCGACTCTGCTCTCAACTGGTTCACATCTTACTTGTCAGACCGATCCTTTGCCATGGTCACAGGTGGTCAGACTTCCTCCTCTGTCCCCTTATCTGTTGGAGTTCCTCAGGGCTCTGTCTTGGGTCCCCTTCTGTTCTCTCTTTACACACTGTCCCTTGGTAAACTCATCAGTTCTTTTGGTTTCTCCTATCATCTGTATGCCGATGACACTCAGCTGTATCTTTCAACCCCTGACCTTTCGCCGGGGCTCGAACAGCAAGTCTCCTCTTGTCTGGCTGCCATCTCTCAGTGGATGCGGCATCGGCACTTGAAGCTCAACATGTCTAAGACAGAGCTTCTCGTCTTCCCACCTAAGCCCACCCTTCAATACTCCTTTTCTGTTTCTGTTGACGGCATTTCTATTCAGCCGGTTCAGCAAGCCCGTAGTCTTGGCTTCATTTTTTATTCCTCGCTGTCATTTACTCCCCAGATTCAGGCCACTGCCAAGACCTGTAGATTCTTTCTTTACAACATTGCTAAAATCCGTCCTTTCCTCTCAGCCTCCACCGCCAAGACTCTGGTCCATGCCCTAGTGGTATCACGACTAGATTATTGTAACCTCCTTCTGACAGGGCTTCCTCTCTCTCATCTCCATCCTTTAATCTCTGTCCAGTACTCAGCTGCACATATTATCACATCTGCTCGCCGCTTTGACCATGTTTCTCCTCTTTTATCCTCCCTTCACTGGCTCCCTTTCCCCTTCCGCATCCAGTACAAGCTTTTGTTGTTGACCTTCAAAGCCCTCCACGGACTGGTCCCTCCTTACTTGTCTGAACTTCTTTCTCTTCACACTCCTTCTCGTACCCTCCGTTCTGGTAGTCAAGGTCTCCTGTCCCAGCCGAGGATTTCCACTGCCCCATCCCGGATTCGTCCCTTCTCACTTGCTGCCCCTCACTCCTGGAACCTTCTTCCCCCACATGCACGCCTCATCACTTCCCTAACCAGGTTCAAAACTGAGTTAAAGACTATATTATTTAGGGAAGCTTTCCCAGGACTGTGCCATCTGCCCCAGGATGCCTCCTTTTAACTTTGTATTAAGAAGCCATGCCCTCCCTCCTGTCCATCTGCCTTGGTCCTGGCCCCAGAGGGAGAGAAGAACCACCGGACCTCACCCCCTTTCCCATCACCTTCCCCTCTTCCTTTTGTGTTGTCTCTTTTAGACTGTAAGCCTGAGGGCAGGGATCCGTCTAATTTAAGATTGTATGTACAGCACTGTGTAAATTTACAGCACTATATAAATAAAGGATAATAATAATAATAATAATAATAGCCTATAATAAGGTGCCACCCCCAAAATAATATTTTAACAGGAAATAAGATTACACACATGCAGTGTGAAAGTGTTAACTGTGTCAAGGTAAAGACAACTTGGAGCAGAATTAATCCAGTGGGGTAAAATTACTCTGGGGGTCCAACAGACCCCTACAGCCCTCTGTAATGAAACCTCTGTACATATAAGAATGGGCTCAGGGAGGAGCAGCACAAAGAATTTCTTTTCCTTGCCCAGAGTTTTGAGAAGCTGCAAGGAACAGAACGGACCATAGCTAAATTTGCTTTCTCTGTATCGCTTATCCCTCCCACCAGCAGCCACCAACAATCAATAACACTTCCATGGATACAGAACCTCTCTTTAGCTAGAAGCAAGATTAAGTTAAATGCCTCTTCTGACAGCCATTTCTTGGCCAGAGGCATTCTCCTCCTAGACCTTTTACGGCCTAAAGATATAGATGATTCTTGTAATATTGGAGGAGCAAGAGAAGCTTGAAAACACTTTTACTCCAATAGTGCCTCTTGTGTCTGCTACCAGAAGCCAAAAATGCAAGATGGGAGGGGGAGGGGGAGGGAGGAGGCTGCCCTTTCTTCAAGTGTTGTTTTTCTTTTCTGTCCCTGCCACCACCACAATGAAGAACTTTACAGCAGCTTTTTCATTTATAATCTGCCAAAGCAGATTAATAAGTAAAATAACATCTGGAATATCTGAGGCCTTGTTAAGCTTGTATAAACTATTGCCCTTCGTAATAACTCTCATCTGTTTTATCACACAGTAAATGTATCATAAAAAGATCTAAGAACTTCCTTTAGTAGGCAAGATACAGTGGTCCCCCGTGTTACGAAGGTAATCCGTTCCGGATTACCTTTCGTAACCCGGAAATGACCGTATCCCGGGGGACCGCTTTAGCGGACGGACCGCGCGGCCGATTTAAAGGGGCCACGCGGTTTTCCCGTTTTGTTCCCCGGGGGATCCTTCGGATCCCGGGGGAATTTTTGTGGTCCCGCCGGTTTCGGACCCCGGGGATTTCGTTCCCCGGGGGATTTGTAACCCGAGGGACCACTGTATAAATATTAGTATACATACATATATACATAAATACACACATACCATTACAGTGCAACATACATCTACTAAATCCCACAAACTACAGTTCTGGCACTGGAAGCTAGACTCTCCCTTTTGAATCAAAGAACAGTATATAGCTTTTGCAGGGGTCTTTTATTTATTTTGAAATTTGTATTATTTTTTTAAAAGAACTTCTCGGTAAAAAACAAATCTGCTGTCTTCCCATTGGGAAATAAGGTAATTACATTTTTTCCCCAGACATGCATTGAACTAAATCAACTTTTACTTTTAACACTACCATTAGTATTAAAAATAAACAGCACCAACATTAAGCCCTAACTGATCACGTAAAAGATTCTATGATTTCGCAGACTGTCACTGTCAACAGCAGCATAATCAATCAATACCATCTTGGTGGGAATGGTTTCTCACTGAATTAATGTTTCCCTCACTTTTTCGACAATATGTAATGGTAAAGGATTCATTAAGGCAAGAACAAGTAATTAAAATGGTCATTTAAAAAGTCATGGCAGGAGTGATGATGGTTAGTCAGAATCACACACACAGATAATCAACTAAGCTACTTGTTATTGGAAGTCCTGAACAGCATTCTTGTGCCTTAATATCCTCACAGTTGTTCTGGTTGAGAAATAGTTTCATATCTTCCATTTCCTTACTCTGTCTAGAATGAAGTGCAGGCGAGACAAAGTGACCACCTTGTTCATGTTCAGGATCATCCAAAATACAAAATGGATTATTGGGAACAAGTTCCATTATTTAGTTGTATTTGGCAATGACAAAACACTCACCAGTAGCCTTGCCTGGTCAACTCATCATGCAAAGTTACGCAGTCTTGTCATTTAGTATTAATAATCTTATGAAAAATAACCAATAAAGCTTAACACTTGTAAAAGTTCTTTGAAAAAAAAGATCATTAACTCATTCATTCTGAACAATCTTAGAGAAGCCAGGAGTTATGCAAATCATTTAACTAACACTTCAGCGAATCAACTCAACGTAGAGAACTGGCAGAATAATCAGAATTTAGAAGTTTCACATTCAAGACTGTTCAGGATTTCAAAACATACAATTTGTAGAACACCAATTCTCCCTGAAAATAAACTGTTTCCTATGGACTAAACATGTACAGGATCAAGCTACATGCAAAACTAAAGTGCCATAAAGACATCTGTCAGCTTATGGTTTGCCATGCCATGAAAACTACTGCAAATACATGAACTATTAAACACTAAAGATCAAAGTTCTACCTCTGACAAGATTCTAGTCCTCTCTGTCACACCTCCACTTCCTTCTTGGTATTTCTCTTTGGCCTGTAAAAGAAAAAAATTATTATGGAAAAAAATATAGAACTCCTGAGAGAATTTTTTCCAGAAGATAAGCACATCTAAAAGTGAGAGTCTGAAGAGATCTGTGTGATCTAGTCTATAGTGTATATGATGTAAGTCATGTTTTTTATGTCTTCTATCTTTTGTAGAATAAGACTAACTGTTACAGTTTGAGTTTAACAGCAAAAGTCTACAATTTTAATAAAAGAAGAGGCACAATTATAGTCTCTTGACAAGACTCCAAAACAATCAATATTACCTCACTCAGAAGGGCTTGTGCAGAACGATATTCTTGAACCAAATGCTCCAGCTGATTGTTGATGTACTTTTCCCGACTGCTAACCTTTTCCAGAGTTCTGCTGATTTCATTATGAAGTTTGTCAAGGTAGCCCTGTTAAAAGTTTTACACAAGTCAGACACAGCTGAGGTCTGGCTGAGATCCAAAGAGCTACTTCGGCATGCCCAGTGGGACCGTTGACTGCTTTTCTTTTGAGCATCTGACTATGAGCCATATCCAAATAGCTTTTGAAAGTTCTCATTTCAAAACTAGCTTGCTGTGCAACAGTGGAGTGAGGCAACAGATACTGTTAAAGAAATACAAGCATAACATGCAAACTCAACTAATTGGACAGTTGTTTGGATCTGAGTAAGGTGACTGAAGTAGTGTACTGGGAATAATTTCAACTGGTCACTTAAAGCTAGATCCAAAAGTCTTAAATAGTGACTACTGTTTTTCTTCCTATGCAAATGTCTAAAACTAGAGTGGACCCTTAGTATCTGCTGGAGTTTGGTTCCAGGACCTCCCATGGATACTAAAATCCATGGATGTTCATCCCATTAAATACAGTGGCAGAGTAAATGGCATCCCTTATATAAAATTGAAAAATCAAGGTTTACTTTTTAGAAGTTTTTTTAAAAAAACATTTTCAAGTGATGGATGCTTGGATCCATAGATGAAGAATCTAGGGCCAACTGTATGACCAAGGCTGAATCCATACTACAAAAATAATTCAGTTTGACACTATTTTAACTGACATGGCTCCATATTATGGAATTCTGGGAACTGTAGTTTTGTGAGATATTTAGCTTTCCCTGTCAGAGAGCTCTGGGGCCACAATAAACTACAAGTCCCAAGACTCCATACCAGTGAACCATGGCACTTAAAGTGGTGTCAAACTGGATTATTTCTCCAGATGCAGCCTTTGACGAAGAGTGGAGAACATAGAATCATAGAGTTGGAAGAGACCACAAGGGCCATCCAGTCCAACCCCCTGCCATGCAGGAACTCCTAATCAAAGCATCCCTGACAGATAGCCATCCAGACCATTCTTTAATACATTCTACAGATATTCTTTAATACATTCACTAATGCTTTCAGAAGTAATTAAAGTAATGGAATGTATGTCTATTTTTTAGTGTTAAGGTTTATTTTTTTAATGGAGACTAAGCCATCTTTGTGGCAAATAATCATCACTGAACAATTTGTACAATTCAAATTCTTTCCATCCTTTCTTACTGTTAATTTTCATTCATATTTGGTGGGTTGTTTCCAATTTGATACACCAATTGAACACTGTTAGAATAACTGTGAACCTTATACCTGCCTGTGTCATAGATGAGAGTTAACCATCTGCTCATTACAAATGCTGAAACTTTGGACATCAAAAAACACCCTACAACCTTGACATTTGAAGTGTCAATGGCAGCTGGCTGTCTTCATGTCTGAGGCCTAAAACTGTTTGCCACCACTAGCTAAAACTCCCCTCTTCAAAAGGAAAAAGAGGATCAAGATCAGGAAAGAAACTTCTTTGTAACCAATACTTCCATGTGAAGCTTTGATCTCTGCACTCAATTACTCCTAGAAGCTTTTGCCCCAAAGCTCCACTGTATAAAAGGAGTGCCAGAGGCACAGAAAACACAGCTCACAAAAAAGTAAGATGTTTGATAGAAACAACATGGAAGTGTGGTGGGGGTATTGCCTAAGAAACTCCTGTGGAAGACCAATGCCAGAGGACTTGAAAATTTCTCTACAAGTAACAGGTCATTATTATTTCCTTATAGAAGCCAAAAACAAAAAACAGGTATCACACAATGCCAATAGATTTGGTAGCAAGTGATTCATATGCATTTATAAAAGAGACCACATAGAGAGAAAGGCCTCTAGCAAGAACACTCTGAACTACCACAAAATCATCAAAATCCCACTACATTTCAATTACTAAGTTATCACAGACTTACCCTGGTATCTTTTAAAGCAGATTCAATTCCATCTTGGTGCTGATGCATCTGATCTACATGGATACGCCAGTCCTATAATTTAAATTTTAAAAGGGAGTTACACACAAAATGATTTATTTCATATCTGGATAAACACAGTCAAGTTTACAATGTATCTACACAAGGCGGCATGTTTTAATCCTAAGGTTGCGGTATTAAAATGATATAATCTAAAATGCTGTGACACATCTGTGCTCTTAAACGAAATGCTGGACATCACTGCTTATGGATGCTTGTAACTAGTTATTTGCTTGTAAATATTCTTGCTTCAGAGATAATTATATCAGACTGCTCCAGGCACTAATATTGATTCTAATTCCACTCTCTTCTTTTAGAACATAAAAACAGGATGTGAACTCATTTACTAATTAATCAAAACCTCTGTGCCCATTACCACTGTTACAACATTACAGTTCAAGTTCAGCACTGACAGAATTTGAGGTGCTTTGAGCACTGATGATTGCAACCGTATGTTTCTAAAGGTCTAAGAAAAGATCAGGTCTAAGGAAAGAAAAGATCAGGCCAAAATTCCTTCCCCTCTGCAGTCCCTCATCTCCCCCTTCAAAGGTGTGGTTTAAGGTATGAGAGGGGCTGCTGAAGGGAGAATCTGTTCTGATCGCATAAACTGTTCTATTAGGGAAAGATGTTAGTTGGATACCACTCCCATGTCTTAGACTTGCATCCCATGATATCTGTAGCAGCAATGTGGAATTTTAGCTGAGTAATTCTTTGCCACAGCAGAAAGGCTGAGTGCTAGTGACATCCACAGTGCAATGGAAACATGAACCCTGATTTCCTTATCGTGGCCAATGCTACATTGCACAACTTACATGTACCTAGGTGAAGCAGAAGGGCAAAGGAAAATATGAATAAATTATACTTATGAGCGAACAGCTTTGCGTCTACTTCTTACAAACTGCAGTTGCTAACCTGTGACAGGCTGAAAGTTCTTCAACTGGAAAAAAACCCTCTACATACCGCCCCGATTGCTTGTTCAGAGGGGTGGACTAGAAATAAATATTTATTATTATTATTATTATTATTATTATTATTAGGTAGAAGATTCTGCAACAGGATAACCTAAGAGTCAAATGAACATGCTTTTCATAGCTTACAACCCACTTCATCAGATGCACTGACAGAATACAATATTCAAACCTCAGGTACAAATGCTCAGTTAGATAATGGTGGTGCAGGATCAGAGTGAAACAAAGTAAAGAACAACTGGAGTCAACTAGTCATCAACTGTATCAATGTACCTTAAAGAGAACAGCCAAAGATGGTGTTCTGAAGAAGAAAAATAGGGAACAAAAAAGATAAGAAACTTGCATAGACACAAAGAAGGACTATGCAAACACAAATAAACAATACAGTCACAGGTATAGTGTCTGTCTGTGTGTGCATGTACACACTTGCATGTGTACATAAAATGTGAAACAGTTACTGAATCTGCGTAAGAAGGCAAAGCTGAGAAAGACTTTAGTTGAATTTGTGAAGCAAAAGAAAACTGTCATAAGGGATCTACGTAATTGATTAGAGGACATCTAGAACAGCAGTTGAAGCAGAGTAGAAGTAGGACACCTCCTTACACTTAGAAGAGATGTACAGAGCAAAAACTATTTGGTGCAAAAAAGTGTGGATGCCAGGGCTAATACCATCCATTTTTAAACACCCATCTCTTCCACATGACAAAGTGAAATGAAAATACCATTATGATTAGATTTACTGTTCACACAAAGTTAAGCTTTCCAAGCTTGGCTAAAGCCATATAGATCTGAACATGTGGAGTTTAGGGAGTTCATGTGCTCTTTTTAATACTTCTCAAAAATCTATTTGTTTATATATCTGCACTGCTTTCATTAAGATCCTTATACTTAAAAACTGTGCAAACATGTTTATGCTGGAAGACAAGTACTTTATTTATAAGTACTAATCTATTTTAAGTGTGTTGATGTCAGTCAAGAGGCTTTAATCACACTTCACATTTAAGCATGATATTTTGCAGACAAAAAAGAGCTCAAATTCAGCAGATCTGGAATGAGCATTCAAAGGATTTTATAATATAGTGGTTATAGTTCTGACCTTTAAGCACATAAAGAGGCAGATTTCTTCTAGAAGCTGTGCTACTAAATAGTATTAATAAGTCCAACACACCTTATTATCAGTTCTGATTGTAACTTTCAGTTGTGGAAGAACCCGTTCCACCTCCAGATTCCACTCAGCTGCATCTACTGTTGATTCTAAAATCTCTTCTTGCTTTGATTCAATCATGTCCTATCAAGAAATGTATATTTAACATATCAATGACCAATCAAACTACACTATGCAGTGACGTCACATAGCGTAAACACTTCTTGCACCAATTATAAAACCTGGTATACCAGCCCAACTGTGAAAGATGAAGCATATATGCATGTGCAAATAGGGAGTGAGCTAACATAACAGCATGAAAGAAAAACACCTTGAGTCCCTATAAGCCCCTTTGAGTCCCTGTACCAGAAGGAAGGTGGGATCATCATCATCATCATCAAGAAATCTCTGAGAATTACCACAGCGCAAATATACATGGAATGTTTTGGTCAAGAGGACACTATATGGAAGATCTGATCTGTAGACAGGTATAAAAATGTGTAAATACCTTCTTGATACAATCAAAAAGAGAGAGGAGAGTAATTGTAGTTAACTGTGCATCAATTCATTATGCATGAACAAATTCCAGTGCCCTGGTTAAACCAAGCCTCAATTGCTAATCTTGCCACAATAAAGTTAAGCCACAATGAATAGTTCATATTTCCTAGAGGTGATGCAGTGTTTATGGCATATCATTCAGAGGCTTGCATCCAAAGATTCATAACAGAATTCTTCTCCCGCTTCCCCCTCCATTCTTCCCTACCACAGATCTCTGTGTTCCCCACCCTGTTCTCTCACCCTTATGACTGGTGGATCCTTCACAAGTTTACGAAGTTGTAGAGAGCACTGCAGAAGCAGAAGCCACACATAATAAGTGCTAAAGGGAGAAGAAATTACTTACTGATTTGTAAGTCTGTGCCTTTAAAACATTCAGGTCAATGTAGTTTTCCTCATTGTCTGTCTCTTCTTCCTTAAAAAAGATAAAAAATATTATTTAGTAAGACATAGAAGATTATGCATGATTCAGAAACAGATTTCTGAAATATATCACAACCATCTATCTTTACCAAAGTACATTAAAGAAATCTATTATGTGCCAAAACTGAGCATTAAACAGAGCTTTTTGTAACCTTCAGTCCTTTAGTATCATTACCACAATGCTTTGTTCCACCTTATATTAATATAGCACTTCATATTAAGACATCTACATATAATCCTGGGTACCCCTGTCCATGCAAATCAATGCCAAGCTACCATGAACTCTGGGAAGTAACGGATGCTACATGCAGCAAATGCTATGATTGTGACAGCTGCAGAATTGCTGCTACATTAACAGGAATTGCTACCAGCCATGTCAGCGATTTTCTTTTCATCAACTAACATTTGTTCACAGAACCAAAGTATCTACTCTATTGGCCATTGGATTTGTGACAATTTAAACCAGATTTTTAACAATTACTGCACAGAGGTAATAATATTCTTTATCCAAGTTAAACATTGTCTAAGCAAAAGCCAGTTGGAAGTCAACTCTACTACAGTGTACTGCAGTAGTTCTCAAATTCTGATCCTCTAGTGGTTTGTTTGGGATGTCAATTCCCAGAATTCAAGCACTGACCATATTGGCTAAGATTTCTAGAGCATCTGGAGAAGCAGAGATTGTTGTATTGCACTCCAAGTCCTGGGGTAAAGGCAGGGTTTACACTTGGATAAAGGAAATAGAAGAGTACACCAAAACACTTCAGACTGCTGGTGGAGGCGGGATACATTTTTGAATGTCCTTATGTTTGAAAAAAAAATCCTACCTGTGATATCTAATTCTGAGAAAAGCTGTGTTCCTGCATAGGCAGTTGGTTTCAAGTTGCAAGGAGAGTTGTTTTTTTTTTTTTAATGAAAATATTTAAAAATGGGTTGATTCACCCAGAGTTTGATTTGGTACAGGCTATTCTATTACCCAAAGCAACTCCATTTGGCTGCATATACAGAGAAGCCTAACTCATTTTTTGGCCTCATTCCCACTTGCATTTAAATCGCTTTGCAAGTCACATTGACACCAGGTCTCTGAATTGATTCGTACCGATGTGTAGTTCCCACTATGGAAGCAAATGATTTGAAGAATTCCATGCATTCGTGTCATTTTTGACAGGCTTGTCATTCACACTAGCTAGTCTTTTTTTAAAAAAAATGTCAATCATATGAAGCACATCTACGCATCATCAGTGCCAACCTGGGCAGCATCCCCATGGATCCGGAGCTCCCAAGCATCCCAGGGAGCAAGCAGTCTGGGGGCTCCGGGACTGGACGGGGGGAGAGGGGGCAATGTCCAACAGCCTGGCAGAGAGGAAGCCGAGGGAGGTACTAGCAGATTCCACTGAGTAGCTTTTGGGGAGGGAAGGGGAAGGAGGCTGCAACTGGTGGTGCTTTAGGATCGCCATAAGTCTGAAACAACTTGAAGGCCCACAACCCACCCACACACAAGGTAAACCTTATCATGTGGGACTGTTACTCAAGTAAGTGCAGAGGAGGGCTCCAGCATAAAAACCCACTGGATGGCCTTCAGAAACTCACACTCTCTCAGCCTCAGAGGATTGCAAAGGTAACCCCCCTCTGAACAAATCTGCCAAGAGAGCCCCAGGTTTTCTTAGGGTGGCCATAAGTCAGAAAGGACTTAAAGGCACACAACAAAGAGGGAGAGCTAGCCCACCTGAAAACAAGCCAGGTAGCTCTGCTGCAGGAGAGAGAAACCCTTCCTCCTCCACCACCCCATCATCCCCTGCTACCCATATTCCCTGGCTGTACCTGAAGGTACCGGAGGGACTGGAAGGGAAGGAGCCCTCTCTGAGGCCGTGGATTTGGGCCATTGAGGAGCCACCAAGGGAGGGGAAGGGGAGAAACTGAGAGGAGACACAAAAAGAAAGAGAGAGGGAAGAGTGAGTTTCTTTTCCCAGCCAAACCTTCAACTCAAATGGAGGACCTGCCAGCAAAAATGGGGGACATCACACACACACACACACACACACACACACTCAAAAACTAAAAACACGCATATAAATTCATGATTCCTAGCCATACTCAGAATGGAGGACATTTTGGATTTCCTCATGGGCATTAGGTTGGAATATAGGATGGGTCCTGGGAAAGCAGAGAGGGGAGGGGGAAATGGCGAATTTCCCAAAAACCAGGGGCGAAATAGGTTACACCCTCTGCCAGGACTCTGCCATTAGTCCCTTCCCTCCAGTGGGATGCGATTCAGGTCCATCGTTCCCACTTGTTGAATACACTTTCTAATCCATTCTTTTCAAAAGAACCACGTTTTGATCCGTCTTCAAAAAAGTGATTCTTTTGCATTTGCCTTGCTTCATTGTGGCTCAGACTGAACACAGTTGGGTCTGAAACCATTTCCAGTGTGAATGAGGCACATATAAGCTGATCAGCAAATTGGTTTAAATCATAGTGGGAACGGGCTCCTAATGTGATGATTCAACTTCCAAAAGATCAACTATATTATTTTACATTAACAATGCATCCAGAATAGTTAGCCACTTTCTCAAGGTCACTATGAATGTAACTATAACACTGCCTTTTTAGAAGGAACTCACAAAAATTTACACAAATTAAAAGTACATTTGGATTGGTGGATAAATTTCACATTAGGACTGAAATCTTATTTCTTCTTGTCTGGGAGAGATTATTTATTTATTACACTTGAAAGCCTGCCCAGTTATCAGAATTGTCCTGGTGGTATACAGGTAATTGAAAAACATAAAATGCAAAATAGTAACACAAAGAAAAACACAACACATCTCACTAAGGCTTACTTTTGACCAGATACATATAGGACTACACTGATAAATAGATTTTTCTCCCATTTGACAAACTATCAACAGAAAATGATATATAGACATACCGCAATTATTTCTTCTACTTTATTAAGAGTCAGTTCAGCATCATCCTCTGTTATTGCTTCTTCTTCTATCTCTTCTGCTGGATAAGTGGGCCTGAAACAATAAATAGAATCCTCTGATAATGTAAGATAATAATTCACTTTTCTTCTTCTAGATGAAATATACAACTGGTCTCAGAAATCTACTTGGAAAGAACTGATAAAACACTGGACCTAGAGTTCTAACATAACACATACTGATAATAAGAAATATAACTGTATAAAAAGTTGAAACAGACTCTCTCTCTTAACTGTTTTGTAAATTATTTTATTAGTCTGTCATTTAAGTGTTATACACACTATATCACTTTCATTTGCTTAGTATAAAGAGAAAGGAAAATAATAACAACAACAACAACAACAATAATAATAGGCATGTGATACAAATACATATATAAGTTATACATGTTATCACTGTTATATTGCAGAGGAGAGGATGCAGGCAAAGACAACATTTTCCAGGTTCAGGGATCAGTTTGACAGCTTTGCCATTTGCCCAAGGACCTCACTGTGCCAGGAGAAAAGCAACACAGCCCATGATGAATGGAGGAAGGGGATTTCAGTGACCTACTTCATTCATGTACTACTGTCAGAGGAAAGGGCATCCAAAAAACACATACAGCTGACTATATTCAAACCTGCCTGTCTCTTCAATACTGGCTAACTGGTCTTGGAAGTGTGACTTTGGACATCAACTGTGGATAAGGGCACCGGCAATTTCTCAAGCCACCCCACCCATAGTGCTTGGGTTCCATGGACCCGTTATAGAAACATTTTGAAGAGATAAGCAGAGCTGGTTATAGCTGGCCTCTGTAGGAAGGCACACACAGAGCTGGCCAGCACAGCAACACTAGTGGGATATTCCACTCCTCTGGAATTGCAAATGATCTTTGGCACAGTGAATTACTAAGACCAAACAGTATTTACTAGGACCATCCATGTGCATGCACCACCACTGAATAATATGGGATGTGGCAATCCAGATTGTCAGCCTACCGATACAGAGAGTCCATTGTACGATATTCTTAACCATTTTTCTACATCAGTACCTATGATAATTTTGCAGGGCACCAGCTCAAGCATGGGGCTTGAACAAAGGAATTCAAATCCTTACTCAATGGTCTCGAGCAAACTGCTCTTCCTCAGCACTAACATATTCTTTCTAATAGCTAAGGCAAGGAAATGTGATAAACTTATACACTCGTCCCTCTACATTCGCTAGGGGTAGGGGCACAGGACCCCCGTAAAAATGGAAAAACTGCAAATAACAAACACACTATGTTTTTACCTCTCTAGGAATCTCTAGGTCCTCCAGTGCAACTCTGTGGTCAACATCTGCCAGACACTGACCATGGAATTGCACTGGAGATGCTACAAATGCCTAGTCGAGTGTTCTCTCTAGGAATCTCTAGGTCCTTCAGTACTACCTTTGGTTAAAGTTGACCACAGAGTTGTGCTGGAGGACCTAGAAAGAACATATTAATCAAATCCATGAATAATCAAATCTGTAAAAGTCAAAGCCACAAATGGGACGAGTGTAATTTCTAGTCTGAGTCCTTTGGAAGAAAGATTGGCTTAGGATCCATTGACAATGTAGAAATAACGCAGTCTGACACAACTTTAAGTGCTGAGTCTCCATCCAATGGAATCCTGGGATTTGTAGTTTTACAAGGCCTTTAGCCTTCTCTGCCTCACAGAACTACAAATCCTATGTTTCTGTAGGATGAAACCATGACAGTTAAATTTATATCATACTACATTATTTCTACCGTGTAGATGCACCTTCAGTCTGATAAGGGATAGAAAGGGTCTTATACCAATTTCCTGATGTTAAAATACTGTGGTACACATGCTACCGTGTTTCCCTGAAAATAAGACAGTGTCTTTTATTAATTTTTGCTCCCAAAGATGCGGTAGGTCTTATTTTCAGGGGATGTCTTATTTTTCCATGAAGAAGAATTCAGTTATTGTTGAAAAAAATATTATATATTGTATATATATTTATATACAAAACCTTTGCTAGGTCTTACTTTCGGGGGAGGCCTTATAATTAGCAATTCAGCAAAACCTCTATTAGGTCTTATTTTCTGAGGATGTCTTATTTTCAGGGCAACAGGGTAGAAAAATATATAAATAACATATATATGATCATGAAAATGATACTTAATAGCTGACATAAATGATTAATAAATGATTGGGAACTCATGCAAAACAAAACTAAACGTGTACAGGTCTACTCTGTTTGACAAGAGAGAGCTACAGGATTATATTGTGGTATGAGCTACACTATCATTCTGGTTTTCCTATTTTGTAAAATTAGCCCCTTAATTTCCTAAAACATAAAGATGAGTATTAGAAACAATTTTGTTAAGATATCATACCTTTTCCAGGCAAAGGATGTAAATTTCATAGCTTCTTCTGCTAAACAATCAAGAACATAGCATGCTTGCTCTCCATAGCCTGCCTTTAACTTTGAAGGAGGAAAATCCACAGATCTTCCCTAAAAGAGAATTATATATCATCAGTAGGAACTGACATAATTTTACCTTTTAACTACATCTTCTTCTTTTACTGAGGTGTAGTGCACATGTGGGTTCGCATCAACAATGTATATACTGTCATATAAGTGGTCCCCAAAGATAAAACAACACAAGTATCATTTACATATCAACTCATGTCAATTCAAATAGGTTCAGGTTCAAAGACTAAGCTGCAAATACCAAGTGATGACAAATCAAGAGATGGCAAAGGCATATGCAAACAGACCTGTGACCATCACATTCATGATTCATAGCAATTTACATTTTAGTTTGCTATTTGAATATACTGCCCAAACATGAATTTGACAGCCAAGTCATATCATGGCTTCACCTCAGTTTTTTAGAAAGATTTCCTAATAGTAGTTCATAGGTATACTATTTAGGCCTTTGCTCACTCAATTTCACTTTTATTTCTTTGAATTATTGAAAGAGCAATCTATTTTAGAAGATTCTCTTTGAAAAGTAGACACATTTTCTGCAGTACCTGTCACCATACATCCTCAAATCATACAGCACACAAAGCTGTGATTTAAGAAATGAACATTGGCTTACCTTGTGATATGTTTGTTTTCAGCGATGGAGGCGAAGGAATCCTCAACTGGGTTAGTTCCCTCCTCTCGCTCCAGTAGGCAGGGACTAGAGAAGTTGCAGGTGACGTCACAGGAGGGAATGCCCCTGACCCTTCCAGTCTATAAACAAGCTGAAGCTAAAGATTTATTTAACACTAATATCTACTAGATAAACAATAACAACATGTAAAGATAACTTAGATAAACTTGACCCTCTCCACAACCGAAACGTTATCTCAGTTCTGGGAGGGCAGGATTCCTTCGCCTCCATCGCTGAAAACAAACATATCACAAGGTAAGCCAATGTTCATTTTTCCAGCGATGGAGGGAAGGAATCCTCAACTGGGATATGCCAAAGCTATCAACTATGGGAGGGAGAACTGACAATAGCTCTTAAACAACCGTTTGCAGGACTCGCCTGCCAAACGACGCCTCAGCAGATTGGAAAACATCTAAGCGGTAGTGGCGGACAAAGGTAGAGGGAGATGCCCAGGTAGCAGCCCTACAGATATCTAATAAAGGGGCATTGGTGGATAGAGCTGCTGAAGTGGCGGCACTTCTAGTGGAATGGGCAGTGATGGATCTTGGTAGAGAGGAGTTGTTGGAGCTATAACATTTAGCTATGCAGTCCCTTATCCATCTGGATAATGTAGTGGAGGAAACTTTTTTGCCCTTGGAAGATGAAGAAAAAGAGACAAACAGGCGATCAGAACTGCGGAATCTGCGAGTACGCTTGATGTAAATCCGAAGAGCCCTGCGGACATCTAGCGTGTGCCAGGATTTTTCTAAATCTTTTTTGGGATTAGGACAAAAGGAAGGCAAAATTATCTCTTGAGCCCTGTGGAACGTCGAATTGACCTTTGGAATAAATGTAGGATCTAAACGTAAGACCACCGAGTCGTCTCTAAAGGTGCACAGTTCTGACCTGACCGACAGGGCCCCCAGCTCTGACACTCTTCTAGCAGAAGTGATGGCTACCAGAAATAATACCTTCCAAGTAAGGAATTTTAGGTCTGTCTGCTGTAGAGGTTCAAAAGGAGCCTTGGTAAGAGCTGCCAAAACTAAGTGTAAATCCCACGTCGGGTAATGGTGTACTGTGGGAGGGCCAAGAAGCGAAGCAGCCCTAATAAACTTTTTTATATATGGATGAGAAGAAATGAAATTTGACTGTTTCAAAGGCAAAGCTGAGGTGATCGCTGATATTTGTCTTTTAAGAGTGTTAGGCTTAAGTCCCTTATTGAGACCCAGCTGGAGGTATGAAAGCAGGTCGCCTATGGTAAAGGATGACACAGATACCTTGTTAGAGACACACCAGGCTGAGAAGTTACGGTAAGTATATTCATATATCCTTCTAGTAGAGGGTCTTCTAGATTGCAAGATGGTATCTGCCACCTGAGGGTTCAGTCCATCCTTTAGCAGGATGCTGCGCTCAGTCTCCATGCGTGAAGGTTGAGCCATTGAGGGTCTGGATGGCATATCTGACCCTGAGACAACAGGTCTGGACGGAGAGGGAGCTTTATCACATCTTGCGCCAGGGCCAATATTTCTGGAAACCAAGGCCTTCTTGGCCAAAATGGGGCAACCAGTATCAGAGTTGATCTTTCTCTTCTTAATTTTAGAAGACATCTGGATATCATCGGAATTGGAGGAAAGGCGTAAAGTAGTCCGGACGGCCAGGGAGCGTGTAGGGCATCTGCACCTTCCGAGCCCTGTGTCGGGAACCGGGAGAGGAATCTTGGCAGCTGATTGTTTACTGGGGAAGAGAACAGATCTATTATTGGGTAACCCAGCACCTGGGATATCAGTCGAAAGACTTCTGGGTGTAGCCGCCATTCGGCCTGGTCTATGTCCTTTCTGCTCAACCAGTCTGCCCTTGTGTTTAGAGTTCCTTTTATGTGTTCGGCCTGAAGGGAAAGAAGGTTGATTTCTGTCCAACTCAGGAGCTTCTTTGTCTCTAGCATCAACGAGCGTGATCTCGTTCCGCCCTCTCTGTTGACATGAGCTTTTGCTGTGATATTGTCGGTCCTGACTAGAACATTGGCGTTCACCAACTGGGGAGCAAAGGACAGAAGTGCAAGGCGAATTGCCCTGAGTTCCAGCCAATTTATGCTGTGAGCCTTTTCGCGGTCGGTCCATCTGCCCTGCGCCACCTGAGACTCTAGAGTGGCTCCCCATCCGTACAGGCTTGCATCCGTGGATATTTGTATCGGCTGAGGATGCCATATGGGACGCCCCTTCTGTAAGCGTTTGGACATCCACCAATGAAGTGATCTCTTTACACTGAGGGGCACATGAATTTGTTTGTGTAACTTTAGAGCTATCTTTTGCTGAAAGGGAAGGAGAAGCCATTGTAGGTCTCTTGAATGGAATCGGGCCCAGGGAACACAGCTCATGGCTGAAATCATCAGCCCCTGGAGCCTTGCAAGTATTAACAGATCTGTTGAGGGAGATGGAAGAATCGATGAAATCAGACCTCGAATGGACTTGATCCGCTCTGGTGGCAGGGACACGGAGCCCTTCTGGGTGTCTATCAGAGTTCCTAAGTGCAGGATGCGCTGGGATGGAATAAGGTGGCTCTTCCCAAGATTTACCAGAAAACCATGGAG
This sequence comes from Urosaurus nigricauda, assembly GCA_034509955.1. Classification (NCBI taxonomy): domain Eukaryota; kingdom Metazoa; phylum Chordata; class Lepidosauria; order Squamata; family Phrynosomatidae; genus Urosaurus; species Urosaurus nigricauda. Next base: position 46,331,285 of record JAOEGL010000003.1, read on the forward strand.
AGATAATGATTTCAAGACCGATTCGACCGCACTGGAGGCCTGTTGGTAGTCTGGGGCGGAGATCAGTAAATCGTCCAAATACGGGAAGATGAATAAACCCTGCAGTCTCCAATGAGCAACCAGAGCTATCATTATCTTTGTAAATACTCTCGGTGCCGACGAGAGACCAAACGGAAGAGCCTTGTACTGGAAGTGGCGCTTGTTGTAACAAAAGCGAAGGTATTTGCGGTGAGACGGGTGAATCAAAACGTGAAAATAAGCGTCCCTTAAATCGAGAAATGCCAAGTAGTCTAGTGGCTTTAATGACTCTAGGATAGTCCTTAGGGTCTCCATCCTGAAGTGCCGTTTTCGGACCCTCCTGTTGACTCTTCTTAGGTTGAGGACTGCCCGCCAAGATTTGTTCTTCTTGGGAACGATAAACAGGATGGAGTAACACCCTTTGTGTCTCTCTAATGGTGGTACAGATTCGATTGCCCCTATCTGGAGAAGGTGATCGATGGCTTCTAGCATTAGCCGATGTTTGCGTGGACGCTTCGACCTTGGCGAGACTGTGAAGTGGTCGCTGGGTGGATAAACAAAGTCTATTAAATATCCCTCTGAAATAGTCGATAAGACCCATTTGTCTGAGGTGGTGGTCTTCCAAATTTGATGGAAGTGTTGTAGCCTGCCCCCCACCAGATGGGGCGGCCAGTCAGGATCGTTGATTGGTTGGTTGTTTTCCAGTACTGGATGAACTGGTGAAGTTAGAAGATCCCTTACTGAAGCCTCTGGATAGTGACTGTTGTTTGGAGGAAAAACGTCGCTCGGACCACTGCTGTTGTCTTCCATATCTGTTGTCTTTCTGACGAAAGGAGTTATTGTTATTGCGGAAGGAACGGCTGGAAGATTGCCCCAGGCGGGAAGCCTTTCTATCATCCCGACGGTAAACTGATGGTAGGGCCTTCTTTTTGTCCTTGGTCTCTATGAGAATGGGATCCAAGGCTTCGCCAAAAAGTTTAGTACCACCAAAGGGAGCCATAGTGAGGTTTTGTTTGGATCGCATATCTACTTGCCAGTTTTTTAACCAGATCTGCCTTCTGACTGGTATGGAGGCCGCCTGGGCTCTGGCACAGAATTGAATGATGTCCAGCGAGGCGTCAGACGTGAATGCCAGAACCTTGACGAGCTTGTTGATACCCTGTCGGAGTTTGGTATTACCTTTTGGAACCAACTGAATAAGGTCCTTTGCCCAGCAGTGAGCGGCCCTCGAAAGAATAGAGACGGATGCTGATGCCCTAATGGCGGTAGAAGAAGCCTCGAAGCATCTCCTCAAGGCTGAATCTGCCCTCTTGTCTTCTGGGAGTTTTAGTGCGTCGTCGCCATCCTTGGCATAAATGGCCGACGACACGAGGGCTGACACAGGCGCATCAACCACAGGGACCTGGAACTTAGACATCACAGGATTAGATAAGGTGTAAAATTGTTTGACTGCTGCTGGACTAGATCTGACTACTCCAGGTTTGGACCACTCTTCTCTCACCACTCTCATAAAATCAACAGGAAAGGGAACTTCTGAGGCAGAGGGCCCAGGACGTGGAAAGGAGTCGCCCTTCCCTTGAGGCAAATCAGTGTCAAGCACCTGAGATGGTTTGGGAGGAACAGATAAATCTAGTGCCTTAATGGCTTTTTTTAGAAGAATGGCGAAATCTTCTGCGGAAAACAACCTTGGAGATGAAGGAGTCAAAGGAACTTCCATGTCTTCTTCATCAGACAGATCATTATCACCCCCTTCAGAAACTGACTGGGATTGAGAATGTACATCAATATCTTCAGCAGAAGAATGAATTGCAAGCTGGAGTTTAGCCTTCTTGTAATTCGAACAATTGCCACTAGATGTCGCCCTTCTCTTATGAGAAGCCTTGGAGTGGGCAGATTTGGCGGGCTTTTTCCCGCCAGTTTTAACAGTCCTCCGTTTGTGGATTCTAGGCCTAAATTTTCCCCTCTCAGTCTCAGGAATGGCCTCAGAGGACGACCTGGCAGGGGCTGAGGAGGAGGAGGAGGAATGGGCCTGAGGGAGGGAGACCTCTCTACCCATCGGTAAGTCCCTGGGAAGGGAGTTGGAAGCAGGCTGAGCTTGTCCCACAGAGGAGGAGGATGCCTGCATGGCAAGGAGGGAGGCCAGGAAGGAGGAGACCTCCGGTGGGAGGGAGAAGGGTGGAGGGGCCATGGGAGGCAGGGAAGGGTTACTTGCGTGTCTGGTGGTCTCCGCTGTTTTCGCCACCTCTTCCCGATCCCGGGAAGCGTGATGGTGGCGTGGCGCATCTGGGCTCGGGGACAAGGGTTCTCCCTCCCCCGGCCGCGCCGCTCTGGAGGCCCTTGCCTCAGCCTGGGCTCGCTGCAAGGCATCCTCCGACTGAGAGGTTTCCCCAGACATGCCGGGGCTGTCCTCCGCGTCCTCCATCTGGCTCCTATCTCTCCCTAACTAGCCCTGCACTCAGGGAAACAAAAGGAGGGAGAAGAAAAAAAGGGGGGGAAAGGCTTTGCTTTTTTTTTTTAATTATTATTATTATTATTATTATTATTATTATATAAGTAAAGAGGAAGGAGAGGAAGGAAGGAAAGACCTATCTGGAGCGAGGCAGGAAACAGACTGGAAGGGTCAGGGGCGTTCCCTCCTGTGACGTCACCTGCAACTTCTCTAGTCCCTGCCTACTGGAGCGAGAGGAGGGAACTAACCCAGTTGAGGATTCCTTCCCTCCATCGCTGGAAAAATCAATCTGAAAAAGCTGGCTAACAAAAGACAATTCACTGCTATAGTTTGAAACACATATTAGAACTACAATTTCTATTACAACTACAAGAACTATTAGGGCTTACAACAACTTGGCCTCAAACCAACTAAATGACTCTTGCACAAAGCAACTGTTCTTGCATCTGCCCATGGAGACCGGATACAACAGTCCAATTCTTGTTTATCTGTGTGGTTAGGAGTGCGTATCTGACAGGAATCTGTCATTTTTGTTTTACCCTACAACAATGTAACACAATTTTACTTGCCAAAATTCTTTCTTCTATACAACTATGCAAATGTATAGGAGTTAATCCTCTCTTCTACCCTGCTATAGAAAAAGGGTGAACATCTACTTTGCAAGCAAACATAAACAATAGATTTGAAGCATATCGGGATACACACATGCATGAACACAAATGTTGCCAAGCAAGAAAGCAACACTTTCATACTGCCTGTAATGTCAACTGTACCAGCATCTCAACTATGCTTTCAGTTCCATTTGATCTTTAAAATGGCTTCATTCCCTCTTTCTTTTTCCCTTTTATTCATTATATTCTCTAAGTCTTCAGTCACTGAAAACTCAATTGGCCCTAATTGTTCTGCAGTAAGTGAAAACATGAGAAATGAAGTGAGAGATGCAAAGCACATAAATCAGTTCGGTTATTCTGATAAATATATAGAGCAATTACGTGTCTTCTAGATGTGAGCAAACATTAATTCAATAAATTCATGAAGGGAAATGTGGCTACTAATCATGCTGGCTATACGGTGCCTCCAGTTTCAAAGGCAGTACGTCTCTCAATATGAGTTGCTGGAGAATATGAATGGGGGAGTGCTATTGTGTTCACATCTTGCTCATGGGCTTTCAATAGAGCAGGGATGAGCAAAGTGCAGCCCATGGGCGATATGCAGCTCCTAAGACAGTTTTGCAGGCCCCATCCTTTGCCAGTCAATGAAATCCCACTTGCATTATAGTTTAATGGGGAAAATGCTCATGCTCCCTATCCTGGGAGCCTCCCCCAGCTTAAATTATTTTAAAAACTCTCTCAGCTTTGTGCAGCATACAGAATGTCTTTGGGGTGAAAATTTGGTCCCTGGTAAACTGATGATTCCTACTCGTGCTACAGCCATCTATCTGGCCACTGTGGGAAAAGAATCTGTGACTATAAAGATGCTTGTTCTACTATGGGCATTTTTATAGACTTTTTGGATAAAAAGGCGTAGAATTCCAGCCTCAGCAGCTTTGAGTATCACATGTTAAATAGAGGATGGCCAACTGGCAACCCGTGGATTAACTCCAGTGCAACTATATTTGACAACCCTCTGCAGTGCTCTGTACCAGTTTTAATCAAGAGATGAAAGCAGCTTACCCACTCAGAGGAAAATATTTTCAGATTTTCCATGTTTAGTGTTACATTTCCCTTCTTAGTTATCTCAACATGTTATACACTTGTTACAAATGAATGCCTTTTCCTCTTCATGTGAAAACAGTGCAAACTTTATTATAGAGTCCAACCTTTCAAAAAAGTGTTCGGTTGAATGGCAAAATAAACTTGTAGCCCTAGCTCTCTGCCTGAAAAAAAAGTGTAGCCATGAAAATAAAACCATTAGCCATTTTTTTCTCAACCCAGTTTTGTTCTGTTGAAAGATAAAACAGAAAGAACCAGCACATGTGCAGGATACAAAATAATTATGAATAGCTGAAGCATGGTACTAAGTGAAACAATTCACTTACAAATGACCGCAGCTCAGAGAGTATGTTGGATATGGTTGCATTTGGGTCATCATATTCTTGTGGCTGTTCAAAAGGATGCCCTGCTTTATTAATCAGCCAGGCAGCAAGAGTGCAGAACATGTAGAACTGTTCGCCAGGGTTAATGGGCAACGCAAAGTAGTGCCTGTTTTAAAAGGAAGGGCAGAAATTAGCCGCCTAGATTGAAAAATCCTGTCTTCCCTCTACCAGAACTCTGTATTACTATAACCTTCTATGCCCTCAAAATTGCTTTCTTCAAGGATGACATTATAGGAGTGGTATTTCACTGACAGGCAATTTCCCTGATAGATGTGCTCTTCTCTTTGCAGCACTTTCAGAATGTTATGCCACAAATGGCTGTGCTTTCTGTTGTGTACGTATACCATACCAAAAATTAATTTGAATCAAAGGATTTAAACGCAATTCTGAAGAATCTGATGCCTGAACACCCAATAGTCCAAATTATCCAAAAGTTCATAAAACTTTTTATTGTCTGATCTTTTACAAAAGTATATTGCATTATATCTTCAATTAAGATACCATTTTTTTACAATTTACATAATTATGACATGCAATAATGGGGAAAGGGAGTATAACATAAGAGATAACTGTATGCATCATGATAGCCAAGATCATCAGGTAAGACAACAGTTCATACATTTAAATAAAAGCACCCTCTTACCAGTAATGCCCTATGTGCTGTGTTCAAAACAGAGACCTGGGAAGAATTCTAAGACTGTTCTTATTTTTGCTGGATTTGGGGAACAAAAGTTGTGATGATGCCTATCGGTGAGGATTTAAATTGGTGTTTTGAATGGTTTCAATAAATTGTATTAAATTCTACTTACTCTAGCCTTTCAAGACAGGACAACCCATAAACCCAAATAAGCAGCAATGCAGACCATTAATATTCCTAAGCAAAAAAATAAAATAAAATAAAAAATAAAGGAGCAGATGTATCACACAGAAATAATAAAAGCAAGGTGCAAACAATAACCAAATATATGTTTTACACACATACACCTGTAGCTCACTTGTTAGCAGTGTACATTGGGTATATTATTTAGAATGCCTTGAAAAAAGCTTGTTGAATACTGGCTCACAACATGCACAATTTGAGTTTTGTTTCTGACAAAAGCATTCATAAAATAGAAGTTCCATAATAAATGGAATCAGCGTTCTTAACAGCAGGTTCTCAAATCTGTACTCTATTTCTGACAAGATAAGAGGCAATAACTTTTACCAGGCAAATCATTAATCCTCCAGTGTTCCATTTCTATTTTTTTTATTATTTTTTTTTACCGAAAGATTCGTTATTACATATTTTACATATAATAAGTGTTCCATCTTATACACCCTCTTAACAGTCATGTCCCAGGTTCCATGAACCTCAACTTTCATGGGTTCAACTTTCGCAGAATTGATTAGTCATGAGTTTGCCATCAATAAAAATCAATTAAATTGATTTTTTTTTAGTTTTAGAAAATCACAGATGATGCATGCAGACTACAAAATGTATAGAAAACTAAAAACAAGTTTAGTAAGTCATAGATACATGAAATAATATATAAAACCCCTGCTTCCCTTCCCACCCTTGGAGCCTCACACAGCACTGGTCATCCCACCAAAGCAGCTTTCCTTCTACAAGGCTTGGCATCCCTCACAATAGCAGAATGGAAGATGCACTTCACTTGTGTTCCTTAGCCCATGGAGACAGGAATACAGACTGATTTAATTGGGGGGGGGGGGGGGCTAGAGATATTTGCAGGTTTTTCCACTTTTCTGAAGGTCCTGCGCCCCTAACCCCCAAGAACATGGAGTGCCAAATGTACATATGTCATGAGAAATCCCACCAAGTTTAGTGGCCTGGTATCACAATACAGGCAAAATATTTGTGCCAACAAACCCAAGTCATTTTGGTGAACATGCCTGACAAGTTTGAAATCAAAGCATAAGTCTATGGTGGCTTTTTTCTCCATCAAAGAGAAATTTTGCCTTTTCTCACCCCAGCCAAAGGAGCATTAAAAAAAGAAACAGTTATGCCTCCTATAATTTTCGAAGTTCTTTGGCATCATTTTCCATTGCTCCATACTTTACATCCTTTATTACATGCCCCTAAATTTTACCTTTGACTTATCCACCACGGGTCATATAAAAATCCACAATATTGGCTCCAAAATCTGGCCTTGACTTATACCGGTACATGAGATCAACTTAATAGTCGAGTATATATGGTCTACCCGAATCTGATTTTGCCAGTTTCAAATACTTGTCCTTGAATATGATTTTTCACCTTGCAGTTATTTATGCTTATTTTTAAGTTTTCCAGTTGTCTCATACATATATGTAATGAAGATGAAATAAAATGAAAATAAAAATACTGTACAGACTTTGGGGTGAAACAGATGGGCAGGAAAAAGTGGCTTGAAGTTGCCTTTTCTGAAGCCTACTGAAACCCCACCAACCACATTGCTGGCTCCCAAGGCAGCTGGAGTGCTCACATCATGACCACAGGAAATGGCTTTAAGCCAGGAAGAAGCAGAAAAAGGTGCTTCTTTTTGAAACGGCTTTTCTCTGCATAAGGACACTTTTCAGCTGGCTTCAAGGCTTGTGTCATCTAAACGCCACGCCTTCAAGCCAGCCTGAAAGCACCTCTTTTTGCCTGTCTGTTTAGCCCCTTTGTTTTTACAAATGTAAAACTTTGAAAAACATTTTAAAATAACACTATTAAAATCCTTTCCACTTGAGTGCAATAACAAATGCTGAAATTTAATGCAGTAATTCTATAGAAATGTAATTAAACTTTGCTGTTAACTGGCAGATACAACTATCAAGATTTTGGGGGAAAGGCCAGGGCATAACCACCGGACTCCAACTTGGTTCCATCAATATTTTTTTGTCCTAAAAGGGGAAAAGATCTCCTCACATGGGAGCAGGGTGACCAGATGTTATAAGCACCAAGGAGGACAGGGTACCACAAAATGTAGGACATTCAAGAAAAATGTAGGCCATTACAAAAGCTGAAAACATTAATAAAAATGTAAATGCATGCTTCTTAGTCATGCTCAAAATGGAGGACATTTTGAAATTCCTCCTGGACAGAAGGCTGAAATGTAGGGCATGTCCTGGAAAAGGAGGATGTGTGGTGATACAATATCTGGGTTCATGTGAGGACATGAGCACCCTTCTGCAAGTTACTGTGTTTCAAAGAATGGCAGTGTGATCCTGGCCTGGAGGAAGTCATTGAAATTGCTTTTCTGATTAGAGGAAACTTTGGTTTACAAAATAAAGATAGTTTCAGAAAAGCAGGATGTACAAGGGGACAGAGAAGAGATGGGATGAAGGTGAAGTATACAGTTCATAGTTTACTGTATATATTCATGTATAAGTCTAGACATTTTAGTCAAAAAATTGACCCCAAAAAACCTGGATTGACTTATCCACAGATCAATGTAAGTGCTGTATTTTAACTCTTATCAAAAAGGGAAGGAAGCTTAATCTCTTCTTGGATCACCTAAAAGCATCAACCTCCTCTACTATCTCATCCATCCAGCCTTTAGGGTGAGAACAAATAGTTATGCCTGTCAAAATTTTTAAAATTCTTTAGCACTGTTTTCCTTTGCTCCATCCTTTACATCCTTTGTTACATGCTGCTAGGTTTTACTCTATACCTATCCATGAGTCATACGAAAATCCATAATTTTGGCCCCAAAACCTGCCGTTGACTTATACACCAAGTCAACCTATAGTCAAGTATATACGGTACTTATCAAGACAGGCTTTAAGATATGTTCCAATTCACTTAATATTTAATTCAATTTAATTGTATTTAAACATTCATAGTTTATAACAGATATATGGACAACACTGGGGAGGAAAATGAAGAGGATTTTAACACAACAGCAAAAGCATAACACAAACATGCACCAAAAGGACTGTAACAGGCACAATGACTTATTTATCTTTGGGATGATGAAGAGCCATTTAGAACACAAAACTCCATCGTCTTAACATCAAACCTCAATCAAATGGCATTTCATTTCTGATAACACAATCCTAAGTTTCTGCTCAGTACACAAGTACTCCCCTTCAAATGAATTGAACATCTAGGATTGTACCTTGAGACTGCTACATATACACCACATGTATATTAGGTCATTTGTTTAAATAAGGCATGAAAACAAGAGTGTGTGTGGGTGTGAGGGTGCTGTACATCCTAAAAACAGCACACCCACAGAGTACATAGCTTCATTTCACTGGCAAAAGGACTGAGAACAAACTCAAGTTAATGGAAAGATGCATTAGCCATGTAACGATTGATAGTAAACTCAAGTTAATTGAAAGATGCATTAGCCATCTTTAAACCAGATTCTTATTGTTACTCTGACGGAAGTACAAGAAGGGCTTTATGAACAGTTAATAAATTTAAAGAACTTTAGTGTTCTTCTGTCTATAGAAGGAAAAGAGTACAACAACTGAGAAAATAAATCTTTAAGATATGAATTCTGTATTTCAAAGTTTTAGATGCACTGGCTTCAAAATCAGAACTTAAGTTGGGCAGCTTTATTTCCCAAGACTTCAATTCTATCACTGCTGCACTCCAGATACAATCCTGAGCAACAGTAACACTCTCTGGCACACTATTTAGAAATAATCAATAAGCCATTAACCTTGGCAAATCCATCCTTTAGAACTTGGCACAATATTTGTCCTGTGTCAACAGTGTCTCATGCTATAACAAGAGAACTCTGCACAGATGTACAGCATAGCAAAGCACTGTTCTCAATACTATCGTTACAGGCAAACAAAGGACAGATCCAAAGTAACCAAAGATGCCATGATTTTCAGAGCACAGAAAGAGAAAAGGGTCACACCTACTTCCCCAAAAAGGACTGAAGGCAGTATGTACCAAAGTTATTACACTAAAATCAGCTGTTGATAATTGAGACCAATTTTATAGTGTCTCACCTGGAAAGGCTCTTTCTTTAATGAATGCTCCGCAGAATGCCACAGGATGCATAGAAGTTAGCAGATATAGAGTTGGTTTAGGTCACCAACACTTGTCACTGGACAGCACTAGTAACCAGTACTACTGCCGATGTGCAAAGCCATTATATTTCACTTAAAAAAAAAGAAAAGAAAAGAAAAAGAAAGAAAGAAAGAAAGAGAAAAAAAAACCAAGAAAACCCAAGCTATGTATATTGTTATCACAAGAAAGGATAGTATTAATTTCTCATTTTATAGTGAGGCTGAAAGGTGAGAGTAAATGTGAGTCCCTTGCTCAAACTCAACCGATCCATGGCACTGCACTAAACGGTGCGATGTTGCAAGCAGCTGCCCTCCAAGGAAAAGCGTCTTTGCCACTAGTGATGCTTGATGTGTATTTTAAAAACATCACATTACAAAAGCATGTCCATTCGACACATAAAAAAAACCCACACATTCAATATATTAAACCCAAATGATCAGCTCTTACTGCACCTGTGCAAGATTTTTTTTTTTTAAGAAACAAGTTGAACAAGGTTTAAGCAAACTAACTTTCAAACCTTGATTCCTTACCTTTCCAGCAACCGCTCTGTACAAATATTAAAAACGCAGACATCGGGAAAATTACAACAGACATAAGACGATGCATGACTTTCTCTGCAGCAAATTCTACCGCGTCCCGACAGACTAACGTCAAGTACATAGCCAGAGGCTGGAAGACAGAACAGCCCATCTTCCAAATTACATTGCTGATCAGAGATTCAATTTTTTCTTCTTGTAACTTTGTTTCTTAAAACCAAACAAACCTAAACAGCCTTGGAACTGTTTCTTACACATTTACTGACCCATGACTCCAACACCAGGTAGCAGGATCTTACAGATGGATGTGACTATAAGCACCCATCCAGTCCAACCTCCCGTGGTGTTGTTCTTGTTCTTGTTGTTCTGTCTCTTTTGCTGAGTCTATCCATCTCTTCCTCTCTTTCTACTGCCTTCCACCTTTCCTAGCATCTCTGGTCCAAAACACACTGCATAAATGACCCAGTTTGAGACCGCTTTAACTGCCCTGGCTCAATGCTAGGGAATTCTGGGAACCGTAGCTTTGTGAGACATTGAGCCCTCCTCTGTCAGAGAGCTCTGGTGCCACAATAAACTATGGTTTCCTAGCACTGAGCCAGGACAGTTAAAGCACACTCAAAACTGGGTTATTTCTGCAGTTTGGACCACTGTCATTTAATCCCCTGCCATGCAGGAATACACAATTACAGAGAGATCCTAAAAGATGTCCACCTCTGCTTCAATAACTTCAACAGTAACAGCATCTCAAGAGTTGGAAGAGACCAAAGGGGCATTGAGTCCAGCCCCCTGCCATGCAGGAATACACAATCTGTAGTTGTTGTTATCTGCCTTCAAGTCATTTCCATTTATGGCTACCCCAAGGCGACCTTTATCATTTCTTGGCAAGATTTGTTCAGTTGAGGTTTGCCACTGCAACTACCTTTAATTTTACCTAATTTTAATTTTTTTCTTTTAGTTAGTATTTTATATTGTTGTTTATTTTATATTGTTATTGTTTTTACTTTATAATTTTTTATGAGTGGGAGGAGGTGTTGGGGTAGGGGATTAATTTGAAATGAGAATTTTAACTGTGATTAAAATAACAGTGAATTGTATTTCACTTTTATTCTGTTTGTTGTAACCCTCCTTGACCTGCAGGGAGAGGCGGGCTATAAATAAAATATAGTATTATTATCTAATAATAATAATAATAATAATGATTTATTCATATCCCGCTCTTCAGCCAAAAGGCTATCAGAGTGGCTTACAAATTGTTAATTAGACATTTCCCTGCCCTCAGGCTTACAATCTAATATATATATATATATATACACACTATAGATATTATATATTATAAACTTTATAATGTTTATACATAATATATATTATATATAATACATATAATATTATATAGATATTGTACAATATTGTAATACTATATATATTGTTATATTACTATATAATATTACATATATTATATTATTATTGCTTGCTATCATATAAATATATATTATATAATATTATGATACTATATATTTATATTATTCTTACTTGCTATTATATATATATATAGTATTATACAATATTATAATATATATATTATTACATTTATTACTAATATTTTATATTATTATATAATTATTGTTATATATATACATGTATATATACAAAGTATTATATAATATTATAATACTATGTATATTATTACATTATATTACTATAGAATATTACATTTTATGTTATTATATCATTATTACTATATATATATATATATATATATAGTATTATACAATATTATAATACTATATATATATTATTACATTATTATTACTATTGAATATTATATTTCATATTATTATATTATTATGACTTGCAATTTATATATATATATATATATATACTATAATATTACTATATAACATTACATATTATATGTTTATACTATTATGACTTGCAATTTAGATATATATATAAAACTATAATATTACTATATAACATTACATATTATATTATTATATTATTATGACTTGCTATATATATATATGTATTATACATTATAATACTACATATATTATTATATTATTACGTTACTATATTATACTACATATATTATTATGACTTGCTACTTTTATATCATTATGTTATCATATTACTATATAACATTACATGTTATATTATTATGGCCTGCTATCTATCTATCTATCTATATATATTTTATATATAATATATAATGTGCAACATTATAATACTACTTATATCATTATATTATTATATTACTATATAAGATTACATATTGCATTATTATACTATTATTCCTCGCTATTATTGCAACGACAGACCTCTGCTCCAACAACTTTGCCCCACAAGCGACCACAGAGTCAGGGAGGTTATAAAGCGGCGTGAAAGCGCATTATTTCCGCAGCGTGTGGGCGACGCAGCGCAGGCTCACCTGGAGGGCGGCCTCATGTTGTGGTGGCTCCGCAGCGCCGCCTCTTCCTCGTAGTTGAGCAACTTCAGCTTCTGCAGCAGATCTTCCATCAGGACGAACATGTGATAAGCAGCGCCGGGGCCTCGCTCCACCTCCGGAGCTTCGGCCGGGTCGCCTTCCTCCTCCGCTGCCGACGCTGATACTGCTGCTGCCTCCGCCATTTCAGTCCAGAAGCCGCGTCGCCGGGGAAACAGGCCCCGCCCCTTTGGAACGCCCGTCCGACTCCGCCCCTTTGGAACGCCCGTCCGACTCCGCCCCTCACTCCGCCGAAGCCCAATCGCAGGAAACGATTGGCTTCGGCGGAGTGAGGGGCGGAGTCGGACGGGCGTTCCAAAGGGGCGGGGCTTGCTTCCTTGCACAGCAGCCTCCCTCCCTCCCTCAGCGCCCTCGCGCCTCTCCTCAGCGTTGCCATGGATACGGGCTGCGACCGTTGGTCGGCCGTTGGAGCTGAGGGGATTTGTTTTTGGGCGGAGCTAATAAAAGTTTTTTTTCCCCCTCATTGTAGAGACCCTGTAGCAAAACACGCCCCTTTTAACACTGCGCTTTGTCTATAATAATACAATTTATTATTTACAGTTTATTATTATTATTATACACAATATTATTGCAATTATTACAGTTTATTATTAGACACCCAACATTATATAATGTATAATAATAATAATAGGATTTATTACAATTTATTATTATACACATAACATTATATAATAATGTATAATAACAATAATAGAATTTATTATTACAATTGATTATTATTATACACAATATTATTACAATTATTACATTTTATTATTATACACATAACATTATATAATAATGTATAATTATAATAGAATTTATTACTACAATTTATTATTATTATACAGAATATTATTACAATTATTGCAATTTATTATTATACACATACCATAATATAATAGTAATATATAATAATAATAATAGAATTTATTATTACAATTGATTATTATTATACGCAATATTATTACAATTATTTATTATTTTACACATACCATTATATAATAATAATGTATTATTATAGTAATAAAATTTATTATTGCAATTTATTTATTATTATACACAATTTATTATTTTATTATAATTATTACAATTTATTATACAAACACCATTATATTATAATAATAATGTATCATAATAATAGAATTTATTATTACAATTTATTATTATACACAATATTACAATTTATTATTATACACATACCATTATATAATAATAATGTATTATTATAATAATAGAATTTATTATTACAATTTATTAATTATTATTATACACTATTATTATTATTACAATTATTACAATTTATCTTTATTATATACACACCATTATATAATGATAAGAATGTATTATAATAATAATGCAATTTATTATTATAATTTATTATTATTATTATGCACATTTTTATTATTATTATTACAGTTTTTAAATTTATTATTATACACACACCATTATATAATAATAATGAAATTTTATTATTATAATTTATGTATTATTATTATTATTACTATTATAAATTTTATTTTTCTCCCTCCTCTCCTCAAGGCTCAAGGGCCGAGGTATGACGTTTAAAAGCAATACAATTAAAAACGACAACAAAATCATTGATTAAAATCCTATACTACAAAAGCCATTGAAATACATATAATAGGCTCTTTAAAAGATGCCACTTAAAAAGTGTTATCTGGAGTCAAAGGCTTTCATGGCCGGCATCCATAGTTTTTTGTGGGGCTTTGGGGCTATGTGGCCATGTCCTAGAAGAGTTCCTTTCTGACGTTTTGCCAGCATCTGTGGCTGGCATCTTCAGAGAATAATAGCCTGCAAAAGGATTGGATATATATTGTCCCAACACTAGAGAAACTCTGCCCCCTGGAGAAAATCTAGCCAGAGATATATCTCCATCCTTTTCCAGGCTATCATTCTCTGAAGATGCCAGCCACAGATGCTGGCGAAGCATCAGAAAGGAACTCTTCTAGAACATGGCCACATAGGCCCAAAGCCCCACAAAAAAAACTATATATTGTGAATTCAGCTCTTTTCTCTAAGTCCTGCAGGTGTGCAGCAACAAAACAAAAACTAGGCCCACTAGAGAAGCCAGCTATCAGCACTGTCTGAGTTGTTTGACCTCAACAGCACTGTGTCTCAAAGTGAAATTCACACTCTCTTTAATGCCTCCAAACTATTATGTGAGAGCGGGTCCCCAGTCTCAGCCAACTATCTTTCTTATGTGGCAGACCAACGGGTTTGGCTATCCCACCGCTGCCAACCAAATGACATTATGCGACGCACACTTCTCTGATAATAACAGCACCTGGGCCTTTTACCCCACTGCAGTCCCCAAATTAAGACAGACCCTTTTAGACAGCCTTTGTTTTCAAAGGCTTTGTAAAGGTAACGTGGGTGTAAATCAAATTGCAGACAAGCTTTTATTTGAAATGAAATCAAGGGCTTTATTGAACAGATGCTCTAAACAAAAGTTACTTGAATATTTATAAATATAGCAATCCTTTTTCAGGCACTTGTGTTATTTGTTTCATTTGGTGCGTTCACTCTCTTAAGTGTTAACTTTGCTACAATTTCAGTTTCCATATATATAACTCTCCAAAGAGTTTCAGTGGTACTATTTCACACTGTCCTTTCCCTGCCTAGTCTCTCTAAGCCTATCTAAGGCTGCATCCACACTGGAGAAATAACCCGGTTTGGCACCGGTTTAATGACCTTGGCTCAAGGCTATGGGATTCTGGGAGTTGGAGTTTGTTGTGGGGCCCAGAGCGGAGGTTATTCAGGTTATTTATTTCAACACAACTCCCTCACTTGGAGTATTTCTTCAGTTATAAGCCCCTACTTTTGGACTTTAACCTCCATTCCACCCTGGAAATCTCAAACAAAATGTCCTTCTCTGGACTCAGCAAGACCCCTCTCTCTCTCTTGTTCCCACCACACACACACATATATATAGTTGTGTGCCTTCAAGTCATTTCAGACTTATGGTAACCATAAGTGGTTTTCTTGGCAAGTTTATTCAGGGGGAGGCTGAGAGAGTGTGACTTGCCCAAGGTCAGCCAGTGAGTTTCCATGGCTGAGCTGGGCATTGAGCTCTGGTCTCCAGAGTCATTTCCAGTGTTCAAAGTACTACTCCATGCTGGCTCAGGTGTTGTACAATAACATCCAAAATCCACCAAGCGGTGACCCCTTTATGGGACCAATTAAAATGCATGAACTACGTGATGCAAGCTTTCGAAGCTCCACTGGCTTCTTCATCAGGCAAAGATGCTACAAAATCCTATAAGAGAGGGAGGGAATTATGACGATACTAGTCCTGAGAGAAATGGTTAATATTTGGATTCAGCACATATGGTTTTTAAAACACACACACAACCCGTAGAAGAGTTTTTGGACTCCAGGACCCCATTCCACATAAACTTTGTAGAGAAGGTAGAACACTAATTTGATGGACACAGTCATCTTTTGGCAGAAAGAAGCTTTGCAGCTGGCAGGAGAAGCTTCTTGAGCAAATGTAGTTAATAAGCTGAAAGACAGATAATGTGAAGTTTTTTTTTGTGGGTTTTTCAAGCTATGTGACTTTGTTCTGGAAGAGTTTATTCCTGATATTTTGCCAGTATCTGTGGCTGGCATCTTCAGCCATGGCATCGTCCATTTAATTGGAGATCCATTGTCTGATTTGTGTTTGGACACTGAGGTTGGTGATCCCTAAACACGAATCAAGGAACATGAGAGACACTGCAGACTGGGTCAGCCATAAAAATCAGCAGTAGCAGAGCATGTTATAAACCATCCTGGGCATAAAATGCTGTTTGAAAACACTGAAATTCTGGACCATGCCAACAACTATCAGGTCAGAATGCACAGGGAAGCCATTGAAATCCACAAACACCTGGACAACTGCAGCAGAAAAGAAGAAACCCTTAAAATAAAGTTTGGCTACCAGTCCTGAAAAATACCAAAATCAAGACCCAGCAAGTGCAAATGAAAACCATACAGGATCAGGGATTTCCCAGCAGACAATGGATCACTAATTAAATAGACATCCCGAGGCCTTGTCATTCAACAACAGACCAATACAGTACATAAATTAATATGTAAATCACTTCCTCTCAACCAAGGGTCACACAGTATATATATACTGTATACCCTACTCACTATAATGCCAGCATCCTCTGAAGATGCCAGCTACAGATGCTGGTGAAACATCAGAAATAAACTCTTCCAGAACACAGCCACAACCCTCCCCCCCAACACAAAAAAACTATGGATGCCATCCGTGAAAGCCTTTGTCTTCACGTTAAATAATGCAAACATGAAAGAGAGAGTGAACAGTTAATAATGAGACTTTGACGTGAAATCATAGTTCAAGCTTCGGTTAATTGCATAGCTTTCACTGTAGTTAAAATTAAGCCAAGAAAGTACCTTAGAAGGAGGTTTGTAAAGAATAGTAAGAGGATTCTGAATTGCAGTAGGACTAGGTGGGAGATGTAAACAGAGGATGAGATAAAGTAGCCATATTAGGTGGACAGGAATGGCTGTAAACCTCAAAGTACCTGACCAATGCGAAAATGAGGTAGGGAAAATCTTGCAGGGAAAGGGGAACTTGCTGTGTCAACTTTGAGATGTGCCTACTTGCTTAGGTCACTCCTTCTTGAAAGATTGTAACTAATAAATTGGATATTGTTGCTTTACTTGTTTTGTCCTGATTAATTTGATTTGGTATTTTGGTACTTAGGATACTATATCTCACAAGTCCCAAACCTAACTTTCTCCCAAGCCTAATTTTGTTAAGATGTGTCCCTCAGTTCACAGGATTTTCTGGAGCTGAGAGAGTGTGACTCGGCTTCATGGCCAACGAGGGGGGAATCAAACCTTGATCTCCAGAGTCGAAGTCTGATGCTCAAACTACTAAACCATGCTGGCTAACTGAAGTGACTGACAAATACAATAGTCCCTTGATATCATTGGGATTTGATTGCAGGCCACCATGGAGACCAAAATCCATGGATGCTCAAGTCCCATTATATACAATGGCACAGTAAAATGGTGTCCCTTACATAAAATAGCAAAACCAAGACTTGCTTTTTGGAATGTATATATTTCAAGCTGTGGATGATTGAATTTGCGGATAAAGAATCCATGGATATGGAGAGCTGAATGTAGAATTTAAAAAACAAAATGAGAAAAAATCAATGATTGACTGCATCCTTCAGGGACAATCTTTGGAGAAGTACTGTCGGTTTGTTTTTTGATCACCTATACACACCCACCCAACCCATGTTAAAAATAATGTGCATATTTTACTACCTGTTCACTAGATATGGCTGTGCATGTGTGTATAAATGATTATTTACAACCTGCTTTTTTAAAATGCCTGTACTGCAGCCACTCAGTCAAAACCATAAAGTTGTGAGTTCAAGACCAGCAAAAGAGCTCAAGCTTGACTCAGGCTTGCATCCTTCTGAGGTCGCTAAAATGAGTACCCAGATTGTTGGGGGCAAGTAGCTTACAGTTGTAAACCGCTTAGACACTCCTTAGGCGGTATGAAGTGGTATATAAATGAAGCTGTTTGCTTGTTTGTTTTGCTTTGGTGTTCCCACCAACAGAATACATGTGGAGTTACTCACTTTTGTTCATGTGTGAATACATGTTCCCACAGTGGTACATGGGAGCTTCCACCTCAGTGTAGTAAGGAATTCACTCTGTGTTGAGGCCATACTTTAAAGGTGGCCAAGGGGCTGAAATTCATCTGTCAATCCATTCAGCACCTTGGATAGCTTTGGAAGGCTATAAAATCTTTGGAGGGGATCTTCTCCCTGAAACAATACATGGAAATTACTAGCTGCGACTGTGGTATAGAAAAGTAATCCAAAGAAAAAACATGCATTTCAATATAAAGTTTTAAGAGTGTTTTATGCTTTCTCAGTATCCAGGATGCTGAAAAATGTACTGGAAAAGGTAACGCTGTTAACACCCCTAACAGACACATTAATTAAACCAGTGATACTCAAAAGAGGTGGTCCCTGGACCAATGCTGGTATCTGAACTAGTGGCTGCTGACCCCTGGCAAGTTTTTAGGAAAGAAATAATTGTATGCAATATGAATTCAATTAGAGCTGATCCCTGGTGTATTGGAAAAATAGTAATTGCTGGCTGCCTGCATCATATAGCCTGAGAAGTGCACATTTAAACAATATACATATTTGCAGTGGAGAGAGTGAGCATGGTGTAGTGATTTGAGAGTGGAAATATAACTCTGGGTTTGAATCCCCACTTGGCCACAGAAAACCACTGAACGACCTTGGGCAAGTCACAGCTTCAGAGGAAGACAAAGTCAAACCCCCTTTGAATAAATCTTGCCAAGAAAACTGCATGATAGAATGGTTTCTAGTTGGAAGAGCCATCCAGCCTTAGGGTTGCCATAAGTTGGAAATTACTTGAAGGCACACAACATCAACTTTGCCTTGGAAATGGATAGCTGCTAATAGCAACTGGGGCTCCTCCAAGTCCCAGATTTGACTGTTCAGTGAAGAAGACATGCAAATCTGCATCTGAAGCCACTATACCACATTATATACTGTAGCAATCAGTATCGTCCCCATAAAATAAGACATGGAAGGGTCCTTGCACATTAAATCTGGCCTTTCTCAACCTTTTTCCCCTAGAGGAACCCTTGAAATGGTTTTCAGGTCTTAGGGAATCCAGGAATAATAATAATTATTATAATTACAGCTTTTAAAAAGAGCCCCCCCCCCCCAAATTATGATTTTTCACAGATTCCCTAGTGACTCATGGATCCCTAGGGATCCAGGAAACTTAGTTGAGAATCTATGATCTAGTCCAATCACCTTTTTGGGGCAGGATAATCACAGGTAAACCAATTTTTTTTGTTACTCCTCATATATAGCTTCCATTCAGGGTTTTGGCTGAAATAAAAAAAAACAAAAACCTCTATTATGCACTATAATAATCAAATGGTTATTGTATAAGGATAAATAAAACTACTAGATATCTTTTTCACAGGATATGGGAACTCAAATGAAAATTCAAAGCAGGGGTGGACATGTTCTATGATCACAAGAAGAGCATACTATAAGATCAGGAAGAAATAAAAAGACGATGGAAGTAATACACAGAAGAGCTATATAAGAGAGATGAAAAAAAAAAAAATGAACGACACATGGAATGAAGAACCACATGAAGATGAATCCCAAATTCCAGAAAGCGAGGTGAAGCTGCAATAAGAGAAATTGGGAAGAAGAAATCACCAGGAACAGATGGTATTCGAAGTGAATTGCTACAATCCACACAGATAAAATCAGTGTTGACTAAAACATGCTCACAATATGCTCCCCTCACCTCCTCTGCACATCTTCATAGGATCAAACCGCTGGAGACTGCTATCCCATTGGATGCCCATCCTTGTGAACCTTCACATATTTACATGTGCATTATTTCACCAGGACAGTGCATCCGAGTAGATGCCAGCAAGGTACAATCACCCTCCCTTCACCCCATGCCTCCTCTTTTACTGTCTGTTTTGTGTATGTTGTACTCATCTCCATGAGAAGCGTGACGGCTTCTCTTTTGGGCATTGCCACCCTCACCAATTTGGTGTCACAGTGTGCTCCTCGATGGGACGTTACATGCACAATTAACACTAGAGTTTGGAAAGAGTACCCCTTTAGAGCTACCCTGGCACTGGTGCATGTATATGTACTGTACATGTGAAGGTGTGCACTTCCAGCTCCTTTTTAGTCCAGCTTTTCTCCCTGTAGCACAGCTTTCCAACCAGCTTCAAGATATGTGTCACCTAAATGTCCCACCTTGAAGCCGACCAGAAACCTGTTAATTTTGACCACCTATTTCGCCCCCAAAATCCTTTTTTTCATTTTCTGGGAGTGGCCTGGTAGTCACTTTATTATGCCTCTCTCTTCTAATCTAGAGAAATAGTTCAACCTACAACTACATGCAAATTCCAGTGAGTATTGGAAGTGTTTATAGATGAGAGGAGGATACACACCCTCCAACATTTCACAGATGAAAATGGGCACACATGTGCCCAAGCAACATCAGGGTGAGGTCAAGATGGCAGAAATAATGAGGAAGAGCCAAACTGGGAGATCCTGGAGAGGTTTGCTTTTGCCTGAGACTGTTTGGAAGGTCAAGATTTCAACTCTTCTCTCTGTTAATTGAATAGACATGACTTTAGTACTTTGAACTCAGTCTGCAGCAACTGAACTAAGCTGAGGGCAAAGAGGTAAATGGGAATAGTTGAGAGAAACTGACATTTTCAAAGCAAATGAAAAGAGGTGGTGGTGGCAAAAGACTATTCAGAACTGTCCCTGTCCAATTTGGGCAGTTGGAGGGTATGGATGGGAGAACTTCTGTGTACTCTATGTGTGTGTGTCTGCAAATACATATATGTGCATACACACATATAAACATACATTTTGAATGCAAAAGGAAGCATTCTTTCTGAGTGATGTTGGAGAAGCAGCAGGCAGTGGAAGCAGAAGACAGGACAAAGTAACAGCAGATGGGAACCGGGACAGCTCTTCTCTTCCCAGCTCAGGCAACAAGCAAGTTCAGCTGTCCCTCATGGCAGAATTCAATTCATCTCACTCAGCCTTAAGCTGTGGCCCCGATAATAAGCACAAAGTGCTTGGCATGTGCACATGGGCAGTTAACCTGACAAATCCTGCCCAGTGCACAATCATTTCCCCATTACTGCTAACTGCTGGGCATAATGTAACTTTACATTGTGAAGGGGCAGCATGGGGCTTGGAAGACTTGCAGTGCTGAACAGTGGAACTCAGCTCTGAGGCATTAGCCTAACATGGTTGAAAATTGAGGAAACTTACTGCACAATTAGGAACTCATTACTCGAATATTTTTAGTGCAGCAATACTCCAGTTTGACAGACAGACACTGCGTAGGATGCAGAGTGTCACTATATGGCTTTCTCTTTTTTCAGTCCAAGGACTAGAGTTCCTCACTGCTAAATGCCACTACCTCAGTTCTTTTGTTCTTCAGCCAGCCATTGAACTAAGCAATGTGTCATTCCTTTTTTTTGCTGGGAATCCTAATCTACAACACTGTGGAGTGTTTCAGCCAGTGAAACTGATTCACTGATGTCAAAGAGAGGAAGGGAATCTCAGCTTCACAAGTGTTGGAAGTGTTCCCTACCCTCACCCACTTACTTTGCTTTAAGTTAGATTGTAAACCACCTTGGATCCTGTGCTGGGAAAAAGGTAGGATGAAAATGAATGAATGTCCCCTCCCTCAGCCATCCTTTCCCCTTCCCACCCCAGTGCTTATTTAGCCATTCCTCTGCTTCCCTGTACCTGGTAGCAAATCTACCTGTCTGTCTATCTCTCTCATCTCATTTAGCTTAATCTATTAACACCTTTTAATTTTTGCAGAGGGAAGAAACAGATGGAGCTACCCAGAAGCCTTCTGGAGAAATCAATATGCCTCCAACCTTCACTCTGCTCTAAAGATCTCTTTCACATTATACAGTCATAGCACACTGATACCACTTTAACAGGTGTAACATCATTGTGCAGAATCCTGGAGTCAGGTTTTTAAAATAAAGTATTTACTGTTTTCTGCCAGAGAGGGGCACATCAAACTACAAATCTCAGGATTACATAAAATGGAGCTATGGCAGTTGAAGTGGTATCAGGGGGTGCATCAATACTATAGAAATAATGCAGCTGGACATCACTTTAACTACTTTAACTACCTGGAATGTGTAATTTTATGAGGAACCAGCACTGCTTTGGCAGAGAAGGATAAAGTCCTTGTAAAACTACAGATCCTGGTATTCCATCGAATGGAGCTGCAAGACATAAAGTTATATGTAGGTGTACCCATAGCGCTATAAACTGTGTAGCCTGAAAGGGTAATGTAACATATTGCTGGAAGATGATACTGAAAGCTACAGACCAATTTTAATTAACTAAAGTTAATTAATCATTTTTCAAAGCAAATGACTCAAAGCTCCAGATACCTAGGATCACCTTAGTATCCATGTCAGGTTTCAGGCGTGTCAGTTTCATGGCCTTGAATCTATGTCAGAGAAACAGATCCAAATGGACACACACTGTCTTTTGTTATTATAAATAAACAATTTAACAGCAAATTATTAAGACTAGAGGGTAAACCTGACATATACAGATTAAAATCACTAAATCATAAAACTTTGAAACAGGGAAACACAACACACACACACACACACACACTTTCTTAAAGGCATCAGAATAAAATTCCTCAGTCTGAAAACTTTCAGGGCTCTGCCTTAAACCTACTAAAATGACTGAGTGAATAAAAACAACCTTGCCCTAACACCTGAACCATAACTGCAAGTGCACCAGGCAAGTTTTCCTGTGGAGAAGGTTCACTAAGCAGGAAACCATAAGTGAAAAGGTTGCCACCTCCAGTTACCATCTCTGATTACCATCAGCCTAACTTCTGAAGCACAGGCAATACAGAGAAGGACCTTTTAATAACCTCTCTATAAATATTTTACTAGAATGAACATTCCGGTGATTTACAACATTTGATGGATAAACATAACATTTCCTACACTCCTGGCATCCCTACATTTTCTCCTGCGTGTGGCAGATATTCGAGATTTACAAAGATAAAGACTGATGATGGTACAAAATGCATCCAACGTGTTCTAAAATTGCTTTCCTCTGTGAACAATGTCATTTTTATATGCATGTGACCACTGAGCAAAATGTTCCCTGAACTCTACATTTATACTGGCTACACACACACACACATCTTCCTGATAAATATAAAGTTAAATTTCTGCTGGATGTTAGTGGGAACATTTTGCCTGTAATGCAGATGCTTACTGTACTGTTCCTTCGGTATAAATCCTGTATGTGCAAAGGCAATGATATGTCTGTCTTCAGGGAAAAGGCAGAATTTGTACTCTGTGGAAATTTGCTACAGAATTTTCTTCACCCTTCAGAAAGGCTTTCCTCTTGTGTATCATTCTCAAGGTCCTTGGGAATGGATTTAGAATTTGTTTTGGTGGTATTTTTGAACTTAGAATATTATTGTGAGGTTGTCAAGAGTGCTGTGCTGTTTCCCTACTGTGCATCCCTGCATTACTCTCAACCGCCCTTGCTACTATTGCTTCTGCCTTAGTTGGCATACTTAATTTTGCCAAAGTGAAGCCTACATTTATTTTCCACATTGTAGAAGACAGATGCTGTACTTGGCTTTCCCAAGTGGTCTCCCATTCATGTGTTAAGCAAGCCCAGACTTGCTTAGCTTCAGTGGCATGGCTGCATCACAGATCTTCAGATCATGCATTGGGCCAAAGTGTTTCATCTATGGAAGACAAACAGTCATGGTAATGGGACCAGCTCATCTATTCCCCTCCACCAGAACTTGCCACCATCTTTGGATTCCGTCTAGCAGCCTCCTCTGACTTCCATCCACGAATATTCACCATTTCTATCATATTCACTCCTCATCCAGAAACTGAACTCCCCAGCTTCTGAATCCTCAACCAGCTACCTCAACCATACAGTATCATGACACTACCTTCTGCAAGTGCCTTAGCACAAAGAACAGAAATCACCTGAATTACATTCTTTGTCCCACATACATGCACACGACCACATCCATGTCAATATCCAAAAAGGAAAGCTCACTGGATACCATTTACCCCATCAGCCACTCACCTTCCATTCAAATACACATTCTAGCTTTCAGAAATATTCACTTAGCCTCTGTCAGCTAGCTTCAAAAGGCAAACATGTATTGGCTTCCATCCACAAACATCCATCAGCCTCTAGCTTCAACATTCATTGGCCTCTGAGCTGCTCTGTCAATTTCTGCCCCCCACAAAATTGCCAGTTTCCACCAGGTCTGTCACTCAACATTAGACAACTTTTAGGCCTAGATACCCACTGGTTTCACGCCATAAAGTTTCTTCCCACTTAGCAAGTCCACTTGTTTTTAGTAGTGAAATTTCCTTCTACACTTATATCTCAAATGAGTCAGATTGCTCTTCTCAATAGCTTCCTTCCATCCACCAACTTGCATCCTTCACCAGGTGTCCATGTAGGTCACTGTGCTCGACATGGCCTATCTAGGAGAGAAAGAATGAACAGTTGGATTAACATGACTCACGTTTTGCTCATTGAAGAACTGAGAGGAGGGCAGTTCTGTCTCAGTTTAGTGAGATTCCTATGTCACATGTGTTCCTAGAAACCTGTGGGTTGGCAGAAGACAGCGAGCAACACTGAATGTCCCAACTATTCCATGCTGACTTCTGTTCTGCTGGGGAAAAGCAAAAAGGCACTTGGAGGAACAAGCCTGGAGGCAGAGAACTGTCCTCAGATTAAGCCAGAGGTGGGGAAAGGAAAGTCTGTAGTCTATATGCAATCTCTGGAACTCCATGTTTGTATCCCAAAGTCCCCTGTCAATTCTTCAAAGCCCTAAATTCCCCATTGTAAAAATCTTTAAAATTGGGACCATTTTTTCAGGCATTTTTTCACCCATTAAAAAAAAGAGTAAAAAGCCACCCTGTAAAAAGACATACCAAAAATGTGTATGTGTGTGTATGTGTTCACCATTATCTGCTTTCAATCTTGTAGCTGGCTCTAAGGCTGGAATCTTGTTAGTGCATATCCTGGTGTATGCCTGGGTATGTCTTTTCTTGGTCATTTCGTAGGCTGGTATTCCTTTCCTTTCTTCACAATGACAAAAAAAACCCTGCAACTCTCATACTTGAGCTACAGCAACCCTGCCCAACCTGGTTCCATAATTGGTGGAGGGCAGATTTCAGAGGTGTCTGGCTATGTCTTCATAACCAGATGTGAAATTATTACATCATTGGTTGAAATCTGCTGAGATTTCTGAAGCAAAATATTTAGGGATGTAAACATTTAATGTTTTATTATTTATGTATTTATTCATTTAATGTGTACCCCTCCTTTCTCCCAAAAGGGGATTCAAGATGGCTTACAGTAAAGTCCAGCTTAAACATTAATTTACAGAAGTTTTAAAAACTAAATATTGTCATTATATTTAGTCCAAAACACACTGCAGTAATAATTGAGTTTGAGACTGCTTTAACTACCCAGGCTCAGTGCTAGGGAATCCTGGGAACTGTAATTTATTGTGGCACCAGAGCTGTCTGATAGGGAAAGCTAATGTCTCACAAAACTATAGTTCCCAGAATTCCATCATAATGACCCAGGGCGATAAAACGATCTCAAACTAGATTATTTCTTCAGTGTGTTTTGGACCCATGATTAAAGACAGCTAACGACAACTAAAACATATATAAAACATAGTTTCAATGAAAAATTAAACATATATACAGAGATCACACCATTTTACACATATATTATAGCTTCATAATTAAAATTAAATAAATAAAATGAATTTAATTTGTCTTTACCTGTCAGCAGAATGGCAGAATTGGTAAAAATGTATTTATTAGTAAAAATAAAATGTCTCATATAAAATTGTTCTGCTGCTTCATGTGGCAACCAGATATAACCAAAAACTGATCAAAACTTTGGAATATTGGCTGATTAAGAAATGGCAAAATTCTTAAATGATCTGAGAGCGATTAAAGGTCTGGGACCAAACTGAACTTTCCTAGAGACCTGGTTTCCATTCATTAAACCTGGCATCAGGACCAACAAGCTTTTTTGTTCAATTTTTGTTTTATAATTATATAAAAGGAACAAAAATGAATGAAAGAAAAATTATTAAACACATGTTTAACACAGTACTCTTATTAAAGTGAGAAGGGGAGAGAGAATGAATGGATGAACAAACACAGAGGCCTGAAAGTGCCTTTGGGATGCTAAGTCCCCTCTTTGGGAATCTGAGGTGAAATAACATCTGCTGCTTTGTAGGAAAACTTGTTAATTGCCTCTTGTACCTGCCTGTAGTATAGAACTCATGCAGCTTAGTTGACACAGGAATCAATATCACATGAACACTCTCCAGGGCCTTATTCCCACTACCTTTTAAATTGGATCATGAATCAGTTTGAACCGGTTCAAACCACCCTGGTTCTCACTTAATCCAAATCGCTGAAGCAATTCTGAGAGGGGGCCATGCGCTAGTTCCATTTAACTTGCATCTTTTTGACGTTGATTTTTTTCTGTTTCTTTTTTGATAAATCAAATCTGTGCAAGTGTGAACCACATGCGGATTGGAATCGATTTAAATTTCCCCTTCAGCTGGCTGGAACCAAAGCATTTTGAAACAATTCATTCATGAATGGGAAACAAAAGTGGATTATTTTGGAGGGAAAAAATGTGATCAGGGCAAATGTAGTGGGAGAAAATGTGATTGGGGCAAATATAGTGGGAACCATGCTCCACTGTTGAATCGATCCATCAATTCGGATTGCACATTATTTGTAAGTGGGAATGGGGCCCAGGTATTTCTTGCATGTATTTACCTAAAGGATATTCTCCTAATAAGGATTCCTTCACCTATGCTATCCTTTGGTTATATGTAGATATATACTTGCCTGGGATCATCTTCATACATGTGGCAAAGTGACACCATCAAGATGCTTACACCAGTGACACAGAGCTTTTCAGATTTATGGATGATTGCATTCATTACACTTACATTGATGCAGCATCAATACTGAGCCCTATATGTGAATAACACAAACATTGGGTTTATGTCACTATCAGCTTTTTTGTGTTGTCTGTGAAGCTGCACACCCTCCTCCCCTCCTTAATTTTCTTTAGTGTCAGTGTCTAGGTCAATCCTGAAGAGACAGGATGCCACCATATTCTATTCTCAGTTTTCCACTAATTTTTCAGCTGGGATTCAGATGTCTGGAGATGCTTTATGCATGTTTTCATTACACGGTAGTGGTGGTTGATTCTTAGAAAAATGAATTTTCTGTGCTTCTCACCATGGTGGTAAGAGAGGCATCAGACAATAGCATTTTATTTTATTTTTTGCAATGATACTCCCTCTAGTGATGAAAGACATCTGTTTGTCACAGCGCATTGTTCTCTTCAATTGTGTCTCTTGCATTTAACATGCATTGTTTTGTGGCTGGTCATTGGAAGGTAAATATGGCCTTAACTTGCAAGTCAGGTTGCTGAAGCAAGGAACTGGGAGGGGAGAGTGACCGAAAGGGGAAACAAAATGGCCGAGACTTTACATGGTTTGGCATAGTGTAAGAGTTTTGCTTGGGGAACTTCACTATGGATCTCCTGACTTAAGGGTTCACAATATCACTTCATTAGCCTCCTTCTAATGGCTGTTCCATGGCTGGTGGAAAGCAGGAGGTATCAGAGAAGCATCCAGCTATGTTTCCAGAGCCAGATGCAGGGTGAGGACATCTTCTTTCAAGAGCTCTTGAGGTCTTTTGAAGGTTTCAGCAAATGATGCCATTAGTCTGCTTCTGGCTATGGGTGTTCCTGGCTTTGGGAGAAGCCAGGTGCAATCTTTCTTCCAGAATAGAGTTGCTGGTTGTTGGAAGATGGGCCTATCAGAGTGACATGGTGAGTCTTGGGGGACATTGATTATTGTGGAGAGAGGGAGGGAATACCAATCTCTGTAACTTGGATGGCAGAGGCAAAAGGTGCCAGCCATCTGGGAGCAGAGGTGAGGCGATGAAGAGTGGAGGATACAATTGCGCCCACAGTTTTAGGTCAACTGCCCCTGTGGTTGGTTTCTCAGTAATGGGGCTAAGCTGGGGCAGTTGGATTTTGTATATTTCCTTGAATAGCAAAATATCTTACAGAGGTCTTCTGTAAGATACAAATACATTTTCCAATTATTTTTCTGTCTCCCTATACAAAACTCTGAAACATTGTTTCTCAGAATGCTACAGGTGTAGAATTGCCCTTTTTCAAGATGCTCAAGCAATATGCATATTGGCCTTCCTAACAGAGAAAGGTTGTGGGAAGTCAGGATACCTGACAGCATTTTCCATGCTGACATTGACTTATATCCCTTTCCTGGTGTAATACAACAATTTTTTTAAATACAACTGTATAATCATGTGTCCTGTATATTTCATTAAATATAAGGTAACTCAGTTGACAAATAAATGCTTTCCAACCATGTGGAATTAGCACATGCATTATCCTGATAATGGTGCTCAAATTATGTGTAAAAAGATATTTCTAGCAAAGAACAACTTGTTATTGTTTTTAACTGCCTTCTAGTAAGCTTTCATTCATGCTGACCTATAAATGAGACATCTACAGGACCCCCTGTCCTCAAGTGCTCTGCTCAGGTCCCACAGGTTCAGGATCAAAACTCTACTGTAAAGATTCCTACCATACGTGGAGTAAGAAGTTACAGAGGTGCAAGCCGGGTTACGGAAATGAAGAGGCACTAGGGATCACACTGCAAACATACGGTGGCTAATGGAGTACACAAGGGAATTCTAGAAGGAAATTTTCATGAGCTTTATAGACTACAGCAAAGGTTTTGACTGCATAGATCTTTTAATAATGGGCAGACTCTGTGTGTGTGTGTGTGTGTGTGTGTGTATTAACCAAAAGATAGATATGTGTAAGGTAGAATTAGCTTATGTAATACCTGCTTTGGTGCTCACTCTCTTCATCACTGGAAAGTGGTGGACTAAAGCTTCTGGAAAATTTTTGCCTTCCTGAAAGGTGACACTTTCTTCCAGTTAAAGGGAAGAGAAAGCCCACCAGCAGCTATGTGCAGTATTGTGATGGAACAATTTCAGAAACAGAGAGTCTGCTGGGATACAGATGTTGTACACCACAATACAGATACTTTCCTCTTGGGATCTGGTGTCAGATAACAGTTCAGCTACTTGATAGGCGCACGCAGGTTGCCTCTACCTACACTCATCTTATCTATAATAGAAATATTATAAAAACATATTAAATCTTCCTTTCCTCTCAAGGGAATCCAAACAAAAGCAGTATTGCTGCTTGGAAACATAGGAGTTGGAAACAATGGGTGAAATTTACCAGTGTCCATTAATGCAAACCACTGGCAGAATAGGTACCCCTTTGTCCATTTGCACATCCCCACAATCACTTCCAGATGGTTCTGGAACTCTCTAGAACAGTTTAGATTTAGGTGTACAAAAGTGGAAGAGGAAAAAGAGTAGCTTCATTGGTCAATATATAGACACTTATTTGATACTGGATTTCACTCAGTCTGTTTTGGTTTGTGTGTGTGTGGGTTTTTTTTTTTTTTTACATTTTTTGTTTTGCAAATAAGGCAGTAGTTAAATCATACCCAGAAAAAGGATACATTATAAGCAAAACTATACACCAGGGGTGCCCCCATGTACTCTTCTACTATCTAGAAAATTGGGAAACAGTTCCAATTAATTGGCTAACATCCACTTTTTTTCACCTGCTTAGCTTTTCTCTTCTTCTCCCCCCCCCCCCCCCCCTTTGTCCAGAGCATACTTCCATTGCTGTAAACTGAATTCAAAGTGCTTGTGCTAAATTAACTCAGCAGGGAGAGAAGAGAGAAGGGGGCAGGTCATGCCCTTCCTAGTCTGCACTGGCAAAAGCAAATTCCTGCAGCCTCTCCAAGCTTGTGTGTTCGTCCCCATTAATAACTTTTGAGATCTTGACTATTCTCTGTTGTTAATTGACTACACATGTCCTAGGGAAATGTTGAAGGATATGGGCCCTCAGGGCTGTTCTTCTGGTCACAAGGGTCTCCCAGGGATAAAACAACAACAACAACAACAACAACAACAGTTTTTTTGTCTCTCAATGCTCTTAACACCCTCTAAAGGGCACATTTTTGCCATTTGAAGTCCAGTGGAAGCTTTTTTTTTAAAGGAAGTGAACAGAAAGTGATTCCAAGTAACTTCCTATGGCTTAAAAATAAGCTTTTCCTGGTCCTACAATGGCCCAGCAGGCCCAGAAACATAGCAAAAATGTGCCCCCTCTCCCTGAAGCCACTGAAGATTTGGGAGACCAAGGTCTCCCACAAGGCTAATGTGACTCTACCCTTCAACAGCTGCCCATCTGTTCTGTACACTGTTAGCACAGCATACTTACTGTTGTTATTGTTATATTTGCACCCATGTTCTTGGCAAGCAAGAAAACAAAGACGTAATGCACAAAAAGAGAAACAATGGGGTCCTAAAACAAATAAAGCCTATACTCTCCCTGGAAGCCAAGACGACTAAATTGAGGCTGTTCTTCTTTAGCCACATCATGAAAAGGCACAACCCATTAGAAAAGATAATGATGCTGGGGAAGGTGGAGGGCAGTAAAAAGAGAGGAAGACCACATGCCAGATGGAAGGACTCAATCGAGGAGACCATGGACCTGAGCTTACAGAACCTGAGCAGAGAGATAGAAGATGGGAGAGCTTGGAGACATTTCATTCGAAGGCTCAGCATGACTCAAAGTTGACTTGAAGGCAGCTAACAACAAACAAATGCACAGCTGAGGGGATAGACTAGACAAGACAATGAGAGATCCATGATTATAATTTTAATTGGATTTCTGCAGCAGAATGATGGAGACTAACCCTTCTTCTCAACACTTTTCCCAGATCAAAATAACCCATGATAACTGTATGGTTTTTCCAAGTTGGTGAATAATAGCTGGAGGGGGATTTTAGATCAGGGAAATAGGGTAAGGTGGATATTTACTTGTTCATCTTTTTAAAAATGTTCTTGAAGATGAAAAAGATATTCAAGAACATTTTTTTAAAAAGGACTCTCTGTGTTATGACCCCTTAGGCTATTTTGAATTCTTTCCCCAAAAAAGTGGGAGATCCAATTAGTGTTTTATATAATTGTGCTGTGAGGATGTATATGTATGCTGAAACAAGGATGATGTAAGTGCCCCTGTCTGTACCAATTAATATATCTTTCAAACAAGACAAATAAAAACATTATCAGAGTGCCGGCTTTTAACAGTGCTTTCCTCTGCAGCATCCAGAAGCTCAGTTCTACTAGGCTGCATCTACAATCATGTTCTCTCTAAATATTTATGATTTTTATACATTGCCTTTCAAAGGCTGTAGAGAAGTAACAGGACAATTGTCTGGAGATTGTATCCCGCCTTGGTCTATTCTCCCGATAATGACAAAAGCAATTCACTGGAAGAAATGTGTGCTGCCACTGTTACAAGTGAGATCAACTGCTGGATCACAAACCTGAGTACAAAAATTGAACAGCCCTTTTTCATGAAGAAATCCCCAAGAGAATATATGTGCCAGCACATTAAAATTGCATGGCCATCAACTGAGTGGCAGCAGCTTTTTATCCGAATGCAGCTCTGGATACAATGAAAACAATCACTAAACTGAGTGAATTGAACCAAATAATACATGCTTATAACACCTGCACTGTATTATTGTATATGTGTTAATAATAATTGTCATACACCTTGGGCTTACAAGGTCACAGTGTTCCAAGCATGCCATTAAAAAGAATGCAGCTTCTCTATATGAGAAAGGAAACATCATTAGAAACATCTGCAAGAATCTAGTGTACAGAAAGAAACAATTGTAGTCAATGGGCACAATTGGAAATGGCATGTTGGGGGGGAAATTGCCAGCCCTCCAACTTAACTTAGGCTACAGGAAATCTATATCACAGCGTGGAGAAGTTACTTTTTTGCACTACAACTGTCCGATTACAGTGGCCATATTGGTTGAGGAATATGTGGAATTACAGTCCAAAAAGTGACTTCTGAATGTTCTAATCTACACCCAGTCTTGGCCTCAATGGACACAACAATATAATTTTATTCACTGCAACCTTATATTCATATCCACTACCCCAAAACTCTGATCAGGCTCACAATGCTGGACTTAATGCTGGTGTCCATAGGTAGATCCAGTCTGTTTAAAATGGGAACAGTACAGAACTGCTACTTAGATCTGTGTCTCTCATAGTATTTATTTCTGCAACCTTCCTTGAAAGGCAGGTTCAAACACCACCCCTAAAGCACAAGCTTGTAAGAGAGGAAGCAGCAAATGGTCCTATGCCCCACTCAGAGTGTGTTGGTTGCTTATCTGTATGAAATTGCCTGTTTGATTTATGGCAACCCTATGCATTTCATCAGGTTTTCTTACTCAGAGATGGCTTTGCCAGTTCCTCCTTCTGAAACATAGGGGCTGCACAGGACTGCTCCTATGGGGTGGCCTGCAGCCACCTCTATCTCCACCAGATTGGGGGCGCAGTAACTGCCTACTGTGGCCCTGATCTCTCCTTTCTCCAGTGCAAAAAGGAGCCACAAAAGTGGCTCCTTTTTGCACCCTGAAAAGGGCATCATAGCTGCCAGCATGCAGCTTTTCCATGCTCCTTTGGCACTACATCATGTAGACACAGTGCCAGAGGAGTGCCGTGAAACTGCATGCCGTGTGGACCAGCGTGCAACATCACACCAGCCTGGGGGTAGAGTCAGGGTGTGCGTCATGTGAACACCACACACCAACTCCGCCACCCAGGCCAGCCTTAATGCCCGGTCCGTCGAGCCCCATAGTCTACAGCACCTGGTATTTGTTGATGGTCTCCCAACTGAGTAATAACCAGGGCTGACCCTGTTTGGTTTCCAAGATCAAACAGGATTAGGCTGATGTACAAGCTAGTCAGGGTATTTTGCCACAGAGATTTTTTTTAAAACCCACAAACTCCTTTTATCATCCCCAATGATCAAAATATAGTAATAAAGTAGTAAATAACAATAGTTTCCATTTCATAAAATTCAGAATCTGCTGCATAAGGGTCTGCCTAATGGTTGGGCTGGCCCTGGCAAGATTATGCACACATGGCTTTAATAATGAGAATAAAAAGAGCGGCAATCTGGCAACTCATGCAGAGAACAACATGATAGTTGTAGTGATTTACTGCAATAAATAATATAGAACTCTAAATTTTTTAACTATTACAACACTTAAAATGAGATCTCTCTATGTAGGAGAGTATATAAATATTTTAATAATATATAGATAAGTACACTTGATTGACTGAATAGTATTGAATGATCTGTAAATAAATATGGACTGGTATCCTGTTAGTCAGCCACAAAGCCCAACATAGGACATCATACCACCTTGCATTCTTATTTATGATTGTTGTGACACTAAGAGTATTGCCATGACCACAAATGACCCTGAAACCCACTTTAAAGGTTAGTCAATCATCCTGCCAATGAATGATGCTACAGGGAACTGAAGCAGAGGACAAGGACGCTGCAGGGACCTGTCACAACTCTTCATTGTAGTTTTGTTTGCGGTGGGAGGGGAGTTGTCATGTCATCCTGCAGCACCCCATGCAGCAGCAACACAGACCTCTGTTGTTCTGGATGGCTGACTGGCTTTTAAGGTTGGTTTCAGGTGTCAGATTGGGAAGCTGTATAGGATCTTAGCAATAATATATTTTTGAAGTAGGAAAATAGTTTTTATCTTTGTAAGTATTCTATGATATTCCCAATATTTTAGTTTGCAAGCTTTGATTTTAAAAGCTCATCTCCTGATGCATGCTGACAATTTCCCCTCTCCCCTTCATTGAGAAGGTAGGAAGAAAGGAAAGCATCTCAAATCATATTCACAGACACACATACACACATCCAGTGCAGTTTTTGGATTTTTTTGGGGAAAAAAATCATGATGGTTGAACCATTCTGTAGACAAGAGGAAGAACAAATCTGCTATTAGAAAACAGTAGCATATGCATATGCCTTTTCTGCATTTTGTTTGCAATGAACCCCTAAGAATTGTGCACAGCGAGCTGAAACTTTACAGAAATTGTACTACAGAGTTTTTCGATTAAACATCTCTGGAGATGTTTCCTGTAGTACAAGCTCTAACAACTTCTCCTTTGTCTTTGAAGAAAATGGTCAGATGAAACAATAAACTCTGAATGAAAACAAACAGAAAACCTCTCCATAGGGACAGAATGACATTTTGAAACCACTGGGGAAAACATCACTTTCCAATTGTCATAGTCAGACAGTCAGGGGGAAAAAAAGTCAGCCAAACCTCACTTGTCCCGATGTATATTGTTGCATGAAGAGCCAATCTTTTTGAACTACCCTAATAAAATATTAATATAGAATGATATATTAATAAAGGGACAGCCCTGTTAGTGTCTTGCAGCAATCTGTTGTTAGTCTGTTGGTTTATTTCAGGAGACCAGGGTTTCAATCTCTACTCAGTCATGGAAACCCACTGGGCAACCTTGGGTAAGTCAGACTCTCTCAGCCTAACAGAAAGGCAATGGAAAACTTCATCTGAATACTTTTTTCCAATAAAACCTTAGAATAAGGTTGTCATAAGTCAGAGCTGATTTGAAGGCATATAACAGCAACATGTAAGTTAATGGAAATGGCTCTAAGTATGCAGATATATTTTGTTTTCATACATCAGGATTACTTCCAGCTTGATAGACTTTCATCATCTCATACAACCTTTTGAAGGTTTATAATCAGGGTCACAGTTTGTCCCATATCCTATTACATTCTGATCACAACATATAACTGCTATATACCTGGTGCTTTAATATTAACTCCATCAGTGACTCTGAGGAAGTGGATTGAAATCCACGAAAGTTCACACTGAAATAAAGCAGTTCATCATAAAGATTTCATTTTTCTATCCCCCCCCCCCCTTTCTTTCTTATATCAATATAGAGAATCTTGAGAAGCTCAGGAAGAGATTTGGCCTAGAATGCACTGTTACAAAACCTGGATATTTTTTTTAAATTGGCCTTTTTAGATGTCATACTAAGCTATGTAGTTTTTAATGGTTATGTGTATATGTGCTTTCACATATCCCTCCTTCCCAGGAGGCTTCCTGTCTCTATACAGATCTATGGAGACAGGAAACATATAGCAGTCGTCCCACCATTAGCCAGAGGCAGCTGCTTCAAGCTGCAGAATTCAGAGGTCATGAGAGGACAGCAAAATGTTAGCTAGTTACTTTGTGTGTGTGTGTGTGTGTGTGTGTGTGTTTACTGTCAGGGACAGGGAGAGCTGTTTACTGGATTTTTGGTCTCCTGTATAAAAATAATTTGGCTGGCTTTAGCTAAAGCACACCTTGGCATTGCTATTTAGGCTCAGGCAGAAATATGTCTTGGATCAGCCTTGGAAGCATCTGGTCACAGCAAGATCATCAAGAATAAGAGAGAAGTAGCATTTCAGAAATCAAGCTTCTCTATCTTCGCTAGGTTAACGAATTCAGGCCCCATTAGATTAAAGAATGGTTGTAGCCAGCAGTGTTTCCACTTTGGTTTAACCCTCTGATTTTGCATTACAAAAATATTAGAGAATGGTAGTCAAACAAATACTTTTCACCAATTTTCACTTTTAAATGATAGTCCTGGTGGGCAGTACGACTGAATTTTGTATGCTCTCGCTGTTGTTTCCAACTTATGGTGACCCTATCATGGGATTTTCTGGGCAGAATTTGGAGGAGATTTGCCTTTGCATTCCTCTTAGGCTGAGAGAGTATGACTTGCCCAAGGTTATCCCGTGGGTTCCCATGGCTGAGTGGGAATTCAAATCCTGGTCTCCAGAGTCAAATCACTACACCATGCTGCTCTAGCATAGCTAAAAGACTCATGCTGGAAAGAGAAATATTCACCATTCATTATTCAGTAGTTAGATCTTACTGCGTTAGCTGTGCATGCAAGTTTATAGATGCCAGCTTCAAGAACATTTACATGTATATATTTTGTTATGGAATTGTTATTCCAAACTAGAGTTGACCATGGAATCAATGGGAATTCAGGAATTCAGGAAGCCATAGTTAATGCATTTCCCACTCATTCTCTTCTTGGCATTTACATTTATACTTCTTTATTTTCTTGATTCTTTTTCTTGGCATTTGCATTTTTAAAAATTCACTTAAAAAAAAGATTGGGCCTGTAATAACTTGGCACAAAAATGGCTTTTGATATTGATGCAGCTCCATTGGATGAGATGGGAGTAGCAAGTGACATTGCTGATGCCATTTCAAGTCCTAAGTGGCTTGGTATCTCAGTGAAGGACCATCTCTCCATATGTGCATCTGCCCAAGATTTAAGGTCTGTTGGTGGGCTTTTCTGTGTGTCCCATCAGTCAGAGTGATATGCTGTGCAAGGCATGAGATAGGGCCTTCTCTGCTGTGGTACCCCAGCTGTGGAACACCCATCCTTTGGAGGCCCAACTGGTACCTGTTCAGGCACTATGTAAAGAAATGGTTGTTTAAAGCCTTTGGGGGCCTAATTGATTTTACAAAACCATCCCCCACACACATGCTTTCAATCCATTTTCAGCTATTTTAAACCATTTAAACCTTTTCAATCTGTTAATGTGTTTTTAGCTTTTTAAAATTATTTTTATTTATACTATATATACTTCGCAAACTTTTGTTTGATTGGTTTTATTATACCTGAGATCTTCAGATAAAGGGGGAGATATACATATTTTAATAAATAAGTTATAAAAAATAACAATAACAAATAACAATAAATAAATAGGTTGCCATATATACACTATATATAGATAGTGTGTATAGCAATAGCCAGACCATTTCTATACCCCTTATCAGTGCACTTAAGCACTGCCTAAACGGTTTACAATGTGTAAGCTAGTTGCCCCCAACAAGCTGGCTACTCATTTTAGTGACCTACGGAAGGCTGAGTGAACCCTGGAGTCCTGGGATCGAACTCACAACCTTGTGGCTGTGAATGGCTGCGGTACTGGCATTTAACCACTGCACAGGCAGGGCTCATCTTTCTTTCAGATTAATGTATTTCAGATTAATCTTTGATTTTATGAGCAGCTGTCAGGTTATAAGACTGGTGTAGTTAGTAAGCTTTTTGGACTTATTTTTAGGGAATGAACTGCTAGGAAGAAGGAGAAGGAGGAAAAGTTTACATGGAGGAAGAGTGGTGTAAGTTAAAATAAAAGTATTGTCTTTCTCTAGCCTTTCTAGAGTATTCAAGATATTTTACACTCCTAAATCCTTAACAATACTGTTAATTATTAAGAATAATGTGAGCAAGTCTTTGCCACTGTGTCTCTGTGTTGTCAGTGTGAACTGTATAACCCCAGCGTGACAAAGTGCTAGTTGAGTGCTGGAATAAACATTGCAGCTCATGTTTTAATACAAAGCTTGGATAATGAAAAACACTGTCCCCCATGGAAAACAGATTATGCATTCATGCTAGTTTATCTAGTGACAAGGAAGAATGGAACTCGGTGACAGGGCTACATGTTCCAAAGTTAAAAGGCTGACTTCCTTTTGTGTGTGTGTGTGTCAGTTGTACTCCTAAGAAGCCACTAATCAACTGAAATCATTAGGGTATAATTACTTCCTCATGTCTTGTCAGAAGCCATGGCTGATTTATGTTTAACAAAACATATGGAAGAACATTTAAAGCTGCCAAGGCAGTCTCAAACAACACTAAACATGCTTGTCTTAGTCCTACTAATGGTACTGCAATAAATGCCACTTTCTTTCTCAAGCTTTCTTTTTCTTTCAATCTTTTGCAAAACCCACCTTTCCTGTGAAATGTTCGATCCTTTCTGCTACCACAACTATATTTGCATCCATATAATTACAGTAAAGGGTTATTTCCCTGCCTACACTACCTTTGATTTCTTCGATCCTTCCTCTGCTGCTTCCCAATGCAAATTACAGATTGTAAACAGAAAGGATCTGTCCTTTATACTCAGTAAAGAGCTATTCATGTTGGGTTGATCTATTTGACCAGTCTTTGTAAGCTATTTTGGTCTGGTTTCATAAAAAAAACTATTTTAGTGTGTTAGCATTGCAGGGTCAATATAGAAAAGGATTCATAGCACTTGTCAGGAGAAAAAAGCAAATTATACCAAGTTCATTGAAATGGAAGGTGACAGCCTTCTTTCTAGATTAAACTTGAATTCTGTGTTAAATGCTGGATTTTCTTAATATCTATGTACAGATATCCCTTAAAAGAATCACCTCTAGTTTAGAAGGGTCCCTGTGGACAGTGAACTCTATGGACTTACACATGGCTATTTAAATCTTACTACATGCATTCACCAGGTAGTGGGATTTAAATATCTCATGACAAATTGAAGACCAAGTGATTTCAGTGAGGGTACTCTTAAATATGAAAAAGGAAGGAAGGAAGGAAGGAAGGAAGGAAGGAAGATTGGTTTGTTCTCCACCCTGCCTGGGTTGCCAACTGTAATTAGGAACTAAATGCCTCTGTGTTTATATTAACAACTTTGCATATATATTTACAGTCCCAGGTTATGCCCCTTTTCAGTGAGAATCATCAGTAAAAAAGATACTGACAAGTGGGAAACATCTTGTATTTTTCTTGTGTGATCAAACTGGTCACGCTGATGAGCTTAATAACAGCCACTGTTTTCCTGCTATTTCTCCTGCAGTTCCTGGTTTATGTATCTGAATATTTCTGTTTTCTGCAAACTGGATGACTGCTGAGTTATTGCCTATCTGTAACATTCTGTCATTTCGCACACCTGCTCATTTTCCACTGCAGCATTCTGCACAGAGCACATCAGAAGCTCAGCTCACCAGGATATGAAGGAAGAGATGCCAGCCAGAGGAATTATTCTGATGGAATGCAACAGTGAAACAAGACTTTGAACAAGCCTAGTTAAGGTCATGAATGGGACAGACCAATCTTATCTAAGATTGCTTTTTTAAAATGCTCCACGGGGAATTATTTCTTCAAGAGGGACTAGATATCACTGTTTCTGAAGTATTTGCACTATCAGAAACTCAGGATGGGAGCAAATGTTGCACAAGTGGAAATCTCCCTCTCTTTTTTGCCTTTCCTGCAACTGCTCAAAGATTTTGAGGGTTTGCAAGGGTATGTAGAGGGAGAAGAACCCCCAACTGGTTCTACAGAGTCAGTTCCATCAAAACAAACAAAATCCTTCCCCTTGAGCCTACTCAGAGAATTTTGGCCTGAGCAATTTACATATTCCAGAACAGTTCAGTTTTGAATCATTACGCTCTTAACTCACAGGTGGGATTCCCACGGTCTGCAAATGGCATTTCACTACCAGAGTCTTTTAATAGCCTCAGCCCCTCTTGAAATCTGGAGAATCCTACCCCTGTTTTGAAACAAAAATTTGGTGAAAAAAATTGCTTTTTCCATTCTTTGAAGCCTCAAGGAGTACCAGCTAGGTTTCTTGCACATTATTTTGTTTTTCTCCAAAATAAAAAAACAAAAGTGAACTTCTGGCTTTGATATTGGGGACTGGTACAATTCACATTAGGTCTCCAGATTTTCAGAGCATGCTCTACTCATGTGCTCAGTGGAGTGACTCTAGATAATTCATATCTGATTACTTGACTTGTATATCTAGGGATGTTGTTGGGACCTGTCCAGCACAGCCTCATTATCTCCAACACCCTAAAATGAAGACTAAAATTAATTCAACAATATAGCTGTGTTAGTCGGTGGAATCAGAATATACAGAGATCTTGTAGCACCTTTGAGACTAACTAAAGGAAGAGGCTGGCAGCAAATGCATCTGAGGAAGTAGACTTAAGTCTATGAAGGCTCATGCTGCCAACTTCATTCTTTAGTTAGTTTCAAAGGTGCTACAAGATCTCTCTACATATTGGAATTAATCTAACATTTTAAAAAAAGAGAAATTATTTTTCATATCTAATTATGAAGGCCCGGAAAAATGCAACTCAAAAAGACACATAGCAAGGACAACAGTAAATATTAATTTTATCTTTATTTTTCAGGGTGTTTGTTTTATTCTGTTCCAGCATTAGCCAGATGTCTTCTATGCAAACACCATATTCAAAGTACAATGCGTTTACTCCTCCTCGTGAACCTGAAATACATGATAAAAGATGATAGTGCAGTTGAAGCACAATAGAAATGACTTCATTGCTTCTTATAACAACAGTCTTTTATACCAGCCTACCCCAGCTAGGTGCTGTTCAGATATAGTAGACTATCACTGCCATCATCCTCAGATAGAATGGTAGCTGAGAAAGATTACAGTTGTAATCCAACACATTTAGATAGCTCAAGGTTGGAGAAGGCTCCTCAGCACACTTATAATCCCACTCACTGAACAAGAGAAATTTATTTCTGAGTAAATACTCACTGATCAAATAAACAAAATACATGTTTCTCACTGTGATTCCTCATATCCATCCACCCTTTGTTTCATAATATGCTGTTTCACTAACAGAGCTGTCCTGAATTTCCTACCTGGAGGGGGTTTTAAGTAGATAATTGTAAAGGAGTAACTTTGAATAATTCCACTATGTTGCAAAGAATGTTGGGGCTTCTTGTATTCTGCACAGAAATACAGAATGTCTATAGTGTTCTTGAAGGATGGTACTCACAGGCATCCTTATCGTCTGATGGTGGCAGCACCCAGTGGTCTAAATTTTGAAGGAACTATCCAGGGTGCTGAAGTTATTTCAGAGACCTATTTACTTCCTTTACGTTCAGACTAGAACCTAGGGTGAATTCACCATCCCAATACCATGGAAGCCAGCACATGTTCCTTCTTATATTCTAAGACTGAAATGAGCCTAAGCCCTTTCATTTCAGTATCTGAAACATCCTGTATGTATATACATATGTGCAGCAATGGTGGGTACTTGTTTGATAATCTGACACGTGTAATTCAGGGCTGAAGATTGCCACCAGAAGTGGATGTCCTTGCCTTATACATATATTCTAACCAGTTACAACATGTGTAAGGGTTTCAAGTGTGTAGTAATCACATATACATAAATTCAGTGAACTAGAATATAGGGAGTCAGGTTACAAAAAAGACAGTTTTACCGAGCCAATCAAAATATTTTTGGGGAAAAGGAAAAGCAGACACAACCCAAGGAAGTCTGTTGCCTCAAGCAAAAGACCTATGGTGCCCCCAACCACCAGCAACTCTTCCAAATTAATATATCTACATGCAGTCATGTTATTTTGGCACCTGAGGCAGAAAATTAAAAAAAGGATCTTGTTTCCATCCTATTAGAAAAAAATGCCCTAACAACAAATTAAGTGAGTAACTATTTGCTGCTTTTCATGGTGCCCAAAGTTTGCAGACCAAGATCCTATGGAAAAGAGAGATCATTTGCAAACTGCTGGGCAGAAATAAGAGACTGCCATGCTTCAAAAGATAATGTGGAAGGAAAATGGCTGTGTAGAAGGGAGAGGCTTAATAACTGCCTAGTACTGGGATGATAAAAGTTGGACCATCTTCAACATTATTAAAAAGCACAGCATATGTCTCTTCAAATATTAGCTGTTGGCAGGGTAGGCTATTTGGAATTAAGAAATGTTTTTAATTATGAAGAACCTTAGTTTCCAAGAAGTCTAGAGGCCTGGTGTAGCAAGATATGTTAAGTAAACACACACACACACACACTTTAAAAGCTGCAATTTATATTGGAATTTTATCTCTATGGATTTCTTTGACCCAATCTGTATGGTAGTGTGGAATAGAAATTTGAAAGGTGAAATGAAGAACAAATTCCTCTGCTAGAACTAGGCTTTGGATGTTCAATGTAGCCTTTAAAAAAAACCTTGTCATCTTATATGCTTCCAGAAAACTACCACAACTTTTGTTTAATAATGAGCTATCTAGAATCCATCATTCTCTGGATTCCCTTTAGGATCAGAAGAAATACCCCTGTGAGTGTCAGTTGCCAGGGGATAACATGTGAAACAGACTTTGTTAACCTCATGTCCTGTTTGTAGGCTTCCTACAGCTATGTGTGTGTCCACAGGATGCTGGACTAGATTGCTCTTTAACCTGATTTAGCAGGACTCTTCTTTCGTAGTTATGACTGTGTAATATTTGACATACAGGAAGAGGAGGTACAATATCCCGCACACAGCTTCTTCCTATTTTGATTTGACAAACAATTAACCGCCTCCATATTTCTAAAAGTTGCTAGAATTTGCCACCTCCACTTTGCATTGCAAAATCAAACTGTGGTTTTATTATAGTGTTGCAAACTCATAACAAGAAGCTGCAGGCGATGCAGCCAGTGTCCTCACCTGCGGAGGAAGTGGTTGTGTTTTTACTGTGCCTGTTATAAACATCATTGGAAAGTAGAAGCTTTGCAGTTCCACTCAGGCTGCAAGCCTTCATGCTTTTCTATTCTGGCATCCTCCTGTGGAGCCTCCAGAATAGTGGCCATGACAACAGCATCATATGATTAAGCACTGTGCCAGCAAAGGCCGCTTTCTTAGCCTCTACTGTTCTGTGGGAGCTTTCATTCTGTACGTTAGTGAATACAATACCCATCATTAGAGAAAATAATGCTGATAAAAAAACCTCAGAAAATATGAAGTGCAGCTGCCAAAATAATTTAAATCAGCCAATCCTAAGGGTGTTAACTGCCAGTTTTAAATGTTTTTGGGTATAACCCACATTCTCACAAAATCTAATGTCAGCCCTCCCAATCCTAGATTGAAAGTTTATGAATTAATTCTTATATTAATTATAGTCCTTCCAAAAGCATCATTACATGGGCAAAATATTTAGCCTGGATAATTAATATGTGGTAGGCAGGCTTTAATAAGTTTAGCCTAGACTTAAATAACATATTGATAATATGCTTTTGGCTTAAAACTTTCAAATAAATTCTATAGGGAAATGGTTTCCTATGATTGACAACGTGGGAGAAAGGAGAGACTTTTGGCCATCCAAAGTTTTCAACTTTACCTTCAGTAGCAGAAGCCAGCATAGCTGAAATTAAGAGATTACTTGAATTGTGGTCCAAAACAATTTGAGAGCCAAAGGTTCCCCAGCTATGGCCTATAAACTCATAGTTTCATTTGTATATAAACCTTCCTATCTGGAAAAGATGAAATGATAGACCTTTAGGCACTAGAGCAGGGGTTGCCAACTGTGGCCCTCTGGATGATTCCGACATACAAATCCCATCAACCTTAGGCCAATACAGCCTATGGTTAGAGAGATGATATATTATTATTATTATTATTAGTAGTAGTAGTAGTAGTAGTAGTATCCCACTCTTTTCCTAGAACTGGGAATAAGAGCTGCACTCATAAAACATCTGGATGGCTACATCTGTCCAAACCCACACTATAGTCTGGTGGTTCCTTGACACTAGGGATGTAAAAAAATATTCTCAAATATTTTTTTTCCTTTCAAGAAAGGGTGTCTTGGAACATCAAGGCACCTTATAAAAATGTCAATTGCTGATAGATTTATCAAATTCCAAGACTTCTTTTGCACAAAATTGTGAAGGTGGTTTTGGCAGGGAAATTTTTTTTTCCTGTAAAAAAATGGTTTTACGTAAAAAGAGGAGGAGGAGGAGGAGGAGGAGGAGGAGGAGGAGGAGGAGGAGGAAGAAAAAGAAGAAGAAGAAGAAGAAGAAGAAGAAGAAGAAGTTGTTTTTCCTGCTTTCAAAAAAATCATTTTGCATGCCAAAGCTCCTTTGAAAAATTTAGGACAAAGAAGTGCTAAAATGTGAAAAATTGGAAAAGCTCTCATCATCTTGCCCAGCATGTGGATACCTTTTGATAGTTTTCATTTTTATTTATACCTGCTTGAATTTTTTCATTCATTCATTCATTCATTCATTCACCCATTGCATTTATACATCATTCTTCTGCCAGACCAGCTAACAAATTCCCTGTCCTCAGGCTTACAATCCAAAAAAAACATGATACAAAAAGAGAAGGGAATGGCAGTAGGGAAGGGAATATTGCCCTTCTTCTCTCCCTCCAAGGCCAGGAAAATGGTAGTTGAGATGGAAGGAGCATCCTTCATCTGTCTCTGGACTAGACATGGTGGACCTACATCCCCACATCAGACAGGATTCATTCTACCAGGCAGAAACTTCTACTTCTGTTTGGGAAGAGGAGAAACAGGAGAGAGAGTTTCACACATAGAGGCACATAAAGGGGTTCAATCTAAAGGGGAGGGGAGGTCTTTGGAAGCATGTCTGCCTGCCCCTGCTTGGCTTATCATTGGTTCTAACCCAAACTCCTTTTACAGGTTCCTCAGACTGACAATGACATACCTTTTTCATGCCTATATCTCTTGACTTGGTCCGGAGCTTATTGACCTGGGATTCTGCTATTTCTGCTCTTTCTTCAGCATCATCCAGCTCATGCTGCTGCTTCCTGTACTTTGCAAGGTACTGGTTGGCTTGAGCTTCCTGTTGGAGAGGAACAAGCGGACATGAA
Organism: Urosaurus nigricauda; assembly: GCA_034509955.1. Taxonomy (NCBI): domain Eukaryota; kingdom Metazoa; phylum Chordata; class Lepidosauria; order Squamata; family Phrynosomatidae; genus Urosaurus; species Urosaurus nigricauda. The sequence continues at coordinate 46,376,001 of JAOEGL010000003.1, forward strand.
CGTTGTCTCACTACCATAATTTCTTCTGCAATATAAAATCAGGCCAGGAACAAGAAGCCTAGGCCACCCTTCCCACCATTTGTTCCTCTTCATATATGTTGGACCACATGTCCCATCATCTTCAGCAAAGATACCCAATGGCCTAGAGGAAAAATCCACCAGTCAAGTGGCAGAAGTTACAAAGAAGGGAATCAGTGGCCTTGTGGCCAAAACACGAAATACAGACTATTTTAATGCCTGCTCTAGCAGCAAGTAAGAAGGCCTGTCTCACCTTTTGAGAACTCTCATTTTAAGCTGAAACTCCACACTGCAAATTGCCTTACAGAAGCTGTGCCGGAACTACAGATTTTTAATTAAATTAAAGAAAAAACAGACATTGTTTCTGATCTTTAGTGTATTAAGTCAGATCCATCTGTGATATTCACTGAGGCAAAACACAGAACACAGAATGACACATTTTATGACAGAGTGGCATCATTTGTCATGCACTGGAAGGCTAAGACAAATGATTCTGTACCAACGTGTAATTCATTTTCTGTTCTGTGGTGTAATGAAACTGTGTTTAGCTTTGTGATTGTATGCAATACATATTCAGAATAATTCCTTCTTATGTTCAGAAGTGAATCACAAATATAATTGTGACATTTTATTTTTTTTGAAAGGCTAGGAGAAGAAATTAATCTTTTCTACATGGTGTATTTGTGTATGGACACAATACAAAGTATCAGAGAGAGAGAGTTTCAGAAACTTTCATAGGCAGTGCTATTTAGTGTGATGGTCCATAGATCAGTGCTGGTCCAGGAATCATCACTTTCCAGTCTCTGCAGAGTGTCCAAGAAAAGAAATATAAAATTATAGCCAAATATTGCACCACTCCCTGACACACATTAGATAGCTTAAGAAGCATTGATAGCAGGGACTTTCTATGTACTCTAAAAGCCTTCTTCCATTCACTTGGAAATGAGAGAAATGTGAATACTGAAAAAGAAAGATACACTATCGAGATTTACAGGATTCAGTAGACAGCAAGATACCAATGAATAAAGTAGCATCATGGTGACTGGAAACATTTCCAGACCCCCTACTTGGCACAAGGGACGTAAGAATTCATAAGAATCCAACTGTCATTAAAGCTGATGCCAAAATGTGTTCTTTCTTAGAAGTGTGGTTTGGCTTTGTGTGTGTTTATTATTTCAGCTGTAAACAGCAGCTGTGCAGCGAGGACTCAGAGCTGTGGCATGGTTGAAGTTTCTTTTTATTTTTAACCCTTACATTCCACACCAGTGCAAACAACATTTTCAGAGGGGTGATTTTTTTTCTCTTGAGACCACAGAGATGGTGTTGGGTTTTTAAAAAAACCTTACTGTGATCCTGAACTCGTGTCTATATAAATGTTAAATTAAATATGAAAAGCCACTATGAATTTAATGTAATGTTGATGTGAATCCTTTTAATTATTTTAAAGTACAAAAGGCACATACTAAGATACATAAATAAAGAATCTTGTGTGTCTAGAAAGAAAGGGGTTTTAAGAGTGTGCTGTACTGTTTTACTTGTTCTGCTTTTTTAAACTGCTTCTTAACATTTTAATTGTATGTGTAGATCTGTTTGTAGTGGTGTTAATAGTTTAATTGTATGTTAATGTTGCCTTTTGTGCACTTTCACCATATTGTAATTATTTCAATTTGTAAGCCACCTTGAATCCTTGTTTGGGGGGAAAGGCTGGGTATAAGCAATCTTTAGTAATAATGTCCCTTTGCAGTCCAAATTCTAATAACTATTAAAGCACCCTTTCTTTAAAGCAAAGCAAAACAAAGCAAAGCACATCAGTAATTTGTCTTCCCTCTGTAATGTGAAGAAGACTCTTCCATCTTAGCTGTTCCCAGCAATGTTTAGGTTAATCCTTGATTCGTTCACTATGCACACATTATATTAAGGGTGAGGATTCTTTGGCCTTCCCAGGGTTTTGAACTATAACTTCTACAATCTCTCACTATTAGCTATGCTGGGTAGAATGGGTGGGAAATGCAAGCCAAAATATCAGGAGGGCCAAAGATCCCCAGCCCCTTCATTACACTGTTTCAACTTACAGCTTCTTCTGCTTGGTGCTTATAGCTTTTTACTTTCAGCTGCAGTTTATCAGTCAGCTCCTGCATTCTTACCAAGTTCTTTTTGTCTTCCTCTGCCTTTAAGGTAACAAAAGAAGAAAAAGTTAAACTGTGTCAGGCATTCATTAATGATATGCTAATGTTAGTGTAGGCAATGGACATAACAACAACAACAACAACAACAAATTATTATTATTAATTATATTAGAAGGATGGCAAGGTCGCTCTGTTTTCTCCCACAATGACCAATGAATGTCAGAAGAGAAAGAAAATGAAGTCAATGATAGTACAGAGCCCAGAATTAATACAAGTCATAGAGTTCTTCCTTCTCTAAACAATTAAACAGGTAATGACTTTTACTCTTCTGTTGCTAAGCAACCACCACTACCTAGTAATCTCATAGTGGTAGATGGAATAGTCTCATAGAGATGGGCGTTTTCATCGATTGCACTGTACCTAGGGTCATGTTAATGGGCATCTGTATGTAGCACCATTTAGGAGACTGTAGCAGCAGATACCAATTTCAGGCTTAAACTAGTAAGAAAGTTGGCACCCTCCATCTCAACAGTCCTGATCTCCTAATGTTTACACTGTTTCCTGACAAGTTGGTATGAATACTTTTTGGTATGGATTCTTTTTGGTTTTGACTCTCCAAAGCCACAGCAAAATAGTTAACAAGGACTAATCAAATAAATTGTTGAGAACTCTGGTGAGCCAAATTCTTACAATGATCCATTATGTAACAACCATCACATATACAACAATCAACACATTACATTCTGTTAACAATAGAACTGACACAAATGGCTGATATCGCTACTCCTCTAGGCTGCTCTGAAAACTGTGTGTGCTTGGCTTCCTAGCTGCAAACTTGCATTCTCATTGTCTTCCTTCCATGCTTCCTGGCATGACTGAGGGGCTCAGAAGGAGGGAGAGGCAGAAAATGAGAGACAGAAGCATCTTTGATCCAGACATCTCAGTCTTCTAAGAGCTGCTTCAGGCAGTGTAGAAGATAACAGAGAGAGAAGGAAAAAAGAGCTGCTGAGATTCAACCTTGGGCTGTTAGTTACTGGCATGGATATGCAAAATCTCTGGCAATTCTACTTTACTTCTGTGACAGGGCTAGCTTCTATGTTTGGAAAGTAAATATACAATATTGCAGCTGACCTATTTTAATTATGATTACCTGGTAAGTCAGCTCTTTGATGCGCCTCTCATATTTGCGGACTCCTTTCAGAGATTCTGTATTACGACGAACCTCTGCCTCTAGTTCATTTTCCAGCTCACGGACCTGCACCCAGACAGAAAGCATTCATATTGTATATACAGAGCAGCAAGCATTGTTTTCAGAGTCGTTCTGCTTCATAGCAGTAATTCAAAGAACTTGATATTAAATAGTAAGTCTTCTGAATGTGCTTCAACAGTATTTACTAAAAGGCTTTGGGCATAAGCATTGAACTCTCCTGTATAATACTTTGTTACATAACAACTCTGGTATGATTTGAATTCCCACCTTAAGTATGAACACACTACAGTCAGATCTCCATATTCATGGATTCTTTATCCACAGATTCAACCATCCACAGCTTGAAAATATTCAGAAACAATATAAATTCCAAAAAGCAAAGCTTGATTTTACCTTTTTATATATAAGGGACACCATTTTACTATGCCATTCTATTTAACGGGACTTGAGCATCTATGGATTTTAGTATCCATGTTTAAACCCTAGTGGATACCAAGGGCCCACGGAACTTTTTTGATCAAAGGAGGTTGGAGTCTTGCAATAGGTATCACAAGTGGACTGCTAGATACACACCCTGGATTCCAGTTTTTGAATCTGCTTCTTGCCCCCTTTGAGAGCAATTTGCTCTGCTTCATCTAGTCTCTTTTGCAGATCTTTAATAGTCTGTTCCATGTTCTTTTTCATTCGCTCCAGATGAGCACTGGTATCTTGCTCTTTTTTAAGTTCTTCAGCCATCATGGAGGCCTGAAATAAGATAAAGGTGGAAAATTATGTCAAAGAAACAGGTTGTGTCTTTACGGCAGGAATAATGCAGTTTGACACCACTTTAATTGTCCCGGCTCAGTGCTATGGAATTATAGGACATGTAGTTTGCTGTGGCATCTGACAGAGAAGGCACAAAACTACAGACTACTATCTTACAAAACTACAAATTTTAGAATTCCATAGCATTCGACCATGACAGTTAAAATGGTGTCAACTGCAGGATAGATGCAGCCTAAGAAGGCTATTAGGTTTGCTGGATAAACCACCATAAAATACAGAGATATATTCAAAGCATCATGGCCAACAGTTTTACTTAATAATACTGCATATTTGTTTTGTTTCTACAATAACGCTTCCTTATTTGAGTTCTATAAAATAAATTCCCTAACATCATACAAAAATAATTAAAGTAAAATATTTTTTTAAATCCCACAACAGATCTTGTTAAAAAAGAAAATCAAACTGAGCACACAAACCTGCATAAACACAAAGACAATACAATACAATGAAGCTTCCAGGAGCAACCAGCAGGAGATAAAACCACTATGAATATTAAAGAAAGGAATGCCTTAAATGGGAGAGAACTAAGAAGTCTTAGCCTCATGCTGAAAAGATAACAAGGTAGATACCAGGAAAATCTCCCTGGAGTGATCATGCCACTGATACAGGGTTATTACATTTCACATCAGTGTCTTTAATGGTTATGTTATATAATCATGATGTGACTAAATCAGTGGCAAAAAACCTTTTTATGCTGAGGGTGTTATGCTCATTGGTTAGGAGCTGAAACTGGCAGTGGATGGAGCACAAGACAAAATTAGCAAAGTCAAATTTCTCTATCTGCTGGTCCTTCCTTCCTTCCCTCCCTCCCTCCCTCCCTCCCTCCTTCCTTCCTTCCTTCCTTCCTTCCTTCTTGTCTTCCCTTTTCCCTCCTTTCTCCCTGTCTCCAGAAAGGAAACACTCAGTCTTGCAGAGGCCTAAACTTTATCACTTCTAAAATATTTGAAAACCAATCTGATGGCCACACCTAGTCCAACCTGGCCTAAATTCTAACCACCACCATGAGCTCTCCTCCTCCTCCTCTCCTCCTCCTCCTCCTCCTCCTCCTCCTCCTCCTGTAGTAGTAGGCTGTGTGCCTTCAAGTTATTTCTGATGTATGGTGACTCTAAAGTGACCCTGTCATAGGGTTTTCTTGACAAGATTTGTTTAGAGGGGGTTTGCCATTGCCTTTTTCTGAGGCTGAGAGAGTGTAACTTGCCCAAGGTCACCTAGTGCCTTTCCATGGCCAAGTAGGTTCTCCAGAGTAGTAGTCCAACACTCAAACCACTACACCATGCAGCAGTAGTGTTCCCCAGTATCGGAATTCAGAACCTTATGTTGAAACTTGAACATTTAAAGACATTAAAGAAATATATTTCATATATGAGTGTTATTTTAACCAATCTATAAAAATAAGACTATTTAAACATTTATTTAAAAAGTAGTATATAATAAACAAAACAACACACCATTAAAAATCATTGCAGTCTATTCCTGAAAGTTTGTGGGAATAGGAGAGTTTTCACTTCCTAGAAGAACATCAGTGTGGAGGGAGCCTTTCTAACCTCCCTAGGAAGTGAGTTTCAAAGTTTGGAAGTAGCCACCAAAAAGGCCCTTTCCCTTATATCCATCAAATATGCCTAGGAAGGCAATGAAACTTTAATGCCCTCCCTTAAACATGTTAGAGATCACGCTCATAGATATGAGGGCTCATATAGGGGAAAAGGTATATTGGAAGAATAGAAACATCCTAGTATGTCAAAAAAAATAATGTTCATAAACTCTGATTTGCCTACATGAAAAATGTACTTGATTCAGAAATGAGTAACAATAAAAAAACAATCAAAACTAGAGTAGGTGCATGCAGTAGGGGGACTAGCCAACTTACATCAGTGATTGCTTTCTTGGCCTTTTCTTCAGCATTCCTGCATTCCTGGATGGCTTCTTCTACTTCATTTTGCATTTGAGCAATATCAGTCTCTAACTTCTTTTTCTGACTTATCAGACTTGTATTCTGGATTTGGAAAGAAAGAGAAGAGAGGAGTGAGAGGCATATGATTATCTTTATCACCTCCTAGGACTAGTGCTAATCAGATGTTGTACAATATTGTACAATACAATGAATTTGATTTCACATACAGTGCTTGGTAAATTACCTTTCTGGATTGCAGCTCCCAGAGTCTCTTAGCTTGTGGTCACACTGGCCATGTTGAGACTAGAAGTTGTAGCCCAAAAAAGTAATGGTTCTAATCTCTGTACACCCACTGTATCACAAGTAAATGGGTTATCACTGACTACATTTTCCTAAGCACAGAACAGAATTAGGCCTAAATTCAACTGTAGCCCCAACTATATAATTTGGGCCCAAGTGCTACACATTATTATATTAAAATGCCATGTCATACATTTTTTTGAAAAAATGTATATCCCATTTTCCTTCCAATATGGGATGCAAAGTGGCCCAAATAATAAATAGCAAATTTCTCCCTCTTTCCATAGAATCATAGAGTTGAAATAGACCATGGGGGCCATTCAGTCCAATCTTCTGCCATACGGGAATACCCAATGAAAACACTCCCGACAGATAGCCATTCAGCTTCTGTTTAAAAGCCTCCAGACTCCATCCCAATCCCTTTTCCCTTATGCATCAAGCTACCTTAGAAGATGTCTTTTGGCTAAAGTGGTGGTGGTGGTGGGGAGGACATGTGCTTTAAAATAAGATGAGGAAAGTGGAGCCTATGGGAAGTTCCCCCATCCCTCCCCCTTTTTTGTGGCACCCAATTCCTTCAGAACGTTCTTTCGTAAAACAACCCCCCCCCCAAAAAAAACCAGAAAAAAGACTAAATAATCACACACACACACACACAAATCGCCCAAAGGACTGCATAAAGGTATAGAGTTGACACAAAAATAGTCATTGACACCAAGAAACTCCACAACCTTATAGCCCACACTAGGAAAGGAAAATGCTTAAAATAAAACTAAAGCAAAACTAGCAATCACTGGTATTACTTTAGCTCGATTTTTTTTTCCTTGAGGGAACTGGAGGGGTGCAAAAATGGGCTAAAAATCAGCTGACAGTAAAGCTAAAACTGAATTGGAGGTGACTTCTAGCTTTTCTTTAGCTTTATGTTTGGCATTTGTGACACTAACCTGGGGTGGGGTGAGGGGCAGGGACTGCAAGCCCCTTCTTAAATCAATAGAACTTACTTAACAGTTTACAAACAATGTTCTTATTTATTCAGTGGGTTTAATCTAGTTAGGACTGCTAATTAGATTTGGACCCAGAGAGGTTCAGAAGAGATTATAAAAATCAATGAGACAGGGTTGGCCCTACCATCAAAACGAGTACAGCAGCCATCCTAGGCAGCAGATTTGGGGTGTTTTAAAAGGCAGAAAATAGCTAGTGATTTAATTTGCTATTTTGCTGCCAGTGCTTGTGGGATCTTCTGCCTCATCTGTCTACATAACTTGGTTTGTTTTGGTACCATGCACTTTCACTTCAATATGTGGAAGTCTCCATTTGCTGTTCTATCTCAGGCAGCAAAATGCTTTGGGCCATTCCCCACAAGAAGCTCAGTTCTTACTTCCAAAAAGAATCTTCTTCCTGAGCCTCTGTCCTGGGTATCGAGAACATATGTGATAAAGTAATTCATTGCAGAGCTAAGAATGTATTTTGCTTTTGGAAAAACGGGCTCAATGTTTTCCCAGCATTTGTTTTTCATCTACTGGGAAATAATCTCTCACAAAATAAAATGAGATCTACATTTCAGGCAATCAAAAACAGTTTACAGAAAATGACATCTTGAAGTTGCCCTCATCAAAATAATAGGCTTAGACATTATCTATGCAGCCCACTCTGTTGTACAATTAAGTACAATGTCAATATTGGGGTGATAATTTTATGCCAAACTGTGAATAAGAAAACAACACAGAAGGCGATCTAGCCCAGATTATGCATTTTATAAATCTTGTTTGTTTCATAGAAGAAAATTACATTAACATTCTCCAATTGAAATAGCAAATGCTTACTATGTGCCTGGGTCATGCCCTAACCAAAGAATTTGTTGTTTGGCTGACCTGAACTCATAGAAGCAACAGGAAATAGCATTCATGTAATGAAATGCTATGAATAATTCTTTAATGTTCTTGTAAGAGAATGTGAGATAAGGGGAGAACAGTAAAAAAAGTAAAGAAGGTCATTTGGACAGAAAAAGACCACAACAGGAGAAAAACAATTTTCTTGTGGGGTAAATAATATGTTAAGTGAGGTGGTAGAGGTCATAGAAGTGTACTTCAAAGCCAATTTTCTTTTATCTAGAGGCCAGGAAACTACAAACATGTTAAAATTATTGCTCACCATGTAATATGCAATTTATTCCCCCCTCCCCTGGGGAATGAAGGACTTTAGTGCAAGCTTGCTTGCTAATGAGGTCATATTTTGTCCAAAATCTGCACTGTCCTCCACCATGACTATTCTACAGAATGTTTGGGGACTGGGGAAATTAGCAAAATTTATCTGAGAAGCAACCTGGGTGTGCAGAAGGTTAACACGTTCTGTGGCTTCCAGCAGCTCCTGCTCAGCCAGTTTACGGCCACGTTCTGTCTGGTCCAGCAGAGCCCTCAGCTCATCCAGCTCAGATTGGAGGAGAGTATTCCGCCGGTCAGAGACTGCCAGCTGCTCCTTGAAGTCTTCATTTAAGTGAGTTGTATCATCAAGCTGCACTTGCAGATCCTGAAATGAAACAGATCAATCCAGCATAGATGGATTGTGTAGAGCACCTGTCCCCAACATGTGGCCCTCCACATCTGCTGGACTATGACTCCCCACATCCCCATCCAGTGTTCTGGCTGGGGTGATGGGAGTTGTAACCCAGTCTCTCTCATAGACACCAGGATAAGTATCGATCATGGAGAAATTACACAATCACATCATTTGAAACAGAGGTCTCCCAAAATGATCTACCCAAGAGCCACCAAGAAAAACAAGAGTCCAAGCGTTGTCATAAGGTAACCTTATGTTCCTATATTCTTCTAAGATTATTGCTAGGAGGCCAGTGCCTCAACAAGGTAAAATATCAGATGATGATCTTGCTGTCATGACAGATGGGCCCAAAGCTGCCTGCATGAAATTCTGCTATACATGAGGCACACTATTTTTGAATGGGACTCACAATCAAATTACATGGGATGCTCATTTGCATATAGTGCTTCCAAATTTGATTCAGTTTATCAAATGAGGCTGTGACACTTGAGTTCTGCAAAGAAGGCCCATGGGTATAAGGGAGCTTCATAACACTTTCCTCTCTGGTTTTTCTGTTAAGTCAGCCCCTGGCGTCCAGCTATTTTCCCCACTATGGGACAAAAGATGCAGGGAAATGTTACCTTTATTTGAGCCTGAAGGATACGTGTGGTTTTTGTTGCCTCAGAAGCATGTCGGTTAGCATGGCTAAGTTGGATTTCCATTTCATTGAGATCTCCTTCCATCTTTTTCTTCAGGCGAATGGCCTCATTCCTACTCTTAGCTTCTGAGTCCAGGGTAGACTGCAAGGTGTCTATAGTACGTTGTTGGTTTCTCCTGATTTTCAAAGAACATATAAGCAATATTGCAATAGGCTTTTCTTCTCATAATTTCCAGATCTTGGATTATATATTTTGGGTTTAAAAGCTTTTAAAAAAAACTGCACAAAGGTTGCCTTCCAACAGATTTTTTTTAGTAGAATCAGTGAATACCAAAATTAAACATTCATTTTCATTTCTGTCTCAAGGTTCTTACTGTATCATTCTTACTACTCTCATTTTGAACCTATTCTCTAAAAAAACTGTTCTCAAATGCGAAAAAAATTGGTGTTTCTCTTGTTTATATCCTCTTGTTTATTAATGTATCTTTTGTCAACATATTGTGAAGACAGTAATTATCAATCAATCTTAACAACAATTTTGCAAATTAAGACAGCATGTGCAGATGGCAAAACAGATTCATAAGCAGAAGTAAATTGCCCTCTTCTACTTAACGTTTCATTTGGCAGTACTAGTATGAGAAATGTTGAAGGTAGGTACAAGACACAGAGCATTTCTGTCTACTGCTTTAAAAGAAGAGTTTGGATCCATTAGTTGAATTTAACATGTTGTTGAAACCAAAGGGGCAAATTAGTTATGCAATGACAAAAATGGAAATTAAGTTCAGCTAGCTTACTCTACATCCAACACAATGCATGATTAAAACTAGAAATCTTATCTGCTGTCAATCCTATCCTTGCCACTTTTGCCACATTTTATATAAAGACTGGCTCAAACCACAAAAACAACCACAACCCACCTTTTCCACTGTTTGCAACTCAAGGTGGTGTACAACATTAAGAGAGACATAGATAAAATATACCAAATACAAAAGTTTAAAATATCATTAAACTATCCATATAATTAAAACCAGTTAAAGCACAACACAAAAACTTTTTAAAAGAACAAATAAACAAAATACAGGTGGATATGTGAAAGGTACCCAAGTCCTTTTGAAAGAAAGTTTCAGAGCCTGGGAGTAGGCACTGAGGAGTTTATCACATGGGAGGAATTTCTCTCAATTGCAAATGGAGCCAATTTGCAATTACGTGAATTCGCTAGTTTAGCGAATTTACGTGAAATCTGATTGCATTCGAAATGCATTCAGAATGACTTCCCATTTCCTGAAAATGACCCCCCATTGCCCAAAATTGCGTGAGATACACTCATATGCAATAACATGAAACCCCATGATTGAGTTTGGATTGCCATTGCATTATACCCCCAAATTCTGTCATATGATAAATTCCTGAGAAGTCTCGCTCTCATGTTTTCACCAAATGTTCCTGTGAGTATGGTGGGACAGAGAAAAGGCCCTCTGCAAAGGATCTCAAAACACTGGCAGGTTTACATGTGAAAATACAGTCCTTCAGATAACCTGGACCTGAGCCATACAGGGCTTTAAAGGTCATAATCAGCACTTTGAATTGTGTTCTGAATTGGCAGTCAGTAGAGCTGTTGCAAGAAAGTGCTCCCTGAAGCTAGATCCAGTTAACAATCTAACTGCAGCTCTTTGAACAAACCACTTTGTGAACATACTATACCTGAAGTTTTCAATTTCTTCATCTTTTTCTGCCAGTTTTCTTTCAAAATCTGCTTTAATTTGGGAAAGCTCCAGTTGAAAACGTAATGTCTTGCTTTCTTCATGTTCCAGAGCCCCCTGAAAAATATACAATATATATTTTATGGCATTTAAAAAAAAAACCCAACATATGTATAGACAATGGTCCAAAACACACTGCAGAAATAATCCAGTTTGAGACTGCTTTAACTGCTCTGGATCAATGCTAGGGAACCCTGGGAAGTGTAGTTTATTGTAGCACCAGAGCTCTCTGATAGAGAAGACTAAATGTCTCACAAAACTTGAGTTCCCAGAATTCCCTAGCATTGATCCAGGGCAGTTAAAGCAATTTGAAACTGGATTGTTCTGCTGTGTGTTTTGAACCCATGTTGCTAATGTACAAGCTCATCATAGTTTGGAGAAAGTTACTTTTTGGAGTATGTCATACAATCCCTAGGCCAGCATGGCTAGTGGATAGTGGTCATGCTGGTTGGGGAATTGTGGGAGAGATAGCCAAAGAAGCAACTTTCCCAGATCTTGAGTCCGATCCTATGTTCAGTGGAACCGTGCCACATAGGATCTACCACTATAGATGATGCAAGAAGACAGCTCATGCAGCCAGGCCACTCAAGAGACTTTTGGATAAGAATCAAGGGCTATCAAGAGTTTTGTGTATTAAATTCTAAGTGGTGTCAGAGAAACTCTCTTACAAGCACCAGAACTACTTTGCTGTGAGATTCCCACCCATCCCCACATGTAACAAAATTGGGCCAGACGAACAATTGGTATGAGTACCTTTCGATACAGTATTAATTTTTCACCTAATAAGGAATTATGGTGTAAACCAGCTGATAACTTAGTTTGAAAATTTCAGAGTATCAGAGTATCAAAAAGTTATTAGCTAGGCTATCAGAGACTAATGGAAGAATAACAGAAAGGAAAAATCAAAAAGGATACTTTAAAGGCTAATGGTCCAATAAGTGCAGACATAAGATTTATGAGAATATATGGCATACTCATGCTGTTTTTACTAATGAATTTAAAACAGCAGCTTTGAAAGAAAATCATTTCAAGATCTTATATAACCAGGATTTGACAGTTTTAAAAAATTGAATAACATGAAGAATTTAGCAACAGATTTATTGTGAGTTGTGCAAGACCAGAAGCAAGTGGTGAGTGTGTAAAAAAACCAACTATACCAGAAGGAAGTAGCTGATAGTGTAATAAGAAGAATTATTATATACTATGTCTGTATAGTACAGACTGGGAATCATGTAGCCCTACAGATGTTGTTAAACTGTAGTTCATAGCATTCATCACCATTGGCTATGCTGGCTAAGGCTGCTGGGACTTGCAGTTTAACAAATCTTGGAGGATTGTGCATCCCAAACTCTGCTGTAGTACAATTCAGATTATATACAATAATATAGTGTCAAATAATAGCACATGGAAAATAGTGTCTAATGTTATTATAGATATAATTATTGCAGAATAGAAATGGGCTCTAAATGGGCTATTAACATGTCTGGCTGAAAAACACATGAGTTCTTATATATGGTAAAAAGCAGTTACAAAGAAGAATTTTCTATTCAGTTGAAATATATCTGTTACTTTCCAGAATGCAGATTTTCAAAAGACTGTTGCGACTGATAGGTTTTTTTTGTTTTTTAAATAGATTTTGAAAGAAGCTGAAAGAATATGATTTCTGTTCATTGATTAAAATGTTGTTATGTGGAAACCTAATATTTGGCTACAAAAGCAAGAAAAAAAATTTAAAAAGAGAGAAAGAAAAGAGAATCCTTTAACAGTCATGCTTTGCTAATTTCTGCTGGTGGGTGCTCAGAGTTAAAAAAGACATGACATTAAATGCATGAATGCATTTAATGAATCTGTCTTTTCCTTTCACCAATAATATATCTCTGGGGCATATGGAGGAAGCAAGACATGGACTACAGTGCATCGGGAGTATATTTAACCCATCTGTCACAAATAGTTTGGTTAACAAACAAAAACAGATATGTTTAATAAAATTCACTCATTTAATTGTTGTCACAAACAGTTCCAAATACATCAGATTTATGGAATATGTGACCTGCCAGATGTTGTTGGACTCAAATTCCCACCTCATCCAGGTCAATGGTAACAGCCAGCGGTGATAGATAATGGTAAAAATAGCACTGTACAGTATTGTGTGATCACAAACCATCAGCAGGTAATAGGTAATCAACATCTAGAGGACCACATGTCCTCATCCTTCTAAACACTTTTCTCCATCTGTCCCTTTGAAGTAACAGATTATTTCTGTGTAGACATTTATTTAGTCCTTCTATTGTTACTCTTTCATCAAAGATTCTAAGACGCGTATGTATGTTTTCTTCCTTTTATTCGATGGGATGGAAAGAGGTATGTATGTCAGTTGGTGGGAATTATTACCTATATTATTACCTATAAAACCCTACATAGCTTGGAGCCAGCATACTTGAGGGAACACCTCCTCCCATACAGTCCTTCCTGCAGCCAAAGAAAACCAGGCTGGTGGCGACCACCCAGACCTTTTCAGCAAAAATATGGAATGACCTGCCGGAGGAGATCCGTCATATTACATCTTTGGAGGCCTTTAAAAATGTGATAATGACAGATCTCTTCCAGTGGGCCTTCCTAGGCTGACCTCCTTGTAACTGAGCTCTCCTATTGCCAAGCTGCTGTTGTCTAGTTGTTCCCACTGTCTAATGATGGATTGTATTGGGAATTTTTACTGGGAATTGTTATTTTAGTACTGATGTAGAGTGGGTGGGAGATGAGGAATCAGAATTTTTATATTTTGCTCTGTTTTAATGTGTCAATATGTCTGATTTTTAATGCTTTTAACTGTTGTTACCCACCTCGATCCAATATAGGGAGAGACAGGATACAAATAAATATTATTATTATTATTATTATTATTATTATTATTATTATTATGAGCCCGCACTATTTGCGGGCTCATTATAGGTGGCTTCCAGTTTATGTGAAAGCCACCCCAGAAGTGAGGAAGGAGCTTTTTGTGCACGTGGTGTATGCATGCACACCTGCTACGAGTACGAGCCCCATTATATGCAATGGGGCTCGCGGCTGGAGCACACACCCATGAGCTCGAGCCCCAATGATATAATGGGGCTCGAGCATACACATTTTTTGTTTTATGCGGGGGGGGGGTCCAGAACGGATCCCGCTTGTAAAACAAGGGCCCACTGTATTAACTAGAAAAGGTGGATCTGGGGATTTAGGGACTGATACTGAGACAGAGCAAGGCCAAGACTGGCATGTCCTTTGCCAGTGGGGTGTCTGTTACTATGCTTACCCGGAACCACTTTAGTCCTCAAGCCAAAATGTTTCCCTTCTTTTGCCCTATGAACTACAGACAAAAACAGCTGGCTGCTTTGGCAATCCAGGATCATGGAGATGGGAGAAAGCTTACATCTTTGTACCACATTTGCCAGAATCCTGCAACCAATATGTTATTGTCCATTGTGGCTAGGAAATATGGGAATAACAATCTGAAAACATTCTCTAAACTTGTGACACTGCTGCATGGTGCATCTTGCAGCATGGAAGTGCTCTTTGGAAAGTCAGAACTATGTAACATTAGGCTAATGAGCTGTAGGGCATTATAGGATTAAAAACAATATAGCCACATACAAGGACCCTGGGATTTTCTTAAGGTGTGTGGGAGAGCTGAGTGCTGGCAGGCAAGTTATTTTAAATTTTGCCTACTTGCAAGTACTTGCAGGAGAGCACAAATTACTTTCCCATGCTTTGTTACTGAAGCATCCTTAAATATGAAGACTCTTACACACAATGTGTACTTAGAAGTCCTCTCCATGTGTTCACTGTAACTTACTCCCAAGTGTGCAAAAAGACTGCAAGCAGCCTTATCATTCCTAGAAGGGTTCAGTGACAATAGCTGCCTTAATATTTCTGAGTGCTTGATCATTTACTGCATTTCTGACAAGTTGGAGCATGTCCAGAGGAGGTCAACCAAAATGGTGAAAGGTCTGGAAACCATGCCCTATGAGGAGTGACTTAGAGAACTAGGTATGTTTAGCCTGGGGAAGAGAAGGTTAAGAGGTGACATGGTAGCCATGTTTAAATATTTGATAGGCTGTCATACTGAGGCCGGACCAAACTTGTTTTCTACTGCTCTAGAGAGGAGGGCATGGAGCAAATGGTTCAAACTACAGAAAAAGAGATTCGACTTAGACATTAGGAAGAACTTCCTGGT
The DNA here is from genome assembly GCA_034509955.1 of Urosaurus nigricauda. Classification (NCBI taxonomy): domain Eukaryota; kingdom Metazoa; phylum Chordata; class Lepidosauria; order Squamata; family Phrynosomatidae; genus Urosaurus; species Urosaurus nigricauda. The sequence continues at coordinate 46,391,540 of JAOEGL010000003.1, forward strand.
GGTAAGAGTTGCTTAACAGTGAAACATGCTCCCTCAGAGTGTGGTGGAGTCTCCTTCTTTGGAGGTTTTAAAACAAAGACTGAATGGCCATCAGTTGGGAGTGCTTTGATTGTGTCTTCCTGCATGGGAGGGGGTTGGACTGGATGGCCCTTGTGGTCTCTTCCAACTCTATGATTCTATGATTGATAATTCCTGATGAGACTCAACTACATAGGAGCCTTGGTGGTCCAATTTTGCCAGATCATTTTAGAAGGGACTCAGTGTCCTCTTACTTTGTCTTGGTGGATGCTCAACCCCTTCTTCCCTGTTTTGGCACACGCTTAATCTACTCTCAAAATCTGTGAGGTTTAGACATTGCTTCTTTTGTAAAAACACAGTTGATGCCATCACACTAGGTATTATACAGTCAGATTATACATGATGTGATGTGCAGTCAGTGGCTGGAATCATGTTGGTGCACAATGATGGCAAACTGTGCTGATGTAGACTATGGTTACAGAAGGAAAAAGGCTGCAGGCACAGCAGCTGTGAGAGAAGGAAGTCACTGAAGAAAGAGGCTTCCTGGACTCAGCAGATTTCGTGCCTTTCTTTGCCACTGAAGACAAAGTGGAAAAAGTAAACTGCTAATATAATACACCAACAGGATTCGGTCTGTAGATTTTTAAACTACCCAGTCAATGGCCATTACTGTCTTGGTACAAGTGGGCTATATTATGAGCAATAATACTGATAATGAAACAACATGTTTATCTGACTTCCATAATCAGTCAGATGAAAATTAAGAAATAATTTTGAAGGAAGATAAATGTTAGCTCCTGATTGTGAATATGACTTGTGGATTTTATTACCCACCCCTATGGAGGTGCGTGCACAGAGAGAGAGAGAGAGACCAGGAAAATTCCACAGCATTTTGTTGCAAGATCTCATCTGTTCAGCTACTACCCATTGGGTATAATTTGATGCATGCCTTCTTTAGAAGTTAAATGGAAACCACAATATTGAAATACTGCTTCAGGCCTGTGATAAAAGTCTGATCATCATTGTCATCACCACCATCACCACCTCTGTTTAAACCAGGAGTGTGCAAAGTACAACCTCCTAGAGACATTTTAGTGTTTCACAGGGACCTCTCAAGGGTCAAATAGGAGGTTGCACAGTTAAAAAAAAAAGACTGACCCCCCCTTGGGGAATTTAGACACCCCCCCCCATTGCTCTCCTTTTAGGCCAAGAAGAGGTCTTCTTAAAAAGAAACCACATAAAGTAAGAAGTCATTTTCACTTGTTAAAAAGGTCTTTCCTGGGCCTAAATCATGTAGGCCTAAAAGCACACTGCCTTTCCCTCCAAACCAGGACTTAAGGGCATATCTGTGTATTTTTTTTCTCTGAATTAGCTGCATTTTGTCATAGGCAGCAAAGTACAAGAAAAATATAAAGCTTCATTTGCATAAGCAACACCACAACCTGCATTTTCTAAACAAGCACTTAGGTAAAGGGGTAGTGGGGGGATTTCTTCCAAATTCACATAGGAAGACATCCCAATGGTCCCTCTGGTCTTAACCCCTAACTCATTCCCACATCCATTAAAATTAAACCAGTTACCACATTCTCATAAGCCACCTTCTCTAGCTGCTCAGCTAAAACAGCCAAAGGGTTTATAGAACATAATGGAAACACTTCTGCAGCTAATGGAGGTTGTTGGAATGGGCTGTTAGTAAAATACATTTCAGGGAGTTTATCTTTGATTTGGTTTAGCAGATTTGTGGCACTGCTGCTTAGCAATATCAAGCCAAGGCACATGCTAGAGTGACTGGTCAAGGCAAAACTCTGAAATACATGAAAAACAAAAGATAGTGACCAATCAGCTAAAATATATGCAGAACATATATTATATACACATATATATCATGCTGAGCTTTTCAAAGCAGCATAATAAAACACGCCATTTTCTCTGCTGTCCTACAAACACCTTTTTATTTGGAGGGGAAATCCCCGCAAAATATAAAATAGCCTGCAAAATTAAAAGAAGAAGAAAGAGATTAATACAATGATACTGATAATTTAATTAAGAGCTAATTTTCAGACATTGCTAGAAGAAGAGATGGAATTGTCCTTTTAAAAAGATTTTTTTTTTTTTTTAAAAAAAGGTGATTCATGAAATTGAATTCATTCAGTTAACTCGCTATATAAACAAATCACATTCCACTCCAGTGAACTAGCCTCCAGGTATCACAGAAAAATGTAGATACCAGACAGGGGAAACCAAGAACTTTCAGTTGCTCATGAAACAGCTGATAACTTTTTAAAAGAAACCATTTATTGGCTATAATTTTTAAAAATGAAAGCAATTTGGGAAGTTTCACTCATATTATCCTGAAGATGCTGCATGTGTGCCAATTAAAATAGAACTCTGGTTCAAGCCAAAAGAATCATACAGAGTAAGAAATCTTGTGCAAACATTTGCACTTGAATTCACATGGTCCTATAATACTGTACATCGATAGTCATTCTCATACTTCTGCTTGCATAAGAGGTTGCCCAAACAAAACCAAAAAAGAAAGAAAAGAAAATTTAATTTTATCTTTCTTATTCAGTACTTTTGCATAAAGTATAGAAACATCCATTCTATGAGTAGAAGTTAATCTACAATTGGAGAAAGGCATCTCTGAATCCAGAGACAGCTTGTTTTCAAACTCTGAGCTAGTGAAGTCTACTTGTAAACCCCTCCAAGTGCACAGCAGAGCTTAACAACAAAATTTGTTTCCAGTCAAACCTAGGTATGTAAATTAGGCAAGAGCAGATAATTTCACAATTTTTCTCCTTGCTGCATGAAAGACATTGAAAACTGCAGTTTTGGAAGACTATTTACCATTCAGCAACTATGCGGTACAAAAAAATGCATGTGCTTTTTCTGTGTTCTGTGTTCTGCACAGTGGCGTTCCTTAGGCTGGCGTCACCCTGGGTGTTTGTGGGGGATCAAACTGCCTTTCACTCCTTGCCTCCATCAGACCACTGCAGCCTCTTCCAAGGTCTTCAGGATCTGGCATAACTGCTGTTGCCACAAACCCTCCCCAGCCAAAGATGACATGGCAAAAAAAAAAAAAAAAAAAACCCTCTGAAGAAACTTGCCAAGAAAATCCCACGAGATTTTGAATCCTTTCCACATTGGAAATGACTGGAAGGCACACAAACCACCACCACCACCACTCAGGGTCGAAACCAATGTGTGGCAAGCTCTTCAGTGCAGAGACCTCTTCCTTTTGGCACACTGGCTCGAAAACCCCTCAAACTTTGCTTGCCACGACACAAACTCTGCCTCACTCAACTACTGTCCAATGGCTCTCGTGGGGGTAATTCTTGGCCATTAAGGGAGTCCCATTGTTGCCCTGCAGAGGGGCTATCCCACCACTGCCTCTTTCCAGTGCAAGGGCAAGGGCAAGGAGACCCAGTAGCTAAAAGAGACCGCAAGGCTTTCAGAGGAACTCCAGGAATGCCATCATGGTGCATTTGCTGGGTGCTCCAATGAGGCATCTCAAACTTTGGGGGATGGCTGTGCCTTCAGGGTTTGGTGCAGCAGTAGCCATGCTGGATTGTGAAGCATCCCCAAGGCCTTCAGATCCAGCGTGGGTCCTGCCTGGGGGTGGGGGAACTGGAGTGATCCTCACCTCCCGCACTCCATAGTGATGCCACTTGTTCTGCACATAAAAAACATTTTCTACACAGGAAAAGCATTTTCTATGCAGGAAATGTGTTTTCTGCATATAAAATTTCTGTGCTGAAATTTTAATTGGCAGGGCAAAAAAATCCACATGTGAGCCCAAACTATGAAGATTTTCATGCATGGTTTCTTGACACCTTTTCATGGCTTCTTGACACTATGAAGCCCTATTAAGGACCATTTTCAAATATTCTTGCTATCCCTTCTCAAACTATGCACTATATTAATTAAATGTACCATTGCAATGCATTTGCAATTTTTTTTTAAAAAAAAAATGCAAATGCCATCAGCTGAAGTCATGCTAGTAATATTCAAAATGGCAACTGACAGAGATGGAGAATTTAACCCTGTCCTCAGCTACTGCTATCCTGAAGAAAATCCCTCCTATAAAGCTGGCATTTCCACTACGAAGAGATCCCTTCATAGGTTCATGAAAGAGAGTATAATCCCAGTGCAAACACCAGTATCTGGGAAAGGGTTTCCCTCAGGATCATCTTAAATGCAAATATGCATTTAAATTCACGTTTTCTTTTATCCTTAATTACTTTGATAATCTGTTTATCAAGAAATCAGCATTCATCTAGCACAATTATTTTAAGACTGTCAATTCTAAGGGAACCCTTTGCAAGGTGACATGTTTGGTATAAAAGGCTGAGATGAGTTGTACAGGATTCTGTGGAAGAGCCAACTTCTCAAATCTCAAGGTCAAACTATCCCTTATTCTAAGTAATCTTTAAATGCGATGAAGAAACAAGAATTTCACATCCCCGCTGTTTTCCCAGTTACAACTTAAGCTGCTATTTGCACCCAAAGCTGTTAATAGCAAACAGCAACTGGGGAGTGAGGAAATTGCACCTGGAAAATGGCACAAATGGTTCCCCATGTTGTTAAGTAAAACATAATAAGTGGGAGCATCACAGTTCTGGGATTCAATGACCTGTTTGTATCATCTGTAAGTTAAGCTTCAAGAACCTCTCAGTTTTCAGGCAAGGTTTTGGAGGCCAGGAATTTCAATAGCACCGAGCAGTAAAAGCTTCACATTTATATGGAACTGGGCTTTTCTCACATGCAGTGTGGCATAGTAACACTACACAAAATTCTAAGATGTAACATGAACATTTCAGGCTCTATGTTTCTTCCAATGTGGACACATATTTGTAGGGTTACTAACAGCAACTGGAACACTGTTTCAATCCACGTGTGGTCACCAGCTACAATAAAGAACAGTCACAGTCAATGCAGAACCCTGTTTTGATTTAGACATGTTGGAACCAACTTTCATCTTGTACTATACAGCATGAACAAGCTTCCCTTGCAGGGAATATTAGTAATGGTAGGAAAACTACCTTCACCAATTGAACAATAAAATTTACTCAAGAAAGAGCCTATCTTCAAAGGTTTTGAAAAATGCCTTACAATAGGATTTATACTCCATACATACACACTCATGTGGTAAAACAAGCTCCTTCATCAGACTTAGTAGTGATGACTGTATGCTTTTTCTTATAGTCAAAGTATTCTTTATTGAATAAGTCTCTAGACCATTTCCTCAAAATGGCAAATGCAAGCAAATAGCTAAAATAATAAAATACCAGCAATTATATAAAAATAAAACCATAAAAAGGTCATTCAAATCATCTATACAAAAACAAAAACTGTAGACTAATCCTTTTTCTACTTGCTTTTTCTTATAAGGAAGTGATAGTTGCTCATGAAACATCCTGTACACCAGGGGTCAGGAAAGTATGGCCTATGAGCAACATGCCATCCCAAACCCAATTATTGCAGCCCCTGAAGCTCCACAGCAGCCTCACAAAGCTGCTCAAGATCTCCCTTTAAAAAAAAATAAAAAATAAAAGGTCCAATTTTCAGGCAATTAAACTCTCTCTCTGAAAATTATGCCAAACCAAAAAACAAAATGAAAATAAAACAAAGTCTGCAAGTATGCCTTTTCTTTACCACTCAGAACTACCAAACTCATTTTTGGCCATGGATTAGCTTAAATGGTGATACGTAAAAAGTGATGCAATATCACTTCCAGTGAACCCAGCTGTGCATGTATATCTACTGCTTCCCATGTAGCTGTACACCTCGCTGCGCAACATACATTGCTATGCTCATGTGGGGGGTGTGTGTGTATGTGTGAGTAAGTAACAAAATACGTTGACACACAAAGCTGCATTCTTTCTTCCAAACATTTAACTCACCTCAGCTTCTTCCAGGGCCAGCTGAATTTCCGATTTTTCTTGCTCAGCTTGTTTTTTCATCTTTTCGATCTCATGAAGGCTCTTGTTTCCCTCACTAATTTGATCTGTTAGATCTGCAATTTCCTCTGAAGAGATTTTTAAAAATAGCAGTCATAAGAGAGTTCACCACCAAATCTGCTATATATAGTAGTATATAAAATCTCACCGTTTGCCCTAGATCTCTTCAAAAAATCCAGAGCCCTCCATTCTGATGCAGGGTGGCTGGTCACAACACATCCCCCCATGTCCTCTAGCATTGCCACAGGTTTCTTGCACTGAGGGGAAAATGAGGTGCCCAGCATCAATCACATGACTGGGTGCCTTTTGTTCTGACCTCAGAACAAGCGACTTGTACTGGTGACAATGTCTGGCACAGCAGGATATACATGAAAGGAGCTATCTGGCATTGCAACAGGAGTGCTTGTGTAACGGGAGATGCTGGGGTATTTCTGGGGCCAGAAAACTCTGAGCTTCTGCCAGAATATTCTGCCCCATGTGGACCTGGTCATACCATCTCAGCCTGAGAGGAAAAAAAATGACAAGGCCTCTTGGAATCAGTGTCGCCAAGAAAGCCCTAGGACATGATTGCTGTAAGTGAAAGTCAACTTGAAGGCACATAACAACAACAATAACAACAACAACAACATGGTCCCAAGCATATTTTAAGTTTAGGTTTGTTTTTGTAAGTTATTAATTTTTTTTAAAAAAATGCATAGGTCCTGGCAGGACTATGTGCCTCCTCAGCACCTGGCAGTTTCATGCCCTGTTCTACCGGTATCCATCTTCATGCAGACCCATCCTGTAATTCATGTATATTCATCATATTTGATGTCAGCTGGGGAGCTCTAAATGTTACACTAATGACTCAAAAGCCAGGGTTGTAAAGTGGTTTGGATGTTGGACTAGAACTCTGAAGAACAGGGTTTGATTCCCTACTTGGCCATGGAAAGCCATTGGGTGATTTTAGGCAAATCACGCTCTCTCAGCTTCAGAAGAGGGCAATGGCAAATCCCCTTTGAACAAATCTTGCAGAGAAAACTGCATGACAGGTCTGTCTTAGGGTTGCTGACAAGTCAGAAGGTCCACATCAACAACACTAATAATAGAATAGGCTTGACCCCAGTGCTTCTCTCTACTCTTAGATCAGAAGGGATTTTATGATGCAGAAAATCTCTTCTTTCATATTCCACTTCTGCAGTATTGAAACTAGACATTAAAACTCATTAAGTGTCTTTCTCTTAACCTACTCAGAGCTTGGAAGGTTAATTTTTTAAACAACATTTATTCTGTTACTTCTTCCTGAGTTCCAGAATTAATGCGTAGTGGTGGCTTAGTGGCTAAGACACTGACGCTGATGATCCCAAGTTCAGCAGTTCCACACACAAGTGCTGTATGACACAGCAAGCTCCTGTCACTAGTCCCAGCTCCTGACAACCTAGCAGTTCAAAAGCATATAAAAGTGCAAGTAGATAAATAAGTGCACTTCGGTGAGAAAGTAACAGCATTTCATGCACCTCGGCATTTAGTCATGCTGGCCACATGACCATCGGATCATCTTTGACAACACTGGCATCCTCAGCTTAGTAACAGAGATGAGCATTACTTCCTACAGTCAGGTACAATTAGACAATCTTGTCAAAGGGGAAACCTTTACCTTTTTTTACCTTTACCTTTTACATTGCAATATTAGAAGAATTTTGGCATGTTACATGCTACCTTTCCATGGGATTTCCTTAGTCTGGGTTTTAAACAATAACAATAACTTGGGACTGAGAAGAGAGCAGCTAAAGACTTTTTTAAAATCCTGTCAAAATGTTTCTAAAAATGGCCTTTAAAATTATGTTGCATTATAACTGGAAAACATTACTAATTTTACCCCAATAAAGTAATTTGATTCTCCCTCGCTGTGTTACTTTTGAAGCATGACTTCATTACACTCACTTTAAAAAAAACAACACTTTTTTTTTTACCATTAATGAAACTACTTTGTTGCTTCCAGTTTAGTTCTCAGTCTGACTTTACTTGCTTCACTGCTCCACATTGTAAGAACATGACCTACCCTGGAGATTCTTGTTTTCTCTTTTTAGGGTCTCCAGATTGTCCAGGCTTTCTTCATAGGCATTCTTCAACTTAAATAACTCTGTGCTTAGGCTTCGGGCTTCCTTCTGGGCACCTTCAAGCTCCGCCTGGGACTCCTCATACTTCTGTTTCCATTCAGCAATAATCCTGTCAAAATTACGCTGCTTCTTGTCAAGGGCTGCCGCTGCTGAGTTAGCCTTTTCCAGATCAATCATCATGTCCTCCAGCTCATTCTGCAGTCTGTGTTTTGTCTTTTCCAAAGAAGAGCATTTGGCATTGGCTGCTTCAATGGCTTCTTCGGCTTCCTGCAGACGAGCTGCCAACTTTTTCCTAATCAAAGAGATGGGTGATAGAATGACCCACAACAACAACAACAACAACACAGAGAAATGTCATTTTCATTTAAGCAGCCAGATTCAATTGCTTAAACGATCATTTACAACTTAAAAGACTAGGTTACAGTTTAGGAGATATCTTCTTGTTATTTTATATAGTGCCACTGAAGTACATATACATGTTGCATTTTTGTTGAGAAAAGGATATGAGAAGAAAGAAGAAAATAAGCAAATTCAATAACTGGCTCTTTCACATACTGTCCAGCTCTCCCAATTTGGCCAGGACAGTCGCAATTAATCCTCTTATCTTTTTCAAATGTTCTAGTTTCCCTCTCCACCTACCCCACTTCTGCCTTTGTCCACAGCTTACTTCAAACTACAGTGGTCCCTCGGGTTACGAATCCCCCGGGGTACGAAAACCCCGGGGAACGAAAGAGCCGGGGCCACAAAAATGGCCCCAGGATCCGAATAAAACCCAGGGATCCAAAAAGGAAAAACCGCGCGGCCCCTTTAAATTTGCCGCGCGGCCCGTCAAAGAAAGCGGTCCCCCGGGTTATGAAAATTTCCGGGTTACGAAAAGTAATCCGGAACGGATTACTTTCGTAACCCGGGGGACCACTGTACTTCAACTATCTCAGAGTATTCCTTGCCTGAGAAAACCCTATGAAATTCACGAGATCACCATAAGTGCAACTTGAAGACATGTACGAACACACAAACTTTCAATATGTTATATTATGATGTTATACAGGGAAAATACAGGAGACCTTTTTTCTTGGATCAGATGAAACAAAGGACCATTAATCCCACCCAAATCAATTTGGTGTCTTCACTTTGATGCAGCCAGATGGAATGACGACATTTCTAAAAGACAGGAAGCCAAATGACAATTGGGTACAAGGAACTGGGGTCAGTTCCAATGTCATCAAGAGTGTGAATCCACTCTGGGCTTTAGTCTGAAATTCTAAGGATAGGACCTTAGAGGGCTTCTCTACAGTTTGAACTAAAAACCAGCAAAGGACCATTAATCCACTGAGCCACCAGCCACCACTGAGCCACCAGCCACCACTGGGCCTAGCTGAACTGAAAGAGGAGGTGTCATCTCACCTCTCCTTTTGAAGTTGATGATATGGCTGCTGACTAAAGCTATCTTAAGCTCTTTTTCTTTGTATGGGGCGGCTGGGGGGGGGGATAGACTGAAGAATGATAATCAAGGGGAGTATATCACACAACCTGAAAACTGTACCCAAAAAATAATTGAAATAGCTCATGGAAGGCTGAGATCTAACCCTTGCATAGTGTGGCATGAGAATTATTGATCTTTTCATGTGAGGGCCAAATAATCAAAGGTTTACATCCTCTAGGATCGCCTGTAAAATTCTATATTTGAATTAAGCTGATTAAACAATTAAGGCCTCCTAGACTGTCACTCCCCTATCCGAGGGATACACATGGAAACACAGGAAGCCCCACCCTTGTGAAATCTTACTTGGCATCTTCTAGTTCTTCAGTTCTTTGGATAGCATCTGTTTCATATTTAGTTCTCCATTGCGCCACTTCTGCATTTCCCTTAGAAAGGGCCCTCTGCAACTCAGCTTTAGCTTCCTGCTCCTCCTCAAACTGCTCACGTAGCAGATCACAGTCATGGCGAGCAGCTTGCAGAGCATGGGCCAAAGCATTCTTGGACTGTGGGGAAGAACCAGAGGGTGGTATTTTATAACAGGTTGCAATGGACAATGCAGCAACAGGTAGCTACTAGACCTAGCAAGGAAGGACCAGGTCTTGCAGTGGATGCACACCTTAGCTCGCATTTCTAAATTCTTTTCTCCCACTGGTTGCTTTACAATAGCTCTCTTAAACCTTAACAGCAATCATGGATTTTCCCAATCTTATAGGTGCTCCAATCCACAACATTTTGTATTTTTATTCATAATGACAGACAAGACAAGCCCCCAGCTTGTGCAAATCAGTGCAATTCTGTTGCACATGCTTCAGGAATGCCATTCTGTACCAGCAGAAGGACAGGATCTTAAGAGAGAGTAGTCATTTCAGGCTGACTCAGAACCATGCTGGGATTCTTAATCAAAGCATTTACCTTGGTCTCTTCCTCCAGCTGCCTTTTAAGTTCGTCTATTTGTTGAGTGAAAGACAACTTCCCTCGGGAAAGTTGGTTTATAAGCGATTCTTTCTCTTCCAGCTGTCTCGTGAATTCACCTGCCAGAGGGTATCACAAAAAAGATAATGAATAATAAGTTTCTTATGAGAGGAAAGGGAGGGAGAGAGGGCTATGCTCAGAGGCAATTATTCCACAAGCGAAGGTAGCACACCCCCTTTGTTTGCACTGAAGGCTCACAGAAGGTAGAATAGGAATTTCATGGTGCAGGCCATGCACAGGTTAGGTCACATTTTGCCAATGCTAGCTTTATATGAAGCCTCTTAAAAAGCCTCTAAATACATTGAAAGGCACAGGAGAAAGACCCAGGTGCTTGATGGCAAGCTAATAAAAAATCCATATTATTCTTACAGTGGTGATGGATCTCTTGCTTCATATAGATGTGTAGCCCAAATATAAAGGCTTTATTATGTACTCTCCCATTACAGCATGACTTTTCTATGGTTGCTCTTCTGCGTGAAAACTAAAGTTAGCAAAAATTAGCAGAAGACTGGCTCTAGGATTACTAAGGGTGCAGCTATACTTTATAAATAATGAAGTTTGGCAAAAGTTTAAGTGCTGTAGCTCCATCCAATGGAATCCTGGGATCTGTAGCTTTGCAAGCTGTTTAGCCTGTCTTCCAAAGTGCTGGTGCCTCACAAAACTACAGATGCCAGGATTTTGTAGGTTGGAGCCATGGCAGTTAAAGTGATTTCCAACTGCATTATTTCTAGATAGATAGATAGATAGATAGATAGATAGATAGATAGATAGCACTTGAGACCTCCTTGACTGTCATTAATTAATGAAATGTATTCCCTTTTTGGAGTAGATATGAACAAAGAGGAGATTTTATTCATATGACTTTGATTCAGCTTTGATTCATTGTCCAAAAGTATGAAACTTTTGGGATACTGAACTGATTAAGTAGTATCATTTCCCAACATATTAACTATGACAGAAAATTATTATTATTATTATTATTATTATTCACAAATAACAGTGAAAAGCTTCTCTCATGATGGAACTCTGGGGTCTGCTATTAAGTGAAAAATTAATGGTCACGTAGAAACTTCTTAGAGGAGAAAGTATGACAGAAATATTTATAGACTTATTCTGGTTGTTTATTATTATTCTTTAAAAAAACCCATGCATCTGCTATCCAGGGACCATCAACATAAATATTGGGGAAAATGCTACAAGGTCTTTGATACTGTTGGATCTTGCAAATCCAAGATTGTTCACTTCCAAGAGAAGAAAAATATAAACTTTTATTTTTTTCCAGTAGTGGATATAATGTGATTTTTCTCATATGTTCTATATTTATGATCATCATTTCACATTGCTATTTTTTATGAGTAAACTAATAAAACTATTTTGTTCTTTAAAAACTTTTTGCTTCATTTGATTGGTGTTTATATTTACGGTAATTTCTCAGTTGTATGTTTTACAGAGCTTGGCATGTTTTTGTTCATTTGTTTGTTTAGACTACTCTCAGAATCCCACAGCCTATAGTTTAAAAAAGTAACTCTTCTGAGTTCTGGTTATACATAACATGCTGCTCCTAGTCAAGACTGAAAAGTGTTGAATAAATGTCTTGAATGAAGGAACCCATGTCAAATGAATGCATGAACACTAAAATATTACTGAAAAGGTTATGATTTTATCTTTTGTGCCTTCAAATTAAGGCACAACGTAACAGGAACCCATGAATTTCATAGGAATTCAAGGAGTACTTAGAGATGATTTGCAATTACCTTTCTTTGAAATATATAGGTCATTACAACTGGTATTCTCAGGTTGTGCCCCAACTAAGTATTAACCACACTTGCACAAAAGATACTACCTAGGTCCCACCTGAAGGAACATCAGGTAGGACTTAGTTCCTTCAGGTGGTTTAAACATCAAATGTCCATCCTGAATTATTCTCCATACTTAGGATATTTTACTGCTTGAATTCTCTTGTATATATAGTGAATACCGTAATGCCTACGCACAAGAGTGAGCTATAAACAAGTTTGGAGTGATTCCAATATTTGTAAAATGAAAAAAAAAATCTTTAGAAGACATACAAGGCTTGTATACAGGGGGAACAGTGAATCTAATGAAGACTAAACTTGCTTAGTGGCATAGAATGCTGACTAACAGTTGGGAAAGCCCCTCAAACAAATTGCTCTTAAAATGCTCCCATTTCTCTCCTCCTCTCACTTTCTCGCTTTGCCGACAGCTTACTTCACTTGATGCAAACAAAGTTCTAAATTAAAAAAAAAGTATTGTGCACCCAGAAGAGAATGAAAGGGACAAAATGAGAGGGAGGAATCATGTGCTTCCCAGCAGACTCAGGAGATTATCACACGGGGGGATAAAATAGGAGAAAAATGGAATGCTGTTGTCATTATAGCACCGTTACAAGAAGGTTTTCACTTGATGTTGAGCCCATCTAGTACTTCTCCCATGAATACCCTGGAATTTCCCTGTAGCTTCTTATTAATGGGGAAAACCCATGAATGGTTTGCCAATAGTGCTTCATTCACACTATTGCAAATGCGCAGAAGCTACTAATTATGCATTCATGCTATTAGGGAGAGCTGTCGGGGAGCTTTTCCCAGATTGCACTTCAGGAGAGCAATTCACTCTCATTGCTAGGATCATTTTTTGGAGTAGATTTCTGTCTTATTTTGAGGTATAGGGCACTATTTTATTTGAACTATATATGTATCATGTTGTTAAATATAGAAGTTTGATTTGGTTCTGTTTGGGACAGAACCATATTTTTTGGACATGCACAGTAGCCCGATAATGACACACAAGCAAAACATCCAATGATGACATACTAACAATATACCAATGTGATCGGCTTTTGTACGCGGAACGTGACTGTGTTTTGTTTTGCTTTTATTTCACTGTTATAGATCAACTGCATGACCATGCAGAATTATAGATCACCACTGCACTATGCTTTAATTATCTTCCAATAGCACAATTGTTGTGGAATTGGCCCTAGTGTGATAATCTCCATAGGCAGAAGCAAACTGCTGCAGCATCTCCCAGCTTGTATGCTCTTCCTCACCACATTTTGATATTGTTTAGCTATACACATCCCAGTTTTCATCTGTGGAATGTTAAAGGTCCAGATTTCATACTGTCAACTGTGATTGGCATTTGATCACAGAGTTCCAGCCATGAATCTTCCCTAATCCTGTTTGGAGATGTCTGGCAGTCTCCTTTTCAAACACTAACCAGTTCCAACCCTGATTAACTTCTGAAATCAGATGAGATCAGATGTGTTCAGCAGAATACTTACAAGAGGGACCTGCAATTAAATGTTTGAAAGAGAATTCCTCTTTAAGTTTCTAACTACTCCATTCAATTCTCTCTACTTTCCAGCAACTTCTGTACTATGATTGCTAAACCTGTCCCACAAGGCTTCACTGTGGCTGCAGAGTCAGCTCAAATGAAAAATAATCCAGGCTGAGTATCTGACATGTGTGGGACTAAAAGTATTTTAGATTTCGGGGTTGCTGTTGTTCTTGGATTTTGGAATATTTGCATATACATAATGAAGTATCTTGTAGATGGGACCCAAGTCTAAACACAACATTCATTTATGTTTCATATACACCTTATACACTTAGCCTGAAAGTAATTTTATATAATATGTATTTTTAATGTTTTTGTGTATGAAACAAAGTTTTGGTACATTGAACCACTGAACTTGTGGTGTCATATTGGAACTCAAAAGTTTTTGGATTTTGGGGCATTTTCAGATTTTAGATTTCCAGATAAAGAATACTCAATCTGTAATAATAATCTTTGTTTTTCCTCTGCTCTTCCTACAAATTCTACTGGTGCAATTTCAAATTGGATGTTTTAACACTTAAAAAACAACAACCCTTAGGTTGGTAAGATTACTTACTACAAGTGAAGATCGGGGGGCGGGGGGAGTGACTGCTTGCCTATAATCAGTTGAGCTGGTATTGCCTCAAGTCCTTGGGAATCTAATAAAATGTCAGAGAAAAGAGGCCCCTAGCTAGAAAAAGATGTTGGAAAGCAGTTTTTGTAAGGTGAGCATGAGTAAGTCTTCTGTAAGCAATGAACAGTGTGTGTCACGGGAACAGTACACTGTGCATTAGGAACAACCCAACCCTGATACAGTGCAAATCGGCATTAGTAGTAATGAAAGGATGAGAGGAGGTTGTTTTGTACTGAGGCATATTATTAGTCCATTAACTAGAATGTAGAAAAGCAACATTTTTGACTACAGCTCATAGAATCCTTCACCCAGCAGGGTATCATCATCCATTTTCAGGGAGCAATGTTGGTGGGGGGGTGGAGAGACTGCAATCCAAAAAAAGTGGCTTTCCTTAGTAAACCATAGTGTGATATAAATCAGCCAAGCAGAATCTTGGGCTGACAGTGTTCCCCTCTCCCTCTTTGTAGTCCCCCCCCCCCAAAAAAAAAAGAAAGAAAGAAAGAAAAAAGAATTTTTTTCAAACTCTGAGAAAGAAAAAAGCTAGGTGCCAAAATAACATCTGAATTAAAAAAAAAAACCTGTTGGTTGCCAGAGAAAGACAATGGGAGAGTCTTAGGGGCTTTACAGACCACGCCGCGCAGTGACGACGCCCCCGTCACGTATTAGCATTGCAGGGTGTGTATACGCTCCACCCCAAGGAAACCCTAGCACATGATGAGGGTGCCCTATAGCACCCGTCTGTTTCAGACCTAAGTAGGCAGTTTCAAACTTTGGGAACAGCTATCAAGAAAAGCCTATCTTCCATCCAGAAAAGCTAAATTTTCAAGCTCTGCATATAGCTTAATGATCTCTTTCACCAGGGATGGGCAAAATGAAGCCCATGGTCCATAGCTCTAAGGTCCAAAACAGACAGGCTGGAAAAAAAATGCAGCAGGACTGCAGTAGCATGATTTGTGGTGGGGCTTCAGCAATCACACACGCCCGGCGCAATCTGGACTGCCACTATGGTTTTGAACCAGGCTGGCAAAAGGAGTGGTATTTTACCGCTCCTTTTTGGCCTGGTTCTTTTCAGATGATGCATGTTCAGCATGGTTTCCCGCCGCATTCAGCATGCATTATCTTTTTTTTTTTTTTTTTTTTTTGGACCATTTGTTTCGGGCCTAGATCAGAAACTGAGCACTGAAGTTGAGACTTGCTGAAAGCCACGCATGCACTCCATCCCTGAGCTGTGTGTGGGCTTTCTTATGAGGTTCAGTCACCTTAATATGTGTTGCAGCCATGTCTTTCCTTCCTCTCATACAGAGCCCCATGAAAGTTATGGAGATGGCCCAAAGCAATATGGAAATGCAGAAGCAAGGTAACAACAGATGAAAGGGTCTGGTTGGTAAACAAAGGGACGAAGAGGAGCAGGAAAGTGAAAGAAATTGATGTTGCTGCTGAAAATGTCAGACACACATGCAGTTGCATCACTAGGGTTGGCATCTCCTAGTGTGGTAACTCATGGTGCCCTCTCTTGCTTGGCCTCTTCCCATACCATACCATACCATACGATAGAGAATACTTAGTAATGTTTTTTTGTACTGCGGTTACTAAAAAAATCCTAATTCCCATGTATCACTGAATGTAATGGCAATAGTTGTGACATAAACAACTAGCAAAATTAAAGTTATATATTTAATTACAAGATTATATGCACAGCCCAAATGTATTTACATGTACATAGCTTAAATAAAGTGAAAATTTGATATAATTTCACATCTTAAAATAACATTTAGAAATAATTTTTTAAAATATTTTTAAAAAACTTGGGGCCTCTCCATTCTCCCCCCACTGAGCATCATCCCATTCATCTCTTTAGCATTTTAAAGAGATGCAAGTGAACACCATAGTCCATTATTGCCAAAAGACAAATGTCTGGGGAGCAGTATTGTCACACACACCCTTGGGGTGTCACCTGGTACATTGGCACCCCATGCACCCCTTTCTGACACTCCTGTACACATCTTCAGTATTCCTGTGTTTCTAACAATGTTTGTTCAGCATACCATTCTCTGTTTGCAGCTTTCCTTTTTGGGTGGTAAGGTCATTCACCACACGGGTCATCTCATCCACTTTCGTTTTTGCTTCATTGAGATGGTCTTCCAAAGTGCGACAGAGTTTTTCTGCATTCGACTAATAGAGTTGGGGAAAAGGTAATCAAACGTCATTACAATAAAAGTGCATTGCTCACCTTTTCTTCCCCTTAAAAGGTTAGTCTCTGACATTAAGAACCATTAGTGGCACACTTGCTCTCTCTACAACAGAAGAAAAAACAATCTTGGCAGAAAGCAATGAAAAATACAAAAGCTGAAACACAATCCAGCCAACAGGCAGGCTACAATCCTACACAACCTGAAAAAAATTGGCTTATGAACAAATAGCAAAAATGAAAGAGGCAAACCAATTTTAAAATAAGAAAAAAACAATATGCCAGTAGGTGTGCCAGGGCTTTTTAAAAACTCCCATTTCATTATATAACAAACAAAAATTGGATTATTATAAGAAACTGCAGCATTAAAAAACATACCCTTTTATCATACATCGTAAGCTTGGGGACTGTCTAAAAAGTTTTACGCACTATTACACAACTAAAAGCATAACCTGACAAATGAGCCTCAGATATCTCATTTTCTGACAAGAATCACAGACATTATTTTTCACAGTTAGTCTTTTACTGGAGTCATACCAAAAAAACCCAACCCCACAGAGCTCCTATATGATAGTGGGAGGCAAATGGAAGGGAATCATCCATTTAATTAATAATAGCTTTGAAATATTGAACTGAATTGATGTGACGGGAAAACTTCACATTGATTTAAACAAAATTACACATCTGAGAGCCATAAACACATGGCTGCTAACCCTTCTTAGCAGTAGGGGGGAAATTAAATATCCCCAGAGGAATATTTTACAATTCTTCCCTATATCATTTGTTAAAGGTAAATGTGATGAAAGCTTTCCAAAGATGGTAATGTGAAAAACAGATCCCAACTTCCTCCTCCTCCCCATCAGTATTAGATATTAGCTTTAGGGTTTTTTATTTAAATAAGAATAGACTGGTTTTCAGAGCAATCTGTGAACTGCTTTATGTGTGTGTGTGTGCATGGAAATCAGACTATTTACTAACAATTACTAGTTACTAATTCACCAGAACAATCTAGAAGGAAATGTAAGCTCTATAGAGTTTATCACACAGGAGGAATTTTTCCCAATTTCAAATGGAGCCATCATCATCATCATCATCATCATCGTCATCATCATCATCTTTGACTTCCACTCCAATATCATCAGCCCATGCTATTCTGGCATGTCTGCTCAGTCCCTGTGTGATCTCACCCAAGTTAAACAGTCTCAGCCCCAGAAAACCCTGTGACAGGTTTGCCTTGAGGTCGCCGTAAGTCAGAAATGACTTGAAGGCCAACAACAACAACAACAACAACAACAACAACAACAATGGTGGGGGTCAAACCCACATCCAGTGGATACTAAGGGCCCACTATACTACTGCAGAGACTGAGGAACTCCTATGTGCAGACCTGATAGGTATTTAGGCACCTGCAAGTGCTCCAAAGATGTAGGTATTACACTACATTCTAAAGACTGTTGGAACAACACTGATAACCCAGGGTCAGTAAGAGATCTGCAAATCAGGCCAGCAGAGTTTGGAGCAAGGAATTAGTAATTCATAACAACGGTCTAGCTTTTGCCACAAACTAGTGCCTTACATACTTTAACCCAGGTATGCAAAACCTGGCTTATTTCATTCTTGCATTCTAGAGAGATTTTTCTAAAAAACATATCCTTGATGGATCAAACCATCTACCCCTTTTCCCTCTCTCCTTTTTTGCAATAAAAGTTCCCAAATATGAAAATTCTCATGGTGTTTGATCACTTTTGATGAAATGCTTTGACATGAGCATTCTTTAAACCATTAGTTTAACTGCTTTTAGGAATATTACTGTTATGTTGATGCTGGAGCAGAAGACAGAAATGAGGATGAAGATGATACTACGACCATCACCCTGGGGTAAAATCAAGAAAATTCCAATATCTGACACAATAGAATGAATATTCTATAGTTGGAAGTAACATAGTAAAATGAGCAATGACAAATTGTAAGTTGTTCATAAAGTCAGGGGAAGATCAAAGGAAGACCTTGGGCTAACACATTGGGAAAGGCTGGCTCTCAGAGGCAGGGTGGACTGGGAGAGATTTTTTTTTTTCCGCCATCATTATCTTCTCTATACACTCTACTGTCTCCGTTTTTATCCCTCCATTAATTACTGAATACTTTTCATTGCACAGTGATTTAGTCAAAAGGTCCCCTCTCACTTTGTGAGCAGAAAGCACACAAGGAAAGGTTTTTAAGCATAAGCATATTCAAGAGCCATTAGAATGTTAAACTAAAGTGGTTTCTGGATTGGCAGGAAAGTGTGACATGAAGTTGCCTTTTCCTTAATGCTTAGCAGCTACACTGCAAGCTCCAGGTGTGCATTTAAAAGGTACAGGGCAGCTAGACTGAGGGGTGTGGGAACGACTTATCTGAAGTCTTTTCTGTGGCTCAGCAGCTACATTGGAAGCTGTCAGAATGCTACAAACACAGGCAGAGCAGCTGCACCAGCGGCAATGAACGCGGCTTTTAGCCACGCTGAACCTTTAATTGTTTTTCCTTGCTGGCTGGGAACTGTGCAGCTGTGCAGGTTTGCAGGCTGCTGGGAACTGCGCAGCTGCGGAGGTACACCATACAGACAATTATACAGTTATGAGGATCTGTCAAATTATCATTGCAGTTTCTCTGCTGTTTTAAACTGTGCAGTTGCACTGGTGCATCATGAATGAACCCCTTTATTTTGTGAATGAATTGACATGTTATGCGCAGTAGAATAACAGTTACAGCATCCCAGAGTCCCTACTGCGCATGTCTAGGGTTCGGATTAGGGCTGGAGCTAGGGTTTGGGAGCTTTAAAAAACTGCGCAGTTAAACCCCAGCTTTTACACCTGCAGGGCATTGAGTGTTTTAATTAGAAGTGAACTCCACACGATGCATGCTCCCAACTCACAATCCATTATGATCCGCACCTGTATCGCTGCCTTTAAATGGGTGCCTTAAAGATACAGCAGCCCCTTTAACTGCGCAGCTGCACCGCAGCCTTTAGATGGAGCTGCACTGTTCCACAGTTTTTAAAAAAGGTGCTGGGAAAACCAGCACCTTTCTAAAGCTTCTTCTCCCCTAAAACGCAAAAAAAGTGTTTTCATGGCACACTTTCCCTTTTTCTCATCTAAAGGCTAGACTTTCATGCAGTCATGAACACACTTCTTTTTGCCAATCTAGATCAGGCCTAAATGTTCTTTACAAGCCAAGCTTTTATACAGCATCTAGAACAGCACAGAGGGCTAATGGATTTCAGCTGGGCAAGATTAGATTTTACAGAAAGTAATATGCAACACTCAGTGAAAGGGTTTTGTTTGTAGACAACCCAGATCAGATAGGCACTTAGATTGAAAGACGGTTATACCTTTCCCTTGACCAGCTGCTCCATATTGGATGATAGGTCATCCACTTCCAGCTTCAGCTCACTTTTCTCCTTCTCCAACTTTTGCTTGACTCTCTGCAGGTTGTCTACTTGCTCTCCAAGCTCTGCCATGCTATCTGCATGCTTCTTCCTTAATGTGGCAGCTGTTGCCTCATAGTGCAATGTGGCCTCTTCAAGATCCCGCCGGAGTTTCAAAAATTCTGCTTCCCGCTTCTTGTTCATCTCCAGCTGTGCTGAAGTGGCACCCCCCGCCTCTTCAAGCCGTTCACTTAGCTCTTCCAACTCTCGAGCCAGGTCTGATCTCTGCTTTTCCACTTTTGCTCGGGCAGCTCTTTCAGCTTCAAGCTCTTCTTCCAGCTCCTCTATGCGAGCCTTTCAGACAGAGAAAAAACATGGATGACATGCTACAGTGCCATCACTTAAATTTGTTGGAAGTCATGGGTTGTGTCCCATGTTAGGCTAGTAGGGAAAGCACATAAGTTGGAAGTGTTCCTTTAAAAGTTACACAAGGAGTAGAGCAAGGGTGAGCAATGTGAAGGCCTTGCAGTTAAGCTGCAGATCCCAGCATTCCTGACATTGATTCTAATGGCTTGGGCTGCTAGAGGCTACAGTCCAATAATGGCTCAAGGGTCACAGTTTTCCCATCCTTGGCCCTAGAAGAACCACTTACTCAAGCAACACAAGTGGTGATTAGTTGTAGAACGGCTTGTACAAATGGAATCAAATGACTGGATTTTCATTTCCACCAGAATGAACATATGTTTCTGCAAATGGCAGATGTTTTGCCCTGGCAGAATGAAATCTGCATAATTATCCTTAGTGACCCCTTGTACCTGTCATAATTTAAGCAACCCTCCACACACACAGGCCAGAACATTAAATCATTATTATTCTAATAATTATTATTCTAATACTTTTTTTCAATTACATTGAAAGTACATCTCACTGTAACTATTGATCTAATCAAACATCTTCTAAGACATCAGAATCAAGTATTATCAAACTTATCTGGATTAAAGTCCACTGAATATAGTTGTACAATTTGTTATAGATTTTTTTCAAAAGAGCCATACAGGTTGAGTCACTCTTATCCAGAATTCTGAAATTTGAAATATTCCAAATGCCCAAACTTTTTTTATACCTGAGATAGGGACACCTTGCTTTCAGGTGGTTCAATGTATACAAACTTTGTTTCATTCACAAAAATTATTCAAATTATGTAAAATTATTTTCAGGCTATGTGTATAAAGTATATATAAAACATAAAGGAATTTTGTGTTTAGACGGGTCCCTACACTTCTGTTTGCATAAACAGGTATTCCGGGGTCCAAAAAAGTCCAAAATCCAGACCACTTCTGGTTCCAAGCATTTTGGACAAAGGATACTCAACCTGTATTTGGAAAGCAAGATGCAATAGAAGTGTGGTGTTATATTACTGTTCTCTGTCACCTTATAATGAAGGGGAGGAGGATGAGTGAGTAAAGGCAATCTTTGTGGACCCTGTCCATGTTTCACCTCTGGACTAAAACTGTCAACACAGATTAGTCATACATTCTACCCTCAGAATTACAGAATGATTAATGGCACATCCCATACCCTCCAGAGGAAATCAGAGAACAACTCTGGCAGCTGCAAAACTCAGGAGGTCATAGAGCCTCCCTGGATCAGCAGCCAAGGGGACTTTTTCTATCCCTCAAAGAATTCTTACTTCTGTACAAACTTCAGTGCCAATGTTACACATCACTGCAGCTCACATGTTCTTCCTCTGAAGTACAGACTGTTTGCTTACAAACTCACAAACCCCAAGATGCCATCAACAACATTCGAGTCAAAGGCAAATGCTTCTTTCCCCCCATCAAGGATCTGCTGTGTACAAACCATTTATGCTTCCTTTCCCTTCCTGTTACTGCTCTTCCATTTTTAGGAACACTAATCCCACAATCAAACTTGAGAACAGGATTATATACCTGTTGCCAATAGTATCTATTTCAAATCTGGCAAGATAAGTCTCATGATTTGGGGTAGTGAATAGTATTGTCCAAATGTAGTTGCAGTAACTTGAACAGTTCCTTTAAAGTTCAAACTTAACTCTGGAGCAGTTTCACCACCTCTGCTGACATCCAAGTTATCCACTTCCTGCTTTTCAGACTGTTTCACCATTTTACTTAGTCAGCCCTCTGTATCTCTCAAATCTGCATCTACAGATTCAACCATCCATATCATTTAAAACATTCAAATTTTTTCCCCCCAAAATGCAAACTTTGATTTTGCCATTTTATATAAGAACACCATTTTACTGTGTCATTGTATATAATGGGACTTGGGCACCCACAGATTTTGGCATTCACAGATGGTTCTCAACCAAAACCCAGCAGATTCCAAGGCCCAACTGTATTTCATATTCCCCTGCTCTAAAATGTCTTTCTTCTTTGGGGAACATATTGATTCATGCAATACATAATTTTGAGTCTGAAATTTGCTGTCATGGGCTGATGCTCACTGACCTGAGTGGAAACAGAATTATAGATAAATTCAGGGAGATCTGGCCTACTATTGGCTATTGAAAGTGATAAGTTGTTCAGAAAGTTTGCTCCCGAATATCAGTTCCTGGGAGGCAAACAGCAGGGGAAGAGCTGTTGTCTGCATGCTCTGCTTTTGGGATTCCTGAAAGCACCTGGGCCAATTATTCCCAATCTTGAGACTCCAGATGTTGTTGAACTGCAATTCTTATCAAACTCACCATCAACCACATGGGCTGGAGTGATGAGACTGTAGTTGAACAGCATCTAGATGATCAAAATTGGTAATTACTTATCTAGAAAAGATTATCCCAAAGTTGTAAATAATAATAATTATTATTATTATTATTATTAATTTTTCTTTATAACCTGCCCCTCTGAACAAGCAATTGGGGCGGGATACAACAAGTAAAAGACAAATACAATTAAAAGTAACGACCCAATCCCTACCTCCCACACTTTAAAATGAAATTAAACTAGCACAGCGTTAAAACTATTTTAATACAACAATACAATATAGTAAATTCATCATTTTTGGGCAGTCTGAGGATGACATCTGATATATGGCCGGGAAAGCTAGGTAAGTATCAATTGGAAACCTGGAGGATTAACCACTATCCAGAAAGGCCTGCCGGAAGAGGTGCGTCTTTGCGGCTTTTTTAAAGCCGTCCAGGGTCGTAATAAGATGCATCTCATCCAGCAGGTTGTTCCACAGCCTGGGAGCGATAGTTGAAAAGGCCCTCTGAGAGGTCTGCAACAACCTGGTCTTCATAGGCTGTAGCAGGTTCCTCCCAGAGCACCGGAGCATGCAAGGCGAGAGGCAGTCCCTAAGATAGGATGGACCCGAGACATGTAGGGCTTTAAAGGTTAAAACCAACACCTTGTACTGTGTCCGGAAACTGATCAGCAGCCAGTGGAGAGATTTAAGCACAGGTGTTATGTGCTCTCTCCTGGAAGGTCTGGAAACGAGCCTGGCTGCCATGTTTTGGACCAGCTGAAGTTTCTGGGTTAAGCACAAGGATAGCCCCATGTAGAGCGTGTTGAAGTAACCCAAGTGTGAGGTTACCAGAGCATGTACCACAGTTTCCAGGTCCCTCATGTCCAGGAAAGGGCGCAGCTGGCATATCAGCTGAAGCTGGTAACAGGCACTCCTGACCGTCGCATTCACCTGACTAGTCATGTGGAGCGACGAGTCAAGGAGTACCCCCAAACTATGAACAAAGTCCTTCAAGGAGAGTACCATCCACATGTGTTGGCCAATGTGTGTCATAAACCCATGGCCAGCTGTGCACAAGTCAGCAGTTACCTGGAGCTCTTTTATCTTCTTCTGGAGCTGCATCACTATGGCCTGCTCATCTTCAATCTTAGAATTCATCTGATTGATTTCAAATTCTTTCCTGATAACATAAGAGATGCTTACTTGAAAGAGAATACAAGGGGTGATTGCTTTCAGGGCAGGAATGCCGTCTCAGAAACAGCTGCTACTGCTGCTCATCAATGTTCCTTAAGAAAACACCTAGATGCTACATAAAGTCAAAATGGACTTGCAGTCTATGCAACACAAAGATCCAGCATCTTTAAGAATTCTGTTAGCCTGAGTAACTAGTTGTTTTAAGCTTCCTATATCTTGATCTCCCTGATAATGCCTAATCACCTGTAAAATTCTACAATGTGGAAACCACCCTAGGGGAAAAAAGGAAGCAAAGCAGCACATTGAAGCATGGAAAGTCTAATCTGGCTTGGCTTCCAGCTGTCTGTTACATAAGCATTGAATAAACTAGGAGGCAGCATCCCCCTACCCTCTTTCCCCTTTCCTGTTAACAGGATATAGTTTTATGGAGCTTCCACCCCTCTTGTGAGGAATCTCTTTTTCTAGCGAGGTGGGAGGCATATAGCAGCCCTACAGAGTGTTTGGCCCACAAAGCTAAACATGTTCACTAGTTACATATGGAAACCCACCAGGAACTGATCAACCTGCTGTTTTTGGCTGTTTTCCCCAGACCGAAAACCCCAAGGGGTATCCAAGCACCTAGCAAAGCTACATAGCAGACCTGGTATTTAGTGGAACTACATAATTATAAATCATGCTTGCTTCTCATATTGTAATGTAAAGTGTTAGAAAGCTACAAATATTTTATGGTATTAAATAAAGTATTATCTGCAGAAGGAAGTAGTGGTGAGCTATGGCCTAGCAGATATTGTTGGATCACAGTTCCCATAATTCTGTATCACTGGTTATTATGGTTAGGGCTAGTAGAAATTGGAGTTCAATCACATCTGGAGGGCCACAGGTTGTCCACTTCTGCTTTAAGACTTAAAGCACCTTACTTCTTTAACTTTTCCTCCAGCTGCAGTTTATCATTC
Organism: Urosaurus nigricauda; assembly: GCA_034509955.1. Lineage (NCBI taxonomy): Eukaryota > Metazoa > Chordata > Lepidosauria > Squamata > Phrynosomatidae > Urosaurus > Urosaurus nigricauda. The sequence continues at coordinate 46,416,495 of JAOEGL010000003.1, forward strand.
TCCAAATCCATGACACTTTCTTGAGTCAGCTTCAAGTCCCCTTCCAGTTTTCGTTTGGCTCGTTCCAAATCCATCCTCACTTTCTTTTCTTGCTCAAGAGATCCCTCAAGCTATAGAAATACAAAGGGAAAAATGAGACCATCAATATAAAAAGTATTTAGCAGACCACAGACTTTAACTTTAACTGCACCATATGGTTTTGTAAACCACACTAAAACAGGGAAGACCTTATCTCCCTTTATAACCCCTTTAGAGGTGCATGGTCATCTGGAGAGCTCCTTCTCCATCCCACCACTTTCCTAAGCTCATTTTGCAGGAAGAAGAAAAGGATGGCTACTTCCAACACTTTAGGGACTGCCTCCCTAAAGAGACCAGGATGCCCATCCTTGCTCTCCTCCCATCACTAAGTCAAAACATTTCACACCATCATGATTTTAAAAACTGTCTGGTGTTTTAATGCTATGTGGTGCTGTTTTTAAGGTTTGTGTATGGGGTGTTAGTGAATTTTCATGTTTTTAAAGTTCAGTGTTTAACTTTATAAATTGTTTAATTGCTTTTCAAATAGTTCTTACATTTATACTTTTATTAATGACTTAGGTCCGAAACACATTGCAGAAATAATCAAGTTTGAGACCGCTTTAACTGCCCTGGCTCCATGCTAGGGAATTTTGAGATCTGTAGTTTGAGACACTTAGCCTACTCTGTTAGAGAATTCTGGTGCTACAGTTCTCGGAATTCTCTAGCCTGAGCCCGAGCAGTTAAAGCAGTCTCAAAATGGATTATTTCCGCAGTGTGTTTTGGACCTTAGTATAGTTTTGATCTGCATTACTTTTAAATATGTTGCTAGCCATCCTGAATCCCATAATTGGTAGAATAGCAGGATATAAATGAAGATAATAATTAAAGAAAAAAAAACATTTCAGAGCCTTTCACTTTTTTTTGGCATGTTCCAAATGGCTTCTTTCACCAAAGTGGCCATGATATGAAGAAAATGAGGGAGGGATTCCTCCAATGTGCGGTTTATCACACTAGAGGGCAAACAGGATTTAAATAGGAATTAAACAGGAATTAAACAGGAAATGCCCTATGTTAAACATAAGGCAACAGGAAATGCCCTATGTTAAACATAAGGCATTTCCTGTTTCATTCCTGTTTAATTCCTGTTTAAATCCTGTTTGCCCTCTAGTGTGATAAGATTCTTATATAGTCATTTATTTATATGTAACAATTAGGATGCAAACCAATTGTATCTACCCATTTTGGCCCTTGTACCAAGGTCAACAATAGATCAAATTTCATTAAAGATTTTGGCTAAGATCCTGAATGGCAGAGATATAGCATAAATATTCAATGTGTGGTGGAACAACGCTGCATCTCCCCTCTCTTCCCCAAACCATATTTTAGCAACAAAAGCCTCTTTTCATTGCCATTTAGTGGCATTGCATTGGAGAAACATTGACCTTTGTCCCTATAATCAGATGAAGAACAAAGACACCATTTGCCAAGATGGAAAGAACTCCTGGAGGTCTTGGTGGATATGGTCTTTGTTCTGTATCTGACAAGATATATTGCCAGATGCCTCTCTGATGCCACTTACTCTCAGTCAGTCACTAAATGGCTGTGTGTGGGGTGGGGGGGGGTGTATGTGTCCTGAAGCTAAAAGGTTGATAAAGCAAAGTTTTTGTCATACAGTATTTGACAGAGAATTCCAACCTCCACAACAATCAGAAAAGTGACTTACAATGTTTTAAGTTTGACCAATAGGACACCAGCTTTTATTTTGCACATGGCAAATAACTGGTCCAACATTTAACATTGGCCTATCAAACACAGCCAGCCAATTGTCCCAAACAACAACAACAACAACAACAACAACAACAATAACTCCACAAATCACAACCTAAACCATTCTTCCCCAACATGGTGTTTTCCATATGTGCTGAACTACAATTCCTGCTGTCCTTAGCTTGCATGTCCAGTGGTCATGATGGGAGTTGCAGTCCAAACAATTTTGAGTATACCAGATTGAGGGTGCAACTTACATCATCTACTTGTTGTTCCAGTTTCACTTTGGCTTTGCTTAGAGTGTTGACTTTGTCCTCCTCTGCCTGCAGGTCATCCAAGGCCTGCTGATGAGCTTCTTGCAAGGACTTCTTTTCTTTTGTAAGCTTGCTGATGGTCTCATCAAGTGCTGCCATTTCCTCGGTCAGATTTTTAACCTGTGGAAGAAGAAAAACAAAGAACAGAGGTCTTTGTAAAGGTTTTTTCACGGCTGGCTTAAAACAGTTGCATGCACTCCAATTGTACTGGACCCAATGCTATGCATCAGCATGAGGCAGGCTCACACAAAGACATTCTCAATCATGAAAGGAATGCTGGGCTTTCTTGGGTATGGGCTTCCTTGATATCACATCAAGATGGGAAAGAAAGGAAATCAGCTAGCATATTGAAATATGAGAAGCCTGACCTAGCTTTCTATTTTTCATTACTGAGCTGTTAAATCTAATCAAACATAATCAATCAAACATAATTCCAGTAACAACTCATGCAGCAACTTCTAAACTCCATAGTTCCCCCATAGACTTTGGACAGTGTGTGTGGGGGGGGGGGCAGGGACAACAACATTTTTAATGCCCCCAAATTCCCTTTAAACGCTCCCTACCCCTGTCATTTTAGGCCTAGGAGGGGTTTTTTTTTCCCAAAATGAAATGAACAAAAAATCACTGTTCTCTTCTTAATAGGTCATAAATTGCCCCATTAGTCCTAGAGGATGGATGGGGACATATTGGAGTAAAAGAAAGTTTTATTTGATTTTTAAAAATTGCCCCACAGGTTCCTAAGGAGAACAAATGCATTCCTGAGGGACTGCTGGTCACACTTTGCCCAACTCTGGTCTAAAAAGCAGACGTGAAGCAGAGTTAGGTTTGGTAAATTCCTAAATGGGAAACTAAATAGAAATCCCATGTGAACCTGCTTAAGTTCCATAATGCAAGAAAAACATAACATAACTGTACTAAATTAGATATAGGCAACATATAGTGTGATGGTGAGTCTTACTCACTGAACTATTTTTCTCTGATGGCAGCACAATGGGTCTTTTTATCCCACTGCTGCCACCAATATGTGATGGCTTCCTCCCTACCTGCCACCAAATTGCACAATAAGACCTCGAACTCGGATCCCTCACTTGAGTGACTCCCACACTTTTCCTTTACCTCTGGGTCACTATGTAGGAAGACAGGTCACTCACTATTTTAAGTGTTCAGAGCAATAAAAGTATTATTAATCCCTGGTAGTGTTTGGCTTATACGAGGGGGTCCAAAAGTTTTAATGATTACCTTTTAAAAAATTGACAGAAAGTTTGTTTTGATTTGTAGTTGTTAATTTATCTCTATGTAGTCACTATTTAGATTTACACATTTTCCCCAGCATATCTTGAGTTGACCCTTCGAATACCTGATACTGTAAAAGCCTGCAGATTACACCTGACAAGGATTTTACACTTTAGTCACTTCTGGCAGAGCCAGTCACAAAAATAAAGGACGCAATGAGCAGATTTTCTCAGCCATGTGCACTTAGGGACCAATAATGACACTGACAAAACTTCATCAATATGTCATAATAACTTCTAGGTGATAATTATTACTTTACGATACCCCCTCATAAGGCACAATCTGCAGACTTCTACAATATCAGGTATTCGGAGGGTCAAGATATACTGGGGAAAATGTACAAATCTAGATGGTGACTACATAGAGATAAGTTAACAACTACAAATCAAAACAAACTTTCTGTAAAAGTGATCATTATAACTTTTGGATACCACCTCGTAGTTTCTTAAAATACCTCAAGTGATCATGTGTTGAACCAAAACAAAAGAAAGCTTTGTTTACAAGATAGGTTGTTACTGTATCTCTCTTCTGGTTGATATTCAGAGTTGATGCAGTGTTTTTGTGCTTAAACAGTTACAAAGATTTACAGTATCTTATTATATACTAGAAGTGGTCTCTAGGTTACAGGTTCACATAAGACATTTGACACAACACCATGCTTTAACACTTTGTTGCTACTTTATGTTTTTTCCAGCCACACTAATTCAATTTCCACACTTGTCTTCTTTTTAGGCTAATCTGGGTATCAAAACCCCTTCCAGCTGCTCCTTTCAGCAGTGTAACTCAACCACCTTGGCTAGTAAAACTCCACAGAGTCTAATAAACCTCTAACTCAGAGCTCTGTCCCTATCTGATCCCTATCCAATTCCACACTTCCCATTCAGCTTATTAATACTTGCTTCTGGGAGTAGCTCCCACCATTTCTTGGCTAAACTCCCATTGGCTGATTCCAGGTTCACTCTGATTGGATGGAGTTTATCAGATGAGGGAAATTGGAAGTATAATCTAATGGCAATCCGAACGCAATCATGGGGTTTCACATTATTGCGTATTAAAGTATCTCACGCAATTTTGGGCAAAAGGGAAGTCATTCCAAATGCAATCATGGGTTTTACGTTATTTCGTATTAAAGCATCTCATGCAATTTCAGGCAATGGGGGGGTCATTTTTGGGAAATGGGAAGTCATTCTGAACACATTCCGAATGCAATTGGAATTCAAGTAAATTCGCTAAACTAGCTAATTCACGTGAACTCGAATTGGCTCGAATTGGCTCCATTCGAAAGAAAGAAAAATTCCTCCCATCTGATAAACTCTGATGTTGCAAATGTCCCAATCTGCCTTTTCTCCATTCTTCCAGATGTTGTTAAACTGCAGCTCACATAAGCCCTCATTATTGGTTAAGGTGGCTAGGACTGAGAAGAAGTGAAGTCCAACAACACCTGCAGGACAATATATTTCCCCAGCCCTATGTGTGTTTGTGCCTTCAGGCTGCCTGTCAATTTATAGTGACCCCATTACTTCACATGATTTTCTTAAGCAAGGAATATTCAGACATGTTTTTTCCAGTTCCTTCTTCTGAAATATAACCTGCAACATCTGGTATTCATTAGAGGTTTCCCATCCAAGAACTGTACTAGAGAATAAATGGGTGGTGAGGTAATATAGCTTGCTGACAGCCATTTCTCAGATATCCTGGATCATATCTTGTATTTGCCCATGAAAGTGGGAGATGTTCACATGAGCAACAGCAATAAAGATGATAAAGACGACACATCTCTCCCCACATAAAGGTACATGTTTCTTCTCATCAAGGTAACACATTAAGGAGAAAGGATACAGCTCTTTGTACCTCAAATGTGAACAGACAGATCACATTCCAGGCATGGGCTTCTCCTGAAATGTTAATTTTTGTATGTCATCTACCAACATCAAGCTACCCCAGGAATGATTTTTTTTAAAATCCAAGTATTAAGACTACCTTATTTTCAGTAGCATGTTTTTCTTTCTCAACTTTTGCCAGTGTTATTTCAAGGTCATCAATGTCTTTCTTCAGCTCAGAACATTCATCTTCTAGCTTTCTCTTCTTGGATGTCAGCTCAGAGTTCATTTCCTCTTCATCTTCCACCCGTTCAGTCAGTTCTTTGACTTTGGCCTCCAGCTGGATCTTGGATTTAATCAGCAAGTCACATCTTTCCTCTGCATCTGCCAGTGTATCTTGCTCCTGTCGAGATTTACAGACTGCATTAGTGGCTAGAAAAAGCATTTGTTAGCAAACAGATTCTCCTTCATGGTTTTCTCCATTCTCCATGCACCCACACATCTGTATATCAAATTCTAAGATTGGAGGAAACCATGTAGTCAACACTGCCCCCATACACATGATTAAGAGCTAAAGTCAGAGTAGGAAAGTTTCTTTCTAAAAGCATTTATTTTGAATCAGAAACTCCTCAAAATAATTTATTACGATTATCAAAATTAACATGTTACTTTACTCGTAGCATTACTCACCACTTTTTTCCACTCCTTTTTTTTTTTTTTTTTTTTGAAAGGGGACCCCAGGATTGATAAGGGAATAGCATAAAACTTGAAAAAGTCTGCTCAGAATAGTTCTACAGTGAAGTTTAACAGTAACTACAAAATATTGCACCAAAGAAAGCAACATTAATCTCAGGGAGGTGATATTGTGCACTCATGGTTTAAAAAATTAAATAAAATTAACTTCTTTCTGGTGAATACACTATTTGTAACCTGTTACTTCAAAACTCTGTGGAAAAAGCATCCAGATCTGAAGATCAAGGAGAGTCCACTAGCCCTCAGTGATTGATTTCCTTGACAAATTTCTCCTGAAGTCAGGACATTTCTCTTAACTTTCAACTCAGCCTAATCTCCAGCAATTTAAATCTATTTTATGCAATCTTAAATGTATCATATGTCTTGTGGGGCAAAGTACAACAAAACTTTGTCTATGCATAGCTCTTCAGACATCATGTCATCTATCGTTCTACTCTTCTAATGTGAGAATATTAATTATGTGTCCCATTATAATCTGACAGATGGATCATGGGATTGACTGGAATTTCCCATCCTGGCAAAAGGGTTTCTCACAAAGCCCATTAATCATGGGTTTGCCTAGTGGAGATCAACAATATAATACAGCTATTAAAAAAGCAGATATCCAAACCAAGACTTCTGGTTGACAATGGTGGAAAACTGAGACATGTAACAGACAACAGAGCTGGGACATGCTCCCTGTTTTGGATGTTTGGGTCACGCAGGCACCCCATTTTCATCCAAAGTAGCCTCCTGGGCAAAGAAGACCCAGAAGAGCTCTCTCAGCTCCATTGTCTCAGGTATCTGAAATTTGACAAACCTAAGAGCAAACAGAGACTGTACAGCCAAATTAGATGCAAAAGACTGATGACTGGACTTAGCACTGTTAGACCAAACAGATGATAAAAAGTGATTCCTTCAAGAACTTGCCTAAGCAAGTTTTCCCAGAAAAGGAGTTTCATCATATGCTACCATCATGAAAAGTACACGTCCCTACCGGTAAGCATTCATAACAGTCCAAATGCTATAAATGTCTGCTCAGAAAAAAATCTGACTGAGTTCCATGAGACATACTCCCTAGTAAAAGCCAGGATTTTTTCAGGTTGGAATTTTGTGATCTTCTTCTTCTATTTTAATTGATTATCTAATTAATTTAATTCTGCTGTGATTTAATTTTGTTTTAAGGGGGGGTGGGTAAAGGGATGGGATATTTTAATCTCTACTGTTTTAACCTGCTGTAACCTGCCCTGATTGCTTGTTCAGAGGGGCGGGCTAGAAATAAAAATTATTATTATTATTATTATTATTATTATTTAGGTTTAGGATGGCATCCTAAATGAAATTAATGTCATAGGCATACTACTATTCTACAGCCACAATTTCTCATATTCCATCTGACACCGGACTTAGGAGAATGAATGAGTTAATAATTATAAACCACTTAACATGTTAAAACTGCAATGTGTAATGACAGTAAATAGTCAGTCACATTGGGACACAATGACTGTGAGTTCTCATACATAAAAATATGCATTCTGTCATCTTTAAAAATAATTTTCTTGTTAGTTCAGTGGCACACTGCAAATTGTATGTAAAATGCCACTTCTCCAAGTTTAACATTTCCTTGTTCCAACATTTTACCATGGTAACCGACTCTACAGATTGGAATATGGATTAAAAATGTTATTATTTATATCCAAGCATTTTAAGTTTTTTAGCTCATTTATTTACATGCAAAGTATTGTAAACTAACTCACAATGAAGCTAAGGTTACAATTCTTAGTTGAACAATTATGGAGACCAGTTATTGTTATATTCTTTTAGGATATTTACGTAAAGACAGAAGCCAGAGAAGTCTAAATTTAATTCAAAATAAAGTAGCTATCAACTAGCAGCAGGATATGAATGTATCTAATGACTGTCTTTTACTGTGAGAAAGAAATTCCAAGAATATTTAATCGCAAGATACAATACTTGAAAAGAATAAGAATCACTTATTTCTTCCAGATTTTGAAGACTTTAAAGTGTACAATGTAAAATTGTTAATTCCACAGCTATTCTTCACCTAATCATGGCTCTCCTTTGTAGTGTTATATACTTCATTGCACATGTCCATGATTTTTAATTGTCTTTCTGTGTTATTTGCCTTCAAGTCATTTCTGACTTATTGCAAACCTAAGACAAACCCATCATGGGGTTTTCTTGGCAAGTTTCTTCAGAGGAGGTTTGCCATTGCCATCCTCTGAGGCTGAAAGAGTGTGACTTGCCCAAGGTCGCCCAGTGGATTTCCATGGTTTTGCACTATCCAGAGTCATAGTGCAATGCTCAAACTACTACAATAGGCTGGCTCTTGGAGATGTTGAGACTTGGTTTGTCTTTGATGTTTTTAAAGGCTAGATTGCAAAGACAACCCAAGTTTCAACACTTCCAAAAATATATTTAATGAACTAAAAAGGGCCTGTCATGTTTCAACCTATTATGTACTTTAGGGCCTTTCTTGGGATAATAAACATCTGTGAAGACCTCTCTGTTCCAAATAAATGATGAGTGACTACAAGGCCATAATTTAAAGAACTAAACACAGTTTAAAGAAACAACACTTGTGCTGTGTAAGAGTTGTGAAGACAGAGCTTAGTAGATAGGGACTATCAAAGCACACATTGGACTGAAACCTGTCAGTCCATTCTAAATCACTGGTTCTCAAATTTTGGTCCTCCAGATGCTTTCAGTTTCCATGATCCCTACCCTTCAGCCAGCTCAAGCTTCTGAAAGCTGATGTCCAAAATATCTAGAGGACCAAAGTTTGAGAAACACCATGCTAGGTGATGATGATTTGGTGTTTTGACACATTATCTCTGTTTTCTAATACCTGTGGTTACCTGAATTGTTTTTCTCTCTGTTATGTTCATTAAGAGTCTTTGCATGTGGTTTATGTCCACATGGTTTATGTATATGTTATGTTATGGTGTATGTCATCTGCATGTGATTGCCTTGATTTTTTTTTTGTTTAAACGCAGAGTTAGTATTCATTTGTTTACAGGGAAAACAAGGTTTGACTTTCAAGACACCAGTTTCCTGAGCATTTTGATTGGAATCATTTGTCACTAGAAAAATGATTATTTTTCCAGATATAACACATCCAAGAGTATTGAGATTGTGGAGTGATAGCTGTATGTCTGTGACAAGCACCTGTAGGACAGTCTGTCTTGCATAGCTAATATTGTGATATGGTACATATCCCTATTCTGTGACATCTTGATTTTAAAAAAAGCCTGAAAGCTCTATGCTCTCTTATTGCCTTATTCCATAGTGGGAATGCTTGTAGGGGGGAGTATTTTTGCAAAGAGCAGAGTAGCTTGGGTTATTATATATATGTGATAAGCCACTTTTCAAATCAGGTATCATTAAGAGAACTTTTACATGACTTCAGTCTTCAACTATACAGATGTCCTTTTGTACTTTCCATTTTGTGGATGAGAAAGGGATGATCATTTTAAAGAGCTGAGATCCATTTGATGATAGGTCTGACAAACTGGATGCCATGTCTATCACGATCTGCTTATGAACTATCTATACATAATTTACTTCAATGTTGTTTCCAAATAACTCAAACTGGGGCTAGTCTACACATTAGTATATTAGGAAAATCACTGAGATTTTTCACACATTCGCCTTGATGCTTAATTGTCTTCCTTTTCCTGTATACATTTGCATCTATTTGCCCTTTTAAGATTTGAAGGGTGGGGATATGCCCCTCCAATCACCATATCAACAATGTTTTAATCAGTTTTGTCTGGAGTCCTATGAATAACCTTGGCCAGATTTGTTTTGATACCTGTAAACTAGGGATCCTTCCAGAGAACACAATTATACCACTTTAATTACTCTTTAAGTGCTATGGTTGCATCCTATGGAATCCTGAAATTTCTAAAGCGATGAGGCACCAGAGCTCTGGGGATGAGAATTCTACATATCCTTCTTTGAACTGCAAATCTCAAAATCCCAATAGATGTTGCCAACTCTTCTAGAACATGGTCACATAGCCCGAAAGCCCCACAAAAACCTATGGATGCCGGCCATGAAATCCTTCAATTCCATGTTGCCATGGCTGTTAAAATGGAATTATAGCAAGTTAATTGTGCGGTGAATAAGGGCCCCAGGGTTGATAAGGTATGATTGGGACTAAGGGCCCTTTTTATATGTACACCCCACTGGCGTGACTAGGTTTGGTGTCACCCAGTGTGGTAACTCATGGTGTCACCACCCTCATGGATCTTCTCCCATAACACATCATGCAGAATCCTTAGTCATGCTTTTTGTCCTAAAGTTACTGATCAATCATAATACCTCTATATTACTGAATGTCACAGTAATAGTTGTGATATAACTAGCAAAATGAAAAGCATATCTTTAAATTACAATATCATGTGCACAGCCTAAATGCATTTACATATACATACACATAGCTTCATGGGGTTGAAGTGCAAGTTTGGTAAAATGTGATGTTTCTAAAGAATTATTTTTTTTAAAAAAGTTTGAATTAAAAAAAATTTAAAATATAATTTAAAAATTGGGAGCTTTCCTTTCTCTTGCCACTAAGTCTCACCCCATCTCTTCAGTATTTTAAAAACAACAGAGGTGAAGGCCACAGCCCTTTCTACCAAAAGGCAGATGTTTGAGGAGGAGTGACATCACCCCTTAGAGTGTCACCCGGTGCAGTCCACACAGCCCACATACCCCTGTATATCCCTACCAGTCTGCACCACTGTACCAAAAATAAAATGGAGGTGACATGACATTAAAACACTTCTAGGGCTAGATGAAGGGTTGGGATAGATGTTGCTCATCCTTGCTCTGAACTGTTGTCTCTCAGCTGACTGTGTAAATTGATGCAGATTCAGCAGTAAAGATTAGATTCTGCCTAAGTCAGTAATGCATTTTATTGCTATCCGGGGGTGAAGATGGCTGTGGAAACCAAACTTCGTCCATTTTACTTCCCCACTTTTAAGGACAAATGTTAAGTTTTCAAAAAAACTGATTCACAACAGCTAGGAAGAATCTGTATGGCAGCAAATGACCTGTGGTGCTCATTCTCTGTAGCCCTGGTTTATACATCTTGTCTTTTTTGAAAATTCAGGATGGGGCCACAAATACAGGGGCCTTCTTAGCAGCAAAACATATTTTCCTCCTCCGACTTTGTATAAAGAGACCTCAATATGGCAGTGTTGTCATTAACATGAAGCGTTAATGTTCTTCTGTCTGTCCTTGGTCCAAAAAGCAAGTGAAACAAACCAAACAATAGCCCTTTGGTTTTGTCCCAGGCAGTTTGAAAAAAATTCACACTATCTGCTCCACTCCCCCTTTTTACCCCATGGTGAAAATCTTTGACAATCTGTTCTCAGTCAAAGCTAGTTCTTGTAAACAGCACTGGTGCCTCCAGATTCTATTTTTACTAGATACTGAGCAGCAAACTCATAATTGCTCTGGCAAAGTCTTCATCTCTATTTCTCTATTCATATCACTTTATGATTCATAGCAAGAACCATGCAATTAAATGAATTGTATTCACTGTATTAAAGGGAAAAAAAGAAAAATGTGACTCTTCTGTTAATGCACCTTACGAAGTATGATCTAGTTCATAAAAGTTATTCCTCCATAAAGCAGATGGCTTTTACAGACCTAATTGTACCATCTTTCTGGTTTATGTTAAAGAAAATTATGCTATTGCAAATCTCATGCACCAGAGCCAAGATTGGGTCCAATATATCAACAAAAATATTTGGTCCACTCACTGCTTGCAGCTGAAGGAGCAGGTCATTCTTCTCCTGAACCAAAGAAACTTGTTTTTCTTCCAGCTCTTTCCTTCTGGCTTCTGATTTCTCCAAAGCCTCCTTTAATTTTAGGAACTCTTCCTTCATATTTGCCATCTCTTTTTCCGTTTCTGCAGATTTCAGCAGGGGTTTGATCTTAAAGAAAAGCTTCATCCATGGCCAGTTTTTCACAGCCATAAAAGCTCTGATATTCCATTGGATCACAAGGAGTGCATCTCTGGTTTTAAAAAGAAGCAAATTTTCCTCAGTTTTCAAGGTATCTAAGTAAGGTATCTAGCTGTATAAGCTATCTATTGCTTATTGTTTTTCTGCAATGCTTTTTTAAGAATAACTTTTCATCCTTTATAAGAAAGGCCATTGACTGTGCTAGCATTTACCATTTGTCCTCTAAATGTCATTCCAAAACAGATTACCTGTTACTCAGAGCTTTGAAAAATTATTTCTTTGGACTATCAGGAAACCTCACCCAGCCCAACTAGTGGCTTGAGAGTCTAGGAGTTGCAGTCTGACAAAACAACATTTCCAAATTCTGGTTGTACTGGTTAAGCATAAAGAGAAACAAAAACCTTTTTCTACTCCCTTTTGGAGCCTCATAAGGTCAAAATGACTGTCAGATGTCTTGCGTCAAGGAATTACTTGTGTTCTAATGGTATTGTCCCTTCCCATCAGTCAAGAGAACCAGCATGATATAGTGATTTGAGCATTTGACTAAGACTCTGGAGATCAGGGATTGATTACCCTCATGGTCATGGAAAGACCTTGGGCGAGTTACACACTCTCAGCCCCAGAAACTTCTGTGATAGATTTGCCTTGGGGGTCATCATAAGTTGGAAACGACTTGAAGGCAATATCAACAATATTGCCAGTTGAAACATAAAAGGGGCAATTTGTCCTCAGACATGTCACAACATGAGCAGACTGATCTGTAATACCTTCGCTCAACAATCTTCTGGAACTCAATGCGCATCAATTTGCCTCGTGCTCTTGCCTGAATGAGTGTTAAAATCTTGGCTAGTCTCTCATCCCGCATTTCTTCCAGATGACCAAGGAGGCCAGCCTTAAAGAAAACCTGTAAAAGTACAATCCATTCAGGACCACTGCATAATAAAATCAACAAACCTGTGTTTGTTTAACATGATCACTCAGCAATAATATAGGATAAAAATTGGCATTAGTTCCCACTACAAAAAATAATCCTCTAAAATGAATGTGATGCTAGTGAGAAATAACACAAGTTCTACTCGAAGTAATACTGTCTTTAGCCTCCAGTCTGATTAGTTAAGGTTGCTACTTGTATGGACAGATTTCTGGAGCAGCAGCAGGATAATAATGGTAATAGCATAAGATCTTGCACCTTGTCCAGGCAAAGTGTCTTTTGTATGGAGATGTTCATTTGCTACCACCCTTGATATGCTTTTACATCTACCATACTTACAATGATAACCCATTTTGCTTAAAGGAAGAAGAAAGGACAGCATTTATAATCTCAACATTTTAAAGCTTGTGATATATATCACTATCTTTCTCGCTGTTTAAAAAATCATAAAGATGGCTATTAATTCTACTGTCTTTCATTATCCATCAATTTCCCTGAAAAGCTAGCTATTAGTAATAATCAGTGCCACTTTAAAGCATTACCGGTACTATCAGACCTGTAAATTACATATCTCCAGATGGCAGGCTACTGATCTCATGTCATATCTACTTCCTATTCTATTTTTAATTTTATCTAATACCCAACATTATGATTTGCTTTTATTCTAGCTATTTAATCTGTAGAGTTATAAAGATATTTGTTTCACATGGGTTTCCTAACCACGGTCAATACCCATTTCTGGGAACATATCAGGCTAAGGTTTGTAAAAACAAACTTTATAGGGATAGAAAGAATATGTGTATATATGACAATCTCAGCAAAGTACAAAACCCACAAAAGAGTGATATCTTTATTGGCCAATTAAAATTCAGAAAATACATCATGCAAGTTTTTGAACTTGCTTCTTCATCAGACAAATATGTTAAAAATCATACAGGAGAAGAAAAGTGATAATATGGGCCTATAATAATATATTATAGAGACATGCTATTTCTGGTCTCTAAAAGGATATCAATGCAGGCAGGTACCAGTCCTTCTTCTCAGCCATATGGAGACCAGGAACAAAGAACAATAAAAGACAGATAACAACATTTCAGTCCATTAGCAACTGAAAAATAACTTCCCTTGAGATCCAGGCTACCCCTGCCCTGTGTAAAACCATCTGCCCCTTTCTTAGGCAGAGAATGTTGAATTTCTCAAGAGGTCCTGTTAGATCTGGTAAAATCAAAGCCTGAAGAAGTTACTTTGGGGGATTAGAAATACTAGAATCCTGCAACCAGCATAGCCCACTGTAATCTTATGGATGGGTTTTCCAATAGCACTATCCTTATAGCCATTGCTGTGCCTCAAGCGAAATACTAGAGCACAATCTTCCTTTCACTCCAAATTGATTTCAAACAGTTGCAGTTTGGCTGATATGAAAATCTGCCCAGAGCTTGGAAATGATCACACACACACACACACACACACACACACACACATATAACATGATACTTCCTAAAATCCCCCAGCCAGTATGATGTTATGAGAGTATGATCACTGACTGAGGACATCTGGGAGTTTTAGTCCTCCAAAACTAACTTTTCCAAGCTCGTCTAGGCCCTTCACCCATCTTTTTGGGAAAACCAGCGTTGCTCCCTCAGTTATGCAAGCAGCTCACCAGAACACTCTCATAACTCAGAATGTATAAAGGAAGAAGCTTCAACTTCCTTAATGTGCCTAGGTCTCAGATCAGTGACTGCTTGAGTAATATGTGTCCAGATGGCTTTGTTTTGTTTATATTTGCAAATCAGAATGCCTGTATCTGTCTGAACCTTAATAGGACTCAGCTTACATTCTTTTGCCTGGCATCAGAATCCTTGCTGCCTGTCAAAAGTCAGAATGTTTTTACTTGTAATTTCCTATCTTTAACCCATGTTGATAGTTTAAGTAGGGCAACTGTTGTAATATTTATACTCCCCAATGTCTGTTAAAAGCAGAAACATTAACAACCCAGTCATTTGCTAGAGGGCTGTGCTTCAGTGAGGGGTTGAGGGAGATTTTGTTTTTGTTTTTGCAGCAGCACTGCCTTTCCTTTTCCCAGCACTGTCCTCTGTGCTAAAATGTTACATAAACTCTCTGCCTTTTTGGGGAAATTACTTTTTTGGACTAGAACTCCCATAATCCCCCACCCAGTATAGGCAATTCTAAAAAAGGAACTCTGCCTAGCCTGAACATGTTACTTTTTTTTTATCTATAACTCTTATATTGGGATTTATACGACTTGTAGTCCAAAAAGTCTTGTAGTCATCAACTACAATTACATGAATAAAATAGCAACTGTCAAGACAGTGCTTTCACCTTGAGATTTTTCCTCTTCATTCTGAAGACCAGAGTTCAGGGCAAGATCTGGCAACCCCACCTTTGGTCACCATTTTGGAGTATAAGTGGCATTATTTTTCATGATGGGGTGGCATTGCAGTTTACCAGGGGTGGGGTTAGGGATGGAAAAAATGGTCAGTAAGTGACTACAGGATTGCCCAAGATTGCAGCCAAATAATTCTTTGTTTTTGTGCTTCTCTTCTTTACCCCTACTGTTTCTTAGAAATGTCAGGACATCTCATATCAAGCTTCTAGCAATCTCCTCCCAACCCATATTGATCATGTCCATATCTGTCTAATTTTGTCAGTGCTGCGTCATCAAATGCTCTCAGCTGATTCCCTGAGCTGAAGAGAAGATTAAAACAAACTGCTTTACCTTTGTGTGTCCAAAGCGGTACTGATTGATATCAATATCTAAAGAACCAAGTAATTTTTCAGCAGCTTTTCTACTGTCCACAAATTTGTCCTCGGGAATTGCAGAAGGATTTAGAATGCGGTACCTGATAAGTGCAGATAAGGAACACAGAAATGAGATTCTGAACATAATCTTGACTGGAAGCTTTATCTCCTCCCATCCCAGTTCTATCCATGGCAAGGGAAATGTATTCTGTACATGCCCGCTTTTATTAAACATCACTACTTACAGCTGAAAGACAACTGTAATAATATCACGGCATAGAAAGCCCTATGATAGATTTGCTTTAGGGTCGCCATAAGTCAGAAATGACTTGAAGGCACACAAAAACAAGAACAACAATATCCTTTATACCTTTCAGAAGGAAAATTAAGCTACTTGTAGAAAGAATTTAGACAGGAAATTCAGTTTTCTTTTCAGCCTTCAAGTGGACAATTCTCTAAAATCTTTAACTATAAATCTGTAGATTTGCATATAAAAAAATCTTCAAGGAGCTTAAATCCTGCCTTTCACATCAGATATCTGATTTCAAATTCTTAGTAAATGTTTAAGTGGCTGGGAGAGATCAAGGGTGGATCAAAGGATAGATCAAGGGTGGGGAGCCTCTTTAAGTTGGAGAGACGAATTCAATTACAGAGAAATTCTCAAAAGGCCACATTTCAGAGGCAGATGACATCCAAAGTAAAAAGGATTGCACAAAAATACTAGCATACTTTACCTTAAAGCTCTTCCTCTCCATAAATAAGCCTTAGGAGAGGAATTTCAAATGATGAGCATGAGGCCATTTGGAAAAACCCAGGGGACCAGACTGAGAACACAGAAGAGTCAAATTTGGCCCCAAGGTCTTTAGTTTTTGAGTAACCAATTAGAGTTTTTTTAAAAAAAAACAAACCCTCCCATTCAAATTCATTACACCAGATCCAACCATTAGTCTGACTAGTGCAGTACTGTTAACTATAAATGGCATCTGCTCTTCAGAGTATCAAGTGCTAGTTTTTTCCTAGCCCTACCTGGAAATTCATTATTTCTCATCTAAGTATTAACCAAGACTGACCCTGATAAGGATCCGAAATAGACAAGACCAAATACTTTCTCTGTGCTCTGAAATCACTTGCTTTCTAAAAATAACTTTCCACATTTTAATCATTTCTTAAAAGGAGACTTATTTTTTAAAAATTATGCCCAAAATCTGCAAATCTGCCATATTTCCATTATGTAAAAATGTTTCATTCAGGTTTGACTCTGAGAAATACGCACACATACACCTATATATCAATTTCTCTATATAGCTATATACCTGTATCTATAACTATAAAAACAAATAAACACCACCTCTGCTAAGTTTGTTCTGGATCTGAAAAAAATACAGTTGATCACTAATAATATGCATTTCTTTGAAGAATTACTGA
Organism: Urosaurus nigricauda; assembly: GCA_034509955.1. Taxonomy (NCBI): domain Eukaryota; kingdom Metazoa; phylum Chordata; class Lepidosauria; order Squamata; family Phrynosomatidae; genus Urosaurus; species Urosaurus nigricauda. The sequence goes on from JAOEGL010000003.1 coordinate 46,433,551, forward strand.
ATGGAAATCATAAATAAATTTAAAAATTCATTTTCAAAACTCCTCAACTGCCTTCTTCAGTTGTTAAAAATGAAAATATGGGGCACATTCCCACTATGATCTAAAGCAAATTGCTTATTGGTTTATGTGACTGTCGCTCCCGATTGAAACTGGTTCTGATTCTGATGTGATCGATTTCAATCGCGATGAAGCGAGGCAAATGCAAAAAAACTACTTTGTCCTAACACTAGCTCTTTGGTAGGTTTAAAAAAAAAAGAGAATTGATTCTGGAGTGTGTTCAACAAGTGGGAACAATGGATCTGAATCACATCAATCTGGAGGGGAGGGACTCATGGCAGAGGGGTGTTTACCATCCCTCCCCAGTTTTTGATATATCCACCATCCCCCCACCCCATGCTGCCTGTGTGCTTGTGGTGTGACGGATGGGTGCCTGTTTTGTTTTTTTTAATAAAATTCATAGAAAATTTGATTCATGACCAATGAATCAGATTTTCTATGAATGTATTTTTTAAAAAAATATATCTAAACAGTCATCCCTCAGGTGATCCAGGCATAGCAGGGGGTGTGGTGGGGGATCCAGACTCCCGCCAGGCCTGGATCATCTGATCCAGGCATGGCAGGAGTCTGGGTGGGACCCACGGGGGGCTTTTTGCCCTTGCCATGCCTGGATTGGGTGATCCAGGCATGGGGGGGGATCTAGACCTGGATCACCTGATCCAGGCATGGCAGGGGTCTGGATGGGACCTGCGGGGAGCTTTTTCCACCCTGACATGCCTGGATCAGTGGTGCGAACTGGTAGGGACAGAATTGATTACAGAAAAGATCCGCTTTCATAGTGGGAACGACAGATCTTTTGGAATCGCTTTACCAACACAGAGCAAAGGCAAATCAGTTTAAATGTAAGTGGGAATAAGCCCAAACTCAATCCAAGGTAGCAGTTCAGATCACTACCTTCGACGGTTGTTAAGTACTGTATGATGGTATATATGAAAGAAGACAGTGGATCCATGTAGGATGAGTGTTGAATCCTATATGCAACCAGAAATCTATCTAAAGAAGGCAGGAACTAAAACATTTTGCTTATTCTTTTATAAAGCTCTACTTATTAATCACTCTAAGAAACATACATCAAAATTGATATAGATATATTGATGTGATTAACAAACAGAACTTTATAAACATATTAGCAAAATCTTTGGCTGCTTCTTCTTTTGGTTACACAAATAAACGGGAGCTGCATACAGACATACAAATGCAAACATATATGTCCTTCCGATGTTGATTAAACGTTAATGAGATCTTTTATCCCAATGTAAATAATATGTGGAAGAAATTAACAGCAACAGTTACTGGTCTGAAAAGAAAGATCCTAAAGAGGCACCACTGATGTTTATACCACCTTTGCTTAAAGTCGGCATAGACAACTCTGTTTGGAAAACCTTTGCGACAAATACGAATTCCTTCCAAGACACCATTGCAGCGAAGCTGATGAAGGACAAGGAAAGCATCCATCACACCTGGGAAGAAAAAAAAAATATTGAAAGCAGGGGAGAAGAATTTTATTATAATCAAACAATGAGAATATTTATATATCTAAGAAGATGTACAACCAAAAGGAAGATTTGATTTACCTGGACTTTTTGTTTCATTGGGAATAATGCAGCGCACAAAGTGGGGAGCTGTAGATTTTAGATTGGTCATCAGTTTGTTTAAATTTTCCTGTAAAGAAGAAAAGGAGAGTAAAAACAAGCTAAATCATAGAACTGTTTTTGCATCAGCACATGGGAGTTTATTGTATGGGAGGCAAGCATCCTTCTCCTGTCATTAAACCATCTTATTCACATGGTCAGGGGGAAGATTATCACACCCCTGTGCACTTCTCCCGTTCTTCTCCCATTGATAAACAGTAATGGACCCATTATGAGGTATTAATGGAAACTACTATTAATACCAAATGATGGGTCCATTACTATTTATGGACATAGAAGAAAAAGATAAGCACTTGGGTGTGTGATAATCTCCATTTTCATCAATATTTGAGTGCAGCTATGTGAATTCTATGACTATTTCAATTTTCTCATTGTCTAGGTGAATTCTTGTAGATCTTCTGTAGTTATTATTTTTGGGTCTTTTAAATGCATCTGTACTGTATGAATAATGCAGTCTGGCACCATTTAAGTGTTGTAGCTCAATCTTATGGAATCCAGCAATTTCTAGTTTTACAGGGTCTTTAGCTTTCGCAAAAAGTGCTGGTTCCTCACAAAACTACAAATCCCACAATTCTGTAGGAGGGAATCAAGGCAGTTAAAGTGGTGTCAAATTGCATTATTTCTACAGTACAGATGTATCCTGCTTGTAAAAAAAATGAGCTGATGTGGTGTAGTAGTTAAGTGCTGGACTAAGATTCTGGGAGACCAGGATTTATTCTCACTCAGCCATAGAAACACACTGGGTGATATTTGGCAAGTCAGACTCCATCTGCCACGACCAAACATCCTCTGAATAAATCTTGCCAAGAAAACCTTATGATATGGTTGTTATTCACAGTCAACTTGAAGGCACATAAGAACAACAACAGTGAATACTTTTGAAAGGTCAGGATCAGACTGAGGCTTTGTTACCCTGGCTTCTTTCAATAAGACATAGTTTACATTTTAAATGAACTGAAATTGTCAATTTGGAAGCATTCAAAAACAGCAGTTGGTTTAAAACAGGAAGCAGATGCTTCCAATATTCTCCTGTGGTGTGCTGCTAATATTACAACTCTGTATGAAAGAGAATTTTTAAAAAGCTGTCCTCCCAGAATACACCTTTACTTTCATAATCAAGAGAAGACCTCCAGACCCTTTCTCCCTAGCCTAAACAGAATGGGGGGGATAAAGAAAAGGGAGGAGCAGTTTGTTGTTTTATTGAACAGCAATAGCAATGGGTTAATGATTTAAGGTCAAGGCTGGATGGCTTATGCCTTGTATCTCTGATCTCATCTTCTTGGACCACCTGTCAGAAGTGGTAATGTTGCGAGGGGGCTTAGAACTGGGACAGCAAAAGCTCCATATCGCTCTCTTTGGAGCAAACTACAGATGTTTGTTCCTCTTTATCTGTCAGGGCTCCCTACTTGTGTTATATTATAGCTCCCTGCTTTAGTGATTGCTAAGGAGTTTATCACACTGGGGAAAAAGACAGGAGCCTTGTGGGATGCTCCAGTCAGTATAGTGCAATTTGGCAAAGATTATCACAACACATTGCAAATATCCCATGATTATTCTGTGAATAAACAGGAATTTATAGCACCACTGTTTTTCATTTGTGGCACCGTGTGATAATCTTTGCCAAATTGTGTGATGAACTCCTAAGATAGGAAGCGGGCATTCACACTCATTTTTTGTCCCAGGAAGATGTGGATCACTGCGCTGATGCATATTGGGTTTGTTGTTTCCATTTTGTTTTGTGTTTGTGCATCTCATCGAATCATTTTAACCCTAATGTTATTCACACATGTCATCATTTCAGGTTAAAATGGAGCTGCTTCCCTTTGAAGGAACAATACAGAGTGATACAAATTGATTTGAAGCGTATTCACACTGCCAATGATGTAGATCTTTCAGAAAAAGTTGGGGGAAAATCTGGTATCAAATATTGTGGGTTAAATAGATTTTTTGCCAGCCACCCTCCAACCCCCCCCCCCCCCCAAAGTGCATTGAGTGCATTTGGGACATGAATGAACAACAATGATTCAACCCAGATTCATCCTGGATTATTTTCGTAGTGTGAATGGGGCCAAAGTTCATTTTACAGCCCACCATCTACAATTTGGGCAAAACAAAATTGCAGATTGTGCTTATGGCCAGCAAGTCAGGCTGTGTGATTAATATAAGTGGGAACTGCCACAGCTGGTAGACAAAACTGGAACCTCAGCAAGGCAATTATGTCCCTTGCCCCTTAGTTTGTATTTGCTCTTCCTGATGGTTCTCAGATGTATGCTAATTCATAAAAATAAAATCTTTGCAATTCCGTTGACGTTTTATCAATCGCTACTGCTGTTGTTACGTGCCTGAATGTTGACTCTGATTGATAGCAACCCTATCATAGCAGTTCCTTGGCAAGATTTATTCAGAGGTGGCTGAGAAAGTGTGACTCACTATCAAATCTAACATTTCACATATGAAAATTGGAACACATGTGGCCAAGCAACATCAAAGTGTGGTCAAGACGGCAAAAATTATTACTGAGACAATTTAAATGCAGTTGAAAAAGTCTTAATTGGGATTATCTCTGCCAAATCAGAACAGATATGCTTGCTCAAGGTCATCCAGTGGCTTTCCATGAATGATCAGGGATTCAAACCTTGGTCTTTTGGAGACCTAGCCCAACACTCAAACCACTACACTACACTAGCCTTTCCATCCACTATTTTTTAAACCTATGAATCATATTCATTTCTACACCATATCCCAACTTATTTTTAAATAAGAGTTAAATCAGACCATGTCAAAAAACTGTTAGACCAGGAGCAGGCATTTAATGGCCCACAACTGCTCCAACAACAATTTGCACCCCCAACTTATGGTTTTAGCCATCACCAGAAATTCAAGCAATTCTGCTAAGAAACGTGGTGTGCAAGGAACATGAGCTTTGCTTTCCAGCACAATTGCACCCTGTGCCAAATAAGAATTCTGCTAAAAGCTCAGGAAACAATCAATGTGTGTAGAATACTTTGGGCCTTGGACTCAGATTCCAAAAAAAGTAGTCAAACTAATCTGTTGCTGCAAAAATATCAAGTAATCTTTTGGTTCTTTAAAGCTTCACAAGTTTATTGTGGGATAAACTGAACTGGCCTCTGTCGACCAAAGCTTACATGCCACAATGAATCTGATAGTCTTTGAGTTTCCATAGGACTTTCTCATGTTTGAAACCCTTGAGTGTGATGGTGATTATTTTTATCTCCATTATGAAGTAGGGACTTTAATCTCAAGTACTGAACTGGGTGGGTGGAGGGCAATCAAAATATAAATTTTAAATGTGTTTAACTAGGAAACTGGAAAAAATAGATCTTGTAAGGACACCCTTACAAGATCTATTCTTGTTTTGAATATACAAATTTTTGATGGTAGAAAGACAAACGACACATTATACTTAAAAAGAAAAATGGTAAATTACTTTATGCATTGATGACACCGTTTGGAAGGAAGCACCTTTCTTGCGTTTCTTCTCTCCACTTTGATCAACTTGTCATTTTTGTAATGGAAAAAAAGAAACAAAACCAGAGCAACTGAGTTAAATTTTGATTACAGCACTGAGAGAAAGGACAGATTTTGAGCCTGAATTGGAAGTTTATAAACAAAATTCTAGGAAGAATTTTCCAATGATCTACTGATTTTCTTTGGGCTCAGTGATATCTTCAGTCTGTATGATGCTGCAATGCACCAAAGGCAATGCATAAGGCAAGATACAAGCATGATTAGCCATACATAAAGAACCTATTCCAGTAGACTGTTTTCTGCATTTTTCCTAATCCCTACTTTCCTACGCTTTACCCTCCAGAATACATACTTTGATGGACAGGTGCAAATACATTTTTAAAAGGAGCTATACACTAGAAAAGTGTTTATAGAAGAAAAAAATTAGATATGCACATGCTGCTTAAACAGACTACAGGGCTCACTCTGAAGGGGAAATGTCTCTCAATATATCAAGAATTTTCTGTTCTTTTTGTTTTGATTGTACCTGTATATTCTCATATTGCATCTAAATTCTTTCTTGAAATAATATCCCAGGATACCACCCACCCACTGCTGTGTTTCCTCCTCTCCCTCCCATTGAGCAGGAGTGACATCTAGACTTATGCAACATTTTCGAATTTTTCATCCATTTCCCCTGAGTCCTCATTATTATTCAGGAGTAATACACAAAGTGCTAATGTGCTCTAGTAATATTACACTAGTTATACTTTAGGATTATTTTGTTTTGGTGCAAATATTCCTTTACCCTTCCCTTGATCTCTGCTGAATCTGTGTCATGGAAACAATAGCTGTGTATACTGGCAGCAATCATCTTAGTTTGTACTATCCAAGACAAATAAGACTGAACAGAGATACATTTCATTTTGCAAAATACTGGGTTAATTTAAACTGTCCTAAGAAGTAGGAATAAAAGTCCTTACTAATACCAGCAGTTCCCAGGAAATAATCTGGGTTGAAGAAAACATCATGTGTATCTCCAAAATAAATTAAGTTGAAACAGAAATAAAACCTCAGACTTTCATAGACCATCTTACTTTCTGAAAGGGCTCTTAGTCAACAGAGAAAGGCACTCAAGTAAGGATGAATCAGACACACAGACATATATGTAAAAGAAGAAGCAAGGGGGGGGGAGGATGATTTCTGTTCGACTACAAAGCAGAACCAGGTATAGTCCATATACAGAGGTACGAAAGGAAGTAAATCTGCAGAAAGGGACTTGATAAATGTGCGAATATAGGAACATTCAACCATCAGTGATCCACTGATCAGCCGTTGATGGTCACAATTATTGGTGCCATCCAGAAAATCTTGGTTCTGCAATGATTTTCTTGTACTGGTAAAACATAACAAGTTTTTAGCAATTACTCTATGGTTTATTGATTCATCAGTGCAATGAATTGAGGTCATTTCAAATGTTAAGAAGTTCCAGTGCCAAGAACCTGTGTTAAATTTTTCATATCTGTCATGATTATCTCAAATACGTATATTTTGCATGGATATATACATATTGGGAGTTTATAACTGGGTTCAAGTGTAGGATCTCAGAAACCAGTTTTCAGCAGATGTGAAGGTCCAGTATTTTGCAAAATGAAATGTATCTCTCTTTGATTGTCTCAGATAGTGCAAACCAAGACAGTTGGCCCCACCTTGAGCCTGCCCCACCTGATGCCTTGAGGAGAGGCAGGAAATAAATAAATAAATACCACTGAACTCGGCACTACCTTCCTGCTCCTGCTCTGCTCCTGTTTCTCTTCACTGCCATGACTTGTTCACCAGGACACTTGCTCAGATGATGATGGTAAGGGACACATGTCAAATGCCCACTTGCATATGAATTCATTGTCTCTTTCTCTCTCTAGCCATTAGTGGGGTCTGGATCTATAAGTGATCAAGCAAAGTTGTACCAGTGTCCACAAGGGGCAGCAATGGTGATTCGGGCAGTGGTGAGGACTTTCAGGATACTATGGCTGTGGCATCTGCCTAGTCACATGAATTGCTGGTTGCCAGGTCTACTCAAGCAACAAAAGAGTCAACTTCCAGCTCTTTAAATAATATATGGGCAATATCCTAACTTCCTCTGACTTACAGCTGTTCCTTGAAAAACAATATTGACCTGCTTCAGACTTTAATCCTTGGCAGTTAAGAGGATGAGGTAGCAGGTGATTGGAAAGATCTCTGCATGAGACCCTGGAAAGCTGCTCTCAGAAACAATTTTGATCTAAATGGACTAACCGACTGGCCTGATGCATCCCACGTTTTTCTGGCGGCATATTTAACTATCCAACTTGAGATTTACCAATTAGTTTTATACATTGCATGGTTCAATGCACACATTAGTTTCCAAACTCAGTGAAATTCTTTTTATCAAAGCAGTGCTTCTGCCACACTTTAATTCACTAGGATGTGAAGATTTTATCAAATAGGTTGCTACCCATGAATATTGATAACAATGGCACCAACCCCATTAATTACACATATATTTATCAACTCTCTCAACATAGTTCTGAACACTGAACATACAGGGACATAGGAAGATCCCTTATTTCACATTTGACCTCTGGTCCTCCAACACAGCACATTTCTGATGTTGCAGGCAGTAATCTTTTCTAGTCCTACCTGGATATGAAGAGACTGAACCTGTGGTCATCTGCATGCAAACAATCTGTTCTACCATTAATTCATTTCCTTAGATCAGGATCATTGCAAAATGGAGTCCATGGATTGCATGCTGATCACCAGAACCATTCTGTGGGCTCCAAGGCTCCCCAGGGATAAATTATTTTTTTAAAAAAAAATGGCTAAAAATATATTTGCCCCGGCGAGCTATGAGGTTGACAGCATTTTCCCCATGTTCTGGCACCTCCTGGAAAGGGAGGGACCTTTTTCCAAAACAGTAAGTGACTTAATTGGGGCGGGGAGGCCTCTCCTGGGCTTAAAATGGTCCAAGGGCCCAAAAAACATGGTGAAATGTTCCTCACATCTCCAGAAGGTGTTTCGGGGTATTTGAAAGCAAAATACTTTTGATTATTTTGTGGGAGTTGTCGGGGGGGGGGGATGAGGCCCTCCAATGTCTCCTACAGGAGACATTGGATGGCCATCCTAACCTTAGTGGCCATCCCAACCTTAGCAGCAAAGACACCTTTCATTTGTCCCCTGAAGGTATGAGTCTAGGGAGTTTATCATCTGAATTTGGGGTTATAATGCAATGGCAATCCAAAAGCAATCATGGGGTTGCCCGTTATTGCGTATGAGTGTATCTCACGCAAGTTCAGGCAATGGGAAGTCATTCCGAATGCAATCATGGGGTTTCACGTAATTGCGTATTAAAGTATCTCACGCAATTTCGGGCAATGGGGGTCATTTTTAGGCATTCTGAATGCATTCCAAACGCAATTAGATTGGATCCATTCGAAATTGAGAGAAATTCCTCCCATGTGATAAACTCCTAAGTAAAAGGGAAGAGAGTGCATTTCATACTACTCTTCAGTAATAACTAAAAAAAAATGACCATGCCCTTTGGCTGACACCATAGAAAGGCCGCAGAAGTGAATCCAATGAATAATGTTCTGTGCCAGACAGAAATCTCTGAAGAAGGGCCAGCAATTCTTGATTACCTGCAATGACTTGCAAATGGCAGGTTTGTGTCATTTCAACTCAGACCTTTCTCCTAGCTTGTATTATGGATCCGGCACTCTGTTCACCATTCCAGACACCCTCTTATAATTCATGACAACTACATCTACCCAAATGAAGTTCATAATACATATGCTGTAAATGATTGTGGCTTGAGGATATAACGGCTAAATTCGAGTAATGAGTCATAGTCTTACTTATTTAACATTAGTATAGAGAAACCTGCAAATTGCCATGCTCAAAAAGCAGTGAAATGGTTAGTTAAGAATTATTTCTGCTCTGCAGAGGTTTCCCATGGAGCTTTCAGATCTGGCAGTGAGAACTACTCTATTCTTTACTTATCAAGTACTGTATAGATTTTTTTTATATATATAAAAAAATAGAATTGTGCTTCGCTTACTCTTAATGATAGCTTAGAAATGTTACTTTTTTCAATCACAGCTGCAAGCATTCCCCAACCAATGTGGCCAGTAGGGGATTCTAGGAGCGGCAGTCCAAAGAAGTTATTTCCGCCCCAAGCTGTGCTCTTAATTTAAAGATGGAATAGTGCCTTTGTTTTTTAAAAGCTTTAATAAAGTAAATAATGCAGCATAGCCCATGCCTATTGGGAACAAATTTATACTATTGCGCTTTTAAAAACTTCATTGTCAAGGCATACAGATATTTTCTATATCAATCATGCTTTAAGCACCCATTACTGTCTTGTACACAATGGGGTCATATTTTCAGGGAAAGACAGTCATGTATGTTCCCATTGGGCATCTCACACAACCACTGTGTCTCACACAACCACACCTCCAGTTTTCATTTTGATGACCCCTAGTTCTAGATCGTGCTGGACTACACACCCCTTCATCTGTAGCCAACTTAGTCAATGGTAAGGAATGCTGGGAACTGCAGTCCTTTGGAGAACTACATGATTCTCACTCCTGACAAAGAGACTAAAAAAGTTCCAGAGCCCAACAGAAATATAAGGCTCCATTTGACTGGAATATGCACGCCATTTGTTTAACAGTTCTGTAAATTTGCACCTTCTAGCATTTTCATGATCCATTAAAATCTAAGTCTGTTCTTCTGTACTTTACTCATTACATAGTAGCATTCCCTCCAGCTGTATTGGGAAACTATAGACAATACTCTCTCTTTAGCATGTGTACCTACACATGTTTACCAACACACATTTGTCACATTCAAATTAGCACATATAAAGTACTTTATGGATGCATCTGGAATTCAGACACAGCATGCAACGCCTATGGTGTCAGGTGATTTCAGCCTATTTTGAGCCAGCAGGAAGACTAAATTGAATCAATGGAAATGACTATCTCTCTGCCTCCTACAGAGATGTTATGAAGGGAATTACATTAAAGACAGCAAGACTTTCCGATATCATGAGCTGGTATATTTACTCAGCACCTCTTCTAAGCTTTGATCTAGGAATTAAAGTGAATAAGGTCACTTCACTTACCGCTGTCAGCACTGACATAATTTTCAAAAAGGCTTGCCAAAAGTTTGTTGGAAGATTTTTGAAAAGTGCCCACCACAGTTTCATTGAGTGGATCTTTGTTTTTCTCAAGCCAGCCAATAATGTTGTAGGGTACCTAGAAAAATACAAAGATAGATGAGACACAGGCTGCATTTGCACAGCAGAAATGCACTTTGACATCGTGTTAACTGCCATGGTTCAATGCTATGGAATCCTGGGATTTGCAGTTTGTTGTGGCACCAGAGTTCTCTGATGGATAAGGCTAAACATCTCACAAAACTACAAATTCCAAAATTCCATTGCACTGAACCATGGCAGTTAAAGCAGTATCAAAATGCACTATTTCTGCAGTGCAGATGAAGCCACAGAGACAAAGAATGGAAGAGACAGGACAGGAGATGAAAGGAAAAAGAAGACAAAATGAAGGACAAATAACCAGGAAAATGCCTTCATTTGCCATATAGTCATTTTCTAGTTTGTCCTATGCCATCGCCAAGGTCAGTTCAATAGTCAATTATCCTTATTTTTTTTAAAAAAAGTCACCCCCACAATATATTCATCTACTTGATAGCATATGCCAAATTCCTTTTTAAAAAATGGCTTTATGCTTATTTATCTCACCATTTGTTTCTTTCTACCTGTTAAGAATGTAGGAAGCTATCTTGCAATGAGGAAGAACACAAATCAATTTAGGTCAGTTTCGTCTACCTGATCATTAGTGTCTCTCCAAGCTTTCAGACAAAAATCTTTCTCAGTTCTGCAGGTAATGGGTATTAAACCTAGGGCCTTCAGGCAAAACCTGTTTTCTATTTATCTAGCCATGTGGTCCTTTTTTATCCCAAGAAAACTTTTTCCAGCCCCACTCTCTCCATTGGCACTCTCCTCATGCATATAGAATAACTATATTCACCATTCCACAGAATTTAATTTTATTAGGATTTTGCAGTAGAAGTCCAATACACTGGAGGGAAAAGTTTCAATAGTGTTCAGCTCTGTGAATGTCCTCAACTTACCGCTCCAGCATAATGCAAGAGTTCAAAATGTGCTTCATATTTCCGTTTTTTGTCAGGCCTAGGTTTCTGCAGGTTGGGTGATTTGCCAAGATGGTTGTCATAGAGCTTGGCTTTGAAAGTCATATCTGTGGCTTTTGGAAACATGCATTCCTCTTCAAGGATCGACAAGATGCCCAGGGGCTGTTCATAAACATAATAAGAAGATAAATGTTAGGATTTTGTTTTCAAAAAACAAAACAAAACCCAACACTTGGGTTAACATCAAGGAATGCCACATGTGGAGAATATGTTTTGCTGTAGCCATTAATACATTACTGTTTCAGGCTGCTATGAAACATGGTGACACAGTGTGAAAATGTTATATTTTCTGCTGATTGCTGACATAATATTGATGCTTTGCTTTTCAAAATGCTTTAAAGGGCTGATATTCTTCTCAATAAATCAGCCAGAAACCCAAGAGAAAATTATTACAGTTCAGATTTGTTCAGCTTGTAACCTAGCAAGCCAAATACATCCCACTAGCTATTATTCTGCTCTGACAAATACTCATCCACCCCACCCCTCTGTTGTAGTCTTAAGTAGCTATCAACATACAGGACATAGTCTGAGGCTGTAAAGCAGTGCTTCTCATCTCTGATCCCTCATACATTTTGGACTTCTATTCCCAGAAGCTCCAGCCAGCATGACTAATGGTCAAGGATTCTGGGAATCAAGTACCAAAACCTTTGGAAGGCCAGAGGTCAAGAACAGCTGCTCTAGAGCATTATGGTGTGTGCTCTATATTTAGTTTCTTGAGTCAAAAGGCTTTCATAAAATGAATGGAGGGAAAACTAATCATGGAGATTGACTGTAATGGCTATTCAGTTGGGAAAGAGTACATGATGTTTTTTATTCTTGTTAGTCCTTCCCTGATCACTATCTAACATGGGAAAAGGAATAATTGCATATTTAGTGGAGAAATCAAGAAGTGAGAGGGTTGTCTCACATGTCTATTCTTTAATTAGAACAGTAGCAGTAATATCACCACTATGATCAATTTCAAATAATATTTTTATCCCTTTAGAACACTCAAACTGCCAAAAAAATTATTCTCATTTTTATCCCTATTTTTATCTTCACAGGATAGTGTAAGTTGGATATAATGTCTGGTCTTTTGTCAAGAAAGAAGCCTCACAACTTAGTAGGTGTTTAATTTGGATCTCCTTGACTAGTTTGGTACTATAAGCACTATGCAGCATTGCCTTCCATGCTGAGAGATTTTGCTATCAGTGAATAGTGGCTTTGATGAGAGTATCCATACCTTTTCTATTAAATCAATGCAGGCCTGCAAATCCAGTCCAAAGTCAATGAACACCCATTCGATGCCTTCTTTTTTGTACTCTTCTTGCTCCAAGACGAACATGTGGTGATTGAAAAACTGTTGCAGTTTTTCATTTGTGAAATTGATGCAAAGTTGCTCGAAGCTATTATACTATGAAGGGAAGAAATCATAAAAAATCAATTTGCTTAGGATCAAATGGAAGAACTGAAGCAAATGTGTGTGTGTTAGTACTTTTAAGTAGTTTAATTACTTTAAAAATAGCTTCATTTTTAAAGTGTTGAATATGACTGCATATTTTTCAGGTTATGGGATCACTGATTTAATTACAAGTATGGCAGGACAGTTTTTTTAAAAAAATTCCCAAAATCCCAATTAAAAAAAAAACTAATCATATTTAAGTACCACTGACATTAATGTCAAGTACAACTTTCAACAGAAATTGAGACCAATGAAGTTTTCTTAGGACTAAAGTAATTTCATTATGAAAGATACTTCACATAAGGAAATACTTCCAGATTATGAAGTCACAAAGCTGAATTTAGGAGTCAGAGGCACACCCAGATAGGTATGTGCTGTGTCATTGTAGATCTAATGAGGAAAATCAATAAAAATGTATGCAAGTGCATAGCGTTTTTTCACACTAAGAGTGCAAGAGAATTATATGTTGAGCTTCCAGGACATTGTAGTAGAAATTTGGGAGAGTAGAAACACATTCCCACCAAATGTGCCTCTTAAGATGACAGGACCAAGAGAAGGACCCCATGCCTAGGCAGACTTGCAAAGCTGTTCACAATCCTAACCAATGGTGGCTTCCATGGCAGTGGGTAGTGAATCTACTCCAGGCTTTACACCAATGTCAGTACCTTGGATGTTTTCTTTATGAACTCTATGAACTATAACTCTGAGTTTACCTGGTGCCCCAATGACATGGGAGCCATTACTAGTCACCACTGACCCAAACTACTGCCAGGTTCCCCCCCCCCCCCCCCAATCTGGATGCATGAATATTGTTCTTAATCAAGCTGATATACTAGGTAAGATACAGAACACTGATATATTGACATTTTCAGCAAATTTGATCTCCTAAACAAATCCAAAGGATTAAAATCTGTTACTTTAAACAACTCTATTACTCTTATGGCTAGTTTTGTTTTGTTTTGTTTTGTTTACTCACATCAAAGATCTCAAAGCCAGCAATATCCAGTACACCAATGAAGAACTGCCTTGGCAACTTTGTGTCCAAAGTCTTATTGATGCGGGTAACCAGCCACTTGAACATTCTATCATATATTGCCTTGGATAAGGCACCAACAGCATAGGTAACCTACAGCAGAAATGTGAAACAAGGAACAGATAAATAGAGTGTAACATCCCTTTCCATGGCAAGATGGCTGAAAATACTCTCATTGAGACTTCACTTGATTCATTAAATTCTACTGATAATTGGGGCATAGATCTACAGTACAATTGTTTACCTAAATCAGTTGGACACCACTTTTAAGTCCTGTAGCTCCATCCTATGGAATCCTGGGATTTGTAGTTTTACAAGTGTGGAGTCGAAGGCTTTCATGGCTGGCATCCATAGTTTTTTGTAGGGCTTTAGGGCTACATGGCCATGTTCTAGAAGAGTTCCTTTCTGTGGCTGGCATCTTCAGAGAATGATAGCCTGGAAAAGGATTGGATGTATATATCCTGTGTGACCCTGGGAAGGGAGGAGTAATTCGCAAATGTATTGTTCTGTTGCTAATGGCAGTCCTCTTTTGCACATCCTCCCATCCTGAGGACTGCCATTAGCAACAGAACAATGCATTCGCAAATTACTCCTTCCTTCCCAGGGTCACACAGGATATATATATCCAATCCTTTTCCAGGCTATCATTCCCTGAAGATGCCAGCCACAGATCCTGGCAAAATGTCGGAAAGGAACTCTTCTAGAATATAGCCCTAAAACCCTACAAAAAACTATAGTTTTACAAGTCTTTAACTTTTTTTTTTAAAGAGTACTGGTGCCTCACACAAAACAAATCACAGGATTCTGTAGGATGGAGCTAGCCTAGATGCAGTTCCTCTCCGACGGCTCAACACATGCCTGTTTTTCCCTGCCCTGATCAAGCTTTGGCCCTGAAATCCCAGGAAATGGAAAACTGCAGATCCAGCAATGTCACATACAAAAATTAAAAACTTCACCTCCTCCATTGTTACTCAGCCTTGTGATTTGTCTCTCTATTCAAAGACCTGGAGAATCAGGACATACTTTCCAACATTTCACAGATGAAAATGAAGACACATAAGACTAAGCAGCAATGGAGTTTCATCAAGACAGCAAAAGTATTAATGAAGGAAGATCACACAACCTTGGAGATGCTATATTAATTTGCTTTTGCCTGAGTTTAGAGGGAAAGGAGAAGTTCCACCTTCTCTTCTCCTCTCCATGCTAAGTCAACTGAATCCAAACTACTTTGCACTTTGAACTCAGTTTGAAGCAAGTGAAGCAAGTTCAAGACAAAGAGGGAAAGTGTGAGGAGGAAGAGAGAAGATAAGATCATTTTTATTTATCTGTGGGATAATGTCCATTACAAAACATTCTAACAAGACAATGTATCTAGTACAATATGTCATGTGCTGGTAACAAAATTACAATTGCATTAGACACAGGATGAAAATCAAAAAGCAAACAAAAGTTTACTGGATAAAATATTGAACCAACAATAATAATCTCAGCTACAACAACTGATCCCCTTTTCAATCCTATGTCTTCAAGAAGTTGCAGCGGAACTTTTGCGCTGCTACTGCAAAGGTGGCAATCTTGTGATGGATTTAGAATGATCAACCTACACGTCACAAATAATATCAGAAAATGACCAACCCACTTCAGGAGATCTCCCATGAAATGTGTCCCAGGGGTCATTAGACACTGGGCAGTATAATAAACAGTGAACTAGGGTCCAAAACATGCTGCAGAAATAATCCAGTCTGATAACACTTTAACTGTGTTGGCTCAATGTTAGGGAAGCCTGGGGACTGTAGTTTTGTGAGACCCTTAGCCTTCTCTGTTAGAGAGCTCTGGTGCCACAATTTCGCAGGATTCTCTAGTACTGAGCCAGGGCAGTTAAAGCAGTCTCAAAATGGATTATTTCTGCAGTGTGTTTTGGACCAAGGTCTTCCATCCCCCCACAACCACAAATACATAATTGTTGGGTATAAGGGATCCCTTTATACCCTCTCTCCAGATGAGCGGATGGCACTGTTTGAAAAAGGGGAGAAGTAAAAGCTTTTCTGGGAGCAACAAAGGTTAGATCTTGAAAATACTGTTGAAAGTATTGTTCTATGTTTAGAAGGCTACACCTTGGGAAAAAGACTCGCTGTTGGCTAACAAGCAAATTTTCATAAGAATCAAGCTCAAAGATTCTAGCTCTAATAAAATATTTATCCTTATAGATTCTAGAATTTTAAACTCCTCAAAATATGATTGGGACAGCAAAGCCCAATTATGGGCCCATCTGGAAGAGAGATAAAGCAGGACATTTTAAAAGCAGCTGAAAATGTGGGAGGACAGAGAACTATTCCTGCCCAATGATAACAGTTAGACTGTATGCCACAGCAATTACATTCTGTTGCATTATTTTTACCCAGCCACTTCTGCAGAGGTGATAGTAAAGGCAGCTTACAAAATATAACAAACAGCACATAAAAACACATGTGGCTAAAAAATGCAAAGTGTTATAACTGAAATAGTATTAAACTGCCCATAAAATTAAAACCATTTAAAGCATTGATTTAAAGCAAAGAATAAAAACAATAGAGAACACTAAAACAGTCCGCAAAGCTTGCTGGAATAGAAAGATCTTCACCAGATGACGAAAGAACAGTAAAGTGGGAGTCAGCCTAGCCTCCTTAGAAAGGGAATTCCTGAATCTGTGAGCAGCCATGCAGGAAGCCCTCCCACACGTTCCCTCCAAACATGTCTGAGAAAACGGTGGAACCAAAATAAGGTCCTTAGAGCCTTAGAAGATAGGGTCCCAAGATGTATAGGGCTTTATAGGTCATAACCAGCACTTTGAATTGTGCTCTGAAACAAATCGGTAGTCAATGGAACGTTTGTAAGAAGGGAGTTGTAACCAGTCCCTTGACTGGAAGTATCTGGCTGCAGCATTCAGATCCACCTGAAGTTACCGTAAATAGGTTAAATAGCAAGGGAGTACAAAACAGAACCTTTGGAACCACACAAGACAATGGCCAGGAAGTCAAACAGGAGTCCCACTGCACCACCTTCTGGGCTCACCTCTCCAGAAAGGGTCACTGAATAACAGTGCTTCCAAGTCCCATCCCATTGGGATTTTCCAGCATGATGCCATGGTTATTAAAAACAACTGAGGGATCCAGCAGAACCAACAGGGACACGCTCCCACTGTCCAGTTCCTGACAAAAGTCATCCAACAAAGCTAACAAGTCTATTGTCATTCCATAACCAAGTCTGAAGGCAATCTGAAATGGATCTAGATGGCCTATCTAATCCAAGAACCCCTGGAGCTAGGGGATCTCCACATATTCCAGTTATGTCCCAATAACTTGCTCAGAAATAGATTGTGGAAAACTGGCTGGTAATTATTTAATTAAGTGGGATTCAGGGTGGACTTTTTTAAAACAAGGTCTTACAACTGCTTCCTTTAGGCATGTTGAAACCCTGCCTTGCTGGAGAGAGGCATTGATAACCCACAATATTCACTCTGCCAGTCCCTCTTGGCTTTTTGGATAAGCCTGGGAGGGCAAGGATCTAGGACACATGTCACAGCTTTCACCTCTTCCAAGGATCCTCTCCAAATCCTTGGGCTGCACAAATGGAAAACTATCCATTAACATTGTACAACCAAGAGCCAATGTCATATCCACTGGGCCTATATTCACTATAGCATCCAAGTTAGAATGGCTCTGGGTGATTTTATCTGCCAAATATTTAACAAACTGTTCACTGCAGACTGTTGAGTAGTCTAGATTCTGCTCATACAGCCAGGATATAAAAGATCTCTAAATATTAGAAACAGCTCACTGGGTGGCTCTTTACAAACATTATGCTATCAGAGATTTTATTTTATTTTATTTGCGGCAACCAATGCCACAAAATAATCCTTCAAATAGGCTGTGGTCTGTGTTCAGTCAGGCTCACTCTGGGTTTTCCACCATCATCACTGTAGTTGCGGCCTCACTTGTTTTGTTGCTGTTAGCTCCCTAGAGAACCAGAAAGCTTCCTCAGAAGTTATTGTGTCCACCACTCTTGTCATTTCACCATTCCAGAGGTCGACCAGAGCTTTGACACAATCACTTGTCAAGGCAACAGGAAAGTCCCCAAGAGCCAGCAGGAAACTTTCCATCGGGATTCTGTGGCAGACCATCTCAACCCATCCCTGTAGAAGATCTGAGTCCATTGCATCTAAACCAAAACTTGTAGTGAACTGAGACTGATGATGGAATTATTGAAAATTCCTCCACACCAAGATCACCATCATCCCATCCCACTCACTGCATGAGTGTCCCAGATACCTCTTGGAACAGACCCTTAGTTGTCATTGTGGCCATATCTTCGAGGCACTCCTGACAGAACGATCTTAGCATGGATATTGATGTCTCCCAGTACCACAAGTGGAGAGAACTTTGGCACCAACACCAAGACCACCAAGGCTAGCTGAGGAAAGGAGAATGTTAAGCAGCAGGGGGTTGGCATACTAACAGAATCCCTTATTTGTCCCAACCACCCAAAATCAGGTGTGTACACCCACACTCGGCAGACAGCAGCATACTTGTTCAGGTGGATGGACTGATGACAAACATGGAATCTCTACAGAGTATCCTGATGGGAAAAGCTGAGAGAGATTACCCTCCAATACACACACCAGCCACATCCAAACCAGTCTCTGTCATGCAAGCCAAATTGGCATGGATCAAGTTCTAGATAGAAGTTGCTTTATCGTTCCATGACCTGGCATTGACAGCAGCATTTTCAGCCCAGGAGAACTGTCGCCACAACTTTCCAGACTATCTGAACCTCCCTTGCTGCACCTCCCTTCTTCGACCCATACCACTGGAGTAGATGTTCCACGAAAGCTATTCCCTGTGATTCCAGCCAGAATGCTAAAATCTCTCAATCCTAGCCAGTACAAAACATGTTGAACTAGGACACTTGGTACAAATCTTAATTTAGCACGAAATGCAATATATGGCTTCAAGAAAATTAATTAGTTTTTATTTTACTCATCTATAACATTGGAATGAATGTAATCCATAGAAGTAATTCAGGGGTGAGGGTTGTTCAGAGCCAGGCAATATATTTCTTGGACAGAAATTGTCACAGCTCCTAATATGTTCCCATAGTTTACTGCTTTTTTTAATTGTCCAGGGTAACCAAGGATTTGGCTGTTGTAACATAAGCATTAATAACTCACAGAGCCCTGGGTCTCACAGTCTCTACCATGAATAAACCTTGCAGAGATATATGCAGCAGAGTCTGGCATGGCCTTCAGAGAATTTTCTAGGTAACATTCAGTTATCAGGCCCATAATCTGCAATGGTTCAGCTAACATTGTTATTGTTTATTTTTAATAGTCCAAATAATGGTCCAAATAATAGTAGGGCTAGTCCAAATAATAATAGGAATAGGCAAAGTAACACTTGAGAAGAGTTCTGTGCATATAAGATGCATTAAGTATACTTGTCCTGACTGAGGTCATTGAGACCTATTATTAGGAACTGTTAAGCTTAAATTGAAACAAAAATGCAGTATAAACAGTTGATATTAATAAGTAACTAGGGACAGGAACACTGCTAGATGTGTCTCTGCTGAGCCTATCCATGCTCTTCAGTGACTGGGAAATGACCGTCTTGTTAGGGGCTGCCACACTCGAAGTCAAACCTCAATTCCAGCCACTGCAGTGACCCCAAAACTGGATTATGATAGCAAAAGGTGGACTTAAGATATTGTAACACACTAACAGGATGCCAGACATAAGGTATACTTCTGGGGAAATACCAGCAGAATTTAGGCCATTGTCTTGAGAACCCAGGAGTCTTTATGGATCAGGCTTTTGGCTACACCAAAAGAAAGATTCCCAAGTTCTGCCAGGAACTTACCCACCTGGTCTACACAGTAAACTGGGAGAACAAATGTTGTGCCCTCCCACCTACCCATTGTTGTGCCAGTCAATCCCCTAGCCATGTTCTGTTTTCATCAAAGCACAAAGGTTACTGAACGTTAGTCATAAAAGAAGCCAGCAATGGCTGCTACCTGTCTAGCTGACAATGCAATAGCGTCTAGCAGACTGAGACTGTGCCACATAAGTAAAGGTCTCCTGAGGTTTTCCCTGAAATTTCATGAGATTTTGATAGCTCTCCAAAAAGTTTGGGTAAGGCTTGGGAGGCCTGTATATAAGGGCTCTTCCCAAGCATCCTGGTCTCAAGCTGTAGGTGGATTATGCTAGGCTGAGTGCTTCAACTGATGGCCTGCCTAGTCAGGTGCTGATGAACATGAAAGTGGAACCCCAGATCTTTTAAAGCATTATGTGATGCTCCTATTTACAAAGCAGAGAAATCAGTGTCTACACAGTTAGTATAAGGCTGTACTATGCTGGTCTAAACACAGGCAGCCACTGGAGGTGTGGGGTCAATTTTCCCCTACAGCAGCCCACACAGCACCATTTTTTGCATCATTTTGAGCCATAAATCAGTTGAAAAAATGCCACCATTACCTGGTTGCAGTTGTTGTTTTGTGGTTATACAAGTTGAATCTTCAAGTTGAATCTAGCGTACAGAAATCCTGTCACAGGGTTTTCCTGGCAAGCTTTATTCAGAGGACCGTTGTCATGGCCTTCTCTTTAGGCTGAAAGAGTTTAACTTGCCCAAGGCCAACCAGTGGATTTCCATGGCTGAGTGAGGATTCAAATGCTGATCTCCTGTTCCAACACTCAAACAACTATGTAGATTGTGTTTGACCTCCTATAACCACTCTCAGCCAGTTACAGGGCATTAAACACAATACACAATTGATCTCAAGAAATATTAATTGATTGGTTGGGGCAAAAAATTCATAAGAAATTAAAAATGAGGGGGTTCGACACTTTTAAAGGGTTGATGAAAGCAGGAAAAAAAAGACTATAAGAGCTAAATTCTAAATAGACTATATCAATCCCACCCCTAGTATAAAAATCTCTTCACCTGTTCTACACTTTGGCCTTTGGTGACATACTCATTCCCAACTTTCACTCTAGGATGCACCAAACCCTTGATCATATCGGAAGAGTTAACACCCATCAAGTAAGCAGCTTTGTCAGCACCTGGAAAAGAGATAAAGATAAGATGATCTGCAATTGGATAATTTATCATTTATACCTTCCTTTAATAGATCCAAAATGCCCATCATGAAACATAATAATAAAATGCAATAACACTGTAATGTCTTTACAGTCCCAGCTAATAATCTTTGATCTTCACATCACAGATTCTTCCTAATACAGTATCACTTTATGTTTGTCTCACCTCCACTGTTTATATTTGAAAGTTTATCTGTTTTGGTGGTTTGACATTTGTTTACCCCCTAGAGAATAATCTTGACTCTGTGCATAAGTGTCAGAATCCCTGCTTGGAGAGTGTATGATCCCAGTTACATGGAAATGATAGGTCATGTGAAAAGAAAGACGAGAGGACAAAGTCTGACCAAGATGACTGAGGAAGAGATGAAGCAGCTTATAGTACAAAGTGTATGGGATTCTCATGCTCCAGATAAGATTGTAGAAAAACTGGTAAGTCTACTTCAAATAAGTGTGATCATAGCATTTTTGGTATAATAAACACATATTCTTTACTTAGCAATGCCTTCAATAGCATTGTGAGATAATGCAAGATCAGGTATATACCAAAAAAGGGAAGGAGAATTTAAAATATTCTCCTTTGTAGGGGATATGGCCAGAAAAACATCAAGGACCAGGAACAATATCAATTGAATTTTTATAAATTAAAATTTTATAAACAGGCACAATTTCATCTTCATTGGAGGAAAAAAAGGTCAGGAGATACACAGCAGTATTACAACATTTTGCTTTAGATGCTATTATAGATGGTAGAAGAATTTTAAGAAAAGGTAAGGCTATTGTAACAGATGCTTTTGGGTTGATCTGAATTATATCTTACATGGGCTATGTTCCATAACAACCTGCCTATGTATTAAGAGCATCAGAGGAAGTCTTTCTCTGTGTGCCTTGGACAGGCATACCTCAGTTAACAAAGCCACTGAAAAAGAAGCTCCTTTTTACAAAGTCTTTTTTATGACTGGCTAGCCCGCACTTTTTCTCATCATCATCTGTCTAGCTGAAAGGTATTTGTTTTTGTCTTTTTAACACTATCAGCATTGGGAGGATGGTGAAGGAATCATAGAATCACAGAACTGGAAGAGGCTACAATGGGTATCCAGTCCAATTCATACAGGAAGATACAATCAAAACATTCCCAGCCTAGGTTTAAAAACTTCTGAAGAAGGAGACTCCACCACACTCCAAGGCAGAGTGTTCCATGATTGAACAGCTCTTATTGTCAGGAGGCTCTGCCTAAGGAGGACTAGAGAAATAGGTTTGGGGTGCTGAGTTGCAGCAGATGGCCATTGTACAGTACAGTAAACACTATATTAAGACTTGAAGCAGGCAAGAAATAGGAGTCTACTCTAACTCTGTGAGTCTGCCTAGAATAGACAAAGTAAGCAGTATCTGCCTCCAGAATCCTATACTAAGGAAGTGTGGTGGAGTCTCCTTCCTTAGAGGTCTTTAAGCAGAGGCTGGATGGCCATCTGTCAGGGATGCTTTGATGGAGAGTTCCTGCATGGCAGGGGGTTGGACTGGATGGCCCTTGGTCTCTTCCAACTCAATGATTCTATGATTCTATGATTCTATTTCTGCACTGTGTTTTGGACCTGAGTGTGGGCAAAAATGCAACTTGTGGCCCACTGATATACCCCACTAAAAAAAAAAAATTTAATCCCAGTGATTTTTTAACTCCTAGAAGCCTTCAAGAGGACTAGTGTTGCCTGCATGCAGATCACAGGGGGCCTGTAAACCCCCAATCCTAATCCTCCAAATCACAACCAGAAGTATTTTTATGGTTATTCCCTGGTTTGATGTTAGCTTTGATTTTTTTGTTTGTTGTCATACTCTGAAGTTACCCACCACTGTTTGTTTTTTACAGACTTTTATTGCATTAAAAATGTTACCCACCACTGTTTTTAATTGCTTTAGCATATTAAAATTTTAATTATTATCTATACCACCCAGAAATTCTTGTCATGATGAAAGCATAATATGCAATTAAAAATGAAACAAATACATTTTGTATTGTAAACTCCTCCAAGCACCACTGTACACAACCAGGCAGAGAATGTCTAAGAGTGAACTGCTCCCCATCTTTGAGATTGTGGCCACATCTTTTCAAAATGTCACTAATTTGTGCCAGTCTTTCACCATGCACCTGCGCAGCATTATACTTACTCACAAGGTGTCTCCAGAAAAGTCTTTTATTGTGCAAGCACCCAGACTCATTTAACAGAATTTTGTAGGGAACCCAGATAACATTGTCTTCTATATGTAATCTCCTTATGTTTTCCAACTTCTTCCATATTTGTATTATACCACAAAAAATCCATTAAGGAAGGGAAAACAGAATAACTGCACAATGTGTTTTGACTGGTAATGCTGGCAGTTGTCTTCCTGAAAGCACTCACAGAAACATTTAGCAGTGTAAAGTAAATAAAAAGTGGCATCCCCAGTTCCCTATAAAGGCATCTTTCCTAATGAGTTTCACACACATCACTCTCATGTCACTGACAGGCAAGAAAACAAGTAACCTTATTTTAGGACTGTCTCACACATGAATATGTCTATGTGATATTTGCGTAGGATATGTCTAGCATTTGTGTAGCATCTACATGGTAGATGTTGTTAACAGATCCTTAAATGTGAGCATTCCACTTGGGCAGGAGTGGCCCAAGGTACTTTGCTATCTGAAGAAAAAGACAAGATGGCATCCCCTCTATTCTATATGGATTGGCAGTTGAATCATGCTTCAAAGCTGGCAACAGAATAGTATCTTCCACCACTTCTGAACACAGTAGACTAATTTAGAGGTCATAGAACAGGCTGTGTGACAGAGCTTCAAAAAGTAGACTAGCTCGAGAACTCTGGAGGAATGGCTTCCCAGATTCTGGTAACTGTCAGCCCTGAGGCAGTTGCCTCAATCTGCTTCAGACCTGATCTGCATTTGAGGGTAATCAATTTTGTGTGTAGACAGTCAATACATCAAGCCAAGAACCCCACTAGAATCTCAATAAATCTGTTTTTGCTGCTGGCCTGAGGCTATCAAAATGGAGACGTATGAATGGGTGCTGTTAACCTTAATCATAAACCTCATGGACTCCATATAGGATTTTTTTTGGGGGGGGGGTTTGATCATAAACTCCCCAGAACATTTTTACCATGTTATTTAAGTGTGCGAAAGTATGTAAAAAGGATTAATGAACATTACATTGATATGAGAATAGTGGTGTGATGAACAATTCCACTCATCCGCTGGTCCACACATTGAAATAACATTCAGAGACATCTGTGGTGGAGGATTATTTGATATGATTATGTCAATAGGATTGGTTTCCATTAGGCTGGTCCACAACATTTTGTGTGAAGCAAAGGACATAATTTGCAACACCCCAGACATATCGATTCTGTATGAGGAAGCCAACAGAACGAACTATTAATATTCCTCCAGCACTACTGAGGAATATTCTCCACCACATCTGAGGCATTATTTTAGTTTAAGGACTTCAAGTCAAGCCACACAACATATACAGCCATGTCTTTCAACAGATAAGGACCTTATCGCATGGAGAAAAAGGGCCAAAATAGATTCAGGATTGCAAAATCAAAAGTGGGTATTACTGTATGTAAAATCACCACCACTGCTGCTGGGTGACTACAACCCACGTCCCAGCTGCGCCCAGCAACCACTTTGCAAAAATGGGAGCTTTCTGTTTTTGCAAAGCGGCTGGCTGAGTGCAGCTGGGTCTTGGGTTATAGTTGCCCAGTGGCAGTGGTGACAATTTACATGTGGTAATACCCGCTTTTGATTTTGCAATCCCGGATCTATTTTGGGTCCTTTTCTCCATGTAATAAGGTCCTATGTCAGCCAGGAAGGGGACTCATGAGAAATGGCTGGGGTACTACTGTCCCTACTGTTTCTGAACATTTGCTATGTGAGGCAATTGCTTAACAGAAGGGCTAGCTCCAATGTGCATGTATGAATTTCAACATGCAGTAACAACACAAAAACAAGCCAAAAATTAAACACAAAGGAAACCTTATCTGAAGGTTTACATTTTAATATAATACAGGTAAAATCTTGCTGAACAGGGAAACACTTACTTTCAGTGCCATCAGCCTCTGCTTGCTCCTCCCTGGGTCTCTGTTTAAATTTCATGTTTCCAAAGTGCATAATGGCACCTGTGAGCTTGTAGGCACCATATTTTTCATCCGCAACAAAGCCCAAAATATCCATGGCTTGCTGGGGGTAAAAAGGGGAGGGGGAGAACAGGACATTTTGTCTTTTCTCTCTTTCTGAAGCAACATGCAGCTTTATTTTCTGGAGCTCTCTCACTGCACGGCTGGTGTTTGTACTTGTTCGATATTGATCTTTCGAAACAGAAACTAGTTGAACAAGAAGCCACTGTTATTTATTTTCCAAGTCTCTTATTTCCCAAATGTATGGCATGGTTAACGGCACTATAACCAATTATATATATATATATATATATATATATATATTTAAATGAATGTTGCTTTTCTTTGGGAGACCGTGGCTACTCTCTTGAAATTTTAAAATAAGTGTATCATTAAGCACATATCCCTGCTGAAAACTATCATGTAAATTGCTGGTGAACCCCAAGAGAAATGGAAGTGCCAGAGTTGGGGAACAGTTGCCAAGAATATTTCTATAGATGTCTGTACCATTCACATCTGCAATATGCAGCTGCTACCTGGAGAGTGCTTCAAGCCAACCATAGAGATTTTAGTGAGCAAGGTTATGATGGTCTTATATGGCTAATATCAAAGCAAACTATTTATTCCTAATGCTTTTTTCTTCATAGTTCCACCACCACCACCACCTTGGTTTATAACAGGGATGGGGAACATGTGGTTTCCAGATGCTGAGGGAGTGTACTTTTGTTTGTCCTCCCTCATTGTCAATCCTGCCTGGGAGGTGATGGGATTTGCAGTCCAGTAACAAGTGGAGTGACACAGATTCCCCATTACTGTTTATTTAAAGACAATGTGCTTCATCTGGACAAGAACTCAGATTTTTTTAGCATTGTTAAACCTGATATTTGAAAACAAAGTCAGAGAGCTTTCTCACAACATCTGTACATGTGGAAAGAGCCCACAGTGATTTCCTTGAGCATTCAAAATCTAATGAAAACCTACAGCCTCCAAGACTGTGTCTGTACATCCTTACTGCTCCTATTCTAAAATGATGTAAGAACCCCATGTTAAAGCAAGTCTGCATACCAACACAACAGTTTCTGGAGGTTATAGCTTGATAATATAATGATGTTCATCTACTGGTCTATGCTACGATGAGATTTATCTGGGTTGAAGATTTAAGGCTATGTGGCTGGCTGCAGTCTCCATTCTGACCTTGACCATGTGACCCCCCCCCCCCTTGGCCAGGTGGTGCAATTGTGGACAGCACTGTCACAGCTTTCTGGGGGCAGCGGCATGGGTCCAGGATCTGGTGGGTGTGGCTATAAGTGCTGTGGAGCACTAGTTATTAGAAGTCCCAATGGGATCAGGGGTTGCTGAGATGGAGAAGGAGGTGCCAATGTGGGGGTGAATCCCTTATCAGCATCCCCTGGTGACAAAGGGTGGAGAGCCCCCCCCCCCATTATCCCTGGGCCCAGCTGTGACCGGGTAATGGAGGATCTACAATCAGCAGTCAGGTTGGTCAATGCCAGATCCTGACCCATGCCTGTTGCCAATCCCATCTGTCAGCTGTAGTTAACAAAGTTGTGGCCTTTTTTCTTCCACATAAGGTCTCTGTGTGTTTCTTAACTGCAGCTCCCCCTGCTCTGCAATCGCTAACCACAGCAATGTCCTTAGTACACATCTAGTACATATTCTCAAATTAACATGAGTATCTTACATCGGTTGCCATCAGCTCTTCCCCATCATCTAAATTGTCCACCGTAACCACACCTTGTGAGCAGAAGTGGTAGTCATATGGATTAGTTGAGATCAACAGCATATCTGCAAATGGGAAAAAAAGAAAAAGTCAAAAGAGCTTCTCTTCTTGAGATCTGGTGCATGAGTGAAAATGGTGCACAAATGGAACATGGCTTATGCTAACTTTGCAGGTGTGGTTGGAATATAGTTGAGAGGTATTTTAAACTCTGCCTATTTAATTAGTGATGTAGTCTCTAAACTAGGAATGTCAACACTACATAGTTAAAGCAGTTTGCTACCACTTTAACTGCAGTGACTCTGTCCTTTGGAATCTGAGTATTTGTATTTTGTTGAGTGACTTGGAATTCTTTGCTATAGTTATATTTCAGGAATGTGGAGTAGAGCTCTCTGGCACACAGTTCTATGTATATCGAGGAATTATATCTCTCAATATTCCATAGGATGGAGGCATGTCAGTTGAAGTGGTATCAGACTAGTATAATTATATAGTGTAGTTAATTAGATCATTTGCTGTATAACTCTGCATTTATAAATAAGTCCTATTAGGTTCTGTGGGGCTCACTCCATAAGTGGATAGAGGCTTGTAGTCT
Organism: Urosaurus nigricauda; assembly: GCA_034509955.1. Classification (NCBI taxonomy): domain Eukaryota; kingdom Metazoa; phylum Chordata; class Lepidosauria; order Squamata; family Phrynosomatidae; genus Urosaurus; species Urosaurus nigricauda. The sequence goes on from JAOEGL010000003.1 coordinate 46,461,092, forward strand.
TGCAACATAAATGCTGAAAAAGACTGACCTCCAAGAGGTTTTTAAAAAAAGAAATCACACATTTGCACTATGAAAACAGGGCTTCTTTTCCTTCAGCTTCCAGTTTTATTCACCAAACACATGATGAAGAACAACTCTGAAAAGACCTGGCTCCAACTTGTGTTTTCTGCACCAGCCCTTGCTCTTGCAGAAGTAATACAGCCTCCAGCATTCATTCACTTCTGACACCATAGGGTGTTAACAAAGAGCTTGGATTCCAAGCTGAGGTGAAACTGCAAATTAACTTTATTTCTGTACTCACATAGTTCTACCTAAGGGACTCTTGTGCTTTATAGACCTAACTCCCTAGGCTCACCTGTCTGATGCTCTGTACCTTGAACAAGCTGTGAATATAGTAGCAAACGTAGCCCTGGTTCCTGATCCTTCCTCAACCACAACTGATAAAGAACAGTTGCATTGCCTCTGCTACTTATCCTACAAATCCTGAATCTTCTCAAGAGCTCCAGGTCGCAGCTGACCTAGTATTTTGATCCCACATAGAAAAGAAATATAAATTCAGGCATAGAAAAAGTCCTGCACCAGCTCAAGAGATTCTACTGTTTTAAATCTAATGATGAATTAATCTGTGGCTATGTTGTTGTTGTCAACTGCCCTTGAGTCAACCTCAGCTCACAGTGACCCTGTGGGTGAGACATCTCCAAGACCCACTGCATTGCTTAGGTTCTGCAAATTCATGCTTGTGACCCCCCCCCCCCTCCGATTGAGTCTAGCCATTTGCTGTACAGCCTTCTTCTCTTTCAATAGCCTCTACATTTTCTGGCATTATTGTCTTTTCCAATCAGCCATGCCTTCTTGTGATGTGACCAAAGTATGACAGCCTCAGTTTAATCATCTTGGTTTTTAGGGGTATTTCAGACTTGATCTGTTCAAGAACCCATTTGTTTGTCTTTTTGGCTATCCACGTTATCCTCAGCACTCCTCTCCAGCACCATATCTCGACTGTATTGATTTTATTTTTATGTGATTTCTTCACTGTCCAGCTCTCACATCTGTACATAGTGATGGGGAATCCCACGGGTTGCATGATTCTAACCTTAGTACTCAATTGTATATCTTTGTTCTTTAAGATCTGCCTAGTTTAAATCTGTGGCTATGCCTACCAGTAATTCTTATAGGATAATTTAGTTATCTGGTTATAAATGTAATGGTAGAATAATACATTTTGTCTTTCTTCTGCTCCAACTCCCTCATTATGGTATGGACTAGGGGGGAAGGTCAGAGCCCTTTTAGCTAGTTAATTTTGATGTTTGAGGCCCTGTCTTGCTTGGGCCAAATACAACAGCATTCTGCCTTGGTGGAGACAACACATGGCTCAATGCCTAGTTCTGGTGAGAGTAGACCAGATGATGGACAGTGCATTCAGCACTAGAACTGGATTTTACCCATCTTACTGCAGATTTTTAAGACAGTTGCTCTTGACCATCCAAATTTCTTTATCCCCACACCAAGCGACTCTGTTCCCACACTCAACACATCCCATTGAGCAACCCAGAGTGTTTGCTGCCACTGCCAGTTCCTTGCTTTGAGGTTAAAATAAGGTGCCTGGCCAAGTGACATTTGCTGAGCACCCCATTCTGACCTCATAGTGAAGTGACATGCTGTGGCGGTGAACACAAGACATGCATGCGGTCAGCTGCCCAGCGTCAGAACAGAGGACTTTGCAATGGGGAAGGGTTGGTCCAAGATACCATCTCCATCCCCACACTGCAGTAACTTAAAGCTTTTAGAAATATGTTTTAGACATCCAAAGAAAAAGGGGCAGAATTAACAAGAGAATATGAACACAGCAAATAAAAATAGTTCTAGGCATAAATTATTTTCAACATCTCTCTCTTTGCGATGCTAGAAATTTGAGGGCTGAAGAAAAAAATTCATTGGGGGTCAGAATTATTATTTGGAGTGGGATAATGCTGCCATTTTGAAAGCCTCCCACAGCTATATTCCTGTCTCTGACCCAAATGCTATCCAGGCCTAACAGTGAGTTAGAATCCCAAACCAGAGAAGATTGGGCATCTTCAGGGTAGTGTGGGGCTTCCATATATAGATGCCACCCTGAGTAACTGCTGAATCCTGCTTCAGTACTGGAAATGGGGGAGCAACCTCTATCACACCTCAGGATGGCAAAATGGGATTATAGGGAAAAGGACATAGCACACACAGCTCTGGTTCCAACACTTCTTTGTTGCCTCCCAAGATGTGCTGTCTGAGCCTTCACTTTGCCTAATGGCAGGGATGGCATTGGCAGAGTCCAATTGTCCACAAAACCACACCTTCTGTAGAGCCCAGGTTGTGGAATACCATCACTTTAGAGGCCCTGTTGGCACCAAATAGAAGCATGGCTTTCTGCTAAAGTCTTTGCAGTATAATTGGTTTCACGCAGATCTGCACATGTGCCTGTCTTTACATAGTCTTGAACTGTTTTAATTGGTTTTAAACTGCCTTGTTTTAACTTATTAATTTGTTTAATATTGGCATGACTTTAAAATTCCCATTCCATGGTGATGGGACTTATATGCTCCAGTGAAGTAAGAGGCTATGGTGTTGGTAGCACTGCTGTTGGTAGGGTCTCCCAAGTCACATAGACTTTTGCTAAGTAGCCAGACTAAATGTGCCAAATAGCTACTCAGTAACACTGATGGCATACAACAGCACTGGCACTCTAGCTAACTGTGAAGTAGTTACTATTGCAGGAAAGGTGGCTAGCTATGGTAAACAACTCCTGAACTCCTTTTACTCTATATTGAACACCCTATGATGAGACAATCCAACATGAGATCTAAGATTTCATTCATAGGGTCACTGTAAGCCTACATCAACTTGACAGCAAATAACAACAAATGCTTAAATAATTCTTACTGCCTTAAATTGTCTCAAACTTTTCACATTCATTTCATTGTACCTGACTTTGAGAAACCTGGGTGCAGGGTGGGATGAAGATATTTTAATATATAATACATAAATAAGAAAGACTGATAAAACGTGTTAAAACAACAGGAGATCTGTTCAAAGATGGGAATTGTCCTCTACACATTATTATTGTTAGCCATTCCCTACACCCCACAGGACTACTTGTGAATAACATATTGTAACAGATGAAGTGGTATTTGAATGGTAGCTTATGCATGCAACAACCTCTGCCAGCATGGGTAGCATGGGAATAAATTCACCATGGAGGGTACATTTTCACAGTACAATATTTGCGTTCAAATCCTGTTAGCACAAAATTACTTTGAAACAGTTCCTCTAATCTGCCTTAATTAGACCACAGCAAAGGCTAACTGGGTTAAGGGTTTAGCAGATGGGCCACTCTGCCTGGATGACAAGAACTCAAATGAGATTATTACTGCTTTTGCCAAGCAGCAATTTAGCGCATGGATAAAGGGATGCCTCACTCTTTTACAAGAAGTAGTACTACATAGCTAGGGGCTCTGGCAATTTGTAGCAACTCAAAATCACAACATATAAAGCAAAAATGTCCACAGACAAAACAAACAAAACAAAACTCTAGCCCTGTATTTTCAGATAATGGCTGAGATCCACCGACAGAGTTATATTCTGTTTTTCCTATAATGGATAGCAACATAGCACAATGACTGTGCACTGAAGGCAAATGCATATGGCTCTGAGCATGTAGTGCAATGTGTATGCATAATACACAATGCACATTTGCACACTGCTCTTGGAACATAAAAAAACTACTCCAAGCACAATGTTGGCATATGAGGAACTCCACCTCTGCCACTGTCAGCTGGATACAATTCTTATACAAAATCTAAAAAGAATCTCTTTTCTTGTGTAGCACAACTTACATCTGTGTATGTCACCAACAGAATTCTGGTCACTAGAGGTTTCAGGTAAGGGATACGGATTAATCACAAAATAGAGGGAAACCCATGTCATCATCTAAGTTTCACAATGCTGACTACATCTCCAGTGCCATGTACTGCTCCAGAGTTGTCCACTCTGACTAGTAAGAGAGCCTATATCTCCAGGTCTCCCAGGCTGCATCCACACTGCAGAAATAATCTAGCTTGATACCACTTCATCTGCCATGGCTCAATGCTATGGAATTCTGGGAACTGTAGTTTGTTGTGGTAACAGAAGGGTAAATGTCTCACCAAGCTATAATTCCCATAATGCCATAGCATTGAGCCATAGCAGTTAAAGCAGTGCCGAACTGGATTATTTCTACAGTGTGGATGCATACCAAGGCAGAGGTCTTTTTCCATCACCTGTTACTCAGTTCCTTAAAAAAAAAAAACCATAGATGCTATAGATGTTATTACTTTTATTAATTTTTCTTAGACACATTTAAAAAAAAAAAAAAAAGACTTGTAGGGTTGCCAGGATTCAAGGTGCTGACTGAGGTCTTAAGGGGTTGCTTTGCTTCCCCAGATCACCACACAGAGAGACAAATGCTAGGGCAAGAGACAGTGAAAAAGGAAAATGCTTGACTTGTGTGGTTTTTAAAACCAGGGGGAACAAATTTCAACCCATAAGGCTGCATGCATGCAGGCCTTTTAACCCCCACCTCTATGGCCCCTGAACCCCCACCTCCAATTCCCCAATCTTAAAAAATTGATATGAATTTTAGGCATTTTTTTTTTACCACAGAACCATGCAATGAGCTCTCAAAGCATAAAAGCATGCAAAAATACTCCCGCTCTTACCCAAACACCCCAGTCCCATACTAACCCTAAATACCTCTATTTTCCTCTCCAGTCTCTCTCAAAATGACAAGAGGAAATTGTGTGATTTAACTTTCCTTCTTATTTTAAGAAGAACTGGACAGGAAATAGAGCTGTTTGGGATGCAGTTTGCAAGTGGCGAGGTGGAGAAACTGTCCCTCTGGCCACTATGTAGTTGCCAATTCCTCTTTTAAAGATTGGACACACTCCAGTCCATTCCCAGTTCGCTCAAGGGTTTCTGATTCAGTGTGATCACATTTGTTCACAATGCAATGTGCTGGTTCAACATCAGAACATCAGAAAGCCAGGAGTGAGAGTGGCAAGTGCCTGCAACCTGGACCCATCATGGCATTTGGAGGAAGGCTAAATGTGGCCTCTCAGGCATTCTTGACATAGCAGAACAAGGCCTGGACAGGGTGGAATAAATGCAGCAGCAGAGCAGGAAAAAGTCCCTCTGTGTCATGTGCATAATGGATGTGAGAGGTCACAACTGTGGTGTCAGGAGTGTGAATGGCATCAGGTTTAGATACTGAAATCTTAAGGAATGGGAAATTGAAGATATGGCAAGCCCAGACTAAAGGCATCTTATAGTTAATATATGTGAAAGTTAAAAACAATACCTAACATAAAAACATCTCTTCACCCAAGATGAATGACAGGGATAAACAACTGTTAATATTTAAAATACTTAAATATTTAAATTATTAAATTATTTAAAAATTCAACCTGGGACCAACATCAAAATTGAATCTAGGGCCTTCTGCATGCTTTTCCAAGGTACTGTATGTCTTTGTGCAGCTTTATGGTGCACATATGGAAGGTTATCAAGAAAGCAGAGTCCTAGGTAGATGCTCAGTTCCCATCTGCAACTTTGCCATACTGGATGGGGGGGGGGGGATAAGCTGTATTTAGTACCAACAAGAGTCATGGCATGGCCAAAAGAAAAATTAAGTGCTAGATCGGGGGCATGGCAACCGCATGCCATGACCCCGATGTCACCTTTCCGCAACATGAAAAGGAGCTGCAAAAAGTGGCTCCTTTCTATACCACAGAAAGGGCACCATAGCTGATGCCACCACAGCTTTTCAGTGCTCTTTTGGAGCTGCATCATCTAGATGCAGTGCCAGAGGAGCGCCAAGCCATGTGCTGCAGTCCTTAATGGCTGGTTCAACATCAGAACATCAGAAAGCCAGGAATGAGAGTGGGCAGGTGCCTGCAACCTGGACCCATCACGCCATTTGTACAGCCTCTAAATCATCATTTCTCCTCTTCATCATCATCATAGCATTGATCAGAATTGTAACCACTCATTGCAGTAAGCTATTGATTATGCCTTTAGGATTTTTTTTTAAAAGGTGTAAAATGACCCAGTTAACCTAGGAGGGTTCTGCAAGTGATCACTTCTTTTCTGCAGGGTGCTACATTGGTGTAGATCAGCATGACTGCTACATATAATCATATCCAAACATGTACACACTTTTCATATTCACCTACAAATCCCATCTCTCAATATCCCTGTAGCATGTTTCCTTATTCTTACCCTGTAATTCTGCTTTCTTTCCTGATAAGATCTGGTAAAAGATATGGTAGTCTCTTTCACCTGGTTGCTGGAAGATCACTCGGGATTTCTCTAAGAGATCTAGTTGAATAATAAGATATGGTTGAGAAACCAGTCCAAAACGTTTTGACACCATATACTGCTTAAGCGATTGTATATAATTAATTAATTAGCATGTCACTTACAGATTTCAATATCGGCGGATGATAATTTGCCTGTAGTTCCAAAATGGATTCTGATAAACTTGCCCTAAAATTTGTACAAAAGGTAACATATATTGATCAATTAATTGGGCATATTTTAATTTACCCAATAACATGGGTTATCTGGATAGATTACAAAACAAGCTAAAAGGATATAATACAAAACAGTGTAACTATTACAAGAAATATACTGTATTTTAAAAGCTGTAAAGTCTAAAATAAAAACAAATGCAAACATGTATATGCATACAGAAAATATATAACCAAATTGAATTTTGATACAATATGATAATGACTGCATTTATATGTCATACTATCAGACTCTGGACTACAGCTTACTGTATTTCCTAGGCTGCTGGGAAATGTCATCATAAAGGGCAAAGTTTACAAACACTGCTAAAATACAGAGCTCTATTAATGAGCCTGTGTGAATCTTGGACTACTGTCATACTGCTGAATTATTGCAGTTTGATACTGCTTTAACTGTCATTGTGCTTTCCTATGAAATCCTGGGATTTGTAGTTTGTTGTCGCACCAGAATTCTCTGACAGAGGAGGCTAAATATCTCACAGAATTACAAATCCCATAGCACTGAGCCATGGCAGTTAAAGCAGTGTTAAACTGCATTAATTCTGTGGTGTAGAGTGCATCTACACTATAGAAATAATTTGACATCACTTTAATTGCCATGGCTCCATCCTACAGAATCCTGATATTTGTAGTTTTGTAAGGCACCATCACTCTTTGGCAGAAAAGGCAAAAGACCTGTAAAACTACAAATCCCAGGATTCCATAGGATAGTGCTGATGCACTTGTAGCCTCAGTCTGATAGCATTCCCATTCCCCTCCCCACATCCAGCACAGGTAGAATTTAAAAGCTTTTACTTCTTTCTCTTAACCATGATTTATCATTTTCTCCAAACTGACAGCAGTGATTAATGTTAACTATGGCTTGTCTCAAAGACCAACTTAAAACCAGAAAAGGAGTCAAATATACAACTACCACTATTGCAGTGCCTTTATAAACATCTAGGGTAAACCAAACATGGTGTACAATACAGTTCTCGTTGCCATTCTTCAAAAGGAATAATCTTGAAAAGAGAAGTCAAAATGACCAGGGAGAGGAGCAATGCTTCAATGAGAAAAGACTACAAACTTTGGAGCTTCTTTTTTAGAGAGGGAAGGAGGGAGAGGCTGAGTAAGGAGATGGCCCATAGTAGAGATATAGAAGGCTGTGCACAGAAGAGTAGCTATGTGGGGAGTGAGGGCATTCCCCCTCAAATAAGGATTCTGCCCTGCCCCGAACTTTTTTTTTATTTTTTTATTTTTTGGCATTGCAAAGAGTGAAACATGGAAAATCACTCACATCTAGAACTCTTTAAATTTGATGTCTTATCATTCCCTTGGTAACTTCTGTCCCTTTCCTTTGCATGCCTAAACTATATTTCTAAATGCTCACCAGAGCTTTTAAGCTACTCTAATGCCAGAAACCTAAGGATCAAATCAAAATTTCATTTTTGAAGAGGACAGATATCAATTTTGGATGCCTCCATTTCTCCCCCATCCCCACTTCTCCCCTGGCTGTGCATTGCATGGGGAAAGTGGCAGTGGTGGTGATCAGTTTAGATGTTTTTTAAAAGAGCATCAGACAAATTCTATCAGTAGCTATTAGTAATGATGGCTAAATATTACCTTCAGGTTAAAACTATCAGTGGCTATTAGTCATGATGGCTAAATATTACCTCCAGCATCAGAGGCAGTTGCTAGGGAACACACCTCTGGATGCCAGTTGCTAGGGAACATAATCAGAAGGGTGCTATTGGACTCAGATCCTGCTTCTGGGCTTCCCATAGGCACCTGGTTGGTCACTGTGGGAAACAAGATCCTGGACTACATAAGCCTTTAGTTTGATCCAGCAAGGCTCTTATTATGTTTCTCCAATTCATTTCATCTAAAACAAGGTACATCAATAAAGAAGCTCACCCCTCTGGCTTTGCTCATATATGATTTAAAAAGGACATTATTCTAGCAATAGAATAATCTGCCAGGGCCACCTGCAGAATCTTCTTTTTAGAAATGTTCACGAAATAAAAAAAAGAGCAGATGTCTATTTTTGGATGCTTTAGATCTAAGCCTGGAAGCTCTCCTTTTGGAGTGAAATTCCCAGAATTCCCCAGACAGCAATGTCAGTTGCTATGCTACTTGGGTGAGTCAGGATTGTTATAGTCTTTAAAAAACCTAGCATTTCCAAGCTCTGCTTTACAGCAGATTTAGGAGCCCAAGCGTTCTGGCTAAATGCTCACCAAACATGCCAAGCATTGCATATGGTAAGGGATTGTAGGAGATGAGTCCAAGTTACAGTATAAGGAAAGGCAAAGATTCCCCAGTCCTGATTCAGATATTATTCTTCCTGTCTTAGTATAGGTGCATGAGCTAAGTGATGCCACCGATGCATTCAAATCAGCTTAAACATTCCTTTTAGGAAGACAAGCTTGATCATCCCACAGGTACAAGTATAGATTAAAAATATATATAATCTGCTCGCAACAGCTGGTGTAATTTCCAGGTGTCTAGGGATGCTGCTGCATTTGCCGTGCTCCCTGTTAGGTACACAAGCAGGCAATCTGCAGAGACAGCCTGTGGTTTTTTCAGCTTTCTGTCCCACATGCCAGGATTAGAACAACAATTCCCTTCTGTCATCGCCCAACTGCTTGGCTCTCGCTACATCCCTAGGGGATTGTTACACATGGCTTGTGTGCTTCAGTGACACTGGGCTGTGCTCTGTTTTATGAAGAGAGGGTGGTACAACAGCACTGCTACAGTCATGCTGCTTTGCACTGCCTATCACCACCCCCACCCAGCCAACATAGATATCCATCCAGTATCTGTTGGAAAGAAGACTGGAACATCTCGCTCATTTGGACTTCACTTGCTTTTCCTGTAGATTTGGATCAGGATGCTCTCTCCTTTTAGACAAAACTCATTGCACGTACATTTCACATTTATGAGGTTCCTGTTGCTTACACATTATTGTTCTTGCTGTTATCATCAAACTTCGTCTTTTCCCCCAAAAGTTGGACTCAAGGCAGCTCTCAAATTATAACACAGTATAGTTAAAAACAAACAAAAGATCAATATTGAAATGGGATTAAACTGTCAACCACATCTAAAATGTACAATTAAAAATGACAAAAAGCAATGTAGAAGCCCACATAATTTAAACAATACTTTAAAATAAGGCTTTAGAGCAGATTTAGGAGCCCAAGCGTTCTGGCTAAATAACAGTAAGGGCTGTTCGACAGTGGAACACACTCCCTCGGAGTGTAGTGGAGTCTCCTTCCTTAGGGGTCTTTAAGCAGAGGCTGGATGGCCATCTGTCAGGGATGCTTTGACTTGGAGTTCCTGCATGGCAGGGGGTTGGACTGGATGGCCCTTGTGGTCTCTTCCAACTCTATGATTCTATGATTCTATGATTCTATGAAAATGACTGGACAGTTTAGGTCCAGGCTGTCTCTGGATTTCTCCATATAAGCCTGCCTGGCCCTTTCTTTAAAAACCCTCTCAAAAGGTTGTTGCAATTAAAAAGTGTTTGCCTACTAATGGAATATGACAGCAAGGAGGAGCCAGTCTAATCTCCAGAGAAAGGAAGCCTAGAAGCAGCCACCACAAAGGCCCTATCTCACTTCCCCACTAGCTGAAAAGGTGGTGGGGCCAAGATAACTATTCTCTGAGGATTTTGGAGGCCAAGCTGACTATATGGAGAAATCCTGAGACATCCTGGACTGAAGCTGTCCAATCATTCATAGGTCATAACCAGCACTTTGAATTGTGCCCAGAAACAGCCTAGCAGCCAGTGCTGCTGTTGTGGTAGAGGAGCTGTGTGTTCCCTGTAACTTACAAAAAGCAGGAATTATTTTACTGTGAAAGCTGAAGTCCATCAATATCTGGAGGGCTAAAAGTAGTCCACGCACATGGAGAGGGAAGAGGTCATGATGGAGGCATAGTGGAAGCCTCCATTCACTGTCCATGTGTTTGCTAGACTCATATGTGCATTAAAATATCTGCAAAATGCCAATTTCCAACTGCAGGCAGGATGTGTGCAAACAGTCTCATGAATTAATCTATGATGCAGAAGCCTGTATAGCAGTCAGCATCATATTTAGAATACTCTGAGTGTAGGTGTTTCAATAAGTAATAGCTGAAAGAATCACATACTGAAAATCAGTATAGTATTCCACTACTAAAAAATGGAAGGGATAGGAGATAGGCTAGAAGCAACAGTCTATAGGGATATTGTTAACATGTCTTATTTAGTCACTGCCTCTCCTGTTTTATAAATATAATATTGAAGACAGGCTGGCAACATGCCATAGTAATAAAGGATACTTACAAAGCGCGAGGAGTTGTCATTTCTCAGAGTTTTGGCATTCCCAAAGGCTTCTAGGGCTGGATTAGCTTGGATGATTTGATCTTCCAAGGTTCCCTGACAATGACAAAGATTAACATATATTTGTATTATAATTTAGTACTTAAGATCTACCTACTGAAAGGCTTGAGGATTTTATGACAGCCAGCATGATATAGTGGTTTGAGTGCTAGAGTGCATCCACACTGTAAAAATAATACAGTTTGGCACCATTTTAAGTGCTGTTGCTCCATTCTTTGGAATCCTGAGGTTGGTACCTTAGAGAACTACAAATCCCATGATTCTGCAGAATGGAGCCAATGCAGTTAAAATGGTGTCAAACTGATTATTTCTACAGTGTAGATGCACCACTCGGCTAGGACTCTGGGACACCAGGGTTCAAATCACGTCTTAGCCATGGAAACCCACCAGGTGACCTTGAGCAAGTCTCACAATCTCAGCCCAAGAGGAAAGCAATGGTAGACCTTGTTTGAATAAATCCTGCCCACAAGACTCCATAGCAGGGTCCACCATAAGGTACACCATAACTCAGAAATGATTTGAAGACACAACAGCAACAGCAACTTGCAACACCAAAACAATGCAAGATACAAAGCTGCTATGAAAAATGTAATGGCAAAAAACCCTCAAATATTCTGGTGGAGTGGACAGAATGGGTGCAGCACATTTGTGCCATAGACTATATGCCTACAATACATAGATGATGAAGTTCATAGCAGAGGGATATACGTCTTTGGCTTTATCCAAAGTGAGAACCTTCGGGATGGGAAACAGCACTACACCTTCCAGTCCTACTCGAAGGACTCTGTTCACAGTCTGGGGGTACTTCTGGACTCATCACTTCACATGACTAGTCAAGTGAATGCAACGGTCAAGAGTGCCTGTTATCAGCTTCGGCTGATACACCAGCTGCACCCTTTCCTGGACATGAAGAACCTGGAATCTGTGGTACATGCTTTGGTAACCTCACACTTGGACTTCTGTAATGCGCTCTACATGGGGCTACCCTTGTGCTTAACCCAGAAGCTTCAGTTGGTTCAAAATATGGCAGCCAGGCTTATCACCAGAACATCTAGGAGAGAGCACATAACACCTGTGCTCAAGTCTCTCCACTGGCTGCCAATTAGTTTCCGGGTGCAGTACAAGTTGTTGGTTTTAACCTTTAAAGCCCTACATGGCTTGGGCCCATCTTATCTTAGGGACCCGCCTCTCCCTGTATGAACCCCCGCGCAAACTTCGGTCCTCTGGGAGAAACCTGCTACAGCCTATGAAAACTAGGCTGTCGCAGACATCCCAGAGGACTTCCTCTGCTACCGTTCCCAAGCTATGAAATGGCCTGCTGGATGAGATGTGTCTTATTACGTCTCTTGACTGCTTTTAAAAAGCTGGGAAAGTGTTGACATCTTCTAAGAAAAGGGAGAAAGCATATATAAAGTTTGAGAAACATAAGATAATCATTCTTGTCTCAGGGAGGAGGGCAGTACTGCAGCCACAGTCCAGCCCAAGAAACAAGTCCATTAAGGGCAACATCTTGTATTGTGGGGCTCCAGTGGACAGCAGCTGTGATCAAGAACTGCTTCAATTTGCTAAGAGGTATGAGCTAACTTTGCCTTGGCCCTTATAGCTGCATCCTGCTTAATATTTCATGTAATCAGCAAACCAGGAGTTTCCAACCTTTTTGACTTGTGGAGCCCTTTTTAGACTTGTGGAGCCCTTTTTAGAATCAGTTTCTATGGCAAAGCCCCTAAAAGACCTACCCTATGTCTTACATGTTAGTGGTGTTTAGGAGTAGTATTACTTTTTGTTTCTTATTCTTTAATTACATTTTTTATTTTTATTTATTTCATTTTCCTGGAGTGACTGCGGAGCACCTGGGAAGTGCATGTGGACTGTATGGACCTGTATGGACTCCATGGAGCTTAAGTTGGGAACTGCTGCAGTATGGGTGAATCTGTGTCTAATTCTTCAAACCTAAGTTGGCTTGGAAACAAAGTGGTTATCATGGCCCTGGCATCATTATATTCTTTAACTGGCCACTTTTGCCATGTATAACTGAGTGCTGGAGGAAGACAAACACCCAGTCGCTGTGAAGCCTGTGTGGCCTCTTTCCCAGGAAACCATGTGGAAGCTGTACACTATGTGTTCTATGTTTGCATATCTGTACATGTTGCATTCCAAAAGGGACTTGTGCAGATCACAAGGAGATTCAAAACTCTTGCCTCTAGAGATGGCTGGGGAATGGCAATCATCATAGGCAATATTGGCGCTGATGGGGTAGTGCATTGCAAGGTTGTCTTCTGCACTGTATATGTGGCTATACAGGCACAAATGACTTGTGAAGAGAATGCAGAGGATGCCTATGCTTATACCATGAACTGTCTATAGAGGCAGAAGTATATGATAGGGGCATGTTCCACTTGGTGTGAGTGTACTGGCTTCCTGTGTGTGTAGCACATCGGCATCTTCATCACTTCAGTTTTTAATTGATTTTAATTGATTGCCATTGGTGGTGCCAAAAATGCCATGGCTATGTCTGCTGTTTTAAGACCATTTTTGTAATTCTTGCATTTGTTCCCCTGGCCTGAGCAAGTTCAGCAATCATTGGCCAAGTGTGGTCCATGGGCCATACTACTTTCAAAATTTAAATCTTTTAAAACTTAACCAGAAATGCCCCCAACTTCATCTTGGCAGGGCTTCTAGCATAATTTTAGGAAAGGAGGTTTTTTTCCATTTGAGTTGTAAATGAAAAGTCAACAGTTCATTGTACAGCAATAGGCATAGCAAAGAAAGCAGCAATATAACTGGTGTAATAAGACTTCAAAGGCATAGCAGTATTAATCTGGATCAGAAAAGATTAAGATCTTGTAGAACCTATGAAACTAACTTAAAAAACACATATAAATAAACAAGGCAAGACTTGCAAACAGGGCTAATCTATTACAGAACAGACAGAAGACACGAAATGACAGAACCCAATTAATGGTCACATAGAGCTCCCAACTGAGACCACTCAGACATATCACCAACGAAATACAGGGTATTCTGGATAATAATGCTACACTCTCAAGGGCTGTTGGTGGCAGGCCTTTACTTGTGTACAGCCAGCCTTCCAGCCTCAAACAGTTACTTACCTGCAGGAGGACACACAACATGCCCACACATCTACTCAGGAATGAATCACATCACATGCAATATCAGAGGTACTTTCACTTGCTCATCTTCTAACATGATATATGCCATCTACTGTCAACAATATTAAGGGTACTTTCACTTGGTCATCCTCTAATGTAATATATGCTATCCTCTATCAACAATGTCCTTCAGCACTCTACAGTGGACAAACAGGGCAATATCTGCACAGAGATTAGATGGGCATTAATCAGATATTAGGAATAGGAATACACCAAAAAAAATCTGTTGCAGAACACTTCAGTCTCCCTAGGCATTTTTTTTTGGGGGGGGGGTGGGTTTTTCATGCTATGTGGCCATGTTTCAACACACACACACACAAACCTATGGATGCCGGCTATGAAAGCCTTTGACTACACTTCTTGGGCATTCTTTCTCAGACCTCCAAACAGTACAAAGGAAGACTGGAAAGAGAAACAGCAGAATTGGAGCCTATCCACAAACTCATCCATCAGCAATTGATTGAACAGAGACCATGGTTTCCTAGCACGTTACACACATTATAATGCTAGTTAACACCTCTGCCTGATGAGGACTGTCTTGGCCAGTTCATCACATCTCCTATCTGGTTCCTAGCCAGCATCACACTACATTCCAATAACTCCCACCACCATTTATATGATCATCTACTCACCTTGGCTTTAAGCAACATCCTTCCTCCTACCTTTGTCCCCCAACTAAACTGAACTTGGTATCTCATCACCATACCCACAAGTTTTGCATTTCTATTGCTATTCACACAGACAGCCTACTTATAAAGGTCTGTTCCTAAACACTTCACTCCATGCATCTGAGGAAATAGACTTAAATCTATGAAAGATTATGCTACCAACTTCTTGCTTTCTCTCCGTCTCAAAGATGCTGCAAAATTTCTTTGCATGGTATAATAAGGTTGCTCTGTAAGTCAGCTAGAGCTGCAGTCATCAATGTCTGTATAGCTCTACACACACATAATCATTGGATTATATTCAAATACTTCAGAGAGGTAGTGAAAATGGTGCTCTACATTCAGAACCTGGGAGAAGCTCAAAGTGAGAAAGACATGGTGCATCAACATTTCTCTGATTGGTTTTTTTTTCCCCCAATCCACATGTAATATCATCAGGGAAAAGCAACATATTATGGAAATGTCCAGTGATATTTGCATTTGATATGTACAAAATATATAGTATGCAGGATCCTCTGAAATGTTTTTGTGGTGGAGAGGGGCACAACATTGTTAGCCGTGGTTTTGTTTTTTTTTTAAAAAAGCACAGGGTGGGCAAATTACATTTCCCATCCATTATCACTGAAACATCCTTAAATATGAAGATTCTTACAAGCAACATGTATACTTAAAAGTGCCTTCCATGAGGACAGTGTATCATACTCCCAGGCAAGGGCACATAGGATAAATTGCAGGAAGCCTCCTTCTGAGAAGGCTCAAAAGCAATCGCTGTCATAATAGCTCTTAGTGATTGATCATTTTGTACATTTCTGAGTGATAATTGCTGTGGAGGCTAAACTACATAGCAGCCATAGTGGCCCAATTTTGTAAAATCACTTCTGAAGGAGCTCAGAAGCTGCCCTTGCCTAGTACTCTGTGGGGCCAACCCGTCCTCTATTGCCCCTTCCTCATTCTGGGCTCCATGGTTATGTGAAATACATTAAAACTGTGGTCATAATTTCTTGACATCTAGAAACAGCTTGGCACCCTTGGCACTTTGATAGATCTGCATTGTATTTTGATGTATTTGATATTATATATACATATATAGCCATCATACAACAAAAGACATACAAGAAAACTGAAGAGGCAGGAAGAAGGGGACAGGTTGTGTAAAGGACACATACACACAAGCATTTTGTTGGCAGAATGAAACTTTCCACCACACTCCAGCTAAATTCAGCAGAACTTAAACTTTCTCAGTTGGATGACACACATAAAAGGTGAGACACATTCTCTGTAAAGGTTGCATTAGAATTGGTCCAGAAAGCTAAAAATGCTCAGAATCATTCACAGTAATAGTTTCAGAGACACATTTAGCACACAATCCCTGTGATTGTGAACTGGCTTTTGAATTGTGATGAAAATACATGTCAGCTTACATAGGAAATATGCAGGTGAGAAGGGTTGTGAACAGCATTCATTCCATTTCAGAAAAATTGTGGAATACAAATAGAAGCACAGCAGGTCCATTTACTTACCCCAGTCTTGGTGGCTGGTTGCTATCAAAAGAACAGTTTTACAAAAGAAAATTAAGCAAGGAAAGTCTAAAGACATGGCAAAGTTGTCATTTGACCTCAATAATGTAGCGAATTCACATGATTGGGTATTGACTCTGCATTGCTTTCAGAACTGTCCGAAATTGCCTCCCAGTGCTCAAAATTGCGTGTGATAGTTTCTCACGCAATAACGTGAAACCCCATGATTGCATTCGGAAGGACTTCCCTTTGCCCGAAAATGTGTGTGATCAGCTTTCACGCAATCACAGGAAACCCCATGATTTCATTCAGATTGCCATTGGATTATACTTCCAATTCCCTTCATGTGATAAACTCCCAACTGAAGTAGGCTGGACTGCTAGAGAATAGAGCTAAACTAGCAAATTTACTCAATTCCGAATTGGCCTCACTTCCATTTCTTTCGAAATTAAGAGAAATTCCTCCCACGTAATAAACTCCTTGGTGTGTTGTTATTCCACCAATTCTATACCTGATGGAGCTGATCAGAATATCCAGATAGCTTGCTTGTACTGTACTGAGTGGCAGCTGCTTGCCAATGGAGCTGGTAGGGCAAGTGGAGCCAATGGAAGGGATGCCAAAGTCAACAGTACATGGTGCCAGACAATTCTGGCCTTTTTCCATTCCTCCTCTTCTGAAATGGCACTGCTGTACAGCTCCTTAACTATTCTCTTGCTTTGGTTCAGTCAACAATAGCAAGTACATTTCTATACCGCTTACTGATGTACTAAGCGGTTTACAAAGTGTAAGCTAATTGTTCCCAATAAGCTGGGTACTCAGCTTCCACACTATCATACAATTATGATAGTGTGGAAGCTGAGTACCCAGCTTATTGGGGACAATTAGCTTACACTTTGTAAACCGCTTAGTTCTATGCTGTGCTGAGGTGAAAGTGTGGCCTCAACTACTCTTTCTAGCAAAGGGGTAGGCAAGAGGGCCCCAGGTTCTCTGTAGAGCAATACATGGCAAATGAGGCAGTCCTATATAAGGCCACCTCAACTCTTGTTAAATAACAACTTTTCATGAAATCACAGGGTTGAAATCTCATTGGAACCCAAAACCTATGTAAATCTCCTGCAAATTGATCCCTGGCCTTTGAGATGTAAGGTCTGATTGCTACATGCATGCTTTGGAATCAGTGTGTTGGTAGCACTGCTGGTGCTTGCTCTCAGATAAAGGCTTTGTGGTGTCCCGTATCACCTTGAAATGTGATGAGACTTTAGGACCCCATCCCACAGAAAATGGGGCACCTGGGATCCTTAGCAGGGCAAAAAGGAATCCACTAGCACATACATACTTGCACCACTACAGCAGAACTGGTTACAGCAATGGTCTAATGATAGGGAATTTTTATGCAACATATAAGTGTAACAGCCATTTCCTATCCCCCAGGAACTGTTTTCTTGGAAGGCAGACTTGGGAGCATTTGCTGTATTCTCAATAGATTCTGCAAAATACAGTTTTTAGAATTCTCCCAACATTTACTGGATTAAAGCCAGTGTAAACATAGCTCTGTCCTGATGCCCAGTCATAACTCTAACATCAGTGGTAGGAGACTTGGGTTATTTCCAGACACACCTATGCCATCTTTCCCTCCTTAATGAGCTGTTATTGATGTTTTCTGCTGAGGTGGAAATACTGGCAAGTACTGAGATGCTGACCTGATGGATATACTGACTATTAAAATTCATAAGGCAAGAGGAAAAATGACAGAGGATAATTTTGAAATTGTCACCCTTTCACATTTCACAACTACAGTACCATGATTCTATTTTAAACTGCCATGGCTGCATTGTATGTGAAAATGGGATATGTAGTTTGTTAAGCCATTGTAGTGCTCTAGCTAAGAATTCTAAATACTTCTCCTTAAACTGCAAATCCCAAGATTCCATAAGATGATATCATGGCAATTAAAGTGGAACCATTGTGTTATAACTGTATAAAATGAAGGTGCCTTATATGGTATCCCTTTATCACATTTGCTTCAGACATAAACTTTACCTGTGATGCTCCATCAGAACATAGCTTGTTTGGGACCAACACACTGTAACACAATCTTGGATTTTACAGCTAAATTTATCTGGACTAACTTTGTGATTGTATTTGTATTACTAATAATGGCACCTGATTTATGATATGAAAAATCAATCCAAAAAGTTTTTTTTTAAGGTAGGAAAAATAGGAAGAAAGCCCGAGAAGAATACAAATAAAAGATCATGTCATTTTTGACCTCTCAAAAAAATTCCTGTGTGAGACAGGACAATTGTATCTTCAAAACCTTGTCCAGAAGCATTTGTGGAAAGCTGAGCCTTACAAGTCATAGATAAAGGTACTATGGAAATTACATTAATCTAACAAGATGAAAAACAACTCTAATGGATTCTTTGTGACTCTAGATGGTATGTTGATGAACAACCACCAGACTCACTGGGGAAACTCCCATGATCTCTGCATTGCTAGAATCACCTTGAAGTCTTACAGCTTCACCTTATGGTCTCCCTCATGCAATTAACTATCACGCTAACTGGTGCTTAGAGTGGCTTAGAGACAGAATGTCTTCTACCTGTGGAGTACTAACTATTATTTACATAGAGAAAAGAAAACAGCAATTTGAATACTTACATTCTTTTTTCCAGGTTCACCAAGTGCTGCTACTGTGGCAAAGTACTGAATGACACGTTTCGTGTTCACAGTTTTGCCGGCACCAGATTCTCCACTATAAAGAGAAGAAAAACCATATTATTCACCCCAGGATTTTCACTGCACTCAGGCTGGTCCATTTGTAGATCCTCAAAGGGCATTATCTTTTAACTGATGCTGCCTAACATTTCCTTTGAAATGGGTCCTTCTTTAAATGTTTAGAGAAAACAGGGCAGATCTGAAAAATATGGAGACTGATCACTAGTGATTGGTTGCAAGAGTTGTATAAAAACTCCAGGTCCAAAGGCAATATGCTGGTGAACAACAGCTGCTGGCTGGCAACAGGAGGAGAGGGATGTCCTGCATGTTGGATGTTGCATGTCCTGCTTGTTGGATTTTCCCAGAGCCATCTGGCTGGATTCTGTAGGAAACAAGATGATCAACTAGAAAAGCCTCTGGTTTGGTCAAGCACAGCCCACCAAAGGTATCAGTTCAGAAAAGTTTCTTGTTTTGATGACATCTCCCAGAATCCCCCAGCCAGCATGGTCACCAGTCATGGTGGCTGCCAGATTCTGGGACCAGTAGAAGGATAAACGAATAATGAATAAAATTCCATCCATCTTAATGACAGTGCTGAAATAGTTAAGAAATAAGTGGTAAATAATGTGTACAACTAAATCAAGTGTTTTTGCAGGAGCAGTTGGTGAGGACTCAGGAGAGAGCCTTCTCTGGAGCTGCTCCCAGGTTATGGAGCTTTCATGGGAAGTCTTGCTGGCTCCATCCCTGCTCTCTTTACACAGACCGAGGAGGAAGGTATTTTTATTTAAGGAGGCATTTGGTGACTGTAGGTAGAGTTTTTATGAGGAAGGGAAGTAGTTTTATTTCATCATGTTTTAAATGCCTTTCAAAGCTGTTTTGTGTTTTTAAAATAGTTATTTTAATTGTATTTTAAAGTTTATATTAAGAGAGGTTTTTTTATATTGTATTGCATTTTAAGGTGCTGTGCACTGCCTTAGGTCTTGCACTGGGAGAAAGACAGGATAGAAATTAAATAAATAATAAGTACTTTGAGTTGAACATATAAGAAACTACTTAGAAATGTGCACTTGGTTGCATCTGCACTATAGAAATAATTCAGTTTGACACTTCTTCAACTGTCATGGCTCAGTGCTATGGAATTCTGGAATCTGTAGTTTTCTGAGGCATCTAGTCTTCTCTGTCAGAGAGTTCTGGATCCATAACAAACAAACAAAATCCAAAAATTCATTCGCAATGAGCCATGGAAGTTAAAGTGGTGACAAACTGAATTATTTCTGTAGTGTAGATGCAGCCTTTATGAAGTATGTGACAAGCAGTGTGGTAGTGGTTAAAGCAATGAAAATGGGAGAGTCAAGTTCCCCATGTGAAACTTAAATCCTTAGCAAGTCTTGACTAATCCAGGAAATCCACTGACCAACCTTGGGCCAGTCACTTTCTTTCCGCCCACCCTATTTCACAGGGTTGTTGGGGGAATAAAGTGAGGAGGAATAAAACTATGTGCAGTGCCTTAAGATCACTGAAGGAAAAGAAGGACATAAATCTAACTTATAATTAAAAATGAAATAAGTCGGAAGAGATCCACTTACGTAATCAGCATGGACTGGTTCTCCCGATCTGTGAGGGAGAAGTAGGAAAAAGAACCCTTAAGAATGCTTGCTGCATATACTTCATGGATTATTACTGGAACAGAAATCTCTTATGTGAACATAAATGAAACATAACAGAAATCCTTACAAATCCTTAGCAAGAAGAATGTCTCATTTCCTATAGTATTAAGCGCATTGGTCAAATGCCTGCAGACCCAACTCACACTGGGCCTTTTCAAAAAAAATTAGCTCCTGCTCCTTGCTGTGTGGGTGACTGCAAGGCTCCATCCCAAACAGATGAAAAATGATTTAAGCTGATCCATTTCTGGATAGAAATTCTGAAAGCGATACCTGTTTTTGAAATTCATGGAGCTCTTCAAAGGAAGGAGGAATGAACAGAGCAAAGAGAAGCAAATGGAGAAGGGATTTTGACAGGTTAGGGGTAATTAGCATATCAAAGACTCTGTGACATGGAAAACACAGTCAAGGAAAGACATTCAGATTAGAGGATTTCTAATCCTGTTATGTTAGATGTTTCTCTTTCACCTGTTCTCTTCTTATGCTACACGGTGGATATGTAGCAGAACTTCAGCTTTCGCATTTAAACTGAAAGATTTGGTTCTCTCAGAGCAAGTTTCAAGAGCTGGGGGCTCCCTTTTAGGCTAAATCCACCACCAAGCTAGTGATGGCAACAGATTTCTTTTTCCCTCCCCTCTACACCACCCAAGAACTATCTCTTCGCGGTTTCTCATGGGTTATTCAGATTCTTTTTTTTTTTTTTTAGTGCAATGCAGTGAATAATCTCACTCATGCATTCTGGGTTTGTTATTCACACT
The DNA here is from genome assembly GCA_034509955.1 of Urosaurus nigricauda. Taxonomy (NCBI): domain Eukaryota; kingdom Metazoa; phylum Chordata; class Lepidosauria; order Squamata; family Phrynosomatidae; genus Urosaurus; species Urosaurus nigricauda. The sequence goes on from JAOEGL010000003.1 coordinate 46,482,540, forward strand.
ATGGAAGCGCATCTCTGCGAATTCGGCTGCTCACACATATCAGCGTTAGAATCGATGATGTGGATGCATTTGAAGCATGTTTAAGGCATATAAGTTTTATTCTGGTTTATCCCAGGTCTATTCGCATTGGTTATTCACACAACCAACAATGCAAATCTTTTAGAAAAACTTGGAAAAATACCCGAGATCAATGATCCCAGCCAAAGTAGGGTTTTTGGCACCCACCTCCTAATGCACCCACCCCCAGATGCATTCAAAATGCATGTGAACAACAAATATTCAACCCAGATTCTATCTGGATTATTTTCACCATCTAAATAACCCCTCAGACTTGGTTTAAGGCAAGCATGGGAAGGAGGCACTACAATAAGGTGGTGCATTAGCCCCACTCTTGGTTAAACTAGAGTCCGTTGTTTTGCCAGTAGAAATCCACCATTAAATCCTGCCCTTGGTTTCCTTAGGGATAAACTCTTATCAGTTAACAGTTCAGCCTTGAATGTTGAGCTAGCAACTGCAGTTGTCCAGCATGTATACTTTTTAGAACAGTGGAGTCAAAGAAGAGAATTTTGTGAAACTAAAATAGGAAAGCACATGATTCATTTGAAAAATGCAGTAGGCCAGAGTCATAGGACTTGATCCCTTGTACTGCCATTCTATACAAAAGCAACAAATAATACACACAGCAGATAGGAAAATAAATTCTTCCTCAGTTTAAGGGATCAAGACAAATAAAGCTGGAAAAGGTGAAGGCGAATGCTTTTTTTGTGCCTCTGTAAGCTCACCTCCCCAAGAAGAGGCTTATATAATTGCAAAGATCTAGGGAACAAACTATATTGCTATGCCAGGCATCATTGTAGATTTTGCTTTGCTTGAAAAGAAAAAAAAGAAAAGAAAACCTTACATTAACAATCAAGAAAGCTCAGCTAGATCCCACAAAATGCACAAGGCATGTCTTTGCATCATAAATCAATACATAACTTTTTTACTTTTTATTCATAAATTGCAGCCTGTCCATTGTACTATATACAGCTTAATTTTTAAAATAAATTAACGTGTTCTCAAGAATCCTTGGTAATATTGAAGAATAGCTAAGGCTATGCAAATGCTAGCAGATGCCAGGCATGCATCACCACTGCCCTCCGATGGAAGAAGTCTGATGTGCTGAAATTGGCAATGTGCTCCAGTTCTGGCTAAAGATAGCATTACGCATGATATATCATTGCTCCACTGTATGAGGGGAATCTGAATTGGTGATAGCCACATATTATCTCTGAAATTTGGGTGGAATACAGCCAAATTCAGTTACACAGATATTAGTGATAAACTTATATATGCATAATTTAGGGGCTTGACAGATAGCGCCTAAACTTTCCTAGCTGGATCGAGGCCATGGCAACCTCATGCTGTGGCCCTGATCTGGCCTTTTGAGGGCACTCTCGAAAGGGAGCCATAGCTGCAATGGTGCGGCTATATGGTGCTATTTGGTGTTGCGTCATATGGATGCAGCACCGGAGGAGTGTCATGATGCCTCGTGCCATGTGGAGTGGTGCGCAGCATCATGGCACCCTGGGGGCAGAGTCAGGGTGTGTGTCATCTGGACATGACACCCTGACTCCGCTCCCAGGCTGGCCTTTCAGGCTGGTCTGTACAGGATCAAAGGCCCTTTACAGACTGACCTAAAAGGCCGGCCTGGGGACAGAGTTGGGGTGTAGCATCCTCACGACACATGCCTGACTCCCCCCAGGGCAACCTGATGCTGCATGCAACTCCACACAGCGCATGCCATCACAATGGACCTTTGGCGCTGCATCCATGCGACATAGCCCCAAAGGAGCACCATACAGCCATGCCACTGCGGCTATGGTGCCCTTTCGAGGGTGCAAAAAGGAGCTGCTTTTTGAGGCTCCTTTTTGCGCCCTCGAAAGGCCAGATCAGGTCTGTGGCATCAGGTTGCAGTCTGTCGAGCCCCTTAATCTCTTTTAATGAAAAGGTTTTTAAAAAAAGGCCTGCTGGCATTTGAAATCAATGTTCCTGCTACATGGATCCAGTTCAAAGAAAAGGTTTTGGGTTCCATTTCACCCAGAGGCTGAATCCAGATGGGTGTGTTTGTGTGAGTGAGAGGGCTAATAGCATATACAGAAAACCAGCATAGTGTAGTTGTTTGAGTACTGGGCTAGGATTCTGGGAGACCAAATTTCAAATCCCCAATTAGCCATGGAAACTCACTGGGTGATTTTGAGCAAGCAGTACTCTCTTAGCCTTAGAGGAAGGCAATGGGAAACTTCCTTTGAATAAATCTTGCAAACACACACGCACACACACACACACACACACAAAACCCCTATGGTAGGGTTGGCATAAGTTAGAGTTGACACAAAGGTACAGAACACATATATAGTGTGGTCAAAGCATTGCTCTGTATTTAGATGCATAGAACTGTCTGTAGTTATTGAAGTCAATGGGCTAGCCTTCCCCAGCTGTGTTGTCAGGGGATTATGGGAATTATTGCTCAATATTTTTTGAGAACATTGATTTGGGAAAGACTGCAGTAAGAAAAATGTTGATGGTGGTTACATGAACAATAGAGATCCTGAGACACCATGGATTGGATTATGGTGTTTTAATATTTGGGTTTGCACAAGAGAAGACTTATGGAATGAGAAATTGCATTCAAATTCCTTTAATAGCCAGGGGCAACAATGCTGTGCACATCTTTGCTTAGGGAAATAGTTGACAAGATAGCTGAATCTTCTCTAACTCTTCTGGCAATTAGCCAAAAGCAGATCTTTTCCTACTCTAGATATGGATGATACAGGGATTTTTTAAAAAAAATTGTATATGTACATTTTTTGAATTTGTATATGTACTACACTAGGGAGTAGATTTCATTTTTGAGGGGAGAGACACAGAGAAGTTAAGTTATCAGAGGATGCTGGGATGGGTTTCACTGGAGAAATCATGTTACAGTGGCCTTCACTGTTTGAAAAGTTAGCCAGTGCCTCCAACTGAATTCAACCAATTTGTTAACTAATTTAAATATTTAAAAACTCATCCGCATCCAAAGATGCTTCAAAAGGAAACCAAACCCCAGTTTATGTTGTGCCTGTAGAACTTCTCATCATTAAGGGATGTGAGGGGAGCTCAATGATAGTTCTGTGTCTGATAAACGCTGACCATTACTAAAAATCATCTCTGCCGTTCTCCGTCTCTTTCTCCTTGGAGATCAATTATATTTTCACAACAGCCAGCAATTCCGTGCACTTTATCCCAAATGTGAGTGCTGCTAAAATTCATAGTTCTGCCTGTGTTCAGTAGACTATTTGCTCTTTACAGAGCACTTAAATGTTTTTGCTGGTAGATTCTCATCTCAGTGTGTGGCAAATTCTGCTCTTTTTTTTCAGAAACCAAGATTCCATTGCTTAAAATAAGATGCATGTAAGTACATAACATTACTTACTGCGCAGCATGTCATGGTATGCATTATCTGCAATGGAGAAGATGTGAGGAGGCGCCTCTGAACGCCTTTTGCCCTTGTAAGCAGCAACAACTTCTGATTTATAGACAGGAAGCCATTTATAAGGGTTTATTGTCACACAGAAGAGACCCGAGTAAGTCTAGAAGGGAAACAAAGTGACCACAAAGAACCTTAATAAACACTGAAACAAAAGCTTGAAAAAGTCTTTTTTTAAAAAAAAAGTGATTAGTTACGGTTATAATTCCACAGTTTCCCACCCCACCACTGTAGATATATAGTACATTTTGCAAAATAACTGCGGTTTATGTAAAGTAACAAAGCAGGTACTTTAAAGTTGCATTGAAAAAAAATCTAAATCCTATGCTACAAAACACTGAATTTTCTGGGGAAACAGAAATGTCATCTGGCTATTTAAAAAGAAGAAGAGGAGGAGGAGGAGGAGGAGGAGGAGAAGCAACAGCAACATTTACTCTGTCTGAATATTTTCTTAATGCACATTCAGTTCCAAAATATCCCCTCCAACAATAACATTTTACATACAGCAAGCATACAGCCTGGATAAACATAGAGGACAGCTTCTCTTACAGTCAAGGCTGGGTACACTCTTTCCCAGCCTTCTTGAACCTGGAGTGCTTCAATTGTGCAGGACTAGAGAATTATGGAAGTTGTAGTTGTAGCTGCCTGTTAGCTTCCAGGCACAGTACAAGGTGTTGGTTATTACCTATAAAGCCCTACATGGCTTGGGTCCAGCTTACTTGAAGGAAAGCCTCCTCCCATAGAATCCTTCCCACACATTCAGGTCCTCTGGGAAGACCTTACTACAGTCAAGGAAAACTGGACTGGCGGTGACTTCCCAGAGGATCTTCTCAGCTGCCACTCCAAAAATTTGGAATGACCTGCCAGAAGAGACTCGTTAGATTATATCCCTCGATGCTTTTAAAAAGGTGATAAAATCGATCCTCTTCTGGTGGGCCTTCCCATACTGAAGAATTAGCTGCCCATTTGATCTAGCCCCCCCCCCCAGGCATTGCCACTCTTGATAAACTGTTTTTAATTGTTTTGTAGTTATATGGATTTTTATTATTTTAATTTTGTATTGAACGAACAACAGGTTAAAGGGGTGGGGGGTTGTCATTATTTTCTGTATTTGTTTTAATTTTTGCCGTTTCCCACCTCGATCCTCAACAGGGAGAGGTGGGATACAAATAAATATTATTATTATTATTATTATTATTATTAAGTAAGTATACCTAAAGGGTCCCAGACTGCACAAGAAAATCTATTTACACTATAAACATACAGATTCTTCACTGAAGTGATCCAAACTTTTGCTCTAAAAATGAATTTTTTAAAAAAACTTCTCCAAGTTTGCCAACTAGGAGGAAGACAGGTATAAAAGAAACTCTAGATCTTCCAGAAGTGACAAGGAACAGGATCCTCATGAGATCCAAAGGCTAGAAGTTCTCCTCCCCTATTGTATAATCTCTTCAGTATACCCAAATCAAAATATTTAATTTCATACCCTTAGATATTAACATATAAATTTTTCTTGGTTCCTCTTTTTTTCCCCCTTAATAGACAAAACACATTCTGGGAAAACCATGGTGTAGTGGTTTCAGTGTTGGACTAGAACTCCATGATCCCAGGGTTCAAATCCTTACCCAGCCATAGAAACCCACTGGGTGATCCTGGGAAAATCACACTGTCTCAGCCTCAGATAAACACAATGGACACACTTCTCCTCAATAAATCTTGTCAATAATACCTTATGATAGGGTCCCTATATTTTAGAGTTAATTTGAAAGCACATAATAACAACAACACATCATCTAAGAACATGCCAAGTGGAAAACATGTCTAATGAATGTGGAGCATTTCTAAATTGGCAACTAATCTAGAATGTTCCTTTGGATTTAAATATTTTTTCTTGCAATCCAAGCTATACATTTTAACATTTAAAAGGGGAGAAAAAAGATTCTTACATAGATCATCCAGTTTGTATAGCGCCTGTTCAAATTATGGAGCACAGAGGCCTCATTGAGATGGGTCAGCATAGCCATATCTTCAATCATGTCAAACTTCGGAGGGTTCATCTGTTGAGCATCCTCCTCCTTTACAGTCAATGTCTAGAGGAAAGAATGGAGAGCATTGAGATGGCAGCCTTTCCACCCAATCATTATTCCTAAATGATCATCTTACATATAAGCCAATACTAAGGGATCTTTTCAGGACTGGATTGCCAACAAAAGAAAATGGGAATGAAACAGTTTTCAGCACCCGTAAATGAAAAATTTCTTCAGATAAATAGCTATGAAAAGGAAACTGTTACTTAAACTATAGAAATTGCTGCCACATACTGTTGTCATCAGTAACATGGAAACCCCCCCCCCCCCCAGTGAGAATAGTGGCTATCTTAAAAGAAAAAAAGGTGATATGGTGAAACATAGGGAACAGATGTGATAAGCAAAATACCATTCATTTTCTCCAACGTAGTTCAAGAAAGGGTTGACTTGAAGCTGTTAGGCATTAAATAAATAAACAGGGCAGAAAAAGTGTAAAAAAACCTTTCTCAGACTGTTGCCCACTGAATGTTAGACTGGCTGGGGATACATCTGGTGGGATTGTCTTTTTAAAAAATAACAATTACAGAGATATTGTTCACAATGGTTTATCAGGTCGCTATCAATAATTATTAAAATTTCACCAATTATTGTTTTGTGTATATGTGTGCCTGTGTGTTTAAACATTTTTAAAGACATATTTTTGTGTGTTTTTGCTGTAAAACAGAATGGGTCAAATGTGCCAATGGGATCACAAGGCTGTTTTTGTAACTTTCTATTGCTCTAAACTTCCTATTTCTTTTCTGTCCTCTATAAAGTATGAACTGCCACACTACACAGTTACACCACTGCAAATCCACTTTAGTTGCCACTGCTGCCTCCTGGGTGTTGTAGGTCAGTCAGATGTGAACACTCTCTGGCTGAGAAATTCTAAGTACTCTCCTTATTTTGTAAGCTGTAATTGTAAAAAAAAAAAATCACTGTAAAAGTGATGTAATTATATAGTACTGAAGGGCCCCTAGAAGACCTTTTCACCTTTTCAGTAAATTGTCACTATTCTGCCCACACTATCTAGAATTTTTACCCAATTTTCAAACCCAGAAGTAGATTTTTGGCCACTTTGTCTCTTCCCTTTCAGCTTTTTTGGCCATGGGTATGGTCCTAGGGGAAAGAAACTAGCCTCTGGACCCGCTATGGTTGCCTATCTAGTTATCCAGGTGCTTCAAGTCTTACACATAGGTGATATAAAAACATGTTGAAAGCCTTGTGCACATATTTCATCCCATCCAATGCAAAGTGGCATTGGGAACTGGCTGAGGCTGCCAGGAGGACCTGAGCCCAGCCAAAGTAATAAGAACCCACCTTTGTGAACTGAAGCCTCCATGTGAGTCACCTGTATACAGTCATTCTAGCTGTCATGAAAAGATGGTGGAAGTGGGCTGGAAATTCCACCTGTTTCACAGAATTATGGAGGCTTCTGATACAGAGGGTGAGCAATTGGGCAGGGAGTGCTGAATAATATTTGCCACTGGCCTCCATAGGTCACAATAATGCATTATGGTGCATCTGTTGGGGGTGTTTTGATTGAGTGTTCCTGCATGGCAGGGGGTTGCACTGGATGGCCCTTGGGGTCTCTTCCAACTCTATGATCCTATGATCTGAAGTGGCAACAAGCCACTTCCAGTTATCTTTTTTGGTTGGGTTTCATCTGATGAAAAGGCCTTGTGGGGGAACAAATTTCTGTGATGGAGTGGAGGAAGCAAAATCACTACATCTTCTAGCAGCTTTTCCCCACTTTATGCTATTTTGGGGGGAGGGGGTTAAAATTGCTCAAAATCAGATTTCCCCTCCTTAAATTTGTGTATTCGCAGGTTTTGAGGAGTATATACAACCCATGGGCCTCATTTTCCCTATCCGTGACTACAAGTGTATATAAGCTCCAGTTAATACAAATGCAATTTCTGTATGATCCCTGTCAGGCTGAGAGTCAGGTAGCCACACTTGGTTCTGCAGCAACTGCATGAGGCCTTTGGAAAACAAGATTTTGCCCAGAGCTGAGGAACCTGAGACCTTACAGAGGTTGTTGGACTCCAACACCCACCAGCCTGGACTGACTGTCAGCAAGAGGGGAAATAGGAGTAATAAGGCATCAACATCTGGAGGGCCACAGTGCTCACTTCTGGTTTAGCTCTATGCCATGGATACAAAAAAATAAAATAAAAAAATGGTATGTCTATGTAGAAAATAATTAAACATGGAGCTGGAGCCCCACTGCTGTAGACACAAACCTTTGCTCAGTTTTAAAAAGACGCTTGCCTGTTCAGTGGTACCAGTGGCATCACTTATGATGAAAACAGTACTGAAATCTCACTGTATGTGTAGTTCTTTTTTCTGTGGGCCTATCCCTTCCTTGAATTGCAACTTCTTTCTTTTTAAATGATTCTAGCCTTGGTTTGTATGCTGCAAAACCTTTTTCTCTGCCCGCATTATGTCTGATAGGTTTTACTCTTGTGACTAATCTAACAAGGTGACGATTCCTTACCCTCCCATCCGTAGTCTCAACAGTGACTTTGCCACCACCACTTTCTTTTATCTCGCCTTCAACATAAGCTACTTTATCATCTGGAACCCAGCATTTCTTCTTCCCTAGAAAATAAAAAGACTCCTTCATTGTAATGCAAACACATTCAGCACTTAACAAATAACAGCTAAATTACTATAATGATCATTTCACTTAATTTCCTATAACAAGACTATTTTCCTGACTTCTCAAAGCACTTAGTAGGCCTAGCAATGCCTACAAAAACCCAGCAAGGTAAGAAAGAATTATCATCACATTAAGATCTCTGAAAAATTACTTTTTGGTCTCCCAAGTTGTTATTATTTTTATTTCTAACATGCCTGGAGGACTGTTGGTGTTGTGGTCCAAAAAAGTAACTTTTCCAAGGTCTGTCATATCCTCCTTGGATATGGGGGCGGGGGGTGTAGTTAAGAGAGAGGATGGGGAGGGCTCAGGAATGGGGCAGTAGCCCCCAGTCACACAAAAGAAAACCAACGTGATGATGGCTGCAATAAAATCAGTACATTGACATTTTAGTTTTTTGGCAAGAAAAGGGGTGGTGTGATAAAGCCCTTAGTTCACAGCCACTGAATTAAATTGAGCATGAAGTGGAAAAGTGGGAGAAGGAGAGAGAAATCAAGATATTTTAAAGGCAGCTGAAAAAGTGGAAAAAAATCAGGACTGTTCCTGTCAAACTGGGAGGGTTGCATGGGGTAAGCTAGGCCTGTTTTACAGAATGGATGGATACTGAGGCTGAAAGATGACTTTTCCTAAGATTAAATTAGTAGCTCATGTGGGTTTTTTTTTAATCAGGCATATTTCAGTTTATAGCTCATAGGTCCTGACCACTCAACTATACTATCATAGGTCTTTTCAGACTGAGGAGGAGCAACTTGACACTGCTTGACCTAGCAACAGTTCAGTGACCAAGGGTGCATCTACACTGTATGAATGCTGCAGTTTGATACCACTTTAACTGTCATGGCTCCATCCTACACAATCCTGGGATTTATAGTTTTGTGAGCAACCAGTACTCTTTGGCAGAGAAGGCTAAAGATCTTGTAAAACTACAGACACCAGGATTCCATAGGATGGAACTACAGCACTTAAAGTGGTATCAAACTGCTTGCTTGCTTGCTTTCCCACCTTTGTCCTAAAATAGGATAGTGTGGATGCACCCTATGTCTACAAATGGATCTACTACTACAAATCTATTGGGTGTATGTGTAGTTCTCCTCAAACAAAATTTGTCACCTTGTGGCAAATCCATTAATTTAACAGGATTTTCTTAGGACACGGAATTCTCAGAGGTGATTTTGCCAGTATCTTCCTCATAATTAATTATTTCCCCCAGTAATTTAGAGATAACTGAATTACATTACAGTTCTGTCATGATGGATACTTCCCCCCCCCCCCAGTGTTAGCTTTTGTACCTACTTATATGTTTACAGTGGACTCACTGTGCAAGTGTGTTCTGTAGCAAAGGGCAGGGGCTAGCTTGTAATGTTTTGATGTTTGTTTGTTTGTTTGTTTTTAAAATGTCTCTTTTAGTTACTTTTGTACACTAAAAAAGATTTTTAAAATTATAGCCATAAGAGTGTAACTGTAACTATAACTATTGGAGTGGGGGTGGGGTACTCAGAACTGGAATTATAATGCTTTCCAAGCTCTGAACAACATGGATGCAAATGTGCATTTCACAGACCATACAAGCTGCATAAAGCTTGGTTCGTTTTTAAGTCTGCATTTTAATTCTTGTAAAAGTTTGCTTATTAAAAATGTACAAGTCACTTACAGAGCATTTTATTTCTAAAATGCATCCATGCAAGGAACCAAATAACCTCACACTGAAAATTCAGATTCAGGGATGTCAGAACACATCATCCCCATAAGCCCATGGAGCAGATTTTAGCATTGGATGTCCTTTACGGTTTTTGATCTCACTGTACAGCAAAGACATAGTTGTATACATAAGTCACATGAATCACAAATCACCCTGATTTCCTTTCAAGTCCACTTAAACGTTTGGGATCACATTCCAAATGATGTTGATTTGAGGTGGTTCTTAGTGTTCAGAGAAACTCTACCAGGTTTCTGTGTATTCTTCCTTTTGATGTCTAAAGGCATGTGCTGAGATGAGATGGCGATACTTAACCCATGTGCAAAAAAATTATATTTTCCAGATCTTTTCCAGATATTCCAAGAGCCATGTTGGATCCTGGAGGGCTTGCAGGCAGGGGGGCTTCAGGGTCTGGCACTGCCATGCCTAATCATGGAGTGCTTGGGGGGCTGCAGCAGTTTCACTGAGCAAGGGGAGGGCAAAGTAATCCCTGCACCCATTCCAGGTGACACCAACCAGAGGGATGCCACCGGCTGTCTATCTTAGTGGAGATGTTATTATGGGGACTAGTATGATTTGAACCTCCACTTTAAAAAATCCATCATTACAGCACTGTACAGTTACAAAAAAATGCCTGTCTTGTCAATCTACATATATACCAGATCCATCCATTCATATCTACCAGTTCAGATTAAATGCCAAATAAAGATATTACCATCAAAGGCCACAGTTTGCAACACCATAATCTCCTTATCACTTTTTCGGAGGAAGGGTGCAGCTTCCCCGAATTCCGACATGTCCATCATCTTGGCAGGTAAGCTGAAGTGTGTACTCCCAAAAGAGAAATGAAGCACGTTAGCCTGCAACAACAAAATGATGAACTATATAATTGTTAAAGGTGGAAGATATACTTCAACAAAACATCTGTTACCAGGGTAGATTTAACATTAATGCTGAATAAATACATGTATCCCAGAGAATCTACACAGCTTTGGACTTGGGAGTGGTGTGTCAGAAGAAAAATGACATACAATTCCAGGTCAAGTAGTATAGCTGTCTACTTTCTCATTGGAGAAAGAACACTATCCATTGTTGAGATCAAAAGTACAGCAGTACTGCAACCATTTTGCTGCTAAAGAATTTTGCTCAAAATCAAATTAAAAGTAAACATGCTTCAAAACAGGGGAAAAAACAGAACTGGGAAATTGGAATGAAAATAATTTTCTCTACAATTGTTTGACCTGTGGCTGGACTAACCAGTTTTCTTTGAATAAAAAAGCTGGGTATTGCCAAAATGCTAGAAGCGGCATGCGGAAGCTGTATGCCAAAATTACAGAAACTGTATGCCAAAATTACAAAGAGCCATTTGGAGCATTAAAGACCAGCACAGAGTACATTAACAGTAACTCCTAAGCATGTTTATTCACATTCTTTACTGCATTCATTGGAGCTTATTTCCAGTTATGTGTGCCTAAGCAGCATTAAGTAGAACATGTGACATTATTAATCTCAGAATTTAAATTTTTTGTACACTTGTAAGAGGAAACTGGTGTGTGTTTTTTTCCCTTTTAAAACGATTTCTCAGCTGCAGTAAATCAAAGAGGGTTTTCCTATGTTCCAGAATTGATGAAGAAAAGATGGAAATTTCCTTGGGGAATTTAGGGAAAGAAAGCTATCTCTTTCTCACTAAACACAAGATCCATTTATATGGACAAAACAGTCTGCAATGATGCTATGTCCTAATTTGCTCATGGATTGGCAGAGACCAACAGCATTTAAAACCTCATGGCAGTTATTTTTTAATATTAGTCCTAGAAGTCCTGAAACATCACCTTCACTCTGACTGAAATGACAACCATCTTTAAATGAGCAATAAGATGAAAGAAACAAAACTGTCATTTGTTTGGCATATGACATTCATGACTGTAAACTATTTAAATGTAAGAAAATCAAAGAGAATTTTGAGTTCAAAATCTCCCTTTGGACCCAGAATCTGATGCTGTGATGTATTTTCATCCGATTCAAGCAAATATTAATTTGGCATTTGAAACATTTAAATTGGCACTTGATTTTGTCAGTCAGTACTGTAGGCATTTTTGGTGTCCCAAAGGTTATTTTTCTGCAGAAACACTTGAAGCAAAATATTCTTTTGGTTTAATTTGGGGACCTTTTCTTCCTACCATTTTGCCATGTGCACAAATGCCTTTTAAAAAGCTTTTGTCATTCCTCCTTAATTTCAGACGAAGGCTCAGACAGTGCATGATATTACAAGATGACAGCCTCGTTAAAACTAGAGGGCAGGAAGGTCACATAACCCTTGTGTGATACAGGTCTCATTAACTTTCAGCCACATTGATAGCAATTTACCCAAACTTCCAGTTCCGTATTACTGGAGAGAAGAAAATGCAACACAACTCCTTTCTTCTATCAGTATTGTCTCAGAAGCTGACAATCCAGGCCTAGTTAACATTACTCAGATGCAAGGTCCACTACATTTAATTGGGTTTACTCCCAGGAAATCTTGTAGAGGAATGGAGCCAGATTGACCTTAGTTCATTCAATCCTGAAATCATCATAATAAACTCTCCTATAGCAGCCTTTCCATCTATTGAGGCCTCTAGGTGAACTCTGTAAATATTAGGCAAGTTTCACAGATTCTCCAGGAATAATGTCATATACCTGCACTAAGATGATATATTTGTCATTAGAAAGTCAACCTAAGCTTTTGGGTACTGGACAGAAATATTGGCATGTGGCTGGAAGGCAGAGGAAAAGGGATTCAAATCTGTGGAGCAGTATATCGACACAGAAAGAGGGAGGAAGAGAGAAGAAAAGGTATATTTTATGAAGTTAAATATATTGAAAAGTTCAAATGATTTTGCCCCACTAAAAACTGAAAGAAAAAAAAATGAATTGCTGTGCTCCACAATTTCAGCCAGTGTTTTCTCTTCTTTGGAATCAGTAAGAACTGGCATAAGCTGCACATTTCCTAAGGGACTCCAGCTCATTTCTGACTTAAGCATTCTGTAGATAACTGATCCACCAGGATGTTTAAGCTGTATAATGGAAAAGCTCCCTAAGATGTTTGGAAAGAAGGAAAGTCTGACTTGCATATAATACATAATCAGTCCATCCTCAGCATAACAAGGAACCCATCTCCTTTCAAAAGAAATGTGGCTCTTCCACATTTTGTCTCTGTGCAAGTCTCAGCAGAAGCAACTGTTTCCAATTCATGCATTCATTGGCAGGACCGCAGAGCTAATAAAGCTATGTTCTGCTTTTATAGCTGTCAAAACTCAACCTTTCACAATTTAACAGCCTAAAATATCATGCGGAGAGAAAATGCTGCAGGATCCTAGACTATGAATACATACTTCTTTAGAAGGAGGAGAAATTGGTACCTACCTTGGAAAGTAAAGGACCAAGTTAGGGGCTCTTACTTGCTCCTGACTTTTTATACACCTTCCATCAAGGTCACCAATGATAATGATGCAAAAGGGCATCAATGGTTTGCTTTGTTTCTATATTTGTCTACTGGGTCCTGGAAGAAAGAAAGGGAGGGGGATGAATGGACACTTCAGCCTGTGTGGCATTCTAGGGGGAGTGGTTTGCGCCTTGGTTTGGGTTTTATCATCTGTCAAGTCTTTTACAAAGCAATATAAAAGCTACACCAAGTGCCATCTGCTCTAAGAAAGGCAAAGCTACTTATCCAGCCATTGTTTATTTGTAAAGCAAAGCTGCCAACAACAAGCCAATAATTCTATGGGACTGATAGATGATATTTTTCAGAAAAGAAAATTAATAATCTTGTTCATGCAAAACAATTCAGTGAGAGAAAGTGCATCCGGGAGACTGTGAAGCAGCAGAGGAAAAGGTTCCACTTTCCTTTCTCTATGGGCTTCAGTGGACTTTCGATATGCCATTTTTGAAAATACACATATATCCTTAGACAAACAAATGGATCCTTGAGCAGATCAAGTTGGAAATACCCCCAGAAGCCAAGAAGATCAGCTTGAGGCTCCTGTACTTTGGCCACATTATGAGAAGGCATGACTGATTAGAAAAGACAATAATGATGAGAAAGGTAGTAGTAGTAGAAAGAGAGGAAGACCACAGGCCAGATGGATAGATCTGTTAGGTATGACATGAGCTTGCAAAACTTAAGCAGAACACTGGAAGACAAGGAGTCTTGGAGATGTCTCATCTGCAGGATTTCTATGAGAGAAGGTTGACTCAAAGGCAATTAACAACAAAAATCCTTATAAAGTTTACATTTGTCAATGCAGATATTGAGACAATTGCTTTTTTTTTTGGGGGGGGATATCTTTCAAGCCGCATGTACAATCTGTATGCATGTAGGACATGTTTACATGGTCTTGAATATACAAGTCAAGGGCCTAAGCTCCTGTCACAATTCCACTCACAGTCACACTAGCAATGGAATTGAAATTCACCTGTTTCCCTACTGGTGTTGAATTTGGATTTCCCAATTAATCACAAGAAACTTTTCTTGCATAGGAAGTAAAATGGCACATCAAAAGTTCCCACAGCTTGTGGTAATTTTTCTTTTCTTTTCTTTTCTTTCTTTCCTTTTTAAACCTGGCACAATGTAAACTACAGTTTTTGAAAAGTGTGAAGAAGTTTGAGAAACTACACAGTTTTGCTGTAAAAACCTATATTTGCAGTCTTTGCATTACACAGAAAAAACTGCACACCCTTCTGAGAAAAGAAAACTCCTTACTTTGTTTTTCACTATGTATTTGAGGAAGGTACAAACAATGTATGACATCATGGGGCAGTCTTTGCCACTATGAGTATTGCAAAAACCCAAATACTATGCAGAAGGAAAAGAAACTCATTCAAACCTTTGCTGGTTTGAATGTTGCACAACTCAAATGTTATGTGACAGGAAAACAAATTCAGACTGAATGAGTCTGCAGCCTTCTCTGGTTTGAATGTTGTGCTTGTGCAGTTTTGAGTTTTCTTGCAAAACTGCACAATTTTTGCTTTCTGTGCCAAAAGCTGAGCAGCTTTCATAGAAAAACTGCAATGTTTTTATTATTGTGTAGGGAAAAAATCCTGAGTCTCCTGAAGCTATGGGACAAATAACTGGATGATTGTTTGCAACATCCACCAGAAATTGGAAAAAATGAAGTATGTCATCCTTGATTCATACACTGGATTTAGGAAGGTGGAATGTACTCACAGGAGGATGCTGATGACATACACCTCAATCTCTCTTTCCCATCTGATATCAAAGAAGCTGTTTTGGTACTGAAGCAATACCTGTTATGGACTGGATGAGGGCAAACAAATTGAAACTTAATCCAGATGAGACAGAGGTGTCCCTGATCAGTTGTAAAACAGATCATGGATTAGGACTTCACCTGTGCTGTATGAACTTACACTCCCCCTGAAATCTCAGATCTATAGCTTGGGGACTCAACTCTAAGCCTGGATGCTCAAGTTTCAGCAGTAGCTAGAAGTTCATTTGCACAGATAAAATTAGTGCACTAGCTGCATGCATTGCATGAGATGTCAGATCTGGCTATGGTGGCATGTGCCTTCATTACATCCTATTTGTACTACAGTTATTGTAATGCACTCTATGTGGGGCTGCCCTTGGAAACTGTTTGGAAACTTTAGCAGGTTTAGCAAAATGCAGCAGCCAGAATGCTGACTGGGATCAGTTATAGGCACTATATAACTCTTTTGTTAAACCAGTTTCATAGGCTATTGGTCCATTTCCAGGCACAATTCAAAGTGCTGGTCATGATTTATGACTTAGGTCCAGATTATCTGAAATAAATGTCTCCCCATACAAACTCTTCAGACCTTTAAGGTCATAAAGGGAAAGTTTTTCTTGGTCCCACCACCATCACAGACTTGCTTGGTGAAGACATGAGAGAGAGCCTTCTCAATGGCTGCTCCCACCTTTGGGAACTTCTTTCTGCAGGAGGCTATGCTGGCTCCCTCCCCAATTTCCTTTTGACAGCAGGCAAATACCTCTTTGTTCAAGCAAGCTTTTACTGTTTAATCACTCTCAGGGAGGTTTCTTACTGGAGTGTGTAAACCATGTTTATTCATGGTTTTAACTTTTATATTTAAATGCAATCTTATATTATTTAAATGAAATGATTTTAGTTGTTCCTAAGAATTGTATTAGTAGGTTTTAACCAGTTTTATCCAGGAGTTTCCATGGGTCCCACTGCAGGAAAAAGTCAACATATAAATAAAATAAAATAAAATAAAGTAAAATAAATAAATAAGTAAATAAGTTTGTCCAGGCTCAACTTGCAGCTAGCAGCACACCAGGTGACAAGTTGTCACTGGGAAATATGGTTCTCCACATCTCAGTGATAATAGAATGTTTTACATAGTACAGTGCATAATCCTACAAGCCCTCACCTGCAAGCTGAAGCAATATAGTCCAGACACCTGCTTGCTACCTCTGTGAAAAGTAAAAGAGGCATTATACAGTGCTGAGAAACTTCGGTTGACCCAAAGAGCTGCAGCCAGGGTGTTAACTGGGGATGGATGGCTATAGGGAGCACCCAACTCCCTTGTTACAACCATTCCACTAGCACCTAGTCCATTTCTAACCAGACAATGACTACTACTACTTCATTTTTATAATTGGGTTCAACAAAAGTAGTTACATAACAGCTATATTCTACAAATTTACAAATAAATGCATTAAATAATACTGCCTTTGAAGAACTGGAGCTAATTAAATCAATCTGAATTTCGCTTCCATTTCACTTCTTTCCAATCTTCTACCTTTATGGAATCTTTTATCTGCCCTATTATACCTCTTTCTAGTTATTTTATAATTCGTTTCAAATTACGTAGTTGAAACGTTACTTGAGGGAATGCCTCTCCCTTCACAATCCGCCTCCATTCTCAGAATATCTGGGAAGAACTTGTTGGAATGCCAGGTACCCAGGTTAAAATCAACTTCCGATAAGTGCTGCCCCTAAACTATGGAATAGCTTGGCGGAAGAGATCCGTCTCATTACCACCTTAGAGGCCTTTAAAAAGTCACTCAAGACAGATTTCTTCTGGCGGGCCTATCCACCTGACCTCCTATAAAAGATTTTGTAAAGAGGATGCTTACTTCTGGGTTGATGTATGTCCTTGGACACTAGATGACTTTAGAAGGTTCTGTTTTAATTGTAATTAATAACTATGTTGTTAATATTTTGTCAATTGTATTTTTATCTTATTGTGCTGTTTTATAATGTAATCCCTCCTCTATCCACAGGGAGAAGCGGGAAAATACAAATAAAAATTTATTATTATTAAATTATTATTCTTCAACTTACTAATCAGAACTTAATATAAATTGTTATTACCTTTATGCTAAACATGAAAGCGTCTTGCAATGTAAATGGCACATAATTATAATTAACTTAATCAGTAAAGTCTAATGTATATTAATCTCTGCAACTAAGATTTAAGAAGTCTATTAAGGGCTTTCACTCTTCCCTAAAGCCTGATATCCTTCCTTGCTTTAGGAGGAAAATCAACTTTTCCATCTCAGTCAGTTCATATAGTTTAAGAAGCCAAACATCATGAGAAGGAATAGAGTTGTATTTCCATTTCTGCACAAATGTGATTTCCAGGCAGATTCAAATTCTAGTTATAACCTATGAAGTCCTAAATGGCCTAGGTCAAGGTTATTGGAAAAACCATACCTTTATGATCTCCTTAGAGATCTACCATAATCTGGGGAGAACTATATCTCTGCCCCATCACCTTTTCAAGCTCATTTGGTGGGAGCAAGGGAGAAGGCCTTCTGGGTGGCTGCTCCCAGACTTTGAAACTTTCTCCCTTTAGAGGTCAGGATGGTCTTGCCCTTACTCTCTTTCTGTCAGCAAGTCAAAACGTTTTTACACTCTCAGGCTTTTACAAAATGACTAGGCTTTTAATGTTGTGTGGTGCTGTTTTTAAGGTTTCCATATATTATAATATATTGCATCCATTATTAACAGGGGATGCAGTGGTTTAGTGGTTAAGACACCAATTCTGATTATCAGAAAATGGGAAGGTTGGCAGTTTGAGGCCCAAGTGCCACATAATGGGATGAGCTCCTGTCACTATGTCCAGCTTCTACCAAACAAGCAGTCCAAAATCATGCAAATGCAAGTCGATAAATAGATACCACTTCAGTGGGAAGGTAACAGTGTTCAGTGCAATCATGCTCACCACATGACTACTGGAGTCATCTTTGGACAACGCTGGCTCTTTGGCTCAGTAAAGGAGATGAACACCACTCCCAACAGTTGGTTATGACTAGACATTCATGTCAAGGAACTACCTTTACCTTTATATATTATTATTATTATTATTATTTTAATAATAATTTATAAACATTAAAAAAAGACATATATACAAGTTCATATTATCTAAAGACATATATACATATTATCTAAACCTCCATTCCATCTTACATAATTTTCAATTATTAATTCTTTATTGATTCCCCATCCTCCCCAAGCTAGCTTCCTCTTATATAATCCAAACTACTCTCTATTCCCTAATACTATACTATATATTCCCTACTATATAAATCCCTTTTATATAATCCAAACTATTCTCTATTCCCTATTACCCATTCACAACACAGTCACCCCTCCAATTTATTAGACTTCGAATCCATGTCCCTTGCCCGTTTATGGGTGGCAAACAGAGGGGGACAAAATGGGGGGTGCCAGCAGACAAGTGCCACCATTCAAGCCAATGGGGCTTGAATACTGGCAATTTTCCACTTTTGAGGGGGGGGGGAACAGATCCCCTGCAAAAATGGAAGAATTACTGTACCATATTATATTCATACAAAATAGAATTGGAGATTTGTAATGTTTAATTTTCATCCAATCAATTGTTTCTCTCACACACAAAAACAAAAATATGTTTCTGCTTGATCAGTCTTTCAGTATTGTAATAGTGCAGTAAGGGGTACTGAGACTAAATAGCTGAGAACATTTGATATGTCAATATATTACATATTATAATAGATAACTATGGAATGTATTTTATAATTATGAATTAATATTTTATATGAAGGTTTGTATATAGTCTTTTAATGAATTTTAATTTTTAGATGCCTAATAGTTTAATTTTATAAATTGTTTAACTGCTTTTTAAACCTTATCATTTTATTAATGCTTTTGTATAGTTTTTAATTTTGTATTGTGTTAGATACGTAGTTAGTCACTTTGAATATCCTTATTGAGAGAAAGGTGAGATATAAACTAATAACAACAGCAACAACAACAAATCATGGAAGGAAGTAACATGTTCCCCCTTCATTCATTTTATACACATGAAACGGGTTTAATTCATAGAAGTAGCAGCAAAAATGGACTACTGACTCTGTCCCCAACATTTCAATTGTTCTTCCTGATTTCCATAAATTGAATGTGGTCATTTCTGCACACAGGCCTGGGAGCCTAGAACTATGTAGTCTTCTGCACAAGCTAGATTTCTGCATGCTTAGCCCTGCAGGAACCCTTTTCTCTTCTTCATCATGCCACCCAGCATGTGGCGATGAGCTGAGTATTAAATGTTTAGATATTTAAGTGAAGGAAAGATCTAGATATTTAAATAAAATAAAAGTTATTTTAAAAACATATTTCAAGCCAATAGTCTTTATGATATTCCAGAATACAGAAATGTAGGAATAGCCAAACTAAGCTAGTTTGGGAAATCTGTGATTAGCTCTCCTCAGCCCTTATCAGACGAGGGTTTTTGTACGCCCAATCCAGAATCACTCTGCATCCATCCAAGTGAATTCACATGAATGTGCATTGAATTATCACATATTGATGCTGTTACTATGAAGCCATTCCAAAGCCAATCCAAAATCACGCCAGAATTCAGTGAATTCAGTAACAACCGAATCCACAGAAATCAGTTCCAAGGTCACTTCAGATTCAATCCGAATTGGTCTGGTGTGATAAGGTCCCTAGTGAGATTTTATTTTATTTTTCACAACAATTAAAGCAATAGGAACCTCCCCCTTTTAAAAAAAATCAGGTCACCCTAATGCAACTCCCCAAAGTTCCGAGTTTCCAATCTAAAATGGAAAACAATAAGTTTAAAAGTAGTGATAAAGAATACAAAACATCAGCAGCTGGAGCAAATAAAGTTCAAGTGCAAAACAAATATCTAAAAGCCTAGGAAAATGAGATTGCACCAGAAATATTTGGAGGAAGAAAGAGAAACAAAGCTGGGGTACCACCATGGAGAAGGCCCTGTCTGAAATCGGCATGTAACTCTCATCTGAAAGTGGTTAGACAAACTAATAGAACTCTAATGCCATTCTTATTTCAGGCTGGTATGCCAAAAAAAAAAAAAAAAAGATAGTCCCAGAGTCCATTTAGGACTTTGTAGTTGAATAACATTACTTGTAACCAGGACCAAAAATAGAACAGCAGCCAGTACCTGTCTCAGAACTGTTGCAAAATATATATAATAAGATCAGATGCCTTTCTTTGAAACAATTCAGTACACAAAGTTCTTACTATTATAAAGGTTTGGCTGAATTTGCCACATCTTTGCAAAGTTTTTGGTCATGCATAACCTGAATGGCCATCTCTCCTGGAATGGGAATTGTGTGAGTTATATTGAATTGACTAGAAGCAAGACTGCTAGCAAGGCTCCAAACAGTCTGCTAGTGCAAAAGCTGAATCTTACTAAGACTTTAAAAAAGAAAAGTGAAGGTTACATGTTCTGTTCCAAGATATCTACCCAGAGAGGCAATTAGCTATTTTTAGCTGGCAAAGCATAGAGCCATTGTTTACACACATTCTATCTGCTCTTGTTAAAGTGCTGCTTGAGTGGTCTGCCTGGGAGCCCATGGCAAAAGCATTGGGTGAGGTGGGGGCTTTAACTGATGCTCTTTAATAGATTAATCAGAAAAAGTAGAAAATGGCAGTTTCTGTTGTTTTTTAAAATTTGATAGGCATCAGTCACTAGCTGGGTTAAAGATGCACAAAATAGCAGGTATATGTTTGCAGAGATGCACAATATGACAGCAAAGAAGCCACAGTCCAGGAGATCCGCCACACTTGTTCTTCAATAAAAACACAGCTCCCCAGATTACCCTTTTATCCTTTCCTATGCAAAAATGCCTTAAATATCCCAAAGTGCTTTGAGTTGCCATAGCATTTCACTTAGCATTTCATACAAAAATACCTTTGGTATCCAAAGTGGCACAGCACAGTTCCAACAGAGTGGCACTTGAAGAAAAGAATGAAGCAAAAGCAGAGCAATCAAAAAGCTAAATTTCTAAAAATATTAAAAAAAAAAAAAAAGCTCTAGCCAAGAGTGTAATGGAGATCCATATGCAACTAGGTTGCTGAAAGTATTCAGCATGTGTTGACAGCCAACACAGCTTCAGACTTATTTTAAAACAACAGCAAAACAAGCTGTTGCATATTCAAATGATGTCCTATAAGAATAAGATATTCAGCTGCAGATACCAGAACTGCTAAAAAGACACAAGGACTAAAGGACATTGACCAAAATTTTATTTCAGTGCCATATACTCTGATCTTCTTGCATGCCAAGGTTATTCTCTGCTTCTGTTTAATGAGCTGAAGGTTGTGTGTGCAGAAGTTTCCAAAACTCAAAGAATATAACTGGACCTATTGAGGAGAGGATGCATATAACCATCATCAAACTTGTAGTGTGGCCTCCATACCATTTAAAGTCCCAAGGCAGACCCTGCTTCCAATTCACCAAGTTGTCTCCGAGCAATGAACACTGATGAGCACAATAGAGCCAAAGGTGAATCCCTTTAAAAAAAAAACACACAGAGAGAAAACCAATACATACTGATGCTGTGCCATTTTGTCCATTTTCCCTCGAACTTCCAAACAAATCTGGAATACATGCTTTTACTTCTTTCATTGGATGCACAGATTTTACTATTTGGCTTCATACTTTCCACGATTTCACAGATGAAAACCAGGACATGCATGGCTGAGCGACATCTGAGTGGCTTTTCCTTCCCTGCTTTTTACAAGGTTTTCAACTCCCCTTAAGGAGCAATTTGAACTCACACAGTCACAAGGTTGTTCTGTCCCAAAGCTAGGACTGACTGCATGAGCTCACTTTTGCCTAAGCTTACTGAGAAGGGCAAGATCCCCTCCTCACCATCTCCTTTCTGTTGAGTTAACTGAGTGCAAACTGCCTTTGCATTTTGAACTCTTTTGTAGCACTTGAAGAAAGATGAAGATGAAGGGGGAAAGTGGAAGGAGAATAGAAGAACTGGGATATTTTAGAAACTACTGAAAAATACGGAACAACAGATGACTAATCAGGACTGCGTCTCCCAAAGTAGGGTTGTTGGAGTGTTTGTGGCTTCACTGTGTTTGAACAATTAATTAACTGTTCTAGCAAAAAGCTTGATTAGAGAGCTATTTCAAACAAAGTTAGCTACTTCCCACTGAGAACCTCTGAATTCAACAAATCACATCTTATTGAAATACAAAGCCACTGACAATTGCATTGACAATTTCAATGATTGGGCTCTGGGTAGATATGCCAATGGTATGTTAACATTGCTTATCAATATCTCACTGGATGGAGTAAAAGCTGCTCATAGGTGCATGTAACTCAGTTAATGACTTCAAAAATTAAATGATGATTTGCTTGTGTGAATGGGGCCTAATCACACAGTCAGAGCTTTAATATCTCTTGGAATCATCTCAAAGTACAATATTTCTCAATAGATTTACATGTTCATCTCGCAGCCATCAAATACAAATGCAGCAAAGTCAAATGAGGTTAATGTATAAAATGTACAAGAGATATCAGATTTATGGTAAAAATGTGCGGATTGTTGTATGTGTACCTGTGTGTGTGTGTTTGCTGTGTGACTGGTTGAATGAAAAATTGATTGAGGAAAATTAAACTGGTCATGAGGCGAGGGAATAAAAGCAAAAAGTAGGCATGGACATACTAGTTCAGATATTTAGTTCAACTAAACAACACTGATATGTGATTGTGTCAGCTATTGGTTGTAAAAATGGGGTGGCCAACTTGCAGCACTGCAGATGTTGTTGGACTGCCATTCTCAGTAGCCCTAGCCAGTATTGCCTCACCCCATGACCAGTTTAATTTTCCTCAATCAAATCTTCATTCAACCAGTCACACAGGTTCCTCACCCCTGCTTTATACTTAGCTTGCCATCACTCTCCAGGGTTTTAAGCATAGCATTATTTTACAGCAGAGGTGGTCAGTGTGTGACTCTTCAGATATTGTCAGGCTGCAAGGTGTGGTCTTTCAGCCCTGTGTCTCTGCAGTTGTTGGACTACAATTACCATCATCCCTTACTATTAGGAGTACTCACAGATTGATAGAAGCCAAACAACTTCAGCAAGCCCACAGTCCCCTGTCTTTAGTCTAACACCAGGAACCCTAGCATGCGTGTTCTTTCACATTAATAGCTTTAGCCATCTTGACCACACTCTAATGTTGCTTGGTCATATATTTCCTGGTCTTAACTGTGAAAAGTTTGAGGTTATGGTAAACAATACCAAACCAGATGGTCAAACTGTCTGATTCTATATATGACAGCTTCCTTGGTCAACTTTTTAAAAGTTCAATGAACCTAGTCCCTAACATGATTTGATTGTGCCTGAAACTGTGGGACACCCACTCATTCACCAACTATTGCTCTGAAATGGGAGGCTGGTGACAGGCCTGCAGCTAGCTATTGAGCTTCTAGATTTCATCATTTGAGCAAAATCCAAATAAATAAATAAATAAATAAAAATAAAATGTTTTGACCTAAGGCCACTCAGAGCACTGCCATCTTCAAAATGAGTCACTGATCATTCCAGTCACGAGGACTTAGCTTCTATCAGCTGATTTTCAACAACTAGGATAAATATGGCCATCTGTATGCACTATAAGCTGAAAACAATCCAAACAAACTGGACTAGATTCTGTGTCTAATTTCACATTCTCCAAACAATGCCAAAGACATGTAATTGGCCCTAGGGAGGATGGCAAACTCACCACAGTAATAGATTCAAGTCTGGTGATGCAGACTGTCCAGTTTTAACAGGCTTTCTCCATACCAAATGAGCCATAGATATGTTTTCTTCTATAGTTCATTTTACACTGTTGTAGAAAAGCAATGGAATAAAGGATGAATTAGGCAAAAGTGCTTTACGGAAGGCAATTAACTTATCTTATTCTTGGAATTTTATTGGCAGTCCAGACATTATCATCTTTCATTTTTAGGCCTTATATGTTTTTCCAGAGCTTCTTATAAGCTTTTTTCATTCTAATGTTTCATTCTAATATTCATTCTGAGCCAACAGTGTGATGCAGCAGCTAAAAAGGCCAATGGAATTTTAGGTTGCATCAATAGAGGTATAGTGTCTAGATCAAGGGAAGTAATAGTGCCACTCTATTCTGCTTTGGTCAGGCCCCACCTGGAATACTGTCTCCAGTTCTGGGCACCACAGTTCAAAAAGCATGTGGAGAAAATGGAGCATGTCCAAAGGAGGGCAACTAAAATGGTGAAGGGTCTGGAAACCGTGCCTTATGAGGAAAGACTTAGGAAGCTGGGGATGTTTAGCCTGAAGAAGAGAGGGTTAAGAGGAGATAAGATAGCCCTGATTAAATATTTGAAGAGATGTCATATTGAGGAGGGAGCAAGCTTGTTTTCTGCTGCTCCAGAGACTAGGACCCAGAACAATGGATGCAAACTACAGGAAAATAGATTCCACCTAGACATTAGGAAAAACTTCCTGACAGTAAGAGCTGTTCAACAGTGGAACACACTCCCTTAGAGAGTGGTGGAGTCTCCTTCTTTGGAGGTCTTTAAGCAGAGGCTGGATAGCCATCTGTTGGGGATGTTTTGATGGAGAGTTCCTGCATGGCAGGGGGTTGGACTGGATGCCCCTTGTGGTCTCGTCCAACTCTACGATTCTGACTCTAATTCCATAGGCAAAGCACAAAAGATGGAACAGTTGCACAACTGATTGCTAGGAGCCATACATCCAGAAGCGCAACCACAAGATAGTGTTGTCCTGTTTGTGAGGGATCAAGATGTAGCTGTCATTTCCAACTTGAAATGGCCTCACTGAATGGCACTGTGTGGCTTAAATAGTAGCAAAGAAGAAAACGAAATAATTTTGACTGCCACTATTATGGCATTTTTTCAAATCCAGCTTTAATTTGCTACCTTTGATGTGGACTGGGTGTTAACTTTCCTTCTAGTAACTCCCTTTTCAACTAAAAGGGATGGTGGTGAGGACACGGTGAGAAACAGAAGTTCTGTCAATACTGTAGCCAATCATGTGTCTGTATGTGCCTTCAAGTCAGCCAGTAACTTATGGTGATCTTATTAATTTAACAGGGTTTTTTAAGGCAATGAATACTCAGAGGTGGTTTTGCCAGTTCCTTCCTCTGAATATAGCCTGCTGCATGGTATTCATTCATGGTCTTCCATCCAATTACTAACCAGGGCTGACCTCGCCTATCATCCAGGATCAGACAGGATCTGGTGCCTTTAGGGTATTTAGGCCATGTTTCTGTTCCATTCATTTACTCTTATGTTAGTGATAGTGAAATGCTCCCTGCATAGTTCTGTATGCTGGCTGGTTTCCTCATTTTCTGAGGCAAAATTATCCAAATCGATTAACCATACACTATACCTGTGATCTTCAAAAACTCAGCATATGATGGCAAACTTGTTATATTTGGTATCAATGGCATACTTGACAGAAAGAGAAGTAAACCAGGTTTTGCATAAGTAATTACAATTGGAGGTATACCATACCTTTTAACTAACCTGATTTAGCAAGGACCACCTGATTAATCCTCTTTCATTCCACTTTCTTAGCTGCTTTAAAAATGTCTCAGTTTTCTTCTCTTCCTTCCACTGTCTTGGTTGTTGCAAACTGAGTTCAAAATGCAGAAATAGTTTGCACTCACTTAACCTAGCAGGGTGGAAAGTCATGGGGAGGACATGATAGGAAGGGAATCTTTTCCTTCCTGTAGACATAAAGCCTCTCCTAGATGGTGTGTGCTTCCTCATTAACAACTTTTGCCATCTTGCCCACACTGTTTTTGCTTGCACACATATGTTCTGGTTTTTACCTGTAACTTGTTGGAAGGTATGGTATACATAGCACTTGAGTAGGGCTGTTAATGATCAAGGCTCATAGAAATCTCTCCTTCATTGAGTTGCCATAAGTTAAAGGTGGCTTGATGGAAGATAAACAACAAGTAGCAGTTTTCTGGAAAGTGTGTTTGAAAAGACAACAGTTACTTATTCGTTAGCATATGTGCCATTTCAGGTACTCATCTGCTCTCAAGGATGTCTGACCCACATTTATTTCCTTACTAATCTTGGCAGTTTTCAGTGTGATTATATTTCAATCATTTTGTTATAGTTTATAGTATTTGACCTTGAAGCACAGTTCCTAGCAGAAAGACACAGTATAAATTAAACAATTAAAGGAATGTATAAAGAAAAGAAAGAATTCCTGCCAGAAGGAACTTTATTACTTTCTGGAGCAAGACAAAGATGGTCATAATTGGTTCAGTGGAAAGGTCAGTATTTATTCAATTGGCTGGTTAAAAAAGAAATGCATAAGGAGCTCTGATAAAGTATCCTGTGACTACTTTAGTCTATTTTTAATAACATTGCCACTTGGAAAAGAATGTAATAAGATTTATCTTCGCTGGGCATACAGATAGTGTCAAAAGCAATGCCAAACTATTCAAGTGGTTGTCTGGATTGTGTAAAATCTACTTATGACACCTTGCCACTTTCTAAATGAAGAACTAGATGCATTCTTGAAAGGGATAGCTGACGTTAACAGTTCTGTTCTTTAATGCAATGCCCTAGACATAAAATATTTGTTTCAAGGACAGGCATGCAGGAACCTACTTTATAATAAAAAGCCAGCAGAGAAAAACTGCTTTAAAGGTGATCTCTGCTTGGCAAGTTGAGTCTCTCAAGGTGATATATAGTCATCCTGACTAGTAGCCACTGATGGCTCTAACCTCTAAAATTTATTTCATTCCTTGTCCAAATTGTCAGGCATCTTGTGACAGTGAATTTCAGAATTTAACTAGTCGCCGTAAAGTATTTCCTTTTATCTCTCCTGATTCCCCATTCAGATTCACTAGATGACCCATTTCCTAGTATTATGAAAGAGCAAGAAAAGCTGCTTCCTATCTACTCTCTCCACAATATGTATAATGATATACCCTTCTCTTATGTTTCCCCAATACTCACCTTTTTCCTAATATAAAGAACATTGGATGTTACAACTTTCCTCCCAAGGACCTGATATCATAACTGCAAAGGAGAACAAGGCATTGCAGAATGCTGGGTATTCAAGAAAAATGTAGGACATTACAAAATAAAAGCTAGAAACACTAAGATAAATATAAATTCAAGCTTCTTAGTCATGTTCAAAATTGAAGACATTTTGGAATTCCTCCTGGAAAGAAGACTGAAATGTAGGACATGTCCTGGAAAAAGGACACCTTGTCTGTTCCTAAATAATTTTGGTTGCCGTTTTCTATCCCACTCCATTTCTACAATATCTGTTTTAGGTTCAGTGACCAGAACTCGATAGTGTATTCCAGATGTGGGCACATCATGGATTCATGTAAGAACAGTGTGATATCAACAATTTTATTTTCATTTCCCTTTAAAATTCTGTCTGAAGTGGAATTCACCTTTTCTTCAGAGCGACCAAACATTGGGCTGACATTTTCAATGAACTATCTGTCACAATTAGGTTATCGTTTTCTTGGCCAGCTGCTGCCAATTCAAATCCTATGAGTGCAATTTGTGAAGATGGGATTTTTGCCCCAATGTGTATCACTTTATACTTTGTTATTTGCTGTCAAGTCAGCTTTGACTTAGAATGATTCTCTGAATGAGACAGTTTCTAGAGTCCCCATTATCAGCTGCCCTGTTCATATAATGTAGTTTTCCTTTTTTCCAACTGCCCTCTATTTTTTTGAGCATTATTGTCTTTTCCAGTGAGCTGTGTCATCTTATGATATGGCCAAAGTATGACAGGCTCTTGGTTTCTAGGGAGAGTGAAAGCCTGATTTGTTCACAGACCCATTTATTTCTCTCTTAGTAGTCCATGGTATCTGTAGCACTCTTGTCTAACATCATATTTCAAATGTGTTGATTTTCTCCCTATCCAGCTTTCACATCCATCCATACAAACAAACTGAAAATACTATGGAATGGGTGATTTGGACTTTGGTATTTAATAATATACTGTATCTTGGCATTTGTGGATCTTGCCAAGTTTCTTCAAAGCTGGACTTCCAAGCTTTTAAATATTTTCCTGATTTCTTTGCCAGAGCCTGCATTTTGATTAATGACTGAGCTATAGAAAATCTTTAACTACAGGTATACCTCAGTCAAAGAAGTAGATGTGTTCCTGTGCAATTTTTCTTTAACAGAAAAACTGGTACCAGAGCCAGAAATAACATGGAAAGAATAGAGTTATGTTCCTGCACCACAAAAAAGGAACAGCACTTCAATGTGTTTCAGCATCCTTTTTTTATTTAAAACTAACGCACATGTAAAATGAAACAACCAGGCCAGGTAAGCTTTGTATAAGGAAACAAAAACATATTGAATCTTCTGGAGACCACTTGAAAACTTATCCCAAAAGGGATATGTTTTCTTTCACCAGCTTCCACTTTTCATTTATGTGGCCACATCTATGTTCTTTTAAAATATGATGGTGAACACTGCTGACACAAGTCCAAATGTCCTCCCCACCCCATTTTAATGTTTGCACATGCTCAGTAATGAATTTTGGAGGTAGCTACTGTTTGCCTTGCCTGTTGTAGGCAGACATACACAGCTACAGTAGGATCAGCTAGAGTAGAATCCTGCTTTTCCTCAAGCTTTGTGTATTGGATTGTTTACTACAGCCATTCTGCTGCAACCTAATGCTGAAAGTCTCTTTCTCTAGCCTGCCTTCACCATTCTCCCAAAGCAGATGATGATAAAAGAAACTTGCAGGTAGATAGAGCATGAGAAGACAGGGAGACATTGGGCAGATATAAAAAGACTTTGTAAAGAAGCTTCTTCGTCAGAGGCTTTGTTAACTGAGATACACCACCATTTTCAATGTCTTCATTGCTCACTTTAAAGTTACGTAAATAATTTCTGACTATTAATTCTATGTAACTCATTTCTGACTATTAATTCTGTGTTTTTTTTTAAATATTCAGATGTAACCCTGATTTTGCACTTTCTTCCTCAACGTTAATCCATTCAAAGTCTTTGCTGTTTTCTGCAAGGAGTATGGTGTCATCTGCATCTCTGAAATTGTTGATATCATTTCCCCAATTTTCCGACCTCCTTCCTCGGAGTTTAATACTATTTTGCATTCTGAATAGAAATTAAACATATAGGGTGATAAATTCTATCTTGGAAGAATGACAGCATATAAACAAATGAAATGAAATAAATAAAATGAGGCCCCGTTTGATCGCTTAGTTTTTCTGGTTTTCTATCATTAGGCTCAATAGTGCAAATACACCATTAAACAGAAAAGAATATGATTCAACAATTTTCTACTTGCTTACGCTGAAATTTACCATTTTAATGCCTATCCCTCCAGTTTAATTAGAGTCTTTTGGAACTCTTTATAATTCCATTTTTGTTCTCACCATTCTAAATACTTTTCATCATTAGCAAATTTGGTCACCTCATTTATCAACAAGATGAATAATAGCACCAGTCTCAATGCAGATCTGTGAAGGACTTCACCATTCACGTGACTGCTCATCTTACTATAAAGTTTTTGGTGGGCATCTTTGTCAAAAGCCCATTGGAAGTCCGAGTAAACTGTCCATATGACATGTTACAGAGAAAGATAACTGCTGTCACATTGCAAGGTGATTGTCTGGAAAAATTACCAGTGTGTATGTTAGATGGAGAAGGAGACAATTTTTCCCCAGGAACGTTATAAAGCCAAGTGAACATCATGTTGCTGCATCTGAGTACTTCTCACTTGAAACACTGTTCTCTAGGGACAGCCTGTCAGCTTTGCCTGAGCACCAAGTGGAATTGGTGACAGTATTTTTATCATTATTTTACCCTGGATGTTGGCTAGGAAAATTTTCTGAAAGGTTCCTGGTAAACTTCTTTAGGTTTATGCAATGTGGGACAGCTGTCTTTTTCCCTGCTGGTTGGACTTGTAAATAAACATACATTACCGAGGACATTATCACGTGAACCCATTTCTTGCTGCAATCACATCAGTTTTTTGAAAGATGGAAACATACCTGTTTCAGAGTGGCCACTGTCGGACATCTTTGCAATCGCATGACTGCTGCTGGTGCTGCCATTGTACTTGCATTCTGATTCCCCCTTACTCCATCTCTGTGCCCTATGCCCTAACCCTGCATACTTTTCAGTTTTTAAATTTATTTTTATTTTAAATTTTTCACATTATTTCAGAGCTTTGCTACTATGATTTAAGTTTTAAAGGAAAAAGAAAAGAAGAAGAAGAAGAAGAAGAAGAAGAAGAAGAAGAAGAAGAAGAAGAAGAAAGGAATTAGTCTGCTTGGTAATAGCGAGGGTGAGTGGGGATGGGAGAAGGGAGGAAACACTAACACCACTTGACTGCCAATGTCATAAATGCCCTGGAAGCAACATTTTGCACCTGGGGACTACTGCAGTTGCAAGCTCGGTGATAAGTTTCCTCCATCAATTAAAAGGGATGCCCTAAATGTGCTTTAGGGACACAGCAGCTATGGGTCAGAAGCAGTGGCATCCACTAAGTATTCTCAATGCTGCTTTTTTCCACCTTTAATCATGTTTTAAAAACTCTGTGTAGTAATCTCCCAAGATGCCATAAGTAGAAATCATGAAATTTTCCAGTACATTAGAATCATATAATCATAGAGTTGGAAGAGACCACACAAGGGCCATCCAGTCCAACCCCCTGCCATGCAGGAATATACAAAGCACCCCCAACAGATGACCATCCAGCTTCTGTTTAAAAACCTCAAAAGAAGGAAACTCCACCACACTCAGAGGGAGTGTGTTCCACTTTCAAACAGCTCTTACTGTCAAGACATTCTTCATAATGGAGATAGGGGAGATACAGACCGCCCAAAAAAGACGGTCTGTCGCCCCCTCTTTTTGCTATGCAACTTCACCCACAGCAGCTAGACGCTGCAGCGAAGTTGCACAGCAAAAAAGGAGTCGCTCCTTTTTAGTGCCACAGTTGCAGCACAATTAAAATTAAAGGTGCCATTGGGCACCTTTCCGCCGCCACAACTGCACAGCTCCATCTAGAAGCTATGCAGTTGCAGCGGCGCCATTATGTACACCATCTAAATGCTGTTATGTAATGGCACATGCACCATTACATGTTAGGGTTTGGGAGCATGCAAATGCTGCATGCTCCCGAACCCTAATGGCGCCACAACGGTGCCTCTTCCTGCCCGTCTGTATTGGGCCATAGAATCTCTTTTCCTCTAGTTTGAATCCATTGCTCCAGGTGCTATTCTCTGGAGCAGCAGAAAACAAGCTTGTTCCATCCTCAATATGACATCCACTTCACACTGACTCATGTTCAACTTGTGGTTTAGTAGGACTCCTAGATCTCTTTCATATGTAGTCTTATTAAGCCAAGTGTCCCCTATCCTGTATCTATGCATTTCATTTTTTCTGCCTAAGTGCAGTACTTTACATTTCTCCTCATTGAAATTCATTTTATTCATATCAGAGAGATAGGCAAAATATCACAAGGATACGTAATCTTGCAGCTGCTATTACTATTAAATGTCATCATTGGTTTGAGATATTCTGTATTCTCCCTAACAATTTTAAGATTGCTAGGGATGCAAATGCTGCTGATTCCTCTTACTGGATGATGGGTGGGCCAGTGTTAAGTGCTTCATGGTGTATCTGTTTCAGCTTTATTTTAGTTTTTTCACAGTTTTGTGAAAATGTCCATTTTTGCTGAGAATATTACACCCACACCCACCCACCAACCCACCCACACATTTGTGTGCATATATGTAGTGTGTGTATGTATATATACATTTGTAAAACAAAAACGTGATGTTTTAATGTTGCTTTATGCATATTATGAGTAATGGGCTTAAGCAAGCATTTCCCAGCAAACCTATTGAAATCAGTGATACTGAACCAGGATGGGAAACATGCAGCCCTCCAGATGTTGTTGAAGTGCAATTCCCAGTATTTCTTCCCATTATTCATACTTGCTAGGGCTGCTACAGGTAGAACCTAGCAGCCCTGGCAAGCATCTGGAAGTTTGCATGATTCCTACACCTGGACCAAGGTTAGTTGCAACTAATAAGTGCCATTGGATTTAGTCCAATAATCCCAATGTTCTTAGCCAATACTTCACCCTGTCCTGCCACCTAAAACTCACACAATAACAAGTTTTGGCTCACAGTCCAAGCATCAAAGTAATTGCTTTTTCAATTTGGAAAAGTAGCATTGGTTTTAATATTGTTACAAAGCTCGCATTGAGCAGTGAGGCTTCAAAGAAGCAAGGCTCACTAAATTTAATTCCCTTTGGGTAAGGAAATATTTCTGGTGTCTTTATAAAATACAACTTGGGCACAAGTGGCAGCAAGCAGGATTTGTTCTCCCATTTGGGACCTTTAAAGAAGGGGCAGGCAAAGTGCAGTCCTGATCTCAAAGGCTACCTCTCCAGCTCCCAAGGTACCCTTTTTCTGCCTCACAATGGTGGGATTGCATCAGTTAGGACCCTTTCACACTACCCAATGATAGAATATCCTCCACTATTTCACAGATGAAAACCAGGACACATACGATGAAAGCAACATCAAAGCGTAGTCAAGATGGCAAAAATTAGTAATGAGGAAAAACACACAAGCCAAAGTGGCTGCAGCACTTTGCTTTTGCTTGAGTCTACAGGGAAATTTATGCCAGATGATGGGTTCTGTAAATTGTAGTTTAAAAGCCCTAACTTTTCCAGGCTATAAATCAGACAGTAGTTTGTGGGCAAATGCTTTGGTAACTGGCATAAGCACACCACATTTTGGGATCCAGTGAGGCAAGTGAGTTAGAGGGTAGTAATCTAGCTGTTAAGATCTACGTGGGAAGCTATAAATTGGGACCACAGAGGTAGGGGCAAATTGTTTTAAAATTATCCCTTCTTCTTTCCATAGGCCCACTATGATTTCTGAGAGTACCCTCTGGGCTGATTTCCCAAACAAAATTCACAATGTGCACCTGAAGCTGCTATTTGCCCTGTTAGAAAATACTGACATGCAAACAACCTGCATACTGTATATGTTTTGGCTTATGAACGGTTTCGAAATGAGAGTGGGCAGGCCTGGCTAGCAGTGAATCTGACTTCACCAGGGACCATTTTAGTTGCTGGTCATGACCTATAAAGCCCTATACGGCTTAGGTCCAGACTACTTAAACCTGCTAGAGCCCTAAGATCTTCTGGACAAGGTTTTCTCTTGGTCCTGACAAAATCAGAGGCTCGCCTGGTGAGGACACAAGAGACAGCCTTCTTAGTGGCTGTTCCCACCCTCTGAAATTCCCTTCCACGGAAAGCTAGGCTGGTCCCCTCCCTGCTAGCCTTTTGTCAGCAAGCAAAAACAGTTTTATTCAGGCAGGCTTTTAATATATAATCATAGGGTGACTTTTGTATGGCGTGTTTATTATATGGGGTGGGTATTGTATTTTTTAATGTTATGTGGTTTTATATTGTTTTATCTGCTGTTTTTAATTACTTTTATTATAATGTGTTTTAAAATGTTTTTATTTGTATGCCACTTGGGTCCCTTTCTGGGAGAAAGGTGGCATAAAAATGAAATAAATAAATAAATAAATACTACACAATTACAGTTGTATGAGTCTACTGTGACTGCCATGACTTTATCCTATGGAATACTGGGGTAAGTTTGGTAAGGCACTACAGCTTTCTAGCAAGCAATTCTAAATGCACTTCCCTAAACTGCAAATTCAGGATTCCATAGGTAGCTGCCATGGCAGTTAAAGTGGAATCATATTGCTACAATTGTGTACTGTAAAAGGGGCCCAGAATGGATCCTATGCTGTACATGATGTGTGAAACAGACAGCTTCATCCTCCAGCTAAAAGGAATATGGGGGCAAACAGACGGGCATGAAAAAGCGGCTTGAAGCTGCCTTTTCTGAAGCCACATTGAAACCCCACCAACCGCACCACCAGCTCGCAAGGCAGCTGGAGTGCGCATGTCATGACCACATGATGTGGCTTCAAGTCAGGAAGAAATGGAAAAAAGTTGCTTCTTTTTGAAATAGCTTTTCTCTCCATAAGGTGCCTAGAGGGCACTTTCCTGCTGGCTTCAAGGCATGTGTCATCTAAACGCCACACCTTCAAGTCAGCCTGAAAGCACCTTTTTTGCCTGTCTGTTTAGCCCCATAGACAGGAGAATGGTGTTATTGTCCTCCACCATCTGCTACCTGAGGTGCGTAACTCACTGCTTACTGGTAAGGCCAGCCTCAAACGGCAATATGGATGGGTGAGTAAGCAGTAATGTTTGTGTGCTTACACACAGTTGCTATATGAAAAAGAAAGAAAATCTGGGATAAGTCCACCACCATTTCCTTTGCTTTGTCCCTGACATCCCAGACAACCAGAGCATCATATGCCATCTCTGCACATGCAGCAGTGTTTGGGGAAATTATTGGTTCTGGAGCACATTTCCCAGTATCCCCAGCCAGCCTGGTCACTGCTGGGAGTTGTAAACCAAATGACTAACATTTGCAGGCTCTGGCATGCAGACCTTGAAACAGGGGGCATACCTATTTGTTCTTTTGCTCACTGTGAAATCAGGACAGCCTATGTAGGCTCTTTATAGGCCACGGGGTGGGTGACTTTTTGCATCCAGGTGAGCAACTGAGTGAATTCACTCTCAAGTGAACTGGAGGAAAGAAAGAAAAAGACACATTCACAAACATAAACCCACTCTAAGATGTGATTGATAGCTTGCTCTGTGTTTGAGAAAGTAATTAGATCAGTTTCATGCAGTGTGGAAATACCCTATTGTTCCTTGGTTCAGAAAGCCTACAATTTGGATAGTCACTAAGAAGTCAAGAAGAAGAAGAGATCAAAAGAAAAATCTCAGATCACAAAAGGAAAATAATGTTGCATTCTTCACGGGTTTCAGAGCAGACAAAGGCAGGCCTAATCTCTAATGTGTTTTCAAGTGGACAAGAGTGCTTGGCAGCCTGAAACTCAGCTGTATGCTGAAACACCACACACAAGTACCACCACCTCCTCCCACCCCCAGCCATTCCACTCTAAGCAGGGATAAATATCAAAGCTGTCATTACTCATTCTGCCCTGCTGACATTTGATCATTATTGTATCTTAAGAACTTCTAAATAGGTCATGCCTTTAGCTGGAGAACTCAGTGTCAGGAAGTGAGGCTGACGGAGTTCTTAGACCTTTTAATAGTGATCATCGACACTCAAGAATCAGCTACTGCGCTCCAAACTATGCAAGAGAAAGCAGTGGGGGGGGGGGAATACTTTAATCTGGAGGGATACTAAACCTGGCTTCATCACATGCAAAAATTAATAAGAATACAGAGGCTGGGAAGCAAGCTTAATTTCACATCAAGAAGTCCCCATTAAACAATGTACATTCTTTTTTCCATGTACATTTGACTGTCTGGCTCCTTCTACCATTTGGGTAGGTAAAATCTGTGGAACAGGTAGCAGGGACTGTGGGTCCATGCCAACTTTCAATATAATTTGAAATATTGGGAGAAATTAGCTTTACAAGAGGTTTAGGCAACCTTTGGACTGTGTGTACCATTATATATCAGGACTAACTGGAAGGACTCCAGGTTTTGGGTGAATTAAGGTTTTATTTATGTAGAAAATATGCAGAATGCAAACACACATACAATTAAATTCAAATCCAATCCAATCCAATTCAAACACAGCATACAGAGCTAATTGAAATGGAAATATGGAAAGGAGATAGCAGAGTTTTAGGGGTTGCTGTGGGGTTATAAAGGAGGTCCAAGGACGACACAGAACATATACAGAGTATGGGTGTGTATGCGGACTGGGCTGTGTGCTAGCTGTGTATGCAGAGGTTGGGTTCTGAAATCATATTTATACCTTAACAGCAGCCCTAGGTAATGGGCTATCTAGCCAGGTAACAAAGGCTGAATGGCTTGTTCCAGGAATCAACAATGGGATTCTGGACAGGTCAATGGTTTTAACTTTAGTGTAACAAAACCAATAATTTGATCAGGATATCTCTGAGATGGATGGAGGGATGGATGGATGGATGGCCAAGTTTGACTGGGGGTACAACAGGGGGTAGGCAGAGAAATTAGCTTACTGCTTTAGGCGTGAAAAGAACTTTTGCCTCCAGTTTTGAGAAGAAATGCAGATTTCTTGGGGGAAGGAAGGAGCATTTTAGTTTTGATGGTTTTGCTTTGCTGGAAATGATCCTTTCTTCCTGGGGACCTGACCTAGGACCTTATCAGACATCGGAAATTGGAAGTATAATCCAATGGCAATTCGAACACAATAATGGGGTTTCATATTATTGTGAATTAAAGTATCTCACACAATTTCGGTCAAAAGGGAAGTCATTCTGAAAGCAATCATGGGTTTTATGTTGTTGCGAATTAAAGCATCTCATGAAATTTCAGGCAATGGGGGGTCATTTTTGGGTAATGGGAAGTCATTCTGAACACATTCCAAATGCAATTGGAATTCACGTAAATTCGCTAAACTAGCGAATTCACGTGAATTCGAATTGGCTCCATTCGCAATAAAGAGAAATTCCTCCCGTCTGATAAGGTCCTTAGTGTTCTTAAAGGTCATCAGTCTCTCAGAAGCATGCTATCTCCACATACGAGATATGAAAATATGAGGACCCAAAAATACAGCATGGATTATGCTGAACAGAGGTGATGAGTTACAGTATATTTTCTTGCCGTCACCAAGAAGGACTAGGGCAATTTCAGATGAACCTCTTACAGGATGAAATTAAGGGGCTGCACAGACAGCCCAAAAGGAGCAGCTCTGTGCTGCCCCTGGATGTGCAAGGTTGGGGACGCGGCAACTGGATGCCATGCGCCCAACCTGCTGGAAAAAGGAGCTGCGTCCCACAGCTCCTATTTCTGGCACTACAGTAGCACCATAAGGGCTGCGACATGGCCTTATGATGCTCCTTGTGCCCGGTGCTGTTAGTGTGCCACGCACGAGCAATGTCATAATAGTGCAGACCATCTGTACTGGTGTGCGCTATGATGGATGCCCGGGTGGTGGACTAGGGTTGCTGAGCATGTGCAGCCCTCGCACAACCCTAGTTGATGGCCAGGCTGGCACAAAGTGCTGGTCTGTCCTGCCCCTAAGTTAGTTTTGTCCCATAATTCCATGAATAATAAAATATGGCTTTTCTTTGTAAAACCATTAAGCATTAGTGGTGTGAAGAAAACATACTATCTTCAATACACTTCGAGAGTGGAGCTGTAAAGTGATTCATTAGATTTAAAGGGTGTGGCCTTTTTAATACCACAACTCCTTGGTTTGTTTGGGAGGGAACCAGGCAAAATAGCACCTACTGGTAGCATCAAGTTCTAATTTTGTTTTAAAAGCTCCCCCCCCCCCCCCCAAATTATCTCCATTCAGCCTGGGAGGGACTGAAAAAAAAGGCAGGCCAATGCCATCTAGGCCTGGCCTCAATTAAGTATATCCCTCCAATCCATCTGCCTTGGTCCAGGCCTCAGAGGGAGAGAAGAAATGCTGGACCTGATCCCCTTGCACCATTCCCACCACCAATCTGTTCTCCTTTTGTGTCGTGTCTTTTAGATTGAAAGCCGAGGGCAGGGAACCGTCTAATTCAAATGATTGTATGTAAAGTGCTGTGTAAATTTACAGTGCTATATAAATAAAGCTTAATAATATAATAATAATAAGGAAGTGGATGGCTGTGACTCTTCATTTGTTTTGGGTCTCCAGCTCCCATAATCCGTTGCCATCAGTAATCCTACTTAGGGCTGGTGGGAGTGGTAAACCTAAAACAGAGTGCTACAGTTGCTGTGGATCTAAAAAAGGTTTTAGCAACTGAAAGTTTACATATGGCCCATTGATTGCTTGGTAAATCCATTGTAACTTTTAAATATTTGTTTATTACATATACTGTACATGTATTTCTTTCCCAAACCTATTTTGAAACAATGTGAGGAGGGAAGGGGACTCTTTATATCAGACCTGAACAAAGATAAAATTATAGATCATAGCAAGAGAAAATGAGAGACTGTGGATCCCCTTCCCTGCTTTATGGACAGTATATTTTTTCAGAGTTTCTCTACACAGTCTTCTAATACACTAAGGAGCAGGAGGAAGAGGAGCAATTGTTTTTTTCCCCTCATCTTCACAGATGCTTATGTTCAGTCTCACTGCTATGAACAGAACACTGCAGAATAGACACTAGAACAGAAGAAACATGAAGTCTGTAGTAGTTTGTATTTCAGTTTATATCAGCAAAGTTGAGCAATTCCATAGTATGTTTATAGAGTCTTTCACTTGAATGATTTGGATGTAATAACTGGTCCTGTCTAGAACAATCAATGTGTTATTTTCTTTGGTTTTCAGTGTAATAATGATCTAACTCCCCTATCTATTGGAGACAGATAAAAGCCTGCATCGACAGTGGCCAAGTGTAACTGTCCAGATGTTGTTGGCATACAATTCCCACAGCTCTTTCCAACCTACCTAGTGTTGAACAATGCTGGAAGTTGCAGGCCACAAATAGCTGTTGCTGTTTCTCTTTCCCTCCTATCCCACCTTTCTTCTAAAACTGGGATTCATGTCAGTTCCTTATTCTTAACCATAATCCAGTTATTAGTCCCAGCTAGAATAGATTAATCAAATCTATACAGGTCTAGGCTTAACAAGTTCTCATTGGCTCAATGGGTCTATTCAAGAGAGGACCAACAATTGGATTTAGGCCATAGTTATTTAATTTTGATGTGGTGCAGGATTTTAGATGAGACTTCACATATATAGACAAGGGCAAATAATGGGAGCTAAGGGGTGATCCTGGTAGATCAGAGGGTAGGAGAGAGAATGAGATTATGAGACATACCTGAAGCACACACTATGTTGCCTGATTATTTAGGCAGAGCTTGGATATGGAGAAAGAGAACACAATAAATAGCAAAATGACCTGAGTAAACACCATCTTATTTTCAAATTAATTTGGACTAGATTTGGGTTCGATCTGGATTTAGATTTGCTATGACCAGACCCAAAGAAGTCAATAAGTCACGTTAGTCATGACTTAAATAATCAATTAATTTCATTGAGTCTCATACTAAGGGTGTGAATCAGGATCTCCACAATGTTGTTGAAGTGCAAACCCCAACAGCCTCAGCTAGCATTGTGAGGAATGCTGGGAGCTTCAATTAAAAAAAAAAATCTGGAGGACTGAATAACGTCCACGTCCTGTAATCTATCTTCATGTTTTGTGAAGCTCTTTATTATGCAAACATAGTACCAATGGTATTTTACCTATGTATTGAAACTCATCCAGTTAAGATTAGGATTTTGAGAAAACAGCTCAGAGAAAGGAGGGTGTCTGGACTGGATTAATCATCACACAGATAATTCAGCAGCAGTGACCATGTCTATTTTTGTCAAAATGGCTTTGCTCTCCTAATATGTCACAATAGGCAGCTATTACCTATCAATTGAGCCACTTGACTTTCTATCAGCCTGCCAGTGTTTTCCCAGTTAAAGAGGTTTCCCCTAATGAAATTGCTTTCTTGCTTTCAGAAACTTCAGAAATATTAAGTGAACTGTTTTACTGAGCCAGCTATGCTGCAGCAAACATTTGTGTTTCTATACTGTATCTGTATAGTGTTCAGAAAATTTCTTAGATGTATGGAATATCAGTTGTACTCTACTATCCAATTTCTTTCCAGAGCAAATCTCCTGAGATTGTAAGGACCAGATCTGGTTATCTTGGCATGACATTGTAAGAATTAAGCAACCTCCACAAGAGATCTCTTCCCCAGAATACAATTCAGATGCCAAATGGGTTTTTTCCCCAAATTTGTGCAAAATTTACATGAAATTAATTTCTGCGCAAAAAAAGTATTTCCCTTCTCCCCATTTGTAAGCAAGCACAAGGACAAGTTGATTGATCAGAAAAGCCTAATGATAGTACTTCTACTAATTCATGCAACAAGGCAACAGCTGCTGTACTTTCCAATAGCACAGATTTTACAAAAGTGTACCAAAATGCAGATTACATGAGACCAACAACAACCAAAAAGGTTGCCATCTTAAAACGGGTCTTGCAGAGGCAAAATTTCTGAAGTTTCCTCATTTCATACGCAAAGAAACTGAGTCAGGATTTATATACCTAGCTAGCTTGGCCATTAGGTAGTCATCTCAGGCAACATACGCTGTATGGTGTAGAACAGTGATTCCCAAACTCTGGTCTTCCAGATGTTTTGGACTTCAGCTCCCAGACTCCCAGTGCATTGGCCAAGATGGCTGAGACTTCTGGGAGCTGAAAAGTCCAAAACACCTGAAGGACCTGAGTTTGGGAATCATTGGCCTCAGGATCCAGCTGTTCTCTACTGGCAGATAGTAGATCCAGGATCCAGCTCAGGATCCAGCTGGTCTCTACTGGCAGATAGAGGTGTATACAGTATATTCCAGCAGTCAACCTTGTACCATCTACCCCCATTAATCTGCCCTCAAATGTTGTGGGAAATGGTGGCTCATCACCAGTGTTGACATGTAAAATGCATCTACTTACCATGTCACTTTCTACAGGCAGATTCTTGTTTCTCCCCTCAGGTAGCTAAATTTTTTCAAACACATAAGATAACATCTTTGTAGTAGACAAAACACTAAAACAGGTGTTACCTTAGTGAGTTACTTCCTGAAACACCATTCTCCAACACAGCTCAGATTTTGGGCAATAGAGATGATGATAAGATTCTGTTGGAAAAGGTGGTGGAACAGAATTAAATCTTTTAAAAAAGCTTGTGAAGGGGGCTTTAGTGACATGTATAGCTCTTCCATATTGTTGTCTCCAACTGTTACTTTGACTCACTATGATGTTTCAGCTCAAAATTGTAACTCTGGTTCAAAGTGGCAGCATCTCTGTTCGATTCATTTTGGATTAAATAGTACAGCAAGGAACCTTTGTGGGGGTACCTCTGCCTTCCTGCCCAATAGGGATAAGGTCCACCAGATGTATTTAAGCTATCAGCCCAAGTGACCATTACACACAGGAAAGTATGATGGCCCAGCATCTGAAAGAACTAGACCAACCACAGTCCCAGTGCTCAGAAAACCCAAAATAGACAAAACAACACAAAAATGAAAGGGTTCTGACTGAAGAAACAGGAAATAAAACCCTGAGGCCAAAGGCCACACATTTCCATATCTGCCCTACCATAGGCAAAAAATTTCAAAATAGTTCTGACAAACATATTGTTCTCAGTCCATTGGGAGATCAAAGTCTACTGATTAGATAGATCAAGTACAGAAATCTTACCCCAAAGGAGAGGAAAAAACCATAACCCCCTAGCTTCTCCCATGTCATGTCTAGTTTGTGCCTGCGTTTGATACAGTGAAAATATAACCAGATATATAGTTTTACTCAGAATGGGATTTTAGTAATGAGTCTGATTGGTTTTGGTGAATATATTTTAACAGTTGGGCTGACTCTATTCAAGTACAACTGGAATCAAATGCCACTTCAGAGACCTGGTAGCCAAGGAGAAAGGAATGGCTTATAACGACCACAATTAATTTAGTGAACAAAAGCACCCATTTATTGTCATGTAAATAGTGGTCATTCAACAGCTCATGAAATGGTCTAGAGTTGTATTCACAATATGGGTAGGACCTGCAAGCAAAACATTTGGGGGAAAGTAGCAGAACTTTGGTTCCGATTGCTGGGTATATAAAATGTATTTCTAAACTATGTCCTCGGGAGAAAAGAGTGGGAAAAACAGGGGCAGTTGATACAAATAAAGGAGTAGTGATGACCCTTGCTCTTTCTTTTCTGCAATGAAGCTAGAATCTAATACAACTGATAAGTGTTATTTTTCAGAGCTTATCACATAATCCTTTCAGTCTGAAATTACTACGTCCTTCTATTTCCTTTCAGATGTCAAAGCTGTTTGGCTGTCTTATGAGACAGTTGAAATGTAACTCCTGAATACTAACATAAACAATATACCTAGATATTTTCCATTTATGCCCAGCCAAGACAACAGCTGCCTCCTGACAAAATTAGTTTTTAATAACATAATAGTGACTACAGCAAAATCCCAAAATTCATTGTAGCTGCCACTATTCTGAAGACATTAT
Source organism: Urosaurus nigricauda (assembly GCA_034509955.1). NCBI lineage: Eukaryota > Metazoa > Chordata > Lepidosauria > Squamata > Phrynosomatidae > Urosaurus > Urosaurus nigricauda. Next base: position 46,524,875 of record JAOEGL010000003.1, read on the forward strand.
CTTGGCATTAGACATTTAACTTATTTTGCACAGACTTCTAAGGAGGCCTCGCAAAGACTTCTAAATAGGCCCAGCTTAGTCAAGGGATCCTGAAATAAGTGTGTTACTTTCTAAGTTTAGGGTGACTAAAGTTTAATCTGCACTGCAGAAATAATGCAGCTTGACGCTGCTTTAAATGCCATAGCTAAATGTTATGGAATTCTTGGATTTGTAATTTTGTGAGATATTTAGTCTTCTCTGTCACAAACTACAAGTCCCAGAATTCCATAGTACTGAGCCATGGCAGTTAAACTCGTATCCGTATTTTTTCTACAGTGCAGATTAGACCTGAGAGCATATTTAGAATACATAGTTAGAGCAGTTTGATGCTACTTTTAACAGTCATGGCTCCATCCCACAAAATCCTGGGTGAGATGCTTACAAATTGTCACTAGTGAGTTCCAGTGTTATAGTTCAAGGATTATAATATACTTTTCCAAGAAAGAACCCTAAGTATCTCCTCAATGTGTTGCTCTGTCTCAGAGATTCCAGAGCTTCTTCTCAGTTATTAAGTTTATTGATAGTTAAATATGAATATTTATTATTTATACCAATTCTTAACTTGTCTCAGAGGTCTCCTGTTTCTGTTCTCTTATAGTTGCAACTCCTGTTTCCTTCCTGTTGTGCCTGCTAACTCCCTTTCTGAGACTTACATCCCAGACCCTTCCTTCCAAAATACAGTAACATCTTAAGGGGATATTACCACAATGTGCAAATCCTAGCACTCCAAAGGATGGAGTCATGGCAGCTAAAATAATATCAAATTGCTATAACAAGTAGTGATACACTCTGAGGAACCATCTCTTGACTTAAGAAAGCTTGCAAAATATCAGGGCATATTTTTAAGGACAGGCAGAAATAGTTCTAGTCCCACTGTTTAGAAGAACAAGGTCTTGACGATTGAGCAAAATAGCTGCTCTTATTCTTAAAAAAAAAGGAAGCTTATTTTGTCAGCAGCACATAACAAACATTGTTTAACAGAAAATGATAAAAAGGTTATGTTTTATTATTATCTCACCATGCATGTAGAAACTAAGTTACAGTACTTGCGTTTTATAACAGACATTAGACACACAATTCAAGGATTGATTTTTTATTTTCCTTCTCAGAAACAAATGCCATCTACAACAAAATTATAAAAGAACAGCTATAAATATAGGCCCATAATAAATATTTCATTGAAATGTCTAGCACCACTAGGGTTGGAGACAATAAAAGACTCTCAAAATGTAATTGACAGCATCAGTTGTACATATTAGGCACAAGACTGAGCCAAGAGACTCTTGGAACAAAGTTTAAAAATATTTGTTGACATTTTGGCTTAACATCACTGTACTCAAAATGGAATTAATACTAAGAGTTTTAGAATGTTAATGCCTCCCATTATCATCAAGTTTCATTCATTAAAATGCACTGGCATCATACAGAGTATCAAAATGAATGTCTTTGTTTTTATTACTTTTCTTAAATTCTTATTCTCATTAAAATAATTACTTTAAAAAATTCATACAGTGGTTTAAATGTGATGAGTGGTTGGTTGTTTTTTTGTTTTGCTTTGTTTTTGGCTACATATAAATGTAGGTTCTAAACACTTCAGATAAAATAAGAATAGCAATAATATGTAAAATGGAAAGATATTTTCAGAAACCTACAGAACTGAAAAGCAGTAACTATTGGCATTTGTTCTGTATTTCCTGGAAACAGTATTTAGGCAGCAACATTTTAATTGCACATTTAATTCATGCTGCTATAATTAAGATCTGTCCAATGAAAATCTTACAAAAAAGTATGTTTTCATATATACACAGCTTTTGTATATTCCCCACTAATCTCTGGATTTATATGTTAAACAGGTGAATTCTACTGTACTGAATTATATATACAGTGGTCCCCTGCCTTACGAATCCCCCGGGTTACGAAAACCCCGGGATCCGAAAGGCGGCGGACCGGCAATGTATCCCCCGGGATACGAAATATCCCCCGGGATACAAAATAAAAAAAGCCGTGCGGCCCCTTTAAATGGCCGCGCGGTCTGTTGAATTTAGCGGTCCCCCGGGAAACGAAAGCTTCCGGGTTACGAAAGGTAATCCGGAACGGATTACCTTCGTAACCCGGGGGACCACTGTACAAGCCGTTTATAAAAATCAGCATAAAAAGGTAAAGGTAAAATCAGCTTAAAAGTGAAACATCAATCACCCTGCCCCAATTCCCATTGTACGTGACAGTATGTGCACCTGCAAGAATTTGACTCTGCCAATTTTTAAAACTGGTGGCAAATTTATTCTTGTTAAACCAGCAAACAAGACCCACACAATAGTTAGCTATGTGGGCATTAGTGTCCCTGTTTCCTTCAAAAAGCCTTTTATTTCTTTATTACATATATACATTTGTGTGTGGCAGTTCTCTACAAACATGGAATTTCTTTAACAAAGCAATCCTGAAAGCATACATTAAACATGGACGACTCTTTTTAGTTAGTAGGGAATCAGACTCTATAAACTGAGATTCACAGCCTCCGCACTTAGCTTCCCACCACTTAAGCTATGTATCATTGCTATCATATGAGAATGTTTGTTCAGTTCTTCTTGCTGGAGTTTGACTAAGGACTCTTTTTCTTCCAATCGCCCTTCCAACTGTGACTTCTGCACTTCCAAAGATGAAGCCTAAAAGGAACATATTATATACTATTCAGCGATCTTTCTCTCTCTCTGAAAAGTTTACTTGCTGTCAGTTAGTACAGTGGGCCCTTGTTATCCTTGTGGTTGTTAGCTACAACATCAAAGCAATCAAATAGTTTTGTTTTATTTTTACAAAGGACTTGTTTGTTTCATCCTTTACTCCACACAGAAGAATTTAAGGGAAAGCACTGAGCTGCATAACTGAGTCTAGTTATCAGAGGCTGCAAAAATAGGCACACTTTTGTCGATAATGCCACTAGAGATGATCAGTCAAATACAAGATATACTGCAAGCTAAAATTTAAAGTTACAAAAATATTCTGAAAAATTCTGTAGGTAATTTTTTCAGTTCTTTTTCAAAATGTTTGTTAGATTTAAGGGCGTACTGACTTTAGCTATTGCACAAGATCTCAGCACTATTTATCTAACAAGACATAGAACAATGAAAACTTAATCCAGTTGCTTCAGTTGCCATAGTATGCTATAAGACTGATAGTGCAAATCCTATCTATGCTATTAAGAAATAAATCTCACTGAGTTCAAAGGGACCTACTTCTTGGTAAATGAATGTAGGATTGCAACCTCTATCAATATCATTTATACAGCAAGATATATTATTGTATAAAATATTATATAAAATATAATATATATATTTTAACAATGGTGTCCAATTCTTTAGTCCTTTTTTCTTTTTATTAGTATTAAATAAAGTTCCCAGGATAACTTACCTTAATGCTAAGTTCTTTCCTTGCTTGTTCTGTTTTGCTCAGTTCTTTCCTAAGGATGTCTATGGTTTCCTCCATATCTGCTTTTTCCTTTTGCCTGGCTTTCAGTTTTTCTTCCTGAACCTTTGCCTTCTGCTGAAAACCTTTTGAAAATTTTGAGAAAGGAAAAAGCCATGCTTTTTGCCCAGTACCTGGAAAAAACTCTTGAACATTTTCTCACAGCTACTATTAAATTAGCCACTACTGCCACCTACTGAACATCAGTCATTTATTTTGTAATCTTCAATATTTGCCTGCCTAAAGATATATTTTACAGTTAATGAAAGAAATGTGTGGAGATATGTGCTCCAAAGCATCTTACAGGTTTCCCATTCAAAGAGAATTTATTATAATTTATGAAATATGGTTTACAAGTCTTTCAAAAATCATAATTCTCCCTCAACACAGAATGAAAGGTGCTTGTGTTTGATTAGCAATTGTGACTACAACTTGGTCATGCAGACAGTACTGCAACCATTAGTTGTTTCATGGTTTCTTAAATGCTGTTCTTGGGCTTGGCCTGTGATATCTGTACAAATCTATGCATGTTCATTGTACACTAAATTGTAATTGGGGAACTCCCATTAATGAGCAGAGTAACAGTAGAAAATATCCCTGCCCATTACAGCATGCTACAGTTCTATATTCAAAAGGTTTATTCTGACACTTTGGTCCTGGGTCATAATCCCGGTTCAGCAAGCCCGCAATCTTGGTTTCATTTTTGATTCCTCTCTGTCGTTTATTCCCCAGATCCAGGCCACCGCCAAGGCCTGTAGATTCTCTCTTTATAACATTGCTAAAATCTGTCCATTTCTCTCAACCTCTACCGTCAAGACTCTGGTCCATGCCCTAGTGGTCTCGTGACTAGATTATTGTAACCTTCTTCTGACAGGGCTTCCCATCTCTCACCTCCATCTTTAATCTCTGTCCAGAACTCAGCTGCACGTATTATCACATCCACTCACTGCTTTGACCATGTTTCTCCTCTTTTATCCTTCCTTCATTGGCTCCCCTTCCACATCCAGTACAAGCTTTTGTTGTTGACCTTCAAAGGCTTTAGATCTCTACTATCTCACTAGTGGAATTTCTTTGGCCATGCTCAAACCTGTGCAAATCTCAGTTTCAAAGTCTTACTCCTTACTTATCTAAACTTCTTTTTCCTTACATTCCTACTTGTACTCTCCGCTCTGGTAGTCAAGGTCTCCTGTCCCAGCCGAGGATTTCCACTGCCCTGTCCCGGATTCGCCCCTTCTCACTTGCTGCTCCTCACTCCTGGAACTTTCTTCCCCACATGCGCGCCTCATCACTTCTCTAACTAGTTTCAAAACTGAGTTAAAGACTATATTGTTTAGGGAAGCGTTCCCAGATGTGTGACCTTGTCTGCCCCAGGACACCTCATTTTAACTGTGCATTAAGTAGTCGAGCCCTCCCTCCAGTCCATCTGCCTTGGTCCAGGTCTCAGAGGCAGAGAAGAACTACTGGACGGGATCCCCTTCCCCACCACCATTCCCTTCTCCTTCTGTGTCATGTCTCTTTAGATTGTAAGTATGAAGGCAGGGAACCGTCCAATTAAATGATTGTATGTACAGTGCTGTGTAAATTTACAGTGCTATATAAATAAAGGCTAATAATAATAATAATCCAATAATATGTTATTCTTCAAAAATCAACAGGTTCCCTGTCAGTAAAGGCGTCTAGGCTATAACAACAAAGAGAAGTATGGTTCTAATTATAATTGAGGGTGGGTTGTGATTTCATCTAGTTATAGAAATTGCAGTCTTTACATGTGGCTAAACATGAGCTGGACTTTGAAATTGAGTTTTGCACAGGTTTGAGCATGGCCAAAGAAATTCCACTTGTGAGGTAGAAGAGATCTAAAGGAAGACACACTGCCCTATCAATAGCCCTGTTAAGGTCATGTGATTAGGGCAGATGGGAGAGGGATATAGCATTTTCTTTCCTTCTTGATTAAACTTTTTCTTGATTGTTACTAGTGAAAGGTAATTAAACTATAATAGCTACAGTGTAGATGTGATTCTTGTCTCTTTCCTGGTAGATGATATAAACTTGGTTCCACACCTTTCTACTGTATCCTCTCATCTCTGCTACCATCGCTCCTTTTTGTGTTCTTCCAACATCAGGGAAACAATTGCAGATCTTTTTACAGGATCATACAGGAGGTTTCAGGGTAGCAAACCTACTGTAAGGGTGGCTCTCTCTACCTGCCTAAAGAGGACAATGTCAAAAATCTTATAGCCCCAGAGATAACTTCATTTGACTGCAGTCTTAAAGCTTTCCACATACATAGTAATAGAATAACTGTATTTTTGCTGCTTTGCTCTATAAATCAAGACATCTAATGAAGCTGATACAGAAAGCAGAATAATTTAGTTCTAACTTACTTGATATTTTTGCATCTTTATCTTGCAACTGTTTGTGTAATTCTTTTCTATGCTCTTCTGTTTCTAGCAACTGAGCAACAGTTCTGAAAAAATAACAAATATTTACGTTCTTCCAGAAATTAACTTAATAGAAGCCATTCTCGCTGTCATCCAAGTGTCATAATACAGCAACATTTTCTGATAAATCACTCAATGTTACTAGCAAAGCAAGTTTTTAGTTATATATTTCCTGCATTTATTTTCTTACCCTTTATCTAGTTTAGTGAAATATTCCTTCATGTTATCATTCACCAAAAACAAACCTTTCACCAAACAACAAGAGGCAACAGAACATTTACCACAGACATTTGCATATTTTAACCTTACATTGGAACTTGCTATGTGGTAACATGCTATGTAAAAATAGAGATCTTGTTTTTGATTAATTACACCATCCTATACACTGATATATTGTTTTACTTTTATCTTCCTTGACATTCAAACATTATACATTAGAAAGTAAAACAACCATAGATCTTATCTCTCAGCATAACTGAGAGACAATAAGGCCCTGTTCTTTTCCACCATCATCACCCATTAACGTCAGCTGGGTTTTCCCCTTTCCAAAACCCATTCCAGGAAATGCTGAGTGAGACTAATTCTGAGATACCCATATGAACACATAATTTCATTTCTTTTAAAAAATTCTTCTTTTTTCTAGCAAAGGAACAGCATATATACATCCGTTATGGCATGAAGAAAGAAAATTCAGTTTGAATTTCCTGCCTAAGAACAGAGGTAAAGACACACTTGAATATTCACTTAAAAAATAAAGACTCCCATATGAGTACTGCTGACCTAGAAACCAACTCAAGTCCCTGCAACCAAAGAACCCAGAATGTATAACCAAAACACCAACCAAAAGGGTTCTGCCAAAGATAATGAATAAACAAGACAACTGTGGTCCCACTCCCAATGTAAAAAACAAAAACAAAACAACTTTATAAGGAATAAACAAATAACTAATCTAGGGAGCAGAAAAAACAGTGTCGTTTCTAACTACCCCACTGAGAATTGTGCAAAAAATCAAAAGCAAATAGTATTTTAAAAATAATAAAATATCCAAACTTCAGGCCAGACACGTTTCGACTGAAAGTCTCCTCAATAGCCTGCCTATGAAGTATTAACTGTATATAAAAAATTTTTAAATCAATTCTTCAGCTTACACACTGTGACTCTGCTAAATCAAGAGGTAATAATACTGCTGATTGGGGTGCTCTCCAAGGGACTTGGGTTGCGGGGATATAGGTATATGAGTGGATCACTTTGGATTACAACTTATAGCATGTACATTTCTAAACCGCTTACCGATGTACTAAGCTGATTACAAAGTGTAAGCTAATTGCCCACAACAAGATGGGTACCCATTTTAGCAACCTAACTTTAGCTTAGCTACAAGGGGGTATCCAAAAGTTTTAATGATCACCTTTTTAAAAAATTGACAGAAAGTTTGTTTTGATTTGTAGTTATTAACTTATCTCTATGTATCTAGATTTATACATTTTTCCCAGTGTATCACGACCCTTCAAATACCTGATATTGTAGAAGTCTGCAGACTGCGCCTTACGAGGGGGTATCGTAAAGTAATAATTACCACCTGGAAGTTATTATGGCAGATTGATGAAATTTTGTCAGTGTCATCTCTAAGTGCATGTTCCTCAGAAAATCAGCTCATTGCATCCTTTATTTTTGTGACTGGCTCTGCCAGAAGTGACTAAAGTGTAAAATCCTCATCAAATGCAATCTGCAGGCTTCTACAATATCAGATATTCAGAGGGTCAAGATATGCTGGGAAAAATGTATAAATCTAGATAGTGACTACATAGAGATAAGTTAACAACTACAAATCAAAACAAACTTTCTGTCAATTTTTTAAAAAGGTGATCATTAAAACGTTTGGATATCCCCTCGTAGATGCAATGTACTACAACTGTACATTTAGTCCGCTAGACTAAGTTAAATACAATGTCCTGGACAATGTGCCCATTCCATCTTTACCCCTGAAGACCATTTTCAGCAAAAAGCCTCCCTTCTAAACAGCATGTGTTGGGATGTGAAGGCTTGCTGGAGGAAAGAACAATTAGATAGAATTAGGCACAGACTTTTCAGAAAGACCTTCCTGAGGAAAGAAAAACTGCCTACAATTGGGCAAAAAGACTCCCATTCTTCCTACACTCTGGAGGAGGCTTTTTGGAGACTGTAGGATTCAGGAGTGGGGGAATTCTGAGTTTCTTCTGCTCACACAATGTAAGATCCAATTGACTCTGCAGATAACTCATACAAATAGAAGTGGGGATGACCACTTTACTGCGGTGCTGAGTTGGTCTAAAAGTACACTACATAGTTTATACCTTTAACTGCCAGAGCTCTCCTGTTGAATCCTGGAATTTGTAGTTTGGGGATGGAGTCCAAATTGTTAGTTAGACAGCTCATGTCTATTCCTCTGAACTAGCCCTAGAGCGCTCTAGCAGATTCTAAGCACTTCTGCGAAATATACATGATTCCATAAGATATCAAAACTTACAAAACTGTAGATTATAGATATTTTCAGAGTGTCAATGGTAACCTTGAAAATTTTGTATATATTGCAAATATTCACATATAAGCATGAATGACCTTCTACAAATGTCAGGAACACCTATGAAGATGAAAAGCTGACCAAATGAAAAGCTGAAGTTTGGGTAAGTAGAATTAAATAACCAGACACTATAAAGACACAGCATAAGCTTAATAAAAACAAAACAAACGTAAACATTTAGAAATCTATAAATTAACTCTTACTACAGAACCATTTTGCTTTGCTTAGATTGCTCTACAGAATGCTAGCATACAACAGGTGAGAAAAAAGAGATCGAACCACATACAACACTTCCAAGTACATTTAAAGTTACCTTAAGCAGTGCTGATAGAAACTGAAGCATTTCACTGAAAGACAGTATTCTTTTAGTTTATAAAAAGTGAACTTACTTGTCATTTTGTTGTTTGAGTGATTCATTCAGCTTTTTTACATTCTCAAGCTGTTTATTCAATGAATTACACATTAGCTGCAGATCATTATATTGTTTTTCTATTGTTTCATACCTAAAACATGTAAATATTATTTAATGGGATTAATGTTATGTGTTTTTTCATAACACACTATTTTGATAACACATTAGCATTCTTACTTTCAAAATTAGAACATTTTGTGACATGCTCATATCATTTATTTTCTAGGTGTGACTAGAAAATCAAGTGTGACTTTCAGTACATGTCATAATGATCATAGATTTTGGACACTTTTATGCTTTAAGATTCAGTACTAATCAATTTACTGACTAGCAAATTACTCTAACTTTTCTGTGTAACTTTTTTCCATTACAGGGAAATCTGCATTTGATAAAATAGACTGAAGTCCATGTTCAGGATTCCAGACACCCAAAAATGTCCTTCCTCTCTCACCATCAGTCCCTCCCTCCCACATACACACACACAAACACATTCATCTTTTCCAACTGCCACGTGGCATTAACATAGTTACTGAACATTTTTAGGTTTGTTTCTTGGGGATAATGTGTACTTCTAGGGTTTTCCCTATTCTGCACATCTTGAGGTTCTTTGTGCATGAAGTATCTTCATCTTGGTTTTTGATAGCTATTAGTCAATGCGCTTGTAGAAAGCGTGGGATGAGTCCTTCCTGAATCTTCATTAATGAAGAAAAGCCAGAGAGAGAGAGAGAGAGAGAGAGAGAGAGAGAGTCTTGATTGCTGTTAGTGATATGGTTGCTCCCACAAATAAACAAGAGTACTTAAGTTATTAAAATGATTTTTGGGTGAGACCATCTAGTTTTGCAAGGCAGCAGTTGACCTGAATGTAGAATTCAGTTTCTGAGTAATTTAATCATATGATATCTGTCATATTCATTCTAAGATGGAGTGCTATTTTAAAAATTGCAATGAGTTCCTACAGCTATGCACTAAATTCTCAAACTATGGGTCAGGTTTCTAAAACTATTCACTGCTTCTGGATGTTAGAAGGGGCTACCAACTATTGCTTCTCCAATTAGACTAATCTGTACTGTGTTTTAAATTTGAGATTCTTCCTACTACTAACCACAATAATTTGGCACCCAGTAGCAGTACACATCTGTACTGATCAAATCTCTTACTCTCATTTTAGATGCACTTCTATTTGATTTTTCCTTGTGGAAGGGTGGATGGGGAAACGATTTGTCAAGAATTTACTCCTTTATATATCTTTCAGAGTAATGAAACCTCTTACTTTTGAAGAAGGTCAGCAGAAGATCTTTTTAGCAACTCGTGCTCTTCTGCTATAGTCTGTAGTTTTCTATTGTGTTGAAAGAGCTGTTCAATATCATTTTGTGCTCGTTCAGATTCTACTTGTTGTGCTTTTAACAATGCCTCAAGATCTTCATTTTTTCGTTCAGCATCCTTCAACACTGAAGCAAGAGTCCTAGCCTTTTGGGAAAAAATGTGGAAAATTATTTTAGCAGACCTAATTAGCTGATGGTCCATTCCAGGGATTGTAACCCATGGTTCCCAGTGGAAAGGACAGTGATGACAGGGTGTATTCTGTCTTCCCAGTACAGTCCCTTGTATGCTCCCTAACTGTGCTTTATAGATTGGGTTTCACCCCAGAGAAGTGCTGGGGTGTGCACAAAGGTGCAAGAGAAAATTCCAAGCACACCTGACAGCTTTTCAAACTAAATATGATCAAAAAGGCTTTGGAAACTTGAACTACCCTGTCTACCAGGGTAGGGAAGGGATAATTCTGAATTTTATTGTATTTTATGTATTTTAATCTGTTGTAACTGCCCGGATTCCTAGAGATATTATATTATTATAATTACTATTATTATTACCAATCAATGGTAAAGTTAGTAAATGCAGCTAACCAAAACATTAAAACTGAATTTTCATACTCTAAAATAGGATAACCTAAAGAAAGAACTAATAATACACATTGTTGTAAGGAGTTTTTCAGTGGTAGCTATGAGCAGGCACCAAGTCAGTTATTGTCTAATGATTTCAGTTTTACCCACCTCTGACTCAGCTTGAGCTCTCTGGCAACGATACTGGGCAATAAGTCTATCTGCTTGAGCAAGAGCTAATGCCTTTGCTTCCAAAAGGTCCTGCAACCTTGTTTCTTTGGACTAAAATTAAAAGAGAAAAAAAATTTTTTTTGAAATACAAAGATAACCAAAGCAGGCACATAAAACATACATATTAAATGTGTACTCACTGCCAATGCAGACAATTTCTGCTCATACACATCCATTATTTCAGAAATCCTTATGTCAGTGACTGATTCTTTCATCTGTGGAAAATGTTGACACAGTATGAGCTAAAATATGCAAAATGCGAGTGAACATTCTACATATGTGGACAAATGAAATGCTTGAGAATAGTAATGATAATCAACATTTGTTCACTTTCCCATATTAACAGATCAATAACATAGTATGTTCATAGAAGGAATTAGTGTAAAATAATAATAATAATAATAATAATATTTATTTATATCCCGCCCCTCTGGGTGAGCAATCAGGGTGGGGTACAACATATAAAATACAAATACAATTAAAATGTAGCAACCCAATCCTTCCTCCTGCCCCTTAAGATTGAATTAAACTGAGATAAGATTAAAAATCAATAGAATAAAACCATAAAATATTAATGTGGCTCTCGTTAAAAATGAATAGGCGGCCTCGAATGACTAATGTCTCTATGGGTAAGACTGGATGGACAATAGCTGTCATAAATTTAATCATTGTCTGGGAAGGCCTGTCGGAAGAGAAGCAGATACAGATACAGTTGGCTCTCCATATCCACTGATTCTGCAGCCATGGATTCAACCATAATCAGCTTGTAAATATTTTTTTTAAAAAAAAATCCAAAACACAAACCTTGATTTTTGCCATTTTATAATATGGGGTACCATTTTACTACACCCTTGTGTATAATGAGACGAGCATCCACACATTTTGGTATCCACATAGGTCCAGGAACCAAACGCCAGCAGATACCAAGGGCCCAGCATTCTTCATAAAACAGATGGCCCATATTTAATGTAAAACTGTTGCACTTCAAACAGAACAAACTATTTAATACAGTTGGCCCGCCACATCTGTGGTTTTGACATGCACTGTTTTGCTTTTTTGTTTTGTTTTGCTTATCAAGACCACATGTGTGCACACTTCTCCTCCTCCTTCCTCCTGGACTTTTCCCCTTGGGAGAAAAAAAGCCTCAAAGGGAGGGAGCAGCTGGGAGGGGTGCACATGCCAACCCTGCGCCTTTCGTGATGGGATAGCTGTCTTCTCTAGGCAACTATCCTATCAGAAAAGGACGGTGGGGGGAGGCTGATCCTGCTCCCCCTTTTCCCATTGGGATAGCTGTCCTGGGAAGGGAGCTATCACACCTGGAAAATGGGGAGGGTCAATCCCCCTCTGCCCCTTTCTCAAGGCAGCTATCCCAATGGGAAAAAGGGGAGCAGAATCAATTTCCCCGCTGTGCCTTTCCTGATGGGACAGCTGCCTGGAGAAGACAGCTATCCCACCACGAAAGGGGCAGGGAGCCAGTTAAAGTGGTGGGAGGGCAGGGGAAGAGGAATGTACACACCTGCCCATTCCCCCCCCATCCACCTATCTCTTTAACTGGTTTCCACATGGAGGGGGAGTTATTTGCATTTTTTCACATCTGCTGGGGCCTTGTTCCCTTAACCCACATGAATGTGGATGATCAATTGTACTCATTTATATGTATACCTATGGATCCTATGACAAGCATGTTGATTTCAAGGAACTGTAATCTGAAGAATAGTGTTTAGAAGTGTCCTATTAACACAGTGTCTTATTAAAAAACTTCAGCTACTTGCACATACGTTCACTAATTTCAATGGCATTTCACTAATCCCAATATAGTTTCCTATATTGAACTATGGGTTTCAAAGTTTAGCAGTTGACCTTGCATCACTCTTTTTTTTAATGCAGCAACTGATGTTATTTGACTTCAGAAGTCACAGTCTGGAAAGAGAATGCCTTACATTTTATACAGACCAAGACAAAGATTATATATATATATATATATATATATGAAAGATGCATATTAAAACTATTAACCTCCAGGCCAGATTGGAGTTTCTGTATCAGTTCCTGAATATTATGTATTTCAGCAGCATCATTTGGAGGGTAAACAATAGAGCACTTCATTGAGTTAACACAGGTCATGGATGTTTGCATGTGGCTTCTTTTAGATGCATGCTCTGCTTCCTGCTGTCTATAAGAATTATTAGCTGCAATGCTTTCACCAAGCCTGTATAAAGCAAAACACAGAAAAAAGATAAAATCAATAGGAAGAAATTGCAATTTAATATTAACAGCAAACCGCTTATGAAAAATGGGCAAAAGGTGGGACAACAAGAGTTCCAGAAAAGAACTTTAAAGTAACATTAATGTGTTAAGGCAGTTTTTTAAAACAAATATCAGAAGGAACTCACATTATGCCAGGAAAATCTGGCAATGGAGCTGCTTCAAACAGTATTCTGAGTCCAGCCTGGACTTGCTCTCTGTGATCTGATGTTAAAGCAAATGCCAAAGGTGTAATCAGACGCTGATCCTAAACACAAAACATTTGTCACTTTAAACAAGCATTTTTAAAAAATAGACAACAGGTGCAAAACAATACATGTGGTAAACATTTTCATTTTGCCTGTTCTAGCCTTGTAAAATGTACGTCAAATGAACACAGCTACAAATTTTAACTAGTGCAACTGCTTTTGTGTCTGTTCAAATCACTACCAACTTACAGTGACTTTATCATGGGGTTTTCTTGACAGGATTTATTCAGAGGCAGTTTGCTATTACCTTCTTCCACGGTTGAATGTGTTTGACCTGCTAAGGTCATGCAGTGGGTTTCCATGGCCAAGTGTAGACTTGAACTCCGATTTTTAGAGTCCTTGTCCAACACTCAAACCATAACATAACATTGGTTCTGTCTAATGAAATGGCTTGATATATTCCACTCAGCCTTTTTTTTAAAATGCCTGATATATTTTGAGTTGAAGTAGAATCTCCATATCAATTGTTAGACCTCACAGGAAAACTTCAGTTACCATCTCTGTACCCTGATACAGAGGCCCTTCCCCCCCACCTTTTCAGTCCCAGAGCATTCCCCAAAAGAAGCCCCAGAAGGTTGAGAGGTCCTGTGAAATAGTGTGGAATATGTGGAACTTCAGTAGTATTGAACAAATGGCAAAAGGTAGGTGCAGAATACAGTATTTTCCCTTGCACACAAATCATTTGAGAGCACACAAGACACTGGCCAGATTCCTAAGTAATGGTAAATAGCTTATGCTTTGTTTAATTCAAACTTGTTTTTGCATAAGAAACCATGGCATACAGTATTAGCTAGACAGAAATCACCATTAGAAGCCACGGTGTGCTGTTGTTTTAAATATACCAGCATTTGTGAACCTTATGTTACAGTTATGTCTAAATCTATATTGCTATGTCCAAAGCTTGTCCCTGACTTGTTACCTTAGGCTGCCCACCCTGAAAGAACTGACAAAGGAAGGAGGAGAAAGAGAGCAGAAATGAAAAAACTAAACTGTGTTTGGTTTGACTGTCTGCAGAACAATTCATTACTAAAGTAACAAACCTATTTGACAGTATCTGATTTGCGATACGCTGACTAAAGTCACAAGAAAGTTGAGTAAGTTTTGACTGGTCTGGAAAATTAAGTACTTACACGTTTAGATGAGTTTGATGTTACAGAAATGCTCATAAATATGCACACACTCTTTAAACAGAGATTAAAAACACACAAAAAACTTACTTGAAGAACTTTGTAAAAGCCGACTTCCATATTAGGTATCAACTGCTTAAGTTTGCTCATAAGATCCAGCATTTTTAGAATCATATCAGCAGCAAGCTTACTGAATAAAGTAGAAATGAAAAGAAAACATTTTAGTGGTTAGTTTTATTTATTGCAACCCTATAAAACTAAATAACCAACTCAAAGGTCAGTTTCTTTTTTAAAATGAAAAGAAAATGCAAGACTTTTAAAAAGGTAAGCCATTACTTTTTATCAACAAAATAGAAAAGTTGCAGTTAACAAATTGAAATATGTGGAACAATTTCTGCCTAATCAAGCAAACTTCTATTAAGTTTCCACTGAATGTGAATAGATTGAAACCACCACAAAATATGGTATAGTCATTTTAAAAACTTACCAAAAGTACGAACATGTCACAAAGATGCTACTATAACCTAATCAGATCCTATCTTCACTGGCTCAAGAATGTAATACTAAACCTTCAAAGGATTTTTGGCTGTGGTAACTATTCTTTTAAAATTCTCTGCATAGGGAAATCTTCCTGACTGTAATTTTTGTTCTCATTTTGGGAACAGGTAAAAACTATTAGAAAACTTTCACTAGCTACTGATACTGATGATTAGTTTTTTATGCTTATCCTAATTGTTATTGTTTCTTATCATTTATAGATAAAAATCCTTTCAAAATGGCTTACAATTTAGAACAGAATAACAAAGTTATGAGACCATATTAAGAATCTTTGTGACAAGTTAAAACTAGACTGACTGTGATATATGTGGTATGTTTCTTTAAGTCTTACATCTTCCCTCTTCATCCACCCATTTTGTGTTATTGTGTTACTATAAATGATTGTGTGGTCTTGGGAGTGGCTGAGTTGTCTGGGAAAAGAGACTGACCATGTGTGTAAGTATTCTGAAGCTCGAGCTTTCCATAAGACATTGACTTTCTTCAATAAATGCATTTCTGTCTTTGAAGAAGCTAGACAAAGCACTCTATTACATTACACTGACAGTGTTTCAAAACTCATATCCTACTAATGAAACAATAAAGTGATTCTACATTAGGTATCACTGGAATGTGCATGCATATGCATATCTTCCAATTTTTTCTTTGCTTTGGTACTTTCAAAATACAGAGAAACAGCAAGCAATACTTTCTTTCCTATTTGGAGTAAACCACTCTCAAGGAGAGGAACAAAAGTAATGTTACATTCATTCACTGGTATGCACTGTGAATAGCCCAGGGAGCTATGTTTGTAGTTAGGATTGTGATATACATGGTGTTCCTAGCTGAGATGTCTGTATAAGAAAAGAAATGTCTTTTGGATATCCCTATGTGCATGTCTTGTCCTTACCACCCTGAATATGAAGGGCTGAAGGGGCTTGAACGTAAACAGGAACCTCTACCAACCACATGGAAGCTTTTGCTCACTTTCAGGTGAGCAAACCTTACCACTTAAGACAGGAAGCTCACTGGTGGAACAAACCTGGCATGCAGGACCTATTTCTTCACAACTGCTCTTCTGATGCATGAAAAAAGGCTAATCTGCTGCTGGGATTTCTTGAACATAAAGGGACCTAATTTGAGATTATGTTATTTATCAAAAATGTTTCTATATCAATTCCCATTTGCACAAATTATTACTGTGATAATGCTTTCAACTATGCAAATATTACTCTTTTCAATATGTGTAAACAACAAACTTGAGCATTTTTACACTAGAAAAAAACCCTGATTTTGTCCTTTAAAAATAATGAAGATAAACAATTCTGCCTATATTTTTTTCCAGTTCTGCTTACCTCAGTTCAGTATCCATTATTTTTGCTCCAAAGCCAAGATCATTCCCACTGCATGCAAATTGGTATTCGATCAAAGAAGTGCATTTGCTAGTTGTGAGAACTTTAGTAACATGCATTTTTAGCATGTCATCTGCACAAAGCGGTATCGTTCTGTTAAGGTCACAGTCTGATTTATAGTTTCAGATCATAAGGAAGTTCACTAGTGGCCTTTTCAGCAAAATAAATAAATAAATAAAAATAAAACACACACACACACACACACAAAACCCTATGTATTTGGAACCACAAAGTGTTGTGAAGTTGCATTCCCCAGGCATGTTCATTGTAACTGATAACTGGAGGATATGATATATCTACCTTTCAGTAATTCAGAACACATTAAATAGTGTAATTTATCCCCAAAATAACTCAAACAGTAACATAGTTTATAAAAGCTAGTTTGATTAGTCTTAATTTGTGCCTAGGTTCCATACAAGATATCTTCTACATGCTGCATATTTCCTAAAGAGACATTTTGGTTCTAAATACTGGTTAGGTACTGGGTTTCTTCTAGTTTATTTCACACATTGTGTACTTTCATGGTAAACATAATATGACAAAAAAATTACATCAAGGATATTTATCAAGATATCAATAGCTTTGATCATTCTTTCACATTTCTTCTTTGCCAACACATCTTCCAATATATGATCTGGGAAATGAAGATGGTCAAGGAGAACAGGCAGGAGAAGATCCACAAAGCGCTCGGCTATAGTACTATTACCTGTATCAATGACATCCTGTAGCAGAAATATTAAATGAGGTAGTAATAATAAACTGCAGAATAAGTTGCTATCCCATCTCTCTTCCCAAATCTGCCTTCTTAGTCAAGCTTTCCCCTGAAATCTCTAACATATAACACTTTCCCACTGTTTTCAATTTATCATTACAGAAGAGAACTCTATGCCAGTTTAGTTTGCAATGTAATTGCTGTTTACAGAAACATCTAGCCTATAATTTTTCAGACTCAAAATATACCTGAAACAGCAATTTAACTCATATGTCACTGCTTCAGAAGTGATTTACAAAATCATATAAAAATCTAGATACAATCCAAGCTAGCAGCTGAAACAATTTCTTTTCTAAATAAATTTAACAATGGACTTATGAGATATTACACAGAAAAACAGGAACATTTTTGGCATTGACTCACATTTGTTATGTTTATCTAAAATAATCAGCAACAAACTCACACCGGCTACAAGCCGGTATCTTACCTACTATAAAATGACTATAGTCAGAAGCAAAGCAAATTGCTTAGTTTGAAGGGAGAGAGGTGTCTGGGCAGCAATTTGTAACTCCTGCTCATGGCACACAAAATTTCATAGTAAAGGGGAGACTTAGGGCAAACAGCAGAAAGCAGAGGGTAAGCTGGGAGCTATGTTTCAGGACATCCCCTTTACTTTTAACTGCTTTATTTCTTTAAGGGGCTTGTGGAGGCCTTTTGCTCAGAAGAAGCGAGTCAGAGACTTGCCTCAGGAAGGAGCTAGGAGCCAGGAGCTCTTTATATAGCTAGAGACCCAGTCTCTTGAACTCAGCAACAAAGCTTGGGGAACAAGCCAGGCCATCGGGGGGGGGGGGGGTCTTTTACCAGGGTGTTGAGCAGACAGTTTTTGAGGGGGGAGCTCACAGTCTGTTTCAGTGCCTCCTTAAAACTTCTGAGGATGGACAGTGAGGAAGCTGCCATGGTCACCTGCAGCAGTTATGGGATGTTTGTGTTCTTGCCTATGGATGTGGGGAACTTCACCTGCACCACGTGCAAGTTGGTAGCCCTCTTGGAAGATAAGGTCCAGCAGCTGGATGCCCAGGTATCTACATTTCAGCATATTAGGGAGCAAGAAGTTTTCCTGGATAGAATGGAATGGACTGTCCTGGATAGGGAACACACCCAGGACATTTCTGAGGAGGAGGTCACTTCACATACACAGGAGGTAGACAGTTGGAGGAATGTCACACATCGAACTAGGAACACCAGGGATCATTCTGGAGCTTGTAGGTACAGGGATGCTTATCAGGAATGATGAGGGACAACAGCAGGGACAGTCCTCAGGGACAGTGCAAAAGATCTTGGTAGAATAAGCACAGTGAATGGCTGTTGCTAAGCCTCAGAGGAGAAGTGTAGTGGTCGTGGGGGATTCCTTGCTGAGAGGTTTACGGGCCTAGTAAGATGTCTTGGGAGGTATGTTCTGTCCCTGGGGCAAAGATCCGTGATGTCTTGACAAGCCTACTGACCATTACCCCTTCCTGTTGGTTCATGTGAGAACCCATGATACTGCAAGGCACAACCTTCAGAGTATCATAAGGGATTATGAGGCTCTGGGAAGGAAGCTGAAAGAGCTGAATGCATAGGTTGTCATCTCATCTTTTCTCCCAGTTGAATGGCATGGTCCACAAAGAGAGAGGAAAATAGTGCATGTGAACAACTGGCTTTGCAGATGGTGACACCAAGAACAATTTGGGTTCTTGGATCATGGGCTGCAGTTTCATGAGTGGCTACTTGGGGGCAAGGGATGGTTTGCACCTCATGCCAGTTGACAGAAATGTTTTTGCCAATAGTCTGAAAAATTTGATCAGGAGGGCTTTAAATTGAGTTATATGGGGGAAGGAGACAGTATTTTGGAAAGCTGGGTATGTTCAACCTGGAGAAGAGAAGGTTAAGAGGTGATATGATAGCCCTGTCTATTTGAAGAGATGTCATATTGAGGATGGAACAGCTTGTTTTCTGCTGCTCCAGAGAATAGGACACAGAACAATGGATGAAAGCTACAGGAAAAGAAATTCCACCTAAACATTAGGAGGAACTTCCTGACAATAAGAGCTATTTGACATGGAACACACTCCTTTGGGTAGTGGTGGAGTTACCTTCTTTGGAGGTCTTTAAGCCGAGGCTGGATGGCCATCTGTCGGGGGTGCTTTGAGTGAGTTCTTGCATAGCAGGGGGTTGGACTGGATGGCCCTTGTGGATTCTTCCAACTCTATGATAATATAGTTTAGGCAGTAGAGCAAATGCCCAATTTGCCCTATGGATGGATAAGACGATATTTCAAAGTCTAATGTAAAAGAATTAGATACCTCAAGTATCTCCTTGAACAGCTCCAAAGCAAGGTTTGAGCAGTTTTCAGAAGCTTCCAATGGTTGATTTGACCAATGTACTAAGACAACAGATGGCTCTGACAGTTTAGATCGAGTTGTAAGTCTTGCACTTCCGCTGCTTGCCTTATTTGGTTCCAATATTGCTTGACGCAAAACATGACGAAGTTCTGTTACTGAACAGAAAGCAAGCAATAACTCTAACACCTGAGTAAAAAGCACAAAAAACATTGTTTTCTAATTTCACAGCAAAATACTCTTTATAGTAAAGACTAAGACTATTTTAGATTTTTACTGTAAAACTTCATGTTCAGGCCTAAATACTACAGAAACAAAAGGTTTAACTTCAACAAACTCCTGGATTCTTCCACAGAAAAAGCAACAACTACAAAATGGTAGACCATACCTATATGAATTGTCTTGGGGATATAGTATTCATTAACATTAAAAGGAACTATGCACAGTATAACGCTCACAGCTGCACATAAAACAGTACATAAAGAACAAATACGTATTTGCTAAAGCCTACCTACTGTGTTCTACACAATTTAGAATAGATTTAGTAATTTGAACAATTGTATGTACAGTCAGCCCTCCATAGCCACTGATACAGCCATCCATGACTTGAAAATATTCTACCACCACCACCCCAAAAGCAAACCTTGATTTTGTCATTTTATACAAGGAACATCATTTTACTATCCCACAGTATATCATGGGATTTGAATAACCATGGCTTTTAGTATCCATGGTAGGTCCTAGATCTAAACCCCAGAGGATACCAAGGATAGCGAATAACGAAGAATAGGTTTCTCTAATACATTGCTACAATTCATAACAGTTTATATAGTAAACATTTTTTTCAAAAAAAGTAACACAAGTCATGTTTATTATCTTTAATGCCACTATAGAAATAAAACTGCATGACGAAACCCAAACCTAACTAGCCAGTACCTATAGCTATCTATAGTAGCAATTAACTTTCTTAAAGCTTCATTGTATTTCAAAATATGACATTTAATCCCCAAAGTTTTAAAAAAAAGAGGTGGTGTTAAATGCTAAAACAGTCTATCAATTCTGTTTAAGGTCTATAACTATATGATTGCTCATTTGTAAATTACCTTTGCTGATGAATCAGAGTCCCTTCCATGAAGGAGGCCCAATACCTGACTAAGGCAGGATGTAAAATGTTCATACCTGTGTCGTTGGAAGAAATAAAGAACCCATGATGTCATTTTGCTGACATTTTGGAGACAAATCAAAATGAGATCTTAAAAGAGATAGGCAATAATCATTGTTGATTATCATTTTAAATATTTTATTTAATAAAATTTGATGAGTCACAAAAGAAATGGTCTAATCTGAAGGCTTGACAAACACTAATAACTTTATTCAGACACTCATATCTAATGAACAAAATATTAAGTAGCCCTTTTGGCTACATAAGTAGATCCTACACTTCCCAACTGTGTAATGTTTAAAGGAGGAAGTTTCTAATTAAGCATATAATTTCCCATCTCATCTATATTAGGAAACTATGGCTATTACCTTTGAGAAAAGACAGGATATTAAACTAACTGCAATTTCCTAGTTTGCTCCAAAGCAAGCTATGTCTTCTGGTTTATACAAAATGAGAAAGTATGCTTGGAGACGTTTTGCTACATGGTAGCTCCTGTAACAATTCTGTAGCTGCATGTTCACTCTCCAGCCTTAAGACATTACTGAGGTTGTTTTGACTACATCACACATAGAATGGAGTATATCTTTTAACTGGGTGTCTTCTGAAGAATATGCATTCATAATTGTCCATGATACTTTGAAGTTAGATTGGGACCAGAAAACTTGGTAGACTGTTTGGTAGACACTGTTGATGAGCTGGCCACAGGCACAGGCCTAGCCATCTATAAATTGCATTTAACTAAAGAGAAACACTGAAAGGCAAAGAGGACTTCGTTTAAAGGAAAAGTTGGGGATCTACGACAAACAAAATTCCTGAAGAAGTAATCTCATAACACACAATACTGTAACATATACTAAAAATCAAAACCCTAGACAACAAGCATAATATTGGTAAGCAAATGTATTTTGTAAAGCATACTTTGTAAGATAATCTGCAATTTTTGGATTTTTCAGCAGATCCATGAGCAGATCAACAGAATATTTTCTTGTTAGTGTTCCATCACCATTCACAAGAATGTTGAATATTAACTGGAAAGTCTGATGAATGTTTCTGGAATGAAAAAGCTAAAGAAACAAGCCTAATCAACAACCACATAAGCATTACAGACATCACAGGTCCAGTTACAGCAAAGCAAGCCTTTGAAACTTGAAATACAGCAATAATAACTATAATTCAGTGGATTTGTAAAAGATAAATAGCAGAATGGGCAAACTACTTACTGTACATACAAAAGCAGGTTTTGGGGCCAAAATTGTGGATTTTTATATGACCTATAAAATCACAGAGTTGGAAGAGACCACAAGGGCCACTCAGTCCAACCCTCTGCCAAGCAGGAACACAGAATGAAAGCACCCATGATAGATGGCCATCCAGCCTCTGTTTAATAATCTCCAATGGAAGGAGACTCCACCACACTCCAAGGGAGTCCTATTCCACGGTTAAATAGCTCTTCCTGTTAAGGAAGCTCTTCCTAATGTTGAGGTGGAATCTCCTTTCCTGTAGTTTGTATCCATTGCTCCAGTCCTATTTTCATAGATAAATCAGGGTAAAACTCAGAGGCATGTAACAAAGGATGTAAAAGACAAGGCAAAAGAAAACAATGCCAAAGAACATACATAATTCTGGCAGTCATAACTGTTTGTGTTCATCTTAAAGGCTGGGTTTCTGAGGATGGTACTATGGTAAATAGTGGCTGTGTGATGTGTGTGGGAAGTGAGCAGGTGTGGACAGGGCTAAGAACATGCATATGTGAAAAAGGATGTAAAGGTAAAGCAAAGGAAACAGCAATTATGGTCTCAAACAGACCAACAGTAAGCAACATCTTGGAGGCGATATGGAGGCATGGCTTTTAGATGCCATCCACCAAGCCGGCATCACACTGCCTGCCCAAACAGCCAGAGGGCAGAGTTACAGTGCTCCGTTGGCACAGTGTTTATGTGCTGCACACCACAAAGCTGCAATGGCAGCTGAAAGGGTGCCCTTTTGCCAGCTCAAAAAGGAGCAACATTCTGCCACCCCTTTTTGAGCCGTCACATAGCTGAAATGGGGCTGTGGCGTGTGGTTGCTATGGCCCCGATCCGGTGCTCAAAGGGGCGGCGTCACACCACTCCTTTAGGGCCATCTGTTTTGGCCCTATACTAGCAGTGATTACAGCCTTAAACTTTAAGAAAAGCTGACAAACATACATAAATGTCTTATTCAAATCCATCTCCAGTTCTTAATTGCTAGAATAACTGAATGAACAGTGAAACTGTTATTCACTGACACAATTGACATAAACTGCTATATCACAATCCATTGAGTCATTATCTGATGCTGATTCATCTTTGTCTTTGTACAACGTCTTTGCCATTTCTGGTGGAAGTGAATCACAAGCGTCCTTTATCCATTTTGCTACCAAATCAATGTATAGCTTCATCAGGTTCTCTGCTTTTGTTACCTTTGCTTAACCAGAACATATATGTTGTTGCCACATACTTTGAAAGGCTTGTTGATATGACATCCAACAGCTGCAGCATTGATCTTAGGCTGCCTCGAATCACTGGTAACCTAGGCTCCATCCACATTGCAGAAAAAAATCCAGTTTGGCACTTTAACTGTCACAGTTCAATGTTATGGAATCCTGGGAATTGTAGTTTTATGAAACATTTAACTTTCACTATCAGAGTTCTGATGTCACAACAAACTACAATTCTCAGAATTTCATAGCACTGGATTATTTCTACAGTACAGAGGCAGCCCTAGTTGCCATTTTCTTTGCTTTGTATTTAACATCTTAAGTGACATGCGCAACAATACCCCACACCAATAGCAATAGGCATGATCCTAGCCACATGCCTGGTCACCTACCCCACACATTGCAGAGCCATCATTTAGTGCCTTCCTCATCCATCCAGATTTTAAGGTAAACACAAACAGTTACACCTGCTGAAATCGTTAAGTTCTTTGGCATTGTTTTTCTTTTAAATATTATCACTGAGCCATCAGCCAGACAAGACACAAAGCGAGCTGAGAGGGGGAAAAAGATACCCTTTCCCCACTTTCTGAGATGGTGGGCAGATTACTGTGTGCCTCAAGCAAAGGAGTTTGCTGGAGATTTGACTGTCTGTTCCTTTGAGCAACTCAATTTGGGGTGATTGCTCTGGATGTTTTTTCAGGGACTTCCAGAATAATATCCCCAGATTGGACTGGTGCGTGTGTGTGTGTGTCAAAGAAGCAGATCATCAAAAAGCAACCCAGAAAACTCCTCCCTGCTTGAGGCATGTTCCAGTGCCTTTTTGGCAACATCATCTTCCTCCTTGTTCCCCGAATTGGGCAGCCTGGCCTCTATTATGAAACCAGCATTGATTCATGGAAAGTTGATTCAAATTTTTAAGGTTAACTTTTCAAAATAATTTCCCAATTGTTAAATATATATAGTAACTTGGCTTGGATGTTGAAGTAATTGCACATAATGGCATAAACAATATGTAGGATAAGCATGGTGGTTGTAGGTGTTTCTTTTAAAACAAAGTAAAAATACATCCTTACCTTTTCTCCAACTTCTTCATTTAATGTAAGACTTGATAATATTGAAAGTGCAAATACAACCATCGTTAGACTACTGTGAGCCAAAAAACTGATCAAAGTGCGATAGAAACTCTTCACGTTAGTCTGGCACAAAGAACAAAAAAAATATTTATAGGAAAAACTACATTTGAGAATAACACTGCAGCTTCCATCAATATATTCTATGCTACACAATTTGATTGCAATTGATAGATTTCTTTTGCCGGTAAACAATATAACTGCACAATATGAATGTACAGGTCAGACTCTTTTGATATTCTACTAAAATCTTCCATGCTTCCAAACTCAAGCCAGAGTCTGATCCACAGGGCCACTAGCAATATACCTATGTTAGGATATTCTGTGCATACCAGATCATATAGCTTCCAATCAACAGCCATTTAAGCAAACAATATTGACTCCCTTTTACATATCAATATAAGCAACCATTCCAACATGACCCTGAAGTGTACAAAGAAACCATCTAGTTATATGTTTTATTAAAGAATTGCTTCATATGACATTTGAAACTGCTTCAATCCTGATTTTAAATCACTGTTCTTACTTTTTTTGGCTCATAACTCATAAGTTAAAGTTGCCCCCTCACCATGAGGGTAAGAGGCATAGCACTGCTCCCTGCAAAAGTGCAAAAATGTGTATGTATGTATGTGTCTGTGTGTATGCATGCCATTTTTTTTACCTGAGAGAACATTTCTCTACAAATCTCTAGGTCCTCCAAAGTGCCTATGTGGTCAAATTTTGGCAGAAATATTAATCAAAACCACAAATTATTAAAGCCATGAAAGGGAAACCAGCAAATGTATACTCCAAAGTGCTGTATATTCCAAAATGCCACAGAGAAAAGTCTGTCTTTCCCCTTTTCTTCATTTCTTTTTGTATTGAATTTGGTTCCTCAGTTTCTCAGATTTCATTTAGGAATACAGAGAAGAGATCTCTTTCCTGTCTATGCTGAAGATGGAAATCTAGGCCAAAGTCCAGTTGGGCAAACACATTCATGTAGAAAAAGTTGCATAAGTGGTTACATTTTCTCAAAGGATGTGTAAGTACAGCCCTGCACATGCCTTCTACAAGCAGGCATAGAGCCCCATCTCCACTTTTGACTTTGTGGTGAACTAATTAACTCCTGGGCTGTGCATAACTACTGTGGCATATATGTACACCATAAATAACTGTAGAGAACATTGGCCAGATTACCAAGGCTTTGTTCTTTGGAGGAAATTAGTAGCTCATGATGTTACATCAATTGAAGAAAAAGTAATGATTTCCCACTTGCTTACTTAAAATGCTAAATTTACAAATGTTCAAATAATGATGTCCCTCCTCTCCCCATTTTTTCCCTTATATTTGAAAAAAACTAAGGTCAAATTTCATTAATGAATATTTCTTACCAACGTTTTGATGTGTGCTTGAATGGAAAGATTGTGTCGACACAGATTTGCCATTAGTCCTAGACATGGTATAGTTAACTCATCTTCTGTAGATTGGCTAAAATAAAAGTCCGAAATTAAGAAAATGCTCATTATTTACAGAAATTCTCATATATATCATTACGTTTCCAGAGAATCCTTCATATTACTGTATAATTCAGTTGAACTGTCTTTTTTTGTTCTGCTTTGATGTTTATTTTATTGTTTCCCTCTGTTTATAATATACTGTTTTCATTACTGCATTTCATTTAATGGATATTTGAAATGTTGTTTCTTGGGTTATTTATTGTGATATTTATTGTGTATATTGTCCTGTAAGCTTTGGTTACTGACTGATTCTTAAATTAAAAAAATAGGTAAATTATCACATTAAATTTATTATTGCCTAATGCCTTTTACTGAGCTTACAACTGTATTTTTAGGACACTATTACAGAAATGTACAACATATGAAATTGTGCAAACATATGTTTCCCAAAAACATAAAGGTTTGAGTGTCAGAGCGGGTTTTGTAGGGGCACAACAAAACAATACTAAAGAATAACCATCATTAACCTCTTTTTTTAAATGCAAGTGAATAAGACTTTTTTTTTAAATTTCTACTAAAAAGAAAGGTGTTCTGTTTTATACAGATACAGTAGAGTCTTGATTATCCGACATAAACTGGACTGGCTAATAGTTGGATAATCAAAAATGTTGGATAATCCGGAAGGTCCAAGAAAAGCCTTGAAATCACTATTAATTGCAAATATATGGACGTTTTATTGCAATAACAGTAAAAGTAAATGTAAAGAAATCACTGATCAACATTGTGATGTACAGTATAAACTGTTCAGTCTTCTGAAAATTCAAAGAAATCACAGAAAATTTAAAGAAATCACAGCAGCCACAACGTTGGATAATCCGGATTGTTGGATAACTGAAGGTTGAATAACTGAAACTCTACTATATGTCCACACTACAGAAATAATCCAGGTTGACACTTTAACTGCCATGGCTCAAAGGTATGGAATTCTAGGAAGTGTAGTTTTGTGAAACATTTAGCCTTTTCTGGTACCCCACCAACTACAGTTCCTAGAATTCCATAGCACTGAGACATGGCAATTAAAGTTGTGTCAACCTGGATTATTTCTGCAATGTGGATGCAACCATGGCGACAAATATATATATATATATATATATATATACAGTGGTCCCCGGGTTACGAAAGTAATCCGTTCCGGATTACCTTTCGTAACCCGGAAATAGTTGTAACCCGGGGGACCGCTTTTTTTGCCAGACCGTGTGGCAAATTTAAAGGGGCCGCGCGTTTTTTTTGTTTCTTAACCCGGGATTTTATTTGCAAGCTGGGGCCGTTTTTGCGGCCCTGGCTCTTTCGTTCCCCGGGATTTTCGTACCCCAGGGGATTCGTAACCCGAGGGACCACTGTATATTTTAAATTAGTTAATAGTTTCATATGTATTTATTTTCCTGTTCCCCATAAAGTGGTAAAAGTGGTTCTGTACAGTGTTGTATTGCAAGCTGCTGCTCCATTTATAACAATAAATAAAATTTTAAAAATTAAATTGCGTATTTATCAATTTTTTTTCTGAAAATGTCAGGGGTTTTTTTTCCAAAAAAGAAATTACTTACATGCGATTCAAAAGGAATAAAATCAAGTCATCAATATGAGCACTGGGGTGGAATACTCTTGAATTATAGGTCAATTTCTGCAGCAGTTGAACACTCTGATAAATAAAATAAAAATTAATTAAAATAACTAAAATATTTAATTTACTGACAATGAAAATATTTCATTCTATTATTCATTTTCATTCCACTTTCTGATCTGAAGCTTAACAATATACTGTTTCAAAACTGTACTAAAATTATAATCTATAGAAATTTTAGTATAAAAATTGACCCCAAAAAATGAATTGACAAGTCCACTTGTCAATGGAAATACTATTATTTTAACACTTTTTTAAAAAATGGCTCTATCACCTGATAAAAACGAAGAGCATAATCTGTCCTGGAAGTGCTAACGCCCCCTGCCCCAGCCCCATATTCTCCTATCCATCTTGCCTCTAGCATAAGCACAAACAATTATGCCTGCTAAAATTTGGCAGATTCTTTGGCGTTGTTTTCCTTTGCTTCATACTTTACATCATTTGTTACATGCCCCTAGTTTCCATGCTCGTCTTAGCCATGGGTAATATCAAAATCCACAATTTTGACCCCAAAACATGCCTTCAACTTATACATGAGGTCAACTTATAATCAAGTATTTATGGTACATACGGTTTCTTGCTTTCTTTCAGCAAGCCTTGTTAATCGTACTTTGGTTTTATAACAAAGCCTCCAAAGATAATCGCATTGTGACTTAACATTTGTAACAACACACCATAAAATATGTCAAGTGACACAAAACAATCACTATGTGCTTCCTATTCATGTTATTTTAAAATTTAAGGAGAATTAATTGTCCCACTGGCACTATATAAAGTTTATTACATTTAGTTCTGCGTACCATCTGAATACAAATGGAACAGCTGCCATGCTGAAGCAAAAGTAGGTTTGAGTGTGAGTAGTCTACCTCAAAATCCTACGCAGACGGTTAACTCAAAATACTATCTACCGGTAAATGGCTCTGACTTGCATGGAATATGTCTAATAATACAAATAAGGAGGCTTTATAGTTTCTGTTATATAAAACATTTAAACACTACATTAGCTTACCTGGAGTAATACTGGTTCAACAGGGTTGCTAGTACTTCGAAGAATCACACCTGCCAGAACACTACACAGATTGTAAGTATTCTGAAGGGCTTCTCTGATCTCGTTGTCTAAAACTAATATGTAAACATACACAAGACTAAAAATATGTATGATTATAAATATGAGAGGCACCATATCTAAAATAATAGAAAGACTCAGAAAGACTTTCAGAAATGATAAGGACTTACAATTATATCCTCTTTTATATTCTGCCTCTTATATAATTATATACAGATTGAATATCCCTTATCTGAAAATCCCGAAATGCTCCAAAATCCAAACCCGACCCATATCTAATAGTGCTACCTTTGGTTTATAATGGTTCAGTGCACCCAATCAAAATTATTTGAAATATTGTATAAAATTACGTTGCAGCTATATATGTAAGGTGTATATGAAACATGAATTAATTGCACAGTTAGACTGGGTCCCATCTCCAAAACATCTCATAATGTATATGCAAATATTCCAAAATCTGAAAAAATTCATAATCTGAAACACTTCTGGTCCCAAGCACTTTGGATAAGGGATACTCATCTTGTATTCTGTGATTAAAATATGTTTAACCATTTATAGAATTAAAACCATGAAAAAACTGAAATGCAAAAAATAAAAATCCACAGAGCAGCATACTATTCAAAGCCCTTAAGTTTCCAAAATTCTGCTGGAAATGTTTTCACATGCTAACAGAAGGGCAAAAGGAGGGATCCACCATTGGTCCAAAACACACTGAAGAAATAATCCAGTTTGAAACGGCTTTAACTGCCCTGGCTCAGTGCTAGGGAATCCTGGGAACTGTAGTTTATTGTGGCACCAAAGCTCTCTGACAGAGAAGGCTAAATGTCTCACAAAACTAGTTCCCAGAATTCCCTAGCATTGAGCCAGGGTAGTTTCAGCAGTCTCAAACTAATTATTTCTGCCGTGTGTTTTGAACCCTAGTCTTCCTAGAAAGGAATTGCCAAAGAATGATAGCAATCACCAAGTTAGGGCTTAATAAGTTATAAACAATACTTTGAAATGTCCTTCAGGTGCACTAGCTTTTAACTATGCAAACAAGCCCTGGCCACTGAAGAAACCTAGACATCCAGGCTCAGAGCCGAATCAAGGAGTTCACACAAATTGCAAATCTTCATTTCTAAGGACAGTATGACCCCATCCAGGCTGGTAAAATCCTCATACCTTGACCTTCCTTTTCACTCACCCGAAACACTTGTTTTATCTAATTAAGCTTTGTTTCTCCTAATGCAAACCTACCGGTCAGAACAAATATTAATGGCTCACCTAGTTGAGAGAGCAAGCCCACCACACTCAAGGTTAATGACGGGCTTATATTTGGGTCTTCAATAAGTTCTACTAAACAGCTCAGACATTCACTTGGTAAAATCTGGTTTGAAGCAAAGAATTTTGTCAGCTTGAGTCCTGAGATGACCTGAAATAAAAAAAATAATTTTAGTAGAAGCTTAGCCCTAACACCAAAATTGATCAAAATACTCCCTGAGCACATGGAAACTCTGCGATACTATGGGTTTGTATATAAAAATACTGCTTAATTTACTTTTTACGAGGTCATGGGTGTTAGGAAAGAAGAGAGAATGGAGCATTGAAGTACTGGAAGATGCTGATTGCAGAAATGTTGAGGAGATTTGCATGGCAGCTGGTGAATGACAGCTGGATCTTCAGTTAGAGTGGGGAGTTTTTGCCTGGGATTTAAGAAGAGTGCAGCATGAGGGGGTGTGAGTTAGACAAGGGTTGGAGGAATTTGAGTTGAATGATTGGCAAGGGTATGATTTAGCCTGAGAGAAGAGTGTGATGTTTTGAATGTTATATATAAACAATCTACTGTTTTATCTTCAACTCCTGTAAATAAAGTGTTGGGTTTTTAAAATTCACTTTTGGCCTCCAGAATCACTATCATTCTGAGTTTGGCTTCAGATAAGGTGCCTGTGATGGTAGCAATGAATGTGGAAGAGTGGTGTACCCAATGAGGGTAATAGTTGTTTGGGCATTGGACTAGGACCCGGGAGACGAGGGTTTGAATGCCGGCTCGGCCGTAGAAACCCACTGGGTGACCTTAGGCAAGCCACACTCTCTCATCCTCAAAGGATGGCCAAGGTAAGCCCCCTCTGAAGAAACAGGTCAAGAAAACCCAATGATAGGTTTTGCCTTAGAGAGGCTGTAAGTTGGAAACAACCTGAAGGCATTCAACTGCAACAACAACAACAAGCCCAACAGTGCTCTATGGGCTTTAATCCCAGGAAAAAGTGCAAAGGATTGCATTTTTACATGTTTTCTCTCCAGTAAAAAGGAAAAAAGCAGTTGTCATAACAGCAGAGAAGAAAGGGAAAGATCAGGAAGAGTTTTGAAAGGAGATGTTAAAGGGGATTTAACAACTCCCTTCCCCTATTTTTATAGCAGGATGAAAAGCCACAGCCGGGGAGACGACTGATTTTAGATTGTCCAAAATCGAGGAACTATCTAATTAACAATTTTTTAATTGTTTACAATGGAATTGCCTACAAAAATTAATTAAGACTAGCCAAAAACAAATTGTACCATGTGTTAGGGTTAGGCTACTCTTGAATACAAGCCTGAAAATTACACTTGGTCTTTGGGATAATTAATTTGGGTATCCAAAGTAGCAATGGTCCAAAACACACTGCAGAAATAATCCAGTTTGAGACCACTTTAACTGCTCCGGCTCAATGCTAGGAAATTCTGGAAACCGTAGTTTTGGGAGGTAGTTAGCGTTCTGTCAAAGAGCTCTGGTACCACAATAAATTACAATTCCCAGGATTCCCTAGCACTGAGCCAGGGCAGTTAAAGCGGTTTCAAATTGGATTATTTCTGCAATGTGGTTTGGACCAATGCCTTTCACCAAATGCATCTGAGAAAGTAGGGCCAAAAACAAGACTCAGCTGAGGTGCAGAAAACACTGCAAAAATAATCCATTTGGAAAAGAATTATAGTAGACTGTCGCTATATATGATAACAGATGAGACATTGATATTAGCAAAAGAAAAGAAAAGAACACAACAGAGCTACCCTCAGTAAAATACTGGATTTGGCAATTATTAGATATGATGAATATGGATGTACTGACTGCTAGATTAAAAAGACAAGATTTACAAAAAGGAGAAAAAGACTGGGTCTCAATATTATTGTATTGTAAGTAGAAAAAAATAAATTTATAGAGACACTAAACTATAAGAGTTAAGACAGAGTGATTAAAACAACGTGCTTGATGCTTTAACACACAGAGGAACTGGAAAAATATTGTATTTGTACTGGAGACAATAAGATATACTGTTTAAGTAAAAAAAAGTTCATACACACTGGATGAACCTGGGAAGTCAAACTGTAAATATGTATATTTGAAAATTTATGTTTTATAACTATTTTGAAATGGCAGCAGTTCTTTTCTCCCTCTGAGGCCTGGACTAAGGCAGATGGCATGGAGGGAGGGCTCTGCTTCATGATCTAGGGCAGGCCCAATGGAGTTGACCTGTCCTTTCACTCCCTCCTAGGCCAGATGATGTTGTCAGGAAGGAGGGCTCTTCAACTTGAGAAATTTATAAAAATTATAATAATTTAACCCTCAATAATTTACAGCATCTAAATGATAATTATTACTAGAATAATAAAATTATAATTGTAATTATTATTTTATATCATCATCATTATTATATTTTATATATTATTATACTGTTATAATATTATATATTATAAATAATATTTTACATAATAATTATTATAAAAATTATAATAACTTAACCCTCAATAATTTACAGCATGTAAATAATAATTATTATAATAATTTATTATCATTATTCATATTATAATAAAATATTTTATATAATAATTATAACAGTTATGTGTTATTAATATAACTATATTAACACCAAAATGGAACCAACAGGCTTCCAGAATGCCTTAGAGGGTTTAATGGTTGGTAGCACCGGCGACTCTACCGAGACCTTGGTGAATACTTGGAACACCGTCCTTCCCAAGGCCCTCGATACTATCGCTCCCGAGCGTCCTCTCCAACCCACTCCCAACCGTAAGCCCTGGTTCTCCCAGGAACTCTGGGAGATGAAGCGGGTTGGACGACGACTAGAGCGCAAATGGCGGAAGACTCGGCTCTTGTCCGACAGAACTCGCCATAGGCAGCATCTTCGCGCCTATCGGGAGGCTTTGCGTGCAGCGCGGAGAGCCTTCTACTCTGCACGCATTGCGTCTGCAGAGTCCCGTCCAGCGGAGCTGTTTAAGGTGGTTGGGGAGCTGACGCAGGTTCCCCCTGTGCCAAATCCCCTACTTAACCCTACAGTGGCCTGCTGTGACGCATTTAACATCTACTTTGCAGACAAAATCTCTCGGATAAGGGCCGACTTAGACGCCAATGTTTTAGCAGTATCTGTAAATGAGGCACCTAGCAACTCCGTTACTGTTACTTTATTGGATGAGTTTCAATCTGTAAGTACTGATGACGTGGACAAGCTCCTTGGAAGCGTGAGGAAAACAACCTGCCCTCTCGATCCATGTCCATCATGGCTGGTCGTCCAGGGAGGGGACGCATTGAAGACATTCCTTAGGGATGTAATCAATGCGTCCCTCAGGGAAGGCACTGTTCCTTCTTGTCTGAAGGAGGCGGCCGTAAAGCCCCTCCTGAAGAAACCTTCCCTTGATCCCCTGGACCGAAACAACTATAGACCAGTTTCCTTGCTGCCATTTTTAAGCAAGGTGATCGAGAGAGCAGTCGCCTCCCAACTCCAAGCTGTCTTGGATGAAACCGATTATCTCGATCCATTTCAAACCGGCTTCCGGGCAGGATATGGAGTTGAGACTGCCATGGTTGCTCTGACAGATGACCTCCGCTTGAGCATTGACAGGGGTAGTGTGATCCTGCTGGTGCTCTTGGATCTCTCAGCGGCCTTTGACACCATAGATCATGCCATCCTTTTAGACCGGCTGAGAGGGATGGGGATCGGAGGCACCGCCTTACAGTGGTTCCGTTCCTTTCTCTCCGGCAGGACCCAAAGGGTGAGGCTCGGGGACAGCTGCTCCTCCAAAATTGAGCTAAGCTGCAGCGTCCCGCAAGGCGCCATTCTGTCCCCGATGCTATTTAATATTTACATGAAGCCGCTGGGTGAGATCATCCGGAGGCATGGAGCTCAGTGTCATCAGTACGCTGATGACACTCAGATATATTTCTCCATGACCAGATCATCTGCTCAGACCTCAGATGGCGTCTCCTCTCTCAATGACTGCCTGGCAGCGGTAATGGATTGGATGAGGGAAAACAGATTGAGACTGAATCCAGACAAAACGGAGGTACTGACAGTCACCGGCCCGAAACCAGGTCTGGGAATACAACTCCCGGTCCTAGATGGAATCACACTATCCTCGAAGGACCCTGTTCGCAGTCTGGGGGTACTCCTAGACTCGTCACTTCACATGACTAGTCAGGTGAATGCGACGGTCAGGAGTGCCTGTTATCAGCTTCGGCTGATACGCCAGCTGCGCCCTTTCCTGGAGATGAGGGATTTGGAAACTGTGGTACACGCTTTGGTCACCTCACGACTAGACTACTGCAATGCGCTCTACATGGGGCTGCCCTTGTACCTAACCCGGAAACTTCAATTGGTTCAAAACATGGCAGCCAGATTAGTCACTGGGACATCTAGGAAAGAACATATAACACCAGTGCTTAAATCTCTCCACTGGCTGCCAATTAGTTTCCGGGCACAGTACAAGGTGCTGGTTTTAACCTTTAAAGCCCTACATGGCTCGGGCCCATCTTATCTCAGGGACCGCCTCTCCCCGTACGATCCTCCCCGCACACTTCGATCCTCTGGGAGGAATGTACTACAGCCTATCAAGACCAGGCTGGCACAGACCTCCCAGAGGGCCTTTTCTGCGACCGCTCCCAAGCTCTGGAATGGTCTGCCGGATGAGATGCGTCTCATGACATCGTTAGATTGCTTCAAAAAAGCCCTAAAGATGCATCTCTTCCGGCAGGCCTTCCCCTGAAATCCCCTATCCCCGGCTTCGGTCCCAGACTTTGATTTCCTGCCTACTCCCATGCTTCTGATCCCCACTTATGATGTGGCCACATAAGGAAGGGTTAGGATGTCGCTATATGTTTTTAAATAATTACCGTTTTAATCACTGCTGGTTTAATCTATTTTTAAGGGGTGGGAGGTTTGGAAACGGGTTATGGGATTATTTTAATTTATGTTTTTTTTACTTGTACCCCCCTCTGAGTGTATGCCTTCCCCTGAAATTCCCTATCCCCGGCTTCGGTCCCAGACTTTGATTTCCTGCCTACTCCCATGCTTCTGATCCCCACTTATGACGTGGCCGCATAAGGAAGGGTTAGGATGTCGTTATATGTTTTTAAATAATTACTGTTTTAATCACTGCCGGTTTGGAAACGGGTCATGGGATTGTTTTAATCTATGTATTTTTCTTTTTTACTTGTACCCCGCTCTGAGTGTATAAACAGAGGAGCGGGCTATAAATAAACTATTATTATTATTAATAACTATAATAGCTATATTTTAAATATTATAAATTAGAATATTAATTTTATATAATAATATTATTATTATAAAAATTATAATAATTTAACCCTCAATAATTTACAGCATGTAAATAATAATTACAATAATTTATTATCATTATTCATATTATAATAAAATATTTTATATAATAATTCTTATAATAGTTATATGTTATTAATATAACTATAATAATTATAATAGTTATATTTTATATGTTCTTATAAATTAGAATATTAATTTTATATAATAATAATAATTATTATAAAAATTATAATAATTTAACCCTCAATATTTTAATAATAATAATAATTTTATAAGAATAATTATTATTATTGTAAAAGTTATTATAATTTAACCCTCAATATTTTAGACTCTAATAATAATTTTATAATAATAATAATAACTTTACCCTCAATATTTTGCAGACTATAATAATTATAATTTAATAATAATAATAAATTATAATAACTTAACTCTCAATATTTTACAGACTATAATAATATTAATAATAATAATTTTTATTTATTATTATTATTATTTACAGTCTGTAAGCTGCTCTGGTGGGAAGAGCGGGGTGTGAATACTCTGAATCAGTGGTTCCTAAACCTTTGAGGTTCCCAGGGTTGTCGTTGTTTCCCTTTTCTTTATTGGGGGTAGGGGACTTCAACTCCCAGGATTCCTGGACATTGGCCTTGGCGGCTAAGGCTTCTGGGAGTTGAAGTCCAACATTCCCTGGAGGAGGAGGAGGACCAAAGCCTCTGCTCTCTGAATGTCTCACCTCCAGGCTCCGCTGCAAAAGGGCGGCGTTGGGCTGAGTGCGGGAAGCCCGGTACTGAGAAGCCGCCAGCAGCAGAGACTTCATACAGGCCGAAGCATCCATGATGACGTGGTTTAGTCTCGTCGTTCAAACCTTCGAGGAATCGTATTTGGCGCCAACGGCCGCCATTTTGAGGCTTGGTAGTACTCCTCCTCCGAAAGCCATCGCCGCGGTGCATGCCGGGAAAGGGGCGGAACTGGACAAAATAGAACGCCGCGCCGCGCGCAAAATGGAGGGAGGGATGCAGCGAGGGGCGGGGCCTCGGGAAAAGGGGCGGAGCCTCGCTGAGGCGTATATTATATTTAAACGGCGGCGGCCGTTAAAAATGACCGTTATTTCCCCCAAACCGTCGCTTTCGAAGCACTGTCACTCACTTTTAGTAAAAAAAAAATCAGCACAACGGCCCCTTTGTTTGTGTTAAACAATAATACAGTATGGTCCCAAAAAACACTCTTTGAGACTAAGTGAAAGAAAGAAATTGGCAGCATGAGCAGAAAATAATAATAATAATAATAATAAAAAACCACATTGCTTTTAACTATTGGCCCCTTGGCTCAGTGCTAGGGAATCTTGGGAAATGTAGTTTACTGTGGCTGCATCCAGACTGGGGAAATAACCCGGTTTGGTACCGCTTTAACTCTGTGTGGCTGAAGGCTATGGAATTCTGGGAGTTGGAGTTTGTTGTGGGCCCGAAGGGCCCACAACAAACTCCAACTCCCAGAATTCCATAGCAATTGACCCAAACAAAGAGTTAAATTGGTACCAAACCGGGTTATTTCTCCAGTCTGGATGCAGCTAGAGAAGGCTAAATGTCTCACAAAAATAGCTTCCAGAATTCCCTCACAATTGAGCAAATAATCTCACTAATAATCGTGACAGAGAAGGTTAAATGTCTCACAAAAAACAACACTTCCCAGAATTCCCTAGCATTGAGCCAAGGCAGTTAAAGCGGCCTCAAACCGGATTATTATTTCTGCAGTGTTGTTTTGGACCGAAAGTTTTGTATTTAAACAAGATTCAATGCAAGAATCCATTATTAATCACTGAGGTATCATCAGATAATGTGACACTTTCCAAATAATGTCATTTTGTTATGATTGTGCTGTTCAGATGCTATCTTTTGTGATTTCATTTCGACCTATTCTATTGAGATTATCACACTAGGGTTAATTCCGGAACCATCCCACAATTATCCCGTTACCAATAATGGGATATTTATTGCCAATAATGGGATAATTGTGGGATGGTTCCGGAATTGACCCTAGTGTCATTGGCTCCATCCGCACAGCAAAAGTAATCTGGTTTGACTAAACTGCCATGGCTGAATGCTGGGGAATTCTGGGATTTGTAGTTTGCAGTGCCACCAGAGCTCTCTGACGGAGAAGGCCGGACGTCTCACAAAACTGCATTTCCCAGAATCCCAGAACACAATTCCACCATGGCAGTTAAAGTGGGGTCAAACTGGATTATTTCTGCAATGCGGAGGCAGCCCAGGGTTTGAGTGCCAAAAAATCCCACCAAAACATAAAAATATAAAAATCATAAAAATCCCACCTTTTGGACACCAAAAGACACTTGCAGAAATAATCCAGTTTTGAGACCGCCCTGTCTTAATTCCAGGGAATCCTGGGAATTATAGTTTCTTGTGGCACCAGAGCTTTCTGACAGAGAAAGGGGAAATGTCTGACAAAACTACAGTTCTAAGAATTCCCTAACATTGAGCCAGAGCAGTTAAAGCGGTCTTAAACTGGATTATATTTCTGCAGTGTGTTTTGGACTTGGGTCACACACTCTCAGCCTCAGGGGAACAGCCATGGCAAACCTCTGAAGAAAGCTTGCCAAGAAAACCCAAGGATAGGCTGGGAAATAAGGCACACAACAACAGCAACAAATGCTGGCTGGGGACTCTATAAGTCAAAGTCCCGATATTTAACTTTTCTAAGCCCCAAATAAAACATTTTGCTGCTGTGGAATTCATGAGAGGATGTGGTTGTTGTGAACTTTCATGTCATTTAGGACTTTTGGATACCTTAAGGCAAACCTATTGTGGGATTTTTCTTGGAAAGTGTCTTCAGACGGAGTTTGCCATGGCTGTCCTCTGAGAAAGTCACACTCTCTCAGCCTCAGGGGGGTTTCCATGGCCAAGCAGGGATTCGAACCTTGGTCCCCAGAGTCATCATCTGACGCTCAAACCACAACACCACACTGGCTTTCACATGTATTAGAAAAAAAAGAAAACAATGCTTGACAAAGTGGGAGGCAGAAGTGAGGGGAAAGACTGTATCCACTCTGGAGAAATAATTCAGTTTGACACCTTTTTAACTGCCCTGGCTCAATGCTGTGGAATTCTGGGAATTGTTGTTTGTTGTGGTCCCAGGGCAGAGCAATTCCCACAGCTGTAACGATTTCACACAACATCCCACAAAACCCGTGGTCACAAAGAAGCATTAACGAACATCTCTTTACTTTTAGGATTTCAGTGGCAATGCATTTGCGACATCGCTTTATTTGCACAATTGCGCGTGATAATCATTTGCGCAATTACAGTACTTGCCATTTCTGCTTCATTTGTGGGATGTGCTTTAAATGCGCTTTAATCTCTCTCTTTAATGCCGAAATCAGCCCCAGTGTGATAAACTCCCTCAACACATGCACCAAATGAAGTCGCAGGAATCTCAGTAATGTACACACGAATTTTTAGTCATCTGTAACGTCACTTGCAAGCTTATAAATATTTGAATCCTATCAATAAAGTTGTCCTCTCTTTGCTCCAGAGTTGTCCTAGCTCAATGTCTAAAGTGGTGTCAAAAGTGGTGTCAAACTGGATTATTTCTGCCCTGTGGATGCAGCTTGAGAGTGAATCCTAGAACCTGATCACGCTAGATGAATCCAGGGCAGGAATGGGATTGAAAGTAGGAAAAAACCTGCAAATGTGGGATGTTTTTCAGACGATGTTTCTTCCAAAGAGCAATAATGCAGAACTAATGCAAATGGAAGGTCGACAAAAACGACACCTTTTTACTTTCGGGAACTTTAGGGAAGGCAGGGGGACAGGGTGTATTCAATCACACCCCTTCCCCCTACCTTCTCTAATACCCCTATTTATGTATAATTTACTTGAGCATCCCACGAGGAAGATAAAAGCTAGAACCGCAGTAATGTGTTAGTATTGAATGTGGTGCAAAATACCACAGGACTCTTGTTGGTTTGGCTGCAATCAATGTACAGAACAGACTATCTACATAGTGGGGATTCTTTACCATCTACCATGGCCTGCTCAGTTATTTTCAGTTATGCTTCTTTATCACTGTTTTCATCTGTAGCCACTACGGATATAGATTTTCTACTTGCATCATTATTTTTTTCATCGGTTAAAAATTCATTTGTAATCTTCCTTGAGAACCTTGTTAGAGAGTGGTTTATAAATGTCTAAAATAAAATGTCACACTTTACGTTTCATAGATCTGATAAGAAATTCCACCTTATCGTTTTCTTTCTACCAAGGTCTGATGTGACCCCCATGTAAAAGGTAAGTTTTGCAAGACTGTCTGTTGTCAGTACTACATGTGAAAAATGCCTTTAAGCAAGGGGTAAGTAATAATGTCTTGTACAGTACTATGAATATGTAACACACACTCAGACTTAGCACTATCATTAGGAAGAATGAGGCAGCTATGCTGAGCACTTGTTCCTTGGTTTGCTTCCTGAAGGAGCAAATTGTTATTAACACCATGGAGTTTATCAGATGGGAGGAATTTCTCTTTATTTCGAATTGAGCCAATTGGAGCCAATTCGAATTCACGTGAATTTGCTAGTTTAGCGAATTTATGTTAATTCTAATTGCGTTCAGAATGCATTCAGAATGACTTCCCATTACCCAAAAATGACCCCCCATTGTCCAAAATTGTGTGAGATGCTTTAATACTCAATAACATAAAACCCATAATTGTGTTTGGAATGACTTCCCTTTTGCCCGAAATTGCATATTTTAATACGCAATAACGTGAAACCCCATGATTGCGTTCAGATTGCGATTAGATTATACTTCCAATTTCCGTCGTCTGATAAACTCCCATGATCCTAACAGCATGATACACATTAATGGGTGCTGTTCTGATCCTATCTATGGTCATTTCATTCAGCTGTTTTATCAGTCCATTTGAGATTGCTCCCAGAATATCTATTGCTGCAGAACTGGAACCAAAGTTGTTTCTTATTTATTTATTTATTTATTTATTCCCTACCTTTTCTCCAGCTTTGGGATACTTGGGTGGCTTACAAAAGTTAGATACAGCTAAAAGTTAATATCATTTAAACATACAAACGTTAAAATATAATGAAATTATCAATAGAATTAAAAGGACTTCAAGCATGTCTTCTTAAAAGTAAGATCCGCTGAGTTCAATGGGACCTACTGCCAAGGAAAGTACAGGACT
Source organism: Urosaurus nigricauda (assembly GCA_034509955.1). Taxonomy (NCBI): domain Eukaryota; kingdom Metazoa; phylum Chordata; class Lepidosauria; order Squamata; family Phrynosomatidae; genus Urosaurus; species Urosaurus nigricauda. Next base: position 46,565,301 of record JAOEGL010000003.1, read on the forward strand.
GAAGGCCCAGCTTTGTGACAACTGGAATCTAATATGCAAAGAGATCTTGTAGCACCTCTGAGGTTAACTGAAAGAAAGAAGTTGGCAGCATGAGCTTTCTTAGACTTCAGTTTACTTCCTCAGCTGGAAGTAGACTGAAATCTATGAAAGCTCATACTGCCAACTTCTTTCTTTCAGTTAGTCTCAAAGGTGCTACAACCAAGATCTTTCTACATATTGATTCTACAAACTAACATGGAGGTATCTGAATTCTACCAAATGGAATCTAAAGCAATGTGAACTCATTATTATTATTGCTGTTGATGATGATGATGATGATGATGATGATGATGATTGATCTTGCCTCTCTTCCCCATACCCACTACTGTCACATTTGTTGCTAGAATTACAGTTGCTTGAAATAAGCAGTACAGCCTAAAAAAACATTTCTAAGGAACCCTCAAAATACAATGGGGCTTTCTAGATTGGCAGGAAAGTGTGACATGAAGTTGCCTTTTCCTTAATGCTTAGCAGCTGCACCACAGCCTTTAGATGGAGCTTCACTGTTCCACAGTTTTTAAAAAAGAAGCTGGGAAAACCAGCACCTTTTTAAAGGCGCTTCTTCTCCCCTAAAACGCAAAAAAAGCGTTTTCATGGCACACTTTCCCTTTTTCTCATCTAAAGGCTAGACTTTAATGCAGCCATGAACACACTACTTTTTGCCAATCTAGGCCTGATCTAGATTGGCAAAAAGAAGTGTGTTCATGGCTGCATGAATGTCTAGCCTTTGGATGAGAAAAAGGGAAAGTGTGCCATGAAAACGCTTTTTTTTTTTTTTTTTTTGCGTTTTAGGGGTGAAGAAGCGCCTTTAAAAAGGTGCTGGTTTTCCCAGCTTCTTTTTTAAAAACTGCGGAACAGCGAAGCTCCATCTAAAGGCTGCGGTGCAGCTGCTAAGCATTAAGGAAAAGGCAACTTCATGTCACACTTTCCTGCCAATCTAGAAAGCCCCATTGAAAGCCCCAATGAAGTGGTTCTGCACTGCAGAAATATGCCGGCACCCTCCTCCTGCGCCTTAGAAATGCAGCAGCTGTTTGTTGCTCAGTGGCACAGACAGCCTGAACCTCCAATGATGGTGAAAAGGTTGTGGGGTGTTTTGTGTGTTGCACTTGCTAATGAACCCCAGTGACTTGGCTGACTCTGGTAGAAAGCCAGAGTGACGAAGGTGAGAGGAACAACAAGAAGCATAATGAGAAACAAACTACAAAATGTGCTATAAAAATGATAAAGCAACCCTACAGAAAAGCCAGGGATGGCTCAAGATTATTAAATCTCCCCTAGTATGGGAAGGGGATTTTGTTTTCTTCTGAATCTCTTGAGATGTTAAAGTAATTTTCAAAGGTAAGGAGATGCAGATGAAATGCTTTGCAAGGATAGTATCTAACTATCCTTGCTCACCATTTATTTCTTACAACATCCTTTGTCTAATCAGTTTGCATGCACTGAATGTGTTCCTGAAATAACTGACTTGTTGCTTTGTTCAATTGCACAATTACTTTGTTGTGATTATCTTCTTCCCCCATCCCCGAAATATGTTATTATGTGTTTGACTGTGCTAGAAGCTGTGTAAGCAGCTCTGTATTTTTTATGGCAGTTATTTCTGAGAAGTTTCTCACAGTGTTGTTTCTTTGGAACATCAGCATGGCCTCTCAGATGTTGCTGCACTTCAGCTTCCATAATACTCATCATGGCTTCCGATTAGCTTCCGGGCGCAATTCAAAGTGTTGGTCGTTACCTTTAAAGCCCTATATGGCTTGGGCCCAAGTTACTTGAAGGAACGCCTCTCCCTACACAATCCACCCCGCACTCTCAGAACGTCAGGGAAGAATATAAGATGTATTAAAAACACAAGGCTGAAGACAACTTCTCACAGGGCATTCTCTACTGTGGCCCCAAAATTATGGAAGAACTTGCCAGAGGAGATCCGTCTTATCACCACATTAGATGCCTTTAAGAAGGCCTACCCACCTGACATGTTATAACCAATCACTACATGGCAGATTAATTAGATCAATGAGGAAAGATGGAAAATATCAACGATGACACTGAAGGACCAAATTTTATTGTTTTTATTGAATGTTTTTATGGTTATGTCACTGTTTTATAATATTGAGATTGATATATTTGTATTTTATGATATGTTGGAATCCTGCCTCGATCTGAAGGAGAGGCAGGAAATAGAAATAAATTTATTATTATTATTATTATTATTATTACAAATGTGTTAATCCTTTTGACTGTTGTGTACAAACTGCACTGGCATAATTTCTCTCCTTGCCTACCCAGTACACTTCATTGCATCTGGATCCTTGTTCATGCCTCTGGATCTTTTTTCTTTCTTCTTTTTTATTATTGGTTTCATGGTGTAGCAGGTGTTACTAACTGGAGTTTGGGACCATCAGTGATTCAGACTCTATGCAAGAGTCCAGGAATCATGGAGGTATCTTCAGATAATGTGACACTTTCCAAATAGTTTCATTTTTTAAGATATGCTATTCTGATGCTATCTATGGTGATTTCATTGGTCCAAAACACACTACAGATATAATCCAGTTTGAGATGGCTTTAACTGCCCTGGCTCAGTGCTAGGGAATACTGGGAATTGTAGTACCATAGCTCTCTGACAGAGGAGGCTAAATGTCTCACAAAACTACAGTTTGCAGAATTCCCTCGTATTGAGCAAGGGCAGTTAAAGCAGTCTCAAAATGGATTATGTCTCCAGTGTGTTCTGGACCATACAAATATTTTATCAGTCCATGTGGATGGGACACCAAGGAGGACTTCCTCGGAATATCCCAAAATTTTAGTTCAGTGCTTCCCCCAGTAGCGTCACTATGGGGGTGCGGGGGTGCAGACCACAGCAGGTGAAACCCTAAGGGAAGGTGACACCCCTGATCCTAAAACACCTACTTTTGGGCAGAAATGGGCTGTGGCATTCATCTGCTTCCCTTTAAAAAGCTTTAAAAGATGGAGGGAGTGAGGTAAAGCTCAGTGGATGGAAAAAGGAGAGGTCCCAGAATTTTTTTAAAATACAAATTTTTTAAAAAAATTAAAAATTTCAATTTTGTTTTGAAATTTTAAAAATATTCTTTATAAAAGAATTTTTAAAACATCACATTTTAACCCTATTTTCACTATGCATATGCATATGTAAATACATTTAGTTTGTGCATATGATATTGTAATTTGAAGGTATAATTTTAATTTTGCGAGTTGTTTGCCACAACTATTAGCATTACCCTCAGTGCTATATGGGAATTATGATTTATGAGTAACATTAGTGCAAAAAAGGATTGCTAAGGTTTCTGTGTGGTGTGAAATGGGAGGAGGTCAATGGGTGTGTTGTGACACCGTGAGTTACCATACTGGGTGACACCAACCCTAGGGATGCTACTGCCTTCCACCAGATGTACCTGTGAGGGTGATCATGAGATACCAAGGAGCTCAGAAGATCCCAAAACTTTAATTCAGTGCACCTTCCAGTGTTATGGACCTTTGTCTCTTTATAATACTTTCTGGCTGGTGTCCAATGATGTTTATTTTAGAAAACTCCTTGCTGAAATTGTTACCTGCTATACTGATTGTGTGCCTAAATCTGTCCAATTGTCTTCTATCATAAGAAGTAATAGAGTAAAGGCAGCAAGATGGGTGTCAATTGCTATTTCCTGTGGCCACAGGTGTCTTATTAAAATAACATAAACTTGCTAATATATTCAACCAACATGAAAGTGTTAAATCCTGTTTAAGCGAAGCACCAACCTATTTTCCATCAGCTTCTGTCATGCTGTTATACATACAAAGTGCAAGTAAGCTGAAAAAGTAGCTTCAGTTATATAGAGGATGGAATCCATTGATTTTCCTTTGTGCTAAAAGTTAAGGTGCAATGGATTCACATCTTACAGGGGAAAGGGTTTTAAATTGAAAGATAGGCAGAAGGTACATTGGAATCTGCTAGTAGATCCCTGAATTATTTGTATCAGACCAACAAAGATTTCCAACTCAATCGAGATTTTTTTCCCACACAGAAGTTTTGTTCTAGTCTTTCCAGAAGGTTATTTGTACAGGTTCCTGCAGAAATGCTGTGAGAAGAGGAGAGGAAAAGTTCAGTAAAAAAAATCTATGTTAGTATCATTTCAGTGGTAATAGATGTACACAGTGTACATATGTGTACACACCCACAATGAAGGCCTGGGGGGAAATGAAAAATTCGGGGAAACCCCCCCCCCCGCATCTTTTTGAAGCCTTTTCCCACCAGACAAATTGGAAAAATAGATTATGGATATGCAAGACAATGTTTTCACAGATTCACTGCCCTCAAACCATTTCTTAAAAGCAATGCAAGAAGAAGATTTTATATAAGACTATATACAATATAATTCAAATGCCCAGTCTTGCCTTCCTTTTCTTAGTTCTTTTTAAAGATATGTTACATATGCATGACATTATAAAGAACTAAAGGAGACCAAAAATGTTTGTTTTATTAGTGTTAATGAATTGATAATAGTTTGTTCTATAGGAGATTTTTTGTTTGCTCTTCATTGATAGTCACACCCAAAAGACTGCTTATAGTTCAGGTGTTCCCTACATTTTTGGACATTATATATATTTGTAACAACAAAGTTTTTAAAAAAATAAATTCAATTTTTAACTTTTTTAATAAGCTGTACTTTTAATAACTGAAACAACGTAATTTTATGTCTAATCAATTTAGATATTTCACCTTTTACATTACATTACATTTTAAAAGTTTACTTTCAATTTGTAAAGACTACCAAAAATGCATTTTTTTTCAATTCTTGTGAAAAATTTCCATCCCCCGTCCCAGGAAAATTTTACATCTCTAACATACACATATACACAAATTTATATCCTTCCACATTCCTATTTTATGTTTATTTTTCTATCCCTGTTTTTAAAAAAAAGAAATAACATTAAATTCATGTGATTAAGTTACATAGGGCCTGTTCCTTGTGGGAACCTAATATCAGGAGTAGTAACTATACAGATACCATGTGGGAGTGGCATCATCCTTGCACTGAGTCCTATAATCTTAAGAGCATTTCCTGACCCCCGTGAAAATTCCCGTATATTCTGAGGTCATATTGCCGGGTTATATCTACAGGAATTATTTCCCCCAGGAAAACATTCCCAACACCTTTCCTCCCATGAAATATTAAGGTTTAGTCTAGTGACTTTGAATTAGACTGTACAACTTTGCTGTACAAATAAAAGCAAATTATTTATGAATGAAGTATTTATTGATTGTTTTAAAACAATGTGTACTAAAAGATATCAAAACATTTTAAATCAGTTAATCTTGTTTACAGAAACAAAAGCTGGATGGAATAATACCGTTTTTATCGCTGGTTACAAACAAGGTGATTTTTAGAGGTTTGCATCCCAGTACTGTTTTTTTGAGGGTGAAAAAAAACTAGTTGGTTCCAGGCCCCCCCCCCCGCATGCGTACCAAAATCCATGGATGTTCAAGTCTGATTATAGAAAATGGTTGATTCAGTGAATATAGAGGGCTGACTGTACTGTTCCTGCAATCATAGTCTAATCTTATTTTCTCTAAATAATAATGGGCGGTTGTTTTTGTTAAAGTCAACAATTTTGAACAGTTACAAAGCAACAACAACAACAAAGTAATAATGAATGGATAATAGTGATACCTAATTTGTTTCTTTTAGGGACTTATACCTCATCATTAAGAGAACCAACTGCTTTCACAGAAAATGAAAACAAAAACACAAACTTAAAATGGAAACATTAGAACACTACAGTTTAATAAAGCACAAATAGTCAGTCAAAATAAAATAAAGCAGTGAAATAGAGAGGAAAAGTTAGCTTTGAAAACATTGTGAAATAAAACCTTCTGATTTTCTGACTGTCGCTCAACTACTCAACACAGAGCTTTGCCTGACAGTGAATTGACATCAAAGTAGATGCCATGCAAGCTATCCTTGTTTGTGTGTGCTGCATGCACGCATATGTGTTTACTTGCACATATCTGCCCTCATGGCTACAGGGCTTTTTCCTGACCCATTACATCACTGCATCACACAACTACCTTGAAAAGATTTTTATTTTATTAAGTTTTTCATAAGATTGCAGAGGGACCCCACAGACTGAGAACGTTAGGGAAGAGCCCTGAGTTTGGAAATGTGCATATATGCACCTCTTAGAATCCTGAAGGCAGCCTTGCTGCTGATTGGGAAAGCCATAGTTCAAAAACAACTTTTGCAAGCTCTGTGTGTAAGTGGATCTTTACGCAATATCATTATAGTTATGTAGGAGCTGACATCAGTGAGGCTCAGCTACAGTCTTGTTGTCCCTCTAGAATAAAGCTTCTACCTGGTGGGTTTACATATCTTCTGCTAAGTTTTTAAAAGTTTGGAATAAACATCTACGTTGACCCCAGGGTACAAATTGAAATAATCTATATAGCATTTACAGTGCAGACTCTGAAGCAGTTTTCCCCCTGTATCAATAAAATGCCACTAGCAGATTTACTGTAGTAGTAGTAGTAATAGCTTTATTTATATCCTGCTTCTCTGTCACTACGGTAGGACAGTGTAGTAGAACTGCTCTAAAGGGGTGAGGAGAACGTTGATGTAGAACGGAAAGACCTTTTGGCCAGGCATTTTCATGTGTGCTATCTTCCCCCAAGTCTAAACAAGCCAATGAACTGGTGAAACCTATTAAACTGGATTGCAATTTGCAAACTTCTTCTTTACTGTTTACTCTCAAAGGAACCTTTGCACTTTTAAAAGCTCTAAACACACCCTTTTATCATGGAGAAAGATGTGTCAATGTGGGGATAATGAGAGAGAGATGATGGAAAACCAGGTCTTTAAAAACATTCCAGAGTGCATTGTGTATTTAGAATGGAAGAATGTTCTAAATAGTTTTTGTGGCTTTTCTGGGCTATGTGGCCATGATGTTCTAGAAGAGTCTATTCCTGATGTTTCACCAGCATCTGTGGCTGGCATCTTCAGAAACTACAATAGGATACATGGAAGAAAAAACAAATTAGAAAAATATTTCAAGCAGTTAAAAAAAAATGGGGAAGATATCCAAACACCAAATGCCTCCATGGGATCTGTATTCCAGGATCAAGGAAGGGCAAATGGACATTTAAAGCACTACTGTAATATGAAACAATGCTGTGATGTGTGTGTATCATTACTATATCAATCTTTATAGCAACAATAAGAATCATGAGGCCCTTTGACAGTAAGTCCCAGTAGCCCTAGCCAACATAATTGGTGGTGAGGAATGCTGGGGGATGTAGTCCAACTAGATCTGGAGAGCCTCATGAGTCTCACTAAGTACGACTAAGTCTAGATTCCAGTCTCATGAGTACAGAGTGAAGAATGCTGGAAAGATTTGATTTTTAGTACCATTATACAGAGATACAAGACATATTATTTTTTAAGGCTTGTCAGTACTATCCAGAGATAAGGGGAAGACAAAATCCAAACAAATGAACAGTACTAGTCAGTACTGTTGTAACCCGCCGAAGATGAATTTCCATTCTGAAATGGAGCAAGCTGAGATGAAGAAGGTCTTTCAGTCAGGAGTCAGGCAATACATCCACATAATCACTGCCTTCAGTTTCTGCGAAGTGAAAAAAGATAACCCATATTTTTCTAACTCTTGAGTATGGAAGGGCATCATTTTCTGTTATGTCTAGGTCCAGGAGAATGAAATGTCAGACTGGCCCTAGTCATGAGGTAGGGTCCTGTGTGTAGATTCTCACATTTAGTGTCATTTTTTAGAAAAATTCAAACTAGCTTAAAATCTGAGCTATTATCTGTCATCAGGTTCGATCCTGCAAAGTATGGCATCTTTCTCTGCTTACAGTCCCCATTCCCTTTGCTGACCAGTGAAACAATACCAAGAGGACTGAACTCTCTTTTTGCTCCTATATCTTAGTGCTGTTTCTTAAGATATAAACTGAGGAGTTGCTTGTAAATCCATCAGATTTAACCATTTTTGTTCAGAGAAAGGGTGCCTTTGAATCCTTATGAGTGATATTAGTAGTACAAGCAGGTTCTGATATTAAAAATTAAAGCATTCATAAACCTAAAGAGTGTGAATGGAAGGCATCTCTCGTTGTTCAAATAAGACTCAAATTTTAGTAGTTTTTTTTCTTTCAACACTAGCTACTTTCAGCACTGCTTGATATTCGTAGGGAGTTTATCACACTAGGGGCCAATTTCGATGTTAAAATGACATTGAAGTGGTTTTGAAGCAAACTTGAGCCTTTGTGAATTTAAAGCGAATTTAAAGTGGAAATAACATTATTTTGCACTTAACATTCATGCGTGATTTCGCAATTAAAGCAATTTTGAATTTACACTTTCTGGAGAGATCCGAACTTGAAAAGATGTGGATTAATCCTCCTTTAAATCTAGTTTAACTGCGGGTTTTTCGCAATGTTGCGTGAAATAGCATCACTTAATCCTCCTTTAAATCTAGTTTAACTGCGGGTTTTTTGCGCAATATTCTCTGGGATATTTTTGGATTAACCCCTTGATCTCCCTCGTGTGATAAACCTCTTAGGATTCTGCACCAAACTGGAATTGTAACAAAACTAATCAGCTTAAAATTGGGTTTCTGCAGTCCAGAGCTCAAACCACTACACCATGCTGTCTGATAACTTGTATTAAAAATAATTACCAATTTAAAACTGGTCTATATCCAATTATAGCTAGTCCTGCTAAGGCAGACCCACTGAATGGGAACTTTGTAGGTCGACACTTAGTAATTTCCATTGATTAAAAGTGTTTATCTTAGTTGAGACAAACAATTGGGTTTAGGCCAGTATCCTGCCTGAATAATTTGTTGGAAATTTCTATTAAGGCAAAAGGTTTTTAGTAATGTAATAAGTGCAGCAATAGTTTTGGAAACCCATCAAGCTTTTTATGCTTTTTTAAAAACCCTTTTTAAACCTAAGTTTTCCAACCAAGTTCTTTGGAACTTCCAGTGTGTGTGTGTGTGTGTGTGTGTGTGCATCTTCCTGTATGATTTCTAATGGTTTAATTTGTTTAATTGTAAAGGTTTTGATCCCACATTCCTTTGACATACTAGAATTCTATCCCTGCCACTCTCTTCCAGTTTTTCACTTGCAAAAAACCTGCAAAGTAAAAGCAAAAAACCTCAAAGTAAAGTGAGCTTAAAGACTATTAAGGCTGCATCTTCATTGCAGAAATAATGCAGTTTGACAGTGCTTTAACTGCTGTGATATAGAATTCTGGGATTTATTGTTTTGTGAGATATCTAGCCTTCTTTGTCAGAGAGCTCTGGTACTACAACAAATTACAAATCCTAGAATTCTTTAACATTCAGCCGTAGCAGTTAAAGTGATGTAAAACTGCATTATTTCTGCAGCGTAGATGCAGTCAAAATCAAGTTGTGTGAGCTTAATGTCAGAGGATCTGAATTTGGATATTCCCAGTTTTAGTAAATCTCTCAAATGATCGATCATGCTATCATTAGTTCACCATTTATTTACACACATATATATATTTAAAAACAGAAAGCCGTTTTATTTACAGTTAAGCCTTTGTTCTATAGTTCTCTCACCACTAATCATACTACATTCCTGGTTTTTGTTATTATTATTTGTTTAGAAAAATCAATTCCTTTGATCTTTCCTATTCCTTTGTTTATTGAATAAGCATTATACATCACAGTAGTCATCATATACCATGCTTATTTATTTGTATACCTCTTACCAAAATTCATATAATCTTCTCCATCTGCATAGACTTTCTGAGGCTGTTGGCTTGATGTAGCTCTATTTACAGGATAGCGCAGATTGATGACCAGGCCTTGATTTGGTTTTTCAAAGGTGGCTATTAAGTCCTTCAAAGTTCTGAAGTCCTGTTTTGGAGCACCTTCAGAAGTCTGCAGAATAAGGACCTTGTCTTTAAAATTATATTTAATTCTGAAATGTGTGAATAAGAATTCTTCCTGACTCAAAAGAATGCTGACTGAAGAAAACATTGATTTCAGAGAAAGGTATAATGAGCACAGCAGAGCAAATATGGAACTGTCCCATAGTTAATTTTCATTTTCTTAATATCTAGAACCCTTCTCAGTTCCATTTCATTCAGGATCCAGACCATCACAGATGGGTACCCACCAGGATTTATGATGAATGGATAATGAAAAATACCATTGTCCAAATACATTTCATTTTTTTAAAATAGTTAAATGAAAAAGATGGTGCAAATTGGTGCATGAATTTGGCAGGAATATATTTTTGTGTGCGTCGTTGGGTTAAGGTGAAGGAATAAATTACAATATATGGAAAGACGTTTTCTTACCTGAATCATAAAATGTCCATTGCGTTTCCTGAAGATTCTGTAAGTGTAGATAAACTCTTCATAGCTGAATATTTAAAAAGTAAAAGATAATGATTTGTGAATTTACTCAGATATTAATATATCTTGGAGAATCAAGCAAGAGAGAGAGGGGGGTCCTTCTCCCTTTCCTACCAGTTTTGATGATTTGTGGTAAAGTTTTTAAGCTTTGTATGTGGATTTTTAATGAATTTTAATGTTTTAAAATTATAAATTGTTTAATTGCTTATTTTGATCACTTATTAAATAACTCTTATATTTATAATTTTGTTGGTGACTTTGTATAGTTTTAATATGAGTACTCTTTGCCTAAGAAAACCCTATGAAATTCATGGGATTGGCATAACTCGACAGGTGACTTGAAGGAACACACACAGTTTTAATCTGTACTGTGTTTAAATATGTTGTTAGATGCCTTGAGTCCCACTATTGAGAGAGAGGCTGGATATAAATTAATTAAATAAATAAAATTTAGTTCTATGCCATAAAACTTTTTTTAAAAAAACCCTCCTGTTCATAAAGACTGCAATCTACCAAGGAAAGGCTGGCCATTTTTTCCATGTTATGTTAGATGTGAACAGCAGTTGCTGCTGGTAAATTCCTCTTTATCTTAAGCATGTAGTTAGGTGTGCAGTTTTATTGTAGGATCCCATTTTTGAAATTAACTGTCATTCTTACTGCTTTTGTGTATGAAGAAACATTTCTGATAGAAGTTAGTACTGTTTTTGCTTACTTGTTTCCAGCTATCCATACAGATATACGTGTCAGACAATCAAATATCATTTTGCCCATCAACTGAACAAAATTAAACTGACAAATTAGACAAGGCATATTTGAGGGAAAACATAGTGCAGTACAGCAGAAACTATATGCAGTTCCAAAACCTGGTAGTATTTAAAGAAACAACCTGCTTCATACTGACTGAGACTGATAGTCTGTACAGATCAGTGTTGACCAGAGTTGCCATAATCCAAAAAATGTAATTCATACAGAAATGACTTCACATCTAGCCCAGCCTTCTACATATGGTCCTTCACATCAAAAAGGGCACTCACTGTTCCTGTTCCAAGGACCAGTTGGAAGAAAGTCCAATCCCTGCCCTGGAGGAATACACAGTCACAACCAATGGTCATCCAGCCTCTGTTTAAAAACTTCCAAAGAAGGAGAATCTACCACACTTCTCAGTTTTCCCTTCTCCAGGTTTAAAAAAAAACACAGCTCCATAAATTACTCCTCATAAAGCATGGTTTCTAGACCTTTCACAATTTTGGTCCTCTTGACACATTCCAGTTTGTCAATATCTTTGTTGAATTGTGGTGCTCAGAACTGGACACAATATTCCAGGTGAGCTCTGACCAAAGCAGAATAGAGTGGCAGTATTACTTCCCTCAATCTAGACACTTCACTCTTCTTGATGCAGGCTAGGATCATATTGGCGTTTTTAGCTGCTGTTGATTTATTTTATTATATGTTTATTATATGACATATATTATTTATTTATTATATAACACTGTTGATTTATTTTCAGCTTGTGGTCTACTCAGACTCCTAGATCTCTTTCACATGTACTGTTGTCAAGCCAGATACACCTGTCCTATATCTGTGCATTTCATTTTTTTCTCTCTCTCTTAAGTATAGCCCCTTACATTTCTCCCTATTGAAATTCATTTTTTTAGTTTTGGCCTAGCTCTCCAATCTGTCTGCTCATGAAGAAGAGACATATGAGACAGAATGATTTCATGTGGCTATGATATGAATAATAAAATAAAAATAGCAGAAACTGGGTAATGCATGGAAGAAACTGGAGAGTCATCTCAAGAAGCTCAAAAATATGGTTATATCATTAGTTTAAAAAGCTCAGCTTGTTCTGGCCTATTTATATTCCCAAGGACTTCTTCAGGGACTACAGTATTTAGTTTCAAAGTTCAAACATTTCTCGACCAGGAACTCTGAAACCATTTCTGGACAGGTGAAAACATCTGAGCCAAAAAATTGTACTCAAACACAAATATTTTACCTTTAAAAAAATCACATTTCAATACAGTCAGGATTCACGGTGCAGCTTTCAATAAAAGCGGAATAACATTATATTTATGAATGCATAGTCAGTAACTAGGATGATATCTATACATGCCTGGAAAAACTTTCAGTTTTCCAAAAAATGGAGTAAGCCTTCCCCAAATATTATTGGACCCAATCCATACAAAGTTAATCATGCTTGCTGTATATACTCATGTATAAGTCTAGAATTTTTAGTCAAAAAATTGACCCCAAAAACCAGAGTTGACTTATCCACAGGTCAATGTTAGTACTGTACTTTAACTCTTATTTTAAAAAAGAAACCATCCCTTGGTGAAAGGCAAGAGTATAATCTGTCCTGGAAGCACTGACCCACCTCTGTTCTCTCATCTATCCACCCTTTATTGTGAGCACAGACAGTTATGCCTGCTGGAATACTGTAAATTCTTTGCATTGTTTTCCTTTGCTTAACCTTTAGATCCTTTTTTACGTGGCTCTATGTTTTACCCTTGACTTATCCGTGGGTCATTTCAAAATCCATAATTTTGGCCCCAAAACCTGCCCTCAACTTATACATGAGGTCGACTTATAAAGCATATATGATATGTCCCACATATTTAAATGTTGATATATGTTAATGCATAGCTAGGTGTATCTGAACTGAGGTTCTTGTCTTCCAAGGAAAAGCTCAAGATACCAAGTTTGCATATTAGGAAAAGAAATACTTACAAAACACAAAGGCAAAAAACTCCTGGTATGCTCTCACTGTCTCGTATTAAAAAGCATCCATTGTTTTTGTTCTTGCTCAGTAATTCTTCACATTGTTCTTTTGTTATATTTCCATGGTAATACTGTAGTTCCATTTATCTATAAAGTTGCTTCCAGATTAAGTTTTAAGATTCAGGTCAGAAGAAGACCTGTTCTCTCATCAGCTAAAACTGTACTGATGAGCAAAGGATGTTGAAGTCAGCATGGCTTTCAGTTGGGCTTTCAACTATGTTGTGTCATTTCTACAATGTGATTGTTTTTTCCTTTATGCAAAACAAAGGAAGACAGAACAGGAAACTCAAAACTGATAAGTGGATTAGTCATCATCAAAGATCTTACCTTCCACCCCCCCTTTTTTTTTAACTAGAGTGCTGTGGTTTTAAGTCACTGGGAACAGAGGAGAAGAGTTACCTAATTAATTACATTCATTCATTACCCATTTTCCTTCCACCACAAGAGATGTGAGAACAGCTGCCTTCCATTTGGCTTTTGAGGTGCAGCCCAATGAGTTGACTTTGACTTCGAGTTATGGTGACCCTGTCCAAGCCCCCCTGTTCACCACCTCTCTGCTCAAATCGTGCAGGCCCAAGCCCTTGTCTGCCCTGATCGACTGGCATGTTGTCTTCCTCTTTTTCTACAGCCTTCCACCTTTCCTAGCATCATTGCCTTTTCTACTGATTCATTTTTAACTCATGCTGTGGCCAAAGTACAACAGTCTCAATTTAGTTATCCTGGCTTCCAGCGGTAATTTGGGCTTGATGTGTTTTATAACCCATTTGTTTGTCTTTTGGGCTGTCCACAGTATCCTCAGCACTCTTCTCCAGCGTGATAACACAAATTAGTTAATTTTTTTTTCCACTGTCCAACTTTTGCTTCTGTACATGGTGATGTACACCATGTCTTGAACTATCTTGACTTTAGTGTTCAGAGTTACACCTTTACACTTTATGATCTTTCCCAGTTCTTTCATAGTTGCCCTTCCCAATCCTAGCCAAACCTAGCTATAGCCTTCTTATTTCTTTATTGAAGTTACCATTCCAATCAATAGTTGATCCAAGGTATGGAAACTCTTTACTGTGTCAGGGCTCTCAGTTTCTAGGATGAATTAATGTAGATCTTCTGTGGTCATTTTTTTCCTTGATATTCAACATTAAGCTTACCTTGGCACTTTCCCCCTTAACCTTCTTCAGTAATTTACTTTGGGTCTTTGTTGGTTTCTGCTAGTAGTATTGTGTCATCTGCATGTCTTAGGTTGTTAATGATTTTTGGATTCAAGCAAGGAAATCGAGCACCCTTTTGCTCATCATGTACCAAATACAGAAGATGTATTAGTATTAGTAGTAGTTGTACTTGTAGTAGTACTAGTATTAATATTAGTGCAAGCATACCTCTATTAACAAAGCTTCTACTAAAGAAGCTCCTTTTTACAAATTCTTTTTATGGGAGCCCAGCCCCCCCCCCTTTTCTTATCTCATGTTTAACTGTAAGAATTGCATGGTTTTTTGGAGGGGGGTGTTGTTTATTTGTTTGTTTGCAGCACCAGCATTGGGATGATGGTTAAGGAAGGCTGGAAGAACACAGACTGTTCCTGGGTCGCAACAGTGCATCTGCAGTAAACATGGCAATAAAGCTTGACCTGGGAAAGAGTGGGGTTCTACTCTAGATGACTGTATTGTGCACAGACACTGTGTGATTATGTAAAACAGGGAAGGGAAACAATTGCCTCCAGAATCACTTACTGAGCATGTGTGAAGAGAAATGCAGAAAGAAAATGCAGCCAGCTATCCTAGCATGTTGAAAAAGCACAGGCGTAAAAGTTTCATCTCCTAATTGGAAATCATAAGAAAAGTGGAGACTGTTGAAAGAAAAAAAAAATCATCCTGCGAGGCATTTTGGAAGATGCCTTCAAGTGGACTTTAGAAGATTCAAACTTTTTTTGTTTATGCAAGGCTTACCTGGACTGGTTGCTTCATTTCACATGTGCATAATGTTTGTTTTGAATAAAAAAGTTTGCTGAAACACATTGAACTGCTCTTTTTAATGGTGTAGAAAACTACAGTCGGACCTCCCTTTTCACAGATTCTTTATCCATGGATTCAAGCATCCACAGATTGAAAATATTAAATATATATATAAATTCAAAAAAGCAAACCTTGACTTTGCCATTTTATATAAGGGACACCATTTTACTATGTCATTGTATGTAATGTGACTTGAACATCCACAGATTTTGATATCCATAGGGGTGAGAGAACCAAACCTCAGTGCATACAAAGGGTGCACTGTATTCCTATTCTTTCTACCTCTGTTATTTTTTTCCTATTCTTAACACCTCTGTTAAAGTTTCTGTTAAAGAAGTAAAGCTCAGTTACACATCTACTTTGTTAATTGAGGTATGCTTGTACAAGTATTAATTGACTTAAATGAAAAAGTATTAAAACATAAGGCACTACTGTTTTTAATTTTCCTTCAAAATAGGCTTGACAACATAATCTTATTTATCTTGTTTCAAGCAGAACTATGCACTGTATGAAGCATAACCTTACAAAAATAGTGCTAGGTTTATAAACTGGATACGCACAAGGTGTCACTGTAACACAGTGTCACTTTAATAAAATGGTTATATAAAATCTGGGTTGGCACCCAGTCTTGCATGTGTGAGTCTCATTTGTAATAATTTCCCATACATTTGTCTTCTCACCAGCTACCAGCAGAGTGCAAGAAGCAAATGTGGGGTGCACCATGAGAGTGCAAGGTGAGGTGAGGTGGTGAGTAAAAGGGAGGGGAGACTGAAGCAAGGGAGAGAGAGAGAGACATGAAAGAAGGTTAGGGAAGATGAGGTGTTGAGCATCAAGGTGCAGGGAACAAGAGAAAGAGGCATGATAAGGAACAAGGTGCAAGGAAAGGATATGTGGTATCACCAGGTGAGGGAAGGAGAACAGGGGAAGGAGATGCGGCAACAGACATCCTAGCGTAGATGAGCTGCTTTGCATGTACATTTTGATGAAAAGTCATCAGTTCAAGTAGACTATTTTTTATTTACAATAAAATATTTATTCTGTAACTCTGAAGCAAATCAGGTCATAGTTTTTGCCTTTAGTGCTATTTGTCCCTATTTCCCCCCTACATCTTGCCTTGGAATCAGATGACGATCATTCCAGGACCTTTCTTTGGTGTTTTCATGAATCTGTAGCCTTTATACAATTGGGGAAAAAATGATGGCAAAAAGTGTCCTGAAGGGAACATCACTTGAAGTGTCCATATATTACAATATATTGATATTTTTGTTGTTCATAATGCACACACACACACTTCACCACAATGTATATATCTACTTTAGGTGGCTTCCCTCTCCCTGTTAATCCCCACAACACTCCTGTTGTTGAGAAGTTATAGCACTAAATGCTACCAAAGAGAGAATCGAACTTTGGTCAGCCTGTTCCAAATCCAGCACTATACCAGTTGTCCCACATTGGTTGTACCTGTAAAAAGGACATGAAGTTTGAAATGTAGTGTGAGAGAAAAGCATGATGATGATGATGATGATAATGATTAGTGTTTATTTATATAGCTCAGTAAATTTTGCACAGCGCTTTACAGAATCATCAAAACAACAGAAAACCTGCCAATGGCATACAATCTAAAATCACAAAGCAATAACTAATGTGCTTAATTTATATAAGTAGGATGCAAAACAGAATAAATTGAATATTGGAATAATTTACCTAATAAGTGAAATAGATGCCCAGATTTGAGGAAATGGAATATGGCAACTCTATATTGTCTAATGTTTAATGTTTCACTGTTTTAAATCTTATTCTTAGTTTAATCTATTTTAAGGGGTGGGAGGGGAGACTGAAGTGTTATTTTAACTGTATGTATTTTTAAATGTTGTACTCCGCCCCGATTGCTCACCCAGAGGGGCGGAATATAAATAAATAAATAATAATAATAATAATAATAATTATTATTAATTATATGCCACTGAAATTTGAGAACTGTGCTACCAAATTTTAGTGGCAAAGTGATAAATATTCTTGAAGTCATTTCCCACTTGTTTTAAGGGGGAAGAAAGGAAGGAAGAAGAACTGGGAGAAAGGCTGAGGTTGAAAGACAGCTTTGGGATCAGTGTTTACTAACCTATGCCCTGCTAGATTGCTCACTCAGGGAGAAGCAATGCTGGAGCACATTGATTATGCCCACATAGAGGTTTCCTCTTTTATTGTTGTGTGTTTATACTTGGAAGTGTGAAAGAGTAAGGTGCAAATTTTTATAATTTTAAACTTTCTGCTTTTATTGCCTATTATTCAAATAAAAGGGATGGGGAGGATCAGGAGCAAAGCTTAAATTGTTCTGCAGTTTCATATCTTTGCTTTTGTTGTTGTTGTTGTTGTTTCATTTATTTATCTGGATTTAGGTGTCACCCAATCAAAAAGCTGAGGCTAAGGCAGAACTTAAAAGTGTTTTAGGAGGACGAAATCCAGCTGTGGAACTTCACTCAGCTTTACATGTGCCTGATTTTGTTGTCTTGTGTGAAGCAGCTTTAAATCAGAAAAACTTAAGTGTGTTGTGTGTGTGTGTGTGTGTATCTGTCAACTTATGGTGACACTATAAATTCCATGCCTTATGTTAGAAAATCTCAAAATCATCCTGAGATGTCTGTGCTCAGTAGTAAATCAACACTTCTTCTGGCACTGAAAAGAAGCCACACACACAACCCATGAAGCTAAAACTTGTAATGTTTCCCTTGCACACTTATCTTTCTATTTTTTTCTACAGTGCTACAGATAATGCTGCATATCAGTCAGTGCAGACAGCAAATAAACATAAAGAAGACTGAAAAGGTTCTTTCACTTAGATAAATCCTTTGCAACTTGTATCTCTTCACAAAAGATAGTTCGTCATAGTTCAACTTCTTTCTTTATATTCTCTGCACCAAACTAGAAACAGTGGCTACATTAAACATTTAAACTATATCTCCCAGTCATGTTCTATAACTCCTTGTTTGCCATGGTTTGTCAAATAAAGGATTTTCTGAACCCTTTGCTTGCCTCTTATCATTCTAACTTCCTCTTACCTTCACGTACATACTTCTCTAGTATGAGGTTTTCCCAGAATGTTCTCTGATATCGAGTAAAAATTCTTCTTGTTGTTTTTTTTTAATATAGTTCTCTGATCTCTCTTTTTCTCAGTAGAAGCTACATAACCTAAAACAGTGGGACTCTGTTGTTGCTAGCTCCTGGTGCAGTCACATATGGCAAGTACTTTCATCTTCTCAAACACACACTGACATGTTTTCAAATACAGAATACATTGCTTCCCTTACCTAGTCTATTAGGAGTGTCTTTATTGGTAAGTAACTCCAGCTTTTGTGGCTCCCACACACGTTTCCAATATTTCACAGCACATCAACAGCCATGCAGTTTGGAATGTGTCAGATTGTATTTCAAACCACCTACATTGCTTTGTGTGACAGAGCATTCTGCTGCCTTAACAACAACTATTTCAAGTTTTAGTTATTTTTAAGTGGGAAGAAAAGTAAGTAAAATCCTTAGACCTACACAACACAGAGCTCCCGAAGAAGACCACTAAGCTGTGAAAGGCTTCCCATCAATCCATAGGAAGAAGACTGAAAAGCTGTTTCATGTGGAAACAGATACGTGCTTTTCTGTTAGGGTTCATCAGCTCTTTGTTTTTGTTATATGCCTTCAAATCAATGCTGGCTTGTGGTGATCTTATCATAGAGCTTTTTTGGCAAGTTTGCCATTGGCTTCCACTTAGACAGAGAGTGTGACTTGCCCATGATCACAAGTGGATTTCCATGGCTGAGCAATGGATTTCCATGGCTTTAACCCTGGTCTTCCATATCCTAGTCCAACACTCAAACCAGTCCACCACGCTGGCTATCCCACCAATTTGGAATTGTATCTCCAAAAAACCCCAACCTTTTGCAAGCTATGGTTGTTCATTTGTTCTAAGGATTTCCTTCCTCCTTCAAAAGGACTAAAGTTATTAAGTTACAGTCATAATGTGATGTAATTATACATCTGTTGCTGGAAAAAATGCTTTACCTAAATTGCATAACAAAAATATGGTGTGTGTTTTTTTGTTGGCCGTTATGGATAAAGAACTGAATAGTAAATATGGGAGAACCAACATGGTAGTGGTTTGAGTTTTGGATACAACTCTAGAGATGAGTGTTCGATTCCCCACTCAGCTATGGAAACCCACTGGGTGACCTAGGGTGAGTTACATACATACACTCAGCCCCAGAAAACCTCATGATAGTCATAAATGACTTGAAGGCACACAACAGCACATTAGCAAACCTTACACCCCTCTTTACTGGTTATGAGGTTAACTCACATCTAGCATTGGGCATGTTTAGAGGGGTTATGATGACCTGTAGAAACTAGGAAGTTGCATATGTAAGGAGTCATGCTGACCTGAGGACATGTGGAGACCTAGATAGTATTAGAACACTGAATGGGTTTGCTGATCCTCCTCCCCGGCTCTTTGCATTTCCTCTTGCAATGGAGACAAGGGGAGTCCCACCGCAAAGCAATCAGAGACTATACACGTCACTTCAGCTACTGATGTGTTCCAAGTCACCCTTCCTGCCTGACCATCACAAATTGTCTCAAATCTAATCAATGTTTTGTAACTGTGGTGTTGGGGCCATCAGCCATTTTGGATCCCTTTTGTCAGTTCCAAGAGAAAACCATCAAAGCCTTTGTTACACCATTTGCTAAAATCAAGCATCCCTTGAAGACACAAAATGGCACATAAATATCTGCCCCAACCATAGTCACTTTGTTCACAGATAGGGGGTCTGTTCGGTCTCTTCTACACTGTGTGTAACTCTCAAATGCTAAGCCACTCTCCATTTTCCATGGATCTTTCTTCAGGACTGGTTTTTAATGTTCCCTTCAACTCCCAATTTCTTTCTATCCATTATTCCACACCTTTCTTTCTGATATCCTTGTAAGGCTCTTAAAGGTTCAATTTTTTTTGTATGTTTGCATCACTCTTACACATTTCTAAATAAAACCCTTCTATTCATTGCTGATGAATATATGATGAGTATGCTGATGACACTCAGATATACCACTCCATGACCAGATCTTCTGCTCAGACCTCAGATGGCGTCTCTCCTCTCAATGACAGTCTTGCAGCGGTAATGGATTGGATAAGGGAAAACAAATTGAAGATCAATCCAGACAAAACACAGGTACTTACAGTCACAGGCCCGAAACCTGGTTTGGGAATACAATCTCCAGTCCTCGATGGAGTCACACTCTCCTCGAAGGACCCTGTTCACTGTCTGGGGGTACTCTTGGACTCGTCACTTCACATGACTAGTCAGGTGAACGCGACGGACAGGAGTGCTTGTTATCAGCTTCGGCTGATACGCCAGCCGCGCCCTTTCCTGGATGTGAGGGATCTGGAGGCTGTGGTACATGTGCTGGTAACCTCACGTCTGGACTATTGTAATGCTCTGTACATAGGGCTACCTTTGTGCTTAACTCGGAAACTACAACTGGTTCAAAATATGGTAACCAGGCTTATTGCGGGAACATCTAGGAAAGAGCACATAACACCTGCGCTTAAATCTCTCCACTGGCTGCCGATCAGTTTCCGGGCACAGTACAAGATGTTGGTTTTAACCTTTAAAGCCCTACATGGCTTGGGTCCATCTTATGTTAGGGACCGCCTCTTCCCGTATGAACCCCCTCCCCCCGCACACTGCGATCCTCTGGGAGGAATCTGCTACAGCCTATGAAAACCAGGTTGGTGCAGACCTCCCAGAGGGCCTATTCAGCGGTCGCCCCCAAGCTGTGGAATGACCTGCCTGATGAGATGCGTCTTATTTCATCCATTGATGGCTTCAAAAAAGCCCTAAAGACGCATCTCTTCTGGCAGGCCTTCCCAGAAAATGCTTAATACTTCCTGGCTCCAAACTTTGGTCATACAGTTTTTCCAGCCTCGGCCCACCCATATAGCTCAAGGGCTTTTAGCTTAATACCACTGATACTTTTTATTTTATACTATGTTTTAACTTGTTGCTTGATTTAATTCTTTTTTAGGGGGGAGGTGGGGCTGGGATTGGATATTTTAACTGTTGTTGTTTTAACTTTTTTCTGTACCCCGCCCCGATTGCTCACTCAGAGGGGTGGGCTAGAAATAAAATATTATTATTATTATTATTATTATTATTATTATTTGAAACTGGAGTTCTCTTTGCAGTTAGTATTGGCATCGGCAAGTGAAAAGATCCCTGAGCTATAATTTCTCCAAAATTTCAAGGAGATGCAGACACTGCTGGTGGGCCTCCCCAACGCCTCCCCACCTTTTAGGATAGCAAACAACAACATTACTACTTATATAGATGACAACAGTAGCAAGAATATTATTTGCTCAAATGTGGAAATGCACTGAAGGACTGAAATTGGAAGAATGGCTTGTTTAAGCTTGAGGAGTTAGCCCAAATGGGCAAATTAACTAGTTCTGAAGGATAATTTTTTAGACTTTTTGAAAGACTAGAAAACAGTTTTTGGACTTTTTGAGCAATTAGAAACTGAATGATATAATAATCTGTGGCTGTGGTCATTAGTACTTTTTAAAGGATTATTTAGTTGGGATTTGTAATGGTAGCGTAATATTTTTTTTCTCTTTTTTATTTTTATTTTCATTACAGCCAGAACTGGGGGGTCAGAGCCTTACTGTGTATCAGCTGTATGCCATTTTTCTTTCTTTCTCTCTATCTTTCTTTTCTCCCCCACCCCCTTTCCCCACATCCTTTGGATTCTCTGTCTTTGATTGTGTATTATTTTGATTGCAAATTAGAATGTTTGTGTTAAAATTAAATAATCTAAAAAAAAATCCAAAACAAAACAAAACGTCTGCAAGTCAACGTCTAGATTTTTAAATTTATTTATTTATCTATTACTCTTTAACCATACTGTGGGGAAGCTGCAACCCATTTAAAATACATACTTCTTCCAGGAAAAAGCATTAATCTTTTTATTGGTCTAGAAAAGGTCTGAGTCTGGAGAGGTTGAGGACTGCAAAAACGGTCTTGGGGTCTACATATAGCCCAAGGAAAACATGTTGCCCATCATGGCTCTGTCATCTTTGACCAAATTCTATATTCCAGGTAAACTGAAATTTCTGAACATTTTTAAAAAGGTAAGACTCAGTCTGGATGCATTACAGTGGTACAGAGATGACCAAGGCAGTCAGAAAACAAAAGAAACTTGAAATCCTGGTGAACTGCTACAAACAACTGCAATGAAAAGACTAGTCAGCTGCTGTAGGGCACCAGTGAAGCCCACTGGAGACCTGTCTTTTCAACCTTCTTGATGATTGTTCGATCAAGCAAATCTCCCAGCACTAACTGAAAGTCAATCTGTCACCTGCGTTCTTGAGGTTATACATTTTCAAAAGTGCTCATTTTTGAGAGAGGAAGAGTGGTTTTCGCATAGAGAAAACCTCGAGTCAGTTAACACAGTTTCTAAAGACATTTCCATCGGAGAGCTGTCAACACCTTTGTTGTATAGTTTCCTGTTCCCCCTCTGAGAGTCTGATTAAGTTCTTGGAGTTCATCCATGGCTGTTTTACTCCATGCTGGGCACCTGCATGAAGCTGAAGCCAGGAGTTATTTTCCTGCCTGGTGAAAAATAAGTAAAGCCTGTCACATCAGTTTTTTCATGCTGAAATGATTCAGCAAATTGCCTTGCCTTGCTCAGAAAGCACAGCTACAGGCTCATTCCTGATCTTTTGTAAAACAAAGTGCTACTCAAACAGTTATCCCCCCCTTCCACGCCCCTCAAAGATGATCAAGATTGCTGTAAAACAAAATGAGCAGATTAAAATCTGCATTCTTGGATAGATTGTCCAAAGATGCAGCTATCAGTGATTATCCCCCTCCCAGCCTCATGCATGAGCTTTAGAACCATTCTGGAATCTTGAATGAGATGGGAGGCCTTTGTCACTCTCAGCTTTCACTACAGTTTGAAGAAATTTGAGGATCATGGGTGGGGCTATATTGGCAAGTTTCGAAGGTGGGCACTCATCATTATAATCCCCATTTAAGAAAAAATCCAACATGTAGATAGCTAGCAACTGTCTTCCAGTTTTAATCTTCACCAAGAGCAGGTCTTTTGTAAAGCTAGCGGTTCTTACTGATCATTCAAGAGTAAGCTACCTTCAATAGTTTGTATTTCAAAAGTGTAGCTCACAGCAGGATATAGTTGCTGGAAAGACCCATACCTCATGCCACCTCAAAGCTACTAAGAGGACTGCAGCTAAACTAGAGCTGTGATCATACTGCAGAATTAATGCTGTTTGACATCATCTTAACAGATATGGCTGCATCCTACTGCTGGGATCTGTAGTTTGTTGTGGCATCAAAACTCTCCAACAAACGATTAATATTTCACCAAGCTACAAATTCCAGAAAAATCCAATGTATGCTATGGTAACACCACCTCACTGAAGAAAACTCTAGACACAGGAGAAAACTAATTTGGCTGTATGATCATGTTTTCTCCCTCAGTAGATTCTACCTCCTGCATGTCACAGATTTAATCCAGTATCATCATACTTCTGTTCAACTGCAAGTCTCAACAGCAATAGCCAGCATAACCAACCAGCATAATGAAAAATGCTGGAAGTTGTAGTCCAACAACATCTGGAGCACTGCACAATTCCATAGGAGATAGACTTGCAAGTGACAGCTATTTTCCCTATCAGTTTTTATCTTCCCAACAGGAAAAGAGGCAATGACGCAATGTCTCCAAAAACCTTTAAAAGGCAGAGCAGCCAAGATATTAAAAAGGAGCCCAGCCTTTGTATCAAAAGGGTAGATAGGTAAGAATGCAAGAATGGCAGTGATGAATCCAAATGAAGGGTGCTCTTGTCAAATATTCTTGAAATTATATATGCTGCCTTATAGTGGGTCATGGCATTGGTTCTTTCTACCCAGTCTTATCTGTGCAAACTGGCAATGTCTCTCCAAGGTGATGCCCTCTCAGTTCCATGTACAGAAGCCAACTGAACTGCCAAGTGAATCTTGTTTCAATGCTGGGAGTGAGGTAGGATCTCCTGTGGTATAATGAGGTAACAAATTAGTTTTAGATGGTGTAGGTTGGGCTTTGTGGCACATATAGCTGCATTTCCTTGGACATCTTGAATGCCATTAAATAGTTCCCACAACAAAGAAGAAGCAAGTGGTCAACTTCTTGTTTCTTGTTAATACAGTACTTGAAGGCCCTAAGTTGAACATGTTTCTCATTTATGATCCCAATTGGGAACACAAAGAATTACTTTCTCTTTGAGGCAATATTTGTTGTTGCTATTGTGTGTCTTCACATTGGGCTGATACCGACGTCCCCAAAGGGCCGTCTGTGCGGCACGATTAGGGTTAGGAAGGGCACAGAATTTAACCCTAGTGCCATTTTGTTTGTGCGCCGTCCATATGCACACACCATTTTGACGTCATGGCATACGCCATGTTTAAACAATACGCCTGACGTCATGGTGCCCTTTTCATGGTGCCAAAAAGAGCTCTGAAATGGAGCTCCTTTTTTGTGGCTGATCCTTGGTGCAGCCTTTACACAGCCACGCCAAGGATCCCGAGGGGAAAGGGGCCACTGCGGCGGCCCCTTTCTCCCCTCAGCAGCGCCAGGGATAGAGGGGTGCAGCGGGCGCCCAGGGCACCTGCTGCACCCTGCTTTCAGGCCATAAAGAAGCGGCAGTTCGCCACTACTATGTGGCCTGAAGAATCGCCAGGATGGGGCCTCTGGGGCTGCCGATGGGGCAGCCCTGGCCCTATCCCGTCGCTTCTCAGGGCGCCTACAGACTGCCCCTTTTGGGCGGTCTATACTGCCCCATTGATTCTGACTTGTAGCAGCCCTATCCTAGGACTTATTTGATAAGGTGCATTCAAATAAGGTTTGTCAGACTGCTTTGTCTCTAAGGCTGAGAGAATGTGACTTGCCCAGAGGGTTTCCATGGCTGAACAGGAAAATGAACACTAGTTTCCCAAATTCTGAATCAAAAACCAAAACACAACTCCCCTCCCCCCATAAAAATAAAACATGCTGAATCTTAAGCAATTCCTCTATTTATTCAGAGATAAGATCTATTGACTCATGTGAGACAGAAAGTCAAATAAGGACCAAGCTGTGAAAGGACCAAGTCATATTAGCCACTTTTATTTTGGAACAATAGATAGAAAAACAATGGGACCTGAACCCAGAACATCCTCTTGAACCAAATTAAGGGCCCAAGCCCATTTTCTGCTGGAACATCTCCTCCCATAATTCAGTGGTTCTCAAACAGTGGGGTGAGACCTCCCCCCCCCAAGGGGGAGTGAGGGTTTCTCAAGGGTTGTGTGAGACCTGGAGGCCCTGATCCTTCTTCCTCCTTCTCTTTCCAAACTTTTTTGTGTGTAAAATTTGCACATGCTTTGAGATAAATATTGAATTTACTCAAATAAAACTGTCTGAGTGATGTTATTTTTGTATAAAATGTTAAAATGTGAATGTACATGAATGTGCGGGTGCAAATATGCACTCTAAATAAACAAAAAAATTCTATTATTATACTAGGTCAGGTGGTAAGGGCGACATCTGCATCCTAAGGGTAAAAAGTTTGAGTAGCACTGCTGTAATTCATTGGATGTTGTGTGCTCTTTCACCAGAAACTCATTAGCTGAGAAAGTTAGGTTATTAACTGGCAGAAGAATACTTTTTGGACTACAACTCTCCAAATTCACCACTCAGCCCGCTTGCTGGATAACAATAACAATAATAATAATGATAATAATAATTTATCTTCCGCTTAATCTCAGGGAATCCAAGCTGATTATAACAGTAAAAACAAAATATAGTTAAAAGAGAACTACTTAAAAAATACAAAAACCTTGTTCCCCAAAGACTCTTTTCCAAGCTTTCCTGAAACTATACTATGACGAATCAACTGCACTGCTTTCTGATTCATTTTCAAGCACAATTCAAGGTGTTGATGATCTTCAACATGTCTTGAGACTTGAGTATCTAAAACAATTTTTTCCACATCAACCGGTGAATGTTTGGAGGCCATCAGAAGAAGTTGTTATCTAGATATCTCCACCTCCACCATCAGGAATGATTATCACAAAGAGGGCCTTTTCAACAAGTTAGTGCAATGCAGGGATGTAGCTACAGGGGGGCAACATGAGGGCATTGGCCCTCCAAATAAGTATTTTAACACTAAAAAAAAAAAAATCCTTCAGTGCCCACATTTCTAGCACTGAAAATTGTTTGCATCTAGAACACTAATATTTGCTGTGTTCACATCCCCTCTATAGCTTTGCCTGCCCCCTATCTTTGGATGCCTAAAAACGATGTTTTACCTTACTCCAATACTAGAAATTTAGGGACTGAAGGGAAATTTCATGGGGGACAGAATTCTTATTCATTCGCCTTCCCCTATAGCCACACCCCTGTGCAAGACTGACATTTAGCTACTCATTTTTCAACCACTTGAGGAAATTTTCAGACTCTCAGATACACTCCTTCTAAAGAAGAATTTCAAAAGTGTAACGCTGCTGGTGTGTTAGAACTTATCCAGGATGCTTGGTTTTATTTCTATAAAAATGAGGGGATATGATGGTTTACTGTGTTACGTACGTGGCCCCATAGCCCAAAAAACCCACAAAATTATGGATGCCAGCCATGAAAGCCTTCAACTTCACATGTACTGAAATCTATTTATTTTATTAGTTGCACTTATATTCCACCTTACCTCCAATGAGCTCAGATTGGTCAATGTGGCTGTCCTCCTCGTTTTATGGTTCCAACAACAGTAGCTGCTTTCAGTTTCAACTTGGGAAAAAAGCAGGATGACAATAATAATAATAATAATAATAATAATAATAATAATAAAGATAAGTGAGGCTGAGCAAGTATATTGGTGTCCTGTAGATGGCACTGTTGTTGTTGTCAAGTTGCAATATTTTGGCACTGTAACTCTGCCCAATTCAAAGGCAAAAGGAGCAGCACCAGTTTTAAAATGTTTCTTTTCTTTTAGCAGAACTTTTTAAAAAGAATGCCACTCAGTGATACGCCTCCACTTCTTTATGTACTGTTGTTATATACTGAGCAAACATTGCAGTCATTTTTAATATATATTTTATTAATAGCATGTTTCGCCACAATCCTTGTGTACGCTTGATGGATAATTTGTGAGTGGCGCGTGAGTGATGAATAATGACATAATTGCTGGAGCGTAAAAGAACAGGCAATTCTGTTCAAGGAAGTATGTAAAGAAACATGATTAATGTTTTATTTTCGCACACTGAAATCTAAACAGCCAACCTTGGCCATGCTGAGCAGTGGGGTTTTATGGCCATATGCTTCATCCAGGGTATTGGCAGAGCTGTCTTCTTATGCTGAGTACAAGGGGAAATGACATTCTTTGAATTCCAGAGTGTCTCTTAATATCATGATCCATATTTATAAGGCTCTCTTGTCTGCACAGCATATTCTGCTCCTCCCAGAGTCACTTTGCTGCCCCAGGTGAAAGAACTAGAGAAGGAACAAGGTGCTACTATATTTGGGGAATGTGTAATCTTTCTCCAGGCAGAGGTTTCCAAGTATAGGGCTCCATTCAGACTACACAATTATAGCAGTATTCTTCTTCTTTAATTGTCATGGCTCCATCCTATGGAATCCAGGGCTTTTTGATTTGCTTAGGTACTGGAGTGCTCTGACTGGGAATTCTTAATGCTCCTTCATGGCAGTGGAAGTAGAATAATTTTGTAGCACTACAATTTTTCATGGTGACTTGGCCCCAGGTTTCATTCTGAGAAGGGCTGTGGGTAAAAGAAATGGCGTCATTAGAAAGTGTGGGGAATGTGGACCATGCCAGGTGACACCCTAAGGGGGAGTGACACCACTGCTTCCCAAATATCTGCCTTTTGGCAGAAATGGGCTGTAATATTCACCTAAAGGTAAAGGTAAAGGTAAAGGTAAAGGTTTCCCCTTTAACAAGATTGTATAGTCATGTTTGACGCTGGTGCCAAGGGAGCCAGCATTGTCAAAGATGACTCTGTGGGCATGTGGCCAGCATGACTAAATGCAGAAGCACATAGAACGCTTTTACCTTCCCACCATAGTGGTACCTATTTATCAACTTCCACTTTTACATGGTTTCAAAATGCTAGGTTGGCAGAAGCTGGGACGAGTGATGGCAACTCACTCCATCACACAGCACTTGGGCCTTGAACCGCTCAATCTGCTGACCTTGTGATCGTCAGAGTTGACGTCTGAACCACTAAGCCACTTCATCCCTTACACCTACATCCCTTTAAAATGCTGAAGAGATGGTTTGAGTGGGAGGTGACTCACTGGGAAGAGAAAGGAGAGATCCAGGTTTATTAAAAAATTAAAATTTTAAAATTGTAAATAATAATAATAATAATAATTTTAAAAATTCAAAAATTAAACTCTTTTAAATTTTTCTTTAAAAACATCACATCTTAACAAATTTTCACTTTCACCACTTGAAAACATGTACATGTAAATGCATGTAGGTTGTGCATATGATATTGTAATTTAAAGGTTTGATAATTTTGCTAGTTTTTATGTCACAACTATTATCATTTAATGCAGTGATATACAGGAGTTATGATTTATGAGTAGAGTTACTACAAAAACCATTAGTAAGGATTCTGCATGGTGTGGTAATGGGAGGAGGTCAATGATGCGGTGACACCTTGACTTACTGCATTGGGTGATGCCAGCCCTATTGATGCCACTGGATAAAAGCACTGAAAGGTTGATTGAAAGGCCAGGGTGGTGTTACTCTATGGATTTATATTTATATTACTGTTTTATCTTTTATTTTGCAATGTCCTACATTTTTAATGACCTACATTTTGCAGTGCCTTGTCCTCCTTTGTGATTATGACATCTGGTCACCCTGTGCTGGCAGTGATGGGAGTCTCACATGCACAACTTAGAGAAAGTTACTTTTTGGAACTATGAGTCCTTGAGCCAGCAAGCTCAATTGGAATTCTGGGAGCTCTCTTGCAAAGAATGAACTTTCCTTAGCTCTGGTGGCACCAAGGAGAAGGAATCAACTGGGACTAGAAGACAGGCAGTACAAGCCCTGGAAATGATGAACACAGAACCCCATAAATCATGCCAAAGCCAACAATTGAGCCTATTTACACAGTCGCTCACACTCCTCAAGGCTTGTTCACCAGTCCAAGTAACTGTCTATTAGGCAGAGGAA
The DNA here is from genome assembly GCA_034509955.1 of Urosaurus nigricauda. NCBI lineage: Eukaryota > Metazoa > Chordata > Lepidosauria > Squamata > Phrynosomatidae > Urosaurus > Urosaurus nigricauda. The sequence continues at coordinate 46,594,781 of JAOEGL010000003.1, forward strand.
AAGGATTATCTCAGGTAGAAGATGCTGGAGGAAGAGGCATCTATATGGCAACTTATCAGCTGGTTCTTCTGAAAACCCCCAAAATTTCCCTCTGTTGGGAGACCGAGTATGCCAGGAGTTAGCAGTTTGGTAAAAATTCTAAATGCCCATTCCTAAACTGTAAATCCCAAGCTTCCCAAGGACAGAACCATGGAATGTTAAAGTGGAATGATAGGACTATATTTCTGTAGTGTGAGTAGGCCCTGGGAAATGAGTCTGCAGGGATGCACAACTGATGGCTTCCATTTTAGTGAGACAGTGAATCCATTCTAGGTTATTTTCAGGCTGCTGCCGCACTGCAGAATTAATTCAATTTGACCTGGGTTTTAACCAGAATAGGATACTGTATACAGAGAAGGAAACGGAAAGAGAGAAACATCTTGTCAATCTTGGCCTGTATCTACACCTGCAGAATCAATGCAGTTTGAAACTGCCATGGCCCCATACTATGGAATCCTGGGATTTGCAGTTTGTTGTGGCACCAGAGCTCTCTGACAGAAAAGGCTAAATATCTCAAAAAGCTACAAATCCCAGAATTCCATAGCATTGGCCCATGGCAGTTTCAAACTGCATTGATTCTGCAGGTGTAGATACAGGCCAAGATTGACAAGATGTTTCTCTCTTTCCGTTTCCTTCTCTGTATACAGTATCCTATTCTGGATATTCTTTACTTTAGCAAACAAGGTTTCTAAAAGAATTCAGACTATAAAATATATCACAAAAGACCAAGCAAACAATCACAACAAGAAACAGCAATGCAGCTAAGATCAAAAACATTGTGCTTATACATATAAAAAAATCCAGCATGAAATACATAGAGCATTATTTATGAGCATCCTATTTGACTGAATCAGAAATGTTACCTATGTGCTGTGCACTGTAAGTTCTTCACCAGATTGTGTATTTTCCCCCAAAGAGTTTAACTGATACCATTTTCTTTGGTTTGTTTCTCACATATAAAAATACTGCCAGCATTTACAGCACCTTCTTTAATCAACCATTACAGATACCCAGGCTTTCTAGAAATGTAATAGAAAAGATGATCAGTAAATTAATTGAGACATTACTTACAATTGAGGCATTAAACGGACTGCCAAAAGTTTAAGGATAAGTGACAGGGTGTTTTAAGGAAGGGAGTTTCAATATTTATAATTATGTACATTAGAAAACTTTCTTTTAAAAGCTTTCTGCTAAATCTTTATGAGCAACTTTAATATAATGAATTACATGACTAAATATTAGTGTTTAAATAGAAAAACTGTATTCTCTTCGGGTTTTTAAAAACATAATTGTTTAAAATGATCCTCAGCTTAGTTGTAGAGTATATGTTACACTCAGAAGATTCATGATTTGTTTTCTGATTATCACTAAGAAAAGACTGGAAAATCTCTGTTATTATTACTGTTAATGGCAACAGGTTACTTTACAAACACTACAATGAGTAGTTTTTTGTGGGGCTTTTGGGCTATGTGGCCATGTTCTAAAAGAGTTCCTTTCTGACGTTTCGCCAGCATCTGTGGCTGGCATCTTCAGAGAATGATAGCCTGGAAAAAGGATTGGAGATATATATCCTGTGTGACCCTAGGAAGGAAGGGGTAATTTGCTAATGTATTGTTCTGTTGCTAATGGCAGTCCTCAGGGTGGGAGGATATGCAAACGAGCAACAGAACAATACATTTGCAAATGACTCCTTCCTTCCCAGGGTTTGGCTTGGAGTTTTCTTTATTGAAGTTTTTTACCCTAACAAAACCAAGACTGCAGGCTTGCTGAACTGGTTGGATAGAAGTGTCAGCAACAGAAACAGAAAAGGAGTATTGAAGGGTGAGTTTAGGTGGAAAGACAAGAATCTCTGTCTTGGACATGTTGAGCTTTAGTCTGGAATTCTCTTTGTCAAACTTTCCTGACACTCAAGAAAGCCATTTTTGACCATTTAATTTTTAATTTCCTCCCATCCCTAGTGGTGCACTGCTTATATTAGGCAAGCAGTCGCACCATGCTGCAAATTGTGAATATTTGCCAGGTAAACACAATTTACCACAAATCCTGTTTCCAGTTTATAAACAATAAAAATACAAGAATTTTAGTGCCCTCATCACTCTTTTCAGACTTGGATTTGATGTTTTTACCAAATCACATAAGCAATGCTGATGAAATCATGCCCCTGCTGAGGCATCAACAGAAGTGTATATCTGTAACAGTCCCACGAGGACATAGATAGCTATCTAATTAAAGCTTATTTTTAAGCTACCAAGCAAGTTTGTTCCTAACTGCAGCTAGTTGCAGATAAATCCAAAAGCATCCAAACTTTAGAACGAATTATAAACAACAGATCAGGAAAGGGATAAAGAAAGATCAGTTTCATTTCACAGCAACAACTTCCTCAAAATCTGTCTGCAGTTCAGGGAAAGTTATTTATTTATTCAAAGTATTTATACCCCACCCTTCAGCTATAAAGGCTTTCAGAGCATCTTCCAGATTATTAATTTGACAGTTCCCTGCCCTCAGGTTTACAATTGAAAAAGACATGACATGACATAAAAAGACATGACAGCTATTGTTGGACTCAGAAGCTGTTTCCTGCCCTCTTCCCATCTGGGCTGGACTGTTTGCAGCAGAAAGGACTCAGCAGAAAGGAAAAGCAGCAGGGAGGGTGAGAGCAACACCTGGGCCTCCTAAGGCCACCCCTCCCCACACCAGCACCGCCAACAGGCCCTCCGGCATTTCCAACACCCTCCCCACACCATTGGGAGGGAGAGGAGGACGCCAAGCAGGACTAAGATATTTAGTCCCCGGAAGACCTCCCACTCCCCCAACCACGCAGCAGCAGCAGCGCAATTGGCGACGGGCGGTGTTAACTCTCTTAGGCCACATTAGGCCGTTTTTAGGCCTTCTACCTCTCCTGAGCTGTTCCATAGGATGCAATTTGGGCTTTGCACATTTCTTGTTCTTCTTTCTTGCTGTTTGTTGTATAAACTGGATCCTTCTTTACAGACATTTGACAATGGAGCTGGGCACAGTCAGGGGGTGAACACAGAAGTTGTGTGGGGGCAGGGAAGGTATGGCGGCAACAGAGTGGAGAAATGTTACAAAAGAAGTAGGGATCAATGTTTGATATCTATCCCTTCTTCAGTCCATTCTGTTTCCCAGGATAGAATAGAGAGCATCCCAATCACACCACAATTCCTTAATCTGCTCCTCTGCAATGTCAGGTCGGCCAAGGGGAAAACACACATCATCCCGCCTCGATCCACAGGGAGAGGCGGGAGATATAAATAAATTATTATTATTATTATTATTATTATTATCCATGATCTCTTGTTCGGTGAGCAGGCCGACCTGGCAAGCTTTACTGAGACCTGGCTGGGGGATGCCAGTGCTGCCACGTGGGCGCAGGCTCTCCCAGCTGGTTACACGGTTAGTGAGCAGATGAGGGAAAGTGGGCGAGGGGGTGGTGTGGCCATAGTCCACAAGACCAGTCTGACCTTGTCCAGAAAGCCTGTCCGGAAAACAACCCATGTCGAGTGCATGTACCTAAGCCTGAAGACCAGGGAGAGTTTGAGGATTCTGCTGGTATACCGGCCACCCTGTTGCCTAGCAGACTCCCTAACTGAGTTGACCCAGCTGGTCTCGGAGTTATTGTTGGAGTCGCCCAGACTTTTGATTTTGGGCGACTTCAACATTCCTCTTGAGGCCAGTTTATCTGAGTTACCAGGAGCAACTCAGGAGTTCATGGATTCCATGACAGGCATGAACCTTTCCCAACTGGTCAACTGGTCCACTCATTATGCAGGTCATCAGTACGGAACAGGAGTATCTGTGGGGGAGGTAACCCAAACCTTCACATTGTCATGGACGGATCACTTCCTGATCGAGCTGGAACTAAAGGCCACTTTCCACCCCCTTGGGGGTGGCATACCCATTAGAACGGTCTGCCCTCTAAGGCTCATGGAACCAATTGGTTTCCAGAAAGCCCTAGAGGGTTTGTTAGTTGGGAATGTGGGTGATTCTGTTGAAACCCTGGTTAACACTTGGAACACCGATGTTTCCAGGGCCATCAACACAATCGCTCCGGAGCATCCTTTCCAGCCCGTCCCTAATCGGAAACTCTGGTACAGTGGTCTCCCGGGTTACGAAAGTAATCCGTTCCGGATTACCTTTCGTAACCCGAAAATTTTCATAACCTGGGGGACCCCCAGGCCTCGGAGGGGAAAGGGCAGCCTTCCCGTGGGTCCGCGGGAAGGCCGTCCCTTCTCATCCAAGGCCCAGGCCGGCGGAGGAGAAGGGACGGAAGGCCGTCCCTTTTCCTCCGAAGCCTGGCCTCGGAGGAAGAGGGATGAAAGGCCGTCCCTTGTCCTCCGAAGCCTGGCCTCGGAGGAAGAGGGATGAAAGGCCGTCCCTTGTCCTCCGAAGCCTGGCCTCGGAGGAAGAGGGATGAAAGGCCGTCCCTTGTCCTCTGAAGCCTGGCCTCGGAGGAAGAGGGATGAAAGGCCGTCCCTTTTCCTCCGAAGCCTGGCCTCGGAGGAAAAGGGATGAAAGGCAGTCCCTTGTCCTCTGAAGCCTGGCCTCGGAGGAAAAGGGATGAAAGGCCGTCCCTTGTCCTCTGAAGCCTGGCCTCGGAGGAAAAGGGATGAAAGGCCGTCCCTTTTCCTCCGAAGCCTGGCCTCGGAGGAAGAGGGATGAAAGGCCGTCCCTTGTCCTCCGAAGCCTGGCCTCGGAGGAAGAGGGATGAAAGGCCGTCCCTTTTCCTCCGAAGCCTGGCCTCGGAGGAAAAGGGACGAAAGGCTGTCCCTTGTCCTCTGAAGCCTGGCCTCGGAGGAAAAGGGATGAAAGGCCGTCCCTTTTCCTCCGAAGCCTGGCCTCGGAGGAGAAGGGACGTCCCTTTTTTTCGGATCCTGGGGGATCCTTTGGATCCCGGGGGATACAATCGCGGTCCCGCCGGTTTCGGATCCCGGGGTTTTCTTAACCCGGGGGATTCGTACCCCGGGGGACCACTGTATACGGAAGAGCTCAGGGAAATGAAGTGGGCTGGACAACGACTAGAGTACGAATGGCGGAAGACTTGCCTCTCATTTGACATAACTCGCCATAGGTTGCACTTTCGTGTCTATTGGGAGGCTTTGTGTGCAGCACAGAGATCCTTCTCTTCTGCACGCGTTGCGTCTGCAGAGTCTTGCCCAGCAGAACTGTTCAAGGTGGTAGGGGAGATGACGCAGGTTCCCCTTGTGCCAAACGCCTCACAGCAGGCTGTCGTAGGCTCAACTTGAGCCTACGACAGCCTGCTGTGAGGCATTTAACACTCACTTTGCAGATAAAGTCTCTCAGATTAGAGCCAACCTGGACGCCAACATTGATTCTGAGCCCACAAGTGAGGTGTCCAGTCACTCTGTTGATGCTAGTTTATTGGATGAGTTTCAATTGGTGAGTACTGATGATGTGGACAAGCTCCTTGGCAGTACTAGGAAGACAACTTGCTCCCTCGATCCGGCTCCATCTTGGCTGGTCGTCCAGGGAGGGGACGCATTGAGAACTTTCCTTCGGGAGGTGATCAATGGGACCCTCAGGGAGGGTATTGTTCCATCATGTTTAAAGGAGGCGGTGGTAAAGCCCATCCTGAAGAAACCCTCCCTTGAACCCCTGGACAGGAACAACTACAGACCAGTGTCCTTGCTAGCTTTTCTTAGCAAGGTCATTGAGAGAACTGTTGCCTTCCAACTCAAGCAGTTTTGGATGAAGCAGAGTATCTTGATCCTTTCCAAACCAGCTTCAGGGCAGGGTATGGAGTTGAAACTGCCACGGTTGCTCTGATGGACGACCTCCGCTTGAGCATCGACAGGGGTAGTGTGATCCTGCTTGTGCTCTTGGATCTCTCCGCGGCTTTTGACCCCATAGATCACACCATCCTTTTGGATTGGCTGAGAGAGTTGGGGATTGGTGGCACCGTGCTGCGGTGGTTCTGGTCCTTTCTCTTTGGCAGATCCCAAAGGGTGAGGCTCGGGAACAGTTGCTCCTCCAAAATTAATTGTGGCGTCCCTCAGGGCTGTCCTGTCCCCGAAGTTATTTAACATCTATATGAAGCCGCTTGGTGAGATCATTCAGAGGCATGGAGGTCAGTGTCTTCAGTACACTGACGACACTCAGATATATCCCTCCATGACAAGATCGTCCACTCAGACCTCAGATGGCATATCTCCTCTCAACCGCTGCCTTGAGGCGGTAATGGATTGGATGAGGGAAAACAAATTGAAGCTCAATCCAAGTAAAACGGAGGTACCCACAGTTACAGGCCTGAAACCAGGATTGGGAACATAAACTCCAGTTCTTGATGGAGTCACACTCTCCTCTAAGGACTGTGTTCGCAGCTTGGGGGTCCTCCTTGACTCATCGCTTCACATGACTAGTCAGGTGAATGCGACGGTCAGGAGTGCCTGTTACCAACTTTGGCTGATCCGCCAGCTGCGCCCTTTCCTGGAGAGGAAGGATCTGGAATCTGTGATACACACTCTGGTAACCTCACGACTGGACTTCTGTAATGCACTCTACATGGGGCTACCCTAGTGCTTAACTCAGAAACTACAACTAGTCCAGAATATGGCAGCCAGACTCATTACTGGTACATCTAGGAGAGAGCACATGACACCTGTGCTAGAATCTCTCGACAGGCTGCCGATCAGTTTCTGGGCACAATATAAGGTGTTGGCTTTGACCTATAAAGCCCTACATGGCTCAGGCCCATCCTATCTAAGGGACCGCCTCTCCCTGTATGACCCCCTCCCCCGCACACTTCGATCCTCTAGGAATAATCTGTTACAGCCCAGGAAGACCAGGTTGGTGCAGACATCCCAGAGGGCCTTTTCAGCAGTTGCCCCCACACTTTGGAATGACCTGCCGGACGAGATGCGTCTTATTCCATCTATTGACAGCTTTAAGAAAGCTTTGAATAGGCATCTCTTTCGGCAGGCCTTCCCGGAAAATGTCTAACCTTCCCCGGCTCTATCTCTTGCTAGTTCTTAGTTTCCATCTGGTTAAACAGCTCAGGAAGTCTTTTGGTGTGACATTGTGGATTTTGTTTATTTGTAACTGTTTTTAACTGCACCGGCTCAGGGACTGACCTGGGTCAGGTTATCTTGCCTATTTGTCTCGGGCCAGAGAGAAAGAAGAGAAAGAAACAGCAACCAGTTAGGGTGATGCAGGAAGAGAGTGCATATGGACAAACAGAAAGTCAACAGACATGGAAATCATGCAAAGACTGTTAACTCTAATAATTTTTCTGTCCCTGTTTGTATCTAGATCATCTCTCCTCACCAGAACCACTGATATGCACCTAACTGAGCTCATAATTAATGTCCCATCTCATTTGGCCCTGAAGTATTGGTTTTCCATATGGATGCTCCATGGTGGGCCTGATATAGCAATTTACATTAGGGTGGCCCTCCAGATGTTGCACTGAATCTCATATCATTCTCTCACTGTTGGCTATGCTGGTTGGGGCTTAGAGACGTTTCAGTCCAAGAATATCTGGAGGGCTGTAGGTTGCCCATTTCTGGTCTATAGTAAAAGACGTACAGTTTCAGTGGGACAACTCATCCCTTCCTGGCAGCCCTAGGGTCAGATTTTCAAATAATGCTGACATAGCATTATTCGCTGGCTCCGTTCTGCCAGCCAAATACATAACTGCATCATCTTTAAGAAAAGGAGAACCTGTCTCAACCTTATACCAATAGAAACTAATTAAAAACAGCAGTAGTTGGCAAACACTTTTCTTTATGAACAACTTAGAGATCACCCTTGCACAGTCAGGTTATCCTTTTACGTTAATTCTCAGGGTCAAGTGTGATGATGACAAACCATCTGCAGGAGCTGTGTTGCTGATTGTCTCTGTGCAAATGATTACATCTATTACCTAATTAGCCAAGGCATTAGCATCAATAGCCTTTTGTGTGCATAAAAGAAGTAATTTTTTACATTGAGTAGCTACACAAGGCAAATTGGAAGGACATTATCCCATATAATATTTCATTAAAAGTATTTCTATAACCCAGACATGGTAATTGCTCTACCCACTCAGTGTGATCTCTAGGATTGTACAATATGTTATTTTTAATCCATAAAATGACATTTGAAGTAACACAGCTGGTTTTTAATAGAACAAAAATCAAATTTATTGTGCTTTCCTCAGAAACATTAGTAGCAATAGATAATGTTTAATGAAGGAAATATGCATAGTATTATCCTATGATGTGAGCCATATTGATGTTACTGTAAGTTTAGGTTTATGATCAGTACCTTTTGCAACCCTTTTGTTTTATTCCTCGGTCTATTTATCATAGCTTTATGCTTTTAGGTTTTTCCTCCTTTAAAATTATCTTTTTATTATTGCATCAAATTTTGGAGTCCAATCCCTGTTTTTGTAGCATACTTTACCAGTTGCTGTAACACATTTGAAAGAACTGAGCAGTTTGTGTCAAGTTGCAGAAAATAAGTTTGCAAGGCTGGTCCTTAAACATACAGCTGAGCCAGGGCTGCATCTTCCCATTCCCCAAACAATTTTAAGGGTAAAGAAGGAAAGAATATTTGAAAATATTCCAGAAAATGACTGAAAGGGGGGGGGGGTCTCCAGTGTTGGAAAACTTGACAGGCAGAACTCTAGATAGATGAGAATCTTCACCATTCAGTACTGGTAGTTATTTTCTGCTGACAAAACCAGTTTCTTTAATAGAAAACAATATTTTCTGTACAGTACACAATATTTTCAACATAGAAAAATGCCATATACTGCATATAAAGACTCATGTGCATTTTTCTGCACAGAATAAGTCCAGAACTGTGAATAGTCCTTGAACACTCCACAGCTTTGATTACTTTTTCACAGCTATGAGGGAAAAAAATTACCATTATATTAAATGTACAAAGATTTACATTCATAGCAAAAGGCAAAGTACCCCAAAGCAGCCAAGTTATTTTGGTGCAAGAGATAGAAAATCCCATAAGCAGCTTGCTCCATCCACAGAAGGAAGCATGCAGTTTGGAATAACAAATTCTCATGTAAGTATAGAAATTTTAGTCAAAAAATTGACCCACAAAGCCCTGAGTTCTCTTATCCAAGGATCAATGTAAGTATTATATTTTAACTCTTATTTAAAAAGGAACCATCCTCTGGTGAAAGGTGAGTAGTTTGTCCAGAAAGCACTGACCGCCCCCTTCTATTGTCTCATCCATGCAACCTTGAGGGTAAACACAAATAGTTATGTTTGATGGGATTTTGCAAGTTCTTGAGTGGTTTTCCCCTCTTTGCTTCATCTTTTAGGTCCTTTGTTACATGCCCCTAGATTTTACCTTTAACTTAGAATCATAGAGTTGGAAGAGACCACAAGGGCCATCCAGTCCAACCCCCTGCCATGCAGGAACTCTCACTCAAAGCATACCAGACAGATGGCCATCCAGCCTCTGTTTAAAGACCTCCAAGGAAGGAGACTCCACCACTTTCTGAGGGAGTGTGTTCCACGGTCAAACAGCCCTTACTGTCAGGAACTTATCCATGGTCATATCAAAATGCATAATTTTGGCCCCAAAATCTGCCTTCAACTTATCCATGTGGTTGACTTATAGTTAAGTATATATGGTAAAATCAATAACAATTTTTATTACACTGCACTCTGGCTCACTCTCTCTGCAAACTGGAAATGCCAAATTTATTACATGCCAAAAGTCTACCCATTCTAGCATTCTGTCCCCAGTTCTCCTCTTTAAAGCAAGTATGCTTTCAGTGTTCATGAGTACATTAAATTTAATAGCTTTTCAGCACACATGGCACACATTAACCTGTGTGGAAACTTTCTTACTGGACAATTTGTAAGAAAGCTGAAAAGTGCTGTTTTCCTGATTCTGATTCACATCTAGTTTCAGTCACATAAATCTTTTGCTTTTAAACTTCCTTTTGTCAGTTTCAAGTTCTAAATTTCCAGGGAGACCAAAGCATATGAAACTTCATTACTATTGAGAAAGCAACCTGATCATAGCCATACAGTTGATGAATGGAGTCCCACGTTCTGCTGAAAACATTATTACAAAATAGATCAGCTTCATATCAGAGGTGCTGAAGTTTTTATCGCCTTTCCATTTCAAGTAATGGTTTCCTTGTCACAAGGGCTTCATAATCTCAACAGAGGGCATCTTTTAGATTGACAAAATGATTTATAAAACTTGTATCATGACTTGAGAACAGATATGTAAATCAGTAATGTTTTCTTGAAGTGAAAATTGCTGCTGCTGCTCTTTGAAGAATGGCAACCACACATTCAAAGGAGAAATAATTTAAATTCATATGCTCCACACATAACTTCATGGGAATAGCATTATGTTAATGACAACTATTAACATAAGCCTACCTAATTAAATTTCAGCAATGACTTGCCACATGAAAACATACACAGTTTAATTTTCTGTATGACTTAATGGTCCCTGCACACCATGGAATTATAGCACTATTACACCATTTTAATTTCCATGCCATGAAAACCTGGGATTTGTAGTTTGGTGAAGTACTAGATCTCATTGCTGAGATCTCTCATTGCATATGTATATACAAAAATATGAAATGACCTGCCAGAGGAGATCCATCATATTACATCTTTGGAGGTCTTTATATAGGCGATAAAGACGGATCTCTTGCGGCGGGTCTTCCCAGGCTGAGCTCTTTGTAATTGAACTCTCCTATTGCCTAGCTGCTGTTGTCTAGTTGTTCTCACCAGCTAATGATGGATTGCATTGGGAATTTTCACTGGGAATTGTTATTTTAGTGCTGTTGTAGGATGGGTGGGAGATGGGGAATCGGAATTTTTATATTTTGCTCTGTTTTTTTTAAGAAATAATTTATTAATACATTCTAAAACAGAACAACAGACAACAATCGGTATACCAAAACAACAATAAATAAAAGACATTAACCCAGCTAATGTCCTGAAGATTATAAACAAGAGGTGTATTCAGGGATCTTGAAAGACATCTTTCCATAAAAATTTAGCTAAAATTGGGGGATGTCTAGAGAGTAAATCCTCTTGGATATATTGAATAAGTGGGTGCCAAATCTTATGAAAATTCAATCCAGAGTGTAAACCTCTCGCTCTATTGTTATTATCTGCAATTTTCTGCAATTTTGCTCTGTTTTAATGTGTCAATATATCTGATTTTTATTGCTTTTAACTGTTGTTACCTGCCTCAATCCAATATAGGGAGAGGTGTGATACAAATAAATATTAGTAGTAAATGTAGTAATAGTAATGGTATGTGTCTGTGTGTGTTCAGGTCACCTGTTGACTTATGGTAACTACATGTATTTCATAGGGTATTTCTAAGGCACAAAATACTCAGAGGTGGTTTTCCAAGTTCCTTAGCCTTTCCTAAACTGTAAAGCTCATGATTCCATAACAGAACTCTTGCAGTTCAAATGAAATCTTAATGTTATAATTGCGTTGTGTGAAAAGGCCCTCAGAGAAATTTTATTCCAGGAAAAACAAAACTCACACAAGACCAAATGGTAAGGAATGTTCATCTTCTTCACTAACTACTTCTGCATCTTTAAAGGAAGTATATAAGGATTAGAGACTCCTTCCTCCAGTTATACTTTTTGTGTTTCCAGACTGTGCAAATCATTGCACATGGACATGTGAAATTATTACAGCATCTCAACAGAAAGACATTCCTTTCCTTACTATGTGTGGAATGAGGTACACTTACACTGAAATTACAGAAAATATCCAAGGGCTAAAGAACCTGCAATATTCTCAACAGAATCTTTGAGGAATTTTCAGGACAATTTTTTAAAAATCTGGATTTTGTTTGTGCTGCTTCTCCCTCTAATTTTAAAAGACATATAGGATTCAGTACCTTTTAAAGTTCAGACAAAAACACAAATTGAATTCACAACCTGCTAATATTGGAGCCATCAGCATCCACTGGACATAAGCGAACCCCAGAAGATGTGGAACTAAGAGGGAGAATCTGCTCCAGCTTAATTTGTTCCCTTATCCTCCTCTAGTTCAACACATGAAGCATAAAACTATGCAATGTGGGACAAGGTTAAAATGGTTTTCTTGGATTCTTCAAGTAGGCCTCAACCTCAATATACAATTTTGAATGGCTGCAACATATTTTAAAACAAAGGATTCAAAGGGAGAACAACATGAAAATATAATCCGAATAGCTTCCCCATGGATATGAGGCACAGTAAAAATACCACCATGCCTTTATTTTGTATACCCATTGGCACACTGGCTAACAAGCCTGGATATTGGTAGGTTTGTTAGATATTAATCTTATGCATGGGAAGTAGCAGTTATCACATTTTTAGCCCAGGAGAAGTAAACTCTGCTGGAGTTTTCATGCTATATTTCCCATTTTCTTCCTTTATTAACAAATCTGAATATGTCACCCATTTTCCTTTTATCATTTTCTTTTTTTGGTGAAAGGCCTTGTTGGTTGAGATCCATGTTGGGAACCTTCTGTTCATGTACAATTTACATTTTTGGCATACCATAAACAATGCTTTTCTGACATAATGAACTTTAAAGTCTTTGTTAACTTTTACTTTTTCATAAAACATATCGGCATGCCAGCCAAAATGGTTGTCCATCCCTTCCAATTGCAAAACTCTTCTGTTGTCCAGCCTAATCCAATCTTTGAAATAATCTAAATAGTTTGCATAATAATATGTTCTTAAATTTGGCAATCCAACACCTCCTCTTTCAGCCTCATCTCGTAGTAACTTTGTTTTTATTCTAGGCTTCTTACCAGTCCAAACAAATTTTGAGAGAGCCCTTTGCCATTATATAAAGAGTGTGTCATTAATCAAAACTGGTATAGATTGAAAAAACAACAATTTAGGTAATATGTTCATTTTAACGGTAGCAATTCGACCCAGTAAAAACAGGTTAACATTTTTCCACCTCTGCATATCTAACTTGATTCTTTACCAAGTTCTTGCCAAGAACTTGTGGATTTTGAAGCAATGCTTCCTAAATCATAGTTCTGCCCTTAAGAAATGGAGTTGTTGATTCAGTGACTTTGAAGCATGCACTGTTCACCTTTGCACAATTGAAAGTGACAGATAAGACTTTGATGAGTGATTAGATAAGAAGCTTCTTGAAGGAGTTTGCACTATCTCCTTAGCCTGTCATGACACCATTTACAAAGCAGTGAGTGTGTATGCACTTTCAAGTCGCCTGTTGACGTATGGTTATATGACCTTTCTATTGAGGAAGAGAACAGCTCTGTCTGTGTTTCACATATGTCAGAGATGGGAAACATGCAGTGATCCAGATGTTGTTAGACTAGAACTGCCTGCTTTATGACCCCAACTACAACTGTCTTATGCTTCCTAGGGCTGGGTGCTGCTGCTGTTCAACAACATCTGTAGGCCACATGTTCCTCACTATTGTCATAATGATGAACATTTTTAACTTGTAAAAGAAGCCATGGTTTCTGATGGGAGAATCATTGCATTGCTCATCAGTAGTGAAGTCATAAGCATTGTAGCATAAGGCTGTTGACATTTGTTATGAAACGTGCCATCTGCCATACCCTGATAATGGTAATGAACACTAGCTAGAGAAAAATGGCACATTTCCCCATCTTCAAAGCATTGTGGTTTGGTTGCTAGGATGATAATGATGTTTCTGCAACTAACTTGCTTTCCTTGATGTCTGAATGTAGTAAAGCAAATGTATTTCATGAAAAGATCACCTGAAAAATGTTTATTTTCAAACAGTTTCTTTGGAAGCAACTGTAAATTCAGGAAATATCTGTGATCAGAAAAAGCCATCATTAGGAAACAGGCTTTGGAAAATTAACAAATATTACTGCAGCAGCAATGACATTCAGTCACTACTGGCCTAATCCAGTGAGGTGAAAGGCTTTTTGTATCCTATTACCAATCCTCCTGAGTAGTGCAGACCTTTTGCAGTGCTTCTCTTAATCCAGTTGCCACAAAGCAATTTGTTTCTTCATTATGAATTGTGACCTAATAAGAATGTATACGGCCAAATTAAATGAGGAGATACAGGATACAAAGCATCTCTCCAAAAAAGCAGATGGGTTTTCATACAGGAATTTAAATAACATTTCATTCTGACTAAAATTAATTATTTCCTTAGTCCTTTAAAAAAAAAGAAAAAAGCTATACCTTTTCTTTTTGAGATACAGCTTGTTTTCCTTGGTGGTTCTTTCACTTTCAGAAATAATCTGTAAACTCTGTTGCTGCAAAATTGAAATTTCCCATTCTAGCCAAATAACTATATGACAGTAAGGATTTTGTTCCAGTTTGTCATGCTGCTCTTATGCAGGGGGGCAGGGGGAAAATTACCATGTTGGTAATTGGCCCCATAGATAAAAATGTAAGATGCAAAGATTGTACTTTTGGGGTCCAGTGAATAGACACTAGTGGGACTGGCAGCTGAATCTTACTTCAGCACTTTCAATGGGGTAGTCTACCACTTTGGAGGCTGCAAACTAGTTGTGGAGATCTGGAACTAAACTGTATGGTATACATAGCTCTGTCTTCCCACAATTGGGGAATTCAGAAAGAATAGCTGGGAGGAAGCCCTCTGAGGCAATCACTTCCATCTCATGAATGATAAGGCTGGCCCAGGCTGATCCCATTCACTTCAGTGGGAAAACACAAGTGGAAAGGTATGCACAGCAATCTTGATTTGCATTCCAAAAGTGGACAAATAAGAAGCCTAGCTACAAATCTATCCTTCCTGAAGAGTTTTTTTTTAAACCACCAAATTTAGAAGACCTGTCATATTGACTGGAGAATGAAAGCAGTTAAAATACTGGTGTCAGTGACGCTTGATTCTGACAGTCCGAAAAAGACTGTACAATTGAAGGGCTAAGTTAAAGATTAAAGAGCAAGAGATTTGGTGATGTTGCTCTAAATAATTTCCACTAAGAGTAATGAATGTTTAAATTGGCTTAGCATCAAGATAGACAACTGAGGTTAAGAAAATAGGCCACCAAGATCTTTTGTTGTTACCACTAGGAAAAGAAGGGATATCAATGAATGAGGCTAACCTTTCCTCATACCCTTTGCAGTTATCGTCTTAATTACTTTGCTTAACCTTCCACACTTCTTCACTATTCTTGACCCAGGGCAGTAAATCCAGTTATAAATGCTGGTTTTTCCAACTTCCATTTAAACAACAACAACAACAACAACAACAACAACAAGCTAGCTATCCTTTAGAGAAAAAAGCTGTGGGGGGGATCCCAAAACATTAAATTTTCCCAGTGAATAACTTTTCTTTTCAAGAATAAGAAATTGTAAAAATATTCATCTCTATAAAATTCAGATTTTAAAAAATAATAATTGTTGTTGTTGTGTTCCTTCACATTGTTTCCAACTTACAGCAACCTTAAAGCAAATCTATGACAGTGTTTCTAGGGCTGAGAGAGTGTAAATTGCCCAAGGTCACCAGGCTGTTTCCACGGCTGAGTGGAGAGTCAAACCCTAGCCTTCAAATGATTATACCATACTTGCTCTCAAAGAATAATTAAGCCAGGTCAAAACATATCAAGAAATTTAACAAGTTTAAAATAGCTTAAAAGGTTAAAACAGTTAAAATATGTGCACGGATGTTTTGAAAATAAATTAGCCCCCAAAGACCTCAATTGAAACCCATGTTTCAAATTTGCAACAGAAAGAAATCAAACTCAGCACCAAACAATTTTGCCATATTTTTGCCTCCTTGGTTTGTGTCAGGATCCCTTCTGAGTTTTAAAATTAAATAAAAAGTAACAAAAAAGGAGTGATTGCAAGGAGTGGCACTTGGCCCAGACCTCAGATTAGGGAAATACTTGTAATTATTCAGTATAATTGGGAAAAACAAGTAACTTAAAAAATTCTCCCCCATTAGAGAATCCCCCATTACTGGCCATCCAGTGACAGATTAAATTTGATTGACTACTCTCCTCCAAATCCCAACTCACCCATGGAGCCACGTAGTGGATGGTAGGAGTGGGGTTAGGTCACTACCAAGTAGTGAAGTTCACCCATTACTAGCTATCATAGCCATGGATGGGTGATCCTCCTTATGGAGATCTCCTTGCCTGGGCACATGTCTGGCTGGAGGGAAGGGGTAAATAGTCAAAAGTGAAGAATGGTCCATTGTCATCAATGCACACTGATGCAGGCACCTTTCAAGACCTCCCAGGAGTCCCCCCCCTCCAAAGTTCGGCAAGATGATGTGATTGTGGTACACAAGCTATGCTGGCAGTAATCCTCTTTGCTTGTTTGCCCCTGCCAACTACTACATGGATGTGGAGGGTCCAGGAAAGGGGTGGAAATAGACTCCTTGTGTCTATTTGGGAACTAGAAAATAATGAAAAGGGGCTTGAGAAGAATTTGCCTTCTTGGGGTTTCTCAACATTTAAGAAGTCCCCCCCCCCCTCATATTTTTCTGCACTGTTAGAATATTTTTTTCATCCCTATCTCAGGTAGATGCCCAACCATATTGTAAAAAGTAAAAGGTTGTCATGGAAAAGGTGACAAGTTGTTGCATGCAAATCAAACAGAATCACAGCTTCGCAAGTTCTCCTGCAGATTTGGTGCTTCCATCTGCCTCAGTGTCTGAAGTGTGACTTTTCTACATTTTGGTTTTTTGATCCTGGTCTTGTATACAGCCTTGAACATATAAACACCTTGTACAAAGAAACATTTCCTTCCACTTGCAGGCAAAAATCT
This sequence comes from Urosaurus nigricauda, assembly GCA_034509955.1. Taxonomy (NCBI): domain Eukaryota; kingdom Metazoa; phylum Chordata; class Lepidosauria; order Squamata; family Phrynosomatidae; genus Urosaurus; species Urosaurus nigricauda. The sequence goes on from JAOEGL010000003.1 coordinate 46,611,555, forward strand.
TCTTTTTAGGCACACCTTTAATGACTAATTGCTCACAGGAAGACTTCTTATGGGAGAAGGTGGGTACACGAGTCTTAACTTTTTCATGATTTTATATTATTTAACGATTGGTTTTAAAATGGCAATATTTGAACTGTATTTTAATTTTATTGTTTTGTTTTTAGATACTTTTGGGGCCCATTCCCATTGGAGGAATGAACCAAATTTATATTCGGTTCTGCCCTGGGGAAAACCCAGATTCCAAAAGGCCCCTCGTTCCCGCTATGGAGCGGCACTCCTCCTCCTCCTCCATCCGGATTGCTTTTGGTCTCTGCCCCGGCAGGCCTACATTAGGAGGAGGCTGGGGCAGAAGGAGAGAGGCAGGCCGGGAGTGCGGAGCCATGCACATACACACGTCCTCCATCCTCCGCACTCCCGGCCTGCCTCTCTCCTTCTGCCCTGGCCTCCTTCTAATGTAGGCCTGCCGGGGCAGAGACCAAAAGCAATCCGGAGGGAGGAGGAGGAGGAGGAGGAGGAGTGCCGCTGCAGCCACCGGGCCAGCAGCACCCAGGTAGGTTGGCACAGGGAGGGAGGGAAGATGGGGAGGAGAAGGAGGAGGAGGAGGAGGAGGAGGAGGAGGAGGAGGAGGAGGGTCCCTCTGGATCTTCTGCCACTCATTGCTGCTGGCCCTGGATCTATGGGTAGAAGAGGAGAGGGAGACCCACGGGAGTCCCTCTGGGGCTGTGCCACCCATGGATCAATGGATCTATGGATGGCACAGGAGGGGGAGACTGATGGCGGAGGACGAAGGAGGGGGAAAGCTGGTGACCGGGAGATGGCAGGGGCCATTGCAGCTGCCCCTGCCATGTCCCTGTCCCCAGCGGCGGATGTGAATCCGCCGCTGTGGTTTCCATTGGGGTGAATCTATTTATTTTAGAATAAATCGATTCATCCCAAAAAACACCACTTTGGAAGTGGTGTCAGGAAGCCTCGGGGTATTTGGGTTTACCCCGAATTTTCCCCTTTGGAATTGATCTGATAAGGATCAGAATCGATTCCAAATGGGAATTAGAGTCACATACGTCGCATCCTGATGCGATGTATATCATATTGGGAATGGGGCCTTGGTTTATTGCTTGTGGCTGCCATGATTCCTACACACAGAGAACGGAGGCATATAAATGCAATAAATAAATAAACAGGTTGACAAGGTACACCAATAAACAACACTTAATTGTTAAAACAGTTTTGCACACAAAAACATGTACCCTTCTGTTCCTGTATCTGTGCATATCTATCATATCTTCCCTCTCTTTTTCCTCTTCTCGGTGCCTTTCTTGAAGAAAGCCATGGGCTGCTGCCACTCTGCAGAATAAATATGGTTTTAGACCACAGTATCCACCATGGCTAAATGGTAAGGAATTTTGGGATTTGTTGGCCTGTGAGATTTAGTCTTCCCTATTAGAGAGCTCTGGTGCCAGGATTCTATAGAACAGAGCCATGACAGTTAAAGTGATGTCAAACTGCAGTAATTTTGCAACTATTACAAAAGTAGCTAAAAACATAGCAATAAAATTAAAACAATTCAAATATTGCAATAATTCTGCAGTCTGGCAGCAGCCATACACACAATCAGATAAGATAGTCCATCAGATTTGCACAAGCACACACTTTTTAGCAGTCTTCAAAGAGATAGTCTGTTTCAGTATGCGGTTGCACTCCAGCTTCAATCGATCTTGGATGAAACGGATTATCTAGATCCATTTCAAACCGGTTTTCGGGCGGGCTACGGGGTTCAGACTGCCATGGTCGCCCTGGTCAATGATCTCCGTCTGGGCATCGACAGGGGTAGCGCGTCCCTGTTGGTGCTTTTGGACATCTCAGCGGCTTTCGATACCATAGACCATGGTATCCTTCTGGAGCGCCTGGCAGAGGTGGGGATCGGAGGCACTGCGCTCCAGTGGTTCCGGTCCTATCTCTCTGAGAGGTTCCAGATAGTGCAGCTGGGGGACGTGTGCTCCGATAAAAGGGCCCTCACCTCTGGGGTCCCTCAAGGAGCCATTCTGTCCCCCATGCTCTTTAACATTTACATGAAACCGCTGGGAGAGATCATCCGGAGGTATGGGGCGTGGGGTTATCAGTACGCTGATGACACCCAAATAGTCTTCTCTATGCCTCCGACTGATGCAGTGACCAGGGATGGCGTTGCTCCTCTCGTGGCCTGTCTGGAATCGGTAATGGACTGGATGAGGGAAAACAGACTCCGCCTGAATCCAGAGAAAACGGAAGTACTCGTGATAGGTTCCCCCGGCCCGGGGATGGAGGTGGTTCCACCTGTCCTGAACGGGGTCACGCTTCCCATAAAGGACACTGTACGCAGCTTGGGGGTGTCCCTTGACTCGTCCCTCCACCTTACTTCTCAGGTGGACGCGACAGTCAGGAGCACCTGTTTTCAGCTTCGACTGATACGCCAGCTGCGTCCCTACCTGGACCAGGGAAACTTTGAAACAGTAGTACACGCCCTGGTAAACTCTCAGTTGGATTTCTGCAACGCGCTCTACATGGGGCAGCCTTTGTATCACTCCCGGAAGCTGCAACTAGTGCAGAATATGGCAGCACGGTTGGTCACCGGTGCCCCTAGGGCTGCCCATATAACACCTATATTAAAAGATCTTCACTGGCTGCCTATTCGCTTCCAGGCCCAGTACAAAGTGCTGGTTATTACCTATAAAGCCCTAAATGGCTTGGGCCCAAAGGACCGCCTCTCCCCATATAATCTGCCCCACACACTCAGATCTACCGGGCAACAACTACTACGAGTTCCAGAGGCTAAACTATCAACGACTATGAAGAGAACATTCTCCGTCTCGGCCCCTAGCCTCTGGAACTCATTGCCCACTGAGCTCCGTCTTGCCACCTCTCTCACTCTATTCAAAAAGGGCCTAAAAACATATCTATTTGAACAGGCATATCCTTGATACTTCCTCCTTGTGTGACTCCCCCTCCCCTAATGCGACCAGGCCAAAAAAATCGCTATTGTAATATTGTTTTTCATTGTACTGTTATTTAATTTTAATATTTTGTTCACTCATAATGTTTTTAACTTTTCATGTTGTGCACCGCCCTGATTGTAGGAAGGGCGGTATACAAATAAAGTATGATGATGATGATGATGATGATGATGATGATGATGATGAAAAAAACCAAGGGCCTCATGAGTACACATGTTGTACTGCATCTAAGACAACAGGCAATAATTTAAGAAAGCTCATGCTAAAACAAACCAGTATTTATATTGCCACAAGACTTTTCTTCCTCTCCCCACATTTTTATACAAGCACAAAGAGATTCATAAAATTAATCCCCAGCTCTTGCACAAGCTGTGGCATCACTAGGGTTGGTATCAGTCCAGTGGGGTAAACTCATGTCATCATTCTCAGGGAGGAATGGACTCCAGGGGAGACAATGTGCTTTTCTCCCACGGGGAATCCACGGTGGGGACAGAGTGGTATTATTGTTGCCTTTTGTTTTCCTTCACTCAAAGCCTTTTATAGTTTGTATTGTAAGATGCATTTCAGATGAGACAGGCTAATAAGGAACAGGATGAAGTATGACTTTTGCTCTGTAATCCACCTTGATTCCCCTGGGAAAAGGCAGAATATAAATAAATAAATAAATTGTTGTTGTTGTTGTTGTTGTTGTTGTTATCTGCCTCTGTGGGAATAATAATAATAATAACAATAATTTCCTGCCTCTCTTCAAGGCTCGAGGTGGGGTACAGCACATTAAAATACAAAACACAATTAAAAACACATACAAACAGCAGTTAAAATACAGTACTATGAAACCATTTAAATATACTCATAAGAGAACATTATTTTCAATATACACATTTAAAAGCCATGATTTTAAATTGATTGGGTAGGCCTGCCAGAAGAGAGATGTCTATAACGCTGTTTTAAACGCAGTCACTGTTTTTGGTTGTCGTATCTCTTCTCTCAGGCCATTCCATAGTCTGGGGGCAGCAGATGAAAAAGTCCTCTAGTCCTGGCTAGTTGAAGTAAATATTTCCCAAAGGTCGTGAGTGTATAAGGCAGATTGTATAGGAGGAGGCGATCCTATATGTAACCTCAACCCAAACCATGTAGTTCTTTAAAAGTAATAATCAGCATTTTGTACTTTGCCCAGAAACTAATTGGCAGCCAGTGGACTGATTTTAAGATCGGTGTAGAGTGATCCCTCCTGGATGTACCCGTAATCAGTCTGGCTGCCATATTCTGAACCAGTTGGCATTTCTAAATGGGTACAAAAGTAGCCCAATGTAAGTACATTGCAGAAGTCCAGCCTTCAGGTTACTAGTGCATGCACTACCATCTTTAGATCTTCTGGTTCTTGGAAGGGGTGCAGTTGGTGTATCAATCAAATCTGATAACAGGAACTCCTGAACTGACATTTGGAGAGACGGGTCAAGGAGCACTCCCAAAGTGTGAACACAGACTTTTAGAAGGAGTGTGACCCCATCCAGAACTGGTTGACACACCTCCAAACCCAGATTAGGACCCTTGTTAGTAAGCACTTCTAGATTCAGTTTAAATTTGTTTTTCTTCATTTAACTCATTACTTCTTTCAAGCATTGCTTCAGAGGAGACACGCTGACCTTAGCTAAAGCTGTTTTAGAAGGCATGGAGAAATATATTTTGGCGTAAGACAATACCTTTAACAGTGAGATCTTGTCTGAGGGGAAGAGCTATGAAAAGAAGGGGAGGAGGGAGGGCTTCTTGGCTTGTGTCTCTCGTTTGAACTTGTATAGTTTCTAGCACAACTATCACTGTGTTGCTCTTTAAATATTACCCTGCTTCTCCAACAGATGGCACTCAATAATCTTTTAAACCCACAAAATGTGTTCAAAAGTGGGTCACATTGCCCTGACTTTGGGGAAATTGTAGTAGGCACAAGCACATGTGAGAGAAAGGAAGAATTTCAGTGACCTCTCTTCCCTGAAAGACAGTCTCAGCAAGAAGGGCTCTAGGAGGAAGACATGAAATAAGGGCATTTTATGATTCTGAATTCTCAATTTGACTGTATTCCAAGTGCCAGATAAGATGCACTCTTTCTGCATTTAACAAGCAGGGTGTTCCTTAAAGGTACACAGCATCAATAGAGGTGGTAGTGAATGATCATTATCATTTGATAATAATCAGAGATGCAGTGGGTGGGAAGGGCCATTTTAACCTTTTCTTCTCTGTGTCCTGTTTTTGGGAAAACCCTTGTTGGGAGCAAATCTCCTGTTGGCATCCAGAGTATATTCCAGCTTTAGTGGTCTTTTCCCCCACCCAAAGAAAGTGTCTGAAGTTCTAGTGACATGTTTAGAACATGGCTCTATTGTGGGGGGTATAGCTGACAGCAGGGATGCCAAGTCCACCATGGGGCAGCATAAAAGAGACATCTCAGACAGAAAATGATGGGAAGGGGAGCAGTGGCAGTTACTTCCTCCCTTCCACCCCAAAGCCATTGCTTCTCAGCAATGACTTTTCCCTTCTGTTTACAGACAGACCTATATGTGCCACTGGACTTCCATGACCTAGCTTGCACAACATTTTGAATGTAGAAGTAGCATTCAGCTGCAAGTCCCATTTGCTGCAATATGTGGAATGTCCTGGACACTACCCAGTGGAGCCAGCTGAAATCTGGGCATGTGTGAAAATGGGCCACAAGCAGCAAGGCATTTTTCCACCCCTCATTTATATGTCTTAGTTGGCATCCCCACTAGATTTTTCTTTCCATTAGTCAGCCTCCACCAGTGATTTTCTCTCAACATCAGTTCCCTAGAGGCCAAATTGAAATAAGGGATAGGCAAAGCTTCAGTCCTAGTTGTGACAGAATCCTAATGACTTGGATTTATGAAGTGGGGTGGAGAGACAACAAAGCTATGGAACATCAAGGACAGAGCAACAGAATAATCCTGATGTCCTTTAATCCCCTGGGCCCCATTTACAAGATTATGGTATGCAGAATGCTGGTACGATAATAACAGAGAAACTGATTTCCCTTACTTGCATAGGTAGTTATGAATCCCCTTGGCAACTGTGCCCAATTCATGGCTACTCTTATGCCACCTGAAGAAAACATTCCTGTCCCAGTTTCCAAAATGGGAACCTAAATGTAATTAATTGATCTGTCTGATTTAGTGTGAACCAATTTGACTTCATTGCATCACTAGACCAACCCAACTGATTCATGGGTGTCAAAAATGAGGGCAGGATTTCTTTCAATGGAAAATGTGGGTATGAAAAACAACTTTGAAGCCCGGCTGAAAGCATTGTTCGTAGCTCTGGAAAAAAGTAGTGGTTTCTTCACAGGAAGTCTACAATGCTGTTAAAAATGAGAACATGTCTTTCAGCTGCAGGTGATACTATGACAGTGATGTTTTGAGGCAGACTTTTGTCTTCAAATAGAATGATGTGCTATTTAAAACCCAAACTATGGTTAATTTTTAGGACTAACAACTGAGAAAACTTAATTAATTGATTAAATTTGCATACCGATATAAAATAACAATAGTTCTGAAGCAAATAACAAGTTTTCTTTGTTTTTAGTTGTTAGAATTGTTTTTAGTTGGTAGAGGCTAACAAAATAATTTGTTAGTATCGGCAGTGTCTTAAAACACATTATTTCATGTATGAGACAGAAGGCCACATGGTGCTTTTTAAAGATGTTTGTTGTATGCACTTTTAAGAAGTCTTTATATTAAAAAGTGTTGTTGTCGGGGGTTTTTTTAAAACTGCTGCCCAATTAATTAGTGATAAATTATTTGTGTATGAAAAAATATTTAATTGCCTTAGTTCAATTCAATACATGTTTACTCTGAAGTCAGTCCTATTGAATTTGTTGGCCTTACTTTCGGGCAACTGTTAGCTTATACTGTTGCATTATGCACCCAACTTTCAAGCATTCAGAGGTTCATGCTTTAAAAAAGAGATTACACTGGGATAAGGAAAAGATCCCCTTTCATAGTGGGAACAAGGGACCTTTTAGAATCAATTTCCAAAACGGAGCAGGAATCAATTTAAACTGCAAGTGGGAATGAGCCCAGCATTGCTTGCAAAGATCAAAGTAATCTCTCTCCTTCCAGCATAAACTGCTTTAACAGTGCCACAGATTAGCCCTTTCCATTCACCTCGCCCTAGTTAGTAGGTCTAAAGGGTGAGTCATCTTCTGTTCATTTAACTCTCAGACAAGTGTCCAGGTGGCTTTGATCACATCACATTCCATGTAGGGGAAGGGCATTTCCAGTTAACTCCTAAAACCTTTTATAGGCAGGGTCATTGGGCTGGGAAGGATCATCTTGCAAGTTTCTCTTTTCTGTTAGTTTCTATCACTATTCCATCTTTTATAAATGAAAGCTATATAGGTTAACACTCTCTTTGATTATTAGATTAATCATGCCAGTTAGAGAGCACACGTCGTAGGTCAGCTCTGAGTGTGATTTACTAAACCCAATGGCCAACTTTTCAAGCAGCCTCTGTAGTTGTGCTTTAAAAAGTGGCTTCTTATGCAGAATGCAGATAAATATTATCACCTAAAAATTAATGCAGATTCTACAGTAGTTAGACACAGAGCTATAAAGCTTGACTGAAATCTTGCAGTCCTGCAGTGAACCCAACACAATTAACATGGATTCATAGCTACAAGGATAAAGTTATGCAGATGTTATTGTAATATGATCACCATCCAGAGGAAGCTGTTGGATTTGATGTCAGTGGGGCGATGAATCTGCTCTGGTTTGTAACCTGAGATTTAAAGGAGCTACTAAGATGCAGACTACTATGCACCCAAATAGTTTCAGCACCTTGGATAGCTTCTTTAAATCTGGGCTGAACCCCATAGCTGTTTCTCTGCCCTATAGATGTGGAAGTCACCATTCACTGCTACTCCCACCACCCTTCACCATTGGTTATCTCTTGGTTAAAACTGATAAGAGTAGCTGACCCCAAACAAGAGGGACACACTTTACCCTGTCTGAACACATAGAATCATAGAATCATAGAATCATAGAGTTGGAAGAGACCACAAGGGCCATCCAGTCCAACCCCCTGCCATGCAGGAACTCCAAGTCAAAGTATCCCTGACAGATGGCCATCCAGCCTCTGCTTAAAGACCCCTAAGGAAGGAGACTCCACTACACTCCGAGGGAGTGTGTTCCACTGTCGAACAGCCCTTACTGTCAGGAAATTCCTCCTAATGTTGAGGTGGAATCTCTTTTCCTGCAGTTTGCATCCATTGTTCCGCGTTCTAGTCTCTGCAGCAGCAGAAAACAAGCTTGCTCCCTCCTCAATATGACATCCCTTCAAATATTTAAACAGGGCTATCATATCACCTCTTAACCTTCTCTTCTCCAGGCTAAACATCCCCAGCTCCCTAAGGCGTTCTTCATAGGGCAAGGTTTCCAGACCCTTCACCATCTTAGTTGCCCTCCTTTGGACATGCTCCAGTTTCTCCACATCTTTTTTGAAATGTGGTGCCCAGAACTGGACACAGTATTCCAGGTGGGGCCTGACCAAAGCAGAATAGAGTGGCACTATAACTTCCCTTGATCTAGAAACTATACTTCTATTGATGCAGCCTAGAATTGCATTGGCTTTTTTAGCTGCCGCATCACACTGTTGACTCATGTTCAGCTTATGGTCTACTTGGACTCCTAGATCCCTTTCACATGTGGTCTCATTCAGCCAGGTGTCCCCCATCCTATATCTGTGCATTTCATTTTTCCGCCCTAAGTGCAGAACCTTACATTTCTCCGCATTGAATTTCATTTTGTTAGCACTGGCCCAGCTTTCTAGTCTATTCAGGTCATTTTGAATTTTGATCCTGTCCTCTGGGGCATTAGCTACTCCTCCCAGTTTAGTGTCATCTGCAAATTTGATAAGTATGCCCCCAATTCTGTCATCCAAATCGTTAATAAAGATGTTGAATAGCACTGGGCCCAGGACAGAACCCTGTGGGACCCCACTGGTCACTTCTCTCCAGGATGAAATGGAGCCATTGTTGAGCACCCTTTCAGTTCGGCCACTCAACCAATTACAAATCCATGTAACAGTTAACTTGTCTATCCCACATTTTGCAAGCTTGTTTGCAAGAATGTCATGGGGAACCTGGTCAAAGGCCTTACTGAAATCGAGGTATACTATATCCACAGCATTCCCTTCATCTACCAAGCTGGTAATTTTATCAAAAAAAGAGATCAGGTTCGTTTGGCATGACTTGTTTCTCTGAAACCCATGTTGGCTTTTTGTGATTATGGCATTGGCCTCTAAGTGTTCACAGACTCTCTGCTTAATGATCTGCTCTAGAACCTTTCCTGGAATTGATGTCAGACTAACTGGACGATAATTGTTGGGATCCTCTTTTTTCCCTTTTTGAAGATGGGGACAACGTTTGCCCTCCTCCAGTCTGCTGGGACTTCTCCTGTTCTCCAAGAGTTCTCAAAGATTATTGCCAATGGCTCTGATATTACATTTGCCAGTTCTTTTAATACTCTAGGATGTAGTTCATCTGGTCCTGGAGATTTATATTCATTTAGGTTAACCAGGTATTCCTGTACTACCTCTTTACTTATTCTGTGCTGAATTTCCTCTATTCTGTCTCCTGTTCCATTATCCTTAGGTTGAGCACCCTTTGCCTTTTCTGAGAAGACTGAAGCAAAGAAGGTGTTGAGTAATTCTGCCTTTTCTCTGTCCCCTGTTAGCATTTTGCCATCTTCTGCACGCAGTGGCCCCACTGTTTCCTTCTTCTTCCTTTTGCTGCGGACATATCCAAAAAAGCCCTTTTTATTGTTCTTAACCTCTCTAGCAAGCCTGAGTTCATTCTGCGCTTTAGCTTTTCTGACTTTACCCCTACATGTGCTGGCTATTTGTTTGAATTCCTCTTTCATGATTTCTCCATTTTTCCATTTCTTATACATGTTCCGTTTAAAACTTAGCTCAGTTGAAAGTTCCTTAGTCATCCATCCTGGCTTCTTGAGACATCTTCCATTTTTCTTCCTCATTGGAACTGTTTGAAATTGTGCCTTCAATATCTCCCTTTTGAGAAACTCCCATCCGTCTTGAACTCCCTTTTCTTTTAGTATTCCTGACCATGGGATCACTCCCAGTATTTCTCTAAGTTTATTGCAATTAGCTCTCCTAAAGTCTAGAGTGCGTGTCTGACTATGCCTAGCTTCTCCCTTCCACTGTATTACAAACTCCAGGAGAACATGGTCACTTCCACCTAAGGATCCAACCACTTGCACCCCATCAACTAGGTCTTCCCAGAACTAGGGGACCCGTGGTCCTCCAGATCTCATTGTAGTACAGGTCCCCTTGACTCCTACCAGCCTCTCCAATTCCTTATTAGAGCTGTTGTTAATCAGTTTCTAGAGCCAGTGTGGTGTAGTGGTTTGAGTGTGTCTCCATGACTCTGGAGACCAGGGTTCGATTCCCAACTTGGTCATGAAACCCACTGGTTGACCTTGGGCAAATAATGTGCTCTCAACCTCAGGGGAAGGCAATAGGAAACCTCCTCCGAACAACTCTTGTCAAGAAAAATCCATGATAGGTTTGCCAACAACAGAGTGCGCAGTTCTCTAGTTCTGCTTTAACATAATTTACCCCCCCCCCTTCAGCTTTTTAGCTCAGGGATGGGCCACTTATGCCCATCTATGATGTTGTTGAATGATACTTCCTATCATCCCTAGTCCAACAATGTCTAGAAGACTACCATGTCACCACCCTTATGTTGCATGCAGCCATCCACAAGTGTTGTCACGTGGAAGCATGCACAGATAATATGTAATGTGTTCTCCTCTGAATGATAGCACTGTGGGTGTATGGTGTTACATGCATATGACACTATGTGATGACAAAGATAAGAACACAATGTCATTATTGTATCTGGTAAATTTAAATTTGCAATTTTTCAAATCACAAATGCTTCTGGTGGCTTACAATAACATATGAAATCTTATGTTGTTGTGAATTTTCAAATTGTTTCTGACTTATGGCTACCCTAATCATAGGATTTTCTTGGCAAGATTTGTTCAAAAAGAGTTTGCCACTTCCTTCTTTTGAGGCTGGGATAGAGTGACTTGCCTAAGGCCACCCAGTGTGGTTTCCATGCCCAAGCAAGGATTCAAACCCTGGTCTCCCAAAGTCCTTATCCAACACTCAAATCACTATACCACACTGGCTAAATATTACATAACAACAACGAATAACCAAAAACACAGACAGATAGTGGCAATTCAAATATCAGAGAAATCTGAAGGACAAACTAACGAATGACTTCTATAATAGTTTTTAAATAATCATTAAAATGGACATACCAGCAGAAAGAGCAGAAAACATGGATATGAGGGTGATCTGTCACCCCATTGATCACCAGGGTTGATTTGGCTGATCTGGCCTGGAAGGTGGGTGTCCCCTTCCTTCCTCACCACCCCATGTGCATCCCTACCGAAGCTACATACTCGGTGGAAGAGGACAACCATCCCAAATAGAAGGAGTGTACTGTACTTCGGCCAAAGGTATACAATAGCTGTGCTCCCCTGCTAGAACCTCCAAACAAGCTCAAGGTCCATTTGTAGAAAACATGGCTTCAGCATATCAAGCTGGTGTTGTGTAGTGAGGTACTGTAAGATAGGACAGGAGAGCCCGTAACACTCTAAACATTAGTGGACTTCATGTCCATTAGCCAGTACCAGCGGTAATGGATGATGAGTATTTTGAAGTCTCCCCCATGTTTTTACTGTAACTTACTCCCAAAGTTAAGTGTTCAGAGGATAGATTGCAAGCAATAACAATAGCAAGTACATTTCTATACCACTTATCAGTGCACTTAAACACTCCCTAAGTGGATTACAATGTGTAAGCTAATTACCCCCAACAAGCTGGGTACTCATTTTAGCGACCTCAGAAGGATGCAAGCCTGAGTCAAGCTTGAGCCCTTGGCTGGTATTGAATTCGCAACCTTGCAGTTTGTGAGTGAGTGGCTGCAGTACACGCATTTAACCACTGCACCACCAGGGCAGTGGTTTATTATAAACAAATAAACAAATAAATAAAGCAGCCTTTATTATTTCTGGGAAGGCTTGACAATAGCTGTCTTAATATTTCTTAACATTTGATCATTTAGTACATTTTTGACTGATCATTCCTGAGGAAACTCAACTACACGGTAGTCTAGGTTTTGCCAGATCATGTACATGGAGCTTAGTTCCCATCCCCGCTTAGCCTTATGGGAGGCTGAAGCTCCCCGCCCCCACTTTAAAAGAGAGATGACCAAGCAGTGGGACTGTGTTTTATCCCATCTGCAGTTCCCCAGCTGGAAACAGGAAAACAAGGTCCCTTTCTCAGGACTAGCCCACCTTGCTCTCTCTTCTCCAGCTATTAAATGGTCATAGCAGTGCCCCATAAGGCTGACAGATGCTTCATTGGGGAGAGGGTTTGGATGATGTACAAGGGATAATGAATACCACCATCCAAAGCAAGGCATATAAATGTGAAACCATGCATATGTCACCAACAGCATTCCAGCCATTGATTCTTAACTGCCTATTGGATCCTGCCACCCCAAATTATTTTGCATTATAACAGAAATGCTACATAACTATATGCTGCTGGAGAAATGCAACTCTTCCCACCTTCCGGGTTTTTGTAGAGTGTGGCTTAGCTCAGAGACAGCAGGGAAGCCTGAAGAAGATGTGGTAAGATGATACTGCAAACCAGTTAGTTACAAGTTGCAGTTTTTCACAGTTAATGGGTATGGAATATGATTGCAATTTTAATTCTACAGCTGCTACTCCAGCTGTATGATATAAACACCCTAGACAAGTACAATTACATATTCAGTGTGGTGAATGTCTAAGTGGGAACTGTCAATCTTTCCTTTGGTTGTATCGTTAGCTAAACACACGGAAAAGTCCCATATATGGGTACATTTTACAGCATTAAATTGAATACATTGATACCACAAAATGTTACAAAAAGGGATGTACCAAATTAGGGGCATTGATAGCTGGTGCAACACCATTTTTCACTCATGAATTTTTTCAACAAATTCATGCGTGCTCTTTTCCAATGAGGGGGATTCTGTGAACAAGAAAACATAGACTGCAAATTCTTTCTTTCTCTTTCTTGTATGCACTAGGGGTATCCACACAACATAATTAAACTTCTTTGATGCCACTGTATCTCATACCTTTAGAACTTTTGGGATGTCTAGTTTGGTATCTATTGTTGTATTCTAAATACCCCACCAGATAAAAATCCCAGGCTTTTGTAGGACAATACCATGACAGCAAAAGTAGTACCAAAACACTACAATTGTGCAGTGTGGCAATCTGGGGCCCAACATTTAGTGGCACTGCTTTATCCCAAAGTCATAATACCTAAGACCAACAATGTTATCCTGGCATTTGAGGCAGAAGACTGCCCCTTTTTGGTGATAAAATAATAAACTAATAACTTATGACTGGCTCCCTTTTCATGACACCAAAATATCTGCTGCTTAAGATATTGACTCTGCCTATGGGTAAGAGCTAATCCTGACATACACAGGCCATATTCTGAGATTTTTCCAGTGTGTTATACAATAGCAGGATCAAAAGAGAGGACCTAGACAGAATCTATGTCAATGGGAGCTGACTCATTCTCACTGCCTCTTTTTACTTTGTAAGGGAAAAGAGACATTTTTTTTCTGAATAGCCACACAAGCTTCCCATCCCTACAGTGTGTGTCTGAACATCCTTATTTTTTCCTTTTTAATTCAATTTTTAATTTCCCATTTTTAAATTAACCTTAAGCAGCAGATGCTGAGGAATGAAGAATGAGTAGAACTGGTGTGTTGTGTCATCTGCTGTGTCCCCTTCACCTAGCATCCTAAGCTCAGGTGCACCAGAAGGCACTCTACCATCACCAGCCCTGAGGAAAATTCAGTGGCCAGTCTCATCAGCTTTTGAGTGTGGAATGAGAAAAGTACCATTTTGTCTTTCACCTCAGGTACCAATATGTCTTTAGTTGGCTTGGTATGAGAAGAAAGGCAAGATATACATATTTTTAAAAAAGTTGTCTCTGTTCTTAGTTGCATTCACTCCTTTTGCAAAAGATAAGAGGTTGCAAGTTATTGTGAAGAGAGTCCTGTTTCCTAGCATCTAATGAGAGGGAGAAAGGAGTACAGTGTTACTCTGTGCAGCACACATAGACATGTTGCCTCTCAAATTTCTTGCAGTATATACTGTTTCTAGATACAGCTTGGTGTAGTGGTTTGAGCATTGGTCTATGTTTCTGGAAATATGGAGATCAGAGTTTGATTCCCTCCTTGGCTGTGGAAACCCACTGGGTGATCTTGGGCAAATCACACACTCTCAGCTTCAGAAAACTTCATGATAGGTTCACCGTATGGTCACCATTAGTCAGGAGTGACTTGAAGGCACACAATAACAACAATGCTGTTTCTATATGTTTCATCTCTATTCATTTTCATAATTATTGGGGTGTGTATGTGTACCAGTAAATGGTTACGAGGCCCTGTGGGACTCTTCTTACTGTTATTGCTGCTTCAAGAAAGGTTTGGAATGATATACTATTTGTATTTTATATGTCATGGCTAAAATGATCTTTAACAAATTAAAAGAGTACTTAGGAGATGTTATTGTCTTTCTGTGAGATCACACAGTGCATCTCTTACCTTTGAATCATCAGGAAGGACTCTGCTCAAGGGCCCTTTGCTCAAGGGAGGAGAGCTTTCACTATCATGCTTCAAAACATAACTTGCATACATTTTATCATTTCTTTGTGAGGAAAACAGTGAAGAGAGAATCCTACTTCACCTGTGGTTGTTTCAGAAGCCTCATCTGCCACGTTTCCTGTTTGTAACTACAAAAGATTTAAACTTCCAAATTAGGTGCACAAAACAACTCAAAATTGGGCTGAGGGCAACCAGCCTTCAGAAACTCTTAGGTTCTTGGTCTTGAAATCCATTTTGTTTCCCATTTGGATAAAAGTTATCTTTCTACAAGCAAAAGAAAGGTATGTACTACTTCTCCATATTGGCAATTTTTAGTGTGCTTATTTAGAAAAAGTTCCTTCCAAACATTTACAAACCTTAAAGCAGGTTATCCCGAGTCTCTACATTTATAGTGACAAAACTGAGGACTGGTTATTATAATAATGTTTTAAATAAATCTTAGTTAATCTCTAGTTAGTAGAGAAAATGTTCAGTAATATTTCTTAGGTTTGTGCACAAATTAAAGGACACACTAATGTGGTTGCATTATATTGTTACCTTATGCAAGGAATCACTGTGTTATCTGTACCTTTAACCTTCTGGAGCATGTGGTCTGAATATTAAAATCCCAGTTAACAGTGTTCTGATTAATTGTCATTTAGGGACATCTTTTGGGAGGATCAACATTATCTTAAAAGCGGGCAAGGTGAATAGTTTATGTAAGCTGATTCAAGATCATCCAGACACTTAATGGATTAAGTAGCAGTTACAGAACACTTTTTCAAGCCTTAGTGATACCAGAGGGTATTGTGGGAAAATATTTTCTTTGTTTCTAGGTATAAATAAAGGTCTACAGCACTTTCTTATTTAAGAACTGGCATGGAATGAGTACAGAAAAAAATCATATCCTCTAAAGGTGATTTCTTAATTTTAAGACTGGAGCTTTCTGTGGGTTTCAATTTGTTATTCTGTGCTTTCAAGTCATTTCTGACCTATGGCAATCCTATCATGAGGTTTTCTTGGCAAGATTTGTTCAGAGGGGTCTTGCCTTTGCCTTCTTCTAAGGTGGAAAGAAAGTGACTTGCCCAAGATCACCTGTGGGTTTCATGACTTAAGCAGGGGATGTGAATCCTGGTCTCCAGAGTCATAGTCCAATGCTCAGACCATTACACCATGTTGGCTTCCTGCCTTTGTTTCTCAGAGGACTGTTGAAAGATTTCTAAGATGTAATCCAATGCATGTCTGTTCAAATGCAAATCCATTGACTTCAATGGGACTTACTCCCAGATAAGTATAAATGGAACAGCAACTTTAAGCTTAAATGATGCTTACTCACCACCTGTTTCATGCACAATGTATTGTATTTAAGAATGTAATTAGCTTGTCTTGTCAGTGATGATTTGTAATTTTTTAATGATCTGTTTTAATTACCTTGACACTTCTGAAGATTTGGTGTTTTTGTTGGTAGATACCGTGATCTGCAGTATTAACAGATAACACAGCAAATGCTTTAAGGAGTAATCTTTCTTTTTATGGTTTTCCTCCATTTTGCATCAGTTCAGTGTACTGCTACTATAGCATGGAATCTCTTTAATCCTGCTTTCCCTATAAATGGGATCAGCATAATCCAGGGAGCATTATTTATCCACTAATTAATTAAAATTAATTAAGTAAAATTAAGTCCTAGAAATTGGGGAAAGTGCTACAAAAATTAAGTGATGCCATGTCAGATTATAAAGAATATGCTTCAAAATAGTCTTAAACTTTCAGACAAAAAGGGTAAGGCCCCTTTTTAGAAACTTTGTATTCTGATCCCTTGCAGAAATTTCAACACTTTATTCATTTTGCTTGCTGCAAAAACACTTCTATTCATTTCAAAAAAAAAGCTATTTTTCAGCATTAAGAAGTTGATTGAAATATCTTGTTTTATCATGAATTGCTACGGTCATGGAATCCTTAAATGGAATCTCACAGCTAATTACATAGAAACCATATCACTTGATTATAATTTAGGAAACACATGGCTTTAAACTGTGGTCTTAATCTGAAAGCTAATTTATTTGCTTCTACCTAATAAATATTGTTACACTCTGGAGCATTCCATGGCTGAAAGCATTTTATCTAGAGTTTTGTTTCCTTTGACGAACACTTATAATAATTCATGGGTATGTTGTTTGCCTTCAACATACATTTCTGAATTATGGCAACCCTAAGGTAAACCTATCAAGGTATTTTCTTGGCAAGGTTTGTTCTGAGGAGGTTTGCCATTGCCTTCCTTTGAAGATGAGAGTGTAACTTGTCCAAGGTCACCCAGTGGGTTTTATGGCTGAGCCGGAAATCAAATCTTGGTCTCTAGAGTCATAGTCCAATGCTGAAACTACTATGCCACACTACCCTTTCCTTTTCACAAGCTAGTAAGGACAAGGTTGGAAGGGACCTGTCAGACAATGGTTCTGTATCTTGTGTTCTACTGATCATTCTCTCCCACCATGATAGAAATAAAACCTCATCTTTTCTGTGATAAATATGTATATATTTACAGACATTCTGTTATTTCACACTATTTATCATTCATTGTATGTTATAAAGATATTTAAAACTGCAGTGGTATCAGTAGGACTAAACACAAGAGTTCAGAGTTAATAATAGAATGCTAAAAATCACAGCTGTTTACTTTTGGGCAAGTTCGGTCAATAGGAGACAGTATGTTCTGCTTGCAGGAGGACATGACAACTGAGGGAGAATGAATTCTTAGCACCTGACATAGAAATCCTACATCTCTCCTAGAATATGTCTGTGTCCTGCCAATACAAAATACAAAATACATCTACCAAAGGTTGAAAAGCACTGGTCCAAAAGATTATGCTATGTCATCCTGGGATTTTCAATTCAAGAAGAGTACTAAGGATTCACAGCAGAGAGCTCTTGTGCCTCATAAACTATAAGCCCCAGGATTCCAGTAGATGTTGCCATGGCAGTTACAATAGAATGTAGTGCTGTAATTATGTACTGTGAAATGGCTCCAATGTACAGACTGTTATATACTGGGTTATAGTTTGAAATTATAGTTCAATCTCTTGAAAATGTCACGTTGCAAATGGTGATTTTTAGAAAATTGTATATGATGGAGCTGAAATTGTGATGGATAAGTTATTGGGATATTTGGCATAAGTAAGTTGCTTTTCTTCTTGCAAGATATGGAAAGAATATTTGTATCTGTTCATTCCCCAGCCAAAAAAAAAAAAAAAAGGAGGGGTGTTCCCAACCTTTTGAAAACTGAAGAATCCTATAGAAGTGAGAAATGTGCACAATTTTCACCTGGTATACTCACATCCCAAAAAGATTCAGAAAATTATTCTGCACAAGGAATACATTTGGCATTTTGGCACACAGAAATGGTCAATTATCTTTTTAGAAACAATGTATTTTGCTCAAAACTGTGTTGATTGAGGGAAAAAAACCACAACATTTTTGCACAGAAAAGCACTGTTTCCAGAAACATACTTTCCCCCTGCAAAATCAGTTTTTACAGCAAAATCCTTACTTTCCATGCAAAAAAAAAAAATTCCCAGAAACACATTGAATCGGACTTGGTTCCCCACATTATCACTTTTTTTTGGAGGGATTGAGGGGTTCTTTACCATTTGTCAGCTAATCTGTATCTATCTGGAGTTCCCTGTAGTCATCTCTTAGTTACCTGGTTTCCAGCTCATGAACAATGCTATTAGTCCCTTGCAGAGATTTCAAATTTATGCTAGCACTCCCCTGCAATATCTTTAAGGATTAGAATTTCAAGAAATTTATAAAGACAGGATGAACGTACAGTTTTACACCTTTCTATGTTGTTTATTAGTTTACAAAGCAGTAATATACAATTTTACTTTTCTTGGAACGACCATTCATATCTTATGCAGTGTAGGTATATTTATTAATAGTGGAGGACCATCATATCACACATACGTTTCCATCTGTACCCTCTTCCATCACAAACTTTACATAGTCCAGGCATCTTGCTTACACAGACATTTCAGAGTCTAGTAAGCATATTACCTCTCATAAGAAACATTTCTCAAACCTTTGGGCTTTATTTATACTATCTCAACCAACTAGTGCAATCAGTCTTCCTTATCAGTCTTTAAACCCATGGATCGTTAAAAAAAAGCCCATTAAAAGACTCCACTACCTTTCCATTTTGGCTTTATGTCTTCCCACTGCTATGTAATTTGTTGACATCAGAGACAACATCTTAATGACTAGTGAGCCATGAGAAGTGGAATATCAGAGACCCTAACTCATAAATCTTGTCTGCCTAGGTTTCCTTATTTGGTAATCCCTTCTTCTTATACAATGTGGATGTACTTTTTTAGCTGTACCAAGCGTGCCTTAATTTATATTATCTCTAACAGTACTTCAGTGCACAGGTTTTACTCTTTCTCTGTCCTTTTAACTAAGTGCATATCTTCTTAAATTTAGAATGCATTATTTCTTAACCATTCCACAGTCACTTTCATATTAACCGTGTTCTATGAGAGCCAAGGTGGCATAGTGGTTTGAGTGTTAGACTACAATTCTGGAGACCAGGGTTCAGTTTCCAGCTCAGCCATGAAACCCACTGGGTGACCTTAGGCAAATCACACTGTCTCAGCCTGAGGAAAAGGCAATGGAAAACCTCCTCTGAAAAAATCTTGCCATGAAAACCCCATGATATGATCACCTTAGGGTTACTGTATGTCAGAAACTACTTGAAGGCATATAACAGCAACAACAATTCTCCACTTAAGTTTCTGAAACTGACAAAATATATATACAAAATATAGTGCCCATCCTACAATAACCTGTGGGGGTTTTGTGCCAGATTAGTGATGTTTCCACGATATACTAGCTTTGCAGAAAAATATGTATTTATGGAAACAGTGTCCTTGCAAAATTACAGTCGTCCCTCCATTTGTGCAAACTTCAGATCCTCGTCCCTTGCTTACTTGTGTGGGACAAACGGAGGGACTTAAAATGGTGTGTACACTAATGAGTCTATGCCACCATTCAAGACAATAGGGCTAGAACACCAACAGATTTCTATTTTTGCAGTGGGGTCTGGAACAGATCCTCCATGAAAACGGAGGGGCGACTGTACCATGATTTTCATGGAAACAAACCCACATGTATTTTTGCATAGAATAATTTCTCAAAATGCTATTGGATGTGCAAACACTTGGAAGAACCATCACATAAATATTTGTTTCTCCCACAGCAAGGAGAAAAGCATGGGAATTATTCAAAATAAACAAAATTTTACATCGCAGCTCCTTACTCATATCAACAATAATTTACCAATTAAAATTGATAACCTATATTATCAGGAGAGCAGAATGATTTATGCTAAATATTGGAGGCTTCCAAGGATTCCATCTACTAAAAACTAGCTAGAGAAAATGTATTACCTATTAAAGCCTAACATATTTTTATGGCATAATCTTTTGTGAATTAAAGTCCCCTTTATCAGATTCATGAAGTGTCATCCTCAATTGGCAAGTATTGATTCACGTAAAGAGAGAAGAATGTACACACTGTGGTCAATGGAATGAAATACAAAAATGCTGTGATTCAATTAATGCTGAAATGCATGCAAAGGAAGTACCTAATTAAGTGTACGATGGCCATAACTGGTGATAGTAAATCAAGGATGGATGTGTTGTGGAAAAAGCAATATAAACATTACATTATTCTCGGTGGGGCCTTCATTAATTTAACGCTGCTGTAGATTGTGGTAGTTTTCAGAGAAGTAGCCATGGTAGTCTCTTACAGCACAAAATAGAGAAAGAAAGGAGGAGGGGGAAATGTGGCAGCACCCTTAAGATTAACTTTTTAAAAAATTTTGCATGAGCTTTTGTGAATCCACTTCTTCAGATGTGATCCCATGTTATATTAAATTGTAGACTGGCACTCTATGTCTGCTTATTTTTAAAAATTGGTCACCCATAATTGCTCCATGCTCCCAAAGATGTATAAGGAACTGTGGGAAGTGATATTTGTTGAAAAATCAGAGCAAGGGTCTGCATAGCTACTCTTCTTTTTTTAAAAAATGTAACCAGCATAACACTTTAAAAGATTTAATTGCATAATATGATGTTTGACAATAATATGGTCTGTAGTGAGCCAGAAAATTATTGTCTCTATTCAAACCCAAATTAATACAATCCACCTTCCTGATTAGTTCTGGTTCAGAAATCGAATGCTGGTGTCTCATTGATATACCTTTTTTTTTCTTTTACTGATTTTTCCTGTT
Source organism: Urosaurus nigricauda (assembly GCA_034509955.1). Classification (NCBI taxonomy): domain Eukaryota; kingdom Metazoa; phylum Chordata; class Lepidosauria; order Squamata; family Phrynosomatidae; genus Urosaurus; species Urosaurus nigricauda. The sequence continues at coordinate 46,632,577 of JAOEGL010000003.1, forward strand.
GGCAATATTAATATAAGAATGAATAGTTATAAAAGAGAAGGGTAAGAAACTGACTCATTCAGCTGCAATCTCTGTATTACAAAATTAGTTCCTTTACAGCTACTAGGGGGGGGGCATTTTAAAGGCACTTTAATGCAGTGTTACAATTAGAAGTTCAGTTTCTGCCAATTTGGTCCAATTTTCAAGGTGGGTGCAAAATTGCCTTTCTTCTCTGGAAATGTCTATGCAAACAATGATACAGCAGTTGTTCCCAAGTAGAAAATAATGTGTGATAACATTTTAAAAATGAAAATATTAAAATTAATGATAAGTTTTTTGCCACATATTCTAGTTACCAAGCATCCATGGCTGGAAACCCCGAGGAACAAGAAAATGTTTCTTGCATTTCCGTCCTCACATTTTGTTTGTGTGCTTGTTTTACAAAATGGGGCTGCAAAGGCTGGAAAATAAAGTGGAAGGTAAAGACCAGTGCAGGGTGACATATAGTTTATGCCAATTTGGCCACTCACTCAAAACCAGAAGGTGGCGAGTTCAAGACCAGCAAAGGGCTGAAGCTTGACTCAGGCTTGCATCCTTCCGAGGTCGCTAAAATGAGTACCCAGATTGTTGGGGGCAAATAGCTTACAATTGTAAATGAAGCTGTTTGTTTAACAAATTGTAAGCCGCTCTGATAGTCTTGGCTGAAGAGCGGGGTATAAATAAAACATTATTATTATTATGTTGTTCAGCCATTTTATTACTGCAGATGCTCTCTGCTGTCACTTGGAGCTTATTAGTAAGGCTCATGTTTTGCATGCAAAATCTCCCACTCTAATTCCCTTGGATCTTCAAGTATAACTATTATGGAAAATTTCTGATTGGAGAGCCACTACTGTTCAGTTTCACAAATGCTGACCTAAATGGACCAGTGTTATTACTCAATGTAAACAGTTTTCTCTGTTCCTGTGTCCTGTAAGAGGAAGAACATCACGTGTTCTTTGGGCCTTAAGATAGCATCACAAGTATCCTGTACACACATTGTTTTTTTTTTAATTGAAGTGCAATAATGTATTCCACATTTTTGTATATTCCACCATTCTGTGTATTGCACTATTCTACCACTGCACTGCACAGCCTCACCATACTGTGGTGATACCTTCATTGGGCCAACCAAAAGGTTCAAAATACATCTCGCTAGCTTTTAAAACTTCACAGGCGTCTTCACAAGGCAAAGATGGTTTCAAAAAAAAAAAAAAAATCTAGGGAAAGAAAGCAACAGCGTGATTATATATTGATGTTACAGGAAGTGCTTGTAGAAGAAAAGTGAGGTCTCTCCATGGCCATAAACTGTGTGGTAGCAAAGATAATAAAACATATGCAGTTTAGGGTTTTTGTTTCAAGTTACAACTGAGTGCTGTATTTTTCTCCATTCAATCTGGAGCCACAGGCTCCTATGATAGAATAATGTGTTTAGTCTTTATATTTCTATATTTTCAGGTATGGAGATAACTTTAAATGAGAACAAGCAAAATATGTCAATAGAGGTCAAGTCAGGTGGCTTTACCTGGGTATTGAAGGGGTTAAACCCTTGGAAAAATGGTTCCCAATGTATGATGACAGAAAACTCACTTTTTCCAACTATAGGATCCATTTGTTTGTGCAGTAACTGAATTTGACATATTAAGATTAGAAAATTTTTCAGCGGTACCCATATTGGCAATAAAAAAAATCATAACAAACCTCAGCAAAACTCAAAATCCACCCAGTACTGATATTGCCAGTGGGCAAACCCAATGTTGTAAAACAGATCATGCCAGTTTTTAAAAGTTCAACTGGTTTCTGCATCTAAGGGTGCATCTACACTGTGGAAGTAATGCAGTTTGACAACACTTTAACTGCCATGGCTCCATTCTACAGTATCCTGGGATTTGTAGTTTTGTGAGACAGAGCAGAGAAGGCTAAAGACCTTGTAAAACTACAAATTCATGATTCCAGATGGTGAAATAACATATAGGGGAAATAATGTGTCAGCTTCTGAAATTGGTACACAGTGCATGATTTAGAAATGCCCTGTTTCCTCCCTTTCTTTTTTAGAACACTTTTCTAGTCCTGAATGCTCTAAAATTAAAATGCAAGCATGTGACCAGTGTCTGAAAAAAACCTCAGTAGCCCAATTTAGGTGTGCTGCTGCTGCTGAACAGGATTTCCAGTGGTTAGGGGACAAGATTTCAGTTCTATTTATATATAGCATGTCCTATATGACAGTTTGTTCAACTTGTAAGCAGAAAAAATCATAAGAAGAACAGGTTTAGATTCAGGTGAAGGAGGAGTGAAGATAGGAGGAAGGAACATCAACAATCTTAGATATGTGGAGAATACCATATTAGTACTGGAAATGGATGTAAGCTCCAGGAAAAGAGATTCCACCTCAACATTGGGAGGAACTTCCTGACACTAAGGGATGTTTGACAGTGGAACACACTCCCTCCGAGTGTAGTGGAGTCTCCTTCTTTAGAGGTCTTTACGCAGAGGCTAGATGGCCATTTGTTGGGTTTGCTTTGATGGAGAGTTCCTGCATGGCAGGGAGTTGGACTGGATGGCCCTTGTGGTCTCTTCCAACTCTATGATTCTATGCAAACACCAGAGACTTGGAGTAATTACTAAGGAAGGTCAAAGATGAAAGTGCAAGGGCAGGCTTAATGCTGAAAATAAAGAAAACAAAACTAATGAGTATGGAAGAAAATTTTTTAATGTAGACAATAAAGAAATCTAAAGAGTTAAAGAATTCCCATACCTAAGTCAAACATTGATTAGAATTGTGACTGCAGTCAAGATATTATTATTATTATTATTATTATTCATTAACCTTTATTTATATAGTGCTGTAAATTTACATCACTGTATATACAATCATTTAATTAGACGGTTCCCTGCCTTCATTCTTACAATCTAAAGAGACAAGACACAGAAGGAGAAGGGAATGGTGGTGAGAAAGGCAATCAAATTCAGCAGTTCTTCACTCCCTCTGAGGCCTGGACCAAGGCAGATGGATTGGAGGGAGGGCTTGGCTTCTTAACACATAGTTAGTGCGCAACATCCTGGGGCAGAAAAGGGCACTCACCCTTCTTTAGTCTTTAACTCAGTTTTGAAACTGGTTAGAGAAGGGATGAAGCACACATGTGGAGGAAGAAGGTTCCAGGAGTGAGGGGCAGCAAGCGAGAAGGGACGAATCTGGGACGGGGCAGTGGAGATCCTAGGCTGGGAAAGGAGACCTTGACTACCAGAACAGAAGGTACGAGTAGGAATGTAAGGAGAAAAAAGTTTGGATAAATAAGGAGGGGGCAGTCCATGGAGGGCTTTGAAAGTCAACAACAAAAGCTTGTATTGGATGAGGAAGGAGAAGGGGAGGCAGTGAAGGGAGGATAAAAGAGGAGAAACACGGTCAAAGCGGTGAGTGGATGTGATAATACGTGCAGCTGTGTTCTGGACAGAGATTAAAGGATGGAGGTGAGAGAGAGGAAGCCCTGTCAGAAGAAGATTACAATAATCTAGTCGCAATACCACTACAGCATGGACCAGAGTCGTGGCAGTGGAGGCTGAGAGGAATGGACGGATTTTAGGAATGTTGTAAAGAAGGAATCTACAGGCCTTGGTGGTGGCCTGGATCTAGGAAATAAATGACAGAGAAGAATCCAAAATGAAACCAAAACTGCTGGCTTGCTGAATTGGTTGAATAGAAGTGTCGTCAACAGAGACAGAAAAGGAGTATTGAAGGGCGGGCTTAGGTGGAAAGATGAGAAGCTCTGTCTTAGACATGTTGGTCTTCAAGCGCTGATGCCGCATCCACTGAGAGATAGCAGCCAGACAAGATGAAACTTGCTGTTCAAGTCCTGGTGAAAGGTCGGGGTGGAAGGATACAGCTGAGTGTCATCAGCGTACAGATGATAGGAGAAACCAAAAGAACTGATGAGTTTGCCTAGGGACAGTGGTATATAGAGAGAACAAAAGGGGACCCAGGACAGAGCCCTGAGGAACTCCTACAGATAAGGGAACAGAGGAAGAAGTCTGACCACCCGTGACCACTGCAAAAGATCTATCCAACAAGTAAAATTTAAACCAGTCGAGAACAGAGTTGGAGAACCCAAGGTCAGAAAGTAAATCAACCAGGAGACAGTGATCCACAGTTCCGAAGGCAGACAAATCTAGAAGAATGAGAATAGAGTACAGGCCATTCACCTTGGCCCACAATCATTTGAGAACTTGGTGAGATATAAGAAGACGACTATGAATGGGAAGGGTAGCTATGAAAGAACTAGGTAAGATCCTAAAGAGCAAAGACAAACAACTGAGCACTAAAGTTAGAATCAGTCAAAGCGTTATATTCCCTATCATCAGGTATAGATGTGAGAACTGGACAATGAAGAAGGCAGATAAAAGGAAAATCAACGCATTTGAGATGGGGTGCCGGTACCATGGACAGCCACACAAAAAGGGTCCCTGAACAGATCAAGCCAAACATTTCCTAGAAAGCCAAGATGATCAAATTGAGGCTGTTATACTTTGGCCACATCACAAGGAGGCATAATTTATTAGAAAAGACAATAATGGCAGAGGGGAGAAGAAAAGGTAGAGGGGAGAAGAAAGAGAGGAAGACTGCATGGCAGATGAATGAGCTCAACCAGAGAAGTCACATGGATTTGCAGGAACTAATTAGATTAGTGGAGGACAGGGGATATTGAAGATGTCTCATCCACAGGTTTGCCATGAGTTGGGACCAACTCAAGGGTAGTTAAAAAGAAACAACAAAATGACATAGGTTTTTTGTTTTTGTTTTTGTGGGGTTTTTGGGCTATATGGCCATGTTCTAGAAGAGTTTCTTCCTGATGTTTCGCCAGCATCTGTGGCTGGCATCTTCAGAAAATGCTTGCCTGGAAAAGGGTTGGGTATATATATCCTGTGCGACCCTGGGAAGGGAGGAGTGATTTGTATGTGTATTGTTCTCTTGCTAATGGCAGGCCTCAGAGTGGGAGGATATGCAAAAGAGGATTAATGTTTGACTGATTAGTGTTCGTTGTCTGCTGGGAAACCCCTGACCCTGGGAGATTTCTCATTTGTATTTGTTGAGTCTTCATCTTGCTGTTTTTAAGGACTGGTAGCCAAATCTTGTTTACTTTCAGGGTTTCCTCTTTGTGTGTGTATGTTGATTATTTATTTATTTATTTATTTTGTTACAGAAATGGGGAGTGAGACGTGTACGTATTATTGCTGGGTATCTCTTGCTTTGGTTACTACAATTATGATTATTTCCTTGCTGAAAAATATTTCATACTACTTAAAAGAAAGGAAACAAAAAGGTAAGAAATGTTGTAAGTTTGCACTTTCAGGCAAGTCAGTGTGAATGTTAGAATCCTGCAAAATGTTTTTACACTAGAAAAAAGCATTATGTTAGTTATCTGGAGAGATTTAGTTATGGGGGAAAGATAGAGTGAAACAAAGGCATTCACTTTCTAAGTAAGAATTCTGCACTCACAAGATATTTTTCTTCAGTTTTCAAATTTCTAAAATTGCAAAGTGAGGCACTGAAAATCATTCACACCTAGAACTCTTATATATGCTGCATTTGCATATCCACACACACACACACACGCACAAGCCCATTTCTTCAAATTGCTTGTTAACTTATGGCAACCCCACAAATTTCATAGGGTTTTCTTGGGCCAGGAATACTCAGAGGCACTTTTGCCAATTCTTTCCTCTGAAATACAGCTTACAGTACCTCGTATTCGTTAGTGGTCTCCCATCCAAGTGCAAACCAGAACTAACCCTGCTAAATAATTAATAATAATAATAATAATAATAATAATAATAATAATAATATTTCCCCACCTCTCCCAGATGGATGGAGGTAAGATTACAACCTGATAAAAAATATACAAAGCACAACAATAAAATACAATTACAATTAATGATTAAAACAAATGCTATCAAAAGTCAATAGTGGAATAGAGATATTCCAATCTTAATCAAAAGGATTGGACAATGTTTCTTATACAAGGCCAGGTGGGTAAGCTCGCTGGAAGAGAGCCATCTGAACTGCAGGAGGTAGTAAGACGGATCTCTTCCAGGAGACTGTTCCACAATTTTTGAGCCACTGTGGTAAAAGCTCTTTGGGAAGTTGAGACTAATCTAGTCATTTGTAATTGTAACAAGTTCTTCCCAGATATTCTGAGAGTGTGGGGCGGATTATGTAGGGAGAGGCATTCCCGTAAGTAACTCGGACCAAAGCTATATAGGGCTTTATAGATAATAACCAACACCTTGTATTGTGCTGGGAAGCTAATTGGCAGCCAGTGAAGATCTTTTAAGACTGGTGTTATGTTGTCAAACCTTGAAGAGCCAATGACCAGTCTGGCTGCCATATTTTGAACTAATTGAAGCTTACAAACTTGGTACAAGGGTAGCCCCATGTAGAGCGCGTTACAGAAACCAAGATGAGAGATTACCAGAGCATGTACCACTTCTTCAAGGTTCTTTTGGTCCAGGTAGGGACGCAGTTGGCGTATCAACAGAAGTTGGTACCAAGCTTAGCTTCCAAGATCAGACAGTATCTAGTGTCTTTAGGAGATTTAGGCCTGGGCATAATGGTTTGAGTGTCGGACTAGGACTGTGAGAGATTGGGATTTAAATCCCTGCTCAGATATGGAAACCTACTGGGTGCTGTCTCCCCCTCAGTGGGAGGCAAAGGCAAACCATCCTGACAAGAAATGCTCATAATATGTTTACCATAGGTTGGAAACAACTTGCAGCAGCAACAACAATTGGTAACCAAGAGAATACTGCAGTTGTCATTTCCCAACACTGATCTGCAGCACCTAGGTTTGGGTACTGCCAGGCTTTAGAGGTAGATTTTGAGAATGTGGCATTGGCAGAAGTAGCTATGATGATGTTGATCCATCGGGATACCTGTGTCTGCCAATTCAGGAACGCAGCCATTTAAAAAAAAACAAAAAAAAAACACCTCTATTTCACCATCCTTTCATACTTTTCCCTTTCCTTACTTTATCCTTACAACAGTGCTATAAGGTATGTTAGGATGAAAAAGAGTAAATGGCCCAGTGTCATCCTTTGAACTTTATGACTCAGTGGAGTTTTGAAGTTGGATTTCCCAAACCTTGTCCAGTCTCCTACAGAGCACCGGATCTCCCATTACTCCAATCAACCCACCAGCAGCAATTAAAACCACAGACAAATACCTGGTTTGAGCTGACATCGTTGGAGAAATCTGATAACTTGGAGCTGACATCATTGGAGAAATCTGTGAAACAGCAAAGAGGAAATAGGAGGCACATTTCCAAGCAAGATGTTACATAATCTCAGATCTTATTAGGCAGAATGTGCCCTATTGTTCTTCTCTTTTTATAATAGTTAAATAGAGGTGCTTCCTTAAAAGAGTGGTTCTGTCACCATGCAAATATTATCCTGCCTCAGTTCCTACCATGATCAAAAATGTGGTTGAAGAAACGGCAAAATCAAGTTCAAGATATTTTGCCACCTGAGTCGAAGGACCGGAGATTCTCACCATCTTTCTTTACATGTACAAAAGCAGACTGAAATGGCAGTTGACTTTAATTTTCCCATTCCCAATGGGATAAGTGTCCTTCGCTCCACAGGCTAGTTTAGGGGCAAAGGACAAAACACTCAAGTGATACAAACAAAACTCTTTCCTCTATGATAAAGGGAAGGAGAGATCAGGAGGAACAGCTGGACGCTTCTGCAGCATCCTGAGATAGCTGCTTCATTCTTCTTAATGACAGGGCTAGCCATGTGTATAGTCATAATTGTGGGGTATTTAAGACTGTCAAGGCTCCTTCACTCATACACTCCTAAAGCAATGTTTTTAAATTGCTTCCTGTTACAGCAGCCTCCCTTGGTTGGCCATAGCAGCTGGATGCATGTTTATCACGTACTGTACAAATGCATTCCAGTCAGGCAGCAAAGAAACATTTGTGCTAGAGATTATTTTAACTAGTTTTCATCTGTCTTTTAAATTGCTAAATCTGTTTTTAGCCCTTTCAGATTATTTTTTTTAAATGTACTTTATTTTACATTTGTTAGATTGATTTTACTGTATGCTGCCTTGAGATCTCTAGATAGGAGATAGGATGAACTGATATCAACAGTGGGTTGAACAGAGACAATTGCTTCCTGGCATTTTACACCTATTACAATTTCTGGTCAACACTTCAGTCTCATGAGGCCTCTCTTAGCCAGTTCATCATATTACGTTTATGATTCCCAGCCTGCACACACAATTCAAAACTCCCTTCACCATTCATATGGTCATTCATCCACCCTGGCCTTAGGCAGCATCTTTCCACCTGATTTTGTCCCTTAGTGACCATAGTTAAAACTGAACTTGTCACTTCATCACCGTACCCATAGATTTTGCATTTCTATGGCTATTGATATAGTCTGTTTATAATGGTTGTTCATGGGCAACAGTTCACTCCATGCATCTGAGGACGTAGACCAAGTCTATGAAAGCTTACGCTACAACTCCTTTTGCACAGTTAGTCTCAAAGATACTACAAGACTCCTTTGCATACCCTAAATCAGTGCTTCTTAAGTTATCTGATGTGGGAAACTGACATTTTTTCCCATAATGAGCAAGGGATTGATACCATATTTGTGCCCACTGGCTGCAGTTTGTTTCTTGCCTTCCTGGAAGTTCTTCTGGATGAGAACTATTCCATGGATTACTACTCTGAGTCGTACAGTAGTTAAATTGAATGGGCTATTCTTTGAGGCCACTATGCCATTTTTTCTCATGGGAAATGGAGGAAGGTAGGAAGAAGTATTGTAAATGGATGCAAACTGAGGAAAAAAGATTCCACCTCAACATTAGGAAGAACTTCCTGACAGTAAGGGCTGTTCAACAGTGGAACATACTCCCTCGGAGGGTAGTGGAGTCTCCTTCCTTAGAGGTCTTTAAGCAGAGGCTGGATGGCCATCTGTCGAGGATGCTTTGATTTGGAGTTCCTGCATGGCAGGGGGTTGGACTGGATGGCCCTTGTGGTCTCTTCCAACTCTATGATTCTATGATTCTATGAAATAACCTGACTAAATAATACAACTGAATTAACTAAAAGGCAAAATGCCTATTTTTTTCAGCTTTCCTACTTCTTTTTTCCAAAATATCTTCTAGGTAAAATATACGAAGATTACCCCAAACATAGTCCAAGGTATGGCCAATGTTCATTTTCTAACCATTTATTCCCTCCTATAAGGTACAACCTTCTCCTTTGTGTTCATGAGTCACAGACATGGTGGATTGGGTCATAATGTACTCTTTCACAGGTGGACCTTGGATATGAAGGAATTCCCTTATTGTATAATAAAAGGGGGAAAGACATTCCCCCCTCACAGTTCTCCCTTTCCCCATTTAGTTTCCCATATCATCTTCTATGTTAATTTGTACTTTTTGTCTCAAGCAACTTTTTAACAGTGTTATTTAGAATCACCAGCGGGAAAGGGAATCACCCCAAAATTTATTTATTTATTTATTTATTTATTTATTTATACCCCGCTCTTCAGCCTTAAAGGCTATCAGAGCGGCTTACAATTATTATTTTTTAAAATCTGCCATATCTTTTATTGGTGGGCACCACCAACACCTTTTCCATGAGTGCATCTTGCAATACAGTTCATTATTTAGTTAAATAGCTCTTGGCTGTCATTTATTGTCTTGAGGCTGTTTCACACTACACAATTACAGTCAGCCCTCCACATTTGTGGCTTTGACTTTGCAGATTTGATTATTCATGGCTTTTAATAATATATTATGTCTAAGAATTTCTAGATCCTCTAGCATGACTCTGCTGGAAGTTGACCATAACATTGTAATGAAGGATCTAGAGACTTCTAGAGAAAACACTTCTCTAAGCATTTGTAGATTCTCCAGCTTGATTCTATGGTGGATGTTGGCCAGAGTTGCACTGGGGAATCTAGAGATTCCTAGAGAGGTGTTCTTCCAGATTTAAAAAAAAAATTTTTTTTTTGGTAGATTTTCTGTTTTCACGGGGATCCTATGCCCCCAACCCCAGTGAATGCTGGAGGATTGTGACTGTATAGCATTATGATTTCACTTTAACTGCCCTGGCCACATCCTATGGAAAATCTGGGGTTTGTACCAAAGTACAAGGCGAGATGTTTTGTGGCTGAGAATCCTAAGTACCCATCCTTAAACTGCAAATCTCAGGATCCCATAGGATGGAACTATGGCAGTTCAAATGGAATCATAGCACTATAATTGTGCAATGTGAAAGGGCCCATAGATAAATTCTTTCCCTCAAGAACAAAGTACCCACCCCCAAATAAATATATTTTGTATGATTAACAATTAATTCTAAACAAATTGTGGGTGTTATCATATTAATTGTTTCTTGCAAAATAGCATTCTTGGAGATTTAAATTTCTTTTTTCTTTTGTACAGTGATGGTGAATTTTATACTGAAGAATGCCCTGTTTATGATAATCTAAATCACTGCCATCCAGAGATGCTAAGTAAGTTGCATATAAGATTATCAATTTATTTCATTTGTGGTGTGGGAATGGAAAATTGAGCGTCCAATCCACATGTGGCCTCAACCCCATTTTTGTTCCCCCAAACCCACCCTGAGTGTTCTAAAGAACCCAGAGCACTCTAGTACTTTGAACCCAGAGGACTCCAATATTTTGAACCCAGAGCATTCCAATATTTTTCAGGCAAAAAATCCATCACTCCTCCCCCTCCAAAAAAATTGCACCGAATTACCATCTGGAAGAAATCCCCACTGACCCTCCAGCTCCAAACCTCCTAATTATTTTCAGCAGATTTTTTTTAAAAATCAAAAGCACTTTAAGATAATTTAAAAATAATACTACTCAAATATGTTGTTTTGGGAGACTCCTCAACCCTCACACAGTACGATCTCCATTAATCTTTTTCCAAAGGCAGCTGGGATCATTGCAATGCACTTGTCACAATGGTGACAGTGGCAATATGGCTGTGGCCCTGTGGGGCTGCTGAACATCACCAGGTGCACCCCTCTGGCCCACAGAATATGCTGACTCCTGCTTAATGCAAACTCCAATTTTCAGCAGAAAAAAATGGATGAGAAACACAAAAGTATAAACTGGCACAGAGCGCTTCTGAGACTTATATTTAGCTGAAAATGCCCTGCCACTGGAGCAAAATGTGGTCCTGGCCCTCTTCCCATTGCCCAGTCCTGATTTCAAACGCTATGACTAAACCAAAGTATTCCTTGAGGGATGAAAGGAGAGATTTGACCATATATTTTGCTTGTTTTGTTTGTTTTATTTTGAAAACAGAATGTCTGTGACTATCATCCTGTTTGGAAATTACAAGATTGTAAACTGGAATTATCATCTCGTAATTTGGGATTCACATTTATGATAATTTATGACTGAACATGAACCACAAACACTACCTTTTCAGTGCCACAAGAAAAGTTTCTGAGATATTGCAGTTAGGTGTGGCAAGACCCCAAGGGGTGTATCCAGCTGGTCCCAAGCATTTTGGATAAGGGAAACTCAACCTGGTATTACTACTTTTTAGTGGTCCCCCGGGTTACGAAGGTAATCCGTTCCGTATTACCTTTCGTAACCCGGAAATGCTCGTATCCCGGGGGACCGCTTTAGCGGACAGACCGCGCGGCCGATTTAAAGGGGCCGCGGGTTTTTTTCCGTTTCGTTCCCCGGGGGATCCTTCGGATCCCGGGGGAATTTTTGCTGTCCCGCCGGTTTCGGACCCCGGGGATTTCGTTCCCCGGGGGATTCGTAACCCGGGGGACCACTGTATATTTAGAATTGCCTTGCTGCATATTAATTGGAAATGAAAGTTCAATGATGTATGTAGAAATCACTCATAAACTATTTCCCCCCAAACTTTTTCTGTTTCAAAATATTCTCCAGATGAAAGCTGCTATGAACAAATGAATGCTCATCCCCACCCCTCTGCCAGTGATGTACAGGTATTAGTTTTAATATACTAACTTTTATTTTCTGCTCAGGATGGACATTTCTTTTAAAAAATTAACATCTCTATTTAAGATTTTATACAAATTTCTGAATACTTTCAAACCCGTATTGTTTCCAAATATGTTGTAAAATCACTCTGAGTCTTATTATTGGAAGAAAGGTGGCAAATAAATGGATAAAATAATAATAATCTACTTAATTTTTTAAAATATTTAACATTGAATGTGACTTCCTTTTTTGTTTTTAGAGCACTTCATTTGTCTAATCTTATTTTGAATATTAATTCTTTGATCTAGATGTTTTACCTATATACATTTATAAATTTATAAACATCAATAAACTTATAAATCATTATGTTCTTTTTGTTTGTTTATATATATCTGTATATACATATGTTCTTATATCTCTCTATATATATTTTGTACTTTAACATACCAATACATGTTTTATTTCACCACAGCTTATTTTCCCTTCTTAAATATAAGTCCTTTTTTCTTCTATAAACCTAATACTTAAAAAAGAAAAAGAAAAAACAGGGAAAACATAAACTAATTGCAATCTGCCCCATTCATTTTCCTGTTTCATACAAATGAGCTTTTATTTTTATGCATATTATTGTGTATGAAAAGACTCACACAGGTAACAAAATAACTGCCATTGGAGCAATAATATGTTTTTATTTTGAAGCAGATAGAGGAGCACCAGATGTGCTATGCTTCCTTGGATCACAGCGTCAAAAGAAAACAGAAAAGAAATAAAAAGAAATATCCTACATTAGGAATGGATGAAGACCACCTCACTGAAAGCAATCCTATGTCCTCAGACACCTGCATTTATCTCAACAGTGAACAGCTGAGTGCTGAAAACAATCTGACTGAAGATACTATTCACAAAGATCCCTTCAGTATATTTGGTTTCATCCACACTACAAATGATACCGGATTTCAGTAGAGATTTGCCCAGCCAAGTAATTGTGGCCAATAAAACAGATAATCTGGTTGCAAAATCCCAAACTCACCAATTGAGGTTGGAATTTAGCAGTTGAAAAATAATTGGCAGAATGGGAAGAACCCCAGAAGCAACTGCAAGTCCTTTTTCTTTGGAACTCATTATGGGTATGTCCAAATGATATATGTTGCTTGTAATGCACTTCTTCCCGCAGTTTCATGCGTAGTATTACTATATGCTTCAGAGATGGGGCAATCATAAGTTTAATATGAATGATGTCAGCATCATGAAGCCAAGAAAAGGAAAGAAGGAAACCATGGTAATTTCATTCCTGAAGTCCCAGTTCAAAAATTTACAAAGGCAAGTATCTAAATGGTGTGGTGAACCTTTTCTGAAGTTAAACAAGCTTTAGTGTGAAGCGTTCTCTCCATGAGCAATGCTGCAGAGCCCTATTTCACATAATTCCTTCATTCAAGGGAACTGGGACTCTATATTACTGGATGCTTATACAGAATACAAGACATTATGTGTACGGTGAAGATACCTGTATTGCTTCCTCACCAATCTCCCCGTAACAGATATGTACTGTTCACTGTAATACATATGTAAAAACTGTAATATGTGTAAAAACTGTGCTCAGAGATAACAACTGGGATTACTTTCAAGAGAAGGGAACATTTGTGAGTCAAAGATTCTCTTCTCTGTTATGTGCTATAATCTTCATACAACCAGTATGAAGTATGTGTCCAATCTTGAGTACAAAATGTACTGAATGCTCATGCAGAGCAAAAATGTTGCTCATTTGCTCCATATTTAGTATTTGCCACATTGTTCATGTAGTAACACCATGTAGTATTTAAGGTCAATTAGAGACTAATGTGCTTTGGTTCATCTAATTAGCACTTGTATAGTAGCACGTTAGCAAGTTTAATGTCTTCTTATGTTTAGTTTCCTGCTGGTAAGTACTGCTAGAGTCAATCCACATTACTTGATATATGTAATGTTTTATACACTCGGATTTAATTGTCCATATAGAAAGTGGTAAATGAGGTATAAAAATAAATCTCTAAAGAAGAATTTGATGTATTTTTCAGTATTTAAAATATTACTATTGGCTTTAACGCAACTATTTCATAATCTATTGCGGATGAAGTTGTTCTTCCTTATTATTCCCAAGATATACACATTTAGCACAGTCCAAACCCTTACCTTGGTATAAACCTGCCTTATTTTAAGCCCAATACTGTAGGAAAAGAGACTGAACTAAGCAAATGTTTCTGCTTTGAAATCAGTGGGTGATATTTAAGTCTGGGTTGTTACAAAGCAAAATCTGGTTGGTTAACCTTCTTGAAATTATGTGTAATGGTAGCCTTATGTTCCTAGTAGGCAAATGCAAAGGCATGTCACCTAGATTGTCTTCCATTAACCTTCATATACCAAGACCTTTCAATTAACTTTATAGCAAATAGTCAGATCGAATGTTCTTGCAAGAACAAACCTTTAGCACCATAATGTTCATTGAAAATAACCCTTACCTTGTGACCTAATCAAATAAATTAAGTACTTAACATTATTAATTCACGCTTGAACTGCAGAACTACACAAATGTTAGCATACATCCATTGAGCCATCTGGCATCCTCTAGTGTGCTGCCAGCTTTGTTTCTGTAAGAGTTCAGGAAAGGTCTTAATTTTATGAATACACCATAAAACTATAATCCAGCATTGCTTCATCCAAACATACGACAGTAGAAATAGTAATCCAATCACATGTAAATATACCCATAATAACAATAATAATAAAAACATACTGCTATCTCTAATAACAAGGTATCAGAATGTGTAGTGGCCTCCCTGTCCTTGGGGCTCCTGGATAAAACAGTTGGCCAATTTGGATATTTAGGGATAGATAGGAGGTTAGTGAAGAGGTAAGAGTATAAGAAGTTTTTAGAAGGGGGGGGTTGAGGAGTAGGAGATGTAAGAAGGGAGAGTAGAAGTGAATATTGGTGAGAAGCTGAGAGGGCAACAGAGTATAGGAATGGTGGTGGTGAACAGTAAAGAAAAAAAACCACACCATGAAGCTACACCGTGTAGTTGTGACATGTGCACTGCAGCCACCTTGGGAGCGGGCAGTGGTGGGAGGAGTTTCAATGTTGCTTCAGAAAAGGCAGATTCAAGCTGATTTTTCCGGCCTGTTTGTTTTGCCCCTGAATCAAGATTCTCTTAATCCATTTCAATGTGGTTTTAGGTCTGATTATGGGACAAAAAGCACTCTGGTCATCCTGCTGGATGACCTTTGCCAGGAAGTGGATCTGGGAACTGTATCTTTGTTGGTTTTGCTGGATTTCTTTGGTGGCTTTTGATACCATTAGCAGTGCTATTCTTCTGGGACACCATTCTAGGATGGTATTAGAGGGCACTGTTTTATAATGTCTCCTTTCCTGGAAGGGTGAGCCCAGGTGGTGGTGCTGAGGATTCTTTATTCCTTGCCTGCTGACCTACAGAATCCCTCAGGGCTATTTTGTCTCCCATGCTATTCAACATATACCTAGTACTGCAGGTAGAGGTTGACCATAAATTTGGAATTTGTTGCCTGTAGAATTCTGATCATACCCAACTCATTTCTCCTTTCCATTAAATTCCAAGGAACTTGTTTTGGTTCTGAACTAGAATATGGCACCTGCCATGGATTGGATGAAAATGAAACTGAAGCTTAATTGAGAAAAGACAGAAGTGTTCCTGGTCAGTATATCAAGGAGTAGGAATCCAGCCTGTGCTGCATTTGGCTATTGTAAATAGCTCTCTGAGGAATGCAGTTACGGTAATGTGAATGAGAATAATCTAGGGATCAAGAAGCAGAGAAAGTCTGCTTGGAGCCAAGCAGAACCAAGCACAAATGGAATCAAAAGCCACTACCAGAAATCACCAAATTGAGGCAACAGAATAGGTAAAGATATATTTGATTACTACCGGTAGAACCAACATTGGTAGTTGCTTATCAATCTGTGCATCAGCTTATGTTTTTTAAAGAGACTGATTGTGAAGTAGGTACAGCTGGTGCTGGTCTGTGCTGAAAATGTTGATATTCCAGACTAACACAGCTATGTCTCTGAAAACTGAGAAGTTAATGCACCATCTCTACCTGCCCCTCAAGAGATCTGATCTGGCCACAGTGACACACATGTTACCTCCCATTTGGATTATTGTAAGGTTTGAGTCTGGATACCAGGGTTTAAGTCCCAGTTTGGCCATGAAACCCACAGGGTGACCTTGGACAAGTTACATGTTCTCAGCCTTCAGGGGAAGTCAATGTCAAATCTTCTCTGAACAGATCTTGCCACGAAAACCCCATGATAGGTTCACCTTAGGGTCACTTAAGTCAGAAACAACTTGAAGGCACACAACAACCTGCTTTACACAGGGCTTTCTTTGAAGAGCATTGAAAAACTTCTGGTGGTACAAACAACTATAGCTGAAGTGTTGACTGGGGCTTGTTACAGTAAGCACACAACTCCCTTGTTACAACAATTCTATTGGCTACCTATATTCTGTTCAATAGAAACTTCCTCAGAAATTCAATGCATGGCAGATAAGAAACGGAAGAGGTAGCTATTAGGAAATGGACAGGAGGTAAAATACTATACGAGAAGCTGAGAGCACACACTTAGCTTGCCTATTATTATCAAACAGAAAACTCCCAGATATAATGTCAACCTACCAATGGCATATTATAATTGAAAAACTCAGTTAAGCAACCTAAATTCAACCATATATAAAGGTTTATTATGCAATGAAGATATAAAAGTGTCAAGCACTTTGGTGTACACATGTAACATGTTAAAATCAAATTTTAAATACACAATTAATCTTTCCAAATCTAGTATTTTCATCAACAGAATAATGCTGATGCTCACCAAATAATATATCAAATGCATTTGAACAGCCTTTTATAGAACATTGTGGATTAAAAGTATATATAGATTAGCCAAGCATAATAGCTGAAGTTATGTACACACTTAGTCACCATAAAATTATTTGTTCCTAATAAGTAACATTTAAGCTTGATGAGCATTCAGGGAGGAAGAGCACTTTCTCTTAATAAGCCAAATGATCTCTGCAAAAAAGCAAGATTAGTTTGATTCTATAGATGTGGTCCCTATTTAACTGCTGGAAGAATATTTAATTCTTGGATGGCAAAGCATAAGTATAATAGGTTGGATTCAGTGCCACATGAGCCACGGTCTGCTGATGAAACAGAGTATTCACTTTTAAAGTCTGCTCCACTGTATTCAAAGTGAAGTTTTTGGGTTGCAAGATTAAGGCGAATTGGTGAAGTGTTTTTCTATTTTCATTCATGAAAAGTCCATTGGGACAATGTTCCTTTCCTGAATGAAAAGACACTTTGGATCTAAGCAACTTTTTATTTAAAAATTATGAAGTTCCTTGGCATATTCTTCCAGAGATGACCCTTCATAATCTTTACATGTAAATTCTTCCACATGGACATTTTTACTTCTCATTTTCCCATCATTCCAGTTCAAGTATCTGGAAACCCTGGGGGGAAAAAAAGAATTTTATCAGTAAAAAACAAAGAGGAGTGACAATCCTAGAGTGTACGCATCTGAACATGTGCTATAAACACACTCTTTCACCTGAAGACGGGGACTATTTGCACTTTTGTACAGGATGGAGAAAAAACCTCCTATCCTGTTGCACCATTTCCATACCTAACTAATGAAAAAGAAATCCATAAACAAAAATAAGATAATCAAATCCACTGTGTATTACATAAAGGATACAATGAAAATATACAACTTTAACATCAAAGCTAATAACTTTAAAGCCATTATTTCACATTATTTCAAGCCAATTTTATACTGTAAAATTGTAATCCTGAATTATTTAATAGAATTGAGTTTATCTAGAACATTAACAATATTGATCTGTGTTCTGAAGTGATGCATTGACCACAGCTCAGCAGTACAGCATGTAGAAAATTCAAGTAAATCTCCTGCTTCTCCTTCCAAGAATGGGAGAAATTTCTTTTTGAACTCATGGTGAGCCAGTAAGAATACATTAATACTAGTTATGTATAATGTGTTGGGTGTGAATTGTATATTTTTCCAGCTAGAGAGTATGGTTTGATCGCTTCTTTACATCAGTAATACTCAAAGACCATGAATTAGTATCAGTCTGCAATCCATTGGCTGCCAGTCCATTGCACATTTCCAGAAAAGAAAAAGTTGATTGATACAAATACAGTGTAACTACGGTATCTGCAGGC
The DNA here is from genome assembly GCA_034509955.1 of Urosaurus nigricauda. Taxonomy (NCBI): domain Eukaryota; kingdom Metazoa; phylum Chordata; class Lepidosauria; order Squamata; family Phrynosomatidae; genus Urosaurus; species Urosaurus nigricauda. Next base: position 46,650,826 of record JAOEGL010000003.1, read on the forward strand.
TTGCCATCCGCGGATTTAAGCACCCGCACACAGCAAGCCCACCCTATCCCCAATGGCGGCACATGTATACAGCCGTGCAACCATTGAAAAAATGGGATTGAAGTCCTCCCTCCCCCCTCCTTCCTTCCCATCTCTCTTTCTCCTTCCTTCCAATCTCTCTTTCTCTCTCCTCCCTCCCTCTTTACTCCTTATAACCCCCTCCAAAGCTTCTGCCCCAGGCTTGGCTTTGGAGGTGGAGGCTGGAGCCCCATCAGCCAGAGGGAGCCGGAGCCATGGCTTGGGTCTCTGAGCCCCCCTTACCCCAGCCCCAACACCCAGGATGGAACCTCCAGGCTCCAAGACCCAAGACCAGGTGTTGGCTCTGGCTCTCTTCAGCTGACAGGGCTCCAGCCTCCACTCCTAAAGCTAAGTCCAGGGCAGATGTTTCAGAGGGAGAGGGAGGGGGAAGGAAGGAGGTAACAAAAGGAGGAAGAAGGGAGTACTTCAGTCCCATTGTCCCCAACGGCAGCGCACCTGCGTGACTGCACTGCCACTGGGGTCAATAGGAATTGAGCATCTGTGGATTCTGGTATCCATGGGACAGCATAGAGAATGGCTACTCCTACATCACCCAGTATGCAAAGGGATCTTTTAGTACCTTTGGTTACATTTATGCAGCAGAAATAATCCACTTTGTAATCACTTTAACTGCTATGGCTCAATGCTATGAAATTCTGGGCATTATAATCCTGTGTGACATTTAGCCTTCTCTGTCAGAGAACTCTGGTGCCATAACAAACCAGAAATTCTAGGATTCTATGGCATTGTCCCACAACAGTTAAAGTGGTGTCAGTCTGGATTATTTCTGCAGTGAGGAAACAACCTTTGAGACTAACTCCTGCACCATCAGACTAGAGTGGGACCTTGGTATCTGTGGACTTGCCATCCGCGTCTGTGGACAGCAATCTCACATTGTCACCAATGGTGGCATATGCATGCAGCTGTGCCATCATTGGGGACAAATGCATTGAAGTCCTCCCTCCCACTTCCTTCCTCCCCCCCCCCGCCCAGGCTTCTTTCCCAGGTTTGGCTTTAGTGCCGAGGTGGAGGATGGAGCCCTGTCAGCCAGAGGGAGATGGACCTGGGGCTTGGGTATCAGACCTCAGCACCTGGGATGGAACCTCCAGGCTCCAAGACGCACGGCATGTGGCTGCACCGCTATTAGGGAGAATGGGACTTGATCATCTGAAAATTTTGGTATCTGCGGGGAGTTCCGGAAAGCATCCCCCATTGATATTGAGGGCTGACTGTACTGCTTTCATTTCCAGGTATTGATAAAGGTTATGCCTGTTCCTAAGTATACAGAAGAGAAAATGAAATGGTTTGATCACACAGAGGAAAAAACCTAGGTACCCACCTACTCTCTAGAGTAGACCCATTTCTGAGTACAGGAAAAGAAGGCATCCATTTCAGTGCAGAGAGGAAAAAAATTCAGGATAGGGGAGAAAGAAAGGGAGAGAAAGTAGTAAAGGGAGAAAAAGAACAGAGTGAGAAAAATGAGAAGACAGAGAATGTTGATATAGGCCTCAAACAGGCAGGCCAAAAGGGCTGCCATTGGGGATGTGGCATTTACATGATGCATGCTTTGTACGTGGCCAGAGGCTGAGCTGAGGCCGCCCCAACCCAGAAGAGCCAGGCCAAAAAGGAGCAGGAAAAAATTGCTCCTTTTTGGTGACCTGGTTCGAGACCATGCCTTTGCTGTTACCATGGTCCCTGTGTGAATGGTGGCTGTCCCAGCATTGATCTTTTGGGCCATCTGTTTGAGGCCTTGGTTCTACCTACTTGGATTCACTACCCCCTTTCAGCCCATATCCTTTGTAAAATTCTGAAGCAATTATGAAACGCTTGAGGCTGAAAAAGACTCCTATTCCTGTCCTAAAATTATTAACAAAAAGTAACCTGTCAGTTGCATGAGTCTCTATGGACATGTAAGAATAATGATTTTCTGATTCGTATTAAATACATTTTAAGGCAACTCTCAACAGAAGACAAATCTGTATCCCCAGTGTGTTGGGTGTGACCATTACCACTCCTTCTCCACATTCTCCCGGAAATACCGTATATACTCATGTATAAGTCGACCTCATGTATAAGTTTAGGGAAGGTTTCAGGGTCAAAATCCTGGATTTGGATATGACCCGTGGATAAGTCAAGGGTAAAACTTCTATAAGGAAGGGTGGAAAGGGGGAAATACCACTCACGTCCCTCCTTCTCTGGACCTCTCCCAACCAATTCCCAGCTGCTAGAGGAGAGATTTTAATATCAGATTGAGAAAGAAAGCAAGTGGATTTAAATGGAGAGGTTTTTCCTTGGAAAGCCAAGTCTTGCAAAAGGTAGCAAAAGAGAAGCAAGTGGATTTAAATGGAGAGGTTTTTTTCTGGGGAAGCCAGGTCTTGAAAAAGGGAGCAAAAGAGAAACAAGTGGATTTAAATGGAGATGTTTTTCCTGGGGAAGCCAGGTCTTGCAAAAGGGAGCAAAAGAGAAGCAAGTGGATTTAAATGGAGAGGTTTTTCCTGGGGAAGCCAAACCTTGCAAAACGGACCAAGAGAGAAGTACAGGTTGCTTACCTGTAACTGTGTTTCTTCGAGTGGTCATCTGTGCCCTCACACAATAGGGTTTGTGCCTGCGCAAATACTCCATCCGGAATGCTGAAAAGCTGAGCAGATTGGCGGAAGCTCCGCCCCTCCCTCTCCCTGAGCATGCCCAATCCCGCCAATCTAGCTCCTCCTTCAGTTCAAGTCCGCCGCAAAAGAGCAGGGACCTGACCGAGGGGAGGTAGGGTGGGATTTGTGTAAGGGCACAGATGACCACTTGAAGAAACACAGTTACAGGTAAGCAACCTGTACTTCTTCTTCGTGGTCTCTGTGCCTCATACAATAGGGTGACTAAAAAACTCACCTGTGGAGGTGGGAAGGTCACTGCAGAATAGAAGACAGAACAGAACAACCAAAACTGGCATCACTTCGGGACCTGGAATCCAGCCGGTAATGCCGAACAAACGTGGATGGCTGTGACCACGTAACAGACCTCTGGCACCTCTGAGGAAGGTGGCAGATGAAGCAGTAGCCCTGGTTGAGTGAGCATGGACACCAACCGGAAGAGGGCGTTTAGCCAGTTCATAGGCCAAAGCAATGGTTTGGGCAATCCACTTCGAAAATCTTTGTGAAGAAACCGGGTTGTCCTTCCTGGCACCACCATAACAAATAAACAACCTGGTGGACAACCTGAACTCAGCAGAACGTTGAACATAAAACGCCAAGGCACGGAAAACATCAAGAGTGTGCATAGTCTTTTCCAGAGGCGAAGAAGGGTCTGGATAGAAGTTCGGTAGCACAATCTCCTGAGAAACGTGGAAGGGTGAAACCACTTTAGGGAGGAAGGAAATGTCCGGTCTGAGGACCACCTTATCCCTGTGGAAAATGAGGTAAGGCTCATCCGAGCGCAGGGCCGTCAGCTCTGAAGCACGTTTGGCTGAGGTGATGGCCACAAGTCAGCAGTCTCAGAGAAACTGAACTCAAGGGCTCAAAGGGAGGTCTCGTGAGTTGTGTGAGCACCAAAGAGAGGGACCAAGCCAGTGCCAATGGAGGCATTGGTGGGTAGAGATGGTGAAGTCCTTTTAAGAATCTCTTGAGTGTTGGCGACGTAAAGAGTCGAGCCGATGGTGAGCTAGGTGGCTGATTAGCAACAATGGCTGATAAGTAAACTTTAAGTGATGAGAAGGCTAAACCTTGATCCCTCAGATGCAGCAAGAAGTGAAGTGCTATATGAAGACTCACAGGTGAAGAATCTGGCCTCTGCAAAGGGACAGAAGCGCCTCCACTTATAGGCATATGACTGCTTGGTGGAGTCCTTCCTGGAGGCTGCCAAGATCCTAAGAAGTTCTGGAGACATCATGGCTTGATCCTCCATGCTGACATTTGCAGATTGAGAAGGTCCGGATGCAAAACTGCCCCATTGGAGTGGAACAGAAGGCCCGACCACTTTGGTAAGTGGAAGTACTGGCCCCTGGCCAGATGGAGCAACGGAATGAACCAGGGTTGTCTCGGCCAGAAGGGAGTCAACAGTATGGCATTGGGCCCATCCCTGGCCATCTTGGCCACCGTCCTGGAAATCAATGGAAAGGGCGGAAAGGCGTACAGGAAGTCCTGGTTCCAGTTGCAGAGGAAGGCATCTCCAAGGGATCCTACTCCTCTCCCTGCACTGGTGTAGTACAGCTGGCACCGAGCGTTCTCTGGAGTGGCAAACAGGTCCACTGAGGGAGTTCCCCATCTGGATGTCAGAAGATGAAAGGCTGGGGCTGACAGAACCCATTTGTGTTGCAGGGCCTTGTCCCTGCTGAGAGAGTCTGCTAGCACATTGTCCTTGCCTGCAAGGTGAACCGCTACCGGGTGAATGGAGCGGCGGTGACACCACGTCCATAATTGCTGAGACAGACGTAGGAGGACTGGAGATTGAGTTTCTCCTTGTTTGTTGATGTAGCAGGCTGGCTGTATTGTCTGACACGACCTGCACAACTCTGTAGAGGAGATGATTCTCGAACACCCTGAAGGCTTTGATGACTGCCAGCACTTCCAGAGCATTTATGTGTAGCTCTGCTTCTTCTACAGACCACTGTCCTTGAACACACCAGTCGTTGAGATGCGCACCCCATCCTGACATGGATGCGTCTGTGGTGACCATTCTGGATGGTTCCGGCATCTGAAAGGGCATCGCCTTGAGGATTTTGGAGGGAGACATCCACCACTTGAGGGATTCTCAAACATGTGGAGGAATCAAGAGTCTCTTGGATGGATTGTCCCTCACGCGATCGAAAGAGACCAGGAACCAAGCTTGGAGGGGCCTGAATCTGAGGCGTGCCAGGTAGGTCACTGCCGTGGTTGAGGCTAGGTAGCCCAATAGTCTCTGAATGTCCTTCGCCGTTGGTTGGTGAGTGCGGATAACATAGCGAAGCTGATCCCAGAGGCTTTCCACCCATCTGGTTGGTAGGTAGGCACAGCCCATAACAGAGTCCAGAGACATCCCTATGTAGTCTATCACCCTCACTGGGTGAAGGATAGATTTGGGTAAATTGATAGTAAGTCCCAGGTAGTTGAGGAGATCCAGAGTGCACTGGATGTCCTGGTAGAGCTGTGCTTTGGAGGACGACACTAGAAGCCAGTCATCGAAGTAAGGAAAGATCTTTATGCCTTGCAGCCCAAGATGGGAGATGACCACTGCCATACATTTTGTGAACACACGAGGAGCAGTGGAAAGACCGAAGGAAAGAACGGTAAACTGAAAGAGATCTCCGTCGACAGCGAAGAGAAGAAACTTCCAGTGTTGGGGCTTGATACTGATGTGAAAATAAGCATCCTTCAAGTCAATGGACGCGAACCAGTCCCCTTGATGTAGGAATGGAAGAATGGACTGCAGGGTCACCATTTTGAATTTGCGAGGTGAGATGTAGGAGTTGACACCTCTCAAGGCCAGGATATGGCGGAGACTGCCTCCTCTCTTCAGGACGGTGAAGTACCTGGAGTAGAAGCCTTGACGCCTGCAGCTCAGTGGAATTCTTTGAATGGCTCCTTTGTCGAGAAGGGAGGAGATCTCCTCCAGAAGAGGAGGAGAGGAGGGAGTAGAACAAAAAACGCCACTTGGTGGAATACTTGAGAACTCTATGGCATATCCCAGGCGGATTATGGTAAGCACTCAGGAGCCTGTGGTGATCCTGTGCCAGTTCTCATAGAAGTGGCGTAGTCTGGGGACATGAGGAGAAATGACTGGTAAAAGAAAAGTGGGTGTCGCCTCCAAAGTCCCATCAAAAGTGAGGCTTGGGAGGTGGCTTTCTGGAGAACTGGTGCTGCTGTCCTTTCCTCTGCTGCTGCAGATGTTGTTGCTGCTGAGGCTGTCTGTAGGATCTCCTGGTGTAGAGCTGGGCCCTATACGTGGAGGATGGCGAAGAACGAGGTCGAGTAAAGCCGGAGGTGTGAGGCCTCTGACGCCAGGATTGGCCGGCTGGCGGCCTAGTTGAAGTCAGCCTGAACCTCTTGTTGTTGAGGCGGGCCTTGGCCATCATGTCCAGAGAGTCGTCCGCTTTGGCCGGGAAGAGTCCCTCACCACTGAAGGGTAGGTCCTCAATCTTGGCCTTGGCTTCCTCTGAAAGCGTAGTCAACCTGAGCCACGCAAATCGACGAAGAGCTACGGCTCCTGCCATAACCTTGACTGAACAGTCAACCACATGCCTAGTAGAGTGGACTTCTTGGGCAATCAGAGAGAGAGCCTCTGCATAGAATTCCTGTGCCGCCTCCTGTTGTTGCGGAGGAAGAGAAGGAATGAAGGTTGCCATCTGATCCCATAGGAATCTCTGGTACCGTGCCATGCACTCCTGCATGTTGGCCACCTTAGCTGCGAGAGCCACAGAGGAATAGAATCTTCAGCTGAAGATGTCCATTTTCCTGCCATCCTTGTCAACTGGGGCAGAGTGGATCTTGCCCGATGACTTGGAAGTGGACTCCACAACCAACTAATTAGGAGCCGGGTGTATGAAGAGGAAGGGCGCCGTGTCAGATTGCACCCTGTAGAGGGAGTCCAGCTTCTTAGATGCCAGTGGGGTGGACGCTGGTTTAGTCCATGAGGCAAAAACAAAACAAAAACGAAAGGGTTCTGACAGAAGAAACAGGAAATAAAACCCTGAGGCCAAAGTAATTATCTACAAGGGTAAAATACCACACTAATAATTTAAAAATGCTAAGGAAGATAATAGTCAATAATAAAAGTCCTCTACGCCAGGGTAATTAGCCCTGGAAAAAGGCCAATTGAGCAACAGAAAGGGTGAAAATAACACCCCTTATCTTCGCCAATGGCGATATAAAATAACCAATAGATAAAAAAACCAAGGCCAAACGCGTTTTGGCTGAAGCCTTCTTCAGTGGCCTGCCAATATAAATAATAAACAAAAAACAATTCCTCAGCATTCAATATCTGTATCCTTGCTAAATTCAAAAGCTGTAATCTTCCGCCAATCTGCTCAGTTTTTGAGCATTCCAGATGGAGTATCTGCGCAGGCGCAAACCCTATTGTGTGAGGGAGATTGGGGCGACTCAGGCTTCCTTGCTTTGGGACCCTACTAAGAACTGATCAGCTGACCCTTCTATAAGTCTACCCCAAAATTTTAGGGGTAATTTTGGGGCATAAACTTCTCGATTTATATTTGAGTATATAAGGTAGACAACAAAGGGAAAGTGAAAAGAAAATCAGGTGGCACTTACTCTACTGTACAGTTTTGTGATCCTCCAGGAAAGACACAATTTTGCAAATACATGGGAATATTCTTATTGTCATTCTCATCCGCTATCATGGATTCTGTTAAGAAGACACATGTGATGAATAAAACAAATGCACAATTAAGAACTTTGGAAGCAAAGGGTGAAAATGACAAAACAAATCAATCTACATTATACAAGGCAAATAATAAAAAAAACAGATGAAGCCTTTCCACTTAGAAAAATGTATAAATAAAAGTAAATCAAAACTTAATTTTTTTAAAAAAATAAAATAAATGTGTCTCTGTGTCCTTACAAAATCTGTAATGTGTTCAAGTCCATACTTAAAAGGCTTTTAAGAACAAAATCTATGTCCTACTATCTATAATCAAAATTTGCTTTACTATATGAGCAAGCAAAAGTGAAAATAGTTGAGCCACATTTGGGATAACCACATATCAATTTATGAAACTGACATAATACTGTTTTTTAAAAGAGGAAGCCGTACTGTGTCATTCACCAATCATAAGTAAACTAGGACATTCTTCATGAATTGTTATTCCTGCAGTTAGCTTTACAAGAAGACAGAATATTAAACCAAATTCAAACCATAAATTAATATTCTGGCTTTGTTCCAGACGTGATAATCACAGTTTTACGCTTAGAATGAAACAGGAAACTATATGGCTAATTAAAAATTTCTGGTTTTATTCTATCTTACATGAAAAGAAGACAAATGGGCTGCATGTTCATGGAAAAAGGTATGTCCGTATCCTGGCTTATTATGGTATGAACTTTCTAAAATGAACAATAATAAATAAGGGTTTTACTCTGATACCAATTCACAAATTAAAAAGAGAGAGAAATCACCACAGATATGAAGATCATATACACTTTGTTTTCATTGCTGATCCTTTCTACAGCATGTGAGATCCCTGACAGGCAAATTGCTGTTCCCCCACTCCTGCAGTTCTACTGAGTGCCTTTCATGGACATACAATACTCTGACATTATGCTGCAACAGAAAATGCTATTTACAACATAGATCTCCATTTTTATCATCTGCATATACGAGGGAGTATCCAAAAGTTTTAATGATCACCTTTTTAAAAAATTGACAGAAAGTTTGTTTTGATATGTAGTTGTTAACTTATCTCTATGTAGTCACTATCTAGATTTATACATTTTTCCCCGCGTATCATGACCCTCCAAATACCTGATATTGTAGAAGTCTGCAGATTGCGCCTTACGAGGGGGTATCGTAAAGTAATAATCATAATCATCATCATCATCATCACCCGGAAGTTATTGATGAATTATGTCAGTGTCATTATTGGTCCCTAAGTGCACGTTGCTGAGAAAATCAGCTCATTGTATCCTTTATTTTTGTGACTGGCTGTGCCAGAACTGACTAAAGTGTAAGCAGGCGCAATCTGCAGGCTTCTACAATATCAGGTATTCGGCTTCTCCTATATGCAAAAGGATCTTTTAACACCTTTGGCCTGATCTAGATTGGCAAAAAGAAGTGTGTTCATGGCTGCATGAAACTCTAGCCTTTAGATGAGAAAAAGGGAAAGTGTGCCATGAAAATGCTTTTTTTGCGTTTTAGGGGAGAAGAAGCGCCTTTAAAAAGGTGCTGGTTTTCCCAGCTTCTTTTTTAAAAACTGTGGAACAGCGCAGCTCCATCTAAAGGCTGTGGTGCAGCTGCTAAACATTAAGGAAAAGACAACTTCATGTCACACTTTCCTGCCAATCTAGAAAGCCCCTTTGAGACTATCTAAATGAAAGAAGTTGTTAGCATGAGATTTCACAGACTTGAGCCTACTTCCTCAGATGCATGTTGCGCCTATATGAAGTAGGCTCAAGTCTATGAAAGCTCAGGCTACTAACTTCTTTCTTTCAGTTAGTCGCAAAGGTGCTACAAGATCCCTTTGCATACTAATTTTCCAGACTAACACAAGGGCTTCACAGACTGCCCAAAAAGGGCGATCTGAACCAGCCTCCTTTTCTGGTGCACCTTCACCGCAGCAACCAGATGAAGCAGCGAAAATGCGGCAGAAAATGGAGCCCAAAAAAGCAGCTCCTAAAAAAAGCAAAGAGTGCCATAGGGTGCCCCTATGACGTCACAGCTGCGCAAATGTTTGGCTGCTGTGCAGCTGCGATGTCAGCGCTCCGCATGCTGTGTATATGGCGCTGCGAAGCCAGGACACCCTCGTCACATGCTAGGGTTGCAGAGCGTCTATTGGCTCCGCCCCTTTTTGCCCGTCTGTATCGGGCCACAGCTATGCTTTTGAGTTAGTTTCTTCTGATTTGTCTAGTCAACACCAACTCCTTGTTCAAAGATATTTTTAATAGAACTGCTGACTGCATAGCTGTGATTCCAATTTTCCTTGTGAAAAGGGAAACAGTGGCACAACTGAAAATCTGGGAAACAGGGAATAGTTAGTCAACCATCAAGCACTGCATATTCTGTTCTGCTGAGGAGAATACCTCCACACAATTATACTTTTATGGTTCTTCTATATTTCAAATGTCAAATGATTTTTAAAACCAGAATTCCTGTAGCAACTGAAAACTGCATGATTCTTGGAATTAACTAGATACGCCCAAAAAAGAATAGGTTCAACTATGAAAGATGTAAAGAAAATACTGAACATCAAAGAGCCTACCTGTTATATTAGCACTTGAAGCAGCAAGAAAGCTGTGATTTGAAGATACGGAACATCCAGAATCCTGCAAATTAAGCATTCAGTCATTAAAATTAAGTAGAATTATAATATGAATAGCCAAAGATCAGTGTTAACCAATATTAGTAAATTGCTATTCTTTTTCTGAATTTTTAGTGCTTTATAGTTACAGTAAATACAACAGAAAGAAACAGATAAATCCATTGAACAAATATTACTGTTTCTTTTATGCTATACATGCAGAGATTGGAAATAAAGTACTATGTGAAGCAAATAGCTTTGGTAACTGCTTCCTTTTGCATTAGTGAGCTGAGACAGGATTAGTTTCACCAGTAATAGCTAGAGGTGTAATTCACTACTTTCCCATGTAACATAAAAGGTTTCCATTACTTTTTACTTTCTAAACAATGGAAATGGGAGAATTCAGGGTGATGTGGGTGGCTGTCTTTTGCTGCCTCCTCATGGGTGTGGTGCGGCTAATGAGCAGCAGAGAAACTACTAAAAGACGGAGGCAAAGAGTAGGGGATATATTGACAACTTGAGCTTCACTTGAAAATGTTTTAAAAACTAGCATGACTGTTCCACCTTGCTCTCTTCTGACATGTTGTCTCTGTCAGAAAGAAAGAGTCAATGTGACTGCATGGGAAAGGGGCCTATCTTGCTACGCTGGCTGCTCAAAACAGTGGCACAAGGCACATACACAAACTGGCTGGTTTGGTGTGAACTGAGCAGATCTGGAAAGATGTTTGTCTTGTATGCCTCAGATTGACTCAGGCATGAAATTTAAAGCAACTGTTTGGAAAAGAATAAGATAAAGAGCAAAGAAAGTGTGAGCAGATCACTACATCTACCTGCCTGCCCAAATCAGGATTGTACCATGTGTGCAGTGACACACCAGCCACGTGTACTACAGTGCGCCTGTATGGAGGAGGAGAAGGAATCCAGGCAGGATAGTTCACTTGTTGTCAGATGGGTCTTGGGCAATTAGAGAATGCTTTATTGAATTCCTCCCACCACACAATAGTAACAAGGGCAGTAACTAATCAGTAACAAGCAATCCATCTTGTTTTGAATTATTGTAACATTATAATGACCTACTGAGTGATCAGAACAATGAGTAAGCTTACTAATTCTTTTTTAAAAAATAGCATGCCAAGCACTGGACATACATCTGAATTCTGTTGTTATTTAGCTAAAAAGTGATATTTTATTGAAGTACTAGTACATGTTGTGTATCCCTTAACTGAAAATCCAAAATGCTCCAAAATCCCAAACATTTTTTTAAATGGTGGCCAATAGTGACACTTTCTGCTTTCTGTTGGCTCAGTGTACACAAACTTTGTTTCATGCACAAAACTATTAAATATTGTATAAAATTACATACAGGCTATGTGTATAAAGTATATATGAAATATAAATGAATTTCATGTTCAGAATTGGCTCCTAACTCTAACATATCTCATTATGCACATGCAAATATTCCAAAATCTGAAAAAATATGAAACATTATTTCTAAGCATATTTTGGATAATGGATACTCCACCCTCTGTATTCAAATACTAATGCTGTCCAATATTAGCTGGACAAAACCAAGTTTGTTTGTTTGTTTGTTTGAAACAAACAAGTTTGAGTGTACAGATTAGAAGACATCCCAATTAGTGAGACTTCTACTTCCATCATATAAAGGTTTACTCAGAAACATATCTATTGGGTTCAGTTCAAACCTACCCCTGAACATTTGTTGAATAGACACTATAAGGTACTTCCAGAAATTTGCAGGTTTGAATACATTTTATACAAGAGCATTCTTACCATGTATGAGCTCCAATTATTTGCATTAGGAGTGTACACTGTGAAAGTCATGTCAGTTTTCTGAAGATTATTTTTCCAGGAAGGCAATTTTTCACAAACTCTATAAGAGTTCTCAGTTAAGTTTTTTAATCTTTTTATGGGTGAACACCGGGAGTCCTCACTGAAGAAACCTGCTGCTCTTTTAATCCTGGAAACAACAGGTAAAGTTCTTACTGGGGAATTAACTAGAGCATTTACAGTTTCAGACATGTGCACTCCTTCATACTTTCTTTTTAGACTTGCTGCTCTCAGAAATGTAGGACTTTTTGGAAATCCTTCAGAACACAATTGCTGGTATATGCTGTCAAATGTACTGTTACATTTCTGATGATATCTTGAAGATACACCATTAAAACTAGATGTGCATAATTCTGTAGACTTCTGAGGACTTGTACACATATTTGAAAACTTAAACGATTTCCGCAACACTGGAGAAGACAGTTCCTTATACATTTTTTCAAATGCATCTTCACATTTCTGGCGAACTTTCATGGGACTTCGATTAACAGGAAGTGATGATAGTGAATAACTCCGCTGTAACAAAATGGCTTTATTGAACATTTTAGTCTCATGATTCGCCAGTAATGTATTTGAAGTTTTTACTGGAGAAAGCTTCTTATTTTGCAAATAAGAATTTGTTCTACTATTCAAAGACAAGCTTAAACATGAGGCAGCCTTGAATGCGACAGTGTCCGTTTCCACAGGTTTATTTTCTGCTGTTAGGTTAAATACTGCTCCTGAATCTGCAGTGTCCATTGGAGAAAAGGATTCTTCAAAAGTATGATTATTCTCTACATAGTCTGAAGATAATGGAGTACATGTTGGACTTCTGACCAGAAAGGTTTCATCTGAAGAAACAATACTATGAAAAGATGTGGTTTCCAGGCCATTTTGTCCCACTTTCTCATCAAATGAATGATCTTCAACAATGCCAGAAGAGTCTACTTCCATGTTATCCATATCACAGTTCGCAGAAGACACCACTCTAGTCACATTGTTTACTGAATACTCAGTTTGAAGCTCACCATCATCAAATGAACTGTTACTTCTCATATTTGTCATGGACAGTTTATGTTTCTTCTGATTATCATCTGTCATTGTCAAGCTAGATTTTGAATGTAATGACCTGAAGTTCCTTATTCTCTCTTTACTAGTATTAAGCTTTGTTTTTTTAGGGTGCCAATACCCGTATTTATTCCACCTGATTAATGAACTGGAAGAGGCTTTGTGCAACAGTCTGCTAAGTGTCTTCACCATTTTTGGGTACAAATCTGCTATTGTGACGTTATTCCAAGAACAATGTTCATCTGCAGATTCATACATTTCCAAAAAGCTATTGAAGCCAGTTTCATTATTACTCCAAAGGAACGGATTTCTAGGTAACATGTAGCCGTTGGCTAAATGTGGAGTATGTGAGTTAGACTGCTGGTGACACATCAATGCAGAATGTACATTTGTAGTCAAGACTTGCTTCCTTGGGACCACATCAGGATGACCTATTAGATCAAATTTTTTAAAAAAGAGGTTATAACACACTGTTTTTAATACTGTTTTGTTTTAAGAGTCTTGTTGTTGTCACAGCTATGTTACACAACTAACAGGTAGCAGTTTGTAGGGAGTATTAATAAAGTAATGGAAGGGAAGGGAACAGACTAGACTAGAATAATAGAACAAATTACTGCGGATGTGTGATTAAGATCCTCTGAGGTCCAATGCACTCCTAACCCCCAACAATTGCCCACCCCTGCAGCTGAATATCTGGCTACTTAGGATGTAGTTGAGCATACATTTGTTTATACTCAGATGGCACAGAGGGGCCAGAGGAAATAATCAAAGGGGATTTTATATTTACGATGTTTAGCAACAGAGAAATTGAGTAGACAAACGGGTACAATCTTGATAAATACAGTGGGCCCTTGTTATCCACTGGGGTTTAGTTCCAAGACCCTCCATGGTTAACAAAATCGGTGGATGCTCAATTCCCATTAAACATAATGGCACAACAAAATGGTGTCCCATATATAAAATGGAAAATCAAGGTTTCCTATTTGTAATTTATACTTTTTGGGAATATTTTCAAGCTGTGTATGCTCAAATCTGTGGATAAAAAATCCGTGGATAAGGAGGGCCAACCGTACATTCTCACAGTCATGGGTTGACCAGTGGACCAGATAAATACATGCTGGCCCAACTGGCCTTTTTCTCTACAAATCCCTACAATTACAGCCCAAACGCAAAATATGTGCAGTCCACATCTAATCCAGATCAAAAAGTTTCTAAATTAAATTGCATCATGGCATATCTCATATCTCACAAAGAAGAGTTAGCATTACTGTATTAAATTAACTGGAGTGCAAGAATTTCTGTTCACAACTGTTAAATTTGTTTTGTCACTCTTTGGTTAATCCTAGCTAGAACAGACCTTCTGAATCAGTTCTGGAAGAGTGAGACAACATGTAAGTAAATCCAGTTGATTCAATGGTTCTATTCTAGTAATGACTAACCATATGATTCAGACCTTTTTATGTAACCTGTAGAACAATTCACTTTTCCTTTAAGAACTTGTTTTTCACCAAAACATTTACACTTTGTTATTATGCTCACCACTTAAGGAATCATTGCCCAGCTCTTGTAAAGGAAGCCACTGGTGATCATCCCTTGCTTTTGTTCTTGCAATCTAAATCCAAATCCCCAAAACAGGCAGTTAGCATACAGTGATTTCTAAAATGCTATTTTGTCAGTGAAATAATTCAACAATTTTTATTTGTGACATGTACCTTATTAATTACCACCAGCTGTTTGTTAACATAGGACGATTTGCAAAAATCTTAGTTCTTAACCTTAGGCTGCATCTACCTAGCAGAATTAATGCAGTTTGATGCAGCTTTAACTGCCATGACTCAATGTTATGGAATTCTGGGATTTGTAATTCTGAGATATTTAGCTTCCTCTGCCAGAGACCTCTAGTGCCATAACAAACTGCAAATCCCAGGATTCCACAGGATGGGGATATGACAGCTAAAGTGGTGTCTGACTGCATTAATTCTACAGTGTGGCAGCAGCCTTAGTCTATTAAGGCTGAAATACTATAGTTAATTTCCATTCAAATTGATGTGTCTAAACCATGCATATGATTATGACCGAACTGGATTTCACTTCAAGTGAAAAGAAGTTACTTTAGTTTAGTAACTGTTTACTGCTTAGGAATTTCTGAGTGCATACCTTACATGTAAGGCTTTTCAAGACACGATCTGCGTGTACACTTGAAATGTGGATGTGGATATCATAACTCCAATAGAAATAAATAGGAAACCCATAACCTGACTTCAGTTATGCGGACAAAATAATGCTACATATATTGCAGATGTATGGGGAAAGAAATTTTAATATGATTGCCTGAACAGCAGTTACCGTAAGCACTTTTGGAATAGAGCTGGCACCATCCTCCAACAGCAGGTCCACTTCCACACTGCATTTCTTCTTTACAGGTGTAGCAGTAGAGTATATGGGAGGAACATTCTCCTTAATTATAAAAGAAATAACATTCAGGTCTTCAGAGTAAACAAAGGGTTTGATCTGTATTATGTTAGCTGAACTCTTGATTCTGGGTACAGGTTATGCCTAGATTTCTAAGACAAGAAAGAAACTATTGTAAGGACATAAAAAGTTCCTATTAAAATACTTGTGTAATGGTTAGACAGGAACTGAACACGAGCTATGACAAGACACACAATGCATCCAGAAGCAGGTAGGGTTCCTAACAAATGCTTCAAATTTTAAGATTCCGGGGGGGGGGGGAATCTGTGCTAATGAAACACTCATATAACTCATACATGTTATGCAAAACCAGAAAGAACTTAGATTTCATATACTACCCTAAGGAGATTATCACATGTGCCTTATCCCGTCTTTTTCCTGGCAAGACTTACACACTTTTAACTATCAATAACAGATCTTTCCACATTCTCCAGTGGCAGGGTGTATGCAGTCCATGTGCAACCCAGGCTTACCCCACAGCTTTTCAAGGATGGGTGAGTAAACAAAGACTCTAGAGATTATAAAATATTTAAAACATGTACAGAAAGCTTTTGTCATCAGTCCTTGATGTTAGAGGAATTTCTGTTGCCATATAATTCAGAATCTCTCCAGATGGCCTTATTCCTTTCAGTTTTCAAAGTACAGCATAAAAAGGGGAGGAAAGAAGGTGAAGGAATCTAGCAGCACCTTTCCAATTAATTCCCTGTCCATTTCTTTTCTTAAATCATATTTTTCCTGAAGCACAAATACCCTGAATTTTTAAATACATTAAGCAAAACATTCATTCACTTTGATATACGCTGAAACGTCACCTTGATATGTATGTTCTCCAAGTGTCTTTTAATGGATGCCAGCTCAACTTTGCTTTTGTGATCTGCAATTCAAGATAACAATTCATATTTCAGGATAACTAATATCTACAGGTTATGGCAATTTTAAATATTTTTTTCCAATTCTTTAGGAAAATTCTATATTTACAGGAGAATTAACTCCCTAAAAGAACTTGAGGTAAATGCCCTCTATGTAATATTAGACAGCTTTATTCAGGCATTTTTTAAAAAGTTAAAATCAATACATGATAATCGGAGTGCTATATCTTTGCCTCTTTCATCACTGCTCTCTACATTTGAACAGTGATAATCTGACAACAAATCCCTCTCCATGGGATTTGTAATCCTACTTTTTTCAGTTATATATTTTCAGCCTCCATTTGCAGTGCAGGCTCTCCTTTTCAGACTGTCATTCTCCATTTAGAAAGAGCAATGACTGAGAAGGCAGGCCTTATGTGTTTGTTTGTTTATCTCCAGGATTTATATCCTGCCATTCTCCCACAAAGGGATTCAAGGAGGGTTATAATATTTTAAAAAGACAGAGGTAAAAACACTGATTACAAACATTAAAAAACAATTAAATATTACCAACATTAAAACATAGATTAAAAACATTATAGTTAAAACACTGAAAATCATTAAGCATTAAAACAGCATACCACGTTACTCAAATAAAATTTATCCACCAAATGCCTGCCTAAATAAAAAAGTCTTTGACTGCTGGTGGAAAGAGAGCAGGGAGGGGGCCAACCTGACCTCCTGTGGAAGGGAGTTCCACAGTCTGGGAGCAACCAAGGAGAAGGGTCATCAACCGCACCTACAAAGGGGTTAGGCTGAGAGAAAGCCCTCTCCTGCCTATTTTAGCACTCGGGCTGGCTTGTATAGGGAAATACGGTCCTTCAGACAGTCTGGACACAAGCCATTTAGGGCTTTAATGGTCAAAACCAGCACCCTGAACTCTGTCCAGAAATGGACCGGTAGCCAATGTAGTTGTTTCAAAAGAGAATGTGACAGGAGCCCTGTACCCAGCCAGCCCCAGTCAACAGCCTGGCTGCAGCATTTTAAACTTGCTGCAGTTTCCAAACAGTTTCCAAGGTCAGCCCCAAGTAGAGTGTGTTAAAATAGTCCAAATAGGATGTAATCAAGGCACGTGTCACCATAGCCAGATATGACTGGCACACTAGTTTTAACTGTGCAAATGCACTCCTGGCCACAGCCAAAACCTGAGCAACCAGGGTCAGATCTGAATCCAGGAACATATCCAAGCTGCAAACCTGAGATTTCAGGGGGAGTGTAACCTCATCCATCACAGGCTGGATCCCTATTCCCTGATCTGCCTTCCACCTGACCAGGAGCACCTCTGTCTTGCCTAGATTAAGTTTCAGCTTGTTCACCCTCATCCAGCTTCCTTGGAGTCGGATGGAAGGGCGAGATAGAGTTGGATATCATCAGCATATTAGTGACACAGCAGCACAAAACTCCAGATGTCCTCTTCCAGTAGTTTCATGTAGATGTTAAATAACATGGGGGACAAAACAGAACTTTGAGGGACCCCACAGGCCAATGGCCAAGGAGTCGAACAGGAGTATCCCAACACCATCTTCTGAGTTTGCCCCTCCAAGAAGTATTGAAGCCACTGTAAGACAGTGCCCACAAATCCCATCCCAGAGAGGCGACCTAGAAGGATACCATAGTCAAGATCCCGTAGAACCAACAGGGACTCGCTCCCCTTCCCTGGTTCCCTGCTTATGTCATCCAACAAGATGACCAAAGCTGTCTCTGTACCACAGCCAGGTCTGAAGCCAGATTTCTGGGAGCCACCACATGTTCCAACACCTTGCCCAAAAAGAGGAAATCTGAGACTGGCCGATAGTTCGCCAATCTGGTGGGATCTATGGAAGATGTTTTTCAGTAGTGGCCTCACCACAGGTTCTTTTAAGTAAGCTAGGAACCAGCCTTGCCGTAGTGAGGTATTTGCTACTTCCCTTATCCAGTCAGCCAGTCACCCTCTGGCTGCTTTCAACAGCCAAGATGGACATGGATCCAGTACGGATGGGATGTCTCTCCCCTCTCTGAAGATTCTGTCCACATCCTCAGGTTGCACAAATTGAAACATATCCAATAACAGTGGGCAAACAGGTGCCAAGGTTACATCCACCAAACCTGTATGATTTACAGCATCCAAGTCGGAGTGGATCCAAGCAATTTTATTTGCAAAGTGCTGTGCAAACTCTTCACAGTGGGCTACCGAGTGGCTTATATATTGCTCCTTTTGGGCAGAATGCAGAAGGCCCCAAATCACTCAGAACAGCTCCACTGGACAACACTGTGCAGATGCAAGGATGTCATCTTTGCGTGTTGATTTCAATCCCTTTTCATGAATGCCTTCAATAAAGCCTATGTTTTTAAAATAAAACTTTTGTCTCTTATTCAATTCAGCACTGACATTAGCTGCATTCTGATAACATAATATCTCAAGGATAAAATCAATTTTTGTGTGATTTGTGAACTTCACACATTTTTTCACACAGCTGCCAATCTAATAATTTATGTATTATTTATTTAAAAAGAGTCTGAAACACATCCAACTGCTGGTCAAACATACTGTGTCCAGTTCCGGGCGCTACAATTCAAAAAACATGTGGAGAAATTGGAGCATGTCCAAAGGAGGGCAACTAAAATGGTGAAGGGTCTGGAAACCCTGCCCTATGAGGAACGCCTTAGGGAACTGGGGATGTTTAGCCTGGAGAAGAGAAGGTTAAGAGGTGATATGATAGCCCTGTTATATAATAAATGTTCTTTTTTGTTGTTGTTGTTCAACAATAAATGTGAATTCTTCTCCATGGAAAAATAAGACATCCCCTGAAAATAAGACCTAGCACATCTTTGGGAGCAAAAATTAATATAAGACACTGTCTTATTTTCAGGGAAACATGGTAGGTCTAGCTATTTCACTTACTAAATGGTTATCTGAACAAGCAAGCACAGCTTTCAAAAGAACAATGAGAAATTATATTTTTCAATTAATAACCTACAGATAGCCTGTGAATGCACAGGGCTTATGAGAAAGTATTTATAAAGACAAATTTTTACAACTACAAATTTTTCTTTTAGGTTTGCCATACCTGTATCAATTTGACTCTCTCCACACAGGTTTGTTTCAAATGACTGTAAAGAATCCCCACAAAACAAATGCTATTAGATTAAATTTAGACTATAATACAGCGATTGTATGAAGGAAAAAAGGCCTTCAAATTTTTGTTCTGACTATCTAAACAGTTACTTTATAGTAGCAAAGTAAATAAATTTCACTTTTTATCGAAAATAATATGTCCATCTACACCATCAAATTTAGCAAGTTACATATCTTGCTCCATTTTTAAAAATATATAAACATTTTTAAAACACATACACGCTCATACAAAAGCATACACGTGCTCCAACTATAATGTAGGGTTGCCACTTATTTTTCATTTCACTGACCAGCTTTTATCAATTTCCCTGATCAGCACCTAAATATATACCAATTCAAAGGTTACATTATATTAAGTTTTTTTTTAAAAAAAATGCTCTAAAACTTCACTAGTATGGAAATGCAATTTTTGGCAAGACAGGCATTTCAAATCAATACAACCTTCTTTAAATACTGTTAATTGAACAAACTCATCTGCTTTGAAATAGTAGATATATATTTCAATGCAAGTAATTTCTAAACAATAGGAACACCATCTTAAAAATATACTAAAAACACATGAAAATCATACAAAAAGAATTTTTTGCTGTACATTCCTTTAAAAATAGCTTGACTGGAACCACATTAAGAAATTCTCAAATGTTTTGAACTTGCAGTTAAAAATTAAGTTAGAAACTAGAATACCCTCATTTTAAAATGCTTAAATAAAGACATACAACAATCATTCCTAGCTCTCTCTCTCTCTTTTTGTTTCAAATCCCCATGCAGCTGTAAAGCTCTCTAGGTCAGTGCTTCTCAAGTCTTCTAATGTGACGGACTAATTTGTCAGGGAACAATACCCTGTTTGTGCCAAATTATTACTATGTTCACATAGTTTCCTGAAAACTAGACAGGCAGCTGATGGGTCAAAGACTAGGATTTGTCCATGGGGCAATGCACTGAGTAGTATTGTTCTAGGAAGGATGTGAGGCCATCCACAATCTTTTATATACCATAAAAGCTGTGCAGATGTCACTAGGGAAAGGAGAGGAATGCATGCACTCATGTAATTTAGAAAATAAACTAATTAAATTAAACTAATTAAAAGCAACTGTTTAAGAGCTTTCTTATCTATTTAGTTGTATTTTGTTCTTTTATTGAAGTTGACTTGTTTTACTACTGCAAAATCTATTTTAATACTCTCTTTTTCTATGTTTAATTGTACTGTTCTTTTAAACTGAGGCACTTCCCAGTTTTGGGGGCAAGCAGGATATAAATACAACAACATAACCAAAAATAATGGAGGCAGAGGATTGGCCCTCTGTTCATAATCATTATGTGCACACATATATGCATCACAAAAATTGTGTGTGTGTGTTATATAAAGCTGACAAATTTATCAATTTATATTCAGTACTACTACACCACCACAAGCAAAAACAATAATATCATCATCATCATCATGAGTTCTCCAAGGAGCATCTATGTGTGATGGTTGTTGTTGTTGTTTATTTATTTATTTCCGGGGGGGGGGGGGGGAGGTTTTTGTCTCTCCTTTCCATGTGTTAACTAGATGTTGGCGGAACAATTATATTTACAAGGTAAGCAAGCAAGCACTGACAACAAAAATGCCAGAAGGAAAAATATTTTGTGAATAATTGCGATCATAATTTTAGGTTTGCTCTTGAACACACGCAAACTCCAAGAGCAATGATATAATACACAGACTTCACAAGCAAAAACCATATCTGCACGTTTAACAAGAATTTTTAATTGGACATTGTCCTTTTAAAGAAAATGACTTCTAAGTGTCTGCTGTACTGTTTTAAAAGTACATTAAAACCGATTTTAAACTTTTTAATTATATATTTTAAATAACTTTTAATGTTGTTAAAAGCTTAATTCCATCTTAAAGTTGATTTTTATATTTTTAATTATACTTTTTCTTAAATGTGTAAGCTAATAATTAATAATAATAATAAATGATAATAATAATAATTTTTATTTATAGCCCGCCCCTCTTAACAGGCAATCGGGGCGGGGTACAACTAATTAAAATGACAATAGTTAAAATACAACAATCCCTTCCCAACCTCCCACCCTTTAAAATGAAATTAAATTAGCAGTGAGTTAAAACATAAAACAAAATAACATCAAAGCTTGGAAGTTCTTAAGCTGAATGGAGTCCTTAAGGTTCCTTGAGTTCCAGTTTTGGCGATATGTGGATGATAAACAACAATACAATCTCTTCTGGCTCAGATACCCATTAAATATGTTGCATGGAACTCTACAGAAGAAGAGTACAATATCCTGGTGTGAAACCATTTAAAGACACATACCTCATAAGTAGCATGCTCCTCATTTTCAAAATCAGAGGGCCTTTGCTTCTGTATTTCTTAATTAGAAGAGAATGGAGAATTCTTGATTACATTTTGAAAGTGAAAAGAAATGTTCCTTCAAGGCCAATTCACACACGCAAACCAGACTTTTATATCCTCCATGTAGCTCTCCATCATGCTAAATTGTATGGACTAGGCTATACATTGGCCCAAACATTTTTGGTGGATGAATGAAAGGGCAGATGTCTACATACTTCTAGAAATGATAGCTGGTGCCATCTATTATATTACATTATTTATTTAATAAGCTGATGCTTTAACGCTGGAAGAAGGAAATCAAGGATAGAGACACTAGGCCTTTCAGATGCAGTTCAAGTTTAACTCCCATTAGCATTCATTAGTTAGTCTGGTTAGGGATGATGGCAACTGCCATTCAACATCTTGAGGAATAATTCAAAGATATAGCTGTGCTAGTATGCAGAATCAGTATGTAGAGAGATTTTGTAGCACCTTTGAGAATAATGGAAAGAAAGAAGTTGGGAACATGAGCTTTCATAGACTTCAGTCTACTTCATCATGCATCTGAGGAAGTAGACTGAAGTCTACAAAAGCTCACGCTGCCAACTTCTTTCTTTCAGTTAATCTCAAAGGTGCTACTCTTACGGCAACACATATAAATAATTCAATCCATTTTGATGGCAGGTTTTAAGTAAATGAGTAATTACAGCAAGATCCAAGTCAAGATTATACATCAAGCAGTTGCTTCCAGATCCCCATGTACTTCATGCATAAAACTCCATTCTGTCACCAATTTGGTGTCATTAATCTAATCTTAAACAGAGGCCAGCCAGTTTTTGTGATGAAATGCATCATGTCCAGATATAGCTTTTTCACAATTAATGTCTATACTATACAAATATATTCTGATGCGCAATTCATACAGCCTATTAAATTTAGTTACTTGAGAAGTTAAGAATCAAACTTATGCTTGACTGATTTCTAGGAAGACCATAAAATGATTATAGAATATCTCCAAATTTGCAATTAACCTTTTCCTCTATTCAATAAAAATAGTTAAAATTATAACTTTTGTTCAGTTTGGAGACAGATACTGAAGAAGAAAATGATGATGATTAATCATATCCCATCTTTCCCCAAAACCAGGACTCAAACTGGCTACATTCCAAAATTTTCTTTACCTATGTTTTCTTGACGTTGTACAGTGATCTGCAAATTGAAATAGATATTTCAGTTAATGATTTATTTTACAAAAAGTCCAAAAAGGATATCTCATTTTTCAAAAGCACTGTTGGCATTCTTTGCGTGAAAAAAATCTTCATATTCATAGACAATAACATCTTGAAGATGAACTAATATTATATAGAGTACATTTGCTAGACATACAGTGCTCTTGTCATAGTTTTAACTTGGGCCCACTACAGAAGGATAACTTAGCCATAGTAGACCATGCACTAGTAACTACCCGATTGGATGACTGCAATGCATTCTATGTGCCACTGCCCTTGAAGATGACTGGGAAATTGCAGTTAATGCAAAATGCAGTAGCTAGAAAGATCACTGGAATTCTATTCAGATATCATATAGCACCAATTCTGGCTGGGACTACATTTCCATTCTGAATTCAGGGTGCTGGCAATAACATTTAAAGCCCTAAAAAACCTGGGACCTCAGTACTTGAGGGAGTATCTCTTTCAGTATATGCCTGCCTGAGAAGTGAGAAATGTCGGAGAGGCCCCCTCCATGTCGACACAAGTAGGGAAAGCACGTTGATAGAGGGAACAGGAGAGGGCCTTTTCTGTGGTGGCACTCTAGTTGTGGAATTCCCTTCCCCAGAGGCATGGTTGACCCCAATGTTGAAATCATTTCAACATCAAGTTAAAACTTAGCTTTTTATTAAAGTCTTCTGGCCAAAATGATTTTACCTAGACTGCATGTGCTTAATGGTTGTATTATTCAAGACTGTTTCAATCCACTTTAAACTATACATTTTTAATTGAGAAACTATTTAGTATATTTTTAATATTTTAAACTTTTGTAATGATTTATTGTTTTAAATTTATTTTATTGTAAGTTGCCCTGAGATCTTCAGCTAATGGGTGGGAAGTAAATATCTAGATAAATACAAACTATTACTTAACTTGTATTACATATTATGGATGTGGTGGCTCAGTGGTTAAGATCCTGACATTAACTACCACAAGATCGCCAGGTTGGCAGTTCAAGGCCCAAGTGCCATGTAATGGAATGAGCTCCCATCACTAGTCTCAGTTTCTGCCAACCTAACACTTTGAAAGCATGTAAAAGTGCAAGTAGATAAATAGGTACCACTTTGGTGAGAAGGTAAGAGCATTCGGTGTAGTCATGCTGGCCACATGATCACAGAGTTGTCCTTGACAATGATGGCTCTTTGGCTTATTAATGGAAATGAGTACTGCCCCCTACAGTCGGACATGACTTGACAACCTTGTCAAAGGGGAAATCTTTATCTTTTACTTTATTACATATTATTAACAAATTTCCATTATGAATACACTGGGCAAAGTACTGCATAAAAACCCCATAATTTTCATCTTAAAGATAACAGAAAATCCTAATTTTGCTCTGGAGGCATGCTGCAGTTTTCAGGAATCATAAGAATTGGAAGGATAACAAGGGCCATCTGGGCCAAGGTGTATTGTTCCAGACACATTTCTTGATTTTTCAACCTGGGCACAACACAGAACACAATGTTACCTAGAAACTGGAAACATAGGAATATACTTATTGCCAGTTACACATTTCTTTTAATACCTGGTAAGAGCGATCTATAATTTCAGAGCTTGACTCTTCTCCCCAAACTTTTTGCCCTAGAAATTATACAAAAACCATTACAATATTGCCACATGCATAGAATTCTGTCAAACATATATGGTGTTATGATGAATATGAGTTACAAGAGTGTTAAATAAGTGATGCCATTCAGGTTCTGCTCACTACTGAAAAAATGCAATGAAAATCTCTATTTCTTCTTATCTAGTTTTACCTTATGTCCTGCTTCTTTCTCACTGAAGAGAATGATACAATACTAGAAACCAGCTTTTATAATCATAAATGTGATATAAAACAGACAAGTTCAAATATTGACAGGACTAAGTGGGTGGAGTGCATGGGTGCAGCATGCCTATTTGCTTCCCCCTCAGGGAAGTCAGACCACCCAATAGAGGAAACCCTTACTTATAATAACTGGAAGAAACTGGAACTGATTGAAAAGCTGGACCCTTGTAAGAAACATGAGGGAATTATGGTGACTTGCTTGGGAGTGCCTGCACGTGCCCATGTGCATGCTGTTTGCAAAATTTCTCAGTCGGCTTGGCAGCCCTTTCCCCCTCAGCTCATTTTGCAAGCAGTGTCCCATCGATCCCAAGCAACCTTTCATAGACATGAAAAACCAGATCCCTCATTAATGGAACATATACTAATTTGCAAGCATCAAAAGAGCAAGTTGTCAGATAACAATGTAGAAAGGAGGTGGCTTCCTGTATCAGGAAATTATTGAAATGTAATGTTTTAATTTTTCATCTAGGAGAGTATAGTGAACACTGACTTATATAAGACAAAATATGTACTTGACAACATTGTTGAATTAAGGGCTGAACACAATTTACAATGACTCATATCAAGGAGAAAAAGCCTGGTCCTATCTCTGTACGGTCTTTCTTGGGTGATTCCACACTGTGGCAGAACTCAGGCTTTCATATGGAGGCAGATGGTTGATGCGATAAAGAAAAAACAAAGATACAAAAAACAAAACAGTATTTGGAAAGTACATTTTGCAGTTTGTGAGATAGTGAAATGCCTCTACTAAATACAGAATGTGTTGTCCCTTCTTTTTCCTATATTAAAAAAGTAAGAAAATCGCAAGCTGACTCTTCTACTTGTGGACTAGGCAAAAGCAAAAGTTTCCTCTTTACTAGATTATTAAATTTGGCTTTAGGTTCATTTCAGTTGCACCACAGAATCGTGAATTCTTTTTTAGAACAAGTTTGAGTCTTGTGCCCAGCATTCTGCCTTACCTCCTCCTATGCTTCACAACTGAAAATATATGTAACTAACTTCCTATCATATCTGAATCATGAACTGTGGTTTAATCTCAAACCAGAAACCAGGATCATATCAGATACTGGTTTCATGTCTAAACTGAAACTCAGAGTCCTCACAAATGCAAAGGACTGCACAACATCATGAGTTTTCAGAACTCAGCTCAGTCTCTAATTGCTAGGATTGTGACTACTTTCCATTTGTTCACCATCATTATCATCACTGGAGGGGGGGAACCAGTGAGCCCTTAGTTTCAGGACTCCCCGGCAGAATACGTGGATATGGAGGGCTGACTGTATTACCTGTTTAATTTACATTTATTTAAAAATCACATCATAATAGGATAATTAGCATTCTTTCCATACTGGTTTCCATTTGACTTCTTTTCCATTCTTTGCCTCAAGTTTGTACATGAAAACATGTTGCTATAGAAATATTTTTATATAAAAGAATGAAGAATTTTTGCAGTTCTTTTCTTTCCAACCGCTCAGCTGCAACATTACACAATGGGTTGGAAAACAAGTATCCTCAAGGCTACACATATTGTTATACTGGAATGAGACCTTTGCAATGCAATAATATTCAGTATATGAGTTAACAAAACTTAATGGATTTTTTCCTGAGTAATTCCATTCACACATTGTCAGCACATGTTTCAGAATATTGTTGTATTGTATAAATTTAATATCCAATTAAAACTAAAATATAGTAACTTGTAGAAAAAACAAGCTTACCATCAGGTGTACCATAAGTCAATGATTTGATAGAGACAATCATATCATCGTTGAAGGGGAAATTGTACTAGGTTTAGAAAACAAAGACATGCCATTGTTACAGGTCAGTTTGCTGCTAAAAATTCAGATATATGAAAACATTTTCAGAGGAAGAGTAAAGTGTGCATTATACTGAGATCATAAAATCAACAAGCTGGTAGTCCAGATGGATTTAATCAGAATAAGAACTTGCCCAATTTAAAAGTTGCTGTAGTCTTGTCTGATGTTGATTCGAATTACATAAGGCCAACAAGACATGGATAAGAGTTCTATGGCTGCACTTCCTAAAATGTGTGTGTCTGAATCCAACCAAAACAGCAATATTGTGGACCTGGGTTTTTAAACCTGTGTGACATTTTCTCAAATCCATTTCCATTTCCCCAAAGTACAGTGTACCAATTTTCAGTCACCTCTCAGTTAAAAATTTCTACTCAGATTCAGATCAAGTATCTAGAAATCGTTATGTTTCTTAACACCTCAATGTGACTTTACTTCTATTATCTTTCCTCCAGGTTTTGCTTTTTAAGTTAAGGAGGATCCTATCTATAATAACCAGTTCATGTTTTCCATGTAGAATTACAGGCCACTGAGTCCAACCCTCTGCTACAGAATCCCCATCAGGTAGCTGTCCAGACTCCTCTAAGACTTCCAAAGAGACTCCACCACTCATAATGAGTTCCATTGCCAAACCACTCTTACTCTTGAGGAGTTCCATCTAATGTTCAGTTGAAATCCACATTCCTGTAACCTAAAACAATTAGACTTGGTCCTACCCTCTGTGGCAGCAGAGATACAAACCTGCACCATCCTCTCTGCGACAGCCCTTTAGATATTTAAAGAGTGCAATCATGTCTTTTCACAGCCTTCTCTTCAGCAGGCAGGATGTGCCCAACTCCCTCAACCCTTTCTTCATGTTTCTCTTGATTCAGACTCTAAAGCAGTGGTTCCCAAACGTTTGTCCTCTCCAGATGTTTTGGACTTCAGCTCCCAAAATTCCTGACTGTTGGTCAAACTGGCTGGGACTCTTGGGAGTTGAAGCCCGAAACACCTGGAGGACCAGAGTTTGGGAATCACTGCTAAAGATACATATAACTAAGTCATACCATAGTATTGTCAGAATCCATATGCACCGTTCTGTCGTGTTGGCATGATGATATTAGGGGATGAAGATATGAGGGCATAGTGACATGGTGATTTAACACTGCATAGTATGTTGGCTATTGAGAAGGGGATATCAATTATGCCAAATCCAAGCCTGGGAAACAAATGGGAGGGGCAGATGGTCAGCGAGAAAGAGTTGTAGTTTTATGATCCAAATCTTTCTGCCATGGAGTCTGAGCTGTGAAACAGGGATGATCTTCTTCCTGAAGAGATATGAAATGATAACACAGAAGGGAAAGAAGAGAAACATGGAAGGACTCTTTGATTTGGATTAAAGGGGTGCAATCGGGGTTGGAAAAGGGGGGGGGGCTGGAGGATGGCAGTGTATTTGTGATGGTCTAAGGGGGAACTTTTTCAATTCAGACACTGAACCCAGGGCGGGGAACTTTCTATCTTGATATCCAGAATAAATCTCTAGTTTCTACTACACTACGATGCAGTCTTAATTATTGGGAACTGGGTCCTCCAATCCTGAAAGGTACGGTCGCATCAAATTCAAAGGACATTTATTCCTACACCTTATTTCAATCTATGTTGATTCTGAATACCCAGATTATACCTGCCAGGGCTAAACTCCGATAAAATAAACTCTGATCACTATAGAATTTCAAGTACAGAACACATAGGCCTGCAGTTACAGAACTGTTCATGGTACAACGCAATCCAGACAACTTAGTACTGTATTAGATCTAAACTGCTGGGGGTACTATTCTGGAGGGATGCTAAGTTAGGTATCTTACAATGAAGTATCTCCTGTAGATACTGGACTATAATGCTCATAGACATCCTCTTACTCTGTATCTAATCATGATAATCAGCAACTAGCTCCTTTGACCATCAATCTCCAGTTTGAACTCAGAGGCCTGCCAACGCCAGTTCAACTTCCAAGACCAATCCAAGTCCATTTGCCAGAAGGAAAAAAAAAAGCTCCCCACATTCCTGAAGTATGTCAACTACGCATTTTTGTAAGACTTTCTTTGATTGGCAGAATGGATTATGTAGCATCCTACTGACTAGTGTTTCGTGCTCTAAAAATGTGCTAAAGATCTTGGTAAACCCTCTGACAGTATAGGATTTTGGATTTCTTACTATCCAGCACAGTTTTATCATCATCATCATTATTATTATTACAGAGACATTATTATTACATCTGTTGAACTCCTACCTTATTTCTGTACATAATACACAGCAGGGTGGTTTTATGGAGCAGGTGGGTTTCTAGTCTCCTTTTAACGCGAGTATATTTTGTCTGATTTTATGTTGTGTGTTTTATGTGATTTTTTTTATATACAGAGACATTTTTAATTGTTGGAATTTTAATACTAATTTTTAAAGTTTTTATCTGTAAGCTGCCTTGGGACTCTCCGGGGAGAAAGGCGGGATGTGAATGAAATACGCTCGAGCGTCACACTGAGGAAGTGGCCCAGTTTGACACCGCTTTAGCCATCCACTTTAGCCACGGATGGATGGATGCTATGGAATCCTGGGAACTGTAGTTTGTTCCGGCAGCAGAGCTCTCGCTGATAAATCTCAGCATGGAAACTACAGATCCCAGAACTTCCAAAAGACACACTCCAGAAATGACCCAGTTTGACACCCCTTTAACTGCTATGGATTCCTGGGAACTGTAGTTTGCTCCGGTACCAGAGCTCTCTCCGATAAATGGAAACTACAGATCCCAGAATTAATCCTTAACATCGATCCAAAACCACACACTCCAGAAATGATCCAATTTGACACCCCCTTTAACTGCTATTATGGCTGACTGCTATGGAATCCTGGGAACTGTAGTTAGCTGCGGCACCAGAGCGCTCTCTCTCTCTCTCTCTCTGATCAATGTCAGCCTGGAAACTACAGATCCCACAATTTCCTAAAACTGGTCCAAAAACACACCCCCAAAAGGGATCTAGACCCCTTTAGCTGCCATGGCTGAATGCTATGGAATTCTGCGATCTGTAGTTTATTGTGGCACCAGAGCGCGCGCTCTCTGATAAATGGAAACTACAGATCCCACAATTTTCCTTTAAAAATTGTCCAAAACCACACACTCCAGAAATGACCCAGTTTGGGACCCCTTTATCTGCCATGGCTGGATGCTATGGAATCCTGGGAGTCCTGGTTAAAGGTCAGCATGGAAACTACAGATCCCAGAAGTCCTTAGGAGAGTTAAATCGGTGTCAAACCGGCCCAGAAGCCTCACCTTCTCCATAATGCCGCTCATGGCGGCTGCAAACCGCTCTCGGCTGCGCTTCAGCCTCCCCTCCATGCCGCCGCTTCTCCCTTTGAGACTCAGAGGCCTATGAGGCCTCCTCCGCGGCTCCCCCCATTTCTCGGCCCGACTTGGTCCCTTCCATGCTGCGCCCCCATTTGACGCGCCTCATTGGTCTCTTCTCCTGTCAATCAAAGCAACGGTTAAAAAAAGTGAGGGAGAGGGGGAGGGACAAAACCAAAGCAGGGAGCCGTCGCTGTCGTCTCTGTGTCGGTTTTGTCCTTCTTCTCCTCCTGACGAGTTTCAAATCCGGCGCTCCTCCAATCGCGTCGAAGCGTGACTCCCGTTCTGTACTTTGATAGGTGGATGCCCACGTCGTTTTTACTCAGGACGCCCAATCAGCGACAAGGAAGGGCGGGATATCAGTTTCGTAGTCTGATAGGTGGACACTCACGTCGTTTTTACGCAGGACGTCCAATCAGAGAGAAGGAAAGGCGGGATTTCAGTTCCGTAGTCTGATAGGTGGCCGCTCACGTCGTTTTTACGCAGTACTTCCAATCAGCGGGAAGGAAAGGCGGGATCTTTTCGCTCCAGTGCATTTCCCCCCTTCGTGTAAAGCCGCCTCACTAAAATGATTGACAGCGTTCTAACCGTCATCATCATGGCTGAAACCAGCGGAATTGTGGGAATTGTAGTTTTTTGGGATATTGAGCCAGAGAGAGTTCTGGTGCAACCCCTTCTCTCACCAAGCTACAAATCCCACAGTTTCCATTTCCATGGAATTTAAAAAGTGGTGTCAAACTGCAAACAGCCTTAATATTTTTGTGTCACTTGTGGCTCATGGTGGTGGCCCTATTCCAGTTTTTTCTTCTCAGGTTTTATTGAAGGTTGGCTTCCTCTGAAGCTGACCTGACCTGAGTTCGAATCCCGGCTCAGCCGTAGAAACCCATTTGGGCAGGTCACACTCTCTCAGCCTCAGAGACGATAACGATGGGCGAAACCTCTTCGTGTCTTTCAATCTCCTAATAAATATCTTGTTAAAATTAAAAAATCACAAAACTATACATTAAAATTTATTAAATTTTTGTGTGCCTCCAAGTCCTTTTTGACTTGCAGTAGAGCCTTAATAAGGCAAATGTATCATAGGAGTTTATCACACAGAAGAGATCGGGAGTTTATCCCATGAATATCCCAGAAAAACCGCGTAATTATGTGTCACAATTTCACACAACGCCGCACAAAACCCGCCATTAAAGTGGCCACAAAAAGCATTAATTCGCGATCTTTTTACTTTCGGGATTTCAGAGACGACGCGCTTCTGATATCACTTTATTTGAGCAATTGCGTGCGATAATCATTCGCACAATTACTCGCCATTTCCGCTTCGTTTGCGGGACGCTTTAAATTCGCTTTAATCTCTCTAAATAATATCAATTAATAAATAAACAAATCTTTTATTTATATCCCGCCTCTCTCAATAACAAACGAGGCGGCTTACGAGTTAAAAATTACATACAAAATCCCACGTCCCAATAATCCACCCTCCTTTAAAACATCAATTAAACAATTAACTATTAAAATTAATAAATAAAGAACCAGGAATCAATCGTTTATTGCAAATCAGGCAGCCAATCTAAAACTTAGATTGATTTGAATTAACCCAATAACACTTCTGTAAGAAGAATAGCTTACATAACATCGATATGGTATCTGATCATTTGCTATTATAGACTTTAGGTCTGATCTCCAGTATATTTTTCCATCAGAATAATTTGATAATTGGGGGTTGTTGATAAAATTTACCTCTTTAATGTCAAAATCAATTCCGTAGTCTTTTCTTGGCAAATTTTTTCAATTTTTTCAATTTTTTTCAAATTTTACCATCAGAGGCTGAGAGAGTGTGACTTGCCCACCAAGGTCACCCTTATGCTAGAGCAAGGAATTGAACACTGATCTCTATAGTCCAATGCTCAAACCACTACTCAGGTGTTTTACATTATTCAAGTAAAATGTAAATGGGAAACAATAAATTATATCATGCCATGGACAGTGATGGCGTTCTATAAATAAATGACAACAACAACAACAACAATAATAACAATAATAAATAATTAGATACAGCCCTTAAGGAAGGGTTCCTGCTTCAAAATATACCACGCAGCTTAGACATTAAGAAAATAATAATAACTAGCATTTATAGAGCTAGGTCCATAACACAGTGCAGACATAAGCCAGTTTGAGACTGCTTTTACTGCCCTGTTGTCTCAATGCTGGGGAATTCTGGGAAAAGTAGTTTTGTGAGACATTGAGCCATCTCTGTTAGAAAGAGCTCGGTGCCACAAGAAACTAAAATTCCCAGGATTCGCTAGCACTTTAAGCAGTCTCAAACTGGATGATGTCTGCAGTGTGTTTTAGACCTATATCATAGGCAATTACCATACGTATCGACAATAAAAACACATTTCTCTTTCCCCTGGACTTGTTACTTCTTTCTATTTGCATTATTCTTTCTTGACACCTTGCATAGATAAAGCCACCAAAATCTGTATGTATGTATGCGCCTTCAAGTCATTTGTTAACATATGGTGACTCCTACAAATTTCATAGGGTTTTCTTAGGCAAGGATGTGGATTTGTCCTTCCTCTGAAATACAGCCGATGAGACCTGGTATTCCTTTTTTTAAAAACAAAAAACAAATTTTATTAAACATATTAAAACACACACATATTTCATAAAACAATTACATTCACATCAACATAACAAGATAGAGCTTACATATTTACAAACTTACAACACACACTAACATCCATCTATATTTCTTATCTTAAAATTCCAATCGATATTGATGATCTTTCCATTTCTCCCACTTTCATTTTATCCTTCACCTTTATAGCCATGAATTTCAGAGGGTTTTCTTAGGCAAGGAATACTCAGGGGTGGGTTTGCCAGTTCTCTGAAATATAGCCTACAGGAACTGGTATTTGCTAGCAGTCTCCCATCCAAATACAGTATGAGGGGTTGCGGAAAAGTTCTCGGCCCAACACTTTTCCCGATATTTAAGTGTAACTTTGTCACTGTAGCTTTAAAGAATGTTCTTCTCTATTGTAAATTGCTAATTTGCAGAATCACCGCTCTAATTTATGATTTTTCACCCAGATAATTTTCAACAAAAAGTGTGAAATTTTAAAGTGCTGAACTCTGGACTGTTGTGAAGTTCCTGTCCCTGCCAAAGAAAACTCCAAAACAAATACACGAATCTATAATGCAAATATTGAATGACAAATGTCCATCCTATTCAACCGTGAAGAAGTGTCGTGCCAACTTTCAGTGTAGAGATTTTGAGAGTGAAGATGCAGCAAGGTCTGGGAGGCCTTCAACAGTGTCAGCTCTTGAAACTGTTGAACCTGTTCATGACCTGATTTTGGCAGATCAGTAAATCTCAGCTAAAACAATTGCTGAGACACAAGAGATATCCAAGGAACAACATTGGATTTTCTGATTCAGAATGAATGGTCCCCTCTTTAGCTGCATCCGCACTGCAGAAACAATCCAGTTTGACACCACTTTAACTGCCATGGCTCAATGTTCTGGGATTCTTGGAATTGTAATCTGTTGGGCATCTGAGATCTTTGACAAAGAATCCTAAACCTTTAAAGCTCTAAATCTGTATCCTACTTTTCTGCTTAAACAATGCCATTTTTTGCACTTAGGAAACCAGGCAGCTGCTTAGTTCACATGCCTGGAAAAAATGCTAATAGCTGTCATCATGATTAATCCCTGAAAGAGGGAGAAATTGTGACTTAGCTTTAGGGAACTATAGGAGATACTTGTTGCCTTGCTTTTGTCATGTGGTGTAGGCTCACTGAAAAAAAGACATAAAAACCAAGACAGAAATGTAGCAAGCCTATTATACCTGAAAGACCCATGGTATTGTACAGTCAGGGTGACCAGATAACCTGCTTTTCGCTGACGATGCTGCCACGGGTCAGTGTAAGAGGGCCGCCCCAAAGAAGAGATACAAGGACTCCCTGAAACAACATCTCAAGCTTGGCCAAATTGATCACCAACAATGGTCTGCCCTGGCCTCACATCGGGAGGCATGGAGACGCACTATCCACAATGCTGCAGCCTCTTTTGAGAACTCATGACGAACTAGTCTTGAAGAGAAATGACAACGCAGAAAGAACCACAACTTGGAAACATCACCAAGTAGACTTTCTGCTGTGCTTTCTGTAACCGGACTTGTTTATCTCGGATCGGCCTTTTTAGTCATCAACGCGCTTGTAGTAAGCGTGGGATAATTCCTTCCTGAATCTTCGTTAGCGAAGAAAAGCCAGAGAGAGAGGTATGGGTGGGGGGCATCTCTTGCAGGCTGGCACCTCCTCCGTCTGGCCATGTGGAAACTGAGAGATTGTCAAAGTCCAGGAAATTTAACATCCATTTGCATCATAACAAAGACTTTTCCTTTCCAATCCAATATGTCCCCATCTGTACCTCTTTGTAGGCAAAGGGAAAAGGAATTCTTAAGAAGTCTGCATGTTTTTGCATCAGGAATAACAAAAACAGCAGAATGCAGGCCTATGACTAATGTCTTCAATTTTTTCTCCTATTTGGTTTGTAACACCTTGCCTGATGAAGAAACCAGTGAAGCTTCGAAGGCTTGCAATACGTATATTGTGCATCTTGGGTGGCAAATAACGGCATAACTGTTTGGTGGATTTTTGTTTGAATATGCTAAATGGCCAATACAGCTACCCCTGGATGTTTTATGGAATAAGAGAAGAAAATGACATTCCATTCATTGGAAATGTTGGTTGATATACAGAAATTCAACCTAGGTTTTGCCAATTCACTTTTCTATCCAGCGCTGATGTTCCTCTCCCTTTCCTCTTCTGCATTAGCAAATTGTAATGATACAATACATACACGTGCCATACACTGTTTTACCCTTATGTAGAAGGTTAAGCTGTGGGATGTATAATGGTGTGTGCGCCATGCTGTGTGAGGCAGCGCTCACCCATTGAAACAAATGGGGATTGAGCATACACATTTTTCCCCATATGTGTGGGATGGTGGTGGTGGTGGTGGTCTGGATCGCCCACATATGGGGAGGGTCCACTGTCAAATTAACATGCAATTTCTTAAGTGATAATCTCAATGATTAGACCAAACTTAGAGAATAATACATTTATTATTCACTGTGTTATGCTTATAACAACAATAAAATTATGAGACTATTTAATACAAGGAAGAAGGGGCATTCAACAGGGGACAAGGCCATCCTTCTTGCCTGTGCTAGCTGCCTTTCAGTTGCTTCAAACAAAATATTGACATCAAAATATGAAAACATAAAAATGTGTTTTTTTAGAACAATGCTAAAAAGATGCAGTATTCATTTGACAAAGGCGGTTGATAATACCTTGCGTTTTCTAGTCTAATACTGTAACGGCCAGACTGCAGATGTTGTAAGGTGTGGAGTTTTGGCCCGGAGTGTATTCGTTTTGTTGTTGTGTGTTGTTTTTACAAATTAGCATAGCAGGGGCACAATTTGGTTCGGGAACCAAGAATGGCGGGGGCAAGGATCTGCAAATTTTGCCTTCCCTGCATATGGAAGCACATGTCCTCTGATTGCCTTTTGTTTTGCCAAACAAAGCTTCCATTTAAATCCTATATTTTTCTACTCATAAGTAAACACAGTATACAAAACAACCCACTGTGGAGGTCAGTGGAACTTACTCCTGGGTAAATGTGTCTAGGATTGCAGCAGCTTCATCCTGGTACTTACCTGGTATAGAAATTGTGAGATATATGTATAAAGTGCTCCACTAATTTTTTCACTAACCCTTACTTTGCACCAGTACTGATCCAAAGTACATCTACCTGCTTTGAAAATGCCAGAGTATCTCTGCAGATGTGGCATTATCACGCTGAAAAGTATATTCGCTCCTCAAAGAGGGATATATGCTATAAAAAATAAATATAAAAATGTCATACACTGAACATCAGTGGTTTCTTGTGGGTTTGTCCCTTGGAAATTTCCTGGCATCTTCTCTGTTAATTTTTTTGGCACTAAGTGCAGTCCTTTTTTCCGCCTGAGCCTTTTAGGATGGTTTTAACTGATGTATTTATCTGACATTAAATTCTATTGTTTTATCCTGTAGTGCTGCATATGTCTTTACTGATGCTATATTATTTTCAACACTTTGAAATCTGCATAAAAGTTGCATATGTGAAAAGTCGTGCATACACTTAAAATAAATAAATAAGGTTTTATCAACTGACTATATCTCTTTCTCTTCCCTCCCTTTAGTTTTAAGGTCTTCTTCCTCTGACTGATTTATAAAAGTTGAAAAAATAATATAATTTCATTTCACTCAAATTATCTAGATCACTAACAGAACTGTTGCTAGTCTGCATATTCTCTTTTAAATCTACACTAACCATAAAAACTGAACCATAAAAACTTTGAAAATCGCAAAAAACTTTCTCACAAGGGATACAATTGAGCAGCTTCTGCTGCTATAAAATCACCATTCATTTGAATGGAATAGGCATTGTGGTTAGAGAAAACTCCCATTCATTTAATCCCTTTGGTAACCTTCTTTTTCTACAATAGGTATATTCTGTTGTAAAAATGCAGACCCTAATAATGTATGTATATTGAATAAGCAGAACAATGTAAAAGTCCCTATCCATAATTCCATGTTGGCGGGCAAACTTGGAAAAGATTGGTAGGTTACAACAAGGCAAAAAGGGCTGAGGGGTGGAAAGGTGTAATGTCAAACCTACTTATTACTATCATGTGATACACCGTATACAATGACCGCCTGCTAACTTGATCCAAATACAGATATTTACAGATGATATGGTATAGTTCATAAACACAGAGATCAAGTGAATCTGAAGGAACTGTAACAGAGGTTAATACTGTGATCTTTTTCCTTTTGTTTCTCAGTTTTAATAATCTATCAGAAGACTGGTTTGCATAAACTTCAGCTAATTACAATTGAATTCCAGGACATTTTAACAAGGATGTGAAATGTGGCATCAGTTAGATATTCTACCATCCAGGCCTTTGAGCCTCTGCAAAATGTTTCCAAAAAATGAGCTCTTAAATCCGGGCTAAAACAAGGTCTATTTTTTCATTTTATTGCACTGTTCTCATTGTCCCATTGTTCAGTATAACTTTTAATCAACATTTAGTCTTGAGGTATGTGTGTTTATTTCCCCACATATTATTATTAAATCTGTCATCACCTGATTATCAAACCTGTGAAAGTTAAGAGGTGGCTTGGGAATCCCTAATGTCAAATAGTATTATAAGGTTTGTTGTAGGTTTTGTTTTGTTTTTGTATGGTTGAAGGAATAGATATTGCTTAGAGATGTGAGACTCTTGGAACCTGAAGTCCACACTCTAAGATTTGTACAGGGCTATCTTTCATATGATAAAGTCAATGTATATGCTGAATTAAAAAACCATTGTATTTGAAAGACCTTTCTAGAAGTTTGGTATAAGTATTAAACTGAGACTTTTTCCTAAGATAATTTTAGCCACCTTGCCACAGGAAGCCTTTTGGGGTACAAATTGGAGATGGTTGCTCTATGATGATCTTTTATAACCCGAACAAGACAGCTAGAAGTTTAAATCAAGAGAGATGGTTCTTAAGACAAAGATCTTAATTTGCTTACATGCAACTTGAGGACAGATTTAACCAAGACAAGAGGAAAGCAGCCATAGAAGTTAAAGAAAATGTGTTTTATTCAGAGTTGTATAAAGACAATGACCTTGTAATTAAAAAAGTGTATAAATAGATTTTGGAATTAGAGACAGAAGGGGAGCCTGAAAAAAGAGGGCATGATAAGATGGGCTCAAAGTTTGGGCATAATCTCCATATGGTTGTATGGGGAAAATGTAGTCCAAAGATATAAAATTTATTCTGTGTAGTGATTTAAAAGAAAATCTATGTAAGATAATGTGCAGATGGTATCTAACCTCAAAAGAACTGTTGAAAATGTCTCAGAATTGTTCAAACTGATGTTGGGAATGTCAAGATAACAAGGGCTCCTTTGTTCATATGTGGTAGACACGTAACAAAGCAAAAAAGTCACTGGCCTAAGATTTATATCTTAATGCTGAAAATGTTAAATGTAAATTTTGTAATGTCACCAGAAATATTTTTGTTATATATTATGGAGAAGGAACTGAGGAGTAAATATAGATTAGGAGATACAGATAGGAGTAAATTTAATATTTTATATTTTTATGTCTCATGTGAAATGGTCTGAAGACTTATTCAAAAAAGATTCGTTCATTCATTCAAATATAGATTACTTCTTCAATATATGGCAACAGCAGGAGGAATATGGTTTGCTGAATCTTGGAAATGGACTGAAACACCGATGATGGGAAAATGGATTGTTAAAGTGGCTGGGTTAGCCTAAAGGTTCAGATTAATGTGGGCTCTAAAGGATAAGTCAATTGAAAACTTTTTTTTGAAACATTAGAAAACATTTATGGACTTTTTGAGCAATAAGAAATCTAAAGATGTAATAATTTCTGGTTATGGTTTTTAGTAATTGCAGTAGGATTGTTCAATTGGATCTGTAATGGCAGATTTTTTTCCCTTTTCATTACAGTAAGGATTGAGGGGGCAGAGCCCTATTATGTATTAGTTTTATGTCTCCTCCCAACTTTTTACTCCCCCACTTTTCTGTCTGTTTACTTTCTGAATGTACATTTACTTTGCTTATAAATTAGAATGTTTGTGTTAAAAAATAATTTTAAAAAACTGTGAAAGTGAGGCTGATTTCCTATAGATATTTAAGGGGAAAGATGTTTGCTTATGCATTGTCCCTTAGCTCTATCCAATGGCATCTAGCCCAATCTATCAAAAACCTTCAGTTTTCATTGCAAATTTTTACCACTTCCAGAGGTATTACTTTAAGACTGGTAGGATCCAGCAAGACAAAAATGTTTAAGGAAAAATTACCTGCCTTTCTTCCAGAACTGTCAAACCTTGGATCCTGGGATGTTGTAATCAAAGCAAACTTTATGTATTAATTCACACTGCAAAGTATGATCAAATGATTAAGAATTTATAAGTAAAATTATATGTTTCTTTGTTATAAACAGTAGGGGAATTGAGCCTGTGCTAACTAGGCTCCTTTTGAATCAAATAAGCATAATTTTCTTTTAAAGTAATAGAAT
The DNA here is from genome assembly GCA_034509955.1 of Urosaurus nigricauda. Lineage (NCBI taxonomy): Eukaryota > Metazoa > Chordata > Lepidosauria > Squamata > Phrynosomatidae > Urosaurus > Urosaurus nigricauda. The sequence goes on from JAOEGL010000003.1 coordinate 46,689,971, forward strand.
TAATCTTTGATCACTAAAGTCTCCATGTTTTTACATGCTTCCTCTGCAGTTTTAATTATTTTTTCCACCTATGATGTCACAGCATGACAAAGCTTCTCTAAAAAGGTTAAACCTTTCTTTAAAAAAACAAACCCTGTATCATAAACATTTTAAAGAAAAAAGAAAAAAAGTAAATGAGTTGAAACATCAAAGCCTTAAGTCAGATTAATTTACAGATGTAGTAATAATAATATCAAAGTGATAAACAGCTTTCCCAACTGGATTTTTATCTTTGGACCCATAAGCTGATTGAGGTGTTTTCCAGATAATCCGTTCCTTTTTTAAGCACAGATTAGTTCAAATGTTAAGTTAATGCAAACCATCCCTCATCCTTAATTGATCCAGAAGGAAGCCAATCCTATCTACTGGTTTATCAACACATTGTTAATTGCAAGTTAAACAAGCAGCACTTAAAAGAAACAATTCATTAATTCTATCTTCTAGAGAAGTCCACTTTTTCCAAACCAGAAGGTTTTCCCCCATTACAGGTGCTGATAGACAGTGCGTTATTTGTATTAAACTAAATCGCTTTTGTGATGTAAGTAGATAAAGTTTTGTGTTCTTGCAGTGGCTGCCACATCCACTTGGAGGTAGGAGAAAACAGATGACGGACATGTCTGGATTGATAATCCACCTGGAATTTCTTACTCATTGAACAGTAGATATGAAATGTAACATTTTGTGTTAATATTGAATAGGTTTCTTGCATTGTTCTTTTACTGCAAGTCCTCTTTACAGTATGAAAGTCTCAGATGCTGTGTCTTCTCCCACTTTGTATAACTTTCAGTACATTGGAAAGGTCAAAGCTCTTTGAAATCATTCCCAGGAGTTGTTCATCACTTTCCACTCCATTAATAAACTCATCTAAAGACAGTTCCCCTAAAATGAAAGCACAAAGATTTAGGAATTAGCACAAGTGATTATAAGTCCTGTGGTTATCAGCTTCTGGTTCTCTATACGTTTTGGAATTCAGCTCCCAGAATTCCTGAGCATTGGCCATATTGCCTGGGACTTCTGGGAGCTGAAGTCCCAAACATCTAGAGGATCAAAGAATGACAACCATGGTTAGAGACAGTAATGTTCCAAAATACCATGCCTTTGGGAAAGTCAGAAGTGGATGGGAGATACAGGGCCCATTCCCACTCACCAGAAAATTAGTTGCCTGAACCAATTCCTGAAACAAAAAGGTGGTTCCCACTATGTTTGCTCCGGGAACCGGTTCAGTGGTGGTGGGGAACAGCTTGATGGCCAGGCCCATCTCTGGCCTCTCCTGGTCCCAAAATCACCAGCCCAGCCTCCTTACCAGCTTCTTTGGCCACTGACCAGCTTCCCTGCAGCCTTTTAAAAAATTTCCTGCAGCCGAGGAGGCCAGAAGGAGGTCACAGAGAAGCCAGGGGAAGCTGGGAAGAAGGTTGCAAGGCTCCTAGCTTCTTTGTGACCTCCTTCCAGCCTCCCCGGCTGCGAGAAATTTTTTAAATAGCCCAGAGAAGCTGGCCAGTAGTCAAAGAAGCTGGTAAGGAGGCTGGGCCAGAGATTTTGGGTCCAGGAGAGGACAGGTAATGCCAGCTGTCCCCTGGACTGGGCTGCCAGTGGGAGCCAGGGCGAATTCGATTCCAATTTGAATCTGCCTGGTTCCCAATTGGGCTGAATAGATTTATTTCTAAATACACTGATTTCAGCCCCAAAAAACACCCCATTTTCCCAGTGTCTTTTTGACGTGGGTTAAATGGGCCAAAATGGGCAAAAAGCATGGCCCCCCTTTCTGAATAGTTTTATAAAACGGATTCAGTAGGAACCATTCCCGTTTAACCCGGATCACGATCCGGATTTAAACGTAGTGGGAATACAGCCACAATATTATATTAGCTCCAATTGGAGTAGATCCATTAAATGTATATAAGAATTGACTTATGAAATTCACCTTGATTCAATGGTCCTTTTAGTTGGTACGAAGAATTGGTTTTAGGCCTATAAGCATTAGCTTTGCTTGGCACACTGTAGTTTGGTACATAAATATGTATCAAAGAAGGAAACAGGCTGGGCTTTTATTTATTTTTTTCTACAATATTATTAATTATAAAGCATCCATTGTGTTTGGGAAAAATCACTGTAGGAGTTTGAGAGCATATTTATATTATCAAATGGTTCAGACCTGTACAGCACAGTTGTTTTTCAAACAGATAATCTGCAAAAAATTAATTATTACAATAATTACCAAACAGTTGAATGCTTTACTACATTCTACTGTTTCAAGGTAAAATGTTTAATGGCATTTTACCCTCTAAGTTCTGCATGACCTATAAGATGAAATCACTTTCCTCATGAAAAGTAGCATGTCATGAGGCCTCATGGGTCGTATCCTGTGTCCCGTGCATGGCCAGAATCCTGTTGGTGACATCCACTAGCATAAATTGTGGTCACAATTTAGAGTGGCTTTTGGACAATGCACTTAGCTGGTGGTGGTGGGTCTGTGTTGTATACTGTCTCAGTGCATTTTACTTTGCACTGTCAGATGACAGCTATGCACATTCAACATTTCTCATATGGTGTGCTATGGTTGTACTCAGTATACTCATTGGGTAACACCAGCATAGTATAACTCTGCCAGTGGTTATTTATACCACACTGAGATGATGTAGGGCATTGATCCCTTGCATTCAATTGGTTCATGAAAGATTTCTACATCAATTCATAGAGCTCCTTTATGTGAAAGGGAGTCCATGACTGTTACCAGATCTAAAACTCTTCACTTAGGGAAGATCTATAGAGAACCGATGATATGGAGATATAACTGAAGAGTTTCTGAATCTTGTGTTGTGTGTACAGAGATTTTGGACCCAAAAGGGGAAGCATCACCCCTGCATAAGAAGACATACAATCTTACCATCGTTGTTTACATCTATCTTCTGGAATACCATATTTGTGAATTCTTCAGGTGTCCATTCTTGGTTACCATTGAGAGCTTGAATAGCCTGAAGACATAACAGAGCAAACGTGTCAACATGTCTTCATATTACAAATATAAATGACAGTGGTTCTGCCACTCAGCATTAGCAACATATGAGTGGGGTAGCAGATATGATTCCCAGTAAAATCTCCAGCAATGAAATCTGGAAATTAAATAAATACAACAGAGCCTAAGGGATTATGATCTAATTTGCATATCATTGAAGGCCCTATCAGCCCATGCAATTTATTCTGAAACACAACTACATTTTTATCATACCCTAGAGAATTTGGTCTTTCAGGGTTTGCACTATGTTCTGTGCTATTTAATTTCAGGATTATCTTGTACAGCTGTACGTACACGGTGAGAAAGCTTAAGTAACTTTTCTCATTACAAATGAAATTATGTTTGACTTAATCCTCCTAATGAAGTGAGCATCATAATAAATTAAGCACCAGCTTCATAAAAGTACCTTTGAGCAACGTACTCTGCTTATGTGGGAGAGAAGTAGAAGGAGCAATTTAAATAAAGAATCTACATTCTCACTAATATAGTTTTTACAGATGTACTACGGATGATGTTATGCATCATGTAAAACATAACCAAATCAACCATTCAAGAAGTAAATGAGCACATCAGAAACAAGACTACATTTAAGAAATCACACCATCCCAGAGGAACTCTATTATGTGCCTTTTCAGATAGTTTGAATAGGCTATCGTTATGTTAGCCGCCCCGATTGATCTCAAAGGGGCGGGATATAAATAAATATTATTATTTATTATTGTGAAGAGAATGTTAGATGTTATAATAAGACCAGTTATTTAATTATATAAAACATCATATACCCATTTTGTAGTATTTACATGCCATACAGGGTGGCTAACAGAAATGAAATACAATAAAACTACAATACATAATAAAGACAGAGGTGGTGGTTGTAGTGTGTTTTCAAGGCATTTTTGACTTACAGAGGCCTTAAGGCAACCATCTCACAGGGTTTACTTAGCAAGATTTGTTTAGAGGAGGTTTGCTAGTGCCTTCCTCTGAAGCCAGCAGTCAAACCACTGCACCACTCAGGTTCTCTACACAAACAGCTAGATAACACAGACCTACAAAACTGAGGATTATAAAATCTTTTTTCAAAATGTCTGTTAGTTTTATAGGAATTTGGCAGTCCAGATCCAAAAATAACCTCAGATTTGCTCTATCATATGCAGCCTTTTCACAATTTGTTTTGACGTTTCTGTCTTGTATTATGTGACTGAATGAAATGATCTTGGAAATGGTAAGAAAGAGGTTAAAGTCTTCTAATAGACTTTCAAAACACTTCAATTTGCTGATATAAAATGCAAAAATGTACTCCAAAGCAGTAAAAGGAATTGCACTGGAACATCAGTGTCTACACCTAATCAAAGCTGAGTTGATGACCTAATATTGAATTTATGAAAGAACTGTGTGTGGTACAACATTTTTATTGGGTTTTTTTTTTTAAATTCAGCACAAAAAAATAGATTAAAAAACAACTATATTACCGAAAAAAAGTTTTTTTTCATAGCAGGCCTGTGAAATGTAATACAACATCACATAAAATCCAAGAACCAAATGCTTTCCCTGAACAGGAAGCCCTTTGCCCTATGCTGAAAGATTCCAGAAAGCCTCTCAAGGCAGGGTTGGTACAGCCCTTTCTCTTGTTTTCACAAGACCTGCCTTCAACCATAGCTGGGACACAGTGAAGAGCTTCTTTACTCAACACTAACCATTTAAAAAACGAATTTTTTTGCGCTGTGGAACTCCACCTTGTCTCCTGGCAATTCTGTGAACTGGGGGCAAGGAGATGTGCAGTGCACTCATGTCACATATTAGATCTCATTTGGTTATGAGCATAGTTAATGAACTAAATGTTAGGACAGACATGGGCCACTGTACAAAGGCAGGGGCAGTTTTTGCCTCTGCATCACAACTGTGGGCCACACCAGGTTAGTTTTCTTTGCATTGCTTCGAGTTATGATTAGCTAGTCTGATTTATTCCTCACTTGGTAAGGAAACCCATTGGGTGACCTTGGGCAAATCACATACTCTAAGCCTTAGATGAAGGCAATGCAAAATCTTCTTGGAACAAAACTTGTCTAGAAAACCCCATAATAGGTTCACCAAAGAAACGACTGGAAGGCATACAATAACAACATTTCCTGTTTAACTCTTGTTTAACTCTCGTTTAAATCCTGTTTGCCCCCTAGTGTGATAAAGCAGTAGGGTGGGAATTGTGCAGCCCCCAGGGTTGCACATGGACCTTCCTGTGCCTCTTTATGGCCTGCAGGGACTCCTAAGCACCACCCTCATGAAAACATAATTGTGTCTTCAGAAGCCTTATATTTAATTTTTCTCTTTAACTGTACCTCTTTTGGTTTCAAAATAGTTTTTTTTTAAAAGACAGAAGTGACTTCTTGATATCTTTGAGTTTGGCATAGGGGATTGTCTAAAACCCATTGGACTATGGATGGATGGGTGGAAAATGGGATAGGATTGATAGCCAAACACTTCACATTTATCCAGTACTGGTCTAAACAGATAATTATTGACTGCTAATCGAAAGCACTGATATGTTTAAACAACTGAATTATCATGGAATATTTCTGAATCCTGATAGAAGGTTTTATTGGAAATATCTGCAAATGTATTTGTGTTTAGATTTTTCTTCCTTAACCAGAATTCCAAATTCTGAATTTTTCCAAAATTCAAGTTTTTTTCATAGGTGGCGTAGATAGGGACACCTTTCCTTTCTGGTGGTTCATTGGGGCTTTACAGACAGCCCCAAAAGGGTGGTCTGTAGCTGCCCCTTTGAGCAGTGGATTGGTGCAATCTGCTGCTTGTCCAGGCTGCGGAAAAGAGGTAAATGCCCCTTCTCCATGGCCTGGAAAGGGCTGTCCTTGGGGCTTCATGCCCCAAGGACAGCTGAACTGGCAGAGGCAAGGGGAAAAGGGGCTTCCCTGGTTGCCGTGGGAATGACTCACTTCCTGAAAAGGAGCTCTGTTTTGGAACTCCTTTCAGCACTGCTGAAAGGGCACCCTAGACGCCCTTCAGCGGCGCCATGATGTCAGGAGCTCACCAGTCCATCTGGACGCGGCACATGCCGAGACGTCATCATTGCACGCCTGTGTACGTGTTAGGGCTGGGGAGCATGCAAATGCTGCATGCTCCCAGCCCCAACCACAGCACTGGGACAGCCCTTTTGAAACGTCTGTACCGCGCCAATGTACACAAACTTTTGTTGCACAAAAGTATAAAGTGTATTGTATATAATTACCAGTAGGCTAGGTGTATAAGGTATATATGAAACATAAAAGAAATTTGTGTTTAGACTTGGGTCCCAACTCCAAGATAGCTCATTGTGTACGTATATGCAAATACAGCTATGCCAAAGTCAAAAGAATACAAAATCCCAAACACTTCTGGTCCCCAGCATTTTGGATGAGGGATACTTAACCGGTACTATAGTCAGCCTTCACCTTTTTGTGGGAGTAAGGGATGCAGGATGCTGTGAGTGGAAAACCAACAAATGTCTCCCCAAACTGTATTTAACACACGCACAAAGTATTTAACACATGCTCAAAGTGGGGCAGCTGGACCTGGCTGTGTGCAAATTCCCTTGCTCACTCAGTCACTCACTTGGGTGGGAAGGGTATGGGACAGGTTGGGGAGTGGAGAAAAGGAACATCCATAGAATCATAGAATCATAGAGTTGGATAAGACCACAAGGGCCATCCAGTCCAACCCCCTGCCATGCAGGAACTCTCAATCAAAGCATCTCCGACAGATGGCTATTCGGCTTCTGTTTAAAGACCTCCAAGGAGGGAGACTCCATCACTCTCCAAGAAAGTGTGTTCCACTGTCGAACAGCCCTTACTATCAGGAAGTTCCTCCTAACGTTGAGGTGGAATCTCTTTTCCTGCAATTTGTATCCATTGTTCCGTGTCCTAGTCTCTGGAGCAGCAGAAAACAAGCTTGCTCCTTCCCCAATATGATATTCCTTTAAATATTAAAACCCATCCCCTTTCCTTTGCTGACCTATACAAGTGAGTGAGGGAATGCACACACACTCCGTCCTTGTGACCCATTCACCCCCCCCCCAACCTTCATGAGTGAGCAAGCAAGGAAACATGTACACAGCTAGTGTCAGCCACCCCACCAGTTTCATTTCCCTGCAGTGACACTAGTGTTATCAAAGCCCGTGTTAAATGTGGCATTCAGCAATAGCAGAGGCAGTGGCAAATATAGTAATCTGAATAATCAAATCTGTAAATGCATAACTTGCTAACATGGTGGGTTCTCTGTATTTCCTTACCGAGAATATGCTTACGAGTTCTTTTTTGTCAATAGTTCCATTTCCATCAGCATCATATAGCTTAAAATACCATTTCAATTTCTGGTCAATTTTGCCTCGTAAGACCAGATTTATTGCAGCTATAAATTCCAAGAAGTCAATAAATCCATCCTGAAAAAGAAAGAAAAGGTATTTTGTAATCTGTATAGTCTTTTGTTTATTCAGGCAATAACATTAATAAGTGCACCATTATCTGCAAAAAGAATACAGTTATTTAGAAAGTATGGTTCAGAAGTCTGTATTTGGTGACCCTTTGTAAGGACAACCAAAATGGAACAACATTTATTGTGCTGGTTTTTGAAATACAGAGGGTTCTTGTTATCTGTTGGGGTTTGGTTCCAGGATCCCCCTGGATAACAAAATATGTGGATGATCAAGTCCAATTAAATATAACAGCATAGCAAAATGATGCTCCTTATATAAAATAGAAAATCAAGGTTTCCTATTTGGAATTTATACTTTTCTGAATATTTTCAAGCCATGAATGCTTGAATCTGTGGATAAGGAGAGCCAACTGTACTAGAAAAACAGCTTAGAAAACAAGCTAGAAAACATCTGCCATTTCATATGGAGAAATACTGGATCAATAGCAACTTGTGGTGCTGCCAAAGGAAAAAAATCTATGTGTGTGTGTGTGTGAGTGAGAGAGAGAAAGAGAGAGAGAGAGAGAGAGAGAGAGAGATAGTTTATGCCTTGACCATGGATATGTAAGAAATTTCTTTAACATATTTCCAAAAGTTTACCTAGATGACATGGGACTGAATTTTACTAGTTAGTTCCAGCTACATAGACTCACTGAATCAATGGCTGAATGGTGAATCAACACATAGGGGCTTTACAGACCACCCTTTTGAGGCGGTCTGCAGCTACCCCTTTAAGCAGCGGGATGGGGCCAGGGCTGCCTCACCGACAGCCTCAGAGGCCCCATCCTGGCACTTCTGTAGGCCACGGAGAAGCGGCGAACTGCCACTTCCCTGTGGGCTGAAAGCAGGGTGCAGCAGGTGCTCTGGGTGCCTGCTGCACCGCGCTCTCCTTGGCACTGGTGAGGGGAGAAAGGAGCCACCGCCGCAGCCCCTTTCCCCTCGGGGTCCTTGGCATGGCCATCTAAAGGCCGTGCCAAGGACCAGGCGCAAAAAAAGAGCTCCCTTTGTGAGCTCTTTTTAGTGTTGCGGAAAGGACGCCATTGGCACCCTCTCGTGGCGCAATGTTGTCAGGCGCGCGCAGCATTATGTAAATGCTGCATGTGCCATGACAACATCATGGCACGACCATATGGAAGCTGCCATTTTAAAATGGTGGCATCCATACGCAATAGGGTTAGGGAAGGTGTGAATTCTGCACCCTCCCTAACCCTAATCACGCCAGAAAGGCACCTTTTTTTGCCCGTCTATATCGGGCCATAGTTGTCTAAACTCAAGGTGCTTGTGGCACTTAAAATCTTAAATGTCTTGGGACCTTAATACTATGGGAGGATACAGGAGAAAGTACTATATGCTGTGTGGCATACTGGTTGTTGTAGAATAGTGTTCACTTGGAAGCCCAGTTGGTAACAGTGATGGCTTCATTCTGGCACCATGTTGAGACATTGTTTATTAATAAAAACCTTCGGGATCTAATTATTTTAATCATTTTTTTCATTTACTGTTTCAATATTTCAATACATTTTATACTGTCATCTTGTTTAATATGTTTTAAATGGCTTATCTATTACTGCATTAAACTTTTAAATTATTTTAAATTTCTTGAATGGATTTCATTGTAGGCCACCTTGAGACCTTTAGATATAGGGTAGTTATAAATTTGGTAATAAATATAAATAAAAATATGTAAATTCAATTGATTGAATGGGCCTACTCCAGTTCAGACTACCCGAAGGTTTCATGCCGTAGTTTGCAAGTTCTACAGTATTGACATGTTATGCTTTGACAAAAAGAAAAGAAGTGGGGAATGGAGTGGGAATGAACATATTAGTCTTTAAGCATTAGTGCAATTTAAATTGAGAAATTTGAAGTATGAAGAAAAATGATTTGACATATTTAAGACAGAGATGCTCAAGAATCACTGAAAAGAAGACTTCTAGAGTACATGGAAACAAAACTGTAAATATCTGACTAATATGAGCACAGCCATAGGTATATACAGCTCAGTCACACAAGTGCTTCTTTCTAAGATTGTTCATGCTTTTTAAAAAATTCCAGCTGTATGTATAATATTAAGATCTCTCTCTAATTTCTAATATCAAGATCTCTAATCAGTCCCTATAGCTGTTTGAAAAACAGCAGTAAATAATTTACACCAATCTCAATATTTTTATGTTCTGAATCAAGATAGTTTTAATTACACCAAGTTTCATATTAAGATATTTAACTACAATAATTCCGAATCAGTATGTGCCAACCAAGTTATGGATACATTTGATATATAGTGGCCCCTTCCCTTATGCGGAGGATCCATTCCAGACCCACCCACCCTTGTAAAGCAAAAAATGTGTATGCTCAAGACCCATGGGCACACGCACCATTTTTTTTATTACAGTGCAGCTTCAGCATAAACTGAAAGCCCCATATGGCCCGGGCACACTGTAATTCGGCAATCTATGCTTAGGTGTTTTTAATCCAAGCATTGCTGCTTTTATTATTCTAATTAGTTAAATCCAGGCAAAGCCACAGAAGCAATCTGCTATTATAGAAACTCACAATTACATATTCAAGGTTTTAAAAAAATATAATCTGTAAAAACTGATTAATACCATGAAGATGAGGATTTGGTGCACACATAAAAGCAAACTGTTTGTGAAGGAGAAAAAAAAATTAAGCTGTTAGTCTCTTTCTTTTAATAGGCTGTTCACAGTAGGAAGTCACATTAACTCTTGCACCCTGAGATTGGTTTTCTTTATATATATATTTCTTTGTAAACTTACATTGTTTACTAGAGGAACATCTCACTGTATTAAATTGTGGCTTATTCCCAGGTGATGGTGCACAAGCTTGCAGCCTATTTGAGCAATCCAAGCTTCATTATAATTAGTTAGGTGATGGTCTGGATTGGGGTGAGAACCATGTCCCCCTAAGTGTTGTGGAATTGCAACTCCCAACTTTCTTCACCATTGACTGTGCTGGGTAGGACTGCTGGGAGCTAGAAGGGTTTACAATTCACAACCCAATCTAAACCCTTTTACTAAGTCCAACTAAAGCAGAACTACTGAATCAATAGAATTAAATAAGCGTTGAGTTAACATTCATAAATCAATATAGTGGGTCTACTGTAGTGTGGACTGCCAATTCAGTTTAGGCCTATGCAATTTAATATGTTGAATAATAAGTGTCACATCATAAATTCCAGCTTAATGCTGCATTGAGTAAATGTGCAGAAAATTATTACTTAGTTTTTAAAAAAAGAAACAAATTGTATTTGAGAGACAGTGATGGTCACGATATGCTCTGCTCTACTGCATATCATGTAGGGATAAAATGTCCTCCGCTAAGATATCCTGTTATATAAACTTTGTATGTTTATACCACTAACTGTAGAGCCATCTAGTGATTAGACGACATCACTAGATGGACTGACTGACCCTTGTGGTCCCTTCCAACTCTAATCTAAGATACTGTGATATATATATATATATATATACACACAGTATAAACCACAATGCTACACCAGAGTTTTGTAGTATAAATTTCTGCTTCTGGAGTTATGCATTGACTGGGGAGAATATCAAATGGGAAGCTTTCCATGAGTAAACCTCCATGAAATCATCCAAAACCATGAAAAAATGGGTGGGGATTCACACCCCCATGCACTTCTCCCATCAATAAATTGTGCTCGGAGCTGCCATTTGGCAATAACAGGATCTGCGTGAGAAGTGCACAGGGGTGTGAACTTTGTTCATGATTTTGGATGATTTCATGACGATTTACTCATAATGAGCCTCCCTTCTGATGTTAAGCAACTGTTGAGTTAAATGGCAACTGGATGTGCAAGTAAAACACAACAAAATGTGCCTCTCCATCTGCAATGGCACCATAGATGCAACTCAGCTTCTGTAACCTTAAACTAAATGCAAATGTTGTACATTGGGCAAAATATTTCCATAGAGGAACATATGCATGTATAAAACATGAACAGATATCCTGCATGTGATGTGTGTCCAAATGTAATATTTTAAAATACAGTTATGCCTATTTAGGAATTTAACCATATAATGAGGAATCAAGCACACCAAGTTTATACTGTACAAATGCTTCCCAACTCTATTGAGTTGAAGCCAATAGAACACTCTCTTGCTAGCAAATTCTCCAATAAAAATTCCAAATTCAGTATCAAGGGGACACAAATCCACTAGACCCATTTGAAATTCAGTAACCAGTACTTATTTTGTAAATGTGATAAATTACAAACCTAGCTCAATAAATGAATGTTATGCCTATGTTGCAAAACCAGAGGTCCTGTATCATGATTTGAAAAAACATTGTGGGTCAAAATTGTATTAAAAACAGCTGCATAATGTGACTGGTATGAATTATATGAAGGAAACAAAAATAGTCATATTGGTTTAATTTTTTATACATTATTTTTTATGAGGAGGGGCGAAGGGCTATGAAAGGTACCAAAGAACGTTTTCCCTTATAATGTGTGGAAACTGTGCTAGTGAAATCACTGACTGAATGATTTCTTGGCATACAGCTGATGGCTAAATTTACCTGATGGTTTTCATGTCTTAGAGGCTTGACAGACCGGCAGTTTATGCCAGCCTGCATCTGAACTAGGGCTGCGATAGGGCTGAGTGTTCACACACTCAGAGCCCTACTTTCGCTGCCCAGCTGCCATCTTGGTGTGCACCCGTCCATCTTGGCGCTGCACATGAGTGGCATCATAATGCCACGCCGGGGTGCTTATGGCATGGCTCCTTTTTACACCGGGTTGGGGGCATGGCATGCAGTTACCGCATCCCCAACCTAGTGCTTCCAGGGGCAGCATAGAGCTGCTTCTTACCAGGCTGTCTGTGCAGCCCCATAGATGGAGTGATCCTGTTGCAAGTATTATTCTAATCTTTAGAAATACTATATATTTATTTATATCTCACCCTTCTCCCAAGGCTGGGATTCAGGGTTGCTTACAACATTAAAAAACAGTACAATTTAAAAAAATACAAAAACAGTACATTAAATAAATTAAATAGTACGATAGGTTTAGTACATTGAAAAACTCCTTTAAACTCTAGACAAATCCAAGTGGCGATTCACTGAGGTAAAAGTCACTGCCCACCACCTACAACATCACTGGTTGCTGCAACCCTCCAAGTTTGCTGCTGTTATCATATATTCTCTCTGGCCCCAGAGGCAGGTGAGCATTGCAGTTACCATTCACCCAATCCACCCTCCAGTGAACATACCCAGAAGATGAAGCATCACTCTGACAATAGAAGACACTGTGACATATTTCTCACAATGCAGTGTCCAACATCTCATGTAGTTACATAGAATCCTGAGCTATTCATTTTGCAATGCATATCACTCTGACTTCCCTGTGCTGATTAACGCTCAGGGGCTTTTTGGGTCTCACCTAAATAGAATCACGAAATAAAGCCCCAAGGGGAAGAAGAGAAAAATGTGGCTTGTGGCTCTGGAAGCACGACCAGGGACTTGTTGACTTAAGAAGTAGTGGCAATAGTGCAGAAGGTGTGATAATGATAACAATCCAACAAAGGTCCTTGCAGTTTGTTGCTCAAAGAATGGGGAGGGGGAGCTGTGAGGTCTCCACCAGCTGTCAGCAGTACTTCAGATGTTGGAGAAATTAGCTTCAACAGAGACTTGGGTAACCTTTAGACCATGTGCATCAATATATACAAGTACTAACTGGAAGGATTCCAAGTCTTTGATGGCCTATTTATTTAGAAAATATGCAGAGTGCAATCAAACACACAAGAAAGCAATCTAAACAAACACAGAATACAGAGCTAAGCAAAATGCTAAGGAAAGGGGACAGTGAAGATTTTAGGAGTTGCAGTGGGGTTATAATTACCTGTCTGAAGAGAAGATCGTGGAAAGCTGGAGTGGCTAAGACTTGGAGGTCTGAGAGTGACATAGAATGTACACAGAGTGTGGGTGTACATGTTGATTGTGCACACAGAAGTTAAAATTTTAAACCATATTTATACCTTAACACTAGCCCTAGATGATGGGCTATCTGGCCAGGTAACAAAGGCTGAATGATTTGTACCTAGAGAATGGGCTTCCAGATTGGCTGATGGCTTCAACAAAAACAATGATTGGATCAGGATATCCCTGAGATGGATGGATAGAGAAGTTGGCTGGGAACACAACATGGGGTAGGCAGAGAGTGGTTGACTTACTGCTTTGGATGCTAAGAGTTCCTTTGTCTCAGGTTCCAAGAGGAAATACTGATTATTTGGGTGAAGGAAGGAGCACTTTAGTTTTGGTGGTTTTATTTACTGGATATACACATTCCTCAGGGGAAATGATCCTTTTTTCTTGGGAACCTGACCTAGTGTTCTTGAAAAGTCACTGAACTCTCAAAACATGATATCTCCAAATATGAAATATCAAAATACAAGAACTCCAGAAAATAGTGCAGAGCATGCAGGGATGCTTAACAAATTCTAGCAACGTTAAGTATATGACAGACCGATGACTGATGCAGACTTGTTAAATATATAAGATCACAGTGTGAAATTTCATGTATACTCACTCTACTTTTAAATGGATACCTCTAGTAACATTATTTTTTTTGTGGGTGGGGATTCCAGTTGGATGTTTTTCCTGTTTATTTATTTAATAAAACACCTTACAAACCTGATAATAATTTTACTTGAAAGAAAAACTAATGGTTTGAAAAGTATCAGATACTGTTTGGTACATGGTGTGGGGGTCTAAAGAAAAGTCCACTAAGTTCAGTATGACTCCTAGTAAACATATTAAAAATCAGCAGCATGATTCATAAAAACAAAGCTGTAAGGTGAACAATTTTTTAAAAATGTTTCAGACTGGTGGGTTAATTCCACACATTCAAGACTGAATCCTTGTTTCTTCCTAAACTTATTATGATGTTCTTTCTAGTCCTCTGTGTGTTTTTTTCTTGTAATGTAAACACATTGTTTTAGTGCCCTCCCAGTACAAGAGAACAAATCTGTTTCATTATCCATTCGACAACCATTCAAATATTTGCAGCTAGCCAGCATATTTGACTCAGTCAGCAATTCTTCAGGCCAAATAAATACATAAATATATATCATAGAATTTGTTTTTCCAGGGTCCACTAGAGTCTGCCACTTGCCTTCTAAGTTATAGCTGAGTTTTACTTTGGCGCAGTACAGACAGCCCAAAAGGGCTGTCCCTGCGCCATGATTAGGGCTGGAAAGCGCGCAGCAAACACATGCTCACCAGCCCTAGCGTGTATGGACAGCACCATTTTTACAGCGCACCATCCATATGTGCCCACTCCCATGATGGCATGCTGCACTTTGCATTTAGATGGACCGGTGTGTGCCTGATGTCATTGCGCCGCAGGAGGGCGCCTAGGGTGCCCTTTCTGCAGGGCTAAAAGGAGCTCCGAAACAGAGCTCCTTTTCAAAAAGTGCTTTATTCCCTTGGCAACCAGATTGCTGCGGCAACAAAGTGAGAGAGAAAGGGGCCTCCTGGTCCCTTTCTCCCTTGCCTCCACCGGTCAGACTGTCCTTGGGGCTTCATGCCCCAGACAGCTCTTTCTAGGCTGCAGAGAAGGGGAGTTTTGCCTCTTTTCCGCAGCCTGGATAAGCAGAAGATTGGGGCCTCTGGGGCAGCCAGTGAGGCTGCCATGGCCCCAATCCACTGCTCAAAGGGGTGGTTACAGACTGTCCCTTCTGGGCAATCTGTAAAGGCCCTTAGATCTCTTTCACAAAGGCTGCTGCCTAGCATCCATCTTAAAAGGGGGAAAACTGTTTTGAGTTTGGAGGATATTTGGTTTTAAATTCTCTAAATTGCAGTAGGAATTGTATAGTCCAGCAAATGTTGTACCGAATCTCCCAGCAGCCTTAGCCAGCATAGGTCATAAAAAAAAGTACAGAGAGATGTAATCCAAAAACATTTGTAGAGGTACATAATTTGCACACATGTTCTAACCAATGAAAAAAAAGTAACCTGCAAAAGCTGTGCCCAGAAAACTGTGTAGTTTTTCAGAAATAACATAGCTTCTCCTGAGAACTGTACAGTATCACTGAAAACTACAGATATGGGCATGAAAAGGAAACTGTACAACACTCAAACCAGCAAAGGCTGCAGCTGCAGTCAGGCTTGAGAGTTTTTTTTTTTCCTGCTGCATGAAATTTGGGATTGTTGAACATTCATATCAGAAAAGGCTACCAGTTTCTTCTTCTGCAAGGCACAGCCTTCAGAATATCAAAAGGGATTATGAGGCTCTGGGAAGGAAGCTGAAAGAGATGGATGCACAGGTTGTCATCTCATCTCTACTCCCGGTAGAAGGGCATGGTCCAGGAAGGGAGAGGAAAATAGCAGAGGTGAATAACTGGCTCCGTAGATGGTGCCGCCAAGAACAGTTTGGATTCTTGGATCATGGGCTGCGGTTCCATGAGGAGGGACTTCTGACAAGGGATGGACTGCATCTCACGCCAGTTGGCAAAAACGTTTTTGCCAACAGTCTGAAGAATCTGATCAGGAGGGCTTTAAACTGAGTTATGTGGGGGAGGGAGACATTATACTGGAAGACAAAAGGGATGGAGAGAATAGTCCAAGTGGCATAGAGGGAACAAGGCAAATAGTGCAAGGACCCAACAGTAGGAGGCAAAAAAATGTGCAAAAGCAGCAAGTAAAGAGGACACATGGTCTTAAATGTCTCTACACTAATGCACAGAGTATGGGAAATAAGCAGGATGAACTTGAACTCCTAGCACAACAAGGGAAATATGATATAATAGGCATCACTGAAACCTGGTGGGATGAGTCTCATGATTGGAATGTAGAAATAAAGGGGTATAACCTTTTTAAGAGAAACAGGCCAAGCAGGAAAGGAGGAGGAATAGCATTATATGTCAGGGATATATACACCAGTGAAGAGATGCAGGAAGTCAATACTGGAAGCCAGGTGGAGAGCATCTGGATAAAAATTAAAGGAGAGGGAAATAACAGGGATGTTACTGTGGGAGTCTACTACAGACCCCCAACTCAGGCAGAGGAATTGGATGATGCCTTTCTAGAACAGATGACCACACAATCAGGAAGGAGAGATGTAGTAGTGATGGGGGACTTCAACTATCCGGATATTTGCTGGAAGTCAAACTCAGCCAAATCCTCAAAGTCTAGCAAATTTCTCACTTGCCTGGAAGACAATTTCATTGTCCAAAAGGTGGAAGAGGCAACAAGGGGATCAGCCATTTTAGATCTGATCTTAACCAACAGGGAAGACCTAGTTGATGGGGTGCAAGTGGTTGGATCCTTAGGTGGAAGTGACCATGTTCTCCTGGAGTTTGTTATGCAGTGGAAGGGAGAAGCTAGGCATAGTCAGACATGCACTCTAGACTTTAGGAGAGCTGATTTCAATAAACTTAGAGAAATACTGGGAGTGATCCCATGGTCAGGAATACTAAAAGAAAAGGGAGTTCAAGACGGATGGGAGTTTCTCAAAAGGGAGATATTGAAGGCACAATTTCAAACAGTTCCAATGAGGAAGAAAAATGGAAGATGTCTCAAGAAGCCAGGATGGATGACTAAGGAACTTTCAAATGAGCTAAGTTTTAAACGGAACATGTATAAGAAATGGAAAAATGGAGAAATCACGAAAGAGGAATTTAAACAAATAGCCAGCACATGTAGGGGTAAAGTCAGAAAAGCTAAAGCGCAGAATGAACTCAGGCTTGCTAGAGAGGTTAAGAACAATAAAAAGGGCTTTTTTGGATATGTCCGCAGCAAAAGGAAGAAGAAGGAAACAGTGGGGCCACTGCGTGCAGAAGATGGCAAAATACTAACAGGGAACAGAGAAAAGGCAGAATTACTCAACACCTTCTTTGCTTCAGTCTTCTCAGAAAAGGCAAAGGGTGCTCAACCTAAGGATAATGGAACAGGAGACAGAATAGAGGAAATTCAGCACAGAATAAGTAAAGAGGTAGTACAGGAATACCTGGTTAACCTAAATGAATATAAATCTCCAGGACCAGATGAACTACATCCTAGAGTATTAAAAGAACTAGCAAATGTAATATCAGAGCCATTGGCAATAATCTTTGAGAACTCCTGGAGAACAGGAGAAGTCCCAGAAGACTGGAGGAGGGCAAACGTTGTCCCCATCTTCAAAAAGGGAAAAAAAGAGGATCCCAACAATTATCGTCCAGTTAGTCTGACATCAATTCCAGGAAAGGTGCTAGAGCAGATCATTAAGCAGAGAGTCTGCGAACATTTAGAAGCCAATGCCATAATCACAAAAAGCCAACATGGGTTTCAGAAAAAGAAGTCATGCCAAACGAACCTGATCTCTTTTTTTGATAAAATTACCAGCTTGGTAGATGAAGGGAATGCTGTGGATATAGTATACCTCGATTTCAGTAAGGCCTTTGACAAGGTTCCCCATGACATTCTTGCAAACAAGCTTGAAGAATGTGGGCTAGACAAGTTAACTGTTACATGGATTTGTAATTGGTTGACTGGCCGAACTCAAAGGGTGCTCAACAATGGCTCCTTTTCATCCTGGAGAGAAGTGACCAGTGGGGTCCCACAGGGTTCTGTCCTGGGCCCAGTGCTATTCAACATCTTTATTAATGATTTGGATGACAGAATTGGTGGCATACTTATCAAATTTGCAGATGACACTAAACTGGGAGGAGTAGCTAATACCCCAGAGGACAGGATCAAAATTCAAAATGACCTGAATAGACTAGAAAGCTGGGCCAGTGCTAACAAAATGAAATTCAATACGGAGAAATGTAAGGTTCTGCACTTAGGGCGGAAAAATGAAATGCACAGATATAGGATGGGGGACACCTGGCTGAACGAGACCACATGTGAAAGGGATCTAGGAGTCCAAGTAGACCATAAGCTGAACATGAGTCAACAGTGTGATGCGGCAGCTAAAAAAGCCAATGCAATTTTAGGCTGCATCAATAGAAGTATAGTTTCTAGATCAAGGGAAGTTATAGTGCCACTCTATTCTGCTTTGGTCAGGCCCCACCTGGAATACTGTGTCCAGTTCTGGGCACCACAATTCAAAAAGGATGTGGAGAAACTGGAGCATGTCCAAAGGAGGGCAACTAAGATGGTGAAGGGTCTGGAAACCTTGCCCTATGAAGAACGCCTTAGGGAGCTGGGGATGTTTAGCCTGGAGAAGAGAAGGTTAAGAGGTGATATGATAGCCCTGTTTAAATATTTGAAGGGATGTCATATTGAGGAGGGAGCAAGCTTGTTTTCTGCTGCTGCAGAGACTAGAACGCGGAACAATGGATGCAAACTGCAGGAAAAGAGATTCCACCTCAACATTAGGAGGAACTTCCTGACAGTAAGGGCTGTTCGACAGTGGAACACACTCCCTCGGAGTGTGGTGGAGTCTCCTTCCTTAGGGGTCTTTAAGCAGAGGCTGGATGGCCATCTGTCAGGGATGCTTTGACTTGGAGTTCCTGCATGGCAGGGGGTTGGACTGGATGACCCTTGTGGTCTCTTCCAACTCTATGATTCTATGATTCTATGATTCTATGATTCTTCTGCTGCATAACTATGAAGTTTATCGCATTCCCTTTTCCTCCGTTATGGGGACGGGAACGGGACTCTCAGAAGCACGCCTGAATGGATTTTATCGCACTGCCAAGTGTCCACAAACAGGTCCTATTCCGTCACCCGTCCTCGTTCAGTGCTGGAAGTGTCATTTTTGAAAAACAGAAAACTTCCATCAGACAAAAATGACACTTCCCAGCACCGAATGGAGACAGGTGATGGAATGAGACCTGTTTATGGACGCTTGGCAGTGCGATAAAATCCATTCAGGCCCACTCCTGAGAGTCCCGTTCCCGTCCCCATAACGGAGGAAAAAGTGAATGCGATAAACTTCATTGTTTGTCTTCCCTTCCCCATGACAATTCCAAATTAAGGTGTGTGTAAAGGCAAACTCTCAAAAGTCACTCAAACTCTCTATATCTTTCTCTCATTTTCCACCACTTTCCTCATCACTCCAAATTGCTACAAGGTTGAATCCTTCGCCATTTTACTTGTATAGGGATATAACATACAGCTCAGTTTTACATTTTATGCACTTTTCCAAGTAGGTAGTGAAAAACGATATGAGCATGTGTGGTTTGTTTTTGTTCTCTCAGAAAGCAGTATAGTTTTCTGTGGATAGTGAAAAGACCAGGAGCACTGGCTTTTACTGCAAAGCTGTGCAGTTTCTCAAAATCTTGCATGGTTTTCAAAAAGGTGTGCAGTTTCTGTTGTGCAGGGAGCAAAAAAAAAAAAAAAAAAAGTTTTTTTTTTCCCCATGGGGTTTTCAGACTATTTTCAGTTCTGGAAGAATTTATTCCTGATGTTTCACCAGCATCTGTGACTGGCATCTTTCGCAGGGTTGATGTGGGGATGGGTGTGTGAATACCTGCCTTCCCACCCAAGGACTAACCTGGGTGAGCACCAGGGGCAGGATAGCACAGGCTCAGTGTACTTTGCACTATTTGCACTAACAGTGTACTTTGCACTATTTTGAGCAGAAAACAGAGTAAGCCTCAGATCCTGCATCATCCGATGTAACTACAATTGCCAGGGTTGCCAGAGTGAAAACTGGGGAGGCTTCCTGTGCCTTTAATGAGCTCTGCAGTAGCACTTGGCAATGAACAGGTTCCATGTGGGAAGGCCTCCACTTGTTGTTTGCCATGAGGGATGAAACGTGCAGCGAAAGAGAGCAGGTCTGGGGCGGGAGACAGAATTCAGGAACAGAATACTCTGGGGGCCTCAGAAATGCTTTCTAGGGGGACACTGCTAGGCTGAAACCATAGGTTTGCGGGAGAATCATCTGATGCAACTACAAACATGGAGCTTTGCTTCAGTTTAAGCAATTTCAGGCTACAAATGTAGTTTTTTATGCTCTTGTTTTGTCATTAACTACTCTAAACAATAATCTCCAGTAATTTTGAGTGTAAGTCCATTCTGTGTTCTCATAACTGTTGAACAGGATGCCAGCCTGTATTCTTCTGTGCAAATCACATGGGTGGTTTGTTTGTTTGTTAATTTATTTTTTAAAAGTCCTGGAGCATGAATAGTAATCAGAAAGTATATAGAAGCTTTCATATTCTTGCATAGCGGGCAGAAAGCTATTGAAGATACTTGTTCTTATACGTGACAACAAAATCAGTGAAGGTTTACATTTCTGCTCAAAAACCACAGTCCTTGCCCACAGCCACCAGAGTGTGTTGTGTGCACTAAATGTCGAATGGGACATGGAAAGCATGAGGACATTATGCAAGGATAACGTAATAAGCTAATCAGAAGCTTAACAAGACCATTATCCCTTTATATTTAGAACAGTGTTGATAATCCCTACAATTCTTTAAGGCGTCGCAATAGAAATAATTTCAGAAATCCTTTTTCAGGGGAAAAAAGTCTCAACATGTTCATACTGAAATGGTAAAATCCAAATACCAATGCTTTGCCTTTATAAATGAAGCTAATTCCTGGACATTTGTAGTCTCTTCGTATAGTGACTGTTTCCAAGGGCTTAGTCCTGAGATGTGCAACTCACATTTTCTTGGGATTGTTTTAAATAGCAGTTTTCCACATACCGCAAGGGCAGTTGCTCCTGTGGGTCCAACTAGACACAAGAGGGAGCTTAGTTATGCTCATTCTTGGTTTCTCCTTTGCTGATTAATAACCTTATGGGGGTGTCTTGAAGAACGGCGATATAGCCGATATATGTAATTCATTATATTAATGATTGCTATGTTTAACAAATTACTTTTGGAAAGCTGAAGGAATTATTTAATTAAATTAATTAAGATGAAGGAGTTAATTAATTAATTAAATTAATTGTAAGCCGCTCTGATAACCTTGGCTGAAGAGCGGGGTATAAATAAAACATCATCATCATCATCATTATATATCCTTTCTCCTTGTACAGGGTCCAGTTGAGAAGAATGAATTTAAATTTGCATCCATGCTAGAGATATAGCTACTGGGGATGGGATGAGGTTATTGCTTCCAGATAAGAATTCTTTCAACTAAATGAAAATTTCCTTTAGTCCTCAAATTTCTAGCTTTCCAGAGAGTGTGACCCTGAAAATCTTTCACACTTCAGACTCTTATATCTTCTGTGTTCACATTTCCTTGGTAATTTTGCCTGCCCCTTTCCTCTGCGCACCAAGACTGTATTTCTAAATGTTCAACCTATGCTTAAGTTACTGCAATGCTAGAAATGTGGGGACTGAAGAAAAAATTCATAGGGGAGGGAGAATTCTTATTAAGAAGTCAACACCTAGCTCTCCCTCCCATAGCTAGCCCTTTACAACCACCTGAATATGTAATTGTTTATAAAAATGCTGATGCTTTACTAGCTTTAAACACAAGGTGACCGAAAGATTATTTCTCTCCTATTTTTAAACATTTAAATAAGGGCAGCACAGGATGCTGTTGCCTTCTCCTGTGGGACACCAACACAGCCCATAACTTTCTGTCCTGGATTATGTCAACAAATAGAGTTATTTAATGTAACTCAGTTCTCTGAAGTTACCCAATTGAGCAGGGATTAGAAGATACACAGAGGCCTCGTTTAGATTTGTATTAGATCTCTGAGAGGCTTCCTATGGAGCTATACAGATTAGCCTGAAGGGGCAGTGAGACCCCACCCCTTTTCGCCCCGGATCGGGGCTGTGGCAACCGCACGCTGTGGCCCCAAGCAGGCTTTCACAGGATGCAAAAAGGAGTGGCAAAATACAGCTCCTTCTTGTGCCCTCTAAAGAGTGCCATATCTGTCACGGTGTGGCATGATGATACCCTTTTGGCACTGCATCATGTAGATGCAGCGCCAGAGCGGCAGCATTGTGTTGTGTGCTGTGTAAATGGGCATGTACCAAAATGGTGCCCTGGGGGAGGAGTCACAGCATCGAGCATGTGGACAGTCCACCATGGCCAGAACAAAATGCCGGTTTGATTCCCCGCTAAATCTCTAATGTTAGCCATTGAGGGCTGGGAAGGAACTTCTGCATACATGCTATTTAAAAATTAAAGACCAAAAAAGAGAGAGAGAGATAAAATACCAAAATCTCTACACTCACTCTCAAATGAAAGTGATGATACAAATTACATACTATATGGATAATTTAACATTTCGTCTAGTCAGTAAGGAGTAACAACAAATTTGATTAATTCAATAATGTTCCACACTGTCAATGTGGTTATTGAGAAAGGTGCTTCACATTTGTGTTTTTGTTGTTATGTGTCTCATGCAAATCCCTCTCCTAAGATGCTATTGGAGACCAGAGTGGCATTGTGCTTTGAGTGTTGGACTACGACTTTGGAGAGCAGGGTTCAATTCCCAGCTCTGCCAGGAAACCCCCGGGTGACCTTGGGCAAGTTACATGCTCTCTGACTTAGGAGACAGCAATGGCGAACCTCCTCTGAACCAATCTTGCCAAGAAAACCCCATGATAGGTTTGCCTTAGGGTTGCCATAAGTCAGAAATAACATGAAGGCACACAACACACACAAGCAAATAGCACACAGGAAATATGACAGCAAGAGGCAGGAAAGCAGGAACAACAGTCCCTTTCTCCCTTGACTTTTGGTTTTTCAGAGATCACATGCACAAAATCTTTGTATATCTTTATGTAAAAAAGACATAAGCAAATGCATAGGGTGAAACCAGTTTTCACCCCTTAACCCCCATGGGCTACATCAGCATGCAGTTGTGTACTGGAGATATTAAGTTGCTTCCAGTTACTATTTTTGGCCAGTTCTTGACAGCACCACTATCCTGGCTGTGAGAGACTTGATATTTTCATTCTTGCAAGAAGTCATGCAAGGCATATTTGGGAAGTAAAGAGAAACAGCCACAGGGTTTTACTCCCTGAATTCCTCTGGCAGGTAACTAAAAGGTATGAGACATCCTGTTGTGATTATGAAAGCAACCCTCTCCTTCTTTGGAAGGCTGGCCAAAGACATTTTGCTGTCTGAGACAACTGCTCAACCACAATGTTATCCAGTTTGATTCCTACTCAGGAGTGGAATAATGTTTTGAGACAGAGTTTTAATGGATAAATCCAAGAGCTGGTCACATCCACAACTCTCATACCCTCCACCATTTCACAGGTGACAATGGAGAACTGTGTGCATAAATAACACTGGAGTATTCTCAAGATGGTAAAAGCTCCCTGGTTTGTTCCTCTCACCTCAATGGCAAGGCAGAGAATTACGGTAACACTGCACCAAAGTCTGCATTATTTCCCTAACATGTTAGGCGAGACATTAGCTATAATGCCAAATAAGAGCTATTAGCTGCCGTGCCCTGGCATAGTGAGTCATTTTTGACAATCTGCATTTCTCTTGAATTCTGACTTTCTGTGACATCCAAATATCATCAGTATAAATTAACTGCGGCTCTAAAATAAACATTGCATTAAAATACTATAATTTTATAATTAAATAGATACCTATTATCTAAACACAACATTGTTATAATTCAACTAGCCATAAAACCCTGGGGTCTGGGCAAAACTGAGTTTCATAAAATATGTAACAAGAGACAGAAAAACGATTGCATATTGTGCATTTTCAAGTGCCTGTGACCTTAGGATTAACCTGATTGTAAGTCCAGATGTTAGTTACCCTTCTCAACAAGGTTGCCATGGACTGGCCACTGATTCTATGGCATTAAACAACAACAGGAACAGAGTTTCTTTTAGTAATAACTGAATTGAAATATTCAGGATAAATAGGAGGTATTCAGGCAATCCAGTATAAAAACAATTGCATAAATCAATTGTTTGTGCACAGGTAATATTTGCTCTTTGTTGTTGTTGCTGTTGTTGTTTAAAAAAAACCTCCTTCTCTCCCCACTTCCCAGGGTGGCAGTGGAGCCATTTCATATTTATTTGAGATCTTTCATTTCTAGGGTAGTGCAGATTGGGCTTAGTCTATTTTTATTTTATTTTATTTTATTTTATTTTATTTATACATACCTTGCCTTTCTCCTTACAAGGGATTCAAAGTGGCATATAAAATTTAAAAACAAAGTCCAGCTAAAATCTTATTTTACAAAAGTTAAAAAACAGCTAAAAGAATTATATTTAAAAACATAACTAAAAGAAAAAAGCACAACACACCACATTCAATATTAACTTCTGCCAAATAATTTAAGCACCAAAGATCTACTTAAGTAAAAAGGACTTTGCATGCCAGTGGAAAGATAGCAAGGGCTAACATGGAAGGGAGATTCGTAGCCTGGGATCAGCCGCTGAAAAGGCTCTCTCACGTGTCCTCACTAAATATGTCTGCAATGGTGGTGGGACCAAGAGGAAGCCCTCTCCTTCCCTGAAGATCTTAAAATCTGAGCTGGCTTGTATTGGGAGATTTTTTTTTAAAAAATAAAACTGACAAACATGTTATACTATTATGAGCTCAAGGAACATTCTAGGAGCTTTGCCGCAGGAGAAAAGAAAGCTGAAATAGAACAGGAGTGTAGCAGCTGTCTCTGTGCCTCTCTGTGTGCCATCGTAGTACTTCCGTTCTCTTCCCAAGGAAGATAGTCACTAAAAGTCTGCCTTTTGTCAAATAGATTTTTCCAGCATGACAAAAGGCACACATTTACTATTGTCTCCTATGAGAAGAGAATGGAAGTACTATGATGGCACCAGTGAAGCATGGAGAAAGCCTCTTCTCTCCTGCTGTTTGGGCATTTTTTTTCATGCATGATAAACCTCTAGAGCTCTTCTCTGTCTTAGCTCAAAAAACCATTTCTCAAAATGGTTGCTGTACAACTAGAGAGATTACTTGGCTGAAGTAACCTAAACAAAGTGTAAGGGAAAAATCAGACAATTACTAATGAAACTTATAAAAGTAAAGTGTTTTTCCCCATCATCCCAAAGTTAGCACAAACTAGCCACAAAATGAGCTCTATTGTAGTGCCAAGTTGCAGACTGTGCCACTGACCCCATTTCTGAGTCTCAGCTATAGAAGCTACTGCTCCTTTGTTGTACAGTTGGCCCTTGATATCCCATTTGAGTATCCATGGATGGCAAGCCCATGTTGTCCCCAGTGGCGGTGTGTGCCCATGGCCATGCCACCATTAGAGACAGCCCTCTTCGTCCCCAGTGGTGGTGTGTGCACACAACTGAAGTGACATTAAGGACAATGGGACTACAAATGAAGTCCCATTGTCCCTAATGGTGGCATGGCCTCGTGCATGTGGCATCACTGGGGCCAATGGGGGCTGTCTTTAATGGTGGTGTGGTCACATGCATGCATTGCCACTGAAGTCCCTTTATCACTAGTGGCAGCACGGCCACTTGCACAAGGACAATAGAACTTGAGCATGCACAGATTTTGTTATCCAGGGGTGGTGTGGTCCAGAATAGATCCCTGCAGATACCGAGGGCTGGCTGTAGTTGTGTAACTTCAAGTCATATCTAACTTATGGCAAGCCTCAGGTAAACATGTCATGGGGTTTCCTTGTTCATAGGGAGTTTGCCTTTACCTTCCTTTGAGGTGGAGAGAGTGTGATCACCCATTGGAATTCCATAGCTTAGTAGGGATTTGAACTCAATACTCAGACCACTACCCCCCATTGGAATAAATTTGTTAAATGATCTCTATATTTCAACATGAAATATCATTTATCTATAACCAAAAACTCATTCACAGTTGCACAAAGATTATAAGCCTGTCAGCCTAGACAGTGTTTTAGGCTCAAAGCTTAAGACGACTAAACCATCCCCTTTGCCTTTTAAAACACTTCTTAAGCAGCCTTAGTATGATAGGAAGAATAGGCTAATATTGGGTCTGGCTAAGTAGTGGAATCCAACAGCTTAAATAAAGTAATCCAAATGTTCCTTACTAAATTTATCCAAAGAAGAACAAGGCAATAGCTGAAATGAATGTAAACATTGACAATTTTAAAATCAGATAGACTCTTGCCATCTAGTTTTTGCCCTTTTATGGAACTATATTACAAATAAAAAGATTATGGACAATGATAGAAAAATGTAAGCAAACTATTCTTGTCTACCTGGATGCAAGCATCACAGAAATTAATATAGGATTGCCATGTGTTTAAAATACAGTAAGGACAGCAGAAATTCATGCTATGTAGGGTGGATAATCAGGCAATAGCTGTTAACAAGTTTGTGTTCTACCAAATATCAAAACATCAAAGGAAAATATTGTACCTAGACATTAATTTCTCTGCAAATTAACATATTGTCCACATTCATAAATTACCAGATACAGAAATTTTTGTTTATGGAAGGCCCTTATTCCAAAATACATTTGGGAGAGGGGGGGGGGATCATTTAGTCTATATAAAGAAAAATCTTAAATAGGGATTTTTTTTTAAATAATGGGAGACACCTGCCATTCCTATGAGACAAGGTTTCTGGTCTTCAAATAAGGGTCATACCTTATAATAAGTAATATCTGGCAATGCTAAATTAAGGAGATGTACTTTTGAGTAGAAATTTAGCCAGAGTGGTGTAATGCTTTGAACACTGGACTGTGACTCTAGAGGTCAGTTCCTCTCTTGGACTGGAAACTCACTGGGTAACTTTGTGTGAGTCACACACTCTCAGCCCCAGAAACCCCTGCAATAGATTCAGCTTGGGGTTGCCATATTTCGGAAATGACATGAAGGCATACAACAAAAACCACAACAAGAAACTTAGAGTACTGAACTGTAAGTGCACTATGTTTATCAATCTAGTGTGCTGTGCACAATGCAGTACTGTATTTATAGCTAATGTTTCATAAAGCATTTAAACTTACTAAAGTTATATACTTAATTATGATCAGTTCAAACCAAAGGAGAAATGCAAGTGTATTCTGTTTAACTCAAGGATCTGTCCTTTGCAGGGCTGGACAATATATATATCTGTGTGATATATCTGTGTGATTTCCTTATCATGCTGGGAAATGAGCTGCTTATAAATGGCACAGAAAAGGCATGAAGGCACCCTGAGCAATCTTGTCACAGCTGGCTTTCAAGATCCTTATTTCCCTTGGAATGCTCTTTTGAAACGTTTCAGAGAGAGGGGAGGGGAGGGGAGGGGAGGCTCTACTTGATGAACATGATGTTAGCAGAGTGCAGCCTTCATTGAACAGATAGCAAAAGATGTTCTGGTTAACCACAGTAGCTTAAAACAACCTGGAGAGACAATACTTTGAACTATTAACAGAGACTATAATGATGGACTACAAATTGGAAGCAAGGAAGGTCAAGTAGCAATATGAAACTACCAATTTAGGAGAAAAGTGGATAAGAAATATAATAACTTCTGCTAATAGGGTCTTAGCACAGACACTGATTTAAGGAGATGGGGATAGATTACATAAGAAGTCCTCAATAAGTTATTGGGTTCTCAATAATATATTGAAGCTTGTCAAAGAGTCAAGGAGCAGTAGTCCAAAAAAAGATAACTTGTCTGAAGTTCTACCATTGATACGTTCTTCCAAGATGACCAAGAAACCCCCAACAAACCTATGTGCCACATCTTAGAATCTGGGGATGTTATCACACGGGAGGAATTTCTCTCAATTTCGAAAGAAATGAAAGTGGGGCCAGTTCAGAATTGAGTGAATTCGCTAGTTCAACGAATTTACGTGATTGCCTATTGACACCACATCGCATTCGGAACTGATAGTTTCTCATGCAATAATGTGAAACCCCACGATTGCATTTGGAAGGACTTCCCATTGCCCGAAAAAGCATGTGATCGGCTTTCACGCAATAACGCGAAACCACATGATTGCATTCAGATTGCAATTGGATTATATTTCCAATTCCCGTTGTGTGATAAACTCCATAGAATCATGGAGATGGAAGGGACTGCAAGGTCTAACTAGTCCAATCCCCTTACATGCAGGAATTTACAACTAAAATGCTCCTAAAGATCACCATTCATCCTCTGTTTATAGAACTCAGTGAGAGTTCTCCCCCCTCAAGTCAAGAACTTCCCAGTAGTCCATATTTGTTAACTTGTAGAGCATAGTACAAGAAGCCAAATCTTTCCCAGTGGCATCATCTTCAGAGTCAGTTGCTCACATCTAATATTCTCTCCTTTGTGCTCCAAAGCCCTTTAGCTTTCTTTTCTATCTTGTCTTCTACCCTTTAAAAATGGAGAGAAGTTTCCATACCTTTTGCCCTCTACCTGGAAAAACAATTGACACATTTATGTTCACTTCCTGCTCTACACTTAACATGTAACTGAGAAGACTGAAATGCCAGATAACATCTGGCATGTCTACCATTTGATAGCCTTTGTTTGATCCGTCTGTGTCACTAGTGCAAGTGGTTCTTATAACAGGAAGTACCCATTTAGTTAAATTGTCCATTTTATTGCTAAACATTTTATCTATCTCTCTGCTCATAAATGAGCAAACTGAAGGGCAAGAGGGCTGCCAATGTCATGGTGATATCTGTATGGCACATTATGTGTCTCACGGAGGGGACACTGGCATTCAAAGTTAATTCACTCTATTACCCAGAAAATGTTGCATAAACATGTGGTGGGAGCAAAAAGAGGCAAGCAATCAACAAATGCCTGGTGTTGGAGATTTTGTAATTGGAAAAGGCACACATCCTGTGCTATTCTATACAAAATCTCCTCTGAAGTCCCATTTAGTTCATTGAGGCTTACTCCTGGGACAGTAAGCAGAGGACTGTGGACATCATGTATATGGCTGTTTGAAAAGCACTATTCATATTCATTCCTTCCTTCATCATTCATACATACATTTATTTAACACTGGATAAAATACCTTTTGTAAGTGATTTACACAATCAAATATAAAAGAATATTAAAATAAAATACAGCAATTAACAATAATATCCAGGTCCAACACAAAAAGATGAAATGTAACAGCAAAAGCAGAGGAAAGTCTACACAGAAATTTAAAATTTGGAAAAGGTATTATTATTATTATTAGCTTTATTTATAAAGCTCCATAAGTATACACGGCGCTGTACAAAACCAAATAAAATCAAGAATATGTAAAAAGCCTGCCTATGGCATACAATCTAGAGATTAAAACAAGTTAAAAACATCATAAGAAACAAGTTAAAACGGCAGAGATCAAAAAGATACATTTAGAGAGGCTATAACTCCCAGAATCCTGCAGTCAGCATGGTCATACTTGAAACTATAATATGCTTTATATTAATACAGCTACCAAATCATCAACTTTGCCTAATTAAAATTCTACGTTCCATATTACTGTTAGTCTGAAGACAGATATAATATTTTTTTAGAGAAAGTGGTGCCTATGTCTAAGGACGTTATCCCATGGGAGGAATTTCTCTCAATTTCGAAAGAAATGAAATTGGGGCCAGTTCGGAATTGAGTGAATTTGCTAGTTCAGTGAATTTATGTGATTAAGTATTGACACCACATTGTGTTCAGAACTGCCTGAAATTGACTCCCAGTGCCCGAAATTGCGTGTAATAGTTTCTCACGCAATAACGTGAAACCCCATGATTGCGTTCGGAAGGACTTCCCTTTGCCCCAAAATGCGTGTGATCAGCTTTCACACAATAATGCGAAACTCCATGATTGCATTCAGATTGCCATTGGATTATACTTCCAATTCCCGTCGTGTGATAAACTTCTAAACTGTTTTATTTCATATGGCAAAAATGTAACTTTCCTTTTCATGATCAAGTGCTGAAAATAATGTGGTTGAACTTATGGCACAAACTGGGAGCCCATAACTGTAGTGCTGTATTCCACTTTAACTTCCATAGCAACATCTTGATCTCAAAGGGGCGGGGTATAAATCATCATCATCATCATCATCATCATCATCATCATCATCTTATGGAATCCTGGGATTTATAGTTTAGCAAGGCAATACAGCACACTGGCTGAGAATGGTAAATGCCCCTCCCTAACTGCCAATCCCAGGATGGTAGTGCTGATTGGAGGTACATTAGTATTGTTTTTAACGCCGATAAATGAATTTGTAAATGGAATAACAGATCATTAAAAATAATGGCATTAAAACAACCTCCCCCTATTGTTCATTCAGAGGGGTGGGTTATAAATAAATTTTATTTATTTATTTATTTATAAAATAGTGGCATTAGAAATAAGAAGAAAATAAAAAGTTATCACAATTGAACCATGGGGAAAAGATAAGAAGGATAAATGAAGCAATGTTTTATTTACTGATAATTATATTTGTTATTTAAAGTATGAAGCTGGAAGAATCTCTTTTTCAATTGTCTGTGTTTGGGCAGGGATTACATTCACAATTGAAGAGATAGTTACTCAACAGGAGAGGCACACCTACCGAACAAGATCTCAAAGGAGGTGAGACTATGTAGCAGTTGGATTCATGTTTAATTCCCCCCATCCATTTCCTGTTTAATTCCTGTTTAAATCCTGTTTGCCCTCTAGTGTGATAAACCTCATTGAGGTCTTGCTAGTGATAAATCTTTTGCTTGCTGTTGTTATGTGCCTTCAAGTTAAGTCAGACTTATGGTGACCCTGTCATTGAGTTTTCTTTTCAACATTTATTGAGAGGAAGTTAGCTGTTGCCTTCCTCTCAGGCCAAATGCTTGTGACTTGTCCAAAGCCATCGAATGGGTTTCTATAATCAAGCAGGGATTCAAAGCCTGGTTTGCCTGAGACCATATCCTGAACTCAAACCACTATACCATGTTGGTTCTCCAGATCAATGGTTGGCCCAAAGCAAATTTGACAGTAGCTTGCAGAGACATCCAAGCATATATGATAGATCAACGGATGTAATTACAACTTTTATTTTGCCCGCATGTCACACAAATCTGACAGATAATTCACTACTGATTAATACAAACTGCATAGTAATTAGGTTGAAAAGAAAACATTGTTATTATGCTTTCTCCTCTAGCATGCCATTTCTTACTCTGTTAAGACTGCATTTTTATTTAAGCACATACTCACTTAGAGAAAATAATTTCTTCCCATGGCTAATATTTTTACCTCTTCCTCTACTTGTCTGAGATATGGAGAGATTACTATGTTCTCTTTTTCTCTTTCTATGAGAACAAGATGAAATGAGAGAAAAATGGCAAATAGGATTGGTTGGAACTTTTTTCTCTCTAGTGTGGAAAAGAAGAATCTTTCATTCTTTCTTCCCTAGCACCATCAGTGTACTGAGCAAAATGAATAGAAGACCACTGTCCATGCAGAACTTACACTCTGAATTGCAATCTGATACTGCTGAATTTTCTGCTCCCCCCACCCATACAAACCCTGTCAGGATGATGAATGGTAGCCCCGGAGTATGTAAAATGGGGAAAGTGAACAAGCAGCTTATTTTATTTTAAAATGTTGTGTACCACCTTACTAATCACATTGCTCAGTGCAGTTAATTAACAATAACAGACTACAGTGGCTAAGAAATAAGAAGGAACATAATACAATTGCATGTTGGGCCTCTTGGAGACAAACCATTCTTTCTAAATTAGTGTCCTTACTGTGTTCTAAGAGGACCAAGAGACCAGAGGACAAAAGTAACCCAGCCTTGTTAAGGCTGAAAGTCATCCATGCTTCAGCCAAGAAAGCAATCCTATTGTAGTGCTGTACACTGAATGCAATAATGCAGTAAATGTTTGGACTGGTGATATCCTATGAGGTGAAAACACATTAGTCTTTCTGGCATAAGCTAAAACAACTTAGATATTTGCTATTCTCTGCCAGAAATAAATTACAGCATTCTACACAGAACAAACAGGACAATCTGGATACACAACTGGACACAAATCCAACACAAGAAATGTCAATACACAAAAACAAGATACAGAACATTTCCATATCCTAGAGTACTCTACCTAAGTGGCTCTTGTGGACAGAGGAACTTCAGGTGAAGATTAGAACAAGAAATGAATGAACTGCAAGACATTCATTGAATTCAGACTATCACTAAAGGTTTTAATCTTTTTTACTGTAATAGCCTTCCTCTATCAATTGGTTCACATACTGCCAGGCTGTGTTGTGTTATCAATACTAATTTTGAGTAGTGGAAAGCTCTCTCTCTCTCTCTCTCCCTCACACACAGAGTTCATATACAGTGGTCCCCCGCCTTACGAATCCCCCGGGGAACGAATTCCCCGGGATCCGAAGGCGGCGGGACCGCCATTGTATCCCCCGGGATACGAATAAAAAAAGCGGAAAAAAAGCCGCGTGGCCCCTTTAAATGGCCGCGCGGTCCGTCCGCGAAAGCGGTCCCCCGCGTTACGAACGACTTCCGGGTTACGAAGGTAATCCCGGAACGGATTACCTTCGTAACCCGGGGGACGACTGTATTCAAGACAGTAGAAGTTTGGAGAAAACAACAACAACAATAATTTTTATCCTGCCTCTCCAGCAGGATGGAGGCAGCATACAATACAAAAATAATCCCACTGTCACCTCCCTCCATTAGCCACAACATAATAATCCCTACATGACCATAATAAATCACACTTAAATCATTAAAATAATCAGAGATTATTTCAGAAACAAGAAGATGGGTTTCTAGGGATGTACAATATGATGGTCCTTATTGACGGGTGACCAAGTTAATTACTCAGGGAAGGCCTGTCAGAAGAGATCCATCTTGACAGCCTTTTTAAAGCTGTCAAGATTGGTGATATGATGGTAGAAGAACCAACAATGTCAGTAATATGTTTAATTAACATACATGTCTGTGTAAAAATGATCCCACCATAAATTTCTCAAAAATATTACAAACACAAAAGATTCCTAGTTAAGTTTCTTCTGTCAACACATGCTTTGTCTAATAACAATAGTGTATATCAAATAAATAAGATTTCAAGAAGGACAAATAAATGGGTCCTAGAGTAAATCAGATTTGAACTGTCACTAGAATCCTAAAGAATCTGCAGAACTATGCTGTGCTGAGCCATTTACCATCAACAGCCACAGAAACTATAGAGCTACTGAAGCCCTTCCCATGGCCATTCTGTCCCTGGTGTAAAGGAGGGGAAGGGAATCTCAGAAACATCTGGCTATGTCCCTGTTGGTCGATATGAAGTAATTACATCATTACTCAGGACTGCCTGAGTTTCAGTGGCTGATATGATCATTTCATGTCTGGCTGTGGGGACATAGCCAGATGTTTCCACGCTTCCCTTGGAGGGAGCAGCTCTATACAATAGATCAAGGGGGTGTCCTGTGTGTGCCATTATGAAGATGCTAGTCAATATGAGCCAACATGACTCAGTGGAAAAGACAGTAATGTTTGGTAAAGTGGGAGGCAGTAAGACAAGGGTACATAAAATCACATTACAGCTGTTTTAATCCAATAAAGGAAGCCAGGGTCTGGAGTCTGCAAGAGGCATTGGATGAATAGTTCTCAGAGGTTTCACACTCACAGGGTTGCCATAAGTTGAAGCTGACTTGATGGCAAATAACGACAAAATAAATGAAATAGTTAAGAGAACAAAACACTATCCAAATTAGATCAGCATTAGAGACACATTTTAATAAT
Source organism: Urosaurus nigricauda (assembly GCA_034509955.1). Taxonomy (NCBI): domain Eukaryota; kingdom Metazoa; phylum Chordata; class Lepidosauria; order Squamata; family Phrynosomatidae; genus Urosaurus; species Urosaurus nigricauda. The sequence continues at coordinate 46,723,995 of JAOEGL010000003.1, forward strand.
TTTATTCAGTGCAAATTTATTTTGATGTCCTGCTTATTATTGTCTGAAACCTTTGATATGGGTGAAGATAGTGATATGGGAAAAAATAAGCATAGAAAGCTGTGGAATGCTGGTTACGGTAGATAGTACAGCTCATGAACCATACGTAACATTTCTTATTGTACTAAGCACCTCTAATTGCAACCAGCAGGTAATTCAAGCAAAAATTGTCCCAGAGTGATTTCACATAATTACAGCAAAGCAACAGCAAGCTAATTGAAATAAATAGGGAAAGCATTGTTACACAGGAGTGTCCTATTAAGATCGCTTTCGGGTTTCTCTGAATTCAACATGACAGCTTTATATGGGAGGGTTTTCCTCTCCCATTCATGCAATTATCTGATAGTTTCCTTTTCTAGAATTAGTTCCTTCCAGGTCCATATTAAACCTCAAGAAATAATTATGTATCTTAACATCGGGTGAAATAGAAAGTCTGTGAAATCTCACTTTGGCCAGGAATTTTGTTTCATTCTTGGTCCCCCCCCCCATCTCATGATATAAGGAAAACTGGCCTGCTTGGTAGGGATGTTGGAAAGATGAATGATATGAAACAGTCTGAAGACATTTATTGGCAGAGCAATACTACCAGCAACAATGGGAAGATGGCATGCTTAAAGATGCTTATAGCATCAGAGCAAAAGAGGAAAAAGAGCTGTCGCATGGGGCTTTTTCCGTGCTTTTTGTGTTTCCCTCCCATTTTGACAGTTCTCCTCTCACTGGAATTATGTTGCAGACTAGCTGGAACCACTGGTGCACATTTTTCCCATCCCATGTCCAAGATTTATGCAGGGAATATGTAGCTATAGTGGGGCAGGATGAAGGCATTGCCCCAAATATGAATTCCCTAAATGTCAGGACATCAGTCCTCAGATGTCTAATACTGCTGTTGTGTGCCTTCAAGTCAGTTCTGACTAATATCAACCCTGAAGCCGGGTTTTCTTGGCAAGATAATTCAAAGATTTGCCATTACCTTTCTTTGAGGCTGAGAGAGTATGACTTGCCCAAGGTCATCTAGTGGGTTTGCATGGCTGAGCAGGAATTTGAACCCTGGTTTCCCAAAGTCTTAGGGGCAAAACAGACCATTATAATACCCTGGCTTGGGACAGTGTGGGGGTGTGGCATTGAGATGACGCATGCCCCGGCGCTGCCACCAAGCTGGCTTCATACTACCTGCCCGACCAAATGGTTTATACACTGCATGCTGCAGGAATCCCGAAGGCACCGCTGCAGCAGAAAGGGTGGCTTTTTTTTCTGCCCCAAAAAGGAGCGACATTGTTCTGTTTCATTTTGGGCTGAAAAAAACATTGGCTCAGGGCTTTGGTGTGCAGTTGCTATGGCCCAAATCTGGCACTCAAAGGGGCAGCATCAAGCCACCCATTTAGGGCCATCTGTACCAGCCCTAAGTCCAACACTCAAACCTCTACACCATGCTGATGCTCTGAAATTTTCCTTCAGTCCCCAAATGTCAAAGTAACTTAAAACTTCAGTTCAGCATTTAGAAACACAGTTTAATTAACCCAAAGAACAGTTTCAGACAGTTTACCTAGGGAATGTGAGAGCAGCAAATGTAACTGTTCTAGGTGGGAGCAATTTTCATTGCCTCCCTCTTTGCAGTTAGAAATTTGGGGAGTGAGGGAAATTGCACTGGCAGTGCAGAATTATGTGAGAGCAGTGCCTTCATATTAGCCACCCCATAGTTGAACCCCTGACTGAATCTTTCCCCAGTTCATCCCCTATTTGCTTCTATGGACACTAAACCTTTATTATGCCATTTTATATAAAGGACACCATTTTACTGTGTCATTGTATTTAATTGGACTTTAACATCCATGGATTTTGGTATCCATGGGGGCTCCTGGAACCAAAGCCCAGTGGATGCCAAGGGCCCACTGTATTTCTTAAAAACAGGTAGGCCTTTACAATGTCCCGTGTCATTGTAATTCCTAATCTTGATTTTTTTTTTCTCAGTTCTTTTTATGAGGATGCTTTATGTCTGCTTGGCACTGTGGAAGACTAAAGGAAACCAAATAACTCTCTTTTTTATTTTCTTTCTTTCACTAATACTGATGGCTTTTTATTTTTTTATTTGCAAGCTCCTCATAAACTGGCAAGACCAAAGAGGTTCCTTATAGGTTTGGTGTTCCTTACAGCTCAGTACTTTGTATCTCCATTTGTAACAATATTTGAAAACAAAAATTCAGTTCACACTTATCCCAAACCAGTTTATACATAATGCATTTCATGTTCCTAAAATAACAAAGTGACTTTCAATATGCAAAGGGTGCTAATACTGTCTTAAAAATTCTAAAAAAAATATGTTTTTTCTAGAAACCCACCTAGGAAAAAATGTTTTTGGTTTAAAAATATGCTGAGATTTTACATGTCTACAATCACACAAACACAAAATGAAATCAATAAAATAAACCAGTATTATTAAAACAAACAAACAAACAAACAAACAAAACCCCCAGTACAACTAGATTTAAAACAGCATAAAACCAGTTCCACCATTTATTGTGACTGAATTAAAAAGTCTTTGGGAACACAAACAGTTTTACTTGGAGTTATAAAGGATTTAAAAAATTAGGCATAAGAACATCTTCTCAGTAGGTATGCCAGCACCAAAAGGCCCTATCTGAATATTATTTTAAACATAAAATATGGTTATTTTATGTTATAACAATTCCTTAAAAACAAAACAAAACATTTGTTTCATGGCAGTGTACAGTATGCAACTATTCCTGCTTGTATACACCTGTCAAAGCTTTAAAAATGCATGCCAGGACATGAGAATGAACCGGTAATGAGAATATTTCACTGACATAATATTTTGATAATTATATTTTTACAAATTAATTAAGGAACACAGGACACTGTCTTATATCAAGACAAACTTTTTTCTCTCTACTCTTCTCTTTTCCTGACCCCACTATCCCTTGCAAAGTTAAACCATGCCTGCTGGGGATCGCACTCTGGAAAGAAATGAGTCTAAGTCTATTCTGATGGGCCACATATTTCCAGGGTCTCAGGGACAGTCTCTTTCCCATTGCCTGTGTCCTGAAACTTTTAACTGAGATGTCAGGTACTGAATTGAGAACCTTTAAAGGACAATGTTTCTTCTCTACCATTAATCAAATTTACAATACATTTCATTTTCTCCAAATGCCCAAATTCATATACCTCATTGATCTGTGCATTCCAACTTGATTGTATGCTACAGTGATTTGGATCTTTTACACCACACCTTTCCCTTTCTCTTTTCTACTTGCCCCCCATTCCCTTTTTCCAAAACACGTAAACTACTTTCCATATAATACAATAATCCTCCAAAGTAAACCAGCAGTATTAGTCCCATATTACAGTTGGTAGATTAAGGGCTGAGAGTTAGTTTCTTGTCTACACCCACCATGACCTAGTGGGTATGTGGTTGAGGTAACATTTGAACTAAGGACTGCCCAGATTCCAAATATATTATCTTTCTTAGCCATTAACTTTTGGTGTTTAATGTTCTAGCCACACAGCACCAGTGAATTTCTGGTTGGAAGTAACACAACAAACCTCATAGCTTCTAAACAAGGAAAATAAACATACAATAATGTATAGCCCCATTGAAAGCTCTCCATTGAATTGGAGCACTTCTGTGTTGAGTGCTGACTGAAATGATAACTCCATTGCATTCTTGGATTTCTTCATATACATCTTGGATTGTGATCAATAATTACCCTGGCCTTTCTGGCCACAATTTATTTGGAGAAAGAAATCACTGGGCCTTCTTTGAATCTTGTTTGAGTTAAAACACTTATTTCAATATCAGCAAAATATTTGTACATGTTAATACTTGGATTACCCCCCAAACAGAAGCAGCTACAGTGATGACTCACGCTTGAAATCTTCTAAACCATTTTAAAAGGTGAAAGTATGCCATGAGCCTGAATGCCATGTTTAATTCAGGAAGCATTAAGAAGTCAGGGGCACCACAGGGTTCCATATTAAGTAAAACTCTTACATTGGCAATTTCATTTTATAACCTTCAATGCCAACAACTTCTCCTTCTCCTTCTTCTTCTTAAATAAGCACAGGTTCTTGAATTACGGTTTTATTTCCATGTTTCCCTGTGAAATATATTTTCTTCCCACCTACCCATCCTCCAAGTCCCAGAGCTTGCTCTACCATTAGACAGAGTGAAGCAACCACATCAGGCACAAATCCTGTGGATCAACAATGGTGACCCCTAGATGTTTCTCCTGTGTCCCTTTCTCATTTCCCTGTCTTGGAGGGAAAAGGCCATGTTCCTATCCATAACCCCTAAGCTACCATGCAGTTCTCAAGTGTGGTGGGGGAATGTTAGTCAATTGCCAATATTCAAACAAAATTTAGTGGACAGCCTATTAGCAGCAAGAGGGGTACCATATGTCTTCTGGCTTAGTAACAAAATGCGTTCAGACAACAGATGGGAACTGTGAGTGCTGTTGCTAATGTAACCAAAATAGCAAGGGCTTAGGAATCCAGGCTTAGGAGGACTCCAATGGTTGCAGAAACAAAAAACATTTTCAGGATATAAAAATTTAAATAGGGCAAAGAACCCCTTAAAACAGCCCAGTCATCTCTTTAACCATGAAATTATAATGGCCCCCAAAAATTTTGGGGGAAGGAAGTAGCTGGAATCATGAACAAAGAACATCACACCTGAAATTTTGCTGCAGGTCCACCATCTTTTTATATAGAACAGAAGAACCATGCTTGCTCTTGCTCATAATCAGGTAGATACATTTTGTTCTCAAGTGATCTCATGTTATGAGTTGCTTAGGAATCTTATTCATCTGTCTGTAGATGACAAACAGACAGAGAGATTATATATAATCATCTATCTATCTATCCATTGAATGGTGTTGAAGTCAGTTCTTAGACTGATGACTAAGAAAACCAAACACATGTGATTTTATTTGTATGTGTGGTGTCCACTATGCATGCATGTCTGTCGTGCAAATCCCTCTGAAGAAGAGTACAGTTTTGTTGTTACTCTGTTTTGCTTTGTTTCATTCAAGCCACTAGTATTTAGTGAATATCTTATTTTTATTTTGATATTTTTGCACAGGGTGTAAACTGGCATTAATTACCAGCAAGAAAGAAAGCTTACAGCCAAGCAAACAATAAATTTAAAAAATAAAGTGTGAAAAGCTCATTGACAATGCTGTATTTGTTCAGCAACACTGCAGATTTTTGTAGTTTTGTAGTTTAACAGCATATTAAGAATTTGATTATCTCACATAAGATGATAATGTCCTGAAATTAGGAAGGAATCACAACAACAGAAAAGATTTTTTCAAGTAGAATTTCATTGTTACTGTTAAGATCTCAGGCAATAGTGAAGTTGCCATTAATGATCAAGATGCAAAATTAATTTATTCAGAGCAGGCCTGATATAAGTGCGTGTTTTGGAGCAGCAGCAACAATCACAACAATAACAATTCTCTCTTTATCTCCATGGATTAAAATTGTAATACTATAATGTGTTCTTTTAAAATTTTAAGTGCCTTAAAACTATGGATTGGATCGAGTCTTAAACCAGAGTAAACCTACGGAAGGCCAATCTGATTACTCTGATAAACCAGAGTAAACCCAATGAAGACCCAGAAAAATCTGATTTTCTGTGATATCTGTCCACCTCTAAACTAGCCAGTGCCAGAAACTGAGATGAGGATTGATTGATTAACTGATTTATTAATTAATTCATTACTTAAATGTTTTAAATTAACTGGTGGGAAAATTGTTAACATACTTTTCAGGCATTTTGGAGCTTTATTATTTCTGACTTTACAGACGGATACATTTCAGTGTAGTGCATATAAATCCCTCAGCCTAACTAATATTTAAAAAGTCTTGAGAAATACAATTTTATTTTAAAACATCAAATGACCCTTACAAAGGGATAATTACCTTAATCAGTAATAGTTTTAGATGCAGCCAGTTTAAGTATAGTAAAGTATTATTTTCACAGAATAAGTATATGAACTATTCATAACAAAGCACTCCTTTTAAAATACAATTAAAAGTGAGCTAGAGTAGCTAAGTACAAAAGCAACTAATAAAACTGAGCTTACCTTGTTCAAGTCAAAGGTATTGAATACTTGATTTACATACTGATTTGCCTCTGAATTCAAATCACGGAGACCTAGAAGGGTCTTGAATTCATGCAAGCTCAGTTGACCTGATGGACACTCCTTCATAAATTTGGTATACAAGTGGTGGGTATCTTGGTCAGTGATTTTATCCCCAAATACTGATTGATTATTACCCATTGTACAGCACAGAAGGTATCCTCAGTTCCAGTGTTTTATTAATGCATCTCAGTTCTCATCTCCACTGGCTCCTGTCCACTGACAGACTAACAACAGCTCTAAACCTCTTAGAAGATGGGGCCAAAGACAGGCTAAGTAAGAACAGACTCTTACCGGAGAGATTATCTCCAGTCCCCGGTTTTAAAATAGAAGGGTTTTATAACATGTTGAAAGCAAATAGGAACCCCTCTTGGGATAAAATTATCTGATAAATGGAAAGAAAAGTTCTTCCTTTCTGGAGGTTCCTTAAATTGCGCCTTATATTTTTTGTGAATACATCTCTGGCTTTCCAGTCTTCAACTTGAAATGAAGTTGTTTTGAAGCAAGTGGTCAGTTCTCAGATGGTCTCTGGAACTATTCCTGGCCAAAATCTGACCTCTGAGAGGTTGCAGCTAATAGGTACTTTGTATGAGGTAATTAAGAAGAAAGATCAAGAGAATAAGGAGGATGATAAGGTAGTGATAAGGGAAGACATGATAAAGTGAGATGCTGAAGCACAGCAAAACTGTGGGTGGATATTTACAATCTATGAATCTGTACAGAATTTTAACAGTCTGATACCCCTTCAAGTGTCATAGGTCCTACAGAAACCTGGGATTTGTAGTTTGGTGAAGTAGTTAGAATTCTCTCAGAGAAATGTAGACTACTCCCTTGAACTGCAGCATTAGGCTTCTTTTGTAGAGAGTTTTAAGTCCTTCACCAAATTACAAATTCCAATATTTTGTAGATGCACCCATGACAACTAAAGTGATAAGAAACTGATATAACTGTGTTGTGTCTGTACAGTCTTTGAGTGCTTTCGTATGGACTGCTCTGTGCGGCTTTCATCAAATGGAATTGTGCATTGCAAAGACAATCTGTTCATCAAAAGAGAAACTCAGTTTTGATTTCTTTAATGAATTTTCTGTGAGAGGGGGGAAATGGAGGAAATCAAGGGAAAATATTCATGGATCAATGTGATGCTGTGATCTGTGATCAGATTGCTGGATGGGGCCTTGTGGAATCAGGTTCTAGACCCCACTGAGCCATGAAACTCACTCAATGATCTGGGGAACATCAATGTCTCTCAGCCTGACCTATCTCATAACAGAGTTCTAAGGATAAATTAAAAAGACATATATACCCATTTAAACTCATTGGAGGACAGTGGAATATAAATGTAACAGTAACAAGCACCACTATTGAAGAAGGATATTGACAATCAGGAATGTTTCCAGAGAAGTATGGCTATGATGGTAAAAGGTATGAGCTATGCTTAGCCTGGAGAATAGATGATTGAGAGGTGTCATGATAGCCCTATCTTTAAAAATCTGAAGGGTTGTCATGTCAAGAGGGAGTATGTATTACTGTTCCAGATATTAGAAAATAAATCCCTGGATTAAATTAGAAGAAGAGAAATTCCAATTAGGAAGAACATCCTGATGGTAAGAGCTGTTCAACAGTAGAATAGTGTTAGGAAACTGAAGAGATATTACTGGATTTCTGAAGCAGAGTAATCATATTGACAAAGCAAAAGCTGAACCCCCCATCCACCCACCAGCAGAGAAAATAAAGAAGCTTAATCTTTTTTGCAAAACATATAAAGTACCTGTACTTAACAGTAGTTGTGCACGCATACATATTTAATAGAGGCGGCAGAGGGACAAAGAAAATAACAGCTGCAGGTTAGAGTCAGGCAGGAAGAGAGAGGATGTCTAATCTGACAAACAGGAAGTTGCATGAAATATATGATGTGCCTATAAACTTCTAGAGAATAACATTCAAACTAGCAATCGGCAAGCATAGACATGCATACATTACAAGGGGTGGAGATTCAAATATGTGAATATCAGGTTACCCCCCTTTTGTCATTCCCGGGCCTGGCCGTGACTGGGCAATGGGGTTCATCGATCAGCAGTTGGGTTGATCGATGCCAGATCTGAACCCATGCCTCACGCCAACTTCACCTGTCAGCTGTAATTAATAAAGCTGTGGCCTTTTCCCTCCACATAAGTCTCTGTGTGCTTTTTGCTTTGCACCACCACCACCCTCAACCTCCCTGCAATAACATTAAAACTAGCAATCAGCAATCATAGACATGTAAACATTACAGCTGCATCCACACTATAGAAATAATCCAGGTTGACATGACTTTAACTGCCATGGCTTCATGCTGTGGAATTATGGGAACTGTAATTTCATGTGGCACCAGAGCATTCTGACAAAGAAGGCTAAATGTCACAAAAACTAGTTCCCAGAATTCCATAGCATCGATCCATCAGTTAAAGTGGTGTCAACCTGGATTATTTCTGCAGTGTGGTTGCAGCCAATGTCTACCTGAGGAGGTAGTGGGTTTTTCTTTTGAAGTTTTTAAACAGAGGCTGGATAGCTATCTTGCAGAAATGCTTTAACTGTAGGTTCCTGTATGACAGGGGTGGACTACATGACCCTTGTGGTCCCTCCTATTTCCAGTTCTGTGACTATAACAAGAAGGTGACCAATGGAAAATGATATTTTCTGGGCTCCCTATAAAATTCTATGGATGCAGCAGGACAATGAAAGCCTCACCCAGAAGCATGCTTTATAATTAGTTGGTTTATTGGGCTTTGATTAACAGATGCATTTGTTACTGTATATTTGGTGAAAGATGAAGAGACAGCTGTTCCTGAAACTGTATCATGTAGACATGGAAGAAGCATTTCCAGTTGGTTCTGTGGTGAAAGCTGTCTGAGCATGCTGAGTAAGTAGACAAACTGAGTTGATTGATGGTGGTGGCCTTTGAAAACTAGCCCTTGTGCAGGTCAGTGCTGAACAGGTGATGGTAATATTCCCCTCTTTTGTCAAAATTTGGTATTTTCAAATGCACTGATATCCTTCTAGACCATCTTAACTAACAACAGAAACAATAGCTCAGACAAAATGTAGGCCTGTAACTCCAACATCATTACTTTTCTTCCCCGTATGATTTTTAACATCTTTTCCTGATGAAGAAACCAGTGAAACATTGAAAGTGGTGTAGTGGTTTAAGTGTTGGACTATGAATCTGCAGATCAGGGTTTGATTCCCAGCTCAGCCATGAAAACCAACTGGGTGACATGGAGTGAGCCACACTTTCTCATCTTCAAACGAAGGCAATGACAGTTTCTCCTCTGAATAAATCTTGCCAAGAGAACCCCATGATAAGTTTTCTTTAAGGTCACCATAAGTTGGAAACATCTTGAAGGCATACAACACACATGCATACACAGATGATGTATTTTGTGCCTTTTGCTTGGCCAACAAAGATATCACTCTTTTGTGTATTTTGGATTTTGTTGTGAAAAGCAAGGCAGTCACTTCAAGCAGCCGGGAGGTGGCAGTGAAGTGTTGGAGGAGCCAGCTGCGTGCTTTCATGACTTACCCTGTGCCTCCTCCTAACCTGTTGTTTTATTCTCATAGGCAGTGGGGGCGGGTGCCTCACTATCAGTGTGTTGAAGATAGATTAAGCAGCCAGTCTGGAAGTTTTGCAAATGGAATGGGACAGGGCACTGTGTAGTTCTTTGCCTTAGGCAACAAAATCCCTTGGTCCAGCACATGTTCCCAGGAGGTTTAATGGGTTTCCTTTTCATTTTACAAGATTATATTTAACTAAATCATACACTTCTCTGTATCTCTGGACTCCGATAAGTGCCATGTCTGCTTTATTTTTAGACAGCCCTATTTTGCTTCCAAGTATAGATTTGCTTCAGTCTACAACTATGATAGCTACACTCAAAGATAGGCAGGCCCCACATAAAGCTAACAATCAAAGATCTTCCCACTAGTTTACACTCTAAAACTGTATACGATAAATAGAGGGGAGGAGAAAGATACCTGGGACTCAGAGTGTATCTGCATGTAGAAATTCTTTTATTTCATTTTCAATAATGGTCTAAATAAGTAATCAGTTTCACAATCAAAAGGAGAAATAAAGTCATCTTGATGACTGACAGTTTTATATTAGCATGGCTTTCATGGATTATGATAGTATCTTCTTTCTCAGATGCTTGGAATACACTGTTTGAGCCTTAGTAAGTTAGGGTATATACAATAGAAGCATCTGAAATATCAGGTATATACAAGGGCTAGATGTAGACTGAAGTTATGAAAATATATGCTAAAATAAATCTGAGGGTCTTAGAGGGCCCACAAAATTCCTTTTCTTCCCTTTTATAATGAAGGGTCCAAGACAAATGCCAGAACAAAGAGAATTCTAGTGGTAGGAGAAGAACGAAGAAAACTTGAGCTAGCAATCCTGTGTATTTATTAGAAGCTTATTATGCTGGATGAAATGAAATTGGTGACCTGAGGCTGGTCACATGCTCTTGGCCTCAGGGGAAGACAATGGCAAACCTCCTCTGAACAAATCTTGCTACAAATCTTGCTACAAAAATCCCATGTTAGGTTCATCTTAGGGCCGACATAAGTTTGAAATGACTTAAAGGCAGATAACAACAACTCCTGAAAGCCAGCATGGCCTGATGGTATAAACACTGGACTTTGGCTCTAAAGACTAGGGTTCAAGTACGCACTCAGTCATGGAAACTCACTGGGTGAAATTGGTAAAGTCACACTCTCTCAGTCTCAAAGGAAAGTGAAAACAGACCCTCTCTGAACAAATCTGCCAGGAAAACCCCATGATAGGGTTTCCTTAAGGTCACCATAATTCAGAAATGACTTGAAAGCACGCCACCACAACCACAACCACCACCACCCCCCCAGATAAAAGCAACTAGTTTTAGCTATGTTTCCTGGTACCCTGGAGATCTAGCCAACTGGGAAGCTGAATATTATTTGTCAAATAAAGTGTGAAAGGATGTTTACTGACAAATAATACTCAGCTTCCCAGTTGGCTAGATTTATGAATCAGTTTCTATTACCACTTATCACCATATGTAATGATATCTTAAACCAAAGCAGGTAAAAGCTTGTAAGAACTCATGAAAATGCAAACATCAAAATACAGAACACTGAATCAGTTCAAACAATAATCATTGAAATGTTTATACTCTTCAGCTCAAACCACAGTTCTTAAATGTTTCAGAAATGCCTGGAAACACAGCTGAGTTTTTACCGGCACCTAATGCACACCATAGTTGTTGCCTCTAAACACCAGGGTGAGAGAAGCCCAATGGTAGGACCATCATGGAGAAGACCCATCCCCATATTGCCAGTAGAGGGCACTTTATATGTTGAAGAGGACCCAGCTGTCGTTTACTGCTGTCAACTTGATTTTGACTCATGGTGACCCGTGAATAAGATATCTCCAATTCAGCCTTTTATCAACAGTCCTTTCAGACTCAGAGCTGTGGCTTCCTTGGCTGAATCGAATCATTTGCAATATGATCTTCCTCTTGATCTACTGCCTTCTACTTTACCAAGGATTATTGTATTTTCTAGTGAGTCATGTCTTCCCATGTTAAGGCCAAAGTACAGTAGTCCCAGTTTAGTCACCTTGGCTTCTAGGGAGCGTTCAGGCTTGAATTGTTCTAGGACTCATTTGTCTTTTTAGCAGTCCATAGTATCCATAGAACTCTCCTCCAGCATCACATTTCAAGTGACCTGATTTTCTTCCAAAGACAATTAAATATTTTAATCCCATCTGCATTTCATTGATCATATTAGTAGCACTTCACATGGCTGCCTCAATGCTTAAACTCTACCAGCACATGAGCCTGGCCAACTTAAAAATCCTTCTACCTTGATTACTATTCTTGATCTTGGCCAGACAAGGAGATCTATCATGCTAGGCATTTAAACGTTAACAGAATAAGCCCCATACCAATGCATGAAGGGCTACTCATGCCTAAAGATGCCTCCTAAGGGCTGTTGCTGAATTTGGTTGTACATGCAAGGCAGTAGCAAAAAAGCACACAATTTACTAAAAAAAACAAGACACACAAGAAGCATGTCTTTTGCTTTCCAGATGAATTGCATTCCCAAGAAGAAGATGCCTTCCAACAGAATGCTGTCATCTTTAGAAAAGATGATACATTGGCTGTGATATGTATAGAATGTATATTTCTTATGGAATCTACCCTTACTCTGGAATCATCTTAATAAACACCAAGATCACAAAGTCAAAAAGGAAGGATGGAAAGTTCACCAAAAATATGAGCTTCAAAAAAAATATATTTTTTTGCTTTTGCTCACTGTGATATCATTTATGTCTACTTGCTAAACAATTATAGAAAAACAGTGAACACATTTAAAAGTGTTAGTGAGTGCTGCAAGATTATTTCCAGTTCCGGAATCAATGGAATTTGGATTTTATAGACTGGGAAATTTAGATTTTAATACTAACACACAACTCACAACAACAACAACAACAATGAATTAATTTTTATCCCACCTCTCCCGCAGGATCAAACTAAAAGTACTACTTGAAATATAGCACACAAGAGTGTAGCTTACATATCCAGGGGGTTGCCATGTTGGCCATGTAGTAAAGTACAACACCCAATTTTTTCTCTTCATTTTAAGAAGAGTGAGGAAAAAATTCCCAGCTCAGGACTTATTCTGTGCAAATACATAAATAAAGCAGGTCAGGGGGTTGCTTTTGCACACAAACTAGCTTTTTCTGCACAGAAACAACTTTCCTCCACAGAAAACTTGTGTGTGTGTGTGTGTGTGTGTGTGTGAAGAAATGTTATTAAAATCATGTTTTTTATGCAGGAGACAGCTATGTGCCGTTCTCCCATACCTTAAACAGTCAAGATTCATACTCATTTAGGATTCTCCTCATCAGAGTTTCCTGACACTTGAGAAACTGGATTTTTTTACTCTTAAAAATATTTCACAAAATACTTTATATCCCTACTATTTGTGCAGCCAGATACACAAAGATGATGATGATGATATTTTCCTAGACATCCTGCAGGTCTGGGAAAGATCCTCTGGGAATCTGGGAGAATAATGTACTCTTTGTGCATCTAGAAGGAGAAAAGCAGCTGGACACTGCCTGGCTGTACCACCCACCCTAAGCTACTAAATGGTTGTGCATGGCACTGTTAGGCAGCAGAAAGATTGATTGTGCACATGTATGGTCATTGCGTGAAGGAGATGCTGGATGCCTCCTCCAATGACCCTAAGAATGCATTCATAGGCATATTGTCTGCATAAGTAGGCAACCCGATCCCACATCATATGTGCGAGAGCACGGTATCTTTTTTACAGCTTTTATAGCTCACCCACGCTTCTTCTTCTTCATTCTCTTTTTAAAGTGTGACAGCTAGGGTGACATATGAGTACTGCAAAATGTGTCCTAAATTGACCACAATCAGTTTTTTGCAAGTTCCAATGGGAAGAACTTTTAGATAATTTGTATGAACACCTGTGAAAACTCTCTCTCTCTCTTACACACACATACTATTTTGTTATTCAAAGTTTCTGTAATAAAGTGCAGAGATTTAGAATATGCTTGATTTTCCTCCTAAATTCTTCCCGTGAAGAAGGAGCTTCACATTCAAAACATATCAGGATTGTTGGACAACATAAACCTTGTTTGTCATTTTAGGACTGGTTTAGACTTCAGGCAAAAGACTAAATCATAGATGGGCACTAAGAGGTGCCTGGGTGGTGCCATTAGGGTTCGGGAGCGTGCAGCGTTTACATGCTCCCGAACCCTAGCACGTAATGGCGCCGGCACCATTATGTAACGACGTTTAGACAGCGTACGTAATGGTGCTGCCGCAACTGTGCACCTTCCTCACAGAGCTGCGCAGTTGCAGTGGCGTCAAATGGCACCTCTTTTAAAAATTGTGCTGCAACTTTGTTGCAAAAAAAGGAGTGTGGTTTGCCCACTCCTTTTTTGCTGCCAAACTTCACTGTGGCATCTAGCTGCTGTGGTGAAGCTCAGCAGCAAAAAAACAAACAAACAACAAAAAAACAAAAAACAAAAAAGTGGCTACAGTTCACCCCTTTTGGGCGGTCTGGAAAGCCCCGGTGTGATGTTATGTAAATGAGCTTGCATCCCACTCTCCCTCTCCACCTCTGGTGTGGCTGCAAGAAAGAGATGAGAACCATTTGCTTCCATTTTCAGGTAACTACAGTTGTTTCATCAAACAGATCTGTGATTTGTTTGGATTATCTTTTATCTGAACAGGATAGGAACAGAAAACACAGATTGATGTTGGCTTGAAGAAATATTAATTAAAACTAACCAGTTTATTTCAGTTTGAAAGAAGAAACATGAGAAGGTACCATATGAGTCAGACCATTACTGCACTAACATCACCTCTGACTGGCATACATAAAGTGTTACGTCTCTTGCTGCTGTTTCTTCACATGGTCATTTTGATGCAGGATAGGAATGTAGTTCTTCACTAAGTTTCTTCTCTAAGGAAACAATGAGTAATTTTAGCCATTTTCTTTCCCACTGTGAAAAAGTCTTTGAAAACCACAGAGTTTTTGAAGGCTATTTGCAATTTGGGGCTTATTCTGTTCTGAACAAAAAGCAGCTTTTTCTGTGGAGAAAATAATAGCAATTTTCTGTCAAAACAATTATGTGTGAAATTTGTGCAGAATAAGTTCCCAATTATTGTATTTTCTGTGCAAGAAATTTTGTGTTTCCTGCACAGAAAATGCTTTGCAAAACATCTAAGTTTGCACAGAATAGTTTCTGGACTGCAAGGATTCAGGAATCTTCTTTTCAGGATTTTTCAACACTAAAAAACCCTATATTTTTCAATCATTTGTTGAATATTCTTTCCATTCCTAATGCAGGACAAGACAGTTAAACTAACTGAGGCTGAATGAAGCCTGTGTCTGTAACACATAGACTGAAAGACAGCAAGAGCAAAAGATGCCTATATACTAACACCTAATAACTGATACTATTTTGATTACTTTTTTCCTTTCATTTTCACTGAGGTATCATTTCATTCTCACAACAGAGACTGTCAGTAAATATAATTTATAATTTATATTTATAATATGCTCCACTAGTAATTAATTATTTAATTAAATCCATGTAAATAGATTTAAAGGGGATTGGATTTAGATTATGATCACAGTACTGTAGTAATTCTGTGGGAGTAGGTGTTCAGCCCTTTACTTTATCTAAATCTTCTTTTTTAATTTGCAATAGTACCTCATCTCCCCCAGCCCTCCCCCCCAAAAAATCCCACACAAAACGAAATAAAAACAACCAACCCACAAAAAGTCCTTACAGACATTTCCATAGAAAAGTAAGCAAATAATCAGGATAAGTGCAGAACCTGAAAGCAACACATTAAAAACAAATAATTATGCCCTGAAACTAGATACATTTCAGGTAATGTAGGCAGAGCAAAACTACACTCAACAAGGAACATAACGCACAAAAGTGAAGGTACTTTACTAGTGTAATAAGAAGCCATTTATCGTTACTTTGAACATTCAAGCTCAGACATGTACCAGGCACATGGCAGCTGGTGGCACCCTTATCAGAGGGGTGATGAACCTATTCCATGTTTTAATTGCAATTTTGAAAGACCTATCCAGAGTACTGAAAACAATCTCTCCAAATAGGTATGGGACTTCGGGTAGCTCCTTTAAAGGTCAAACTAAAACCAAGAGTAAATTCACCACCCTACCAACACAAGGCTGATTTTAAGAGGTATTTTTCAGGTTTTATGCCATTCTTTTTACCAATCCTAAGTTTCATTTTCTTGCAAAAAAGTAACAGAGATAATACAAAACCAAGGCAAGGAGAATTACAACTTTTCTAGTGTCACAGTCAGTAATTAAACAGATTGCTTTTTAAGCACTGTTATGGGAATGAATTGCTTTAAAACAAGATCTTTCCCAGCTTTGGATAGGTATTAAACACACTTTTACCCAGTGCTGCTTGTCCGCTAATAACCTAAGTGTCCCTCCCCAGCTGCTGCTGCTTTAAATCTAAAATCCAATCATGGATCTCATGTGTCACATTATCTTGACACGTCCATGGATTACTACTACTAGTCCTTCTGCTGATGTCATTGTGTTTCTTTTTAAGCTTTGACCTGTTATACAAGATCATCTACTGAGATCAATTGTAGTATCCGTTTCAATTATCACACTTTCCACAATCTGGTCACATGGAGAGAAGACCTATCAAAAGCAATGGTTCTTTTCTATGTATGACTAAGAATGGATCTAACCTTTAAGTCAGTGGGGATTTGCCCTCCTTTTGTGCAGCCCATATTCTTTCAGCTTGATAATATTTTCAGTTGTAAAACATAGATGCCTCTAGAATCTTAAAAGAGGAATAGATGCAATTTGCTAACATGCTGTATGCTAACATATACATATAGCAGTTTCAAAAAGTCTTGATTGAGTCTTACAAGTTTGATGTATCTGTTTTCCCAAGCTTAGAATGTTATTTTTTATGATTTTAAAGTGTCTCAAACATTGGCTTCCATCCAGTGACTCCCTCAGCTTAACATAAATATCTGCACTTAGACCTGTGTATACTTACTATATACATTCCTCCTAAAAAACAAAACAAAACTGAATCTTCTATGTACCACCCTCCTGTGTGTCACAGTGAGCATACAAAATTGCAGACGCATCTGGCTACATCCCTGCGGCCAGATGCACTATTATTACAGTGATGCTGAGACCCTCTGGAGATCACAACTGATTTGAGTACTAATGTCACCATTTTCTGTTTAGCAATGGGGATTTTTCTGCCTGCCTATGAGGATGTGGCCAGATGCTTCTCCAAGCTTGCCTGCTTGTCAATTCAGGGGCTTTACAGTAATTCAGGGGCTTTACAGTAAGTTGGGGAAGGGGTTGGGGGACTGTGGAAAAGGATACCAACCCATGCAATGCTCAAAAAAGAACATTCACATATGTAAGGGACACCCGTTAGGCCCCTAACAAAATGCCAGCCATTTGTATGGAAAGAAAATTGGGCAGTAATTAGTAATCTACAAATAATGAATAGGCTTGGTAGTTAAGAGAAGCAACTGGAGAAGAAAACAAATTCCATGCTAGGAGAAAAGGACGGAAATTGGAACTGTTATTGCAATGCCTTTATACAAATCTACGCAACCAAATTGGGAATACTGTATATTATGGTTCTAAAAAGACTGTAGAGTTTTAAAAGGGGCAGAAAGAGGTAATGAAGATGAATAGGGCGCTGGAAACAATTGCCCTGTGAGAAAAGATAAAAACAATTGAGCATTGTTGGCTGGGGGGGGGGGGGACCAGGAAGGAAGGCATACAAGTGATGTGGACAAATTATTAGGGAATTATTTATCCTATGTCATTGCTCATAGGATTCCCCCCCCCCCCCCCCGATAAAACTGAACAACCAGAGATCAAAGACAGAGGGGGAAAAAAGTTGTCCTACATACAGTGCAAAGTTAAAACTTACTCTCCCAAGCTGTGGATGGCCAATAGCCATGGGATACAGGAATTAAAAAGATTGGGGGGGGGGGGGGGAATAAGGTTTTCAATGGCTACAAACCACAACCATACCGCAAGTTATATCCAGGATCAGATGCAAAATGCTATGTGTATTAGTTGTTGGGGAACGACAATGAAAAGGGGTATTGCTTGTGGATTAATTCAGTGTTAATCCCAACTAGGGCAGACCCCATTGAAATAAATAGGGCTTTTAATGGTCTCTTAGTTGGGACAGACTTGCTTACATCCCAGAGACCTTTATGTTCTAGGATCGCTTACAACTTTGATAAAAAAAATTATTAAGCATGCCTATAGGAAATGGTAATAATTTCTAATAAAATAATAATAATAATAATAATAATAATAAATATTTATATCTCGCCCTTCTGGGTAAGCAGTCGGGGTGGGGTACAACATTTAAAAGCAATTACAATTAAAATATAACAATTTTCCCTCCCACCCCTTAAAAATAAACTACGATAAGATTTAAAAATACTAAAACACAGCCATTACAATTAAAACATTAAAACATTGGAAAGCTCTAATTAAAAATGATGGGAGACCTCGACAATATCAGATATCCCAGTGGAAGAGGCAAAAGGGACAGTAGTTGGCAGAAAGGTTCTTTGTTCATTCATTCATGAGCATTTCCTATAGGAATTTGTCAAGTCACTGATAATGAACTGAGGGGATGTTGTTCAGAAAGCCCAATTGAAAATTAGTGTTTTAGTAAATACTTGCTTAGAGATCTTTGCCTACAAAAATGTTTTTGCTTTAGAAATTTTGTAGCATTTTGTTGCTATAAAATATTACTCTGAGCATATCAATACAAAGATTAATGTTGAGCAAACCACTTTTCAACACACAAAGACTGAAGTATCCACAGATGTATTTATGGCTATAAAGTATTTCTTTTTAAACAACAGCATGTTTAAAATATTTTGAAAGAGCACACATTGCTCAGTGCCTACATTTATTGTCTGTGAAATACCATTATTTCCAAAATGAAATTGTAAAATGAAATACAGTTGAAAATTAAACTGTTGTGATATTGTCTATGCAAATAATTGGAAGACAAGATGTACGTGATGCACAATTTAACAACAAAAAAAAGCACTCTAGAATGAGCCCTTACCTTATTTGTGTCAAAGATATTAAACACCTGCTCAACATAGCTAGTTGCTTCTGCAGTCACATTGTCAAGACCAAGGAGCATCTTGCATTCATACATGCTGAGTTGTCCAGATGGGCATGCTTTCATGAATTTTGCATACCAGTGATGGTTTTCCATAGCAGCAATCTCTTCCATTGATTCATTGGCTCCCATTTTGTTGAAATTACTTTGTCTTTTCCTTTGCTCAAGTGTGCTTCACAAAAGGCATCCACCCTCACTACCAATGGCTCACATCCAACACAAACTACAGACTATATCACAATTGTAAACCTCTTACAGATCATTATGGATGTGGGCTAGGCTAAGTAAAAATAGACAACAAGAGGGATTATCTCCAGCACTCCATTTTAACATGGATGGCTTTCGTTAATAGCTTGAACCCTGCTGGGTTACAATACTATCTATTGTTTTTCCACATGCAGTTTAAACATTTTCTTCTTAATAGTGGCATAGTTCTGACTGAAAGGAAAAGATGCCCTACCCTTGATGACCACTAAAGGTATTATTGCATTATGTTTTATAAAGTCAGAGAACACAATCTGATGGATCCAGAAAAAATTAAATGAAATCTTAACAATGTTTTTTTTTTATTTGCTTGAGACTTCATAAGGAAAACAGAGAATAATGGGAATCAACTGTCATCCTACTCTGCTTTTGTAGTCCCTCAGCTTTCAGAAGGAGAAATCAAGCCCCTTAACTCAAAGCTTTACTGCAGTAAATCTTTCATCTGGCTTCCTAATTGTTTATAATGGAGTAATGGAATGAGCTGCTGTTGGCACCACTAAGATTACTTGCTGGTTACATAAAATTGAATCATTCCTTTAATGTCCTGTCCCCTTCCATTAAACTATAGTTGATGCTCCATTTCTAAAATTCATACTGAAACTTCTTTCTCCCTCACTTTCCTTAAAATGCTGCAACATAGAAGAGTTGTCTGGTACATTTTGATCTCCCTCCCTTTCCCACTCACATTCCTATTCTTGTTGGCTTAGATTTTTGGTATTAAAAGCCTCTGGGGAGCTTAATCATTTCTAAAATACATGCACATCACCTGGAGTAGTGAAATAGGATACAAGTTAGCTGTGAGATGGGCATTATTTACTTTCTGTTCTTAAATTTTATCCCTGGGTACCTGTTACTCTCAAACATCCCCCCCCCCCTAATGTTCTATGAATGACAGCGGAATGCGAAGCAAATGGAGGCTAGTGACGGAGATGTCAGTGGGCACTAAACCCACTCTGGAGTGGTGGAGTTTGCCAAGGTGCTAAATTATTATTATTATATAATAATAATTATATAATAATATTATATAGTGATTATTATTAACCTTTATTTATATAGCACTGTCAATTTACACAGCGCTGTCCATACAATCTTTTTAATTAGACAGTTCCCTGCCCTCAAGCTTACAATCTAAAAAGACACAACACAAAAGGAGAAGGGAAAGGTGCTGGGGAAGGGGATTAAGTCCAGCAGTTCTTCTCTCCCTCTGAGGCCTGGACCAAGGCAGATGGACTGGAGGGAGGGCTTGGCTTCTTAATGTATAGTTAAAACGAGGCATCCTGGGGCCTGACAAGATCACACATCTGGGAACGCTTCCCTAAATAATATAGGTCTAGTACAAACTGTTAGGGACTTAGAGAGACTCGCTGTGTCCACTACAACCATTTGCAGAATGGAGCCAGGTAGACAAGACACCAAGAAGAAGGTCCCTGGAGAGATAACTGCAACTATCCTCAGGTCAAGAAGGAAAAATTCCTTTACCGCAGCAAACAGTCTTGAGCACCCTGCTTGCTGAATAAATACACAGCAACTTCCAGTCTTCATTTGATACAAGGGTTTTAATCTTTGTTTGCAGTATATACAAAGATATGTACATAGAGTATTGGACAGCTGTCACAAATACTCTCTATCTCTCACTCACCAACCAACACCACAACAACATGGAGGCATTTCCCATCTCTCTTATACTGGTGGCTCAAATGCTCATTGCATCACCCATCTCAGGTGTGCATAATACCAATTGTTAACACACACACACCTGCCACTGGAGCTTAACCTCTTTCATTGCTTAGCTTACAGCTCCACCTTGTGGTCATATCCATGATACAGATGGCCCAAAAGGGCTGTCACAGATGGCCCAAAAGGGCTGTCCCCAGGGCATGAGTAGGGCTGGGGAGCGTGCATGCTCCCCAGCCCTAGCGCGTATGGACGGCGCCATGTTTGCATCATGCTGTCCATACATGCATGCACTGATGATGTCATGGTGTGCACTGCATTTAGATGGTGCGGCGTCCGCCTGATGGTATCACGCCACAGGAGGGGGCCTATGGCACCCTTCTGCGGCACAAGAAGCTCCAAAACAGAGCTCCTTCTTGGCTCTTGCATCCTTGGCACGGCCTTCACATGGTCACGCCAAGGATGCCAAGGGGAAAGGGGCCACAGTGGCGGCCCCTTCTCCCCTCAGGAGTGCCGCCCATGGCAGGGGCAGTGGGCACCCAGGGCACCCGCTGAACCCCTCTTCAGACCATGAAGAAGCGACAATTTGCCACTTCTCTGTGGCCTGGAGAAGTGGCAGATTGGGGCTTCAAGGGCTGCCAGTGAGGAAGCCCTGTCAGAAGAAGGTTACAATTATCTAGCCACGATACCACTAGGGCATGGACCTAGGTTAAAGTCTTTGGAGAGCCAGTGTGGCATAGTGGTTTGAATGCTGAAGTGCTTGAAGATTATCACACAGAGAAGGAAAGCGCCATTAAGTCCTGTTAATAGCACGACTGTGGGGGTGGGGGTGGGGGTGGGGGAATGATCATGCCCACATGTGCTTCACCCATTCTTGTCCCATCTGCAAACAGTAATAGAGTTTCCGTTAATACCAAATGATGCCTCCATTACTGTTTACAGATTGGCCAAGAATGGGAGAAGCATGGTGGTGTGTGACAATCTTCCCCTTGATTGAACTATTATTGCACAGGATTTAATGGTGATTTAATGACTGGAGGAGGATACTTGCCTCCTCCATGTGTTAAAGTCCTATGACTCTGGAAACCAGAGTTTGATTCCCTGCTCAGCCATGTAACCCACTGGGGCTGCATCCACATTGCAGAAATAATACATTTTGACACTAATTTAACTTCCACAGCCCAGTGCTGTGGAATTCTGGGAACTGCAGCTTGTTGTGGCACCAGAACTATCTTACAGAGAAGGCTAAATATCTCACAAAACTACAGATCCTACAATTCTATAGCATTGAGCCATGGAAATTAAAGTGGTGTCAAACCAGATTATTTCTGCAGTGCAGATGAAGCCTGGGTGACCTTGGGCAAGTCACATGCTCTCAGCCTCTGGGGAGGCAATGGCAAACCTCCTTTGACCAAATCTTGCCAAGAAAACCCCAGTGTTAGGTTTGCCTTAGGTTCGCTGTAAATATGAAATTATTTGAAAGGCACACAATAACACAACATGGCTTCTTTAAAGTTCTGATGAGAACCTGAAGTGGATTCAGCTTTTGCCCCCAGCAGAGGAATTATCACGTGTCATTGGTCAAAATTCCCTTTAAAAGTAACTTTTTAAAGTATTGAGTAACTTGTAGCCAGATGACCCAAGAGTCTGACACAGGACCTATCAATCTTTACTACTTGAAAATTTCCACTTGAAAATTTCCTTGTATCCTGTCATAAACCAAGCTAACATTCTTTTATTACTGTTTTATAGGATTTAAAAAAAATAGTGTGCACCTTAAGGAAAGAGGATCATTGTATGTACTACACCTGTCTCAGTTATCTCTTAATCTCTTCCTCTGGGCATTTATTGAATAGTGGGAAGCTGGCGAGGCTGCAGATGGCCAGAGATTATAATTGTACAAGGGGAAAAAAAGACATCCTCTTCCTTTCCTCACTGCCACACCTACAATGTAGTAGTTAAGGTAAGTGCAAGAACTTTGCATCCCATCTGCAAGAATTTTACTAAAATGTGCTCTGGGAAAGGAGTACATTAAATGCAATGTCATCCTGAAAGCTGGGGGTGGGGACAAAAATGCTTGGCAGAACTCTCTCTCACTCTTCTTTGCTGTTCCAATGTACTGAAATGTATGTAGAGCAGAGATGAACAGTGATGGAGGGGGCAATTTTCACCCTTGCACAAGGGCCACAGTGGTGCTCTCAACACATGATGTCATGTCACATACAGTTTCAGCTGATTTTAAGGGGAACTGGGAGAGCAAAAGCACTGCACTTTGCAAAGGTTTTGGTGTGGTTTTGGTCAACTGTGCTCAACAAGTCAGCAATCAATCAGTCAATCAATCAATCAAGTGTTTGGGAGGTCTTGGGAATGAGTTGAGGTGGTTTGGGCCATTTTTGGCTCTTAGGTCAATAAAGTGGCCCTTATTTAACCCAACTCTCTATCTGGTCTCATTATTTTATGGTAGATCATCAATGGGGTTTTGGACCCACACAACAGACATCGCTGCAGGAGATAGGCCATCTTTCATGGGAGTTTATCACACAACCAATTTTTTACTGAAAAACCGAATGCAATCATGGGGTTTCGCGCGATTGCGTTATTTCTCATTACATGGTATCGGTGGAGGGAGAACTTTTCATTGGGCACCATGCACCAGGGAACTCTTCATGGGAGCAGAATTAGAGGCAATAAAAGGCCTGCCCGCCATGTGACTTTTTCCAGTGGGTAGAGATTACTAGAGTTTCAATGTACACCTTGGCACCCTTTTGGTGTAAGGTAGGGCTCTGGAATTGCCTCTCTGGGGTGAAACTGAGGTCTTTGCTCTTATAAAGTCTTGTGACTTGGGTGGGAGTGCCCTTAGTTTGTCTTCCAGTAGAAGGCTGGCCTGGAGGAAACTGTGTTATTGGATTGCCCCCAGGGTCAAGTGTTTCACCCAAGAGAAGCTGAGGAGGTAGTCAAGAGGTGGCACCTGGACTCAGCTGCACCTCCATCAGGATGCTTCCTCTTCTTGTTTCTTCCAGAATCATCACTATGTAAATAGACTCTAGGTCAATAAAGTAGCCCTTATTTAACCCAACTCTCAATGTCTGGTCTCATTATTTTATCGTAGGTCATCAAAAGCCTAAATACTACTATTACTGCCAACCAGAGTAGATCCACTGAATCAATTGGATATATCTATGTATTGACTCACCATTCAATAGTGGATTCAGTGGGGCTACTGCTCTTTCCTTTAAGCAACAGCCAGAGTGGACCAAAGATCCCCTTTTTATCTTGCAGCAACAATAGGTGGTTGTATAAGATCACATTAATTATGATATTTCATTGATTTTGGACTAAACAATTTCTGTTCCACGGTGCCTGATCTTTACTGCAGTCATTATGATAGACTGGAATCCTCACCCAAAAATTGTGGCAGTGAAGGGAATCAAGCTTTCCTGACACATTTTTTATAGCTTTATTTGATTCATGAGTTTATTATCTCATAAGTTGCCACATATGAGCTGGCAAATTTTTCAGGGTTTTTTATAACAATTGATTTTTTTATTAACAGAATAATAGCAAAAAAAACCAGCAATAATAGCATTAATAATGATGATTATGATAATGACATCTGCCATTTCCCCCTATTTGTCTGCTTCACAGTATAGCTAAGGTAAAAGTACGGCTTTTAGTACTCTATAGTACAGCTAGGGCTATTCATAGTTTCTTTCATGATTTTGTGAGACATACTATGGCTGCAAAAGCCATTCCAACCAAGTCATTTCTGCATCGTGAATTACAAATGAAGTAGCATTTCAGTGCTTAGAATAGATACATTCTCCCTGTCTCCTACAGGCTTATAAACACAGTCTAAATAAGGACTGAGGAAAACCCCTAGATGATGAATGGAAAACCCCTTGCACTGTCAGGAATCCATTCTAGAAAAAAATTCAAGTTTAAGAGGTTAAATTGAAAGCAATTTCTAGGGGAGACTTTGTGACTCTAACAAAAGAAAATCTCTTTGGCACAAAGAAATGAATTGGCAAAGCCTGTGACTTTTGTGTGGTTACCATAGGTTGACAGGCTATTTGAAGGCAGATATGCATGCACACAAGCACATGTGTGCACGTGCACACACACACACACACACAATTAATGACACTTTCAAAATGAATTTAAAGTCATTCAGTATGTAAATCATATGCTATTTATTTTGTATGAAAATAACTTTAAAGTCAGTTTCTGATATATCACACAACACATAACACATGCAATGATCAGACTTGGTGGGTCATAAGGAAATATACCAGAAATGGAAAGTTACTTGTTTGAACTATAGTGGTCATGCTGGCTGGCTGGATTCTGGGAGTTGTAGTTTTAAGAAGTAACATTTCAAAGTTCTAGGATTTTCTGCTGAACCAGAGTACTAATTTAGGCTAAATGTATTGGGAAGAAGGGGGAGAGAAAAAGAGGGACTGGTCTGGAAGCCATGCCCTATGAGAGCGGCTTAGGGAGCTGGGGATGTTTAACCTGGAGAAGAGAAGGTTAAGAGGTCATGTGATATCCCTCTTTAAATATTTGAAGGGATGCCATATTGAAGAGGGAGCAAGATTATTTTCTGCTGCTCCAGAGACTAGAATGCGGAACAATGGATGCAAGCTGCAGAAAAGAGATTCCACCTCAACTTTAGGAGGAACTTCCTGACAGTAAGGGCTTTTAGACAGTGGAACACACTCCCTCAGAGTGTAGTGAAGTCTCCTTCCTTAGAGGTCTTTAAGCAGAGGCTGGATGGCCATCTGTCGGGGATGCTTTGATGGAGAGTTCCTGCATGGCAGGGAGTTGGACTGGATGGCCCTTGTGGTCTCTTCCAACTCTACGATTCTATGATTCTATGCTCCATGGAAGCTAAAAGTGAAAGAGCAGACCTTTGAACATGGGTTTTATCCATATGCATAGTGGTCCCTCTAGTCATGAAAGCCCACATCTTCACCATACCAAGAAATCTACCTTGTAACAGAGGTTTTGTATGTAAGTTAGAGGTTCTTTTTAAACACAGTGGAGGAAGAAATACAGATAACCTGCACTGGCCACTAAACATTTGTCAATCTTGTTTTTACTTCTTTATTCCCCCCGCCCACCCCCAAATGCTTCATTTCACAAACCTCAGTTAATGAACTGGATGGGATGTCTCTTTCATTTGAACAAGGCCATTTCTTATCCATCCTTATGAAAGCTTCTCTGTCAAACTTTTATTTTTAAAATCTGCATAAACCATATATACATTTTAATGTAACTTTCTTCTAATACACACATTTCTATGCAGACTTTTTAATACACACCCTCTTTAATATACCCTTTGTTAGGCAGAGGACACCAGACACTGAACAGAGTGTTCTCTGCCTAACAAAGGGGCATGTGGCCTCACAAGGATGGAGACATATTGGATTGCAATGGAAATGTCTTTGTTGTGATGCAAATGGATGTAAATTTCCTGGATTTTGAGAATTCTCTGTTTCCAGAAGTCCAAAAGGAGGTGGTGCCAGCCTGAAAGAGGTGCCTCCCACCCCATACCTGGAAGGCTCTAGGTTGGGGAAGTATTTCTCTAGTATTTATATGATAAGAACATAAAAAAGAGATTAGTAAATCTGGCTCTTTTCTTGCTCTACCTTGTTTAACTTTGCTATTTCAAGCACATTTCCCATACAAAGGGTCTGCTGTCACTGATGTGTCAACTTGGCACTTCCTGAAATATCAGCATCTGAGATAAACAATGTTATCTAGTGTATGTTCAGCATTTATTGAGCCAACAAAACATTCTTCATTGTGATCTGCATTAAAAAAATGTTAAGGACGCAGACTATCAGGAAGTGTAGAATACAGACAGCCTCAGAAAATGGCAGTTTTAAACCCAGTTCCTGCTTGCTTCAGGGGTGAACTCCTATACCTTCATACCTAGTAGTAAGCCACTAGGAGAATAGGATTGTGTTGTAAATATATTCTAGGACATGTATCATGAAATAAAAGGAAAATAATAATTGCAGCAAATTTTGAAAGGTGTGCATTGAAATTTAAACTAGAAAACATTTCCATGTATATGCTCACCTGTTCCAATAATCCCAGATGTTTTTCACATCAAATTAAGTTGCTCTTTTACTTGCTCTGAGATTATTTCCTCCACTGGTGTACTTTTCACTATTCCATTGAACTCAAAGGGATTTAAAAGTGCATACCTTTGGCTGGAATGTATCCATTACTTGCATTTTGAACTGTGCTTCTGATATTTTAATTCACAATAATTAATGGTGCTATTTGCAAATGTGGATTTCATATATGCCTAGTTTCCCGTTGTTACAGAAGATATTAAAAATATAACTTCTTAAAATTCTGTATTTTGTCAAAGAAATCATTAAAAAACACAGCAGGGAGCTTAATCTTTAAGTTTTATGGTGGCACCACATTTATTTGATTAAATCAATTAGTTCTGGGTCTGTTTTTCTAAGAAAATTCAGCAATATCATACTGAGATTTCAATCTATAAACTAATATACAGTAGTTAGTATGATCTGCACGAACCAATCTAGATCTCAGTGACCAATCGAGATCATGCTGGAGCAGCAACACAAATAATTAATATTGAGGTGGGGGAACCTATGGCCCTTAGCCTAATTTTATGTATTGGGAGAACCTTCAGGTTTCTTTGCTGCCTTGGCCAAGGGAGCCAAGACACCAGAGAAAGAATGTCAAGCACACACTCTTTCCATCCCCTCCTGCTGCCTCACTTGCCTGGCCACTCCATGGCAGCACTTTCTGGATGTGGGTAGTGGGCGGGCAGGTGGGCAGGCAAGTGAGGCAGAGGAAGGGTAGGTTAGGTTAGGGATGGCAGGATAGGTTGCTGATGCTGCCCAGCAGCCCTTTCTGGGTCTGGCTGGACACTGGGTGGGCAGCTGAGCATGGGAATGGGAGGGAAGGGTGGGAGAGAGAGAGAGAGCAAGCCACTGCTGCCACCCCCAGTAGCTCTTTCCGGGCACCCACACTGGGCTACCCCAACCGTAGTGATGCCACCCTGTAGAGTTCCCAAATCTCAGGGCCTGGTCTAGAATCTTCTTTAGGTAAGGGCAAAGAGGGCCTGTCTTGAAAAGTATGCACTTCTCTATATATTCTCATTTTTTAGGCTTTATTTTTTTTTTTTAAATCAAATGGTGTGCCCTAACCAACTATGGTTGATGTCTCATGCATAATGGACTCTTTCACATGTGAGGAATTTCTCCCAACTTCGAATGGAGCCAATGCGAATTCATGTGGATTCGCTAGTTTAGCGAATTCACGTGAATCCCCATTGCATTTGGAAGGCATTCAGAATGACTTCCCACTACCCGAAAATAACTCCCCTTGCCCGAAATTGCGTGAGAAGCTTTAATTCGCAATAACGTTAAACCTATGATTGCATTTGGAGTGACTTCCCTTTTTCCCGAAATTGCGTGAGAAGCTCTAATTCGCAATAACGTGAAACCCCATGATTGCGTTTGGATTGCCCTTGGATTATACTTCCAATTTCCCACGTCTGAAAGAGTCCAATGTCTCATGGTTAAATGACATTACCAGGGTCCTCCCCCTCTTATGTCATCATCAAAGGCAAACTTTGTGTCATCCTCATGAGTTGCCCCTTGGTCTCAGGTTTTGGCTTTGGAAATGTCAGAGCCTAGGTTGATACTAATCTGGCAACTCAAGAAGTGCTGGAAAGAGATGAGATGGAAAACCCACTCCAGGTAATTACTTCAAATGTTAGGTAAGAATCAAAAGAGGTAAACTGAGGGGAAGGGGGATTAACTGAAATTAAGTGAAGACAAAAGAGGTCTTCTGCAAGGGATCATTTCAAATCTCTAGGAAGAGATCCCCCTTCAGCTTCCTTGTGGCTGGAGAAGGGGAAAGAGAGGGAGAGAAAAAATAGTTGCAGAAGAAAGAAAAGGGGCAGCCTTTCACCCATGATCAGCCTTGGGTTCACTTACCACAAGCATATTTACTCTTCTCCACTGACAGATTCCCTCCACTCTGACTCCATTATCACTGTAACTAATTATTTTTTAAGACAGTAATGTCTCAAGCAGCAGTCTCATGACAGCACTGGAACACTGACAGCTACTTGAAATTGCTGATACATTCCTGGACAAACACTCATAAATGGTGCCACCCAGTTACTCAAAATCACAGTACAAAGCATCCATAAATCAGTCAGGGTAATTTATTTTATTTTTTGACACATAAGACAGAGGAGTCCAGAAACACCATTCCCTAGCATGAGGAATAATACAATAATATTAACAAATTTAATACCTAGCAGTTTATTGTTGTTTCACGGTACCAAACCTTTCTGTATTAAATAGTTTCCTCAGTCTCCCTAATTATGGTGGCACAGAATAAGCTTTGAGGGCCAATGTAAATTTCTTTCTCCTTTAGCAAAGCCACCATAGACTGTGTGTCAGGGTCGAGAGACCTCTTGGTCAGTCAATTACTGGCAGATTCAGAGGATGGCCTTGGCCATAGAGACAATGTTGCTGTAGGCAATTCATATGGCTTCAAAGCCTGCTCATATAAAAAAGCTTTAAGATGAGGTTCCCAGTTTTTTTCAAGCCTGAGGTGTAAAGGCTCTACAGTGAGTGCACATACTCACATTATGTCCCTTTCCCAAACAAAGGAGATACCGGGAGTGACTGATGCAACCAGACAACCTAACACCGCAATCAGAACACTTCCTGAAAGAAGAAAATTACACCATTTTGTGGCTGGCAAGCATGAAGACTCTAAACAGACTGGTAAACCCATTAAGACACTTAGGGGCAGTACAGACCGCCCAAAAGGGGTGGTCTGTAGCTGCCCCAAGAAGCAGCGAGATGGGTCCAAGGCTGCCACACCAGCAGCCCCAGAGGCCCCATCCTGCTGCTTCCGGAGGCCGTGGGAAGCGGCAAACTGCCGCTTCCCTGCGGCCTGAAAGCCAGAGTATTTGAGCTCCTTTTTGTGGTGCAGGAAGGGCACACTTGGTGCCCTCCCACAGCACAAAGTCATCATGGTGCGCACAGCATTTCTAAATGTTGCGTGTGCCATGACAACATCATGGTGCGTTTGTATGGACGCTGCAATTTTTAAATGGCGGCGCCCATACGCTTTAGGGTTAGGGAGGGTGCGGATGCTGCACCCTCCCTAACCCTAATCGTGCACTAAAGAGTCCTAAAGGCGCTCTTGAGTGCGTGTGTAGATCGGGCCAGAGAGACAAACTGAGGGCAGTGAAAAAGAATGATCAGTAACAGTCTGGACTGAAACGAACTTGGATAAGCAGAGCTGTTGAGGGGTGGGAGAAACCATTACAAATTACAAAATACAAATTACAGTTGGCCCTCCGTATCTATGGATTCTACATCCATAGATTCAATCATCCACGGCTTGAAAGTATTTATCAAAATAGATTAATAATTTATTAATAATAAATTTTGATTTCAGTAAGGCCTTTGACAAAATCCCCCATGACATTCTTGCAAAGAAGCTAGTAAAATGTAACACAACTGTTACATGGATTTGTAATTGTTGACCAGCTGAATCCAAAGGGTGCTCAACAATGGTTCCTTTTCATTCTGGAGAGAAATGACCAGCAGAGTGCCACAAGGTTTGGTACTGGGCCCAGTGCTATTCAGTATCTTTATCAATGACTTGGATGAAGGAACAGAAGGCATGCTTCTGTTTTGCAGATGACACCAAATTAGGAGGAGTAGCTAATACCCCAGAGAACAGGATCAAAATTCTAGAAGACATGATTAGATTAGAAAGTTGGGCGAAAGCTAACACAGTGAATTTCAGTGCAGAGAAATGTAAGGTACTGCACTTAGGGCAGAAAAATAAAATGCATAGATATAGGATGGGGGACACCTGGCTTAAGGAGACTATGTGTGAAAGGGATCTAGGAATCCAAGTAGACCACAAGTTGAATATGAGTCATCAGTGCATCATAAGAAATATAGGGTCTAGATCAAGGGAAGAAATAATGCCACTCTATTCTGCTTTGGTCAGGCCCCACCTAGAATACTATGTCCAGTTCTGGGCACCACAATTCAAAAGGGATATTGACAAATTGGAGTGTGTCCAGAGGAGGGTAACCAAAATGGTGAAAGGTCTGCAAACCAGGTCTTATGAGGAAAGACTTAGGGAGCTGGGTCTGTTTAGCCTAGAGAAGAGACAGTTAAGGAGTGATATGTTAGCCCTCTTAAAGTATTTGAAGGGGTGTCACATTGAGGATGGAGTAAGCTTCTTTCCTGCTGCTCCAGAAACTAGAACACGAAACAGTGGATGCAAGCTAGAGGAAAAGGGATTCTACCTCAACATTAGGAGAAACTTACTGACAGTAAGAGCTGCTTAAAAGTGGCACAAGACAGACCACCTGAAAACGGCGAGCTGGAGGTACTCATTTTAACTCTGGAGGGATGTCGCAGCAGCCAAACCATGCAGCGTCCCTCCAGAGTAAAAAGAACCTAGAAAAAACTGGGTTCTTTTTATGGCACCCAGCACACATCACAAGTGTTCCATTGGTGCACTGGTGATGTAAGGGACGTATAGTGACATCTGCACGTTGTGCGTTCCTTACGTCAAAATGGCAGCCCCCATGTGGACAGGAGACTGCCATGACGCCAGTTCCGGCCCGTTCTAGGGTTTGGGAGTGTGCAGCTGGTGCACGCTCCCAAACCCTAGAATCAGCCCCATGATGGCTCAACACGGCCATCTGTACTGGGCCAGTGAAACATACTCCTTCGGAGTGCGGTAGAGTCTCCTCCTTTGGAGGTCTTTAAGCAGAGGCTGGATGGCCATCTGTCAGTGATGCTTTGATTGTGATTTCCTGCATGGCAAGGGGTTGGACTGCATTGCCCTTGTGGTCTCTTCCAACTCTATGGTTCTATGATTCCAAAAAGCCAAGCTTGATTTTGCCATATTTTAGGCTGCATCAATTGAAGTATAGTGTCTAGATCCAGGGAAGTAATAGTGCCACTCTATTCTGCTTTGGTCAGGCCCCACCTGGAATACTGTGTCCAGTTCTGGGCACCACAATTCAAAAAGGATGTGGAGAAACTGGAGTGGGTCCAAAGGAGGGCAACTAAAATGATGAAGGGTCTGGAAACTATGCCTTATGAGGAAAGACTTAGAGAGCTAGGGATGTTTAGCCTGGAGAAGAGAAGGTTAAGAGGTGATATGATCGCCCTCTTTAAATACTTGAAGGGATGTCACGTTGAGGAGGGAGCAAGCTTGTTTTCTGCTGCTCCAGAGAACAGGACCTGGAACAATGGATACCAGCTCCAGGAAAGATATTCCACCTCAACATTAGGAGGAACTTCCTGACAGTAAGGGCTGTTTGACAGTGGAACACACTCCCTCGGAGTGTAGTGGAGTCTCCTTCCTTGGAGGTCTTTAAGCAGAGGCTGGATGGCCATCTGTCAGGTATGCTTTGATTGGGAGTTCCTGCATGGCAGGGGGTTGGACTGGATGGCCCTTGTGCTCTCTTCCAACTGTGTGATTCTATGATTCTATGATATTATACAGGGGACACCATTTTACTAGGCCACTATATATATTATGGGACTTGAGCATTCACTGATCTTGTTAACTACAGGGGAACCTGGAGCCAAGCCCCAGTGGCTACCAATGGCCCATTGTATTATTACAGTGAGTCCTTGTTATCCACTGGGGTTTGGTTCCAGGATCCCCCGTGGATAACAAAATCTCTGGATGCTCAAGTCCCATTAAATATAATGAAAGAGCAAAATGGTGCGATGATTCACACTTAAGTCTCCAGAATTATAGTCCAACACTCAAACCACTACACCATATTGGCTTTCAGTGAAGAATACCATAGTCAATAGTAGTGGAAGTTGTTGAAATGTCCAGCAGAAGCAACAGAGAGACACTCTCCCTTTCTAGTTCCTGTATGTCATACACCAAGGCAACTACATACATCTCTGTTTCACAACCAGGCCTGAAACCACATTGAAACATATCAAGATAATCTGTTCTACTCAGAAACTCTTGGGGGACTTTAAGGAAAGCTTACCTGACCTGATTGTTTCATTTCACATGTACATATTGTTAGTTTTGAATAAATGGTTTGATGGAACATTGTTGAACTGCTCGTCCCTATTTATTTCCATATTCTTTCTGCCTCTGGTACCAAATTTTCTGTTAAATAAGTAATCCACTCAATTAACTGAGGTTAACCTGTAATAACGATAAACAAAATTTGAAATTGCATGTAAATATTTTTTAGCCTGTCTGCCAGTGGCTCAGACTACTACCAGATGGGCCAGAAAATGAAGAGGGATTCCTTGGAGTCACTTCTGCAACTACCAAGTGAAGTGGCCTGGCTTTGGGAGCAAAGTAAGAAAGTCCTCTTGCCTCCAGGCTGCTCCAGAACACTCCCGTTTCTCCTTGGGTCACAGCAAATGGCTTCCTCACTCTTTCCCCATCCTGTCTGCCTGCCCACTTTCCTCCTTTGACACCAGAAGTGCTCTAAGCACACTCATGATGTCCCAGAGCCTCTTCTTAGCCTACTAGAAGTCAGTAGGGAGATAAGCAGATAAGCCTTTTCCTCAGTAGTTTCCTCTTCAAGTACAGCTGAGAGCCCCTTTCTCATTTGGCACAAAGCCACCATCCTGGTCCAGGGGTGCTTGATCAGTGTCCTGCACTCATCATATAGATCTGCTACTGGTAAATAATGGTGTGTGTGTGTGTGTGTTGTAAAGGTTTCCCACTGGGGCCCAAACCAACTCCCTGTGGCCTTTGGCATGCTTAAATAGGGTGTGATGATAGCTTAATGTAGCCTCTCCTTAAGTTCTAAGAATACAAAACAGGTTAGGAGCATTGTGGGAATTGTAAGGGAATTGTAAGGGGGTGCTAGATCCAGCCACATGATGTAGCCTGGAGTGTCTGAATAGTATCAATACTGGGTCCTAGCAAATGTGCAGGGGAATCACCTAACAAGGGCAGCCCCAAAATATCTTGGTGCTGGAAGTACACTAGAGAATGCCCCACTCCCTCAGTCATGGTGCATAGTACTCAAGCCCAGCAGCATTTTGACACCAGTGGAAGAAAAACCTCTCATCATTCCCTGGCAGTAAAACATATGATAACTTGTTACCTTTCTTAACAGGAAAAAACCAAAACCCTGCCTGGGGCAGCCGCTTCACCCTTCTTAACATGACAGACCTGCTGGTTGCATGGATTGAGAAAAGTATTTTAGGTTTTCCTTCTCACTAGTGTGAGCATCATTCATAAAACCATACCCAGCCTTCATATTTGCAATTTGGAAAGAATGCAGGAGAAACAAGGAAGCATAGTTTGTACTTTTGTGTTTTCCTGTTTTCTTGTCATAGGACCAGGAGTTTCGTATCTTGTGGTTTCTTCCTCTACTCTCACATGAACCATGGAAGAAGAGGTTCACTGCCTCTTTCCCATATAATCTGCTCAGATCCACTGGTGGACATTTATTCCAATTAGCCAGGACTAGGATGACAACATTTGGACTACAAGTCTACCAGAGGACTTTTTCTTCAGCCTCTCCTAGACTGTGGAATGACCTGCTGGAAGAGATTTGACAGCTGAATGTGCTGTCTGAGTTTAAAAGAGCATTAAAGAACAGTCTCTTCCAGCAAGCTTATCCAGATGATTTTTAAATTGTGAATGTTAAATGTGGATTGTTTTAATATGTGTATATCTTATTTGTTCTTTTAAATTGATGCATATTTTAACTGATGTGTTTTAACTGATGTTGTTTGTCTGTTGATTGTTGTTGTTCCCCACCCTTGATCCGTGAGGAGAGATGGGTAAGAAATAAATATTATCAATATATTTTTTAAAAATTTCTGCCCTAATCACAGGGTCACAAACATAACTTCTTTCTCTCCTGACAACAACCTGGGGGAGAGGGTAAAAAGAGAGTCTAATCCTAGAGCTGGAACAAGAAATGGTTACCACTCATATGGTTAAATGGTCCCAAGAAATAGGTCGAGAAATAGCATTAGAAGACTGGGAAAATGTTTGAAAAAAATCCAACAATTTTACGGCATCTCAAGATTTGAGGGAAAATTATATCAAAGTCTCTAATAGATGGTATTATACGCCACATAAAATAGCAAAAATATATGGATTAAGCAATAATATATGTTGGAAATGTAAGCGAGATAAAGGATCATATTACCACATGTCGTGGTCCTGTCCAAAGATTAAAAAAATTGGTTGAAAATATATCTAAAAATTCAGGAAATATTGGGAGTAAATTACCCACTTGTGCCAGAGTTACATCTTTTCAATATGACATCCTTTCTGGGACATACAGTAGAAAAAAAAGCACTGGAGAATATGTTTATATTTGATCACGACAGCTAGGATCCTTTTAGCAAAGTATTGGAAAGATGAATATGTGCTGGACATAGAAGACTGGCTGTTAAAGTTGTTAGAATTAAAAGAAATGGACAAGTTAACAGTCATGATTAATAATAAATCAAAAGAAAACAGATTAAAGGACTGGATGCCGATAGAGAAATTTTGGTTTCAGAAATGCAGTATAAAAGAGAAATTGATATAGTGTAACCAATGGCTGTATAAAAATGAGGAGATAATTGTATATGATAAAATTATAGAACTTGTATGAAAGAAGATTAAAAAGAGAAAATTATATTACTATAAAGACCATTAGATAATGTAATCAAGGTTGAATCAGGTTAGAATAAGATACCCAGAGAAAGTTATAATAATTATTTCTTTTTGAGATAGAATGATTTATGGGTAAAAAAGAAAACAGGATATTGGATATATTTGGGGAAAGATATGGTTTAGATAATAACACAGTATATATAAGTTGATGTATGCAGTCTCAATTGTTTTGCTGTGATTTTTTTCTAAGATGTTAATGCAACGTGATATTGTAGTAAAATTAATAAAAATAATAATAATAAAAAGAGAGTCTAATCCAACATAATTCAGTGAATGTCAATTTAAAAGTGGGACTTCCAAGTCTTAGACCTAAAGTAACCATTATACAGCATTGCCTCATCTATAGTGGATCTATAGATATGAATATCAGTCTCACTTAGGCCAGGAATTCTTTATGTTGCCTTGGGCACACTGCTATCTTTCTGCCTCCATTTTTCTATTAAATTGGAGTAACACATGCCTATCCTACAAAGATCATTGGAGTATTCCTTGCCTAAGAAAACCCTATGAAATTCAAAAGGTCGCCATAAGTCAACAGGTGACATGAATAATAAATAATAAAAATTTATTTATATCTCCCGCCTCTCCCTACGGATAGAGGCGGGCTTACAACATGATAAAATACAATACAATAAAATCAGTTTTACATTATCCCAATTAAAACAATATCACAATAAAAACATATTACATGAAGACATACACATACACACACATTCTTATCCCAATTGCTACAGAACACATTAATAAGTAACCAACATTGACAGCTCCATTTGTTACCATAGTAAAAAAAAGTTCCAGAAAAAACTGACAGAATTACAATTTTGTATAATTTTGTATTTTGCATGAGAAACCCATGTATTCTGTGCTCTAAATCTACTAGTCTTTCAAATGAAACAACATCTTAGGGATTAATGAGCAAAGTAGAAGTGATCTGATTAGAAAGCCATAGAAGACTAAGCCATAGAAATTCAGTTATCAACTAAGGACTTCACAAAAAAATGGTCATAAATTGGCATTTTGTCCATTCCTTTCAAGTACGGCATTCCACAACATGGTAATAAGCTGAAGTACATTTATAATGTATTAAGATGTATTATGGTAAGGTTTAAAGGTGACTTCAAATTACTACACTAACAGGAATATAGCAAATCTAGAAGAAAAATACTCCTTACCTTATTCATGTCAAATGTTTCAAAGACTTGCTCAACATATTTATTGGCTTCTGGATTGAGCCCCTGTAGACCCAACACTGATTTAAATTCGTGTAGACAAAGCTGTCCAGATGGACATTCCCTCATAAACTTTGTATACCAGTGGTGGATCTCCATAGCATTAATGTCATCTGCTGACCCGCCGGCACCCATGATGATCAACATTCCAAATATCCCTTTTTTCCCAGTATATTTTCATCCAAATGATTGATTTCTCCAGTGGTAATGGTTTTGCTTGCAAGCACCATTCAAATGCTACCTTGCCATATAAAGAAAGAGCTATCATAAACCTCTTTACAGATCACTGCAGAAATAGGCTATGTATATATAGCTTCCTAGCAAGATTACCTTCCGGGCAGAGTTTAAATGCAGAAAGGTTTTATCAGTGGGTGGCAGTCTTCTCTCAGCCTATTCAAAACAGTAAGACGCCTCTGGATGTTAGTTATGGCATCATATTGTATGGCAATCTCAACTTTTCTCTTGGTTGATGTTTAGTTGCATTTTGAATAGCTGTGGCAATTTTTGAACCTGGTTTAATTTAGAAGTGAGACTTTTGAGAAAAGGTGTAAAGGACTGTCTCAGTAATAGCTGTATGTGAAATCTGTTATCCCAAAATGCTTACGTCTTCTTTTGGTGCCACACAAAGTCTCTTGGAGGTTTCCCATTTTGTGGGGGGAGAGCAGAACATTAATTGAAACTAACTTGATGGCAAGTAGCAAGTATTGGAACACAGGTATTTTTTGTGTGGGTTTTCTGGGCTATGTGGCCATGTTCTGGAAGAATTTATTTCTGATGTTTTTCCTGCATCTGTGGCTGGAATCTTCAGAGGATGGTGGCATGGAAGTGTGTGGAGTATATATACCTGTAGAACACTTGGTTGGCAGGAAGTGGTTTGCATGTTAACATGCAAAGCACTTCCTCCCACTAAGGATCCCACAGGAACATATACTCTACATACTTCCATGCCACCATCCCCTGAAGATTCCAGCCACAGATGCAGGCAAAACATCAGGAATAAATTCTTCCAGAATGTGGCCACGTAGCCTGGAAAACCCACAAAAAACTATGGATGCCAGCTGTGAAAGCCTTTGACTTCAGTATTGGAATTTTTTAGAGACAAAACAAAATAAAATAAATAATCAGGACCTATGTTTTCATCAATTGATAGAAGTGTTCTTGAAAGTCTAAGCCCTGGCCAAGGAACCTTTTTTCTTTGAAGAGCTGATAATCCACAGGGGGGAAAAAATCTGTTGGGGTCCACACTGGTTGATGGAGTAATATCTGTTTTTAAAGCATGTTTGCTTTTCTGGCTGGGGAAGAAAGGCGACTACTTTCTTCTCAGATGCTCACAATAAATTTATTGAATAAAATTTAGATCAGCACTGAGCAACTTTGATGGGTTCCACTCCAAGGACCCTCCAGGGACTACAAGTACTGGCAACCCTGAGCCCCACAACTCAAGTACCTCAGGTTTTGTGTTTCTTACAAAATGTTAAACAGTGTAGTGGGTCCTCCAGCCTATTTAAAAAAGAGTGAAAGTTTATTTTCTTTGGCCAAAAAAAAAAAAAAAAAAAAAAAAAGGTGTGTGTGGCAGGGATGCAGGGTGAATTTGAGACTGTGCATGCTGGGATCCACAAAACCTTGTGGGCAACATTTTATCCAGCCCTGCTTAAGGTTGCGAGCTTGAAGGCTGAGTTGATCAGTGCAAAAAGAGCACATTCAGTGACTAAGGTTAGACCAGCTATTTTCCTTTTCATTTTGAACAACTGTTAATTTCAATAACTATTATGCTATTGTATTCAGCAGGCAATATTTGCAGATAGGATTGGAAAGAATATTTGAAAATATTTGAAAAAAAGATGTGTATCTTAAGTGGAAAACCCTGAGTAGGCCAATCTTGGACTGGCAAAAATCTTTAGTTTGGGACTTACTCTTGGTAAAATTCACACTTTTTTGTTTTGCACAGAAAATAGGATTTTCTATACAGGAAACACAATCACCCCACCCCACACACCCATGTGCGAATTTTGCACAAAATGTCCCAACAACAGGATTTTCTATGAGTAATATTTCTGCATTTTGTGCATATGTCCTGGATGGCAAATATTCTTTAAGCTGTTCCCACTGCACACTGGAAAGAAAATTGATAAAATTACTTGTTGCTTCTTTTGAGAAGGAAATTCGTGAAGAATTACATTCCCAGATACAGGCACAGGCACTATCTCAAACAACAACAACAACAACAACAAAACAAAAAACCAAAAAAAAACCAAGGTGCTTCCAAATGAGGCCCTATCACTTTCTCTCTCACACAGGTAGAGCATGAGCGTCACTAGGGTGTGTGTGGTGAATGCAGGACACACCAGGTGACATCCTAAGGGGATTGACATGACACCACTGGTCCCCAAACATCTGCCTTTTGGCAGAAACTGGCTGTGGCATTCACCTGCATCCCTTTGAAATGATGGAGCTCAGAAGAAGGAATGGGGTAAGGCTCAGTGGGAGGAGAAAGGAGAGGCCTCAGGTTTTTAAAATATTCAATATTAAATTATTTAAAAACATTGCATCTTACCAATTTATAACTTTAACCACATGCAACTATGTACATGTAAATACATGTAGGTTGTGTGCATGATATTGTAATTTAGATATAATTTTAATTTTGCAAATTATTTATGTCCTATCACCATTCAGTGATATATGGGAATTATGATACATGAGTCCATT
This sequence comes from Urosaurus nigricauda, assembly GCA_034509955.1. Taxonomy (NCBI): domain Eukaryota; kingdom Metazoa; phylum Chordata; class Lepidosauria; order Squamata; family Phrynosomatidae; genus Urosaurus; species Urosaurus nigricauda. The sequence continues at coordinate 46,763,537 of JAOEGL010000003.1, forward strand.
TGTAAACCACCACTACCATCTTTTTGGACTTGCTAAATAGTTACAAGAATTATAGTCCACCACTTCTGGACAGTGAAAAGATTCACACGCACTCCCTTTGGGGGAAAGCCTACAACTCTTTGAAGTTTCAGTGCCAAGCAAAAGTAGACACTGGGGCCCTGTGAAGAGGACCGATCTCTGGGTGCTGCTGTACTGGATTTTTTTTTTTTTAAAAATGCAGTTATACATAACTGACTGAGGTTAAATCTTCAATGGTTGCATTTAATTTTCCTGTTCTGCTGCCTTGTAATACCTTTTCAGGCAAAAGGCAGGCTACCAATATTCAAACAATCAAATTCAGTTTAGAAATGGAGAAATACAAAAACATAGGCACTATTACCTGCCCTCTTCTTTTTTACAAAGCTCAAGCAGCATACTCGCAAATTTTGCACCTGTCTCTTCTATGCCCCTCTAAAGAGCATGATGAAATTATATATGTATGTATGTATGTATGCCCCACTATTTTATCTTTGCATAACAGAAAATAAATATAGTTGTCCTTCACATTTCAAACTTCAGTATACCTCACTAGACTTTAAAAGGGAGACTGAGGTGAAACATCTTCCTCAAATTAAGCATCAAACAGAATTCCCTCCTACATTTTTGCTCTAGGAAGCAGAGTTGTTAGAAGAGGGGAAGATGCCTTTCTTTGCTGCTTGACCTCAAAATCCTTTTGGAAACAGCACTCCATCATGCAAGCTGTGTGGTTTTAACAGACTGTAAGCCTATAAAAGCTATTTAAAACAGATGGATATCCTCAAGAACTGCGGAAGTCAGCAGGTGAAATAAACAACAGTTACAATTTGAATTTGGTATCATTGTAATGATGAGATTTTTCCAGAGATGGCTGATTGTGCAACAGCATTAGGTATTGATGTTTTGATGATTTTCAATTTAAAATCAATATTATAAATAGCTAATATTGTGCTGCGATAAAAGAATAACATTCTAGAGACTAAGAAGCGGAGAAAATTTTAGGAAATCAGAAGAAATTATAGATTTCAGCAGTAGTTCTAATTCAAGGCCAGTGCTGCAGCTAAGTGTGCCATTTCAGTCTGCTGAAGCCATGGCACTTGGCTTCCTGAACAGCATGGCTTAAAAAAACATAAACAGCCATTCTCCCACACAAATTATTTCCCTTCCCTTCTTGTCAATCTGATTAAACACTGATATCTGCACTGATACTCACGCAAGTTTTCTTCTTCCCCAGGTTTTGCAGACTTATTTTAAACCCAAGGTTTTAGACTCTGGTTCAGATGGAAAGCCCATTTATAATCAAACATAGTTACAGGTGTTTCAGACATCATCACAATTTTAAAAATTATCGTTATAATGAACAAGGGAAGGAATGGGGAATGTATTCTAGAGAAAGCAGGATCCTAAAACTGGATCCTTTTTTTTTTTTTTTTTTTTAAAACTGGTTTGCAAGGAGCCAATATTTCTGTCTCAAACTCTTAAGAACTGCAGGTGGTCGATGTGGATGATAGTGAGCTAAATACATCCGTGAGCTGACTTGTGAAAAGCAGCTTACATTCCTACCAAAAGAGTTTCCACTATTTCTAAAACAATTTTAAAAAAATGATTTTTAAAAAGTGACAGACTGAACTATGAATAGATCTGTACTAAAAAAGCAAGTGAGCAAACAAAAGTAAAACAAAAACAAAAGCATGCACCTCTTTTGGGAAAAAATGGCAAGAAAATGAACTGGCATCTCATTTGAAATTATTTCCTCTGGCATTCTGAAGTTACAGTGAATCAATGTGGAGTCGAAAAAAATCACAGTGAATCTGTTACTCAGCATAGTGGGGAAATTTGAGCTCTTACTTATGATGTCTTACCCTAAAGGTTTATGGTGGCACAATTTACTTTGCAATTTTAAAACATTAGTGAAGCCAGCCCTCCACAGCTGCTGGTTTAGTATCTGCAAATTAGATTATTCTTGAGTGTACCAGGACGGAAGCAGTGATTCACTTGGATTCTTTAGCCCATAGAGATAGGAGTGTAGATTGAGTTAAGCCCTCCCCTCCCCAAACTGGGCTCATTACATGTTCCTGTTTCTATGGGCAAAGGAGCACGACAAGTGAGAACTTGGTGGCCAATGCCGCCCTCCTGATGCAACAACTTGCATCTGAGGAAGTAGACCAAGCCTATAAAAGCACATATTGTACTACAACTTTTTTTTTTGGCAGTTGGTCTCAAAGGTGCTGCAATATCCCTTTGCATACTGATATTCCAGGCTATCATGGCTATGTCTCTGAATTATTTTTCTTTATTAGGCAAGGCAATTTCTATCAACAGTTAACTCAAAATGAAAAACTTAATTTTTATATTGCTACAAGTTTAACACATTATGATAAATAAGGTCCACTTTCCCCAACAAAACAGATACTTTTAAAAAGCCTCAATTTCAACATGTTTGTAATTCCACAAGAGCCTGTTTACAACAGCACAGGCATCACTTTGATGAACACCCCCCCTACATTCATACACTTCAGTGGACTGCAGTAAAGTTGAAGGATTTTTCAAGGTAGCAATGTAGATGAAAGTAAATTATGATATGCAAAAACCAAAATGTATCTGGGAATATTCCAGTTATCTATATCATTTCTTCTCCAAGCATCCTTTAATATGTAAGATTTCTGCAGGATACTTCTGTGAGGTATTTGCTGTTATTTATTTATTTACACATAGAGTGTTGAAAAGTTTTTTTTAGTATCTTCATTCTGTAAGACAGAGACACTTGTTTCACTGGTGCTGGCTTTTCCAGTGGCAACTGTACAGCGATTTTCAGAGTTCATATTCTCTTCTAGGAAGCTGTCAATGTCTTCCAGCTTATTTATAAGAAGATGCTGAAAAAGAAAGCAACAAAAAGACATTATTACAATGTAAATAGATTTTTAGGTCCAAATTACACATCACAGGCAACTGTATATAATATGACAACATGAGCTTTGTTTATTTATATAGAGCCATCAGTGTACATGGCACTTTACATGTAAAACAACCATAAACAGTAGGTCTTGTTAATGGAACACAATCTAAAGGAAGGAATAATAAAAATATAAAGCTTTACAATGCAATTATGAAACAAATTATGCAGATAAAATACAAAAAATTAATATAAAACAAACAGAGACATAAATGTATGCAAAATATACAAGATTATATAAAATATTAAACTAACATTCCAAAAGCTTTGGAAAATTTAAAAAATAATGAGGAAAGGAGCAGTCCGTAAAGTTCACAGAGGTTACTCCAGGAGTATGGAACAGCAAGTGAAAAAGGATGAAGCCAAGCCAAGGAAGAGGAAACCTTTGGATGGTTGAGGAGCCTGGAGTTCCTAGAAAAGAGATCTCAAGCAGGCTGATGAAAAGAAATAATGGCTTAAAGGTGTGTGTGTGTGTGTGTAAACTGGGCTAGACAGTAAAATGGAAAATAGTTTGGACTCTATTGTCATATAATTTTTTTTCAAATATGGCTGGGCAACTTCTGGCATTCTTGGAGTAAACAGATTATCTGGACCCATTTCAGTCTAGTTTCGGGTCTCAGTACAGCACTGAAAAAGCCTTTCATGCTCTAACTGGCAACCTACTCCAGGAGAAAGACAGAGGAAATGCTACCTGGACTTCTCAGTGGCCAGCTCTGTGAGATGGGAGTAGGAGGCACCATTCTGCAGTGGTTCCGTTCCTATCTAGAGCACCAGTTCTAGAGGGCAGCACTGGGGAATTTGTTCAGCCCCATGGCTATTAAGTTGTGGGATGTCCTGAGGTTCCATCTTGACCCCCATGCTGTTCAATATGAAGACAGATATTGGGAGAAGTCATGGAGGGTTGAAATGGGGTGCCATCAATATGCTAGTAACGTTCAGCAACATTTCTCATTGTCACTGGAGTCAGCTGGGGTGTGCAGATGCCAGACCACTGCTTGGATGCTGCAATGTGTTGGATGAAGACCAATAAACTGAAACTGAATCCAATAAGATGAAGGCTTTGGGGACTGGTTCCTGGGTATGCGTATTGGGGAAACAGCCTGTCCTGGATGGGGCTGCACTCCTCTTGAAGGAACAGGTTTGTAGCTTAGGAGTGCTCTTAGATCTGTTCTTGACACTGGAAGCCTAAGTGCACTCTGTGACAAGGAGTGCTTGGTGCCAACTTCAACTGGTGTGCCAGTTATGGTATTTCCTGGACAGAGATAACTTACGAGTTTATCAGACGGGAAGAATTTTTCTCTATTTCGAATGAAGCCAATTCGAATTCATGTAAATTAGCTAGTTTAGCAAATTTACGTGAATTCTAATTGCGTTCGGAATGCATTCAGAATGACTTCCCATTGCCCGAAATTGTGTGAGATACTCTAATAAGCAGTAATGTAAAACCCATGATTGTGTTCGGAATGACTTCCCTTTTGCCCAAAATTGCGTGAGATACTCTTAATACGCAATAATGTGAAACCCCATGATTGCGTTTGGATTGCCATTGGATTATACTTCCAATTTCCGTCTTCTGATAAACTCCCTAGCTACAGTAGTCCATGCACTGATAAGCTCCCAGTTAGACTACTGTAATGTGCTTTTTGTGGCACTGCAAAATGCAGCAGATTGATTGTTTACTGAAGTACCATACAGACACCATAGCATGCCAGTGTTAAAAACATTGTACCGACTGCCACTAGGTTTTTGGTCCGAATTCAAGGTGCTTGTGATGGCATTTAAAGCCCTAAAGAACATGGGACCTCCAAATCTGAAGGAACACTTCTCCCCATGTATGTCTGCCTGAGGATTAAAATATGCTGGGGGGCCTTCCTCCATGTCCCACCAGTGAGATCAATAAACTTGATTGAGACATGGGAGAGGACCTTCTCAACTGTGGAATACCTTCTCCGTGAAGACATGACTGGCATCAACACTCATGGTATTTAGGCATCAAGTTAAAACTTGGCTGTTCATCAAAGCCTTATTAACTCATCCCAAATGCAGTGTACAAAGTTTTAATTTAAAAAAAATCATTAAAATCTGTCCTTGTCTTACCATTGCACTTTAAAATGTTTTTAGTTTTATTATTTTAAATTGTACAACTTGTTTTAATGCTTTTTGAAGCTGCCCTGAGATTTTTGATGTAGGGCAGGGTATAAATATTTTAATACATAAACAAACAAACAAGGAAATGAATGAATAACGAATATGTCTATATGATTTCATATTGAAGAAAATTATGTTCTTACTAGGTTGAAAAATAAATGCACATATCAAACAGTCAAAACAATGAAATCTAGTAAAGCAACTATCAGCATTTTGCAAAACAGCCTTATAATGATAGAGGATGATCTGAAGAAACCATGAAGTAGTTTGAAAAGTATCAAAGCTGTCACTTTAAATGTTTTAACTTGCTGAGCAAGTATATTGGAAAGTATATTTAAATTGCTAACCTGCTGAGCAAGTATATTGTATTGTATATATTGTACTGTAAGGTATTAAATATCTGCATGTTACATACATACAGTACATACATATAGTATTGCTTGACAAAGTGTGATGTATTTGTGTTGTTGATGTTGTTGTCGCTTTTTAAAAAATAAAAAAAGATTTAAAAAAAGAAAAAAAAGAAAAGGAGGTTTATCTAACAATGCTGAACTCATTATGATCTGGGCCCAAACTTGGTTCAAGTGATAATGTGGCACAGATTTTCACATTGTGATGTTTATATTCTAAACTCAACTCAAGTGCAGTGGGTTTAAAGGAAGATTTTATGACATCTTCCCCCTACAACTTCCATATGATGCTGATGTCAGTAAAGGTTATATCTCTCTATAAGCAGGATAATGCATCTAAAAATCCCATTTTGATCAAATAATAATGGTATTTAACTTAAAAGTATAAAACAATCTTGCCACCCAATTCATTTCAGTGTTGTCCTAGGCTCTATATTAAGAAGATTCAAGATTCAAATGCACAAATTAAAAATTATTTTGAATTTGAGCCAAGGTATGAATCAGCATACAAGTGTCTACTAATTAGAACTTTGTTTTTGTTTTTGTTTTGGTTATTTAAACGTTTGCATATAAGCATACATATTTTATTTGTTTGGAATTTCAAAGGAAGTGTAACATTTATAACTTAGCAAACAAATGTTAATACTTGTGGGAAGAAAACTTTCCACCACCTCCCCCTCCCCTATCAGTGTAATACACACAGAACCAAACTGACCTTAACTCTGTTTCCTAAGCTTCACTAATTAAAACTGATTTCTACTTGGCAGTATAATCAGTTGAAACCCTGTTACATATTCAAATAAAGTCTATTTTCTCTAATAGAAGAGGATGTGTAAGCAGGGAGAGAGAATCCTTCTCCTGCCCAAAAACACTAAAATAGTGGAAATCATTTAATTGAATCTAACATTAAAGTAGAGCAATAGCACTTACTGGATGAATTTTCAATAGCAGCTGTGCTATTTTCTTCCGAAAATGCTCAAGTTTTTTTTCTGCAGCCTTTACCTGTACTTTGCACAGATTAGTCTCTCTTTCAATGGCATGTACAATTTCATTGCCGTGTTGCTTTATAGGCTGGAGGTTTTGGTGAAGTTGCTCTTCATATTGCAGAAAATACTGAAATATATATTTACATCCTTGATATTTATTACAGAATTTAAATCTTTTACATTGTTATTCAGTTCCCCCTCCCAAATTAAAAATAGAAGGTGTTTTCCCCTTTTCATCCTTTTATGGCATGTCCTGTGGTAAAGGTGGTGTCCAACAGCCCAAGACTCTCCCACAAACCAGCCTACAACACCTTCTCGCCCCCTTTCATGCTTTACATTTTGTTGTGCTAACGCTCTGGAGCTTGGATTTGATTGGCATTGTTACCACTTGATTAATTCAACACTGCAAAGGTATTACTGTTGTTAGTTGCATAGGCATTCACTCCCTCACCTAAGTATTTACATTTGGTAGGAATACCTCTGGCAGCAACTAGAGCTAAAAGTCCTCTTGGTTAAGTTTCTGTCAGTTTTGTGCATTTGGTTGGAGCAGTTTTTGTCCAGTATTCTCGGCAAAATTGTTCCAGCTCTGCAAAGATGGATGGGAGTGTTGATGACCAGCCACTTTCAAGTTTTGCCACAGATTCTTATTTGCGTTGAGATCTGGACCATTCTAAGACATTGAAGTTCTTTTTAAAAACCATTCCTGTAATAGCTATGTTTACCCATGTATTTAGTGCCAGTGTCCTTGTGCATGGTGATCCTCTATCCTAGTCTCAGGTCCCCTGCAGTCTTTAACAGATTTTGCTCTAGGATTGCCCTGTGTTTGGCTCCATTCTTCTTGCTCTCAATCCTGTCCAGCTTCCCAGTCCCTGGGGAGGAGGGACATCCACACAACATGATGCTGTCACTCTGGGGATGATATTCTCTGGGCAATGAACACTATTGGTTTTGTTGGTTTGAGACTAAAATGTTCAGTTTTGCTCTCATCGGACTGGACTAGCAATAGCAATCGCATGTACATTTTTTTTCTTCGTGGTCTCTGCGAATCATACAAATGGGTTCTACTGCGCCTGCGCAGTCGAATTCGGAACTCTCTGGAATCGCTGGGCAAAGTAGAGTTTGCAACTTTTTGCAACTTTTTTGCGGTAGCTCTCCCCCTCCTCTATATAAGCCCAGTTCCCCGTCTTTTCCCCAGTTCCTTTTTTTCTGCCACGTAGGCTACTTGAAGGAACTGTGTTGGAATCACTCGGTATTGTCTCGTTTGCTTTTGGATCTCTGGCTTGCTTTTTGACCATTCCCTCTCGTCTTCGACTCGGCTCCTGTCTTTTGACCACTTGTCTTGTTTGACCTCGCTTTTGGACTGTGATTCGGATTTGATGTCTCTGGCTCCATTCAAGCACTGCACTGTTTGTGGGGCCAAGGTCCCTCACACGGACCCCCACAATAAGTGCCTGATTTGCCTGGATGAAGCCCACTATACCCAGAGTTGTGCCCTCTGCAAGTTTCTGACTCCACAGGCACAGAAGAACTGGGCTTCTCGCCTCAAGTCCTACATTCTGGACTGAGCCTTGGCCCCGCAGGAGATTCTTCCATCCACCTCCAAGACTCCAGTTTCGGCTTCCAAGATTCCGGCTACGACCTCCAAGATGCCTCGTGAGTCTGCAGAGAAGGCGGCTTCTGGTTCCCCTGCTGGTCCTGCCTCCAAGTCCCGCTGGGAGACGGAGGTTCACCCGGCCAAAAAGCTCACTCGCGCTGAGCTCCCCCCCGCGAAGCGAGAGGTCCCTTAGGTCCCCCACTCCGATGGCTGACTCTGATGACAAGAGGGGGAACTTCTACGACAGAGAGACAGGGATGTACTACGTCACTGTCAACCAGTCAACTTTGGAGAGGCGTCGGGACCAATGTTTGCGTCCACTGGAGGTTTTCGTGACAGTCTTGGGAGAGGTGAAGGTGACCACTGAGAAGGAAGCTACCCACAGGGGCGAGGCTGCCACCTAGACAGTGTATTCTCTGTCCAGCTCTGTCTTCTGCCTGGAGGGCAGTTCAGAAGAGGAGGAGGTCGTCGAGCAAGAGGGTTCGGTCCCGTCGCCAGTGGACTCTGAAACTGAGCAACAGAGGCCACTCTCTCCTCAAGGTTTTTACCAGCCTGGGCCGGTGTCCCTGATGGACAATGTTCTCCATTTTGGGGAACACCTGATCAAAATGGCCAACGCCCTGGAGCTCGATATCACCTGGAGCTCGAGATCCGGTCAAGAGGCAAGTGCAGGGGTCGGCCTCTTCCTTGTCCTCCATCCCCTTTCTTCCATCACTGGAGAAGATAGCCAAGAGGTCCTGGCAGACTCCGGAGTTGATCTCCTCAGCTCCACTTGCACCTGCCTCAGAATTCGGCCATCGTGGAGGGGTCACAAAGGACATTCACTCCAAAGACCTCCTTTTCTCCCACTGATCATGAGGCCAAGAAAACAGATGGAATGGACAAGAAGTCTTTTGAGGCCTCGGCCTTAGGAGTCAGGGTGGCGAACTACAATGCCTGCATGGGGGCCTACATCCAATATTTGATGGAGAGGATGTTCCCCTTGCTGGCCAACCTCCCTGAAGAAAAGAGCCAGGCAGCTCACCAGCTCCAAGAGGAGGCTCACGCTGTAGCCAGCGTCCTGCTCACCTCCGCCAGGCACAGCACAGACTGCTCCGCCAAGTCCATGGCTGCTGCCATCGCCCTCTGGAGACACGCCTGGCTTCGGTCTTCAGACCTGACACCGAATGTGAGGGCTGCCATCGAGGACATGCCCTTCGATGGCAAGGGCCTGTTCTGCAAGGAGACTGACGAGCGGCTAAACTTCAAGTACCGCATGAAGTCAGCCACAAGGAAGCACAATATGTCTGCAGCTCAACAGGCCGTCCCTCGCAGGCAATTTGGGGGCCAGAGGTCCGCCATCACCCAAGGCCAGAGACCCTTCAGCCAGGAGAGGCAGTACCGGTTCCCCTAGCAGTCTTTTTCCTCCTCGGGCAGGCGGCTGCAGTCCCGGTATCGGAGGCCCTTCTCCAAGAAGTCCGACTCCACTGTCGGTAAGAAGGGGCAATGAAGTCCTCTTGAATACTCCATTGCCTCCGTTGTTTGCCCCTTCTTCCTGGACTTGTTGAGGCCCTTTCACAACATCTGGGCCCAAATCACCACCGACTCTTGGGCTTTGACCATCATATCCAAGGGATATCCCCTCAAATTCGAAGAGCTCCCACCCACTGGAGCTGTTGTTTCTACCCCCCCCCCCACCACCCTTCTCGACGAAGTAGCACTCTGTTGCAAAAAGGGGCAATTTCCCCGCTGGACTCTTCCCAGATTCCTAGGGCCTTTTTCTCTAGGTACTTCATGGTACCAAGCCGGATGGAGACCTCCGTCCCATATTGGACCTTCGAGGGCTCAACACCTATTTGCGGTACAAGAAGTTCCAGATGGTAACTCTTGCCTCTATTTTGCATCTCTTGTACTAGGGCCTGTGGTTTGCCACAATAGAAAGGACACTTACTTTCAAGTAGCCATCCAGGGGAAGCACTGAAGCTTCCTCTCCTTTGCTATTGGGATGGACATGTACCACTACAACGTCCTGCCCTTCGGCCTAGCCACGGCACCGAGGGTCTTCACCAAGTGCATGGCCCTGGTGGTCACCTATCTCCATCAGCAAGGGTCAAGAGTCTTCCCCTACTTAGATGACTGGCTCTTTGCCGCAGACTCAAAGAAAGACCTCTGCCGAGACATTGCCTTCAGTTTCCCTCCTGCAGTCACTCGGCCTGGTGTTGAACTTCGAGAAGTCTCACCTGACCCCAGTCACCAGGATCAAGTTCATCGGGGCCATCCTCGACTTCGACGCCTGCGTCGCTTACTTGCCAGAGGACCACTTCCAGTCCCTGTCACAGGCCGTCCTCCACTTCCATGCCAACAGAAGGGTTCAGGCCTGAGACATTCAGGTAGCCTTTGGTCACATGGCCTCGACAACCTTTGTTACTCTGTGGTCAAGACTTCGATTTTGACCCCTGCAGTCCTGGTTCCTGTCGGCCTTCGACCTGATGACCGACCCTCCGGGCAAGTGGCTCACGGTACTGAGGCCAGTGGCCTGGTCCCTCCTGTGGTGGCTAGACTCTTAGAACGTCTGCGCCGGCATGCCCTTTGTGCCTCGAGAGCCTCAAGTCATCCTCACCACAGACGTGTCCTTGGAAGGATGGGGAGCTCACACATTGGGCCTGACCATAAGAGACAAGTGGCACCTGTGTCATCGAGACCTCCACATCAATGCCCTAGAGATGCTAGCTGTGGAGAAAGCCCTAAGGGCTTTTGAACCCAAGCTCCTTGGCAAGGTATTACAGCTCCTGACTGACAACACCACTGTCATGTACTACATAAACGAACAGGGAGGCACCAAGTCACCAACGTTGCTGGAGATTACTCTTCGTATCTGGCACTGGTGCATACCGAGAGACATTCTCCTCCAGGCAGTCCACTTCCCCGGAGAAGACAACGTCCTGGCTGACCAGCTCAGCAGGTCAGGTTCACAATGTCACAAATGGACACTGCATCCAGAGATGGTGGCAGACCTGTTCCTGAGATGGGGCACTCCTCGGATTGACCTGTTCACGTTGGAGACCAACTCCCACTGCATCCAGTTCTGCTCCTGGGACTGGTCCTATCGCTCCCTGGGGGATGCCTTCCTCCACAGCTGGACGGGGGAATTCCTCTACGCTTTCCCACCATTCCCACTCATCAAGAGGGTCGTCTCCAAGATGTCGAGGGACCAAGCTGATTCCATCCTGATCACCCCATGGTGGCCCAGGCAGCCCTGGTTTCCATCCCTGCTTCACCTGTCCCGGAGGCGGCTTCTTCGGATCGAGCCGAGGCCCGATCTCCTCACTCTTCAGGAGGGTCGAGTTCGACATCTGGACATCAAGGACCTGCCGCTGGTGGCATGGAGACTCCGGCCCTAGCGGCCCTCCCAGCTTCAGTTTGGCGTGTGATCCTGGCAGCCCACAAACCGGCTACCAAGAGGTCCTACTCCTTCAAGTGGAGGAGATTTCTCCAGTTCCTGGCTTCGAGGAATCTCTCGCCATCCAAGGTGTCAACACCGACCGTGTTGGAGTTCCTGATGACACTGGTGGAATTGGGGCTGTGCCTTAATTCCATTAAGTGTTACTTGTCTGCTATTTGTTCCCATTTCCAGTTCCATGGGAAACCGTCCTTCTTCAAGGACCTTCTGGTGAAGGGGTTCTTGAAGGACTTTAACAACCTGCACCCGCGGTCTCGGTACCATCACCGGCTTGGAGCCTTGATGTGGTTTGGTCTTGTTTGGGGTCTAAGCCTTTTGAACCTATGGCTACTGCGGACCTAAGGCTGGTGACTTGGAAGACAGCCTTTCTTGTAGCCAGCACTTCTGCCCACTGTGCAGGCGAGCTTTGTGCCTTGCAGAGGGATCAGCCTTTCCTTAGGTTCCATAAGGACAAGGTTGTCCTCCATACCGACATTACCTTTTTGCCTAAGGTAGTGTCTGTCTTTCATATGTGCCAGGACATTGTGCTCCCGACCCTGCCTCCGAACCCGAATACCGATACCGAGCGCTGCTTGCACTTGTTGGACATTCAGAGGGCCTTGTCCTTCTATTTGGACAGAACTTCGGGTTCAAGCTGCTCTGACACTGTTCCAGTGCTATTCAGAGCCAAAGAAGGGACTACTTGTGATTGCTCAGAGGTTTTCTAAATGGGTGACTGGTACCATCCACCTCTGTTATGAACTGTCGGGTAGAACTCTCCCTGCCAGGGTCAGAGCACATGCAACTAGGGCAGTAGCAACATCCTCCGCTTTTCTGACTGGGGTGCCTTTGGAGGATGTCTGCAAGGCTGCTGTCTGGTCCCAACCAATGACTTTTATCAAACACTATCGGTTGGACACTAGAGCAAGGACTGATGCAGCCTTTGGGAGGGCAGTGTTACTGTCTGCTATTCATTGACTGGCTGTACATATGTTCAATGTACATTATGGTTTACGATTGTGTCATATTGGGTTTCTACCTGTCACAATGTATTTTTACACTGTTCAGCATAATGTTAAGATGTACAGGTATCTGTGGCCTTTAGGCCTGTTCTTACTTGAACTTTCTAACTGAACTGTCACATGTGTGTTACACCTGACACATTGCCTTGCATCAAAGCCTGGATGCACTCTTGTATGGTTTACTACTGTGCTATGCTGCACTTTCATGCAAAAGTTTTAAAGGTTTACTCCTTAGAGTATTATGGTTACTGTTTACTCAGTTAAGTATATCTGTGTTTACAATTGTTATCTTCTATATTAGAAATAAGATGCTCACACACGTTTGGTTCACTTTGACATTTTTATTGTTGACCAATAAAAAGTTATTTGGTTCATCTTACAACTGTTGTCATGACACTGCCTCCGCTGCTGACCTAAGCTTGTCAGTCTAACCCATTTGTATGATTCGTAGAGACCACGAAGAAGAAGGACAGGTTGCTTACCTGTAACAGTATTTCTTCGAGTGGTCATCTGCGAATACATACAAATCCTGCCCTTCCTCCCCTCAGTGTCCTGCTAATGATTGGTTCTGTTCCTCCGTCGCTTTGCGGTGGAAAAATTCGGAACTGGGGAAAAGAGCAGGAACTGGGCTTATATAGAGGAGAGGCGGAGCTACCGCCAAAAAGTTGCAAAAGGTTGCAAGCTCTACTTTGCTCCGTGATTCCAGAGAGTTCCGAATTCGACTGCGCAGGCGCAGTAGAACCCATTTGTATGTATTCACAGATGACCACTCGAAGAAATACTGTTACAGGTAAGCAACCTGTCCATACCGCTTATTACTGAACTCAGCACTCTCTAAGCGGTTTGCAAAACTGTAAGCCAATTGCCTCCAACAAACTGGGTACTCATTTCACCAACCTATGAAAGGATGGAAGGCTGAGTTAACCTTGGAGCCCCTGCGACTGTACTCACAACTGTGGCTGCATCAAACATTGTGCCACCTTTCTTTAACACCTTATTAAGTGAGTGAAAAGATGACTATAAACAAGGACACTTCTGATTGGTAGTTCCATGGGGGGTCTACTAGACAAGAGTCTCAATGGTACTGACTCTTAGTGTTCAATTATTTCAGGGAAAGCCACCCAGATATTCAGTCTGGGATTTGTTTTGATAAACCAACTTTGATGAGCCCTTCTACACAGCTTTATTCTGGACTTATTCTGATAGTTTCTTGGTCTTCATGATGTTGTTTATATATGCTCTCCAATGGAGACTTCCAGAAACAGTTGTATTTATTTGAGATCACATGGCATTGGAATTGCACACAGGTACACTTAATTTAATTTTGTTGTTGTTGTTAATCACCTTTGATCATTCTCGATTCATGGTGGTCCTGTGGATGAGACACCTCAAAGATTCCCAATCCTCCACTGCTCTGCTTAGGTCCAACATTGATACCTGTGACAGAATCCATTCATCTAACATGTAGTCTTCCTCTCTTTCTACATCCCTCCACCCTTCCTAGTATTTTTGTTTTTTGCAGTGAGTTGTACCTTCTCATGATGTGGCCAATGTACGATAGCTTTAATCATCCTGGCTTCCAGGGAGATTTCAGATCCCATTTGTTTGCCTTTTTGGATGTCCACAGTATCCTCATCACTCTTCTCCAGCACCACATCACAAATGAATTGATTTTCTTGTTATCTGCTTTTTTCACTGTTCAGCTCTCACACCTGTACATGGTGATGGGGAATACAATGGCTTGTACAATTCTAACTTTTGTGCTCAGTTCTGTCACTACTCTTTAGGATCTTCTCTAGTTCTTTCATAACTGACCTTTCCAATCCTGGTCTTCTTCTGATTCTTGACCGCAGTCCCCATTCTGATTAATGAGTGATACAGGGTACAAAATCTCTTTTATTATTTTAATTTCCTCATTGGCTAGGCTAAAGCATTTTGGTCTTCTGTGGTCATTATTTTTGTTTTAATTGTATATAACTTCTGGTATTGCTTTTGCCATGTTGAAATCATCTGGTGACTTACTCAATAAAGAATACTTTGATCTAATGGGATATCAGGTTAGAAAACATGAGCCATATTAAATAGGTTTTACCTTATCGATGTATAGAGTAACAGCCTTGTTCTCCAAAGGTTTCTTCAGCTGTTGTTGTTTTTTTAAAAAATGAAACAATATGAAATCTTAGAAAATGTACAGGTGTGAACATCTTTTGCAGTTAAGAGACACACTAGGTTAATTTCATCATGTGATTCTACTTTTCAGTGATTTTTTTTAAAAAAATAAATGTCAATATAGCAGGCATATTACTGACAGGACCTTAATGTAGAGCACTGAACCATTTATCCCCTTCAGAATCCTGTACATTTGATCTACATTACCATAACCAATCCCTTAGTCTGTGCAAACAGTTCCTTTATCCTGTGGTATTCATGGTGAATTGGGAAATAATAAATAGCCTATGTGTGAATAATCTGAGGACTAAATAACATTATATTAAGTTTACATTGCCTGCAGTTTAAGATTTCAGTCTTTTTTTACTACAGGTTAAGTATCCCTTACGTGGAATATGAAATATTCCGAAAATCCAAAATCCAGAACTCAGGCACATATGGGTGGCTGAGATAGTGCTTTCTGATAACTCCTTGTACATAAACTATGCTTCACACATAAAATTATTAAAAATATTATGTGTAAAATTACCTTCAGGCTATGGTTATGAGGTATATAAGAAAGATGTCTCATTATATGTATATACAAATATAAAATTTTAAAATCTATTAATTTTTTTCTCTCTGCTCATTCCTGTTTTTTCCAAATTTTTCAGTGCAAATGGATATATAGCCTATTTTTAACCTTCCATGCGTGGGTCCTTTCTCTCAACTGTCCCAACTTTTTCTCAAAAGGTCTCCCATATCTATAGGCAGTCATCTCAATCTGAATTTGTGCTATGTGTGCTTATTTAAATTCTTCTCCTCTTCCACATCTCAAGGGATTTTAATTGCATATGTGAATTTAATGCAGAGTGCTATTTTACTTTCAGATAAGCACAAGGAAAATTTAGGTGCACCAATCTGAATTCATTATCCTCTCTTCTCAACTCTAACCCAGGATTCTAGCTCTTATGTACTGTATATAAAGCAGTAGTGGGCACCACCCACTGGTGTGCCCACCCAAGAGGACCTTGGGAACCCCACCTCCAAACTCTGAGAACCCCCCTGCCTCCAATGCCCTCTATGGGGGTTGGGGGCAATTTCACCATATGTAGGGTTCCTTGAGGTAATTCTGAATCCAAGAAAGACGATTTTTTTTTTCAACATGAAGTGATGTGAAGATCAAAACCAGGTTATTTCATATTGGGGGAAAAGCATGACCTGGGCTGAAAGCAGATACGTATGTGTACGTGTGTGTGTGTACGCATTACAAAATGTGGCAAAATAAGGAGCAATAAGGTGCACTGGGTGCAAAACTAAATTTCGGGGGGGGGGGATGGGGGTTGGTAAGAATCCTGTTGTTGTTATTGTTAAGTGCTGTACAGTCAACCTCAGCTTACAGTGACCCTATGAATGAGAGACCTCCAAGAACATTATCACAGGGGGGATGGAATATCATTGTCCCATCCCTGCCCTGTGCTTATCGCATGATCATGGGAAGTACTTTCACAACAAAACCGTGCATATCGGGACATTGTTCCATCTGGAAAGCACAATTTAATGTGATCACGTGAAAGGCTTTCTCACGTATTTGTGCTGATCCCATGAATGTCTTGTTGAATGAAGTGGAATTATCCCTTAAATTCCTCTAATTTTGTATTATTGGAAGATTCCGATAATACAATTCCACTTCATTCATGGGATCAGCGAGATGTAGTGAGAAAGCCTTTCACAAGATCACGTTCAATCCTGTTTTCTGGATGAGATAAGGACACCCATCCTCGTGTGATAAAGTCCCAAGTTATACTATTTTCAATAACCCTACTCAGGTCTTGCAAACTCAGAATCATGGCTTCCTTGATTGAATCCCTCCAACTTTACTACTAACTCCTACCTCACCAAGCATTATTCTCTTTTCTAACGAGTCATGTCTTCTCATGAAAGGACCAAAATATGAAGTTTAGTTATCTTAGCTTCTAGGGAGAGTTCAAGAATGATTTGATGTAGGACCCATTTATTTGTCGTTTCAGTAGTATGTAGATCTACAGTGTGCAGATCTTCTCCAGCATCACATTTCAAATGAGTTTATTTTCTTTCTATCAGCTTACTTCACTGTCCAGCTTTGACAAACATGCATGGAAATTAGAAATACAATGGCAATGCCACCTTCCACTACTGTTGCTGATCAGCAGCTGTTTTGGGGGGCCTACAAAAACAGCATGGGTGTTGCATGTGGCCTGCAGGCTACACTTTCCCCATTCCTACCAAAAAGACTAGTTGTATGAGTGTTAAATGGAGCACACAACACCCATTTCCATGTTCTGATTTATATCTCACATATCAATAGCTTGCCAGGGATCCTTAGAAAGCAGTTAAAAAGTGATGACAGAATAAACAAAACATTCAGGGGTAGATGTGTTGGCCATTTAACAAATACAAACAAAAATCCATCAGTGATACCTTGATTAGCCAACCGAAATGCACAATATACTTGTTGCAACAAGTATATTGTGCATTTCAATTGGCCAATAAAGGTATCACTGATGGACAGAATAATAAATTTATGTCAGTTCTGACTTACGAAGACTCATAACATGAGAATCAATGTGGTATAGTGATTTGAGCTGTATTAGGACTCTGGTAGACCAATATTCCAAAACCCAGTCTTCTATGGGAAGCCAATGAGTGATCTTGTGCAAGTCACACTCTTTCAGTCTCAGAGGAATGGCAAATCCCCCTCTGTAGAAATCTTGCTAAGAAAACCCATCAAGGAAACTAAATGCAGAAGCCAAAATAAGCATACTCTTATCTAAAATTGCACCTATCTCAGAATTTACCCAATTAAAATTCATTTAAAAAATCTATTTAAAAAAACAAAACAAAAACAAAAGCAAAAACAAACACCTTCATTTATATACCGCTTCATACCACCTAAGGAGTGTCTAAGCGGTTTACAACTGTAAGCTACTTGCCCCCAACAATCTGGGTACTCATTTTAGCAACCTCGGAAGGATGCAAGCCTGAGTCGAGCTTGAGCCCTTTTGCTGGTCTTGAACTCTCAACCTTATGGTTTTGAATGAGTAGCTGCAGTATAGGCATTTAACCACTGCGCCACCAGGGCTCCTAATATTTATTAACCAATATTTGCCAAGTTGATACTGAGATGGTGAAATCCAAGGAGTGAATAAAATACCACTAGGGAGCGAGTCAGTTAGGACAGTAACCACAATCTTGTTCTGCTAACAACATAATTAGCGTTTACTTCTGCCATATACCTGAAATTAGTATGATTAAGCACCCCTGCTCTGCACTGACTAATTATAAACATCTAGGCATATAATCATGTGCTATTTTTAATGTGCTTACCTTGAACATAGATAAAATATCTTCAGGACACATGGAAAGAAGATGTTCTCTTGAATTACTACATTCAGGAAGAAAATGCAGGAGAACCTCCCTGGGAAAAAGACAGTAAAGGTCATGCACAAAAACTGATCTTTCTGTGTGGCTTCTCTCCAGTTCCAGAGACTCCTTGAATTGTTCCAAGGAGAATTACAGAAAGCTGAAGAAGGAAGGATTCATCCACATTCACCAGTGGGACTGTTCCATTACAGTTCCATTCACTAGAACTTAAGTTTCAAGTTTAAACTGTTATAGAATAAGTTTCAAAAGACTAGAGCAGTGGTTTTGATCCAGTTGTACATGCCACTGGAGCGAGCCAGAAGCTCAGCAGGGACTCAGCCATCTTGATTATCCTCGCAGAGTCAACAAATGCCAAAAGCAAGGTGCTGCTACTGAGAAAGCATTGTCTTGTATACTTTACTCACCAACCTAACCTTTCAGGATGGAACACATCATACCCTTCACTAAGGATCTCAATTCAAATTTTAAGATGCTCCATTAGGGAGGTATCAGTCTCTCAGATATCATGGTTTCAAGTCTTTTATGTCTTTGTAGGTCAAAACTACCCCCCTGGATTGAATCTGAAAGCAGCCTGGAAGCTGGTGCAGTAAGTACAAGAGCAGAAAGGCTAAGAACCCAGTACACTAGAATCCATTTTATGCAGCTGATACAATGGATTGTCCATAAAAGCTTATGCTGCAATAAAATTGTTAGTTGTTAAGGTGACACAAGATTACTTGTTGAAACCAGTATAACACACATCCAAGTGTATGGTTTTAGGACCGAATAGAAGCAAAGCAATCCTCAATGTGCTTATTCACAGGTAAATTCTCTTGTAATTCAAGGATTCTTCCACTCAAGTAAGTTTAAAGAACAGCCTTATGATCTATTCCTATGTGAGCCACTATACTGAAGCAATAATACTATGCAGAAATAACCCCTGCTGAAGCTGCCATTTTGTGACAAAGGAGCTACATACAAAAAAGTGGTACTAGAGGGAGCCAGAAATGGTAGATCGGGGGCGGGGGGATCCTATCTGGGAGGAAGAGTTCACCCGCCAACCTTGCACTTCGCTCATGATCCAGATTGGCTCTATGCTCCCCACAACTACTTTTTGTTAAAAAGTGAGCAACTGAAGGTCCTATCTTTCCACTAGGTGAGAGTTAATTTAATAACATTTATGAGGTGTTTAGAATTCAAGCCTTCAGAGAAGATCTTTTTAAAGGACAGAAAGTATGTAGACTGAAGAATGGGACAAATGATACTTAAACAAAAAATATTTTAAAATACAGTCATCCCTATGTATTCAGATTCTGCACTCGTAGATTCATATCCCCCCCAAACCCCAAAAGCAAACCTTGATTTTGCCAGTGTATAAAAGGGACATCATTTTACTATGGCATTATATATAAGAGGACTTGAGCATCCACATATTTGGGTATCCATGGGAGGTCCTGGAACTAATACTCAGTTGATACCAAACGTATCAACTTTTGTAATTGTAATGTGTTTAATATAATGTGGAGTTTGGCTCTCAGTGGAAATGCATCTTTTTAGGTCAGCTAACCAGATTGCTTAGATTATCCAGTACTCTGTACCTTAAAATATAACTCTGGAATATAAAATATTTTTAAAACATCCATGCAAACAGTGGCATGCCATATTTTCTCAGACCTCCTAGACTCGCCTAACCTAGCCCCAGGAGAATCTTAGACTGGATTATTTGAAGGTTGATTCCATATAGTGTATATAATTTATTAAATATTACACAGTTGAAGAAGTCCATCAATTGCTGTCTTGATTCATATTTAGCATGAAATTTGGCCTCCAAAAAGTCCTTGTTAGGTTACAAGGACACACATTTTGCTGCATGACTGCACCATTACGAATACTTACTTGATGCGAGAAGTTAATGTTTCTATCATTTTAGTTTTAGAGATCTGCTCAGAAACTTCCTGTGTATGCGAGGGGCCAGCAGCAGACTCCTCCACAGCATCAAGAAATGGCTCTTTAGTGGTTTCTTTTGAAGCCTTTGTGGAGCAACTGAACAGAGATAACATAAAATTCATTTCAAGTATTACACCCAATGAGGGGAAGTACGGAGGGATCACAGGAAGCTGTAGCCCTCCAGATATTTTGGAAATCGAATTCCCGTCAAACCTAATCAGTCAAGAGAAAAGCAAGGTATGATGAAAGCCATTAATCAAAATCCAAAGGGTTGAAGATTCCTCACCTTACTTTGAATGCATGAGACCCCATGTTCAATCTCTGGTATGTAAGTTCTCTTAAAAGACTCATATAACAAAAGTATGAATTAAATGCTGAATGGTAAATTAGTAGAGGGACAGGTTGCTTACATGTAACATGTATTTCTTTGAGTGGTCATCTGCGAATTCACACAAATGGGTTACTCTGTGCTTGCACAGTTAGCTTCGGAACCTTCTTGGAGATATTAGAGGCATTTTGGCGGTAGCTCCGCCCACTCTCCAACAGCCTTATTGGCCAGTTTCCCACCTAAATCCTCAGTTCCGAGTAGTAGCAGCCAAGGACTGAAGGAGAGGCAGGGCACAACTGTGTGGGGAGGATGGGCGGGATTTGTGTGAATTTGAAGATGACCACTCAAAGAAATACCATTACAGGTAAGTAACCTGTCCTTCTTCTTCATGGTCTCTGCGAATCACACAAATGGATTAGACTAGCAAGCTTCAGTCAGTGGAGGTGGGAGTACCATGCCACACCAGAAAGGCATATTGACCCCAAATAGAATCAACAGTCGGGAAACCAAGCCAAAGGGTAGTTAAACATGGGGATGAACAGTCCCGCTGATATGACAACTCTACAGAGTCATGTAGAAAAATCCTATACTGAGACATAGTGGAAACAGTCACCAATGCAGGTCAAACATGCCCATTGATAGAAAAACAGGCTTGCCAGCTAACTGTATGTTGCCTAGACTGTAGGTAAACCTTGATGGTCCATAATAAATGGCAGGTGTAAACTAAAAACAGGGAAAAACCCTGACCTAAATAGCACAGATGGTAATGGAAATTATGCCAAATCTACCAAATAGGTGAGTGGCGTGGAATACAAAGAAATTCACTACTGTAAGCAGTTAGGGAAAGATAACAAACAAGAAGGTCTGGTATACAGACCTTGTCTAATCCAAAAGGTGGATTGAATCCAACATGAAGGGCAAAGGGCTTGCAACAATGCGAGGCTGCACAGGCTGGGACGTTAGTACCCAGGAAAGAAGGACTTACAAAGCCCTCAAACTTGAGCATGTCAATCAAAGAAAAATGGGAAGTGGCCTGATAAAGTTTTTCAAAGCCATGATTTGGAGACTATGGTATTGACAAACACAGCCTAGGATGCCAAGTAATTTAGGGCTGAATGTCATCTTTAACAGAGAATGAAACAGACAATCTGTGGTCAACAACGAGATGGTTGGGAAGTCCATCCATAGAGAGAGAGCCTAATGACATCGAACTGGAGAGGAGCTCCAGTGGTAATTTGTGCAACAGAGGTGGGCATCAGAAAGGAGGAGAAGACTGCAAAGTCCAATTTATGCGACTTTGAGTCGCACTGTATATAGGAGTAATATTTCAGGGTATCAGCATGAAGCCTGCAGATCAGAGACACAACCAGAACAGCCAAAATGGATAGGCACACAGTGTGGCAGGAGTGACATGGTGTCAATCCATCATGGATGGACCCTGGGAACAAAGTTTGGTAGAGCAGTGGAGCTGGAATAGACCTTAAGTCTCACAAAGTCTAATTACTAGCCAGGTGGTGTAAAACACTAGGCAATATGACAGAAATCATCCTAATGTCAGTAGTAATGTTTGAGAGGAACGACTCAAGCTATAGCATTAACCTCCTGCAACATGGCAGTATGAACAGAAGGGCTTGGAGACCATATAACAGTGGCCTGAAACCCCTTATCGTATAGGTCCAGAGCATGTAATGAAGCATAAAATATGCTGTGACAGGGCATAATAATAGGGGGAAACATAAGAATCTCTTACAGGAGAGAACCCCCTGGAATTCTGCAGACTGCATAGTTGGCCTTGTCAAGTGATATAGGTGAAAGTCAGAAATATCCCCACCTCACCCAATAGATGCCTTGGACCAGAGAATCAGGATGTTATGACATCAGTCAGCCTGGAGAGGTGGGACAAGTGTGTAGATCCCGATGTCTTAAGTATCCACAGAAGTGCACAGAATTTTAAGTGGACGTTGGAAACAGAGGAATTTCCCAAAGGGAATTCCTGCCCAGAGCTGATACTGAAAGAAATTGAAGATGTTGTATGCCACCTGTTCCAGGTGAGAAATGACATTGACAGGAACCCCTTGGAGGGGCATGAGCATGGAAACAGACATGTATTCTTCACCATATATAGTGGCCTGCGGTAAAAGGCATGAAATGCCTCAACTGACACTCATTGTGGGGGGTGGCAAACCCTTCCAAAATGATGCCGATGGTATCAAAGCCCCTCACAGAAGGAACAAGACAATTACAATTGCACTGGTATTGAGTGTACAATGGCATTGTCTCTAGGTGTAGAGGGAGCAAACCAATTGATGAGTGACTGTACAATCCTGGAAGCTGTTCATATGCTGAAGGATTACCTGTTTCAAAGAGCGCAGGTTATGGTCCCAAGATTATGGGGAACAACCCAGAAGACAGGATTGAGTCTGCATTAAGTGACATTTTGACATCCCTGATCGTGGAGTAAAAGTTAAACTATCATGGGTATCTGTAAATGATAATACCATGTAGGCTGAGAGGGAGGCTGTCCTCATAAATTTGCAATGTTGGAATATTAATGTCCTCCCTTAGCATGGAGGGGGCACCACGTCCCCTGAATCAGCTATATAGAGACAGCTGTGATGTTGGGTCTTGGTATGGAAAGAACATTCACACTGTATACCAGTCCAATGATGATGGTATCCCTCAATAATGAGGGAACAACATGAAACACATCTCAGTTTGAATGAAATGGGACCAGGGTGAATATGTGCCAGGGGGGTCATTTCTGGCTGAGACAAAGAAGGGACCGCTGGTGATGGTTCGAGGGATGAACAAAAGAGTTGTAAAAGGCCATGAGGAGGGGGTGGGGACAACATGGCCCCAGCTTCGGCAGCAAGCTCGCAGATAGTGAACCTCGGTACTGAGGAAACACTATGGTCCCATCAGGGAGGCAAGAGCCAGTGGTGTACCTCGATATGCAGAGGGGAAATCATGGCACCAAACTGACAGAGTGCTCATTGGAAGTTGACCTCGGTACAGAGGGAGATACTATGGCCTTGAACGCGAAGCAACATCAGCCACACTGGCTGGAGGGAACAGCTAATCGAAGTCACAAAACCATGTAGCATCAAGAAGCATGCGGCGGTACCAATAACGGTCCTCAGAAATTGAAAGGCCAGCTGCATTCAAGTCCTCTTGTGCAGCTTAAATGGAACCAATGTTGGGCCCTGAATACTTGCCCTCTCAAAGGAGTTCAGGACCAAGTGTGGCCATATCATAGTGGTAACCTGGCAACCACCTGATAATCGGGGAAGATGCCATGTCAGATTGCCTTTAGGCCAATCTGATGCCCTGGACAGTCAGGGGCAAATGAGCATCGAAGCAGGGATGTGAGGTAATAGGTTTGATTCTGAATAGATGTGGGCAGAGGTAGGCTGTGAGCCAAAAGGTTCGACCTTGAAACATCGAGGAGAATCAAAGTGTGGCTATGAGCCAATCAGTCTGATCCCAGAGTCAGGGACCAATGGGGGTTGAAGTAGGGCTGGAGGCAATTGGTATGACTCCTGAAAGTCAGGGACCGATGAAGATCGAAGCCTGGCAGCCAGCCAATTCGTTTGACCCCAGAAAGTCAGGGAGCGAGGAGGATTGAAGTCAGGCCACAAGCCAACTGGTATGACTCCAGAGCATCAGGGATCAATGAGGATCGATGACAGGCTGCCATGCAGTCAGTATGAAACTGCTGAGGATCAAAGCCAGACTGCTAGCCAATCAGTTTCACCCCAGAGAGTCAGGGATTGACGGGGGTGGAAGTCGGGCAGCATCCAATTGGTATGACTCTGGAGAGTCAGAGACCAATGCAGATTGATGCCATCCAGTTGGTATAACTCTGAAGAGTCGGGGACCGATGCAGGTTGAGGTCAAGCAGCCATCCAATTGGTGTGAACCCAGAGTCAGGGACCAACGAGGGTTAAAGCCAGGCTGCAAGCCAATTGGTATGACTTCAGAAAATCAGGGACTGATAAGAATCCACATTGCGCTGCCAGCCAAACGGTTTGACCCCGAAGAGTCAGGGACTGATGAAGATCCAAGTCGTGCAGCCAGCCAAACAGTTTGACCCTGGAGACTCAGGGACCAACAAGGCTCAAAGCTGGGTTAAAAGCCAATTGTTATGACTCCGGAGAGTCAGGGACCAACGAGAATCAATGTCAGGCTGCCATCCAGTCGGTATGACTCTGAAGAGTCAGGGACCGATGCAGATCAACATTGGGCAGCCATCCAATCGGTTTGACCCTGGAGAGTCAGGAACCGATAAGGATACATGTTGGGCTGCCAGCCAAAAGGTTTGACCCTGAAGAGCCAGGGAAAGATGAAGATCCAAGTCATTCAGCCAGCCAAATGGTTTGACCCTGGAGAGTCAGGGACTGACGAGGCTCGAAGTTGGGCTAGAAGCCAATCGGTATGACTCCGGAGAGTCAGGGACCAACAAGGATCAATGTCGGGCTGTAATCCAGTCGGTATGAATTTGGAGAGTCAGGGACCGATGCAGATCAAAATTAGGCAGCCGGTGAGGATCGAAGTCAGGTTGGAAGCGAATCGGTATGACCCCGAAGAGTCAGGTACCAACGAGGATCGGTGTCAGGCTGCAAGCCAGTCTGTTTGGCTCTGGAGAGTCAGGGACCGATGATGATGCCATCCAACTGGTGTGACCCCAGGGAGCTGGGACTGGCGAGGACCGAAGTCGAGCCAGCCAAAAATAGCTCCTCTCAGGAGTTAGGGGCAAAAACAAGGCGAAGAGCCCTGAGACAGGTTGTCCACAGCAAAACAGCATCTTTATCCTTAGGTGAGGAAGAAAGGCCATTTTATAAATTTTCCTCAGAGATAATAGGTGAAAAGAGCACCATTGAAGTGGGTGGTATTTTAAAAATTTTGTTCATTAGTACAAAGGGACATTGCCAAGTGCACTAATAAGGCAGGCATCATTTTAAAAACTTCTCCGCAAGAGTAATTTTTTTGGGGGGGGGAGGGGGACTCTGCCAAGCACACCAATTGAGGTGAGGTACCGTTGCAACAAAAAAAATCTTCAGAAAGGGAGAGGGCCTTGCCAATGTGAAAGCGAGGCAAGCTGCTGTTAAACAACTTTACCTCAGAATATAAATCACATTTAAGTGAAAGATTCTCTAAGAAATCACAGTGTAGGCTACCGTTAAAACAGCTGCACCTGAAAATTTAAATTCACATTTAAGCAAGCGACTTCCTAAGAAATCACAGTGTAAGTTGTCGTTAAAGCAACTTTACCTCAGAATTTAAATTCATATTTAAATATATGATTCTGTAAACAATTATAGTGTTTTGATTTAAAATATGAACATAATGTAAAAATTATCACCAAAATGCAGATTAATCCTGTCAAATCGAGTTTTTTGTAAAGTCTGACAGGAAAACGAATTTCTAAAGAGTTCTGCTAGTGTGGCGGACAAAAGGAACTGAGGGTTTAGGCAGGAAACCGGCCAATAAGGTGAGGCTACCACCAAAACTCCTCTAATATCTCCAAGAAGGTTCCGAAGCTAACTGTGCAGGCACAGAATAACCCATTTGTTTGATTTGCAGAGACCACGAAGAAGACCACAAATCATGTAAGCCACCTCGATTGATCTCAAAGGGGCGGGGTATAATTATTATTATTATTATTATTATTATTATTATTATTATGAAATATGAATTCTCGTTATAATGGTTCTATTTTAGTCGGCACTAGCAAGTGGATTTAGGCTTCTAAAACATGGAAACTTGCTGCCATGTATGATAAACACCACTGGGCAAGATGGTCCCTTTCACACTGCACAATTACTAGTGCTATGATTCCACTTTAATTGCCACCGATGCATCTTACAAGATCCTGGGATTGTAGTTTGAAATACTGGAGATCTCTGGATGAGAATTCTAAGCATTCCGCCTTAAACTTCAAAAACAAGATTGATTAGGATGTTGCCATGGCAGTTAAAAGTGGAATCCCAGTGTTACAACTGTGTAGTGTTAAAAGTCCCCAGTATATGTTTAGATATGAGTATGGGCCTTTTCACACTACCCAATTATAGCACCTCACTGAACTACAAACCACAAGATTCCATAGGATGCAGCCAAGATATTTAAAATAGAATCATAACCCTACAACTGTGTAGTGTGAAAGGGGCTCAGACCTTTATCAACTTTGTAAGATTGCAATGGGATGTATACTTATAGGGGTGGGTCAATGACGTCAGTGGGACTTTTTCACCCAATGGAATATACTTTGAAATAGCTTGGAAAATTATGTATTTTATTTTTTTCAAGGAAGCTATACTGCAGTACACTAATGCTTTCATAGGCCTGGTACAAATGGGTGGGAAGCGCTGTCCTGGCACCGATTCTAGGGTTTGAGAGTGTGAAGCGTCTGCACGCTCCCGAGCCCTAGTATGTGCCAGTGTCATGGCGGCTGGCAGGAAGTGATGCAACTGGCGCGCGTGCATGTGTCAATTGCACCCCATACAGGAAACATGTCCCTATCATCACACACTACATTTTAAGACTAGTGTGGTAGGAGTGAGCAAGTATTCATAATTCTGGCTAGCCGGGAAAGGACTGGTTTAGGTAAGGGTAGAAATAGGTCTCCAGTGTTTCCAGCATTTGACTGAGGGTGATCATAATAATTTCCATTAAAATGGTTAAATCACCATCTTTTTTTGTTATTGCGATTTCTTTATCAGTAACATTATGTAAAGTCATAGACACTAAAAATGCAGAGAAACTAAATGTATGTTGAAGGTTTCACTGTACTCACCCATCCCAAACTGTTTTTGCAAAGTTTTTCTCTAAAGGTAAAGAACTCATTAGGCTAAGGAGATTGTCTCCGTTTTCATCAAAGTGCTCTTGTTCTTCTTCATGTGGATTAAACACTACAACAACAACAATAAAAACATGTAAAATTATTAGGTATTAGGCAAACAAGGAGATATGGACGGGACACAAGGAATGCCATGCAAGCTACTATGATATTGTGAAGAGTGGGTAAGGTGATTATATGCATGTTCCAATGCTAAAAGGCCCTCTGGGAGGTCTGTGCCAATCTAGTTTTCTTGGGTTGTAATAGGTTCCTCCCAGAGGACCGGAGTGTATGAGGGGGCTCATATGGGAAGAGGCAGTCCCTAAGATAGGATGGACCCAAGCCATGAAGGGCTTTAAAGGTCAAAACCAGCACCTTGTACTGTGCCCGGAAACTGATTGGCAGCCAGTGGAGAGACTTAAGCACTGGTGTTATATGCTCTCTCCTAGATGCCCCAGTGATTAGTCTGGCTGCCATATTTTGAACCAGTTGAAGTTTCCGGGTTAAGCACAAGGGCAGCCCCATGTAGAGTGCATTGCAGTAATCTAAACGTGAGGTGACCAAAGCATGTACCACAGTTTCCAGATCCTTCATCTCCAGGAAAGGACGCAGCTGGCATATCAGCCGAAGCTGATAACAGGCACTCCTGACCGTCGCATTCACCTAACTAGTCATGTGAAGCAATGAGTCTAGAAGTACCCCCAGACTGCAAACAGGGTCCTTCGAGGAGAGTGTAACTCCATCTAGGGCCGGGAGTTGTATTCCCAGACCTGGTTTCGGGCCGGTGACCGTCAGTACCTCTGTTTTATCTGGATTTAGCTTCAATCTGTTTTCCCTCATCCAATCCATTACCGCTGCCAGGCAGTCATTGAGAGAGGTCTGGGCAGGCAGTCATCTGAGGTCTGGGCAGATGATCTTGTCATGGAGAAATATATCTGAGTGTCATCAGTGTACTGATGACACTGAGCTCCATGCCTCCGAATGATCTCCCCCAGTGGTTTCATATAAATGTTAAATAGCATCGGGGACAGGATGGCGCCCTGAGGGATGCCACAATTAAGCTCGATTTTGGAGGAGCAACTGTCCCCGAGTCTCACCCTTTGGGTCCTGCCTGAGAGGAAGGAACGTAACCACTGCAAAGCAGTGCCTCCGATACCCCTCTCTCTCAGCCGGTCCAAAAGGATGGCATGATCTATAGTGTCAAAAGCCGCTGATTTGCTTGGAATTAAAATCACCACCACTTTCTCCCAACATTCTCTTACAGCACCCTCAGACCTTCCAAGTATCATTTCTGATCCGCTGAATACAAAAGACCATTGGGAAGCTGGTTAAATTACATACTGACCAGAATCATCCACTCCCTGCAAAACCTGTCAGCTCCTAACTATGCAAAACAATCAAATGCACACTAATTGTAAACTCTTTTGTCTGCTGCAACTGTGTCAAAACACCAAACAAAGCAAGCCAGGTTTGTAACACCTTGAGTCCTGGTGCAATTTTTAGCTTGCTTCTGTTCTGAGCATATAAAGGTCCTCATACAAAATGCAATAAAACAAAGTTGTTCTTCAAAGCAGCTTTCCTTCTGTGCCCTTGAACTCAACAGGAAAATAAAATAAACCAAAATTTTTATTTTCCCTACTTTTCAAGAACAAAGCTGCAGGACTCTGGCAGGCATTAATATAAATGTTTAAGAAAAAAGCAATCCACCCAGTCCAGACACCAGTTCATTGGCCTAGGGCAGGCCTTATGAACCCCTGATTGGCCAGCTATGTATTCTATAAGAAAATCCCTTGATAAACTCCTGGCTTTCCCAAATTGTTTTTAAGGCTTCTCCCAATGAAAGTGTTCCTATACTTACAAAGGATTTTTTTAAAAAAACCACCTGTGCAAATTGCCTTTGTAGGGAGGGATTTCCCTTCTGAGGTCTGTAAAGCCCAGACTGAGAGAGGAAACTAACATCCAATGTCACCCCATAACTATAATAATAAAGCAAAA
Organism: Urosaurus nigricauda; assembly: GCA_034509955.1. Taxonomy (NCBI): domain Eukaryota; kingdom Metazoa; phylum Chordata; class Lepidosauria; order Squamata; family Phrynosomatidae; genus Urosaurus; species Urosaurus nigricauda. The sequence continues at coordinate 46,792,738 of JAOEGL010000003.1, forward strand.
AGGACTGGCATGGTTAGAGGTAGCCTGAACCTGAACCTCTGAGAACCTCACATGCCATGCTTCCCAGGCTATTTGATATAGGGGACTGATGATTATGTCCCATAATCTGCCTGGCACCAGTACCATATATTTTTTCATTGGTTATAGTACTGTACTTCCCTTTTTTTCCTTGGAAAATTTTTATGCCAACGGCATAAAAAATAATATGTCCACTAACTACCCCTTTGAGTACCACTGCCCTAATGGACCAGCTTTATCAGGGGTGCCTTTGCCTTTAATACCCATTCAAAGTCGGTTACAGGAGCAAATATTGGCTTTGAGCCAGAAAGATGTAAAAATGAGTGTTTACCTTTCTGCATGAAAGAAGAATCTTTACTGTCTTCATAGTTTGAGAAATCTTCATCCTCACTGTCAGATATAATAAACTGTAAAACAGCATTTGGGTTATAAACAGGTCTTTCCTTAAAATGCCTAGAAGGGCACAGATGTTTAGCATGGGGTCTTCCAATAAATACATAGTTTGAACAGTAAAGGTTAGCCTCTGAATGGCCTCCATTTATTTATTTATTTATTACATTTACCTTACTCATTTGTGGTGAATGGACCAACCAGCTAGCCAATCATGAGACCAGGAAAGGACTATTAGACCCAGAGAGGGACATTAAAATATTGGGAGGCAGCTGGGACCAGCCAAGAAAATGTGAGCTGGGTAGCTTTAAAAACTCTGTGCTGACACTTGAGACTGGAAGTTGGGGAATGGTTGAGTCACAGTGTGGACTGTGTTCCAAAGGTTACAAAGGGATTAGTTTGTCAGTCAGGGTTTGGCTGGAGACCAGGAAGGGTCTATTAGGCCCAGAGAGGGACATTAAAATACTGGGAGTCTTATAGTGAGAGACTCTGAGTTAACTGAGCTCTGAAAGAGGGTTGCGGCTTGTTAGTATCCTGAGAGATTTTATAGCCTGGGTGGCTGATTTAACATTAACAATAGGAAGAAATTATATCTATAACAAAGCAAGACTGAAATAGCAACTATGTAACCGTAAAACATTTCACATCTTTGTTTTCAAAGAAACTTTTATTCTTGTTTGAAAAACCACTTGGCCTGAGTTTTGAAACAAAAACACACACTACTGAACATTAAAGGCTAGAATAGGTTGTGACATAATTTTGGGTGACAGCAGTGGGATGAAAAGGCCCAGGGTGCTGTCACTGAAAAAAACTAGTGGAAGAAAAGAAGTGGTCATCACACTATTTTACATTATTTTTTGTTGGTATCTGATGTCACTATCTCCATATTAAATTTTTTATAAGCTGGTGTGATATACCATAGATCAGTATTCCTCTTTAGGGTTATGGAAAGTCAATACAAGTATTGTTACGCTTTCCTTGGCACCTAGAACAGTGAGAAAGAGTAGCCCCAATGCCACCCCACTTTGCCCTCCATTCGACAAGAGTTGTATGACATTGTTACAATGTTTGTTTCCCTTTCCTCTCATTCCCTTCTGCTTTTGTTTGGTTACTCAGACTAGGAACTGTTTTAATCTTAACTATGGTTATTTTAAACAAGCCATGTAGAAATGTTAACCACAGTTTGTTGGTTCAGACAACACAACAAACTATAATTGTACTAAAATGGAAGGAGCTCTTGGCTATGCAGGAAATGGGGTTGGGGGGAGATCAAACATCACTGTGCCTCGTAAGTGTCTCATAGGCATGAGAATTATGCAATACTCCAGATGATGTCAAATTGAAACTCTCACCTTTAGCTATGCTTGATATGGCTGTCTGGGAGCTGCACAATTACCACTCTGGCTTACCATGTCATGCCTTGGAGAGTGCTCGAGTCTCATCCTTTGGAAGTTTTTAAACTGTCTGGATGGCCATCTGTTGAGAATACTTCGGTTGTGTCTTCCTACATAGCAGGGGATTGGACTGGAAAGCCCTTGTGGTCTTTTCCAGCTCTGATTCTATATGCTGATACAGCCTATCTCTGGGGCACTACAGACTGCCCAAAAAGGGCAGTCTGGCACCACCTTTTTTTGTGGTGCAACTGCGCCGCAGCAGCTAGATGCTGCTGCGCAGTTGCGCCACAAAAAAGGAGAAGGTAAACCACACTTATTGTGGCACTGTTGCGGTGCAACAAGAAAAAAAGGTGCCATTATGTGCCTTTGCACCACCTCAACTGCGCAGCTCCATGTAAACGATGTTACATAATGGCGCCGGTGCTATTAGATGTTAGGGTTCAGGAGCATGTAAATGATGCATGCTCCCAAACCCTAATGGTGCCTCTTCCTGCCCATCTGTTTCAGGCCACAATTCCAAGCCACGCATCATTGGGAAACACTCTACACACCACCCCATTTTTAGTATTTTAGTGTTTATAAAAAGTTCTTTTTGTGGTGTTCAACACATCCATCTCAGCCTGTTATAGCTGCTCTTTAGTGACTTTCCAGAGTGACTTCTTTTGCGATGCATCATCAGTTGCTAGGGGAACTGCAACTTCTCCAGAAGCTATCTCTTACTCCATAAGACTTACAGGTGGAGGATGGAGGTTATCTGCCACATAACAATGTTATGTGTATATTTTTGCAAGGATGTCATCTATTCATTGCCTTCCAATGTCATTAATAAATATGTTAAAGAGGGATTATCTGTGAGGGGTGCCTGTTGACACCTTCATTTTAATAATGATCAATTAATTATTATTCTTGTAGGGGTAATGCTTCACTCAAATAACAAATTTATAAAAACCTATTTATTATAACAGCACATTCTAGTTTCTTGACTCCCCTGCCTTTAAAAAAACTTTTTCAGAGGCACAATGTATTTCTAGACAAATCCAAGAGTTGAGCAGATTAGCCACAAGTAATTAAGGTAAAGAGTATTTCAAAACAGAGGTTTTGGCAGCCAGCTGAGTATTAGAGATGTCAACTAATTTAATCGCCATCTTCTCTCCATTTTCAAAATTGTTTTCGGTGCCAGGGTATTTATTGTAAAGACACACAAGGGCATTTTTAACAACGACAACAACAACCTGTTGCCAACTGTACTTTTAAAAAGCAGATATTATCCAAGAGGCATGATATGTGTGCATTGCTCCGTGCTGAATTTCAACACAAACTTAGCTTAAGCACTGGCAGATCTAGTTTCTTTAAATTTGGATCTCTTTCACTCATGTGATGGTGACCACACAAATCTATCATATCCTAACAGAATCAGTCTGTGAAAAGGAAATAATATGTGGCAGAAACACGGTACAACATTTTCTTTTTCATCTGCACATGCACCAATGGTTTTTAAAAATGAACCCAAAACTAGAAGCTACAATTTTGAAAAATTACTTTGTAGGACTACAACTACCAGAATCACCTAGCCCTCGGACAAGTGGGGATTCTAGAAGGTATAATCCAAAACAGGAACTTTTCCAAACTCTGTCTGAGCATTGCACATCTAGCTACTGACCAACTGACTGGCTCAAGAAAATAACAAACTGGGTCATACAGAAATGATTTCTGGCTCGCTATCTGAATCAATTTTGATGATCGCAGACTCTTCATTATATGACTGTTCATCTTGTATTGCAAAGGGTAGCACCTGCATTAGAATTAAAATAATGACAGCAATTAATTAAAGATCAATGACATAAGTGTTTAGCATGATAATAAAGGAAATGTATTCCTCAAGATAACTTGCTAATTGAATCAACATGGCAACCTCATGATGAACAAATGTATGTATTGTCTGCTGTTAAAAAAGCTAGGAAATTGTACGGCTGTAATTTCATACCGGAGTAGACTCTGGTGTAGATAACAAGAGGACACATTATTATCTTTAAAATAAATGAAGAACAAAGTGTCTACTCTTTCATCCCTTTAAGGTTCTTGATATCAGTGGAGAAATTCACCGAACTTCAAAATTCATGATTTCATCTGGTTTAGGTCCCAGCTTTCTAGCACTGATGACTATAAAAACAACAGTAACATTGTAGGCACTGCTTGCTAAATATTTCTTTTTGGGGGATGGGGGAATGGATTCTTAATACACTGAATGTCCAAAAATAAATATTGGCTCACACACCTGGATACATCAACTGATTTCTCTAGACTTGGTAGTCATTTGATAAATGGATGCAGAACTTGAGAATTACATTCACTGAAGGAGCATGACATCTGAAGGATGGTACTGTAGAATAGTAGCTGCACTATTAGATATGTGATACTCACTTATACATACAAGTGCCACTGGATGATCACTGTGATCAAGAGGTGGACCTGGATGTATCAAGCAGCTGAAGACCCACGGAGTCCACTCCCTTTCTATTAGATGTATGTCATTTACTCTGAACTTACAGACCTACACACTACCCTGTTTTGAGCTCAGAATGGTTACTTTTTGGAGTGACCATGCTAGCTTGGAGATTTTCTTCCTTAATGCATGGGCCTAAAGGTCCATGCTTCCCTGGCATCATCCTGTCTGGATGATGCAAGCCAATATCCCTGGGCTGGGATCAGCCAGTCAGGACACTGATCCAGCGTTCCTGGGTCAGTCCCAGCTCAAAGGAGCCTTAGTGCATGTCAAAAAGACCAGTTTTCCATGGAGTTTTGTGGAAACTCTGCAAACCACATCATACCATGCACCCTTTAACTGCCACTGCCACCACGTCTTCTCAGAAGGTTCCCGCCACAGCCTCTGACAACAAAAGGGAATGTAACCAGGCACCTCATTTCTGCCCTTACGGCTAAGTTGAGGTCTTCTGAGAAGACATGATGGCAGCAGCAGGTAGGGTGCATGGGGTGGCAGTGGATCCATGGTGCAGTAATGGGTGGGTGTATGAACACCTGCCTGTCATTGCGCCGGCTTGGGAATTGACCCAGGTTGGAATCAGGGTGCTGTAACCATTCCATACTTTGGTTTCTATTTTGCTCTTTCCCACATATTTAACCACAATATAGTCCTAATGTAACTTTCACCATAAAGCCTATATTGTATCCTCTCAAGTTGACACTGGAATAGTTACTTCCCTGTAGTTATTGAAAATTAGGCTATAATCCAGAGCAGAATGTGGGTATGCTTTTTTATCTAAGCAAAGAGGGCAAGGTGTGCCCATGGACAAGCAACCTTCCAATCTGTTTTTTTCTAGGTTTTTTTTTTGTGGGGGTTGGTGGGGAAGGGGCCCTTTCACACTATACTGTACCATTATTCTACACAATTAAAATATTCCTCATTCCAGTTTAATAGAATGTGATCTAGCCACACATGATTTACAGGAATTTGTGATGGAGGACTTAAATTTTGTCGGAAAAGTCTTCATGGTTTTTAACAGATTACATGTAGAAATCCAAAGAAATGGACATTATCACATGTGTAGCTGTATGTCTGCTTTGTATGTGTTCAGATGGCTGCACATTTTTAACAGAGGGAGGGTGAACAGATGTGAATAGATGCAAATTTGCAAAGGAAAGTGAAGACAATTAAGTGTCGATGTAAATGTGCAAAAATCCACAGTAATTTTCACAATACATTTATGTGTAAACTAGCCCAGTGATTCCACTTTAAATGCCACAGCTATATCCCAAGGGATCCTGGGGTTTCTAGTTTCATGAGGCATTAGAGCTCTCTGGATGAGAATTCTAAATATGCTCTCTAAACAGCACCTTCCAGGATTCCGTAGGATATTGCTGTGGCAGTAAAAGTGGAATCATAGTGCTATAAAATCATGTAGTGTAAAAAGGGCCATAGAACTAAAACAAAGCCCCCCAAACCTGGTGAAATTGCTCCCATGCCCTCCTGCGAGCGCAAGAGGCTTTTCTGGTAACTTTTTTAAAAAGTGAGGCATGGGAGGAGGTATGACTGTCAGACCTGTGTGGCCCCCAGAACTAGGGATGTTTCCCATCCCTGATCTAAGCAACATATTTACCTGAACAAATGACAGTCAGAAAGTAACATATGAATTAGAATAAGAAAGCATACCAAATATTGTGAGACCTGTTAACTGCTTTCAGCACATTCCACAATATACCATACCTTTGGCAAACTGTGATCCTTCCTATCTTCCGGCACTGAGAGGAAATATTTTTCTTTTTGACAAAGCTGCTGCCTCCTTTCAGAGTGAGCTTTTTGCTTTGCAGGTGACTGCTTTTGAGGGCTCCTGTGTTGTACGTGTCCTTCATTTGTTCTATGCTTAATCAAATATTTGCAGGCTGGAGATGGATCTTTCTTAGAAGTTTTCCTCTGGCATGCTGTCTTCTTGACATTTTCATCATCATCATTATTATTATTGAAAGAGAAAAACTGGCATCACTTTTTCAGCCTCAACAGAATTTTTCACTTGGAAAACAAATATAACTGTGTGATGGTTTGACTCATGAAAGAATGTGCAGTACGATTTGCTCAAGGACAAATCTGATGTCCTTAAAAGTAATCCTAAGGTCCACAGCTTGCCAAATTAATTACTTTACTTTACTTCATAGCAGTTCATGTTTAGTGAGCATTTGTTGGAAGAAACGGGATTACAAACCATATATATGAATATAGGAAGATGACTATGAATATAGTCAGATTATTGGGTCATCCAGATCAGTATTCTTAAGTCTGACTGGCAGTTGCTGTATAGGCTTTCAGGCAGGATTCTTTTTCAATCATACCTGGAGAACCTTGAGCTCCTGGTGGTCTCTTATGCAAGTACCAACCAGGGCCAACCCTACTTCCAAACTCAGACAAGATCAGATATGTATTATGGACCATAGATTCTAGTCTTGGTTTAGGGTTCAGTGATTGACAAACTGGCCATGTGTCACCGAAGAATCATAAATTATTATAAACAATGTGTGCTGATGTGTACATCCCATTGTAAATTTCTTTTGTATGCCTTGAAACAGGGGGAGGGGGGAGGTGTCCCTGGGTCTGTTGATATTTCCCTTCTGTTATTTAGGTGTCACCATACTGGCAACATAAACAATGACACTATTCTACTGAAGACCAGAAAGACAGAAAATATAATAACTTAAATCCAAGCATCAATCTCACCTAAATTAGACTCACTAAATCTGTGGAATTCATGGAAGTGTTGGCCTATCTATTTAGCAGTTGATTCAATAGATCTACTCTAGTTCAGTGTAGCAAATGGGTTTAGAAAAATGTTACCTGAATACAAAGCAATAGATCCCATGTTCTAGTTTTTTATGTAACTCCCACAGATACAAATGGAAGTACACTGTCACACTGAAAACGGTTTCCTAAGAAATCTATTTTCATTTAAAAAATGATCCCCAGCTGTGTGAAATCCCATCCTGTTCACTGCACGGGGTGAGTCCCCACTTCTGTCAATGGGATCTCCTTCTGCTGCACATTTATTCTGACTATGGGGGTTTCTGCACTGTACAATTATGGCAGTTTCATTATGTTTTAAAAGCTATGGCTCTATCTTACGGAATCCTGAAATTTGTATTTTCTGGGGGGGGGGACCACTTAGAATTATCTGCTGAAATTTAATGCTATAGCACTAAAGAATGATAAGGACCTCCCCCAAGCTGTCACTAATTTCAAAGATACTAATTCCCAAGAAAATATGTGCCACACTGTAATCCAAATTACTCACATATTTTGGATTTTCAGGAGCAGCAGTATGTGGCTTTATCAAGTGAAGTTTCTGTAAAAATTAAAAAAAGAAGGTGGAGGAATGGACAATTGTACTCCTTGATTATTCCTCTAAACAGAAGCTTTAATGCTATTAATATGTGCATGTCTGTACAATCCTGGAACTGCAGGTTTGAAATTTCTCAAAAAACCAGATAGTTGATAAATAATTAACTCAGAAAACAATATTTTTGAGCTCTACTGGAACTTTTGGAAAAGTCTGGCCCCATGCCTGCAATACATTTAGCACCCCCCCCCCCCATTTCATCTGCATGGTGAAAAACTTTGATTGTAGCTATGGCAACTACTCTTTCCTGTGTTCCCTTCATCTACCAAAATAACTACTTTTTATATTTTCTACATACAGTGGTCCCCCGGGTTACGAAGGTAATCCGTTCCGGATTACCTTTCGTAACCCGGAAGCTTCCCGGGGGTGCGCTATTTTCAATGGACCGCGCGGCCAATTTAAAGGGGCCGCATGGTTTTTTTTTCGTATCCCGGGGGATCTTTCGGATCCCGGGGGATATTGTAGCGGTCCGGCGGCTTTCGGATTCCGGGGTTTTCGCAACCCGGGGGATTCGTAAGCCGGGGGACCACTGTACTCTGCTTTTATTCACTATTAGTTGACCTTTCTCGGAAGAGAATTTTCTGGAAAATTTTTCTGAGCACAAGTACTTACCTAGTTCCCAAAGAAAATGCTTATGTAAGCCAGAAAAATGAGTGCTCAAAACTCAAACGTATATGGGGAGAAAAAAAGGGTAAAAAAAGTAAGCAAAATGCAGCCATTATTGCTGCAACCTTAGAAAATAATGAGAAGTCATCCTACTAAAAAGGTAGTTTTCAGTAAAGAGGAAGTTTTGATAAATTCTATTTAAGGAAATCCCAGAATGATTCTCAAAACAGATGGTATTAAAAAAAAAAGTATTGGTAACATTTATATCCATAAGTTGAAGGCTTTCATCGCTGGCATCCATAGTTTGTTGTGGTTTTTTCAGGCTATGAGGCCATGTTCTAGAAGAGTTTATTCCTGACATTTCGCCAGCAACTGTGGCTGGCATCTTCAGAGAATGCCAGCCACAGCTGTTGGCGAAATGTCAGGAATAAACTCTTCTGGAACATGGCCTCATAGCCCCCCAAACCCACAAAAAACAACAACAAAAAACCCTATTTATATACACAACGAGGTTCACCGAGCTAGCCTGCTTCCATATTGTATACATAAGCCCATAAAAAGAAGAAACATCTTCTCTTCCCTATGCACAGGAATCAATCCAGTGACTGTTAGTTTGGTTAGCTGACAGAAACACAAATGCAAATTTGCTCCTTCCAGCTGTCCTTTCCCCACTACCAAATGCACTCCTTCGGCAGTCAACAAATGCAATCCTTTAGCTGTTGGAATAAACAAAAGCAGTCAGTGGTAACGTGCAGGTGGCCTACACAGTTTAATAGCAATTTAGTGAGGATTCAAACAGGAGAAAAGCAAGTCAGCAGAGGGCCAAACTAAAAACCCAAGTAACATAGAGTCAGTCCTCTACTTTCATGGGTTTAACATTCAAGGATTTGATTATTTGAGGTTTTGTCTGTGCATGCACGTGTTCCTCCTCCTCCTCACTCCCAGGCTTTTCTCCTTGGGGGAAAGAGTCCAGGAGGAAGGGAGGGTATACACCCCTCCCACCTTCCCCCCATGGAAAGTATAGGAAAGGTGAGAGGGGCGCACGCACACGTTCCTCTTCCCCTCCATAACTTGGCTGGTTGAGAGAAGCTTCCCTCAGCCAGCTAAAGTATGGGGGAGGAGTGAAAGAGTGATGGATGTGTGCATGCTCCTCTCCCCCATGCTTTGGCCGATCGAGGGAAGCATCCCCCAACCAATTAAAACACAGGGGAAGGTGAAAGGGGTGTGCACATGCACTATCTTCCTCACCCCATGATTTGGCAGGCTGAGGGAGGTTTTCCTCAGCCAGCTAAAGCATAGGGGAAAATGGGAGGGCATTCACACATGGGGGGAAGAGGAGTGCGCTGACATCCCTTCCACCTTCCCCCGCATATTTGCAGTTTTTTCATGTTTGCAGGGTCTTGCACCCCTAATCCCTGGTGGCACAGTGGTTAAATGCTTATACTGCAGCCACTCACTCAAAACCGTAAGGTTGTGAATTCAAGACCAGCAAAAGGGCTCAAGCTTGACTCAGGCTTGCATCTTTCTGAGGTCGCTAAAATGAGTACCCAGATTGTTGGGGGCAAATTAGCTTACAGTTGTAAACCGCTTAGACACTGCTTAGGTGGTATGAAGCGGTATATAAATGAAGCTGGTTTGTTTGTTTGAATATGGAGAGAAGACTGTAGTTAAAAATTACTAAAACTGTACTGAATCTGAAAGCATATGAAACCTGAGATCAAATAGTCTTTGGGACATGTTTTCCAAAATGGTAAAAGATAAACTGTTCTTTGGTTTTCTTAGATGAATGCATAAGAAACGATGCAATTTGTTCACTATCAAATATAGAAACGTAATGCAAGTTTGAGCACAATTCACAAGCTACTTATACTTTTACTGATATTCATACAATCCATTGTACTTTGAGGAATCTAGGATGTAGATGCGTTTCCAGATCAATCTACTGCAACAATTTTCTTCACATCATTTATAATTGCAGTGGAATTAACTACCACATGTTGTAATTATGGATGTCAACTTGGATGGCTTTAAAAAAGAATTGAACAAATTTATGCAGGCTATCCCTGGTTACCAGTGAGGATGGCCACATATTAGCTCCAGTAACACAGGCACTGTGTCTGTATATTAATTCCTGGAGAACTTTAGGTGGAGAGCACAGTTGCACTTATCTACTACTGGTCAGCATTCCGCAGGCCAACATTTGGGCACTTAGTGAACACAATGTTGGCTTTGGGTCTCCCCAATATGGTTCTTTTGCCCAATAATATGCATGTTCAGTATTGAAACTATACTAGAACACACATACATTTGAAGAATTTTGCCATCCCATCTTCCAATTAAACCACAATTCAAGCATTCCGAAATTTTACCCCACAAATTTCACCTAAAGCTTAGTTATCCACCCTTGGTGTGGAAGTAAATATTTTATCTAGGAAGTAGACATCGGAAGATTGGAAAGTTGGCAGCTCCAGGTCCAAGTGCTACATGATGTGATGAGCTCCTGTCACTAATCCTAGCTTCTGCAACCTAGCAGTTCAAAAGCATGCAAATGCAAGTACAGCTGCCCCTCCTTTTTCACGGGGGATCCATTCAGGACCCCTACACGAAAATGGAGTTTTGGTTATATTCAAGCCCTATTAGCTTGAATATAAGTACATGGTTGCACTCCTTGGGGATGCGCCCCATTGTTTCTCCCTCTGTTCGTCCCTTACACATAGGTGAAGGACAGAAGTCTCAGGACTGCGAGAACGGAGGGAGGGCTGTAGATAAATAGGTACTACTTCAGTGAGAAAGTACAGCATTTGGTGCAGTCATGCTGGTCATGTGGCCACCACAGCAATCCTCAGACAACACTGGCTTAGTAACAGAGATGAGCACCACACTCTACAATTGGTTATGACTCGATATTCATGTTAAGGGACTACCTTTACTTTTACTTATATAGGTTAGCATGTACATAATTTTATGGACATGTGTGCAAATATAAGAAAAGAGTTCACCTGAGATTGGAGGTTTTCCAACGTCCTTTTACGTTCCTGAATGGATTCTATAAGTAGCTTTTGTTTGTCATCCAATGACTTTGTCAGGTTGAAAGTTCCCAGAGGGATGGAAGGCAAATGTTCTGGTGCATCACACCTACCAAGTAATATTGATCAGTGGGAGAAAAATAAATTATTCTCTTCTTTGGTCTCTACCAAGACCAGAGTGCACAGGTCCTTCTACGTGTGAAGACTATGTGTGTACACTTATGTGTACTTCCTGAGACTGATTTTAAAAAAATATCTAAATGTGTCCATGTGCATGCAGACATTTAAGATGGCCATGCCAACAGGCTAAGTCCATGACTCTTCTCTGCACGTGTATATCTGTTCCTAGCAGATCTTCTCATGGCTAGGGTGTATTAGATACCTCCAACCATAATGCCAGAAATCTGCACTGCATATTTGTAATTTTAAAACCTGATTGCACTCAAGCAGCACCATTTTCTCCTACTGACCCATGCAAATACCATCCTGTCAGTCACCCTGTTCTGGCAGGAAGGATATTCATGTGCATTCAAACAAGACAATGAGAATATCAGTAGTTCCTTTCGAGCAGATTTTGTTAAGAGGGATAGGGAACATAATATACAAAGAAAAGGGGGAGGCAAATATAGATATGTCAGTTCACATTCTGGGAACCCCTTAAAGCAATAGACAAGTCACTTATCATGCTCCATGGTGTCTTATAATTCAGATGGCAAGGCTCTCTGTGAGTCACTATATGTCATTTTTCAATCATAAACTGTAATGTAACTTGTTGACTCATGCTTACACAGCTAAAGATTGTTCCTTCTAATGATTGTGCTCCCGCCAATCTGCTCAGCTTTTCAGCATTCTGGATGGAGTATCTGCACAGGCACAAACCCTATTGTGTGAGGCACAGAGACCACGAAGAAGTACAGGTTGCTTACCTGTAACTGTGTTTCTTCGAGTGGTAATCTGTGACCTCACACAATAGGGTTTGTGCCTGCGCAGATACTCCATCCGGAATGCTGAAAAGCTGAGCAGATTGGCGGGAGCCCCTCTTCTCCCTCTCCCTGAGCATGCCCAATTCCGCCAATCTAGCTCTTCCTTCAGTTCAAGTCCGCCGCAAAAGAGCAGGGACCTGACCGAGGAGAGGTAGGGCGGGATTTGTGTGAGGGCACAGATGACCACTCAAAGAAACACAGTTACAGGTAAGAAACCTGTACTTCTTCTTCGTGGTCTCTGTGCCTCACACAATAGGGTGACTAAAAAGCTTACCTGTGGAGGTGGGAAGGTCTCTGTAGAATAGAAGACAGAACAGCACGACCAAAACTGGCATCACTTCGGGACCTGGAATCCAGCCGGTAATGCCGAACAAACGTGGATGGCTGTGACCACGTAGCCGCCTTGCAGACCTCTGGCAGGGGAACACCTCTGAGGAAGGCAGCAGATGAAGCCGTAGCCCTGGTTGAGTGAGCACGGACACCAACCTGAAGAGGGCGTTTAGCCAGTTCATAGGCCAAAGCAATGGTTTGGGCAATCCACTTTGAAAACCTTTGTGAAGAAACAGGGTTGCCCTTCCTGGCACCACCATAACAAATAAACAACTTGTTTGTCAACCTGAACTCTGCAGAACGTTGAACATAAAACGCCAAAGCACGGCGAACATCAAGGGTGTGCATAGTCTTTTCCAGAGGCGAAGAAGGGTCTGGATAGAAGTTGAGTAGCACAATCTCCTGAGAGAGGTGAAAGGGTGAAACCACTTTTGGGAGGAAGGAAATGTCCGGTCTGAGGACCACCTTGTCCCTGTGGAAGGTGAGGTAAGGCTCATCCGAGCGTAAGGCCGTCAGCTCAGAGGCACGTCTGGCTGAAGTAATGGCCACAAGAAAGGACACTTTGAGTGTCAGGAGCCTCAGAGAGGTGGAGCCCAGTGGCTCAAAGGGAGGTCTTGTGAGCTGTGTGAGCACCAAAGAGAGAGACCAGGCCGGTGCCAATGGAGGCAGTGGAGGGTAAAGATGGTGAAGATCTTTGAAGAAACTTTTAAGTATTGGCGACGTGAAGAGTCGAGCCGATGGTGAACCAGATGGCTGGTTAGCAACAATAGCAGAAAGGTAAACCTTGAGTGATGAAAAGGCTAAACCTTGATCTCTGAGATGCAGCAGAAAATGAAGTGCTATATGAAGGCTCACAGGTGAGGAAGGCTCAGATCTGGCCTCCGCAAAGGCACAGAAGCGACTCCACTTGTAGGCATAGGATTGTTTAGTGGAGTTTTTCCTGGAGGCTGACAAGACTCGGAGTTGGATCCTCCATGCCGTCATCCGTAGGTTGAGAAGGTCTGGATGTAGGACTGCCCCGTTGGAGTGGGACAGAAGGTCCGGCCACTTCGGCAGGTGGAAGTACTGGCCTCTGGCCAGATGAAGCAACGGAGTGAACCAGGGTTGTCTCGGCCAGAATGGAGTCAACAGTATGGCGTTGGACCCATCCCTGGCCATCTTGGCCACCGTCCTGGAGATCAATGGAAAGGGCGGGAAGGCGTACAGGAAGTCCTGGCTCCATTTGCAGAGGAAGGCATCTCCCATGGATCCTGATCCTCTGCCTGCTCTGGTGTAGAACATCTGGCATTGAGCATTCTCCGGAGTGGCAAACAAGTCCACTGAGGGAATTCCCCATCTGGATGTCAGAAGACGGAAAGCTGGGGCTGACAGAGTCCATTCGTGCTTCAGCACTTTGTTCCTGCTGAGGGAGTCTGCTACCACATTGTCCTTGCCTGCGAGGTGAACCACTACCGGGTGAATGGAACAGCGGTGGCACCACATCCACAACTGCTGTGACAGGCGTAGAACTGGAGAATGAGCTCCTCCTTGTTTGTTGATGTACCAGACTGTGGTTGTGTTGTCCAACACCATCTGTACAACTCTGTGGAGAAGATGGTTTTCGAAGGCCCTGAAGGCCTTGATGACGGCCAGCAGTTCCAAGGCATTTATGTGGAGCTCTGCTTCTTCCGCAGACCACTGTCCTGGAACACACCAGTCGTTGAGATGAGCGCCCCATCCTGACATGGATGCGTCCGTGGTGACCATCCTGGATGGTTCTGGCGACTGAAAGGGCATCCCTTTGAGGATGCTGGAGGGAGACAGCCACCATTTGAGAGAGTCTCTGACATGAGGAGGCAACAAGAGTCTCTTGGATGGATTGTCTCGCAGGTGATCGAAGGAGGCCAGAAACCAAGCTTGGAGGGGCCTGAGTCTGAGGCGTGCCAGGTAAGTCACTGCCGTGGTTGAGGCCAGGTGGCCCAGTAGTCTCTGAATGTCCTTTGCTGTTGGACGAAGAGTGCGTAGGACAAGTTGAAGCTGGTCCCAGAGGGCTTCCGCCCGTCTGGTGGGCAGGTAGGCCCGGCCCATGACAGAGTCCAGGGACGTTCCTATGTAATTTATCACCCTCACAGGGTGGAGGACAGATTTGGGGAAGTCCCAAGTTGTGGAGGAGATCCAGAGCGCACTGGATGTCCTGGTAGAGCTGTGCTTTGGAGGATGACACCAGAAGCCAGTCGTCGAGATAGGGAAAGATTTTGATACCTTGCAACCGAAGGTGAGAGATGACCACTGCCATACGCTTTGTGAACACTCGAGGAGCAGTAGACAGGCCGAAGGGAAGGACGGTATACTGATAGAGATCTCCGTCAACAGCGAAGCGAAGATACTTCCAGTGCTGTGGCCTAATGCTGATGTGGAAGTAGCCATCTTTCAAATCGATGGATGCGAACCAGTCTCCTCGATGTAGAAATGGAA
The DNA here is from genome assembly GCA_034509955.1 of Urosaurus nigricauda. Classification (NCBI taxonomy): domain Eukaryota; kingdom Metazoa; phylum Chordata; class Lepidosauria; order Squamata; family Phrynosomatidae; genus Urosaurus; species Urosaurus nigricauda. Next base: position 46,807,839 of record JAOEGL010000003.1, read on the forward strand.
GTATGGACTGCAGGGTCACCATCTTGAACTTGCGAGGCGAGATGAAGGAGTTGACGCATCTCAGGTCCAGGATAGGACGACGACCTCCTCTCTACGGGACTGTGAAGCACCTGGAGTAGAAGCCTTGGTGTTTGCAACTTGGTGGAACACGTTGTATGGCTCCTTTGTCGAGAAGGGAGGAAATCTCCTCCAGAAGAGGAGGAGAGGAGGGAGTGGAACAGAAAATGCCACTTGGTGGAATACTTGAGAACTCTATGGCATATCCCAGGCGGATGATGGTAAACACCCAGGAGTCCGTGGTGATCCTGCGCCAGTTCTTGTAGAAGTGGCGATGTCTGGGGACATGGGAAGAAGTGACTGGCAAAAGAAAGATGGGTGTCGCCTCCAAGGTCCCATCAAAAGTGTGACTTGGATGATGACTTCCTAGAAGGCTGCTGCTGTTGCTGTCCATGCCTCTGTTGCTGTTGCTGTTGAGGCTGTCTGTAGGGCCTCCTGGAGTAAGGCTGGCCCCTATAGGTGGAGGACGGAGCAGAGCGAGAGTGAGTGAAGTTGGAGGCGTGGGGCCTCTGACGCCAAGGTTGACTATTCTGTGGCTTGTTTGAGGTTAGGCCTAGCCTCTTGCCATTGAGACGAGCCTTGGCCATGGTGTCTAGAGACTCATCTGCTTTTGCCGCAAAGAGCCTTTCTCCATCAAATGGGAGGTCTTCAATTTTGGCCTTAGCTTCCTCTGAGAGGGAAGTAGATCTAAGCCAGGCAAAGCGACGGAGAGCCACGGCGCCCGCCTTGACTTTAGCAGAACAATCGACCACATGTCTAGCAGAATGGACCTCTTGTGCTATGAGAGAGAGGGCCTCTGCGTAGAATTTGTGAGCCGCTTCCTGTTGTTGTTGAGGAAGGGAGGGAATGAAGGCAGCCATCCGGTCCCACAGAAACCTCTGATAACCAGCCATGCACCCCTGCATGTTGGCTACTTTCGCCGCCAAGGCCGCGAAGGAGTAGAATCGATGGCCGAAGATGTCCATCCTCCTGCCATCCTTATCCACCGGGGCAGAGTGGGTCTTGCTGGAGGATTTACATGTGGATTCCACCACCAGAGTTAGGAGCAGGATGTGTGAAGAGGAAGGGTGCCGAGTCTGATTGCACCCGATAGAGGGAATCCAGTTTCTTGGATGCCGGTGGAGTAGAGGCCGGTTTAGTCCACGAGGCGACCATGATGTCAGAGAATGAAGGCACAAAGGGGATGATGGCCGGCTGGGTGGGTCTTCCCACTAGACCATCAATGGGGTCCCTGGGAGGCTTGGATGCCTGGGCGGTCTGAAGGCCAACAGCCTTGGCTATTCTGTCTACTATCCCCGAGAAGAGATGGAGATCCTCTACGGGCGAACCTGGGGTCTGATCCTCAACTTCTTCATTTGGAGAGGAGATGGTTAAAGCTGGGGATTCTGGACGCATTTCCAGTTCTCCCGCAGAGTCCTCAGTAGACTGGGAAGCTGCCAGGTGTGGCTCTTCATACAGCTGAGTCGGAGCCGACACAAACGTCGAAGTCGAGGCATCAGCATAACGAACTGGGGCCGATTGTGTCGGCGTTGATGTCGACGTCATGGCCGACGCCGAGGTGGTGACTGTGACTGGATCTGTCTCGGGAGGTTTCGACACCATAGCAGTAGTGGCCGGCAGTGGCGAGGGGGCTCTCTACTCACTTCTGGCCGGAACCGGAGACCGGAAGCAGGACCTCCAGGAAAAATCATCGACATGGAAATCCCTGACGTGATACCGATCTCTATATGAAGGAGAGTAGGACTGATACGAAGGGTGGCGTTCTCTCCAATATGATTCCGATGTCGAGCCAGGAACGAGGCCGACGAGTGAGGCGAGTCGAAATAGTGTTCCTCAAACGGTTCAGGAGACCTCCGGGGCGGAGGGGATGGGAACCGCAGCCTATCCGCTCCGAGGAGGCTAGGATGTCCTTCGGAGGGAGAGCAGATGGGGCCGAAATAGGCGAGATCGTAGTGGTCGAGGCTGAGACCATCCCAAACGGGACGAAGGCTGGAACCGATACAGGCTGTTGAGCGGGTTCCAAAGCCTCCGGCGCCGAGTCAAGTACAGAGACCAGGGCTGGGACTGAGAGGTCGGTTAGCGTTGGCTTCAAGTATGACATAGCAAGGCCCACTTGCACCGCGGCCGAGACAACAGAAGTCGGGACCTCTCGAGGCTTGTGCTTCTTAGCCTTGGGCTTTTCCACTTCTTGAGAAGAGGAGCGTTTCCTATGCTCCTTAGTGTGCCCTTCTGGGCAAGACATGGCCTCCAGAGTCAAGGGCGCCGGTGTTGAGGTCGAGACCATCGGGGTCGAGGTCGTCGTCGAGGAGGACTTTTTGACTTTAGGAATCCTCGGGAACTTGGAGATGGGTAGGCGTCCCAGGGGATCTGCAGAAGACTCCGCTCTCTGGCAAAGTGTGGCAGGGTTGAAGGCTTTACAATTCTCCGGGATGTGGGTATTGCCCAGGCAGAGGATGCACTTGGGAGTGTTCGTCCACCACCGCGATCTTATTGCCACACTCGGAGCATTTTTTGAAGGGGGTGGCCATAAGCGGCCGAGCAATGCAAGGGGCCCGTCCGGGCCAGAGGTCTCGTAAAAATCCTAACAAAAATCTAGAGGCAGCTCAAGGGATAACAAAAGGGAGAAAATAAGAAAAACTAAGAAAACTAAGAATATGGATCTACTCAGCCTTTCGTTGCGAAGAGCACTCCTAAGGAGATGTTTCTCTTGTGGCGGACGAAAGAGAACTGAAGGAGGACCTAGATTGGCGGGATTGGGCATGCTCAGGGAGAGGGAGGGGCAGGGCTCCCGCCAATCTGCTCAGCTTTTCAGCATTCCGGATGGAGTATCTGCGCAGGCGCAAACCCTATTGTGTGAGGCACAGAGACCACGAAGAAGAAATGGCAGCATACTTAATTGAGCTCAGGCTCTTATGCATTTATCACTAGTCCATCAATTCCTTATGGCTTAAATGAGGCACTGAGCATTCTTTTATACACTCCTACCATAGCAAGGATAGGAATGGGATGTATAATATGATGTATGCAGTTGCCCTTGCTATACCTAAAAGCTCCAAACTTGAATCTATCTTTGCTGGGATCTCTAAGCTTTCCTACTTGGCAATGTTTAAGAGACAGTGTTGTGTAGTGGTTTGAGTGATGGACTAAGGCTCTGGGAGGACTAAGGCTCTGGGAGGGTTTGAATCCACACTCAGTTATGGAACCTACTGGGTAATCTTGGTCAAAGTCATCCCCTCTGTCTAAGAGAAAGATCATGGCAAACCTCCTCTGAACAAATCTTGCCAAGAAAAAAACATGATAGGTTCACCTTGTTGTTATTGTTAACTGCCCTTGGGTTAACATTGGACTCATAGTGATTCTGTGGATGAGATACTGCCAAGACTCCTTGTCCTCCACTGTTCTGCTCAAGTCCTGCAGACTCATGCCTGTGACATCCCTAATTGAGTGTAGCCATCTGGTTTGTAGTCTTCCTCTCTTCTACCAACAACCTTTCCCAGCATTATTATCTTTCGTAATGAGTCATGCTTTTTCATGATGAGTCCAAAGTATGACAATTTCAATTTAGATATTTTGGCTTCTTGGGATATTTCAGTCTTGACTTGTTCAAGGACCCATCTGCCTATCTTTTTGGCTGTCAACAGTATCCTCAGCACTCTTCTACAGCACTACATTTCAGAAGAGTCAATTTTCTTTTTCTAAGAAAATTTGAGGTTCACCTTAAAATCACCAGAAGCTGGAAATGACCTCAAAGTTCTCAACAACAATGACTGCAACATCTACTGCATGTGCCATACTATCCTTCACACAATCAAAACTGTCTTTCAGTGGGTTTCTATACTTTTTCTATACCCTTTTTCTATGGCTAATACAGAGCACTAAAAGTTACAAGCTGCAAGGCCATATGAGGGTGGAGCCCAGGACGGCTATATTTTGGACAAAAGCAATCATCCTTAAATTCAGCGTTAAATGTGTGTGTGTGTGTTTGTGCTTTGACCTATCCCATGACTGGTTTTTGTAATGTGCCTTCAAGTCAGCTTTGATTTATGGCAACTCTATCATGGGGGTTTCCTGGCAAGATTTAATCAGAAGAGGTGTGCTACTGAAACAGTGTGACTTGCCCAAGGTCACCAAATGAGTTTCCTGTGGCTGAGCGGCAATTTGAACCCTGGAGTTCTCACTTTTAAAATAATAACTCTGTCCCTACTTACAGAAGAGAACAAAGTAACCCCTAAGCATATTGCATTTTGCATGGGCATTATTGACAATGGCATGTGGCTGTTGCTGGTTAAAAGTGGTACCCTTCTGTGGAATAATTTGGTACTATATAACTATCAAAGGGAAAAGTTCAAATGCTTCTGTCTTCAGAACTAGGAATGACTAACATTTGCAATATAAGATGTATACAGGTTTTCAATTCTGTACATTACTCTACAGGTTATCCTCCTTTTCTAGTAAACACACTCAAGCTGTTATACCCAACACTGTATTTCAATCTGTAAATGCAAATGTAGGGAAGTCTCTTTGGGGAATATGGCTACTGCTAGCTACTATTCACAATGGCTAAACATTTCCTCCATTGTATGTATGTACTGATGGACAATGTGGGAACCAGTCAGTGGTTTAAATGGGCCTTTGGTCTGATCCAGGAGTGATTTTATGTTTTTTGAATTGTTAATGAAACACATGCTAAAATTATAGTTTTTTGTGGAGCTTTCAGGCTATGTGGTGATGTTCTAGAAGAGTTCCTTTCTGATGTTTCACCAGCATCTGTGGCTGGCATCTTCAGAGAATCTCTGAAGATGCCAACCACAGATGCTGGCGAAACGTCAGAAAGGAACTCTTCTAGAACATGGCCATATAGCCCGAAAGCTCCACAAAAAACTATGGATGCCGGCCATGAAAGCCTTCGACTCCACATGCTAAAATTATTAAAAACCATAAAGTTATTATGATCACAACATGCTAACTACCTCTAAAAAAACACATTCTACTGTGTATCTAAAAGCCGGTGTAGGCAGTCTGTGATCTTCCAGATGCTAATAGGCTGCAACTCTCATTGCAGCTTAGGATGCCAACTGGGGCAGTCCAGCAATACCTGGAGTGACACAATTTGCCCTCTCTGACGTAAAACAACTGTGACAGATGAAGGACCTCTCTTGGATGCCAAATGCTGATTTTGTTGAAACATCAAAGCTTACTTCTTCTCAAGAGGGTTGGGACTGTTTGAACAATTCCAGATGCCATGATGTCCTCCATGATTTATATCAGTGTCAAGGGACAAGAGTCTCCATTTCAGGCAAATATCTAATGAAATTAATAGAGTTAAATCAAAATTATTACAAATCATAATGACACAATTGATTTTATATGGCACTGTGACTGATTGCCTGCATCATTTATTTTTAATTACCACTGCCTTGACAGCATCAATAGCTAATTGGACAGAGTCACTTTAGCAAAGTATGTTCCCTTTAAAAGAAATACCACTTCCTCTCAGATTTCTTGTCCACATTTCAGTTGGTATGATGTTCAATGGGGAAAAATACATTAAGAAAGTCTCTGAAGTCTGCAACTGATTATAGGAAAACTGAACAAGGGCTTGGCCACTTTCATTTGAGAAAGGCCTTGGGTATTTCCAGTTTCATTCTAGTTTTCATGATCAAAGTCTGTATTTATACATTTCTTCTCCAACTCATCTCCCAGTCCATACATGATACCTTCATGCAGAGGCATTCAAAAACAATTGTTTTAAAGATGTCTTCTATCTTGAGCTATAGAAAGAAACATTCAACAACTTGACAATGATCCACTTTATCCCACACTGAGGTCTACAAGACACTTATAATATCCACTGACAAGTTTTTCTAAAAGAACATGAAGGAGATTTGATTCATTAGCTGGTCCACAACTGTTTACAAGAGGATCATGTCAAAGAAGAAGGAAGTAAGAAACACAGAAAGACAAAGCATCCATGAGGAGGAAAGCCCAAACTAACACATTTGATACTAAAGAAAACAGAGTCCTCATTTCATCCTGTTGAATCCTACTTTTCCTCCCTTCTCTTTTTAAACCTGTAGGAACTCACCACACTGAACAATGTCAGGAATCTCCACGGCCCGTCTTCTTTTGTACTGAATTGTATCAGAAGGTCTTTCACACCACTTCTCACTCAGATATCCAAAGTCATTCCAGAACAAGGCTTCTCCTTTTTGACCTTAGCAGGACAATTGCAAACTCATATTAGAGTTGACAGTCAGATTTCAGGGAATATTCTTCTCTAGCCCTGACTGGAGACCCTGGTCTCTGATATTTTCTTGGTAGCCTCCTAGTGAGATACTACACGTGGCCAATCCTGCTTAGCTTACATTTGCACTAGTTTCTTTGTTGCTCTTTTTCTGTTTAGGATGATAAAATACACTAGAGGTATGCCATAGTTTCAGGTTTTAGTGTCAAAATATAGTTTAAGAGAGCTAGAGTTCTTAAGCCAACAACAAACCATGGACTAAGACTGAATCATAGAATCATAGAATCATAGAGTTGGAAGAGACCACAAGGGCCATCCAGTCCAACCCCCTGCCATGCAGGAACTCCAAGTCAAAGCATCCCTGACAGATGGCCATCCAGCCTCTGCTTAAAGACCCCTAAGGAAGGAGACTCCACTACACTCCGAGGGAGAGTGTTCCACTGTCGAACAGCCCTTACTGTCAGGAAGTTCCTCCTAATGTTGAGGTGGAATCTCTTTTCCTGCAGTTTGCATCCATTGTTCCGCGTTCTAGTCTCTGCAGCAGCAGAAAACAAGTTTGCTCCCTCCTCAATATGACATCCCTTCAAATATTTAAACAGGGCTATCATATCACCTCTTAACCTTCTCTTCTCCAGGCTAAACATTCCCAGTTCTCTAAGGCGTTCCTCATAGGGCAAGGTTTCCAGACCCTTCACCATCTTAGTTGCCCTCCTTTGGACATGCTCCAGTTTCTCCACATCTTTTTTTGAATTGTGGTGCCCAGACCTGGACACAGTATTCCAGGTGGGGCCTGACCAAAGCAGAATAGAGTGGCACTATAACTTCCCTTGATCTAGAAACTATACTTCTATTGATGCAGCCTAAAATTGCATTGGCTTTTTTAGCTGCCGCATCACACTGTTGACTCATGTTCAGCTTATGGTCTACTTGGACTCCTAGATCCCTTTCACATGTGGTCTCATTCAACCAGGTGTCCCCCATCCTATATCTGTGCATTTCATTTTTCCGCCCTAAGTGCAGAACCTTACATTTCTCCGCATTGAATTTCATTTTGTTAGCACTGGCCCAGCTTTCTAGTCTATTCAGGTCATTTTGAATTTTGATCCTGTCCTCTGGGGTATTAGCTACGCCTCCCAGTTTAGTGTCATCTGCAAATTTGATAAGTATGCCCCCAATTCTGTCATCCAAATCATTAATAAAGATGTTGAACAGCACTGGGCCCAGGACAGAACCCTGTGGGACCCCACTGGTCACTTCTCTCCAGGATGAAAAGGAGCCATTGTTGAGCACCCTTTGAGTTCGGCCAGTCAACCAATTACAAATCCATGTAACAGTTAACTTGTCTATCCCACATTTTGCAAGCTTGTTTGCAAGAATGTCATGGGGAACCTTGTCAAAGGCCTTACTGAAATCGAGGTATACTATATCCACAGCATTCCTTTCATCTACCAAGCTGGTAATTTTATCAAAAAAAGAGATCAGGTTCGTTTGGCATGACTTGTTTCTCTGAAACCCATGTTGGCTTTTTGTGATTATGGCATTGGCCTCTAAGTGTTCACAGACTCTCTGCTTAATGATCTGCTCTAGAACCTTTCCTGGAATTGATGTCAGACTAACTGGACGATAATTGTTGGGATCCTCTTTTTTTCCCTTTTTGAAGATGGGGACAACGTGAGATCTATGGCTGGTTAATAAGCCATGATGGTTAACAGACTGGATGCCAGATTTTAATAAATCACAACATGACTTGCTGTGATGTCTTAACATGGTTTTTGTGATCTATAAGAGCCATATACCAGCTCTGGGAAGAAACATCCAGCGCTTTACAAGCCCCACCCCCCCAATGTGGCTATCTTGCTATGGTCACCCAACTATTCACATACAGTTTCTTACAAGGACACATTATAATACACTCTGGCTTTCACTGGAGACTGCTGTATGCTCACTTTCAAAATTGAAAATACAAAAACCACCAAACCTTTGGGAAAACACCTCAAAACACTTCACTATCTTGCTTAAAGTATTAAGTATTAGTAATCAGCATATTGCGAATGCCCTGATTAAAAGCTAATTTTTTAAAAAATGTGCATTAGTACAATAGCATTCAAATTGCAAAACGCAGCATAAAATTTACATTTGCATATGCACACAAATTCAATTTAACAAAAAAAAAAATGTTTGCCTGTTCCACTCTTTCTTCTAGGCAAATAATATCTGTTTATCAAATTTTATGAACAAGAAGTAGCTTGATGTCCCCCACTCCTTTATTCTTCTCTTGTTCACATGGTTTGTTTCTCAAATTTGGAGACGCCAATAGCACTCCAGTCAAGCTGGTCTTTATGATATTTTGGTCCCTCTACCATCACGTAAAAATTACTATCATCGCTCCAATCTCAGATCCATATCCCTGTTTGTCACAACTAGAGTACATTTACTGAAGCAGTGGAATTTATACGAGTTTGTTTTTTTTTAACCAAGGAGTCAGCGTCCTTTTCTGACTTAATGTCTACTCCAGTAGGGACTAACAATTCATTTTAGGCCTTTGATTTTAACACCTAAAATACATTAAGTTTTAAGATTAGATGGCTGGTCTAACACAGACTTCTCCTTGTTCTCCAGATGTGCTGAATTACAGCTCCATATCACTCATAACCATATTGGCTGGAGGGTAAGGAAATGGGAGATGTAATCCAACACATCAGAAGAGCACCTATCCAATAGTAAATTAAGAAAAAAAAATACCTACACCACTTTCTATATCGGGAGTTGGCCAAGGGCTGCACGTGACCCCCAAATCTGTTTGTGTGACCCTCACACCCTCCAGTCTTTCTGGATTTTTCTGGTAAAAAGATGAAGAGCCTCTCTGGAAAACTTCTATAGGTCTGGTCTCTACATACAAGCAGCTACTCTAGTATATGAGGTCCTACATACACAACCATGCTTGAACACAGTCATGTCACAAGTAGAACATGAAAAAGTTACTTTTTTTGCATTGCACCTCCTAAACTTTCCTACCCAATACAGGTGAAGAATCCTGGGAGTTTCTGTCCATAAAAGTATTTTTCCCAGCTTAGAGGCCCAAGCTAGCCAAGGGTGGAAGGTAAAGTATTCAACCCCATTCTGGCTTCAGATGAGCTGCACAGGTAGGGATTTTTGTTTGGGTTGCAGTGGGGGGATGAGGGGGGCACACGGCACTATTTGTGTGGAAAGTTAAAAGAGACCCTTAAACAACATACTTCAAAGGTGCTCTCTTATTTTCTGGCTTTCCCACATTAACTGGGAAAGAGCTCCTGGTGCATTTATTTGAGTCTCAGTAGAAGCTTAGATCAAAATTGGAACTCTGGTTTATCAGCTTTGAGTAGAGGGGCCATGTGAGCAACAAAGACTGGTGACAGAGTACTCGAGACTAACAAGTTTTATCTGGCAAAGCTTTTGTGGAGTCCAGCCCACTACTCAATATACCTTGTGCCACAAGGCTGTCAGAGAATACTTCCTTGCAAGGCTCCTACATGTACAGAGGGATCCACTCTTAGTCAGAGAAATCCCCATTTCAGACGACCCTATCCAATGTAGGTAAAATCAGGGATTGAGTGGGTAGGGCTGCTGTAGGATAGGATTTTGGAAGTAAATCAGTGCGCATCCCAACATGGATTAAAGAATCCTGTTAAGACAGAATGTTTGGACAGGTGACAATCCTGTTAGTTGTTTGAACCAGCTCCTAGAAACAACTTACTCATTCCTATATCTTTCCAATACTGTACAAGACAGTTTCCCATGGCTTTCAGCAAGTAGTTGTATTCCTTAACGTTTGCAAAGGCTTGCTTGTTGTGCGTTGGCTCCATGACGTCTAAGGGCACATCCACAATCCCCACAGCTCCAGCTCCAAAACTGCAGTGAAGAAAACATTTAGAGATGTAAATCTCCTATTCCATTCTCAGATGCCAGAATAAGCAATTTCAAAAGGTTTTTTTTTCCTATCCTGGGGGTATGTTTACAAAGGGTTTTGCACTTTAGAACCTTTTGTAAAACATTTGTTTGTGCAAAACAACTTCTTTTGTGTGTTGTAAAATGCAAAAATATGTGTAGAAAGCAATGCTTCCCACCAAGTTCACTGAGTTTTGTGCAAAAAGGACAGGTTGCTTACCTGTAACTTCTGCAAGTGGTCATTTGTGAATTCACATAAATGGGTTATTCTGCGCCTATGCAGTTAGCTTTTGAACTTTCTGGAATCACTTGGCAGAAGATTCGTCCATCCCCTATATAAAGCCCCAGTTTTCCTGCCCTTTCTCAATTCCATAAGGATGCTGTGTAGCAGTATCACAAGGAATGAAGTGAGTAGGACACAACTGAAGGGAGGATGAGTGGGATTTGTGTGAATTCACAGATGACTACTCGAAGAACTACGGTTACAGGTAAGCAACCTGTCCTTCTTCTTCGTGGTCTCTCTGAATCACACAAATGGGTTAGACTGACAAGCTTTGGTCGGTGGAGGAGGGAATGTCATGGAACCCAGTGCAATCTCAAATAAGTATTTTCATATTAACAATAAAACTTATCTGAGCTGTAAATGGTTGCTAAGAGACCAGATGCAAGTCCAAATAAAGTTTCTATTATTTCAACAATAAATTCATTTACTTTTGAGAACAAGAGGATTGTGCATTCATTCTTGTTTGGTTTTTTTTTTTAATATAAAAAAACCCAAATTATTAGTGCATACCAGCAAGTAACACTGTCTTCCCAAAGACTGCGTCCCATCTGGCTCTGGTTTCCAGCTTCTAATGTTTAATAAATGTCAGTGGCTAGGACCAGACAGCAGCCCTACAGACATCCTCCAAGGGTACCCCACTCAAACACATAAAAGGCTAGGGCTCAATGGCATCAAGAGTATGCAGGCATCACTCAGCATCTGAAGTCGGACACCACCTTAGAGAGGAAGATGATATTGGGACGGAGCACCACCTTGTTTTTGTGGAACCGTAGATAAGGCTGGTCCACTTGCAAAGCACAAATCTCATTTGGACACTGAGCTGAGGTAATGGCCAAGAAGGCAGTTTTCCAAGCCAACAGTCTTTAGTCTCTAGTAGCCATGGATTTCAAGGGCTTGCTCAAGAGAAAAGTGAGTGCCAGCTTGAGGTTCCATGCAGGGGTCAGTACCGAGGATGGAGGGTGCAGGTTGTTAAACACTTTATGGAGCGTCTTGACCAACAAGTTTTTGAAAAAGGAGGGGCAGCCATCAAACTGGTAGTCAGAACAGATGGCAGCCAAATAGCACTTTAGAGAAGAAAAGCATAGTCCTGAGTCAGCCAAAGACATTAGAAAGTCCAGGACAATAGGGATCTGGACTCATGATGGAGAGAGGCCTTTCTGGGCGAGAAAGTCAAGGAATTTCTTCTCTCGGGATGGAGCCTCAAAGAACCAGTTGTCCAGGTACAGAAAGACAGTGATGCCTTGTTGGTGAAAATAGGCAGCTATGGGTGCCATGCGCTTGGTAAAGACTCTTGGTGCCATGGAGAGGCCAAAGGGTAGCACCCTGAACTGAAAGATATCAGAGTCTATGACAGGCCTGCACAACTTGGATGTAGGCAGCATCCAAAATTAAAATTGCCAAACTTCTTCATACCACAGATAGGCTTTAGTTAATTATTATAATGAATTATTATTATTATTATTATTAATTACTAACAATGTATTACTAATTAATTATTATCAATTACTAATTGTTAATAATTACTATTTAATTGTGGTTAATGACTAATTATTAATAATTATTAATAATTATTAATAATTAATAATTATTAATAATTATTAATAATTAATATTAATACTATTAGTGCCATCCTCCACTGCCACCACTGTGAACTTTCTTGGGAGAAGGCCAGGCAGTGGAGGAGCCTTGAGAAGGGAGATCAGCTGTCATAACCAGAACGGAGGGAGAGAAACCACAAAATGTAGAACATTCAAGAAAAATGTAGGTGACATTACAAAATAAAAGCTAAAAACAACAATATAAATTCACAAAGATTATAAATATAAATGCACAAAAAAATCTCCTGATGCCCGCCTTGCCATTGAGCAGTTTGCACTCTATATCATTCCAATTTATAACAGCTACAAAACTGAATATTGGTGATAGCATATGGACCATTTGCATGGGAGGGGGTTGGACTGGATGGCCCTTGTGGTTTTTTCCAACTCTATGGTTCTATTCTAAACCACACTGTAGAAATAATCCAGTTTGAGGCTACTTTAACTGTGCTGGTTCAATGCTAAGGAATACTGGAAACTGTAATTTTGTGAGACATTTAGCCTTCCCTGTGTGAAGGACTCTTGCCAACCTTCACCCTAACACTGCTCTTTATGATGGCACAGCATCTCTGTGTCTCTAATATCTGGCAGCGTGGATTAAATCAGAGGCCAAGTAGTATCTTAAATGCTAACAAAAGTTTGGACTTCCGGTTGTAACGCCGAGACGCTCGGGAGCAAGAAGCTGTTGCTCTGCTCCTTTATCGTCTCCGCAGGTCCGTCTACAACCCCACTCCAACAGCTGGGGAAGGGGCAATAGGACGCTTCGGACGAGGGAGACTTAAGCCGTGGGTCTGTAGGGGTCCCGAGAACCGCGACTCCTTAAACTTTCCCTTTTTTGGGAGGATAGGAGCAGTTCAAGGAGGGACGGAAGACAGCCGCGGCGGAGACGAGTTTAGGCTTTTAGCCACAGTCTCAGGCACAACCTTTTTAACAGAGGATATTTCCCGAACTAGCCCAGCGGGAGGACGTTCAAGTTTTCTATTCTTGTTTTTTTGTCGTCGGGGGGAGTTTAAACAGTTAAATCAAACTTTGGGGTGTCCCCTCAGGAACTGGAAGGTAAAGACACTTTTGCTTGTGTTTGGTGAAAAGCCAGCATCTTTAACTTCTCTCTTTAGATATGGAGATTTCTCCTTCAAAAACTAACTAAGTATTCGGCTTAAAGAGAATCAGGATCAAGAGAGTCAGCTGCGGAAGATTTGAGAGGATTGGAGAGGGAGGAAAGGAGAATTGGAAGCAGAAACAGCTGTAGCAGCTAAACACCGGGGAATAGCTTTTACAAGGAATTTCCTCTGGGAAAGGGGAGAATAAAGTAAAATTAAAAAAAAAGAAAAAAGAATTATTATCAAGGAGCAATATACCCCATATGGATACAAGGAGCTCCAAAAATAAAAGAACAAATATGACTGGGTCGCAACAAGGCTCCAGAAGGGATTCTGTAGATTTGGACATTACTACAGTGATTCTGGAAGAACTCAGAGAATTTAAGAAAAACTTTAAAGCCGAAATCAGAGAAGAACAGAAAATTTTGAGGGAGGAAATTAGATTGGACATACAGGCAGAAATTGATGGGTTATCAAAGAAAATTGACGGGATCAACAAAGATATTACAGATATAAAAAAAGAGGTTCAGATAGTCACAAAGAAAACATCAGTTCTGGAAAAGAAAGTAACAACTATTGAGAAACATCAACAACAACAAGACTTTTTGACCCAAATACAAGAGAAAAGATATAGGGGACAGAGCGATAAAAATTAGAGGTTTGCCAGAAGAGGACGAGGAGGATCTAGAAGAAAGAATACTACCAGCATTATCCCAATTTGTTAATATCCCAATTGACTTAATCGAGGCGCAAACGGATAAAATCTTTAGGGTTTCTTCAAAGATTGCCCAGGAAAAAGGTTTCCCCAGGGACGTGGTTGTTTGTTTCATGACTACAAGAATTAAAGAAAAATTTATTCAAAGAAATTTTAAAACAAACTTAAAGATTGAAGACACAGAGGTAACTATTTTTAGGGATCTTCCACTTCAAATTCTAAAATTAAGACAGCAGTACAGATTTTTGACAAATTTACTACAAAGAAACAATATTAATTATAGATGGGGGAATCCCGAAGGAGTGTTTTTTATTTACAACCAAAAAAGGTACAGACTGAACTCTGTTGAAAAAGCGAAAGAATTTTACCAACTTATGGTACGTACTGTGGAAGCTAAAGGGGGGAAAGCGGATGCGAACTCTTTAAAGGAAGACTCAAACCCCAATTTAGAGGAGACTGAATCGCGGAGACTACACTCCTCGGAAGAATCTCTTCCATCTGAAGCATTAAATCCCCAGATGACTACAACAGGAGGGATGCCAAGAATGTGAAATAATACTGGGGAAAAGAGAAGTGGACATTGAAACAGGTTAAAACTTTGATTTGAGTATTTTCTTTATTATATTATTTAAGGTATAAAAATAGAAAAGAAAAAAATTGAGGGTGAGAAAAAAAAAATAAGGGAAATTTAGGAAAATGATAACTATTGTATCATGGAACGTAAGAGGCATTAATCAAGATAAGAAGAGGAGACAGATTTTTCATATTTTAGAGAAGGGCAGATATGACCTTATATTATTGCAAGAGACGAAGATTAGAGCAGGGGATCAGAAATATTTAAGGAATCCGAAACTTGGCAAATGCTTCATAGTAGCAGAAAACAAAAGGAAAAGAGGCTTAGTTATGTATGTTAATAATAGGCTGCAAGCGAAAGAGATTAAGAAGGATGAAGAGGGAAGATATCAGATAGTAGAGATAGAAAAAGAAAAAAAAAGATAATAGTGGTCAATATTTATGGTCCTCTAGATAGGAAGGAAACCTTCTATAGAAAGATTAATGAAGAACTGATGTTATATGGCCAAGAGAATGTAATATTAGCAGGAGACTTTAATGGAGTTCTCAACCCTAAGAAAGACAGAAAATCTGACAAAAAAATAAAAAACAGCCAAGGGAAATTACCCAAAACAGTAGAAAATTTAATGGGAGAACACAATCTGGTAGACTTGTGGGCATACAAATATGGAGATAAACCTGGTTTTACGTTCTACTCAGAGGTCCATAAATCATGGTCTCGGATAGATCTGTTTCTTATCTCAGAAAAATTAGTAACACTAGTAAAATCAATGGAAATAGAGGCAAGATCGGTCTCAGACCACAATTTAATTGAATTTACTCTTAGAGAAGAGAGAAGAAAGGATTTTGAGTGGAGATTGAAAGAACAGATATTGGAGGATGAAACATTTGTTAATAATATGAAGATGGAGATAGATACTTATTTCAGAACTAATGATACGCCTGATATAAAACCCAAAATAATCTGGGACGCAGGGAAAGCTGTATTCAGGGGCCTATTGATTAAAAGAGCTGCAGAATTGAATAGACTGGAAAAAGAAAAAGAGGAAAAATTGATGGAAGTGCTCAGAGAAAAAGAAAATTCTCTGAAATTAAATCCATCAAATGAGAAATTGGCAATAGAAGTAAAAATTTTGCGTAACCAATTTCAAAGTAGAATTAATTTACAAATAGCAAGAGATCTTAGAAACACCAAACAAAATCTATTTGAAAATGGGAACAAAGTGGGGAGATGGCTAGCAAAAAAGCTAAGGAAAGAGAGAGAACAAAGAGCCATAACCAAAATTAAACTAAACAAAAAGGAAGTTACTGATAGGGAGAGTATAACAAAAGCCTTTTGGGATTATTACAGGAACTTGTACAAAGAAGAAAAAAGAGACAAGAGAAATACTGATAGACTAAAAGAATATATTAGATCAAATATAAGAGGTAAAATCTTGGAAAAACACAAGGAGATATTGGATGCAGAAATATCCAGACAAGAGATAATGAGGGCAATAACATCCATGAAGGAGGGTAAAACCCCAGGCATGGATGGTTTCTCTTCTATTTTTTACAAGAAATTTAAAGATAATTTGACAGATCCCTTACTGAAGGTTTTTAATGCTATTGCAAGAGATGGGATTCCTCCCTCTTGACAAATAGCTAAAATTTCATTAATCCCCAAAGAAGGAAAAGATACCACACAGGTAGCCAACTATCGCCCTATCAGCCTTTTAAATGTAGACTATAAAATTTTTACCCTTGTCCTAGCTACCAGATTAAAAGACATTCTGAAAGCAGTGTTGGGTAAGGAACAAAATGGTTTTCTTCCAGGACGTCAGATTAAAGATAATATTAGACCAATTTTAAGCTGTTTGGAATATTACCATGTTAATAATGAAAAAAAATGTGCTTTGGTGGCCCTGGACATGGAAAAAGCATTTGACAGTTTGAACTGGCAATTTTTGATAACAACATTATTTGAAATGAATTTTGGGGAAACCTTTATAGCCCAAATGAATCACATATACAGTTCCCAGAAAGCTCAAATCCTCATTAATGGCGAGAAGACAAAATATTTCAACATATATAGAGGGGTAAGGCAAGGGTGTCCTATTTCTCCTTTATTGTTTTTAGTAGGAATAGAAATCCTTATCTCAGCTATTAATAGAAATAGAAACATTAAAGGACTAAACAAGGGTGGAATGGAAATAAAATTAAGAGTTTTTGCGGACGATGTAGCCGTAATCATGGAAGAACCAAATATGGGCATTAAGGGATTATTAGCTGAATTAGAGTTATTTGGACAATTTTCGGGCTTAAAAGTGAACGCAAGTAAAACAGGGATGATAACTAAAAATCTAACTCATTTGGAAAAGGTAGAACTTGAAGCAAACTCAGGATTTAAAGAAGAAAAAAAGCTCAAATATTTAGGGATATGGATATCCAAAGACAACTTAAAATTGTTTGAAAATAATTATACAGCAATGTGGAAAGAAGTCCAGAAAAACTTGTCCAGGTGGTCTCAGCTTAACTTATCACTTCTTGGTAAAATAGCTGTAGTAAAAATGTCAGTTTTACCTAAGATTATGTTCTTACTACAAAATCTTCCAGTAGGGATTAAAGATCAGGTATTCAGAAATTGGGAAAAAGAGTTGAAAAAATTTATTTGGGGAAACCATAGACCGAGAATTAACTGGAACGTTTTGAAAGACTCAAAAAAGAGAGGAGGATGTGCATTGCCAGATTTTCAAACTTATTATTGGGCTTGTAGCTTGGTTTGGCTGCAAAGCTGGATTAAACTGGATGACCCCCTCATTTTAAATCTGGAAAATGTTCAACTGAGATTTGGCTGGCACGCTTTTTTATGTTATGAGAAATTAAAGGTAAATCAAGATTTCAACAATCACCCAGTTAGAAATTCATTGTTAGTAACATGGAAAAGGGTGCAACAGAGATTTTACTTTAAGTTACCCATTTGGACCTCTCCACAAGAGGCTTTTTTTGGAAGATGGTCAACGCAAAATAATTGGTTAACATATAGGAATTTACTTTATTTTGACGCTCAAGGAAAAGCCATGATAAAAACTAGGGAGAGCTTAATAGAAGAAGGGGTGAACATCTCCTGGTTTAATTTTATGCAATTAAATAACAAATTTAAAGAGGACCTTAAAATGAAAGGAATAGAGGAAAAATTAAATGTCCTGGATGAGATATTGTGGGGTTCCAATAAGAAAATAATAGCAAGATTGTACAAATTGATGTTAGAAAGGAAATTGGAACCTTTAGTCATTAAAGACTATATGATAAAATGGGCTATAGAGATGGATACTCAGATAAGCTACGAAGAATGGGAACTGGCATGGAATCGTACGGACAAATTTACGGTGGCACAAAATTTGAAGGAGAACCACCTGAAAATTGTTAACAGATGGTATATTACTCCCTGGAGGATAAAAAAGATGTTTAATTCATCAGATGGCAGGTGTTGGAGATGTAGAAACAACAAGGGAACACTCTTCCATATGTGGTGGTTATGTCCAGAAATACAAAAATTTTGGAAAGAGATTCATGGGTCTATTCAAAGGCTACTAGACATTAAATTCTCTATGAACCCAAAGTTATATCTGTTAAATATCACCTCAGTTATTGGGATAAAAGAGGAAGTAAAACATTGGAGAATTTTGCTTTATTTGGTATCGGCGGCCCGTATAGAAATAGCCAGATTATGGAAAAGGAGAGAAGCCCCAAATTGGGAGAGTTGGATGTTAAAAATAAATGAATATAAAGAGCTAGATAGGATAACCTGTATATCCCAAAATTTAGATAATAATAAAAGAATAGAACAGTGGAAAGCAGTTTGGTTAAGATATGAGAAAGAGTGGGCAATAAGCTTACCAGCAATTGTACTGTGATGGCGTATAAGTGATGATTGTACGTTTGTTTGGTATGATAACGTTGTTGGTAAAATTGACAAATCAATGATTTTCACTTTCTTTCCTATGTATAGAGACTACAGCTCTGACAGGGTTAACGCCGAATGGATGACAACAAAAGTGAAATAAAATTTGAAAGGAGGAAAACCCTTATGAATGTATTAGGGGGTTTATATCAAAGGGGCATTGTATAGTATTGAATAATCAAATGAAGAGTTTATGATTTCTATTTCCCCTTCTTCGAGGAAGGGGATCTAATAGTTGTAAATTTGAGAACGAGATGGAAATTGATTTTCTTTTTTTAAGATTTCTGTTAATACTCCTTCTCTCTAGAAGAAAAGAGACCCCCACAAGGAATGTTGGATTTAAGAGTCGAATTAAGGCATGCTTGAACTCTCTTTGCGACGAAACTAATGGAAGGAACAATAGGGCGGCTTACATTTGTTAAGATCGAAATCAAAAATGCTATCTTAATTTACTTTTTTGGAAATTTTATTGTATATTTGAAAACTTTAATAAAGAATATTTAAAAAAAATGCTAACAAAAGTTTATTTGCAAAATATAAAAAGTATATTATAAATTAGACTTCAACTTGTTATATTAGTCTTATTTCTTAGTTACAAAAGTTCTTTCAAAATACTAATATCATTACAGCCACACAGGCAATCTTATCTCAGGTACAAAAACCAAATTTCACTTTCAATAACCGGCTTGCTCTGAGCCGCTCCTTACTAGACTCCCTCAAGCCTACACTGTCCTTCTCTGGATTCTTAAGACCCTTTCGTGGTCCCCAAACAAACTAAAATCTCTTAGGAACTCTAAGAGCACACCCTCCTTCGATGTGACTCTTTCCCTCAAAAACGAATCCAAAACTAACCCCCGTTTGACTCTCTGCAAGGCTCTTTTATAGCCCTGCCCAGCCGGTTTCCCATTGGCTGGTCACATGCTGCTTTGTGATCGGCTGATAGATCGGCCTTTTCACTACACACAGTTCTGGTGCCACAAGAAACTACAGCTCCATGTTCCCTAGCACTGAGCCAGGACAGTTAAAGTGGTCTCAAAATTGATTATTTCTGCAGGGTGTTTTGGACCTTACTTTTAAAAAAAATAATCCAGATTTAAATGTTGCTTTAAAAATTATTTCCATCTCCCAGCTATGAGATGGTTGGAGGGAAATAAGAAAGTGTTAGGGGGAAGGACTGTCAATATATTGGGTGATGCATTCCGGGGGATGTACAATTTGTGGCCAAGCAAGTGATCCTGGGAACACACTCTCAGCCTCAAAGAATGGCAATGACACCCCCCCCTTTGAAGAAACTTGCTGAGAAGACCCCATAAGGTTGCCTTATGTTTGCCATAAGACACACAAGAACAACAACAAAAAGTCTGCAACTACAGTATTTCATAGATAATGCATGGGAATAGGAGTCAGCATGGTGTAGTGGTTTGAATGCTGGACTACCACTCTGGAGACCTGGGTTCAATTCCCCACTCTGCCATGAAACCCACTAGGCAACTCACTCTCTCTCTGCCTCAGGGGAAGGCAATGGCAAACCTTCTCTAAATAAATCATGCCAAGAGAACCCCATATCAGAGCTAGTGTGGACTATGACTCTGGAGAACAGGGCTTGAATCCCAGCTCAACTATGAAACCCACTCAGTGACCTTGGGCAACTCACACTCTCTCATTTAAGAAAAACGGAGGACACGAACAACTAAAAACAAAAATATGCAGGTAGGGCCTCCCCACATATCCCCCCAACAACAACTTCCCAAGATACACACACACACACACAATTTAAAAACACACACCATACACATCTCCTCCACACAGATCTCCCCCCTGCACACACCTCTTGTGTGGCCACTAATCCCCTGGGGCCCCAGCCAGACCCACCTTCACAGGTGCCAAAAGCACTGGCTCCCACCTTCCTTCCCAGTCCCAAGTGAGCAAGGAGGAAGGGAGAGTCCCAGGGCAAGCCTCCCTCCCTGCTCGGCAAGCCTTTACTTGCGAGTAAAGTCTTGCTGGGCAGGAGGAAAGGGTCCCCTGGGGCTCTCCCTCTCTGCAAGGCATAGTCTTCCGGGCCTCTCCAAGGCCTGCCTGCTACCTGGCAACCCACAGAAAGTGCGGGAAAGGCAACAGCAGTGGCCCTACACATACCCCATAAAGCCTTACCAGGCGTGCCAAGGCCCGCTAAAAGCTCTCTCATTATCTTTGCTCTCTCTATCCATTGCTCCTGACTCTTGGAGTGGGAACATGAGCCTCCTCCTCCTTCTGGCTCTTTCCCATGGGCTGCCAGAAATCCTTTGGGGGGCTGCTGGCGGCCCGTGGGCCATATGTTGTGCAGGCCTGTCCTACCTCAATGTTTTCTTGGAGATTGTAAAGTGCCCCTCTGGCTGATTTGTTAAGCAGAAGGGAATTCACTCAGCCTCTAGTATTTTCTTATACTGTCAAAGCCAAAGACCCAAGAAAAGGTGGATGCACTGCTCATCTTTAATCATGGGCTGCTGCATCACTTCTTGGGATACATTCATATAGAACTGTAACTTTTCATCAAAGATAACACAAGCTGGCTTTTTTGGCAGCAAACTTCTCCATGACAATGGCCTTGTCAAGTTTCCACAGAGGGTGATTCCTCTCCCTGGTGGCGCAGTGGTTAAATGCCTGTACTGCAGCCACTCACTCAAAACCAGAAGGTGGCGAGTTCAAGACCAGCAAAGGGCTGAAGCTTGACTCAGGCTTGCATCCTTCCGAGGTCGCTAAAATGAGTACCCAGATTGTTGGGGGCAAATAGCTTACAATTGTAAATGAAGCTGTTTGTTTAACAAATTGTAAGCCGCTCTGATAGTCTTGGCTGAAGAGCGGGGTATAAATAAAACATTATTATTATAGTTCAAGTATTTCATGAGGGAGCTCAAGACCTTGTGCATGTTTTGAGTAATAAGGATGGCCTGTTCAATGATTAAAGGGTTCTGGGAGATATCACTAAAAAAGGTAAAGATGACAGGCTCATTATCACCAGATTGCTGGGTGGACAATCAATGCAAGGTGCCTTGCATCCAGAGAACAAACAGCTACACAAGAGACAAAAGGTAATTACAAGCCTTATTGGGTCTGGGGCTTTGAAGCACCATCCATGAAAAAAGAAAGAGCTACTATACTTGAAACTAGTTGTAATGGTATCACACATAGCAGCACAGCAACATGAGGAGGAAAAGAAATCCTTTGTCAGGTTTCTATAGCTTCTCACTCATCTTCCGCTCTTCTTGATCCTGTCTAATCCTGACATGGAGATAAGCATCTTTGAAGATGAGGATGGCAAAACAGTGGTCTTTTTGTAGCAATGGTAGAATAGAGGAGAAAGTTACCATGCAGAAGTGGCGGTAGGTCATGTACAAGGTCATGTACAAATTTAAATGTCCTAAGTCCAAAATGGCTTGAAGACCCGCATCTCTTTTTTCCATGATAAAGTAACAGGAGAAGAAACAGCGTTGGGCCCACGCCTTTCCGCAACAGAGAGCACACTTCGTCAAGCAGGGTATCTGAAGTGGAGGTGGAAATTACAGCTCCGGTGGGTGGGAGCTCTTTGAACTCGAGGCATAGCCCCAACAAATAATGTTGAGAATCTAGGAGTCAGATGTTATCATGGCCTAGATGTTCACAAAGGGCCACAATCTATCCCCAAAAGACAAAAGATTAAGCGTCCAGTGTCCCATCACAGTCTCTTATTCCTTTCTTTTTTGAGGAACCCTTGGCGGTATCTCAGTTGAGAAGGTTGGAAAAGGCCAGAGTAAGAAGAGGACTGCAAAGGAAATCTATGATAGCTTTGTTCAGTGGGCTGGTATAATGTCCCTGTGACTTGAACTGGTGATACTGGTACTGGTATGGAGAATAATTAGAGCACTGACCTCTGTACCACTATCCAGGGGTGCCTGTATATGAAGAAGACATAAAATGCCTCTGGGCAGCAGTCCTCATCTTCTGATAAAAGTTTAATTTTCATCTGTTTCCTTGTCAAAAAGGCCCAAATCGTCAAAGAACATGTCCTCTAGGAAGGCACAGGCTTTAGGTGCAAGGTCGGAGGAACGAGTTTATTTGCTGGGCACCCAGGGTGCGTGCTTTGGCCTGGAGTGCCATGGCTAAGAGCTTTTTATTGTTAAGTCATCCATAAGGGGAAACATCTGATCCCACAGGTGCTGCAGGCATGCTCCCATATAAGCTGAGTAATTAGCGACTTAAAGGTTGAGGACAGTGGCTGCATAAAATTTCCTGGCCAGACCATCAGTCTTTTTTCCTTCCTTAACTGTAGGTGTTTTAGGAGTGAAGGTCTGCTGTGCACCTTCGACAATAGCCGAGTTAGGCTTAGGTTGTTTGAAGAGCCAGGAAGCCAAGGAATGTGTTATTCTATAAAGATTCTCAATCTTCCTGGTAGTAGATGAAATCATGGCTGGGGTGTGCCAAGATCTTTGGGTAATTTTTTCCATGGAGGGCAAAAACACTATTGAAGCTGATGTGGGTACCTTCCTATGGATCCTTTGTTCAATGGGATCCAAGGAGTCCTCTTTGGTAAGGATAACTTCAATATTGAGAGTGTTACCCATCCTTATCACTTATTCAGCAAATGACTTCACATCATCAGTAGATGAAGCGTTTTTATGTATCACAAGGGCTGGGCATAATGAAACAGCCTTGGCAGAGTCTACAGATGGTGAAAACAAATGGGAGGACCTCAGGGACATATCTGTCGGGGTCTGAGAGAAAGGTTTGTCCTTTTTGAGGGACTCTTGTTGAGGTGGAATCGGCGGAGGCCTATCTGATGTCACTTGGATTACCATCTTTTGAGATGTACTGGACATCAAAGGGAGGACCTTGTCGAAAATGGTGATCTCTGTTGATTTGTCTGGGCCCAATGGAGCTTGTCAATGTGGACTGGTGAATAGTAGCAACCAGTTTTATCGTTGTATACCAGGTCCGGGTTCTGATCGAACAAGGGGTCGTTATGGGAGTGGTCATTGGTTTTGTGGCCACAAGCACCGTAAAGCTGGTGGCCAATGTGGCCCATGGTGGTAACTGCCTGTCAGGGCCCTGAAGAGATAGAAAGACGGTCCCGAGATCCTCGGGCTCAAGCCATGACTTCTCAGACCATTTGCTGTTCCAGTAATTACTGGCTCCTTCACCTCCCCAACTCTGATCATGGTTTCTGATGAAGTTTTTATCATGTTAGTCATCAAAAGTCACTTATGATATTCCATCTTCTCTCTTTAATGAATTTCCCAAAGTATTTTTTTAAAAAACAAAACAAAAAAAAAACCCCAAAAAGACAAAAGAGAAATACAAATCACTGTAGTAAGGTGACCATAAAATTCAGTGAGTGAATCAGGGCAAGTACCTCATCTGAAATGCCTTCTATCACTTGTACTTTAGCCCTCAGCTGATTGATCAGCAGTTCCCCAACAGAACCAACAATTGCCAATTGCAAGATACCAGTACCTGAAAATGTAAAAATAAAATTGTATTTCCTAAACTCAAACATTCAATTCTTAATGATTTGAGCTTTGACTACGACTCTGGAGTCCAAGGTTCAAATCTCCACTCAGCCAAGGAAACCTACTGGATGACCTTGGGAAAGTCACACTCTTAGCTTCAGATGAAGGCAGTGGCAAGCCCCCTCTTTGACAGGTTTCATAGGTTTGCCTCAGGGTTGCCATAAGTTGGAAACAAGTTGAGGGCACACAACAATAACAAGATTAATAAATGCTCATAATGATGCAGCTAGATTTGGACATTTAAAGTGGACTATGGAGCCTACTCTCTCATCTAGAATAAATAAATTTCCAGGCAACCAGAAAATGGGTGTTAAATTTCCTTTTTCTTTTTTGCAGAAAAGAAGAAAACTTACTATGATCCCATATTTTTTTGGATTCCCACTTTCTCAAACATCTTGATCAAGCGATTATTGCTGTAGATAAGCATCCCATCTTGACTTCTGTTTTGAATGTTCATTCCAAATATTAAAAAGAGTTTTTTTGGTCTTTTCAAGTTTCTGCACACAGAAAACAAGCAACATTTTAAAAAAGGAATAAAATTTCCAGTTGAAGATGTTATCATTACAGTTACAATCTGCGATGATGAACAATCATGTACAGAGTGGTCATTATGGGTGGGGGATTCTGGACACTCGAGTCCAAAAATACTATTTGCAAGCTCTTATTATTACAGATTTAAGGGAAGAAGTGAGCAAACTGCTTCCAATATTGTAAGGTTAAAATGAAAAAATATACATACAACTCTAGGTTTCAGGAATCTGGTATATGACTAATCTTGGAAAAAGAATAAGAAAAAGAATCAGAATATATATAAGCAAAAACTAACAACCAGAAAATAATGAACGCATGAACATATATTAGAACCCAGGATATCTGTATAGTTTTAAGAGTAATTATTTTTAGTTTATGGAGCAAAAACCTTTCATTACAAATTGCTGTTTTGCTATTTTAGTGGAAGCTTCATGAAGTTATCAGTCTGCATGAACATTCTTCAACTGTGTTACAGTGCAACTAACTGAGATTCTTTGCTGTTGCCTGTGTAATTTTACTTCTTTCTGAAATGGTATCAAATCCTTGTGGGTTTGGAATTGATTGCATTATGTGTTGTTTAGTGCACCATGTTTGGACTCATTTGCTTGTAGATAATTGGACTATTTTTGTATCACAGGTTATGTAGTGAATCTCTCTTGGGTTTATAAACTCATTACAAACTAATATATTTGGACTGCCTATATGGTTTTTCAGTCAGTACATCTATTTTTGTTCATAACAGCTATTTACTATGCATATGAATGCTTCTTTGTTTCTTTAGTTTTTTACCCTTTGGTCCCAATACATTTTATGTGTTTGTCATTTTGTGGCTATTTTTGTTTACTTAAACACACACACCTGGTTCACTATTCCAAATCAATCACCTTTGTTTTTATGCATTTGAAGGACCTCTTCCTTTAATTTGGATTATTTATGCATGATTATGCTCTACTATAGGTATGTCCTCTTCCTGTCTACTCAGATGTGTGTATAGGATTGCAGCCTAGGACTGCAATCTTATGCACACATACTTGGCAATAAGCTCCACTAAATGCAGTGGGATTTATGTCCATATTTCATTATGATTCTACAATTATTTTGAAAATTATCTTAAATACAGATTTGTAAAAACTACTCAGTACTGAAAAACAACAGTCATACCAACTTTTAGTCTTCATGCTTATATCCAAATAGGTTCTTTTGGAGTATTTTATTGGAAAATGCTTTCCTAACTGATGATTTGGTCTATTCTTTATTCTAATCAAACTATTAAACTTCAGTCCTCTAAAGAGGAAAAAAAAATCCCAAAAGCTATTTCTAATACAGTATTACTTTTGAACAATCGTGGTGTTAGAAACACTGTATTTGCAGAACTCTGAAAAATCATGACAGAAATACAACACCCGCAGCTCTATTGGACTACATGTTTCAGCTGTCATTGGTCATTTAAGGTAGATAGACACAGTATCTTTTCCTCTGCATGTGGGCACATGATTTTATCCATCATTGTATCACAGAAGTAAATCACTTCAAGTCTTAACTTGCCTTTGCTTTTCTTCCAGTTTTTCCTTCATTCTCTTTTCATTCTCCTGAGCATTCTGTAATGCAAGCTGAGCAAACTTCCAGCCCAGCATCAAAACAAAAAGAAAAACAGGAGAACACATTATTTTACCATAAATCTGAACATTCTATAAAATAGGTAGTGGTTGTGTTAGGGCAGGGGTAGGCAACTGTATGAGGCAAGGGGATCTTGGATGGCCATGTTCACTTTGTCTGTACCCTCCACAATAAATAAAAAACAAACAAACAAATAAATAAATTCTTTGCTCCCAAATGCCTTTTGGGGGCATTTTTGCCATGTTTTTGGGTTCAAGGGTATCAGGGGCCTTAAGAGTCCCTTTATTTTTAGCTGCACAAATCACTTCCTGATCACATTGGGGCTATCTAGACTGCCCAAAAGGGGCGGTCCATACTCGCTCCATCAAGCGGCAAGATGAGGCCAAGCACGGGCAGCGCCAGAGGCCTCATCCCGCCGCTTTTGGAGGCCGCAGGGAACTGGCAAACTGCCGGTTCCCCGCGGCCTCCAAGCGGGGTGAGCCTGAAGGGAGAAAGGGGCCGCCACTGCGGCCCCTTTCTCCCTAGGTCTTTGCCGCGGCCATTTAAAGGCCATGGCAAAGACCCGCTGCAAAAAAGAGCTCCATTTTGGAGCTCTTTTTTTGCGCCGTGGGAAGGGTGCGATTGGCGCCCTCCCGTGACGTGATGATGCTCTTCCGGCGTGTCCGTATGGATGCCGCCATCTTAAAATGGCGGCGTCCATGCACTTTAGGCCTAGGGAGGGTGTAGACGCTACGCCCTCCCTAACCCTAAAGGCAGGCTTTTTAGCTCTATTTGCGCCTCTTTTTGCCGGTCTAGATCGGGCCTTTGAGTTTCAGAAAAAAGAGCTCTCCTGGGCCTAAAATGATCCAGCCCCCTCGCTTCATGTGAAAATGCCCACCCCCATCTGAAGCATTTGTGGGCAACTTTTAAAAAAATCATTTGAAAAAAAAATTTTTTGACTTCTGGGGGAAGGGCTTGGGAGGCCACAAAACCTCTCCTGGGACTCTTTCACACAGGAGGAATTTCTCCCAACTTCGAATGGAGCCAATGCGAATTCACATGAATTCGCTAGTTTAGCGAATTCACGTGAATCCCCATTGCGTTCGGAAGGTGTTCGGAATGACTTCCCATTACCCGAAAATAAACCCCCCTTGCCCGAAATTGCGTAAGAAGCTTTAATTCGCAGTAACATGAAACCCATGATTGCATTCGGAGTGACTTCCCTTTTGCCCGAAATTGCGTGAGAAGCTCTAATTCGCAATAACGTGAAACCCCATGATTGCGTTTGGATTGCCCTTGGATTATACTTCCAATTTCCCACGTCTGGTTACATGTGGTGAAAATGCTCCCCTCACATATGTGGAGCATTTGAGGGCAACTTTTAAAAAAATATATTTTGGAAAAAATATTTTTGACTTCTGGGGGACGTGATGGGGGGCACAAAAGAACCCCAGTGCTACAGGAGAAACCCAAGTTCCTCAGCCTCATTCTAATAGCATTCTTATTTACTGAAACTTTGTAAATTAGATTTTGGTAGGGATGGTGGTGTATACACTTGTGTACAGGCTGGTAAGTACATGAGATAGGGCTTTCTCTGCGAGGGCACCCCAGCTATTGAACTCCCTCCCAAGGAAGGTCAGCCTGGCTTCATCTTCTAATAGGCAGGTAACACTACACATAATAGGTTAGCGTCACTGTTCTGGCTGTTTCAACTATCTGCGATTAATTTTAAAAAATAAATAAATTGGTTTAATGCATTTTTAATATTCTTATCTGATTATATTTAAAATGTTTAACACTCATATATTTTATATGCTTACACAATCTCCGCACCCCCAATCAACAGAGAGAGGCTACATAAACAAGCATTAGCATAGACAGCTCTGTCCTCAAACACATTTGTCCCATACTTTCCAACATCCAGGAGCTGAAGTGGTCCCCTTGCTGTGCACCCTCCTTTTTATCCTGCCATAGGTGTGCTTTTTCTCTTTCTTTAAACCTCAAGGGAAACAGGCCTTGCACAATCTGCTGTGTTAGCTATATTTGTTTTTATTTTAACAGTTTAAGAAGAAAAATGATCTAACTGTATTTTAAACTTTTGTATAATATGAACTTGTTGTCCACCTTCACACTGATGTTTTGTTGTTGTTGCCTGCCTTCGCATCAATCTTGACCCATGGCAACACTATGGATGAGACATCTCCAGGCCCACCTGTCCTCTACTGCTCTGCCCACCTCTTGCAAAATCATATTTGGGGTCTCTTTAATAAAGTCCATCCATCTAGCACGTGGACTTTCTCTCTTTGTACTTCCTTCCATCATGCCTTCTCATGATGTGTCCAAAGTATGACAGTCTGTCTTGTCATATTGGCTTATAGAGATATTTCTGGCTTGATCTGCTCTAGGACCGATTTATTTGTCCTTTTGTCTGTCCATGGAATCCTCAGCACTCTTCTCCAGCACCACATCTCAAATGAGTTGATTTTCCTCCCATCTTCCTTCTTGACTGTCCAGCTCTCACATCCATACATGGTAACAGGGAATACAATGGCTTGTATGATTCTGACATTCATGCTGAGTTATATGTCTTTGCATTAGGATCTTTTCTAGTTTTTTATAGCCACCCTCCTCATTCCTAATTGTCTGATTTCCTGGCTGCAGTTCCCCGTTCTGATCAACGATTGATCCTAGATATGAGAACCCCTTTTTACTATTTCTATTTCCTCATTGTCTAGTTTGAATGTGTGTAAGTACTCTGTGGTCATTATTTTTTATTTCTTTATGTTCAATAGTAAGCCTATCTTTGCACTTTGTTCTTCCTTAGTAGTTGTTCCAGGTCTATGAGGTTCTCTGCTAGTATTATGGTGTCCTCAGCATATATCAGGATGTTGACATTTCTTCCTCCTATTTTCACTTCTCCCTCTTCCATGTCCAAGCCTGCTTTCCTTACAATATGTTCTGCATGTAAGCTGAATAGGTATGGTTATGGGATGCAGCCTTGTCTGACTCCTTTGCCACTTGAGAACCATTCTGTTTCTCTGTGTTCTGTCCTAAGAGTAGCCACTTGTCTGGAGTACAGACTCTGCATTAGGATTATCAGATACATTGGCACTCCCATGTCTATAAGGTCTTTCATGATCTATGCAGTCAAAGGTTTTGCTATAGTCTACAAAGCATATGCTGATTTTCTTTTAGAACTCTCTACTACACTCCATTAGACATCATATATTTGCAGTGTGATCCCTCGTGCCTCTTCCTTCCTTGGACCTTTGGAATTTCTCTCTCCATGTATGGTCGGAGCATATGTTGCAGAATTTTGAGCATGATTTTGCTCTCATGGGAGATTAGTGCTATGGTTCTATAGTTGATGCAGCCTCTTGTGTCTCCTTTTTTGTGGATGGGGATGCATATTGATCACTTCAATCTGTTGGCCATCGTTTCGTTGACATATGTTGATTAGCACTAGAGTTGACACTTTTAATGTAGATTGCAACAGTTATATTGGAATATCAGCTGTTCCTGGAATCTTGTTTTTTGCCATTTCCTTTATTGCAGATTCCAACTCAGCTTTTAGAATTTAGGGTTCATCTTCATATGGCTCTTCATTCCATGTGTCCTTCATGTTGTCATCTCTTTTGTGTATTGCATCTATTGTCTTTTTATTGGCCTATAGTAACTCTAAGACAATCCTATCACAGGATTTTCTTGGCAAGGTTTGTTCAGGGGTTTTTTTTAACCACTTCCTTCTTCTGAGGCTGAGACAGTACGACTGGACCAATGTCACCCAGTGGGTTTCCATGGCTGAGCAGGGATTTCAACCCTGGTCTCCAGAGTCATAGTCCAACACTAAAATCACTACACCATGCTGGCTCTAGATGTAGTAGTGTTGCCTTAAGTCAGAAATTATATAAAGGCACACAACAACAAATGACTTCTAAAGCAAAAATGGATAACATCTTTCAGCCCAAGGGCCAATTTCAATTCCAGAATAGTTTGTGTGGGCCATATTATTATTATTATTATTATTAGTAGTAGTAGTAGTAGTATTTAACCTTTATTTATATAGCACTGTACATTTACACAGTGATGCACATGCAATCTTATAATCAGACGGACAGATACTGGATGTGGCCAAAGATGAAGATCCAAAATAAGAGTATTTTATTATTTAAATCTCTTAAAGCTAACAAACAATTCAATAATTTAAAATGGTGGGAGGGGAAATCTAGAAAAGCTGGAAATCCACCAAACAAAACTGTTGCTGGGGAGGCATGGCCACCTGGGAAACCCCAGAGGGTTGGGTCTGACCTGTAGTAGAGCTGGATTTGGCCTCAAGGCTTGAGGTTTTCCACCCTTGTTCCAAAGTATTAATAACAGTCATATGTATGGGAGTCTGGTAATTCAGTGTTTGGGGGATTAGTGATGTGACAATATCCCTATGCATATAAATGATAATTTGTGCAGGTACAATTAAGGTTATAATTGTCAGGTTGTAAGCCCTCTGAAGTGGAAAGTGCCTTCCAAAACATTCTTGAAGAAATAATTGAACCTGAAGACAAGGCAGCTTAATAACGACTTTTAAGAATCCTCAGCAATAGTAAATAGGCAATTAACAGGATTTGAAAATCTTCCCTACTGTTTAAAGGTCACACTAGGCAAAACTTTCAAAAGCCTAGCATTATCAATGTTCATGGCCTATATTTTCAAGCAATTAACTTATAAGTCTAATCAGGTAGAAAGGACAAATGTGGCAAATGTTGATGCTTTGCCTTGGCAGTTGTAGTCCAACAAAAGTGGCTTGCTATGTAAAGTATGGGCTTCAGGGACCATTTATAAGAAAATTATCTGCTCCGAGGCCACTTAAATCAACAGAAAGAGTATTAGGGATTTCAGGGGCATAGGAGTCCAAGTGGAGAGCCAGCCTACCTCAGAATGCTCTTCAAGCATATAAAGAACAGCTTTTGCAACATCAATTGCTATGATTGGTGGGCAATATGAACCCTCTGGATTGGCCAAGTATTGTAAAAGTAAAATAAAATACTAAATGTAAGGGGAAATTAACCTGTCAGGCTCCATTAATAGAGTCTTTAAGACTGAACACACCAATTTACTTAGATGCTGTGTCAAGCAGAGTCTGGCATGCATGCTCAAGTTTATTGGCTATCATGTAATTATACTAAACTTATACAGAATTCTGACAAAACCATGTATTGGCAGCAGTTGAGTAACAAAACGCTTTGGCAATGATACAAACTCATTAATAATTAACGAGCATTATTTCCAAACTATGTATGCCACACTTGCTATTTGTATTCTAATAGGTATTTTTATCAGAATATGGCAAAATGTTTCGAGATATATGGCAGAATGCCTTATCCATGGTTGATATGACTTAAAGTCTCCTAGTGGTAACATTTTCTGCATCTAAGCAGATGTTTTCTTCAGCATAGCTCTATCCTGCTTAGGCCTCACAGTCACTTTTTGACCCTTATTCAGTGACCTTGCTCTTAACCTTCTGCAACTGCACTTTCCCCCATCTTTCTTTGCCTTCTGTTTGAATCAGTGATTCTGGGAACCCTGAAGTTGCCTCTAGTAATCTTCAACCCAAATTGAATCTTAACAAGTGATTCTTTCCACAATATTGCACAGTTTCCATTTATTTCACTGAGATCTGCACATGAGATGTTTAGGGTGGACTAGAAGAACACTTCAAAAGATGATTGTTGTTTTTCTGTGCCTTCAAGTCATTATTGACATATAGCAACTCTAAAGTGAAGCTATCATGGGGTTTTATTGGGAAGATTTGTTCAGAGTATTTGTCTCTGTCTTCCTCAGAGTCTGAGTGGTCACCAAGGATTTCTGTGGCCGAGTGGGGATTCGAACTCTGGTCTCCATGGTTGTAGTCTAATGCTCCAGCTACTACACCATGCTGGCTAGCAAACAATTTGTCAGGTTTGCCACAGGAGGACTAAATTGACATGGACCAGGATTCTTAATGAAATATCAGCCTGATTCATGTATTAAATTTTAGGGTTACTAAAACATGCTGGGAGGGAAACACACTAGTCCTGCTATCTCCTTTGCCATGTTGCTTACATGAAACATAACTAGTCTGAAGAGTACAGTCCTTTTGACACACAGAAGCTCTTCATATGAGCCAGAACCTTGGAAAACAGTTTAGAATTTACTGAGAGTGTCCATGCATACTGGACACTCTCTGCTTGACTTGAAACTTTTTGCTTGACCAAAGCGATAATGGGGGGGGGGGGGGAGCAGGTACATTTCCTCACATGTATTTACTTTAACACAAAATAGAACACTTCAATAGGGCTTATATATGTAAATTAGTTTACCCAGTGCTGAGCTGTTTATGTTATCAACAGTTTTATGAATGGCCAATGCTAATGCTGTTTCTGTCACTTTCTACACTTAGTTTTCTTAACCTTTTCCGGTTTAATTATGCATTTAGTTTGCCTCACAGTCTACAGTCCTCCCAGTAACCCTGTATCTAAGTGTCCTGGAGATCACTTCATGCATCTGATGAAACAATGAAGTCCAGGACAGCTTATGCTATCATACAGCTGTTAGTCTTTAATGTGCCACAGAACTGTTGTTTCTCCTGCAACAGACTTAATAGGGCCATTCACTGAGAAAGTGTTTATCTTTGTTACAATACCTCACTGTCTTCACAGAAAGGAGAGTCTTGCAAATATTTTACTGTACACTTTGCTTCCTTCACTGCCTCTTCAGCTACAAGGATAAGCAAAAGTTTTTGTCAAACCATTCTAGGGACAGAGTTAACTAGTGTGCTGCACCATTAAATAAAAATACTAAAAGTGACTCCAGATGATACTTGATCTTACGTCCAGGGCCTAAATCCAATTAATAGTGTTGACTAGAGTAAATCTAGTTAAATCTATGGAACTTACAAAGTGTTGACTTGCTGAATTCCCATTGAATCAATGGGTATTTTTAAACTGAGACTAGAACCGGATATAGTACTAGGTGACAAACACACAATCATGCTTTTATCACACGCATTCTCAGCCACCACCTCTAAACTAAGCAGGCTTGAGAAAGGGAGTGGCTGAAAGGACTTTGAATTGGGACCTTTGAAAATGTCTGAAACTAATTCAAAGACACTTTTACTTCAAACTTTCCCACTGTGATATTCAGTGGTGGTACTTTCTCCCCATCCCACTCACTCTTATATTAGGCTCTTCTCAAATTCATTTTATATATTATATATATATATATATATATATGCACACATACATACATATATAACATTTTAAAAAGCTTAATTTACAGATATTTGAACACTGAATATTTTAAAAATTTACAAAATTTAACAATGATAACCACATTTGAGCAGGTATTGGGTAAGGACATTTCAGTATATTATATATTCAGTCAATTTTAATTCAATGTGTCTCACCAAAACCTAGCCATTTGTGGTAGGATGGTCCAGTATGATGGGTCGTTTGTTAATAAGAAAACAAATGGGTCCCAGATATAATAAAAATGTTTCAGTTCTTCTAATCCATGTAAACTTCTGTGTTTGTGTATTAGCTTTTCTAGGAGAACAATTGTCCAAACTCTGTTAATCCAACTTTCAATAGACAGACCATATCATGAGGGGAACTCACACCAATTTTCATGAAACTGCAGCAATGTTTATACTCTTTCACAGGTTTTGTGAAAGAAACCAAATCTAAGAAGTAGCACACTTATATCAAATTATATCTGTGTAGCTTATACACTATATGATGCTCAAGTTCTTAACTGTGTGATGGACTCCTTAAGACCATATATTCAATACGTAATTCTCCAAGTTCTATGATAAAAGTCCCCATGGAATAGATGAAAAAACAAAAACCTTCCCATTCCAGCAATCTGAGTCTCTCCTTAAATCGAAGAAGTTATTTGTTGTGTAGCATAATCAAATCAAGAACTAAGTCACAAAACTGTATTTTTATGCACAACTAACCATACGTAACACTTCAATATATAAACATTAAAATGATATTATTAAGGCTACAGGAGATTTCCTACCAGCCTTTACATCCAGTTCTGCCTTTTGTAATTCATTTTTAGCAACTTGCTTGAATGAAGATGATATATATGGATACATCCTGTTAGGGCACAAAACGTACACATGTATTACGTTTATGTAACAGCACATGAAGACGAATCTGAATAGCAATTCTATCATGAGGACTCTATTTCCCCAATTTACAGACAGGGATATTTGCTTCCACATTCACAATACTGCATACTTTATTTCCTAAAGGCCCAATGTCTGCACAATTTTTAAATAATTTCTCAATGGCAGATATATACAGATGCCTAAGGGCATGGGATCCCGATCTTGCAACCCTTGCCTATTAGCAGATATGTAGAGAAATGTGTGTGTGCACACCCCTTTAAGTAGCAATATATTTTGGAATCAGGGTCAGGCCTGGTTAGTACTTGGATAGGGGAATGCCAAAATATACCAGGTACTGTAGCCTATATTTCAAAGGGAGGCAATGGTAAACCATGCTTGAGTATTCCTTGCCTAAGAAAACACTCTGAAATTCATGGGGTCCCCATAACTTGACCGATGACTTCGATGTGCACATGCATCAGTTACATAGATGGAAGCAGAAGCAGAGCATGCATGATTCCTGTGCCTCAAAGCAAGCAGAGCTTCCACAACTTTCAGGAATAAAAAACTGCCCCAAAGCTAGTCACACATTCCCCAGCTGAGGTAGATTTTGAATCTACTTTATATTGTGGCATAGATCATTTAAGGTGTACATTACATACAACATAGAACTTTTACTTAACATGCATTAAGTTATTGTGGCAAGGAACAAAGGAACTAGTAGGAATACTGAATTATGATGATTACCGTATATACTTGTGTATTAGTCAACCTCATGTATAAGTTGAGGGCAGTTTTGGGGGCCAAAATCATGGATTTTGATATGACCCGTGGATAAGTTGAGGATCAAACACTGGGGCATATTACAAAAGATCTGAAGGGGAAAACAAATCATCACTTCCCTCTCTACATCTCCCTCTCTGGACCTCTCCCAAGTCCCAAGGGTCATAGTCTCAGCATGTAAAAGGGGGAACAAACCTCGGCACACACACACATTCTTTCCTTTACCAAAAGCATTCCCAAGATTCATGGCTTGTAAAAGAGAGGACAGAAACATCTCTCTTTTTTTGCAGACAACCCCCAGAATTCCCAAGACTTATGGCTTGCAAAAGAGGGGACAGAAACCTCTCTCTTTTTCTTTGCACATAATTCCCAGGATTCCCAAGACTCATGGCTTGCAAAAGAGGTGACAGAAGTACAGGTTGCTTACCTGTAGCTGTGTTTCTTTGAGTGGTCATCTGTGCCCTCACACAATAGGGTTTGCGCCTGCAAGAAGCTCCATCCGGAATGCTGAAAAGCTGAGCAGATCGGCGGGAGCCCCACCCCTCCCATTCCCTGAGCATGCCCAATCCCGCCAATCTAGCTCCTCCTTCAGTTCAAGTCCGCCGCAAAAGAGCAGGGACCTGACCTAGGGGAGGTAGGGCGGGATTTGTGTGAGGGCACAGATGACCACTCGAAGAAACACAGCTACAGGTAAGAAACCTGTACTTCTTCTTCGTGGTCTCTGTGCCTCACACAATAGGGTGACTAAAAAGCTTACCTGTGGAGGTGGGAAGGTCGCTGTAGAATAGAAGACAGAACAGCACGACCAAAACTGGCATCGCTCTGGGATCTGGAATCCAGCCGGTAATGCCGAACAAACATGGATGGCTGTGACCACGTAGCCGCCTTGCAGACCTCTGGCAGGGGAACACCTCTGAGGAAGGCAGCAGATGAAGCCGTAGCCCTGGTTGAGTGAGCACGGACACCAACCGGAAGAGGGCGTTTAGCCAGTTCATAGGCCAAGGCGATGGTTTGGGCAATCCACTTTGCAAACCTCTGTGAAGAAACTGGGTTGCCTTTCCTGGCACCACCATAACAAATAAACAACTTATTGGATAATCTGAACTCTGCAGAACGTTGAACATAAAATGCCAAAGCACGGCAAACATCCAGGGTGTGCATAGTCTTTTCCAGAGGTGAGGAAGGATCTGGATAAAAGTTAGGGAACACAATCTCCTGGGAGAGATGAAACAGAGAAACCACTTTAGGGAGGAAGGAAATGTCCGGTCTGAGGACCACCTTGTCCCTATGAAAAGTCAAGTAAGGCTCGTCCGAGCGCAGGGCCGTCAGCTCAGAAGCACGTCTAGCTGAAGTTATGGCCACAAGAAAGGACACTTTGAGCGTCAGGAGTGTCAAAGAAGCAGAGCCCAAGGGCTCAAATGGAGGTCTCGTGAGCACTAAAGAGAGAGACCAGGCCGGGGCCAGTGGTGGCAACAGTGGATAAAGGTGATGTAGTCCTTTGAAGAACCTCTTTAACGTAGGTGACGTGAAGAGGTGAGATGACTTTGAGCCAGGTGGCTGCTTGGCTACGATAGCCGACAGGTAGACCTTGAGGGAGGAGAAGGCTAGGCCTTGATCCCTGAGGTGTAGTAGAAAATGCAAGACTGTACTAAGGCTCACAGGTGAGGAAGGTTCGGATCTAGCCTCCATGAAGGCACAGAAGCGCTTCCATTTATATGCATAGGATCTCTTGGTGGAGTCCTTTCTTGAGGCAGACAGGACCCTAAGCAGGTCAGGAGACTCTATGGCTGGATCCTCCACGTCGTCATCCGTACGTTGACTAGGTCCGGGTGTAGGACCGCTCCATTGGAGTGAGACAAAAGGTCGAGCCACTTTGGCAGGTGGAAGTATTGACCTTTGGCCAGGTGAAGAAGAGGAGTGAATCAAGGTTGCCTCGACCAGAATGGAGTCAGCAGTATGGCGTTGGACCCATCCCTGGCCATCTTGGTCACCGTCCTGGAGATTAGAGGAAAGGGCGGAAAGGCATATAGGAGTTCCCGATTCCAACTGCAAAGGAAGGCGTCCCCCATGGATCCTCGCCCTTTGCCCGCTCTGGTGTAGAATATCCGGCATTGGGCGTTCTCCGGGGTGGCGAACAGGTCCACCGATGAAGTCCCCCATCGAGATGTCAGAAGATTGAAGGCCAAACTCGACAGACTCCATTCGTGCTTCAGCACCTTGTCCCTGCTGAGGGAGTCTGCTAGCACATTGTCCTTTCCAGCCAAGTGAATAGCTACTGGATGAATGGAGCGATGGTGGCACCACGTCCACAGCTGCTGGGAGAGACGCAAGAGGACTGGAGAGTGAGTTCCTCCTTGCTTATTGATGTACCAGACAGTGGTTGTGTTGTCTGATACTACCTGCACAACTCTGTGGAGGAGATAGTGGACGGTTCTGGTGTCTGGAAGGGCATCCCCTTGAGGATGTTGGAGGGAGACATCCACCACTTGAGAGAGTCTCTGATATGAGGAGGCAACAAGAGTCTCTTGGATGGATTGTCCCTCAGGTGATCGAATGAAGCCAGAAACCAAGCTTGGAGAGGCCTGAGCCTGAGGCGAGCCAGGTAGGTCACCGCTGTGGTTGAGGCCAGGTGGCCTAGCAGTCTCTGGATGTCCTTTGCAGACGGACGATGAGTGTAGAGTACGAATTGCAGCTGTTCCAGAGGGCTTCCGCCCGTCTGGTGGGCAGGTAGCCCTGGCCCATTACAGAGTCCAGGGACGTGCCTATATAATCTATCACCCTCACAGGGTGGAGAACGGATTTGGGTAGGTTGACTTTGAGTCCCAAGTCGGCCAAGTGGTCGACGTCTTTGTGAAGTTGTACCTTGGAGGACGACACCAGAAGCCAGTCGTCGAGGTAAGGGAAGATCTTTATTCCTTGAAGACGAAGGTGAGAGATGACCACTGCCATGCACTTTGTGAATACTCGAGGAGCGGTGGAGAGGCCGAAAGGAAGAACGGTATATTGATAGAGATCTCCATCAACGGCGAAGCGGAGATACTTCCAATGTTGCAGCCTGATACTGATGTGGAAGTAAGCATCCTTTAGGTCTATGGATGCAAACCAGTCTCCTCGATGCAAAAACGGCAGAATGGATTGCAGGATCACCATCTTGAGCTTGCGAAGCGTGATGTATGAGTTGACACCTCTCAGGTTCAAGATAGGGCGGAGACCTCCTCCTCTCTTCGGAACTGTGAAGTACCTGGAGTAGAAGCCTTGGTGTTTGTAGCACGGTGGAAAACGTTGAATGGCTCCTTTGTCGAGAAGGGAGGAAATCTCCTCCAGAAGAGGAGGAGAGGAGGGAGTGGAACAGAAAACTCCATTTGGTGGAATATTTGAGAACTCTATGGCGTATCCCAGGCGAATGATGGTAAGCACCCAGGAGTCCGTGGTGATCTTGGACTAGTTCTCGTAGAAATGGCGAAGCCTGGGGACTGAAGAAAGGATGACCGGCAGTAGAAAGTTGGGTGTCACCTCCAAAGGCCCATCAAAAGTGAGACTTGGAGGGTGGTTTCCTAGAAGGCTGTTGACGTTGCTGGCCTTGCCTCTGCTGTTGCTGTTGTTGTTGCTGCTGTGGTTGTCTGTAAGGCCTCCTAGCGTAGGACTGAGTCCTATAGGTGGAGGACAGAGCAGAACGAGAATGGGTAAATCCAGGGTCGTATGGTCTTTGGCGCCAAGTGCGACCAGATGGTGGCTTACTAGGTGTCAGCCCAAGTCTCTTTCCGTTCAGACGAGCCTTGGCCATGGTGTCAAGGGATTCGTCGGTCTTAGCGGCAAACAGACCCTCGCCGTCGAAGGGGAGATCTTCTATCTTAGACTTAGCCTCTTCAGATAGGGAAGTCGACCTCAGCCAAGCAAAACAGCAGAGAGCCACTGCACCGGCCATGACTTTTGCAGAACAGTCCACAACATGTCTATCTGAGTGTACCTCTTGGGCAATGAGGGAGAGTGCCTCAGCATAAAATTCTTGAGCCGCTTCTTGCTGTGCCTGAGGCATGTATGTAATGAAAGCAGCCATGCGATCCCACAGGAATCTCTGATAACCAGCCATACAACCCTGCATGTTGGCCACTTTTGCCGCCAAGGCTGCAGAGGAGTAGAAACGACGGCCAAAGATGTCTATTCTCCTACCGTCTTTATCCACGGGGGCGAAATGGGACTTGCCGGTGGACTTGCAAGTAGATTCCACCACCAGGGAATTAGGAGCTGGGTGTGTGAACAGAAAAGGAGCCGTTTCAGACTGCACTCGGTATAGAGAGTCGAGCTTCTTTGAAGCGGGTGGTGTTGAGGCAGGCTTGTTCCAGGAGGCCACCATGATATCCGAAAAGTAAGGCAAGAACGGGATAACAGCAGGTTGCCGGGGACGAACCACGAGACCATCGATGGGATCCCTGGGGGGCTGGACCGTCTGTGCGGTCTGTAGGCCTACCGCTCTCGCCATCCTGTCGACAATTCCTGTGAACAGGTGGAGGTCCTCCACAGGTGAGCCGGGTGTCTAGTCCTCAACTTCCTCATTAGGAGAGGAGATGGCAGGTTGAGGAGACTCAGGACGGTTGTCCGTTTCTCCAGTGGATTCCTCCGTTGAATGGGAGGCTGCCTGATGTGGTTCCACATAAGGTTGTGTCGGCGCAGTAAGAAATGTCGAGGTCGAGGCGTCTGCATAGCTGATTGGAGCGGAGAGTGTCGACGTCGAAGTGGCGACTGCGGTCGACGCCGCAGCAGTCATGATGACGCTCGACTCGGGAGGTCTCGACACCGCAGCCGTCGAGGCCGGCGGTGGTGATATGGCCCTGTACTCAGTCCGGGACCGGGTAGGAGATCGGGATCGTGAAAAGTCCTCGATGTGGAGGTTGCGGACATGGTATCAGTCCCGATACGAAGGAGAGTAGGAGCGGTAGGATGGATGGCGCTCTCTCCAATAAGATTCTGCCCGATGTCGAGCCAGAAAGGAGGCCGACAAGTGGGGCGAGTCAAAGTAGTGCTCCTCGAACGGCTCCGGAGACTTCTGGGGTGGAGGAGATGGGAACCACAGCCTGTAAATGCGCTCCGAAGAGGCTAGGATCTCCTTTGGCGGCAGAGAAGTCGGTGCCAAAATAGGCTAGACTGTCGAGGCCGAGGTCGAGACCGTCCCCGTAGGGGCGAGGACCTGAGTAGGTGCAGGCTGGAATGCAGGTTCCAAGGTCTCTGGCGCCGAGTCGAGTACAGTGACCGTGGCCGGGACAGAGAGGTCAATGGCCGAAGGCCGTCTCAAAAAGGACATGGCCAGGTCTGCCTGGGCAGCAGCCGAGGCAACCGAAGTAAGGACCTCCTTATATTTATGTTTTTTCGATTTCAGCTTCTCCAGCTCGATGGATGGTCGCTTCCTATGCTCCTTATGTTGCCCTTCCGGGCGAGACATGACTGATGGTATCGAGGTTGATGTCGAGGGGGTCTCTGTCAACGTCGAGGTTGCCGTCGACGTCAAGGCCGGTTTTTTAATCTTCCGAATCCTCGAGAACTTAGAGATGGGAAGACGTCCCAAGGGATCCGTAGACGACTCTGAAGTGTGGGATACCGAGAGGGCCTTTTCCCACAAGTGGGCCTTGAGCCGATCCACTCTTTGGCGTAACGTGGTGGGGTTAAAAGCCGTGCAATACTTGCATTTCTCCGGAATGTGGGAACTGCCTAAGCAGAAAATGCACTTCGAGTGTCCATCCACAACCGGGATTTTACTGCCACACTTGGAACATTTTTTGAAGGGGGCGGCCATAAGAGGCTGGTCCGTTCGCGAGGGGCCCATCCGGGCCAAAACCCTCGAGTTCCGAGCAAAAAAGGGGGCAGCTCAAGGAAAAATTGGGAGAACAACAAAATAAAAGAAAAACAAAGTAAACTAAAATAAAAAACAAGAGTCTGATCTACTCAGCTTTTGTCGCGAAGGGAGAGCACTCCGGAGGAGATGTTACTCTTGCAGCGGACGAAAGAGAACTGAAGGAGGAGCTATATTGGCGGGATTGGGCATGCTCAGGGAATGGGAGGGGCGGGGCTCCTGCCAATCTGCTCAGCTTTTCAGCATTCCGAATGGAGCTTCTGCGCAGG
Organism: Urosaurus nigricauda; assembly: GCA_034509955.1. Lineage (NCBI taxonomy): Eukaryota > Metazoa > Chordata > Lepidosauria > Squamata > Phrynosomatidae > Urosaurus > Urosaurus nigricauda. Next base: position 46,848,971 of record JAOEGL010000003.1, read on the forward strand.
CGCAAACCCTATTGTGTGAGGCACAGAGACCACGAAGAAGAAACATCTCTCTCTTTCTTTGCACATAACCCCCAGGATTCCCTAGACTCATGGCTTGCAAAAGAGGGGACAGACCTTTATCTCTCTCTTCTCTCAGCCCCAGGATTTCCAGGCTCATGGCTTGCAAAATGGGGTCCAAGCCTGAGCATACTCTCTTTCCTCCTTTCCTGAGCAGCTCCTTGTTAGCTCCGGCTGCGAGGGGACTGAGGACTGGAGGGATCTCCCTCTCTCTCTCTCACACACACACACACAGGAAGAGAGGACAGCACGCCAGGGAGCAGCTGGGGACTCAAACAGGAATCTCCCTAAAGATCCCTGGTTACATAGGAAGATGGGCACTTCTTTAAGGAAATTTTCAAGCAGTATTAACTTGTTGCCCCGTACAGAAGTCTACCCATGATTTTAGAGTCCATTTTTTGGCATAAATTTCTCGACTTATAGTTGAGTATATACGGTATGTGTATTGTGTTTCCACTGTTTGCTCTGTTACAAATGTGAAACTATGGATTTAAGGAAATGCAACACTCTATCGTAAAGCTCCAAAATGTTTTTTTGAGCCTGTTGAAGTGCCTGGCAAACAAGCCCTATGTTGGCTTTTGAAGCCTGTAAACTTTTGTGACTTTTCCCTGTAATAACCAGTGGTGAGAAGTCACTTTTTTCCCCCCAATTTCCATTTCTAAACCCTTCCTGAGAGAGACGATCTGGGTAGTGGGATGAAATACTCTGCACATCTTCTTGGGAGTAAAAACCATGAAACTTGATGCAATTTACTTCTTGGTAAGTATGCATAAAACCAGATATAAATTCACCTAGCAGTTGCATTGTCTAACCCACATTTTACTGGCTTGTTTGCGCCCATTTTTGTTCCCGAGGGACACTGCAGCAGCCAAATCGTGTGGTGTCTCTCCGCACCAAAAAGAAACCATCCACAGCATCCGCATGTCGAGCACAGGAAGTGGCGTCATAGGGCTGTGTCACAGCCGTTATGACTCTAGGAAGCTTCTTCCTGGCAGCGGTTCGTTCCTGCGGCAACCACATGGCCGTGGGAATGATTCCAGAGGAGAAAGGGGTCGCCCCTTCCTCCTTATGACTCTCGAGGTGTCCAGGGGTATGAAGCCTCAAGGACACCCCTTTTCTGGGCCAAATTTTTTTTTCTGGAAAAATGCCGGATTGGGACCACAGGGCTGCTGGTGAGGTTGGTCCTGGCCCCAATCCAGCACAAAAAGGAGCAGCTGCAGGCTGCACCTTTGGGGTGGTCTGTCCAGCCCCATAGTTATCCATCCTGGTTTCCTGAGACAGGGACCCATTTTTTCCTTCTTACTGGAACTGTTTGAAATTATGCCTTCAATATTTCCCTTTTGAGAAACTCCCAATCAATCCTGAATTCTCTTCTCTTTTACTAGTCCTTTTTTTGGTAGACAAATTACTTAAAAGTTCTTTTTATTATTAAGCACAGTTTATAAGATATTGTTTTCATTACCAAAGATGATGATTATCACCTATAAGAACTATTTTGGTAAATTCATTTTTTAAAATGTTGTCTGTGACACAATGAACCTGTCCTGAGTATTTCTGATTAACAAGTCACTGGAATACACAAAAGCTCTAGGCATCTAGGTAATTTTCATACACATAGTACAATGAATTGACTAGTACAGTATATACATAAGTTCCCCCATTCCACAACACCCACTTTATAGACTTTCCACTATTGAGTCCAGTTAGTACTAGACAAGTTCCTAGCTTTATTACAGCATCTATTAGGACATTAATTTGGCTTGCTAAACCGTACCTTAAATTCATGCTACATATTATAAGATTAGGAGTCCATTAAAAATGAACTCCATACATGGCCTTCAATTATTCATTGGCACTTTTACAGAACTGCCTGAGCAACTTTCACTCCGGTCAAAATGTGCAGAAACAAGACAAAACACACAACAAGGCAAAACAAAACACACACCCCTGAGCTGTCTGGTGATTATTTTATGTAAAGTGTTCTATATTCTGAGTCAAAGTGTTTGGTCACAACTGATTACCTTTTAATGGTCCAGGCTGCCAGTGTGATTTGAACTTGGCTCATATTATAAATTGCTCTGCCATCAAAATCAATTTCACACCATGGCCTCAAAAAGTGTTACCATTGTTTTTGAGCACACTGCTTTGGAAATGTGAATATCTGGCTTTGTAATCATGAGAGGCTGACTCACCTGGGTCTGTAAAAGCAATAAGGCAAGCGCTTGGTTTCTACTTTCTTGCCTTGAATGAATATCCTCATACGTGGGTCAAAGTATAATATAGTTGTATAGGCTCTCAGCGACCATTGTTCTGGAAGGCTGGTTCAGAAAAGTGTTTAAGGCAGAATTATTTTAAGACCACAAAGGGAAAACTATTGGTTGGGGGAAATTATGGGCATGATTAGCTTGAACAACAACAACAACACAAACAAACTCTTAGGCTCTTGCTAAATTTTCTTGAAAGCCCATAATTCTTTTCCCAAACTGAACATATGAATAAATACCTGGAAGCACGAAAACAGACTTGTTAAAATAGTATGTGCTATGAATACTCTTAAGTACTGGAGAAGGCTTTAAAAACTGAGCTACATGGATCAATTTTTTTTTGTTCTGGATGACACTGCCATTTGTTCACTGAACTCTCATATTTAGGAAAAATAAGAGAGTACAATATAACATGGATTAGCACCATTATTTTTGTGACTATTATGAATTCAAAAGTATTAGTAAACCAAACTCTACACTGGAGTGAATCACTTCTGAAACGATGCAACTGCATTTTCCTCTCCCAGTCTGTCAGGGGCCACATCACATCACTACTGCTGCATTTTGTGCTGCTGTGCAAAGTAGCTTTGGCTGTGCTCAACCTGGGAGACCACAAGAAAGGAAGAAAGATGTGCTCTATACTTGAAAGATGGAGTCAAACAAAGTAATATTCTGGCTCCTTTGGATCTAGCTATCACAGATTCAGAGACAAAAGTGAACTGAAACTTACGTGTATGTACAGAGGCCACTACACCTTGTTCTCTGAACATGTAAGGAACAAGTTTAATTATGCCCATTACTTGCAGTATCTTTTAAGTTTTCTTCCCCATCCACTAGATTTTTTTTGTGAACTGACTTTCTAATACATATCTGGTGTCATGAAGATTAAAAATGACATTTAAAGAAAGAATGTGAGATTCTAAATACATTGTAAAAATCATATTGTGGTCAGATTCTATCACTGACTTGTTTAATGGATAGGCACATTCTAGTTCTTTGCATCCAAGCAAATCAGCTTGCTTGTGCAAAACATTTTCTAAAACATTTATTCATACCTATTTTAGATATTTTGATGTATATATTAACTGATATCTTTTAACTCATGTTGTTTATCTGTTCATTGTTGTTGTTCCTACCCTTGATCCATGGGGAGGGGTGGGTAATAATAATAATAATAATTTTCATTCTCATGCCTAACTTACATCTCTGTGGATTCAGTAATTAGTATGTCCATCTGGTCTGTATGAATGTCAAGTTCTGCCTCCCCGCTGACTGTGAGTTTCAAATTATATATCACCAGCAAAGTCCCTGATATGAAAGTTAGAAGGCATCGTTAAAAAGGCAGTTTTTCTTTTTTAAAAAATCTCACAGAAACCAATGAAAATGGAAGAACCAACAGTAACTGCAATTCAGCAAACAAGGACTGTTCATGAGATCAGATTCTGCCCTTACTCAATTAAATTAAATCAGATAGACTGCATCCAAAACCACTGAAGGATGGACTTTCCTCTGGCAGATATTTCTACTTATAAAAGAGAAGCTTTGGGTGAAATTCAACATTTCTGCAGTTAAGATCAAAATCACAAATCTTCCCATCATTGAAAGAATGTCACACACACAGCCCACCCACCCATGAAACACTGTTCAATTATTCCAACAGTGCAAAGAACAGAATGGAGTTCTTTGCCTAGGGTGAGAAATGATGATCAAAGAAACATTAGCAGAAGATGCTCAAATATATTTTGCTGCTTCTTTTCATGCTACTATCATAATGTGTGAAACAGGAACTCTAATACTTTCAAAAGGGTGAAATTTGCTCAGCTGACCTCAGTGAAGGGAAGACATGTGGGTTACATATATTATGGGGAAAGAAGAAATATGCAACATCTGTTCTAGTAGTACTTCTTCAAAGATCTGAATGCACAAGACAATATACATATCTCCCACTGCCAAAGTACATAAATGTGTGTTGAGCAAAATATGTTTCAGATATAATTTACAAAGTATGTTTTCAGGTATCATTTGCAACATCTCTGCATAATTCACCCCTCAGCCCAATAGCTTCTCTATATTTTAGTATGCCTATAATTTCCAGCAGGGGCTGCTCAGAGAACAGACCTTGAAGAAACTGCTTCCAGCTACAGGATTCTGGGATGCTACAATGGCAGGGGACTATGGGAGCTGTAGAACAAATATGGCTGCATCTGAGGTGCAGAACTAATGCAGTTTGACACTGCTTTAACTGCCATAGCTCCATTTCATGGAATCTTTGGATTAGTAGGTTGTTGTGGAACCAGAGCTTTCTGACACAGTAGGCTAAATATTTCACAAAACTACAAATCCAAGAATTTCATAGCACTGAGCCATGCCAGTTAAACCGGAATCAAACTATATTAATTCTGCGATGTAGGTGCAGGATAGATAGCATTTCCAAACTCTTAAAATTTGTGAGGAACTGTTAAGAGACCAGTAATAATATATTTGAAATGCTCCCCAGATCACTTCTGTCAGATAGAAGGACCTCCATCGCTTACTTCCCATATTAATACAAAAGTGGCTTTGCCTTTATTACTGCTGCGTGCTCCCATTTTTATTCTTGGAATTCCCATTTATTCACGCCTAAAAGTCAAAATGATGGCAGCCCCATAGGCATTTATTAGGGAAAGAGACAGTGAAGAATCATTTATCTATTATCTAAATTCCTTTCAGGTGTGAAAAATACTACCTTTTCCTATTTCCTGTTTTAGTCTCACTAGCGGAACCTGCAACAAGGAGATGAAACAAACAGCCCAAAAGGGCCACCCCGGGACTATGTGGGACCAGTTTGTGTCAGGTCCGTGACAGCTGCATGCTCCTGGCCCTGATTCAGATGACCACCGTGGTCCCCTATTGGCCTGCCAAAAAGGAGCAAATTTTTCTGCTCTTTTTCGGGCTGCTTTCGGGCAGGCTCTTTGGGAAAGAGCCACACCCAGAGCAGCTTTCAGCCACATTCAGAGTGTGTGTCATGTGCACCCCCCACTCCAATGTGGCCCTTTTGGGCTGCCTGTTTGAGGCCAAAATGGAGTTTCTCAGGATATTCCACTCCATTCCATTTCCATTCTCCTGGGTTTTTCTTCAGCCAATCTTCCATGTCTAATTAGCATGGTTAGTTCTCATTGGGCTATTTCTGCATCCATCCTTCTCAAGTGGTGTTATTTTGGCTACTTAAAGAAAGACACTCTGCCCCTGAACTTTGACTTTAGTACATATAATTTAATATATATGACATTAGTATACTGTATATGGATTGGGTAACTAATGTTGATAGGATATAAGCTCACCTGTTTTCCCATAAATGCCATCAAACTGCTTCATCAGTTCCATTTCACTCTTGAAAGGAGAATATTTGTAAATTATTGACACTTGTGTGGCAAATTTATCAGAGTCGTCCATTATTGCCTTTCTTGTAATACTCGACCATGAAGGAATTGGGACTATGACCTACAAATGCAGGGGGAAATGGTGATTCTAGTTCAGACATGTCCAAATGAATAAGAAAGCTTTCATGGTTAGAATTCTGGATAGAAACCTGGAAGATTCAGGTTAAGTTCCACACCCTGAGTCATGGAACTCACTGGGTGAACTAGGCTGCATCTATACAGAATTAATGTAGTTTGAAACCACTTTAACTGCCTTGACTCAATGCTATGGAATCCTGAGATTTGTAGTTTTGTGAGATATTTCACTTCCTATGGTAATCTCTGCCATTGTAGCCAAGTCATCAAAATGTCAACATGCTCAATTAATTGAAACAAGGGATGTAAATCTCTCTGGGTGAACTGGGGCCACATTGTTGTCATATTGCAAATGTGACTGGGAATCATAGAAGCTGACTTGAATACCTTACTGAGGGTGGGGATGCCAGAAATGCACAATAACTAATTTTTTCCTGCTTCTTGTTTCTAGTGTTTTACTATGTTTTAGGTCTTTCATTTGGGTTCTTCCAAATGGATGATACTGCCAACTAAAAGACAGTGTGTAGCTTTTCTACTTTCTACTCTTTAACAGATTTTCTGTGGCAAGAACAAAGAAAGGAAAACCCAGAAAGTTTACAAATGAAATATGTCATCAGGAATCTTTCAGAAGGCAAGGTAATGAAAAAGAAAAGCTTGGAATGAAACACGTTTGTTATGTTTTAAACAAATAATGCTCATAAGCATCAATCATGGTTAATTAATAATGGCTATTAAGTAAAACTTGAAAGAGTTATTCTTTGGACTACAATACCAGAATCCAAAACTCTCACAAGAAATTCTGGGTGGGAATGTGTGTGTGTATGTGAATGTTACAGCCTGCGTAAAGCAGTTTTTCCAAGCACTATTGTTACATTGTTTTGAGGGTTTCTTGAATAAATAGACATACCTCATTCAGACCTTCCATTTCACAGAAAGTCTGAGAGAAAAGAAGACATGTCATTGTAGTCTCTTTCTTGGTGAATAATATGAAGTCTTTCCCTATACGCATAGAGCCTCTGTAGTAAAGACACAAGAAAAGTCTATTTTTAAAAGAGGTGCACTGTCTGTATGTTAACATAGGCAGAAGAGATCCACAACACTGCTCCTAGGCTCCTTGTCACGCGAGACCCATCTAAATTTTTTTATGGTTTTCCATATGCAAGACTTTATTTAAGCTCACTTATTATGGACACTATAAACCTGATGCAATTTATAATTATCTATGTTATGAATTTATTTATTACATATACTTACACATTTTAACAATCTTAACACTAAAAAACTAATTAAATTAACAAATTACTCAAAATACTTAAACACATCAATCCAGGTATCACTAAATTATACATCCAAAATTATAAATATCTGAAGTAATACAAGGCACTGACTAAAAATACTGTAGCAAAAAAAAAGAAATAGCACTAATCAGAGCCAAATGTAATAAATCTCAGCTGGAGAAGAGGGCCTTTGGGAGAGGAGCTAAGACAATGTTGTTGTAAGATTGCCATATTAGGCTACATATTTTGTAACCAGATGTACACTCACATCATTGAGATGGATGTACAGGTTGATTACCTGTAACTGTGTTTCTTCGAGTGGTCATCTGTGCCCTCGAACAATAGGGTTTGCACCTGCGAAGAGATCCTATTTGGATGCTGAAAAGCTGAGCAGCTTGGTGGGAGCCCCGCCCCTCCCTCTCCCTGAGCATGCCCAATCCTGCCAATCTAGCTCTTCCTTCAGTTCAAGTCTGCCGCAAAAGAGCAGGGACCTGACCAAGGGGAGGTAGGGCGGGATTTGTGTGAGGGCACAGATGACCACTCGAAGAAACACAGTTACAGGTAAGCAACCTGTACTTCTTCTTCGTGGTCTCTGTGCCTCACACAATAGGGTGACTAAAAAGCTTACCTGTGGAGGTGGGAAGGTCACTGCAGAATAGAAGACAAAACAGCACGACCAAAACTGGCATCACTTCAGGACCTGGAATCCAGTTGGTAGTGTTGAACAAATGTGGATGGCTGTGACCACGTCGCTGCCTTGCAGACCTCTGGCAGGGGAACACCTCAGAGGAAGGCGAAAGAAGAATTCATGGCCCTGGTTGAGTGAGCATGGACACCAATCGGTAAAGGGCATTTAGCCAGTTCATAGGCCAAAGCAATGGTCTGGGCAATCCACTTAGAAAACATAACAAACAAACAACTTGGTGGACAACCTGAACTCAGCAGAACGCTGAACACAGAACGCCAAAGCACGGCAAACATCAAGAGTGTGCATAGTCTTTTCCAGACATGATGAAGGGTCTGGATAGAAATTTGGTAGAACAATCTCCTGAGAAAGATGAAAGGGTGAAACTACTTTAGGGAGGAAGGAAATAGCCGGTCTGAGGACCACCCTGTCCCTATGAAATGTGAGGAAGGGCTCATCCAAGCGTAGAACCGTCAGCTCTGAAGCACATCTGGCCGAGGTGATGACCACAAGAAAGGACACCTTGCGTGTCAGCAGTCTCAGAGAGGCTGAGCCTAGAGACTCAAGGAGGTCTCATGAGCTATGTGAGCACCAATGAGAGAGACCAAGCCGGTACCAAGGGAGGCAGTGGTGGATAGGGATGGTGCAGTCCTTTGAAGAACCTTTTGAGTATTGGTGATGTGAAGAGTGGAGCTGATGGCGAACCAGGTGGCTGGTTGGCGACAATGGCTGACAGGCAGACCTTGAGGGATGAGAAGACTGAGCCTTGACCTCTTAGGTGTAGCAGGAAATGGAGCACAGTAGAAAGGCTCACAGGAGAAGAAGATTCTGACCCGGCCTCAGCAAAGGTACAGAAATGGGTCTACTTGTAAGCATAAGACTGCTTCGTAGAGTCTTTCTTGGAGGCCGACAAGACCCTAAGCAGTTCAGGAGAGGTCATGGTCTGATCCTCCATGCTGCCATTCATAGGTTGCAAAGGTCCAGATATAGAACCGCCCTGTTGGAATGGGACAGGAGGTGCAGCCATCTTGGTAGGTGAAAGTACTGGCCATTGGCCAGATGAAGAAATGGAGTGAACCAGGGTTGTCTCGGCCAAAAGGTGTCAGCAGTATTGCGTTGGACCCGTCCCTGGTCATCTTGGCCACTGTCTTGGAGATCAGTGGGTAAGGTGGAAAGGCATACAGGAAGTCCTGGTCCCAACTGCAGAGGAAGGCATCTCCCAGGGATTCCTGACCTCTGCCTTCTCTAGAATAGAACAGATGACACTGAGCATTTTCTGGAGTGGGGAACAGATCCACTGATGGAGTTCCCCACTGCGACGACAAGAGACGGAAGGCTCGATTTGACAGAGTTCACTCGTGCTGAAGGACCTTGTCTCTGCTGAGAGAATCTACAAGCACATTGTCCTTGCCTGCAAGGTGTACCGCCGTAGGGTGTATTGAGCAACGGTGGCACCAGGTCCAGAGTTGTTGCGACAGATGGAGAAGAACCAGAGAGTGCGTCCCTCCTTGCTGGTGATGTAATAGACAGTAGCCATGTTGTCTGACACCACTTGCACCACTCTGTGGAGGAGGTGATGTTCGAAGGCCCTGAAGACTTTGATGACTGCCAGGAGTTCCAGAGCGTTGATGTGTAGCTCTGCCTCTTCTGGAGACCACTGGCCTTGAAGACAAAGGTCCTGGAGATGTGCACCCCATCCTGTCATGGATGCGTCTGTAGTGACCATCCTGGAGGGTTCCGGCCTCTGAAAAGGCATCCCTTTGAGGATGTTGGAGGGAGACATGCACCACTTGAGGGAATCTTGAACATGTGGAGGAATCGAGAGTCTCTTGGATGGATTGTTTTGGAGATGATCGAAAGACGCCAGGAACCATTCCTGGAGGGGTCTAAATCTGAGGCACGTCAGGTAAGTAACTGCCGTGGTGGAGGCCAGGTAGCCCAGTAGTCTTTGAATGTCCTTCGCTGTCAGTTGGTGAGTGCGGAGGACATGTCAAAGCTGGTCCCAGAGGGCCTCTGCCCTTCTCGTTGGAAGGTAGGCGTGTCCCATGACAGAGTCCAGAGAAGTGCCTATGTAGTCTATCACACTCACAGGGTGTAGAATAGACTTGGGGAGGTTCATAGTGAGTCCCAGGTCACTGAGAAGACAGAGAGTGCACTGAATGTCCTTGTACAGTTGTTCTTGGGAGAACAACATCGGAAACCAGTCATCTAGGTAAGAGAAGATTTTTATACCTTGCAGCCGAAGGTGTGAGATAACCACTGCCATGCATTTTGCGAAGACTCGGGGAGCAGTGGAGAGGCTGAAAGGAAGGACGGTATACTGAAAGAGATCTCCGTCGACAGCGAAGTGCAGAAACTTCCAGTGTTGGGGCCTGATGCTGATGTGGAAGTAAGCATCTTTCAGATCAATGGATGTGAACCAATCCCCTCGATGTAGGAACGGAAGGATGGATTTCAGGGTCACCATCTTGAACTTGAGAGGTGTGATGAAGGAATTGACGCCTCTCAAGTCTAGCATGGGACGAAGACCACCACCTCTCTTTGGTATGGTGAAATATCAAGAGAAGTAGCCTTGGAGCCTGCAGTTGGCTGGAACCTTCTGGATGGCTCCTTTGTTGAGAAGGGAGAAGATCTCCTCTAGAAGAGGAGGGGAAGAAGGAGTAGAGCAGAAAACGCCACTTGGTGGAATACTTGAGAACTCTGTGGCGTATCCCAGGTGGATGATGGTAAGGACCCAGGAGTCCGAGGTGATCTGGTGCCAGTTCTCGTAGAAGTGGCATAATCTGGCGACATGGTGGGTGGTGACTGGCAGCTGAAAGGTGGGTATTGCCTCCAAAGGCCCGTTAAAAGTGTGACTTGGGGGGCAGCTTCCTGGAGGACTGTTGCTGTTGGTATTGTTGCTGTCCTTGCCTCTGCTGCTGATGCTGTTGTTGAGGCTATCTATAGGGTCTCCTAGGATAAGGCTGAGCCCTATAGGAAGAGGATGGAGCAGACGTCGAGCGAGGATAGCCAGATGACTGAGGTTTTGGACGCCAGGGCTGACCTCCAGATGGCTTGGACAAAGTCATCCCAAGCCTTTTGCCATTAAGGTGGGCCTTGGCCATAGAGTCCAAGGACTCATCAGTCTTAGCTGCAAACAGTCCGCCATCAAAAGGCAAGTCCTCAATTTTGGCCTTGGCTTCTTCAGACAAAGTGGTGGATCTGAGCTAGGCGAATCTGAGGAGGGCCACTGCCCCGGAGATGACTTTGGCAGAACAGTCTACTACATGCCTAGCCGAGTGGACCTCCTGGGCTTTCAGCAATAGGGCCTCGGCGTAGAACTGCTGGGCCACCTCCTGCTGCTCCTGAGGAAGGTAGGGAATGAAATCTGCCATCCTATCCCACAGGAATCTCTGATAGTGGCAACCTTAGCTGTCAGAGCTGCCAAGGAATAGAATCTTCGGCTGAAGATGTCCATCCTCCTGCCATCCTTGTCCACCGGGGCAGAGTGTATCTTGCCTGAGGATTTACAGATGGACTCCACCACCAGAGAACTGGGTGCAGGGTGCGTGAACAGAAAAGGAGCTGTGTCCAACTGCACTCTATAGAGAGAGTCCAACTTCATAGAAGCAGGTGAGGTGGACACTGGCTTAGTCCACGAAGCAGTCATAATGTCAGCAAATGATGGCAGGAAAGGGATGACGGCAGGTTGGGTAGGCCTGGCAACAAGGCCGTTGATGGGAATCCTTGGAGGCTTCGAAGCTTGAGCCATTTGCAGGTCAACTGCCTTAGCCATCCTATACACAATCCCCAAGAATAGGTCGAGGTCTTCAACACGGGAGCCAGGCATTTGATCCTCTACCTCTTTGTTCGGAGAGGACATTGTCTGGACCGGGGACTCCAGATGTTCCTCTATCTCGCCAGCAGATTCCTAGGTAGACTGAGAGGCTATTGGATGAAGCAGGTAACATAGGACTGAGTCGGAGCTGAGGTGAAGGTTGATGTGGAAGCATCCACCTGGACCGCAGTGAAAAATGACATCGATGTCGACATCGAAGTTGTTCTTGACGTTGGGGCCATCACTGAAATCGGAGCTGACTCGGGTGGCCTCGACAGCGTAGCAGTTGTCGCAGAGGGTGGAGAGATCGTCCTGGACTCACCTCAGTCATGGACAGGAGAGCGAGACCTGGACATTCGCTGGAAGAAAGGGTCAAAATAAGGGTCCCTCATGTAATACTGATATCTATAGGATGGGGAATAAGATAGGTAGGAAGGGTTCCTCTCCCTCCAAAAGCTCTCCGCTCAGTGTCGAGCCAAGAATGAGGCTGACAAGTGAGGGGAGTCAAAGTACCGGAGGTAGAATAGGCGAGACGTTGAAGCCAAAACCAAGAACGACGGCGTCAATGTCGATACAGGCTGTGCTACTGGTTCCAAAGCCTCCAGCGCAGAGTCTGGTACAGTGACTGGGGCCAGGAGGCTGGCGGTTGGCATCAATGCCGGCTTCAGGAAGGCCACAGCTAAGTCCGCCTGGGCCGCCACTGACGAAATGCTGGCAGGAGTCTCCTTGGCCCTGTACTTCTTCTTCTCAGCCTTGTCTCCCTCCCGGGACGAGGAGCGCTTCCTGTGCTCCCGAGTTGGCCCCTCCGAGTGTGCCTCTCAGTCGACGTCGAAGAAGTTTGGGCTGGTGGCATTGGTGTCGAATGCGTCAATATCGATGTCGAAGGCGTTGACGTTGAGGTGGTTGGAGTCGCCAATTTCTGAGAGATCTTGGGGATCCTCGGAAACTTGGAGAGGGTCTGATTGAAGCTCCGATGATTGTGATGATTCCGAAATGGAGAAGGCCTTTTTCAAAGGTGGGCCTTCAGTCTATCCGCCCTCTGTCAAAGGGTGGCCAGGTTAAAGGCCTTGAAATGCTTGCATTTCTTGAGGATATGAGTGTTCCTCAAGCAGATGATGCACTTAGAGTGTCCATCTTTGATAGTGACTTTATTCCCGCATTCCATACACTTATTGAAGGGAGCAGCCATAAGAGGCCCAACCATGCGAGGGGGCCCATCTGGACCAAAAACCTTGAAAAAGGACTCCGAGAAGAGGGGAGAAGAGGGGGCAGCTCAAGGAGAAAGGAGCAAAAAAAGGGAATTAGGGAAGAAAACTAGGAAAAAGGGGTAGTCAAATCTACTGAGCCATTCACGAAGCAAGGAGCACTCCAAAGGAGATGTTTCTCTTGCAGCGGATGAAAGAGAACTGAAGGAGGATCTAGATTGGCGGGGTTGGGCGTGCTCAGGGACTGGGAAGGGAGGGGCTCCCGCCCATCTGCTCAGCTTTTCAGCATCCAAATGGGATCTCTGTGCAGGCGCAAACCCTATTGTGTGAGGCACAGAGACCACAAAGAAGAACTGCAAATATATGTTATCATCCCAGCTGATAGAATTGTAGATGATTCTAAAGTAGCAATATAAAACAGAAACTGCAATTGGTTTAGCCTATTTATTGGTTGTACTAATCAGTTTTACCTTCCTTGCTTTTATAAATTTTTCTTTAGCATTTTATTACTATATTATCAGAAATTATTATTTTATTGTATTTGTATTTCATTGCTATTTAACTGCTTTAAGTACCATTTAGTGAAAGCGGGAATACTAATTTAATACACAGTTATGGGGCTGTTCAGACCTCCCAAAAGGGGCGGTCTGTAGGCACCCAGAGAAGCGCCAGAATGGGGCCGGGGCTGCCTCACCAGCAGCCCCAGAGACCCCAATCCACCACTTCTCCGTGGCTTGAAGCGGGGTGCAGCAGGCGTCCTGGGCACCCACTGCACCCCACCATCCCCAGCGCTCCTGAGGAGAGAAAAGGGCCGCTGCCATAGACCCTTTCCCCTTGGGATCCTTTGCGCGGCTGTGTAAAGGCCGCGCCAAGGACAAGCAGCAAACAGGAGCTCCATTTTGGAGCTCCTTTTAGCACCGCAGAAAGGGTGCCATAGACACCCTCTTGCATCCAAATGATGTCAGGCGCATGCCGCGTTGTATAAATGCGGCTCACGCCATGACACCATCATGGCGTACGCGTATGGACAGCATGCTAAAAAGATGGCACCGACCATACATACTAGGGTTAGGGAGCATGCGAATGCAGCACGCTCCCTAACCCTAATCACGCCCCACAGATGGCCCTTTTGGGCCATCTGCATCGGACCAATACATCCCACACCATTTTTTATAACAGTACTGGGGAACTCTTTTCCTTTAAGGAGCACAAAATCTTCTTCAACAACTAAATCTGAGAAACATTTAAAATACCACAAACTAAACAGACAAATTGTACAAAAAACTCTTACGATTTTAGGCCATTCCCATAGCGTCCAATCATTGTAGGGTTGGACCGCTTAGAAGATCTTCCAAAATACACAAGGTCTGTAGCTTCTCCTGTAACAGATTTACAGTAATGTTTCTATCTGAGGCCCTTATTAGAATCCTGTAGTTACATAAAATAAAACTACAGGATTTTAAACCATTGTATTTTAGCATTAACAGTATACAGTACTGCAATTTAGACCATCCAAAGCACTCTGCATACATTATCTTGTCTTATTCCCTATCATAACCTGTAAAGGTAAGAAATACTACTGGTCCTTTGTATTGCATATGGAAGACTGAGGATCTCCAAAGAACGTTTTTTGGATAATCCTGGGAACCACTATTACAAGAGGGAGTGAAAAATGCCAGACACTGACTTTCTCCAACCATAACTGTATACACCTTTATCTTATACCTCATTTATAGAGGGCTGTTGTAGGAAATAAACCAGACCTGCACAACCTCTAGAGCAGTGGTTCTCAGCCTGTGGCTCGCGACCCCTTTGGGGGGTCGAACAACCCTTTCACAGGGGTCACCTAAGAGCATCGGAAAACACATATTTCCGATGGTGTTAGGAACCGAGACAAAAATAATTTTAAGGTTGTGGGAGGTCACCACAATATGAGGAACTGTATTAAAGGGTTGCAGCATTAGGAAGGTCAAGAACCACTGCTCTAGAGCAACAAGCAAAACTGTAGCCCACAGTCTAGGTATGACAGACCAGTAACCAGGTACCTGAACAAGATCAGCAAATGATGCCTTGAAGCATGGTGTACAAGATCAAAGCCTGGTGAAGTTGTCTTAGAAACACACAAAAACACAACCACTTCTCCTCCTCTGCATCCATGACTTGAAATTTAAAAAAAATATATAATATTCTAAAAGCAAACCTTGTTATTCTATATAAGGGACATTGTACTACGCCACTGTATTTAATGGGACTTGAGCATCCAGATTTTGATATCCATAGGTGTTCCTGGAACCAAACCCCAGTGGATACCAAGGACCTACTGTACTGTTGATAATGCAAACACCTTGAGCCAATTAACATCTATAATGGGGTAAAATTTGGTTATCTCAATTCAGACCACAAGAAATAAGACTGAGCCTCTTGACCAATCAGATGTAATTCTGATGTTTCACAATGGAATTCTTCTTTGAATGTGCTTTGTTCAAGAATGACGATGACATTGTTCAGGACCAGAGAGTGACAGAGAGAGTCTACATGTAGGTGTATTATGCAAACTGCTGTGGACTTTCACAAATTTGCACTGATGCTTAATTGTCTACACTCACGTCTGCAAATTTGCATTTATTTGCCTTACCTCTGCCAAAAAAAATGCACAGCCATGTGAATCCATGTGAAACAAGTGGACAGCCACATGCTCATGGATACTCACAGGTACTTTGGTAAAAATCACAAATCTCTTTTAAGTAGAGTTTATGGAGCCCCCCCCCCCCCCCGGTGAATACCTTTGAATCATGTGTGGCTGGACTGCAGATGGGCCTGTTCCCCCTATGAATAGAACGGAAGGGCACTGCTGGCAGGTAACAGCATGTATTATATTGAAATATAAGTAGATGAATCGAATTGATGTTGTGGTTGATGTAATATGTTTTAAGACTACAATCAGATTGATCTGGGAACACCGCTGAATCACAGAGGATTATGGTTTGAGATTTAAAATGTAAACTTTTTGGTGAGCAGGAGATCACTGTTTTCTCCCTGACTCAACTCTTTAAAGATATTTGCCTCATGGAGGGACAGGAGGACACTGGCACCAGTAGAGGAAGAGTTCTCTCTCACACTCTTGCTCTCTCACACAGTGTTTGTCCAGGCTATGCTTTAAATCTCCTCCTTGCATTTTGTAGTGATTTAGAACAAGTCAGATTAGGCCAGGTGTCACCATCAGATCCAGTCACACCCAGAGCAACCAGAAGCTGTTAAGATGTTCTACTTAGGGTTGGAGGCATCTGTCTGGCAAGGTTTGAAATAGAACCACCCCCTTCAAGCCTAGGCTGCTAAAAATAGTGAGCCCCACTCTCCATCTTTTTTGCATCTGCTTTAAATGTTTTTTTAAACATAACGAAGCCTCAGGACCCACCTGCTGATTGCTGCTGTGTTGCAAAGCTGCCTGCTCCTCCAGCGAAGGAAGCTGGCACACCAAGTTTCAAAGAATTAATTTGGCACAGTGGGGATTCTAAGAACACCTGATACACACATTATGGGAAGAGTTTATTTTAAGCACTGGTTAACCTAAGCTGCAGGAGACATGCTTCGCAGTTATCTTCTTGGCACCAGCTTGAAGCAGCCATGATCCCGTCTTACCCTATAAGCTGTTTGTACTTAACACCAAAAAAGCAGAGGGAGGGATGTTCTCTGCTGGCAGAAGGAAACAATTAGATGAAGCAAAAAAGCATTTTGTGCCAAGTTACTTTCACTGCAGCAAGAAGTTTTCTGTGGGAACAGATGAAAACACAAATGGACGCTACAAAGGAGCTCCCAATGGTACAAATGTGATACAGACCTAACATTCAGGGCATGTTAACTTGTTCTTTAAAAACTAGTGCTCAGATCCAAGCTCCATCCTATACAAAAAGTAACTGGTCCCACTCTTCTCTCTCTCTCTTTTAAGGTTTATACAAAACTGCAGGGGGATGCTGAGTTGGCTTGGGCCATAGCATCAAAGGGAGGAAGACCTTAACCTAGGGATTGGGAACTCCAGTAACTGTGGACATCAGCATCTAGAAGCCCAATCCAGCCAATGATATGGGATTTGCAAAGCTATAGTCCAAAACATCAAGTCAAAAGTTCTCTACCCCTTATTTTTATCCTTAATATTTTCCTCTTTTGCTGTTTCCTCAATCTGAACTGGTCCCCTGAAGCTGAACAGGATAGGGTAGGACAGGCAGGGGCATGGCACAAGTACCTATCACCATGACCCACTCAACATCTGCTTGAGGGCGGGGGGGGGGGGGCTAGCTGTTTCTTCTAGGAGAAAAGGTAGCAAGTATTTTGAAAGAAAAAAAAAACAGCATAGGGGAAAAGGTTAAATGTCCCTCCCATTTAGTTGCAGTTTTCAAACAGTTCATACCATGACTTTTAAAACCTTAGATATGGCAGCAACAGACCCAAGTATGATCTTTTGGGTCACATGTGTGTCTGTCAAATGCATAGAATATACATATAATGCATAGAATATACATATATGTACAGCACTGTGTAAATTTACAGCACTATATAAATAAAATAAATAAATTAGTAATCATCATCATCATCATCATCATCATCTCAGATTGAAAAAAAAAATCCATGACTGTGCTCATCTTCCACAAGTTCACAAAACCTATTTCAAATTGGAGGGAACATAGATACAGCTAAAGAAGCTCTCAGGGCGGCATAAATGGGGTAGTCTCCTTGTATCTTTTGGACAAAACTACAAGGTAGTTTAAAAGGAGAAATGGTAACTGGCACTGATCTATTCTGAAATGCAAGCACTCATCCTGATTTTTTCCATAACCTCCCAATGAGAGTACAACAATGAAGGAAGTTAAGAGGAGGACAAAGAACAAGATAGTAGAAGATTGGAGTAGCTTGGAGAAGAGGTGATAGAGAGGTGATATTTAGCCATATTTAAACATCTGAAGGGATATCATATCTTTTGCTCCAGAGACTAGGGAGTTTATCATACAATGGAATTTGGGGGTATACTCCAATGGCAATCCGAACGCAATCATGGGGTTTCACGTAATTGCGTATGAGTGTATCTCACGCAATTTTGGGCAAAAGGGAAGTAATTCTGAATGCAATCATAGCTTTTACATTAATGCATATTAGAGTATCTCACAGAATTTCGGGCAATGGGGGGTCATTTTCAGGAAATGGGAAGTCATTCTGAACGCATTCCAAATGCAATTAGATTTCACGTAAATTTGCTAAACTAGAATTCGAATTGGCTCCATTTGAAACTGGGAGAAAATCCTCCTGTGTGATAAACTCCTAGGATACAAACCAATGGATGCAAACTATCAGAAAACAAATCCACTAAACATTAAGAAGAACTTCTTTTTAAAAAGAAAAAAGAAAAAAAGAATTAAATTTATTCAACAAACACATTAAGACTAAAAACAAACACATTAAGACTAAAAACAAACAAAAACATAGAAGACATACAAACCCCAATACAAAAAAACCAAAAAAACAACCCCATACAATTCATCCTTTCATTATCCTTATATTTGTTCTGTCTTTCTTCCTTAATTTCCTCTCACATTTCTTTTCTCCTTCTCCCTCCACTCACTTTCCTAGAGTCCTTCTAAACCTTCCACTCCTTCCATCTAACACCTCAAATTTCTTCCACTATTTCTCAGTCATCTCCCTACCACATACCTTTAATCACATACTTTAACCTTCTTCCTACTTTCCTCTTCCTTCTATTAACCAATCTTACCTAGTTTCTCTTCTTTAAATCACGTGTTTTAATTAACTATACTTTCCCCTCTCTAACCTACTTGTTTCTTTACCTACCTAAACCTCTTTAACTCCCCAACACTATCTACACATCCAACTGTTCCTTTCTTTCCAGACATATTCGACTTTCATCCTCTCTTGTTTTGATGTTGCTTCTTTAGATCCCTTTACAAAAAACCTTATATTAACCTTAAATATTTCTATGTAAACTATCTGCTACTTAGCATCTTATCCTATTATAATATCACAATATGACGTAAATTATATAACGTTAACTTATTGGGATCCCTGGTAAAGAAAAAGTTAGAAATCATTGGTCTAGACTAAAACCTACAGCAGATTCATTGCCCTACCAACATAAGAACCATTAGCCACCATTAGCTGCATGGAAATATTAATGCTGATCTTTCCAATCCTAGTTCAGTACTTTAAGCATTAGACCACATCAACACTCAACACAATGCATACAGGTATTAACTTACGTGGGGTCATGCCACATCCATCATCCAAAAAGCACAACATAAATCCTCCTTGTAGATTAACATTATCCACTATAAAAAAGGGACAAAAGGTACTTAATAAACAGCTGTTAATAAAAATTTGCAAGTCATATCTAATGTGAAAACAACATTTGGCAGGAATATGGAAATTCCTTGTACCTAACTCCGTTTTGCAGTAACAATGGGGCTTTCTAGATTGGCAGGAAAGGGAGACATGAAGTTGCCTTTTCCTTAATGCTTAGCAGCTACACTGCAAGCCCCAGGTGTGTAATAAAAGGCATAGGGCAGCTACACTGAGGAGGTGTGGGGACAACTTATCTGAAGTCTTTTCTGTTGCTCAGCAACTACATTGGAAGCTGTCAGGATGCTAGACACACAGGCGGAGCAGCTGCAGAGGTGGCAATGAACGGGGCTTTTGGCCGCACTGAACCTTTTATTTTTTGTTGTTCTTGCCGGCTGCAAACTGCGCAGTTGCACCGCTACATCATACAGGTAATTGTATCGCCAGCTGCGAACTGCGCAGTTCTGCAGGTACATCTCATATGAACTGTGCAGTTATGAAGATCTGTGAAATTACCATTGTGGTTTTGCTTCCCTTTTTTAAGTGCGCAGTTGCATCGGTGCACCATGAATGAACCCCTTTATTTTATAATAATAGTTGTTATTATTGTTATTATTATTATTATTATTACCCCACCCCTTTGAGATCAATTGAGGTGGCTTACACATTAAAATACTATTACATCAATAAAACAAACTGCATCCCCCCCTTCTTAAAAAGATTTTAAATCTGTTACAATTTAAGTTTATGAATAAACTTCTTTATTTTATGAATGGATTGACATTTTATGCACAGTTGCATAACAGTTACAGCATCCCAGAGTCCCTACTGCACATGTCTAGGGTTCGGATTAGAGCTGGAGCTAGGGTTTGGGAGCTTTAAAAAACTGCACAGTTGCACTGCAGCATTTAGACGCAGCTGCGCTGTTACACCCTTTTTAAAAAGAAGCTGGGAAAAGCAGGTCCTTTTTAAAGCTGCTTTTTCCCCACTAAAATGGAAAAGAAGTGCATTCATGCCAAACTTTCAGTGTGGGTCATCTAAAGGCTACACTTTCATGCAGGAATGAACACACCCCTTTTTGCCAGTCTAAATCAGCCCAATGTTATGGTGTGACTGAATAACTTCACTTTTTCCACTGTGTAACTACAGCAGTTTAGCCCCACTACGTTAAGGCATTTTATTATGTTTAAGTCCCATTACATACTATGGCATAGTTAAATGGTGTCACTTATACAAAATGGCAAAATCAAGTTTTCCTTTCTGGAGGGTTTTCTTGGAGGCGGGGGATATTTTCAAGCCATTGTGGATGCAGAATCTGTGGATATGGAGGATCAACTATAATCAGGTGCCATGTAAAACAGAGGGCTTTTGATCACATGTACAGGAGACTCAAACAGGCTAACATACATATAGAATCTGTGCAGACACCAGCCTGGTTCCTGCTGAATGCTTTGGACTACAATTCTCATCAGCTATAGTAATCATGTGCAGCGATTCGGGAGATAAGCATGGCAGCCCAAAACATCTGAGGTAGCCAGACTTGGGAAGGCATCTGAAAATTTAAGAAGTAGTGGGTAACAACATTATTCTGTTAGCCCACTCCTTATGTCAACATGTAGTCATATGAACACTTTTAAAATTCAGCAAAATATCATCCCCTAATTGTGGGCCTTCTAGATCCTAGGTGTTTGTAATAAAAACTCATTAATCTTGAAATACCCTATGCACTATTCATTATTAGTTCACTATTAACTACATATCAAAATGGCGCCATCCACATACAAAAGGGATGTATCTGCAAGTCTGGGAAATTCCAGGGTTCGAAGAAGCACAAGAAATCATGTCCAGAGGAGGGTGCTCAAAATAGTAAAAGGTCTGGAAACCATGCCCTATGAGAAGTGGCTTTAGGGAGCTGGATGTTTAACCCAGAGAAGAGAAGGTTAAGAGGTGACATGATAGCCATGTTTAAATATTTGAAGAGATGGCATATTGAAAACGGAACAAGCTTGTTTCTTCTGAAAGTTTCAGAACAATGGATTCAAGCTACAAGAAAAGAGATTCCACCTCAACATTGGGAAGAACTTCCTGATAGTAAGAGTTGTTTGACAGTGGACCATGCTGCCTCAGAGTGTGGTGGAGTCTCCTTCTTTGGAGGTTTTTAAACAGCAGTTGAATAGTCATTTGTTGCGGGTGTTTTGATTGCATATTCCTGCATGACCAGGGGTTGGCCTGGATGGCCTTTGCAGTCTCTCCCAACTCTGTGATTCTATGAAATATCTAGAAAAAAGCCCAAAAGGTGGAAGTGGTGGAGACAGGGGACCCCTTCCTCCCAAACCCAACCTTACTAGCAGGGTATACTGACTTCACAGTTTGGGAAAATGAAAAGCTGGAGTGGGAGATATCCCAAAAGAGAACACTGTTGGCTGGTATCCTCTACACACTAGACCAAGGGCGGGGTATAAATACAGTAAATAAATAAATAAATAAATAAATAATTTGGTTGGAAGTCTTACTTATTAACAAGTAATACTTTTACATATTTCCTGTCTGAAATCACTTGCAATAAAACAGTGGTAGTGGCATCATTCAGAATCATTAATGGAAGGACAAAGGATAACCATTTTACAGAACTAATGAACAGCAGACTGTTGTGTTAGATGCAAGCAGCCAGTTAGTGAAGCAGCCAATGGACACTTGAAGATTTGTACACTTTGCATGCATGGAATTGGGCCAGAGCTATGACTGATTTCTTTTAACAGGAATTGCATGATAGAACTCTCCATGTGCCACTATTTTCAGCTACATTGACAGGTTCATTGCCATACAAGACAAAAACCAAAAAAACATCAGTGACTTCTATTCAGGTATATTTCTTTACAGATTTTAACAGAAAGGTCAAAATCTGCTTATGTCACAGCTTCTTAAAATTGCCCATTTTCACATAGGAATAAATATGCAATTTCTTCTCAAAGTAAATAAACAAATGAGATAATTAATATGCTCAAGCAAAGATGCTTTCAAAAACATTATTTAAATAGAACTCACCAGTAAGTATGTCCAATCTAGTTGCACCGGCATCCCTGAAACGCATCATTTAAAACAGATATAGACAAAAATAAAACACTGTAAAAATAGCACCAGCAAATAAATACAGAAAAAATTAATTCCCGCTAATGACTAAGATTTCACATCACAACACACATAAATATAAAATATTCATAAGTCACTTTAGTGCAGAAGTGGGAATCATGTAGCCCTTCAGATGTTGTTGGACTGCCTCCCCTAGCAGTCTTCATCACTGGCTACGCAGGCTGGAGTTGATGGGAGTTGCAGTTCAACCACATCTAGAGGTCTCTGTGATTCCTTCCCCAATTTACTGTGATATCAGCTCCCTCAAGGCTAGCCTCAATGTTTAAGGCAGACCTGCACAACTTGGCAGTAGGTAGGGGCCAAAATTAAAATAGACTGAACTTCTTTGGGCCGCAAATTGGTTTTAAGTAAAAATTAATTAATTATTAGTAATAAATATTATTAATTTTGATTCTGTCCTTCCCTTCCTTTGCCCAGACCTCTCCTGTGGTGAAAGATAAGCAGCGGTGAAGCTTTTCTGCGGCGGGATGGTTACTAGCAGGTATACTTATGTCATTTTTTATTGTTGTTGTGTAAAGTCATTTCAGTTATGCCCACCACCTCCAGTCCCCCTGGGCTCTATCCCTCCCTCCCTGGTGGGCGGCCCTTCTCCTCGGTACCTGGGAGGGAGTACGTGCCAAGGCCATTCGTTCTTCCCTTCTGTCTCCCCAGCCCATGCTCTTCACACCCCTATCGCCCAACAGCCCCCTATGGCGTGGACTGGGCCAGAGAAGGTCCTGCTGCTGGTGCTGCTGGAGCTGGTTCTGTTGGGCTGCTGGTTCTTCTTTTCCACGTCCACCTCTCCCTCAGCAGCCAGGTGTGGGAATCCTTTGGCCCCTCTGATGCCCCTCCCATCTTTTCCTCCTAAAGGACCTCTCTAGGCGGCTCCTTGAGGGTCTTGGCTGATAGGGGCGCAGCCAAGGTGATCCCAAGGCAAGTCTCTCCCATGGCTTCCTTGGCAAGGCCTGGCCATAAAGGGGTTTGTCCTTGTCTCCCCCTGAGGCTGACAGAGTGTGCCTTGGGTGTGTGTATGTGGTACCTTCAAGTTGTTCCTGGCGACCCTAAGGAGAAACTACCATGGGGTTTTCTTTGCAAGGTTTAGTATTGGTGGGAAAGGGGTGCGGAGATGAATTTTTAAAACCTGGTGGGTGGAAAGGGCTGTGGACGCCGCTGCCAAAAGGGAGGAATGCAAATTGGGTATGAATTCAGAACCCTGTTAGTTTGAAATATCAATATGCACAGGGTGTGCTATGGAGAACATTTGAGGAAAATGTCAGGCATGATCAAATAAATGCTAAAAAAAAATCTAGCCATGCTAAAAATGGACAATATTCAAAGAAAATGGAGGACCTGACCAAATAAAAGCTAAAAACACTCCTAGAAATGTCAATCCATGCTTCTTAGCCATGCTCAAAATGGCGGACATTACAAAATAAATGTTGAAAACATTTCTATAAATATAAAACTATGGTTTTTAGCCATGGTAAAAATGGAAGGCATTTAAGAAAAGCTCAGGACATGACAAAATAAAAGCTAAAAACATCCATATATAAATGTAAATTCATACTTAGCTCAAAATTGGGGTCATTTAAGGAAAATGCTCAAAATTGGGGTCATTCAAGAAAAATGAAGGATGTGACAACATAAAAGATAAAAAAAAGGCAGAAATAGAAGAAGAACAAAAAGAAGATTTATTTCTAGTCCGCCCAATCATGAAGAATCTGGACGGGTTACAACAACAAAATACACTGGTTACAATAAGTTACAATACGAATTACGAATACCCCGGTCTACGAAAGAGCTGGGGCCGGAAAAACGGCCCCGGTTTACGGAAAAAAACCCTGGTTTACGAAAAGAAAGCGGCGGGAAATTCAAATGGTGCGGGGGCTGGTTTAAGGGGCCCCGGTTTACGAACTTTTCGGTTTAAGAAAGGGGTGCTGGAACGAATTAATTTCGTAAACCGGGGGACCACTGTACACTGAAGTTACAATATAAATTCAGTTCATCAGGTTTATTTACATCTATATTAAATATTTCTGTTGTGCCTTCAAGTTTTCAAGATTTGTTCAGAAGGGATGTTTGCCATTGCTATCATTTGAGGCTGAGAATGTGTGACTTGCTCAAGGTTACCCAGTGGGTTTCATGGCTGAGCTGGGAATCAAACCCAGAGTCATAGTCCAATACTCAGTTAAACCATGCTGGTTTCTCACTTTATTATGTACTCAGTTGTATTTTTCTGATGAATGTTAAAATGACTTGTAGACTTGCAATATACTTATAGAACTGAGCAAGATACAGACTTAAAATTATAATTTACTAGCCACAAATTCTTGACTGAGCCTACATTTAAATCATTAAATCCGGACTTAGACTATGCTTTTCGCCTACCCCCACGTCTCTGACCCTTAACTTATGATGTGGCCGCATAAGAAGAGGTCTGGATACACCTATACTGTTTTTAGATCCTACAGTTTTTAATTTATTGCTGTTTTAATTTATTTTTAACGGGTGGGAGGCTGGAATGTGGGTTATGGGACTGTTTTAATTCATGTTTTTTAATATGCTGTATTCCGCTCCGAGTGTTCTTACAGAGGAGCAGATTATAAATAAACCATTATTATTATTATTATTATTATTTTGTCATTTGTTCATTGTGCTAAAAGTAAGGGGAAGAAACCTATTCAACATTTGCATTTTGTTCTCAGACACTGCTTAACACGGTTACTGTCCTTCCCTCCCAGAAACTAACACATCCTGAGCTCTGGGTGCGAGGCTTATCTGCAGCTGCTGCTTCAAGGAAAACAGGAACTGTCCAGGAGGGATTCGAAAAGGTCCCCCATTTTGAGAATGGCTGAGAAGCATGGATTTATATCTATACAGTATGTGACAATCTCTAACTGGAACTTCTGTTAAATCTAATTCATAAATGGGGTAATGCTTACCGTGAATTGTCAATCAGTTCTGCGATGGCTCCAAATAGGAAGTCATGTGTTGTGCTAGAAAGAAAACAGGGACACACTAAGACCATTTTGGAAAAAAAATAGTCAAGAATAGTAACAGAAGTAAACAATTTTAAGCACTAATCGTGAGATGCACATCCTCGAATGTGGATAGATATAATAATAAATATTTTATATTATTACTATATAGATGTGCTTTAAGGAAGGTAAAGCACTGAGCCAGGGCAGTTCAAATGGGCTCAAACTCATTTATTTCTGCAGTGTGTTTTGGATCTAACACTGGGCTGCAGGAGAACTCCTATCTTTTGCTATCATGTGTCTTGTTCAGCTCTCCAGATTTTGACTAAAGTCCAAAACACACTACAGTATAGAAATAATCCAGTGTGAGACTGCTTTAACTGCCCTGACTCAGTGCTAGGGAATAATGAGAATTCTAGTTTATTGTAGCACCAGAGCTCTCTGACAAAGAAGGCTAAATGTCTCCCAGTGCTGCAGTTTCTAGAATTCCCTAGCACAGAGACACCACAGTTAAAGTGGTCTCAAATTGGATTATTTCTGCAGTGTGTTCTGGACCCTTGTCCCAGCAGCCTTAGCTAGTATAACCAAGGATGAGGGCTGCTAGTAATTTCAATCCAGCCCAACAACATAAGGGAATCCCAGGAATCCCACTCTTGTTTTAAATCGCTTTTGTCCACAGCCTGGAAGAAATAACCCCTTTGGATCCTCTCCTGTTCAAAGACTTTCTAAGTTCTGGTTTGACACATTATAAGCAGGTGGATACTAAAGGAATTTACCACTTACCAGTGATTGTTATTGCTGAACAAGTCACATGATAGCAAAAGACTGGTGCTCTCCTGCAGCCCAGTCTTAGGCCCAAAACACACTATAGAAATAATCCAGTTTGAGACCACTTGAACTTCCCTGGCTCAGTGCTACGTAATGCTGGGGACTGTAGTTTCTTGTGGCACCAGAACTCTCTGACAAGAGACGGCTAAATGTCTCACAAAACTACAGTTCCCAGTTTCCTAGGACCTTATCAGACATCGGAAATTGGAGTATAATCTAATGGCAATCCGAACATGGGGTTTCACGTTATTGCGTATTACAGTATCTCATGCAATTTCAGGCAAAAGGGAAGTCATTCCGAATGCAATCATGGGTTTTACATTATTGCGAATTAAAGAATCTCACGCAATTTCAGGCAATGGGGGGTCATTTTCGGGTAATGGGAAGTCATTCTGAACTGCAATTGGAATTCATGTGAATTCGCTCAACTAAAGAATTCATGTGAATTTGAATTGGCTCCAATTGGCTCCATTCGCAATAAAGAGAAATTCCTCCCCTCTGATAAGGTCCCTAGCCTTAACCCAGAGCAGTTCAAGCGGTCTCAAACTGGAATTATTTCTGCGGTGTGTTTTGGACTTTGGGAGACTTATCATACCCGCAAAAAAAGACGGGAGCATATTGATATACGCTCGCATCAATATCGCACGATAATGCGACGCTTATCACATTGCGTCACGCGACGTAAAGAGGAATTCTAGCCCCATTTTTTATTGTTATTCACAGGGAAATCCCCACAAATAAAGAACGACGCTAGAATCCCTCTTTAATGAATTGTGCGACACACTGTGTGATAATCATCGCATTGTTGCGCTACATTAATGGGAGCATACCGCTACGCTCCTGTCTCTTTTTTTGCTGCTTTAACTCTTTTCCTGGCTCAAGGCTATGGAATCCTGGGAGTTTGCCCTGGGGCCCAGAGTGGACTTTGTAAAACTACAAATCCCAGGATGCCATAGGACTGGAGCTCTCAAAAAAACAACAACAACCCAGCATTATTTCTTACAATGTAGATGGCACTTAATAATAATGACCCCCCCCCCCAAAAAAAACCTCTGGTCCTTCAGGTGTTTTTTTGGACTTGAGCTCCCAGAACCATCCCAACAGTGAGGAATTCTGGGAGGACCCAAGTTTGGTAAGCATTGATTTCCAAAGGCTGCATCCAAACTTGAGAAATAACCCTGTTTGAAAGCGGTTTAAGTCTTTTTGTGGCTCTTTGCTATGGAATTCTGGGAGTTGGAGTTTGTTGTGGGCCCAGAGCGGAGCGGAGCTCCGCTCTGGGCCCCACAACAAACTCCAACTCCCAGAATTCCATAGCAAAGAGCCACAAAAAGACTTAAACCGCTTTCAAACAGGGTTATTTCCCCAGTCTGGATGCACTCCAGTCAGAAACCGAGAAACGTGGCTCTCTCCAGCCACTCACGAATTGGCGTGGAGGTACTCCAGGCGAAGCTCGGCCCGGCAAAGGGAGCCATAGGGCTGCTTCGCCTCAGACATGATCCTTCTTCAGTCTCAGGGACCATTAAGGCCCAGAATGAATGGGTTTGATTTGATTTGATTGAAGATAGAACACCCAAACAAACGCTGCTTCTAGTTCTGCTGCCCCAGTCCCGCAGCGGCCCCCAGTGGTCAGGAGAGTGAACTACACTACTGAACTGGTGGCGCGAGGCGGGAAAACGACCGTTGGGCCCAGAAAGTTCGGGCGTTGGGAATGCCCCGCCCCTTAATTTATATATTGGCTGGCTGCTTGCTCTTCACTCTCTTTAGGCGCTATTTGGCCTGACTGACTGACGCAGTAGTAAAGCAGGGTTCCATCCCCAGCTCGACTGTATAGAAACACACTACCCCCCCTCCTTTTTGGCCAAGTAGTCACACACTCTCTCAGCCCAAGAGGGGATGGCCACTATGGCCAAACAACAACAACAACACATATAGTGGCTCTCAGACGTTTTATAGATAGGCAAGTCACACACTCTCAGCCTCAGAGGGTGGCCATGGCAAGCCTCCTACAGCAACAACAACACACATACAGTGACACTCAGGTGTAATATATATATATATATATATAGGCAAGTCACACACTCTCAGCCTCAGGATGGCCATGGCAAACCTACAACAACACACACATATAGATGGGCTGGGAGGTTTGCCATGGCCATCCTCTGAGGCTGAGAGTGTGTGACTTGCCCTAAAATGTCTGAGAGCCACAGCAAACCTATCCCAACAACTCTAGTTGGTCTTTAAAGGAGAATAAATTGCTTGGGTGCTGTGCCTACTTTTCTGCTTGCATTTTTAAGTTGATTAGTCTTTATGTTATGCTTTAATCAAGGTTTTCTATTTAATTCCATATTGATTTATTTAGACCCAATTAGAACAATCCAGCAGGATCAGACGACGATGAGAAATCCACAACCTCTTAGGTCAGAGCCAAGCCACAGTCACTGGAGCCTTAAAAAGTGAATAAAAGCATACTTTTAATTTGGTGTCACAGGTTGCATCCACACTGCAGAAATAATCCAATTTGACACCACTTTTCCTGCCAAAACTCAATGCTATGGAATTCTGGGAACTGCAGTTTGTTGTGGCACAAGAGCAGAGCTGTACTCTGGTGCCACAACAAACTACAGTTCCCAGAATTCCATAGCACTGAGTGATGGCAGTAAAAATGGCATCATTTCCAACTGGGCCTCCAAGCAGAAAGCTTTTCTCAACTAGGGAGCCACAGTAGAGGAGGCCACCTCCCCTCCCACATCTCAACGTTCCCACAGCAGAGGTATTCTCAAGCAGATTGTGGAGTTTCCCAACCTTTATCCCCCCAACTGTGTGTCCCCTTTGGACGATCCCACCAGTGCCAGAAGCTATGAGGATTCCTCTCAGGCAGCCTCACCACTGTGGCCAAATATGGGATTTGTAGTTTTAATACACCAGACGTGAAACCCTTTGTGGTGCTCACTGCAATTGCCAAGAGCAAGGGCTTTCCCTGATCTCCACCTCTGTCACAATGTAAGGACTTCTTCCTGTCCCACTAACAGTGGAGATTGTCTAAATGCCCTTAAGATAGCTAGGAGGATTTATGCAAGTTCTGTTTTCAAAGGATATGACTCCTCTATATTCATTGCTGCCATTACAGACTTGTCTGAATCTAAGCTCTCAGACAGCATTTCCAGAAGCCCAAAGTGTATAATTACAAAAACTATTTTTTATTTATGGAAGTGAAACAGAGCACAGCCGATTAATTATTAATTACATTTACATACCTGTTTTCACAAACCTAAGCTAACTCAGACCAACCATACCAACCAAAACTCTCATCAGTCACTCCAACTCTAATCTAAAAACTACCTTGTGTAACTATCTTGTGTACCAAACTTTTGTGTAACTGAGCTCCCGACTGTCATTCATCAGCCTTATGCAAATCCTTACCTTATTCTTGAATATACACTCAATGCTGTATTTTATGGTATTTAAACCATATTTTCCAAAACAAATCCATGACATCACATGGGTAAATATTATGAGAATATGTCATTGTATTCCCCATCACTGTGTACTGATGTGAGAGCTGGACAGTGAAGACAGTGGATAGGAAGAAAATCTATTCATTTGAGCTGTGGTGCAGCGCTGGGGAAGAGTGATGAGGATATTGTGGATAGCCAAAAAACCAAACCAAGGACTCTTTCAGACGTGGGAAACTGGAAGTATAATCCAAGGGCAATCCAAACGCAATCATGGGGTTTCACATTATTGCGAATTAGAGCTTCTCACGCAATTTTGGGCAAAAGGGAAGTCACTCCGAATGCAATCATAGGTTTCACGTTATTGCGAATTAAAGCTTCTCACACAATTTCGGGCAAGGAGGCGTCATTTTCGGGTAATGGGAAGTCATTCCAAACGCCTTCCGAATGCAATGGGGATTCACGTAAATTCGCTAAACAAGCAAATTCACGTGAATTCGCATTGGCTGCATTCGAAGTTGGGAAAAATTCCTCCAGTGGGAAAGAGTGCCAAACCAAAACCAAAAGCATGAGTCCAACTCCTTGACCAGATCTAGGCTGAATCCACCTTGGAAACCAAGACCCGATACAGATGGCCCGTGAGTAGGGTTAGGGAGGGTGCAGTATTTACACCCTCCCTAACCCTACCACGTAGGTTTTTTTTTGCATGCCATCTATACGCGCATGCCATGATGACATCATGGCGCGTGCCATGTTCAGACAACGTGGCGCGCGCCTGATGTCATGGCACCATTGGAGGGTGCCTAGGGCACCCTTTCAGCTGCGCCAAAAGGAGCTCCAAAATGGAGCTCCTTTTTTGGCACTGGTCCTTGGCACAGCCTTTACATGGCCTCGCCAAGGACCCCGAGGGGAAAGGGGCCACGGCAAAGGTTTGCCGCTTCTCCATGGCCTGGGAAAGTGGCGGAATGGGGCCTCTGGGGCTGCCAGTGAGGCAGCCCTGACCCCATCCCAGTGCTTCCCTGGATGCTTACAGACGGCCCCTTTTAGGCAGTCTGTACAGCCCCCAAGATGATCAAATTGAGGTTGCCATACTTTGGCTACATCATAAAAATCACGGCTCATTGGAAAAGACAATAATGCTAGGAAAAGTGGAGGGAAATAGAAAGAGAGGACGACTGCAAGTTAGATGGATGGACTTTATTAAGGAGGTCAAAGTTTGAATTTGCAGAACCTAAGCAGAGCAGTGGAGGATAGGGGGGCTTGGAGATGTCTCATCCACAGGATTGAGGATGACTCGAGGG
Organism: Urosaurus nigricauda; assembly: GCA_034509955.1. Taxonomy (NCBI): domain Eukaryota; kingdom Metazoa; phylum Chordata; class Lepidosauria; order Squamata; family Phrynosomatidae; genus Urosaurus; species Urosaurus nigricauda. The sequence continues at coordinate 46,879,800 of JAOEGL010000003.1, forward strand.
CAGTTTTCAACAACAGGTATCCTCTGCATGATTGTATGCATATGTGTGTGTGTGTGTCTACACACCAGCTGCCTTGAGCATCTTTTTTTAATGGGAAAGTGGTGTATTGATTAAGTAATTAATTAATTAAATCCTGAAAATGCTTAATCACTTGTCCTTTCTGTGCTAATACCCACAGAAAGGCATTTAGCATTGTGTCACCTCTTCACTCACACAGCCAAAAATAGGAGCATATTTGATATTTTGCATCAACGTAGATTAGCGGGTTAAGCATCTGTTCTTTAGGAGAAAAACATTTCTGGCAGGTATCAAAACGTCCTTGTCAAAAGTCCAAAGGGTAGAAAGAGGTCGATGAAACATGTCTATGCAATGGTGGACTGTGCCCTCTGCCTGCAACTTGGATGTAGTAAATCATTTATGAAGCAAAGAGAATATAAAGTACAGAAAGCAACCAATTTTTGCTGCCATACTGTGCAACATTTCCCCACAGAATACACATCATGACTATGACAACGTTCCACCTGGTTATGTGTGTTGTGTTACTGAAAGGTAAGCTTTTAGAGGCCTATTTGACTAAACACATTTGCTATTAAATATACTATGCACACAGCTTGTCAGTTACGTATTTTCTGTCAAGTAGACTGCGCAGATCTACAACTGGACATACAATTACTTGATGCAGTTTCAATGGGGTGCATTTAATTGTCTGCTAAGTCTAGGGCTTGTGGAACTTACCTTTTTGGACTACCATTCTCAGAATGCCCCAAGCAGCTGGGAGATACTGGGAATGTCCGTTCAAAAAAGAAAGAAAAGAAAACTTTTCCAAACTCTGGCAGGATTGTTGCTCAAATAAATAAATAAATAAATAAAAAGGTGGGGTGGGGTGCAAAAGAATCTTGCTACAAAGCAGAGTTTCATGATGTTGCATTCATTGTATTAATTGGTAAGGCTTTTTCTTTTCACCGAAACACTTCTGTGGTAAGAGCGAAAAAGCTTTATCAAGTTCTTCTTCATGTTGTACCCAACAATTAGACCTTGCATTTGTTCAAAGAGCGAGACTTACCGGTTCTAATATTTGGCTAGAGAGCAATTCCATCAGGGCAAACAAATGGCTAATGGCCCTTCTCCTATAGTGTGACGGCTTCATTTTTTTCTTTCAGTCAGCTTTAGCTATTCATTCTACTACTATTTTCTTGTGAAACACTTTTTCACATAGTCTATATTGCAGGGATTAGCCTGAATCAGTCACAGGATGATCATACATTGCAGGAGCAAGACTTACTCAATAGTAACAGCCCAGATCCATCTATCTGTGTAGAAAATAGGTTCTAGTGGGGCATTTCACTTCTGATTTAGTTCTAGTTTTCACAGACATTAAGTCAGGTTGTTAACATGTGTCCAAAATGTTGTTGTTGTGTCATTTTCAACTATGGGGACACTATTTCATGGGGTTTTCTTGGCCAGATTTGCTTTGAAGGGGTTTGTCATTGCCTTCCTCTGAGACTGAGAGAATATGATTTGCCCTAGGTCATCCAGTGAGTTTCCATGGCAGAGTAGAGATTTGAACACTGGTCCCAGAGAGCCCAAGTGCATCTCTCAAATACTGAAATCTCCAGCAATTTCTGGACACATTTGGCCACTCCAGAGGAGCCCTCAGATGAATAAAGAAAGCAACTCAGATTTTTATAATACATTGCTTTCAGTTAGGTTTAATGGCAAGCTTTGAAACACCTGTGGCTTGCCAAATTGTAATTTTAAACATGTCAGTGGATAGAATCTAACAATTTAATACCACTTGAGGGGACATTTAGGATATATAACAGTAGCTGCTTGTTAAGCATGTTTGGAATTTGCATAGTGTATAAATCTTTGATTCTAGTTATTTGCCTTTTAGGGGTCCTGGGACTACCGTTTGCTTCTGAAGAAGAAGCCAATCAGTTTTTAGGACTAAAGAGACAAACACCTTATCTGAATTATTGGCAATTAACTAGCAGCCAGAATACCTTGGCTGAACAGGTATTGGTTATTTTAAGATCTCTTACTAGAGCTTTAAGATAACTACTGTGGTTTGAAAGGCAGAAGATACATCTTTCTTTGCCAGGGACTTATTCAGCTCAGAGCCCATTCAAGACGTTCAGGAAAGTTTGTTTAAAATGACTACTGCATACTTTGATTTGCATATATTTGTTATCCTCAGGTTTATATGGACACGGGAGTCATCCACAAATATTCTAAGGATCATTGCAAAGCTTGGAAAAGTTACTATTTTTTGGACTAAAACTTCTAGAATCTCTAAGCCAAATTGGCCAGTAGTTATGATGGCTGGAGGATTTGGGGAGTTTCAGTTCAACAGAGTTATCTTTTTTAAGATATGGGAAACAGTAAGTAAGGGGCTTCTCCCCATTTGTAAGAGCATTTTCTGTGTTCTAAATACTTGAAATTAGCTAGCAATTTACCTACCAGAGTAGGTAACCTACCAGATGAATGAAACAAGTGTATTAAAAAGCACTTGCATTATTAAAGAAACAATGCAAATAGTCATTTGACTGGATAGTCTAAATCATACACCAACAGATAACTTGATTTCCCATGTGCCAGTTCTTTAAGCACCCCAAATGGTGCATATGTGAGCAACAGCAGGTTTCAGAAACTAAGGGGTGAAACAGACAGCAATGATGCAGCGCCTGAAAGAGCCAGATTGGAGCTGCAGCAACCACACGCCATGGGCCTAATACAGCCAGCTTCCACCCCAAATAGGAGCAGAAAAAGTCAGCTCCTATTTGGGGTGGAAAAAAAGCCGCCCCTTCACCTCTAGAGCCAACTTTTCACCAGCTGTGGGGCGAGTGGTGTCTGAACGCCACACCCCTGAGTCACCCGGAAGTCGGACGACATGTAATTGATGGTGCGGCTTCCAGGTGACTCAGGGGCATTGTATGTCTAAACACCATGCCCCCAAGCCGGCTAGAAGTTGGCTTTACTGGTCCATCTGAGCAGGTGTGTTGTTAGTTAGATTTTAACTTGTGTATATTTTATGTGCTTTTTTATTGGATATACACTCTTCCCTCCATATTCATGGGGGTTAGGGGAATGAGACTCCTGCAGATATGGAAAAATCATGAATAACTCCACCCCCCACTGAGAAGCCAGTTAAAGGGAAGGGTGAGTGGGGGAAGAGGAGCAGGGCTTCACACTCCTTTTTTCCTCACCCTAATATTCCTTTAATTGGCTTTCTGCCTCTCCTCCTCCCCAATCCTCTCCTTGGGCATCCCAGGGGGAGGATGGGGAAGAGGAAGAGCTTTTCCAAGAACCTTCTCCCCTCCATCATTTTCCTGGCCATTCCACAGAAAGGATCATGGAGGAGAAGGTAAGTGGTGCCTTGGCCCCTCCGAGACCCTTCTCCCCCTGATCCTTTCCCTGGGCATTCCAAGGAGACGATGGGGAGGAGAAAGCAAGAGGTTTCTTGGATCCTCTGAGACTCTTCTCCACCCCATACTCTTCGGGGGGGGGGGGGGCAAGGCATCTCCTGCCTTCGCCTCCCCGATCTTTCCCTGGGCTGCCCAAGGAGAGATCAGGCAGGGAACGGGAGGAAGAATGCCCACATGATCACTGGAAGGGTGGTATATAAATAAAGCTTTTATTATTATTACTATTATTATTATTATTATTATTATTATATTAGTGGCTTTGATCTCACGAATAATCGAAATTGTGAGTTTCAAAACCATAAATATGGAGGTCGACTGTAGATTGTTTTGAATTTTATTGCAGTTTTAAAGGTTTTATCTGTGAGCCACCTTGGGTCTCTCTGGGGAGAAAAGTGGGATAGAATGAAATAAATACTGTAAATAAATTTGTTTTGGTCCTAAGTTCAATGAAAACTGAGGCTGCTAAGTTGGTGCAAGAATCTATGTGGAGAGGAGCCTTTATAAAACAGGATGATGGCGGTAGAATGGAGTGTCCTGAAAAAGGACTGGCTGTTATCCTACCTATATCACTACCCTTTTGTGGGGATGATGAACAGGAGCTCACCATGCTACAACTTTATGCTCTGTAGGTTCCACTTGAATTTCTGCTTTGTACGCTCAAGTTGTTTTTGACTACAGCAGCCCTAAGGTGACTCTATCACAGGGCTTTCTGGGGTTGAGAGGGTGTGTGAATCACACAAGTTCACCCAGTGGGTTTCCATGTCTGAGTGGTAATCAAACCTTGGGTGTTCTGAGTTTCCTATCGATTGGGGAATCAGTGCCCCCCAAACCATTGGACTACAACTCCTAGCAGCCTGAGGGTACCTTGCCCACATGTCCTGCAACCATCAATTCTTTACTTGTTATGTGCCTTCAAGTTGACTCCAACTATGGGAAACACTGTCATGGGGTTTTCTTATCAGGATTTACTGACGAAGTTTGCCATTGCCTTACTCTAAGGATGATAGTTTATGACTTATCCAAGATAACCCAATGGTCTCCAAGGTTGTGGGGGAAGTCAGGCCCCATTTTTCTGGAGTCCCACTCCAACATTCACACTACTACACCACACAGATTCTCACTTACTGCTTTTAGCTGCTGCTATTAAAAATTGTACTTTTTGACTGCTCTTGGGGAAGGAATTATTTATAAATGTTGTACTGAATAGGTTTCCTGGTTAAACAAATGTGTATTGTGTTCTAAACAGGTTAGTGAAACCTGGACTGCACTGAAGAGATCAGCACAGCATTACATGAATTTGGGATTGTTTACATTTGATACTGACACAGCCAGGTAATTCACATTTAAAGACTGACTCTTCCAGGGATGCAGCAGGGGATTCTTCTAAGGATGTACCTAGGGTAAAATGTTAAAACCCTCACTTATCTTCTGCTGCTGTCACTACTGCCCAGGAAGGCCTGCTTTTTTAAAAAAATTCTAGCTATTCCTCGTCCATGAACATGCACGCTCTTCTGCACAGCATAGATAGAAGAGGACAGAAAAATGGCACCAGAGTTGTCAGAGTAAAAGCTGGAGAGGGCTTTCTGTTTTGTGGCATTTCAACAAGTGTTGCTTGCCAAATAGTTGCATGACAAGCAACACCTACTGAAATTTCCTCTTCTTCACAGTCAGGTGTAGAAGCCCCCTCCAGTTTTTCATTGTGGCAACATTCAATTGGCATCAATGGTTGTGGCAGTTCTAATGGTCCTTGCATGCCTTTGAGAGAGAAGGGTGACATCCTTTCTTGGTGTTGCTACTACCACATTCCTGCACCCATTTCAGTCTGGTTTCAGGTCAGAGCACAGCACCAAGCTGACCTCAGTCACTCTGACTGAAATTTTACTCTGAGTGAAAGCCGGGGGGTGGGGTTTGCTATCCTTTTTTATCTTTCTGGATCTGTCAGAAGATTTTGATAAATTGATCATGACATCTTGCTGGACGGGCTCTATTAGATAAGAAGGCACTGCATTATAGGAGTTTATCGCATTGGCTTTGTTCCTGTGATAGACGTGGCATGTAACTTTAAGAAGGCAAATTGTATCACATTTCCCCATCACTGGGGAGCATGCAGCCCATATACAACCTGGGCTTCTGCTGCATCTTTTCAAGAACAGGAAAAATCCCATTCTTGAAAAAATGCAGGAGGAACTCCGAGAAGCCTGGGTTGCAAACTGGCTGCTCACTCCCCAGCGACGGGGAAATGTAATAATAATAATAATAATAATAATAATAATAAAATTTATTTATATACCGCCCTTCCGGTGATCAGGGCGGTGTACAACATATGCAAACATTAAAACATCATAAAACATCATAGATTAAAACAATCCAAATACAATAAAAACAATATCACCCAATGCTATATACAATGGCAATACAATAAGCGGCTTACATGACAAGGCAGATAATAGAAAAGGCCCATTCAAGAGTATGCCTGCTTAAATAGGTAAGTCTTCAAGTCCTTCTTAAATTGGGTGAGAGAGGGAGACAAGCGGAGCTCAGTGGGCAATGAGTTCCAGAGGCTAGGGGCAGAGATGGAAAACGTCCTCTTCGTTGTATTCACTAATCTAGCCTCTGGGACTCTCAATAATTGTTGCCCAGTGGATCTTAGTGTGCGGGGCGGATTATGTGGGGAGAGACGGTCCTTCAGGTACCCTGGGCCCATATAGGGCTTTATAGGTAATAACCAGCACTTTGTACTGAGCCCGGAAGCGAATCGGCAGCCAATGAAGGTCTTTCAATATTGGTGTTATGTGGGAGGCCCTGGGAGCACCAGTGACCACCCGTGCTGCCATATTTTGCACTAATTGCAGCTTCCGAGTGTGATACAAAGGCTGCCCCATGTAGAGCGCATTGCAGAAATCCAACCGAGAGGTTACCAGAGCGTGTACTACTGTTTCAAGGTCCCTCCGGTCCAAGTAGGGACGCAGTTGGCGTATCAGCCGAAGCTGAAAGCAGGTGCTCCTGACCGTCGCATCCACCTGACAAGTCAGATGGAGCGACGAGTCAAGGAGCACCCCCAGACTGCGTACAGTGTCCTTAACATGAAACGTGACCCCGTTCAGGACAGGTGGAACCACCTCCATACCCGGACCGGGGGAACCTATCACGAGTACTTCCGTTTTCTCTGGATTCAGGCTGAGTCTGTTTTCCCTCATCCAGTCCATTACCGATTCCAGACAGGCCACGAGAGGAGCGATGCCATCCCTGGTCACTGCATCAGTCAGAGGCATAGAGAAGACTATTTGGGTGTCATCAGCGTACTGATAACCCCGCGCCCCATACCTCCGGATGATCTCTCCCAGCGGTTTCATGTAAATGTTAAAGAGCATGGTGACAGAATGGCTCCTTGAGGGACCCCAGAGGTGAGGGCCCTCTTATCGGAGCACACGTCCCCCAGCTGCACCATCTGGAACCTCCCAGAGAGGTAGGACCAGAACCACTGGAGCGCAGTGCCCCCGATTCCCACCTCTGCCAGTCGCTCCAGAAGGATACCATGGTCTATGGTATCGAAAGCCGCTGAGATGTCCAAAAGCACCAACAGGGACACGCTACCCCTGTTGATGCCCAGACGGAGATCATCAACCAGGGCGACCATGGCAGTCTCAACCCCGTAGCCTGCCCGAAAACCGGTTTGAAATGGATCTAGAAAATCCGTTTCATCCAAGATCGATTGAAGTTGGAATGCAACCGCCCTCTCGATCACCTTCCCCAAGAATGGCAGTAGCGAGACTGCCTAATAATTGTTATGAACCAGGGGGTCGAGGGAGGGCTTTTTTAGTATAGGTTTTATTATGGCCAATTTAAGATTGTCAGGAAACTGCCCTTCCCTCAAGGTTGAATTAATAATCCGGTGTAACAATCGAGTTACAGCCGGTCCCCCCTGTGCCACTAGCCACGAGGGGCAGGGATCGAGGGAGCAAGTTGTCTTCCTAACACTTCTAAGGATCTTGTCCACATCCTCGGTACTGACAGACTCAAACTGATCCAGTACAACAGAGTCTACGGAAGCTCTGGATGCCTCTATTCTGGTTTCTGTTTCAACCCTGGCGTCCAGACCTTCGTTTATCCGAGAGATTTTATCCGCGAAGAAGTTGTTAAACTGGTCACAGCAGGCCTTAGTAGGTTCAAGGATCTGGTTCGGGGCAGGGGGGAGCTGAGTTAGCTCCCTCACTACCCTGAACAACTCTGCTGGACGCGACTCCGCGGACGCGACACGAGCAGCATAGAACGAATTCTTAGCTGCTTCTTTTGCCTCTCCATAGTCCTCCAAAAGGTGGTCTAGGAGAGCCTTGTCGGATAAACGCTGGTGTTTCCGCCAGGCATGCTCTAGCCGTCGCAGAACCCGCTTCCTTGCCCGGAGATCTTCCGTATACCAGGGCTTCCTTTTGGAAGCAGGCCTGAGAGGGCGCTTGGGAGCGATACTGTGTATAGCCCTAGAGAGATCCGTGTCCCAGGTGTTGACTAGGGCATCAACAGTGTCACCGTCACTTCCAACCATATATCCCTCTAGGGCTTCTTGGAACCTATCAGGTTCCATCAGCCTTCGAGGGTGGACCATTCTAATAGGTCCGCCACCCCTGGGGGGGGATCTGGGTTGATGCCTTGGTGCTTGCCTCTACCAAGAAGTGATCCGTCCATGACAGGGCAGAAATATTAGTAATTTCCACCCATGGATTTTCCAAGTCCGTACAAAAAACCAAATCAAGAGTATTCCCCGCAAAATGTGTTGGGCCCGTGACAAGCTGAGACAGGCCCATGGCTGTCATGGTATCCATGAATTCCCGAGCTGCACCAGATGGAAGATTGTTGGTCGCGAAGGGGATGTTGAAGTCACCCAGGACTAGAAGCCTGGGGGACTCCAACACCAGCTCCGAGACCAACTGTGTCAGCTCGTTAAGGGAGTCTGTTAGCGCACAGGGTGGCCGGTAGACCAACAGAATCCCTAGACTGTCTCTAGCCTTCAGGGTCAGGTAAATACACTCGATATAGGTAGTCTGACGAACTTGGTTCCTGCGTAGAGACAAGGTGTTTTTATGGACCAAGGCAACCCCCCCCCGCCCACCTAACCTGTTCTGGTCCTTCACCAAGTACCCGGAAGGGAGGACCTGAGCCCACACAGCGTCTCCTTCAGGCCCAAGCCAGGTCTCGGTTATGCAAGCCAGGTCACAGTTGTTATCCTCTATTAGGTTGTGTAAGATGTGGGACTTGTTCTTGATGGACCTGGCATTGCACAGGAGCAGAGACAGGGTTTGTGGTATGGCTGGAGTGACCCTCAGGTCCCTTAGGTTAGGAGAAGGACTGGAAGGAGAGATAGATATTAAACATCGATCTCGCCTTCCCTTGTAACAGTGGTCCTTACTCCTACCGTCATACTTCCCCTTGCCCCACACAACTTGGATAGGAGCCCCGCTTGTATCGAGGAAGTTACCCTCTTCCTCCCCAAATAGTCCGCCTCCTCCTCCCATATTAGGATTCCCCGTCTCCTCCTCCACAGCATAGCAGTATGGTAGAGGGGAGGATAAAAGGAGGCAAGAGTTACCAAAATCAATATAACAACCAAACAGGGTCCATTGCTAGCAGAGGGATCCACCTTCTTTAAGTTACACCTTCTTCTATAAGATCCACCTTCTTTAAGTTACATCCCATGTCTATCATGGGAGCAAAGCCATTGTAATAAACTCCATAGTGTTTACGGTTCTGTCTACAAGGAGTAGTATTAAAGGAATGGTATTCAAACTTTTTACCCTTAGGACCCCTCCTTTACACCTATATGTGGACATTGCTCCCCCCCACTCCACTCGGCACAGTATATGAATAAAAATATTTTGTTTATTTGATGTGCATATTTTCATTCGCACATTCAGGTACGTTTATATTTTAACATTTTTATATCATTCAATATCATTCAAACCAGAACATTTTTTTATTTAAGTAAATTCAATATTTAACTCAAAGCATGTGTAAGCATCTCTTCTGGCAGGCCTTTCCTTGAAAAGGAATGAATAAAACATCAATTCCAGGCTACTGAAACTGGGTAGATAACCTTAGTTGTCCCCTTTGTTTAATTTCTGTGATTTCATCTATTGCATATTTGCACAAGAAATGTTCATGAGATTGCACTTCGTTTTAATTGTTATTGATTTTAATTTTAACTGTCGTTGATTTTAATACTTGCTGGTTTAATTTAATTTTAAGGGGGGCAGTCGGGAAGGAGTATGATTGTTGTTTTACTCTGTACTTTTTAACTTTGCTGTATCCCACTCCGATTACTTTACTAGAGGAGCGGGTTATAAATAAACATTTATTATTGTTGTTGTTGTTGTAAAATTTACATATAAAAATGCCTGGGAAGAGGAGGAGGAGGAGGAGGGATCAGAGCCTCCATGTCTCACACACCCCTTGAGCACCTCTTGTGCACCTCCTGGGGCTCCCACCCCACCATTTGGGAACCATTGTATTAGGGTTTTCAGGTTCAGCTTCATGACCATTAAGCTGTAGGATGCCACAGGGCTCCAGCTTGTCAACATTGGCCAACATCTATACAAAGCTGCTGGAGTTGCTCATGAGGGGCGATTCCCAGCTCTCTTCTCCTTGTCATCGGAGTTCACTCAAACTGTACAAGTGCTGGATCTGTGCATGGATACTACAGTGGGCAGGATAAGGACCCAATAAAGTGAAACTGAAAACCAGTAAGATGGAGGTGCTGTGGACTGGTGCTGCTCAAGTCTAGGAACTGGATAAGCAACCTATCCTGGATGGAGCAGAGACAGTTCTAATTAATCTTCTGTTACCCCACTTTTTAAGCTGCTTTTAAAATATCCAAGTTTCTTTCTTCTCCTCCTACTTCCCCCTATGTCCTGAACTTACATCAGTGGTATCAAACTGAGTTTGAAATGCAAAAGTAGTTTGTGTGTTGAAGGGAGGGGGAATCTTGCCCTTCTCTGGCCCCATTCCTACTACATTTTGATTCGAAGTGTGACATGGACTATATGACTCTCGTTTACACTCGAATCAACTTCTGATCCTCATCAGATCGATTAGTGGAGGAAAGGACCGGGTTAAAAGCAAATAGCCCGGGCTTTCCTGACACTAATTTTAAAGTGGTCTTTTTTGGAAAACACGATTCTGAAGCGTTTCCAGGAAGTGGGAAAGCTGGTCAGAATCGTGTGAGGGTTTTTTTTTTGAGGGGGGTATTGATCACCAAATCAATCTTGTGCATTTGCAATCTTGTGCATTTGCGATCTTGTGCATTTGCGATCTTGTGCATTTACGATCAGTATAATGAAGAAAAAAAAACCACTTGCTCCTGGGGAGTCCTTCCTTCCTTCCTTCCTTCCTTCCTTCCTTCCTTCCCCCTTCATTCCTTTTTTTCTCTTTTTCTTCATTATACTGATCACAAATGCACAAGATCGCAAATGCACAAGATCACAAATGTACAAGATTGCAAATGCACAAGATTGATTTGGCAATCAATAACCCCCCCCCCCCATAAAAAAGAATCCCCTCTGGGAAGGGGTTGGGGCGTTAAGGGCTGTCACCTTACATGGCAGCTCTAGTGGGAACAACAAGTGTTCCCGGCTAAGAAAGCGGTTCAAAACAAGGTCCCTTTTCATAGTGTGAACAAGGGGCCTTTTGGAATCGCTTTCATAAGTGGAGCACAGCCTGGTTCCAATGCGGGTACTTTCGTAAGTGGGAATGGGCCCTCTATAGGTTCAGGCAATCCTGGCTTGTCTGTCCTTTCCTATTAATAACTTTTGCCATTTTGACCAGTTGACATTGCTTCATCAGTTTTCATCAGTGAAATGTTGGAGGCTAAGTGGCCAGCAGAAATAAAACAACATCAGTTTTATGTATCTGACATGATTTTGGCCCTTACTGGCTCATGGTAACCTTATGCAGATTTAAAATAAAAAAACAAAAAAACAAACCATACAGAGCCCTTCAGCCATGCCATTCCATAATGTAAGAGAAGGATTCTGACAAAAATAATTATTCTTTTCACAGGAACCACATTAGCTCTTATATGGATATGTTACACCAATCTGAAGCAGGTCTTCAGCGGCAAAGAAGACAACGTGATATTCAGAGACATCCAACAGAAATTGAACCTTGTCCAGACAATTCTTATATCTGTTGAACACTTCCTGGAATATTAGTACCTGAGTCAAAGAGTGTTAACAAATGGACATCTAGCATTCATTAGCCCCCACAGAAACATATTTATCCTGCCTCGAAAAATAACAAAGGCTTAGAACCTTCCCCAAGAGAACAAACTCAGCTCCTATAGCACTTTCATTTCATCATGGTACAACCCTGTATTCTGTATCCCAAGGTTGCATAAACCACAAGGTTTAGCCCATGACTGCTTTCTGTGCTGTTCCCAAAGATGGAGGGACTTTGCACCTTTTTTTTTCTGAAGACCAGTCGTTTGTGGCTTCCCAAGTTCCTGCATTCTGGTTAACAGTAGCACTGAGATCAAAGGGAGAGATGGAAAAGGATTCTGCCTCCACTGCTTCCCCATACCCTCTCACTGTCCTAATTAGGCAAGAACAGTCTCTGTCACCCCACTTTTTCAACTGTTTCTAAAATGTCCTAGTTTCTTTCTCCTTTCCCCACTTCCCCCTCTATCCTCAGCCTATTTCAATTGCTGCAAAGTAAATTCAGTGTGCAAAAGTAGCTTGTACTTCATTAACTCTATAATGGGAGATGAGAGAGCAGAATCTTACCCTTCCAAGTGGCTAAGGCAAAAGCAAACAGCTGCAGTCTCTCCTACATTGTGTGTCACTCCTCATTAATAGCTTTTGCTGTCTTGAAGATACGCTGATGTTGCTTGGTCACACATGTCCTGGTTTTAATTGGAGAAATGTTAGAAGGTATGCTCCCAATATTTCCTACATTGTAGCATTCAGGCAGGAATGCTTTAAACCTCCCCATTCTTGTGTGCTGATATGTGCATGTGTATGCACACATATATACAACCGTGTGTGTGCAAAAGTGCATGTATAATGCAAACCCAATCCCCAAGATTGAAGGGCTTGTGTATATCTGCTATGTACCCACCAACCTGAGAGCAAGCCCTGTTGAACTTAGCTGCACTTATTTCTGCATTGGTATATATTAGAATGGTGTGGAACTGCAATGATCACAGGAGCCAGCTTGCCCTCTGACCAAACTAGTGGGTCAAATGGCATTGTGAGAGAATGGTGGTGCTCTGCTCTAAACTCCACCCCTCACCTGATATTTCCATTGCACCATTGCCCATTTATATTCTTCATGTAGAGAAGGGCACAGAGTTCTCAGCCTTTTCTGTTCTTGGGGAATTCCCTTGTTATCTCTGATCACTGACTAGAAATAAGAGCAGGGTTATATTCCCAGTTGGAAACAACATGAGACCATCTCCTCTGTTCTAGGAGACAGAGGAGAAGTATCACTGGGCCTTGCAAGACAAGGCCATAAACCATGGGTTGTCCTCTCTTGATATATATGGTTGTACCCTCAGTGGCTTTTCTTTCAGTTAGACTCAAAGGTGCTACAAGATCTCTCTACATACTGATTCTACAGACTAACATGGCTATATCTTTGAATACTCCAGTGGGGTTTCTGTATGAAAATATTCTAAACATCATCAAAATGGATGGAAGCGTCACCAGTGTGATCATGCTGCTGGTGCTTCTAAAGTGAAATGGAAGCATTATTGCCATGGAATCATCAGGGAAGCAGCCCTTTGTTAATAATAAGAAAAGGGCTTCTCAGCTGACAATTTCATGGCACTAACGATAACGTTTTACTTTAGAAGCACCAGGCATGATCACACTGGTGACGCTTCCGCCCCATTTTCATGATGTTTGGGCGATGGAAGTGCCTCGTGTGATAATCTATGAGGAAATGGAAGGTATGTATGGAGCTTAATAAACCCCATGGCTCTGTTTTCTCACTGTCTTGATTCAGCAAACTCCTGCACAGGCTGGCTGGGAGGGAACCATCAACTGATATTACAGGCAAAGGCAGTAAATTGACAGCAGTTAGAAAGCATCCTTGGCTGCGGGAGTCTGTAGAATGTCAAGAAGTCCTAGTTGAAGGAGGCAATAATAATAACAATAACAATAGAATTTATTTATATCCCACCTTTGCATAAGGATTAAGGCAGGTTAGGATGAAATACATAAATAAAATACTTGTACATAATACAAACATAACTAAAAGTACATATCCCCATATCTCTTACCCTAAAACTAAAATAACAACATTAAAAATAACAACACTAAAATGTAAGTTAAAATTAATTAAAATAGGCAAGATTGGAGAGGGATAGGGCAGTCGAAAGGTAGTCCACATGAGTGTAATGCGAGCTCAGTCTGGGAAGGCCTGGTGAAAGGCAACAAGAAACAAGATCAGTATAGTCCAGTGATTGAAGAAGCCAAGAAGTTTGAGGTAGGGATCGCTGGAGTCTGGAAATGCAGCGTCCAGGGACAGGAATCCTGGCCAGGAAACAGACAAGTTTCTTCCATCACTAGCTTTCACCACACTCAGCTCTTAAATAGGCTGACACCAGCTTGTCCTAATCCGAGTCCCCCTGTTGCTGCTTGGCTTTCAGTCTGAGCATTGTTGCTCTATTTGCTTCTCCCTCCATCTTGTTCGTGGGCTTGGGGCCCCAGCTCTGCCCTCTGCCTCCTCAGTTCCTCAGGTGAGCTCTGCCTTTGTCCTACTGACTGAGGCTGCACTTCAACAGGGAGAGCTGGCTGAGACTCTGTTACTGCACCTTGCATTCCCTGCCTTATTTTGGGGTACAAATATTTTGTTATATTTTAATAGCAGTTACAGAGAAGCCAAGGAGCATGAACCTGGAAAGGGCATGATGAACTTTAGGTGAACTTCCGACTAGTTAAATAGACCCGAGGGCATGTGGCCAAGACCCATGTAACTTATTAGGTGTAAGTGCTGCCATTTTCCACCACCACTGCCACCACCGCTGTGTGCATTTCCTCCTGAATGTGACAGACAAAGGTTTGTTAGCCACATTAAGCCAATCTTTCTGCTAGCATCCATAGTATATTCCCACACTCCATCTTATTCCAAACTCCCTGGGGGCTGTCCTAATTTTATCACTGTTTCATTAAATCAATGCCATCAACTGAAAATATTTCTTTGGTAACTCTGAAGTTAAAATCATCAACCAGATGGAAATGCCATTGCTTTGGGGATCCCTAGACTGTTAAAAATAAGCCTGGACTCATACATTGGCTCTGTCTGAAATGAAGCAGGGATGCTGCTGGATTTCATACTGTCCCCCTCATCACAGGCTGGCTGTCCCCCGCGTTCCAGGCAGCCTGATTGAGCTACTGTCACTCCCATCATCACCTGACTGGAGCTTTGCTTCTGGTCTGGAAAAAATGCCCTCCCTCAATCTTGCTACAAGCTACTACCTTTGATTTCATTAGTTCTTGTGAGTGTTTGTGTGCTTGTGTGTGTGTTGATTATTTTGTTAATAAAACTACAAAAACTATTTGAGATTGCCTCTGGAGTTCTGTATGATTTGGAACTGGTAGAAACAGGGTTAAGATCCCAAGGCCGACTGTTGCTCCAGCCAGAATATTTGAGCTATTAAAATTCCCCTAAACATATTAATTTGTGTGGGTGTCTTCTCAGGACCCCTTCTTCAACCTCCTCATCAGACTCATCCTCTAGGTCCCAGCCCTGCAGATCCTGGTCTGTGACATGCTCAAAATCGTGGTGCTGTGCACCATAAAATATGATGCTTCAGAGTGTGGGGGAAGTCTCCTTCTTTGGATGTTTTTAAACAGAATGCTTTGATTGTGTATTCCTGCACAGCAGGGGGTTGGACTGGATGACCCTTGGGGTATCTTCCAGTTCTATGATCCTCTGATTCTCCTAGGTCTCCCCCATGGGCCCAGCAAAACCAGTTACTCCCTTCAGTGCTACCACACACTGTGGTTCTATAACTGGATTTCTCATCTTAAAAATAATTGTATAAATCAGAAGTATAAATACTGACAAAAAAAATAATAAAATAAAAATAAAAATCAGATAGGGTAATTTGTAACTTACATGCCTTTCTGTAGGGAAACTTCATAAAGGGTTATTATTTCTGTCAAGGAAGCCTGGTGGCAATGGCATATTATTATAGCCTTCTCTATAATATGTGTCACACAGGAAAAATAGGCTTTGAGTCTCAATGCGCCCTTTAATATGGTTGAAATATACTTTAGTAATTTCTGCAACTGATGTGACATTATTAATACAAATGTTTTGCCAAGATAATAGCCACTGCTACTTATCTGCCATTGCAATTAAAAATTGCTAATAAAATACCATGAAGCTAAATCACACAGTACTTTCTATTACAGAGCTCATTGCAGAAAACCTAATTTTTACAGATGGGCCACAACTTGTTAGGAACTCATTTTTGCACGTAATGCCATGATAAATTTTAATACTATAGATAACACTTGCTTCATTGCCACATTAATTATGGATTTAAACTCTGCAGGCCAACCCCTGCAAGGAGAACGCATGTCGCCTGTCAACGCAGCAACCCAATCCAAATTACAAAGGTGCCCAATTCATCAACAGTGGCAGCTTTTGACATTATTATTCTACTACAGACACTCTATGCATTAAATTACTGTCATGCTTCCTTACCTTTCTGGCTTATGAGGAGAGCACTAAGGGTCTTGTTGATGTTCTTTCAGGACTTCTTGGCTCTGCTGAATATTAAATATTTGAGCCTTGCTCCCCTCCCCAATTCTTAATTAATAATGGTACCTATATTCAGTTTATTTAGCAGACCATAAACAAATATACAGTGGACTACAAATGACAAACAATAACAAGATTTGTTGCATACGAGTGCTGTTATGGGCTGCTGAAAACACATATAATTCCAGTCATATCATACGTGATAGAATCTATCATCTGTTCGGAACTTGAGGAACAAAAATAGGGACTGGAGCATTTTCCCCTTCTCTGCATTAGAAAGATGATACTCAGTGCTTTAAAAATCTAACTTGGTGGGATCAGAATACTCTTGCCTCTTGCAACTGACTCTTGCACATCCATCCTTGCCTTGCTTCCATAGGCATGTGGCACAAGCCAAATGAGGAAGAATACATGCCAAGAAAAGCCTGTGACAGGATCACCATTAGTCGGAGTCAAATTGAAAGCACACAACAGCAATCCTGATTCAAATAACAAAATAACAGTTCCAATGTAACATACTGAGCCAACAGTTTTCCATGTTAACTACATGAAGGATTTTACTCACTATACATATGTGCTTTGGCAATATTTGGTTTCTTAATAAAGAATGTTGTAGAAATTTGTGGGGTTCAACTCAGGTTCTTGCTTCATGGTATTATATATATATTGTCATTTAGTTTTTTGTTTTTTTTTAATTATGCTTAGCTTTAATGTCTGGCCTATGTTTTAATTGTGGGCACAGCAAAATAAGCCTGCTTCTCTCTCTTTCCTTCTGTCTCCTTGTGGATGCCGAAAGCAGCTGGGATGGTTCCATGTGAAGGCAAATAATTAAGAGCATATCAGAAAATATCCATTAATTTAAGGAAGAGTCTTGTACATTGTCTTTATGGGGCAGTCCATCCCTCCTATATCTACTTATGAAATGTAATGCAGCATTCTGTCTCCTCTCATTTTTCTTAAACTGGGAATTATTCTTGCACACAGACTGAAATTTTCATTCTATATTTATGGGATTTTATTATAAGTTGATGGCAATGTGGAGTAAAGCATCTTGTTTGTAGCTTACATTTTTCACAGGTACAAGAGCTTGTGGTAATGAGAAGACTGGCACTCAATTAGCAATAAATGTGTAACAGCTATTAGTTTTGAAGAAAAGGTAGAGTATAAATAATATTTTTGAGATTATTATTGTTATTTGCTCAGCAAATATTATGAAATATGTAGACCTCTGGGAAAGGAAAACACATTTGCTTCCAGTAGTGATAGCTGCTTTGAGAACAATTCCAATGAATTGAATGAAATTGGAATAGCTGGAATCACAACAGCACAATTACAAAAAGTGACACTATTTGGAATGTGCCACATTATCTGATGATATGTCACTCATTCCTAGATTCTTGGACAGAATCGAATCACTGATGGTCCAAAATTCCAGTGAGTAATACCTGATAGACTGTAAAACTGATGATGATGATGATGATGATGATGATGATGATGATGATAAATATTTTTAAATGACCAAATATTCTTCTGGTGTTCTGCAATGAAACAGTGAGGAGTTATGTTAGGCAAATTTATATAAAACAGCTTCATTTATATACCGCTTCATACCCTTAAGGAATGTCTAAGCGGTTTACAATTGTAAGCTATTTGCCCCCCAACAATCTGGGTACTCCTTTTAGCGACCTCGGAAGGATGTAAGCCTGAGTCGAGCTTCAGCCCTTTGCTGGTCTTGAACTCGCCACCTTACCACAACTTTTATTTGGTTACACCAGTAGAAAGCCCCACTGGTGTATGGATCCCTACATCAGCCACCTGTCTGTCAACTGATGAGCATCAAAATTCAGATAACGTGCTGGGTGCTGCTAGAGTAATGGAAATGGGGAGCCATGTGAGTGAAAACCTGTTTTTATCCTCCACCTCGTGGAAGTGAGGCAGATTCTCGTGCCCTCGATCTGGGCGTGACTCAGTTCACCTTCACCCCCAAGGTCCTATAAGGGAACTCCTGAAGCCCATAAGCTTTGCCTGTCCTCAAAATAGATCTGATCCCATGACAAATGACCCTGGAATAACTACACCAAATCTGATTGTTATTCCTGCTGCTGCAGGAAGCCCACACAAAACACTCAGAAGAAAACACTGACAATGGGGGGAGGGGGGTATAGTGCTGAGATCCACTTCCCCTTCCCTGTTGCACCTTGCAAACTGTCAACCTAAGTCTGGGGCAATTTCTTTTTTCTTTCTTCTTTTTCTGTTACAGGGCATTTATGATATACAGTACAGGAAGCCCCATGTTTTTGATGGTTTGGATGTTTCATTGTTTCAGCACATCTAAATTTTGGCCACATACCACACTTTTGACTCCTGGTCTGCTCTTTTGACCACTGCTGCTGCCCCCCCCTCAGAGCTTTATCATATTATTAAACAAACCTGGTAGGCAAATGAAAAGATGGGTATCCCCCCCCCCCCATGATGTTGTTCTCTTTTGTTTGTAAAACAGTGGGAGAGGGTCATAAAAGTGTTGCAAAAGTGTCTCATTTGCCAAGCTGGAATAATCCGTTTGGCAAAAATGATGCTTTTGCAATGCTCTTTAACGCTTTTACAACCTGAAGAGAACGAAAGTCATGCGGCGGGAGAAAAAATGCATCTTTTCATTTGCCTGCTGTGTTTGTTTAATAAAGCTGTAAGGCTTTCAGTTGACTCAGCTGATGGTGGGCATGCTGTTTTTTCCTCGCAGCTGATGGTGACATCTAGTATTCAGGCTTATATTTGCAAGCTTTAAAAAAAAGGACTAGCTGCATACACACTGCAGAAATAATCCACTTTGGCTCAGTGCTATGGAATTCTGGGAACTGTAGTTTGTTGTGGCATCAGATTGTTTCTACACTGTGGAGGCAGCCTGTGTTCCACTTTTCAACCAATCTGACATTTTGACAGTGCTCCAATCCCTAACCTGTCAGATCAGTGGGGCTTCTTGTATTAATAGTCCAGTCTGTGAATGGTTATGTTCATTGTTTCCTGAAATACTGATTCTATGGAAAGGAGTTTTAAGAGCCAAGCAACTTATTAAGTTAAATATATTAACAATGTAGTGCTGCCTACTTAAGAAGACCTGGACCATTCCTTGCAAAAGGAAAGGCTGGTTCTATGATTTTAAGACCCCCCCCCCATTTAACACTAAAGTAAAATCTTTAATAATAATAATAATAATAAAATTTTTATTTTTATACCGCCCTTCCAGTGATCAGGGCGGTGTACACATAGAAAAGTTAAAACATATACAAAAATTAAAAACAGTTAATCAAAACAATATTACAATTACAACCCAAGAATAACGGTGGTTCAGTCCAGTCATGGTGGGAGAAAAATAGCCGCAAAAAGAGTAGGAGCGGGGGGAAATCAGGGGTAAGCTTGCTCAAATAAGAACGTTTTTAACCCCTTCTTGAATGGGGTTAGGGAGGCAGCCAAGCATATCTCCATGGGCAATGAGTTCCAGAGGCTCGGGGCGATGATGGAAAAGGCCCTCTTACTAGTAGTTGTCAGTCTGGCCTCTGGAACTTTAAGAAGTTGCTGCCCAGAAGATCTAAGTGTGCGGGGCGGATTATGTGGGGAAAGATGGTCCTTCAGGTACTCTGGGCCCAAGCCATTTAGGGCTTTATAGGTAATAACCAGCACTTTGTACTGAGCCCGGAAGCGAATAGGCAGCCAATGAAGATCTTTTAGCACAGGTGTTATGTAGCAGGCCCTGGAGGCTCCAGTGACCAGCCGTGCTGCCATATTCTGCACTAGTTGTAGCTTCCGAGTGTGATACAAAGGCTGCCCCATGTAGAGCGCGTTGCAGAAATCCAATCGAGAGGTTACCAGAGCATGTACTACAGTTTCAAGGTCCCTCCGGTCCAGATAGGGATGCAGCTGGCGTATCAGCCGAAGCTGAAAACAGGTGCTCCTGACCGTCACATCCACCTGAGAAGTAAGGTGGAGCAACGAATCAAGGAGCACCCCCAGACTGCGTACAGTGTCCTTTACGGGAAGCGTGAGCCCGCTCAGGACCGGTGGAACCACCTCCATCCCTGGGCCGGGAGAACCTATCATGAGTACTTCCGTTTTCTCTGGATTCAGGCTGAGTCTGTTTTCCCTCATCCAGTCCATTACCGATTCCAGACAGGCCACGAGAGGAGCGATGCCATCCCTGGTCACTGCATCAGTCGGAGACATAGAGAAGACTATTTGGGTGTCATCAGCGTACTGATAACCCCGCGCCCCATACCTCCGGATGATCTCTCCCAGCGGTTTCATGTAAATGTTAAAGAGCATGGGGGACAGAATAGCTCCTTGAGGGACCCCAGAAGTGAGGGCCCTCTTATCGGAGCAAACGTCCCCCAGCTGCACCATCTGGAACCTCCCAGAGAGGTAGGACCGGAACCACTGGAGCGCAGTGCCTCCGATTCCCACCTCTACCAGGCGTTCCAGAAGGATACCATGGTCGATGGTATCGAAAGCCGCTGAGATGTCCAAAAGCACCAACAGGAATACGCTACCCCTGTCGATGCCCAGACGGAGATCATCGACCAGGGCGACCATAGCAGTCTCAACCCCGTAGCCTGCCCGAAAACCAGTTTGAAATGGATCTAGATAATCCGTTTCATCCAAGATTGATTGAAGTTGGAGCGCAACCGCCCTCTCGATCACCTTCCCCAAAAATGGCAATAGCGAAACTGGCCGATAGTTATTATGAACCAGGGGGTCGAGGGAGGGCTTTTTTAATATCGGTTTTATAATGGCCAATTTGAGATTTTCTGGAAACCGCCCCTCCCTCAGAGATGTATTAACAATCCAGCGTAACAATGATGTTACAGCCGGTCCCCCCTGTACCGCTAGCCACGAGGGGCAGGGATCGAGGGAGCAAGTTGTTCTCTTAACACTTCTAAGGATCTTGTCCACATCCTCGGTACTGACAGGCTCAAACTGATCCAGTACAACAGAGTCCACGGAAGCTCTGGACGCCTCTGTTCTGGATTCTGCCTTAATTCTGGCGTCCAGATCTTCGTTTATCCGAGAGATTTTATCCGCGAAGAAGTTGTTAAATTGGTCACAGCAGGCCTTAGTAGGTTCAAGGATCTGGTTCGGGGCAGGAGGGAGCTGAGTTAGCTCCCTCACTACCCTGAACAACTCTGCTGGACGCGACTCCGCGGACGCGACACGAGCAGCATAGAACAAATTCTTAGCTGCTCGTATCGCCTCTCCATAGTCCTTCAAAAGGAGGTCTAGGAGAGCCTTGTCGGATAAACACTGGTGTTTCCGCCAGGTGTCCTCTAGCCGTCGCAGAACCCACTTCTTGGCCCGGAGATCTTCCGTGTACCAGGGCTTCTTTTTGGAAGCAGGCCTGAGAGGGCGTTTGGGAGCGATACTGTGTATAGCCCTAGAGAGATCTGTGTCCCAGGTGTTAACTAGGGCATCAACAGTGTCACCGTCACTTCCAACCATATGTCCCTCTAGGGCTTCTTGGAACCTTTCGGGTTCCATCAGCCTTCGAGGGTGGACCATTCTAATAGGTCCGCCACCCCCGAGGGGGAATCTGGGTTGATGCCTTAATGCTTGCCTCCACCAAGAAATGATCTGTCCATGACAGGGCGGAAATATTAGTAATTTCCGCCCACGGGATTTCCATGTCCGTACAGAAAACCAAATCGAGTGTATTCCCCGCAAAATGCGTTGGGCCCATGACAGGCTGAGTCAGGCCCATGGCAGTCATGGTCTCCATGAATTCCCGAGTTGCACCAGATGGAACTACGTTGGCCGCGAAGGGGATGTTGAAATCTCCCAGGACTAAAAGCCTGGGAGACTCCATCACCAGCTCCGAGACCAACTGTGTCAGCTCGTTAAGGGAGTCTGTTAGCGCACGGGGTGGCCGGTAGACCAACAGAATCCCTAGACTGTCTCTAGCCTTCAGGGTCAGGTAAATACATTCGATATAGGTAGTCTGACGGACATGGTTCCTGGTTAGAGACAAGGTGTTTTTATGCACCAAGGCAACACCCCCCCCCCGCCCACCTAACCTGTTCTGGTCCTTCACCGAGTACCCGGAAGGAAGGGCCTGGGCCCATACAGCATCCCGTTCAGGCCCAAGCCAGGTCTCGGTTATGCACGCCAGGTCACAGTTGTTGTCCTCTATCAGATCGTGCACAATATGGGTCTTATTTTTAATGGACCTGGCGTTGCACAGGAGCAGAGACAGGGTTTGTGGTACGGCTGGAGTGACCCTCAGGTCCCTTTGGTTAGGAGTAGGACTGGAAGGAGAGATAGATATTAAACATCGATTTCGCCTTCCCTTGTAACACAAGTCCTTACTCCTACCGTCATACCTTCCCTTGCCCCACACAACAGAAATAGAGGATCCGCTCGTATCGTGGGGATTACCCTCTATCTCCCTCACCAAATCCCTTCCCCCGTCCATATTCAAACCCTAGTTCCCTTACAACAGTAAAAAATAATGAAGGGGGGTGTACAATTATAAATCAAGGATGGAAGAAAATTATCAAGTTGGTACAATACTTATTCTTGCTGCTCAGTGCCTCATCTCCCTGTTCTCAAGGAGTCCAGTGTACAATTACAGGACTCCCCAGTCAATTAATAATACCATTGAAGCAAACATGATAGGACTACTGTGAGACCGGGTAACCGAGCGGCCGAGTAACTGCGCGACCATGCATCTGTGCAACTGCGCAACTGCACAAGTGCGCAACAGTGCAATTAGGTCATGGAGCCCTCCGACACAAGCGCACAACTGCGCATCTGTGCAACTGTGGAAGTGGGCCATACACTATGCCCTGTCCCCCCCACCCAAACCCAAACCCAAACCCCAGCATCAACAAGTGCGCGGTAAAACGTGGGAGTCCAGCGGCCTGCCCTCTCCCATGCCACTCCCCAAATCCCAGTGGCGACTCGCTGCTCCCGCGCGGCTGGATCAACCGTGGAGCTGGGAGTTGTCGAGGTACGGGCACATTAAGGATGGGGAGCAGCACATCCCCTTCAGTCCTGCAGGCGATGCTCGGACGTTGTTCCGGTGCTGAGTGTGGAGGGTAAGTGGGGAAGCACCAGGAGCTGGCTTTTATGGTGCTGCTCTCACCAGCACCACACCCCCTAAAGTCCCACAGGCGATGTTCCGGCGCTGGAGGGTAAGCGGGGGAGGGCCGGGAGCCGGCTTTTATGGTGCCGCTCTCACCGGCACCACACCCCCTAAAGTCCCGTGGCGATGTTCCCGCGCTGGATTGGGACCAAAACACATGAATTCCCAGCCAGTTCTTTATACAAATACACCACCATCATCACCACCCAGGACACAGAGAAGACAATTAAAGAAAAGAGAAACCTTTGTTGAAACTAATGGACTTTTTCCTTTTTCAATCATCAAGCCAAGGGGTGGGATTTCTGAAATTAATACCACATGAAAGTGAAGGTTTAAATCTCCTGCTCCCTCCTCTATTGGTCCATGTGAGTCCAGGGCTGCACATAATTTATAATAGAACAGTGAGGGATTTTTAATGCACACTAGATATTTACTATAGCATGTAGCTAAGCTTTAAAAACATCAAGGATGTGACAATCTACTCTATAAATATTCTACATTAGACTACTTTTCTAAAAGGGATGCACTTAGGAACAGTGTAAATGCCTTTGCAAAATTCTAACTAGATTTTTTTTCCAGTTGCTTTTGGGGATATGACTCTCACCATTAGATGTGACAGTTACACAATTCTTTCTTTCTCTCTCTTCTAAGGTATTATGTGCATGAGGGTGTGTGTGTGTGTGTGTGTGTGTCGGGGGTACTGCTGCTACAATTGGCACAATTTTGTATTTTCTGCAGTACCTCAGAAATAGCATTTTTCCAAGATGGGGCAGGAGGAACTGTTACGATACCTACATTTGATATAAAATTTTGGGAGACATGTGGACTGTATCATGACCCCTGCTTGACCCATTCCAGGCCCTCCATAAGTCCCAAGCGAGAATATTTATTTGTATTTCCCGCCTCTCCCTTCAGATCGAGGCGGGATTCCACAGTGTTAAAATTATTACATGGTTCAAATACAATTTAAAAACAATTAAAACAATTATATAATCAGGTTGCTTGTTGGACATACTGTCCTCCTAGGCAGTGTCACTGTAT
This sequence comes from Urosaurus nigricauda, assembly GCA_034509955.1. Lineage (NCBI taxonomy): Eukaryota > Metazoa > Chordata > Lepidosauria > Squamata > Phrynosomatidae > Urosaurus > Urosaurus nigricauda. The sequence goes on from JAOEGL010000003.1 coordinate 46,904,151, forward strand.
CTGTTATTAGTTTAGTCTGTTCATTCGTGATCCATCAAAGTAGATCAGGTGAGTAGGCCCGCTGGAAGAGATCCGTCTTAAGGCTGCCGATTAGCCTCCGGGCCCAATACAAAGTGTTGGTTATTACCTTTAAAGCCCTATATGGTTTGAATCCGAGTTACTTGAAGGAGCGCCTCTCCCTACATAATCTGCCCCGCACTCTCAGAACATCAAGGAAGAATTTATTAGATTCTGTTAACACAAGATTGATATCAACTTCCCAGATTATTAACAGGGGCACCAAGATCTGAACATATCACCCCTATATTAAGATTAAGATCTTGGTGCCCCTGTTAATAATCTGGCTGCTGCATTTTGGATTAGCTGCAGCTTCCGGACTTGGTACAAAGGTAGCCCCATGTAAAGCGCATTACAGAAATCTAAACAAGACGTTACCAGTGCATGTACCAATGTTTCAAGGTCCCCCCTGCCCAGGCAGGGGCGCAGCTGGCATATCAGCCGAATCTGATACCACGCACTCCTGGCTGTCGCTTCCACCTGATGTGTCAGCTGGAGCGACGAGTCCAGGAGTACGCCCAGACTGCGTACTTTGTCCTTTAGGGGAAGTGTGACCCCGTCCAAGACAGGTTGACAAATCTCCATCCCAGGGCCAGGGGGATCCTATCACAAGTACCTCCGTTTTCTCTGGATTCAGTTTGAGTTTATTTTCCCTCATCCAGCCCATTACCGACTCCAGGCAGGCGTTTAGAGGAGAGATGCCATCCTTGGTCACTGCAGCAGCCAGAGACATGGAGAAATATATTTGTGTGTCGTCAGTATACTGATAACACTGCGCCCCGTGTCTCTGGATAATCTCTCCCAGCGGCTTCATGTAAATGTTAAATAGCATGGAAGACAGAATAGCGCCTTGAGGGACGCCAGATGTCAGCTCCCTTTTACGAGAGCAGCTGCCTTTCAGCTTCACCATCTGGAATCTGCCTGAGAGGTAGGACCAGAACCACTGGAGCGCAGTGCCTCCGATGCCTATCCCCTTCAGGCGTTCCAGAAGGATACCGTGGTCTACGGTATCGAATGCCGCTGAGATATCCAAGAGCACCAACAGGGTCACACTTCCCCTGTCGATGCCCAGATGGAGATCATCGACCAAGGCGACCATGGCTGTCTCAACTCCGTACACCCTTCTGAAGCCGGTTTGAAATGGTCACATAGGCAGGCCGCGGTTGGAAGAATAGCTGCTTTGTATTCATTAATGTGTCTCCAGAGTAACAGTTGTGTCTGGGAAAGAAATGAGTTCAGCTGTGCCTCATAAGATATGAGATTCAGTAGGGATCATACAAGGACCTCCAATTTGAACTGAAGTGGAACAAATGATAGAACCAATGTTCCATTCTGGAAGTCTCAGAACCTCTTACAAACTGGAAATGGCAAATTAAGGTACATGTTGAGTCTCCCTCATCTGAAATGCAGGGACGTTTGGGATTTCAATGGGGGGGGGGGGTTGGAATACCTGTATTTGCGTATATGTACATCGTCTAGACACAAAATTCATTTATGATTCATATACACTTTATACACATAGCCTGAAGATACCACTAAATTACTTTAAAAGTATTTAAAAGTATTTTAAATATTTTTATGCATGAGATAAAGCAAATGTGTAACTATGGGCTGAGACAGACAGCCCAAAAGTGGTGCGCCGCCACTATACTAGGGTTCCAGAGTGCGCAGCAACCACACAGTCCAGAATCCTAGTCCATACAGGCGGCAACATCATACAGGTGGATGTGCATCCCATCCACATGGCCGCCACCATCTTGACACTGCTGCTGCACAGTGTCTGCATGTCACTGCACACTGTTTACATCACAAGTGTGCCAATGGTGCACTCGTGACGTACGCAATGCGCCAAAAAAAGAACCCAGAAGAAAAGGGTTATTTTTACTGCTGAGAGATGCTACGCAGTTTGGCGGCTGCAGCATCCCTCCATAGTTATAACAGGCAACTCCAGCCTGCCATTTCGTTGTGATCCGTATTGTTCCTATCTCAACCATCCATGAAAAACATTTTGGATTTTGGAATATTTTGGATTTTGGAATTCCAGAGAAGAAAGACTCAACCTATAGGACATGGCCTTCCTATTCTTTTTGCCATTTTCACACCCTATATGATGGTGAATAGGTTGATATTGTACAAATATTTTCCCCCACCTAGAGTCTGTGTGTCCCTGCTCTCATTATCCCTTCATTAAAACAGAAAGCACAGCAGGATAAAATGAGCTTTCATTGCAAAGGTAATTACTTTTTCCTCTGATATATTTCAAGCTAAGCATGTAAAGCAATCTTGATTTCTTGCACATTGTGTGTGCATATATATATCCGTGTGTCCTCAAGTTTGTTTTAATTTAGAAGTGCAGTAAAATCTTCTTTGCACAGCAGCAACTTACTTGAATGAGAACCAGCTCTTCAATTTGTGGCTGCTTGAAAATTGCTCAAGATACGGAGATAAGAATATGACTGATATGTGATGTTTCCAAGTTAATTTCAAGCATGCATCACTGGATGGAGCAGATCCTTTTAGCAGCTGTACAATATTCATTACCTTTTTGAAAGTACAGTCCTGGAAACTCCTGTCCTATTTCTGGCAAGATTATCAAATATAGTATGCAAGACTATTCAAATAAGCATTAAGTAAAAACTGTACAAAGACCTGTTTTTACTTTTTACTACAAGCAATGCAGTAAATGGTCACAGCTACACAACAGAGCTTTGTGAAGTTTAATACTCCTTGCTTTCATCTTCACCATCCAGGGAGAAACTGGAGTGTGTCCAAAAGAGGGCAACTAAGATGGTGAAGGGTCTGGAAACCATGCCCTGTGAGGAATGACTTAGGGAACTGAGGATGTTTAGCCTGGAGAAGAGAAGGTTAAGGGGTGATATGATGGCCCTGTTGAAATATTTGAAGGGATGTCATATTGAGGAGGGAGCAAACTTGTTTTCTGCTGCTCCAGAGAACAGGACCCAGAACAATGGATATAAATTGCAGGAAAAGAGATTCCACCTCAGCATTAGGAGGAACTTCCTGACAGTAAGGGCTGTTTGACAATGGAACACACTCCCTTGGAGGGTGGTGGGGTCTTCTTCCTTAGAGGTCTTTAAGCAGAGGCTGGATGGCCATCTGTCAGGGATGCTTTGATTGTGAGTTCCTGCATGGCAGGGGGTTGAACTGGATGGCCCTTGTGGTCTCTTCCAACTCTATGATTCTATGAGTCTGTGCCCACTCCTTCATAATCTTTCTCAAGTGCAGCCAGCTCCTCCCAGGCCTCAGGGCCTGTTTCAAGACTTTTGCCTGGCTATTCTTGTATAAGACTTTGTCTGTCTAATTACCATCTATTGAAGAACTCTTACTTTGAAGAACAGTGCCAATTTTTATCTTGAATCATCATTTGTTTAGGAAAAAAATACCCAGTATATGGAATTTGTGTCATTATACTCATTTGTTGCTTTTAGGCACAGCTGTAGTTTAGTAGCTTCCAATGTGTCTTGAATATCTGTGTCAGGGAATTTTTAGATGAAAGCTGGAGAAAGATTGTAGATTTCTGCTTGATGCAAGAAATCAAGCAGAATTATAATGTTCCCCCTTTAAAAGACCATGTAGCCTCTGTATGGAGATGTCAAAAGAAGGGGAAATGTCTTAACAGACACAGAATTGCAGTAATTGTCTGTGTCTCTAGAAATAACTTACAGTAAAGAGGGAAGATATCAGGAAGACCATAGTGGAAAGCCATTTTTCATGCTTGTGTGAATTCAAGCGGCAGAAATGAAAAATAATGGTTCATTAATGGGGCAACAGACTGGTATCACTAATTCTTGAAAATTGGCAGGTTTCTCACCATCAAGAAGGTGAGCACTGTTTGAAAGAGAATTTTGACCTTTAAAGCCCTACATGTCTTGGGCCCAACCTATTTATGGAATTGTCTTCTTCTGTATAATCCACCCTGTGCACTTAGGTCCTCTGGGAGGAACCTATTGCCGCCTATAAGGACCAGACTGATTGCTACTTCCCAGATGACCTTTTCATCTGCTGCTCCTAGATTGTGGGATGGCCTGCTGGATAATGTCCGTCATATTACCAGCTTAGATAGCTTTTAAAAAGCTGTCAAGATAGATCTCTTCCAGCAGGCCTTTCCTGAATAGAAAAACCCCGGCCATAAATTGAGCTCACCCACGTTACGTCTCCTGCAGCCCTCTCACTCAATTTGAAAAGCTGTTAATTTTATGGACAGTTTTAATCTATGGATTGTTTAATAGATTGTTTTAACTTGTTATATGTTTAATTGTCTTTTTAAAGGGGGAGAGGGAGATTTGGTTATCTATATAGTGTATAATTGGGATTTTAAATTGTAAGCCACTGCGGTTGTCTTTGTAACAGAGAAGTGGGATACAAATAAAAGTATTATTATTATTATTATTATTATTATTATTAGCTTTATTTGGTTTTATTATTATCATTGGGTGGAAACTCCTACTTTATGACTATTTTTGATGATTTCAGTAGATATACATAAACTTATCTCCACAGAGAGAAAAGTCAAGCTTTTCAAAAATTCAAAGTGTATTTTAATCGAGTTTCTAATAAAACAGGCTATAAACCCAAGAGCCTGCACACTGACAATGGTGGTGAATTTGTCAATACTGAATTTGATGAATTTTTAAAGGAACATGGCATTGAACATCAATGCCACACAGCCTTAATCTCTGGAACAAAATGACATAGCAGAAAGAATGAACAGAACTGATGAGGTGAACCCTTACCCACAAAGCTTATGTCACAGTACGGTGACATAAGGTCTTTAAGGTGGTAGTAAGCAATATTATTTCTTCTAAGGGCAATGTTTCTATGGAGATGATCTGTCAGAGGCTGCATGTTTAGCTCCATGATCCAGTGCTGATCCAGTGCTGAAACGGGTGGCGGGATGCTGCTCCCTCAGGGCAGTCTGTTTTGCCCCTAAATCAGTGATTGGTTGAACTAGAAAGTTGACAGGGCTACCCCCTTTCCCCCTCCATTTCCCACCAGCTTTTCTCTTTCTGATGCACCAATCTCTCCTTTGTCCCTCCCTGCTAAGTAACTTGCCAGGAACAGGATAGATTTCTCTTGCTACAGGTCTGAACTGATGACTAGAAGAAGGCTACATAACATTAGGCTAAAGCAGGATGTGGGCTTAGGATACTGCAAGTGTCAGAAGACATTTTTCATCTTGTAGCAACAAGCTAATGAAGATATTGCTGGATACGACTGAAAAATGTCAGTATATTTTTTTGAAATAAAAAGTGGGTAGCCTTATGATAGTGGTTAGAGCATTGGACTACAACTCTGGAGATCAGGATATGAATCCCAGCACAGCCCTAAAAAACACTGGGTGTCCTTGGGCAAGTCACATTCTCTCTGCCTCAGCAAAGGCTACACCACTCTGGATTCTTTCATACGAGGCTAAATTGGAAGTATAATTTAAGGTCAATTCGAATGCAATCATGGGTTTTACGTTATTGCAAATTAACTCTTCGCACGCAAATTCGGGCAAGAGGGAAGCCAATTCGAATGCAATCATGGGTTTTAAGTTATTGCGAATTAAAGCTTCGCATGCAAATTCGGGCAGGATGGGGTTATTTTCGGGTAATGGGAAGTAATTCCAAATGGAGCAGGGGTTCTTCCAAATGGAGCAGGGGTTCATGTAAATTCGCTAAACAAGCGAATTTACATGAATCCGCATTGGCTCCATTCGGAGTTGGGAGAAATTCCTCCCGTTTGAAAGAGTCCTCTGAGAAAATGTTGCCAAGAAAACCCTGTCATAGGTTCACCTTAGGGTAGCTATAAATTTGAAACACTTTGAAGACACACAACAACAACAAGCCTTAAATAAACCAATCCTCTGATATTGATGTGAAGATTTATGCTGATAAAATCTAATGCTCCAAGCACCCTTGTTCTGATTTGTTTTTAAATAGTCTTTGGCTTCTACCGCCATCAGATTAGCAATCTCCCATTAGAACTTCATTCTCTCACAATCCAGCACTGGGACACCTTTGACTTAGGCAAAAGGAAAAAGCACGTGTAATTGTTTTTCTAAAACACCTAACAATTGCATTGAAATTGTGTTGCTGAAGAGGAAAGCCATGCCAAGCATTACAGATGTTAATTGCAAGTGTCTTAGGTCTTCAGTATCAAAGTGGTGCAGAGCTTTGAAAAAACATGCTCCTTTTTTCAGATATGAAGAGAGAGAAGGTTGGGATCAATGCTTAAGCCAACCCCTGCAGTTTCTTAGACTACTGTAAAGAGTAACAAGAAGCAGCATCTCTTCTTTTAATGTAAACACTACATTAGTAAGAAAAGAAATATTAGATGATACCAGCAGGTGTGTTCCAGCAATGTTTTCATTCTAGAACACACCTGCTGGTATTTTGTGATTAAAACTAGCATTTTGTGCTTTGGTCTGTGATTGAATACAAATGGTGAAACTTGAGAAGTTTTCACATAAGAAACAAAAAATAAGGAATCATAGAATCATAGAATCATAGAATCGTAGAGTTGGAAGAGACCACTAGGGCCATCCAGTCCAACCCCCTGCTATGCAGGAAATCCAAATCAAAGCACCCCTGACAGATGGCCATCCAGCCTCTGTTTAAAGACCTCCAAGGAAGGAGACTCCACCACCCTCCGAGGAAGAGCGTTCCACTGTCGAACAGCCCTTACTGTCAGGAAGTTCTTCCTAATGTTCAGGTGGAATCTCTTTTCCTGTATCTTGCATCCATTGTTCCGGGTCCTGTTCTCTGGAGCAGCAGAAAACAAGCTTGCTCCCTCCTCAATATGACATCCTTTCAAATATTTAAACAGGGCTATCATATCACCTCTTAACCTTCTTTTCTCCAGGCTAAACATCCCCAGCTCCCTAAGTCGTTCCTCATAGGGCATGGTTTCCAGACCCTTCACCATTTTTGTCGCCCTCCTTTGGACACACTCCAGTTTCTCAATGTCCTTTCTGAATTGTGGCGCCCAGAACTGGACACAATATTCTAGGTGGGGCCTGACCAAAGCAGAATACAGTGGCACTATTACTTCTCTTAATCTAGACACTATACTTCTATTAATGCAGCCCAAAATAGCATTGGCTTTTTTAGCTGCCACATCACACTGTTCACTCATGTTCAACTTGTGGTCTACTTGGACTCCTAGATCCCTTTCACACGTAGTTTCATTCAGCCAGGTGTCACCCATCCTATATCTGTGCATTTTATTTTTCCGCCCTAAGTGCAATACCTTACATTTCTCTGTATTGAATTTCATTTTGTTAGCTTTGGCCCAGCTTTCTAGTCTATTCAGGTCATTTTGAATCTTGATCCTGTCCTCTGGGGTATTAGCTATTCCCCCTAATTTGGTGTCATCTGCAAATTTGATAAGTATGCTCCCAATTCTGTCATCCAGGTCATTGATAAAGATGTTGAATAGCACTGGGCCGAGGACAGAGCCCTGTGGGACCCCACTGGTCACTTCTCTCCAGGATGAAAAGGAGCCATTGTTGAGCACCCTTTGGGTTCGGCCAGTCAACCAATTACAGATCCATTTAACAGTTCCTTTGTCTAGCCCACATTTTACAAGCTTGTTTGCAAGAATGTCATGGGAAACCTTGTCAAAGGCCTTACTGAAATCAAGATATACTATATCCACAGCATTCCCTTCATCTACCAAGCTGGTAATTTTATCAAAGAAAGAGATTAGATTTGTCTGGCATGACTTGTTTCTCTGAAACCCATGTTGAGTTTTTGTGATTATGGCATTGCCATCTAGATGTTCACAGACTCTCTGTTTAATGATCTGCTCCAGAATCTTTCCTAGAACTGATGTCAGACTAACTGGACGATAATTGTTGGGATCCTCTTTTTTCCCCTTTTTGAAGATGGGGACAACGTTTGCCCTTCGCCAGTCTGCTGGGATCTCTCCTGTTCTCCAGGAGTTTTCAAATATGATTGCCAATGGCTCTGATATTACTTTTGCCAGTTCTTTTAATACTCTTGGATGGAGTTCATCTGGTCCCGGAGACTTAAATTCATTTAGATTAACAAGGTGTTCCTCTACTATCTCTTTACTTATTCTGTGCTGAAATTCCCCTATTCTGTTCTCTGCTCCATTATCCTCAGGTTGAGCACCCTTTGCCTTTTCTGAGAAGACTGAGGCAAAGAAGGTGTTGAGTAATTCTGCCTTTTCTCTATCTCCTGTTAGCATTTTGCCATCTTCTCCACGCAGTGGCCCTACCGTTTCCATCTTCTTCCTCTTGCTGCGGACATATCCAAAAAAGCCCTTTTTATTGTTCTTAACCTCTCTAGCAAGCCTGAGTTCATTCTGCGCTTTAGCTTTTCTGACTTTACCCCTACACATGCCTGCTATTTCTTTGAATTCCTTTTTCGTGATTTCCCCCTTTTTCCATTTCTTATACATGTTCCGTTTCAAACTTAGCTCGGTTGAAAGTTCCTTAGTCATCCATCCTGGTTTCTTGAGATACCTCCCGTTTTTCTTTCTCACTGGAACTGTTTGAAATTGTGCCTTCAGTATCTCCCTTTTGAGAAAGTCCCATCCGTCCTGAACTCCTTTATCTTTTAGTATTTCTGACCATGGAATCGCCCTCAATACTTCTCTAAGTTTACTGAAATCTGCTCTCCTAAAGTCTAGGATGCGTGTCTGACTCTGCCTGGCTTCTCCTTTCCACTGTATTACAAACTCCAGGAGAACATGGTCACTTCCACCTAATGATCCCACCACTTGCACCCCATTAACCAAGTCCTCCTTGTTGGTTAGGATCAGATCTAAAATAGCTGACCCCCTTGTTGCCTCTTCCACCTTTTGGACCATGAAATTGTCTTCCAGGCAAGTGAGGAATTTGCTAGACCTTGAGGATTTTGCTGAGTTTGACTTCCAGCAAATATCAGGATAGTTGAAGTCGCCTATCACTACTACATCTCTCTTTTCTGACTGTGTGGTCATCTGTTCTAGAAAGATATCATCCAATTCCTCAGTCTGACTTGGGGGTCTGTAGTAGACTCCCACCGTAACACCCTTGTTGTTTCCCTCCCCTTTGATTCTTATCCAGATGCTCTCCACCTGGCTTCCATGATTGATGTCCAGGATCTCTTCACTGGTGTAAATATCTCTGACATATAGTGCTATTCCTCCTCCTTTCCTGTTTGGCCTATTTCTCTTGATAAGGTTATACCCCTCTATTTCCACATTCCAATCATGAGACTCATCCCACCAGGTTTCAGTGATGCCTATTATATCATATTTGCCTTGTTGTACTAGGAGTTCGAGTTCATCTTGCTTATTTCCCATGCTCTGTGCATTAGTGTAGAGACATCGCAGACCATGGTTCCCTTTTACTTGCTGCCTGTGCAAGTTTTTTTGCCTCCCACTGTTGGGTCCTTGCACTGTTTGCCTTGTTTCCTCTATGTCAGTTTGACTATTTACGCCATCCCTTTTGCGTTCCTTAATATTGTCTCCCTTCCCCTCGGAACTCAGTTTAAAGCTCTCCTGATCAAGTTCTTGAGACTGTTGGCAAAAACATTTCTTCCAACTGGCGTGAGATGCAACCCGTCTGTTGCAAGAAGTCCCTCCTCATGGAACCGCAGCCCATGATCCAAGAATCCAAATCCTTCTCGGCGGCACCATCTGCGAAGCCAGTTGTTCACCTCTGCTATTTTCCTCTCCCTTCCTGGACCATGCCCTTCGACTGGCAGAAGAGACGAGATGACAACCTGTACATCCATTCCTTTCAGCTTCCTACCAAGCGCCTCGTAATCCCTTTTGATGTTCTGAATGCTGTGTCTTGCAGTATCATTAGTTCCCACGTGGACCAAAAGGAAGGGGTATTGGTCAGTAGGCTTGACCAGTCTTGTCAGCCTCTCTGTCACATCCCGGATCTTTGCACCTGGAAGACAGCACACCTCACGAGACATCTTGTCAGGCCTACAAATCACTGCTTCTGTACCCCTCAGCAAGGAGTCCCCCACTACGACCACACGCCTCCTCCGAGGCTTAGCAGCGACTGTTCCCTCGGGTGGGACTCTCAGGCTCCCTTGCTCTGTCCCTGAAGTCTGTCCATGCTGCTCTTCTTCATCCTCCTTGATAAGGGAAAGAGCTTCGAATCGATTGTCTAGCTGCAAGCTCCCCGAACAATTCCTTCTTGGTTTACTACTCTTTGTGACATTCCTCCAGCTGTCTGCCTCCTCTGTTTGGCAAGTGACCTCTTCCACCCTAGCATCTTCCTCTGCATGGTACTCATCCAAGATGGTTAGTTCTATTGTGTCCAGGAAATCCTCTTGTTCCCTAATCTGCTGAAGTGTAGCTACTCTGGACTCCAGCTGCTGCACTTTCTCCTCCAAGAGTGCTACCAACTTGCACTTGGTGCATGTGAAGTTCTCCACTACTGTAGGCAAGAAGAGAAACATCCCACAAGAGTTGCAGGTGACTGTGGCAGATCCCTCGTTGTCCATACTGCAAGGTCTTTAGTAATAAATATAACAGTGTGACTTGCCCAAGGCTACACAGTGGGTTTCATGGTTCAACTGGAATTTTAGCCCTGGTCTCCAGAGTCATAGTCCAGCACTCAAGCCACTATACCGCACTGGCTCTCTATATGCAGGATTGTAAATTTGGTATTTTTATTTTTATTAGTTGTTGTTGTTGTTGTTGTTGTTGTTGTTGTGTTTCTGGCTTCTGCCAACACTATCATTGGGTTTTCTTGGGAAGATTTGTTCAGAAGAGGTTTGCCATGGCCATCCTCTGAGGCTCAGAGAGTGTGATTTGCCCAAGGTCACCCAGTGCGTTTCATGGCTGAGTTGGGAATTGAACTCTGGTCTCCAAATTTACAATCCTGTCTCTAGATAAAGTTCAGATAATAAAGGTCTACACTCAGTTGCTAGTCCCAATTACAGTTGACCCACAGAATCAATTGGATTTACATGAACCTTGACTGACAATTCAACAATTGACTCAGTGATTGTATGCTCATTCACACTAGCAGTTGAGTCAATGGGGCTTTACAGACCTCCCAAAAAGGGCAGTCTGAAGCCTTCTTTGTTTGCTGTAGACCTTCGCCGCATCAGCTAGATACTACAACGAAGGTGCGCAGCAAAAAAGGAGCGGGGAAACCCCACTCCTTTCTAGCGTTGCAGTTGTGATGCAATAAACTGAAAAGGCACCATTGGGCACCTTTATGCTGCCGCAACTGCGCAGCTCCATCTAGAAGCTGTGCAATTGCATCGGCGTCCTTACACATGCCATCTAAAGTCGTTACGTAATGATGCAGGCATCATTACATACTAGGACTGGGGAGTGTGCAAATGATGCACGCTCCCCAGCCCTAATCATGGCACAGGGACAGCCCTTTTGGGCCGTCTGTACCGCACCAATGAGACTAAGGCAAATGGACTGTGCCCAATATTTCCTTCCATTTTACTCTAATTCAGAGGTAGGCAACTGAAGGAGGGCCAGGGAACAATTTACCCCACCAGCTCTACCACAGGCCACCATGGCCACTATCACCTCACACAGACAGCAAGGTCAAGTACCTCCATTTTCCTCTGCAGTCCCTCTACAAATGCCAAGAGGAAATCATTTCCTATCATTGTTTAGAAAGTGTCTGCAGTAGAAAATTAATATCTCAGGGTAATAAGTTTCCTCCTTGTATTTTCATGCATTCAATACCTTTCTGCATAATTTGGGGGCAAAACTGCCTGAACATCATGTCAGAAGGTGTTTCTTTTAAAAAGAGTTTGGGAGACTTGAAAGTTTTGGAGGACTTGTGGCCACCCATGTGTGGAAGACCACACTCTGCCTACCCCTGCTCTAATGGGCTTTTACTGCTTAACCAAGCACCACCCTTCTGAGGACTTTGAAAGAGATTCCTTTCCTTCCTTTTAATAGGCTTGCCTCCAGAAGGACACCATCTCTGTATGTTTTGTTTTGGGATGGGTTTATATAATAATAGAATACCTTCCTTTCAGAGGCCCAGATGGTGCCAATATTGGTGTCATTCTTGCACTAAGATATAACATGCTTTTTCATTAAAGCCTTCTGGGCATAACTGATGTTATCCCATTTGTACATATGCTATGGTCTGCATTACTTTAAATTGTTTTCATTGGGTTTAAATGGTCTTCTTATAAGTGATACATGAGTTAATACACTTTTACTCTTTTAAAATCATTGTTATTGATTATTATTATTATTATTATTATTATTATTATTATTCATCATCATCATCATCATCATCATCATCATCATCATCATTATTGGCTGCCCTGAGATCTTCAAACTTGGATCCCAATGTGAAGTCAAAAGGTTTTCTTGGCCAGCATCCATAGTTTTTTGTGGGGTTTTCAGGCTATATGGCCATGTTCTGGAAGAGGTTTAAACATCAGGGATAAACTCTTTCAGAACATGGCTACCTAGCCTGAAAAAAACCACAAAAAACTTTGGATCCCAATGCTATTCCAGTCCATGGATTTGATAAGACCTGTTAGCTTATTGGATATATAACCTGACTTTTTCAGACAGAATCAAGGCAGCTAAGTGACAATGGGGCAAAACAGATCGCCCCGATAGAGCGGCATCCTGTTTTCTTTCAGCACCAGATCAGGCTGTGCCAACTGCATGCTGCAGGCCCAATCCAGAGCTTTGCTGGCTCTAAAAGAAATGGCCAAATGCCAATCCTTTTAGAGCTGGCAAAAAAGCACCCCTTGCCACCACAGCAGCACTCTGCAGTGCTCCTATTGGTGTGTCATCTGAATGTGCGGTTAGGTGGGTGGCATGACACCGACATGGGGGCAGTGAGGGGAAGTGCATTGTGCAGTTGCCATGCTCCCACTCCACCACACTTCACTGCCATTTCTAGCCTGTCTGTTTTTCCCCATTGTTTCTTCTTCCCACATCAGCATGGCAGTTCATTCATCGTATCTCAATCCTGCATTGTGTGAATGCACCCTGTGAGTGATTATTTAAAAATAATCTTTCAAAAGAAACATTTAACTTTTTTTCCTCTCTGTAAGCAATACACATGGTGTAGTGGTTTGAGTGTTGGACTATGACTCTGGAGATCAGGGTTTCAACCCCAGCTCAGCCATATAAACCCACTGGGTAACCCTGGGCAAGTCACAGTCTCAGAGGATGGCAATAGCAAACCCCTTCTGAAGCAACCCTGAGACAGGTTTGCCTTAGGGTTGCTGTAAGTCAGAAACAACTTGAAAGCACACAGCAACAAAAACAGCAGCACACATACTTCAAGCTGATAACCACTTCTGAAAATGACTCTCCCCTCATACTAAGTAATAGTTTACAAAATGTTCACCAATGGCATTACTCAAATTAAGCAAAAGAAATCAGTGTAACAAGCTGTATTTCATTATTCGTTAACAGAGAAAACAGACCACCATATCTTAGTTATGCAGATTGTCATTTTAAATAAACTTCTCTGTAGGGATTCCCAAAGAATTTAATCTTTAAAAGAAGAAAAGAAAGGGTTTGTTTAGAAACATTTTATGTTAAAAATAGACAGCCTGCTAAAAATATCCAAGACTGAAGAACGTAAAGTTTCCAATTTGGCCATGTCTGCCAGGTAGTATTAAAGCAAACTCCTTGTACTGTATTCATAAGTTTTAATTTAGTATGGCCATTACATCTCATGCTCACACTGTGTGAAAAATTCCTGAAGGGCAGAAAATGATGATTTGCAAAAAGTAAAGTTAAAAAAAGCAGGGTGAAAATGGCAACTTCTTCAGGCTATCTAATAACTTAAGTGGGGGGGACACTTCCTATTGGCAGAACTAGTGGCTGCAAAATTGCAGAACATCATAGGGATAACATGTTGTTTTTTTTAATGTCAGTAGAGGAAATTCCTTGAATTGGTGACATTTTTTTAAAAAAAGTCTAGGTTGTGAATCTAGTAATCTCTTTTTTAAAAATCCATTCAAAGACAGATAAAATAAGAGTACCTAAATACCTGTATAAATAGCCTAAAGGCACCATTTCCTGCTTGAACTTGCAATCTAATTAGGGGCAGCTCTGGTTAGTGCTTGGATGAGAGACCATCAACAAATATCAGGAACTGTAGGCTATATTTCAGAGGAAGAAACTGGCAAAACTTTACACAGTGGTTTCAGCTGAAGCTAGCCAGAACAGCTGTGCCCTCATTCAGCACTAACAGTGGTTCCATTCAACTCAGAGCAGCTCCAGGAAGAGCTGTCGGAAAATCCAGAGAGAATTTGTCCACCCACAGCAGTGGATCCAGTGGAGTGCCACAGGGTTCTGTCCTGGGCCCAGTGCTATTCAACATCTTTATTAATGACTTGGATGACAGTATTGGGGGCCTAGTTATCAAATTTTCAGATGACACCAAATTAGGAGGAGTAGCTAACACTCCAGAGGACAGGATCAAAATTCAAAATGACCTGAATAAACTGGAAAGCTGGGCCAAACCTAAAAAAATGATATCCAACACAGAAAAATGTAAGGTACTGCACTTAGGGCAGAAAAACGAAATGCATAATAAAGGATGGGGGACACCTGGCTGAATGGGACTACACGTGAAAGAGATCTAGGAGTCCAAGTAGACCACAAGTTGAACATGAGTCAAAAGTCTGATGCGTCAACTAAAATGCAATTATAGGCTGCATCTATAGAAGTATAGTGTCTAGATCAAGGGAAGTAATAATGCCACTCTATTCTGCTTTGGTCAGGCCACACCTAGAATATTTTTTTTCGGTTCTGGGCACCACAATTCAAAAAGGATGTTGAGAAATGGGGGGGGGGGGTCCAAAGGAGGGTGACTAAAATGGTGAAGGGTCTGGAAACTATGCCCTACGAGGGACAACTAAGGGAGCTGGGGATGTTTAGCCTGGAGAAGAGAAGGTTAAGGGGTGATATGATAGCCCTGTTGAAATATTTGAAGGGATGTCATATTCAGGAGGGAGCAAGCTTGTTTTCTGATGCGCCAGAGAACAGGACTGGGAACAATGGATGCAAGCCACAGGAAAAGAGATTTCACCTCAACATTAGGAGGAACTTCCTGACAGTAAGGGCTGCATTTCTATGATTCTATTATCCAGTGGTTTCCCCTGAAGCTCACAGTTACTCCTGCTATTTCTATCTTTCAGCATGTGTGCTTCAAGCTCCCATCCCTATGAACACACAGGCATGGAGAACCACGGGTAGCAAGTATGCTTAATAGTGATAAGTGACTTGGATAGAATGAGCTGGAAATAGGCTGATTCTGTTTTCAGAGCAAGATATTTCACAGTATGTCTGTTATCTGTTGTTTTCCATAGTTACATACAAGTACAGAGGTAAAATCAACATTTTCAGAGTAGAAATTGACCATAGTAGCATCAGATATCTTAATGCCTGGGGAAGAGATTTGGGAAAAGTTCAAAGAAGAAGCAATAGATCCTTCACTACCTATAGACATGCTCTTAGATCTGTCTTCCTGTTATATTGTGTGTATATTATATACTGTCTTCCTATTACTTAGTATGAGGGGAGAGTCATTTTCAGAAGTGGTTATCAGCTTGAAGTATGTGTGCTGCTGCTTTTGTTGCTGTGTGCTTTCAAGTTGTTTCTGACTTACAGCAACCCTAAGGCAAACCTGTCTCAGGGTTGCTTCAGAAGGGGTTTGCTATTGCCATCCTCTGAGACTGTGACTTGCCCAGGGTTACCCAGTGGGTTTATATGGCTGAGCTGGGGTTGAAACCCTGATCTCCAGAGTCATAGTCCAACACTCAAACCACTACACCATGTGTATTGCTTACAGAGAGGAAAAAAAGTTAAATGTTTCTTTTGAAAGATTATTTTTAAATAATCACTCACAGGGTGCATTCACACAATGCAGGATTGAGATACGATGAATGAACTGCCATGCTGATGTGGGAAGAAGAAACAATGGGGAAAAACAGACAGGCTAGAAATGGCAGTGAAGTGTGGTGGAGTGGGAGCATGGCAACTGCACAATGCACTTCCCCTCACTGCCCCCATGTCGGTGTCATGCCACCCACCTAACCGCACATTCAGATGACACACCAATAGGAGCACTGCAGAGTGCTGCTGTGGTGGCAAGGGGTGCTTTTTTGCCAGCTCTAAAAGGATTGGCATTTGGCCATTTCTTTTAGAGCCAGCAAAGCTCTGGATTGGGCCTGCGGCATGCAGTTGGCACAGCCTGATCTGGTGCTGAAAGAAAACAGGATGCCGCTCTATCGGGGCGATCTGTTTTGCCCCATTGTCACTTAGCTGCCTTGATTCTGTCTGAAAAAGTCAGGTTATATATCCAATAAGCTAACAGGTCTTATCAAATCCATGGACTGGAATAGCATTGGGATCCAAAGTTTTTTGTGGTTTTTTTCAGGCTAGGTAGCCATGTTCTGAAAGAGTTTATCCCTGATGTTTAAACCTCTTCCAGAACATGGCCATATAGCCTGAAAACCCCACAAAAAACTATGGATGCTGGCCAAGAAAACCTTTTGACTTCACATTGGGATCCAAGTTTGAAGATCTCAGGGCAGCCAATAATGATGATGATGAATAATAATAATAATAATAATAATAATAATCAATAACAATGATTTTAAAAGAGTAAAAGTGTATTAACTCATGTATCACTTATAAGAAGACCATTTAAACCCAATGAAAACAATTTAAAGTAATGCAGACCATAGCATATGTACAAATGGGATAACATCAGTTATGCCCAGAAGGCTTTAATGAAAAAGCATGTTATATCTTAGTGCAAGAATGACACCAATATTGGCACCATCTGGGCCTCTGAAAGGAAGGTATTCTATTATTATATAAACCCATCCCAAAACAAAACATACAGAGATGGTGTCCTTCTGGAGGCAAGCCTATTAAAAGGAAGGAAAGGAATCTCTTTCAAAGTCCTCAGAAGGGTGGTGCTTGGTTAAGCAGTAAAAGCCCATTAGAGCAGGGGTAGGCAGAGTGTGGTCTTCCACACATGGGTGGCCACAAGTCCTCCAAAACTTTCAAGTCTCCCAAACTCTTTTTAAAAGAAACACCTTCTGACATGATGTTCAGGCAGTTTTGCCCCCAAATTATGCAGAAAGGTATTGAATGCATGAAAATACAAGGAGGAAACTTATTACCCTGAGATATTAATTTTCTACTGCAGACACTTTCTAAACAATGATAGGAAATGATTTCCTCTTGGCATTTGTAGAGGGACTGCAGAGGAAAATGGAGGTACTTGACCTTGCTGTCTGTGTGAGGTGATAGTGGCCATGGTGGCCTGTGGTAGAGCTGGTGGGGTAAATTGTTCCCTGGCCCTCCTTCAGTTGCCTACCTCTGAATTAGAGTAAAATGGAAGGAAATATTGGGCACAGTCCATTTGCCTTAGTCTCATTGGTGCGGTACAGACGGCCCAAAAGGGCTGTCCCTGTGCCATGATTAGGGCTGGGGAGCGTGCATCATTTGCACACTCCCCAGTCCTAGTATGTAATGATGCCTGCATCATTACGTAACGACTTTAGATGGCATGTGTAAGGACGCCGATGCAATTGCACAGCTTCTAGATGGAGCTGCGCAGTTGCGGCAGCATAAAGGTGCCCAATGGTGCCTTTTCAGTTTATTGCATCACAACTGCAACGCTAGAAAGGAGTGGGGTTTCCCCGCTCCTTTTTTGCTGCGCACCTTCGTTGTAGTATCTAGCTGATGCGGCGAAGGTCTACAGCAAACAAAGAAGGCTTCAGACTGCCCTTTTTGGGAGGTCTGTAAAGCCCCATTGACTCAACTGCTAGTGTGAATGAGCATACAATCACTGAGTCAATTGTTGAATTGTCAGTCAAGGTTCATGTAAATCCAATTGATTCTGTGGGTCAACTGTAATTGGGACTAGCAACTGAGTGTAGACCTTTATTATCTGAACTTTATCTAGAGACAGGATTGTAAATTTGGAGACCAGAGTTCAATTCCCAACTCAGCCATGAAACGCACTGGGTGACCTTGGGCAAATCACACTCTCTGAGCCTCAGAGGATGGCCATGGCAAACCTCTTCTGAACAAATCTTCCCAAGAAAACCCAATGATAGTGTTGGCAGAAGCCAGAAACACAACAACAACAACAACAACAACAACAACTAATAAAAATAAAAATACCAAATTTACAATCCTGCATATAGAGAGCCAGTGCGGTATAGTGGCTTGAGTGCTGGACTATGACTCTGGAGACCAGGGCTAAAATTCCAGTTGAACCATGAAACCCACTGTGTAGCCTTGGGCAAGTCACACTCTCTCAGCATCAGAGGATGTTAATGGCAACCCCCCTTTGAACAAACTTGCCAGAAAGACACCATGATAGGTTTGTCTTAGGGTTACCATAAGCTTGAAACAGGTTGAAGGCACACAGCAACTACAATAACACCTTATTTATATAACCACCTTTCTCACAGTTTAGGACACAAGCAGCTTATAAAAGTTAAAACAGATACAGCTAAAAAAATTAATTGTACAAAAGTTAAAAATAAAATTAAATTATCAATAAAATTAAAAATAATTCAAAATCTAACCATTAATAGGAAGAACAGCAGAAGTAAATGACACAGTACGTGAAAGGCCCTTCCCTTCTCCCTTGAGGTGTTTTGTTTGTTTTTGCCATTTACCATCAAGTTGACTTGGACTTATGACCTTATCAGAGACCACCAAGAGCCCTGGTCATCAAGTATCCTGCATCCTGCTCAGATCTTGCAAACTCAGTGCCATGGGTGAATCAATGCACCTGTAATGTGCTCTCCCTGATATATTAATATTAGCTATGTGCTTGGGAGGAAGAGGATGGGACTGAGAGGAAGGAAATTCAGTTACCCTGAAAATATCAGTTTACATGAAGAGGAAAGAGATCTGGGAAAATAAAATGGAGATTACCCATATGGCCCTGACTATCTGTCTGAAACACTATTGCCTCCTGGAGGTGCATAGTCTTTTACTATACTATACTATACTATACTATACTATATCCCGCTTTTACTATACTCCATTTTCAGTCCTAAGAATACTTGAAAATATTTCTGTGCAACAACTTCAGGAAAACGAGAGTCTAGAAAATAAAGGGCTCTTCTAGTGATTTTTAAGTAATAAATCTGGACAACAGTTAAGGAACGATCTCTCTTCTATATGCCAAATGGGCTGCGGTTGACATTTTGCTTTCTGAAGCAAGCAACACACCCCATGGGATTGAGTAAGGAAAGTATCATTTGAAATAGATATTCCCTAAACAAAGAGAAGTGCTGGTCTTTAGGATTTTAATCTAAAATGAACAAATACCCAATCTAGCATCTGAATAAACATAAACTTACATCTGTGCTTGCTTTCTTCAGTTGCTTTTTGAAATGAAGAAATTGTTCAATACATCTGCTACTTCTCTAGAGCTATCACACTGGGCTTTAGAGTCTTCTCCAGGGAACCATTTTATGTAAGATCAAAATTCCCTGCCATGCCTACTTCAAAAGCAAAAATGATAATTATAAGTAATGGAAGGGATTTGTTCGTTCACATAATCCATTAGTACAGAGAACATATTATTTATGCGTTGACAGAATATCAGGGACTATGTACAAATAGAAGATGCAATATGCATTAAAAAAAACCCACCTCACTAAACAGTGCTACATTTTAATTTACATTGTGTTATGTTAATGGTTGTATGTTAAAACCAAACTGAAGCCTGGTTGGATTCAATATTTAATGCCCCAGCATGTGCTGGAGGAGAACTCGCAGGGAATGACCCATGCTAGTGGGGGCAGTGGCAGGCAGCACAGTGGGACGCTGTGTAAACAGTCACTTGGCATCAATCTGGATTTTTCTGGAAAATTCAGAGCAAAGGATAGGTAGGGGTGGCCCAGATTTAGTGTGGAACTGGCTTTTGCATGTAAACACAGTGTGAACCCAAATTGGGGCTCTGGTACTGCTTTGTCTGGACAGAACAACACGAGGCCAGGAATAAACTGGTGTAAATGGCCTGTGTAAGCATGCTCTCTATCTGAACCTATCTAAGACTCCATGCCAGTGTTAGACAAGGACAAAACTAGCAGTGAACAGAGCCACTTTACCTCTCACATACTGTTTTTCTTATCTTCCCTGGTCAGCAGAGAAAGGTTGTTTCTGTTACTGGTGTTAAATGATTGCCTCTAGAAGTCTCTTGAAATTGGACTAAGGAACTAGTTCACTCCTATAGAAACTTATTCAAAAGTAAGAGCAACAAGACCAGCTGTATCCAAAGGGATCACTTTTAAATGGATGCACAAAATCATGCTAAACCTAAAGCAAGGGTGGGCAAACAGATGCCCAATGGGCTACATGTGGCTCCTTGCATATTTTGCTTTCTCTGTACCACCTGTCATTTTTTTAGCACTCCAAAGAATTATGCTTCTGAAAGACTGAAGGATCAGTAATTCTCTTCTAACTCACAGCACCAAGTCTTTGTTTCAATCTAAGGGCAGGTAACTGAATGGGAGCTAGGGGTCAATTTCTCCGCTGGGCCCCCTGGGGGCCACCCCCTCAGCAAGCCCAAATACTTCAATTTTTCCTCAGCTGTCCCTCTCAAAATGGTGACAGGAAATGATGCTAGAAATGTACTTCTGGCCACATGCCAATTTTAGATCAGTTTTAGATCAGCACATCCCCAGTGTTGTGCTTAGAAGTGTGAAGTTCTTGGAAGCAAAAATGTGCAGTTACCAAAAGCTTAAAGGATAGAGGGTTTTACTTCTAGTTCCACCCCTGTTCAAGGTTAGAGATTATTGCATAGCCAAAATAAGTGTCCTATCCCTGATGGGATAAGGTAGCCTATCTGGTGTTATCGCACACCAAAATACCACCAATGCCACCAGGCAACTACAATCTGTCTCCCAGCTGTACTTAGCTCTCTGATTTTCAAGAACAGGAAGTTTCTGTACTTCAAAATCAGCAGGCTAAGCACAACTGGGAGATGTATTGTTGTCACCTGGCGGCATTAGCGGCATTTTGTTGTGAAATAACACTGGATAGCAACTTGTAAGGCGACCTTATCCCTTTGGGGATAGGACACTTATTTTGGCTGTGCGATAATCTCCCTAGTCTTCCCAGCCACCCACTTGAAAAACTGAGTGAACTAGCTATACTTAGTCCAAAACATTCTAAAAAATCTCACTTTGATCAAGGAATGGATCTGTCAGAGACATTGCACATACCTTCCAACTGTCCTGAATTGGCAGGGACAATCCTGATTAATCCTCTACTATTCCACTTTTTAGCTGCTTTTAAAATGTCCCAGTTTCTGTCTTTTCTTCCTACTTTCCCCTTTGCCTTCCTGTTACTGCAGTTGCTGCAAAGTGAGTTCAAAGCACAAAAATAATTACTCAGCAAGGGAAAGAGGAGAAAAGACAGTGGAATTTTGCCCTTTCCTCAAAGCTCAGGGAAAAGCAAATTGGCCTCACCTAGCTTGTGTGTTCTTTCTCATTAATAACTTCGGCCATCTTGATTGGACATATTCTGGTTGTCATCCATGAAATTTTGGAAAGTATGATTACATGAGGAGTGGGGAGATTGACCCCCAGATCCAGCATGGTTGCTGAGTCCTGGTCCAAAGAAAATCTGCCTGAACTATGGCTTTGTTGGGTCAGGGTATGTCTGAAAATTATCTTTGTTTCAAGTGTAACTAAAGAACAGCATCTAATGATTCCCTATATAGTTGCCTTTGAGCAGTGCCTTGTGAACTGCACAAACATAAGTAGTAAGTAGCAGGATAAAAATATCAGTGTTAATTTACATCTTAATTTGTATAATCATTCCCAAAAAGCCTAAAGGTTTTTTTTCTGTATGATAGAAAAACACTTATAAATAAATACATGGCCTAGAGAAGACTTTGAAATGTAAATTTTATGTTTATGTGTGAGTGAAATGAAGTCAGCTACAAGACAAACCGTTCTTATCCTGTTGCACAGGGCAGTATATGGATTTCTTGCTGTCTCATACACCTAATATCAATTTAAAATAAAAATAAAAGGTGATACTACTTTAGCCAATTTGCCACTTGAGTTCACACTCCACCCAATTAAATACAGATAGCAAAGTACAGTAACTTATTTCATCAAAGCCTTACACAATATTACCTTAAAAGTCGATAAACTCTATCTAAACTCTTGCTGTAGATTTCTCCCCATTTCACAGTCATTTGTAATGAACAAGGTGCAGTATATATAAAACTTTGAAAGTTACATTTCTGTAATGATTTATTGAGCTCAAAACTCCCACTGTGGAGATTACTACTTCTTAGAATCCCTACAACGTCCTTCATATTTTTATTCCTTTGAAATCAGAGCTTGAAAAAGTTAGTTTGTTTTATTCATTTTTCACAGGATATAGCCAACATGGCCAAAAAATAACCTTTCCAAGCCTGTTTGAGATCTATTCTATTCATTGATCTAATATATTTCATTCTACTCTTAAGGGTCTCATGTGGTGTCTGCATGCACAAGAATAATGTTGGAGTAGCCCAGAGTATTCTGTTCCAAAAGCTGTCCTCCTCCTGTTACCTGGGTTGGGCAACTGTTTGCACATGCATCCTGCTTTGCTACTCACACAGCCACCACTGTGGCGAGTCACTTATTCTGAAGTCTGAACAAGGTGCTTAGCATTAATCACATGGTTCATTGCCTCCTTCTTATCACAGAGTGAGCAACTCATCATGGTGTTGGCAGAAGCTGGCACAGTGGGATGTGATTGCAATCAGCCACCCAGCATCACAATGGAGGGCTCTGGATCACCCAGGAAGATCTGGAGCAAACAATGAGTTACTTTAATTCATGTTAAGTGTGTTATATCCCAGTTTTGGTGAGCCCTAAGTCATCCACCAAGAGGACAAGGAGAGGACATTTTGTTTGTCCCATACTGACATGGCCCTAGCATGTTGAGCAGTCTAGACACTGGAGCTTATTTCATGGGGCAACAGGAATGCAAATGGCACAGGATGAAAGGGGGTGTGATGAGAATAGAATGGGGAAAGGATGCATTTTACTGCACACCAGAACACTGCAGCCACCGCCGGAAGTCCCCATTCAGTTCCAAATCCATGCCAGAGAGGCTGATTTTCAGGAACTGTTCTGAACAGTTTCTGAAAGTCTGCCTCTGAGGGACTCATTTGGAATGGAACAGGGACTTCCATCATTGTCGGTGTCATTCTGGTATGCGGCAAAATGTATCCTTTTTCTGTTCCTTTCTCATCAGGCCCCTTTCATCGCATGCCTTTTGCATTCCTGTTGCCCTGTGTGATAAGCTCTACTATGTTGTAGATTAGGGTAAGTGATAATGAATGGCCCAAGACTACCAAGTGAACTTCAGGGCCAAATGGGAATTTGAACCTGAACTGTCCCCAGTAGTAAGTGAATACTACACTGCTCTATCCTTTCATGCAAAAGAGTAAACAAGGCATACAACTAGCCTACTGTAGACATGACAAAGAAATAGTATGAAACTATTTTACTCAAAGAAACAAGCTGTGGTGAATAAAACACTGAGATTAAGAGAACATTGCACAGATTGTCACTGTACTAGCTAAGCAGTTTTCCAACTGGGAAGCATCTGGCACAGAATTCAGCTCCACTTAACTGGAAATCTAAACAAAAGTTGCTTTAGGTGATCACTGTCTCAGTGGGTAGGAGAAGCTGAAGATAAGTCATAGGATGAATGGCTCACAAAGCTCCAGTGCTGTCTTTATATAAATCCTTTTGGAAGTACAGCAAATAAGAAATGAGCCAAAAAGTGCCTATGTGGCCAAAACTGCAGTGAAGGACTTCTTGAGACTGAAAAGGGCAGGTGTATGTTAGCAGTTATTCCTCTGCAAAGCTTGGAGATAGTTATTTAGAAATAATTAACTACTTTTTGCAATAATTAAGGCACAAATATTACATTATGAGGATTTAAAGATGATTTAATGAGGGATACCTCTACTTCTTTTGTGATATAATTGTAATGTTTGACTTACTAGTATAGTTACAGAACCAGCATTGTGTAATGGTTGGAGCATTAACTACAACTTTGGAGACTGTGTTTGAATCCCCACTTGACCACGGAAACCCATTGGGTGACCTTGGGCAAGTCACACTCTCTGATCTTGAGAGGAAGGCAAAGGCAAACCTCCAGTCACAAATAATTCTGATATTTTTTCCTGTCATGTTTTGACTGTGTTTTTGGGTTTCAGAACCCAGGGTTATGTTTAGATTTTATTTGATTAGTTTTGTTATATTTTGATTATATTGATGGTCATTGCAGCCAAAGGCTGAATGGAGAATTCAAAGGGAATGTTGGATATGGTTGGCTTTGGAACAGCTCTGGGACAGCTGGCCTGGTGAGGACTGTTTTATGCCAAGCCATGAGTGATGGACAATGAAAAGAGTTTATTAATAGTTAAGTTTTATGGCTAGAGTTGTGAGATAGGTTGTTATGGTTGAGAATTAATTTGTTGAGATATTTATAAATATATGAGATATTTATGTTACGGATTCTGCTGACATGATGTATTGTTTCCAATTAGTTTCCTTTGAAGTTATGTATTATATAAATGTGATAAGAATGTTATTTGTTTTGTTTGATTGTTACAAAGCCAATGATGACCGCTTACTAGAACAAACCTGTATTTTAAGTGCCTTTTGAATATATGGATAGACTGTACAATTGAATGTATTAAGAGAAGCTAGTTGTGCCAATAGTGATCAACCCATATGATTGGAGGATGGTTTAATGAAGGTTGTTAATTGTTTGAGGAATATTAATAAGAGAAATTAATGAAAGACAGTTATATGTTATATGGATGGATATATAAGTTTAATTGATTTAGGGAATTAAGAGTTGTATGAATTAGGTTTGAAATAGACCGTCCCCGAAAAAGCTGGCTAGATGCCACAGCAACTGCATGCCATGGTCCCAGTCAACCTTTTTGCCAGCACAAAAAGAAGTGGCAAATAGCTGCTCCTTTTTGCGCTGGCAAAAAGCTGGCTTTTCCGCCCTGCCACAGATGGAAGTAGGCTTTCAGGCTTTCAATTGCCAGAGTGCCCGGAAGCTGGCCGCCCGGATGGCAGCACAAAGGGGAGGTCTGTGTTGCCCCTTAGTGAGCTTATGGGATTATAAAACATTATAAAATACAGCCAGGTGTAGAAAACTGTTAGTCTGAGAAGAGAGACATGTTCATGGACCAAATTATTTGAAGGCCATCTAGCCTCTGTGAGAACGGGAACATAGGGAACAACACAGTTCTCCTGTGTGAAAGAATTTGATATTTTGGAATACTACTGTTAACAACATTTTGGTGACAAAGTTGAGTGCGTGGGAATTTTTGAAATAAAGTGACCAATGGTGTCTGTCTTTAGAATTTGGAGGTGGGAACCTAAATGAACTGTATATATGTTTCTGGTTTCAACTGTAACTTCAGATCTGTCCAAAGAGCCACAGTCCTGCTATGTTCTGTTTCCCTTTTCCTTTCATTAAACTCCAGGAGCTGTTTTATTGTCTAGGGGAGAGCTGAAATACCAGCATTCCTGACACTTCCTCTCAACAAATATTGCCAAGAAAACCTCATGATATGTTTGCCTTAGTGTCACCATAAGTCAGAAACAACCTGAACAATAGTTACAAGGATGCAGGCTCTCAAAATCAAGAGTGTAGAAAATGTGCCTAACACAGGCTCTCCCAGCCACCTCATTTTCCTTTTAAAAAAAAATTCAAAATATTAAGAACATGGAGGCAACCTTTTTATGCCTCCGGTCTCTTTTAGTCTTAGAAAAGCCTTACTTAAACCAGGAAGTGAAGTGGAAGTTCACTTCTAGTTCACTTTCTCAGTAGATACAAGCTCTCCTAGGCTTAAAATGCAACTGAGAGGGCCAATACATAGCAAGAATTCAACTGAAACCCAATGGGAGTATTGAGGGTATTTTGAGTAGTTTTTTTTTAAAAAAAATAATTGCAAAATAATCCTTTGAAGTTTATATCTTATTGGCTGGGAAGCCAGAAATTTCTATCAAGTCAAACTATTTGTCCATGTAGCTCAGTATTTTTTACTCCAACTAGCTTGGGCTATCTAGGATCTCCAGCAGTGGACTTTCACATCACATTGAAATCATTATAACTGGAAACCCTTGGACTGAACCAGAGGTCTTCAGTATATAAAGTATGAAGTATAAAGCATCATCCTGCCCTCCAACATTGCTAATGTACTAGTGTGTTTGTTTGTTTTGATAACTGATGGGTTGATGTTGTTGATCAAACTGTAACTTTAAAGACCAGACTGTTTTGTGTTCCCCTCCATTTGGCATACATCTATGGTAAACATGTATACAAAGTGTACTCATCAATGGTTTCTCTTCATCATGGAGAAAAGGGACTAGTGGTGTGCCACAGGCTTCTGTCCTGGGCCTAGTGCTATTCAACATCTTTATCAGTGACTTGGATGTTCGAATAGAGGGCATACTTATCAAGTTTGCAGATGACTCCAAATTAGGAGAGATAGTTAGTACCCCAGAGGTCAGGATCAGAATTAGTAGATTAAAGAGCTAGGGCAAAACTAACACAATGGATTCCAGCGAAGAGAAGTGTAGAGTATTACACTTAGAGAGAAAAATGAAATGCAAAAATATAGAATGGGTGACACCAGGTTTGACAACAGTACATGTGAAAAAGATCTAGGAGTCTTAGTGGGCCCCAAGCTGAACATGAGTCACCAGAGTGCCCTATGAGGAGCAGGTTAGGGAGCTAGGTATGTTTAGTCTGGACAAAGAGGAGATAATGGAGTTTAGTGCACAGCTAAATAATCCATTTTACCGTGGCCAGGTTGAATCCTTTTCCGGGATGCAGCCAGATATTATCATATGCATTTTGCCACTGGTTTTGGCCTCCCACCCCAAACCAGCCTAAATACCAGCTGGAATTCGAACTCAGCCGACGGATTTGCAAAGCCAGGAAGCTCCCGACTTTGCAAATTGGCCAGCTGTACATGGTTGGGAGCTGGGTTTTAGGTGGGAGGCAGCATGGGTGGCAAAATGCATATGATAATATCCATCTGCATCCTGGAACAGGAGTCAAAACGGGCAAGGTATGATGGAATATTTAGCTGTGTGCTAAACTCCTAAGAGGTGACATGATAGCCATGTTTAATTATTTGAAGGCATACCAAATTGAAGAGGGAACAAGTTTGTTTTCTGATGCTCCAGAGACTAGAAAATAGCAAGGAGACAAGTTCTGCTTGCTCTGAACTGAGCTTTTTTTTTTAAAGTATATATTCAGTGGTCCTGTATTTTGGAGAGTGTTCTCATCTCCAGTGATTTATAGAAAGCCCCTGAAGAAGGCCTTTTCTTATTGAGGCCAAAATGCATTAGGCTTTATAAAACAAACAGTTGACCATCTCAGAGCAGATGGAGTTTGTACTCTTACTGTTTTCTACTTCTAACGTGCTTTTTAGTACTCTCTTTCCTGCTGCTCCAGAGACTAGGACACTGAGCAATGGATACAAACTGCAGAAAAAGAGACTCCATCTAAACTTTAAGAAGAACTTCCTGATGGTAAGAGCTGATCGACAGTGAAACACATTTTCTCAGAGAGTGGTAGTGTCTCCCTCTTTGGACGTTTTTAAACAGAGGCTGGATGGCCATCTGTTGGGAGTGCTTTGATTGTATCTTCCTGCATGGTAGGGGGTTGGAATGGATGTCCCTTGTGGTCTCTTTCAGCTCTATAATTTACTGATTCTATATATGCCGTATGTAACATATTGCAACATACAAAAGTTTCCATACGTAATGTTCACATTAAGGCACTTCTGTTTGGTAGGAATTTGCTCCTTTTTTAGATTACAGAGCATTGAACAATAGGTGTATACATACGGGGATGCTATTGAGCTACCAAGTGCAGTAATGACTGCAGACATTCTAGTACATATGATCCATGGCAGATATTTATTGTCACAGATGCAAGCATGGAAAACTAGTTAGCACAAAGGTTTTCTGTCACAGTGACCAAGCCCATGTAAGCTCTGCCCTAACCCATTCAAGTATTACCCATGATCCTGTTGCATTTTCAAAACTGGAAGTTAGTTATGCATGTGAAAATTCAGTCAAGTTTCTGTCTGTTTATGAAACTACAATGATTTATTCTGTAGCCTGCAAGTCTGCAAGCAAGGCTTTTGTAATATTTTATTTTTGTACAGCTCTCAAGAGGTATAAGTAATAAAGCAAACCAAAATGTTGCTGATTATTTTCATCTTCTAAGACATGTGGTCTTGTTCAGGGGACCGTGGAGCTCACATTTTCACATATAAGTTTCATTGTATAAATGGATCTATGTGGGTCATTCTTTTATAGGGGAGAGGCCTAAACACTTGGAAATGAAGCAAGATGCAAGTTGGCAGTATGGCAAGGCTCCTGAAGCAGAAAGGACTGCCTATTGTGTGAAATGCTGGCCTTGCAGAATATTCACATGATTATTTAGTTGGCAACAGATAGGCTCTGCTGGACAATGGAACTTGGACTAAGAGTGAAGGTATTACTTTCATACACACAAAGTCAAGTCTTTGCCTGCCTTGCAAAAAGGAAAGGGGCATAAAGTCCTCCCCTCCTCACAATGAAGGACCTATTTTGAAGAGAACAAGAGCAGGTAAATACAAGTAGCTGCTTCTTGGCCATCTCATTGCTCTTTTGATCTGGCCAATCAGTCCTGAGGCAGATGGTCCCAGTGTCATTGGAGCAGTGAATCCATGCCAGGTTTTAGCCTGAATTACTTTACAAATAAGGTTGAGCACCTTGGATAGCACATTTAAGAGGCAGACTTGAAACTGAAGCAAATTCACAACTAGAATCATAGAATCATAGAGTTGGGAGAGACCACAAGGGTCACACAGTCCAACCCCTTGCCATGCAGGAACACAGAATCAAACACCTCTGACAGATGCCCATCCAGCCTGTGCTTAAAAGCCTCTAAAGAAGGACACTCCACCACTCTCCAAGGGAGTGTGGTCCACTGTCAAACAGCCCTTACTGTCAGGAAGTTCCTCCTAATGTTTAGGTGGAATCTCTTTTTCTGTAGTTTGCAGTCATTGTTCCATGTTCTAGCCTCTGGGGCAGCAGAAAACA
The DNA here is from genome assembly GCA_034509955.1 of Urosaurus nigricauda. Lineage (NCBI taxonomy): Eukaryota > Metazoa > Chordata > Lepidosauria > Squamata > Phrynosomatidae > Urosaurus > Urosaurus nigricauda. The sequence continues at coordinate 46,933,334 of JAOEGL010000003.1, forward strand.
AGCTTGCTCCATCCTCAATGTGACATCCCTTCAAATATTTAAATAGGGCTATCATCTCACCTCTTAACTTTCTATTCTCCAGGCTACACATACTCAGCTCCCTAAGTCTCTCTTCATAAGGCATGGTTTCCCGACCCTTCATCTGATTGATGTCAGAGTGACCCAACTTCCCCCTCCAATCAAAGTAAGTGTATTATTATGATTAACAGGTAGCTTTAATAAATAACATCCTATGCCAGTTAGCTAATATCCTAGAGTTGCTGTTTAATTTTATATCTGTAGCATTCTCAGGAGAATTGTGTTAGATGTAAATTTTCTAAATCTGGAATATTTTATCTTTGGAATTTCAGGAGGCTTATTCTACAGGTCAGTAAACATTTAGCTTTATAATTTCGGGGGGTATATTTATTATGTAAACAACTAGCTTATGCAGTTACTCACTCATTCATAGAATCATAGAGTTGGAAGACACCACAGGAATTATCCAGGCCAACACTTTGCCATGCAGAAATACACAATCAAAGCATTCCCAACAGATGGCCAATCGAGCCTCTGTTTAGAAACCTCTAAAGAAGGAAACCCAGCACACTCTGAGGCAGCATATTCCACTGTCAAACAGCTCTTACTGTTAGGAAATTCTTCCTAATGTTTAGATGGAATTTTTTTCCCCTATAGTGTGAATTCATTGCTCTTCTATCTCTATAGCAGCAGAAAACAATCTTGCTCTATGACATCCTTTCAAATATTTAAATACGGCTATCATGTCACCTCTTAACTGTCTCTTCTCCAAGCGAGCAACCTCCTGCGAGCAACCTCCAGTGTGACAACAAGAAGCAGGATTGCTATTGCAATTCCTCATCACACCAGAGATCAGTGTCAGTCTTTTACATCTCAATTGATAGGAGACCAGATTGCTCACAGTGGCTGCCACCTGGAAAGTCAGGATTGGGGAATTTTTATTATCCCTATGCATTCCCTACACTATTGAAATATGTAGGGATTGTGAATACAAATCAGTTACAAATGTGTAACTTTAGGTTATGTATTTGTAGTTGTGATTGTGAACTCTATTTTCTTTCATAAATATTAAATAGTCTGTATCTTCTTATAGGGAGCATTTTCATATTTGTAAGGCATATAGCTCTTGTAGTACAAGAATATTATACTTGTAGTACATTTCAGTTGTTAGGAACATCAAATTACACAACATTTATAGTGTATGAAGCATCATGCATCTCATGTTTCATCTGTTGAGGAATTTCATATTTACATCTCATACAGAATATTTTCACGTATTTCAACATTTGGTGGTGTTTCAGCATTCCCAACACAATGCATTGCTTTAGAATAGTTATCACTACTCATTCAGCATAGCTGTAACCACTCTAACTCTGTTTGTGCAGACAGTACATTTATCTGTGAACTGGCATTTCAGAGTATTGTAAATTCAGTGTTCTCATCCATTCTATAGTTCGTATCCCTTCAATAGTATCTGTATAATCAGTATTGTTGCACAACTTAGAAATTTTGCTTCTGAAAAGAGACAGTTTTGAGGGATCAAAATGATCACATCTCACTTCTTGCCAGGGTTTCTGCTATTTTTACACAATAGTTCTGAGATTTTTATCCATGAGAATTTCTCTGAAATTTTCTCTTTTTTTGCAGAAGAATTATGAGGGGTTTAGTAGTTAGGTTTTACATCCACCACACATTTATTAAAATACGTATATGTGTGTGTGTCAGGTTGCTTTAAGTTCTGCTTTGTTTCACAGCTTTATGGCAGTTTGCTTGAATGTTATATGCTCAGTAAAGATATCTTAAGTATAAAGGTAAACACAGATGTAACTGATATAAGATTGTGTCAGCCCAGGGACTGATGTGGAGTCAAACTCTGAGCGCAGGGAGCCTTTCCCACAACACAGATGATGATGATGATGATGATGATGATGATGATGATGATGATGATTTCTTATATGCCCCTCTGAATGAGCAATCGGGGCGGGGTACAACATTTTCTGTTCCAGGTCAAAAAAATGACTTTTTATTAAAACCCTTGGGTTCTAATTTACTTCTGAGCATGTTCAGCCTTTCAACTGTTTCAGCCTTTTAATTTATTTGAGTTGTATAATATGTTTTTATTTTGTTTAAATTATTTATTGATTTTAATTTGGAATTGGTTAAATTGTTTATTTTAGCTATTTACTGCCTTGAGATCTCATGATAATCGGGTGGGATAAGAATATTTGAATGTATAAATGAATAAATAAATATTTTCCCTCATACCTTGTCCTTGTAATTAGTGTGTGCTTTGTGCAACTGCAATGGAAATTATGTTGTCAGAACAAACAAACAAAAATCCACCCTCTTCTCCTGTTGTTGTAAATAATCTGTTTTTGGTTTGTTATGTGACTTCAATCATTTCTGAATTATGGTGGCCCTAGGGTAACCATATCATGGGGTTTTCTTGGCAAGATTTGTTCAGAGGGGTTGTCATGGTCTTCCTCTGTGGCTGAAAGAGAGTGACTTGCCCAAGTGGGTTTCTATAGCTGAGTAGGGATTCAAAATCTGGTCTCCAGAGTTGTAATCAGACCACTACATCATGCTGGTACTTATACAAGCAGCAAAGGTTGCTCCTTCTTCTCTTACCTTCCAAACCATTGTAGGAATTTGTAAGATCTAAAAATAGAGAAGATCTGGTCCTAAATACCTAGAGGCACCAGATCTGGTCTAATCTTGGAAGCTAAGCAGGGTCAGCTCTGATTGCTACTTGGTTGGGGGACACTAGTGAATACCAGATGCTGTAGGCTATATTTCACAGGAAGAAACTGGCAAAAACCACTTCTGAGTATTCTTTGTCTAAGAAAACCTGAAGGAATTTATGGGCTTACCATAAGTCAACAGGCAACAGCACACACACAAAATTAGAGAGAGAAAAGTGGGGAAGGATGGAGTCTTAGCCTCCTTTTCCCTTAACAGTAGGCGGTAGCACTAATGTTAGAAAGAGGGAGGCAACTTTGTTGGGAGTCACATTTTGGTGGTCATGAATAAGCAGCAAATTGTTCATTTATTTTGTTTTTCTTGTATCTTTTACTCCCAGAGGTAGAGAAAAGGGACTGATATTTTGCCTCGTGTATCATACACTTGCCTCACATAATTAAATAACATGATTGGCTTTTGGGTACTACAGTTTATGATTTAGAGGGGTGAAAAGAAGGGGCACATTTCCTACTCTGTCTCAGTCTGAAAAATATGTTGGGCTGATCCTACCCAGCACATGCTCAACCCTGTCACCCTCCTCCATCTGAGATAAGCCACAAAACAGCTTCCTGCTCATTCTTATGTGAACCTCTCTTAGAGAGCAACAGCTCTACTTGTTAACCACAATGAGATGCTTACTAGCAAAACCAGCAGGAATGATACTACAGGCTTTTCTACTTAACTGTGCTTAGCTCTTTCATCTTCAAAGCATTTTCTCTTTCTTTCTACAAGCATTAACTAATTAATCCTCACTACACCCTGGGGGAGAGGGAAAGAGTTAGGTTCGATACTATTATTTCCCAGCTAGTCCAATTAGGCATAATTGTGTCTCATTTAAGCTGACCGTTTAAAGAGCAAGCAAACAGATGCAATGGTAGATTAGAGAGTCTTGCACGTATAACCAAGAAGAAGAAAAAATCCGCATGGTTCACATTGTATTTGCAAGGTTCCCATTGGCAGGTAACAAGAAATAGTTCTTCATGCTGCATATATATTCAGAAGATCACTTCTGCAGGGGTAATAGTAGTCATTCCTTTTGTGGTTCATAATGGAAAAGTTCTGTGGGGCGATTTCAACAGTTTGAAGTCCTCAGCTGTTGCAGAATGTTTGGCTAGGTTTCTGGTGGCAGCCTATCTGGAACACATAACCAGAGCTTGGAAAATTACTTCTTTGCCTATAACTCCAAAAATCTATCCAGCAATACTACCTGTATGAATCTGAAACATTATTAGAATTATAGGGGCGAAACAGATGGGCAGGAAAAAGTGGCTTCAAGCTGCCTTTTCTGAAGCCACATTAAAAACTCACCAACTGCAACTCTGGCTCCCAAGGCAGCTGGAGTGCTCATGTCATGGCTTCAAGCCAGGAAGAAGCGTAAAAAGCTGTTTCTTTTTGAAATGGCTTTTCTCTACATAAGGGCACTTTTCTGCTGTCTTCAAGGCATGTGTCATCTAAACACCACACCTTCAAGCCAGCCTGAAAGCAACTCTTTCTGCCTGTCTGTTTGGCCCCATAGAACCAAAGAATCGCAGGTGCTGCCACCCTGCAGAATTAATGCACTTTAACACTGCTTTCACTGTCATGGCTCCATCCTAGGAAATCCTAGGATTTGTAGTTTGTAGTGGCACCAGAACTGTTTGACAGAGAAGGCAAAATATATCAGAAAACTACAAATCCCAGAACACCATACTATCGAGCCATGGTAGTTAAAACAGTGTCAAACTGCATTAATGCTACTATGTAGATAGAAGCTTAGATTTGGAAGGGACCACAAGGACCATCTAATGCAACTCCCCGCCATGCAAGAATACACATTTGGTGTAGAGTCTAGACCTTGTGACTGCTCATTCAGCTTCATGAGCTCAAGTGATCTGAACAAGTGCCTCTAATGATAACCAAGGCACAAAGGGATAAATGAATCAAAGAAGTAAATCCTTAAAATATCCATGTGCTATGTCGTTTTGGGATTTAGGGTTTAACATAAATACTTTGACTTGGGACTGAAAAGAAATGAGCCACCAGGGCACTGCAAGATAAACAGTGATCACATACTAAAAATGTCTAACTCCTAACGCCTCCATCCACAGTGATTTAGCTGCTGACATTTGGGCCCTATTCACGGGCCAAATAAACTGGTCTCCCTTTGTCCACTCAGTGGGGAGTCTGGATGATGCAGGACCCAATCCTTAAATCTGACATGAACAGACCACATGATGTCTGGCCCAATGATGTTCAGCACCTAACCTGGAGTAAACTCCTCTTAAAATGGAGTAAACAAGGCTCTGTTTGCTCTGGATCTTCCCGGAAGATCTGGAGCCCTCTATTCCAATGCCAGGTGCTGTTTAAAATTTGTCCTGCTGTGCTGCCTGGCATGGCCACTGTAGCTGCACATTGCTTACTTTGAGGTAATAATAATAATAATAATAATAATAATAATAATAATAATAATTTATAGCCAGAATGAGGCACCCAGCCATGTGAACAATGCTGGGTGCCTCATCCTGATGTCAGAGCAAGTGATATATCACCTCCAGTGCTGTGCTGGGTGGCACAGCAAGATGCACATGCAAACAGCTGCCTAGCAAAAGATCTGAGAGCCCCAGGTAATTGGAAGGGGTAGGGGCAGCTGTGGGACCAGAATATTCTGGGCTGCTCCCAAAGAATTCTGGCCCATGTAGACACCACCTTGGAGTAATTTCTGTTTCCAAATACTTTTTAATGGGAGCCCCAGAAAGAGTGTGTTACAGTAGTCTAATCCAGAAGTTGTTCTGGCATGAATGATGGTTCTGTTTAGGATACTAGTAGCCTCCTTTTCTGTTAATAAAGTCTCCAGAATGAGTATGAATTTTATTAAAGCAGAAGGGAACTATCCAAATTTTTAACATACTTTTTTTTTTTTTGTAAAAGAGGAAATTATTTAGCAATTATTTGGTCACTGATATCTCCTTCTAGTTCCAGCAAGCAATGCAGTTGATGTTGACACCTTTGACACCTGTTTTCATCGAAACATAATAGCTCTTTATTTAATGTAGTAAAATATTATCAAAGGTCATTTTCTTATTTCAAAATAGCATTTAAATACATGCGCAATAAGATAAATATGAAGCAAATTCTATAAACTAAATCAAAAGATGTTCTTGAGAAATCGCTGAAACAGGCAAATCTAGGGCTTTACTGCTAATCTTTTTTTTTTTCTGAGAAACTGTAAGAAGTTTTTTTGTGTGTGTTGATTTATTTTGTATATAATATCTTTCTAGCATGGAATTAGAATGAAATAAATGAAGCTGAAATTAAAACTGCCTGATTAAAGTGACTGAACAGTTGTTGTTTTTTTTAAAAAAATTAAATGATGCATTTGGAATGTGCTTCATGCTCTGTAATAGGGTTCCTCCTAGAACTGTGTGCCAGCATCACACTCTCAAAATTGTCTGTCCTGTTTGGGAACAAATGAATTGGATGGAGCATTTAACTTTATCTCTTCAAGCTTGAAAAATCTTTAGAAGTTTCTGGTAGGTAGGGGTCACTATTAATATCAAAAGAAAAAGATATGGGGAAGGAGAAGAAAATATATATATAAAAAATCAGGCACCAGTTCTATACAGAACATGAAAAATATTACTTTTTTACATTATGGGCCTTTTCATTCTGCACAATTATAGTACTATGATTCCACTTTAACTGCATTGGTATCATCCAATGGAATCCTGGAATCTGAAGTTTAGAAAGGGGCTTAGAGAGCCAGCATGTACAGTAGTCCCCCGGCTTACGAATCCCCCGGGGTACGAAAACCCCGGGGTACGAAACCGGTGGGACCGCTAACGTATCCCCCGGGATCCGAAAGATCCCCCGGGACACGAAGAAAAAAACCACGCGGCCCCTTTAAATCGGCCGCGCGGTCCGTCCGCTAAAGCGGTCCCCCGGGAAACAAAAGCTTCCAGGTTACGAAAGGTAATCCGGAATGGATTACCTTTCATAACCCGGGGGACGACTTTATAGTGGTTTGAGTTTTGGACTATGACTGTGGAGACCAGGGTTTGAATCCCCACTCTGCCATGAAAAACCATTGAGCAACCTTTGGCAAGTCACACTGTATTATCCTGAGGTTGAGTGGTAACCCCCTCTGAACAAATCTTGCCAATAAAACTCCATAATAGGTTCCTCTTAGGGTTGCCACAGGTCAGAAATGACTAGAGTGCACACAAGAGGAACAACAATTTAACGTTCTCAGTCTGAGAGCTCTGCCAAACTACTAACCCTAGGATTCCACAGAATGTTTCCATGGTAAAGTGGAACCATAGTGTGAAATTGGCTATGGTGGCTGAGGAAATCTGGGAGTTACAATCCAAAAAACTAAGGGGGGAAACGGACCACCCCAAAGGGGTGGCTTCAAGCTTCCCCTTCCAAAGGCCGACTGGTAGCATGGAAACTCTATGCCGCAGCCCCAATCCATTATGAAGCTGCCCCAGAAAGAAACGGCAAGGAGCCTCTCCTTTTCTGAGCTGCAAAAAGGTGGCTTTTGCCGCCTGCCGTGGCTGGAAGCTGGCTTTAAGGCACTCCAGCAGTGTGCAGTGTGTAAATGCCATGCTGCCGGAGTACCCAGAAGTTGGTCCATGTGTGAGCAGTCAGGTGGATTGAAACCAGCTTACTGGCATCTTGGGGGCATGCGTTGTCTGTATGTCCTGCAGGCTGGCTAGAAGCCGGATTTTATGCTGTTTCAGCCCTTAGTCTTCCAAGCTTTGTTGCTGTGCTGCCAGACTCTGCCAGATAACCTGTAAGAGAATTGTAATGGAGTAAGAAATTGTTGGCCTTCTTATTACTGGTAACTGGAAGAGAAGAAGTTCAAAAAAAGGGAGGAACTGGAAATAGCCATTTTTTTCTTATTGATAGTGGGCTTGTTTACTGTTTCTCCCTCTTCTACTGTTGGTAAATGTGAGAGGTAGTAGTGAATCTCACAGGTACAGTAATTAGTATTTGCAGGCAAAAGATGAACAATAATCAGACCACCACAATCACACAGGCTATAGCAGAGAAATAAAGCAGGAGTCTTTTTTGGAAGAAAAAATATGAATTAGGTTTAGTTACAAGTATGAAATGATTTCATAATCTTTCATAAGAAGAGCCTCAGTCAACATGTGCTCTTCAAACATAGAGGAAAGAGAGGGAAAACTATAGGCTACAAAATTGAATCTTCTGAAAACATTTGCAGGGAAGTTAAGAAAGAGTCTTCTTTAGCACATCAGTTTTATATCAGATGGATTTGGAGGAGGAGGGAGTTTGACCAAGGATTTTACCAGACTGTGTCACATCTTTTTGTTAAAGAACTGACCTCCATAAGGCAATTTTCAGTGTGTGGGTGTGTGGGTGTTGGTCAGCTGTATTATTCTATTAGAGTAAATACAATAGTCTCATGGCATCTTAACAATGGAAAAAATGTATTTGGCATAAACTTTTGTGAATGAGAGCTACTTATTAGATCCACTCTTCTTATGAAGTTGGCTGTAGTTCATAAAATCATATGCCAATTAAAATTTGTTAGTCTTCAAAAATCCACAAGACTTTTGCTTGTTTATCCGTAAAACAGATATTTAAAAATCCCAAAAGTGTTTGTTTTGGATCAAGCAGACATCCTTCTGGCATGTTTAGGCAGCCATAGTTCTCTCATTCTTAACAGGAGGAACCTCATTCTTAAACAGAAAAACCATTTTGGTATGAAAAAAGATTTTAAAACTGCCCTCACTTCTGGGAACATGAAGAGGCTTGTGTTTGGCATCAGTAATCAGGAAGTATGAAACAAGAGACAAAGATAGAATGGGGCACCCCTTCCCTTTTGACAGAGAAAATAGATGCTTGGCATGCCGGTGACAGCTGATCACATATGACACTTAGGAACAAAAGGAGTCATTCTGGTAATATTTCCTTTCCGTGAGTAAATCTGGATTCTGCTGCCACAGTACTGTTTGTTAGATGACATCTTCATGCTTTTGAAATGCTTTGTTGTGTGTGTGTGTGTTGAATATGGCCTTTTAACACCCACAACTTTCATATCTATTATCTGATGTGCATGATCTTTAATCCCATATGTTTCAAATGCTGTGCTTGTGTCATAAAATGCTGTGACCTTGATCAAAAACTCAATTTATCTGCAAAACTGTCTTTCACAAATACTCACCCACCCCAATTGCTACTGTATAAAATGTGTTTAAATATGAACAGCCAGCTCATTTAACAATGTCATCATGTGTATTCAAAAAGTAATAAGTTTTGGAAGATAGAACCAACCATCTCTAGTATGTTGTTATTGTTATGTACCTTGAAGTCTGCTCTTGAGTTATGGTGACTCTGTCATAGGGTTTTCTTGGCGAGATTTATTCAGAGGACTTCTGTCATTGCCATTCTCTCAGGCTGAAAATGTGTGAGTTGGCCAAGGTCATCTAGTGGGTTTCCATGGCTGTGGGAGGACTCAGACCTTGATCTTTTGAAATTGCAGTCCAAAACTCAAACTACTAGGCCATGCTTGCTACTAATTCACAGTATAGTCATGGAGGAATTCTGGGAATTTCACACAACACTGAAAATATTTTAATTGCAATCATAATCAGGATCATTGTCATCACCGCCATCATCTAGAATTCTGTCCAGGGGTGGAGAACCTGTGTACCTCCCTATGTTGTTATACTGCAATTTTAATTTACCCTGGCCACTGGTTATTCTATCTAGGCTTATAAGAGGTGGAGTCCATCCACAAACATTCAAGTATATTGCCACTAGATTCAGGATTCATTACCATCTTTAGTGACAGTGGCAGATATATGCTTTAATTGTGGAATAGTAGCATGAATGATATTGAAAGTAGCAAAGAGGCTTTCTTAAAATGTGCAAAGATTTTTTTCCATTAATAAAACTAGTTGGATCACTACATAATTCTGGCCAGAATCCTGCTCAAAACAATATGTGTATTGCTAGCTACCAACCTTAGATAAGCATCATAATGACACCCAGAGCTTGCAGATTACAATATAAGCCGTGGGAGTGTTTGCTTACCTCCATACTTCAGTTTCTTCAGTTTCAGCTTCAACATGCACACATGACTTGGCATTCTACATTTCCATTCCTTGAACCTGGCCATGCTTGGAAAAGGTCCTTTGGACCACAGCTTCTCAAAATCCTTCAGCCATTATGGCCTTTGGCCATGCTGATGGAGGTCTGGTAGTTGTAGTCTTAAAATAAATCTTTCCAGAGCTCTGGTAGAGAATTAGCAAGTCCTTTCCATCACTACTGACGCCTGGGCCAGTACTCCACAACAGCACAGATGTTAGGGACACTGTTGCCACACCTACAGGTCATATAGCAAAAGAAGAGAAATGGGGAATAGTTCTGTTGTGCTGTTAATGCTGCCGCTACCATCTGGTAAGGAGTACTCAAGCACAGAGGCCTGAGAAACTGAAGTGAGCAATGAATTTCCATGAGAAAATGTGAAGAAAGAATTCAATCCATGGCATATTCCCAGGGATATGAATTGGTGTGTGTTGGTTGTCTGTGGAGAGCTTGTAATTGTGCTCAGAATCATAGAATCATATAGAATCATAGAATCATAGAGTTGGAAGAGACCACAAGGGCCATCCAGTCCAACCTGTGCTATGCAGGAACTCCCAATCAAAGCATCCCCGACAGATGGCCATCCAGCCTCTGCTTAAAGACTTCTAAGGAAGGAGACTCCACTACACTCCGAGGGAGTGTGTTCCACTGTTGAACAGCCCTTACTGTCAGGAAGTTCCTCCTAATGTTGAGGTGGAATCTCTTTTCCTGCAGTTTGCACCCATTGTTCCAAGTTCTAGTCTGGAGCAGCAGAAAACAAGCTTGTTCTCTCCTCAATATGATATCCCTTCACATATTTAAACAGGGATAAATAACCTAGCAATTTATTAATGGCTTTAAAATGGTTCAGTTAACCCTACACAATTCCGGCTCAAATCCAGGACAGACATTCTGCAACTATTACCATTAATCCTAGATATGGGTGAAGTCAGTGAGTAGCTGCCTTTAGTACATTTTTGTACTAGCTTCATTCTATCATGGCATTAAAAGTCTCCCATCCAGGCATTAGCTAAAGTCGAGTCTTCTTAACAGCGCACGACATCTGTCTCATATTCATTCAAACCATGCTCTTGCTGGTGGAAAAAAATCAAATGAAGAAATGTCAGCATTTAACTTATGTCCCACTGATTTCAATAAAATATGACTTGCCTGCCCAAGTTTTTCTGAAGAGCTCTCTTGAAAATGTTTCTGCTCCATAATAGCTCTATTAACCATAGAGTGAAAAGAGTTAATAAACAGGCGCAGTTAACAGCATGAACAATGAGTAGAATTTTGTGTCCAGGCAGTTCACTAGAGGGAGCACTAATACTATTTCCCATCTTTTTGCAGAAATGGTTGAACTGTCAGTTGATTTTATTTTTTGTTTCTGAAAGGGAAATGGAAATAATATATGGGCTGAAAATCATCACCATGTAATGTAAAGATGGCTTTTCTGAGAAAGGAAACCTAAATATTTGCATAAGTGCAGTTTTGTTACATGCATACTATTAAAGTTTATGGATGAACAACTTTTGTATAATTGCTAAAGGCATTACCTTAGTGATTAAATAAAATTAAGAAAGTGATTAAATAGAATTAAAGAATGTTCCCCTGAAAGGGAAAACTTTCCCCTGGTCTTTGGAAGAAGACATACAAGAGTTGATGGGAAGAGCAGAAAAGCAGTTTGGAGATAGTTTTCAGCTTAAACTGGGACACAAGGAGAGAAGAAAGCAAGCTTTATGACTTTGCTGATGAAACACTTTTGAGAATGCAGGACATTTTCCAACAATCTGTCATTCCCCCACTGTAGGTACCTGTTTGTAGCTATCTTTGAACAGGCACTGTTTGCATATTTGTAAACTACAAAGACACAATAATTCTTTAATGCTCTAACATGGAAAACTCTTCCTGTATCCTTATTGTTCTGTCATCAAAAGGAAATTAATCACTGTGATAAATCTATAAGTCTACTGATAAACCCCACTGAGGTCAATGTGGTTTTCAGGTAATTCTTTGCATGATTGTATCCTTACCTATGCACACTTAAAATATTTCATTCAGCACAATTCTGCATCCAAGCCGGAGGCCTTGTGGGAGAGTGATTCCCAATTTGTTCTTGGCATGTAACCTTCATGATGAGGGAAGTGCTCACATTGCCTATTCACTACCAGGTAGATTTTTATTTTTAATGCATTGGCATATAAAGTGCTATAACAATTCACTTCCAGAAAGATACCTTGAGATTGAGCTTTCTCTTTTAACAATTTGGAATTCCTAAAGGATACAGGAAGACAGTTTTCCATGTTAGCTTGGGTTTTGACTGTACAGCTGCTGCCTGAAGTAAAATGCTTAGTAGGTACAAAATGCTCAATTTAATAAGCGTCCACCCTTGTTTTCCAGTTCTGCTGTCCATCTTGCTCTTCTGCTATTAGGAATTAATGATCTACCATGGAATAGTAAGAACAGATATACTGAGTTGTGTTGGGCCACTTTATTGACCAAGAATTTATTTATATCATGATGATCCTGGAAGAAGCAAGAACAGGGAGCAACCTGATGTGGATTCAGCTCAGGCCAGGTGTCACCTCTTGACTACCTCCTCAGCCTTCCCTTGGGTGAAACTCTTGACCCTGGGGGCAATCCAATAACTCACTTGTCCTCAAGCCAGCCTTCTACTGGAAGACAAACCTAGGACACTCCCACCCAAGCCACCAGACTTTATGAGAGCAAAACCCCAGTTTCACCCCCAGGCACCACAGCTGTAAGGTGCTTCTTTGGTGCTGCATCATGTAAACACAATGCCAGAGGAGTTCTGTGACGCCGTGCACTGTGTGGAGCAGTGCAGGGCATCACACTGCCATGGGAGTCAAGGTGTGCACCATATGGACACCATGCTGCCACTCCACCCTCAGACTGGCCTAAATGGCTGGTTTGCACTGGACATACGTGCATAATTGTGGAGATTTCAAAAACTTTACTGTGACAGTATTGATATAAAGCATAATGCTTAGTAAATATGGGCACTATGTGACATTAACTCTGTCTCAATCCAGCCCAGTTGTGAGTGCCAGATCAGTAACCTCACATGCCCACCAGTGCTCAGGTTATAAGGGAGTCATACAGTTCTATGCCCTTTCCATTTTTGTTTTACTTTTTTAAATACTGCTTTTATAACAAGGCTGTGGTCCTCAGGGTGGATAACATTAGGGATATCTGGGTCATGGCTTATACATGTCAAGCCTCTCCTCACATTATCCTCATAACTCAGGCACTGGACTTTATCACACAAAGCAATAAATCATAACTGGAGAAGGATAATCATGTCTTTGGCTGGGGATTGTCATATCACATTGGTCCTCATTGGTCTCCCAGTGGCAGTCTGCTTGGAAAGAGTTTCTTTTCATTCACCCAAAAGCTCTGCTAATGACCCCCTTTGCCTCTACTGCTGTGTTTCACTGTATAGAGTGATAGTTCAATTCTGCTTTAATGGTGATCTTGGGTGATGTTGGGGTGGTTAGTGAGTGTGCTGCGGGTGCTTTAGGTGTGGGACTCTAGTGATAAGGTGTGAAGGAGAAGGGAAGAGAAGCCAAAACTTTGCTCATTGTCCCATATGCCCCTTTTTCCAGTTGTGTTCTGTAGTCCCTCCCCCTCTCACACACACCTGGAAATATAAGAACAAAACAAAACATTATTTCATTAACCCTCAGCTTCTTTCTTGCTTTTATTCTACCTTCAGGCTAATTTATTTTTATTTATTTTAGAATTTCTTCCAGAATAGATTCAAGACTTCTTTCAGACTACCTCCAAATATTAATAAAATATGAGCAGTCCTACATTTAAAAATACAGGGGCCTTTCTGGTTGGTTTGACCAGACTAAGCACTGGCAGACGGACCAGATAGATCAATCAGTTGCTGCTTGCTTTCTTCTTCCAGCATTTAGTCTGGTCTAACCAATCAAAAAGCTTCCCCACAAGGGGAAAAAAAGGACTTTTTACATGTAGGCATGTTTTCATTTATATTTCATTTTTGTTCTGTGGGGGACCGGGTGGTATCTGTATGTGTGTGTGTATGTGTGCCTGTGTACCAAAAGGGGCAGGAATAATGTCTTGGCAATGTGCAATAAGCTTTTAGAGCAAATGAACACGCTAATTCTAGAATGGTGTTAGGAGAGACCATGACTGCATTGCATTTTTAGAAATAACACTATTGTAGTGGGAGAAAAGTCCTTCTGTAACAAAGTCTATTGATAATTGAGTTTGTGCCATTGCACTGAACTTACTGTATGATCTCAGTGCAGCAGAACTGCTATAATATTATTTGTCCAAATTTTCACTGGAATTTTACAAAACCAGTCATGTCTAGGGAAATATAAAGTATTTGTTGGTGGATTGAAATACTCCGTTCAAGCAACTACACCATGAAGAAAAACACTTTTCTGAATACTTCAGGGAGACTGAGGAATGAACCTGAGGTTGACATTTCAATTTTAATATACTTGAATCAGTTTAAAACAAGTCAACTTAATATAGCTTGCTAAAGGAACAAGAACACCCTGTCATAAATAAATAGGACAGCAAGTAAGAAATCTTCCATGACTCCTGAACAATGACTTCATAAATATTGTGCATTATGCTTTGTAATAGGATGAAATGAATGTTTGCTATTCTCATTTCCTCTTCTCCATCTCAGAAATATCTAAATAATCAGAGTAGATAAAGCCAATAAGGCATGACACTAGACTTTATTCCTATGAATGGGAAAGGCAGATATACTCAGGACAATTGCATATCTGCGTGCAGGTCCTTACATGCACTGAGTATCTAGAAGGACCCACCAAAACACATAGAATCATAGAATCATAGAGTTGGAAGAAACAAACAAAACAAAACAGCTTCATTTATATACCGCTTCATAAGTGGTTTACAATTGTAAGCTATTTGCCTCCCAAGAATCTGGGTACTCATTTTAGCGACCTTGGAAGGCTGCAAGCCTGAGTTGAGCTTCAGCCATTTGCTGGTCTTGAACTCGCCACCTTATGGTTTTGAGTGAGTGGCTGCAGTACAGGCATTTAACCACTGCACCACCAGGGCCATCCAGTCTCACCCCCTGCCATGCAGGAACTCCCAATCAAGGCATACCCAACAGATGACCATCCAGCCTCTGCTTAAAAACCTCCAAGGAAGGCGGCTCCACCACTCTCCAAGGGAGTGTGTTCCACTGTCGAACAGCCCTTACTGTCAGGAAGTTCTTCCTAATGTTGAGGTGGAATCTCTTTTCCTGCAGTTTGCATCCATTGTACCGAGTCCTGTTCTCTGGAGCAGCAGAAAACAAGCTTGCTCCCTCCTCAATGTGACATCCCTTCAAATATTTAAACAGGGCTATCATGTCACCTCTTAACCTTCTTTCCTCCAGGCTAAACATTCCCAGCTCCCTAAGTCGTTCCTCATAGGGCATGGTTTCCAGACCCTTCTCACATATGTGAAGTAGTATTAGAAGGGAGTAGAAGAACTGGCAAAATTTGCATTCCACCAGATGAATTAACATTCTAGATTTAAAGAACTTTGATTGATGGAAGGAGCCCTTCCATTCACAGATGGTGGCATGTGAATACAACTCAGAGTCCTTTGGATTTTTATAGAGTCTTAGGCTATTATTACATGCAACTTTTAAGCTGCAGTTACAGTCCACAAATCATGCCTTTGGCAATACCTATTGCACAACTTTGCCTTCAACTCATAGATGCTATGTGTCTGAAGTATGGTTAGGGCATCCCTTTTCATTTACAGAGGAAATCCATCAATAAGCCCCCAATCATGTTTCTTTTCCCTTACTCCACAGATATGAAATATTTCTGCCACAGCATTCCCATTACTGACAGTCAAGTGCTGTTGGTGTCTCCTCCTCTCCCCACTCCCTCTCAAAGAGGTTGATTTTCATTGTTTTATTTTATTTTCTATTTATTTTCTTTTAAAAAACTTATCATTAGCATAACTCTGGAATTGCATTAAAATTAAAAATGAAAATGAAATGAAATATTTAAAATCTGAACGACATGCTGGCCAGGGCAGAGGGTGGCAGGCAGGTTTAAGGGGGAATGAGAAAGATAGTGCCATGGCAGAAACAACCACAGTCACACTTTTGCCAAGAAGTGTGATAATGGCTGTTCTGAAACTGGTATGTTTCCATTTTAATTAACTAATGTGATTGTAATGATGCTTGTGTTGTAATGCCATTAGTCCTATGTATGATATCTGATGCCATATAGCCAAAGATCTCAGGATGGTGTACAATGAAATCAATCTAATGAAATCAAACTATCTAAGAAATTCAAACAGCTGCAACCAAGCACATGCAATAAAATAATTAGACCTGAAAGGATTTAATAAATTGCTTTGTTTTAACTTGCTACTGAAATGAAGCCAATATTGACACTTAATCAAGTCTCTAAGTGGAGGGCATCCCACAACTAGGGTGCCAGAGAAGAGAAGCCACCCCTTCCCCGTGAGGGGGGCATAAAAAGGAATGGCCCTCCACTCCATCACACTTCAGTTCTTTGGCAAATATGTCTGTGTGTGCATCTGAAGAACTAATATTTTGGCCATTATAACAAGTATTGAATTAAAAGTTGCTTGTAGGTTAAATATGCTCTGTTTTTGTTTACCTCTAACACAGTTTTAAATATAAGCAAAGGGAACTTGTAGCACTGTTGAGACTAACTCTATTAACTTTGGGGCTTGACAGACTGCTGAAAAAGGGCAATCCGGAGCCACCTCTTTTCCCTCTGCATCATCACTGCAGCAGCCAAACAGAGCGGCGATGGTGCACAAGAAAAAAAAGGAGCACTGCAAAGCAGCTCCTTTTAGCATCACAGCTGCGATACCACAAGCCCCGTAGGGCACTGTGGTGACGTCGCAGGTGTGCTGCACCATTTGGATGCAGTGCACCCCTGACATCATTGCTATGTGCACCGTCTATATGGCCATGTGCTAGGGTTGCAAGGCATGTATTCGCTCCGCCCCTGGACAACCCTAGCACGTGGATGTCGCATAGTGGCCATCTGTATTGGCCCTTTGTAGCATAAGCTTTTATAGACTGGATCTCCTTCTTCAGATTCATAGAGTGAACTAATGCCCAGGAAGGGTCTTTATAATTTGACTACATGTATGAATATCCATGGGAATGAAAAAAATTGCAATTATGGTGATGGGGTGACAAGTTTAGCTTCACCTGTGGTCAGTGAGGGACAAAGGCAGGAGAAAAGATGATGTCTAAGGTCAGGGTGGGTGGATGACTACCTATATAAATTATGCTGTTTTTTTCTTTTCAATCTTCTTTTGTAGTTTTCCTGTTCATGGACCGCTGTCCTCAGGTCAAGAGACAAAACTCCCAGGAAGATTGAAGTGCTCATCAACAGACTTCTTGTATTCCCATTCTTGAAATCTGATTTATATCCATTTATCCTCTGGCCAGAGACTGGCTTGTTCCCCCAGCATAGAGTACTTTTGCATATTGATATTCCAGACTAACAGAGCTATGTTTCTGAACTATTTTAAAGGATAATTAAAATAGGTTAAGGGCTAAATACATGCCATCCATCACAAGCCTGTTTTAGTGTCTTCCAGCTCTCACCATGACATAAGGATGGTTCAGCAGCAAACCATAATGACAAACTACAGCATCTTTTGTGTGTGTGCCCAGGAGCCATAGTGGGATCAGGATTTGAGGAATTGGCCCTGAAACCTGTGAAGGTTGCCTATCCCTGCTTTACATGCAGAGTGTCCTAGGATCAGTCAGTAGCATTTCTAGTGAAAAGAGGTGTGAGGGAACAGGGCTGAGGAAAAATCTTAGGAGGATGCTGGGAAACTTCTATTAATTCCACATGACAGAACTGCAGATTTCAGGAATCCTTGTGAAGAAGGAAGTATGATTAAACTAGTTTTTGTCTGTAGCGAAGATATGCCCTAAGTGAATGAAGATTCAGTTCAATGTTCCCTTGTGTCCCTCATTACTTCTTCCTAGTAACAAACAAGAATTGGAAGAGCTTTGATTCAACAAAGAGGCAGAAGAACAGAGAAGAGTCTATTCATCATCGAAGATTATATAACTCTGTGATTTCTTACACATGAATGGTTTAGTAGAAAAAAAACATACACAGGTTTTTCATTAGCATTTGCTTTATTTATCACATTTCCAGAATAAATCCCAGCAGATGTGACTATTTGCCAGCACATATTAATGGAAAAAGACAGGGATATTTAATTGAAGCATATGGGGTAGCAGGAATGACACTTGACTCAGGTATCAGGCAGATTTGAGAGTTCTCTTTTGGCTGCACAGATGCTGGTTATTTATCAGAACCATTTCTCAGTATAAAAGAGAATCAGACTGACAGAATAGGGCACAATCAATTTTTCAGCTTAATTTAGGTTCAGGCCCCTTGGTTTTGCATCCACTGCTGTGAAAGCTTGACAATTTCTTTCACATTATATCTGAGAAAGCATTAAAATTAAAGATTACCTGGTTCTTAAAGATTGCATTTTTAAAAGATTTAATCTAGATCTTGACCAGTTCTTCTATATTATATTTGGTATCCAGATAAGAAGCAGCAGCAATACTTTAATTCATTGTTATTGTTTTTATCAGTCTACCAATAAATTCCTAAAGTGACTTATGCAAAGGAAACCATTTACATATTAAAGAATAAAATACAATATTAAAATTGCCAAATAATGCAAACATGAATATAACTGACACACTGAAACTCTAAATCACTCATTTGCGATATATTTGTCACTTTCTGGTGGAAGTATATTGCTTTCTTATCATAATTAATTACTATGCACAAAAATTCAGAGAAAAAAAGTTGAAATGTGTTTATATACTATATTATCAAAAGCACTCCATGATAATCAGCCTTACTGAACAAAGGTTTCACCCAATTAGGCCAGAATTTTGGTAAAGTAACTGGAAACAGGGAAAGAAGGGAAGAAAAACAAAGCAATAGTGAGATTTTTACAGGGTGAATAATCTAACTGCACAGTTATTGGAAAACTTCAAAATTATAAAATGAGGTGGCAAAAAGAAAAAAAAGAAAAAAGAAAAAAGTAACTCCAACTCAGAAGTTTCAAGTTTCCTTCTGGTTTTGAAAAAGGGGAGTTTTTGTTGTTAAATGGTGCAGGTGGTATCGTGTTTTCCCTAAAATACAGTGTCTTATATTAATTTTTGCTCCCTAAGATGCGCTAGGTCCTATTTTCAGGGGATGTCTTATTTTTCCATGAAGAAGAATATTCACATTTATAACTGAACAGAAAAAATTGAACATTTATTATATACTGTATATATATATTTATATACAAAAACTTTGCTAGGTCTTACTTTCAGAGGAGGAATTATATTTAGCAATTCAGTAAAACCTCTACTAGATCTTATTTTCAGGGGATGTCTTATTTTTAGGGAAACAGGGTACAACAGTGAACAAAGATGTCCAGAAGTTGCCATTCATACTTTTAGTTTGATCAGAAGAAGAGTACCCTTGGGAGTCCAGAGGGACCAGTGTCACCACTAATGTTGCTGTCACCTGGTGTGGTAACTCATGATGTCATTCCGCCCCCCCCCCCATTGACTTTCTCCTATACCACATCATACGAAAGTCTTAGTAAAGGTTTTGTACTAATGTTACTCATAAATTGTAATTCCCCTATATCACTGAATGTAATAGTTGTGACATAAACAATTACCACAATTAAAAACATACTTTCAAATTACAATATCATATGCATAATTTTTTGAAATTTGAAGTTTTAATTTTTTTATTAAAAAAGCTGGTCCCTCTCCTTTCTCCTCCCACTGAGCCTCACCCACTTACACAATCTCTTCAACATCTTAATGGAACACAGCTGAACGCAACAGCCTGTTTCTGCCAAAAGGCAGATGTTTAAGGATCAGTGGTGTTACCTCCTCTTAGGATGTAACCTGGTGACACCCTAAGAGGATGAAATAGCAATAGCAATAACAATAGCACCTCCATTTATGTACCACTCCATACTACACTAAGCAGTCTCTAAGCCATTTACAACTGTAAGCTAATTGCCCCCAACAAGCTAGCTACTCATTTTAATGACCTTGGAAGGATGTCAATCTGAGTCCAGCCTGAGCCCCTGGCTGGGATTGAACTCGCAACCTTGTGGTTTGTGAGTGAGTGGCTGCAATACTGGCATTTAACTACTGTGTCACCAGGACTTGTGTGAACCAGTGGCATCAATGGGTTGCATCACATGGTGCAGTAACTAATGGTGTCATCCTCTCATTGACCTCCTCCCATAGCACACCATACAGAAACCTTTGTATCATTTTTGTACTAATGTACCAGTAAACTGTAATTCCTATATATCACTGAATGTAATGGTAATATAGTGGTCGGTCCCTCCACATTTGCTGGGGTTAGAGTTGAAGGACCCCAATGAATGTGGGTGGGTGGCCTAGGCTTTCGAGGCTGTCTCTGCTTGGGGGGATAGGGCCACTGCCACCACTATTTGCCATGCTTTGGGTGAGGCGGTGGGCATCCTAGGCCTTTGAGGCCTGTCTCAGCATGGGAGGGGGCTGTAGGGGAAGGATGAGGCCACTGCCACCATTTGTTGTGTTTTCAGTGCAGTGGTGAGCAGCCTAGGTGTGACTTGCCCAAGAGTTTTCTTAGAAGGCTTGTTTGGAGAGGGTTTGCCTTCACCTTTCTCTGAGGCTGAGAGAGTGTGACTTGCTCAAATAATTTCTTGTAAGCTATATTCAGAGGGGGTTTCTTGGAAGATTTGTACAGAGGGGGTTTGCCTTCACCTTCCCTTGAGGCTGAGAGAGTATTACTAGCCCAGTGGGTTTTTTATGCCCAAGCAAGGGATCAAACCCTGGTCCTCCTCCACTGCTGCCTACTGCGGCGCTTCCTCAGATGATTTAGTCTCAGAGGTGCTCTGAAATCTCTATGTCCTTGAATTCTATTATTATTATTATCATCATCATCATCATCTGAAAGAAAGAAGTTGGCAGCATGAGTTTTCGTAAAGTCTGCTTCCTCAGATGCATTTAGGCTCAGAGGTGCAACAGGATTTCTATAATATAAGGATATATATATATGTTTTTGGCCTTTAGTCGGTTGTGTCCTCCATTTTTCTTGAATGTCCTATATTTCGGGGCAAATTTTGTGCTACATTTATCTTACATTTTGACCTAAATTTTGTCCCGGTTTGGCAGTAGACAATTAGGGCAACCCTACTTGGGAGGGCAGGAAAGAGGACAAGCTGGCTCCTTCTTTCTTCTTTCCCAAGGCAAGAGAGGGGCCTGGAGACCTCTCTCATGCTTTGGGGATGAAGGAAGGAGAGTGCACTGGCTGATTCAGGGAACTCTATTCAGGGAAGAAAACATTATTCAAAAACCCCATCATCACCATACCTAGAAGTTAGCATTGCCTCTTTCCCAATCCAGCAAAGCTACACCTTCTCCAAAGGTCACAGACTGATTAGACTGATGCTGCATTTGAAGAGAAGGAACATTCCAGAATCTGAAATGGAAGATACCTCCATGTTTTGTACACCATCATCATTACTATATTTGGAACCATGAAGTTCTTCTCCCCCAACAAGCACAGACTAACTACACATTTGCAGCATGGCAGCACCACATAATCAAAGTGATCAAATGTCTGTCTGCAAAAAACAATGTCTTTTGATGGGTTTTAGCTGGGTGGTTATGTGGTGTTATGGGTGTTTACATAACCAGCCCTCCCATTAGGAAGAATGGAAGGATTGTTCAGATGGAAGATGTTGAAGGATGACAGTGGTAGCCTCTTTGCTATTATTCCCCTCTGCAACACAATATGTCTTCTCTAAAATTAGACTGACACGTCAGGTATTCATTACCATTGTTGAAATAAGATTAAACTGCCAGTCCCAGTAAGGTTACATACATGGCAAGGAGAAGGGATGTCATATTGCCCTTCAGCTCAGGCATCAAGATGTCTTGGGATAACCCTGTGGGTTTTTTTATGAAATAGATTTCATGCTGAATAACATCAGGTTTAATTTTATTTAACCTCTTTTATCCTCCAGACTGTTTCATTTCCCTAGATATGGAGCCTCTTGGGGGAAAGAGAGGCAGCTATTAAAATAGAGGAGAAAGAAACAAAGTAAAACAAAATCCTGCTGTCTGGTGAGCCCATGGGAATGGACCAGAGCAGAATTTTCATTACAGAAATTAAGCAAGTAAGTTAGTTGCTGGGCTAGTGTTGACTAAATACATAGTGTAATATTATTATTTCCTTGTTGCAGAGAGATGTTAATAAAGAAAGCATAAGGCCATCATTTCCAATCAATACTCTGTCAGGCAGAGCAACATAAAGAGAAGAACATAGTTCCTCCAGAGCTGAAACCTGAGCAATATCTGACTCATCTCTCCTAAGAGGCCTTACTAAATTCTTTAGATTAAACAGATAGAGCAGATAGCCAGAGCCTAATCTGTGTCCTTAAAATCATGTCCTGCTTGGTTCTATCTCCCAGGCAAATTAAAACTTTTCCCTCAGTTCTATTTTTAAAGTGGCTTCAAGTATATTTATTGCTAGGTGGTGACCATTAATTTTGCATTGTGGAACAAGTTACATTTCTCCCATGTGCTCGATTGCTTTCACATCATTTCCAACTCTCTCTTACTTGTTCCATTTGGTTTTGCTGTGGTCTGCATTCCTGAGATTAATAAAATATATTCTGTTCCCCCCCACAGTCTGATCCTTCCTTCTGAAGTGATGACCTTGATGTATTAGTCAAAGCTCAAATATAAATACTTTCCACAGAATGGGCCTACACAGCATTCCTATCTGGTTTTGTGATATACCATATACTTTCTCTCTTGAGCAAGGTGAAACTCCATGCATATGTAAGGTGAACACAATAGTCATCAATGTCCAGCATGGGGAAGTACTTAAAGAGAGGGGACCCGAGGCAAATATTAATAATGACACCAATTTCGACTAGACCCCTAGAAGGTTAAAGCAATAGAAATGCCAAGAATGACATTTGCTTGGCTTTCCTGGCTATAGTGCATAGTGAGAGCATATTATTACCTACAGAAAATGCAAATGAGAAATTGAGTTCTATGTTATTGCATCTAAATACATGTTCTGATTGGCAGAAAATTGATCTTCTCATGACAACTAGCCCATTGTTGTGATTTTCCAAAACTAGATTAACCTGTACGCTAGAAATTCTTGCCATGTGAGATTCCAGTTGAAGTGTAAAACAATGAGCATCCTTACATTACTCCATTTTACTATCTGATACAGTTTTCGCCTGCCCCACATACAATATCCCTTAAAAGTACTGAGACACCCAAAGCTGGTCTACACAAGCCAGAATACTCCTGGCTGTTCCTGGAATATTCTGAATCTGAATTCCCCTCAATACCTCTGTATTCCGGAGTGATGCTGGGCAGCTGTCTACACCCATCCTGCTGTGCCATCAGTTGGCATTGCTCCTGGTGGTTCAAGTCTCCCTCTGAGATCAGAAGTGAGGCATTCAGCTTTGATGACATGGCTGTCCATCTCATTGCGACCTCAGAGGGAGTGACTTGTACCAGAAGCAGTAATACCGGGTGGTGCAGGGGGATAAATGTAAACAGCCTTCTGGCAATAATCTTTGAGAACTCCAGGAAACAGGAGAAGTCCCAGCAGACTGGAGGAGGGCAAATGCTGTCCCTATCTTCAAAAAGGGGAAAAAAAGAGGATCCCAACAATTATTGTTCAGTTAGTCTGACATCAATACCAGGAATCATTACCAGCAGCATAATCACAAAAAGTCAACATGGGTTTCAGAGAAACAAGTAATGCCAGACAAATCTGATGTCGTATATATATATATATATATATATAAAATTACCAGCTTGGTAGATGAAGGGAATGCTGTGGATATAGTATATCTTGATTTCTGTAAGGCCTTTGACAAGGTTCCCCATGACATTCTTGCAAACAAGCGTGTAAAATGTGGACTAGACAAGGTAACTGTTACATGGATTTGTAATTGGTTGATTGGCCGCACCCAAAGGGTGCTCAACAATGGTTCCTTTTCATACTGGAGAGAAGTGACCAGTGGGGTGCCACAGGGTTCTGTCCTGGGCCCAGTGCTATTCAATATCTTTATTAATGACTTGAATTACTGTATTGGGGGCATACTTATCAAATTTGCAGGCAATACCAATTTAGGAGGAGTAGCTAATATTCCAGAAGACAGGATCAAAATTCAAAATGACTTAAATAGACTAGAAAGCTGGGCCAAAGCTAACAAAATTAAATTCAACACGGAGAAATGTAAGGTACTGCACTTAGGGCGGAAAAATGAAATTCACTGATATAGGATGTGGGACACCTGGCTGAATGAAACTACGTGTGAAAGGGATCTAGGAATCCAAGTAGGCCACAAATTGAACATGAGTCAACAGTGCTATGCAGCAGCTAAAAAGACCAATGCAATGTTAGGCTGCATCAATAGAACTATAGTGTCTAGGTCCAGGGAAGTAATAGTGCTACTCTTTTCTGCCTTGGTCACGCCCCACCTGGAATACTGTGTCCAGTTCTGGGCACCACAATTCAAAAAAGATGTGGAGAAACTGGAGCATGTTGAAAGAAGGGCATCTAAGATGGTGAGGGGTCTGGAAGCCATGCCCTATGAGAAGTGACTTAGGGAGCTGGGGATGTTTAGCCTGGAGAAGAGAAGGTTAAGAGGTGATATGATAGCCCTGTTTAAATATTTGAAGGGATGTCATATTGAGGAAGGAGCAAGCTTGTTTTCTGCTGCTCCAGAGAACAGGACCTGGAACAATGGATGCAAATTGCAGGAAAGAGATTCCACCTCCACATTAAGAGGAACTTCCTGACAGTAAGCGCTGTTCGATAGTGGAACACACTTCCACGGAGTGTAATGGAGTCTCCTTCCTTGGAGGTCTTCAAGCAGAAGCTGGATGGCCATTTGTAGGAGATGCTTTGATTGAGAGTTTCTGCATGGCAGGGGGTGAGACTGGATGGCCCTTGTGGTCTCTTCCAATTCTATGATTCTGTGATCGCTCTGGATTGATTCAGGAAAGACTTGACAAATGGTGAGTTTTCAAAATCTGATTTAGCCAGGAATGGGGCAGAATTTGCATGGAACTGGTCTTCCCTCATGAAGACATCAAATTGGGGAATTTGGTCATCTGACAGATTGTGGTGAGGGCAGAGGAAAACCAGTGTAATTGACCTGTGCAGACATGCCCTTAGTTTGGACTTTTATCAATGCTTTTTGTGAGTGTTTCTATATTAATGCCTTGGCAGTGGCAATATAAGGAACAGAGAGTGGGTCTAGTGGACATGAAGGAAGTAAGCCATTGTAGAAACAGCCTGCTCAGAAGCATCAGATTTGTTTTGCCTCACCCACCACTATGCATTCCTGAAAAAAGGGCAACCACTAGCTCAGTGCACCAACAGGCTTTAGTAATGTGTCCCACCATTCTTTTCACATAATAAAATGAAAATGGTTATGTTTCCAGGATTTAAATAAAACCATGCCTTATTATTCCTTTTATACTTATTGAATTTATTTCAGTTTTTTAAAACAGTTAGGACTAAGAAAATTCAAATAGAAATAACTACAGTCAAAACAGCAAACAGATTAAAAATACAATTTAAACCACATCAATACATGAAGTAATAAACAGCAAGACTCAACAAATTCAGAGTCTTGTCAACAGTGATACAACTTAAGTGCCAAATATCTGTCTGAACAAAAAGGTTTTTGACTGCCAGCAGATGAACAACAGTGACAGCCAGCCTAGATTTCCCTGATAAGGTGTTCCAGAGCAGGAATGCCAGAGAATTCTGAAAGGATTTCATTACTCATATATTTGATGTTTGACAAATTGGAAGTTATGTAACATGGGAATGAATGGATGTGTATGGTATCCATGGACAGGTGAATAGAAATGCAAGCCATCCAAATGTTCACAGATAGTTATGGAAATATTTCTGCCAATGCTTTCAAAACTGTCCATACTTTTTTCTGGGGTGGAGGGATTCCTGAGCCAGCTAGATGAGATCAAAAAGGCCAGAATTTGGTGATGTATGCCTGTGTAAGTTGTGCTATGCATATGAAGTGACTTTTCTGCCCATGCAGAATGGATGGATCCAACTGATGGTGATGGGAGAGGAGTTTGACATGTGGAACTGTTGCATGTGCACAATAATACACCTATGATCGTGTGTGAATGTGCATTGTGCAATGCTTTTGTGCATTTGCACTGCGCAATTTGTGATGAAATGACAGCTATACACATTTACCATTTCTTATTATTATACATTGTCCTATGGTGGTATTCAGTATAGGGATTTTGCAGTGAAAGCATAGTGCAGCTCTGTCGTTGGCTATTCTAAATAGACAATGTAAAAATTCATGTAAACTTGCGTATCCATCTACAACCTCGCCTCGATCGTTTTACAGAGGGGTGGGTAAGAAATTATTATTATTATTATTATTATTATTATTGCCATTGAGATAATTTGCTTTCCTCTGTTCCCTAGCTCTTTTCCACTGAGGGAAATCCTGTTGAACCCAATCCAATTTCTAAGCCAGTCCAGTGGCAGTGCCCCTTTCCCACATAAGCTATAGTGCAAGAAGTGACATTGAATATTGTTAGAAAAATATTCCTTTAAATAATTATGAAAATATTTTGAATGACAGGTGGCATCATATCCTGTCAGACTGCCATAGAATATTGAGTAGCATGATGGAAACTGTGCTGAGGTTGCTACATGTATGTGTCACCAGGTGATGACATATAACCAATACTATATATAAGTGGGCCAGGGGATATGTCACATGTGGATTGTTGGATTGGACTGGTTTGGCATGGGTTGGATGGCTTGTGATTTGGATTGAATGAAGCTGTAAGCAGATGTGTACAGATGGAAAAGTTGATGGGAGTCAGCGAGGAGAATTTGTAAATATTTGTACATATTGCAATTTCAAGATAAAGAAGTGGCAGTGCATATCTCTAACAAAATGTTAGTGAAGACCAAATTCTAGCATTCGTTGGCAGTTAACTTCCTGTTCTTCTAGTTTCCAGAGGATAAGTTCCATTGAACACAATAGGTTTTCCTTTGGAATGGGTGCACACACAGACACTTCCTCTCAGATGTGTAGAGGTTTTCTTTAAAAAACAAAAACATCCTCCTTTGTAAGTGTGTGAGTGTGTGGTGAACCCATGTGTGTGTTGTGCAGTCTGGAGACACTGGATGCCTGATCTTCTCAGCTCCTTGCAAAGTAACTTCTGAGTAGGATGAAGTAAAAAAGAAAGTTATTTGTGATAAAAAAAATACAGTTTTATTGAAAAAAGTAGATGGTAAATGGATACAGTAATTGAAATGAAAACAAAGAAATTATCTCCTCCTTTATCTCCTGTTGGTTTCCTCCTTCTTGGACCAAGACAAAAGGTACCCCAACAGATGGAAGGGTTATATACCCCTCTAGGGCTTATTTTCTAGAAGCAACAGTAAAACCTAAAGGTTGGAAGAGGAAATCTCACCACTCCTTGTGATTCTGGGACTACAAGAAAATAAGAGTCTTGTTCTCATGGAAAAGGGCGTTCTTATCAGTTGAAAGGTTATTACAGCCTTGTACCAACTGCAAAGGTGTTTAGATAATGCTGTCTCTGCTTTGTTTGGCTTATCTTGAGGGCCTGCAAAGGCATTATGAGCAATCAAGAAAGAGAGAGAGAGAAAGGCATTCTAAGCTACCTTATATAGTTCTCTAAGCAGCTCTAGTAATGGTAAAGGTCAAAACAGAAGTTCCCTATCTACACCCCATTCCCATCTTCCAAAAACATACACACACAAAGCTCCCTGTTATGCTAGGTATATGTTCATAAAGTATAAGTTCATAAGTATTAAGAAATTCACTTAAAATCCATGGTTGGGGAAAAAGGGGGCCCATAAGAGTAGCAAGGTGGACTGGATCAGAATCTTCATTCAGTCTGAAAACCTGCAGGGTGGACTAAAGGCAAGTCACAATGTAAATTTTTGTCTCATTTTTGCATATAGGAACGTAGTTATCTCTGTGCTTGGTGAGATTACAGGAATTCTTGCTCATTTCTGATTCTCCTCTCTCCCTCTCTCTCTTGTATTCCTTTTTGTGTGAAAATTCTGTGAAGGTGTTTCTGTGCAAAATACAATGTTTTACACAAAAATGCCCACAAGAAATTTAAAAAGGAATTTTTATTCTGTTGCAGGGTCATCATTTCTCAGTGAAGGGAAGAAAAATTGCACATACTGTATTTCTTACATCCTTATGCCTGAGGCTGGGGGTGGTCACCAAGAAAGCCTTTTCTCCTGATACTCCATGCCATGTTTTTTTTCCTAAGTAATTTTGGTGACAATTGCCATAGCTCCCAATGGTGGAAGCAGATGATATAATATCCTGCTACACCACACCTGGTGGATATTTACTTGATTTTTCTAAGCAACAGGAAGGGATAAGAAAAGATAAAAGGGATGAAAGCCGTCAGCCGCTCTGATAGCCTTGGCTGAAGAGCGGGGTATAAATAAAAATCATCATCATCATCATCATCATCATCATCATCATCATCATCATGATTTTCATAAAGTGTTGGTGGAAATAGACACCACATCAGCAAGGAACCATGCAGACAAGGAGACATGGATGTTATGGGTATTAATAGCCCTCACTTAGGTCCCTGAAACCCCAGGGTTTACATCAGATGCAAACTATGTAGGTATCAAGTTAATACTGACTCTGTGATAAATGTTCCTGTATATTTCTCATTCTCTCTGCCTCTTTAAATCTCTCTCATACATTTGTTCATCACATTCATACTTTACATGTTTAGCTATACTCTTAAGATTTCATGATGGTAAATCTTAAAAAGTAATGTGTGAATGAAATAGTCTTTAATAATCGCTTCTTTGGACACCTCATAATTGTTCTTTCATCTCAGACTTTAGTAACATCCATCCCAGCAGTAAGACTTTCTAGCTGAAGCTCATTCTGATAAGGAGAGATTTATAGACGTATTGTGCATTTATATATAACAAACACTCCACAAACTGTACCTTATCTTTCTTTAGATAAAGGAGCATGATAGACAGTTCTATTATTCTTGTGTGAGGATTCTTGCTCTTTCAACACCACATAGGGCATCCATAGATTTTAATGGATTTTGAACTGATGGTTGACTGATGGTGCGTCAACCCTGTAGAAATAATGCACACTACTTTAAGTGCAAAAGCTCCATCCTATGGAATCCTGGGATTTGTAGTTTTACAAGGTCTTTAACCTTTTCTGCTAAAGAATGCTGATGCCTCATAAAACTACAAATCCTAGGATTCAGTAGAATGGAGCCATGGCAGTTAAAGTCATGTCAAACTGCATTATGACTGCAGTGTAGAAGCACCATAAGTGCAGCTGGAAAGGTGGTATGTCACCAAACAATGAGAGTAGAGTGAAAGCCAACCAGAGAGGGAGAGTACTCAAAAGACAACAGCAGGGGCAGCCCAAGGCAAAGGAGACTTTAACACCAGCAGATGATATTGGTGCTTATCACACCAGTCAGTTGTTTTGGGTTGTTCTGCTTGCAAGCCATTCCTCCAATATGTAGAAAGGTTGTGGAATGGCAACGCAGTCTTTTGCACAATCACTGCATTTGTACTTCACTGCTTTTAGTACCCATATTTGCTTTCTCACACTCGAAGCACAATACCATTTACTCCACCTTCTGCTCCATGATTCATGGTTTTTAAAACAAACAGAATAAATAAATAAATAAATCAGGAAGCTGTAATTGTGCATTTGAACAATTACGTACTGGTGGTATTATAGAATTTCCCACCTCTCCATACCTATATCAGGAAGATGAACATGCATCAGACCACTGCCACCATTTTTTGTGTGCTTTTTCCTGTAAACCAACACTTGCCTCATTCTACTTTTGAGTCTCAAACTGGGGAAATTTGGGAAACAGTAGTAGTCATGGTAGCAGCAGCAGTAGTAAGAAGTAGTAAATAATTAGTTTTTTAAATTGTTTTGAATTTTATGTGATTTTATATGTTTTATCTGTGAGCCACCTTGGGTCCCTCTGGGGAGAAAGGCACTATATAAATGAAATAAATAAACTGTTACCCAAAATGTCAGGGTCCCTAATATTTAACAGTGGGGATTTTATTAGCTCAAGTGAAGCTGCTGAGATGGCTTTGAACAACAAAAAGTGGGGGCCAGGCCTGTGTATTCCAGTTCCAGGAAACAGAACTCTAGCAAGCAAGAGTAATTTTATTAATAACAGCAAATGGGAAATCAACTTTCACACAAAAATACAATCACACACATGTACAAGAACTAGAGATATGAAAGGTTGAAACAGATAGTAATTTTTTAGGATTGCATTGGATGATACTGTACCTGATTCCAGAAGCAGAGGTTCCAATCGGGGTGGGGGTGTTGTGAGAGGAAAGTGGCTCAACATGTTGCCAGTGGGTCTGATTTGGCCAGTAGTTACTGAAAAGTCAGGAGAGATACAGACAGAGTATCTGGCCTCAAAACAAGGCCAAATTGGTAGCGCCTAGGCAGGCTTATTTATAGGTCAAAACATATACTGGGGCAGTTTTGGGATCAAGGTGAAGTTTCCAGGAGGGAAGAATAGGGCTGGAAGTCTGTAAATGTCTAGACAATCTGCAAATGTCTCTGGACAATGGAGTATCTTCTCCAGGGGGAAGTATACTTGGGTTTCTATTCATTTGTAAGCCAAAGTTTTGTCACCTACCATCACTCCTATCATTGAAGGGATTATGCAGATTCTGATCTTAATTGATCTATCCTTGGCTGTGATCTTGAGCTTTCCCCCAAACTCAGCCATCAGAATCTCCAAATATATGGTAGTGCCTACGCAGGCATATTTATATTGGTAGTAGTAGTTTTGGATAGTTTCCTGCACTGGAGGTGCCCTCTCAGCTATATGCCTCAAACATCCCTTTAATATTAAACTGATATCAAAAAGAGAGTGTGCAGAAGGAGGCTAGACCTTGGGGTAACAGAACAGCAAAGAAACCACACCTACACTGTACCTATTATGCAATGAAGTAGAATGAGACTATAGAGGGATAAAGGGTCATTAATTGACTATTTCCAGTGGGAAACAATTTCCAAAGATATGACAGCAGTATAGTATGGCACATCTGGGTGAGCCACAGTATCATTTAATAGGCAAAGATGGAGCTAACACAGTGTAACTGTGGTATAACAGTGTCATGTGATAAGCTCCAAAGAGAATGTCCTCACAATGGTGCTGAATGGTGCTATTTTTGCAATCAGAACGAAGGCTACAAATTTCTCATTCTCTCATATTTTTCTTCCCCCCTCCCGTCCCCTCCTCCTCTCCTCATCACAAAGTAAATTCTAGCACCCAGTGCAAGATGTTACCCCATTCAACATGCTTGAAATCTGCACTTATGTCCAATCACATGAAACTGTTTCCCCCCAAAACATTCTCTTATTCTCTCTGTACTGTGCTCTTATAAGAGCAATGAAGATGTTAATTAGTTTTCTTGGCAATACTAGACAGATCTTGAAATCTGTCTAAAAATCAGTACATTGTTCTGCTACTTCAGAAAATACAAGGGCCATTAGTGAACTGCAGCAACTAGGGAAGATTTCATCTCAAAAGAGGGGCTCATCCATGGTAGTGTTGCTCTTGATTAGACAGCACTGGCATGGATCCAGACTAGATTAGTCATGCTTTAGTGCTGTCAAAATGAATGGGATTTTAGTCTTGACTCACTCGACCCTTTCATTTCAATGGGTCTAAAGCATGACCCACTTAGCCTGGAATCCTATTCTTGGCATTGCCATGCCTTTATTGACAAAAGAATATTTAAAAAAATCCATCACATTCATCACTGCCTTTTGTTTTGTATTACTGCATCCCTACACCCTCCAAAACCTTTCAATTATATCCCCCCAAGAGGGGAGTGGGAAAATATAAGTGTAGACTTGGGGAAGGGGGTGGGTGGGAAAGACACACACTGTTATATTCATTTTTTTCTACTGTGCACTTGAAAACTGGAGACTGACACACTTGGCATTTTCAGACACTGTTGTTTATTTTTCTTTTTAAAAAGACTATGCACAATTATATGGGTTTATCATAGGCACAGCTTGGGAATATCACTTCTTCGGATACGCAGTTCCCAGAATCCTGTATCCTGGTTATAATTAAATTTGTGATCATAAAATAAAGGTGTGACCAGATGATAATCTTTTTCAAAAGCAGTAGCCCAAACAAGACAGAGATTCAGGTCTCCCACTGCACCTTTCCCATACATGTATCCATAGGCTGATGAGATGGGAGGCAGCCCCAATCAACCATGGCTGCTGAAAGACCACCTCCATTGCTTCCCCTTCAACTCTCACCACCATTAGTGAGCTGTAATGGAAGGATACCAGGTGAAAAACAGGGCCATTCTATTAGATCTCCTGATAGCCTACTCATATGTCTGGTGCCCTTCAATATGGCATATTAGATTCTAATTCCCATCATTCCAAACCATGATTTACCATGCTTTCTGGGAGAATAGGAGTTTTAGTCTACCCAGCACCAGTGGCGGGTGGTACCAGATTAGGGAAAGCTGTCATAAACTCTTTGATAGATAATTTTGGTACATTTACTGTGGATATAGACATGAGCATCACAGCCTTTGCCCAGAGCAGTTAACCTTTAGCTTTTTGGCAGCCTCTTCTGTATGGTGGCAAGTGTTTGGACTGGACTGTTTCCTTCTTGGCTCCTCACAAACCTTCTTGGAGTGCAGCCGTGCTGTGAATATTTCGGATAAGCTCACTGCTCCCATTATGTCAAATAGCTGCACATTACTCTTCTTTATCTTTTGGCAGGCAGGAGCATCCATCTGCATTCCAGAGCACTTTTTCCAAAGGCACTGCTGAATAGCATCAGCTGGTCTATTCTAGCCAGCTAGCTACCTTCTTGGCAACTTCGTATTTTTGCTGTCGGCTGGTGTAATCATTCATAATCACACCTGCTTGATTAATGGATGTACTTCTGTACAATCCTGGCCCCAAACTCTTGTGGATGTAACCTTGACCAATTTTGTCTTAAAGGAATGCCAATACAGCCATTTAGGCATGACCTGTTCAACTGGTAATTAAACATTATTCTGCCCTGGACTTGTTTTCGTCAAATGATGAACTTTTCCCCCATAGAAGAAGTGATAATGGGCACAATCTGCAAAAAGGTATTTTTGGATTACAAAGAATCCCCTGAGAGGTTATTTGGGGCCCCCAGCTGAGTCAGCAACTGATAAATCTAGCTTCAGTAGAGCAAATAATAGTTTAGCAGCATTAGCAATACAGGGGCAAATACTGTACTCATTTTGTGAGCAGAATGTTACATAAATATATATAGAATGTGCTCCAATTCCACTAAAACTCCATTATTACCACACATTTTCTGGATCTTGTACTCATCCCCCCCCCCACTGAAATACAGAAGTTCCTAGAAGATATATCTTTATCAAAGATTTCCATCAATAAGACAAAACAGGCAATTTGTAACAGATTTACAAGTATAAGATAAATATATGGAAGAGAAATGAGTAATATGGTGTACTGGTTTGAGAACTGGACTAGGATTCTGGAAGACCAGGGTTTGAATCTCCACTTGGCTGTGGAAACCTCACACTCTCTCATCCTCAGAGGAAGGCAATGGCATACCATCTCTGAATAAATCTTGCCAAGAAAGCCCAATGATTGCTTGGCCATAAATTGGAAGTGACTCGAAGACATACACAAAAACTATAAAATGTCAACCGGGAAAAATATAATTGAAAAGAGACAAGTTATTTCAGAAACACATAATTTTAGAACTGGAAGGGACGTTGGAATTCATCTAATCTACATGCAGTATCTACAATTCAGGATGCAGTTATAGCATTGCTGACAGGTCACCATTACACCTCTGTTAACATGACTCCATGGAAGTAGAGTCTATTTTCTCCCAAGACAGATCTGTTCTGCTGCTGAACAATATAGCTTAGTAGAGATCGCTATTAGCTATTTTCTCCTGATGTTTTTCACAAATCTTTTTCTTTACAACTTCCACTGGTATCCACCCCCCCCCCCCCTTTCTCTGGAGCAACAGATGACTAATGTTAAGAACACTTAAAATAATTGAATATAAAGAAGCTGGAGAAAATGTCCTAATTTTTTTTGCTAATCTCAACTCGAGTGAATCCACTGAAGCAATTATTGAATGATAAATCAACATTGATTGTATAAATTCCATTGATCCAACAGGTCTACTCTAGTTAAGAGTAACTATTAAATTCAGACAATGTAGTCAGGTTTTTTTTTTTTTTTGGTGTGTGTGTTGCAGATCTATTTTCTTGCTCTTGTTTCCTTGATTTATATCTTGTCTTCCCCCACAATGCAGACTGAAGGTGGCATATAAATTAAATCACATACAATAGGGATAAAACACATAAAAAGTGATCATTTTAATCTAATTAAACTATCAATAACATTGGAAACAATTTGAAACTTTACAAAATAACATGTTGTTATGCCAAACACCCCTAACAACCAAATAAGTGACAAGAGCTGAGACAGTTAGTGTTCACATTATTTAAGTTTTATACTGTTATAACTGATTGTTCACCCATAATAGAATTCAAGGCAGTAGAAATGGGATTTCTTCCAAAGAGGTTTGGACCCAAAGGTGCCAAAGGTAAATGGGAAAATGTAGATCTGTTGCTCTGTTGAAGACAATTGGATCCAACAGAGGTTTCTTCAAACAGAAGTGGAAGGGTAAAAGATTTAGAAATACATTTTAGGCATCCAAAGAACAGAGACATGCAAAGTTCCCAAGGGAATACAAACACAGGAAATATAAGAACAATATGTTTGCATGGTTTTCAGTGTCTTCCACTCTTCAATACCAGACGTTCTGGGAGTGAGGGAATAATTCATAAGGGGTGCAAAATTATCATTTAGAAGAGCAATGAACCCACTTCTGATATACCCCTTGGGGTCAAGATGGCATATATGATTCTTCCTTGTCTCCCCACTTTATCATTGAAACGGGGCTGTGTAAAGATTAGGTATATAATTCTACATGAATTTTCTTCTTACAGGAAGCAATGGATAATTTTAGCAATTTTGTTTATGGTGTGAGAAAGGGGCTGCACAATTTTTGAAGATTATTTAAGGATTTAAGAATTTTGTGAAAAATTCACATTTT
Source organism: Urosaurus nigricauda (assembly GCA_034509955.1). Taxonomy (NCBI): domain Eukaryota; kingdom Metazoa; phylum Chordata; class Lepidosauria; order Squamata; family Phrynosomatidae; genus Urosaurus; species Urosaurus nigricauda. The sequence goes on from JAOEGL010000003.1 coordinate 46,968,480, forward strand.
ATGCAGAAAACAGAATTTCCTATGCAGGAAGCAACATTTTCTGAGCAGAAGATATTATTTTCTGTGCAAACTTAACATGTGTGTATCTTTCATGGAAATCCTCAACTACAGGATATTCTGTGTGGAAAACATCATTTCCTGAGCAGAAAGTGCTGTTTTATGTGCAAAACAATGAACAGGGGTTTTTTTTGGTACAGAATAAGTCCCAAACTGCAATGATTTTTATCAGTCCAGGATTCTTTTCATCAGTATATCTCACCACCTGAAAACATTTTTCTGACCTTTCTTGAATTATTTTTGTTTATTCTTTCAGTTCCAAAAGTGATGCATTTATTTGCTAATTCAGGGGCTGTACAGACTGGCCATTAAGGCCAGCCTGGGGGCGGAGACAGGGTGTGGTGTCCACATGATGCATGCCCTGACTCCATCCCCACGCCAGCGTGATGCCATGCACCGCACCACACCACACAGCACGTGGTATCATGGTGCTCCTCTGGTGCTGCGTCAATATGAAACCATGTGTTGCCAGCTATGGTGCCCTTTCTGGGGCACAAAAATAACTTGCTTTTTGCAGCTCCTTTTTACGCTGCGGAAAGCAGAGATAGGGGCTGTGGCATTTAGTTGATCTGGTGCTAAAAGGGGTGGCCTGTCGAGCTCCTTAATTATCAAAAGAAGTGATTAGTCTTTCTGCTGTAACAAAATCTTAAAAACTTATTTTCAAACATTATTCAGAGTTTGGGACTCATATTGTGCAAAATCCAGATAAGGGATGTAAAGAAAACAGCATGTTCTGATTAGGATTAAAAACAATTTTGTGCAGAGAATCCTATTTTCTCCATAAAGACTCACATGCAAATTTTTCATAGAATAAGTCTCAAACTTATTCAGGATTTCCCAGCATTTGAGAAATGCATTTTTGTGTACTTTCAAATCTTTTCAAATATTCTTTCTATCTCTGATGATATGATGTAGGTGAGACTAAGAGTTTGTGATTGGCCCAAGGTAACCTTGTGAGCTTTATAGCTGAGTGAAGATTTGAACTTGGGTCTCTCCAGTCCTAATTCTATTATTATATTGTTAGTAAACAATGGTTTGCTTCTTTATTACATTTTATCTCTTCAAGGCCTACAGGGTGGCATACATGGTTCTACCCTTCCATCGAAATATGTCCAGAGGAGGGGAACCAAGATGGCAAAAGTCCTGGAAACCAAGTCCTAGGGAGGAGGTTTGGGTTGCTAGATATGTTTACCTTGGAGAAAAGTAGATTTAAGAATGAGATTATAGACATCTTTCAATATTTGAAGGAATGTCATGTGCAAGATAGAGCAAGTCTGTTTTTTGCTGCTTAAGGACATGGACCACTGGATTCAAATTACAGTGGGCCCTTGGTATCTGCCAGGGCCAACTGTTTAAGAAAAGAGATTCTACCCAAACATCAGAGAGAACTTTCTGATGTTGAGAGCTGTTTGATAGTAGAATAGACTGTCTTGGAGGATGGGAAAGTCTCTTTCTTTGGATTTCAGCTCCCATTGTTGGTCATGGTAGCAACTATACAACTAGAAGCTAAACTACAAAAGAGCTAGAGAACCAGAAGCTGAATGGTTATCTCTTGGATATGCTTTCACTGTATATTTCTACATGGCAGGAGGGTGAATTAAATGGGTGTTGTGGTACTTTCCAATTTTATGGTTCTGTGATTCTGTTATTCCATATTATCTCCATAAGAGCCTTCTGAGTTAGGTTAAGATGAGCTAAGGTGACTGAAACAAAGATACAATACCTGGAATCATGTGCACCACACTAGCAATTACACATTTTTCCTGGCCTGTGCAGTAGTAGCAGGAGAAAGTGGGCACAATTCACTGCCTCCAAGCATCCTATGGGTGTGGCCACAATGCATAATTAAAGTAGTTTGACACCACCTGAACTACCATAACTGTATTCTACAGAATCTTGAGACTTGTAGTTTGGTGTGGCGTCAGAGCTGTCTGGCAGACCACGCTGAATACCTCAACAAACTACAAATCCAATGGCAGTTAAAGAAGTGTCAAACTGCTTTAATTCTGCAGTGTGGCTTGTTGTTGTTTGCCTTCAAGTTGTTTCCAACTTATGGTGCCCCTAAGGTGAATCTATCATGGGGTTTTCTTTGCAAGATTTGTTCAGAGGTGGTTTGCCATTGCCTAAGAGCATGTGACTTGCCCAAGGGTCACCAAGTGGGTTTCATGGATAGTAGAGAATCAAACCCTGATATCAAGACTTTTATTCCAGCACAGAAACCACTGTGCCATGTTGGCCACACCCAATTATCCAATGCCTTTCATGGCTATTGTATCTGTTGCCCTTTTCCTCCTTCTACCATTGCTGATGCCAGCTTAGATACACCGGTATAGTGCACCAAAAGAAACCAGCCACAAGCTTAATTCAAACAGTTGTCTCCTCCATTTTAGTCATGTGTTTTCATACTTATGTTATGTTACCTTTTCCCCATATAGGTGAGAAATGGCAAAATTGTAGAAATGACACACTGAAAAGTAACATCACTAGTGCAGGGTGGCCTTCATTCATATTTTAAAGTAAAAACACCAAACTTTTACCAGCATGAGTAATTGTTATCAGCTTAGATAGAGACAGTATTTTTTAAAGATTGTTTCTCTCTATGTGTGTCTAGTTATTTTAAATTTTTGTCATGGATTAAAGGAGAAGCAAAGCAAAGTCTGCCTGCTGAGTCTAATGAGAGATGAAAAAGCTGTTCTTTCCTCTATGACACTCACTACATGTTGAATAATATGTTCGCCAAATACTTGTCAGTTTACTGAACACCTGTTTTACATTCAAGCATGTGAAACCCAAGTAGATGTGAATGCAATAATTGGTGCTGACTGCTTTCTTTATGATGCTGTTGCTTTTCAACAAATGTCTTGTTTTACCTGTCAGTAATTTGGAACCACTCACTTTAAAGTATTGTTGGTTTACAAGGGGTTGTTTGGCAGATGGGCTTTGAGAATACCAAATTACTAACATTCACTGTTATCCCCAAACCAATATGCTAGCACAATAATCATAATCAAGGATTGACTACAAGCTGGGAGAATGGTTTTAGGATCACAGTGGTTGACATTATTGTAATGCTTTTTTTTTTTCTTTTTAAGGAGAGAAGGTGATTGTGATTTGAGAACAGGAGTTTATCTTTTAAGACAGTAGTTTCAAGATGAGTTAGCGGTAGATAAACAGGACTGTACCCCACAAGGATCTCTGCCTTTGCCCCAAAGCTTCACTGTCAGCATGCTAGATGTATCACTATGATCAACCACTCCTCACATCTGGTGCAAATCATTACAGGTTAATGTTGCAAATTCAAGAGTGTAATAGCCTATTGTGCCAATTATGTCTATTCATTTCTCTCCAATTCATCTCATTTAAATTCTTTTCTCCAGTATAAAGTGACAAGCACAAGGCAATGAAATTACCTAGGCCAGTAATGACCTAGAACAACAGAGGCATTCATCATTCCACATTCTGAAGCTGTGTAGTTTTTACAGGTATGCCCAATTAGTAGCTTAATGCTTTCTTGGCAGTAACATGATGCATTAAGCATTTTTGCTTGATTCTGGGAGATGTCAAGTTTGAACTGAAAGAAGCAGAGAATCCTTTAAAGCTCAATTGTATAGTTTTCTGATTGCATGCCTTGTTCAGTAACATAATTATTTATTCATCAGTGCATAAAGATATAAAAAATGTCCTTGTTTTGATATTGTTCAGTTTCTACAGATAGCACCTGCACTTTCTTCCTGTTGTCATTTCATATCAGGTTGTGAGATTTTGGTCATGGCAGCTGAAAGAGGCTTGCATGGAAATCTGGGCAAGTATTAATGCATTTTCCTAACATATGAATTTATTTACACATACTGCATAATATATGCATTTTCCCTATGAATGTATTTTTTCCCCAATTGTATGGATTTTTGGCTGATTGCATTTTTAAAAAGTTCATATTTGTTTATGGATGCTTTATTTCTCCAAAACTTCCTGTAAGCCTTGCAAGTGTGTGAATTCTTCAGGCAAGGCATGTTTTTTCTCACAATGAGTCTCTGGAGATGTGAAAAGGCTACTTTAGGTGAGACGTCTTTTCTATCTGTATTATTACATCAAACATGCTTTCCAACAGCTTGTGAACGTAAAGCTACTTACTGGACAGATATTTCTCGTCCCCCCCATCCCCTCCACTTTAAGATATTTTTTTCAGGGATGCAGAGAACTATGCCTTGCAGGGCAGGATGAGAGGAGTGAGTCAGAGAAAAAAATCATGCAAATCCCACCCTCCCACCCCCCCGAATCAGTCAGCATTACAGATTAGAGATGTGAACATTTGGATTGTGTTGAATTTCTCCAAATCCCAGTTGCATTGGAGTTGTGGGCTTTGGGAAGTTATAAAGCGATTTAATGGTCACAAAAGTGGGTTCCAGGGGCTATATGTGGTCCAAAGGCTCATTATGCCCACCCTTCCTTAAACAAGAATCACTTGATGAGTCTAACTGATCTACATAATTTTGCTAATTTACACATTTATTTGTGCAATTTATCTGATACAGATTTCCCCTGTGGATTAAAACATACTTGCCTATCTTCCTTCATGTATTTATGCACATTCTAATCAACTGTATTTAATTTGTGTGCACAAATGGTTGAGGTAAGGTGTACTTTTTCCTCAAACAAGTCTTGGAAGGTATGAAAGGGCTAATTTCATTGAAATTTTCAACTCCAACAATTTTTTTCCAGTATTAGATGCACAAACATGATCAAAATTTCTTTTGATATTGGTTAACGAAAGATTGCACTTCTCTCACAAAATTCCCACGTTCAGCAGCTCCATCCTGCTGCTCCATCTTCATAGAGATGAGTAGGCTTTCCCTTATGAAGAAGCAACAAATAATTGTAGCATTTTTCTCCTGGCTGTGAGAAAATCCTTTGAAAACCAATCCATTTTCAAAGCAAATTCACAATTTTGGACATATTGTGCACAAAATTCACATGTGGATCTTTTGCATGGGAAATGACTTTTATCTGCACAGGAAATAGCATTTTAAATATTTCTGCAGATAAATGTTGATGTCCATGATTCTAGATCACCTACATAATTAACTATACAGTTGGCCCTCCTTATCCACGGATTTTTTATCCATGGATTTGAGCATACACGACTTGAAAATACTCCCAAAAAGTATAAATTCCAAATAGCAATCCTTGATTTTCCATTTTATATATGGGGCACCATTTTGTTGTGCCATTATATTTAATGGGACTTGAGCATACACAGATTTTGTTATCCATGGAGGGTCCTAGAACCAAACCCCAGTGGATAATAAGGGCCCACTGTACTTACTTAGGTATACTTACTTCCTGCCCCCCCTCACTCCTAACTTACATAGCTGCTATGAGCAATTGGGGTTTGTTTCCTATCAATCAGGATGAAGCTGAGTGATGTTTCCACCTGCCTCTCATGAGTGATCTCTGGTGTGACAGTTAGAAGCAGGGTCCTCTTCATCTCAGATATTGCTTGAGGAATCGGGGTGGAATTTTGGTGCATTCCAATTGATAGAAGGACATAATCTCATGAAAAATTTGTGCAGAATAAGCCAGCAATTACAAAATATTTCTGTGCATGAAATAGCTTTTTCTCTATGTGTGTGTGTGTGTTGAAAATCCTGTTTCTTGTGCAGAAAATACTGAAGAAACACTGCAACGTGGGACTTAATTTGTTTGCATATGGTTGTTTTGCTTGGAAAACAGCATTTTCTGTGTAGGAAGCAGACTCCTTGCTGTATAGAAATATTATTTTTCTGCCAAGAAAAGGCTGTGTTCTGCACAGAAAAAAAACTATTTTCTGCACAAACAAAATACATCCAAATTTTGTGCAGAATGAGTCTGGACCTGTAATGATTTATAATCAGTTCAGGAGTCTTTTCATTAAAACAAACAGCTTCATTTATATACCGCTTCATACCCTTAAGGAGTGTCTAAGCGGTTTACAATTGTAAGCTATTTGCCCCCAACAATCTTGGTACTCATTTTAGCGACCTCGGAAGGATGCAAGCCTGAGTCAAGCTTCAGCCCTTTGCTGGTCTTGAACTCGCCACCTTATGGTTTTGAGTGAGTGGCTGCAGTACAGGCATTTAACCACTGCGCCACCAGGGCTGTTAGGCTTCTAGATAATCAAATACATATTTTTCTTCCATTTTTCAAATATTTTCAAATATTCTTTCCATCTCTAATGAGCATCCTTGAAATGTATGTTTTCTCTTTTTCTTTAATTCTATGCTTTAGTGTCTGTATAGCACTTCTACTCCAACAACAGGAATTACAAAACATGATGAATGAAGTTGCTTTTTGAGCTTGAGGGTTAGTGGGGAACATTGTGTCAGAGATGGGCAAGACTGGTGGTTTCCAACTATTTTTTTCCAGTTATCTGAGAAACAAACAAACCTTGACATCTTTAGTACCTAAAGAAGATGCCTTTGAAAGCCTGATGCATTCTGACACCTGAAAAATGCAGAAATAGAAAAATACCATTGTTCTTTCTTATGCCTGAGAAACTGAACCCATTGAAGTGCAATGTTGGTTGCTTTTAGAGAGCCTGATCTCAGAGCACTAGACCTTATAATTTCTGTGAGGTGTATATGTGTGTGTGCACATGCATAAGCATTTGTGTATTTAGTATATAGGTGGCAAGTGCTCTTTAATTATTGATGCAAATTAATAATGCAAGTATTCTTTATATATAGAACCAAGAGATAATGGTTTAAGTTTCTTCCCCCCCCCCCCTACTCAGGCCATTATTTCTGTAGAGAGTTTTGAGGTAGCATGATGGTTGTTGTTTTCCTGTCTTAATTCACCCTGCAATATTCACTGAATTGCAGTAACCTATAAATAAGGTTAATTCCTGTTATTACTCTGGTGAACAACAAAGAGGGGGAGTGCAATCACTTCACATCAGTGCAGGACCATCACTATGTGTGGGCAATTGATAAATACCCCTCAGTGCTCCCCTACAAGAATAGGCTGGTATGGTCACTGATCTCATTTTCTGTGCTTCTTTCCTGTTATAGTAATTGAGAACAAAATAATATAGGGAGAGCTATACTTGAGCAAACCACGAGGGGTATTTAGAATTTATAGCCAAAGAGTTCTAGTGTACTGCCATGAAAAGAAGAGGAAATGTTTGTTTTCTTTTCACAAATCCTTGTCTAAATAAATACTCATAACCTTGCTTATACTGCCCCCAGGTTTCTCTCTGTGTAAATTGGATTAATCGTCCTGCCCAGGTGAAAAACAGTTCTTTTCTTGATTGGCATTAAGATCAAAAACTACAAATCCCAGAGCCCTTTACCTCATACTGTCATTTTAACTGTACATAAGCTCGCCAGCTGACTGAAGGAGAGGGAACTAGCTCCAACGTGCTGAGATATTATTGCCAGTAGTTGGGGGTAATGAAGCCATTTTTGGTATGATGCTGATTGGCTCCAAAGATATAGCAATCAATAAATGTAAGGCTATCAGATCTTATCTCTGCATATAAATTCAACAGAGATTTATTCCAATGGGAGTTTTTTAAATAAAAAAAGGATTTCAGAAATCTGGATATTTTAAGACAAATGCTAAATTTTTTATTATTATAATAATAATAATAATAATAATAATAGTTTATTTATAGCCCGCTCCTCTAATAAATACTCGGAGCGGGGTACAGCAGAATAAAAAGATACAGAGTAAAAACAACAATCACATCCCACCCCAACCACCCCCTTTAAAACTGAATTAAATCTAGACAGTTTAAAATTAACATAGTTAAAATTGGTCGGCAGTTATTAAAACAAAGTGCATTTTCATGAACAATCCGTGTGCAAGGCCGCATTAAATCGATTCAAGTAAGTATTAAGTAAATGGATCGCTAATAATTTCCAGTGCTGTTTATGTTTTCAGAGCAGGGAGCAATGGTTTCACTTATTCTCTCCTTCAGGGAAAGGCCTGCCGGAAAAGATGCGTCTTTAAAGCCTTTTTGAAACTAGCCAGTGATGTAATGAGACGCATCTCGTCCGGCAGGCCGTTCCAAAGCTTAGGGGCAGTAGCTGAAAAGGCCTTCTGAGAGGTCTGGGACAGCCTGGTTTTCATCGGCTGCAGTAGGTTCCTCTCAGAGGACCGAAGTGTGCGGGGTGGTTCATACGGGAAGAGGCGATCCTTAAGGTAGGATGGGCCTGAGCCATGCAGGGCTTTAAAGGTTAGTACCAACACCTTGTACTGTGCCCGGAAACTAATGGGCAGCCAGTGGAGAGCTTTGAGCACTGGTGTTATATGCTCTCTTCTAGAAATTTTAATCACCAATTAGTATTCAAATATATGCTTCATGAAGCAGACCAACTTCAGGATCCACTGCATGTAATAGCATTTTTAATGAGAGTTTTGTCTTTTGTGCTTGTGTTAACATTTTTTCTTTCAGCTGTGGATAACATAGGGCCACTACAGACGGGCACTTCGTGCCAGCCTGGGCCTGAAATTAGGGCTAGGTAGCGCCCAGCCCTACCATCGGCGCCTGTGTGCCATCTTGGTGCGCCCCTGTCCACATGGGACATGTCATGATGATGCATGGGCATCAGAGTGCCAAAACGGATCTCACTAGAAGGGGTGTCGTCACTTCCAAGAAGCTGCTTTCGGCAACTTCTTTTTGCTCCCGAGAGGGAGTGGATGGTTGCTTCAGCGTCTGGTTGCTGAAGCAACAACCCGGGGCAAAAAGGGCGGCTGCAGGCTGCCCATCTGTCGAGCCTCAAAGTCAATGAAATCCTATAATTTAAGAATAGTCCAAACTTTTAAGGTATGATTTGAATGACCTTCGTCCAGAATACTAATACTATGATGTAGTGAAAAGGCTGAACTATCAACCAATCACAAAGCAGCATATGACCAGCCATTGGGAAGCCGGCTGGGCAGGGCAATAAAAGGGCCTTACGGAGAGTGAAAGGGGGTTAGTTTTGAGGGAAAGAGTTACATTGAAGGGAGGGTGTACTCTTAAAGTTCCTGAGGGAACATTTTAGTTTTGTTTGGTGACCATGAAAGGGTCTTAAGAGTCCAAAGAGGGACTGTGTAGGCTTGGGGAGTTTAGGAGAGAGAGGCTCAGATCAAGCCGGTTGTTGAAAAGGGAATTTTAGTCCATATACCTGAGATAAAATTGCCTGTGTGGCTGAAGGAATATTAAGATTTTGAAAGATCTTCTTGTAACTAAGTAATAAGAGGAATATAACAACTTTGAAACTAATTTATAATTTACTTATATATTTTACAAATAAACTTTTGTTAGTGTTTTGAAATACAACTTGGCTTCTGTTTGAATCAAACCGTGCTACCTAAGATGCCGTACCATCTTAAAGAGCAGTGTTAGGATGAAGGTTAGCAGGAGTCTTTCACAGAATTTTGTTGGCAGCGGTGGGATTAAAATTCCCATAGGGCTGCCACAGTGGAGAATAGGTTGTGGGTGGGCCGTGTGTGTTTGAGAGGGTTCACCACATATGGGACATAAGAACCTCAATTCTAACAGAGAATCAAATGCTTCAGACCCCTTCTGTCACACAGGGTCTGTACAGACCACCCAAAAAGGGCAGTCTGGCACCACCTTTTTCTATTGCAGACCTTTGCCACAGTGGCAAAGGTGTGCATTTAAAAAGGAGCTGAGGAAACCCCGCTCCTAGGGTGCCTCAAGTACGTTGCCACTGTGCAGCTCCGTATACAAGCTGTGCAGCTGCGATAGTGTCACTATGTATGCCATTTAAACAGTGCTACATAGTGATGACACCCCATCACATGCTAGGGTTGTGGGGCGTGTGTAAGCCCCACCTTGAGGGAACCCTAGCATGTGATGGGGCCCACAAAGACTTTTCAATTTGATGAAGTGCCCCTTCATTTTCATTATTATGACACTCAAATAAATCACAAATACTGGGGGAACCGTAGATGTCTTGGTTCATATATGCACATGTGCTGGCATTGCCTAAAGGTTTCCAGTTTCTCTCCCAAAGCCTTTCATGAGTTAAAAGTAATATTTACAACCAGGAGAAAATTGTGTTGGGTTTGCTTTCACTTTTTGTGGATACAATTTTTTTTTCTCTCTCTCTCTATGAGAGCCTCATTGTCCTCAACCTAATTGAACCTTTGAGTGATTTATCAAAATAGAGGGGGGAGAATAATATCTCCAATGATTTTCTGGGGGTGACACATAGTCCTTGTCAACAAACTGATCTCCCAAATATGCCCTTTGATTCATGAATGGAACTGTGACTTGAAAGAAAAATGGTTCCCCTTTGTCAACTATGTTAACACAATAAATTGCATCTCTCTTCCCCATATACAACTTATGCTGATCTGTGGAAAGGCTTATTACATTAATTTGCTCAATTTACCACATATGGTGGCAACCCTGTCTAATTTATTGTTTTCTTCTTGTAGTTTTATTTGTTGTATTCTTCTTGAAATTCTGAAGTCTGATTTGAGTGTTGTGGCACCTATGAAGCTCCTTCAGTGTAGCCTATTTGTGAGTTCTTTGTACTGGGTTAATATTGTCTTAAATGATGAAGATGCCCTCAACAAGTCTTATTGACTGCCAGTAAACATTGGGGCTTTCTAGATTGGCAAAAAGAAGTGTGTTCATGGCTGCATGAAACTCTAGCCTTTATATGAGAAAAAGGGAAAGTGTGCCATGAAAATGCTTTTTTTGTGTTTTAGGGGAGAAGAAGCGCCTTTAAAAAGGTGCTGGTTTTCCCAGCTTCTTTTTTAAAACCTGCGGAACAGTGCAGCTCCATCTAAAGGCTGTGGTGCAGCTGCTAAGCATTAAGGAAAAGGCAACTTCATGTCACACTTTCCTGCCAATCTAGAAAGCCCCATTGTACTGAAATTAGCTTCTCACATCATTTTAGTTCCTTATCTGGCCCACAGATTTCATCAAATATCCAGCAATATAGGAGGCCTCCCTAGCCTTACTGCCCCTAAAATGCCTTTTTTAGCCAAACATAAACTAAAATGATAATCAAAAGTGATGTGTCACTTTAGATCATCATTTTGGGTGATATACAGCTAATAAGCCAGATATTTATGAAATAGACAGCAGGTCCAGGGAGGAAATAGTCCTCATTCCCCACACAGTTGTCCATTCCTTCTCTAGTACATACTGCAAAACTCCACAGCAATCTGCACATGCTCACAAGAATATATATCCTTCACAAAATGTATTCAGATTCAGTTAACAAGAGCCCTTTGTTTTTAATGTTATGTGATGGCTAGCAGTATCGGAGTCCCAGATTCATTTGTCTGCTGGAACCCCCCCCCCCCAGCCAGATTCTATATATTTGAAGTTATTGAGCAACTGAAGCTATTATTTCATGTTACAAATGGAGTTTGGAAAAGTTAGGTGTTTGGGATTACAACATGATCAGTGCTGGCTTGGCAATTACAGAAGTTGTAAAAGAAATAAACACCTTTCTAAGTAATCCAAGCACTGCTTCAAGTACACAAGTGGTAGTAGTACACCTAGAATGGCAGAATTGGGAGGGGTTCACCTGCTGCAATCGGTAAATCACTTTCAAGTATTTTTCTTTTAGCAAATTAAATGAGAGAATGTGGCCCCTCCAGGGGTTCAGCAGCCAAGTTTGCTTGGGGCAGAGGCTGTGGACATAGAGGAGGATCTGGGAAGTGTACCTAACTTCAGAGAGTGTCGAACTGAAAGAGAGGGCCTTCAAAGATCACTGAGGCTTTATCAAAAAAAGCCTGAATGCCTGCTTGCCTCCCTATTTAGGCAGCTAGAGCACTGTGTCTTCTTGTCAGTGATTATCTGACATTCCTGCAGGAAATATCTTGTCTCTGGCTCCTGTGGCTTTTTTGACCAAATCCTTGTTTCTTAGACTGCTGACTATCTGGGTTATCTGGAACCCTTGAGCTTGGACTGCCTGATTGACCTGCCTATATGATACCTTGAATCTCGGACCATCTGACAACTTTTTTGGTAATCCATCTACTGATACTGCCTTTAGTCTCCAAGATTGTGTTGCTCACACAGACTCTGCTATTTGGGGGTTTGTTTGTTGGGAACTAGGCTGGCCTTATCAGCTATTTGGCTGCTTTCTTGGACACCACATCTGCTCTTCAGATGAACTTAAATTGTTCTTTAAAGACTTTTGGGGATTATTATTTTTGCTTCTTAATTGTGGGTGGGTGAAAAAATTGCCTCCTGCAGATTTGAAAAACAGCAACAGTTGGCACCTCATGGATTTAAATGCAGAGCTGGATACCTTTCACAAAGGGAGCACATTTAAAAACAATATTTAGTATCATCATCATCATCATCATCATCATCATCCCACCAAACAGTGTAGTGCAACACTGACACCATATCATATTTATGTTCAGTGGGCCCTTGGTATATGCTAGGGTTTGGTTCCAGGATCCCTTGTGGATACCAAAAAATTCATGGATGCTCAATTCCTATTATATACAGGCATAGTAAAATGGTGGCCTCTTATATTAAATGACAAAATCAAAGTTTGCTCTTTGGAATTTATTTTTTGAATATTTTCAAACCATGAATAATTAAATCTGTGGTTCTGTGGATACAGAGGATTGATTGTATATAGAAAGGAACACTGAAGCCTAATATAAGAAATGTTACAGTTCAGAACGTCAAGGGAGCTTTCATGTTAGTCCCCCCCCCTCGCAAAGCAAAGCAATATTTAATTTCCAGCATGCTCCTTAAATGAACAATTGTCAGAAATCAAATGTCACTGCAGTATAATAAAACCTCCTGCCTTCCAAAAGAAAGTCATATCTCTGCATATCATACTTTATAATAGCTCCTTGTTCCAATTTTCTTTTTATTTAAACTGTGAAAAATGTTTTAACCACAGAAACATCTTCTCTCTTGTAGGAAACAGATATTCCAACTGATCATTTCTTTAAGCATTGTATGATAGAAAGGGAACAATGGGACTCAAGATGATATTTTAGTTCCCAAGGAATAGAAACTAGCAGGTAATTTTGTTTGAGAAGCTAAGATAGCCTAGGTGTATTGTAAACATATGTCATACTGTAATAAAGGTGGTATTACACTCTGCTATAGAGAATATGGAAAGGGGAAGGAGGGAGCAATAGACAATAGGTAAATTGCTAACTTTCTTCTTCCAAGATCCAAAGAAATCATGCACAGGGATACTACATTTGAGAGTTCAATCTTAGCCTTGCCTTTTCCAAAATAAGTCCCATTTGGTTCAACAGGAAGTAATCTCAGATAATGGTATGCAGAATTGTTGATGACATACAGAAATAGTAACTCTGGGTCAAAAATCCTGGTTCTGTTTGGGAAATATTTAAGAGGAACTGTTCTTTTGGGACTGGATTCTGGGTAAACATCTGGATTCCAGTCCATTATTACCCCCATTTCTGTGTAAGACAGTGGAAGATATCATGCATTCTATTAAACCTTAATTCTCAGCATTTCTCACAATTAGATGTGCTGGGTAGAGTAGCTGGTACGTGCAATCCACCATCATCTGCCAACTCTCAAGCTGTATACTGAAAGATCATCAGCATATTTCATAGATGAGTAGCATTATCAGCCAAAGAGCCTTTAAGCCAGCTCTGTAGTGAAAGAGATCAAGCCACCACATTTCCATGAGAACTTTAAAGAAAGTAATATAGAGCTGATTATTTCCTGATAGCGAAAGAAAGTTCAGTAGCCTTGAATGCAACACCAAGAGTCCATTTATTTGTAATATCTAATTGTAAGTTTCAGAATAATGGATTCCTTAGTTTTTTGTGGGGCTTTCGGGCCATGTGGTCATGTTTGAGAAGAGTTCCTTTCTGACGTTTCACCAGCATCTGTGGCTGACATCTTCAGAGAATGTTTGCCTGGAAAAGATTGGATATATATATATGCTATGTGACTCTGGGAAGGGACGAGTGATTTGCAAATGTATTGTTCTGTTGCTAATGGCAGTCCTCAGGAGGATGTGAGGATGTGCAAAAGAGGCCATGGAAGCCTTCAACTCCACAATGAATTCCTTCTCTTTAAAAATTCACATTTATGCGGCTGTTTCCACATAAGCAGTGTCCCATTTGCAGACTAAGGTTTCTCTTGTCTCTGCAATGGACTGCATCTTCTGCTCCAGAAAGCCAGGATTGGATGAAGAATAGCAAGGGTTTGGACAAAAGGGCTGCCAATGGAGCAGGAGTGGGAGAGTATCAAGAAACCTTAGATCCAATCCATTTTTGGGGTTTAAGCACATTTTCTTACATATATTCATAAGAAGTGATATATTGCTTCTTGTTGTTGCTTCAAGGTAGACCATTCCATCCTTTTGAATCAGCTGAGGGAGTTGGGGATTGGAGGCACCGCACTCTGGTGGTTCCAGTCCTTTCTCTCTGTTAGATCCCAAAGGTTGAGGCTCAAGGATATTTGCTCCTCAAAGATTGAGCTTAATTGTGGCGTCCCTCAGGGCGCCATCCTGTCCCCGATGCTGTTTAATATCTATATGAAGCCGGTGGGTGAGATGATTTGGAGGCATGGAGCTCAGTGTCTTCAGTATGCTGACAACACTCAGATATACTTCTCCATGACCAGATCATCGGCCCAGACTTCAGATGGCATCTCTCATATTAACGACTGTCTTGCAGCAGTAATGGATTGGATGTGGGAAAACAGATTGAAGCTAAATCCAGACAAAACGGAGGTATTAACAGTTACAGGCCCGAAGCCAGGTTTGGGAATACAACTCCCAGTCTTAGTTGGAGTCACACTCTCCTCGAAGGACTCTGTTCGCAGTCTGGTGGTACTTCTAGATTCGTCGCTTCACATGACTAGTCAGGTGAATGTGATGGTCAGAAGTGCCCGCTATCACTTTCGGCTGATATGCCAGCTGCGCCCTTTCCTGGACTCGAAGCACCTGGAATCTGTGGTACATGCTTTGGTAACTTCACGACTGGATTTCTGTAATGTGCTCTACATGGGGCTACCCTTGCGCTTAACCCGGAAACTCCAGCTAGTTCAAAACATGGCAGCCAGGCTTATCATGGGAACATCAAGGAGAGAGCATATAACACTGGTGCTCAAGTCTCTCCACTGGCTTCCGATTAGTTTCTGGGAACAGTACAAGGTTTTGGTTTTAACCTTTAAAGCCTTACATGTTTTGGGTCCATCTTATCTCAGGGACCGCCTCTTCCCGTACAATCCCCCCTGCACACTTTGGTCCTCTGGGAGGAATCTGCTACAGCCTATGAAAACCAGGTTGGCTCAGACCTCCCAGATGACCTTCTCTGCTGCTGCTCCCAGGCTATGGAATCACCTGCCGGATGAGATGCGTCTTATAACATCCCTTGATTTCTTTTAAAAAGCCATAAAGACACATCTCTTCCGGCAGGCCTTCCTAGAAACCCCTTAACTCCCGGCTCTGTTGGTGGGTCGTGTCCTCCCCCCCCCAGATTCCAACATCTTGACCCTTGATGTCCATGCAATGATTGTTGTTTTATATTGTCATATTTTAATTGTGTTTTTAATTTTGATGCTAGTTTAATTTTAAGGGGCGGGTGGTTGGGCTTGGGTTATTGGAACTGTTTTACTTTGTGCTTTTTAATCTTTGTAACCCGCTCCGATTGGTCTATAGAGGAGTGGGCTATAAATAAAATGTTGTTGTTGTTGTTGTTGTTATTTAAGTATAAAAAGGCATTCTACCATGTAACACCCACTTCACTACACTGTTTGGGTTGTTTCTGAGTTTGTGCATAGATTAATTTGCGGGTAGGTGCTAGTTTTTAAATTTAAGAAAGAAAGAAAGAGAGAGAGAGAGAAAGGAAAGAAAGAAAGGAAAGAAAGAAAGAAAGGATGCCACTAAAGTCATGAAATATGTACTGAATGTGTTCAAAAGTACACATTTGGGTAATAATTCAGAACAGCTAGAGATTGTAGTCTCTGCTTCTTAGTTATCATCAACATCCCTAATCAGAATAATGCTAAATAAACTAGCATCACCAAATTTTCATGTAAGTGCCTCTTTTATACATTAGAAAATATATTTTCTGAAGATAAACAGACTTTCCAGATCAAATTGTACTCATGCTGCATAAGAAGTGCATAGTGTGGTTCAACCTTCTTGGAATAGATGTTCAGGGAACCACTAAAACAAGATAAGTTATTCACTGAAAAGGTCACATATCTTTGATATTGTCTTACTGCTATGCTTCTGGGCACACCACAGCCTCATTTATCTGAATGGCCTGGAAGATGTCAGGAGGATAAATGGAGGCACTGTTTACATTAGGTTACAAATTCAACCTGCATCTGTGTAACACACAGTTTCAAATGGCGTGATAAGCTGAGGTAGCATTTCATAGAACTTTTCACACTTCAGATGTTGATATCCAGAAATGCCATATTACTACTACAATCTTTCCACCCAAGGAAATAGAAAACAAATTTGGGGCTGGTGTGCTAGAACAAAAAGCTCCATGGTGCACAGGCAATTTTACTAGGGTAATAAAAGATTAACATTGTTCTGTCACCCATGTTGCAGTAAGATCCAGCTGCCAATAAAATGGTTTCTATATAAAAATAAGGAGGTCAAAGTTGACCCTGAAAAGGAAACAAGCTTTGAAGTGAGTGTTCATCTTAAACACATGTAGGTGGAGAATGAGCTGAAGAGAAAAAGTTCCAACTATCAGATAGTTTTCTTATTTTAATCTTAACTATGAAGCTTCAAGAGTTTCCCCAAGCCGCTTTTTGGTCATTCACATTCATTGAGAAAATAATTACCTGCATAGCAATGTCTTTTTATTTTTATTCCATAACAACAAGATTTTCTATGTAATCTTTAATTTTAGCCCGTAGTATCTCAGACAACTTAACCACGGATCCTTGGGAAATCTGAGTTCATAGAAAGCATGTTTCATGTTTGAAACTTAGTTAGGACAAGACATTGGTTGCAGATTCAAACTTCTTGTCAGCAAAAGCTTGTTGCTGTGGCTTTCTAAAAGTCCGCTCACAACCTTTATTTCTAGGCTACTTATTTCTGAGCATTGAAAATCTTGTTCACAGGAGGAAGTGCTATCTTGTCCTCCAGCTCAAACAACAAATGTCTTACCAGCCCTGGCTCAGAAATAACCACAAGACATCCCATGGGTAGCTCTTTCCCATGGGTTGGATGCAGAGTTGACCATATAGCCTGAATCTCCCTTATCCAGAATTCTAAAATCCAAAATTGTCCACATAGATGGCTAAGATAATGACACCTTTGCTTTCTGATGGTTCAATATACAGAAACTTCATGAACAAAATTATTAAAAATATTGCATGTAAAATTACCTCCAGACTATGTATATCATATTAAACATAATAAATTTCATTTTTTGACTTGGGTTCTAACTGCTAAATATCTCATTAAGTATGTACAAATATTCCATTTTTTTTAAAAAAATCCAAAATCCAAAACACTTCTGGTCTCAAGCATTTTGGATAAGGGACCTCAATCTGTATTTAGAATTGTTGTTGTTTACTACCCTTTAGTCAGCCTTGGCTCATGGTAACTCTATGAATGAGACACCTCCAAGCCCCCCTGCTCAGGTCTTGCAGGCTCATTGCCCATGAGGTATTTCTTCCTCTGATACTAACTCTTCCATGTCCAAACCCGGTGTGTGTATGATACTCCCTGCATACAAGTTGAATAGGGTGATAGAATGCAAGTTTGGTCCGGCAGGCCTTTCCCAAATAGATAACTGGTCACCATAGATCGGAACCTATTACCCCTCTGAATCTGGTATAGCCACTGTTTGATTGTTTATTTTAAGATATGTTTTAAACTGTGAATTGTTTAATTGTTATTTTTGGGGGGCTGGGATACTGGAATTTGGGACTTGTAAGCCCCCCCCCCCAGTTGTCTCGGACAGAGGGGCGGGATATAAATAAAATTTTTATTTATTATTATTTATTTAACACCCTTGTTTGACCCTCTTTCCAATTGGGAATGATTCTGTTTTTCCATGTTCGGTTCTGATGGTAGCCTCCTATGCAGAGAACAAGTTTCACATGAGGACAACCAAGTGCAATAATACACCCATTTCTTTAAGACTGCATAGTTTTTCTGATCTATGCAGTCAAAGGCTTTGCTGTAGTCTATAAAGTATGTGCTAATTTTCTTCTGGAATTCCTTAGTGCACTCAATTATCCATCATATGATTGTAATGTGATCCGTACTGCCTCTTCCTTTCTTGAAACTAGCTTGCATCTCTGGAATTTCTCACTCAATATATGGTAGGCATCTCTGCTGCAAAATTTTAAGCATGATTTTGCTTGCATGGGAGATTAATATATATACAACTATTCCAAAACCTGAAAAAAATCCAAAATTCAAAACATTTCTGATCTCAAGCATTTTGGCCCTGTAGTTGCTGCACTCTTTTATGTCTCCTTTATTGAGCCATTGAATTATGTCAGTCATGACCAACATGCTACAATGTATTAATTTTGCATTAGAAAAATCTTTGGTATTCATAGATGTATAGACTTGAAGGCAGTTGACAACAACAAGATGCTCTTTTAAATATAATTCCTGTAATGAGAAATTTAACTGATGGTCAATGATGTTGGATCCTGAGTCCTTTACATTTGGAAAAATACAAATTTCATGGTTGGAAAGAGAAAGATTTATCTTACATTGGGCAATGGTCAGAAGATCTTACTGCTTTGGTTATCCAAGAACATATATTTTATAGATATAAATGTATCCTATGTTTTTCCTATTCTCTCTTGCCCCCCCCCCCCCCTTTAAATCTTCTTTGGATTGTTTTCTTGTAATCAAACTAAGTGTGATGTAATGTAGTTTTTTGTGTGTGTGTGGATTTTTTCAGACTATGTGGCCAGGTTCTAGAAGAGTTTCTTCCTGACATTTCACCAGCATCTGTGATTGACATTTTCTCTGAAGATACCAACCACAGATGCTGGCAAAACACCAGGAAAAAATTCCTCTAGAACATGACCACATAGCCTGAAAAAACCCACAAAAAACTATGGATGCCGGCCATGAAAGCCTTTGACTTCACTTGTGATGTAACAGTTTGAGAGTTGGACTTTCGAGACCAGGCATTGAATCCATGCTCAGCTATGACCTCATAGAATCATAGAATCATAGAGTTGGAAGAGACCACAAGGGCCATCCAGTCCAACCCCCTGCCATGCAGGAACTCCAAATCAAAGCATCCCCGACAGATGGCCATCCAGCCTCTGCTTAAAGACCCCTAAGGAAGGAGGCTCCACCACACTCTGAGGGAGTGTGTTCCACTGTCGAATAGCCCTTACTGTCAGGAAGTTCCCCCTAATGTTGAGGTGGAATCTCTTTTCCTGCAGTTTGCATCCATTGTTCCGCGTTCTAGTCTCTGCAGCAGCAGAAAACAAGCTTGCTCCCTCCTCAATATGACATCCCTTCAAATATTTAAACAGGACTATCATATCACCTCTTAACCTTCTCTTCTCGAGGCTAAACATCCCCAGTTCCCTAAGCAACCTTGCGTAAGTCACACTCTCCCAGCCTCACAGGAAGGCAAGTCAACCCCAAATCTGAACAAATCTTGCCAAGAAAATCCCAATGATAGCTTCAAGCCATTGAAATAATCTGGAGGTGGACAAAAACAACAGCAACAAGACCAACCATACTTGAAAAGTCCATTTAAAAAAGAGCAGCTGAAGACTCTAATTATAAATGAATCATTCTAGCTATAAAAAAAAACCCTCATAATATTCCAGTGTAGCAAATATGTCCCAAAGTAATTTGAATTCAGACACTTCCCTTCCCTAGATAATTCATAACAAATACACATTTCTAATTGAAACACTGTGTATTAATTCACACTTTAGAGATAAACTAGCCATAATACTCTGAAAGTTTTGGAGATGATTTATTCCTGGTTTTATAGACTTTATGCATACATGAACACTCTTAAAGGGTTAGAAGTACTTATTACTGCAGTTTTAAGAGTATGCTGGCATAAAGCTTTAGACAGAGGAAAGAAATATGTGTAGCAATTTTCTAGTGTTGGATTATGAGTCTGGAGTACAGAGTTCAAATTCCAGCTCTGTCATGGAAACTCACTGGATGATCTTTGGCAAGTCAGATTCTCCCAGTCTCAAATGAAGGCATAGACAAACTCCTTCTGAATCTTGAAACACACACACACACAAAACCAACCCCCTCACCCCCCCCCAAAGCTATGATAAGCACACAGCAACAAACATATATAGGACTGTTTATGATCTGGAGCAGAAAGAGAGAAATTAGAGTTTGTGCATCAGAGAGGTCACAGGCCTTAGCCTGCAGGACATAAGCAGAGTGGCTGAAGATGTCTCACCATGAGCTGGGGCTGTTAGCAACAACAATTGATCTGGATATATAGTTGTCCTTTCGCACTTGTGTGTATTCACAGATTACTGTATTAGTCCCTGCTGCTGAAAAAAAATTGTTCTCTCTTGACATCCATAAGAGTCTTCCAACGGAAGGAACTCCAGTGGAAGTTGACCATTGCATCATACAGGAAGATCAACAGATGCCTAGAAAAGTGTTCTTTCAGGAAAAAAGAAGAAGGCCCTGTACAGACTGGCCTGAAAGGCTGTCCTGGAAGCAGAGTTTAGACATCACATCCACTTAACACAAGCCCCAACTCCGCCCCCCCAGAATGCCCTGTACACCCCCAAAGAAGATTCTTGTTGTGTCGCTTCAAGTCATTTCTGACTTACAGCAACCCCAAGGTGACTCTGTCATGGGGAATTCTGGGACTGACAGTGAATGGCTTGCTCAAGTCACCCAGTGAGTTTCTATGGCTGAATGGGGAATCAAACCCTGATCTCCAGAGTCACAGTCCTATGCTTAAAGCACTATACAACAAGCCTATATTCACAGTTTTTCTATTTTTATTAGGGGGGGCTGCTCCCCTTAATGCCCATGAAATTTGAAGGCTGACTTTATATTTATATGACAACATATATTAGATAAAATAAGAGCAGGATATACTCATATCAAAATGATATATTGCATATTCACATATAAAAATATAAAAGCTACAGTTTAGTAGCCATGTTGGCTGGGGAATTCTGGAAGCTGTAGTCTAAACATAATGCAACATAAAGCAAATCAGACTAGCATAATTCTTTGAATCCTAACCTTGTATTTCTGAACAGGATTCCCCTCCCCCACCAGTATAGCATCTTTTATTGTAATGTCTGAGAAGTATGTAAATGTTTGCTGGGTAGATGGATGTGTGTATGTGCGGAAGCGGGATAATGAATTGTAGCTATGTTTCACAAGCATTTGTTTAAATTCTGAACAATTTATGTTTATAGCAAAAATAAAGACATTGGGGCTAAACAGACCACCCTTAAGGGGTGGCCTGCAGCCGCACCTTCCAGCATTGGATCAGGGCTATGACCCCGATCTGGCTCCTTTTTACGCTGAGAAAAGGGCACCATAGCCTCTGGTACCGTGGCTTTTCAGCACTCCTTTAGTGCTGCATCATCTGGATGCAGCACCAGAAGAGTGTCGTGATGCCTCCCGCCCTGTGGTGGGGCATGTGGTGTCATGCCAGCATGCGGGCAGATTTGAGGCATGTGTCATGTGGATGCCCCCACTCTGCCCCCAAGCTGGCCTTAGATGCCAGTCTGTACAGCCTCTGTGTCAATAAGCTTGATTTGCCATACCAATGGTGGAATACCCAGCATATGGTTAACATACCATATAATGTATTTATAGTGTTTCAGGCTTAACAGTATTGCTGAGTGATGACAGATGAGATTACTTGTAAACAGTCCTATTTTAATTTTATAAACATTCTGGAATATGAGCTATTTTTCAAAATAAGTTTGATCAAGGAAGAACAATATTCATTTTTCAGAGTGTTACAAAAACAATCCTGGAATAGCCTACAAAGATAAGTTTACAAAGTCCTATCTTCTAAATTATAATTTAAAAAGTAATACTCTTTTAGACTATACTTATTAGACAATATCTTCTCAAATTCTGTAATAACCAATTTGAAAGATTTAACAAAGCAAGCCAGCTGAAATCAATCTCAATTAACATCTATCTATCTTTCTATCTATCTATCTATCTATCTATCTATCGTATTTATACCCCGCTCTTCAGCCTTAATGGCTATCAGAGCGGCTTCCAATTATTAATTTTCATTAGACGGTTCCCTGCCCTCAGGCTTATATTCTAAAAAGACAGGACACAAAAGGAGAAGGGGATGGCGGTGGGGAAGGGGATCAGGTCCAGTGGTTCCTCTCTCCCTCTGAGGCCTGGACCAAGGCAGATGGCATGGAGGGAGGGCTCTCTTTCTTCAGGCAAGCCCTGATGGAGCTGGGCCTGCCTCTTCTTTCCCTCCCAAGCCGGAGGATGGCAGTTGGCATGGAGGGAGAGTTCTTTGAAGTTGTTAAAAATGTTAAAAGATAGCTGTACATTTAGCATGAATGCTTCTGTTTCCTTATTTATTTATTTATTTATTTATTTAACTTTCCCATTGGAAATTACAATGTCCCTTCCACAATCACTCCCATGGGAGAACTCACTGACATTGAGACTGTTTTTCTTTCCTTTTTGGCATCACGATTGGTTGAAATATAGTGTTAAAATGGCTAAAACAATAAAGAACCCAACAGTAACAAGAAATAAATCTGTTGTTTAGTCTTGGTCACCTTTATTTGTAAAAAGAAAACTGTATATGACCAGCGGCTAAAACTTGGGAACACAATATAAAATTCTTCAGGTGTCATAGAATGCCTATACTGTAGTTCTACTTTTACATATATTTGGAAACAAAACGTGACTGTAGAGGACTAAAATATCCCATCCTGGGACTTGAGAGGTACCGTATGTACTCGACTATAAGTCGACCTCATGTATAAGTCGAGGGCACGTTTTGTGGCCAAAATTATGGATTTTGCTATGACCTGTGGATAAGTTGAGGGTAAAATTTAGGGGCATATAGGAAAGGATCTAAAGGATGAAGCAAAGCAAAACAATGTCAATGAGACATAACTCTTTGTACTTATTCTTAAGACTGGATGGTTGAGATAGTAAAGGGGGTCAGTGCTTCCAGGACAAATTATACTCTTGCTTTTCACCAGGGGATGGTTCCTTCTTTTAAATAAGAGTTAAGATGCAATACATACATTGACTCGTGGATAAATCGACTCAGGTTTTTTGGGTCAAATTTTTGACCTAAATTTCTAGACTTATACATGAGTATATACAGTAAGCCAAAACATTTTCTTTTATATTAGATGACCTACTGGAGAAAGCTTTGTCATGTCCTTGGTCTAAGCTGTGCTGCAGAAATAATGCAGTCTTACACCACTTTAACTACCAGTGGAATCCCAGCAATGTCCCATTATGTTGTTAAGGAGGGAGACCTCAAATCAATCGGATGGTGGTGGCAAGAGTTAATTAGATAAGAAATATGGTCTCAAGGGGTCCCACCCAGCCCAGGCAAAAGCAGGAGGAGGACCCAGAGAACCCTCCCACTGATATTCATGTAATTGTTGACAAAGACATTAGAGACTTTTCTCCAGCAGATGATTTCCTCTCATATTTGCTACCTCCTTACCTCATAATAGGAGAGCTAGTGTAATGATCTTGTGCAGGCCACATTCTCTCTGCCTCAGAGAAAAGCAAGGGCAAACCTTCTCTGAGCAAATCTTGCCAAGAGAACCCAGTGATAGTCTTGCCTTAGAGTTACCACAACTTGTTTAGAGAGGCACATGAGCCCTCTTGATTCAGAAGTCTAAATATTCTTTTCTAAAGTGCAAATCCCAAGAATGCTTAGGATGTTGCCATGGCAGTTAAAGTGCAAACATAGCACTATATCTGTATAGTGTGAAAGGCTCCCCCAGGCTACTAACCAGTGGAGGGAAACATATGTTTTATGTAAGGTGATGATGATGATGATGAACTATCTGGAATGTAAGAATTATACTTGTGTTATCTGGTTGCATTATCTTGTCTCCTCCTTGAGTGATACCTGAAAAAATAGTCATCCACAAACACTGTTGCCTTTCAAGTTTATTTCAACGCTCATGGATGATATCCATGGAAAAGAAAATTTTGTTGTTATGATCATATATATTTCCTCTTCTTGGTTCACGTCAAATATAGTTTACAATTGACAACAGGTTTTCCCCCTCCCAAATCCCATGCACAGATGTTTCCTTTCAGTTCTATGCTGCAATACAGTTGTGGAATTTGCACTAAACTAGGAAAGGGGAAGGGTTGGTTTACTTTAGAAACATGATGCCATCTGCTTCTGAGAAACCTGAATTATGAAATCTGATATTGATAAATCTGGTTTAAATAGTCTAAAAGTCAAGACTCTCCTTGTATGCAGATGAACAGATAAGGATGGCCTGGTTGTAAATGGTCTGGCTAGCATCAGGTTTTTGTTGTTGCTGTTGTAAATAATCAGGGTAGTTTGTAATGTCCTTCCCTTAAACAGAACACAGTACATATGTCTGGAACTGAACTTTCCAGCCCTCCCTTGAGACCTGTCAAATTCTGCTCCTCGTGACTACCTTTGCAGACTATATGGGAATGATTATGGTATAGACTGTATGGGAATGAATATGATATGGAATAGAGTAGGGTGGTGGTGGGGGAATGCATGAAGAGAAGAGCGACTTTGGGTGCAAGCTACTGTGAGAAAAATAGATACTTTTCATCCCATCAACAGACACACAAGAATAATAATAAACAGCAAGAAGGCTATCAGGGACCAGTGCTTGAACTGTGCAATATTCCTTCTTCACCATTCCTTGTAATTATATGCCAGAAAAAGAAGGTATCTTATTCTTCATATAAGACACTATTGCAATGTAATGTAGTTATGTCTTAGTGACTGGGAAAGGAACTAATGACAAGTAAATGGTAATTTGGAACTAGTTATTTGGAAGATGCATTCATAATGTCTGTATTGTGATTAGTTCTAACTATGCAAAGTCCTCACGGTCACAATGTTATGATGAGAATCATTTTCACGCAGAGAAAAATAGGCACTAAGGCCTGGTACAGACTGGTGCAAAGCGCCAGCCTTGGGCTGATTTTAGGGCTTGGGAGATTGGAGCATCCCCATGCTCCCAAGACCTACCGTGCTGTCAGGGTGCCATTTTGGTGCACGCATGTTCACATGGCATACACACTGATGACATGCCTTGCGCGCTGCATCCAAATGGTGCGGCGCACAAAGAACATCGCAGCACCACTCCAGGGCACTAATGGCGCCTCAGCAGCAGCTGAAAAAGAAAATGCATGTCACAGCTCCATTTTCATGGTGCATTGTTGCTGCGCTGTATGGTTGGCACGCCCACCATCTGTGGGAGAAAGGGGTGGCCTCTGTCTGCCCCTTTCCCCCTATCTGTACAGGCCCTACGTAATAATAGTGAAGCTCTCTTTTTTCTGTCCTGTCTCCAAAGGAAGATGCTATTATCTTTTCTCAGCTCACATACTGCAAGGATCACATGACCAAAACTGTGAGAGTTTTATTGCTTAAAGTTCTTTATAAATTAAGGCTCTAATATTATGTACACCTTCTGGGAAAAGCAGTGAACACAATGAGACTTCTGTGCAGTCAAGGACAGAACTAAGTGTTAAATGGCAAACAAATGATGATCTTACATTTATTTCACATTAAAACACTATTGTAATCATATATATATATATATATATATATATATATTGCCAACACATCAGGGTAGTCAGAGTATAGTGGAAACTGGGCTGACAGGTAGAAACATGGAACGTTTTGATTGGAAGAGAAAATGATGTTTTCTGCTTTTCACCTCAGACTTCCCTGTTACTCCAGCAATTTTCACAGCACATGGAGGAGGTGGATTTTCCAGCAATCATATATTACTGTGAGCTATCTATGTAGCAAGACAAAGTATTTTGTGGCAGCTTTGTCCTGAAGGAATAAGTAACACCCATAACAAAGATCTGGTCTTGGTACATATGTAAAGCGCTAGCAGGGACAGTCTATGATCCCAGCTGGTGAGGTTTCCCCACCCTCACTCTCTTCTCAGATCACAAGATGTACTATAATTCCAATAACTGCCATGGCAATATCCTATGGGATCTTGGGATTTGTAGTTTGGTGAGGCACTAAAATTCTCTGGCTCAGAATTCTAAATGTTCATCCCTAAATTGCAAATCCTCAGATTTCAAGGTATGAATCCATGGCTGTTAAAGTGGAATCATAACCCTGTAAATGGCAACATGAAAGGGCCTATTGAGTCTGTCTTTCTCAACTTAAAATATCAATTGAAACTGCTACACAAGGCAAGGATTTCTTTCATGATGACACCACCTATTGTCAAATCAAGGTGCAGATGGTAACTGAATGCATGATTTGAAGAATGTCAGCACTGCAGTTGTTTTTAAAGCACAGGTCACAGAGTTAGAGGGGACACTGAAGGCCGTTTATCCCAACCCATTCACTCAATGAAGGAAAATACAGAGCTTAAGCATTCTCAATATATTCCTGTTCAGCCTTCACATGAAGATCACCAGTACAAGAGAGTTCTTTTGGAAATTCTTCTTATATTTAGAACTCCAGTACAGTAACCTAAATCCAAAGTGGTCATTGTGCCAGCACAAGGTCAATCACATTTGAGATTGCACATTTTGATATTTAGCACAAAGGTGGTACCAAGTATAGTATTTATTGTGTGTGCAAATAGTTGTCCAGAAGGCTGCACAACCACTTGCACAGTGTGACCTCCTGCAAGATACCAGGAATTTCAGAAATTCAGGCTTTAGAAGTTAAAACTCAGAAAACTTTATTAAGAAACTATACATCCTGTCCAGTGATGTTCATTGTCAGAACTGACCAGCAAGCATTACAATTGCCTAATTAAACTGCACACCATTTCAATTTTCCAGCAGGCTTAATTCTCATTTGTTATAATTAATAAATACATTTATCTTCTTCCTTTACCACCCTCTTACAGCCAGAAACTTTAATAGAAACAACCTTGAGCAGGCTTGATTCAAACTCTCCTCTCGTCTGTTATTATTTTAGAACCTCTTTCTGACTTCCCCAACTCTAAATACTGAATATACTCATGTATAAGTCTAGAAACTTTAGTCAGAAAATTGACCCCAAAAACCTAGGTCGACTGGTATCCATAGTTCAATAGAAATACTGTACAGTGGTCCCCCGCCTTACGAATCCCCCGGGTTGCGAAACCCCGGGATCCGAAAGGCGGGCGACCGGCTACGTATCCCCCGGGATATGAATGAAAAAAAGCCGCGCGGCCCCTTTAAATGGCCGCGCGGTCCATCTGAAATAGCGGTCCCCCGGGTTGCGAAGACTTCCAGGTTACGAAAGGTAATCTGGAACGGATTACCTTCGTAACCTGGGGGACCACTGTACTATACTTTACCATATATATATATATATATATATATAAAGGTAACCATCCCCTGGTGAAAGGCAAGAGTGCAATCTGTCCTCTCTCTACTCTTGCTTCCATCCAGCCTTTAGTGTGAGCCAAAACAGTTATGCCTGCCAGAATTTTGTAGGTTTTATGGTATTATTTTCCTTTACTTCATTCTTTTCATCCTTTGTTACATGCTCCTAAGTTTTACCCTTGACTTCTCCATGGATTATATAAAAACCCATAATTTTGCCTCCAAAACCTGCCCTCAACTTATACATGAGCTCAACTTATAGTTGAGCATATACAGTAATACTATTTCTACTATATAACCCATCACTATGTAACCCAACATATTTTGGCAACTCCTGACACACAACCTCTTGTAAAATTGCTTTACAAAAAAAATAAAGCAACAATGTATTCCAAGGAAATGTCATGATTGGAGATTGTTACAGTTGAATTTAGGCCAATATATTTAAATTGAATAGTTCAAGACACTACAGAGTTATTTCAAAGACCCTTCCAGTACAATATATTTTTCCAACAGTTGTCAGGTGTGCTCCACTAGCAGGATCACGGAACCCTGCTATCATCATATTTAGAACAACATCTTGATAGTCACCAAGATACCTCCCAAAGTACTCCTTTGGGTTATTTAAGTGTGGGAATGGAAATCATCCAGATAAAACAAGATACAGCTAGCATGTTTTCAATAAATGAATTAAACTAATGATCATAGAGGCATAGAATCATAGAGCTGGAAGAGACCATAAAAGCCATTCAATCCAATCCCCTGTCATGCCAGAAGACACAGTCAAAGCACTCCCAATCTCTGTTCAAAAACCTCCAAAAAAGGAAACTCCACCACACTCTAAGGCAGTATGTACAGAGATCTTGTAGCACCTTTGAGACTAATTGAAAGAAAGACACTGGCAGCATGATCTGTTGTAGACTAAAGTCTACTTCCTCAGATGTAGCACTCAAAGGCGCTACAAGATATCTCGACATACTGATTCTCTATCTTTGAATTCTAACACTTTGAGGCATCGCATTCCACTGCTGAGCAGCTCTTACCACCAGGACATTCTTCCTAATGTTGAGGTAGAATCTCTTTTTATGTAGTTTGAGTCCATTGCTCTGTGTCCTATCCTCTGGAGCAATAGAAAACAAGCTTGATCCATCTTCAATATGACATTTCTTCAAATATTTAAACATAGCTATCATGTCACCTCTTAAGCTTCTCTTCCCCAGGCTAAACATACCCAGATTTCTAAGCTGCTCCTCAGAAAGCATGATAAATGCCATTTCTTATACCATTGTCTTTTTGAGGTCACCCAGGACTAAAAGCCTGTGCGACTCCAGCACCAACTCCGAAACCAGTTGTGTCAACTCAACTAGGGAGTCTGTTAGACAATGGGGTGGACGGTATACCAACAGAATCCCCAGACTATCCTTTGTCTTCAAAGCTCAGGTAAATACACTTGAAGTGTTTTGTTTTCCAGATAGCTATCCTGGCCAAAGTAAGACTATTTTTATGGACTAAAGCCACTCCCCCCCCCCCTTGCCCACTTTCCCTTACCAGCTCACTGACAGAATGCCCGGCTAGTAGGTCCTGAGCCCAAGTTACAGTATTATCACCCCCCAGCCAAGTTTCTGTAAAGCATGCCAGGTCAACCTCCTCTCCCATAAAAAGGTTGTATATGATGTGAGAGTTTTATTTTTAACTGACCTGGCATTACATAGGAGCAGTGAAAGGTTCTATGGTTGAGTTGGTTCGCTCTCCAGCCCTCTTGGGGTAATAGGATGAATGGAAGGTGAGATAGATTTCAAACATTGCTCTTGTCTTCCCTTGTAACAATATTTCACCCTGTTAAAGCCATATCTTCTGTTGCCCCATACTACTCTTATTGCCGTTCTGTGAATGGAATAATCTACCTCCAATTGCCCAGTATCAGGAATATGCCCTCCCTTCTAACTCCATCTCTCCCCATCGGTTTCACCTCTATTTACTAAAAATGGGCAGCTATAAATAATAAACATTGTCTATCTTAGCACCCCATCATATGTCTCAATTCCCTCCCCCCCCCCCCCATTCCTGAATGGACTACAATACAATCCATAACAATTTTAAAGACTAATTAATATTATCCAAGAAAGGATGGGGATTGTGGTGGTTTGAGGCCGCTATTCCCCACAGTTGTTGTTACTGCTGCACCACACTGCTTGTGCCGCTGTCTTCTCTGGAGGTTTGTTGGGAGGAATAGGGAGGGCATTTTTAAAGCCGAAGCTCCTGGCATTGCTGCCACACCACTTGCGCTGTTGTCCTCTCTGGCAGTGGCTGGGAGAAATAGAGAGGGCATTTTTAAAGTCACCACTCCTGGTGTTGTTGTTGCTGCTGCTGCGACACTTGTGCCGTCGTCCTCCCTGGCAGTATGCTGGGAGGAATAAGGAGGGCATTTTTAAAGCTGCCACTCCCAGTGTAGTTGTTGTACCATTTTATTTCAACCTGTATAAGATACTGAGTGTGGGAAAGGAACCTTATGACATTATTTGGCGAACTAATGTGGAGGAAAGCATAAGGTATGCACTCATTCTCAATACGTTGGTCCCATTTATGAGAAATTGAAAATTTTCCCCTTGGCAGTACATTTGAATTCACAGGGGTCAGGAAATACCTCACAATATATATATTATTTTAAATTATTTTATTTCACATGGATGTTAAAAAATTGGAATTCTCGTTGGGATCAAAAAGTCACAACACAGACAATACATAGGTTTTACAAAAAACTATGTTGTGAGGATGAAATATAAACATGCTTATGAAATTATCTGATATAAGAAATGATGACAAATCAGGGAAAACACTTAGCATTCTTAAATTATAGCAAATGCCTTCTATGCTTTTAAGAAAAAAGATTTCTGAATGCCCCTTTTAGTTTGAAGCACATGTAGAAAATGAATAAAATAGAGGACAGTTTGATATTACTGGTGTTATTTTCCTCTGTAAGCAGCAATATTGATCACAAATTTCTGTTCCAACTGTTGGTTTTAATCAGTTCTGCCAGCCATAGACTTTCTAATTTCAAATAACAGTAAGTGGATCACTCAAAGTAACCACTTCTGCACTGGTCAAACTGTGAACAAATTTTATTGGCATCCATTTGTCTGAAGACCAGGTAGGCAATTGATTTTTGCTATGTCTTAATTAATGATCCCCAGTATGGGATTTATTCCAATATTGCTTTTGATTTTGATGTGTTCTGATTTTATGTTATTATTTTTTTAAAAAACAAACAAACAAACAGGTAATTTCACTGTAGCACTGTTGAAGACAGTGCAAGGACACACCAGAGCCAGAAAAGCCCTGTTCAGGCTAGGGCTCAGGGCTTTAATAGTTTTTCTAGTTTGCTATATACTTGGACATTGGCTTAGAAGAATCCATTAGCTGGCATGGATAGGCAGCATTAGTCCAAGATATAAACCTAGATGTTGTTTGATTTCAGATCCCAAAGGCCCTCACTCAGCATGTAAAATGATGAGATTGTTGGAAGTTGAAATCCTAGAGCATCTGGAGCCTCCCAAGTTGTAAACTACTAATATAGGCAGAGGATGATGTTTAACTAACCATTCTGTTCACTACAAAGGCCATCCACCCAAAGCACAGATTTGGAAGTTTCCCATTTTATGGAAAGTCCTGACAGTTTATCAGTGGTGGGAAATGGCAAATTGGCGGCTCAGAACTAAATTGCATGTTATTCGTAAACAGAATAAACCAGAAAAGCCCTAGCCTTTTTTTAAGGTAAGAAAAAAGAGGAGGGAACTGTGACTTTGACCAGAGCAATAGCATGCCCTGGTGGCACAGTGGTTAAATGCCTGTACTGCAGCCACTCACTCAAAACCATAAGGTTGTGAGTTCAAGACCAGCAAAAGGGCTCAAGCTTGATCCTTCCGAGGTCGCTAAAATGAATACCCAGCTTGTTGGGGGCAAATTAGCTTACAGTTGTAAACCTCTTAGACACTGCTTAGGCAATGTGAAGCGGTACATAAATGAAGCTTGTTTGTTTAACCAATTGTAAGCTGCTCTGATAACCTTGGCTGAAGAGTGGGGTACAAATAAAAAAATATTATATTATATTATATTATATTATATTATATTATATTATATTAATTATATTATATGTGCTTTACCCTCTCCCTGCTGCTCATTTTCTGCTGAAACATGTTTCCAGCTTTTTCTCCCTCCCACAAAGTCCCAACTATATATTTGAAGGTGCACTGGGAGAAATATCAGTGGACTATCTTCCACAGAAAAATGGCCACTAGGAAATGGTCAAGTATCTGTTTCCCTTCTGCTGCTACTTGCTCAGAGTTACAATCTCTCAATGCTTTTTTTTAATGCTCCAAGGGCCCTGTTAGGTGGATGTTCACATAACATGGTATCTGCCGCTACAGATCTCTGAGCTGATCCACTGCAGTGGAACACATAGAAATGTTACATAAGTTATTCTGATTTGAAAATGAAAACAAAATATGGAAGAAGATAATGAGGAAGAAGTAAATAGTCCAAGAATAAAGGGCAGAAATTTGCTACAGATTAAAAAAATAATAAACAAGAAGCAAATATGTAGTAAAATGATAACTCAGAGCTGAGAAATGTTAATAACAAGATACCCATGGTGTTGTCTACTAAACAAAAGGTATTAAATGTACTAATGAGTTGGATAATACTATGAACAGCGATCCTTACCATCAAATCCTGTATAAGATTCTGAGAACTGCAGGTCAATGTATTTGCATTCCAAGATCTGCAATGACATGACGGCACATAAGGCAAGGCCTGAAAGAACCCAGTACATCAGGGGTAGGCAAATCCACCAAGGACAGAGGTCATTTTTTAAAAAAATTTCTGTGCCATCCGGGGGAGTTGGAGATACTAGATGCAACCATTTTTTTTTTTTGCCAGTTTCACTTTCACCTGATGTTTCAGCCATTTTCCTCATTTTTGTGTGGAAGGAAGGGAGTGGTGAGGATTGGGGAAGAAAGTTCCAAACTATTTTGATACAAGATTGTTGTTGTTTTTTAAATGATTATGCTATGCTTGTTTTTTTCTGTCCAAACAATGCAGGAGGAGGGCCACAAAAGGCATGTGGGCTGTGGGCTGCACATTCACTCTTGTAGTAAGCTGCCTTGCTAAAGCTGAGGAGGCCTAGACCCAGATGCCTAGATGGGGAAACAGTTCCAGGATGAAAGAATAATGGAGAAGGATGAAAGAATATATCTGTATTGTTGTTCATATTCAATTTGCTCTGCTTGGGCTGTATGAAGAATTTGAACAGCACCACAAAGAATGCATTTCACTTCAAAATGTGTGACTGTCAGTATTTGGAATGTAGGCTTTACATGCAAATGACATGTCTGCAAACTACAACATCCAAAGAACAATCAAAGCACCAATGAAAGCCACTGGTAGCCTTCAAGACCCAGCTCCAGTCTTTTCCTAGGGAGAATCACAAAGTACAATAAACTGGTGGGATATGATGATCAGCAGAAGCCTTCCACCTCTTTGAAATGCAGTGGCATCAAAGTTCTGGACAAACTATTGAGAGACTCGTGAAAAACAGCCCCTGAGCATAGACAAAACACAAACACAGAAATTCATATCATTCATAGAAAAAATTGTTGTTCTTGCTGTGTGCCTTCTTTTCTATGGTGACCCTAAGGTAATTCTGTTACAGAGTTTTCTTGGCAAGATTTGTTTAAAGGGGGTTTCCTCTTGCTGTTCTAAGAGAGTATGACCTGTCCAAGGTTATCCAATGGGTTTCCATGGCTGAGCAGAGATTGGAACCCTGGTCTCCAGAGTCATAATCCAATGTTCAAATAAGTATATCTTGTGGGATCACCATAGAATTACATCTATTATATTTGGAGCCATCTGACAATTTAATGCAGTGGCATTAAAATCTATGCCCCCCTCACCGTGTTATTTGGCTGCAATCTTCAAGAGAACTATCAAGTTCCAAACCCCAAGTGAAAGACATGGATAGATTGGGGGGAAAACCTGCAAAACAAAAGGACAGTATATAAACCACACTGTTAATATGATGGGAAAAGAAGCAGCATAAAGGAAGCTTCAATCGGACATAAATCTGTCTTTAGGTAAAACTGTTTTAGAACTAGAACATAGGTCACCCATGGAAACTGGTGGCTGATAAATTTACCACCGGGAAAAGAAAATGGTATATCAGCCTGCCCATATGAACAGCCACTAATAACAATTACTTCAAGAAAGGCCAAAGGATGAAAATTAATGAGTTCCTTTTACAATTCGTTTTCTTGGTGGACTTTTTTTTTACAGTTATCTTTGCCTTTTAAAAAAAGTTTAGAGTTAGAATAGCAATAAGAGTTGTATATTAGTCACAGCTCACCATCAAGCTCTGCAATACTGGGGTTTTGAAATTTAAACTGTTTTAAAATGAACACAAGGTCAGAAGGTTAGGAAATGGTCCAGTGGAAATCTCATCACTGGGGTCAAGAAGGAGACTGGTAAGTAATGGGTGAGCTGAAGAAGAACATTCCCTAGTATAAAACACTAAATGTAACAAGGCAGCAGATAGGCTAGGAACTGAGCATTACATGGGAAGAATGAGTTGCAAAAGCAAGGATCAAGTCTCATATGTAGATAATCAAACACTACACAGATAGCAGGAGAAGGCATGAATGCATGCATTGCTAGCACACTATCCTTCTGAAAAAGGTATCCTTAAAGATATCTAGGCCTAGGAAACTAAGCCAGGCTTTATGTTTTCAGAAATTGAAATAAACCATTATCTTTTTATTCTAGATGCATTGCTAGGTGTAACTGACATATGAAACATCTACCAATAATGAAACCATCAAATTCACAGTTTCCATCTTGAGACTGAAGGTTCTTCCAGATTGGTTTAAAGAAGCATACAAATGGCATTACTTCTTGGATTTTGCTAGTTGTTGTCACCTCTTTGTTCATTCTCTCCATTCTTTTGGGTGGTGGTTTTTATTTTTTTTTTGGGGGGGGGGAATCTGCAGGGTTCTTCCAAAGGATTTTTTGGGGTATGGCTTGCTGAGGTTGTCCTATAGATTTTTCCTTCTCTCTGAATGTTTTTTTTTAATTTTAGTTATACAAGTGATAGTGCAGAAGTGCAGAAGTGTTATCCCTGATTCAGTATCACATTATAACTTGGAGGCAAGGGTAAGAGAAGGGAACATATTAGTCTGGTATGTCTTGAAATTTAAAAAGAAACATACGTAAGAGTGAGAATAAAATGTGGCAATAAGTGCCAGGAATTGCCATAAAATAGTAGGAAACAACAGAAATGTCATTTGAATATTTTTAAAACCCTAAGAATTACAATAACAAATACCATCCCATCCCAATACTTTTGACAGATATTGAATATCCCTGAGTCTCATCTGCATTCTTCACAGCCTTGGCATTTGGTGGGAATTTTCTGTTGCTTGCTCCATCTTTGGATTGTTGTATAATGTATTCAGAAGAAGAGTTCTTCAGATCTCAGAAACTTGCTCACCTTGATATTTTAGTTGTCCTAATGAAGATGATGTCTAAGGCCCTCTTCAGATCGGCCATTAAGGCTGGCCTGGGGATGGAGTCAGGGCATCATGTTCAGAAGACGCATGCCCTGACTCTGCCCTCAGGGCACCATGATGCTGCACAGCATCATGGCACTTTTCCGGTGCTGCGTTCATACAATGCAGCGCTGGAGTGCTGCCAAACCATGGCAGCGCAGCTATGGCACCCTTTCAAGGGCACAAAAAGGAGCCACTTTTTGCAGCTCCTTTTTGCACCCTGAAACTGATGGATTGGAGCTGCAGTGTGTGGTTGCTGCAGCCCCGATCTGGCTAGGAAAGGGGCGTCATCGTGCTGCCCCTTTGGGGCCGTCTGTTGAGCTGCTATGAGTGGGCAAAAGATGCTTAATAGAGAGCCAGCATGGTGTAGTGGTTTGAGTGTTGAAGTATGACTCTGGAGACAAGGGTTCAATTCCCAGATTGGCCATGAAGCCCAGTGGGTGATCTTAGGCAAGTCAAATGCTCTCAGCCTCACTGGAAGGCAATAGCAAATCTCCTCTGAACAAATATTGCCAAGAAAACCTCAATGATAGATTCGCCTTATGCTTAATAAAAAGTCTTACTCAACTGGGGAATCCTTCCTTCCTTCCTTCCTTCCTTCCTTCCTTCCTTTTTCTTGTAATAATTAAGGTAACTCACAAGTACATTTGATGAGGACACAGAAGAGAACCTTGAGAGTGGCTGCTTTCAAACTGTAGATTTCCCTCTCACAACAGGCTTGGTTGGCTACTTGTACACTCTCTTTCTCCCAGCAAGGAATGATCTTTTTATTTAGAATTGCATTTGGCTTTTAACTTTGTTGCTGTTGTTGTTGTTGCTGCTGCTGTGTACCTTCAAACGGTTTCTGACTTATGGCCACTCATGTATCACTCTGGCTGAGAATTTAAAATGCCCTACCCTAAACTGCCAATCCCAGGACTCCATGGTATTTAAAGTGCAATAATAGTGCTTTAATTCTGTAGTGTGTAAGGGACTTAGACATGATACATTTATCTTGATACAGCCTAGAATTGCATTGGCTTTTATTTTTTGCCACCATATTACACTGTTGATTATATGAATTTTGGGATAGGATCTACAAAAGCTCATGCTGAAATAAATCAATTAGCTGTAAAGATATTGCGGCATTCCTGCTTTTTTTGGCTGCTTCTTTTCTTTTTTATGTCAGGACAGACTAACATGGCTGTCTCTTTAATAAATATGGTAATTACTGGTATAGGTTTACCAGCCTGAGAACAGATTGTCCTCTAGCATAATTGATCCATGGCCAGACTGGGAGATGTCCCCCTGTCATTGAAGCTAAATTCTCTTCCCAGTTATTTTTTTCTCAGATCGGTTTTTTCCCCTCTGAGCTTGGAGAAGTGGGTTGAGACGTGTAGGGAGACAGATATCCAAGGCAGTGTGGCAATACTTGTTATAAGAAACCAGTGGAGTGTACAGAGAAATGTCACATGTAAAAGAATACTGCCATGTCTCTTATTCTTATAAGAACATAAAAGAAAAAGGGCCCTCCTGGAACTGAATGCACTGTTCAGGTTTAACATAATCAGAAGGAAATTGCAGCAGCTTTGTTCTTAAAGGTTAGCTATCTTAATAGAATATCAACAACCCCACTTATTGCATATACAGTGGATTATCTTTCAATACAGTTCTCCCACCGACAGTTGTTTGGAGCACTGTTGCTGCAATAGTTCCCAGATTAAATTCAAAACTTTGTACACAAATAAATCTAGGTAGTTAAGTTATTACCTTGGCATTTTGTCTTTCTCTCTCACACACATATGGCTTTTGTGCTGACACAAAGGAGTGTGAACTAAGGATTCTAACCCTTTAGATTTAGAAATGAAATGACTCACTTGTTATTCCCTGTAAGGATACACCATTATGGCACTTAATTTTTTCAGCATAGAAATTGTGATCAAGAAAGACTGTAAACTCAGATGAGCAAGGCATAGTGTACCAGATAATTATATTCATATCTAGGTAAATGCTAGCCTTCTTTTTAAGTTTTTTTTTCTCATGTGTTTCCTGTGATGGCCCATTCATGCTGCTCTTTATAAGTGGGGGCTTAATGTCTGCAGTAGGCAAGCTTCTAAACTTGTGTAGGCTCCCTATGAATTTAAGGAGATTGTTGCACATGCCTTATCCCATCGTTTTCCCAACAGGATACACGTGCATTTAACTTCAAAGATGGGTCTTACAGCATTCTCCTGTATGCAGCCCATATGCAGCCCGTATGCAGCCAGGACTTATCCCATGGCTTTTCAAGGACAGGATTTCCCCATCTTTAAAAAGCCACAGGATAAGCCCAGGTTCCATATGGGCTGCATGAGAGAATGCAGTAAGACCCATCTTTGAAGTTAAACACATGTGTATCCTGTCAGGAAAACAACAGGATAAAGTGTGTGTGCTAATCTCTGCAATCAATTTTTTTTTTGTGTCATCTGGTAGATCCTTGTGCTGTATCTGATCTGGGTTATCCAGGAGCTATCCAAAGTGCCCAACTTTTTGGGGGGTGGGAGTTAAATGCCTTTAAAATCAAGTGAAAAATCAGGAATAAATTACTTTCCTGATAATATTGGAACCATCAGCCTGTCAATTGTGCAAGTCTGAAACGGCATGGGAAGCACACAAGAAGCTTGAGTTAGTTCAGCCTTCAAAGTTTGGAGTATAGATGTAAGCTCTCTTGTTTCATTCAGGCAATTGAGGACCATTTTTTACATCCTAACTTGGAGATATAGTGAGTATTGTTTGCGTATTCTTGGGAAGAGTTTTTGCACTTCAGGAAATGAAGCTTCGATAGGCATGAATGATGTTTTCCATCAACTAGAATTGCCGCTGATGTTTTGCTTGGATTTCACAAAAGCATACAGTGTGGTGTAGTGGTTTGGGCATTGCCCTACCACTGTGGAGACCAGAATTCAATGTCCTGCTTGGCCATGACACACACTGGGTGACCTTGGATAAGTTACATACTCTCAGCCTCAAGGGAAGGCAATGGCAAACCTCCTCTAAACAAATCTTGCCAAGAAAACCCCATGATAGGTTTGGCTTAGGGTTGGCATAGGTTGGACATGACTTGAAGGCAAACAACAGCAACAGTTTAGATGGTTTGTTTCCAGCTTTATGA
Organism: Urosaurus nigricauda; assembly: GCA_034509955.1. NCBI lineage: Eukaryota > Metazoa > Chordata > Lepidosauria > Squamata > Phrynosomatidae > Urosaurus > Urosaurus nigricauda. The sequence continues at coordinate 47,006,723 of JAOEGL010000003.1, forward strand.
TGAAAAAGCCCGTCCTGGCTTGGGCCCTCCCTCTCTCCCTGACTTCCTTTCTCTCTCTTTCTTTTTCTGCTTTGCTTCAACCAAGGGGAAAGATCCAAGCTTTGTGCAGACACATCATACATACATTGGTTAAGGAAACTGCTTAAGAATAAACTATTTCACTCACACCAGACATGAAAAATCTTGCAGGGGTTCAATGAGCATGTGAAATTTTGTAAATATAATTCATGTCTCTAGTTTGAAGGGCTGTAAGGATCTCAAATATAGAGAAGGCTATAAATATTTTAATAAATAAATACATAAATGATACAGTGATATTATCTGATCTAGTAATGCTGATCTTATGTCCCTCATGGATTCCCATTGTGTATTTCTGTCCATCTTCTTTTGTGAGATACAGAATTAGCTATAGAATGGGGATATCACTGCCCACCATGGTATACTTCTTTGAGAAGACATTATTACAACTCTGCACATCTATTAGTCTTGGTTCTAAGAAAAAGCATGTCATTAAAAGCATGTCATTATGTGTTCTCTGGCAGCATAATGGCATCAATATCCCAGTCAGTCTCCAAACAGGAACCTGCAAAAGCTAGTGACATATGCCTCACAGCATCGTGAATCTATGGCAATGAGTATTAGACTGAATATCAGAAGAAAAATGAATGACAATGGTACATATTAGACTAGAAGCTAGTCTCCCAGGGGAAGTGATGGAATCACTTTTTTGAGGATATTTACAGCCTGAGAAGACAAAGGATATGAATGGAACAGAGATTTATTACAGAATGCCCACAGGGAGACAAGAGGTGCAAAGAGGCCCTTTAAATTACTAATTTCTGTGATTTATGGCTTTGAACTCTTTCACTATAGAATTTCACAGCTCTTAATGTTGCCACCTAATGTGAGTACTGAGAGAAAGCCTTATGGATTTTGATTCCTAAAGCTGTTGTTTGATCTATAAGAGATGATTTTAAAAGTTTGCAACATTACATAGGGAAAAAAGAAGGTAGCATTATTGCTAAATGAGTATATAAAAGACTGAACCACCTTTCCAAATAAGTTTGAGATTTTTTTCATGATCCAGTTAGAATAGGAATTCCTGTCTACCATAGCAAATATATGTCAGCATATCAAGAACAGGCTAGGCATGCTTCTATACTACAGAATTATATCACTCTGATTACACTTTTACTGCCATCGTCCACTATGTAAAATCCTGGGATTTAGAATTTATGATGGGACATTCAAAATTCTCAGCCAGAGAGCTCTAGTTCTCAAACTACAAGCCACAGGATTACATAGAATGTAGCCATGATGTAGTTAAAGTGGAATGATAGTGTTAGATTTGTGTAGCCTGAAAGGGCCTCTGATTCAGGGCCTAGTGTCTCAGCAGTGAATGACTACCAAATCCTTGCTTACACTGGAGTAACTTAAAACTTCAGGTGAGGATTTAGAAACAGAGCAAATATAATAGCTCTAGGTGTGAACAATTTAGTGCTATAAATTTGGGGACTGCAGGAACATTTAATGGGGGCAGATTTTTTATTTGGAGAATTATAACTTTGAACACTAAAGTGAGGATGATCCATACCATTGTATTCCTCATCACAAACTACGGATGCAAGAGTTAGATACTGAAGAAATCCAATAGAAGGAAAATAAACCCATTTGAGATGTGGTGCTGGAGAAGAGTGCTGAACATACTATGGATAGTCAAGAAGGCAAACAAATGTGTCCTAGAAGAGATCAACCCAGAATTCTCCCTGGAAGCTAGGATGACTAAATTGAGACTGTTGTGCTTTGGCCACATCACAAGAAGGCACGAATCATTAGAAAACACAAGGATGCTGGGAAAGGTAGAGTGCAGTAGAAGAGAGGAGGACCACATGTCAGATGGTTAGACTTGATCAGGAAGATCACGGGCCTTAGCCTACAGGACCTGAGCAAATTCATCTACTTGCAGTAAGACAAGTGGAATCTTGGAGATGTCTCATCTGCAGGGTCGCCATGAGTCTAAGTCAACTCAAGGGCAGCCAACAACAATGCCCTCATTCCACCCATAGCTACACCACAATTTCAGATTTAGGTATATGAGATTTAACAAGGTTAAAATATCATAAAAAGCTCTAATTGTTCTGATAGTATATCTTTAATTATACAAAGTGATTCCAAATTCACAAAATTTTTGAAAGATAGTCTTCATTCATGTCTTGTTTATAAATGTTGTGTATCCAATTAAAAAGCAGGCCCAACAAACCTCAGTGCTAATAAGTTATATTAACTTTCATTTTGGAATAGAAGCTAGGAGAAACTGTTGGGTCTATGTTACCTACTCAGACTTTGGGACAATCCTCAATCTATTCAGTGTATGTTTTTAAAAATCAAATATTCCAAATCTGTGTTCCAGGAGATTTTAAATAAATAACTCTTAGGGAAGATATTGGTGTATAGTCTTGTTTTTCCCACATAAAAATAAATAAAAGAATTAGTCAGGTTCACAAATGTGCGAGTACATGTATTTACACAAAATACAATATTGTCCCTATCACCTGTCACCTTCAAAAGAGAGAAAAACCACACTCAATTGCACGTCGAGATAAAATTGTAGTTATTTGAATGACCCTAGAATCCTATTGGTGCATCTTATCTCATGGCTTAAAAACTCTGATCTACCCCTGCCATGTTGAAGTCAGATATTATCATACACAAAATGCTGCCACTGCCACTGACCAGCTGAATCCTGGCTAACATCCAGCTAGAAGCCATGCTCAGCCACTCAAAATGCAAAGCTGGGAGCTTCCTGGTTTTGAAAAAAGGCTGGCTGAGCACAGCTTCTAGCCGGAAGTTAGCTGGGATTCAGCTGGGAGGTGGCACAGTGGCATTTTGAATATAGTAATACCTGACTTTATCCTGAAAGAGACTTCAACGTGTCAGGGGTAATTCAGGTTTTTAAGCTGTGAGATAAACTCCATAGAGTGAACTGATAAGTTCATTCTGGACAGATGGCCTAATGTGGATCTAGCTACATTGCAAATGTCATGCTTTTTAAAGATCACATTTGATCCTGATTTATTTTAATACCTTATATTCACGAAAAAATGTTGTAGATGTTCCTAGGGAATAACAAAATGTGGTCCATTTTGTGGTATCGCTGTTCCCCATTTTCTTTAAAATTAGTATGTTTTCTTTTTTAAAAAAGTTTTATTATTGTGGAGGGGCTACTATGTCATACAATTTCTTTCATTTACTGTTTAGTGTTGCTACTTTTTATTATAAGTGAAGGGACTAGACAAGACTTGTTCTTGTTCTATTTTGCCTAGACTGCATGAGAAACTGTGTAAAGGCCAGTTTTCTTTTTTTCAGTGAGCACACAGTTTCTGTGGCCCCATGCAGTTTAACTGCCAGGGAGCTGTAGCAGCCAAGTCATGTAACTGTGATGTAATAAGTAGTGAGCACAACAAAATGGGACAGATGTATTTTAAAATCATGGAAAGCAGTGCCTGCCAACAACTGTCACTCTGCTGTCTCATAAAATTCACTTATCTTTGTTAGTACGTAACCTAAGAAGCAGAGAGGTTGGGTGCCTTAAAAGAATTACACTAGGATTATAGAGGTTTTATATATATAAAATTCAGCCATGAAAGAAAGCAGCTGGCAATTTGTGACTAGGGCAGACATGGAGAACTCTTATCCCTCAGGCAGAGAGGCATTGCCAACTTTAATTTAGCCACTGGGTTTTATAACTAGAAAGAGCATCCTTCCCATGGATCAGAACAGGCCATACTATATGTTGAAGGGGGCCTCCCATGCAAATCTGCCAAACCAAGTGACCCAAATTGACAAGGACAGTCCTGATTAATACTCTGTTATCCCACTTTTTCCCCCCAGCTTTTAAAAAATGTCCCAGTTTTAAATGTCCCCCCACTTTCTCCCTTTGTTCGCAACTTATTTCTATTGCTGCAAACTCAGTTCAAAGTGCAAACATAGTTTGGACTCATTTAACTCAGCAAGGGGAGAGGAAAGGAAGAGGTGGAATCTTGCTCTGTCTGGGAGGCTCAGGCAAAAGCAAACTGCTTGTGCTTTCTACCTCATTAATAACATTTGCCATCTTGGCTACATTCTGATGTTGCTTGGCCAGGCTATCTATTCTAGTTTACACTCTAGAAATGTTTGTGGTATGAAGGCCCACCAGTCACAGTCTTAGCTACCGGCAGTGATGCTGCCATTTTAAGAATCTCATAGCGTTGTCAATGGAACTTTGTTCTGTGCCATTTGAAATGGTGGGCAGCAGATACAGACTAGGGAGATTATCACATAGCTAAATAAAGCTTCTCACCCCTGCCGAATTCAAGTTTCATTCGAGCTGCACGCCAGTGTTATCACATGGCTTTTGTCCTCAAAACTGCCATCTGGGTGCACCCAGCTCCAGTGTTGGTAACTGAACTTACTTTGGCAGCCATTTTTCAAAGTTGAGAGCTACAAAAGCCATGCAATAACACTGGCGTGCATCATGAATGAAGCTTGAATTCAGCAGCGGTAAGAAGCGTTATGTAGCTGTCCGGTAATTTTCTAGGTGTCAGGACAGTTGTGCCTGGTTGTAATGTAAAGGGTCCTAGCAGCTGCTTAAAGGCGCTTAAAGAACTGTTCTAGTTTTTGAGGTAATCTCCTTGCTGTCCCTGGGCCTTTTCATACTATGGTATGATATGATCCCACTTTAAATGACATAGCTGCATCCTGAGGTCTGCAGTTTTCTGAGGCACTAGAGCTCTCTGACTGAGAGTTCCAGGTCCCCACAAATTGCAGATCCCAGGATTCCAAAGAATGTTGCCATTCCTGTTAAAGTGAAATCATGATGCTATAACTGTTTAGTGTGAAAAGGGAACAGAGACTAAAATATTTTATTTCACAATGGATCTTGACTGTATGAATGTGCACACGAACTCATACACCACTGCTGGTAACTGTGAAGCTCTTCAAATATTGTTGAAGAGGAACTCCCAGCATTCCTCAGCATGGGCTGTGCTGAGTAGGATTGATGTGGACTGTATTTTGACAACATCTGCATGAACTCGATCCCTATTCTTCACACTTTTACATGATTTTTTTTTCCAGGCACATGCACTCATTTTTCTTTTGTACCTCCAAGAAGGAAACAAGTTTTGCAGCAGAAAAAGAGGGAGCATTGTCAATTCTTTTTTATTTCCTGTTGGTCATAAAGGAAAGCCTTTTCAGTCAGCATCTTCATACCTACACAATCAAGGGGGATGCGATTATATAAGTGTACATGGAACTAAGTAGAAGGGAAGAAACAAGTTAAGAGAACAGGTACTCGGAAGTGATTCAGCACAACAGTCTAGAAACAGAGCAGAAGGCAGGGTGTGTTCGGAGCTGAATGCCAATTTTTTTAAAAAATAAAGCTATTTGTTTATTATAATTCCTGCTGAATTCTTAGTAGTGAGAAGGAACAGGTAATTAGACAAATGTAACAGGTAGAATTTAGGATTTAGAATTTAGAAGATAAGAGTTAATCAGTTAGAGTTAAAAACAATTAAGGCTTGATATTAAACTGCACAGATGTCTCTTCTAAAGGAAATGGCTAAAATAAGGAAATGCTTAAGTTGCAATGTTCATTTGAAAAATAGACTTAATGTTAAGCAAAGGGTCAGACGTTTGTCATATAGGAACTTTTCACTTCTGCTAACTAAGATGTATTTTTGCCAAAGAACATGATATTAGTCTGCGGTTTGGCTATTCCTCTTTTTGACCAGATTTGATCAGACAAGACCCTTGATTTATTTGGAAACTTGTTTATCAAGCCAAGTATTTTGCTAACTTTTGCTAAATCTATCAGAGTCTGAGAAATGATGTAACGACTTCCTTATTTTGTGTGTTTTGTAATCTGAAGCTATATATGCCTTGATTTGATTCTTGTTCGGGGCTGCCTTATCTTCTCTTCTCAAGGCAGTCACTGTTGCTTGGCTAAGTAACAGTTAAATAAAACGCTCTGTGTTTGAACCGTTTCTGGCTTTGAAGACTCCGTTCTTAAAAGTAAATCAATTTTTGGGTTCCCGCCGTAACATTTTGGTGGCCCGTACGGGGACCCTTATGGAGCAGGAAAGGTTTTTCCTGATCCACTAGTCTGCAACGGAGCTTTTCAAGCTAGGGAGTTTTCCCAGGACTTCCTTGATCATCGCTGACTCCTGCGTTTCTTCGTTATCCTTTCTACTGGGACGCGCATCTTGGAAGCCTTCTGCCAAGACCTGGTGGGCTGGAGAAGAGAGGCAGGACAACGCGTTGTATCAACGAGGAGCTTCCTTGAAACCAGGCACAGACCGTCGGAATCCTGTCATATTCGCAGGCGAGTATTTTTGGGGTTCCTTTCTTTTCTGTTCTGTCAGTAATCTGTAATTTGTTACCGGTAACCTGACTGCCACTCCAGTATGGAGTGAAGAAGAGGTATTGATCAGCCTCTTAGAGATTTAATAATCTCCTGTTTCTGTATCTGGAATTCTGAATCTGTTGGGAAGTTGGGAAGCTTCCTTCTGGTTTTGGCATTTAGCATTTGGAACTTTGGCACTTAGACCTTGGAACTTGGACTTTGGAATTTGGAACTTGGAACTTGGACTTAGTCTTGGTATTTGGAACTGGTGGGAGGCTCTCTTTTGAGGAGGAGGGTTTTCCTGTTTGGGTGTGAATGTGTGTGAACTGTGATCTGCTGTTTGACCGTTGAGCTCGCGGTCGATGGACTGGATTGCAGTGAATGTGTTCCTAAGCAATCTCAGCAAAGCAGCTCTCCCCAAAATTTCTATAACTGCTTTGTAACCTGTCACAGCCCTCCCTATCGTGTTTTGTCTGTTTTACTATCCTTAAGAACTTAGAATAGGTAGGATGGGAGGAGGCTCATCTGCTCCTTTAGATCTTATGGTTAAACATTTTGCTGAGGTCTTTGACCCCGCGGAGTGCAATGTGGAGGACATGAAAACTAAGTGCAGATACGACTGGCCTGCTCTTGGCCCTTTGGTTGATTGGCCTGCAGAAGGAACGTTTTATGGACCCGCTATTAGTAGATTGTGGAATGTCGTGATCGTGGAGGGGAACCCCGGGTACCCCGTTGACATCGTGTACGTTAAAGGGTGGAAGAAAGTTTCTCGAGATCCACCTCCCTGGGCTAAAAAGATGGTAGAACATGCGGCCCTGATCCTGTTTGCCCAGTCTAAAAAGGGGAAAAAGAACCAGTGCAAGTCTGTTGATTGCTCACCAACTGCTTCCTCAAAAGTCCGAAGTTTAACCTATACTGTAGTTAAGGAGAAGAAGCCTATTTTTGATGCTCCACCGGAGGAATGTCCACCACCTTATGTGCCTCCGCCCTTGCCTGTTACTTTGCCTACTGCACCCCCAGCTCCACAGAGGGACCAGATAGTACCAGATCATTATCCTGACTTAGCTCAAGCTGAGGCTCCCGCCCAAGCTCAGGCAGAACCACCACCGCAGGTCTTGACTGTGTCACCTGTGATTAAGAGGCTACCTAGCAGTGAGAAAGAAGAAGAAGAAGAAGAGGAGGATGAGGATGGTGGAGATGAGGGGGGCGAAGGGCTAGACAGACAGGTGCCAACATCCGCACCTGAGGCAAAGATACGAAGGTCAGCCAGACTAGCTAGCAAGAACTCCACCCCCATAGCTGCCAAGCTGGGAATTAAACCTGTCAAGTCTCGGATTGCCCCAGCCTCTGGTGTACGGAAACCTAAGCTTATCCAGGTTTCTGATACAGCAAAGCTCATGCCCATCCGAGTTACTCCAGCTGTTGTCCCTGAAGTAAATGACGGGGGACAGGTTGCCTATTCCACGGTGAATACATACTCCTATGTGCCCTTTAATACATCAGACCTTTTGAATTGGAAAAACCATGGGCCTTCTTATGAAGATGATCCTGAGCAGTTTGTAGAAATGATAGAAGGTGTAATGACAGCCCACAATCCTACCTGGTCAGACATTCAACAGCTAGGAGGCTATGTCCTAACCTCTGAACAACGAATGCAAATCCAAGCCAATTTAGAAGAGGCAGCCCTGAAGAAGGCTAAGAGAGATGAAGTGGGTCAGGAAAGATATGCTGAGTATTTGAAGAAGTATGCCCCCACTACAGACCCCGGTTGGAAAATTGAGGATGAGGAGGATAGAAAATCACTACGAGCCTACCAGGAAGCCGTTGTGAGTGCTGTGAAGCAAGGACGCAAACGCATGATGAACCTGCAGAAAATTCATGACATAGTTCAAGGAAAAGATGAGAGCCCAGGTGCCTTTTTAGAAAGACTGATGAAAGCCTACCGAAAATACACACCAATTGATCCTGAGGATGAGAAGAACCGACAGACAGTGGCAATGGTTTATGTGTCACAGTCAGCTCCAGACATTAGAAGAAAACTGCAGAAAACCGAAGGATTTGAAGGGATGTCATTTAGCCAACTGAAGGCACTGGCTGACAGAGTGTTTCTTAACCGAGATGTGGAGGAGAAAAGAGAACAGAGCAAGCGGATGAAGGAAAAGGCGAGCTTGCTCGCTGCCGCCTTGAACCCTAATCCGCAATTACAATCACAGCAGCGACTCCCCTTGAGCCGTACGCAGTGTGCCTACTGCAGGGTTGAAGGCCATTGGAAGAGTGAGTGCCCTAAAAGAAATCAGATTACTACGCAAGGCGGCTATGAAGGTTACGATCCGTCTGCTCAGGGCAACTATAACCCCAGCAACCAAGGCAATTACAATTACAATGAAGGATCCAACAGAGGATCCCGGGGAAGGGGAGGTGAACCGTCCAGAGGACGAGGAAATCTGAACCCCCGAGCACCTCCATTCCCAACCCCGCCTGCCAGAACCATGACGATTGAGAACTATTATGAGGACTGAGGGTGTCCACGGGGGCCTTTGTCTCCCGACCCCGTTTTGGAAATTACAGTGGGAGACAGAAAAATTACAGGACTTTTAGACTCAGGAGCACAGCGGTCAGTACTAAATACCCAATTGCCAATGCCTTTGGCCAAAGAAACTACTATACCTGTTGTGGGAGCAGGAGGACAAATACTGCAAGCCCCACAGTTTAAGCCTGTAGGAACCAAGATTGGGAACTGTGAGGTTGAACATGAATTTATCTTGCTCCCATCCTGTCCTATCCCCTTGATTGGAAGAGACCTACTTTGCAAAGTACAAGCAACCCTTTCCTTCCATGCTGATGGCCGAGTCACAGGCACAGCTGGAGGTCAGCCGCTATCCATCATTTGCCCTCTCCAAGAAGCTTGGAGACTAGCACCGGCTATAGGACTGTGTACCCCGCTGATTATCAGAGATTCCGATGTTGCAGCACGAGTCATTAGAGCTGTGCCAGGAGTTTGGGCAGAAGATAACCCAGGGGGGCTAGCTCGATTCGCTGAACCAGTGCGCATTGAGCTAAAAGACAACTATACTGTGGTGAACCAGCCTCAGTATCCAATACCTGCCAGAGCTCGGTACTCCATGCACGAACACCTGGGGAAGCTGATACAACAGAAAATTCTAGCTCCTGTGGTCTCCGCTTGGAACACCCCGCTTCTACCAGTCAAGAAACCAAATACAGGTGAATACCGTCCAGTCCAAGATCTCCGCTTGGTGAACCAACAGGTCAAGGACATTGTGGCTGCAGTTGCCAACCCATACTCTCTTATAAGTCTAATTCCAGGAGGCAGCAAATGGTACTCCGTAATTGACTTGAAGGATGCCTTTTTCACTATACCTCTCCACCCAGACTCTCAAGCAATCTTCGCCTTCACGTGGGAACACCCCACTACTGGCCGGAAGAGACAATTCACCTGGTTGAGGTTAGCCCAGGGGTTCAAGAATTCCCCAGTGTTGTTTGGGCAACAATTAGCCAGAGACCTACAACAATTCCAAGAAGAAGTAGGCCTTGTTCTACAGTACGTGGACGACCTCCTTCTGCCTCGGCAGACAGAAGAGAAATGCTTAGCTGACACCATTGAACTACTTCGGTGGCTCGAAGATTGCGGCTATCGTGCCAGTAAAGCTAAGGCGCAGATCTGCAGTCAGGAAGTCACCTACTTAGGCTTTGTCATCAAGAAAGACACGAGAATTCTGGGAGCCAGTCGAACCCAGGCTATCAACTGTCTACCTCGCCCTACCAACAAAAAGGAACTTCGAGTGTTCCTGGGAATGGCTGGCTACTGTCGAATTTGGATCCTGGACTTTGCTTCTATAACCCAGCCACTCTATGAGAAGCTGAAAGGGAAAATTCCTGAGTCATATCCATTGGAGTGGACAGGTGAAGAAATCCAGGCGCTGAAACGATTGAAACAAGCCCTGACTAGCCCACCTGCCTTAGGCTTGCCTGACATTAACAAGCCTTTCCAGTTGTTTGTGGATGAGCGCAAAGGAACAGCAGTGGGTGTTCTCACGCAGAGGACAGGAAGTTGGAACCGACCAGTGGCTTACCTGAGCAAAAATATGGATCTTGTCAGCCGAGGATGGCCAGGCTGTCTTCGCAGCATAGCGGCTGCTTCTCTGCTCCTCACAGAAGCAGTTAAGCTGACTTATGGCCAAACTATTGAAGTAACTACCTCTCATTCCATTCAATCGCTGCTAGAGGTGCAAGGACCAAAATGGATGACCAACTCCCGTCTGGTAAAATACAGAGCCCAGCTATGTGAAAATCCCAGCATCATCATCAAAGACCGAACTACGCTGAATCCAGCTACTCTAATGCCTCTGCCAGACCAACCAGTGCATGAGTGTGAAGAAATAATGTCAACCGTGCACTCTAGCAGACCAGACCTAAAGGATGTGCCTATCCCTGGAAGTGTTATTCTGTTCACTGATGGAAGTAGCTCAGTAGTTAATGGAATTCGACACGCGGGATATGCAGTGGTCACTGAAGACCAGGTGTTGATGGCTGAACCGCTACCTGCTAATACTTCCGCCCAGAAAGCTGAACTGATAGCCCTCATCAAGGCTTTGGAGTGGGTGACAGGGAAAAAGGTGACCATTTATACAGACTCCAAATATGCTTTCCTGACTGTTCAAGTACATGGAGCACTGTACCGAGAAAGAGGATTCCTAACAGCCGAAGGGAAAGAAGTGGCACATGCATCCGAAATTCAGCAGTTACTGGAAGTAATATGGAAACCAGCTAAAGTGGCAGTGATTCATTGCAGAGCCCACACAGGAAAATCTGACCCGATTGCCCGAGGCAATGCCCGGGCTGACAAGGCAGCTAAGGAAGCAGCTCTGAAGCCCTACCAAGGTGCAGCTAATCTTATGGTTGTTTCACTGCCCTATTTCGACTCACCGCCTCCCTATACTAAGGAAGAAAAGGAAGAGGGGGGGAGGAATGAATATCACATTAAAAATGGCTGGTACATCCTAACTGATGGGCGAATTTGGGTGCCTCAACGCATAGCCCGCACTGCAGTTTTCCACATGCATGATCAGTGTCACTTGGGGAAAGAAGCTCTTCGACACTTGATTGAAAAAACTATGTACATTGACAGATTGGCTTCCCTTTGCGCAGAAGCATCCCGAAGATGTGTGATTTGTGCCCAGAACAACCCTCGCAAAGGTCCAACTCCCCAACCTGGACAGATTCTTCGAGGCAGTCGACCATTTCAGGTGATCCAGATGGACTTCACCCACATGCCTCCTGCTGGTGGCTACAAAATAGTCCTGGTAGCCATATGTACTTTCTCCAAGTGGGTTGAAGCATGGCCAGTGAAGTCTGAAGGGTCCAGAGAAGTTACCAAACATCTCCTTGAAGACATCATTCCTCGGTATGGGATGCCACAGCAAATAAACAGCGACAATGGACCTGCGTTCCAGTCTGAAGTAACAGAAAAATTGAGCCAAGCTCTCCAGCTAGATTGGAAATTGCACTGCGCTTGGAGACCTCAGAGCAGCGCTATGGCAGAACGCGCCAATCAGACTCTTAAATTACACCTGAGGAAAATGTGTGCTGAAACTAAAACTAAATGGACTCAGATGTTGCCTGTGGCACTCTTGCACATGAGATGCACTCCTGGGGCCAACGGCTTAACTCCTTATGAGATGGTTTTTGCCAGACCACCACCCCTGCCTGCTATGGTGGGAACATTGGATCTGAGGGGGGAGATGAGTCTCAAGAGGGTGCTTCGGGAGTTAAACCAGGCTGTTCTAGAAATTGGTCAGTATGCAGAACAGTGTCCATTAGGTCTTACTACCCCTGTACATGGTTTCAGTCCTGGGGACACTGTATGGGTCAAAAGTTACAAAGAGAGAACCCTGGGAGGGAGCTTGCACTTTAGGGGAAATTCGACCTTCATTTTTCTTGATTCCCCTTTCTGAAGGAGCTCGGTTGGGACATCCAGTTTATGCAAAGCGTTCCACTATTGCTATAGGCAATTGGGCAGATAATGAGTGGCCTCCTGAACGCATAATTCAATACTATGGCCCGGCAACTTGGGCACAGGATGGCTCCTGGGGATATAGAACTCCTGTATATATGCTAAACAGAATAATTCGTTTGCAAGCTGTGTTAGAGATTATCACTAATGAAACTGCCAGAGCCTTGACTACTTTGTCTAAAACCCAAACCCAGCTTCGTAATGCTGTGTATCAAAACCGTTTGGCTTTAGATTATTTGCTTGCTGCTGAAGGTGGAGTTTGTGGCAAATTTAATCTCACAAATTGTTGCTTACAAATTGATGATAATGGAAAAGTGATTGAAGAAATATCAGACAAGATAGTCAAACTGGCTCATGTCCCTGTTCAGAAGTGGGAAGGATTTCAATGGGATGGAATGGACACCTGGCTCGGATGGCTCGGCGGGTTAAAAGGGTTAATCGGAATCGTGGGAGTAGGAATTTTGTTGTGTATTTTCCTACCCTGTCTCTTACCCCTGATAATACAGGGAGTAAAGGGAATGATGGAAGAGATTGCAGATAAACGCTCTGCTTTGCATTTGATGGCTTTGCATGAATATAGACTTTTACCCTCTCGTGAAGCTGCACAAAGTTCTTTTTAATTCTTTAAGGCTTTGAGCTTCATATATACACCTATATACACATGTTATACTAATAGAGAGTGTTAAGATTAATTTCTAGTAGGTAACCCTGTCCAATCTCAGAAGAAGAGACATCGATAGTCCAAGCTGGTTTACTGACCAGGAGAAAGGTAAACCGCTGGACTCAAGAAATTATCCCATCATGCTGTAAGAAGATTTCGGGGTAGGCTAAAGGGTCCGCAGGCACTCCGGACGCTGCCCGGCCCAGCCACACCTGCAACTGCTGTGGAAAAGAAGAATTGAGGCTAGGTCTTACTGTACCTGACCAAGGACAAACAGGTACTCCACGTACGACCAGACCTTGAAAAAAGAAAAAAAAAAAAAAAAAAACTGAACCAAAGGAAATTTAGACAGGTACCTATAAAGGTGATGCTCTTAAATCAACCCACTGAGTTCAGTGTCTTGATGTAAAAGCATCAAAGGGGGGAAATGAGAAGGAACAGGTAATTAGACAAATGTAACAGGTAGAATTTAGGATTTAGAATTTAGAAGATAAGAGTTAATCAGTTAGAGTTAAAAACAATTAAGGCTTGATATTAAACTGCACAGATGTCTCTTCTAAAGGAAATGGCTAAAATAAGGAAATGCTTAAGTTGCAATGTTCATTTGAAAAATAGACTTAATGTTAAGCAAAGGGTCAGACGTTTGTCATATAGGAACTTTTCACTTCTGCTAACTAAGATGTATTTTTGCCAAAGAACATGATATTAGTCTGCGGTTTGGCTATTCCTCTTTTTGACCAGATTTGATCAGACAAGACCCTTGATTTATTTGGAAACTTGTTTATCAAGCCAAGTATTTTGCTAACTTTTGCTAAATCTATCAGAGTCTGAGAAATGATGTAACGACTTCCTTATTTTGTGTGTTTTGTAATCTGAAGCTATATATGCCTTGATTTGATTCTTGTTCGGGGCTGCCTTATCTTCTCTTCTCAAGGCAGTCACTGTTGCTTGGCTAAGTAACAGTTAAATAAAACGCTCTGTGTTTGAACCGTTTCTGGCTTTGAAGACTCCGTTCTTAAAAGTAAATCAATTTTTGGGTTCCCGCCGTAACAGTAGTAACTAGCCCCACTTGAAACATGGCAGCAGCACTTGAAAAGTAGAAGACCACTTTAACTGCCCTGGCTCAGTGCTAGGGAATCCTGGGAATCATAGTTTATTGTGGGCCCAGAGCTCTCTGTCAGAGAAAGCTGAATGCCTCACAAAAAACAACAGTTCCCAGAATTGCACAGCATTGAGCCAGGGCGGTTAAAGCGGTCTCAAACTAGATTATTTTTGCAGTGTGTTTTGGACCATAAAATTAAATGGAGGCCTGAAACTCCAATCAACACTGCATTTCACTGCGAGTAAACTAGCCCAGGCATGGAGAAACTGGAGAAAAGAGTTTATCTTGACTTCAGATGGAAAAAATATTTTAAAATATTCAAAAACTGGTTTAAAACATATTTCTGGAGCATCAGAAAACCCTGACAAAGAGAATTAAATTCACTCACCTTGCAAGACCCCTCTACTGCCCGGCTTTCTACTGAGGAGAATGCTGGGTGGAAGGGGGAGGACAGGCAAATACCCTGCAAGGCTTTCTCCTGAGAAGGCTGGGCAATGGAGAAGGAAGAAAAGTCAAACACTTGTCCCTCAAGTCTCCTCTGTCATTCAGCTTTCTTCTGAGGAGAAGTCTGAGTGCAGGAGAAGGACGGGCAAGGCCCCTCCACCACTCAGCTTTCTCATGAGGCAGAGGAGGAGGAGGATGGAATTAATATTAATAATACTGTGTACCCAAGCAAAATGAAACAATGAAAAACTATACTTTCTTTATGATGCAAGAGGGTGCTGAAGATGGCTTGGATGCCTATGTTGCAAGGACTCCAGCAGCAACTCTTTTATTGAAAGGAGAACTGTGAGGATGAGAGATAAGCATCTTTTCCTCTTTTAAAGAACATTCTTAGAATTATATATTACAAAATAAAAGTATAAATGGAAAAGTGAATCTACAGGGCAGTACAGACCACCCAAAAGGGGCGGTCTGTAACCGCCCAAAGAAGCGGTGAGATGGGGCCACGGCTGCCTCACCAGCAACCCCAGAAGCCCCATCCCGGCACTTCTGCAGGCCACGGAGAAGTAGCAAACTGCCGCTTCTCCGTGGCCTGGAAGCGGGGTGCAGCAGGCACCCTGGGTGCCCGCTGCACCCCGAAATCCCCAGCACTGCCAAGGGGAGAAAGGGGCCTTGGCGTGGCTGTCTAAAGGCTGCGCTAAAGGCCTGTGCCAAAAAAGAGCTCTGTTAGGTGTGGGATGTAAATGCACAGGGACGGATTCTATAGTATAGCTCTGTCCCTTTGCAGTACTCATCCTGTACCCAACCCTGGCTTCTCCCAGACATTTAAAGAATAGGAAAATTCTATTCTTTAAAAGGTCCAGGAGAAGCCTGGGTTGAGTAAAGGATGAGTACTGCCCAGGAACAGAGCTGTGTGATAGAATCCATCCCTGTGTGTTTACATCCTGCGTCTAGTGCAGGAATGAAAGCCAATGCACTAATCTCCATGAATTAAGCTTCCTCCATCTAACTGCTTTATCATACTAGGAGGCAAGAAGGATTTAAATGAGAGTTAAACGAGAGTTAAACAGGAAATGTGCTGTGATAAACATAGGGCATTTCCTGTTTAACTCTCGTTTAACTCTTGTTTAAATCCTGTTTGCTCCCTAGTATGATAAAGCAGTAAGACAGGATAAAACTACATTTTTTCCTGTAATCTATCAATATTTCATTAATACATAAAATAAAAAATAACTATACGAAATACTTGTCCTATGAAAAGTTACTTTCCAGTATTTATCCATTAAAAATATTTAATAATAATAATAATAATAATAACAACAACCAATTGTATTTAAATAAAATGTTTCTCAGATCCTCAAAGTTCAAGAGATAGGCTTCATTAAGCATACTCATCACTTCCTCAAAATTTTATATTTAAACATTAAAATTAACCATTAAGCAAATCCATTATCTACATTGTACAGCTCAATTTTTTCTCATACCATAACTTCAACGTAAAAATTAATTTACTTAATATATGTCATTAAGACAAAATTCTTTTTTCCTTTTAAATCAAACAGGAACACATTACGATTGATTCATCAGTTAATGCCATATCAGCACCATTTAAACCATAAACTTTATTTAATCTCTATTATTATTTGTTGTTAGTCTACTGCAGAAATAATCCAGTTTCAGATCACTTTAACTGCCCTACGTCAGTGCTAAGAAATTCTTGGAATTGTAGTTTTGTGAAATGTTCTGCCTTCTCTGTCAGAGAGCTCTGGTTGCCCAATAAACTACAGTTCCCAGGATTCTCTAGCACTTAGGGCAGTTAAAGCCATCTCAGACTGGATTATTTCTGCAATGTGTTTTGGACGATGAATCTAACTCCCTTGTGTGTGCTTCTTGATTCATTCATTGCAACTACTGGGTAAGAGGGCCCTTCTCTTTATCCAGGAAGATACTGGAGCTTACCTCTGGTCAGTTAAAAGCCACTGTTATGTCTTTTCTTGTTGAGCTCCACAAAAAGGTAAAGTTCCAGGTTTCAATGTTCCCTGGAAGTCCCCAAGAGAGGAAAATTTCCATGAGCAACTATTGCTAGAGGTAAACTGGATCACTGCCTAGAAACTGACCATGTATCAGAACTTTCTAACAAATTGAAATGGTAGCACACACATAAGTGACACAAGCGCATGCTGTCCCACAATTGGTGTCACCATCACCAGTCTGGTGCAAATCACCAAAATGTCAATCAAGATACAATGATAATATTGAGGAAACATGTAGAGAAGATAGAAAAAAATGCCTGGCATATTGACACCAGTGCAAAATTCATGGCAAAAACCAAAACAAACAAACAAAAAAACTATTTCCAAGGCCAGTTCAGAAGTGTGTAGAAACCCTAGAGATAAACAATAAATGTGGTCAATGAGAGTATCTAGACAAAAAGCCAGTTTCTTTTCAGATAATGGCAATGTCTTGCCAGTGACACTAGTTAATGAAAAGACAGGTACTGAGCTCTTATTATATACAACAAGAATTTATTGAAATCTGTTGCTAAGTACAGACTTAAGATACATAATACAAAGAACAATAAGCTTTATTGGTTAGAATTTGTAATTATGAATGGGAAGAAATTTAGACTGCTTAGTAGAACTGGAACAAAAGCAAGTACAAAAGCTGAACTGTGGAGTAGGGGACTGGATGGAAATCGTTAAGAGTGAATGATTTGTTCACCACACTGAAATATTTTGTTATGTGTGGGGTTGTTATGTGTGGGGTTCAAAGACTCCATTTATATTAGAGAACAACAGAGACATTTGGTATAGAACAACCTCTATTTTGTTTGGATCATAATGAATTGTGATGCCAACCAACTATGTAGAGCCAGACGAAGAAACTGCTATTATTTCAGTATCTTAAAAATATATTTACATATATATCTGGGATAGGAAGTGATTACCCATTTTCCTGATTTCTTCACAGTTCTTTCAGGTTCCTTCTGGGATCTCTCAGTCTTCCTTAGTTACCAGCTGGTATTACTAGGGAGCCCCTATAGACTTATCTTTGTCTTCTATTGGTTTGTTTTTTACTATTTGCTATGGGAACACTAATGTTTCCAACTTGCAACCACAGTATCTGTTTCACTTTGATAAAAACACTAGAAAAATCTGAATACCAAATCATCTGATTCCCCTTGAGATGGGTCAAATAATAGTTAACCTTTCTTTGTCGTGTGACTTGTTTAATTCTATGCCACTATTCAGATGGGGGACATTTTGAACCAAATTCACTCTTTGTCATGCCCTACTTGGAAGAGGCCTCTTCAAATGAGAAAGGAGAAGAGGTGAAGCAAGACAGCAGGCTCTAGTCAGAGATAGAGAGGGCTGCAAACCCGCCTTGGAAACAAAGGAGGCTAGCAGCCCTGCTATAGAAGCACAGCCTGGACCATCAGATGTTGACCTTGGAGAGAGGGAGTTGGAGGCTGAGCTACTTCCTCCTTTGGAGTGTCACAGACCAAAGCAACAGCAATAAAAGCAAATGCTGGAATAATGAGGCCAGCTGTGCTGAGTTACTACTGGCTCTAAATTAGCAAAGCCAAGGCCATGTTTTTACTGAAGAACAGCAGCTCCATATCTTGAGCATTCCCTGTTGTCTAGTTTCCTGAAATTTGGTTTGCTTTTTGGACTTTTCACATCAGTTCCTTCCTGACTGACTTTTGACCTTGCTAGGAGTGGATTTTTTATGCTTCAACCCTGGACTGCTCTTGACCACTCTTCTGCTCATTCTAGTTCTCTGTATACGACCATTTGGCTTCTCTTTTATTTGCTTTTAGTATCACCCTGAAACAGACACTATGTTCTTTTCCATTGCTCCCCAGGGGAGGTGGACATTGTAGCTGTCTGTCTCCTGGCACAGCAAATCAGACCAACCTGGGCCTACCAATACCTTTTATTAGACTTTGCCAATTATAAAAAAGCTATAGGGTTTACTCCTTTTAAGTCCCCTTGCCTTTGGGTCCTGGAACTGGAGCCACTCTTCATGGGAAAGATATATGTCATGTCAAGCTTGGACCCTCAGGTAGCAGTCTGAGGTGGGGACTGTTGTCTGTGGGAATGAAAATGATTCAGCACTTCTGGATCTGGGAGCTAATTCTAGAGCCCACCATACATCTCAGTAAGTCTTTCCAGGATCTCCCAGTCTAGGCAAGTACTTCATATTACAGCCCTGTTGCTGGTGACCTTCCCTTGGTTTTAGCCTCTGATTTAGGCTCCTCTGCCAAGTGTGTGACTTCAGGATTTAGGACCCGATGCATGGATTGTATGCCCTCTTCAATTTCACAGAAGAAAATTGGGACAAATGAGGCCATGCAACATCAGATTACTATCAAGGGCAAAAGTTATTGAGAAAAACACACAAGCCAGAAGAGGCTACAACAGGTGTAATTATATAGTTCCTTCAATAGTAAATTTTGGTCATGCTACAGTTGTTTGGACTCAGGAATAGTTGAATTGTATTCTTATGCTTCTTGGTTTCAGAGCAGTACATCCAGATACTAGATTCCTGGTGGAAAATATACATGTCTAGAGAAACCATGTTCTATCTTGGTTCTATCTTGCATGATCATACTGCCTGTGAAGACTAAATGTTATGGCTATAGCTAACTCAACAGTCATACTGTATTCACAAACTTACTAGTATCTTTTATTACATAAGGAAAGGGGGAGCTATAACTCGTGGATATGCTGTGCATGAACAGGAGTCCAAGGAACAATTTTTCCACTGCAAGTCCAATGAATAATTTTAACTAAAATTCCCTTTTAACAAAATACATTTATAAACATGACACATTGAGTCAACTAATTCTAAAGTCCATATGTTACTTAATCACTCAATTCAATAATTTAATAACATCCATACATGCTGAATTGCACTTGATTAATTAGGCGACATGAGGATAGCTAACAAATTTGTCAGTTCCTTAGAGAATTTGTTAGAGAATTTCCTTAGAGAGATAAGTGTCTGTGTTAGAACTGGATGGAAACAATCCATATATGCAGACTGGGGCATTGTTAGAAAAAACTTGCAAATACTACTACATCTCTGTGTGGTTGTACTTGCCATATATAATTATAGAGTTAGAAGGGGTAACAAAGACCATCCAATCCTATCTCCTGCCATGCAGGAACACAGAATCAAAGCATCCCCCCAAAGATGGCCATCCAACCTTCGTTTAAAGAGCTCCACAGATGGAGAGTCTAAAAACTGGGAGTCCTCTGAGACAGTCCATTCCACTATTGAACAGCTTTTACTGTAAAGATGTTTTTCCTAATGTTTAGGTGGAATTTCTTTTCTTGTAATGTGAATACATTGGTTTGTGTTCTGGTTTCTGAAGGAGCACAAAGCAAGTATATTTCATTTTCTATATGGCATCCCTTCAGATATTTAACGATAACTATCATGTCACCTCTGAACCTTCTCTTCTCC
Organism: Urosaurus nigricauda; assembly: GCA_034509955.1. Lineage (NCBI taxonomy): Eukaryota > Metazoa > Chordata > Lepidosauria > Squamata > Phrynosomatidae > Urosaurus > Urosaurus nigricauda. The sequence continues at coordinate 47,026,815 of JAOEGL010000003.1, forward strand.
ATTCTAAACATACCCAGTTCCATCAGTCATTCCTCATAATGCTTGTTTTAACCTATTTCTGGACATGTTCATGCTTGTCATACCCTTCTTGAACCATGGTGACCAGAACTGGATACAGTATCCCAGGTGAGATCTGACCAAAGCAGAATAGACAGGCACTATAACTTCCCTCAGTCTAGACAATATACTCCTGTTGATGCAGCTCAGCACTAGGCCCAAGACAGAATTCTGAGAAATCCTATTAGTCACTTTTTTCCAGGGTGAAGAGCAACTGCTGGTGAATACTTTCTAGGTTTGGTCTGTTAATGAATTACAGATTCACCTTATGGTAATATTTTTCAGCCCACAATTCTCCAGCTTGCTTGCAAAAATATAATGGGGAACCTTGTCAAAAGCCTTACTGAGATCAATATATACCACATCCACATCACTCCCCTTATCTATCCAGATTGTAAGTATGTAAAAAAAAAAAAAAAAAAAGAAAAAGAGAGAGAGATGAAACCAGTTTGACATGACTTGTTTTGGACAAACTCATGCCGGTTCTTAATAATCACAGCATCAAGCTCATTGTCTGGTAGTTGCTTGGGTTCTCTTTGTTTGCCCAGTTTGAACATGTAGCCATTTGCTCTCTTCTAATCTTCTAGGATTTCTCCTGTTCTTCAATATGTTAATTAGAATGTAAGTAGGAGACTCTGTGCTATCAAGAACTCTGATTGGACAGCATTCTTCATTTTTTTGAAGCTTCTATTCCCGTGAATTATGGGCTGGACAATATGACAGGTGGATCTGTAATTGGCTGACAGAACAAAACTAGAGATTAGAAGCCTTTTTGAAGGGCTTCCTCCCAACCACAAAAATGTCAGAGACTAAGGGGCTTGACAGATAGCCCCAAAGGAGCAGCTTCCCAGCACTCCTTTCAGTAATGGATTGGGGCCACAGCAACTGCACACTGTGCCCCAATCCAGTGATTTGCTGGCTCTAAAAAGAATGGCAAAATGCCTGTAAGCTGGCAAAAAGGCATCCTTGCCACCATAGAGGTGGCTTTTTGGCATTTATTTGCTGCAGCTTGTATAAATGCCGCATCAAAGGAGTGCCATGATGCCCCCTGCCATGTGGTCAGGTGCATGCCATGATGCCATTGGGGCAGAGTCAGGGCATGTGCCCCCAATCCATCCTGATGCTGGCTTTTCTAGCCGGTCTGTTTTGCCTGTAAGTGGACAAGGGATTTTGGGATTGAGGATGAGGTGTGTGTTCACATATCCTGCCCAACTTTTGCCCTCACATGAGCAGTCTGACTGCCCATATACAGGTATAGCAAAATATCTTCAGACATAATCTATGCATTTAGTTAGCAATGCATTTAGTTTTCTTCTCATAGCAACAGAGTGCAAAGCTAGATCAGGCCTTCCTGTATATTTTGACATTATTCACAGTGCTTGGGCCTTCCACTGATTTCTGGTATCCTGCTTCCCATAGATATCTTTAGGATTACAACAAGCAGTAGCCAACAACTATATCTCACTGTTGTTCCCTAGCAATCAGTGTTTAGAAGCACGATTCCCCTTATCCTGGAGGTAATTTACAGCCATCCAAGATGATCCAGCATGACTAGGAATCACTGACAGCTTTGTCTTCAAGGAATTTAAGTATTTTAAAGCCATTTCTACATGTTGTGGTAATGGATTCCATAGTTTGAACATAACAAAGAACAGATAAACACAAATTGTGTTAGGTGAAAAAGAACACATGTTTATTGGTTATGGCTTCAGTGGAATGTCATACTGTACAGATCCTGTTCATCAGACAGTCTACTTGTCAAGCCATGCTCATCTTAGCCAGTCTGCTGGGAAAACTGATGGAAATATTGCAATGATGTGTCTCACTGTGGTATGCTTCAGTGTTAACCTGAGCTGGGATGAACCTCCGCTGTGAACCAGAACCCATTTTTGGGGAACCCATCCAATCTGCCATTAGAATGGAGTCTTTTATTGTACTATGCTGCTAGTGATTTCAGCTCCTTTCCCTCTCTTCTGAAGTTCATGCCTGCTTCCCTGGCAGGTGTGTCATGGTCCTTTGGACTCTGATGGTCTCAAGAACTTTTATGGTCTTCCATATTCTTCCTTGGCAGTTTTTGGCTCTTTCACTCTGGTGTCTCTACTTTCTTATTTTTCTGATGAAGCTGAAAACCCAGAGGATTAAAACATGTGGAGGCCCAATTTATGTCCTAAGAAAAGATCAGACAGAAATTTGCCACCTCTGGGGTCCACTGCCCCAGCCCCCCACTCCTGAACATTTAGTGAAGGTATCTAAATGGTTCTAGTGTTCAGTGTGTTTGGGTTACGTTTGGCAAAATGAGGATGCTGTGAAACAGAATCTGACTATGCTTTCTTGCCCAAGCCTCTAGACACAGCAAACAGGGATCAGTGAATTTCACAGTGTCAGATTTTTCCTCTGTTCCTAATAAGGGTAAAACTCTTCAACTGTACAGAGATTCATTTTTTTTCTTCATAATGAAACAAGTAAGTTCCAATTTTTATTGCCTGTTCTGCCCTTTCTGAAAAGAATGTAGTGTATGTGTTACATTCTGTTGTCACATAGGCAGTTTTAACCATTTCTCATTCAACCATATCTTACTATTTGACATTCATATGCAGTCATAACTATTAACATTTGCAGTGATGACGACAGATTGCACATTAGGATATTTAATTATAAATCAGGGTGGCAGCAATGGATTCTTTCTTGAAGCTCTGATTAAAGGTAAAATTTCATCTCATTAATTTGATGCCTCTTTAAAAAAAATGCAGTAGAGAAACTATATGTTCTGTAAATTGTAGAAATATTCTTTTTAATTGTCAGCATAGGTAGTAGAATTTTGATTGCTGAATATGCTATAGCACTGAGATATTATTGCTATTCTAACTTTACTTTTAAAGATGTTCTGTATGAATGAATTATTATGTATTCACATGGACGGACACAAATTTAATTAAACACCTTTCTTCTTTGCTCAGATATGGTTTACTCACTGTTTATGTAGTGGTTATGTTTCCCTGAAGGAAAATTAGTTCTTTTTATGGATAGCTAAGGCAAACTAAAGGATGCTACTTTGCAAGCACTCACAAATAAAAAGATACAGGTTCTCTTCATGTTTGCATATTCACAAAAGAATTATCTTAGAAAAAAATCCTGCTTCGAGGGTACTGACTTTTGGGAAAGGAAATGTATTGCTTTGAAATCTCAAGACTAACAAGCCAGCTGTTTGACAGACCTGTATTTTCTTGAACAGCTCTTTGAACATTTACAGCCAATGTTAGAATGTGCATCTTTTTGTATTCTATTATGCTTTAATCCCATCACTGTTTAAATACCTGTGGCTTTAATATTGTACTTAGCAATTTATCTGCAGAAGTGGACTGAAATCCACAAAAGCTCATGGTAGAATAAATCATTTAGACTGAAAGGTTCTGTTAAATCCATTCTTCCCCCCTTTCTTTTTATATTTCTTATTTTGTATGCCATGATATCTTTATATATGAAAGCATCATTATTCAGCCCATATCAGTGCCCCCTCCCATGTATTTTTATTTTTAACAGAATAGAAGCTTTTACTATCATCCATCCATCCCTATTGCAGTGCTGTTTTTCAGGTTAAGGAAACACATGAGTGGAGAGTAAGAGGTTGTATGCACAGGCCAAATGGCCCAGGTTCCCCCCACCCTTGCATCATCTAGTGCAGACAACACAGGCAAACCCACCAGACTGTTCATATGAAGATTCGGAGGATCCAGACTGACTCCAGGTGTAAGCAAGGCAGTCTTCCTGCAAATGTTCCGAGGCAAACTTTTAACCTCAGAAACAGCCCTTGACTCCTTGGTCTTGACACGTCCTCCTCTTATAGCCTTATTCCATTTTCTTTTAATTGATTTAGGATTGGGGTCCCCAATGTCCTTCTTTTATATTTGTTTTGTTATTCTTGTAAATTCATTCAGCCAGTACTGCTTTTTGAAATAAGTGATAATTCTGCTTTAACTGCCATGGCAACAATTTATGGAAGCCTAGGAATTTGCAGTTTAGTGCCTCACAAATGTACAAATCCCAGGTTCCCTTACTCTGCATTGATATAAGAGCCAGATTCCCAGACTGGATTAATAACAGGCCACATCTTTATTAATATAACACTACACAATAGGAAGGTGAGGAGAGGGCATATTTGTATATTGTGCTGGTCCGACTGCCATTTTTGTGTGGTATTTCTGCTGGATTCCACCTCCCCCCCTCCCCGCCCCAGTCTCAGGTTATTTAGCTTGATTCTAATAACAGCATTGCCCAGCTCTGGATTGTGGCACATTATCCAGGGAGATCATTTCCATGGTAGATCTATTGTTGGATAGGGGAGCAGTGACTTTGCTCCTGGATTTTTGGCCTCTCCTACAGCTGCTTTGTGTTGCATACAAGCTATCCTGGTATTGAACCTCTGTTGGGGATAGAACGCTTCACTTGCATGACCCTCAAACAAGCACAAATAACTGTGGGGATGGCAGTAATCAAACAGAGTAATTTCACTGCCTGTGTACATATGGGCCACCAACTTCTCATCATTTCCTTGCTTTTGCAGAATGTCTGACACAAGTAAATAAAAATAAAAATAAATGTTCTAAAGCCACACTATATTTCCCAGAGAAAATGAAAGAGAAAAATGACAAAGAAGGAGCTATAATAAGAAAGCTAGCATTTAATGAGATGAAGCTCCAGCTGCTCCTGTCGTAAGCTCATTGGCTTTGCTAGTCTCAAGTCCCTGTGAGGACATGCACAGCCACAAACATATCTTAGCACAGCTGAGATGCATAAAGGTGCTCTCCCTGGGTAGTTATCTGGCTCACAGGAGGCTTAATGAGGAGAAGATATACAAACCAGCAGACGCTGAGTGCCTGCAAAGGATTTAGACACAGCAAGAACAGAAGCAAGCATTCTGGATATGTTTTGTGCCTGTTGACCTGACCATTCTTGCTAGATTTGCTGTCTGGTTTGTTTTAAAATTGCTCACTTTTCTGTTAGCTTTCTTTTAGGGTTGGTAACTAAATAAGCTGCTTTGCCAACACTGCAGAAGACACCAGTTTAAGGGAAGACATGGGACTCTTTCATACAAGGCTAAATTGGAAGTATAATTTAAGGTCAATTCGAATGCAATCATGGGTTTTATGTTATTGCAAATTAACTCTTCGCACGCAAATTCGGGCAGGAGGGAAGCCAATTCGAATGCAATCATGGGTTTTACCTTATTGCGAATTAAAGCTTCGCATGCAAATTCGGGCAGGAGGGGGTTATTTTCGGGTAATGGGAAGTAATTCCGAACGGAGCAGGGGTTCATGTAAATTTGCTAAACAAGCGAATTTACATAAATCCGCATTGGCTCCATTCGGAGTTGGGAGAAATTCCTCCCCGTTTGAAAGAGTCCTCGGTCTCTTTCTCCAGCACTTTAAACCATATGTAATAATTAGCTTTCTATATTTCTTGGCAGCTCATTGTTTTTGTTTTGTGACAAAAAATAAAGGGGGCCTATGTACTAGTCCTAGGGGATATGGGGGTTTAGGGATTAAGAAGCAGACTCTGATGACTGTAAGGTCACCAGATCGACAGTTTGAGGTTCAAGTGCTACGGGGCAGTACAGATCACCCAAAAGGGGCAGTCTGTACTCAACCAAAGAAGTGGTGAGATGAGGCCAGGGCTGCCTCACCAGCAGCTCCAGAGGCCCCATTTCGTCACTTCTGCAGGCCATGGAGAAGTGGTGAACTGCAGCTTCTCCACAGCCTGCAAGCAGGGTGCAGCAAGTGCCCTGGGCGCCCGCTGCATCCCGCTCTCCCCGGCGCTGGTGAGGGGCAAAAGGGGCTGCTGCTGTAGCCCCTTTCTCCTTGGGGTCCTAGGTGTGGCTGTTTAAAGGCTGTGCCAAGGGCCAGCAGCAAAAAAGGAGCATGGTTTTTGAGCTCCTTTTTCCACCATGGAAAGGGCGCACTTGGCACCCTAGCGCAGTGTGATGTTATCTGGCACGCGCAGCATTATGTAAATGCTGCGTGCGCCATGACAACATCATAATGCGCCCGTATAGACGCCATCATTTAAAAATGGTGGCGTCCATATGTGCTAGGGTTAGGGAATGTGTGAATGCTGCACCCTCCCTAACCCTAATCATGCCAGAAAGGTGCCTTTTTTTTGCCCATCTGTATCAGGCCTATGTGTCAAAGTGAGCTCCCATCACTAGTCCCAGCTTCTGCCAACCTAGCAGTTCAAAAACATGTAAAAAGTGCATAGATACTTTGGTGGGAAGGTAAGAGTTTTCCATGTGCCTTGGCATTTAGTCATACTAGCCACATGACCACGGAGTCATCTTTGACAATACTAACTTTCTCAGCTTAGTAACAGAGATGACCACTGACCCCTACAATTGGACACAACTAGACAATCACTTCAAAGGAAAACCTTTCCTTTACCTTTATGTACTAGCCAGCTGTGGTTGAGTGGGAACTTTCTAGGTGTTTTGGACGTCACCTCCCAGAAGCCCCAGGCAGCGTGGCTGATGGTAAAGGATAATGAAACACTCCCCACCCTTATATTACTGAGGCTACAGACATCACCAAGGGCAACCATCCCCTCACCCACATACCATTGTTGCATCTCCAACCAGCATAGCTACCTCCTGGTACTGAAAGGTAGGGTTTTCATATCTAGGCTTATAGTGATTGTTGTTGTTGTTGATGTTGTTGTGTGCCTTCAAATCATTTCTGACTTATAGCAACCCTGAGGTGAACCTATCATGGGTTTTTCTTGATAAGATTTGTTCAGCAGAGGTTTTCCATTGCTCTCCCCTGAGATTGAGTGTGTGTGATTTGCCCAAGGTCATCCAATGGGTTTCATCGCCTAGCTGGGAATTGAACCGTGATCTCCAGAGTTGTAGCCCAGCACTGAAACCACTATACCACAATGGTACCACAGTAGTACCTCAAGAATTATAGGGACAAGAAGTAAGACTCCTATGGCACAGATAGGATGAACATCGTCCACAAGTGGTTGTTGGATTCTTACTGCTTTTTCACAATAGGGGACAAACAAGATTTAAACAAGAGTTAAATGAAAGTTAAACAGGAAATGTCCTGTGATAAACATAGGGCATTTCCTGTTTAACTCTGGTTAAATCCTGTTTGCCCCCTAGTGTGATAAAGCAGTTACTCTTACATGACCAATGGTCAATGATGATAGAATGAATAGTCCAGCCACATTTCTCACTCCCCATCAGTATGAACTGGAGAGATAATTGATTTGATTCATACAGGTGTGCTATTGGGTGCTCTGGTCAACGAACAATCATAGAATCATAGAGTTGGAAGAGACCACAAGGGCCATCCAGTCCAACCCCCTCCCATGCAGGAACTCCCAATCAAAGCATATACAATGGATGTATATATGTGAAATGGTTCTGTTATGAGAAGTGGTTTTAAGGAGAGTTTAGAAGCCTTTGCCTGACTGCATTAAATAAGGGATAAACAGTGTGTAATATTCTTTCCTACACAGTGAGAGATGCTTGGCAGCAAAGTTATATGAAATTAGAGATTGTCACTTAATAAATTTGCATGCAGAAAAGCCAAATGGTTTCCGCTCAGACTTTTATGGAGTTTGACAAGGAAAACAAGATGCTAATGCATCCAGTACTCACTGTCTGGAGTAAACAATAACTATGCCCTCCATAAGCAAATGTTCGCTTCAAGGACCTGTCTCAGGGGGATGATGTTGCTTTCATATGGTGACAAGGGCACAGGTGTTTCTACCAGCTACCAAAAGAGGCATTTGTTTCCTATATTTTGTCCACCATCGTATAACTCAGTAACATTTTTGAGGGCACTAACTAGGGATGTAATTCTTCACAAAGTTTTGTTGCAAAGGCAACAAAATTCGCAAACAGTTGTTTTACACAGAACACAGCATTTTCTGTGCAGGAAACAGCATTTTCTGTATGGAAAATAATATTTCAATGAAATATTTCAAGAAAAATAATATTTCAATAAATATTAAATTTTATACAGGAAATGCTGTTCTCTGCACAGAAAATATTTTCTATGCAAATCAACCATGTGTTAACTGTAAGTGGAGCAAATTAATTACAATATTTTCTGCACAGAAAACAGCATTTTCTGCATAGGAGTTAAAATATTTTCATTGGAATATTATTTTCCACACAGAAAAAATGTTTTTCCATTCAGAAAATACTATTTTCTGAGCAAAACACCCACATTTGATTTTTGTGAAAAGTAAGTCCTGAACTGCAAAGATTCTCATAAGTTCAGGATCCTTCTCATCAGTGGCCCTTTCTGAATGGTCCAAACAAAATGTTCTCACCCTGTCCTTTCAGCATAGAGTCCAGATGGTGCACAGCCGTAACTCCGCTTCTGTTAAGAACAGTCCAGATGATGTCTGGCCAGTTCAGCAATGAAGCTTGGGTATACCCCCATTAGAATGGATTAAAATAGCTTAACTTTTTCTCTAGATCTTCCTAGAGGCAACTCACCACAGCAGCAGCTGTGCTGGGTGGTATGCTGGGATGCACAAGTGAATAGCCAACTGACATCACAAGTGCCCAGGTAACAAGGGGACATTAGAGCAGTTTTGGGGCCAGAATACTTTGGGCTGCTCCCAGAGTATTCTGGACTGTGCAGACTAAGCCAGGATTTTGTGACACTCAAAAAACATGTACAGTGGGCCCTTGTTATCCACTGGGGTTTCATTCCAGGACCCTCTGTGGATAATAAAATCTGTGGGTGCTCAAATCCCATTAAATATAATGGCACAAAAATGGTGTCCCATATATAAAATGGAAAATCAAGCTTTGCTATTTGGAATTTATACTTTTTGGGAATATTTTCAAGCTGTGTATGGTCAAATCTGTGGATAAAAAAATCCATGGATGAGGGCCAACAGTATTTTGACCTTTTTTCATATGATTTCAAATATTCTTTCTTCCCCACACCCCTGAAGCTTTCTCAATATTATTTAAAGTTTTTTTTAAACTGCATTCTTCAACAAAATATGGCTCCTTGAGTGTCTTACAAAAATAAATATTTAATTTTTGCCCACTGGCTTACAGCTGAAAAGACACAAGGCACAAGTGATGAGACTGGGAAGGAAGAAAAATAAAAGGATGAATTTAGTTGCCTGTATGAATGGGAGTATGCCTATAGGGACGTGGTGGCTCAGTGGTTAAGACGCTGACTCTGAAGTTTGCAGGATCAGCAGGCTGGCAGTTTGAAACCATAGCACTGTATGACGGAGTGAGCTCCTATCACTAATTCCAGCTTCTGCCAACCCAGCAGTTCAAATTAATGTAAAAGGCCAAGTAGATAAATAGGTACCACTTTGGTGGGAGGCTATCGGTGTTCTGTGCAGTCATGCTGGCCACATGACCATGGAGTTGTCTTTGACAATGCTGACTCTTTGATTTAGTAATGTAGATGAGCACTTCCCCCTACAGTTGGACAAGACTTGATAACCTTGCCAAAGGGGAATATCTGTACCTTTACCGTATGCCTGTCATGATACTGAGTCTCATCATGAGTTCTTTTCCCACCCCCTCAGGGCAACAGTTGAATTTGGTAAGGTTCATCTTCAAGAGCTAGATGATGGCATCCCAGTTAGTTGTGTCTGCTACTTTTCCTGTCCCTTCAAACACAAGAAAGATGGTTTTTCAGTACTGGAATGAAGCATCTGATAGATGAGCTGAAGATGTTAAAGTGTGAAGAGGATGGGCCAGAGGAACGGCAGGAAGAAAGCAAAGCTGGCCAGTTATTGTCATCCCTCCAAAGACACCCAAAGTTTAAGAGTCAGGGTGTGAGGTGGGGAAAAGGCAAGAGAATTGGGTGGATGAATGAGATACATGATTGATACATGACACTTCCCAAACCCAGATAGCTGCCATCTCTTGTTCTTGTCCTTTCTTTCAGTAGGGAGCAAGGCTGGATTTTTTCATCCTCTCCCAAACCATTCCCCACTTTTTTACCTTAGCACGGGGCTAGAGGAACCGATGGCTTCCCATTCTTGAATCTCAAGTTCATCAACATCTGGATGGCCACAAGTTCCCCCACCCATGCTTTAGAACGGGCTTCCCAAGCCAGGTGCCCTTAAGATATCTTAGCTTACAAGTCCCATGATCCTTCATAGGCAGAAGGCACCAAACGGGAAAAACTGCCTTAGGAGAATAGATTGTTTTGACATTTCCTCTAAAAAACATTGAGCTCCACCCTGGCTCTGTCCAAAACTATTCAGCTTGTATCTCAAGGGTCTATCAAATGGCATTGCTTAACAAGCTTGTTGAGAGATTCTGTGAGCTGTAGTTTAGGGCAGTGGTTCCCAATCTTTTTTCACTTGTGTATCACTTGTCAGACTGATTCCATAAATTTTGTTTTATTCTTGAAATTTAATTTTAAACTCAGCTAGTTTAATTCTATTTTAAGGGGTGGGAGGCTTGGAATGGGATCATTGAATTATTTTAATTGTAATTGTTTTTTAATCTTGCTGTACCCCGCCTTGAGTGTTTTTACAGAGGGGCGGGTAAGAAATAAACATTATTATTATTATTATTATTATTATTATTATTATTATTTGTACTGTTCATGTCAGCAAAATGTTTGTAACCAAAATATTTGCTGTTATTTAAAATTTATGTGTTGTAAGTATGAATAAATAGCCCAATATTGTAATTAAAAAGCAATACAATATTACAGTGACCAGACAGTGCATAATAATACACAATAAATATTTTATATGCAACAAATGTTTAGTGTGATCCTTAGGCTTATTCTGAAGCGTATAATTTTTTTGTTTTTTTAAATCAGGTTCAACTGATGTAAGAAACAGTCTTAAATCTGGAACTGCATTCATCCTACTAGGGCCTCCATACAATTGGTATTCCCAAACAGATAAGACCCACTGAATTAATAGGATTTATACAAGTGTTGATTTACAGTTCAACAATTGGTTCTACTCTGGGACTATTAATTGGATGTAGGCCCCCATAATAACTTTTCCAAGCTCTCTCCCTGATTCAGAGTCATCTGCTCCCAGGATATCTCCAATTACCAGACTATGTTATTTTAAGAGCAGGAATCCCAGCGAAAAGAATACATTGTAAGATATTTTGAGTTTCCTTGCCATTCTACAAAGAAATAAAGAAAAGAAAATCTCACAACAATGCAGTGTAGTATATACAGCATAGAGAAGTAATGACAACATAACATCCTGCTGTAATCATAGCAAATGAAAATAGCATTTCAAAATATATCTGGTGTGTTGTGACAACTGTGCTAATATTATCATGGTATTAATATTAGTCAGTCTATTTATTTGATTAGCCTTCTTTGAATATAGTCCAGTGCTTATTGTATTGAATTTGGAAATGAGATTTACATTGGGATTGGTGCAGTGGTTTGAGTCTTGGACTATGGCTCTGGAGACAAGGTTTCAAATCCCTGCTTGGCCATGGGTGACCTTGGACAAGTAACATTCTTACAACCTCAGAAGAAGGCAAAGGCAAACCCACTTTGAACAAATCAAAATCCTGATGATAGGTTTACCTTAGAATTACTGTAAGCTGGAAATGACTTGCAGACACGCAACAACAATAACATCAACAACATTCAGTTTCTGCTCAGCAGGTTATTTGGATACACTGGAGTTTATCACACGAAGGGAATTAGAAGTATAATCCAATGGCAATCTGAATGCAATCATGGGGTTTTGCATGATTGCGTGAAAGCTGATCACACACATTTTTGGGCAATGGGAAGTCCTTCCGAACGCAATCATGGGGTTTCGCGTGATTGCGTGAGAAACTATCACACACAATTTCAGGCACTAGGAGGCAATTTCAGGTAGTTCTGAACGCAATGCAATGTCAATACGCAATCAAGTAAATTCGCTGAACTAGCGAATTTACTCAATTCCGAACTGGCCTCACTTGCATTTCTTTCAAAACTGAAAGAAATTTCTCCCATGTGATAAACTCCTCAGTATTGTACTTCTCTGGGCTCTTGGAGATAAGCAGTGCAAGCCTATGAATCAACTCAGAAGTAAGATCTCCATCGTTTCACAGATGAAAACTGGGGTATATGTGGCCAAGAAACAAAAGTGTGGTCAGGATGGCAAAAGTTGTTAATGAGAAAGAACACATAGGCTAGGAGATGCTGCTACACTTTGCTTTTGCCCAAGTCTATAGGTGAATTATAAGACTCTGCCCTCTCCTTTCACTGAATTGAGTGCAAACTCCTTTTGCATTTGGAAATCAGTCTGTAGCAATTGAAATAAACTGAGTACAAAGTGGAAAAGTGGGATGAAAAGACAGAAACATTTTAAAAAACAGCTGAAAAACTGGGATGACAGAGGATTTGTTGGAACCATTCCTGTTGAATAAGAACAGTTGGACCATATGTAATAAATTCAGTGGTACTCACTCGAAGGAAAGTGCATTTAGAATTCCAGGCTATAGGTGATTTATACTGAGATATGGAATTATTTGTAACCACAGCAAAGCAAGGAATAAAATGAAAAAAGAAAACCACAACAACCCATAGTTTAGATAGCCTGAGTTCAATAAAGAGAAGTCTATTCATCACATACCAATTCCCAAATATTTGGAAAGTGAAATAAATAATTTTTTTAATCTGCTGTAAAAGAGCATGCCAGCTGTTGTCTCTAGCATTTTGAAATCTAAGCAGCTGCTGAGCTGTGTAATACATGCAGACAGCTCAAAGAGAGACTCATGAAATGCAAACATCTAGAAGCAGCTTAAGCACAATTGTCTTTCCACTAAGAAGTTTATGTAGAGGAAGATGTTAGTGGGGAGAGCTCTGAATGAGAGTGTGAGCTATAATCATCCCCGGATTAAATCTCAGTATGCAGTGCAATCCTATACATGCTTATTAGTCCCACTGAGTTCAGAGAAGCTTATTTTCAAAGAAGTGAGTATAGGATTACAGCCTCAGCCAATAATTTTGACTTTAGTCAAAGCATTGTCTATTTCATTCTCAGTTCATCTCCATTCATTAATGGGATGCTTGTAGTTTTTGCCTACTTTCCATATTTTGTGAAGTGTTACTGAAATTCTATATAGGAAAGGTCTGAGAAATTAAGACATGATGCCCATTGTCCAGAAAAAGTCAGTCACTCTCAGAGCTTGGAAGTAACTAGTCATATGTTATTAGTTACTTGTAATCAATCCAGTGCATAACTCTATGGAGATAAAGGACAGAACGCCCTTATCCCATCCTTAAGGTGCGATTGCATGTCTGTCATTATCCCATCCTTCTGTTGTTCTTATTGTGCGATCACAATAAGATTTCCAGATGGGGCCAAGCTTGGGCATGTGATGGGGTGCAGAGTCAATATTTAAGGGCAAACTGCCCCTGCCCATCGAGCCTCTTTTCTCCAAAGCAGCCCACCCTCCTACCCTAAATGCAATGTGAACTTGGTTGGTCATGTCGGGGCCAGGTAGGAGTTTTCTTCCCTTTTCCCAGTTTTTTTTTTTTTTTTTGGCCTATCCCATACTGTGTGCAGGGATTGGTAATAGGCTTGGAGTGGCTGTTAAATAGGTTTCACTGGTCCATATGGGGTTGAAGAACTATTTGGTGCACACCAGTGGCACCCTGTTGTGGTGAAAGATTAGGCTCTGGAACAGATTAGACAGGTCAAGAGACCTGGAGTTGTGAAAGCACCTGCTTTTGGGGTAGATATGGGGTTTTTTTTCCCCAACCATACAAACTCGAGGGAGTTTGGGGGAAAGTGCATTATGTTTACCTTCCCAGGACTGGCTGAAGATGCAGTTCGAATCATCGGATTCAGCTCAGAGCCTGGTGTTTGTGCCCAAAGGGAAAACTGAAGAAGCAGTCTAAAATTGACACCTGGCTTCAACTGGACCCACACCAGGTTTTTCACTTGAACCAATGTTCTCAAGAGTTTTACAGTTTGAGGTTGAAGTTCAAGAGCTTAGCATTATATAGGATATAGGTCAAATAAATGGTCCTTTATTCATCCAATTTATGTGTCTGGTCTCTTTATTTCACGGTTGGATATCAATGATGGGGCCAATGATGGGAGAAGGATGGGATAAGCACAGACACGATAAGAACAGGATAAGGATGAGAGTGATCCCTCCTTACCCCATGTGATAATCTCCAATGACAGGGAGATTCCAGTGTAACAAGAAATAACTACCCATTCTTGATGTAACAATAAAGTCTGTTGTTACATTTATAGTTAAAGTATGCTACCTTACCCACTACTTAGGCTTGTTTTATGCACCAGATCAGCAGACTGGGACATTCTGATGTTTTGAAACTATGTTGTCATTTTTAAATAACATAGAAGTTAAGTTAATTTTAAAATTTTTAATTATAATAGTTTCCAAACTGCTTGTGGACCTCAAAACTGTGATGCTAGCTAACAACTTTAAAAATAGCTTTATAAAATTTGGACACTCTGAGGTGTAGTGGTTAGAGTGGAACCTAGGAGAGCCAGTGTGAAATACCTACATAATCATGTGCAAGTCACTATCTCAGAGGGTTTATTTTATTTATCTATTTAGAGCACTTATACCCCACCCTTCAGCTCTAGAGGCTCTCAGAGCAGCTTACAATTATTATTATTTTATTAGACAGATCCCTGCCCTCAGGCTTACAATCTAAAAAGAAGGAAATTGTTTTGGGAAAGAGGATCAAGACCAGCAGTTCTTCTCTCCCTCTAAGGCCTGGACCATGGCAGAGGAACTGGAAGGAGGACTCTCCTTCTTCCTTTAGGCCAGCCCTGATGGAGCTGGCAGGTCTCTCTCTCTCCCTCTGAGGTCTGATGATGTAGATGGCAAAGGGAAGGCTCTCCTTCTTTCTTTATGCCAGGCCTGATGGAGCTGGCAGGCCTCTCTCTCCCTCTGAGGTCTGATTACGTTTGTCTGGGAATGCTGCCAGCACCCACCCATAAACAAAAGCTGATAGGAATGGCTTAGTGAGGGAAGCCAAGTAGGCAGCTAGCAAACAGTTTACAGACCTTTCAAGAGTCCGAGAGTAGCAAACCACAAAGGAAAGCCAGGGTCAGGATACCAGAGGTCACGGAAGTCAAACAAGCCAAGGTCAGGGGAGCCAAAAGGTTTGGAGTAGTCAAGTCCATTCCAGGGTTGTAGATCTGAGTCCAACAAAGGTACAAGAAGCACAGGATTCAAGGAGCCAGCACCGACAGCATCCAATATAATGGATCTACAATAAACTCTGGCAAAGAATCAGTGTTCTCCAGGTGCCTTAAATCAGCAAAGCCCTCCCTTATCCTAGCTGTTCCTTATTTGCAGCATGCTTGTCTGCCAGTCTTTTAGATCTCCTTAAGCAAGCCTTTTCAGCCCTCCTTTGGTTGAAGGGAGGGACCTGCATTCTTGGTTCTTCCTCTGGAGCAACCCTAGGCTGCTGAGCCTCTAGAGGAGACCCCATACAGCTCAAGTCTTGCTGATCCTCAATCACTGGGGCTGGAGGAACAGAGCTGGGATCTGGCAGGGCAGAACTGGGACCTGGCATGGCCTCAGATTGCTCCTGCACCTAAGTAGCCACGACCTCCTCCTTGTCCTCTGAATCCTCCACTAGGCTGGTCATGACAACTTTCATAGAGTGGACAGATGGGCTGTTCACACAGTGTGAGGAAGAGAGCCATATATGCTGAATTAAAATCACTGAAGGAAAGGCAGAATACAGAATTATATTACTATCATTTCAATTTAATGGCCACGGCAAAATCCTGTGGAATCCTGGAATCTGTAGTGCAGGGAGGAGTGTTGACATTTCTTAATCAGAGAACTCCTGTGCTCCCTAAACTAGAGGGTTCCATGGGGCTTAAAATGGAATCATAGGGACTGTACAGACAACCCCAAAGGGGTGGCATACAGCCACCCCTGTTTCAACCAGATCGGGGCCACAGCAACTGCATGCCACAGCCCCTGATATGGCCTTTGGAGGATTTGATAGCCATGTTGCCATGGCTTGGTGGTGCTCCTTTGATGTACACAGCACTGGCAGAGAGCCATGACACTGCGTGCCATGCGGTGCAGCATCCTGGGGCAAACCTGGGGTGTGCATCATGGAGATGCTACATCCCGACTCTGCCCCCAAGCTGGCCCAACTTGCTGGTCTGAACAGCCCCATAGTGCTATAATTGTGTAATAGGGAAGAACAGTGTATATATTAATGTTTTGCAGATATGACAGCCATCCAATAGGCTACTACAGATGAATTACAGTATGGGATAACTAAAGCATGAATGCCAAATGTGTTGTAATGGTTGGAAGGCTTGCAGGATCAGTAAACAGGAGAACAGGAAGGATATGGTGCAAAAAATAAAATAAAAATAAAAATCATTTTCCCCCAGTGAGAAAACTGGAAATTACTTGTCTTTTCATGTATGGATAAAATAGATGAAGATTTTCATTTCTACTCTATGGCCAACCCCCTTCCATGCAGAAAATAAATAAATAAATAATACAGGGAGTTTGGTTCAGACAAACAAACCAATCTGAGCACTCTTGACCTCAGTACTAGCTCTTTTTCACTTCTAGGAAGAGGAGGTCTTTAGTAAAGCTAATAAGCTAAAATGCCATGCCAGATCACCCCTATATACTTTGCATTGCAATAGATTGTTGCTGAGGAAAATCTATCCTTGTCTAACCACAGCAGGAAATAATTTTAGGATAGTGTCTAGACTCAGAAGGGACAAGGATCCCTGAATGGTAGCAGATGAAGTCATTGTCACTGTTGTCGCTGTTGCAATGCAAGATATACGGAGGTGAAGAATGCTAGGATTAGTTTGCTATCTAAATCAGCAGAGCCACCTGTATATTTGGGATTCTCCTTAGGAGCCTGGTTATGGAGTAGGAACATAAATATTTGCCTATTTCATCTTTCATGCGATGGCAAATATATTCACACATCTCTAAGTGTTTATGGAGAATTATGCATTGGTTTGTGGAACTTTTTTGGGGGGGGGGCATTGAAAAAATAAATGGATTAACTCAGATTAACTCCCAGGAATATGGGTGTCACTGCTGGAGTGTGGGAGTGACACTACTGTTCCCCAAACATCTGCCTTTGGGCAGAAATGGGCTGCGGCATTGGCCTGTGTTTCTTTAAAACACTGAAGAGGTGGTGGGGTGGGGTGAGGCTCACTGGGAGAAGAAAGGAAAGACCCCTTTCCTTTTTTTAAAAAAATTATGTTTAATTTTTTAAAAAGTATTTTTTTAAAAAATCATTTAGAAAAAACATCAAATCTTACCACATTTTTACTTTAACCACATGCAACAATGTACTTGTAAACAGATTTAGGCTGTGTGTATGATATTATAGTTTAAAGGTATAATTTTAATTTTGTTAGTTGTTTATATCACAACTATTTCCATTACATTCAATGATATACAAAAATTATGATTTATGTTTAACATTAGTACAAAAACAAAACAAAACACATTACTAAGGATTCTGCATAGTATAGTATGGTATGAGGTCAAAGGGGAAAGGGATGACACTATGAGTTACCATACCAGGTGATGCCAACCCTAGTGACATCACTGCCCTAGAACACTTTAGGATGTGCAAATACCAGGAGAAAACTGTACAAAATTTTTGCTGCTCTTTTATTCTTCCCAAAGGTGTTTTTTTTTTTTAAGTATGCGGAAATGAGTAATGTCAGATATTATATCTAATTCTACTATGGGAATGTTAATGATGAGTATACTACTGCACCACTAGTGGCTCCAGATCAGGACAGTTCTTAATATGTTTTCTCTCTGTGATATTGTAATGTATTATACATGACCTCAAAGATATAGCCGTGTTAGTCTGTAGAATCAGTACGTAGAGAGATCTTGTCGCACCTTTGAGACTAACTGAAAGAAA
This sequence comes from Urosaurus nigricauda, assembly GCA_034509955.1. Classification (NCBI taxonomy): domain Eukaryota; kingdom Metazoa; phylum Chordata; class Lepidosauria; order Squamata; family Phrynosomatidae; genus Urosaurus; species Urosaurus nigricauda. Next base: position 47,044,769 of record JAOEGL010000003.1, read on the forward strand.
GAAATTGGCAGCATGAGCTTTCGTAGACTTCAGTCTACTTCCTCAATGCATCCGAGGAAGTATACTGAAATCTATGAAAGCTAATGTTGGCAATTTCTTTCTTTCAGTTAGTCTCAAAGGTGCTACAAGGTCTCTCTACATACATGGCCAAATTGTATGAAAGCAAACACTAGTCCTTTCTCCTCTTTCATATTTCCCAGTCTTTTGCTTCTGTCTTGGTCTGACAGACTGCAGTCACCTTGCGGTTACACTGAATAGCAGTAGATATTGATTAGAAAAATGTTTGCAGATTAAGAGTCCTGCGAAACAGTTACTCAGCAATCTCTTTTAATTGGATATGTTGAGTGCTTGAAGTCTAACTTCTATCTCCATTTAGACAAGTCAATATTGCAGTGGCAGCTACACTCCTCAATTGGTTATCTAACCCCTCCTTTCCCTCACTCCCCCATCCTAAAATCATGGGGGAAAGGACAATAACTTTTCTGTAATATTCAGAGAGTGGAAAAACCAGTTTGGCCATCCTTGGTCTTGTTTCATGTCCAATGGTAAGATCTCATTGTAGTGACTGGGACCCACCAGTCACTTGGGGGCTATCTCAGACTACAAAGGGTTAATCTGGGGGGTGGTACATGCTAATGAGAGTTGGCAATGCATGCTAATAAGTAATTACATCACAGATAACCTATAGCCCTTTAGCCAATCAGTGTATTGGACCGGGATTGTTCAAGAACCTTCTATCTGAAACCTTTAAAAAGCCTTGAGCCCATGTGCTTTTTTGTCTTCAGCTCTTGTCTTCAGTCTTCGGTCTTCTGCCTTCTTCCAGCTGTTGACCCTCTGCCAACAGGGCAGGCTGGGATGTGGTCTGAGCTAGCCAAAAGGGGGCCAGCTCCCACATCCAGGAACTCCTCAAAGACTGCAAATCCATATCTCTATGTGAGTAGCTTAGAGTTATGCTAGTTAGTGCGATCTAGGCCTTTTTATTATGTTTCTTATGGCTTGCTTGAACTGAACAATTGTACACCTATGATCTGTACCTGCAAGGCGAGGAGGCCTTGCATGAATGAGATACCTCTATGCTCTATTCTTGTGTAGTTAGAATAAATCCATTTTCTTGAACGCATCTGTGTGCTCTCTATTCCTACCACACGTGCCTTAGCTCAGTGGTTGCTTGCTGGTAGCAAGTGGGAAGTGGAAGAGAACTATAAATCCCTTTAGCAAGCCCTAGCGTGTGCTAAGACAGGGGACTCAGTTGTAATTCGCTAGGTGGTGGCAGCAGTAGATAGGTTTGGAGGACCTCTAAGGTGCCCATTCCACTCAGCAGGGAGTGGAAACAGGGATCCAGAGGACTCCAAGGGGGAAACCCAAAGGAAGATCCCCTGGGGTTAAGGGCCAGGAGCAGGGTGTTGCTCGGTTGCTTAACCCCCCGGATCATCACATGGCGGCAGCGGTGTTTGAACTTGGGAATTAGAGTTAGCTAGGATGCTTTAAAGGAAAGTGGTGGATTCTTTCTGCTTCTCTCTCTGCCTCTCTCTCTTACCTGCCTGGGGGGGAAAGGAGCCTGTCCGTTTGTCTAGAGAGGGGGGGAGCTACTCTGGAAAGAAGGTGGACTGGAGAGTTGTGTCCAGGTGTGTGTGTTTTTTAGCTGTTTCCCTGTCCCTGGCCTGCGGTGAGTGAGGGAAAGGGGGGCGTACTCCTTGAGCTGATAGCCTGCAGCCTTGGATGCTGCTTTCTCTGCCAAGAGAAGCAGTGGATTTTTTTTTCTTTTTCTCTTTCTCTCTTTGTCCTATTCCCTGTCGCCTTCGAGGGACGGGAATAGTGAGGAACAGCCCTAAATCTTTGGGGGCTGGGTAGTGTGAGCCATCCACAAGAAGTCTGCAAGAAGTTTTCTTTGGAAGCAACAAGGGGAAGGTTGAAAAGGCTTTTCTTTCCCTGGCTGGGACTCACATCTTTTGAAGTTTTTTTCTTTCCCCAAAAGTTTACAGAAAGAGGGGACCAAAAGGTGGGTTTTGGACTCGCCTCATCTGTTGCTAAGTGACTGATAGCCCTAGCTTGGCCAGGCAGGGCCATCTCTAAGGTGCCCATTCCACTCAGCAGGGAGTGGAAACAGGGATCCAGAGGACTCCAAGGGGGAAACCCAAAAGAAGATCCCCTGGGGTTAAGGGCCAGGAGCAGGGTGTTGCTCGGTTGCTTAACCCCCCGGATCATCACACTCATACTGGGTGTAGTTGTGGAACCTACCAGATATTCTTGGATGATATCTCCCAGCAGTCCTAGTTAACAAGGCTGGGGAATGCTGGGAGTTGCAGTGCAGCAGCAGCAGCTGGAGGGCTGCATTAATCTCACCTCCGTTTTAATGGATTTTGTGACTTTCTACAGAATATTGCAAATGTACTATTAGGAACTGTGGCACTGCTAGTGATACACACACAAATAGTACAAGAACAGCCCATCTTGAATAAAATGTGCCAAACTCAGCCTGACATAATTCTACAGAGGTGGGTATAACCGCTGTCAAAAGGTATGTCTGTTTTTAGTATAGTTTCTGGATTCTTTGCCCACTGGGAGCAAATACATCAATCCCCCCACACCACAAAGGATCATGGGTATGTCAGCATTCTCTAGGACATCAGTGATTTTCATCTATCCTAATTTATCTCCCACAGTGGCATCACTAGGGTTGATGTCTCCTGGTGTGGGTGCCTGGAAAGGTTTGCTGAAGGGGCCTATCCTGCCTTTCCTTCCTCCCCTCCTCCTGCCTCACTTCCCTGCCCCTGCACCTCCCAACTACCTGCAAACAGCCCAAGAAAGAGTTGCCTGTTGGGTGGGGGTGCTGTCCTGCCCTGCCCTGCCCTTCCACTATCTTAACCACACACCTACCACACACGCTGGCCAACCTGCACCCTTTCTGTGTCTGCTGGAAGTGGATAGGCACTGTTGCCATACACCTGGTGGCTCTTTCTGGGCACTCATACAAGATGACACCAACTGTAGTGATGCCATTGCCTTGATGCAACTATATTTTACTACAGGTCCTTTTTGTGCTGTTTTAATCGCTGCTGCTGCTGATAGCTATTTTTATTAGCTTCTTCTAAAAAGGTCCTCAGTGTATCCTACAGTAATTAAAGAATATGGAGTTCATAGAATCATAGAATCATAGAGTTGGACCATCCAGTCCAACCCCCTGTCATGCAGGAAATCATAATCAAAGCATTACCGGTGGTTCCGGTCCTTTCTCTCTGGAATGGTACCAAAGGGTGAGGCTCGGGGACAGTTGCTCTTCTAAAACTGAGCTTAATTGTGGCGTCCCTCAGGGCGCCATCCTGTCCCCAATGCTATTTAATATCTATATGAAGCCGCTGGGTGAGGTCATTAGGAGGCATGGAGCTCAGTGTCTTCAGTACGCTGATGACACTCAGATATACCTCTCCATGACCAAATCATCTATTCAGACTTCAGATGGTGTCTCTCCTCTCAATGACTGCCTTGCAGCGGTAATGGACTGGATGAGGGAAAACAAATTGAAATTAAATCCATACAAAACAGAGGTACCCATGGTTACAGGCCCGAAACCAGGTCTGGGAATACAACTTCCAGTCCTCGATGGAGTCACACTCTCCTCGAAGGACTTTGTTTGCAGTCTGGGGGTACTTCTTGACCCGTCGCTTCACATGACTAGTCAGGTGAATGCGACAGTCAGGAGTGCCTGTTATCAGCTTCCGCTGATACGCCAGCTGCGCACTTTCCTGGAGTTGAGGGATCTGAAAACTGTGGTACACACTCTGATAACCTCACGGTTGGACTACTGTAATGCACTGTACATGGGGCTACCCTTGTGCTTAACCCAGAAACTACAAATGGTCCAGAACATGGCAGCCAGACTTATTATAGGAACATCCAGGAGAGAGCATATAACACCTGTGCTTAAAGCTCTCTACTGGCTTCCAATCAGTTTCCGGGCACAGTACAAGGTGCTGGTTTTGACCTTTAAAGCCCTACATGGCTTGGGTCCATCTTATCTAAGGGACTGCCTCCTCCCGTATGAACCCCCCCCCACACACACTCCGGTCCTCTGGGAGGAACCTACTACAGCTTATGAAGACCAGGTTGGCGCAGACCTCCCAGAGGGCCTTTTCAGCAGTTGCCCCTAAACTGTGGAATGACCTGCCAGATGAGATGTGTCTTATAACTTCCATTGATGGCTTCAAGAAAGCCTTAAAGATGCATCTCTTCCGGCAGGCCTTCCCATACACTAGGTAATACCCCCTGCTCCAAATCAGGGTATAGACCTCCCCAACCTCTGCCCATGTGCTCTTTCTCTACTAGAGCTGGAAATCCTTGTCTAGGCATTTTTGGCCTAACCCATTGCACATGTTTTTATTGTATATGTTTTAATCTATTGTTTGATTTAATCCTTTTTTAAGGGGAAAGGAGGGGATGGATGGGAATATTTTAATCTGTCATGTTTTTAACTTCTGTTGTAATCCACCCTGATTGCTTTGTTCAGAGGGGTGGACTAGAAATAAAAATTATTATTATTATTATTATTATTATTATCCCCAACAGATGGCCATCCAGGATCTGTTTAAAGATCTCCAAGGAAGGAGACTCCACCACACTCGGAGGGAGTACATTTGACTGCCAAACAGCTCTTACTGGCAGGAAGTTCCTCCTAATGTTGAGATAGAATCTCTTTTCCTGTAGCTTGCATCCATTGTTCCATGTTCTAGTCTCTGGAGGAGCAGAAAACAAGCTAGCTCCATCCTCAATATGACACCCCTTCAAATACTTAAACAGAGCTATTGTATCACTCCTTAACCATCTCTTCTCCAGGCTAAACATACCCACTTCCCTAAGTTATTCCTTATAGGGAATGGTTTTTAGACCCTTTACCTTTTTGGTCACCCTCCTCTGGGCACACTCCAGTTTGTCAACATCCTTTTTGAATTGTGGTGCCCAGAACTGGACACAGTATTTCAGGTGAGGTCTGACCAAAGCAGAATAGAGTGGCACTATTACTTCCCTTGATCTAGATACTATACTTCTATTGATGCAGCCTAAAATCGCATTGGCCTTTTTTAGCTGCTGCATCACATTGTTGACTCATGTTCAAGTTGTGGTCTACTAAGACTCCCAGATCCCTTTCACATGTAGTCTTGTTAAGCCCAGTGTCCCCCATCCTATATCTGTGCATTTCATTTTTCCACCCTAAGTGCAGTACCTTACATTTCTTATGTAAGTTAAGGACAAAAGCACTAGAAACAAAAAATTATCTACAGTATAAAACTGCACTTCCTTAAAAACGTTAATACTGTGTTATGCCAGAAATATAATAATGTATTAATATCATAATGCATTTATGTACATTCTGTGCATTATACAGTAATATATTGTTTCAGTATTTTACTATTGGGTATTGTTTTATGTTTGATATTTTAAGGCATTTTGATCATTTTCTAGAAATGTAGGACATAATTCCTGAGAATAAATAAATATTATTCATGAAGCTTATACTTCAGGGCTTAGGATATGCAACTTCACCAGTCTTTCATCATGCAACAATTCTGTGAACATATTAAAAAGCTTTGCTAGCCATGTCCCAATAAATTTTTCTTACTTTGTTCAGATTTTGGATTTTTAGACTCTTCCTCTCCTTTGGCCTAGTAAACATGTCCCTGCACATATCTATGGAAACACGTCTCCTAAACATCTTGTGTGAGACACCATTGGCCAATACTTCTAGTTAAGTTTGAAGTTTGTAAATGTCCTTCTGACTATTTAATTGGCATTAAAGAGGATCAAGTCTGGCAAAGGGGGCATGGTAACAAGAGTGAAGACAGAAGGCTTTGCTTTTTTCCCCTTTTTTCTTTTCTCTTCTCAGATGCAAATAAGCCTCAAGTGCAAGTGTAAATGTGTGAAGAGAATATTACTTTCCACCTAACAAAGGAAGACACATGGGACAGACAACATAATACACAGAACCCATGTTGCCTAAAAGAACAACATGACCTTTATAATGGATGCAAGTTTTTCTTTTTCCGTCTGCTGTGTAAATCAGAAAGGATTTATATTTCCAAAGAAACTGGGCTTTTAGCTTAACAGCTGGAGCCATCTGAATAATTATTTTAAAAGGAGCAGGAAGACCATTCTAGTATGTAGTTTCAGGTCTCTCTCTCTCTCTCTCTCTCTCTCTCTCTCTCTCTCTCACACACACACACACACACACACACAATTCTATTGATTTATTTATTAAATGCCAGAGCATAGCATGCACATATAGTTGGATTATGTTTTAAAGCAAATCCTCACTTGCAGGATATGGACGAAAATGGTATGCTGAGTCTGTTGGATTTGGTAGTGTGCCAGTAGTTTTCCCTTCCTATGCAAAATCTTACATAACAATGACTTTTTGTGTGTGTACAGATGGAGCATCCTTCCAGTATGCATGGGGGTAGTGGATTTAATGCCTCAATGTATCTGAGATGACTTCATGTGGCACACAGGTGAAATATACACTAATTGTATTTTATTTCTTTGTTCCTGTTTCCCAGACATCTTTCACATCTTTACAGTGGTCAGTTAGTGTTGGTGTGTGAGAAATCTGTTTCCAACTTGCTTTCATAAGGTCTGGCACAAGTATGAAGCAGACTTTGGTTTATATATGTTGGGGTACTAGTTAGAAGCAGAGGGCCATACTTCCCTGTCCCTGAACAACTAGAAGAGTCACAGGGAACTCACACCCAAGGATCACATATTGTATGAATGAAGAAACAAAATTATCTAAATTGTTTAATAAACATGTGCTATATAGTAAAGGAGACAGACATTTGGTAAAGTGCAGGGCAGTTTTAGGATGAAAGTTGTTCTCTTTATTGCCTATGTTGACATATTATCAGGTCCATTAAAGACTGTCAAGCATGTGAACCCAGCAGAGATAGGGAGGGGCTGCGGTAATAATTAGATATTAGTTTCAAGAAAGGGCAACACTTTTGTCCATGACATATATCTCATTGTGCTCTCTGCAGAAAATTCCCACTGATTGTGCTTCAAATTGAAGTAGAAGCTGGCAGCTTTGCCCTTTGTCTCATGATATATAGTCTTGCTTAGGGAGCCATTACCAACATTTTCTACTTCTGCAAAAGGCTGATTACTGGTATTTGTGATTGCCTGAACATACTAAGATTATGGTAGGTGCATTCTACATTTTCACCATGGCAGTACAGATTGCAAAGAGGAATCAGTGATGATACTCAATACTTGCCCCTGGATAGAATCTCAGGGGGCTGTCTCTTATACACACACTGTACCTTCCACCAGTTTTTTTTAAAAACATTTTTATTAAAAAAATTAAATTCAAAATCACCAATGTGGTAGATTCTGTGAAGATAATTGCCCCCCCCCCCCCCGCCAGAACTAATTTAAGGCTGTGGAGTGGCATTTGCTTGTTCAGCTTCCAGTTTACATCATGGGCTTTTTAAAAGGCCTCTCCTGGGATTATAATAGCTCAAGTTCGCCCAACATTTGGCAAACTTGGCCTTCCTCCTGCAAAAAGGCCATTACCTATTAGAAACTAAGGGGTACTGAATCGCACCCCCCAACACCTTGGCCCATGGAATGCACTTTTTTCACCCTTGAGGCAATATTTTCATCACCTGAAGATGACTTGTCAAATTCTGGGTGCTATTTGTATTCTTGGTTTATAAAAAAGCAATAAATCATAGAATCATAGAATCATATTTTTGGTTCATGAAGACAACCAATGGATATTAATCAGGCTTTCCCTCTTCAAACTTGCTCTCAATTAGAATGTAGCTTTAAAGTGAAGGCAGAACAATGTGCATGGCCCCTTCTGAACATATTGCAAGAGAAAATGAGCCATCTATACAGTAAACATTAAGTTCCTTGCGATTGTACATTCTTCAGACAGCATCTATACAGAAGGTACAATACCCTCCAACTATCTAGATTTGGCAGGGATAGTTCTGATTAATCTTCTGTCATTCCACTTTTTCAGATGTTTTGAAAATATCCCAATTTCATTCTCTCCTCTCACTTTCCTCCTTTGTTCTCAGCATACCTTCATTGCTGTATACTGAGATCAAAGAGCAAATGTAGTGTGTACTCAATTATCTCATCAGGGAGGAGAGGAGGAGGGATAAGAGGCCATAGAGTTTGAAATCTAGATCTAGAAATCACTTAAAGGCTATGGCATTCCAGAATGTATACAAGAGATGTACCCATCACCAGGGTTCATAGTTTCAGCAAAGGACAGGATTCAAGAAGATCATGTGGCCAAAGCTGATATAATATTTTTTTAATGCCAAGATTTGCCCCCAAAGTATTAAATTATGATTTCAAGAATATACAGTATTGGTACACAAGTGCATCCCATTTCTGAACAGTTAAAACAATTTAGGGGCCCAGCACTTATGTGATTTCAGTTTACCTAGAATTAGATCACAGGAGTCTTACAATATTTCTATGATAACATAGTTTGTTGATACTTATATCATGTCTGAATATAAGATGTGGGCTCCAGCATTAACATTCCAACAGATCCTTGCCTGCATGAATCCAGTGGATTGGTCTCTGGCTGCTTTTTGGATCCATTTCCAGGACAGGCTGCCAGTGTTCTCTGGCTCAAATATTCCTTGGGATGCAAGCAAGGAGAAAGACATCATCCTCCATCACCTGTATATTGTCAGGACTTTGAGAGAGAGTGATAGTGGGGCCATGTACATTGTTCTGCCTTCACTTTAAAGCTACATTCTAATTGAGAGAAAGTTTGAAGAGGGAAAGCCTGATTAATATCCGTTGGTTGTCTTCATGAACCAAAAATCTGAGGGTTTAGGTTTCCTTAAAGTTCACAGGAATACTCCTACTCTACTCACTTTCCTCACCCCATGGAGAGCTTTAGGAAGGAGCCAGGACACAGTGTTCTGGTGTGAGGAGAACATACACTCCATGAATAAAGTGGGATGTGTTTCAGTCCACACAAAATTCACTTCTAGAATGATAAACATTTGAATTGGGTTCTACTTTCTTTTGGCAACTCAAAGTTGTTGTATATAGAATACGTGATAAGTGCCATTTCTTCATATTATAAGCATTCAGAAAAGAGGGTCTGGATAACTCACAAAAACACTTATTTACTTTCCTGTTCAAAACCATACCATTTTTAATGTGATTAGTAATCCTGCTGTTTCCTGTGGACATCAGCCAAAGCCTCAAAAGGTTCAATTTGGAATTGAACACATGCATCGACAACAGGCAAACATCTAGCCAAGGATTAGAATTTGTGACCTTCAAGTACAAATGTATAATGGTGACATTTACAAATGAATCTTTAAGGTTAATTAAATGACATGCTGTGTGCAATGTTAACCTCTGCTGAGTGCAGTTTCCTTTTTCTTGCATGCAGAGTCCTTGCTTAACCTCTCCATACCCTGGTGACTTTGTAGAACTGACAGCTGGAATATGTAGACTTTTCTGTCCTTCCCATTTCATGTTTAATGAAAGATCAAGGCATAATGGGGAATGGAATCAGGCCTGCACTATCTGCTACCAACCTCCAGATGTCAATCAGATCTGTGTGTACAGAAAGTACAGTCATTCAATAGTACCAAGGCAGTGCTGTTTGTTGACGTTCATTCACACTTATGGTCCTTTCACACTGCACAACTATTGGGTTATAGTTCCACTGTAACTGCCATATTTCCATTCTAGGACTCCTGAAATTTGCAGCTTTGCAAAGGGTATTTAGGATTCTCAGAGAGCTCTAATGCCTCACCAGGCTACAGTGTGAAATCTTCCATACAAGGAAGTTTGAGGTCTCAAAAGGTATATAGTACACTACAGGAATACACACACCTCTGGAAATACAGGTTTATATGATATTTCAGTATCAGTGAGGTTTGTTTCAATACAGGCTTTTCAGGTCATTGGGAATGGCTGGTGGATCTTTCACCATGAAGGTGATTGAGTCCACTCTGGATTTCCTACTGCTTTGACCAATTCTGCCATTGCAGAATCCTTTCTTTTGAGAGGTCCAGAAGTATCAAATCTGCAGTCAGCTTGGAGCAGCTGCAAGCCCTGTTGTACCAGATCTAGGTCATTCTCATACTAGGCTATATAACTAGCTGTAAAAGTGGTTTTAAAAGTGAACCCAATAAATGGTCTTGGGGTAATAACCACAGAATGGCTTAAGACAGAGATGGCCTTCCAGAAATTCATCCCTTACCATTGGCCAAGAAGGCTGGGGTGTCAATCCAGAAGTTTCTGGAGCAGCACATGTTCCCTATCTCAGGTTTAAGCTAAGTGAACGAGGACCTAATGAATAACATTATAAAACACCAGGAGGTTCATGTAGGCTTCCATAATTTTTCTAAAGTAAGAATACAATGTGCTTTTTTATGGGAGGGAGGGAGGGAGGGAGGGGCAGCAAACATTATAAATAGTCACAGTTTACATGCAGAGATAAAGGATGAGGCAAAGCTCATTGTAATAATATTTTTTCTATTTATTTAGCAAGAACAGTGTCACTGAAGTTCAAAAGAAGGAAAAGAAGAAATGAAATAGGACAGCTGAAGTATCAAAGAGATTCTATAGTCTAAGAATGTGTTATCCACATGACATTTTCTTTTTAAAAATTAGCACTATTTGCAAGTCTACTTTTAAAGATCAGCCTGGCACATAGAAATATGGAAGATGAAATGTAGGGAAAACCTTTTTTTTTTTTTTTTTAGAAAGGTGGCAATCCTGTCTTTCCTTTTTTGACATATGTGGACAACTGTCAGACCTATAGTGAGGCAGTCCTGCATTCTTTGGTGTATTGCCAGATAACTGATAAGTCTATGTCATATAATCAGCTGGGGTAGTGTAAAAATAGCTCAGAAGGACACACATCTTTCTTTTCTACATTGTAGTTGTAGTATAGGATGTGAACATCCATTTGCACTTCAATCTGTTTTCTAAGTTTTTCCCACCCTTTTTGAGAGGGAATTGTTTTTCAAAAGTCCTATCTTTCTATATTGGAGCTCAAATAGCCATATAGGGGCTTTCTAGATTGGCAGGAAAGTGTGACATGAAGTTGCCTTTTCCTTAATGCTTAGCAGCTGCACCACAGCCTTTAGATGGAGCTGCGCTGTTCTGCAGTTTTTAAAAAAGAAGCTGGGAAAACCAGCACCTTTTTAAAGGCACTTCTTCTCCCCTAAAATGCAAAAAAAAAAAAAAAAAAAAAAAAAAAAAAAAAAAAGCGTTTTCATGGCACACTTTCCCTTTTTCTCATCTAAAGGCTAGAGTTTCATGCAGCCATGAACACACTTCTTTTTGCCAATCTAGAAAGCCCTATAATATGATGGTGAAAAGATGCAGGTTAAAACTGTGGTATATATTATAATGTAAGAATACAATTAAATGGATTATACTATTGATCCATATTAATAATTATTACTGTTGTTGTTATACTAATCCAATCTGAAATAAAATATTGCTGCTGTTGTCATTGCCATTGGAAGGAGGCATATATTAGCCAATTCAGGAGGAGCCCTCCAAAGGTCTAAGAGGATTATGTCTTCATTCTGTACTGCTTTCGGAAAACCAGCAATGATGCTCCTCACTTGCCTATCTCCCACTCCTGTCAGCCACTACAAAACAGCAAAAGTTCAGTCTGGGGTTTTGTTGGAATAGTCTTTGAATATTGTTAAAAACTTGGGGTGATGGTGAGGGTGTGAAAAGAACTTTAGAAGTATCCACCTTATCAGGGTTAGCTGACATCTGAATACTTTTCTTGGTTTTTTTTTCCCCCTTGAATGTTTAAATCTCCCCTTCGTTTCTGCATTCAGTAAATGTAGGAGAAGGAGAATGCTAGGCCATCCACTGCACCCCTTCTTTCACCCTTCCATTGTCCTCTAGAGTAGACGTCTATTCACATTGAGGCCAAACAATTTTAAACCTTGATTTTTCAGGGTTTTAGATTGCGTGGACTGCTTCCATAGAAGGAGGAGGCCCCTCTCTCCATAAAGACATCAAAGGTAGAGAAATAGTGCGAATAGTGTGCATCTTGTCTTCACAGGCCGTCTGAACACATAAACACATAGCATAGAGCTATGATTGTTGAACAGGACAAGATATTCATCTTCTTCCCTTGCCTTGGAAGAATGTTTATTTATTTATTTATTTATTTAATTCATTTAATTTATATCCCACCTTTCTCTCAGCACAGGATTCAAGGTGGCTTATAACCATTTACAAACACAATAAAACTAAAAAACAAAACACCTATTGATACAAAAGTTAAAACACAACTAAACCAAAGTTCTGTTTAAAAAACACATTTAAAACATAATAGAATAGAAATATGTCCTTTCTCTTTAAAAGCATCGTCTGCCTCAACATATTAAAAAGAAAATGTTTGTCTACATAAAAAGGTCCTTTAAAAACAATACTGTGTTGTATGTTGGATTTGATAACCTTCTGATAAGAACTATTAACCAGAGCTTGGAAATACCTGCTGTCTTTCTGGTTTTGGCACTTGTGAGCAGGATGAATGCCTGCATGGGTAATAAGGGAAAGCAAATCTCTCATACTGCTTTATCACACTAGGGGGCAAACAGGATTTAAACGAGGGTTAAACGAGAGTTAAGCAGGAAATGTCCTATGATAAACAATTACACATGGAGTTAATCACTGTCTTTCTTTCAACCATAGCAATAAATACAATTTTTATTTTTATCCTACTTTTTGTCAGGCAATCAAAGCAGCATACATACAACAGGCTAAAATATATCCATATATCCATAATCCCCCCCCCCCCCCCGTGTTGGAAGAATTCACTTACTCATGATTATACTTTGCTGACAGAAGACTTTTCCTTAAACAGTGAACTGAAGTTTAGACCTAGAAACACAACCAGTATTGCCCTTTTAAAGGACAGACATTATTGAGTAAATGATGAAACACTGAACATGGCAGGCTCCTCTAATGGGAGATACCAAAATTAGAAATCTGGAATTCTGAGAGAAAGTTTTAGCATGGAATAAATGGAACTAGGATTCTTGAACCTTGATTAAAAAAATAAATGGATTTCCCACCTCTCTTGTTTATCTGTGGCTTGGCACACCATTTTTATGATTTTATGGGCTGTTTATAGCCTTGATCAAGACAAAGGTATTTATAAAACTGTATAAAGCTCCAAACATTAGAATACATCTTTCAAATCATATTTATTATATTGGGGAAGAAAATGATATAGTTCCTTCATAAAACACCTGGTTGACATTTCCAAATATGCATGAACATCAAGTAATGAGCTTCTAAAAGATACAAAAGAAGTCTGTATTCCACTGCTCTTAAAACATGTGAAATAATGCAATAAAAAGCAAGTGTTTTATTTTTATTTTATTTTCCAGGAAAGTTAAAAGAAAGTGATTTTTTAAATGTGGACCTTCTGGATTCTAAAGCAGTGAGTGATAAACAATATTCAGATTAATTCATGCAGTGATAACAGGGCTTTTGATGGTTTTATTGTAGCCATCTAGTTCTGCATTCTAACAGTAAAAGAATCTACAGTACTGCATCCATGATAGGTTGTCATCTGTTCCTTGTTTAAAACCCCCCCAATGAGGGATTGTCCACTACTTTCTGAGGCAGTTTATTCCACTGTCAAACAGCTGTTACTATCAGGAAGTTCTTTTCTTCCCAGTGTTTAGTCAGAATGCTTTGAGAGGCATGACTGGAAATTATTTACAGACTGTATAACAAAAACCTTCGCCTCTACTGTGTCGCCTCTACACATTTTGGTGGTGGTGGTAGTGGAGAGTGTTGGAGGAAGGCTAGAAGAGGAATTTGGAATTAGAGTTACTATGATCTATTTGTAGCACCTTTGAGACTAACTAAAAGAAAGAAGTTGGCAGTATGAGTCTACTTCTTCAGATGCTTTTTAGTCAACAAAAGCTCATGCTGCCAATTTCTTTCTTTCAGTTAATCTCAAAGGTGCCACAAGTTCTTTCTGCATACTCATTCTACAGACTAACACTGCTATATCTTTGAATTCTATGATCTATTTGTTCTCCCTAGATGAGAACTGATGGGTGTTGGTTGACTGTACAAGGTGAGTACCCCTTATACAAAATGCTCGGAACCAGAAGTGTTCTGTATTTCAGATTATTTTGGATTTTGGAATACCTGTATTTGCATGTTTGTACATAATGAGATATCTTGGAGATGGGACCCAAGTCTAAAAATGAAATTCATGTATGTTTCCTATACACCTTATACATGTAGCCTAATTTTATATACAATATTTTTAATAATGTTGTGCATGGAACAAAGTTTGTGTACATTGAATCATCAGAAAGCAAAGGTGTCCCTATCTCAGCTGCTCATGTGGGAAATTTTGGATTTTGGAGTATTTCAGATTTCAGAATTCTAGACAAGGGAAGCTCAACTTGTACTATTTTATAGAATAAAAATGTAGATAGAACTCAGTTCACAAACCAATGTCAATATGCTGGAATTTAAGTTCTGTTGAAGGCCTCTTTGCAGAGTTACTGCAGCTCCCCCCCCCCCATAGCCATCCTGTGCCTGATAAGAGAAATGTGTGCCTATTTCTCCATAGACAGATCAAAATAATAATAATAATAATAAAAATTTAATTACATAATTTTGTTGAGATTACTGGAGACTTGAGAGGAGGACGTCTTCCTACAGGCATGTAGCCTGTAAAATTATCTTTCTTTTTTTTATAAAAATAAATGTGTTGAATACAGTGGTCCCCCGCCTTACGAATCCCCCGGGTTACGAAAACCCCAGGATCCGAAAGGCGGCGGACCAGCATTGTATCCCCTGGGATCCAAAAGATCCCCCGGGATACGAAAGGAAAAAAAGCCGCGCGGCCCCTTTAAATGGCCGCGCGGCTCCGTTTAAAATAGCGGTCCCCCGGGAAACGAAAGCTTCCAGGTTACGAAAGGTAATCCGGAACGGATTACCTTTGTAACCCGGGGGACCACTGTAATTAAAATCCATCCATCCATCCAATCATTAAAAAAGAAAACTGCAAGAAGAATTACAAGATGATATTTCGTACCATACCCAAACAAGTACATTCAAATCAATACATACATTTAAACATACATACATGTAAACAGCTTAATGCTTATGTTATTTCTATTACTCAGATCAAATTATTTTCTCTTTCATATACTTCCTCTTCCCATTTCCTTCAACATTTGCTTCTCCTTACATTTCTTACCCTCTTCTCCTTACTTTCTCACTTCCTTTACCCTCTTGCTTTTCTCTCTATCACATCTACCATCTTTATGTTCCAGTCCCATCCCGCACCTTCTTTCACTTACTCACACCCTCAATCACTTTCCAGAACCTTCTACATTCGTACTTTACTTCCTTCCCATCGTCTGTCAATTTGTTTCCTATCCCATTCTGTTATCAGCTTTCAATTGTTGCTATCATGTTGACAAACTCATCTACATAAGATATTACTATCCTTATTATGTTTTTTTCAAAACTCACTCACAAATTACCTTCATTTCGATTACTATTGAACTAACTATACTAATGCTGATATTATCTTTATCTGTTTTTCCATCCATTATACTGATGTCTATATAATCTTATACTATGTATTTTTAGTTTTAGGAGGCCTATGTTAATATTTATATATATATATTACTGGCTGTCAATAATTATACTGTCATTGGATTATTTCCCATTTTGGGCCTAATAAAATTGTTTGCAAAACATTGTCATTCTAATTTTGCTTATTACAATTGGTTTTATGTTGCTTTCGTGGCACATTTTTTAAAAA
Source organism: Urosaurus nigricauda (assembly GCA_034509955.1). NCBI lineage: Eukaryota > Metazoa > Chordata > Lepidosauria > Squamata > Phrynosomatidae > Urosaurus > Urosaurus nigricauda. The sequence goes on from JAOEGL010000003.1 coordinate 47,060,589, forward strand.
AAAAACCCTATATGTAGTTTAAATTTCCCATATAGTAGTCATGAAATTAATTATTGGTTGCCAACTCTTGTGTACAATATCAATCTGCTTCCCATTTAATATTTGAGTTAGTATATCCATTTCCATTGCATCAAATATTTTTATTAGATATTCATCTCTTTTGGGTACAGAATCTGAGTTCCATTTCTGCACTAATGTTATTCGTGCCATAGAGGTCAAATAAAACAATATTTTCCCAATAACAATATTTTCTTTCCCCCCACTGTTCTCAGCAAGCACAAGATAGTTGGCAGGAAATAGGCTTCAGTGACTCTATGGTTGGTCTAAAGCAGTGGTCCCCAAATTTTCCTCTTAGGATAAAACTCTAATGCCCCCAATGCCTATTCCTTGATATTGGCCTACTGTTCTACTGAAAATTCAAAACAATCAGTCTTGGTTGCTGCTCCCTTTGTCTTAGAAGCAGCAACCAAGCAGCTGGCTGAGCAGTGACTGAGAAGCCACTTGCTCATGCCAGCCTTACAACAAAGCCTCCCTACTTCTCCTTTTTTCTTTACTGCACCCCAGAATCTTGCCACTGCTCCCAGGAGGGGCATACTGCCCACTTTGAGAATCAATGGTTTAGAGACTGGCAGACGGGCAGCTGTAGTGTAGTACCACATGCAAAACTACTATGCTATGTTGGACTGTACAGGATTGTGGCCTTTGTCTGCCCCAATGGCCAGCGGGTAGAAAGATACCACCTGTGATGGTAGCAATTGGAAGACTCTGAAGTGGGATGTTCAGTGGTGGGATAGATCTCTAAAACCTCAAGAGAATTCTGCATCAAGTCCCTGAGCTACATCAGTTTTGTGCTGGCATAGTTAATTTTAATGTCTTTGTTTTCAATGGGCAGAATTTAAAATAAAACTCCAGGTAATATAAAGCAAAAGAATACTTATCTCCTCCCTCCCTCCCTCCCTCCCTCCCTCTTTCTTTCTTTCTTTCTTTCTTTCTTTTCTCCTCTTTTGATAATATTGTTGAAGTTTGCTTGCTGCCATCTAAGGCAAATTTTCTTGCATTTTATGTTTTTAGAGGAATCTTCAGCAAGAGTCGGATTTTCCACTCCACCCTATATAGTCTTCTTGTTTCAGCCTGTTTGCTACTGCAGAAGTACATATGGTAGCCACTTTAGGATTGTTTCTGGGCTGATAGTAGAGACCACTCTACACAGATCATGAAAATTACTTTCCTCTTTATCAATGCTTTTATCTCTCTGTTCATTGTCTTTATCTATCTTTGTTATTTTTCTCTGTTCTGCTTTTTGGAGACAAAAGTGGCATTAATTTTTCCAATATCATTCTCTCATATCTAATTTTAATTTACCTTTTAAGTCTGTTGTGAGGATAAAACTTGGGGAGAAGAATCTTTGATGCCATCCTGCACTCCTTAAAGAAAAGATAGGACTAAAATTGAAATGATAATAGCAATTGCAATAACAATTTATTATATGCTTAAGTCCATAAACATAAGTGTGGCTTTTTCCAAAATTTGTATAATTTCCCAGTGATGAAGTAATGTCCTGTTAATCAGTACCTTTGTCATATAGCCCTTTGAACCACATTGAACATTCCAACAGATTATGGTTTTCTGAAGTGTGAGTAAATTGCACTTCTTTTCTTAAGATGAAATACTGAAAGAAGAAATCTTGCAAATCGCAATCCATTAACCACACACTCATGATGATAATTTCTCATCTGGGACCCTTTTTCCTATTGCTACTTATATGTGACAGAAACTGCCAATTAGGCTATCAGTTATATATCTTAGATTTAAAAATTGTCTGTGAAAAGGGGACTCATCTTACATAATGCATTTGAGATTGAATATTCATAAACCTTCTACCTGTGCATGGATTCCATTATTGACATTAGACTATGATTTTTCACACTTGGGGACTCTTGCAAAAACAATTTGTTTATAAAGGAAAAGATTGTAAAAAAATCTCAAACAAAATGCTTGTAATTGCAAAATGTGAAAAATCATTGAAATGCAGAAAAGCTCTGCTCTCACCCATTGGACACGAACCTTTTGAATAAGGTGGCTGCCAGCAACTAGATGGAGGTTAAAACCTCAAACCTGTATTTATGGTACAGTACCATAAAATCTGAAACATAGCCCTATTAGAAAAATTAATAATGCAAATCAAACAGCAAACAGACAAAGAGACATATTTTTGAAGATACTTCATTCTCTTGCATTAGATTTACAAATCATAAGAATGAAAGTAGAGTCGATTTACCAACATCTCACAAGAACTCCTGGAGAAGTCCTATTGGATGATATGTGGAGGTCTTTCTTTGATGGACTCCTCTTCTGATGAATTTTGGATCCAGATTAAGATCTTTAACTGTTGTAAGTTGTTTTTAACAATGATGTGTGTTTTTATTGTTTGTTAGTTGTATAAATTGTGATTTTTTTTAAAAAAAAGAGAAAAAGTTTGGATTTTTTGTTTGTTTTTTGTTCTTCCATGTGAGAATGAAAGTGTGAAGATGAACAGCCCTATGGCTGAAGCAGCTCACACCGAGAACCTGGCTGATTGTAATGGAGAGATCACACTACATGCTAAACACCCTAGTCCACCCTAAAGAAGCCCCTACTTCATTTTGTTTCCATAAATAGGTCACACCAGCTCTTGGCAACTATTCTTTTTGTCCATGAGAATGAAAGTACTAGTAATAGTAACAAATTCCACCACCTCCCACCATCATGCCAAGTCTGTATGATTGCATTAGAAGCAAAAATGTTGTCACTGAAGTCTTCTGTAACTTTGTCTGCACCTTGTGTTACCCACCTCCACAAATATCACTTAACATTCTCTCTCTCTTTCTCTGTGTATATATATTATATATATTATACCCTCTCACCCCACACCCCACACACACATTCCTTGCTATTTTTAAAATCCATTTCAAACTTTTCTGTCTTCCACTATATGAACTGTAGACACTATTTCATATTCTACCCAGAATAAACTAAGCCCTAGCTATAATTTGATCAATAGTGTCCTTGTTTTCAACTGAACTAATGAATCCATGTTACAGAATTTTGAACTAAAATGTTATCCATTATTCAGTATTAGTCAACAACCACTGTCATGGCAGAGGATGTACTGTTTCAATCAAGTGAGGCTTGTTCCACAGATGGGAAGGATAATTTCTTCCAGTTCTAATCTAATCTAGATTATCAAATTCAGATTTTAATTTTAATATCAGACAAGGTAAAGAACTTGATGAAAGATACGCACATGACCCTTTTAGGTAGCCTACTATTCTTGTCTAATTTTAACACCTTTAGTTTGATAGTGTCTACTTAGATTTTATTCTTTATTTAGTTGGTGCTCTAACAGCTGAGGAACGCTAAGACTGAATGTCTTGAGAAGGTTCATTTGAATACCTGCTCTGGACTAAAAACAAGAAAAGAAAGAAGCCAACAAATCCAACACATGGATAGTGATAGTTTGGCTAATCCATAGCTCCTGAGTTGATACATTTACTGTCCTCTTACTGTGTGAAAGAGAAGACAAAAACTCTTAGAATCCACAGGGTCATTGGTTGACAATGTTGGCTGAGGAATTCTGGGAGGTGCAGTCCAAACAAGTATTTTACCACAACTTTGATTTGCTATATGTTTACCAACGCCTTTGCCCATAGAAGATGCCCTTGTTTGGAGTTCAGAACACACACGGGTGCAAATAGAGTCCTTTGCAAACTACATTGCCAGTTATATGGTCTACCAGGTCTCGCTTGAATATCCTTATCCCATACACAATTTTTAGCTTCCTAAGGGTATAAGAGTAGCCAGCAGTTGCCAAGAAAAGGGACCTGTGCTATTGACTTTGCCTTAGGGTCACCATGTTAAAAATGACTTGAAGTCACACAACCCACACATACTTAAAATTATATAGTTACTGCATGGATTTCTCTCAACATATGTTTCCATACCACAGCTCCCTTTTCCTGGCAATGGCTGGCTATCCTCATACCCTTAGGCCAAAAATTGTGTTTCCCAGAGGGTACTAAATACATAATGTGACAGACCAATACCATTAAAAATTGGCATTGTGGTTTAATGTAGTAGAAAGAAACCAGCTTTAGCAGCTTCCAATAAAGTCAACAAAAGGACCCATTAGATCTTGTACAAATAATCCAATTACAGTAAGTTCATTACGGATTGCTTATTTTAATAGTTTCATTCTCAAAAGAGGCTCTTGGGGTTTAATGTTTTGCTGGTCCATGGAACATAATAAGTTGGATTTATAAATTAATAATAACAAGGAGGGAAATTAATTTGATTTAGAAGGTTTTGCCTATACAGTATCTTTTAGAAGACACATTTTTGCTCTAGTCTTTGGTTAACAGCCTGCCCCATAAACTAAAACATGCACAAGGAAAGGAATATTCTCTTTAGCGTTCTATTAACAAATGGGTTGGGTATTTTAGTTTTGTTTTTAACTTTTGTATGTTTATATACTTTAATACTGTTTTTAGCTAGTTGATTTTAATTGTCTCTTAAATTATTATTGTATAGTTTTTAAATGGTTTTATTTGTGAGCTACCTTGGGTCCCTTTCTGGTAGAAAGGCAGCATAGAAATGAAATGAAATAAATTTTAATACCCCATAGTTACATTTTGTTGCAGAACTGACACAGAACTAGACCTATATAGTAGGTGTTTTATAAAGTTGTCACCTCAAAGGTTTCAAAATATGTCCAGATTCATATATTGGCAGTGCATAGTTTATATATATCTATATATCTATCTATAACCCATTCTATACCTGTGCGTTTAGGTTTTGCAGCCTAAATGTAGAATCTTGCATTTGACTCTATTGAATGTCATTTTATTTCTTTCTTTACAGTTTTTTTAATTTATAAAGTTCCTTTTGAATTCTATTTTCCAATGTGTTAGCTACTTCTGCCAGTTTTGTGTCATCTGCAAACATGATAAGGATTCAATCCACCTTGGCTTCAAAGAAGGCTGTATCCACTCTGCTTTGTTTTGGTACCACAACAAACTACCATTGCCAGAATTCCATAGTATTGAGCCAGGGCAGTTAAAAACCACATTATTTTGCAGTACAGATGTAGCCTAAGTCACTGATTTAAAATACTGAAGTGTAATGGCCCTTGGAAAGAAATCTGAAACCTCTTTCCCATCTGAAACACAGCCGTTGATTATGACTCTTTGAATACAGTTGTATAATCAATTATGGCTCCATCTGACAGTGTTCTCATCTATTTGGCCTGAGGCCGATTTTAAGGCTTGGGAGAATGGAGTGTCCGCACCCTCCTGAGCCCTACCACGCACCTACCATCTACATGGGGGCCACCATGATGATGTACACACAACACAGCATCCAAATTGCACCGTGTGGTGAGTACGTTAGTGGTTAGTTTGTTTAAATAAGGGATTATATTATATTTTCTATGAACCCAGGGTAATACAAGGTATTTAACTTACTGTTATACAACAAATATTTATTGTTTTATTTTTTTACATCTCTGTCTGGATGTATTTTCATTCACGATGTAATGAGGTGAATTATTTATGCATTACTAAACTGAATCCAATAACCAACAAATCCACTTGTCTGGTATAGTGGTCAGTTGGAGACCTGAGGATTTAGGGCGGGATCTCAAAATGCAGTTTGACACCATTTTAACTGCCATGGTTTCAGCCTATAGAATCCTGGGATTTGTAGTTTTATGAGGCACTAGCACAATTTGTCAGAGAAGCCTAAAGACCATGCAGAATTTAAAATCCCAGGTGCTCTACCCATTAAATTGATGTCAAACTGCATTATTTCTACAGTGTAGATGCACCCATGGAAAAGGGATCTATCACAAGGTCTCCTTAAACAAACAGCTGGGTGCAAATGAACAGCAGCACAACAATCTGTAGTGCTCCCAGAAAGACCTTCATTCAATGCCCTGTCCTCCATATTAGGGGTGGCTGCTTCCATCATCTCTGGTGTCCTGGTCCTACCAGAGGACCCTTCAGAGAAGAAGAGTTTCAGTCTATAGGAGCAGAGAATTGCAAGGAGCTGGCTACCCACAGATCCAGGACCCTCAGGGGTATTGGAGATTACACCCCGGGAGAACATTGTGCTGCTGTTGAGGCTAGAAAATATCTTAAATATTAAACTGGACCCTGTCCTGGTCCATGAAAACTGAAGGCATAGGTTCACTTTGAGATGATAAAACGAAGTGCTCATTTCTGAGGAAGGACTACTGGAGAGTGGAAAAAGACAGCCTCCGTGAAGCTCAGCTTTTGGTGGGGTCCCTGTACCTTAGCAATATAACAATCTTAGTGCTGCAAGGCTGTTGGAAATCAGATCCTTTGTGAAAACCTTGCTATCCAGAAAGTTTAGTCAAGGCTTCTCCTGGAGTACAGACAGCCATCAATTTCCCTTAGGCCATTTCCTAGCTTCCTAACTGCTTCTGTTGCTTACCAATCTTTTTATTTGGTACCATTATTTTATATATTAGAAGAATGAGAAGCACATGCTTTGCAAGCAGAGTGTCCCAGGCTCAGCCCCTGGCATCTGTATTTATTTATTTCCTTCATTTATATGTCATCCTTCTCCCAAAGTGGGCCTCAAGGCGGCTTCCAAAAGTCTCCACATTAAATGTTATAAAAACATTTTGAAGGCCATGCAAATGTTAAATAAAAAAAACACACAAAACAAAAACCCTCCCTGCTTAACTGTTAAAAGCCTGCTTAACCAAAATGGTCTTTGCCTTTCAGTGAAAGGAAAACAAAGAAGGAAATATCCTAACCTGAAATGCTGGAGAGCTACTGGCCGCAAGTATTGACAATGCTGAGCTGGATTAATGAACTGACTGGGTACAAACTTTGTTATAATCTATAAAGCACAGGTTGATTTTCTTCTGAAATTCTTTTGTGTGTTCTATTATTCAGCACATGTTGCAATATGTGCTCATTCCATTTCTTGAACATTTGGTGTTTCTCACTTTATAGATGAGAAGAGCCTCTCTTGTAACATCTAGATCATCATTTTGCTTGCATGAGAGATTAGTGCAATAGTTTAATCACTGCTGCAATCCCCGGTTTTCTCTTCCTTGAAGACTGGGATTTAATTTGTGAGCTTCTAGTATGTGGGCCATTGTTTTGTTTTCAACACTTGTTGGCAGATTTTTTGTTATAATTTGGATGCATTCAGTCTCTAAAGTTCATATGTTCTTTTCTGTGGTCAGCAGCAAATCAACAAGAGGCTTACTATAAAGTTCTGAGAATATATGTTTAATAGTACTATGACTTTTAATCAGCCTTGGTCATCAGTGATGACGACAGATGGCATTTCTCCCCTCAATCAGTGTCTTGTGGCAGTAATGGACTGGATGAGGGAAAATAAGCTCAAGTTGAATCCAGACAAAATGGAGACACTTACAGTAGGGGCTCGTAAACCAGGTACTGGGTTGCAACCTCCAGTCCTAGAGGGGTTCACACTCCCCTCGAAGGACTGTGTTTGCAGTCTGGGGGTGCTTCTCGATTTGTCGCTTCACATGAAAAATCAAGTGAATGCAATGGTCAAGAGCACCTGTTATCAGCTTTGGCTGATATGCCAGCTGCTCCCTTTCCTGGAACGGGTGACCTTGAAACTGTAGTACATGCACTAGTAACCTCAAGATTTGATTTTTGCAATGTGCTCTACATGGGGCTACCTTTATGTCTAGTCCAGAAACTCCAACTAGTACAGAATGTCTGATATTTTAACTTGTCTTTCCTTCCCTTTGTAATTTTATCTAATTGTTACTATCATAGAGTGTACGCATCCAGCAGGCTTTTATATATTTCTTAAGTTTTACCAATTTTGTACAGTGCTGAGTATAATTACAGTGCTTTAGAAATAAAGTATAAGCACTGAGTATAATTACAGTGCTTTAGAAATAAATAAATAAATAAATAAATAAATAAATAAATAATATGGCAGCCAGGTTGGTCACAGGAACAACCAGGAGTGACCATATTACACCAATACTGAAGTCACTCCACTGGCTGCCCATTAGTTTCCAGGCACAGTACAAGGTGTTGGTTATCATCTTTAAAGCCCTACATGGCTTGGGCCCAACCTATCTAAGGGATCACTTACTTCCATATAATCCACCCCGTACACTAAAGTTCTCTGGGAGGAATCTATTGCAGCCCTTAAAGACCAGATTGACTGCAACCTCCCAGAAGACTTTCTGTGCAAGTGCTCCCACCTTATGGAATGGCCTGCCGGACAGGATCCATCAAATTTAAGAAAGCTGTTAAGACGGAGCTCTTCTGGAAGGCCTTCCTGGAATAGCACCCAGCCACTCTCCCATATTTGTGACGATTCTGCTCTCTGTTATTGCATTATTATATTTGATTTCTTGATTTTAATGCTTTGATATTTTAATCTTAAACTGTTTAATCATTTTTAAGGGGGAATACTGTATATATATTGATGTATCATTTTTAAGGCTGTATGCCACTTTGATTGTTTAAACAAAAAGCGGGATATAAATAAAAGATTATTATTGTTATTATTAAATCATGGATTGAATATTCCCATTGTCAGAGAGGAAGTTCTTAGACGATATGGAATTTTCTGACCAATACAACTGCAAATTTATGAACCAGATCCTGCAGAAACACTTTCACAATATTGTTTTAAACCTAGGGAAACTTATAACGTCTGTGATGCACTGCTTTATTAGCTATTATGGGGCAGTACAGATGGGCAGCTCAAAGCCACCCTTGTATGCAGCACATCTGTGCAGTAGCATCCGCATGCTGCTGCACAAATGCACACTTAACAAGGTAGGCAGCTCTTTTTTTGCAGCATCATAAGGGCTGTGATGCAGCCCTATGATGCTGCTTCTGCTGAGAGGCCTCTGTACACTGCATCACATCTGCATGATAGTCGGGCTGGGCACTTTTGGATGCCCAGCCCTATCTAGCCCTAATTTTGGCCCCCAAAATTAGATGTTTCAATACATCTAGACAAGTTTGTTATTAGTATCCTGCTGTAATAATTGTCTGCTGGATTTGAACCATTGCTGCACAACATCTGGCTATATTATATGTTATATTTAAGCTGGTATCTGAAAGCAGAATGGGAGTATAGAAGAAACCAGTGCATCCTTGATTTTTGTGCAATAAGATAAGTCTAGATTGGATATCTCTATAGTACAAGCATTGGCATAAAACATGCTTTGTTGTTTCTACTTGCCCAGAATCACAGGGGCACAATCTGTGTGCAAAGGTGATTTTCTTATATCTACCTTCAAGAACAGATAAGGAAAGGGCATGGCTAAGGTAAAAGCCCTCTGATGGTTAGGTATTTCTAGGTTTACTAAATATGTCATGGGTGAAGAGAAATATCTATTATAATCACTGGCAATAAAAGTTGGGGCACTACATAAATCTAGTAGCTGTTCTATATCTAATATTTGTTGTTTGATAACTGTTTTAGCCTGATCATATCCTATAAGCAGAAGATCTGGAGAAAGTCCCAGAGATGACACTTTAGCTATCACTGACAGCTTCCACTCTGAAAATAATCATTCAAGGTAAATGAACTAGATCCAGTGGGACCAAAATATAATCTAGGCCAGTAACTAAGTAAGGACATCCATAACCTGGCCTCCACTTTCATAAATCCTGACTCTAGTCTCACCATTGAATTGGAGACACAATTTGGAGCTTGAAAGATGGATCTTAAAATTTTGGAATGAACAAGTTATTACTGTGCAAAATAAGGGAGGGGGCCCAACTGAGATGCATATAGCAACTGGGCTGCTCCTTTAGCTTCAAAAAGTTTGTGCTATGTAGCAGCCTCCCCTTTCCTTAAAGAGGGCAGCTGCTTAGCTCCTCTGGTAATGCAGTTATTAACCTTGTTTATCCACATTAATGCAGGCAGTCTTTCCTAAAAACATTTGTTTATTATATCATTTGGACATTGCACAATTAGCCCTTTGGAATAACAAAGAAAACAAACCCAGAAATCCTTTAAAAATAAACAGAATAAAAGCCCACCACAGTAAAAACTAAAACTAAACCAGTAACAGCAAAATAGACTTTAACAGAAAGCATACCATTTACAGAAGAACTGGAGAATATATAAGTTTTCTCAGAAACAGACCATGTTAGATGTGTTAGAGCATGATGGATGGGTCATGTTTTGACAGTTTCAAGTCACTTCACTGATTCATTTTAAACAAGACATCACCAACAATGAATTTCATTGCCCAGGTTACTAGTGTGACAGCATTTGTAATCTTTAAAGTAATAAAGACAAGCACAAAATTGTTGTGTCAAGCAGAGAATTGTACAGTGTTATAACTCCTGATAGTAGACAAGAAGACAAATATCAATACTTGAACGATCAGCTCAAGAGTCTTTACAGATGCATCATAACATCACATCATCTTCAGTGATCTTGACTGATTTAAGATCCATTGAAGCCAAATATGGTGTTTCCATTCTGCTTGAGACTCAGTGGACTTTGACACTACAATTCAAGTAACTGTCTTTTAAAACTGTACAGAAAAACAACAGCTAGCTAGCCAGATGAACTCAGTAGCAATGCAGCTATAGGTTTCAGTGTACTCTGTTCAATATTATGTATAAAAGAAGATAAAGGTTCTTTGGTCTGAATTCCTGTTGATTCAGTGGGTCTTATGCAGTTGGGACCAGGAACTAGATTTAGACCATTCATTTTTGTGTACTGTTTCCAAGGACTAAGACTATACGACTCATAGAGTTGTGTCTGATTTCAGCATAGGGTAAATATTTTGAACTACATGCTTTTTAGACAATAAATAGAAACACTGGGAGAAATAGTGCCTCGTTCTCAGAAGGATGAAAGAAACAGATATCTCCTATAAACCTGCTGAAGCAAAGGAGTGGAAGAACATAAACTGAGGTTTACTGTTAGATCTCCAAGTGCTTTGAAGCAGGCCATCAGAGATTTTTGATTTCCAGTTGTTTAACAATGTCAACAAGAATCGTTGTTGTTAGCAGTCCTCGAGTTGACCTTGACTGATGGTGACTGTGCGGATGAGAAAACTCCAAGACTCCCTATTGTCTACCTCTCTAGTCAGGTCCTGCAGATTCAGGCCCATGGACCTGTTGATTGAGTCTATCCACCTGGCTTGTGGTCTTCCTCTCTTTTTGTTGCCTTCCACTTTTCCTAGCATCATTGCCTTTCCTTAGTCTCAAAAGTATGATAACGTCAATTTAGTCATTCTAGCTTCCAGGGGGAATTCAGGCTTTATCTGTTCTAGGACCCGTTAGTTTGTCCTTTTGGCCATCTATGGTATCCTCAGCATTTTTTTTCCAGTATCAGATCTGAAATGAGTTTATTTTCTCTCTATCTGCTTTTTTTACTGTCTAGTTCTCACACCCATACATAGCCATGGGAAATACAATGGTTTATAAGATCCTAACTTTAGTATTCAGTGTTATGTCTTTGCATTTTAGGACCTGGTCTAGTTCTTTCAGAGCTACCCTTCCCAGAGCTGCCTACCTTAGCACTTTATTCTTTGACTTTCTTTAGTAATAGTTCCATGTATTTGTTGTTTTCTGCTAGTAGTAATGTGTCATATGCATATATTAATGTTTCTTTTTGGCCCACAGATTGGAAATGATCAATATACATTCCTATCCACACAAAAAAGAGGCACAAAAGATTGCAGTTATTACAGGACCATTGCACTAATTTCTCATGCAAGCAAAATAATGCTCAAAATTCTGCAGCATAGACTTCTGCTATATATGTAGCAAGATGTTCCAGAGGTGCAAGCAGGTTTCAGGAAAGGAAGTGATACTAGGGATCACATTGCAAACATACGATAGATCATGGGGAACACAAGAGAATTCCAAATGAAAATCAGCATGTGCTTTATTGACTACACAAGGTATATGATTCTCCATACTTCCAGGTTACACTATAGAAAGGAAGAAAGTTTGGCACATCTAGGGAGCTTATTGCATTAGCAAATAAGCTGTCTTGCCTCTTCCAGCTTGAATTCCAGATCCAGGATGCCTCTAGATGTTATCATACCTAAATCACTGCCAATCTAGGTGGGATGCTGCCACCAAGATGCATCCTGGGTTGAATCCTCACTCAGCCAGCACTTTTTTGATGTTGATGAGCTTCTGACTTCAAAAATTGGCTGGCTGAGCAAGGCTTCAACCTGGGATGCATCCAGGCAGTAGCATACTGCCTAGATTGGCAGTGATTTAGGTATGATAACATACCAGGGGCATCCTGGATCCTGAATTAAAGCCAGAAGAGGCAAGACATCTTATTTGCTAATGTTCCTAGGAGCGTGTCTGTTCTACATAGATACAGCAGTCTAATATCTCTTTAACTGTTTGGTACCTCTTTAATTGCCAAGGCTTCATCACATGGAATTCTAGGGTTTGTAGTTTTATGAGGTACATGGACTTCCTGCTAGAGAGCGCTAATGTTATAGTTCAGGAGAATTCAGAGAATTCTAAATGCCTTGCCAAATTAAATTCCCATCCCATAACAATTAAAGTTATATGAATGTGATTTAACTGTGTAGTGCAGAAACATCATATGAGTGGATTACTTTGTTGAAGGATTGTGAATTCCATTCACTTCTATTACCCCAAACAAGGTCAAATTTGGGCTAGGCTCAAGTTTCTAAAAATTCCAAATATATGACTTCTGCATCAGAGCCAGTTGTTGGATCATAGGGCTGAGGTCTTCAGTCCACAGATCTGAAGTTTGCCTAGGTGTCACCTCAGCTAGCAGCAAGAGATGATAATTATCTAAAGGCATTTGTTAATTCTGTTCCTGGAATCAAATGAACTTGTCTGTTGTCTGCTTCCCACCACTGTCCCCTGTTACTTGTGCTGTTAGACAGATCTTTGCTTTGGCTTCTACAGATGTTGCACAGAACAACAGAATCAGTGGTGTCATCAAGCTTGGGTACACCCCATGTGTGTGTGTGTGTGGGGGGGGGGGGTTCCAAAGGAAGTGGCACTGGCAGTGGCAGTGGCCTGACTTCTTACTGCATGCACCTCATGGCTTCATTGCTGGCCTGGCTCCCTCCTCAGGGAGAAAACTGGCCCAGTGATGAAGTCACACTAACCCTTCCACTGCCCTTGCTGTCACCTTGGATATCTCCGTGGGGAGAGAGCCAAGGCTATGGCAAAGCAAGGGGGACACTTGCCCCTCCACCACAGTGGGCGGAGGACCCCACCAGAATGTCACCCCTTCTGTGGGGTGTAACCTGTTGTGGTTTGCACCCCCTACACCTGTCCAGTGATGCCACTGAACAGAATATCATGTATTGTACAGATTCTGCAGAACATGCAAACACAGGGTGGTTAGTGCAATGTACATGTTAGGTATCTTCTGACTCATTATATAGATGTTTGTCTTGAAAGTGCAAGGAAATGTGCTTGCAATTATAGTGCAATGAGACTTGTGATGCAATGAAACTATGTGCCCTGTAGACTGAATGTGTCTTCTTGTCATATTTGATGTGTTGACTATTAAAGATGTGTCCTCCCTCTGTCTCTGCCAATTCATAATCTGTGACATTACCCCAAGGGTTCTCTGATGCAAATTATACTGCAGTTGGCAGTCATGGAGGATGTTAGAAAGCAACATTAACATTACTTTTTACTAGAAATGAACCCAGATTTTCTGTAGACTGGGGTGCAGGAGTCATACCAGATACAAATCTTTAGCTGACCTAATTCCCAGAACTTGGAACATTACTTTTGAGACCGTGGCTCCCAGAATCCCTCAGTAGAAAATTCTGGGAGTAAGAATCCCAAAATGTAAATTTTCAAAGCTTTGGATAGCTTCAGATGGTAAAGGTTTAGAAACAATAGTGAGTCATAATACCCAACAGAGGTATCAAGTTGCAAACAAAAACCATCTACAAAATAAAACAGGATAAAACCAAAACAAGGAGACTACCACTATGGAAAAAAGACCATCTGCTTAGTAGCAACCTTATTCACTACATTTGGCAAGGGCACTTAGATGAGAACAAATACAAATGATTTTATGTTCCAGGAAGGTATATATGGAAAGAGATAATCTTGTGCAGGCTTTCAAGGGTTAATGGCAGAACTTTGAAGTATGTCTGGAAATGGAATGGGAGCCAGTGAAGAACATAAAGCATTAGCTTAATAGAACCATATTATGATGTCAACAATCTAATGACCCTGTGTTATTGAATTTGCTTGTAGCAATGCAGGCAAACTGCAGTTGTGTAAATTTTTTCAGATAAGATCTAGTGGTAATTTCCCCTCTGTCACACCATTTTCCTAGGCATATTTGTTGGATACAAGAGAAAGGACTTTTTCAGTAGCTGTTCCCAGATTGTGGTACTCCTTCTTTGGGAGGTTAGGATGGCTCCTTCCTTGCTATCCTTCTGCCAGTAAGTGACACCTTTTCTACTCTGACTGGCTTTTAGGTATTGACTGGAATGGGCTTTTGATAATGTTCTGTCTTGTTGATTTTTATCTTTAGTTTTCAAATAAATGAAAATATCCCCACTCCAAAGGCACTGAGAACCAATTTTCTGTTTTCTTCTGCATTCTCCCTTAAAATGGCAATGGGAAGTGGCCTCTGGGCTGTTGGTCACAACTAGAGTAGAGGATACTGAGTAAGATACCAGTTTTGTATATCCCCAGTTTCCTAAGATATGGAAAGCATGCCCAATGCTTCTTCCCATAAGTTATAAATTTCCTTAGGGCCAACACTACCTTCACACAGAAGGAAACTGTTGTCAAAAGCTAGCAAATTGTTTGTTTTGTTGTTCTTGCATGTTTTTACTGCCAGGCTTGTGAAGAACTGCTTGGGAGATGTCATTGGCTGGCTTTTTAAACACTGAGCTCCTTGGCTTGAAGGTGCGAAGGCAGCCTTGTCTGGTCCAGCTCTGCTTGGGTTCCATTCTTCTCACTCCTTCTTGGTATTCTGTGAAGCAATGTAACATATTAAACATGTCACTCAAGAGCTGATAGTTATAAATAGCTCTCAAAGAAGGTAATTTAATGCTTGATATGAGCAGGTGCTAAAATTACATGCATCTGGGAAAATATGCACAAGCTAAATTGCCCCTGCTCCCAGGGGAAAAAAGGAAGCTGGCAGAGCTGGCATTGTGCTAAGCAGGCACCTGCTGCTGAACCCGTAATGGATAGCAAACAACAAAAGAGCTGGAAATCTCCTGGGTGGGAGGGACACTTCCTTTCATTCATTCCAGGCAGATACCTAAGGGGTCTGATCTCTCCAAATGCTTTGGCAGTGCTTGCCTACCTTGTAATACCAATAAAGTATCTTTAAATGGCATTAAGGTAGTTAAGTTCTTGCCAGAGAACCACTTCAGTCTCATTAGCAATTATATCTGCTTAAGGAGGCCAAAAGAACAGAAAGACGTCAAAGAATGGAGCAGCCCTCTTTGGCCTCTTGAAGCACAAATAACCACAATTTGCTCTAAAAATGTTGATTTTTTAAAATAAATCTGTCCTATTATATTAATACAGGGAATGATTTGCATTCAACAGTGCAAGCTTTGAAGCACTATTCCTAACCGATAAACACACATGCCACTATCTATCTATACAACTTTGTTATAAAATAGGCCTGAGGAGTCTTTGGTCCTTTAGAGATCTTGAATGATAACTCCCATAATCCATTGCCCATGGTAACTGGGACTTCTGAGTGTGCAAGTTCAAAATGTATGGAGGAGAAAATCTTCTCTACCTCTAAGGGAAAGCACTAGCATTTTAGGTTCCATGCCTCATTTTTACAAGAAATATGGTATTATCAATCTTAAAGTTCCCCAGCTAGATAGTGCTGGTGTTGATTTTTAAAGAATGAAACAGCAAGAAGCAAGAATATTTATGTGTTGTCACAGATTTATTCAACCTTTGTACCATATTTGTGCTCCCCAAAAGATGCTAGTACAGACACATGATGTTAAAAATGAAGTTGCCACTTTGAACTGAGCCTGGAGGTTGACAAATAGCCTGTGCTAGTAAACCAACTACTGTTGAGAGGAAGGCTCTTTTATGGGACAGGGATAACATTCAAAACACTGAGGAAGAATCAACACATTAGAAAGAATGAGGAATGTATTTTACGGAAAGGAGAGAGGTATTCTAAAATCTTGGACACTGCTATCAATCGTGAGGAATAACAGAGAAGAGAATACTTGCAAAAGAGTATTTTGGGGTTTAGACTTAAAAAAATAATCAACACTCATTTAACAGCACATATTCATAAGAAGCATTCACATAGGCTCCTATGCTTTGAAACATTTCTGCATTGAGAATGCTTCACTTGAACAAAAAGAAGATTGTTTCTGGGCTGAGGGTGACAGGTGTTTGAGAATTTTCCTTCCTACACTTGATTACAAATAATTAACAAATACTATAACCTCTTAGTGTCAAGTATGCAAGCATATGAAAGAAAGGAACGTATCATTCTTGATAATTTGAATCAGATTGTTTCAACACAACCAGATCCTTCACAATGCTGAGGTTAAATTAAAGCCTCAGTAAAGCTTTTACAGTGTTGCAAAACAATGCACAGCGTGGTGCCCTATGTAATTTGCCTAATTAGTTCAAAAGCATGCCAAGAATGTTTCACTATTACATTCCCATTAAAATAGAAAAATTCATAATTAGAGTAAAATTATTGTGCAATTTTCATCTAAAATAGCCTACTGATAAAAGGACACTTGGACATTTCTCTCAGGCAATTCTATGACTTTCATTTCTTTTCTAACTAGCTGAAGCAACAACTCCAAAGGCTGTTATAATGATGCAATGAAATGTCAAACCAGTCCCATTTTGTCTAAGAATGGACTCAGAATTTCCCTGGGCTATATGTATATTGTTTCTCTGTCATGAAATTAGAATATATCTATCAGCAGGGATTGCTTCTGCCATGCCTCTGTTCATGCACTTGAATTCAGAGTACTAACAGAAGAAATTTCTCTCCAGTTCTTTACACCCCCAGAATAATGGTAAGAATAGAACACAGGATCTCTGAAATCTGTTTTATGACATGAACAGAACTTTAAACAGTTCTGGGTTAAGAGTCTAAACCTTGGGCAGGAGACCTTCAGCCTTCCAGACAGTAATGTAAATCCTTGACTGTTTTGTCCTCACATGCAATTGCAAAATAATACTGAAGATTTCTTCCTGCAGTGGTCGAAAATGAACACAGTGGGCCCTTGTTATCCGCTGGGGTTTGGGTCCAGGCCCCTCCATGGATAACAAAATCCATGTATGCTCAAGTACCATTAAATATGATGGCACAACAAAATGGTGTCCCATATATAAAATGGAAAATGAAGGTTTGCTATTTGGAATTCATAATCTTTGGGAATATTTTTAAGCCGTGTATGCTCAAATCCATGGATAAAAAAATCCATGGATAAGGAGGGCCAACTGTACCTCTGCAATATCCTGCTTGTATTCTTAAAATCTTGAATTGCTGTGGAGAAATTATTCTGTAGGCAAACTACACAAGAATTCCACTTTCTATGCAAAAAACAGGAGGGTTTTTTTGCACATGAAACATTGACATTTTTTTCCTTCATGATAATTCATCTTCAACATGCTGAAACATTCAAGTACCAGCAAAACAATGCCCAAAGTTCTTGCTGAACTATTATTTTTTCCCTATTTTTGACCTGGGTACAAACAATCACAAATATTCTCTCCATACCTACTTCCAGATGCTATTGGACTTCTAGCAGCTGTAATCAGCATGGACAGTAGTGAGAGATGCTGAGAGCTGTAGTCCAGCAATGTATCAGGGACCACATTATACCCATTCTTAGTCAAATAATAGGTTTAAATGTTTTTTAGAAGATTAGCTTCTCTGGTAGCCAGAACAACAAAAAAGAGACCCATGACACCTTAAAAATTAGCATGTTCTATCATGATGTTTTCTGGACTGTCATCTGCTTCATTAGATGCATGGAATGTTATTATGTATATAATGAATGGATGAGAGTAGGACTGTTAACAGGAAGGTTGAAGGGAAAAAGTTGATTTGAGAAAGTACTGACAATGGCAACTACATTATTGGCAAGGGCCATTCACCAAACTGTTATGGTAACACAAATGTCCTGCCACTGGGTCTAAATTTCAGACTTGCTATATTGTTAGCAATATAGGATAGGGATGTGAAGAATATTTACAAAATTTCTCATTATTGACCAAAGATCATAGAATCATAGAATCATAGAATCATAGAATCATAGAGTTGGAAGAGACCACAAGGGCCATCCAGTCCAACCCCCTGCCATGCAGGAACTCCAAGTCAAAGCATCCCTGACAGATGGCCATCCAGCCTCTGCTTAAAGACCCCTAAGGAAGGAGACTCCACTATACTCCGAGGGAGTGTGTTCCACTGTCGAACAGCCCTTACTGTCAGGAAGTTCCTCCTAATGTTGAGGTGGAATCTCTTTTCCTGCAGTTTGCATCCATTGTTCCGCGTTCTAGTCTCTGCAGCAGCAGAAAACAAGCTTGCTCCCTCCTCAACATGACATCCCTTCAAATATTTAAACAGGGCTATCATATCACCTCTTAACCTTCTCTTCTCCAGGCTAAACATCCCCAGCTCCCTAAGGCGTTCTTCATAGGGCAAGGTTTCCAGACCCTTCACCATCTTAGTTGCCCTCCTTTGGACATGCTCCAGTTTCTCCACATCTTTTTTGAAATGTGGTGCCCAGAACTGGACACAGTATTCCAGGTGGGGCCTGACCAAAGCAGAATAGAGTGGCACTATAACTTCCCTTGATCTAGAAACTATACTTCTATTGATGCAGCCTAAAATTGCATTGGCTTTTTTAGCTGCCGCATCACACTGTTGACTCATGTTCAGCTTATGGTCTACTTGGACTCCTAGATCCCTTTCACATGTGGTCTCATTCAGCCAGGTGTCCCCCATCCTATATCTGTGCATTTCATTTTTCCGCCCTAAGTGCAGAACCTTACATTTCTCCGCATTGAATTTCATTTTGTTAGCACTGGCCCAGCTTTCTAGTCTATTCAGGTCATTTTGAATTTTGATCCTGTCCTCTGGGGTATTAGCTACTCCTCCCAGTTTAGTGTCATCTGCAAATTTGATAAGTATGCCCCCAATTCTGTCATCCAAATCGTTAATAAAGATGTTGAATAGCACTGGGCCCAGGACAGAACCCTGTGGGACCCCACTGGTCACTTCTCTCCAGGATGAAAAGGAGCCATTGTTGAGCACCCTTTGAGTTCGGCCACTCAACCAATTACAAATCCATGTAACTGTTAACTTGTCTATCCCACATTTTGCAAGCTTGTTTGCAAGAATGTCATGGGGAACCTTGTCAAAGGCCTTACTGAAATCGAGGTATACTATATCCACAGCATTCCCTTCATCTACCAAGCTGGTAATTTTATTAAAAAAAGAGATCAGGTTCGTTTGGCATGACTTGTTTCTCTGAAACCCATGTTGGCTTTTTGTGATTATGGCATTGGCTTCTAAATGTTCACAGACTCTCTGCTTAATGATCTGCTCTAGAACCTTTCCTGGAATTGATGTCAGACTAACTGGACGATAATTGTTGGGATCCTCTTTTTTTCCCTTTTTGAAGATGGGGACAACGTTTGCCCTCCTCCAGTCTGCTGGGACTTCTCCTGTTCTCCAAGAGTTCTCAAAGATTATTGCCAATGGCTCTGATATTACATTTGCCAGTTCTTTTAATACTCTAGGATGTAGTTCATCTGGTCCTGGAGATTTATATTCATTTAGGTTAACCAGGTATTCCTGTACTACCTCTTTACTTATTCTGTGCTGAATTTCCTCTATTCTGTCTCCTGTTCCATTATCCTTAGGTTGAGCACCCTTTGCCTTTTCTGAGAAGACTGAAGCAAAGAAGGTGTTGAGTAATTCTGCCTTTTCTCTGTCCCCTGTTAGCATTTTGCCATCTTCTGCCCGCAGTGGCCCCACTGTTTCCTTCTTCTTCCTTTTGCTGCGGACATATCCAAAAAAGCCCTTTTTATTGTTCTTAACCTCTCTAGCAAGCCTGAGTTCATTCTGCGCTTTAGCTTTTCTGACTTTATCCCTACAAGTGCTGGCTATTTGTTTGAATTCCTCTTTCGTGATTTCTCCATTTTTCCATTTCTTGTACATGTTCCGTTTAAAACTTAGCTCAGTTGAAAGTTCCTTAGTCATCCATCCTGGCTTCTTGAGACATCTTCCATTTTTCTTCCTCATTGGAACTGTTTGAAATTGTGCCTTCAATATCTCCCTTTTGAGAAACTCCCATCCGTCTTGAACTCCCTTTTCTTTTAGTATTCCTGACCATGGGATCACTCCCAGTATTTCTCTAAGTTTATTGAAATTAGCTCTCCTAAAGTCTAGAGTGCGTGTCTGACTATGCCTAGCTTCTCCCTTCCACTGTATTACAAACTCCAGGAGAACATGGTCACTTCCACCTAAGGATCCAACCACTTGCACCCCATCAACTAGGTCTTCCCTGTTGGTTAAGATCAGATCTAAAATGGCTGATCCCCTTGTTGCCTCTTCCACCTTTTGGACAATGAAATTGTCTTCCAGGCAAGTGAGGAATTTGCTAGACTTTGAGGATTTGGCTGAGTTTGACTTCCAGCAAATATCAGGATAGTTGAAGTCACCCATCACTACTACATCTCTCTTTTCTGAGTATGTGATTATCTGTTCTAGAAAGGCATCATCCAATTCCTCTGCCTGAGTCGGGGGTCTGTAGTAGACTCCCACAGTAACATCCCTGTTATTTCCCTCTCCTTTAATTTTTATCCAGATGCTCTCCACCTGGCTTCCAGTATTGACTTCCTGGATCTCTTCACTGGTGTAAATATCCCTGACATATAATGCTATTCCTCCTCCTTTCCTGTTTGGCCTGTTTCTCTTAAAAAGGTTATATCCCTCTATTTCTACATTCCAATCATGAGACTCATCCCACCAGGTTTCAGTGATGCCTATAATATCATATTTCCCTTGTTGTGCTAGGAGTTCAAGTTCATCCTGCTTATTTCCCATACTCTGTGCATTAGTGTAGAGACATCTAAGAACATGTGTTCCCTTTACTTGCTGCCTGTGCAAATTTTTTTGCTTCCCACTGTTGGGTCCTTGCACTGTTTGCCTTGTTCCCTCTATGCCACTTGGACTATTCTCTCCATCCCTTTTGCCTTCCAGTATAATGTCTCCCTCCCCCCACATAACTCAGTTTAAAGCCCTCCTGATCAGATTCTTCAGACTGTTGGCAAAAACGTTTTTGCCAACTGGCGTGAGATGCAGTCCATCCCTTGCCAGAAGTCCCTCCTCATGGAACCGCAGCCCATGATCCAAGAATCCAAACTGTTCTTGGCGGCACCATCTACGGAGCCAGTTATTCACCTCTGCTATTTTCCTCTCCCTTCCTGGACCATGCCCTTCTACCGGGAGAAGAGATGAGATGACAACCTGTGCATCCATCTCTTTCAGCTTCCTTCCCAGAGCCTCATAATCCCTTTTGATATTCTGAAGGCTGTGCCTTGCAGTATCATTGGTTCCCACATGAACCAAAAGAAGAGGGTAATGGTCAGTAGGCTTGACAAGTCTTGTCAGCCTCTCTGTCACATGATGGATCTTTGCCCCAGGGAGACAACACACCTCCCGAGACATCTTGTCAGGCCCACAAACCGCTGCTTCTGTACCCCTCAGCAAGGAGTCCCCCATCACGACCACGCGCCTCCTCCGAGGCTTAGCAGTGGCTGTTCCTTTTCGTGATACTCTCAGGCTCCCCTGCTCTGTCCCTGATGTCTGTCCCTGCTGCTTTTCCTCATCATCTCTGACAACAGAGAGAGATTCAAAGCGATTCTGTAGCTGCAAGCCGCTCACAGAACGTTCCCTGGTTTCCTTACTTCTGTGTGTGACCTTCCTCCAAGCATCTACCTCTGTTGTATGTGGAGTGACCTCCTCCGCCCCAACAACTTCCTCTGTCTGTTTCCCACCCAAGACATTCTGGTCTGATCTGTTCAGGAGAATCTCCTGCTCTCTATGATGCTGGAGTGCAGATATCTGCTCCTCTAGCTGCTGTACTTTCTCTTCCAAGAGGGCTACCAACTTGCACTTGTGGCAGGTGTAGTTCGCCACCTCTGTAGGCAAGAAGACAAACATCCCACAAGTGTTGCAGGTGACTGCTGCAGGGCCTTCAGTGTCCATACTGAGAAGTCTTAAGGAGGCACTGAAACAAGACTGTGGGCTTCCCTTGCTAGACTTGGCCTTTATTCCCAAGCTCTGTCACTGAATTCAAGTCACAGGGCCTATAGTTATGTAGAGAGCTCCTGGCTAAAAGCTCCTTCCAAAGGCAAGTCTCTGATTCACTTCCTCTGATGCTTCAGGCCGGCTCCTCTTCTATTCTCTAAACACCTCCTTGACTAGATAAAAAAATCAAAATTTGCGCGCCGTTAGGCGCGCGCTTCTGCTAGCCTTGAGTAGCCTTAAGTAGTCTCCCAGCACTGGCTCCCAGAATGCAATGGCTCAAGTGTAAATTAGATTAGATCTCACCCAAGCACATGGACTACAGCCTCCTCCTTTTCTTTCTCCTCCTTAAAGGAAATGAAGCTTCTGCTAGCCTTGAGTAGCCTTAAGTAGTCTCCCAGCACTGGCTCCCAGAATGCAATGGCTCAAGTGTAAATTAGATTAGATCTCACCCAAGCACATGGACTACAGCCTCCTCCTTTTCTTTCTCCTCCTTAAAGGAAATGCAGCTTCTGCTAGCCTTGAGTAGCCTTAAGTAGTCTCCCAGCACTGGCTCCCAGAATGCAATGGCTCAAGTGTAAATTAGATTAGATCTCACCCAAGCACATGGACTACAGCCTCCTCCTTTTCTTTCTCCTCCTTAAAGGAAATGAAGCTTCTGCTAGCCTTGAGTAGCCTTAAGTAGTCTCCCAGCACTGGCTCCCAGAATGCAATGGCTCAAGTGTAAATTAGATTAGATCTCACCCAAGCACATGGACTACAGCCTCCTCCTTTTCTTTCTCCTCCTTAAAGGAAATGCAGCTTCTGCTAGCCTTGAGTAGCCTTAAGTAGTCTCCCAGCACTGGCTCCCAGAATGCAATGGCTCAAGTGTAAATTAGATTAGATCTCACCCAAGCACATGGACTACAGCCTCCTCCTTTTCTTTCTCCTCCTTAAAGGAAATGCAGCTTCTGCTAGCCTTGAGTAGCCTTAAGTAGTCTCCCAGCACTGGCTCCCAGAATGCAATGGCTCAAGTGTAAATTAGATTAGATCTCACCCAAGCACATGGACTACAGCCTCCTCCTTTTCTTTCTCCTCCTTAAAGGAAATGAAGCTTCTGCTAGCCTTGAGTAGCCTTAAGTAGTCTCCCAGCACTGGCTCCCAGAATGCAATGGCTCAAGTGTAAATTAGATTAGATCTCACCCAAGCACATGGACTACAGCCTCCTCCTTTTCTTTCTCCTCCTTAAAGGAAATGCTGTCAAGATGTTGTCAAGATGTCAAGATGCTGTCAAGATGTTGTCTTGACATGTTGAGGTTGCTTGCTGAGAAATTGCCAGAATCCATGAGAGATGTTTCCTCCTGCTCAAGAACAAGGTAAGCTGCTCTTTACTTTTAATAAGGTTTCTTTAATTTGTGCAGATGTTTCTGTCTACTAAACCACTGTCTTTTCTCTATGCAAAAGAAATCATGTGTGTGAATGCATGTGTGTGCATGTGTGCGTGCACACACACAGGTGACTGTTAAAAAAATATGCAAACAATCCATCTGATACTTGCATTTCATGCCCACTCAGCCATGGAGACCCACTGGGCAGCCCTGGTCAAGCCACATGCCCTCAGCCTTGTTGTTGTTGTTGTTGTTGTTCTTAACTCATTGAGTTGATCCCAACACATGGCGACCCCATAGATGAGATTTCTCCAACACTCCCTATCTTCTACTGTTCTGCTTTGCGTCCTGCAAATACCCGTGACCTCCATAACAGGGTCCATCCATCTAGCATGCAGTCTTCCACCTTCTCTAACATTATTGTTTTTTTCATGAATCATATCTTCTTCATGATGTGGTCAATGTATGACAGCCTCAGCTTGATCATCTTGACTTCCAGGGAGATTTCAGGTTTGATCTATTCGAGGACCCACTTATTTGTCTTTTTGGCAAACACTGTCTGTGGTATCCTCAGCACTCTTTTCCAGCACTGTATCTCAAATCTGCCTTCTTCACTGTCCAGGCCTCATATCCATACATGATAATGGGAATACGATGGCTTGGACAATTCTGACTTTGTGAAGTTGAAGGCTTTCATAATTGGCACCCATAGTTTTTTTGTGGGTTTTTTGGGGCCACGTGGCCATGTTAGGAATGGGAATACACAAAAACTAGTGGCAGAATATTTCAGTCTCCCTGGGCATTCCATCTCAGACCTCAGAAAAGCGGTCCTTGAACAAAAGAACTATAAAGGTAAATTGGAAAGAGAAATAGCAGAATTGGAGTTCATCCATAAACTACAATCCCTAAACTACAATGGATTGAACAAAGCTTCCTGGCTCACTACACACATTTCAGCACTATCTGACCGCATCCTCAGGGGTCCTACACTCATTTATTCTCTTCACCACAGGCTAGTTCCTATGCCACACTGGATTAGCCACTTCATTTCCAATAGCTTCCAATAGCTAGCTTCCAATGCCTTTTTCCAAAATTGATCACCAATATAACTGGGATTGGTACTTCATTTCCATACACATCTGACGAAGTAGACTGAAGTCTATTTTCATTCCTCTTTGTATCATATTTTCTGCATACATGTTGAACAGATAGAGTGATAGAATGCAGCCTTGCCTGACCATTCTGTTTCCCTGTATTTGGTTCTAACAGTAGTTTTGTGTCCTAAGTACATACGTGGGGGTATCATAAAATTTTAATTATCACCTTTTTAAAAAATTTACAGAAAGTTTGTTTTGATTTGTAGTTGTTAACTTTTCTCTTGTCACCATCCAGATTTACACATTTTCCCCAGCATTTCTTGACCCTCTGCATACCGTTATTGTAGAAGTCTGCAGATTGCACCTTAAACCACTCTTCCACTTCATGAATAATGCCATTTGTGTTGTCAAAATTGTAGAAGTGTGCAGATTGCACTTTAAGCCACTCTTCCACTTCATGAATGACGTCATTTATGTTGTCAAATCAGCGACCCATCAATGGATTTTTCATTTCTGGGAACAAAAAAAACAGTGACTTGGTGTGAGGTTGGGAGAATAAGGCAGATGCTGCAAAATCTCAAAGCCATATGCCCTTGCTTTGTTAACCAAAACTTGAGATGAATGAGGAAATGAATGCCTCTGGAGAACATTTCTTTTTCAGAACATCTCACAACTTGTCCAGAAGACTGCTGTAGTATGTGCAAGTGATGCTTTGTCTCTTTGCAAGGTAATCTGTGAGAATGACTCCACTACAGTCCCAAAAAACTGAGATCAGGACCTTCCCTGCTGACTTTTGCACCTTTGCCTTTTTAATGGGAGGGGAATCAGCATCCTTCCACTCCATGCTTTGGTATCTGGATCATACTGATAGATCCAAGATTCACCCATGGTTACCAGATGACTAAAAAAAAAAAAAAATGCAGCAAAAAAGAAGAGTGTTTTTTTCTTCTCCTTTTTTGTTGTGCAACTGCATCACAGCATCTAGCTGCTGCAGCACAGTTGCACTGCCCCAATGAGCTGATTTTCTCAGCATCATGCACTTGGGGATAAAGGATAACACTGACAAAATTCCATCAATATACCATAAAAACTTCCAGGTGATAATTATTAGTTTATGATACTCCCTCGTATTTCTGATCAGAACTATCAGATGTAGTGGCACTTTGCCTTAGAAGAAAGGAATAACAAACATTCTCTGAATTAATTTGACAAGAAACCCCCATAATGAAGTTTGCATAAACTGGAGTCAGCTTGAAGGCACATGGGGCCATCACCATCAACAAGGATTTTCAACCCTGTCTTAGAGAATAGAACTTGATGTGTAATTTTACCACATGTATTTGCTTCAGTCTCCCCCTGTATGTGTGTTACAGTAAATGAATGTGATGTATTGTGTACGTATATTTAGTGTATCCAATTAGGTTAACAGTAGGTTTAAGCCCTTCTATATTTTCTGGGATCATTTGGCCCCTTTTGAAAGTGGTGGGAGGATTTCAGCTGTTTGAGAGAGCTGACTCACCTTGCTTTAGAGATGAGATCAATTTCTCTCCTATTCTATCAGCATTTTTAAAGTAAGTGAGGCTTTAGAATGTACTTCACTGGTTGGCAATTGCAGCCAAAGATGCCCTCCACAACTTTCTAAGTCCTGAACTATATTTCCTCTTCCTGTGCTAATTCCCCATGGAAATAGTCCTAAATGATGTGAAGTACATGAAGCAGGAAAATTACTTCAGTCTCAAATTCTGTTGTCATATGACATATCCTTCATTAACAACAGTTCTCCACCAGATATTCCTAATTAATTATTTGCAACTGAACAGATGTTTAAAAATGCCATTCTCATTGAATTTTTATTCTATTTCTTCATTGTTCCATGGCATATCTACTCTGTTTGGTGACCCTTTACACTCACTACATCCTCCGCCCCCTTCCTCAGCCTGGCAATGCATGTGATGTGGCATACAAGCACCCATCTATCATCACCTCAAGCCTAACCTGTGACATTATTTATTGAAATCATGGGTGTCATCTGAGACCAAAGGCTGTGAGGGAAAAGAAGAAGGAAAACAGCAGTAACAAGAGCAATACTGTATCAACCCAAATGTGTCTGCAAAAATGTTGGAAACTGGTGGAAAAAAGAGACACATCTCAACAGACAAAGACAAAACATTTTGGTTCAATCCAAGTTAACAGGCACTCTTTTCATTTAG
This sequence comes from Urosaurus nigricauda, assembly GCA_034509955.1. Lineage (NCBI taxonomy): Eukaryota > Metazoa > Chordata > Lepidosauria > Squamata > Phrynosomatidae > Urosaurus > Urosaurus nigricauda. The sequence continues at coordinate 47,087,559 of JAOEGL010000003.1, forward strand.
TGTGCTGTTCTATACACAATTTCATCTATTTACATAAACAGTTGATTGAGTAATTAACAATGCACTTTCCCCTCCTACTTGGGTCAAAGCTATTAAGGGTAAGATGCTGGAATCTATTAACCTTATTCAAAATTTAAATGGCTCATGGGCATTATTTGAATATATTTCTTCCCACACCAGTTAATTGCAGATTCAGCCCTTCATTTGTAAGTGTTTACATTTGTATATTAAAAGAATTACAATTACTAACATGAGAAATTAGAAGCAAAGAAAAAAAAATAATTTCCTACTCCCGTTAAATGAGCTAAATGTGTTAAAACATTTTGTATCATTCTGCTTCAGTGTGTGGGAGAAAATAAAAATGCAACTTGGAATTTGTATTATGTAAAAGTAAATCATTACATTAACCTCAGAAAATGTCATTTCAAAGAAGCAAAGATGCTGATTCACTACCTGTTTAAAAGGAAAGAAATATGACATGCTCCAAGAAATAAAACAATCTTGGGGAGTGAGGGGGAGAATCAATGGTGGAAGAAATTACTCCTTTCTTTGTTGCATTTTTGTTGCATTTTTTTTTTAAAAAAAAATGCTGTCGTTACTTTTTAATTTTTTTTAAAGATCAATTTTTTTTTCTCAATGCAGAATTATTGTGGTATGATGTACTTGGTGTCTAGGATTGTCAGGTTGAATACAGAACAGGGATTCCTTACCCTTAATTTTGACAGATCCTAAGGCAGGAAAATATTGCATAAGGTTCCACCAGATCAAACTACATGACATCTCTTCTTTCATCCACAACCCACCTTTTAGCTGCTGGCTAGTACAGATGGGGAGGAGACAGCTGGATGCACAGCACTGATGTTATCTTTTAGTGCTGTGTGTCCAGCAATAGCAATATAGCTGAATGTTTCATTACTGCCCCTGATCTCCGCTGCCCAGTAAATGGCCACAGTGCAGAATAAGGTTGGATCGGCTAAAGTTTGGGAGTGTTGAAAAATTCTGTAAAAATCATGTAATTCTGTCTTATGGAGATTTACATTACATTTCCCTGCCCCGGGAACACTAAATGTGCAGGAGTCCTGCCTATACTCAATCTGGCAACCCTACTGGTTGACCTTCCTTAGCCTAATTTTCTAAGAATCTAGATTAAATGGGCTGATTAAAGGTTCATCTTATCTGGTTTTACTGTTGTTAGGTTATGCTTTTAGCACTACTGTCTGTTTCCAGCAATATTTAGGCATTATAAAGAGCATAAAGATTCTTTAAAACCACAAAGTTTTGTCTAAGCTTAATATGTGCTCTAGGGATGGCATATCCAAAAGAAATTTTATAGCTTATTTGATTACTATAGTGTGGCATCCCTTGCTCCTCTGTGATTCCAGTTTTTCTTATACCTCAGGCTGGAACAGGTTACATGGATGATTCTGGCAACAAGAATGTATCTGAGCATGTCTGTGCAGCCCTTTGGCCCTGTTCTCCACAAGTGACAATGGGATACCTCCTGTTGAAGGTTGGGGTTTGGAAGGTGACATAGAACAAATACCTATCTCTTGCTTGATGGAGCTTTACAGTACCTCCTACTGCTTCAAGATCTGTTGAGGATCAAAATTACAGGAGCTCTGTTTCAAATCCAATCTGGCAAGACCAGCATATATATTCCTCTGCTTTTTGTTTTCTGTCATTACATAGCTTAATGTCTCCTATGGTGCTGGACAGAGCGTGAGACTGAAGACCTATATATGTGTGCTGTAATTTTCTTCTTGTTACATTAGGAAGGTAAGGCATTTTTCTTATTGTTCTGTTTTGGAGCAGCTTGTATGTGTGCATTAGCGAGAGATAGTTCAACCCCCCCCCCCCCCGGTTTACATTAAATGTAACTATTCTGGAACTTGTGACCTAGGAGAGGATTTGTTTTTGTTCTTCTTAGTCTTCAGAAATGACATACATTTGATTGATATAATTGCCATGTAGGGGAAAAGAGGGTAGGGTTGTGTATATGTGTTAGAATCCACTTAAGCAAATCATTATCTTCAACATTTAATACCATGGGTACTTGTTTGGCAACCCTTTTTTCTACATTCTGTGTGCCCTCCACCCAACACATTAGACTACATTAAGAAATGTAGTCACTAAACTATTTATTTATTTAACTCTTTATATACTGCTGTCTACCTAAATATCTCAGGGTGAGATATAATAAAACCAACCTTAATAATTTAAACAGTATAAGCAGTAAAAATGGCTTTAAACTGCTAAAAACTGATATGGCAGTTCTGGATCAATGTTTCACTTAAGAAAGACACAATCTGGTTTGTTTGGTAAAGCAGAATCCTAAGCCACCTGAGTCTTTTTGCCTACAACTTTTCAGAATTAATTCCCTCTTTAGCATTGACCAGGCTTCCAATTTTCATCCCAATTTGTGAAGAAACAGAAAAGCTATACCCATGTAGGTTTTTCAATACAAGCAAATGGGAGGAGCAGCAATTCTGATTAGCAAAAGCAAGTACATTTCTGTACTGCTTACTGATGTACTAAGTGGTTTACGAAGTCTAAGCTAATTGTCCCCAACAAGCTGGGTACTCATTTTAGTGAACTCTGGAAGGATGAGAGGCTAAATTGACCCAGAGCCTCTGCCTAGTATTGAACTCACAACCTTGTTGTTTGTGAGTGAGTGGCTGCAGTATAGGCATTTAATCATTGCACCATCAGGGCGCGGATCTGGCAATTCAGATTTCCAAATTATGATTTGGATCTGCAAATTTGATTGAGTCTAGACAGATCTGGTGATAATGGTACAATACAAACTACCCATTTTGGCCCTGACCAGGGCTCCAGGCACAGTCATTAGCTGAATCCTAACTTTCAGTGAAGTCAGTGTTATATTTTCTGAACATCCAATGGTCAATGTCTAGTGCCTGAGATGCTGCTATTATTATTCCAGTTAGCCAAGTCCTTACTTTGCCAAATACTGAATGCAACATGATTATATAAATGTCAGAGGAACCAGCTGGACATAATTCATCTGGATAAGTGTCTATATTTGGCATAAATGATTCCCCCTTATGAAAATATTATCCATATATTGTTTCTTTGTCAAGAAAGTGCAGGGTTGAACTGAATTACTTATTAAAAATGTACATATTTCTTTTGACATTGTTATTCAAGTATTAAAAGCATAAATACAGAAAAATTGCATTATCTGTAACTCTTAAATTAGTTCAGTACACACACAGCAAGCATATAATAAATCATCAATGCCGGAAGCAGGAAATAAAATCTAAGTAGAACTGGATGATCAGTTTCAGTTGCTGTGATTGCCAAATTAAAATATTGAAAAGCTGAGAAAATATGGAGTGCTAAAAATATAGTCATGAAATTATGTCTGAGTTAGAACTCATACACAAGGCAAATTCCTTTTTTAGATTATAGTGAAAAACAAAAAGCCTCTAATAGCAAATGAGGGACTTTGTAAGGGGCCTAAATGTTTGTACTAACATACAATTTATTTACAGGATAGGCACATATTTATTGAAAACATAAGGAGAGAAACATAATTGACTCTGTGTTTATGATGTGGCAACTAAAGGGGGGGGGATGCATTTCTGGCCTGTATCAAAATGCATGTTCCCAATAAATGTAGTTATCTTGTACATTTCATTTGCACACTTCTGTGGAAATGCAACTGATCTTTACACCTAGTGCTACACTTTCAGATAAATCAAATGAAATGGCCTAAATCCAGTTGTTAGTTCCAAAATAGGTAGACTCGCTGAATTATCAGCAAGTAGATAAATGTAGAGTTATCTGATCCTTATTGATTCAGTGGATCAATCTTATTACTGCTGTTGTTAATTGCCCTTGAGTCAACTTTGACTCATGGCAACCCTGGGGATGAGACATCTCCAAGACGTTCTGCCCTCCACTGCTCTGCTCAGGTCTTGCAGAGCATGCCCCTGGCCTCTGTGATTGGATCCAATAATCTTGTATGTGGTCCTCCTCTTTTTCTACTGTCTTCTACCCTTCCTGGTATTATTGTCTTTTCTAATGATTCATGCCTTCTCATGATGTGGTAAAAGTCCAACCTCAGCTTAACCATTCTGAGTTCCAGGGAAAGTTTGGGCTTAATCTGTTCTAGAATCCATTTGTTTGTTTGCTCAAAGACATAGCTGTGTTAGTCTGGAAAATTAGTATGCAAAGGGATTGTGTAGCATCTTTGAGACTAACTAGGGAAAAAAGTAGCTGGTAGCATGAGCTTTCATAGACTCGAGCCTACTTCCTCAGATGCATGAGGTGGAGTGTCAGTTATATAAACTTATATGTCAGTTGTGTATGAAAATTTCAACTGAAATTTAAAACCTTGTAGGTATGGAGGGGTTTAGTTTTAATGGTGTTCACTGGGGGGAAAGACAATAGGAAGGAAGCTGCCGAAAGCCAAGGAGAGTAGATAACTATATGAATAACTATTGGGATGTAGTGTGGAAACCAGAAAGGAGATGAGTCACCCTCAGGATTGGGGATTCAATAGTGCCCATGAACAAAAGAACTACAAAGGAAGATTGGAAAGACAAACAGTAGAATTGGAATGTATCCACAGACTACAGTCTATCAGTAGTGGGTTGAAAAGAGACAGTGGTTTCCTGGCACATTACACACATTTCAACACTATCTAATTCTTCATCCTCATGAGGGTGCCCTTGGCCTCTCCTCTCCATCACATGTCCTCTCTTGTTTCCACACTATATTTCAATACTCATTCTTATGGTTATCTACTCTCCTTGGCTTTATGCAACAGCTTTCTCCTTTCTTTGTCCCCCAGTAACCATTATTAATACTAAACTTGTCACTTCACCTCCATACTCACAACTTGTCACTTCACCTCCATACTCACAAAGTTTTGAATTTCAGTTGAAATTCTTACTCACAACACATTTATATAGGTCTGTCTCTGGACTCTCAGCTCCACCTCATGTGAAATATAGGACTGGGGTTGTTGTCAAAATAGTGGTGTAGAAGAGGGGCTTTAAATAGATGTTGCTTGTCACGACACACAAACAACACTTTGGGCCCAGAAAAAGACAGGTTAAAAAAAGCCTGCTTCCAGGTAGCTTCAGAGCATGGTGTTTTGGCGACGCATGCTCTGAAGCCACCTGGAAGCCAGCTTAAAGCTGCCTGGCTGTTGGCTGGCTTCTGGGCACTCCAGGGGCATGGTGTTTACCCTGTTTCACAAAAATAAGACATCCCCCAAAAATAAGACCTAGTAAAGGTTTTGCTGTATTGCTAAATATAAGGCTTTGCTGTATTGCTAAATATAAAATGACCCTACAGAAGATATTTTAAAATCTATTAAAATCACTCTAGAAGAGGCATTAAATATGGGGTATATAAAAGATAATGTTTATGAATATTTACTGGATTCCCCTGGAAGGATTCCCCTATTTTATTTATTACCTAAGATACACAAGGATAAAATTCCAGTTCCAGGTAGACCTATCGTGTCAGGTTGTGGCTCTATCCTGGAACCATTGGCCACATATATTTCATATTTCCTGAAACCTTAATTCCGGATATACCATCATATATAAAAGATACTAAGGAGTTTGTTATATACATGGAACAATTAACACCACCTGTGGAAGATTTTTTCTTGGTGACATTGGATGTTATATCACTTTACACCAACATTCCCCAGGGTGAAGCCTTGAAGATCCTGGAAGCAGCTTTACTTTCTAAACCTATGGGACTTCCACCCCCCATTCACTTTCTGTTACATCTTATAGAAATAACTTTGACTAAAAATATTTTAAATTAGGTAACCAATTCTATTGGCAAACCTCTGGGGTTGCAATGGGTTGCAAGTTTGCCCCAGAGCTGGCAAACTTATACGTGGACCACTTTGAACGTTCCTATATATTAAGTAATGAGTTGTTTTCCCCCCATATTAAGACATGGAAAAGATTCCTAGATGATATTTTTTGTATATGGGTGGGATCTGATTTGTTTCTTAATTTGTTTTTGATTTTTATTAATAGTATCCATGAAAGCATCAAATTTGATATGGTATATAATATCTTTGAAATGAATTTTTTATATATAAATATACAAAGAAAAAGGGGTTCTTTTGAAACGAACTTGTATAGAAAACCTAAGGATGTTAACTCATTTTTAAGATATGACAGCTATCATCCAACACCTCTTAAAAATAACCTTCCATATTCACAATTCTTACGTATAAGACAAAATTGCAAAACACTGGAAGGGTATGAAAGGGAATCGGACATTACGTGTCTCCAATTTTTGGAGAAAGGATATCCCTTAAATGTTATAAAAGAGGCACAAGACAAAGCTTGTAAGTTAGACCGAAAGAAACTTCTGTTAGATTCCAGACCCAGGAAAGAGCCCGATAGAGTGGTTATACCACTGACTTTTAATACACATTCAGAGAGGGTCAAAGAAAGCATTATGAAACATTGGCATCTGCTGGAGGATACACCTGGATATAAAAACAAACCTTTTTGTTCAATGTTCAGATCTTCTGGAGAATATCTACAGCATCTGTCAAGGGCACCATGCAATTTAATTCATCTGAATAAATTATTGTTGATTGTCTGTCTTTAAAATGGAAACTCTTTCACAAAAGATTGTAATTATAGCAGATTTTATACTGAGTGAAACAAAAATGAAAAACCTCTGTTTTTCAAAATTAGGAGTAAAGCAGAATAAATGGTTTCCTATGACATTGTAATGCCACATACAGGCTATAGTACTGTAATGAATGGTTGAAAGAGCTGTGTATGTTTCATCTGGTGAAGGGAAGATTAAAGCAAAACATGGTAAATATCTGAATGGGTTGCCAAGCAGAAGATAGACTTGTTTTCTATTGCTCTAGAAAGTAAGATACAGCTAATAGGGGGAAACTGAAAGAAAGTCACTTTTGGCTAAATATAAGAAGAAACACTGTGATGGTAAGAAGTTGCTTGATTGTGGAAATGTCTGGATTAGGATGTGATGATTCTTATTGGCTGGGCATATCTAAGCAGAAACTGGGTGACCTGCCACTAGGGATATCTCAGTTACAATTTCCTATGCATGATAAGGCTGCAGGACTTTCGGTAAATGATATCTGGGGTAGGTGGGTCACGTGATCATGTCCCCAGACTAAGTAGTTTTCAAGCTCCTTTATAACTCCTTTTTATGAAGCTGTGAATCTTAACATTTCTGCATAAAAAGCTCTGCTGTTGTTATGTGCTTTCTGATTGATTCCAACATATGAAACCCTATGATAGGATTTCTTGGCAACATTTATTCATAGAAGGTTTCCCATGCTTTCCTCTAAGATTGTGAAAGTGTGACTTGCTCAGGCTCACCCAATGGATTTTTATGGGCGTGCAAGGCTTTGAACCCTGGTCTCCTGCATCCAAGTCCAACACTCACTGCACTACATAGGAAGTAAAGGCTCTGCAACACACTTGAATGTGGAACAATATCTAAAGTTGTAACTTCCTTGATTATATGGGCCAGGTTTTCTTCAATTCACGTCATATTCGGATTCTGTCGTGAAGGTCATACTTGTAAAGTTGATGTTTTATTTTTATTTTGAAATCCTAGCAACCTGTTTAACCTTGCCTCATTGCCTCTAATGTGACCTGGTGTCTCTCTCTCTGGCTTTTCTTCGCTAACGAAGATTCAGGAAGGACTTATCCCACGCTTACTACTAGCGCGTTGATGACTAAAAAGGCCGATCCGAGATAAGCAAGTCCGGTTACAGAAAGCACAGCAGAAAGTCTCCTTGGGTGATGTTTCCAAGTTGTGGTTCTTTCTGCGTTGTCGTTTCTCTTCGAGACTCGTTCAGCGCGAGTTCTCCAAAGAGGCTGCAGCATTGTGGATAGTGCGTCTCCATGCCTCCTGATGTGAGGCCAGGGCAGACCATTGTTGGTGATCAATTTGGCCAAGCTTGAGATGTTGTTTCAGGGAGTCCTTGTATCTCTTCTTTGGGGCGCCCCTCTTTCGCTGACCCGTGGTGAGTTCACCGTAGAGTGCTATTTTGGGGAGGCGGTGGTCCTCCATCTTAGAAACATGCCCTGCCCAGCGCAGCTGCGTTTTCAATAGCATGGCCTCAATGCTGGTGACCTGGTGTATTGAAGAGAAAACTATAAACTGCTAGAACAATACTAGATTATTGGCTTTGTTAAAGATATGGAGCTTGCCTGCCTCCCCAGATGCTATCACTCTGCAGCTCCCATCAGATACAGCTAGCAGAGGCAAGGGTGAAAAATCATGCAGTCCAACAATACCCAGAGGGCTAGTTCAAGGCCATGATGTGTCCTTGGGCAACAGGCTATAGTGGCCACTACCAGGCAGATTAAAGATTTCTGGAATTTGCAGTTTTGTGAGATATTTAGTTTCCTCTGTCAGACACTCTGGTACCCCCCCCCCCCAAAAAAAACCCCACAAGTCCCATAAATGTATAGCATTGAGCCATTGAAATTAAAATGGTTTTAAACAGTTTTGTGAAGTCTAAGGGTCACACAGTATACATATACCCGGCTCACTGCCATGCCAGCATTCTCTGAAGATGCCAGCCACAGATGTTGGTGTAACTTCAGGAAAAAAACTCTTTCAGGACATAGCAACATAGCACAAAAACCCCACAAAAATATTAAACAGCTTTACTTCTACAATGCAGATTCAGCCTATTAGGTTTGTGTGTAAGTGTGTGTAATGGACAGTTGAGAATTTGAGCTAGCTCATGAACTAGCTCATGGATATCCTTTAAAGAAGATAAACCAGGTTTATCCAGCCCTGATATAGAGATATATCTGGGATATATGAATTTATCCATGGAATTCTTCTACAAGTTTAATCTGAACATCAAACTTTTTAATAGGAGCCTAATAATATCCTCATGAATAATTATGATATATAAATACCTCACAATTCATGAAGACTCCTGGAGAGGCAGTCAATGGAAATAGGTTTAATGTATCACTATATTCCATTAGAGATATTCTAGTGTAATTCTGCAGGAGACAGCTAGAGGAATTTGTCTTGCATCACTGGGATTCATTTTATTTGACTACAATCTCCCCTTATAGAAAAGATATTGTGTGTATATCCTTTTTGCTGCAAGAAGTTCTCCCTGAAGAGCTTAGAGAAATCATGCTCTTTGGACATTAGCACACAGAATTTGCTAGCATGGCCAGTGACTGTCATAGCTGGGGTATTCTGGGAAATGTAGTCCAAAAAAATTACAAACTCCTTGTGAACCAAGTAGAGGAGCACATCCCTGCATCATTTTGCAGTGAGCCCCCTTCCTCTGTTCAAACCACAACTTCCAAAGTTACTTTTCCATGCTCCATTGAAAACCTCCATTGGAGGATGGTTTCTTTCCCAGCTGTAGTGTGCAACAATAATAAATGTAAATGTAAAGTAAATGGGACCTATAGCAAATCAAGCTTGTACTGTTCCTAGAAGCCAAGATGACTAAATTGAGACTGTCATCTTTGGTCATATCATAAGAAGACATGAATCACTAGAAAAGACAACAGTGCTTGGTAAGGTAGAAGGTAGCAGGAAAAGATGAAGACTACATCCCAGATGGATGGACCTGATTCTGCAAGACCTGAGCAGGGCTGTTGATGATAGGGCGATTTGACTTGACGACAGTCAACAGCCACAGTAGGTAGACTAGGACATTGCAGATCCTTAATTTATTGTTTTTAAAAGTATCTTCTAGTCTGAGCCAATGGCCACACTAGTTGGGGAAATTCTGCAAGCTGTAAATAGAAAGAAAATTTCTAAATCTCCACTCCACATTAACAGCATTTGTAACGCTTTCTACCTTCAAGGTTTTAGCCTGTGGAGATACAACTCATGAAAGTAAGCAGCTATAAGCTACAGATCTTACAATATTACTTTAGAGTGACACTACCCTTCTTTTGCTTGTTCAGCAAGGGAGGCAACAGTACTGGTTTTGTTATGAAGAAGAGTGAGGAAGTTGCCTGGGATGGCAAGTGCTGAAGGGAGGCAGAAATGTAGTAGAGGAGAGGACTGCATGCTATATAGCCTGTCCTGCATTGCCGTAACTAGTGTTTCATTGCACGTTTCAATAAATGGGAGACAGCACTGTGAAGTGAGTAGCTGGAGAAAACTGGGTAAAGCCAGCCAGTCACAACCGATGGAATGCTGTGATGGAGAGGCAGTTGGTGAAAGGATATAACCTAGAAGCTTGTCAATTAAACAGAAAGATAGGGCCAGTAAGAGACAGTGATTGGACCAATTAGGAAAAGAGGAATTGATAAAACCTGAATAGATTTCTGGGAGCTGAGAATGCATACAGAGTTCAGGGGAAAGTGTTACTTTGTTTGAAATGGAGACATTACTCTGAACTTTAGAATCATAGAATCATAGAATCATAGAGTTGGAAGAGACCACAAGGGCCATCCAGTCCAACCCCCTGCCATGCAGGAACTCCAAGTCAAAGCATCCCTGACAGATGGCCATCCAGCCTCTGCTTAAAGACCCCTAAGGAAGGAGACCCCACTACACTCCGAGGGAGTGCGTTCCACTGTCGAACAGCCCTTACTGTCAGGAAGTTCCTCCTAATGTTGAGGTGGAATCTCTTTTCCTGCAGTTTGCATCCATTGTTCCGCGTTCTAGTCTCTGCAGCAGCAGAAAACAAGCTTGCTCCCTCCTCAATATGACATCCCTTCAAATATTTAAACAGGGCTATCATATCACCTCTTAACCTTCTCTTCTCCAGGCTAAACATCCCCAGCTCCCTAAGGCGTTCTTCATAGGGCAAGGTTTCCAGACCCTTCACCATCTTAGTTGCCCTCCTTTGGACATGCTCCAGTTTCTCCACATCTTTTTTGAATTGTGGTGCCCAGAACTGGACACAGTATTCCAGGTGGGGCCTGACCAAAGCAGAATAGAGTGGCACTATAACTTCCCTTGATCTAGAAACTATACTTCTATTGATGCAGCCTAAAATTGCATTGGCTTTTTTAGCTGCCGCATCACACTGTTGACTCATGTTCAGCTTATGGTCTACTTGGACTCCTAGATCCCTTTCACATGTGGTCTCGTTCAGCCAGGTGTCCCCCATCCTATATCTGTGCATTTCATTTTTCCGCCCTAAGTGCAGAACCTTACATTTCTCCGTATTGAATTTCATTTTGTTAGCACTGGCCCAGCTTTCTAGTCTATTCAGGTCATTTTGAATTTTGATCCTGTCCTCTGGGGTATTAGCTACTCCTCCCAGTTTAGTGTCATCTGCAAATTTGATAAGTATGCCACCAATTCTGTCATCCAAATCATTAATAAAGATGTTGAATAGCACTGGGCCCAGGACAGAACCCTGTGGGACCCCACTGGTCACTTCTCTCCAGGATGAAAAAGAGCCATTGTTGAGCACCCTTTGAGTTCGGCCAGTCAACCAATTACAAATCCATGTAACAGTTAACTTGTCTAGCCCACATTCTTCAAGCTTGTTTGCAAGAATGTCATGGGGAACCTTGTCAAAGGCCTTACTGAAATCGAGGTATACTATATCCACAGCATTCCCTTCATCTACCAAGCTGGTAATTTTATCAAAAAAAGAGATCAGGTTCGTTTGGCATGACTTCTTTTTCTGAAACCCATGTTGGCTTTTTGTGATTATGGCATTGGCTTCTAAATGTTCGCAGACTCTCTGCTTAATGATCTGCTCTAGCACCTTTCCTGGAATTGATGTCAGACTAACTGGACGATAATTGTTGGGATCCTCTTTTTTTCCCTTTTTGAAGATGGGGACAACGTTTGCCCTCCTCCAGTCTTCTGGGACTTCTCCTGTTCTCCATGAGTTCTCAAAGATTATTGCCAATGGCTCTGATATTACATTTGCTAGTTCTTTTAATACTCTAGGATGTAGTTCATCTGGTCCTGGAGATTTATATTCATTTAGGTTAACCAGGTATTCCTGTACTACCTCTTTACTTATTCTGTGCTGAATTTCCTCTATTCTGTCTCCTGTTCCATTATCCTTAGGTTGAGCACCCTTTGCCTTTTCTGAGAAGACTGAAGCAAAGAAGGTGTTGAGTAATTCTGCCTTTTCTCTGTCTCCTGTGAGCATTTTGCCATCTTCTGCACGCAGTGGCCCTACTGTTTCCTTCTTCTTCCTTTTGCTGCGGACATATCCAAAAAAGCCCTTTTTATTGTTCTTAACCTCTCTAGCAAGCCTGAGTTCATTCTGCGCTTTAGCTTTTCTGACTTTACCCCTACATGTGCTGGCTATTTGTTTAAATTCCTCTTTCGTGATTTCTCCATTTTTCCATTTCTTATACATGTTCCGTTTAAAACTTAGCTCATTTGAAAGTTCCTTAGTCATCCATCCTGGCTTCTTGAGACATCTTCCATTTTTCTTCCTCATTGGAACTGTTTGAAATTGTGCCTTCAATATCTCCCTTTTGAGAAACTCCCATCCGTCTTGAACTCCCTTTTCTTTTAGTATTCCTGACCATGGGATCACTCCCAGTATTTCTTTCTTTGTATAGAACCAGCATAAGACTGTTATATAATAAATCTTTACTGGTTTTATTTTCTACAACTGACTATTTCAATTTAAGAACTGATAAGGAGAATTTGTTCCTGTTTCTTCTCAGTGAACCCAACAACCAACACCTCCACTTATCCAGTAGAGTGGTCACCTTGAAGCCAAAGTACCAGATCCAGGGGATATCAAGGGTATAAGGACAAGGTGAATGATAGGAGTTCAAGGATTGGAACTTCAGGACCAACCTGGATAGGGATTCTGTCAAGTAAACTATCTTGTTTGTTTGTTTGTTTATTTTAACTTTAGGCAGTAACTTATATTGGCCATTGATGAGATTTGAGGGCATAAGCTGAGTCTTCATTAGCTAAAATACACTGGAAGGAATCTGGAGTAGTCTGGCCCCAGAGCTGACCCAATGTCCCCCCATTACCTGGCACTCTGTTGCAATGCTAGGTGCCTGTTTGCATATACATCTTGCTCACTGCCCAGTGTTAAGATGTCTGCTCTGAAGTCAGAATGAGGTGCCCAGCATCGATCACATCAATCTAGGAACTTTATTCTGATCTCAGAGTGATCCATCTCCAGTGATGATGCCAACAGATGGCACAATGGGATGTGCATTCGAACAGACACCTGGCGTCACTACAGGAGGTTCCAGATGTGAGAAGATCCAGAGCAAAAGGTTTTTTTAAAAAAAGAAATCCATTTTAAAACAGATTTACCTAAGGTTCAGTGCTAAACTGGTTGGACATCGTCCAGACAGTTTGCACCAGAACCAGGGATTGGGCCCTACATCATCCAGTCTACTCACTGAGACGATGGAAGAAGGCTGTTTTATTTGGCCCATGCAGACAGGGCCATAGATTGTCAGCAATTAGCATCATATTTCTCCAATATTCTTGGCTATGTTCTTTTTTCAGAAGCTTCTTTGAAGCTTAAAACTTGCAACACATCATGAAAACAAATTATTATTATTATTATTATTATTATTATTATTAATATTTATATCCTGCCCTTCTTCCAGGACTGGGAGTCGGCGTGGCTTACAACATTAAAAAACACCATACAGTTAACATCAAACAAAAATAGTATATAAAAATAGAATTAAATTACTACAGTAATTAAAACAAATTCCATGCTAAAATCAAGTACTTTAAAAAGATTAAAATGCTTCAAATACATTAAAAATATAACAACACCTCATCACATGTCTTAAAACTTTCTGTTTTAAAAGCCTGTCTAAACAAAAGCCTGTCCAGTTTCTTGTCAGTTGGCTAGAGAACAGTTATATTTTAGAGAATGATAGTCTTTCTGTATAACAAAAGTGTAATAGGTAGCTAGGACCGAAATTCAGTCAGATGAGAATGGCTCTTAGTGGCCTTTATCCACCATTAAAGAGCTACTTTCTCCCAGATGACTATTTGAAAAAAAGAGAGAGCACAGAAATAAGATCCCTCTGTATTTCTTCTAGGATAACTGAGACTCAAGTGCCACATGTGATAGTGTAAATTCCATGGTTTACTTGCAAATAGAATAATTGCATGGTATAAATGAAACATATTATGTGTGTGCACAATACCACAAACATGAAGAAAAGAGTACAATCAAATAAATAAATAAATACCCAGCTAGCTCAATTTGTTAATTTGGCATCAAGTAAATTTCTTTAATTAATTAAACCATTTTTGATCAGCTCAATGTATCTTTTAAAAGTGTAACAGACCAATTATGATATATTTCTAAATTGACATGTACCTAAAGATATGCAAAAAATGAAGCAATTACACTGTCAATATTCTGGGCGATTGTAATTAGCTACTCACATTAGTGAGACCCCATTTTCTAAGGGTCTGTAATTAGTGTAATTTAGATAATATTTCAATTACATAGATTGAGCCTATTATCTCTTCTAATATGAAACTAAGTACATTCTGTAATTGCTCTTTTAAAAAGCCAGCCATATCTGTTCAATCTCTCTTTCTCTCCCCACTCTCTCCTGCGTTCTCTCTTTCCCTCTCTCCCCTCCTCATGCTATTTAGAGTCTTTCGTATTATGCAAGACAGTGATAGATACAAAAGATGGTTAGGGCTTTGTAAAAAATGTCTACAAGATAAATTCTTTAGCACATTTCAGCCTAAGTTTAATGCTTTTCAGTTCCCTTTATTTGAAGAATCGGCCACCAGAAATCAATGGGATTCATGAGTGTATAGTTTTGGAAAGAGAAAAGGCATTGAAAGGGACTCTGCCCTCACTTTTTTTTTAAAAAAAAGCCACCAGCCAACTCGTACTTTTCACCCATTCACAGTCTTAATTTTTTTAAAAAAAAAATCCCAATGGCTGTTTCTTAAATACTCTTTACCAAGCACTAATTTCATGCCCTCCAGCATTTCACAGATGAAAACATGAGGCCAAAGAAAACCAGAGAAAGGTCAAGATGGTAAAAGTTATTAAGAAAAATACAGAAGCTAAGAAAGGGTGCAATATTTTGCTTTTTCCTGAGCCTACTGGGAAGGGCAAGACTCTGCCACCTACTCTCACACACCCCTGCCACTGAGTTAACTGAATACAAACTTCCGTTGCACTTTTACTTTAAAGTATGCTGAGTGCAAAGGGGGGAAGAGGAGAAAGAAAATGGGACATTTAAAAACCATCTGAAAATGTGGGATGACAGAGGATTAATCAGTCAAATTGGGACAGTTGTAGGATTTGTAATCTAGCAGACAACTTGCACTCAAGGAATGATCCACCATGACCATTATATCTATAGCCTTTCCTTATAGGCACATGTGTTAGGGCATGTGAGAGAACCTTCTCAGTGTAGAAATACCTTCCATTGGGATCTAGGCTGGCCTCCCACTCTGTCCTCCTTTTGCTGGCAGGCAAAAACCTTTTCATCTGGCACCAACTGGGCCTGTAACACTGAGTGGCTTGTCATTTGCATTTCTTGAGTCCTGATTTTGCTGTTTTGCAGGACTCGTAGCCAAACTTTCTTTACTTTAAGGGTTTCTTATTTCCTGTTGAAGTTGTCTAAGTGTTTGTGGATTTCAATGGCTTCCCTGTGCATTCTGATCTGATAGTTGTTGGCATGGTACAGAACTTCAGTGTTTTCAAACAGCATTTTATGCCCAGGATGGTTTATAATGTGTTCTGCTACAGCTGATTTTTCTGGCTGGCCCAGTCTTCAGTGTCTCTCATGTTCCTTGGACACTACGTTTGGTGGTCCCTATGTAGACCTGTCCACAGCTGCATGGTATATGGTAAACCCCTGTGGTTGTGAGAGGGTCTCTCCTGTCCTTTGCTGAGCACAGCATTTGCTAATTTTTTTTGGTCGGTTTATCACCATTTTACCTATTCTGTCTATGGCTCCTTTGATATATGATAAAAATACCTTCCCTTTGGGCAGTTGCTTGTCTTCGCTCCTCTGGGTTTTTCTGGGTCTGGCAGCCCTTCTGATGTCTGAGCTCGAATAAACATTCAACTGTAGAGCCCGGTTTAGGTGCTTCAATTCATCATCCAAGAAGTGGGGTTCACAGATGCATTTTGCCTGGTCTACCAGTGTATTTTATTGTGCTTCTTTTTTGTACTGGGTGATGGTTAATAATAATAATAATAATAATAATAATAAAAATTTTTATTTCTAGTTCACCCCTCTGAACAAAGCAATCGGGGCAGATTACAACAGAGTTTAAAAACATAACAGATTAAAATATTCCCAACCATCCCTACCTCTCCCCTTAAAAAGGATTAAATCAACTATAGATTAAAAACCTATACAATAAAAACATGTGCAATGAATTAGGCCAAAAAATGCCTAAACAAGGATTTCTAGCTTTAGTAAGAAAGAGTGTACGGGCGGAGGTTGGGAAGGTCTATACCCAGATTTGGGGCCAGGGGTATTAACTAGTATCTGGGAAGGCCTGCCAGAAGAGATGCGTCTTTAAGGCTTTCTTGAAGCCATCGATGGAAGTTATAAGACACATCTCATCTGGCAGGTCATTCCACAGCTTGGGGGCAACTGCTGAAAAGGCCCTCTGGGAGGTCAGCGCCAACTTGGTCCTCATAGGCTGTAGCAGGTTCCTCCCAGAGGACCGGAGCGGGAGGGTTCATATGGGAGGAGGCGGTCCCTAAGATAAGATGGACCCAAGCCATGTAGGGCTTTAAAGGTTAAAACCAACACCTTGTACTGTGCTTGGAAACTGATTGGAAGCCAGTGGAGAGCTTTAAGCACAGGTGTTATGTGCCCTCTCCTGGATGTTCCTATAATAAGTCTGGCTGCCATGTTCTGGACCATTTGTAGTTTCTGGGTTAAGCACAAGGGTAGCCCCATGCAGAGTGTGTTACAGTAGTCCAACCGTGAGGTTATCAGAGTGTGTACCACAGTTTTCAGATCCCTCATCTCCAGGAAAGGGCGCAGCTGGCGTATCAGCCAAAGCTGGTAACAGGCACTCCTGACTGTCGCATTCACCTGACTAGTCATGACTAGTAGACGATCTGGTCATGGAGAGGTATATCTGAGTGTCATCAGCATACTAAAGACACCAAGCTCCATTCCTCCAAATGACCTCGCCCAGCGGCTTCATATAGATATTAAATAGCATCGGGGACAGGATGGCGCCCTGAGGGACGCCACAATTAAGCTCAGTTTTAGAAGAGCAACTGTCCCCGAGCCTCACCCTTTGATACCTACCAGAGAGAAAGGACCGGAACCACCGGAGCGCAGTGCCACCGATCCCCAACTCTCTTAGTCGATTCAAAAGGATGGCATGATCGATTGTGTCAATGGCTGCTGAGAGGTCCAAGAGCACTAACAGGGTCACACTGCCCCTGTCCATGCTCAGGCGGAGGTCGTCAGTCAGAGCAACCATGGCTGTCTCCACTCCAAATTCTGCCCTGAAACCGGTTTGACATGGATCTAGATAATCGATTTCATCCAGGACGGCTTGGAGTTGGGAGGCGACTGCTCTCTCGATCACCTTGCTGAGAAAAGGCAGCAAGGACACTGGTTCTGTATACTGTGTGACCCAAATTTTGGTTTGGTTTGCAGATGACTAGGATATCTAAGAATGGCAGTGTTCCTTCCTTTTCTTTTTCCATTGTGAATTGGATGTTAGAGTGGATGTTGTTCAGATAGTCCAGGAACACAGCCAGATCTTCTTCCCCATGGCTCCAAATGGTGAAAGTGTCATCCACATATCAGAACCATGTTGGGGACATTTTTTTTTTTTTTTTTTTGCTGCTTCCAGGGCTTGCTTTTCAAAGTGTTCGATATAAAAGTTTGCTGTCACAGGTCTTAGAGGGCTTCCCATTGCTACCCCACCTCTCTGCTCATAGAATCCATTGTCCCACTGGAAATAGCTTGTGATGAGGGAATGATGGAACAGGGCTGTGATGTTTTCTGAAAAAATTATCTAATGAGTGCCATGGTGTCCATTATGGGGACTTTGGTGAACAGGGAGACCACATCAAAGCTGATTAGTATGTTTCCGGGCTTTAGTTCAAGGTTATTGGTTTTTCCTATGAAGTGAGCTGAGTCCTTGATGTAGTGTGGGGTTTGCCCTATATGGGTTTGTAACTGTTTGGCCAGAAACTTGGCCAAGTCATATGTGGGAGATCCAATAGCACGCACAATGGGTTGGAGTGGAACCAAATACTTCTGGATCTTGGGAAGTCCATACAGTCTTGGTGGGAGAGGTTCAGATTTGCACAAACTTTGTCTTGTGGTTGGCTAAATTGAGGAGTTTTTGATCAGGGTGTTAATTTTCCTGGTGATTTTGTCGGCTGGGTCTTGTTTCATTTTTTTGCATATTGCAGGATCCAGGAGTGCCTTGATTTTTTTGTCTGTTTGTGTTATTCTGTTTCCATGATTACTGTGGCATTGCCTTTGTCTGCTGGGAGAATGACTACAAGTCCTGCAAAACAGAAAAATCAGGACTCAGCTAATGCAAATGACAAACCACTCAGGGTCAGGAGTTTTCCCATGAGACAATGATCACCAATTAAGCAGATGCTAATCCCCTTTGCATGTCCTTCAATCCGAGGCCCTGTCCTCAACAACAGAACAATACACTGATTAAAACAGGAATCATTCCTCCCTACCCAGGGTCACACACACACACACACACACACACACACATATTATACCCACTCTCTTCCATGCCAGAATTTTCTGAAGATGCCAGCCACAGATGCTGGCAAAACATCAGGAATAAACTCTTCTAAAACATGGCCACATAGCCTGAAAAACCCATGAAAGACATTATAATTTTTTCCCAATAATAAACCAATAAATTCTTCTTCCATAGAGAGAAATTATGAGAGCCAGCATTGTAGTGGTTTGAGCATTGGATACTCTGGAGATCAAGGTTTGATTGCCCAGTCAAGCATAAAAAAAATCCACTGAGTGACCTTGGGCAAGCTACACTCTTTTAGCCTCAGAGGATGGCAACAGAAACCCCCCTCTAAAGAAACCTGTCAAGTAAGCCATGTGATAGGTGGACCTTAGGGTCAGCATAAGTTAGAAATGACTTTAAGGCACACAACACCACCAAGAAACAAATTATTCACTGACTTATGCAAGGAACAATTAGCAGAGACTAGAGTATATGGATCTATTAAGCTGCTTCTCTTGTACATTTGTTATTTCATATTGCTGTAATTTTTCGAATATTAATCACTGAAATGTATAGGAGAGCATCTTTACTGTTGTCATATCCTTATTGTTTTTTGTTTATTGTCTTCTTTATGTATTCCACTAGTCTGTATTTTGCTCCATTTTGGAGCAGCTCCGTCATTGGGCAGTGCATCAGAATAGCAAGCATACTGACAAATACTTTTAATTGATTGTTGTATTTTCATTACCATAGGAGGCACTATTTAGATTTCTGTCTTAGGTTTCCTTTAGAATATCTCTGATGTGATTGTATCACTCTCTTCATAAGTCATAACATAGAAAAATTGCTACATCCTTTGATTCCCATAATAATGATATGCCCATTATTACAAATTAGAGAAGTATGAGGTACTGATAGCTTGCCCCCTCAGTTAAAAGTAGCACAAACAATTACTGGATGGATTACACAAGTTAGTATATGTAATGTATCAGCAGGAACACATGATGCTGCCTTAAAATGAATCAGGATTTCAGGCATGATGCTTTCCTAACCATATACAGCAATACCTGTAATTGTTTAGTGGTCTCTCATCCAAGCACTAACTAGAATGATGGTAGCTTATCTTCCAGGTTGGGCATGTTTAACATCCTATTGTGGCATACAGCTTGCATATGTAATCACGTCTGTGCATGGGGGTTCTAAGCCCAAAAGCAGAGTACAGTAGTCCCCCGGGTTACGAAAGTAATCCGTTCCAGATTACTTTTCGTAACCTGGAAATTTTCGTTTCCCGGGGGACCGCTTTCTTTGATGGACCGCGCGGCCAATTTAAAGGGGCCGTGCGGTTTTTTTAAATCGTATCCCGGGGTTTTCTTTGTAAGCCGGGGCCGTTTTTGCGGCCCCGGCTCTTTCGGCTCCCGGGGATTTCGTTCCCCGGAGGCTTCGTCTCCCGGGGGACCACTGTACGTGTGGCTCCCTGAAATATGATTCTTTAATATGAACAACTGGAATCTGAATGCAAGACTTATCTGCTCAGGATACCAGAATAGCTATGGGTTTGGTGTGTGTGTGTTTGCAGTATACCTAATTTTTTCCATCCCATACCCAACTTTTCTATCTTTCCTCCTTCCAACTTTCCAAGGACAGTTAGTCCTGATTGAGCTGATTTGGATCTTCATTACCTTAGGTCTTCCTCCCCAATGCAGATATGTACTTTGTTTCTGAAACCATGATATTCTCCCAAGCCTCCTGATTCTTCTTTCTTCTACAGAGGTGTTGCCTTCATCAAGACTCACATTTGAAGGGGTTCACAGTTCCTTTCCCTAAAATGTCTCTTGTATTCCAGTCCAGATGTAGATTTCAAGCTTATGAATCATAGTTCCAATATGTTGGACTTGATTTGAGTAAATGATACAGATTATAGGTAATATCATTTTTAGCAATCAATATACAGGACTTCAGAGACAAACAGCAACAGATGGGAAATGATGGCACTTGCTAAACATCTCACTGCCAATCCTTGGCAGAGACAAGAAAATGGCCCATGACTTTTGATTTCCAATCTGTTCCCAGGATTGGGTGAGAATTCCAATTTTTAAAATATAAGACCTTTCCAAAGTTCCCATTTTCCCCATAAATTCAGCAAAAGAAAAAAATGAACTTGGGGGAAAAAAACAACTAACAGATATACCCATTGAGGCAGAGAACCTTGTGACTACTTTTTAAAAGCCTGGCTTTAAGTTCTTGTATAATTATACTGATGGTGCTCAATTATCACTCTTACCTTCCCCATAGGGTCCTAGATATTAGCATCTACATGGCAGATGGATATAGTGTGATTGGGGTGTCACCGAGGGGTGTCACTTAGGTGGCACTACTGCTCCCCAACCATCTTCCTTCTGGCAGAAATGCCCTGTGGCATTCACTTGTGTCCCTTTAAAACACTGAAGAGATAGGGTGAGTGGGGCAAGGCTCCTTGGCTTCTGTAATGGAAGAACACTGTGTATTATTAAGATGGGTGATAAAGCAATATTTTTCTGTTGTAGGATGCAGCTTTTCATTTTCATCATATGCATGAGTATTTCAAAATCCCACTGTGTTGTTGGTATGTTCACATGAGATTACAGACATATAGTGCACACCTATATGGGTTTACTTGGAAGTATGTTCAGTGTAGACCTGTGAAGTCCTGGAGAAAACTGGAAAAAAATGAGAAAAATAGGATTTGTCCATTTGTTAAAAATACTTTTGTCATGGAAGAAGTTTTTAACAAGTCTCATGGAATACACACACACACACACACATATATAATGATGAGTAAAACAATTAAGACAAAGTATTCATATCTTTACTTCCCGATATAATTTCTGAAAACAATTTAGAAGATAAACATTTATGTACAACTGCATAATGTATCTCACATCATTCTGTTTCCTGGTCTAAGTTTCCTTTGGTCAGTTCTTTTCATGTAAATGTTTAATGTTTGCTTGGCACTATGGAGGACTAGAGGAGATAATTATATATATTTTAAAACTAATTTTGATGGTTTTTCAACTCCCCCCCCCCCAGCTCCTCATAAATTAGCAAAGGAAAAGGTTTCCTTATAGTTCAGATGTTCCCTATAGCTCCATTTGTAACAATAGGGGTTGATATATTCACAAGATCATAAACCAGACTTCTGGTGGCACAGTGGTTAAATGCCTGTACTGCAGCTACTCATTCAAAACCATAAGGTGGCGAGTTCAAGGCCAGCAAAGGGCTGAAGCTCGACTCAGGCTTGCATCCTTCCGAGGTCGCTAAAATGAGTACCCAGATTGTTGGGGGGCAAATAACTTACAATTGTAAACCGCTTAGACACTCCTTAAGGGTACGAAGCGGTATATAAATGAAGCTGTTTGTTTGATTGTTTCTGATCTCATACCTTTTGCAATTCACATTTATGGTCATTAATGACCAAATGTGGCCCCAAAATCTTACCTATTAGTCTAGGCTGTGCCTGAACCAAAGGGTTGTTGTGGTGTAACAGAGCAGTTTAGTGAAAAAATTTTCCAGTCACAAGGCACGTTGAGACAAGCAGCTACGGTAGGCTCAAAAGAAATGGTTCTTTTTTGGGGGAGGGGGTGGCATCAGAAAATGTGGCTTCAGCAGAAGAACTCTATCATCACTGCTACTGTGGGTGTTCTCCAGTCCTTATCTCACCAACTGTGGGGTTTTCTGCTACCGCAATTCCACCAGTGCCACCAACTATGAAGATTCCTCTCAGGCAACTCCATCACAGTCCCTCAATGTGGGGTTTATGCCCGTTAACCCATCAAATGTCAAGACCTTCATGGTGCTCACTGCAGTTACCAAGAGTGAGGTCTTTCCCTGATCCCTACCTCTTCCACAATGTAAGGATGTCCTTCTGTCCCACCTGTGTGAACTCCAAATGAGGTTGTGAAATATTTTTCTTGGATGGCAGCCCAATGGATCTTTTTGATCCCACCACTGCCACCAATTATGTGAAGGTGATGGCCACTATCCCACCAATTCTACATTGTGAGACTCAAACTTGAGACTCTCTAAAATGTCCCTTGCGCTATAACTCTCTTTATATGCTAGCCCTCTGGGTGTCAGATTTCCCTCCCAGCTTGACACCAATTATTCTTTAACAGCCACACATCCACTGTTCCAAACCTAAAATACTTTTCTCAATGTTGGCTGCATTTTTGATGTATTTCTGAAATCACTTCAGACAGCTGTTTGTTGAAATTTATTTGCAGGTCAGGCTGAATACAGTATCTCTTTTAGTGCATGGTGTTCACAATGGATACGGTGTATAAATACTTTATTAGTTACACAGTTTAACAGTTTCTTTAGCTTGTCTTTTTAATTTTTTCTTTATAGCTTTATATATGTTCCTTTACAGACTAAGGGCTGAAACAGCCGGCCAAGTAAAGGTGGCTTGTAGCTGGCTTCGGGGCATGACATTTAGATACACCACACCCCTGAGTTGTTTGGAAGCCACGTTGGTGATTACATGCTGGCTGGCTTCCAGGAGACATGCGGGGGCAAGACATCACTCGCCCTGGAGTCAGGGAAATCCAGCTCCATCAGCAAATGGGAGGCTTCTATCCCAAATAAGAGCAGATTTTTTGCACTCCCATTTGGAGTGGAACCTTGCCAGATTGTGGCTGCGGTGTGCGGTTGCCACGGTCCTCAACTGGCTTTCTTTGGGGCAGCTTGAAGCCACCCCTTCAGGGCCATCTGTCTTAGCCCTAAATTCTCTCAGAACCTATATTAAACCTTTGTATCTCACAAACCTTCTGGTTACCTGTGACTCTACTAATCACCAAACACTATGTCTCCCACAGGACACTACAACAATCTAATTAAGGACACTTTTTGTCCCTTTCTTGGGTACCTAAAACCCTCTATAACTGCCCCTCACAACAGCCTAACCTAGCCACAATGGCTCTTCACCCCTCAGCACACAATAAACATCAACCCCTTTAAAGCCTGCACCTCCCTCTTATATACTCACTGCTGGGAGCAGTCCCCACCTTTTCCTGGCTTCATTCCCATTGGCTAGTTCCAAGGTTGTAAACTGCCTGTTGTCTCCACAGGAGGGATAATCTTAAGGTACATGGAAGATGTCCTCAGTTGTCACTGCCTTCTATATTCAGTGTTGCCACCATAGATACCATATCTGAATCCAAGTTCTCAGATAGTGTTTCTGGAAGCCAAAAGTGTAT
Source organism: Urosaurus nigricauda (assembly GCA_034509955.1). NCBI lineage: Eukaryota > Metazoa > Chordata > Lepidosauria > Squamata > Phrynosomatidae > Urosaurus > Urosaurus nigricauda. Next base: position 47,111,429 of record JAOEGL010000003.1, read on the forward strand.
GTAAACAAATACTAATCTTTATTTAAATAGGTTAAACACATAAAAACAGATTAATTGCTTATTACAGTTAAAATACCACATATTCTCTCTCACACTCCTCTCAAATGAACTCAGACCAATCATATCAAATCCACAACCAAAACTCTATTTTCTCCTCTAACCCCAATCTAACTCCAAACCCCTTGTCCAACTGTCATTCAACAGCCTTATGCAAATGCAAATATCCTCAAACATTCCATCAATCAGCATTCACTCTAATATTCCATTCTTTCCCCCTGTCCCAGCTTTCTACCTTACATGCTAATACACAAATAAATCAACATTGCCATGACATCACAGCTACTTCTGACATTACAGGATATCAGCTGATCCCCCGCCCCTAAAAAGTAAATTTAATAGGTAATTATTTCTTGAATAAACTGTACCTTTAATATTCCTTTAAGACATGCCAAACTATATGTTCTCCATTTTATGTCTCTAAAGTAATGAGCTAACTTTCAATTAGTATGGAGATCCCTCCCCCCCCCCCCCCGCAATTTATCCAAACATTTCTTTTTTTCTTTCAAGAAAGATACAGGTTCCCCCCCCCCCCCCCCCCCATGGCTTTACTTCTCAGTCCACTTAAGTTGAATACTGTTTCCCAGGTAAGTAGACATAGGATTTCAGTCTTAATTGCCCTAGGCTTTCAGAATTACTCAGCAACATTTGTGAGAAGGAACTCTTCAAACATTCTTCCCCGCACAATCTAGTTTCCTCCATAGAAATCTAGTGGAAAGTCTATTCAATCTAATTGTTAAATGAAACCAGTGCTCCTGCTGCTTAGCCTTGAATGAAGACTTTCATGGTTACCCCTAGTTAGACATTTCATTCCATTGTAATGAAAAACCTCAAGCAATTCATGCCGTGATTTAGCAATTTATTCCTTCCTTGTTACCACATAAATTAAATATTTCCCTTTTGTGGCCCTCCCCATTGTATATTAATGAAAACCTCGACTTTGCCTAATTATAGTATTGCAGATACACTCTGAGTGGACAGTAATAAAGTCATTACTGAACAGGATTACTGAGCTGACCAAATTGAAATAAAATGACTTTCTGTTTTACTTTCAAAACCATTTGAAAACTAAAACAAATCTATTCCCAGTGAGCATTTATCATCCTATTAAGTCCACCTGGAGGATATTAACACATTGCAACTACTGCTTCCAGCCTAAGCTTCACCTATAAATGGGTATTATGTGGTGGCAATGCACATTTCATAAAGATATATTGCTGATTATATTTCCATTAAAGACTAAAGCCAAGGCCGATGTCTAATTTTCTCCTAGGCTAATCTACAATAGAGCGCTTTTTCTTTTATGAGTTCATTGTTGAGAAGGAGATTAGTTTTTCTGTCCTCCATCTCATTTGCATGGTTACAAACCTGAGCAATGAGGTTTGCCCACAATCGTTTCCCAATTAGTACTTTCAATTATAGTAGGTTGAAAATATTATCCACAGCTTCAGAGCAGAATTGTGCTTAAATGTATCAACGGGAATCTGGCTGCACACAGAGTATTGTGCATGGATCATACTCTTGGTTCAAAGATACAAAAGCACCTTGCACGGGGCAACAGCCTTGCATCCAACAGACATCAATATGGGGGTTCCCCTAATTGATGAAAGTCAAACAGGGACATGTGTTGCAGACTAGAAAGATGGTCAGTCTACATAATGCTGAGATTGGACTCTCTCTTTCAATCTCTCTCTCTCTCTCTGAGCACATTTGTGTTGTGAGGGAGAGAGAATAAAGACATTTCATTTACCTAACAAGTGACCAGAACTGTTTGAACTGATATCATTGCCCATCTATTCGTTGAATAATAAGAAAATAACAATGATGGCAGTAAGATTATGGGTTTGTTCCATCACCACCAACACCATCATTATTCTCAACTTCACCATGATTGGTTCAAATGAAAGTAGTTGAAATGAAGGACACAATGACATCCTTACAAATCCCACCTTCAGACATAATCTGGAACATCTTCATCTGAAACTTAATACATCTGATAGTTATTTCAAGTTAGTTCATATCAGATAAAGGCTTAAATGGGGGTCCCTCCTGATTTTTGGATGGGCTCATGATTGCTAATCCACTCCACTTGAAGACTATTGCCTGCACCACAAAGAAGCAGGGAGTATGAATAGGATTTGTGGAAAGAGAGATATTCTTTGATTGGGAGAGACTTGTCTTTTTGGCTTGATCCATTTGGAGCTACCTCTGCCACTGTTATTCATCTGACAGATGAGGGACAAAACAAAATTGGTACTCTACTAGAACCTGAGCCTGTGTGAAATCCCAGTTCACAAGAATAACACAAGAAGCTGTTTTATATCAGGTTACACTTCTAGCCCAGAATTATCTACTCTGATTGGTAGCACATCTCTGGGAAGTTGTCTATGACTCACTATTATCTTGGAGATACAAGTAATCAATGTCACTTTTTTTTTTTTTTTTGGTTTCCATATCAGTGGGTCACCGAATCTGCATTAGGTTTAAATCCAAATTTTAAAGGAACTATCCAAGGCACAAAAACTATTTTGAGGATAGGGTTTAGAAGCTTAGATAGTTCTTTTAAAGTTCAGACCAAATCTCAGAGCAGATTCACTGTCTCATGACCTGGAAGCTACTAGCTGTCACCTGTATCTAATGGTTTCTGTCCATTTTTTTTTGTATTTTCTATTTATATAATACATAAATAATAAAAGGAAACTAACTTGAAGGTCTTGTTCATATGTACACAGCCAGCATGGTGTAGTGGGTGGTATTAAACTGTGGACTCCAGATTCTAACCCTGATCAGCCACTGGGTGACTTTGTGCAAACCACTTTATCTCAGCATAAGATAGAGGTAAAAGCTAACCTCCTCTGAATAAATCTTGCCTAGAAAAATCTATGATAAAGGCAAAGTTGATTTGAAAGCTTACAACAAGGACAACATACAGTTGGCCCTTCATATCCAAAAACCATGGGAGCTTGTCTAATTGGTTTTAATGGCAGTGCACCACACTGGCATGGCCGCGTGCATGTGCCTCCATTCAGGAGGATACAGTGGAGCCATCTGTGGATGCTTCAATATGCAGATGGTAAGCCCGCGGTGTTATGAAATATGCTTTTAATAAAATTTTGGGAACATATGGTCTGTGCCATGACCCCTAGCTGACCTCCTAGAGGGCCCACAAAGGGAGAGAAACCACTGAGCAAGACAGTAAATTGCCTTGGAAAGACCAGCAGGGCCCCTAGAGATGAGATTAGTGGAAGTTCTCTATAGGAAGTTTGGGAGTTGCCAAACACACATATCCACATCTCCCAGGTAAGACAATAGCCTTAGCATCATATCTGATGAGCCAGTGATTAACTTAACGACTCAGCAATTAAGTCGGCTGCCCCTCCGAATTGTGTCCAAACCTAAGTGCATTGTACACAGATTATTTGCTCATGGCTTAACAAAGCCTAGGCAATCAACACCTTTGTCTAAGCCTTTCATCCACATCTATCAGGCTTCCCGGAGAAGACTTCTAAGGTGGTATTCCAGTGGTGTCACTCTCTCTAAAACCTAACTCCAAATTTTACCCCTCCTTTTTCGCTATCACTGAACGTGAGTGTGTGTGTATCCCCCCTTTTGCTGTGTGTGGTATTTATCCCCCCAATAAACTGAGTATTTTCATTGGACTCATTTGGACTAGTGTCATCTCTCTTGGGGTCTGTCGGTGGACCTCTGGTAGACAATACTGGGACAGTGATTCCGGCGTAAGACTTTGCTAGGATCTTCCTCTCTGCATATTTTGAGCTAATTATAATTCCCCTAAGTGACAGACTTCCTAACAGCGGTTTGGGCAAACCAACTGTAAAACTAATTAGCAAAGGAATGCTAAAAAAAGGACCCAGTATCATCTGGGTAGTTTTTCCAAACACTGATCCAGTTCCTCTGCTGGGGAAAAGTTGTATTTATTTATTTATTTATGGTATTTATACCCCACTCTTCAGCCTTAATGGCTGTCAGAGTGGCTTACAATTATTAATTTTCATTAGATGGTTCCCTGCCCTCAGGCTTACATTCTAAAAAGACACAACACAAAAGGAGAAGGGAATGGTGGTGGGGAAGGGGATCAGGTCCAGTGGTTCCTCTCTCCCTCTGAGGCCTGGACCAGGGCAGATAGCATGGAGGGAGGGCTGTATTTATTCAGGCAATCCCTGATGGAGCTGGGCCAGCCTCTTCACTCCCTCCCAGGCTGGAGGATGGCAGTTGGCATGGAGGGAGGGTTCTTTCCTTCAGGAACACCCTGATGGAGCTGGGCCTGCCTCTTCAGGGGTTTAAGTTAAGCCTGGCTATCTGTCAATATGTAAAAAACATTGTATGTAGATGGCAGATACTTTGTGGGTGTTATGTTACTGACCCCAAAGCCCTGTTTCTTTTAGACCTATGATTTTTATTTTCTAAAGTTATGTTATCTCAAAGGTTTGAGGGAGGAGAAAAACCTAATCTATCTTCCCAACAATCCTGTGAGGTAGATCACTATTATGCCTGTGTTATTAGCTGGAAAACTAAATAAAGGAGACAGGAAAATGATATCATTCCTTGAGCAGCAGTGGCTTGGGGGAGTTTATCCTAGCTCCATTTGTTCTTCAAACCAATTAAGTGAACGCAATCAAGATGTTAATGCATCTTGGGCGTTCCTCGGCTAGAAAATATGTCCATCAAAAGGCTCATATGACAAAAATAATTGAAACTTATCACATATGATCACTTTGCACCATTTGCTTTTGTTGCTTGAAGCTAAGAGCCATTTCAAGCTGGCAGAAGGCATGTTCCCTGTTCATGGATTTAGGTGGAAACAGACTGGAGTTTGTGGAAACGGGCTGTACATTAATAAGATTTTAAAACACTCAGCTTTTGTTAATAATTAAAACATTTACTTTAGGGACTCCATTTCAGCTTTCCAGGAAATGTAGCATACACAGAAAGCACTACAACTCTCTGAGGCAAGCAGTTAGACTTCCAGAAGACCTCCTGATTTTTTTTTTTTTTAAAAAAAGCTATTTAGTGAAAGGATATATTTTAAAAGACAGGAGAAGTAGTGCAAGGGTTTGCTACTGATTTTCTTTTGTCCCCCTTTTTATCTTTTTCTCTGGACTCTTTCAAACGGGGAGGAATTTCTCCCAACTCCGAATGGAGCCAATGCGGATTCATGTAAATTAGCTTGTTTAGCGAATTTACATGAACCCTTGCTCCGTTCGGAATTACTTCCCATTACCCGAAAATAACCCCCTCCTGTCCGAATTTGCATGCGAAGCTTTAATTCGCAATAAAGTAAAACCCATGATTGCATTCGAATTGGCTTCCCTCTTGCCCGAATTTGCGTGCGAAGAGTTAATTCACAATAACGTAAAACTCATGATTGCATTCGAATTGACCTTAAATTATACTTCCAATTTAGCCTTGTATGAAAGAGTCCTCTGTCTTGATGCCAGGGCCAGGTCAGGATGTATGTGTGGATACTTCAGGTATACCTCAGTTAATGAAGAGGATATATTTCTGGGCATTACTTCTTTAACAGAAAAGTTGATAGCAAAGACAGAAAAAACATGGAAATTATAAAAAATAAAGAGCAGTTCAGTAGACCTTTTATTCAAAGCTAACAATATGCACATATTAAATGAAACAACAAGGTCAGGAAAACCTTGCTTAAGTATATGCCTTATAACATTTCATATATGAAAGCTGGGGCAAATGTGACCAAGCAACATCAGAGTGTGGTCAAGATGGCAAAGATTATTAAAGAAGAAGAAGAACATACAAGCCAGGAGAGGCTGCAGCAGTTTGCTCTACCTGGAGCACATTAGGAGGGACAAAGTTCTCTCCTCTACTCAGAGTTAATTGAATATAAACTATTGCCCTTTGTATTCAGTCTTCACAAAGTGAAGCAAGTCAAGAGGGAAAGTGGGAGGGGGAGTAAAAAACTGGAACATTTTAAAAGCAGCCCAAAAAGTGGGATGGCAGAAGATTAATAGGAAATATACCATGTCAAATTAGGACACTTGGAGGGTATGAGTAAACAAAAATATTTGAACTTCCAGACACCATTGAAAGATCCTTCCAAAATGCGATCAGTGTTTACTGATCTTACCAGCCACCACTGTTTTCATGATTTCCAATTCGATGGCCAGTCTGATAGATCTGAGCATTTTTAAAATGTTGAGGGGAATCTGGTGAGTCAGGTTTATCTGCTTTCACCTTTTCTCCCTGAATCCACAAAGGATTCTGGATGCAGCATTGTTTACTGCAGACACACTGCTGCAAACTGACTTCAAAATTCTGTGTTCCTCCAACCCTCCCTCCTTCTACTCCATTTGTTGATGCTACTAAATACTTCCAGCTATATAGAGGAGGAATGGAGGGCTGGGAAGGCATAAAAGTTGTTTTTTTTTGTTTTTTTTGTTTTTTTTGCAAAACAGCTTTGATGGTAGAGCCTTTAACTGAATTTTTGTATGTATGAAAATATGGAGCAAAAGGTAAATCTTCTAAATGTGGATTAAGGCAGAGATGGCCCAGATTCAATGTGGAACCGGCTTCTTGTTGTGAAAACACTGTGCAGTTGAAATGAGGCTTTGGCCCTGAATTGTGAGACAGGTCACTGAGAAGGCGGGGGAATTCTTGTTCATTTGGCCCATGTAGATATGGTTTATATGGCCAGGTGCAGTTTACAAGTTCCTGAGCATTCTAGAGCATAAGTTTAGAATTAAACTTACAGTCCAAACAAGCAAAACAAACAAACAAAAAATGGTGATGGGGGAATGAAAGATCTGGTGAGGGGGAAAAGTGGAATAACTGTGAAATGGCTTCAGTTGTCAACAATGATATGTGATAACATGAAATCACCCTTATCTCCAACAAGAGTATTGCATTGATGCAGACTGAGTTCAAACCAAACTTGGAATGGATCTGCTGAAATCAAATTAAAGTCAAATCAGTCATAAATAACTCTGGGACTAAAGAGACAGGCAAAAAGAGGTGCTTTCAGGCTGGCTTGAAGGTGTGGCATTTAGATGACACATGCTTTGAAGCCAGCAGAAAAGTGCCCTCTGGGCACCTTATGCAGAGAAAGGCCATTTCAAAAAGAAGCAGTTTTTTTCCCCGCTTCTTCCTGTCTTGAGGCATTGTCATGTGGTCATGACATGAACATTCCAGCTGCCTTGGGAGCCAGCTGTGGTGGCGTTTCAATGTGGATTCAGAAAAGGCAGCTTCAAGCCACTTTTTACTAGCCCAAACGTAACAGCTTTAGCTTCCCTCAATGTGAGTTAAATCAACCAAAGATACAAAGAAAGTCTGAGGACACCGTCCTCATTCTCCTGAGGTTAGTCTTCTTCTCACTCCCTATCTCAGGCTGAGGATGGTGGGCCCTCCTGGGGTTCATAGAATCATAGAATTATAGAGTTGGAAGAGACCACAAGGGCCATCCAGTGTAGCCCTCTGCCATGCAGGAACTCACAATCAAAGCATCCCTGACAGATGGCCAGCTAGCCTTTGTTGGCATAATATCTTTCTCAGGGGCCGCCCACTTGTATTTCTTTAGAAAACACATTTCCCTTCCTTGGCTGCTTGTCCCCTGGGGCCAGGCCAGAGGTCTATTCCAAAGTCTTTTTGTCAAATTCCAGATGCAGGGGACTTAGGGAGGGCTAAGTGGAGTCTGGGATCTTCCCCTGCACTGAGCCTCTGTCCCTGTTGAGACTACCTCTGCCACTTCCCCAGAGCTCTTCCAGCCACCTCTCCCTGCCAAGGTGGGGTGTGTTCCCAGCCTTCTGCCACCCAGGAAGTTTCATGTTCTCTGTCTTCACAGTCTGTCCAGTAACCTCTTTCCCTCTCTCTCAGCATCTCACCCCCTTCTCCCTTGGCTCCATCCTCTTTCCTCCCCCAGCTAGCTTGGCTCACTGTATTGATTAGCGTTGCTGGTCTCCTCGCTTCCTCAGCTCCTTTATCCCTTACTTGTACCACCTTGACATTCCTCAGCATCAGTTCTGATAGATTTTGAGCTTCAGTAGAGGCCAGGTGGTAGGAGCTTCCCCTTCTCCCTTTCCTCATGTCTTTATGTGAGTCCAGGGCTGTTGATGCACACCCTGTCTCTTCTTCCTCCTCCATCTCATAATGATCTATTGAATTGTAGATAAACCAGTATAATATAGTGGTTTGAGCATTGGACTATGACTCTGGAAAGCAGAGTTTGATTCCTGCTCAGTCATGAAACCCATTGGGTGACCTTGGGCAAGTCACACTCTCTTAGCATCAGGGAAGGCAATGGCAAACTTCCTCTGAACAAATATTGCCAAGAAAAACCCAAGATAAGTTCACCTTAGGGATACCGTAAGTTGGAAGCATCTTGAAGGCATACAACACAATACATATGATCTATTGCAGTGATTGCCCTCTTGGCCCCTCAGTGTTTTAAAATATAATTTTAATTTTTCAATTACTTAAGTGATTTGCATTTTAATGAACTAATTTGGAACATGTGAGTTAAAAAAAAAACCCTCAGCAGAATCCTATTAAATTCTTAGCAAGCTTTTAGTCAAAATGAGATGGCTGGCTTGTGGAATCATACATTATAACTGTGGCATTGCATCTCTGTGTGTGTGTGTTTAAAGAAATAGAATATGTGTACACAATTTTTCATTTAAAAATATTGGCAAAGATACTAGATTGGCTACCTAGTTAAGTACACTTGGCCTGACCTGACCCTCCTGATTTATTTGGTAGCTGTCACTGTAAGCAATGGAGGTATCATAGAATCATAGAATCACAAAATCATACAGTTGAAAGAGACCACATGGGTCATCCAGTTCAAACTTCAAGAAAAAAAATCAAAGCACCCCTGACAGATGTCCATCCCTCCTCTGTTTAAAACTTCCAAAGAAGAAGACTCTACCACACTCTGAAGGAGTATGTTCCACTGTCAAACTGCTCCTACTGTCAGGAAGTTCTTCCTAAATGTTGAAGTAGAATCTCGTTTCCAGTAGTTTGACTCCATTGTTCCATGACCTATTCTCTGGAGTAGCAAAAAACAAGCTTGCTCCATCCTCTATATGACAACCCTTCAAATACATAAGGAAGGCTTTCATATCACCTCTTAAACTTTTCTTCTCCAGACTAAACATACACAGCTCCCTAAGTCTCCCCTCATAGGGCATGGTTTCTAGGCCCTTCACTATTTTGCTTGCCCTCATCTGGACATGCCCCAGCTTGTCAATATCCTTCTTGTATTGAGGTTCCCAGAACTGAACACAGTATTCCAGGTGAGGTCTGACCAAAGCAGAACAGAGTGACACTATTACTTCTATTGTTCTGCTGATCACAGCACAGCATACTGATCTATTTATTCCCACTGTGACAGTTAAAAGCAGGCTCCCTGGCCCAGTTCATCCATTAGAGGGGGATGGAATCATCAAAATGTAGCACACTGATCAATAGGAGAACAGACTTCTGCTCCATTATCCTTCGGTTGAGCACCTTTTGCCTTTTCTGAGAAGACTGAAGCAAAGAAGGTGTTGAGTAATTCTGCCTTTTCTCTGTCCCCTGTTAGCATTTTGCCATCTTCTGCACGCAGTGGCCCTACTGTTTCCTTCTTCTTCCTTTTGCTGCGGACATATCCAAAAAAGCCCTTTTTATTGTTCTTAACCTCTCTAGCAAGCCTGAGTTCATTCTGCGCTTTAGCTTTTCTGACTTTACCCCTACATGTGCTGGCTATTTGTTTAAATTCCTCTTTCGTGATTTCTCCAAGAAATGGAAAAATGGAGAAATCACGAAAGAGGAATTTAAACAAATAGCCAGCACATGTAGGGGTAAAGTCAGAAAAGCTAAAGCGCAGAATGAACTCAGGCTTGCTAGAGAGGTTAAGAACAATAAAAAGGGCTTTTTTGGATATGTCCGCAGCAAAAGGAAGAAGAAGGAAACAGTAGGGCCACTGCGTGCAGAAGATGGCAAAATGCTAACAGGGGACAGAGAAAAGGCAGAATTACTCAACACCTTCTTTGCTTCAGTCTTCTCAGAAAAGGCAAAAGGTGCTCAACCGAAGGATAATGGAGCAGAAGACAGAATAGGGGAATTTCAGCACAGAATAAGTAAAGAGATAGTACAGGAATACTTGGTTAACCTAAATGAATATAAATCTCCAGGACCAGATGAACTACATCCTAGAGTATTAAAAGAACTAGCAAATGTAATATCAGAGCCATTGGCAATAATCTTTGAGAACTCCTGGAGAACAGGAGAAGTCCCAGAAGACTGGAGGAGGGCAAACGTTGTCCCCATCTTCAAAAAGGGAAAAAAAGAGGATCCCAACAATTATCGTCCAGTTAGTCTGACATCAATTCCAGGAAAGGTGCTAGAACAGATCATTAAGCAGAGAGTCTGCGAACATTTAGAAGCCAATGCCATAATCACAAAAAGCCAACATGGGTTTCAGAAAAAGAAGTCATGCCAAACGAACCTGATCTCTTTTTTTGATAAAATTACCAGCTTGGTAGATGAAGGGAATGCTGTGGATATAGTATACCTCGATTTCAGTAAGGCCTTTGACAAGGTTCCCCATGACATTCTTGCAAACAAGCTTGCAAAATGTGGGCTAGACAAGTTAACTGTTACATGGATTTGTAATTGGTTGAGTGGCCGAACTCAAAGGGTGCTCAACAATGGCTCCTTTTCATCCTGGAGAGAAGTGACCAGTGGGGTGCCACAGGGTTCTGTCCTGGGCCCAGTGCTATTCAACATCTTTATTAACGATTTGGATGACAGAATTGGGGGCATACTTATCAAATTTGCAGATGACACTAAACTGGGAGGAGTAGCTAATACCCCAGAGGATAGGATCAAAATTCAAAATGACCTGAATAGACTAGAAAGCTGGGCCAGTGCTAACAAAATGAAATTCAATACGGAGAAATGTAAGGTTCTGCACTTAGGGCGGAAAAATGAAATGCACAGATATAGGATGGGGGACACCTGGCTGAACGAGACCACATGTGAAAGGGATCTAGGAGTCCAAGTAGACCATAAGCTGAACATGAGTCAACAGTGTGATGCGGCAGCTAAAAAAGCCAATGCAATTTTAGGCTGCATCAATAGAAGTATAGTTTCTAGATCAAGGGAAGTTATAGTGCCACTCTATTCTGCTTTGGTCAGGCCCCACCTGGAATACTGTGTCCAGTTCTGGGCACCACAATTCAAAAAGGATGTGGAGAAACTGGAGCATGTCCAAAGGAGGGCAACTAAGATGGTGAAGGGTCTGGAAACCTTGCCCTATGAAGAACGCCTTAGGGAGCTGGGGATGTTTAGCCTGGAGAAGAGAAGGTTAAGAGGTGATATGATAGCCCTGTTTAAATATTTGAAGGGATGTCATATTGAGGAGGGAGCAAGCTTGTTTTCTGCTGCTGCAGAGACTAGAACGCGGAACAATGGATGCAAACTGCAGGAAAAGAGATTCCACCTCAACATTAGGAGGAACTTCCTGACAGTAAGGGCTGTTCGACAGTGGAACACACTCCCTCGGAGTGTGGTGGAGTCTCCTTCCTTAGGGGTCTTTAAGCAGAGGCTGGATGGCCATCTGTCAGGGATGCTTTGACTTGGAGTTCCTGCATGGCAGGGGGTTGGACTGGATGGCCCTTGTGGTCTCTTCCAACTCTATGATTCTATGATTCTATGATTCTATGATTCTATGACTTTTGTTGTTCACTACATCTGCTGACTAGTAAACCTCGGTTAGGGGACTTTACGATTGTAACGATAGTCTATGATAGTGAATACACAGGAAAAGTGAAAACAAATTAGTTACAGGTATATAATTCTGAGTTGCACATCTGTAACTGCAATAGTCCATTCCAGCCATTTTTTCTTTCTTTCTGAATACAGATAGTTCATTTTAGCCAATACAGACTGGCTTAAAGGGAAGCCTGACCTTCCTAATGTTTGCTCTCTTTTATGTGGTGGTCGTTGGTTACACTCTGAAGGATTCACACATAAAGTGAAACTCATTAAACGGTGCCTCTTCTAACTTCAGATGTGAAATCCAGCTAATGTCTATTTCACACTAAACAATTCTCTCATATATAGTGAGAGAAAGAGAAAGAGAGTGGAGAGAGCGAGAGTGAGTACAATATTGAAAAACCAATCTGCAGCAACATGCAGCATTTGATTTATATCTTTGAATTAACTGTTGAGCAAAAGCATGGCAACATTAATGGAAGATCAAAGAAAAGTTCTGGAAAATGAATGTTCAGCCCCTAGAGAATGACAAACTTTGATAACATTACTTTAGAAATTTGCTAAAGTGTCACTTTTTCCATGCTCAAAATCTGAAAAATAATAGACCTTCAAAAATAAAAGCATACACATTGCATAAAAGATCAATACTCAGTATTTATTTATATTTTAGAGCATTTATACCACCACCACCCCTTCAGCCAACAAGATTCCCATCTCAGCTTACAAATTGTTAAGCTGACAGTTCCTTGCCTTCAGGGTTCTAATTGAAAAAGACAGGGCACACAAGGAAAAAAAGATGGTACAGAAGAGGTCACAGCAGTAGCACTTGGTCTGGATGGACAGTCTCTCACCAGTCATCGGGACCAAGACACAATGGAGTGGTGGCCACTGTTCTCTCTTTCTGAGACAAAACAGTATTTGAATATGAGACAAAGCTATCAACTAACATTTAGGCCCCATATATGAGAATCAATTGTCCATGATGAGGACACAAGTATGAGAAAAGAGCACTCTTCTTTTCTAACAGGGATCATGCAGTGCATGACTGTACAGAGCATCAGGGCTTTTAGAAAGAACAAATACAGTTCAATATAGTTCAAATGGAGCTTTGAAGAAGAGTGATAATCAGAAAGAATGGACACTTTCTTTTCCTTTTGTCATTCTGTTGTAGGGAGGACCAGCCTAATCAGTAATGGAATGGATTGGATTTTCTTATTTCTAAAATGGGAGAAAATATCCTGACAGCATTAGGAAAAGCTAGTTTTTTGAGTACAACTCCCAAAATGCCCAAGCCAGCATGGCCTTTACAAGCTCTCCTCAATCCTGGATAACCTCCCCCTCATTCATTAATGGACCAAGACCTTGCATAGATAAGGAATATTGGAAAGTATTCATTTCAAATCTTGTCTGTCCAGGATTCACTACTATATTTTAAACAAACTTCAGGGATAACCCTGTAGTATTATATAAGGCAACCACTCAGCAAAATCAAATCAAGACAGAGACAATTGAGAAGAACCTGAATTGATGGGTAGAAAAAAAATAACACCGCAAGAAGAAAACAACCCCGACAGTTAAACAATGCTCCACAGGGAGTATTCATGTAGACAGATGTATTACATTGTGGCAGGGTCAGATGTCAAAAGCATTTCATGTTGTGACTATTGCCAAAAAGAACATTCTATATGTTCTCTAGCAGCTGTCATAGATATTTTGAAGTATCTCCCTCTTCCAATAAATTGCATATTCTTATGCTCTATTAAACACATTATGTGATCTTCAAACATAAATGTGTCTCCAAAAGCCCCCAACACTCCCCCAAAGCTGCCTAAACCTCCCACAAATTTCATTTTTTAAAAGCTGAAGTGGCCCTATCACCCTAATTCACTAGCAAATGTGAGAATTGGGCTAACCAACACCTCAGAATACCCCAACCTCACTACAAACTCCCAATTTCATGCTTCTGTGATCCATGGAGGATTTGGATGTAAATAAATACCCCTTGTTTCCTCAGTCCACTCTGATCTATGCAATGTTGTCTGCAGGAAAGCTCACCAAGCTCCTGCTTTAATAAATATCAGTCATTATACAAAGATGTTTTTATTGCCCAGGCCTTCTGATATTTCAAATATTGTTATGCTTTTTGACAGTAGTGCAATTTGCTTGAGACAGGTCTCTCTAATAGCTAGAGATGGAAAGAATATATGTATAATTTTATTTTAATTTTTGAAAAATGGTTAAAAACTTGATTTCTTGAGTTTTGGGAAACCCTAATGTGGAATATCCTAGGTGGGTGAAAATTTCCTGAGTTCATGACTATTGTGTGTGAAAAATGCACCTGATTTTTGTTTGTTTGTTTTTGCCACAGAAAAGGGCAGAAAACAACATTTCCACACAGAAAAAAGTTCCCTACATAGAAAATAGTATTTTTGTGCAAGAAAAAAAATCTTCACAACAAAACGTTCTTAGGGTGCACCTACATTTTAGAATTAATGCAAGTTGATACCACTTTAATTGTCATGGCTCTATCCTACTATTACCCAAAGAACAAGAGGGGGACTATCTGCCCACTAACTGTTCGTGATACTTCAAATGTTGAGGAAATTAGCTTTGCAAGAGACTTGGATAACTTTTTGACCATGTGCACCAACATATATCAGTACTAAGTTGGAGGATTCCAGGTTTTGGCTGAGTTAAGAAGGTTTTATTTAGAAAAATGCAGCGTGCTATCACACAAACAAGATGGCAATTCAAACAGACACAGTGTGCAGAGATATCAAAAATGAAATAAAGAATTGGGATAGCAGAGATTTTAGGGGTTTGCCATGGGGTTATAATTATTCGTGTGATGAGAAGACTGTGGAAAGCTGGAGTGGCTCAAACTGTGAGATCTGAGAGCAATACAGTATATATAGAGAGAGTGTTACCTGGCCAGATAACCCATCACCTAGGGCTAGTTTCAAGTATGTATTTAAGTAAATATGGTTTCAAAACCTAGAATCTGACACACATCACATTTAGCTCATTGGAGGAAAAGTGGGGTTTAAATATAACTAATTTTTTCCCAGTCCCACCAAGTTTAGTGGTGTTACTAAACTCTTGGTTTCAAAACTTTTAGTTTTGTGTTTGCTGATGCTTGTTTTTCGTTTGGGACAGCAAAACAGAATTTTTAATGTAAATATTTTAAACAAACACAAATTGTATGGAAAAATCCAGTGTTTGTGGGCAACCTGTACTGCAGTATGAAGATCACACCTAGCACTTGGAAAATTTACTTTTTAAACTATGAGGCACCATAGCCCATGTAGGCTGCAAGTAATTGAAATTGTAGTTCTTTCAAAAAAAAATTCCCAAGATCTGCAGAGATCATGTCTGTCAGATGATCCAGCAAAAGCCACTTTCACTAGCCCTTGAGAAAACTTCCCTAGAGGCATCTGAGAATGGAGTCTTCTTCTGGTGAAAGGGGGACTATAACTTGAGTCACCCTCAGTATGTTTATATTATTGTCATCTGCACACAGGCATATTCTTCCAGAAGCTTTGCTTGTGGTTGTGGATCACAATTTATTCTGCTGACAATATGAGTGATATTGGAGCATGGGTGTAGAAAGCAATTGTGTTGACAGTTTTATGTCTGCCACCCTTCTTGGTGAGCAACAGAATTTATTTTCTTTTCATCCCCACCTCTGCAGGGGTTTTAAGATATCTATTTATTGAGCCTGATGTGAGCAAATAAGCCTCATCTTCTCTAGACAGTAGAAACAATTTCTAAATGAACCCGAGGCTTTTCTAACCATATATCTCAAGCAGTTATTTACTTTCCTTTCCTTAATAGAGATCTGTTGTTCAATAACCCTGTGCAGGTGTTACAGGCAACACAGAGGGAAAGGGGTTGCAGGAGGTAGGCATGCTTTTAATCCTTTCCACTCATGTGGCTCCTTGGAGAACCTAGCCAGATAAGGCACAACAGAAAGCTTTTTCTATTCATATAGATTTCTTGTGTAATTGAGAACCACATGTGGTCCTTGCAGTCCTTCAGTTTGACCTGATGTCAAAAACCCTCCCCTTCAACCCCAAATTACACAACATTTGTTGAGTATTGACACCTATTGTCATAGAGAGAATGTGTGTCTGGTGGTGAATGTGTGTATATGTGCAGGAGGAGCATGGGGGATATCATCTCTGGTCATGTATACTACATCCCCAACCCCCATCTACCACTGCTTTAAAGCACATCAACAAGGGTATTTGCTAGACTGTATCTTCCCACAAGCCTGCCCAAGCCCTGAAAACTTCACAAGAATCCTTTTTCTCAGTTCTAGCACTGTTAGATGCACATTTATTGAAGAGACAAGATTGGTGCTGCTCCTCAGATCTGGAACTCTATTCCTAGGAAGGGTAGAGTCTCCACTCCTTGCTGTCCTTCCATCTCTACAAGCAAATGATTTCACTCCTAAGGCTTTTTAGAAATAAGTGGGGGTTTTCCCCAAAATAAATAAAGGTCTTTTAATAACCATTGTACTGCCCAGGGGGATTTTGACAGGCCTTGCTTGTTGTGCAACCAGGAAACAAGTAACACCTGCTGAAATTCTCTCTTCTGCCATTAGAGGTACAGGAGATATCTTCAGTTTTCATTCTGACAACCTACTGCCTACAGCATTTAGCACACTATCTGTAGCTTCTGAACACTTTTCACTGTCACAAAATCTGTCCTTCTTGGAAAAGTGTGCATCTGATGCACCAACTGAAGTGGAGCAAAGGCACTCCTGGCCACACCAGCCACTTGGCCTTCTAGGACCAATGTTGCTTCCAAGAGTACACACAAACTACAAATCTGATCTTTCAGAGAGAAGACAACACCACCCAAAATAAGCTTTAATCCAACCTCAGTTTAACTTTTCTACAGACTAACAGAACTTCTGTCTTCTCTTTACTGAACCTCACTTTATTCATCAACTGATTCCTTCATTCACTTCATTCCTTCACTGCATCCAGACAACAACCATGGCTTTCTTGGCATCAGTTCTAAAGTAGATACAGAACTGAATATCACTAGCCTGGAAAAAAAAAGAAAAAGAAAATCCTTACCAGAATGAAAGTTAAAAATGTCAACAGTTATCTTAGTGCTCCATCTTGGGAGAGGGAGAAACTGCTATCAACATTTTCCTGGTTTCCCTACATATTGTCCCTTTGCTACCCCTGTTGACCCATGTATGCCATATATACCTTAGCATATACAGTGGGCCCTTTATATCCACTAAGGTTTGGTTCCAGGATCCCCCGTGAATAACAATATCCATGGATGCTCAAGTTCCATTAAATATAATGGCATAGTAAAATTGTGTCCCTTATATAAAATCGCCAAATCAAGGTTTGCTATTTGGAATTTATACATTTTTTCCCCAGTATTTTCACACCATGCTCGATCCATGGATAAAAAAAAATCTATGGATATGGAGGGCTGACTGTATTTATTATTAAAATTTAGGATTATCCTAATAAAGTTTAATTCATAGGTACACCTTTGAAAAGACAGTGCAGTTTCTTCATCTTACTTCTCACCCTGGGATTCATTCACTGTTTAAAATTTCATTGCAAGAAAATTGGTTGTCTATAGAGGCTTGTTCTCTCTATGAGAAAAAGAATCATCTCTTGTGACAGATAATAGTTTTGTCCAAAAAGCCAATCATTTCCAACTTGTTCTAACTGTGGGACTGTGTATCTTGTGTGATTCCTTTCAAGATCACCCAAATTGGACCAGGAGGGATATTGTGTGTCCCTTCCCTTACTGATACCAGCATCCACCACCCACTGGCTGTCACTGTGTCAGCATTGTCTAGTGATCCTCTGGTTAAATTGTCCTTGGCTTTATTAATTCCTTCCTCTAGTGTGATTGTTTCTCTTGCTGTGTCAGCCAAGGTCATATTCACTGTTTGCTCGACTCCTTTAATTGGCCATAGTCTGAGCAATAACAGGAAGCAGTTCTAATTTTCTTTACAGTCAATCTGGCATGGCTATTTGTATTTCTGTGGCCAGTCTTTACTGAGTTTAAGGCTGCAATCCCAGGCACATTTACTTCAGAGAAAGGCCCATTTAGGATATGCTTCAAAGCATACATGCATAAAATTGGGAGGATTTGTCGACAACTTAATTGCCACTTTTCCCCAGACAGGACATGCGTTTAATAACAGAGGGACACAAGGATTTCAGAGCCTACAAAAGTTACATTTGGACAATGACTTCCAGAATCCCATACCTGGTTCAGAAAAATAACTTTGCCAATCTCTAAGCTATTTCATACAGTGCCAAACACAAATCCTGATACATCAAGTTCAGTATTACCTATACTAGCCTTTTCTAACCATGGGCCTCTGGATATGGTTGGACTGCAACTGTCACCATCTCTGACCATTAGTCATACTGTCTGGCTGTGGTGGGAGGTGTAGCCCAGAAACACTGAGAGGCTCAGGTTTAGGCAAGGCTGGTTTCCAAACACCAAAGGGCTTGTTTAGACAAGTGCCTTTCCAAACCCCAACTAGTGATGCCAGTGACTGAATCTTGGACCTTTCCCAGTCCTATGGAAAGATATCAGAAACTGAACGTAGATTTTTATTACAAGCAGAGTATGGCATCTACCATTAAACCTAGATCCAGATTACAAACAATGTATGGCATCTACCACTGAGATATATTCCTTCCCCAGGGTGTGTGATGTGCAGAATTTTAATATGCACAACATCTAGCAAAGAAAAACAAAGTTATGGGGTGCTGTGCCTCTTGGATCTCTGGTTGGCTAAAACTAGTTTATGGCAACATTGTAAATATGGCCATCTTAGCAGGCTCTTTGTCTATAAATTTGTCCCAGCTGTGCTTTCTCCTATTGTCAAAACTAAATTCTGACATCACCACCTCCCAAAACAAATTCAGAATTTACAGTGCAATATAGGAAGCTGCCATACGTATACTGAGACTGGCCATTGGTCCATTTAACCCAGTGTTCTGAGTGCTGATTTTAAATGACAACCCCACACTGCAAAGTAATTAGCATGCTCAAATTGATAGACAGGCTGCATGTCCAGAAAATCATTTACATATTTTATTTATTAATTAAATGGACAATATAGCCCACCTGTCTGCTGAAGATGGAGCTCAATGCAAGTAGCAATAACAAAACATAGATCAAGAAACAGAAAACATGAAGCAATTGAAAGCATGTTTTAAAAAGCATTAAAAAGGGAAAAATAGTATCCAGCTGCTTATGTTACTCCCCTCCCCCCCCCCCCTCATCCAGCAACAAGCAAACTGAAGTGTCAAAGGCTGGTCTTATCTAAGCTAAGGCTACCTATCTGATGCTGTACTAGGGTATATGTTGTATTCTGTAACATGATAAACACAGCACTGGCAATTGC
Organism: Urosaurus nigricauda; assembly: GCA_034509955.1. Classification (NCBI taxonomy): domain Eukaryota; kingdom Metazoa; phylum Chordata; class Lepidosauria; order Squamata; family Phrynosomatidae; genus Urosaurus; species Urosaurus nigricauda. Next base: position 47,130,633 of record JAOEGL010000003.1, read on the forward strand.
AGGAGTAGTGCACACTCAGCCTTCCACATTTGTGGCTTTGACTTTTGTAGATTTGATTATTCATGGATTTCAGTCATTTTTCTCTTTAGGAATCTCTAGGTACTCCAACATGACTCTATGACCAATGTCTACTGGAAGTTGACCATAGAGTCATGCTGGAGGACCTAAAGAGTCCTAGAGAGAACACTTCTTTAGGTATTTGTAGGTCCTACAGTGTGATTCTATCATAAAGTTGCACAGGAAGACTTAAAAATTTCTAGATGTGTTCTCTCAAATTAAAAAAAAAAGTTTTTTTTAATTTGCAGTTTCCCCACTTTCATGGGGATCCAATGCCCCTAGCCTCAGTGAATGTGGAGGGCCCTCCTTATCACCCAAGGTCTGGATATAAATAGTGTTGTATACATTGACAGCTGATGGTTTCCACATGAGCAGAGTGGTGAAATTTTAAAATATTCTATCCGAGGTGCTTTGCCTATTTGAGGAATAGAGTTCAACACCTTGGATAGCTTCTTTAAAGTTTAGATTATAACCCAGAGTAGATTCATTGCTCAGCCAACACGAGAGCCATCAGTCAAGACTTTTCACATTCTGGACACTTTGTTTCGACAGAGAGTTTTCCCAAATTGGAATTTGGTCATTGAACTAAAAATGGTTATCCCAACCTTGACTTCATTGATTTTGGATCAGGTTACCAGAAGAAACATTTTATCCCACATGTACCTTCAATCAACAACTAAGGTCTTGTCTCATGACTATCACCCTGATAATTAAGGTAAGCAGAGCACAAGTGACAGTACTTTTTTAGTGCTGGCATTATAACACTGAATTACTTTTCAGAAAGAACCCTGCCTGTTGTGACATCTGCCCACCTTGAGATCTATGGTCAACCTCTAGGTTTTGTGCTGCAGTGATGTAGGTGTTGGTAATCAGTATAGAATTCTTTTTGCACTCTGTTGTAGTTACCACATGGCTATTAAACATTTTTATATCATTCTTATTGTTCGTTGCTTTATATCACTTTTTTAAAAATTCTGTAAGCCGCCTTAGAGTTTCAACCCATGGATGGGGGTGGGGGTGGTGGTGAAAATAACTAAATAACTACAGGAGTGAAATATAGTAGCAACTCCCAGTTGACCTTTTTCATAGCGTTAGAAGCAGGCATGAAGATTTAATTAATGATAGTAATATAATTAGGCTTGGTCTGAGGATGGGATTGGACTTATTTCATGGCTTTGGGCAACTCATTTAAACCCCTGTGTGTCTAGTCCCCTTTGTGACGATAAATCGATAGCAACAATGCTGCTCACCTCTGAAGGACACTGTGAAGGTGAATCCTTTTCTAAAATAGAATGTGCAATACACAGCAAATTAGTACAAAGCTTGAGATTTGCTATCCAGTGACTGGGTAGCAATCTGTATAATGAAGGTCTGAGAAAGGGGAGGCTTGAATCTTTCATTATTTTACAGTCACTTTCCTGTATAGTTTGCAGTGCTATCATTTCAGGCCTCTTTAAGTGAGACATCAATCTTGAGTATATGTTGAACAGTTAAAAACTGATATGCATGCTCACACCCTTTCTTATCTATCCTGCTAATGCTTCAGCTGGTACACTTGTTAACATGCCAGCAGACAAATTCAAAAGATGAGCCACAGATGGTTTTTACTAAGCATTCAGTGTCATTAACTCTGTTAAATAAGTATCAGTCTATAACTGTTGCACCCGCTGCTTTTACTGTTTTTCCTCCACTGTTGGGCTATTTAGAAGCCTTTGGGGCTCTTTAGGAGCCGTTAGCTGTTGTCCTTTTGTTTTGCCTTTCTCCCCATGTATTGTGATCTTATACTGAAGGAAGATTTGATTATAATTATGGAAACACTGAATGGCCCCAATTAACCCCAGGATAATCTGCTGTAAGAATACATCTAAAGAGATTGACTAACTTGTCTGTTTAGATTTTTAAGCAGAGGACAAATAGTGGAAAAAGACGCATTCTAAAGTGAAATGATTTGGCCATTTTGTTAAAACAAAACATACTGACACACAATTTTGTCTTCTCTCTATGAAGTAATACATAAAGCATGAAGAAGATGATTTAAAAAGATCCAGAGCTTCAGTACCTTTGTTGATGTGAAGCAAATTCTGGACATGGGTGTAGTGACTAGGACCCACCAGTCACTTGGGGGCTTTCTCAGACTACAAAGAGTTAATCTGGGGGTGGTACACGCTAATGAGACCTTGTAACAAATGCTAATGAGTAATTACATCACAGATAACCTATGGCCCTTTAACCAATCAGTGAATTGGACCAGGACTTTTCAAGAACCTTCTATCTGAAACCTTTAAAAAGCCTTGAACCCATGTGCTCTTTTGTCTTCTTCTTCCTGAAGTCCAGCTGTTGAACCTCTGCCAGCAGGCAGGCAGAGGCATGGTTGGGCTGGCCCAAAAGGTCAGCTCTCACACCCAATCCAACAAGGACTGCAATCCCATATCTCTTTGTGAGTAACTTAGAGTTATGTTAGCTAGTGCGATTTAGGCCTTTTTATTATGTTCCTTATGGCTTGCTTGAACTGAACATTTGTGTAACTATGCTCCTGTACCTGCAAGGCAGGGAGGTCTTGCATGAATGAGATACCTCTATGCTTTATTCTTGTGTAGTTAGAATAAATCCATTTTCTTGAAATGCATCTGTTTGCTCTCTATTCCTACAACACGTGCCTTAGCTTGGTGGTTGCTTGCTGGTAGCAAGTGGGAAGTGGAAAAGATCTATAACTCCCTTTAGCAAGCCATAGCGTGTGCTAAACAGGGGAATTCAGTTGTAATTCGCTAGGTGGTGGCAGCAATAGGTTTGGAGGACCACAGGGGTGCCCATTCCACTCAGCAGAGAGTGGAAACAGGGATCCAGGGGAATCCAAGGGGGAAACCCAAAAGAAGATCCCCTGGGGTTAAGGGCCAGGAGCAGGGTGTTGTTGGGTTGCTTAACCCCTCGGATCATCACAATGGGTTTCCTCCATTTATTTTTATCCTTACAACAATCCTTTGAGGAAGGCCAGGCTTAAGAAGCATGAATGACAGCAAGGCTGAGGTGTCTTAAGTGCAAAACCAGCTGCTTCATCACTCCAGCTGCATGCAGCATGAATATTAAAAGTAGAGGGGAAAATTACAGTATTCATGAAATTTGGCTTTTTTCTTCCCACCATTTTAGCTTGTTTGAATGAGCTTATGAAAAGTGATCAAGCCAGATACTCACCAAAAATAAAATTAACTGAAAAAACAGACCATGGGCTCTTTGTTCTGCATTATTCCATAACCAAAGAACTCAGAGATAACCTCTTAATTCTCATTTATTTTTTATTGGCAGATTCTGTAGATGCCAAGCATTAAGTTCTAAACATTTCTCATTAGTCCATTTGAAAGGAGTAATCCATGCTGTTTGCCGCTCTCTCCCCATCTAGTGATTTTTCCCCAGTGTTACTACCCCAGTGAGGGCTTAAATATAGTAGGACTTCAGTATCTGTGACTTGCCATCTGTGGATTTGAGCATCCATGGATGGCAAGCCCATGTTGTTTCCAATGGTGCTGTGTGCACATGGCAGCACCACCATTAGGGACAACTGGACTGAAGCTCTCCCTCCCTCCCTCCCTCCCTCCCTCCCTCCTCTCTTCCCCTGGGCTTGGCTTCTGTCCTGAACTTGGTTTTAGGGATGGTTCGGAGGTGAAGTCTGGAGCCCCATTGACTGGAGGGAGCCAGCTCTGGGGCTAAGGCTTGGATCTTGGAGCCTTGGCCCAACACCAGAGACAGAACCTCCAGTCTCTGAGACCCAAGCCATGGCCCTGGCCCCAGTGCCTTCTGGCTGGTGGGGCTTCAGCCTCTACCTCTGAACTGCCCCTGGTCAAGCCCAGGGTAGAAGTCTTGGAGTGGGAGGCAGGGGGAAGAGAGGAAGGAAGGAAAGAAGGGAGGGAGGGAGGGAGGGAGGAAGAGAGGGAGAACTTCAGTCCAGTCATCCCTAATGGTGCTGCCATTAGGGACAATGAGACTTGATCATCCATGGATTTTGGTATGGGGGGGTATCTCGAATAGATCCCCTGCAGATACTGAGGGCCGAATGTAATCTAAAGGCATAAAGTCCAGTCTGATCTTTGTTAGTAGTTGGATTGGATGCCCTAATGAATACCAGGTGCTGTAGGCTATATTTCAGAGGAAGGAACTAGTAAAACCACCTCTGAATATTCCTTGCCTAAGAGAACTCTATGGAAAACTCATGGAGTCACCATAAGTTGACAGGTGATTTGAAGGCACATACATGCACAAACCTGATGAGGTAACAAGGGTTTTTGGTTTGCTTGCTTTTAGTGTGAATACTTTGCTATCCTTGAAATCATGGGTCCGTTTTACATTGGCAAAAAGAGGTGTGTTGAAGGCTGCATGAAAGCCCAGACTTTAGATGAGAAAAAGGGAAAGTGTGCCATGAAAACACTATTTTGGAGTTTTAAGGGAGAAGAAGTGCTTTAAAAAGGAGCTGGCCCATTTTACATTGGCAAAAAGAGGTGTGTTGAAGGCTGCATGAAAGCCCAGCCTTTAGATGAGAAAAATGGAAAGTGTGCCATGAAAACACTATTTTGGAGTTTTAAGGGAGAAGAAGTGCCTTTAAAAAGTAGTTTGATTTCCCCACTACTTTTTTAAAAAGGGTGCAGCATTGCTGGCCCGTTTTACACGGGCAAAAAAGGCGCTTTTAGGGCTAAAAAGCCCGCATTTAGGGTTAGGGAGGGCGTAGCCTTTACACCCTCCCTAAGCCTAAAACGCATGGACGCCGCCATTTAAAGATGGCGGCGTCTACACGGTGGCGGCGTACAAGCGTCATCACGTGCGTAGCGTTTTGACGCGCTGCGCACGTTTTGACGCTCTGGCGGCGCGGGAGGGCGCCAATCGCGCCCTTCCCGCGCCGCAAAAAAAGAGCTCGATCCCGGAGCTCTTTTTTGCGGCGGGTCATTGCGGCGGGATGAGGCCTCTGGGGCTGCCCGTGTGGCAGCCTAGGCCTCATCTCGCCGCTAGAAGGGGCGAGTTTGGACCGCCCCTTTTAGCCAATGTAAAAAGCACCCCTATTGCATCTAAAGGCTAAGGTGTAGTTGAACGGTTAAATGGGGCTCTGTATCTTTAAAGCGCCCATTTAAAGGCAGCGATACAAGTGCGGAGGGAGGGAAGGTGCCAAGACAAGAAGAGACCTTCAGAGCCCGGCCAGAGTGCGCCTGCACCTTCCTTCACCTCCTCCCTTTGGTTGAGAGAGTGTGACTTCTAGGGAGACAGCAGGGCACTGGAGGCGCTCAGCCAGACCAGGGCAAGCTGGCAAGAGGAGGAGGAGAAGGGGAGGGACCTGGAGCACCTCCGCTGCCCTGCTTCCCTGCAAGTCACACTCTCTCAGCCGAAGGGGGGAGGAGAAGGCAGGCCCAGGCACACTCTGGCCAGGCTCCATGGCTCTCTCCTGGCTGCCTTCCTCCTCCCTTTGGCTGAGAGAGTGTGACTTGCAGGGAGGCAGGGCAGCAGAGGGGCCCCATGTCCCTCTCCTCCTCCTCCTCCTCCTCCTGTTTCCAGCTTGCCCTGGCCCAGCATCAGGAGGACCTGGAGCACCACCGCTGCCCTTCCTCCCTGCAAGTCACACTCTCTGAGCCAAAGGGAGGAGGAAGGCAGCGGGGAGGGAGGGAGGGAGGGAGGGAGGGAAGGAGCCAGGAAGAGACCCCCAGAGCCTGGCCAGAGCACGCCTGGCCCTCCTGCTTCCTCTTCAAAAAGAAGGCTGGAAAAGTAGGACGTGTCCTGGCAAAGGAGGACGTGCCTGGTCAACTTGGAAAAGGGGGGCCTCTGCTCAAGAATGGAGGACATATGGGAATCCCTCCTGGACAGAGGGCTGAAACCTCAAGACAACTCAATATAATGCTCTGACAGAACACAGACTACAACTCCCATGAGCCTTTGCTACCATTTCCCAAGATGCCTTAATTTGCAACAGAAAGCCGACCAGTATGTTCACATGTGATGAATTCTTTCGTATTGACTCTGCATTTTCTTTTTGTGTAGATGCTCTCTTGTTTTGTGTGTGATGAGCTTGTGCGTAATCACGTGCATTTCCGAACTGACCTCACTTTCTCCCTCTTTCGGAATGGTCCTGTACTCCCCCATGTGATAAGCTCCGACTGTATGGTGTACCTGCGCAATTGCGCAATTCGCAGCCAGCAAGGGAAAAAAATGTTTAAAGCGCGGCTAAAAGCCACGTTCCTTGCCGCCCATGTAGCTGCTCCACCTGTGTTTGTAGCGTTTTGACAGCTTCCCATGTAGTTGCTGAGCCACAGAAAAAACCTCAGTCTAGCTGCCCTGTACTTTTTAAATGCACACCTGGGGCTTGCTGTCTAGCTGCTAAGCATTAAGGAAAGTGCAACTTCATGTCACACTTTCTTGCCAATGTAAAAAGCCCCATGGTAATGCATGACTTTTCCAAGCTGAATGAAATTCTCCAATGTGAACAATGATGTAGCAAACTGGGAGCTGGCCTTGGTGCTGAAAAATGAGCCATTTCCTGCTTCAACTGCTACTTCACATTGTTCTTCATAAGGGTACACAACTCTTCTTTCCTTGAACTGCCATAATGCAGCATCTCTTCTTAACATCTCCCACAGACCTCACCAGTTGTGCTGCATCAGTAGCCTTAAATAGTGGGGAAAAAAATAACTGGGTTGTTAACTCTTCAACTCTGCTGATCACTTGCCTATTTTACTACTCAGGAGAAGAGATATGGAGAGATGCCATTGCCACTCTCAAGTCTGCTGTGTGCTTGGCATGCTAGGCTAGCAGTTTCCAGCAACGGATGGACGTGCTGTGAAGAATGAATTGATTTCTTTTAAATGTCCTGTGAGCCCTAAATGCCTTCCCACAGCAGGCTGCCTCTCTGCATGATCCAGTGTTCTTGACTGGATCATGTGACAATCTCTCAGTCTTGATTTCATTTTTTCCTCACAGTCCCTTCTGCATTTTCATCTTGTCCCTTTTTCATATTTGGCTGTGTGACTTTGTGTTTTCTTTCTGCACTGAAATTTGTGCAAATTTTAATTTTGAAGTGTTTTTTGTGTGCACTTTATTTCTTGGAAACATTGTGTATGTCTAGCAATTATGTAAATATTCAAGGAAAGGCATGTATTTTCTTACTCAAACCTTTTGCAGTGAAAAAAAAAACCCTGATATTTTAGTCAAGATTGTGAAATCCATCAAAATTTCTTGACAAAACCTCTCTCCAATTTTGTTATAGTTTGGATGAAGAGTTTCTGCTGTGTTTCTGTACTAGGTGTAAATAGGAAGACCAGACCTGTCATTACGCACAATGCAACAGCTGTCTCAAGCAGCAGATTTTTCATGTCATGAAAGGGCAACCAATTGTTACCCATGTAATTTATTCTGATTAAATTTTTACTGCCAGGGTGTAAATGAAGTACCTGTACGATTTTTTTTGCGACAAGTAGTAAAATATTTTGAGTGGCTTGGAGTAGTGTGAATCTTGACTTTGAGAGGAGAGCACCATTTGCTGTTCTGTCTCATGCAACCAAATCACTTGTTTGATCTGAGCAACAGGATTATTCTCATGTCAGAGGAGGCAGGACACCATTTCTTTGTGTGGTCTGGAGCTACCACTGTGCCATTAGTGGTTCATCAGAAATATGGAAAGAAATGGAATATTGTTATTCATCTAGAAGCTGCACCTTTTCCGGAATAAGACTGGGAGCATTCACAGGCAGAAAAGTTATAGCAAATCTGAAATTTCATGGCATCACAATCCTGTTTTCCCCTTCTTGTTACACAACAGCTTTGTCTTTCAGTGGTAACACCAATTTTATAATGTTTGCTCTTGTGTGCCTACCTGTCATCTTTTCTGATACACCACTAAGAATAGTGTTAAAGCCACACAACTGCTGGGCCTTCTTGTACTGCAGACAAAGCATTCTGTCTATTTGTAAAATTGGCAGGGTGCCCTTAGAACATATCACTTTTCCATTATGTGCAAAGTGTTTTAATCCTGATCCCTAATCACCCATAATAATGATATTTACTGTGGCACTGTATCTCAGGGTCCATTATTAAGCCATTCATTCCATTACTAAATGTCTCCTTTATACTATCAGGGCCAGAAGCAATTATGCCTTAAGATTTTTTCCCCTAATATACAAAGTCCTCATTATGTATTTGAGTGCCTGGGTTACCAGCAAAACCAATTTTGGATTTCACTCCACAATCAATATTTTTATTTTGCTCTAATGGCTTTGCTGCCAAATAACTCGCTCGGATCTTTGTAATGTTCCATGATGTAATCTTTCATAGTGCACCTTTTCATCAGATCATAGCAACAACATCCATAGCAAAGTTCTTGCTTTGGCAAAGCTTACATGTTGAAGAATTTCACACGTACATGATAACATTTTTGACAGAAGGCTAGAGTCGGCTTTCCTGATGCTAACCTAAAGCAACATATATAATGAGAATTCCAAAAATACTGGCTGCCGGCATGCCAGGAGCTTCCTTATATTCTACAGGGGCAGTTCCCCACCCCCAACTTGGCATCCCACTCCCATCAGCCAACAGGTCCATCCCAAGGCATCCATTTAAAAAGAAGCAACAGTAAGGTTAAAATACTGTAGAAGGACATAGCAAACTATAGAAGCACATAGCAAAACACTGTAGAAGCACATAGTAAACTTCTCTTTAGAAGTTTAGAACCCAACAGTTGTTGGATTAAATATATATGGAAAGAAATGTTATCTTGTCTAAATAAAGGCTGTAATTCTGCAGCAGGAGATGTAGCTACAAAACTGATCATCCAGCCCCCCCAAGCCCAGCTATTTCTTGGTTGGTACATTTTGTCAAGATGTTGTTGTGTTGTTCTGTGTTGAGATCGTATGGAGAGATATCTATGCAGCTAGATGCCTCCTCCTTCTGACCATATCACACTGGGAACAATACATAAAGGTACTTCCCCTGAGATCCAAGATGTCTTTGTTCCTTGTGGGTCACAACCCCCTTTGCACAGTGTTCCCCTTTGCTGAGAACATTGAATGTTTCAAGACAAACCTTCATGCTTTTGCAAATTGATGCAAATGTGCACAGGAAAGTAAAGATAATCAACTGTGAATGAGAATATGCAAAAATGCACACTAATTCGTATAGTACACTTACTTACATGTAGACTAGCCCTTAGTTGATTTGTTGTTTTTTTTTCTCAACAGGAGTTGAAATGGAACTAGAGTTGTGACCAGTCACATTTGCCATGTGTTCAGTGCTACATGATCTGCTTACAGTTGCCAGGTTCCTTGGGTATCTTTAGAAGCTGCTTAAAAAGCAGAACTTCACAATTGGTGGTTTTCACTTTCACAGAGCTTGTATGGAAGAGTTTGCTTCACAGGCTGCATTTACACTTCAGAATTAAAGCAGTTTTACAGCGCTTTAACTTCCATGGCTCATTCCTATGGAATTCTGAGATTTGTAGTTTTCTGAGATATTTAGCCTTCTCTGTCATAGCATTCTGGTGCCACAACAAACTACAAGTCCCTGGATTCCATAGGATGGAACCATGATAGTTAAAGTGGTGTCAAACTACATTAATTCTGCAGTGTTGCATCAGCCAGTCTCCTCCAATATATATATTTAAAAAAAATCTCAAGGGCTGGACCCAGCAATTCTATTTGTGTTCTAGTTCTTCTAAACAAATGATGGGATTAGATATAATAGGCTATATCCAACATCATTCTAGAAGTCTTATACTCAGGCAGGGGGAATCTCATTTCTTCACCTCCTCAGTCCCTGTATCCTTCCCTCCATCCACAAATCTTCCCTGCTGGTAGACAAAATGCAATCCATTGTTCCTTTCCACAGCAGAAATGAACACATTTTCTTTCTTTCTTCTCCTTTGTTTGTAAATAAACACTGACATCCTACATCAAGGAGATGGAGTATCAATTTATACTCACAGAATTACATGATGATTGTGTATTTGTGAATAAAAATGCTATGTGGCTGAATATATAAGCATTATGAGAAATACAAAATTGCAAAGCATAATGCACCCCTGCAAGTGCAATGTGGAATACAAAATGTGCATATGGATCTGCGGTGAACAATGATACCATGTATGCAATGGCACTGTATGAGCAACTCTGCATCTGTAACTTTCAATTGAATACAGGCTCCCACACTGGATTTTAAAAAATCCAAATACTTTTGTAGGTGAACATAAAATATCTTAAGGGTTTTTCCCCCTGAAGGAGTATTCAATATTCATTTCCTAATTTAATAGAAATAAATAAATAGAACTGATTTTCAGCTTCAAACTACTGACCCTTTTCCTCCAAAAATTAGATTTAGAATTTGTGAAGTATTGTGCTATTGTATGCCTTCAAGTCATTTTGAACTTAGGTTTTCATGCTGTTTTCTGTGGCTGAGAGTGTGTGACTTACATAGGGATACCCAGTGTTAAATATTACATATAATAAAAATAATAGCTGCAGCAGACAAGGCATAGGAGTTTATCAGACGACGGAAATTGGAAGTATAATCCAATGGCAATCTGAACACGATCATGGGGTTTCACGTTATTGCATATTAAAGTATCTCATGCAACTTTGGGCAAAAGGGAAGTAATTCCAAACACAATCATGGGTTTTATGTTATTGCGTATTAAAGCATCACACACAATTTCGGGCAATGGGGGGGGGGTCATTTTTGGGTAATAGGAAGTCATTCTGAATGCATTCCGAACACAATCGCAATTCACGTAAATTAGCTAAACTAGTGAATTCACGTGAATTCAAATTGGCTCCAATTGGCTCCATTCGAAATAAAGAGAAATTCTTCCTGTCTGATAAACTCCTTAAAAAGAAATAAATTGAAATTAATGCACTGTATTCAGCTATGTTGAAACTTCAGGTATGATCGGATTCTATATCTGGTCAGTGAATTTGAATGTGTCTTCCTCCCCCAATGTTAATTTGTAGAAGATATTAGGATCAAAGGAAGACAAATATTAAATTTGAATAAATTCAACCGAAATGGAACATTTTGGTGATTGTAGTTAGAAACAAACTGGAACCATTTTTACCGCTCTTCATATATAACTAAATCAAAATTTCACACTGTAATGCCAGGACAGTATTTTTCCCATTGTGATAATTGTACCAGTAGCAATGTAAAGCTGGAGAATAGAAAGAATAGGAGGACAGTAATCTACATAGGTCATTTGGGAATGTTAATGGAATCCCCTCCCCCCCCCCCCATATTACTCATCTGTGAATTTTTTTTAAAAAAGGGGAAATAATACTTGTTAATAGCAACAGCCTTGCAGAAGCTATGTTAGCTAAGGAAAATAGGCCACATTCATCAAACGGTTTCATTTCTCTTCCCTATTTTTACTCCTTATCTCATTATCTCCTCCAGCTTTCCTTCCCTCTTTGCCTTGCTTTCTGTTTGTCACAACCTGCTTGCATGTCACATATCTCACACTACCTCCCCCACGGACTCATACTTGTTCTCCTTTTCAGTTATTTCTACAGGTGGCTCTGGAACTCTGCCCACCCTGGCAGGCCTTTCCCCAAAATATTCAGTCCCTGGGATGAGTGTTAACAACACAGACTTTCCTTTCTGTTCTGTTCTGTTTTGGTTTTTTACAGGCACACAGCAGAATCTACTGCTCTCATAGTACACAATCATCTCGCTCAGATCTATACCTTTATCATTATCTAGGAATAAAGGAGGAGAATTTTGCTTGGCCTACATTTTTAAAGGCATTAACCTTAGTTGCACTGCCTGGATTAATAAATGGATCAGGACATCATTATCCTATGGAATTCACACTTCTCTGATTTTTGTGATGCAGTTCTCAGTTTAAAACATGTGTGCAAAAATATGTATATGAGGGAAAGTTCCATTTAAAAAGCAAAGTTTAGTTAGGCAAAACTGAATATCAAAATAAATTGGATTTTTTTTAACTGCCCTCACCCCCATCATCTCCTATTGAAGATGAAATTGAGTGAAATAGATCTATGATGACAAAGTAAAGCTTGTAAACTGATAATTGAACAGTCTGGACCATGCTAGTTCAGGGATTCTGGGAGTTTGTAGCCCCAAATGTAACATTTTCAAGCTCTGGACAGAGTATTTGTGAAACTGAGAAGGACTCATTGTAGATAGATTTGTTCCATCTTGTTCCCATTTCCACCTGCATGAATAATTTAGCATAGGTCCTACACTTGTGGGACCAATTTAAAAAGTACAGAATGGGAGAAAGCATCTAAGCCAGATTCACCATTCATCAGCTGTTGCTCTGTGTTCTTTGTACCATACAGTTCCACTCCAAGGAACTACAGCTTGCCTCCAGTTGCTCAATGCAACAGTTCAAGCAATGATGGGGCAAGACATGACATGTCAAGTCTCTGTTTATTGAAGTATGTGAAAATACAGGTTAGAGTGACAAAGTGTACGTCCTTTTAAATGCTGCTACTGCCTTTGATTAATGGTTCTGCAAGATGATGAGAGGATACGGATTTACTTACAAACAGAGTTAAGACATCATGGAGTCACTTCAGAATAAAGTATTCTTGTGAAACCAAAGTGCAGTATTTCACCTTCCCATCAAAAGCCACAGCAGATGACTGGGAAGCTGGAGGATGAGAGACAAATTTCAAAATGCCAATGACTAGAAAGGACAGAGGGCAGCTGGAAGAAAAAGGGGGATAATCCCCCTACTGAAATAGGATAGCATATTCATTACATATATTATATGCATCATCAGGGGGTGGAATCAGAGTTAATTTGGTACAATGTCTAGAGTTTAGGATTTATATACAGGAAGTCATAAAGTCCAGTGATGGTCTTGGTGCATTATAATCTTCCCCCACTCCCACTTCCAAAAAAAAAAACACCTAGTTAGACTAAAGAGAATAAAAATATTGAAAATTTTACAGCATTTTCCAATTTTTTCTCTGTGAAATTTAGATCTAAATTAGTACTTTTAGGTGTCTGGGATTTTTTTAAAAAATATTATTAACATTTTAAAGAGGACATGGTACAGGTATGGATCATGATATGAGAAAGGAATTTAATTTTTGCCAATATTGATCAGATCCCTTCCTGACAGCTATTTGGCCAGAAGGAATTCCAAGGGAGCTACATCAGGATCACCAGGGAGGCAAAAGAGCTATATCCTCCCTTTCCCCGTGTCTCTGTTTGGAAATACATTTAATCATGGCAAAACATGTACTTACCATCATATCTAATTTGGCTCTCAACCTATGCTTTCTAAGAACAGCAGAAAATATCAGCAGATAGAAGTATCTGTGCTATATTTTGAGAGAACTGTGCCTATGGGGTTTCACTCTCACAAAACAGTTGAAGGCCACCTGCCAAAAATATCCCAGTCTTCTCCGCAAAGCAGAGAGCTCATGATGAGAGAGAAAGTGGGAAGAGAGTTTTATAGACTCTATCCATCCAGGAATTTTTGGTATATTTAGTTAGAAAGACATCATGCATCCACACATGATATGGGGGTAAAGAATTAAGTTTTGATTACTTATATCTGCAGAGTTCTTAAATTTCTACTTGTTGATAGCTTTTAGAAGAGGTAACAGTTCTACTGGAATGGCCTAAAATGGATAAAATCCATGCTAGGGAGGCTGAAATCTTATGTACAGAAGCAAGAGTTTCCTTCTTCCTAAGAAGGGGTTGCCAAATCCTTCTCAGCTGTTTCACCATTCAGTATTTCCCTTTCCCAATCAACTTTTCCCCCACAGAAGGTAAAAGAAGATTACACATGACTTGCATCCATGGAGTAAGTTGGTAACAAGATAAATTAGCTTGGAGAAAGTGCCACATCTTAAAATAAGCAACCCAGCTCCGTGTTGAGTTGTCGCTCTGTAAACTACAGTAACACTTAAATATGTCATGATATTATTCCTCTAAGTACCAGCAAAAGGTAGCAAGCAGATCAGAGAGATTACATTGGAACAGGGATATGTTTTATTGCATACTACAGTGGCAGAAAGGGGGGGATTAATCATGGGGCCATCGTTTTCAACCATGACATGTAGTTGCACTGTTGGCTGCATGATTTTGGATTCAGACCTCATCAACATGATGTTAGTAAAGGCAATGGAAATATGAAAAGGCCCTAGGTGGAGATATTTTCTCAACTAATCTCAATGACACTTACACTGGTATATATTTAGCACAATAAATGTAATAGCCATTTCTATGAAATCACTGCACACCAGGAGCAAAAAGAAAACACCAATGAATCATTAATGAACTTTGAAACATGCACTGAGAAACATCTACCAGAAGAGCATTTCGCAGATGTCACAGTGATTAAGGGCAGGCACACAGGATGAAACCAATCTGTAATTTTCATAATTTCAAGCAGTGGTATAAAAAAGAAAGAAAGAAAGAAAGAAAGAAAGAAAGAAAGAAAAGCTGCTGACAAGAGAAAAAACTGAAAATATTGTTATAATTTCAATGAGTCATAAACGGAAAAGACAATAATTCTGACAAACCATTTTTATTTGTAGATAAAGCTGATAAGTCAGTATCAAATCAGTTTTCTTATTGAGCATTGCTTCTCAACATGGTGTGAATACTGCCAATTCCATTCCAGCCTTGCTCACACATTAATCCCAAAGCACGGCATTGCTGCTTCAGTAGCTGAGCAGGACAAGGTAATTACATCAGGAGGGAAGAGAGAGCTTTTGACAGAAAACAACAAAGGCTTTCTACTGAAAAACTAGAGAGTTTCAGAATTAGAATCACAAATTTAATTGCTAGTTCTAGAGTGAGGCAAGAGCTTTAGATAACAGAGGTCAAGCAGGTATTTCAGATATTTGAACCGGCCCCAATATTCACCCTGGATGGTACCTGCTTAATCTATGTTAAATATATGAAGGCAAGGCCAATATGGTGGCATTACTTAATTGTAGGCTAGGATGCTAGTGCTTGGAGTATACCAGGTAAAAGGCTCTCCCTTTTCTACCAAATGTTCATGGTATCTTTGATTAAATTTCTCTTGGAAAAATTCGATCTGTGCCGATCCTTAGTTACAAAATTTGTAACAAAGTATATTGTATTGGGGATATTGTATTGTATTTTGATGTTTAATGTGTAATTTTAACAGAATGGAGGGAGGGTTAAGGGGATTAGGGAATTTTAATTATTGTTTGTGTATTTGTTTTATTAGATTGTTGTTACCTGCCTAGATCCAAGAAGGGAGAGGCAGGATATAAATAAATATTTTATTATTATTATTGTCTCTATTAGTCTGGCCTTGCACATGTAGCAGGCCACACTCTTGATCTGGTTTTTGCTGGTCAGGATGATTCTGGTCTGGGATTATTATTATTATTATTATTATTTTAAAAAAGAAATCCATTGTCATAGACAGATCACTACTTGATAGGGTTTAGATTTGCTGGTACTCCTAACCTCTGCTGAGGCAGTGAACCCATTAAAAGACTAATCGGTCTTTTAACCCTCAGAGACTAATGTATCCAGAAAGATTCCTGAATGCTCTGCAGGATTTCCCAGCTCCTAGAGCTGGTGATCCTGTTGATGCCCTGGTTGATCTGAGGCACGTATTTGTCTGGTTTTAATGGATGAGTTTCAGATTGTTTGACATGATGATGTGAACTAGTTGACTGGAAAGGTAAAGCCAACCACTTGTCTTTTAGACCTATGTCCCTCTTGGCTAATTAAAGCTGCCAGAGGGGGACTTGCCAATTTAGTGATGGAGGTTCTCTTTGATAGAAAGCTATGTTCCAATCTCTCTAAAAAAATAATTCTAAGACCTTTGCTGGGGGGAAAAACTTAATTGAACCCCACTTTCCTAGGTAACTATGACCCAGTCTCTATCTTCCCTTTCTAAGGTCCTACGGCAAGTAGTGGCAACACAATTCCAGGTTTTCTTGGATGAAATGAATTGCCTGGTTCCTTTCTAATCTGGGTCCAGGTCCAGTTATGGGAGAGCAACATCCTTGGTGGATGGCCTACACCAGAGGTTGGACCGGGGGGGGGGGGCGTTCATCCCTGGTTGTTCTCCTGGATCTTTCAGTCGTGGTATCCTTCTAGGTTATTTGGGGGTTTGGGACTTGGGGGCATTGCTTTGCATTGGTTCCAGTCTTTCTTGGATGAATATTCCCAGAGTGTGGTGATAAGGCAGTGTTGTTCAGCCTTTTGGCCATTAGCTAGAGGTCAATACTACCCCTTATGCATTTTAAAATTTAAATGAAGCTGCTGGGAGAGGTAATCCAGGTGTCATCAGAATCCAGTAAAGGACTGGAGAGAGTGAATAAGATGAGGCTTTAGTCTGAGACTCAATGCAGACAAGACAGGAGTGCTGTTGGACAGAAAGAAAACAAATCTCAGATTGGAACTGAAAGATTAGGTACATAGCTTGAGGGTGTTCTTGGACCTAGAACTGCTCCTGGAAATCCAGCTTGCTGCATTGGCCTGGAGCACCATTGCCCAGCTTCAGATGGTGGTCCAGTTGCACCTTTTCATGTCTGAATTACCTCCTGTTTAGTCTACTGTAACACACTCTATGTGGGGCTGCCCTTGATAAGTATTCAGAAGCTGCATGCAGCAGCCCGACTGGTGTCATGTATGCAGTTTAGAGACCATATAACACTTGCTTTTTACGGGCAGCGAAAACAGTACTGTTCTGCTTGGCATTCTGTGTCTGAATCTGATGTTTGAGCTGTTTTAAAACTGGATTCTAAGATTCTTTTTAGACTACATTTAGGTGTTTTTAAACAATATTTTGATGTGTTTTAAAGTTTTGTTTTGTTTTAATTGGTTTTTATTTGTTCATCCCATTGGGATCCCTTGTGGGCTGGGTGGCAATGTAGAAATATTTTTAAATAAAATAAGGCAAATCAGAACAAATGCATCTTGTTTCACATTGGCCTCACTCTGGGTGAGTAGGGGGAAAGAACAAAAGGCACCCCATCTTGAAGCCACTGCAAGTGGGACTGTTTTTTTTGTTGCTTGTTGCAAAATAAATTTGAGGAAATTGAGAGATCTGCCTTTAGCCACATAAACAACATTTTCAGTAAGCCATATCAAAAAAGCCAATTGTTTGCTCAATTTAAAAAAAAAAGAACAACAGCATTAGTTTATTATCAAGAGAAAGAATTTCCTTGGGAAAAAGTACACTTGGACAAGGGCTAAATCTCAAAGAAAATCATTTCCACATCTCATTCTAAAACCTCTTTCTCTTTTTCTCTCTGCTTTTTATAAAAAATAACTATTGCTTCTTGAAGATGTTTTTTTAGCATTGCCTGCTTGAAAAGTAGCTTAATAGTGGCATAGTGACACACTCTGATCTTTAGCAAACACCACCCAAATAGTCATTCAGTAATCTAATTGGCTTTATAAGGCTATTTTCTGCAAGATTGCCAATGGTTTTCTTTCTTTTGTAAAGGTCAGCATTGTTTGTAGTTTATGCATTAAGAGAACCAATTGCCTCTCAGGTGCTTAAACTGTTAGAAAATAAACTGCCTCAGAAGTGGACCTCCATTGTCTTATTTGTCCAGACCTCAATCTTGCATTCTATTTGCTCCAGAGTGTGGTTGCAGTTACAATAAGAAAACAGTAAAAGAGTGGGAAATATATTTTAAATGCACTTATTTTAAAACCACAGTTATGTGGTCTGTTGGTGATTTCAGCTTTTCCCCCTTGTAGAGTCCTTGTCTTTAAACAGGAAGATTTAGGAGATTATAGTACATCTTAATAACATGATTTACTGCTCCCGATTTGAATTTGGACTGCATCCAGGTCCTATTGCATGACTTTTTTTAACCAAATCTGCCATCTGAGTACAGCCCAGCTGAACCTGGGTTCCTTAACATGCTCCAGTGGCCATCTTTCAAAGCCAGAAAGCTCCTGACATTGAAAAATGTCTGCTGAAGTGTATTAAGGAACCCAGGCTGCAGTCGGGCTGTACTCGGATGTCAGATTTGGCAACAAAAGCTAGGTGATAGGAGCCAGGTGAGTTCAAATTAGATTTCAATTCAGGAGAGGTAAGTCACATTATTAAGATATGTGATAATCTCTTTAGTTTATACTTTTTGTCTACCTGTCAGACTGTTCTTCATGTTAAACTTTGCAGACACTGCTTAATTGTCACTTATTACATAAAAACTTATAGACTGAATTCTCACACTGAAAATACATGCAACCAATTATTCTCTTAGAGATGCTATGGAAAAACTTAATGGGTTTGTGTATCTTGTTATTTTTTGTTTACTTGTTTGTTCTTGGTTTATTCTATTACAATAAAATATTATGCCAGTAGGATTCAATTTTCAATAAATTTCAGAATATGTGAAGATTGTTTACCCATTGCTTTCCAGACCACTAATAGCCATCATGCTATTGGATCTGTCATCTTATGTGATGTTAAATATCACAGACAGAGATTTCAGACAACCTTCACTTTTGCAAAACGCTGGACTTGTAAAAAATTAAGATAAATGATTTCATCTTCTTTCAGTGGATTGAAAAGAGGTTTACTTGGAGTGAGTTTATCCATTCTTCCCACCCTACTAAATCCTGCCAGCATTCAGTTACGCCTGCAGACTTTTAAAAAAAAATTCTACTGAAGCCTATAAATCTGTTGTTTCCAGAGCCAAAGCAAGAATATTGTATCTGAAAGAGTAATGGAAAGATGAGTTATGGTAAGAAATTTTAGGTGCTTCCACAGAGGTCTAGCTATGGAAGGAGAGGAGAATGAAGGCAGTGCCCCTCCATATAAGGACTCTGCCCTCCCCCAATGAAATATTCTTCCAGTTTTCAAATTTCTAGTATCACATAGAGTGAGACACTGGATATTGTTCACACCCAAAATTTGTTGTATTCAAATGCCTTTGGTTCCTTTCCCTGGCCCTTTTCTTTGGATGCCTAAATTACATTTCTCAACGGTCAATTTATGTTTTAATTGACTGCAATAGTAGAAATGTGGGGACTAAAAGAAAATTTCATAGGAGAAGAAAGGATTCTTATTTGGGGAGCTATGCTCTCATTTTGCCTTCCTGTAGGTACATTCCTGTAACTCCATATTCCTCAAATAGAGCTATGGTAGGTCACAGAGAGCTCTGTTCTGGATGTATTTCTTCACTGAATCCAATGAGCTCAACATATCTGGTTTCTGAATCAGTATCCCTGTGTTTTGTACTTTTAGTGATATTTCCCATTCTCTTCCCTTTAATTGTGCTGAGAAAAGCTCTTAGTGACATATAAGATGAGCCATCAATATTGTCACATGCCTTTTTTTATAAAGTTATTTATTAAAAATTAAAACAATGATGTACAAAACAAGAATATACAATGGTTGTGATCATTTATGCAAGTACAAATAACTCCGTTTAGACATGTCCATATGATATTTCTCAAAAGTTCAATTTGTGTCTACTCCCCCAACTCCCTTATTCTTCTAGACTCCTTTTCATCATTTTCCCTTCCAACAAAATTCTAAACTGTCCTCCTAAATTTGCCCATCATTCATATTTACATACTCCAACTTATTTATTCCCATCTTTTTTTTACAGTATTCCACTACTGGAGACCATTCTTTTTCCCTCCCCCTTTCTTCAATATCTTTATTGTTCAAGTAACCAGTTAGTTTATCAATTTTAACTATATCATTAACTTTTAATATCCACTCATCTATCTTTGATACTTCCTGATTTCTTCAATTCTGTGCTATAATCAACCTAGCCATTGTAATCAAATACAACATAGACTAGATTAGAATAGAATAGAATATAAATTTTATTTTTATCCCACCTTTCTGACAGGATTGGACAGGATATGGAACATAACTCTTCCATATTTCCTTTCTATCTGAGGAGATAAGTTATTTAACATGTTTAGTAAATAAACTTCCAGTTCCATTTTGAACTTTATATTTAACATCTTTTCCAATTGTTATATGTACGTTCTTCCAGTATTTCTCCAATTTTGGACAGTGCCACCAAACATGGAACCATGTTTCAATAGCAGAATTCCATTTCCAACAGTTAATTGATTTTGTATTATGGATTTTGGCCACTTTCTTAGGAGTTAGGTACCATCTTCTTTCCATCTTACAATAATTTTCTCTCAAAGCCAGGGATTTAGTAAATTTTCTAGTTTTTTCTCTTGCATATTTCCACCTCTCTGAACTAATGCTTTTCCTGCAATCTATAGCCCATTTAATCATTTCTTCTGAAATTAACTCCTTTTCCATTTGTATTCTTGAAGAACCTTATAAAATCTTGAAACCTTTTTGCTCTCTGCCTCAAACCATACGTTATCAAAATCTACTGTTTCTGCATTAAAGTCCTCTACTTTGAAGTCCAATTTGAATCTTTCCTTCAACTGAGTGTAAAATAACCAGTGAATTTTTGGATCTAACTGAGATACATCGGCCTTTTATCCATTATGTGTTTTTTTTTAAAACCAGGATATCACCATATGAGAGCCAATTATCAATCAATTTCCACCTTCCTAAGAAGGCCTCTTGAAGGAAAACATAAATGGACATAAAGGAATTTTCCTATAAATTTTTTTCCTGATCTGTTCCCAAATTTTTAATAATGATTTTTTAATAATATGATGTTTAAATTCACTATGAATCACATGCCTTTTTAATGACATGGCCCTATTTCACCTAAAGGGATGCAAGTCCCTATGAATCTTGATGAGATCTATCTCTCCTAGGAGGAATTAGCAACAGACTTGAGAACATGCAAAGATTTGGAGTAGAAGAAAAACAATTTTTGGGAGGGCGGAATATCAGGGGCTTCTCCAAACAGCTTAGAGAGGACTTAGCTTTCTTGGTGGGCATGGAAAACTGCTAGGTAGTTGAGGGGCAGAAAGAGGGAGGAATAAAATATATTGAAAGGAGGCATGAATGAGTGGCCCTGAAGAACAATGAAGATAAATTTCACACTACAACATTTTATTTCAGGTTCCATTTGTACCCATCCATATGCACAACAGCCACATCCAAAATATACATTTTACTATGAAATAATTCTGAGTTCTTTCACCTTCCTGTTTCCCAGGTTTGGTTTCTAGTGCAACTTCTTCATTTCAGAGTTTCCTATGGGGGAAAAATAATACTGAAATATTGAAGAGTACATCCACTACCCTTGCACATTTTTATTTAAAACATAATGGTAATAGACTCTTTGTGTCAAGTAGCAAATTACAGAAATTTCAGTGCAGAATATAACACAAAGAAACAATGCTACTGTCTGAGCAAAATTCAGAAAAACAGAATTATTAATATGACAAATTAATCCATCAAGACAATGCTCACAATGGGATTCAAGGGACTATTTGTGAGACACCATTCTTTTGTATTCATTGTACAAAGATTATGTATTAACATTTTTTTGTTCCTTTTCAGATTCTATAAAGGCATGAATATGATAAACATTTTATTCAATGCATCCATTACCTTCATAAGACTATTAGCTAATATAGCTGTGACTTGTCAAATCCTCTCCCTGGGTCTATTTTTTTCCCATTTAGAGACCTAAATCACACTGTAGCCTCAGGCAGAAATTATACATGGCCCAGTTGTTGCCAATGAGAAAGTACCTCATGAAGTACTCACTTTTCTCTGTCTTTTGAAAGGGAAGCCTCTGAGGACTAGTGGACGTACAAATCAGTTGCCCTGTACATGTAGCTCTAAAATTGTTCTCATGACTATTGTCTTGGCACACACACAAAAGCAGCAGCAGCCAACAAAGAACATAGTCAGGTCATCCACCAAAGTATGAACAACTTGTGCCCTCCCCCCATTTCACCAAGTGATCCTCTGCTGTTCATTGCAGCCCCTTCACACTTAATTTGATAATGTGTGAGTGTTGTTTATTTTATTGATTGGTTTGATTTAAATACCTTTCTCCCAAAATTGTGAATAAAAGCAAGAATTTAAAAAGATACCAATAAAAACATCTAATGGCTGGCATCCTGGTAGTGACATACACAAACACAAGTTGTGCTGTGCATGCAAAGTGAATTTTTGGACAATGCACAAAGGTCATATCCAGCTGATGGCTGTGTAATGGGACTGTTGTGCATGCGGTCACACATTAAAGTACACAGCATAGCATGGCAATTTACTTTGCCTCTATGCATTGTCTTTGTACATTTCACATTGCAATTGCACAATGAGTTGTCAGCCATATGCATTCATCACTGATCCACATGCATTTCACTACTCTGGTATTCAGTACAGGGACTGCATAAAGTAACTCCACTAGTGAATATTTAAACTACACTGAAGAAATGTAGCATCTTGGCCAATAAGTTACAATATTAAAACACAATTAAACAAATAATCACATGAAAGCAGAATAAAATGAAAAGCAGTATGAAAAATGTATCAGTAAAAAAAGGAGAACACCCTCGGTTAAGAGCCCTTTCTTCTGCAGCTTAGGGCCCACTTGAACAAAAATGCCTTTGCCTGCAGGCAGAAGGACACAAGGGAGAACAGAGAATCTACTGTCCCTTGAAAGGAAGTTTTACAGCCTGGGAGCATCCACTGAGAAAGCCCTGTGTTAGATTTCCTGGATATGGCTAGCAGGGATGAAAAGATTATTCAATTCTTTCACAGCCATTTGGTGCTTCATGGAAGCAGGCATGATCAGAGAAGCAGTGCAGTAAAGACGTGTAACCAGATACAAAATTAATGCAGAAACAATGAGATCCACTAGGATCATCTGGAGATCTCAACATTGATACATTCATTTCATGTCTGGCTACAGGGATATAACCAGACACTTACCAGATCCCACCCACTCTCTACAAGGCACACAATGACCTCTTAAGGCAATTTTACAATGTTTTCATTTTCACAGTAAATGCTTTTGAAGTCCCTGGCTTAGCAATTTCTGAAGTTCTGATTCTAAGTGGCTCCCTAAAAAGAGCATTAAGAACAGGCATTGGTTGAAAAATATCAGGGTTTACAATTAATAAACAGACCTTTTGAGCATCCGAGCCATGTTTCTTATTTCTTTTGTGGGTTTCATTGGATGTTCCCCATCTCTTGTCTTTGTTCCATTCCTAGTAGACATAATTTAAAATGCAAAATGATTTATTATACATACCTCAATATAAACAGTTACAGGGATTAGATGTGAATTGCCCATCATTATACTTTTGTAATGTTGTCCACGGGTTCAGTGCATTCTAAGGTTGTTTATGTTTTGTCAAGAGTAGTAATGGCTATCACTCCATATGAACTGTGTGTCTTGGAATGTGCTCAAGAATTCAAAGGCTTTCACAGCTGGGATTCATAGTTTTTTGTGGAGTTTTCAGGCTATGTGGCTGTGTTCTGGAAGTGTTTATTCCTGACGTTTCACCAGCATCTGTAGCTGGCATCTCTGAAGATAAACTCTTCCAGAACATGGCCACATATCCCCACAAAAAAAAAACAATGCTCAAGGAATATTTTCTGTGCTCAGAAGTTCTGTGGTTCCATAGAGATTTACTGGCAAATGAACCCTTCTGATAAAGGTTTGCTGAAAACAAAGCAAAGCAAAGCAAAAGCAAAAAATAATATATTTTTAAAAATCCTGATAGGTCCTAAGAGAAGTTTTCAATGCACCACCAATGCACCATCTTAGCATGTTCAAGGATTGCTATCTAGCCCAAAGAAGCACTCCACACTTTCAGTTTTGCATCATTCTTGCAATCTTCTCTGCAGCTGTGGTTTTATGCCTTTGGGCTACCAGATATTTTGGACTACCAGCAACTCCAGAGAGCATGGGCAATACAGATTCTGGAGACTGAAGTCAAAAACATCTGGAAGGACTAAGAGTGAGAAAAATTGCTGTGGAGGAGGTATACTACAACCCTCTTTATCTTATTTTTATCTTACCTTAGCCACCCAGCTCTGTTTGGGTTATGCTCTCCCATTAACACTTTATCATCTTGACCCTGATGTCTATGCAATGGGTTGCTGTTTTAAATTGTAATGTTTATTATGTCGTTTTAATTGATGTTAGTTTAATTCAATTTTAAG
Organism: Urosaurus nigricauda; assembly: GCA_034509955.1. NCBI lineage: Eukaryota > Metazoa > Chordata > Lepidosauria > Squamata > Phrynosomatidae > Urosaurus > Urosaurus nigricauda. The sequence goes on from JAOEGL010000003.1 coordinate 47,154,715, forward strand.
GGGTGGTTGGTTGGGTATGGGCCGTGCATATTTCATCTTGTATTTTTTAATTGATGTAACCCGCTCCAATTGGATACAGAGGAGCGGGCTATAAATAAAACATTATTATTATTATTATTATTATTATTATTCTACAAATTCTGTAGAAACACACTCAGATACAATTTTTTTCTATTCTGGTTGGCATAAACAATTGGATTTACATCTTGGTCCACAGTTCCCAGTGTCTCTTAGCCATTATGTACAATGCTGTATGTGGGATTTTGGGAACTACTTTTGTGTTGTGTCTTCTTAGAATGTAAGCCTGAGGGCAAGGAACCGTCTCATTAAAATAATAATTGTAAGCCGCTCTGATAGCCTTTAGGGCTGAAGAGCGGGGTATAAATATATAAAATAAATAAATAAATAAATAAATAAAATAACTAGCCACACAGGTCTAAAATTCAACTTTACAGTTCAAGAATGTCAGCAGTTTCAGTACTGCTATATTTAGGCCATCAATGCAATGAGAGGGAAATGCTAGCCTAGCATGTATATGGGTAAGCATAATGCTGGAGAATTGCAACACATCCACCTAGAGATGAAAACCCAAAGAAGTCTGTTTAGCCAAAATGTGTTCCTGTTGTGGCTGTAGATAAGCTTCCTTCCCAAAGAGTCTGGGCTATATTTTCATCACAAAACGTTTTCTCTTTTTTGCACAGTCAACTCCAGATGCTGCAAATTGCTCATTCACTGGAGTGTTTTGGTATGTTGCTGACTTATAATTATTCCTTAATTAAATAATTGCATCAGGTAATGTGCCAATACACACATCACCAAGCAATGTATAAATGCGTTGTTGGCTGACCCTATCTAGCCCAACACTCTAATTCTCTGCTAAATGATTGAACGAGGAATTGAGAGGCTTGCCAATGACAAGATCAAAAAATATTACTGAATAGGAAAAGATCTAGAAAGGTCAGCTCTGGCCCTATTGAGATAGCATGTAATTATTGGTAAAATGACATATAACAAAGAGCCATGGGCATGGGAAAAAAATCTCAATTAGAACATGTTTCTCAGAGCTTAGCCACACATTTCTAGGGCCCCAAAAGGCCATCATCTACTTCAAACAACCAGATTATTAATATAGCTTGTATCTTGAAGAAGCAAATTGAGAAATGCATTTAAAATTTAAAATTATTTCCATGTCTATGGTATGCATGGCAAATGTATATATTGTAAATAGGGCTAACGTACATACACAATCCTGGTTAAAGTCCCCATGAATCCAGTCCAGGACAGCCAGCTGCTTGAAACAGAGCATGCCCTATTATGGCTTAGTGTGCAGGTGGATCGAGTAGAGGAATGGGCACTTCTACCCTTATCTACCCAACCCTTAAGACATAGGATCCAAAAATATGATAAGTTATTTTGGTACCTCAGGTAAGAAATCTCAGAAACTCCCCCCCCCTCCCAGGTCTTCCTGGTAGAAAAACACATATCAAACAAAACTTTGGCACCCTTTCATGACAACTCAAACCTGAGACAAGAGTTGCCTGCCTCACTTTGTCTGACAGTAAGCCTAGCCCTTACAGTACTTAAACATTTAGGATTCATAGACTGCATCTACATTGCAGAAATAATGCACTTTAACACCACTTTAACACCATGGCTCAGTGATATGGAATTCTGGGATTTGTAGTTTTGTGAGACATTTAGCCTTCTCTCTGAGAGCTTTGGTGCCACAACAAACTACAAAGCCCAGGAATCCATAGCATGGAGCCATGGCAGTTAAACTGGGTGTCACACTGCATTATTTCTGCAGCGCAGATTGAGTTATAGATACTGTAACTACTATGCATTTATGCTAAAAATGTCAATATGAGATGGCTGGCTATGTACAAACAGCAGAAAGAGATAGCAGGATGAGCTTTTCTTTTTCTTTCTTATTGTTTGTTACAGTTGAATGCTCTCCCATTTGCACTAGCACTTTGCACAGAGATATTCCAGGGCAGTTCCTTGCTTGTTACATTGATTTTCTATTCATGTAGTGTTTTGAACATGAATACATACAGTTTTCCTGTTTTACACACACTACATCCTAGCACTTTAGCATGCCACAATCTTATTCCTCTGCATATGCAGGCCCATATCATGATCAGACATTGTTTTCCAAAACTCACCAATGCCACACATTTTATGAAAAAACTCCTTTGTAGAAGAATTATCTAAACAAGGCATTTTTCATAACTGAGAATTCATAAAAGAGGATACAGTCCTACATGCACCAAAGTTTCACAACAGTAATTAACACTGGGGAAAAACCTTTGAACTGCCTAAACACAGGAACTAGTTGATATCATAGTTTTGGGTGTTTTCTTGTTTGTTTTTTCCACAGAACCTTGTCCCACCCAAACTGATGAAAGTAATTTGGTTGTTGTTGTTCTTGTTGTCCAACTCTTGGCAACCCTATAGTTAATGTATATTGGGTTTTCTTGCCAAGATTTGTTCAGAGGAGGTTTGCCATTGCTTTCACCTGAGAACATGTGACTTGCCAAAGATCACCCAGTGGGTTTCCATGTATGACTAGGGATTCAAACCTTGGTCTCTAGAGTCACAGTCCAACACTAAAACCACTATGCCATGTTGACTGTTCATTTGTTTGTCACAGCATGTTATTTTCCCCACCTATGTATCTCACATTTAGCATGCTTTGTTCTGTAATTGTGTTTACCATAAGGTAAACACAAGCTTACATTTAGAAGTGTGAGGCATTTCTCTGAAGAAACCACACTACAGATAGGAAAACAGGTTAATCATGAGGAACATGCATTTCTAGTTTGATATGTGGTTAGACACACAAAAAAATCCACATCTACTAAATTTCAAAGAAAGACTGGTGCCGCAGTTTGGAGCAGATGGATGATTATTTATTTATTTATTTATTTATTAAAACAGTTATATACTGCTCTACTGACTTTCAAACTTTCAAAGTGGTTCCTAAAATAAAATTACACCAAAAGTTTGTCCAAGAAAATTACATGGCTTCCATATGATTCTCAAGGTGGCTGGTTGACACTCAGGGCCTCCTTTTCTGCTCTCTTTCAACTTAGTAGAATGGCTCCTGGATGACAGTTAAAGAAAGGCAAAGCCCAACTGAGTATTTTTATAACATTGGGGGGGGGGGGAAATAACCTTTTCTAAAATGTCAAGAATGACTTAGGCTACAACCTTAATTTAACCCCACCTTCCATTGTTGCTACAATTCTTCCTCCATCCATTAATGTTTTATTACCTTTTATCAACTGTTTGTCTTGCTCTGAAGAAGAAATGTTGGTGAGTTGTAACTCAATGGTACAAGTAAAGAGTCCGTGGCAGACAGCTGTCTAAACAACATTTTTCCAGACAAGTGGACCTTTATAAAGACATGTAAAGAAGATTTACCTAAAACCATAGTTCTCAAGCTGCAGCAACTGTATGAAGAAATATAAAACAGATTTACCTAGGGTTGTAGTTCTCCTGATACCTGGAGGGGGGAACCCAAAAATTTATGGGAGGCAAAAGATTCTCTTCCTTTGTAAAAAGCAGCAGAGGTTCTGCAGAGTAATACCCTCACTACCCAAATTGTTGTTCTAGTAGTAGGAGATTATTGCCCATCTTAATATTGCTATTTATCTCTCCCAAACGGAAGTCTAATTCAGGCTGCATCTGGGTCTTGTCGCATGGCTTTTGTCTCCAAATCCACCATCAGAGTACAGCTTGGCTGCAGCCCAGGTCCCTTAGTGTGCTTTGGCGACCATTTTTCAAAGTTGGGAGCTTTACAGCTTTGAAAAATGACTGCCAAAGTGAGTTAAGGGATGCGGGTTGCAGCCGGGTTGTACTTGGAAGGCACATTTGGAGATAAAACCCATGCAATAGGACCCAGATGCAGTCCGAATTAGACTTCAGTTTGGGAGAGGTAAATCACATTATTAAGATGTGGGATGATTTCTGTTGTGATAGATTCAGTGGTAAGGCAGGGAAAATATAGTTTCTTGTGATCATAGCACCTTTTCTGAACCCTTTTAGCGCCATGGAAAGGGTGTGCTTGGCGCCCTCCCGAGGTGCGATGATGTCAGGCGCACGCAGCATTATCTAAATGCTGCATGCGCCATGATGCCATCATGGAGCACCCGTATGGATGCCGCCATTTTAAAATGGCAGTGTTCATATGCGCTAGGGTTAGGGAGGGTGTAGATGCTGCGCCCTCCCTAACCCTATTTGCGCTGCACAGATGGTGCTTTTGGGCTGTCTGTATCAGCCCACGGTCCTTCAATAGCCCTAACCCAAGCTGTATAGGCCTTTATAGGCCAAAAACCAAGACTTTGAATTGAACTGGCAACCAATGGAGTAATGTATTGTTGTAATAATAAATACATTACAGAATAATGTAATGTTGCAACAAGGGAGTTGTATGTTCCCTGTAGGCAGCTCTAGTTAACAGCCTGGCTGCAGCTCTTTGGGCCAGTTGAAGTTTCTGAGAACTTTCCAAAGGCAGCCGCACATAGAGCACATTAGAGAGATATGCAGAGTTCAACCTACTTATTATAGGCATGCTATGGTTTCTAACTCTAACAATAATAGCACTGAACATTAAGAGGACTAAGAATGGAAAGAACATTTGAAATAGAAAAAAAATGATTGAAAAACATTTTCTCAGTTGCTGGAGAACCTTGTACTGACAAGAATCTTCACAATTTTGGACATATTCAACACAAAACTGGCACGTGGCTTCTAAATATTATTATCTGTGCAGAAATTATGGTTTTGTGCACAAAACTTCTATTTGCTATGCAAAAATGTGAAAATTTTGTGCAGGATAATCCCTCAGCATCTGCATATCTTTTACAGGAAACAGCTTTTTCTGCACAGAAAATAAAAGTTTCCTTTCAAAAGATTCTGTTTCCCATGCAACCTATGTAATTTTCTGTGTGAAAATGCCACATGCAAATTTTGGGCATTTCAAATCCCAAGCTGTTCATTTTTCACACCAGAGAGAACATTGCTAAAATTACTTTTTAATTCCTTTGGTAATTAAAAATTATATTTTTATTCATGAACTTGACAAAGTGATCTCAATCCCTCCAATTGCATTTGATGTGACTCTGGTATGGTAAGACAAAGTGGGGCATTGTTCACAAAATAGTCTATTTCCCTTCCAAACATGGTGATGCATGGTAGAATTTGAATCACTTCATACTAGAGCCAAACATATTTTCAGCTGTCAGTTACCTAAAATCCTCTGGAGCTGAGAAGCTCTAGCTTCCATTTCAATTTACAGTTGAAGAAAAGGTGTGCAAATAGAAACATCAGGAGATTTCCTGGCTCCTCATGACTTCCTCCTGCTTCCTTCACTATCTTCAAGTCTTTGGTTCATTTCAGGATATGCAGTCCCTTTCTTATCCAGAGACTGGTCTGCATGCTTCTCCAATCCTACAATAATATAGTTGCTTTTTACGAAATTATTATCTATGCCCCCTGTGGCTATGCTGCTGCTATTGCTTCTGTTGTGAGGGCTGATGGATTATTATCTCAAGACAGAATGTATTTCCACAAAGCAAAATGACTGGCAAAAGGCAATCAACACCATTCCTGATCTCGATATACTGTACAAACCAGTACCATGATAACCTTTCAGCAGATTCTGATTGTATGGTGCAGCTACCCATGTCATGTTCAATTACTACCTATGCATAAGCTGGTGCACAGGGGGAGAAGCGTGTTCAATATGGGAATGTAAGTATATGACCCAAGGAAGAGCATGCAAGCCAAAAATAGTACAATCTGTGGCCACATTATCTAGCAGTGTTCATACGATAGTATGCACAAGTACCTTTACAAAAGGTCAGATGCACCTAGCTTAGTGCTGTCTGCTCAGACTCAGAAAGTTACATTTTTGGACTACAGATCCCATGATCCTCTAGACAATCCTCCCCCTAACTTTGATTGTTTAACAATCAATAGCTCTCTGGGGGCTGATCAGGAGGTTTTCCTTATGGCTTGCTACCAGGGTCCCCTTCACATGACATAATTATAGTGTTCTGATTCCACTTTAATGGCTACGGCTACATACTATGGAATCTTGGGAGGGAGTTGTAGTTTGGTGAGGCAGTATAGAGAATTCTGGCTCAGAATTCTAAGAAACCCTCCCCAAACTGCAAATCCCAGGATTTTATGGTATAGCTTTGCTGTATCTGAGAGATTTTTTATACCTCCTCAGATCCCTAATCCCTATCTCTGATGATATCCCACAGACATGAAATACAGTTTGGGTATGAAAATAATTGCAAAGAAGACTTGTTCAGGGATCACATAACAGCTTGAGGCCACTTTTATTTCACCCCTGGTTTTAATGGCAATTCTAAGGATTGAGGACTTTCTTTTCCATTGATAGGGCTGCGGACAGCAGGTTGAGGCCAGCTGGCCAGGTGTTGGTTTTGGGCTGATTTGGGAAGGGCCTCATACATAATATGAAGGGATATCAGGAAGGGCTCTTTTCCTGTTCCTCCTATTCCCTTCCTCTGTAACTTCCTTCAGTCCAGGAAGAAATTCTGGAAAACTACACTGTACATTGGCCTGCCCCTCTACCAAGTTTGGAAACTTCAGTTAGAGTAAAACGTGACAGCCAGATTGGTCACTGGTACATCTAGGAGCGATCATATCACATGAATTATTAACATAACTATTAAAATCAGTTAAAATCTATGTTAAAATTGATATTGTTTTTAAATTGTGAATTTCACATTATGAATTTTAAATATGGATTGATTGTTTTAATATGTATTTGTCTTATTTGTTCTTTTAAACTGATGTATGTTTTTAAATGATGTATGTTGTATATTAATCTGTTTCTATTCTGTGCCTTGATTCATGGGGAGAGGCACATAAGAAATCATCATCATCACCACCACCACCACCACCACCACCATCATCATCATCACAATTTGTCTCATTCTGTATGTCATTACACTCTAACCCCATCTGGTTTAAAGATTGTAGTCCACCAGTAACCATGAAATCCACACAAAAATACTAAAAAAAAATTATACAAACTCTGTTTAATTTATGAAACCTAAAACCAATATATGATCCCATCAAGAGTACAGGAAAGTAATAAACAGTTTCCAATTTAAGTTATTCAAAGATTTCTCCTCAAACAACATTGCCAATTTGTTAGCAAGTTCAATTGTCTTCACAAGTCAGTCTTCTTTTGTTGGAATAAGAGCACCCTTCCATTTTTTGGGAGTAGACTATTCTTGTTGCAGTAATCATGTATTGTAAAGTCTTGTCACATTTCTTTTCAATTTGTTAATTTAATATTTCCAACAGAAACATTTCTGGTTTCAATTGTATTTTAATTTTTAAAATGCCTCACATGAAATATATTTGAGTCCAATAGTTCTGTGCTTCATCACACTTCCACCACATATGGTGGAAGTGTGATGAACACTGTTTCATTATACTGTTTACATTTCCAACATTTCTTTGAACTATTATAAACATTTTTGATAAACCTTCCCGATGTTAAACTCTACATCATCTTATAAAATGTTTCCTTTAAATCATAACTCAAAGTATCCCTCCAGTCCATGGAAGGCCTCAGGCCCAAGCACTGAAGATGCAATTGAGGAGGCATAGCCAAGAGTTATTACTGAAATATTTCCCGGGGATGGCTGAAGACATCCTGAGGAGTCTAAGGTGGTACTTCTTTTTAGTCCATGATCAGAACCAACCAGACTAGCAATTTGAACCAACACAGGTAATGAAACAGCATCCTCCACTTCACTGAGGATTGCTAAAGGAAATGCAAGGAAGGCTGTGTGGTATATATTATTATGCCCCTCTGGCACTGGATGTCTGGTTATGTGCTTTGCTTCATGGCAGGGTTGTCTGAATTTGCACATGAAAGTTGTAGTAAAAATGAATAATAATAATAATAATAATTTTTATCCCGCTCCTTTATGCAACACAATCAGGGTGGCTTACAGCATTAAAATATACATTCCATATCCCCAAATCCCTCCCCCCATACTATTAAATGGTTTACAACGTAAAACATAATTTAAAAGTAATAAAACAACAACAGTGACTGCAGCAAAAAATCAGGGTTCTGACAAATTAGATATTCTTTTTAGTGGTGGTCGGGTATCTATTCTGGAAAGGCCTTCCAGAAGCAGTGATAATTCAGGCCTTCTGTTTTGCTTTTCATGCTATCTTTTATCTCACTGTATTTTCTTTTCATTTTTCTTGTTAAATCTAACTTTCTCTTCTTAAAAATGGAAGACAGTTTTTCTGATATACAGTGATATGGACATTAGCCTTTTCAGCACAAATCTTCAAGGACCACATGATTTCTTTCCACTCCACTTACACTGAGTTTTAGGAAAGCAATAGCAGACTGTTCAGTATACAAGAATTCCCAGGAAGCCCTATATTGCCAAAAATGTACAATCGGATTCTAAATCTTGGCCTGCATGTATACAAAGCAATCAGTCAAACTCAATTATTTCTCCTGATGTTTTTTATTTCCAGGTGTGCCACTGATTTGTTCCTGCTATGGGAGGGAATGGAAGTGTGGTTTTGATGATCTAGTTTCTCCACTAAAGATATCAGACATCACAGCTAGGAGAAGTCCCTGATGAAATGGAGACTGAGTTTATGATCTGTTCTGAGTTAGAGTTAACAATTTAAGCTGGATGGGACCCTGGCCTGTTTCAGGGAAGAACACCTTTTTACAACCTCCCTGAATCTTCTTTGACATAGTCGAATCAAAACCTGCCGCAAAATGCACGCACATATTACATAAGGTGTACGTAACTTGTTTCTGTATTGTTTCTGAACAAGAGCTTGAAAAAATTACTTGTTTGGATTAGAACTCCCAGTATCTCCTGGCCAGTGCTCATTTTGATTGAAGGAATCCTAAAAGTGTGACAAATTTTGCTCTGACATTTGTTCTGCTGGGGTGAGGCCACACGTGTTTTACATAGGACAAATTCAGTGTCCACTTGTCATTTTGTAGTTAAGTTTGTGGAAGGCAAAAATGGACCAGATTTACTGAGGTAGGTGTGTGAGTGTGTGTGTGTGTGATTAACCATCACTAGAGATCACAGAGTGAGCAAGCATGATGTAGTGACCTTGAGCAAGTCACATACTCTCAGCCCCAGAAAGTTGTGATAGGTTCAGCTTACTTTTACCATAAGTTGGAAACAACTTGAAGGAACATGACAACAACAAGTGATCCCAAGTTTTGTTGAAGAATCCCCAATCACTGTCATCACATAGATTTAGAAACAGTAGAAGAGTTTTGTTCCAACTATATCTCTCCAGCGCTCATCTCGAAAACCACAGGTCCCCATTTTTGGGGTATTAGTGCTTTTTTCTCTTTCCTTGTCTACTGAAATGCAGGTAGGGATAGAAGATGTCTGGAAGAAAGAGGCATCAGCTGTTGTATAAAATGATCACTGAAAGATGGGACAATGGAAATTTAGATAATTTCCCCTTTCCGTTATCTTTTCCTGGTATAGGAACCTTTTGTTTCCTACTCACCCGTTGTAATCACTTCCCACCTTCAAGAAGTTATTTAAGGGCAGTACAGGCCACCCTTAAGGGGTGGCCTGCAGCTGCCTTCAAGTACACCAGATCGGGGCTGCGGCAACCATATGCTGCAGCCCCAATCCAGCCTTTCCAGGGCACAAAAAGGAGCTGGAAAAAGCAGCTCCTTTTTGCACCCTGGAAAGGGCATGATAGCCACAGCTTTAAGGTGCTCTTTTGGTGTTACATCGCATGGATGCAGCACCAGAGGAGCGCTATGATGCTACATGCTGTGTGGAATAGCATGCATTGTCACGGCACCCTGGGTGTAGATTTGGGATGTGTGTCACGTGGATGCCCTGTCCCCACTCCGCCCCCAGGCCAGCCTTAATGGCTGGTCTGCACAGGGCCTCAGTCTCTTTGTTTGAGGATCCCTAGTGGTGCAGTGGTACTGCAAATCACTCACAGTCACAAGTTTGTGAATTCAATACCAGCCAGGGGCTCAGGGACAAGTCAGCCTGGCATCCTTCTGAGGTCTTGAAAATGAGTACCCATCTTGTTGGGGGCAATTAGCTTACATATTGCAAACCACTTAGGGAATGTACTGATAAGAAGTATAGAAATGTATGTAAGTGCACTGATAAGTGGTATAGAACCAGGAGCCCTGGTGGCACAGTAGTTAGATGCCTGTACTGAAGCCACTCACTTGCAAACCATAAGGTTCAAGCTCAACTCAGGCTTGTAAAGTTGCAAAAATGAGTACCCAGTGTGTTGGTGGCAATTAGCTTGCAGTTGTAAACCGCACAGAGACTGTTTAGGTGGTATGAAGTGGTATATAAATGAAGCTGCTATTGCTATTGCTATTGTTTCCCTTCTCTTGGAAAGGAGCAGCCATGGGGCTTCAACCCCAAGAATGGTTACTAATGTACCTTGACATATGAGAGCCTAACTTTGCAACCACTCTAGATCCAAGCCTGGATTAAAGCAGGGCATAAATTCTATAAATGAATAAGCACATAAGATATTTGGTCAACAGCTTTTGTCTACCTTCTTTCCTATAACAAGATGGATTTCTTGAGACAATAGATTTAAGTTTTCCTTTTATTTTACAAGAACATAGCGAGCAAAATTATGCCATAAGACAAACTAAAACAGTTTCATTAAATGTTATATGAATAGGTTATATCAAGAAAATGAAGTGGTAGGCATTCCTGCAAGCATATCTCTCACTCAGCATAGCCAGCAAATAGACAAAGCTTAATGCAACTTTTTTTTCACAATGTTGGATTACTATTGATGGAAAGCTTAACATATTACAACAAACAGAATCCCTTTCAGTACTTACTTATTTTCATTTAGGGTTAGATTAGGGTTGTTGTAATTCTATACCACAAAACTGGGGAAATGTAGGACATTTGAGAAAAATGGAGGACATGCCCAATTAAAGGCCAAAAACATTATTTTTTTTTTTTAAAAAACATAAAGCCCCCACCTCAAGCCCCCAGGGAAGTCTGCAAGGCCCCAGGCCTCACTGCCACTTGCCTGCCACACTGAAAATGTGGTAAGGAAGGTGGAGGCAGTGGTGGAAGACCCAACATCTGGCCTGAGACCCTTACCTAATCTCCAGCGTCCTTTACCAAAGCCTGAGCATGGCACTGCCTCCACCAGCCCCGGGGAGGCCTAGCCAGTTGCACTGGTCAGGGCTGGAGGAGGTGACATCATGCTCAGGACCTTCGCCAAGGCCCCAGAAGATCCAGCACAGCTGGCTAGGCCTGCCCGGGACTGGAGGAGATCTTGGCCAAGGCCCTGAGCATGGCATCTCCTCCTTCAGCCCCAGGGAGCCTAGCCCACCACTATGGCTGGGGCTGGGGGAGGTGGCACCATGGTCGGACCCTCAGCTGAGGCTCCAGAAGATACAGCAAAGCCAGCTAGACCTCCCCAGGGCTGGAGGAGGCCTTGGCCGAGGTTTTAAGTGCAGCAACACCTCCTCTAGCCCGGGGAAGGCCTAGCTGGCCATGCTTGGTCTTCTGGGGAGGAGGCAAGTGGAGACATGAGGACTGTAAGTTCATCGAGGAGGAGGAGGAGGAGGAGGAGGAGGAGGAGGAGGAGGAGGAGGAGGAAGCAGGATGGAACATTTTTGCACCCTCCAATCTGGAATTGTCCCACCAAAACTGGGAAACAGCAACCCTAGGATTGATGGATCTAATTCATGTCAGTTTCACTTGTGTTCATTCATAAATCCATTTTGTCCTGTTTCTGCAATATTTTGGGATGTAGAAAATTCCTACACCAACATTTATTTTCAATATGCATTCTTAAATGTACTTTCATGCAACATATTTTTGAAAAATTTCTCTCAAGGTATACATTTCCAGATCATTTTTTAATCCTAAGGCTTATATAATTTTACGTGCATTTTTGGCATATTTAAGAGCCAAGAACTATATCACAAATTCAGAGACTGGCAACATCTAAAGGATGATTCTACTGTTAATTGTACCTTAGTCTGGCAATTGTGAATCAGGTCGGCTTGCTTTTGAAAATGAAATCTTGCAGAATCCCAGTTTTAAAGGTATGGGTTTAAGGACAGCTCTGTATCAAAACAGAGGCAGGACATAGAAATAAAACATTATTATTATTATTATTATTATTATTATTATTTATATAACATCTAGGCAAATAATGAGAATTTCATTGGGATGGGAAACCTGAAAGTTATAAACTTAAGATTTAACAGATATAATGGAGCAATTGCATGACGAATTCAACAGAAAGCAACTCCCCCACCCTTGCAGGCAACTGAATGAGGATTTCCCCTTCCAACTCCCCCTTCATTAAAGGCAACTGAATGCTCAGTGGCTGTGCAATTTCTCACACAAGGGAAGACAGCAGGGAGCAGGTTTTGACATTTGGGGGAAAGATATTTTTGGCATTTTTTATTATCAAAACTAGGAAGGGTAAAGTACTTGCATTTTCAATTTCCTCCTTCACTTGAGTCCCTTTACATAAAAGCCCATGTTCTTATAATGCCCAGTGTATGATAAATTGGTATTATTTGTGCATTATGTCTCCAATAGCAAAAAAGAATCAGGGTGGGCAGAAATGAAGAATTAGGTCCACAAGTAAAGTTGGCCATATGGACTGCTTCACACTTAGTGCTGGTAGCAGATGGGGGCTTTACGTATGAACACTGATTTGATTTTTAATTGGTGTTTATTTAAAAAAAAATAGGCTGAAAATCAGCAAGCTGCTATTCTTACCGCAGCAAGTTCTTCACACTTAATGTCTGAAATCAGCTATGTACACAGATGATATTTTGGAGTCCTGTGTATGCTGACAACCAGAATAATAAGGAGCAAAGCAGTGGGCTTCTATATTCATAGAGAAGGGTATTTGATTATCCAGCCAATAAGATGAAGGTTGTATGTACAAAGAGCTGGTGTTGGGTGTCACAGTGCAATCCTATATGTTCCTACTCAATGAGCTCACTTGGGCTTACATCTGAGTAGATGTGCATATGAAAATTAGCATGAACAAACCACTCACATTTGTTTTTCTTGACAAGTATCTCTTGGTGATACATTCCAACTCCACTTTATACAGAATGGTCATGATTTTGCTGATTGGAGTAAATATCATAGTGAATGCATACTGGTGTAACAGCTGGGGTAAACTGTTTTGATATGGGAAGGAATATCAAAAAGAAAAAGAAAAAAAATATGCTGCCAGTTACTGACAGAGCTAACACCCTCTTCTTTACTATCTGAAAGAGTGTATCCTCTTATACAATCCAGCACAATTTTTAAGATGTGCTGATGAGGGCTTTCTCTTAGTACCACCACCTTTGCAGGCACATTTGGTGAGGGCTCGGGAGAGAACCTTCTCCATGGCTGCTCCCCGGCTGTGGAAGTCTCTTCCACAGGAGGTTGAGTTGTCTCCCTCTCTGCTACTTTTCTGCAGGCAGGTGAAAACATTTTTTTTCCAGGCAACCCTTTAACTTTTAATTAGGGAGCAGTAGCGTGTGGGTGTAAATTAGTGTGCTATATTTTTAATCTTTAACTGTAAATTTATGTTTTAAATACATTTTAAAAATATTTAAAAAGTTTTAACTGTTTGTAATCTTTTTGGAGAGTCAGCATGGTTTGAGTGTTGGACTATGATTCTGGAACCAGGGTCTGATTCCCTGCTCTGCCTTGAAACTCACTGGGTGACTTTTTTGTGGAGCTTTCAGGCTATATGGCCATGTTCTAGAAGAGTTCCTTTCTGACATTTCGCCAGCATCTGTGGCTGGCATCTTGAGAGAAAATGCCAGCCACAGATGCTGGCGAAATGTCAGAAAGGAACTCTTCTAGAACATGGCCACATAGCCCGAAACCTCCACAAAACAGTATGAATGCTGGCCATGAAAGCCTTCGACCCCACTGGGTGACCTTGGCAAGTCACACTTTCTAGCCTCAAGGGAAAGGCAATGGTGACCTCCTCTGAACAAATTTTTCCAAGTAAAACCTATGATAGGTTTGTCTTACGGTCATCATAAGTTGGAAATGACCTGAAGGCAAAAAACAAAAAAACCAAAAACCAACAACAAAGATAATCATTCTTTTAAAGTAATTCTGTTGTTTAATTCTTTTTTAATGTTTGTAAACTAATATTTTAGCTTAATCTTTTTATTAATTCATAGAATCATAGAATCATAGAGTTGGAAGAGACCACAAGGGCCATCCAGTCCAACCCCCTGCCATGCAGGAACTCCCAGTCAAAGCATCTCCGACAGATGGCCATCCACCCTCTGCTTAAAGACCTCTAAGGAAGGAGATTCTACCACTCTCCGAGGGAGTGTGTTACACTGTCGAACAGCCTTTACTGTCAGGAAGTTCCTCCTAATGTTGAGGTGAAATCTCTTTTCCTGCAGCTTGCATCCATTGTTCCGCGTTCTAGTCTCTGCAGCAGCAGAAAACAAGCTTGCTCCCTCTTCGATATGACATCCCTTCAAATATTTGAACAGGTCTATCATATCACCTCTTAACCTTCTCTTCTCCAGGCTAAACATCCCCAGTTCCCTAAGTCGTTCCTCATAGGGCAGGGTTTCCAGACCCTTCACCATCTTAGTTGCCCTCCTTTGGACATGCTCCAGTTTCTCCACATCCTTTTTGAATTGTGGTGCCCAGAACTGGACACAGTATTCCAGGTGGGGCCTGACCAAAGCAGAATAGAGCGGCACTATTACTTCCTTTGATCTAGACACTATACTTCTATTGATGCATCCTAAAATAGCATTGGCCTTTTTAGCTGCAGCGTAGCACTGTTGACTCATGTTCAACTTGTGGTCTACTCGGACTCCTAGATCCCTTTCACACATAGTTTCATTCAGCCAGATGTCCCCCATCATATATCTGTGCATTTCATTTTTGCGTCCTAAGTGCAGTACCTTGCATTTCTCCGCATTGAATTTCATTTTGTTAGCACTGGCCCAGCTTTCTAGTCTATTCAGGTCATTTTGAATTTTGACCCTGTCTTCTGGAGTATTGGCTACTCCTCCTAGTTTAGTGTCATCTGCAAATTTGATATGTATGCCCCCAATTCTGTCATCCAAGTCATTGATAAAGATATTGAATAGCACTGGGCCCAGGACAGAGCCCTGTGGGACCCCACTGGTCACTTCTCTCCAGGATGAAAAGGAGCCATTGTTGAGCACCCTTTGAGTTCGGCCGGTCAACCAATTACAAATCCATGTAACAGTTACTTGTCTAGCCCACATTGTATAAGCTTGTTTGCAAGAATGTCATGGGGAACCTTGTCAAAGGTCTTACTGAAATCAAGATATACTATATCCACAGCATTCCCCTCATCTACCAAACTGGTAATTTTATCAAAAAAAGAGATCAGATTTGTCTGGCAAGACTTGTTTCTCTGAAACCCATGTTGGCTTTTTGTGACTATGGCATTGGTCTCTAAAAGTTCACAGACTCTCTGCTTAATGATCTGCTCTAGAATCTTTCCTGGAATTGATGTCAGACTAACTGGACGATAATTGTTGGGATCCTCTTTTTTTCCCTTTTTGAAGATGGGGACAATGTTTGCCCTCCTCCAGTCTGCTGGGACTTCTCATGTTTTCCAGGAGTTCTCAAAGATTATTGCCAATGGTTCTGATATTACATTTGCCAATTCTTTTAATACCCTTGGATGTAGTTCATCTGGTTCTGGAGACTTATATTCATTTAGGTTAACCAAGTATTCCTGTACTATCTCTTTACTTATTCTGTGCTGAAATTCCCCTATTCTGTCTTCTTCGCCATTGTCCTTAGGTTGACCACCTTTTGCCTTTTCTGAGAAGACTGAAGCAAAGAAGGTGTTGAGTAATTCTGCCTTTTCTCTGTCCCCTGTGAGCATTTTGCCATCTTCTGCACGCAGTGGCCCTACTGTTTCCTTCTTCTTCCTTTTGCTTCGGACATACCCAAAAAAGCCCTTTTTATTGTTCTTAACCTCTCTAGCCAGCCTGAGTTCATTCTGAGCTTTAGTTTTCCTGACTTTACCCCTACATGTGCTGGCTATTTGTTTGAATTCCTCTTTAGTGATTTCCCCATTTTTCCATTTCTTATACATGTTCCGTTTAAAACTTAGCTCAGTTGAAAGTTCCTTAGTCATCCATCCTGGCTTCTTGAGATATCTTCCATTTTTCTTCCTCATTGGAACTGTTTGAAATTGTGCCTTCAGTATCTCCTTTTTGAGAAACTCCCATCCATCTTGAACTCCCTTCTCTTTTAGTTTTCCTGACCATGGGATCACCCCCAGTATTTCTCTAAGTTTATTGAAGTCAGCTCTCCTAAAGTCTAGAGTGCGTGTCTGACTATGCCTAGCTTCTCCCTTCCACTGTATAACAAACTCCAGGAGAACATGGTCACTTCCACCTAAGGATCCAACCACTTGCACTCCATTGACTAGGTCATCCCTGTTGGTTAAGATAAGATCTAAAATTACTGGTCCCCTTGTTGCCTCTTCCACCTTTTGGACGATGAAATTGTCTTCCAGGCAAGTGAGGAATTTGCTAGACCTTGAGGATTTGGCTGAGTTTGACTTCCAGCAAATATCTGGATAGTTGAAGTCACCCATCACTACTACATCTCTACTACATCTCCCCCATCACTACTACATCCCTCCTGTAATTAATGAAAGCCACCTTCATTCCCATCTTGGGAGAAAGGCAGGATGTACATCAATCAATCATTCAATCAATCAATCAAGCATTTGCCTTCCCCCTCCACAATAATAGGATTCAATGTTACTTGTGATTTATTACAACCAATACAGATTAAAAACAAACAGAAAACAAACAGCTTCATTTATATATCGCTTCATACCCTTAAGGAGTGTCTAAGCAGTTTACAACTGTAAGCTATTTGCCCCCCAACAATCTGGGTACTCATTTTAGCGACCTCAGAAGGATGCAAGCCTGAGCCCTTATGCTCGTCTTGAACTCGCCACCTTATGGTTTTGAGTGAGTGGCTGCAGTACAGGCATTTAACCACTGTGCCACCAGGGCTGGTGGTGCAGCTTTACAACTTTACAAAAAACATATTTAAAAATAATTGAACAATTTATAAATTTGAAACCATCACAGTTCATTAAAATACTGTATACAAAGCAAGAAAAGAGCACAGCATACCATTAGAAGGCCATTCCAGATAGTTTTTAAGAGGCTGACACTGTAATAATACTTTTACTTGCCAGTAGAAGGAAAACAAGGTGGGAGACAGACTTCCCAACCTTCCTAGGGAGGGTATTCCAAAGTTTGGGAGCAGCCACGAAGTAGGCTTTCTCCTTTGTTTCCACCATATGAGCCTGAAAAGATGGTATAAAGATATTAGAGTTTTATTATAGCAATTATGTTATTATTTATTATTTTACATTGATTTTTTTTATTTTAAGTCACTCTGAGGTTTACTAATATAGGGTGAGATATAACTATTTTAATAATTGAAAAAAAATCACCAACCAGGATTCCAGCCAATATCCATGGCCTGTAGGATGATAATGAGTAGGATGATAATCAGTATAAAACATATCAAATAAAATTAAACAAAATATTACATCCTTGTTTATGGCCAGTGATAGGAGCCCTTGTGGCACAGAGGTTAAATGTTGGTACTGCAACCACTCACAGCCACTCAGCCTTCCATTCTTTTGTAGGTCAGTAAAATGATTGCCCAGCTTCTTGGGGTCAATTGGCTTATACATTGTTTAGGGAGTGCTAGTTCTTGGATAAGCAGTATAGAAATGTACTTGCTATTGCTATTGATACAGAATATAATGTTCAAAGACATAGCTGCTTTAATTTGTAAAATCAGCATTTGAAGAGATCTTGTAGCTCCTTTGAGACTCACTGAAATAAAGGAATTAGCATGCCGCCAATTCCTTTCTTTCAAGTAGTCTCAAAGGTGCTTACAAAATCTCTTCACAAAATGTAGTGTTGTTGTTGTGTGTCTTTAAAGTCATTTATGACTTATGGTGACCCTGAGGCAAATCTATCATGAGGTTTTCTTGGCAAGATTGGTTCAGAGGAGGTTTGCCATTGCCTTCCCCTGAGGTTCAGAGCATGTGACTTGTCCAAGGTCACTCAGTGGATTTCATGGCAATGTTGGGAATCTTGGTTTCCAGAGTTATATTCCAACACTCAAACCACTATGCCATGCTGGCTCATAGAATATAACAGCTCCATTGTCCAACTGCTTCTGGACTTTATTGAAGGCACTCTTAAAACAGTTTTGGGGATGGGGACAGGACTTGCAGGAGCGAGCATGAACGGATTTTACAGCACACGCAAGCATCCACAAAAAAGTCCCGTTCCTGCTCCTGTACCCAAGCCATCCCTGTTCAGACCTGGCTGGCGCCATTTTGTCTGGACGGAAGTCTTCTGACCAGAACATTTAACGCTTCTTGGCATGGGACAGGGACGGGTGCCAGAACGGGACCTTTTTGTGGATGCTTGTGTGTGCGGTAAAATGCGTTCAAGCGCCCCCTGTGAGTCCCATCCCTGTCAACAAAACAGTTTTAAAAGTGCATGCGATAAAGTCCTCTGTCTGAAAGAGTCAATGAGCCACTAAATGTCTAATGAATGCCTGTTGAAATTAGTGTTTTTGGAAATAGCCAATTTGATTTTTTTGACAAATTATCCCTTCTTTCACTTCCCACCCACACTCTCACAGCCTCCACACTCAGTGCCTCAAAAAATTCTGCCTTCCTTTCTGCTAAAGTCCTGTAACAGCAAGAGAAATTATGGCGAATCGGACATGAAGATGCCAAACTGGGCTGCAATGTAGATTACCGTATATACTCGACTATAAGTCGACTTCATATATAAGTCGAGGGCAAGTTTTGGGGCCAAAATTATGGATTTTTCTATTACCCATGGATAAGTTGAGGGTAAAATTTAGGGGCATATAGGAAAGGATCTAAAGGATGAAGCAAAGCAAAACAATGTCAGATAACTTCCAGACATCCATCAGACATAAATCTTTGTGCTTATTCTTAAGACTGGATAGATGAAAGAGTAATGGGGGTCAGTGTTTCCAGGACAGATTATACTCTTGCTTTTCACCAGGGGATGGTTCCTTCTTTTAAATACGAGTTAAGATACAGTACTTACATTGACCCGTGGATAAGTCAACTCAGGTTTTTGGGGTCAATTTTTTGACCTAAATTTCTAGACTTATACATGAGTATATACAGTAAAAAGGAATTTAGATCTTAAATCACAACATTAGTGAACAATTAAAAATAAACAGAAATCACATTAAAACATTAGACCAAATGAGAAAAAAGTAGAGCACCCATGCTTAGAAGACATTTCCACAATAACTAGTTGCAGTGGAGCTCGGTGAGCCCCAATAAAGACACGAAACAAATATATGGCAAATAACAAGGCCACAACTTTATTAACAGCAATACCAGGTAAGGTTGGCCCACAAGCACGAGGTCTGGATCTGCACATCACCAACATCGAGGTTGACAGATGTGAAGTTTTTTGTGGAGCTTTCAGGCTATGTGGCCATGTTCTAGAAGAATTCCTTTCTGATGTTTCACCAGCATCTGTGGCTGGCATCTTCAGAGAATGATAGCCTGGGAAAGGATTGGGTATATATATATATATCCTGTGTGACCCTGGAAAGGAAGGAATAATTTGCAAATGTATTGTTCTGTTGCTTCCTTCCCAGGGCCACACAGGATATATATATCCAATCCTTTTCCAGGCTATCATTCTCTGAAGATGCCAGCCACAGATGCTGGAGAAACGTCAGAAAGGAACTCTTCTAGAACATGGCCACATAGCCTGAAAGCTCCACAAAAAACTATGGATGCCGGCCATGAAAGCCTTCGACTCCACAGATGTGAGGTTGTTTGTACGCCAAGCATCGGGATGACTTTGAGGCAAGGAAACACCCTTGCACAATTACGCAATTACGCAGCTACTGAAGGAAAGCCTCTAGTCACCAGGATAAACTCCATGTGACCCACCGTTGGCCACATCGCACCTGATGTTTCCCGGGTCCAAAGGACTCCCGATCCAGTGCTACCAAGCCTTGGAAACCAGCCCACCATATCCAGTACCTGTGCTGCCACCACAAAAGGCTGACCATCGGCCTACTGCCAACCCTACCCGCAACTATTAATGTTCAACGCACAAGTCCTTTTCAGGGCAAACATTGCCTATAAAAGGTCTGGATCTCCACCTGCCCATCCTTTGGATTGCAATTGTGTCCAAACCAGAACTTACGGCCGATGTTGTAGATCCAATATGGAAGGAATGGCTTCCAAAGTCTTCAGGCGGAAGGCCCAAACACTGCAACACCATATGGAGCACGGCCATAAATTGGAAAGGTATAAGCGGAGTGCCATCCTTATGCAAAACAGAGGTCCCGGGCAGGATGAATGTAAGTCCATGTACTTTTGCAAAGTTCGAACAGGGCAAAGGCGAGATCCACGGAGATGCCTGAGTGTAACGGAGGACCCTCAACCAAGTTGGTCACACTTGGACTTACGCATAACTAAACAAACAGCATGGTGAACAAATGACAAATTTCCCACCTGGAGAGCCCTTGAAACCTTAGTTTTTGAAGCTGAAACCAATTCCACAATCCTGAGAGCCCCCCAAAAAGGCAGTGAGAAAGACTGCACAAAATAACTTAACTTCATACCTCCCCAGGGCCTGCAGCAACTGCACCTGCCCGCCCAGGGTGGGAGGTGCCATTTAATGACAGAGGCCTGTCTAAATAAATAATAAAAAGGTGGAATGGAAGGGAGTCCCCACAGCCTAATCACAAGCACATAGAAGGATATCTCCCATGTCCACAATAAATGTGCATGTGGAGGTTGCAGGAGAAAGCTTTTTTCTCAAAATCTTGAAAACTTGGACAGATTCACACTACAAAGGGGATAGAACAAATATTTGAAAATATTTGAAAAATGGTTAATAATAATAATAATAATAATAATAATAAAAAAATTTATTTATACCCTGCCCCTTTGAGATCAATTGGGGTGGCTAACAACAGTAACATGTAAACATGTGTTTCTTGCATGTTGTGAACCCCTGATCAGAGGCATCCTAGACTGAAAAGAATTTTTGCAGTTTGGGACTTATACTGTACAAAATTCACACACACACATATACACACATGCCACCAGAAAACACTTTTTTTTTTGTGCAGAAAATAGTCTTGTCGTGGCAACACAGACAAAAAAACACATGCAAATTTTGTGCAAGGTAAGTCCTAAACTACAAATAGTCTTTGAAAACTGTGCACTTTTCAAAGTCTTTTTCACAGGAAGAAGAATTTTGCCCAAATTGCTCCCTCATTACTTCCTTTAACTTCCTTTAAGAATGGAATTAGTAACATCCTACAAAAAGAAGTTTCTCATTCAAAGGGAATAAACCCATCAGACACTATCACAGACCTTTCACTATTTAGGAAAGCAGGAATTGTTCTGGTAAATAATATTTTTAAAAATAATCTGCTCATTGCTAACCATAAATGGTTTTCCATAGCAAAATTGATACCACTAAGCATTGTGGGTTCCATACTTAATGATCACGTGTATAACTCGGAGATTATAGAGAATAATGTCCCCACTCGTTCTTTGCCTTAGAACTAAATCTATACAAGAGAGTGATAGTTGATCTCCTCCACTATAAAGCATTTTCTTAAGGGAAGATATATAGGCATATCTTCTCAGGTTAATTTTATCCTGATACATGAAACAATATTTTGGGAGAGGTCCTAGTTTCAAATGGAGAATTCTACATGCACCTGCAGTCAAGAGTATGCACCTGGTGACATCTATAAAGGCTTGATGAGAGAAATATACCTCTCTGCCAAAAAGTAAAATTTCCTTACCCCAGACTCTCATAATATGATACTTTTCTTTCCAGTTTACAGGAATTTACAGGAAACCAGTTTCATGCCCACAGAGCTCATGATATAGTCACACATTGTTGGGAAGAATGTATGAATATCATGGCAGTCGCACAAGCAAGGCTTTTACACCTGACAAACACCTTCATTCCTGTCTAAGAAAGTAGGCCAAGCCTATGAAAGCTTATGCTACAACTTCTTTCACTCAGGGCCAAAATAGTCTTCAGAAAAAATCCAGCTTGAAACCGCTTTAACTGCCCTGGTTCAGTGCTAGGGAATTTTGGGAAGTGTAGTTTGTTGTGGCACCAGAGTTCTCTAACAGAGAAGGCTAGATGTCTCACAAGACTACAGTTTCCAAAATTCCCTAGTACTGAGCAAAGGCAGTTAAAGCAAGTGGTTTCTGACTGGATTATTTCTGCAGTCTGTTTCGGCCCTCATTTAGTTTCAAAGGTGCTACAATTTACTTTACGTAACCTCAATTCTGGTTGGGTCTGTAGTGAGTAGCAAAGGCCCATACAATTTGCATCAAATGCTTGGCTTTCATATTATCTATTCACACACCCCTTCACACCGTATCCCTCCTCCTCTCTCTTTCTTGCATACATATCAATAACCTAAGATATGTCATGGGGAAACAGACCTCTGTAGAGTTTGTGTGCGAGATAAAGTAGGAACAGTTTCAGAATAGAGTGGTGATAAGAAATGAACTAAAATAGTTGGGAAAAGTTGAGTGGGTTCAGAGACAGATGAACTGCTGTGAAATCAAATGAATGAACAGCTAAGCTTCCCTTAGCTTCTGTGGGTTAAATAGCAATAATAGGTAAGCTGGGGTAAAGCCCATCAGAGGGAGGAAAATCCTAAAGCACAATGCACTTCTGCGTCAAGGCAGTCATCAAATCAGTCCACCCACAGAACTCAGCTTTAACAAAAGGCAAAGCAGGATTTTTCTAAAGCCACTGTGCTACAGAAGCAACATAAATTCCTGGGACTGGACTAACATTGGCAGAGATTAAGAATGAAGGTAGCTACTATGGGTGAAAGGTTTACATTGTGAGACAATGTTAATAGCTTTCAGAGGTAGAGTGTTAACATGCTCCAGAATTCTTAAGAAGTCTGTATCCTTTTATGATTGCATTTGAAGCAAATTTTGACACAAGAGTAGGAGGGGGTTAAGTATCCCAGTAGTCCACAATGTGCTATACCATGGAAGATATTTTGATTTTGACCCAAAAGTGAAACTTGCATTTAATTTTTCCTGCATATATAGTCCTATTTAACTGCATGACATTTTACAAAAGGGGTGGATTACTGGCTTACATTAGTGATTTCCACAAATCTTCAAATCAAGTTATCAAGATAATTATCATTGGTCAAGGGTTACTATTTGGTTGGACCCCTTTCACTGTTATTTGAATAAGACCTGCCTCAACTAACATAACTCATCTATAAAGCCACTGGATTTATTATTCATATCAACATCTTTTTTAAAATTAAAATATGGCAGCATCAAGAAGCATCAGATAAGAACATGGTGAGGAAGACACATAAGACAGAGGTGAGTTTGCTCCTGGGAGCAAACGGTTAAGAACAAAGAGTGCTTTTTATCCCAGAGCAAAGACCATTGAACTCCAAAATCTTAGAGAGGTATGAACCCATTTCCCTATGCACAGCTCTATTTGTACTCTTAAATACTCTCACTCCTTTTATAGAAATCTGAAGAAATGGTCTGTGCAAGCTCAAAGCCTACCTTTATTCCTGCATGTGATAAATGTACTGAGTGCTTGATCTATATGTTTATGGTAAAATAAACTCCTTATACCTAACAGTATGCATGCTTTTTTCTACACAAATCATGTATTTAGGAGCAATATGTTACTCAGTCTTGAATAGTGGTTCCCAAACTCTAACCTTCCCGTGTTTTGGACTTCAGACCCAGAATCCCAGACCATTGCCCATGATGGCTGAGGCCTCTGGAAGCTGAAGTCCAAAACACATAGAGGACCAGGGTTTGGGCATCACTGGTCTAGAAGAACACAGGAATTATGTATCAAGGAACAGGTAGGCAACCAGGTGCTCACCAGATATTTTACATGACAATTCCCATCAGTTCTGGACAGCATGTGGGTTTGGAACTTGTAGTCCAAAAACCAGGTTGCCTATCTAAGACCTAGACAATGAAGTTGAAATCCTATTTCCACTTTCCTGGAGTAATTTAGTAGGGCTTACTTTGAGCAGGAATTTGTAGGACTGTGCTATGTATGTCAAATATGCTCTTTAACATTTACATGAAACCGCTGGGAGAGATCATCCGGAGGCATGGGGCGCGGGGTTATCAGTACGCTGATGACACCCAAATAGTTTTCTCTATGTCTCCGACTGATGCAGTGACCAGGGATGGCGTCGCTCCTCTCGTGGCCTGTTTGGGATCGGTAATGGACTTGATGAGGGAAAACAGACTCAGCCTGAATCCAGAGAAAACGGAAGTACTCGTGATAGGTTCCCCCGGCCCAGGGACGGAGGTGGTTCCACCTGTCCTGAACGGGATCATGCTTCCCGTAAAGGACACCGTGCGCAGCTTGGGGGTGCTCCTTGATTCGTCGCTCCATCTTACTTCTCAGGTGGATGCGACGGTCAGGAGCACCTGTTTTCAGCTTCGGTTGATACGCCAGTTGCGCCCCTACTTGGACTGGAGGGACCTTGAAACTGTAGTACACGCTCTGGTAACCTCTCGGTTGGATTTCTGTAATGCGCTCTACATGGGGCAGCCTTTGTATCACACTCGGAAGCTTCAACTAGTGCAGAATATGGCAGCACAGGTGGTCACTGGCGCTCCCAGGGCTGCCTATATAACACCAATATTGAAAGATCTTCATTGGCTGCCTATTCGCTTCCGGGCTCAGTACAAAGTGCTGGTCGTTACCTATAAAGCCCTAAATGGCTTGGGCCCAGAGTACCTAAAGGACCATCTCTCCCCACACAATCCGCCCCGCACACTTAGATCAAGTGGGCAACATTTGTTAAGGGTTCCAGAGGCCAGGCTATTAACAACGGCCAAGAGAGCATTCTCTATATCCGCTCCGAGCCTCTGGAACACATTGCCCACTGAGCTCCGCCTGACTGCCTCTCTCCCCCCAATTCAAAAAGGAATTGAAAACGTACCTATTTAACCAGGCTTATCCTTGATTCCACCTGTCATTGTTATTTACCCTCGTGATAAGCCATTGGAACACTACCATTGTATCTTGCATTGGGATGATAATGTTTTATTTGTTTTATTTCTTGTTTACTGTAATGTTTTTAATTGTAAAGATGATGTACACCGCCCTGATCGTAGGAAGGGCGGTATACAAATAAAGTTTATTATTATTATTATTATTATTATTATTATTATTATTAAATACTACATAGAGACAATCCCTCCCCCACATTTCAGTGGGATGTACACTTAAGTGGTTGACCATACAATTGCACCTATAATTTGTTGTCAAGGCCTTTAATTTATCTTTATGCAGTGAAATAGCTCTAACAAGTCCCTATAATTTCTCCCTGAAAGGCAAAGTGAAAAAAGGCTTTTATTATTGTTCACTTATATACAGAACACGGTAGTGTACAAGTATAGCTCAGTAAACAAAGTAGATCTGTTCCTGGACTTCACTTAAAAAAAAAAAAAAAGAAGCTTTAGTACCAGAGGTAGAAATAATATGGAAAGAACTGGGATATGTTCCTACACAACAAAAAAGGAGAACAGGTTAACATGTTTCAGCAAAATTTTATTCAAAAGTAACAGTGAAATGAAGCAACCAGGTCAGGTAAACCTTGCATAAGTAAACAAACATGCTTAGAATGTTCTAGAGACCACTGTTCTTTCAACAGCCTTCACTTTTCTTATCATTTCCATTTTGGGGATGAAACATATAGATTATGATTTTTCAAGATGCCAGGGGAGCTGATAAGGCAGGTAAATCTGCTGTCCCATTTTCTTACTGTTTTGCTCTTCACACGTGCTCAGTAAGTCATTCTGGAAGCATTTGTTTATCTTGCTTATTGTATGTAAGCACACACAGGTACTGTATGGTAGGATCACCTAGCGTAGAATCTCATTATTTCCCAGGTCAGGCTTTATTGCTTATTTACTGTAGACATGCTGCTGCAACACTACACTGGAAGTCTGTCTTTCTACAGCACTTCTTCACCATCTCCCAATGCTGACATGGCAAAAACAAAACAAAAACAAACAAACAAACAAAAATAAACAAACAAACAAAAACCATTTTCAGCTAGACAGAAGACAAACGTCTTCTGAGTGTAGCTCCTGTAGAAAGGGGATTCTTTGTCAGTGGATTTGTTTAACTGAGATATGCCTGTAATTACTTCACATGTTCATTATTTCTCTCCATGTTTTATAACCTATGGTGGCATTGTGGATAACTGGATGCTCTTCAATTAACCATAAAAGGGATAACCCCCCCCCCCAAAAAAAACTAAACGATAACTCACCATCTACAACAGCCAATTGCATAACCTCTTGCTTAAAGAAAGACACAGGGAAGAGGAGATATTTTCGCCTATCAAGCATATTAATAACCTAAATCTACACTGGATGTTGGTCCTCAACTGTTTCATTCTCACATGTGAGGATGAATAATTATAGTAGATTTCTCTCTGCTGTGGAAGAAAACAGATATTCTTCTGCAGTATTTTTCCTGTATTTGAATGTTCTGAAGTGCTTCAGAGGAATTTTTTTGCACAGAAAAGCACATCCCCCCCCCCCGCAAACCCTGGACTTTATCGCATTGACTTTTGTCCCCATTATGGGAATGGAAACAGGATGCTCAGGAGCGTGTGTGAACGAAGAAAACAGATTTTATTGCACACACAAATGTCCACAAAAAGGTCCTATTCCAGCATCCGTACCCAAGCTGTCTCTGTACAGTGCTGGTGGGCACCATTTTGGCTGGACGGAAGTCTTCCATCACACAAAAATGGTGCTCCTTAGCACTTAATGGGGATGGCTTGGGTATGGGTGCCAGAACAGCATTTTTTGTGGACACTTGCGTGTGTGATAAAATCAATTTTTCTTCATTCACGCACACTCCCGAGTTTCCTGTTTCCATCCCCATAACAGGTACAAAAGTCAGTGCGATAAAGTTCCCTGTTTCCTCTGCAGGAAACTGTTTTCTGTGCAAAACAAAACCATTTTTCATACAGAGAATAGATTTGGTGCGTTAAAAGCCCCATATGTTTTTGTATGCCGAATAATTCCTCTACAATGCTTTGGGACATTCAAACACTGGGAGAAAATTGCACACATTCCCACTGGCACAAATTCCCTCATTCTCCCCAATGGCCCTTTCCAACTGTCAGGAAGTCCATTTTTTCAACCTGGAAATGAATAACTAATGAACATTTTTCTGGCCCTTGTAAGTGTTGAGAAACTGTAAGTAAGTGCTGGGAAACTGTAGACCTCCACATAGTATGGAATTACACATCCCAACAACCTTGACAATTGGCTGTGCTGGCTAGGGCACTGGCAGCTGGTGACTCCAAAATTAGTGGGACATTGAATCCAATCCAGGTTTTAATTTGAAATTGAGAGGTACTATTCATATTCTGAATCCTACCTCTAAAAATGTTTATTTCCTAGAATAGCTCCTTTAATGTTCAGATTGAAACCTTGAATAGATTCATCTTTCATATGATATTGGAGCTAGCAGTCTTCACTGGGCTAGGATAGTCACAATTTCCCCACCACTGATGTAGAAAGGATCAATGAAACTGTCTAATCCTTTTGCTCTTCCTGATGTATGTCCACTTCCATCCTATTGCACATTCTGTAATTTGGTGCCCACTGTACAGAAAATAGAAACAGCATTTAACTTTGCTGTATTCAACATATCTTCCAAGCCCTTGCATCAATCTTTCTAAATGTTTTCAAGTTTTTCACCTAGAGACAACTTTAAGATTTATGTCTTTTCTCATATAAATTTCCAAAAACAGGCATGAAAATCAAGTACAACCCCAAAATTGAACCCAATTCAAACCATTGTACCAAAAAACCAGTTCAAATTATTGTACCCTAAAGATTACACCTATCATTCTCATATATCATTTCTCTGTGACATTTATGTAACATATCATATTAAAATGTTTGTAAGTGGAAAGATTATTTATAGATAAAATATCTGGCATCTAGTTCTTCAAAATGTGACCCCTGTAGAAGGAATAATTTGTTGCAAATAATTTCATGTAGTTCTGTCCAGGAGGAGGAAAAAGAGAAAGTTGGCAGTTCCCTTTAAACAAGAGAGGTAAAGGTGCATGAAATAAAATATCTGAAAAATATTTTTTAGAAAGTTGTCAGACACAATACCCTGCTGAGGTGATATTATGCCTGCAAATTTCATCCTGCTCTGACAAACAAAATAGTAATATGTAGTAATTTGTTTATTCTCTTTGATATTCAATGGAAAACACAATTTCCAGACAGATTGAGGTTTACAATAGAACTGCATGGCTTTAATTTGGTTTAAGCAAAATCAGACCATCTTCTGTATTGCTTGATGGCATGTGTGTGAACCAAGTATTTGTGGCTAGCTCATGGCCTTACTAGATATATATAAAATAGAAATAGGATAAAAAGATTTCCTTTGTTAGCAGTTTCCAGATTTCTTGAGCATACAGAAAGCAATATATCTGAACTGGGAACTTTATCAGGAACCAATGAAAATCATAGAGCACTTCTGTAATAGTCTCTACATGACAGATCATTTAATGTGAAAGCATGTTGAGAGAAGCATGAAATATATTTAAAAGGTTCCACATAATAATTTAGCATTAAAACATATATTGACAGGCAATTAGAACACTCTGGGGACACCAAAGATAACTAATACAAGATCCTAAAATAGGTTTGTGCTTGATGTAGCCCAATGGGATGAATAAAAAAAGCAGGGAAGCATTAGTAAATTCCTCCACAGAAGTTGTGTACTCCCACATGGGATTTTTACTGTATTTCCACACTAACTCATGAATCATTTCAATCATTTTTCAAATGGTAAGATCTTCTTTTAGGCTTGGACAAGTGGCTTTGTTGATTAGTGCAATGAATGAAAGCCAGCCTAGAAATGGTAGTAAACAGATGGCTGCCACCAAAAATGCCAACCGGACATGAAACACACTATTTCTTTAATGTCTAACAGAATTTCCTGCAAGTCATAATATCATGCTAATGTAAGTTTGGTTCTCAGGCCTACTCTACATTAATGGATGAAAGAGGAGAAGAAATAGGGAAACACAGAAATGACATGATGTCATAACACAGGGAAAGTTACACTAGATAAGGGGTGCCAATCGTGTGACCTTCCAGATGTTGTTGGACAGCAGGTGTCAACATTCACAACTATAGGGCTGCTGGGAGGTACAGTCTAACATTTGGTAAGTTACATATTCTAACATTTTCAGTGGCCTTTCTATTTAGACAAGGTTTTGGTCTATTAATTCCATGTTGCAAAGAGGTAATTTATTGGGGGGTGATGTACATTTATCCATATCTGCTTCTTAAGGGATTTTAAATTGTTTTAAACGAATGCTGCTTTTATTAGAACAGTTCATTTAATATTTTGTATTTTTATTATGATGATCACATTATCTCTTTAAACCAATATTGTGAGCCATGTAGAGTACTAATTTGCTAGAAAGATGGGGTATTAATTAAATAGCTTGCTCTGGACCTAAATGTGGAACACACACTCTAGGGTGGGAAACATGCTCTTGATCAGACATGTCAGAAGCCAATTTCCTCAGCTTCAGGTTGTGCACATGCACACGCACACATCCCACAGGCTGCAGAACCCCCATCTCATACAATGGAAGCCCAAACACCTCAGTTTCCCTCTGACAACATCAAGTGATGAGATATAACTTCCTGTCTCCATTTTGAAAGGGACTACAGAGGAAAATGTAAATATCTGGGAGTAGACTCGTTTTCTGGGATGTTGTGAGGATGAGATGGTAGTATCTTCATAAATTGGATGTTGCTCTCCCATCCAAGTACTAACCAGGCCCGACCCTGCTTAGTTCCCGAGATCAGATGAGATTGGGTGTGTTCAGGGTGGTATGGCCATTAAAAAAGGTACAGGATGGTATTGCCATAGAAAGAAAAAGGTACGTTTTTCCATAGCTGGAGGACCTGCAAAAATATTAGGAAATATTGGTGGGAAACACAAAAAGATCTGTGATATTCTAAAAATAACATTAGAGTTTAAACCAGAAATTTATTTGTTAAATGTTTTAGATGTAAATATAGAAAGAACATATGGTAAATTAAATGTTTCATTTAATCACTGCAGCAAGAATAGTACTAGCCTGAAAATGGAAAGAAGAAAATGTCCCCAATGTAGAAGAGTGGATTGTCAAAATATACAATTTGGCTGAGATGGACAAGCTGACTATTGATGGCTGGAAATATGGAAGAATTTTAAAAAGACTGGGAAAATGTAATAACTTTTTTTCAGCAAAGAGGAGGGTACAGAAGGATTTACATAACGATGAAGACTAAGGAAAAATGAATTATATATTTGTTTTATTATTATAATGCTGAATTAGTAAATTTTAGTAAATTAAATAAATTTAATAATCTACTTAGGTATGAGAAATGGAATAGAGAAGTTAATGAAATGGTAAAAATTGTAAGAATAAGGCAAACAATAGAAGCAATAGATTTCATTAGAGTAGCTAAAGAAAACTGATAATAGAGTTTAATAGAAAATATTTAGATGTGCTGCAGTCTACACAATACAACATATGGGAAAAGGGGGGATCACAGAGGAATTTATGGAATATAATCTCATTCACAAGATCGGAAGGACAGTTTTAGTTAAATGTAACATATTTTGTGTGATAGAATTGATGTTGTTATGTGTTATGTGTATATTTTATGTGAGAAGAGTCGAGATTGGGGTTAAAAGGGGTTCAAACCTTGGGTCAAATATAGAAGATGTAGAAGTTAGAGATGGAAGAATGTAGAAAGTGATGAAGGTAAGAGTAAGTATCTAGAATAGAATAGAAGGGGAAGAGGAGCAGAGAATAGTAGTTAAAGAAGGATAAATTGGGGGGATATAACCCACAAAGATTGATGGAGGGATTATAGAGGACATTAGAAAGAAAAACAGCAGGAATTTGAAGGAGAAATGGAGTTTGATTCAAGAGAAGCACAATATACTGTATATAAATAAAGGGGGGATATTCAAGGGTAGTTTTGTCTTGTTTTTGTTTAAGTTTTGTTATTTTAGTCATTGTGTATCAAGATATCATTTCTATTTATCATGTACAGTTTGTCTTTTATGTTATATTATCTGTTGAAATAAAATTATTAAAAAATAAATTGGGTGTTGCTGTATGATTTTGGAGCAAAATCAAATGTTCACAAATGGTGCTAAAAGCATTTTAGTGTGTTGGGGAGGTCTGAGTGTCTTTGAGGGACCAACGGTAGGCTTCAAGGACCACAAAAGAGGGGTTCAGGGGTCACATGTGGCCTACCGGGTGCATTACACCCACCCCTGCTCTATACATTATGGGAGAAGCTGTACTTGCACACTTGTATTTTTATCTGCTCCTTTGTTCATGTTATATGTGGCTTATCTTTATTCTCTTATTTCCTTATTCTTATCTTTGGCTTCTACAAGTGGGGATGGCAAAGCAAATGCTTTAAATATAATGATATGAGACAAATTACACTAAATATTAAAGGTGAAATCAGAGATAGAAACATTTGGCAAAAGGGAAGTGAACTTACCCATGCTAAGATCAGTGTTATCTAGGTAGATTATTTGTTTGGCAAGAGTGGAAGTGAGTAACTGTAATGGCAGAAACTTTCCCAGTATTTAGCAAAACTCAGAAATGTCTGTCATGCTTCATTTAAAAAGTATGCTACATTGTATTTTAGTCAGTAGGAAGCAAACACTGTCATCCCTCCAAAAATAATAAAAAAGGAAGATTAAAATAATATATCTGGGTTAAAAAATCCAATTTTGGTTACTTCTGCTATTTCCATCAACTGAAAACACTTATTAATTAATAGGCAATGACAGAGGGTGCACCATCTGGACAGAACAGGTGGACTGTTTTGATAATAAGCAAAATCAAGCTGTAAGAAGCAAACATTTTTTTTCCTGATTTCTAAAGGCAACATGGAAAATAATGCATGGATTGTTAAAAACGAAGGGTCAGAGAACACCCCACTTTGTAAGACAATTGTGACAGATAGTACTTCTAAGCTCTCACACATGAAAAGCATGTTGAAAATTATATTCATAGTAGAGAGAAACATTGTCACGAGGAAACATTTCCCTGTCTCTTTTCAATTCTTTTAATATGGCTTTTAAGAACATTGCTTTGAATTTGTCTCTTTTTTGTGCAACACTCTGGGCATTTTAAAGAAGCTGAGTAAACTTTTAATGAAAAATCCTCCATAGCATTATTTACACTTCCTTCGCCCCAATACATCTCAACCATCATTATCCAGCTCACACCATCTTCGGCTATTTGAAGGTCTTCTGCTTCTGAAATAAATTCTCCCTCTCCTGCTTCCAGCCTTATGTATGGCTGGAACTGTCTCTCTGAACATCTCCATGTGACCAACCCAAATTCTCCTTTCAGTCCTTTTTTGAATTTGGGTTTATGGCAAATCCTTTGGAACAGTCCGATAGTATACCTATACCTAGTAGTGTATTGATGCTACTGTGGCTAGGCTTATGTATATGCAACATGAAATGTGTGAAATGATAAAGTGTATTTGTCTCTTCCTCCTTATATTTCTCCCAGAGGGCCTTTTCTGCGACCGCTCCCAAGCTCTGGAATGGTCTGCCGGATGAGATGCGTCTCATGACATCTTTAGATTGCTTCAAAAAAGCCCTAAAGATGCATCTCTTCCGGCAGGCCTTCCCCTGAAATTCCCTATCCCCGGCTTCGGTCCCAGACTTTGATTTCCTGCCTACTCCCATGTTTCTGATCCCCACTTATGACGTGGCCGCATAAGGAAGGGTTAGGATGTTGTTATATGTTTTTAAATAATTACTGTTTTAATCACTGCCGGTTTAATCTATTTTTAAGGGGTAGGAGGTTTGGAAACGGGTCATGGGATTGTTTTAATCTATGTTTTTTTTTTACTTGTACCCCGCTCCAAGTGTATGAACAGAGGAGCGGGCTATAAATAAACTATTATTATTATTATTATTATTATTATTATTATTTATTTTTAAATGTGATTTGGACTTGATAGTCCATTGAATACAGGACACTTTCAAAAAGAGGACTGCCATTTGGCCTCACTTAAAATAGAAGATGTGGCAAAAAAGAAAAAAGAAAAAGACAAAAAAGAACACAGAATATAATAGAGTGGGGGTCAAGAAAATTAAATATCTGGGAATATATATAATAGTCTTATTCTAGTGAGGATATTCCATTTTTTGTACCCCACTTTGATATGTGGCTACTTATTTCCCCCCAAACTTGATTATAATTACCTTGTATTATATTATCCACATTAGTCATTACCCTGTTTCCCCCCAAATAAGACATCTCTAGAAAATAAGACCTAGTAGAGGTTTTGCTGAATTGCTAAATGTAAGGTCTACCCCGAAAGTAAGACCTAGCAAAATTTTTGTATATAAATATATATACAGTATATAATAAATGTTCATTTTTTTTTTGTTCCACAATAAATGTGAATTCTTCTTTGTGGCTAAATAAGACATTCCCTGAAAATAAGCCCTAGCATATCTTTGGGAGCAAAAATTAATATAAAACACTGTCTTATTTTCAGGGAAACACAATATATATATATATATATTACAAGGTAATTATAATCAAGTTTGGGCAAAAATAAGTAGCCACATATCAAAGTGGTCCCAGAAAAAATGAAATATCCTCACTAGAGTAAGAATATTTAAAATGATGCTGCTCCCAAAATTATATCTTTTTCTTTTTAAAATTTTTTTCACAATTTTATTTAACATAGAGCATTACAAAATAAGAAACACGAAACATTGCAAATAAAATGAAAAACATACAACATCTTCTCTATGAAAACCAATATACATATATATAAACACAGACATATACCCAAACATTGCTACTATCACTAGATCACTAGACACTTCCCTCCTCTCACTACCTATCTCTTCTTCTTAATATTACCTTCACTCATCCATTCATCCATCTTCCATACAGTCTTGCACACTGACTTCCTCCCTACCTGCTACGTATTGTTAGAAAATTGACTACTTAAAAACCTCTAAATTCTTAATTCTTATCTAGTTCAATCTAACCACCAATTCTTATTTCCCTAGACCTCCCCTAAAGAAGGAAAATAAGGATTTAACCTAAATTTTAATTCATCACTGCTACTTTACCCCATTCTAACTCAAAAATTTTTATACCTTTATTCCATTGATGTAATACTTTTATATTCATCTCATTCCTTAAAGTGTGCATCAGGATATCCATACCCATAAAGTCATACAGTTTCAATAACCAATCTTCTTTGGACGGTGGGTATTCTTTTTTCCAGTTCTGGGCAAAACAAATTCGAGCCAAGGACACCATATAAAAGATGATTTTTTCTTCTTCCTTCCTCACTTCATTACCCATCAAACCCAATAAAAAAAGCTCCGGGCTCATAGCCAACTTCATGTCCATTATCCTATTGATTAGTTCGTTTATGACCCTCCAATAGGCTTTAGCCTTCTTACATTCCCACCAACAAAGAAAAAATGTACCTTTTACCGTTTTACATTTCCAGCACATCTCTTTCTTTGTTTTATAAATTTTGCCATCTTAAATGGAGAGAGGTACCAAAAATAAAACATTTTATAGAAATTTTCCCTGATGTTCTGGGAAGTTGTCCATTTTTTAAACATTAGTCCATATTTTCTCCCATTGTGAAAGTTCAATTGGGTGTCCAAAACAACTGGCCCCTTTAATAATCTGATCTTTCACTAGTTCAGTTTCCATTTCCAATTCCAGGAGTGCTGCATAGAGTTTCCCTCTCAGTTTCTCTTTTTCTGTTGTCATAATTTTCCCTAACGTAGTTTTTTATTTCCAAGTCAAAGTCAAATAATTTTCTGTCTGTTTTAAATCTTTCAGATAGTTGTCTATAGGAAAACCAATTCAGATTCCACCCTTCATCTATTATTCTTTCTCTGGGTTTCAAACAAATTTTACCATCCTTGATTTCCCATAAAACCTCATATCTGATCCATCTCATACCCTCATAGGATTCCTTCCTATGGAACACCTCATGAGGGGAGACCCAGCCATAGATCTGAGGGAGGAAACATACTCCTTCCCAACTTTGAGATTTTTGATTAGTCTAGCATCTTTAGATTTTATATGAGATTCTTGTAGACATAGTGGGGCTTTCTAGATTGGCAGGAAAGGGCAACATGAAGTTGCCTTTTCCTTAATACTTAGCAGCTGCACTGCAAGTCCCAGGTGTGTAATAAAAAGGCATAGGGCAGCTACACTGAGGAGGTGTGCGGACGACTTATCTGAAGTCTTTTCTGTTGCTCAGCAACTACATTGGAAGCTGTCAGGATGCTAGAAACAGAGGCAGAGCAGCTGCACGGGTGGCAATGAATTGGGCTTTTGGCTGCACTGACCCTTTAATATTTTTGTTGTTGTTGCCAGCTGCGAACTGTGCAGTTGCACTGGTACATCATACAGGCAATCGTATTGCCAGCTGCGAACTGCGCAGTTGCACCGGTACATCACACATGAACTGTGCAGTTATGAAGATCTGTCAAATTACCATTGTAGTTTCGCTTCCCTTTTTAAAGTGCACAGTTGTATCGGTGCACCATGAATGAACCCCTTTATATTATTATTATTATTATTATTATTACCCCACCCCTTTGAGATCAATCGAGGTGGCTTACACATTAAAATACTATTACATCAATAAAACAAACCGCATCCCTCCCCCCCTTAAAAAGATATTAAATCCGTTACAATTTAAGTTTATGAATAAACTTCTTTATTTTATGAATGAATTGACATTTTATGCACAGTTGCATAACAGTTACAGCATCCCAGAGTCCCTACTGCACATGTCTAGGGTTCGGATTACGGCTGGAGCTAGGGTTTGGGAGCTTTCAAAAACTGCACAGTTGCACTGCAGCATTTAGACACAGCTGCGCTGTTACACCCTTTTAAAAAAGAAGCTGGGAAAAGCAGCTCCATTTTAAAGCTGCTTCCCCCCCCCCCCACTAAAATGCAAAAGAAGTGCGTTCATGCCAAACTTTCAGTGTGGGTCATCTAAAGGCTACACATTCATGTAGGCATGAACACATCCCTTTTTGGCTGTCTAGATCAGCCCAGTATGTCAGTCTTGTTCCTTTCCAGAGAAAGAAAGATTTTTTTCTCTTTTGAGGGAAAGAGCAAGCTTGCTCTTTTGAGCAAGCTTGTTTTCTGCTGCTGCAGAGATTAGAACGCGGAACAATGGATATAAATTGCAGGAAAAGAGATTCCACCTCAACATTAGGAAGAACTTCCTGACAGTAAGGGCTGTTCGACAGTGGAACACACTCCCTCGGAGCGTAGTGGAGTCTCCTTCCTTGGAGGTCTTTAAGCAGAGGCTGGATGGCCATCTGTCGGGGATGCTTTGATTTGGAGGTCCTGCATGGCAGGGGGTTGGACTGGATGGCCCTTGTGGTCTCTTCCAACTCAATGATTCTATGATTCTATGATTCTATGAGGGGAGTTCATCCCTTTAACGTTCCACGATAGAATTCTCATGGTGAAAAAAGTATACTCAAGATACTAAGTATGTTGTCTTCTGTCCAGGTTTATTTATTAACAACAAATTTGGTAAAAAGAGAATTATAAGCAAAGGAAGAGGAGATAACAAAATAGAGGATCAATTAAGAGGGTATTAGAGGAGAGAAGGGGGGAAGAGAACCAAAAGAAAAGGGGTGAGAGAGAGGGGAGTAGTAACCAAGTAAAATTACCACTGAGTGATCTCAAGAAGAAACCAGTTAGTCTCTTTTAAATGTGACCTATAGTCAGTTAGACCATTACTATTACTCTCCCCCTGTCTCCCCAGCATCTCCCTCCCCTCCACCTCCCCCACCCCACCTCTCCAGATCCTTCTTGAGGCTGCTCAGGAAGAGTCTTGCTTTCTCCACTGAATTTAAACGAACTTTCTTCTGATTCCAGGTGACCACAAGACCTTCAATTTCTTCCCATTTGAAGAGAATTTTGTGTGATTTCAGAACATCTGTAAGGAAAGAATATTCTTTGTGTTTCTTCAAGATTTCCCCCAGAATGTCCTTTAAAATAGAAATTTCCTTGTTGTCACAATTTCTCGGTTTGTTTCCTGCTGAAGTCTTCTCATTTCTTCCATCTGAGCTTCATTCTGGTCAGTTGTTTTTGGGAGCATTTCCAAAGATGACTGTCTTGCGTTCCCTAACACCACTTGGTTATTTCTTCTCGTATTCATTATCTTCACAAGATTGGGGAAGGATGTATAAATACAATCCCAATGCAAAGAGGGAAAAACAAAGCAATTTAGTATCCCTTTAATGGTGGCACTTACCTAAATTATCAAATAATTATATTGTACTATTATGTGTTTTTATTTGTTTATTTATTGTTTTTATACTCCTACTATTAGTAGTTAAAAAGCTAAATAACAGATTTAAATCTTCCTTAAAGACTTCTTTGAGATTCTTACAAAATTATTTGACTTGGCTTGGCTTGTTTAATCTCAATTACAGTAATTGCTTAGCCACCAATAGAAAAGCTAAAAAGAGAGAGAGAAGAGGAAAAGAGGATACACAAAATCTATCCAGCACTCCTTACCTATATCAACTGAGCTATTTTATATCCTTTTAAGAAATGGACACCCAAATGAACTTGAGAAATTTCTGGAGTCTATCTTGTTCCTTGTTCCTAATGAAGTTACCTAGTTAGAGTATCATATAGAAAGAAAAGGAAAAATTAGATTTAAAAAGCTTCCAATATGGGAGTGTATCCACAGTTAATTCACTATTAACAGTACCAATATATTCTGATATATTAAATTCTAATGCAGTTATATCCCAAAAGTTTAAAGTAAATCACGTCCAAGTCACTATGTTCCTTAATCAGTTACTTATTTAAAGAATTTGTAACAATACCACAATAAAAGTATTTCTCAGAAAGAAAGAGAAAGGGAGAGAAAGAGAGGAAAGGAAGAGAAGGAAAATATAACAGCAGTAAAGTAATAGGACAATTCACCTACTATTACTCCAAAAAACTTACTATATAGCAAATACAGCACATACAAAAAAGTCTAATATGTTTCAAAAGATTAAAAGTTCAAAAACTAAAGACAACAGAGTCCCAAGATTGAAAGTTACAAAAATAACAGGTAGCAGTTAATGACTTATTTAAATATTTCAAATCACTTTTCTTCTCCCTTCTTAAACTGCTTCCATTTCAGTCTTCCCCCTCCTTTCTCCACAGCTGCAGCTTTGACCAGCTTTGACCAGATGTACTCCTCCACTGTCTTCAGAATTTCCACCAATAATAACTAACACCTGTTTTCCAAGTCCAGTCTAATCAGTCACTGCAAGCTATAGTCTGTAGTCTGTAGCTCTCAATAATTCCAAGTAATTAGTAAATCTGTAACAAATCTGTCCATTTCTCCAGGGGAAACACCCCAAAAATGTGAGGAGGGAGAGGAAAAGGCAGTCAAGCATCACCCCACAATTCAGAAACAGTTCCGTTATCAGACAGGGGAGAAAAAACTCAAATCCACTCCTCTTTAATAGACACAAGTGTCTCCAATTCTCCCCCCACTCTCCCAAAGGAAAAAATAAAAATAAAAATGGGAGCAATAAGGAAAATGACAATGTCCTAGAATTTCTTCACCCCACCGTCCATCTCTTCCTACAACCATGCTCCACTCCATTTTAAATCACTTTCTTCTGGTCCAACCTTCCTCCTCCCTCTTCTTTCCCTTCTTCAACATCCATAGTCCCCGTTCTCCTCCGAATAAAAAGCAAACAGCACAATTACATCTGGGTTGGTCTAAAGTTGACATAGATAGTTTCTCTGGCAGAGTTAAGTTGATTTCCTCAAAGAAAAAAAAAGAAAATGATTTAAAAGTGGTGGCGGAGCAATCAGCCTCAAGCCAAGGCTTGTGCCTGCTCTTCGCGGCTGTGGTTGCCCAGCGTCTGAT
Organism: Urosaurus nigricauda; assembly: GCA_034509955.1. Taxonomy (NCBI): domain Eukaryota; kingdom Metazoa; phylum Chordata; class Lepidosauria; order Squamata; family Phrynosomatidae; genus Urosaurus; species Urosaurus nigricauda. Next base: position 47,193,895 of record JAOEGL010000003.1, read on the forward strand.
CACCCCTCTGTTATTAATGTTGCTGAAAAGCTCCAAGCAACAAAATGTGGGAATTTGGAGCTTAGGACCCTCGGTTGGGCCCCTCTGCTGCCCCTTTATCGGGGGGATACTTTTGAGCGTGAGGTACCTCACCCCTCTCACTCCCATCACTGCCAAGCCACGATCCCTCTCCAGAGCTACTTCGCAGCAAGGATCAAAGCTCCACCATGCCACCAGAAGTCCAAAAATTATTATATCTTTTTCAAACAATTCCAGAAACAATTACTTTAAGGGTGATTAGAAAATTGAACAAGAGTATTAAAGAATGGATTCTGGGAAAGAAAAAAATTAAAATTTCAAAAACATTAATTTATTCACAAGAAAAAAGAAGGATGGGGAGTCCCATCTTTGGAATTTTATTTTGAATCATCCCAAATTATAAGACTTTGAATATTAAGGGGGGAAAGATGGGTTAGAATTGAAAAATATGTGAATGACAAGGATTACACATCTATATTTCAAACAAAACCAAGTAAGAAGATTGCAGATGTGAAGAAGGGCCCCTTTCTATCAGTACAACATGTACATTGGGAAAATGGTCTAAAAGTATAAAAATTTAAAATTTAAAATGGTGCCCATTAGAATATCTAAACAAAGGAGGAAATCAAGAGTTAGGAAGAGTAAATTAAAGTAATAAAAAAATTAAAGGATATAGAATTATAGGAGACATATATGATCAAAGAGGTAAACCAATTAGGATTGAAAAATTAATTGAACTATCAGGCAAGAAATATTGGCTTCACTTAATGTCAATAAATAGAACTTTACAAGAAATAAAAAGAACAGGTGACAGTGCTTCACAATTTGAGGATATATTCAAAAGCAGGATTAGAAGAGAAAAGGGGGTTCATATGAAAGGTTTACAAGTTTTCTTTGGAGAAACAATTTGTTATAAAGGAAGGATTGGTGGGTATATGGGAGAAAGATCTAAAGTTAAACACTGACGATTTAACATTTTGGCTCTCTCAGATAACTAAAATTAAAAAATCAAAGTAAAAGAACAACAATTAAAGTTAATCAGCAAGTGGTATAAAACCCCACATCAGACAACAATGATAAATAAAAAAAACCTTTCTCCAAATTGTTGGCACAGATGGTCAAAAAGGAACATACTTTCATATGTGGCGGGAGTGCCCCTATGCATAATTTTTAGTTGTATGTTATATAGGAAATAAACAGGATGATGGGGAGAAACTTTTAATCTGATAAGGAGAATTGTTTAACTCTGAATTTGAGAAAATTTCAGAATGACTAAAACAGAAGATTACATAATAAAATAATTGTTAAAGGTTGTACATGCTGTAATTGCATTTGGGTTGGAAAAATAAACAATGTTGAGGTGAATTAGTCACATTATATTGCAGAATATATTTTATCTGAATATTTATGGGAAAGAAAAGGAAAATATAATGGTCAAATAAGCAAAATGGTCTGGTGGGAGAAATGGGGATGTTGGGTTGAGAAAGTTAAAGTTGAAAAGGGGTACAATGAAGTTAGAGAAATTATTAATAAGATATTCCACATTATGGGTACTGGGTACTAATTTACTTAGTCATAGCCATTGCAGGGGGAGGTGGCAGGGAAGGGGGGCAAAAAGTATGTGATCTAATAATGATAATATTTTGTAAAGTTGTATTATTTATGTTGTATTATGGATCATAAAATTTATTTTCATTTATTTTTTAAAAAACTTAAAATAGAAGATGTCCTGTGTATATGCGATCACCCTAGTTAGTTAAAGTCATTTTATGTTCAAATCTTCATGCTTCTTCTATTTTTGTTAATCTATCTATGATGTTTAGCTCCTCAGAATCCTCAGAGGTTTAACTCAGAGACTCTATTTATATGGAAGGCCAGCTGGATCTTCATTTCTGACAAGTTGTACCAAACTTGTAGATGAAAGGGGGAAGAAAGACATATGGCAGCAGCTGTGTTTTTGGGGTAATGTATAGTTTGAGCCTTTCTTCCAAGTAAAGATTCATAAGATTATATTGTGAATTTACATTTACAATATGAGCTTTTGAAAGGCTTGGAAACTTTTCTTGGCTGGCATTTAAGGGCACACCCACACAAAGTTTGGCATTGTGATTATATGTGCCCATTCAGTGTGTCTGTGATGTTCCCAATCAGGTGATGCCTAGAAACTGGAGTGGCCGGTTACTGATTTCAAAATTCATGGTTGGAATCTTATAGCTGAGAAGGAAAGTCTGGAAGAATCTGGGAGAAGTTATGTGCAGACACAGGTCAGACTTTGATATAGCTGAAAAGTAGCCAGACCTGAATACAGATGGCATAGCCATATGCTGTCCAGTACCAGTCACAGGTCATGGGAAGATCAATGACATGTATGCCACTGATTTTCTGGATCTAAAAATTAGAAGAAGTTTTTTTCTTTGGCTTCTGGTTGGCAACTTGGATATTTTCACTCCATTTCATTTTTGCATTTCCCATTTATGGAATTCCAAATTCCATAATTCCATATGGTTCAATTTCCTTATTAATATACAATATTTAAAATGTTTTTTTCTTAATATGCACATATTTAAACGTGTGCTTTACCCTGAAAAGTTGTCGTTCAATTCATATTTTCCCTCAAAATACATAAATATTCAATAGAGCATAGAAATGTTAGTGCTTTGGTCTACAACATCCAGAATCCTCTACCTAAAATGGCTCCTATGCTAGTTTGGAGACTCTTGAGGACTGCCATCTCAAAATTTAATATTTTCACATTGTGATGTTTTGTTTATTTGTTTGTTTGTTTTACCATTAGTGGGGTTTCCTGGAGCAAATTTAGCCACCTTTCACTGGGATAATCCCTAGAGTTTGTTCAGTTATGTGCTGCATGGCTCATGTGGGAGTACAGATGCTGTTAGGCAGAAAGGCAAACCAATGACTCACTAACCCTCTATAGCAATCTGAAAAAAGTAATGTCATTTATCACTATAGAAGCTTTACTCTCAGGTTAGCCACTAAACTCCAGAAGGTTAACAATGCACATCTTTTAAAAAAAAAAAAAAAGTACTAGCAGACCATGTTCCTGTCAGGTCTTACAGATTCAGAAAGAACCATACAATGTTTCTTTGCTATCCTGTATGTGATGAACACTGATGCTCTTCTTGTCCTTGAGAACTGTTGGGGCGGGTGGGGGTATTGCATTTGATATGCGACAGAGAACACATTGCTACGTGCAGGACAGTATTTCTTGTTACTTGGCAACAAACCCTTTTCTCTTAGCAACAGAAATAGAAGAGTTGAACTTCATTTGGGGTGGGACGTGGTGGAGGGAATATAGAACATAAAACATGATGCCATCTCATCTTTCATTACTACCAGAATATTAATTGTAAGCACCCTGAAAAATGAGAACTGATTTTTGCATTTGTTTCTGGAATTCTGCAAGTGTGCAGTTAAAACTACTTTTACAGCCGAGAGGGCCATTTTTGCCCTTCTCAATTGAAAACCCTAGCAAAATGTCATGATGAAATTGTCATAATGTCATAATGAAATTGTAGATCATGGATGTCTGCAGCCCAAAGAGCAAGACATTACAGTATGACAATGTTGACACAACAGAGTGAAAAGTTTAACTGAGTACCATAGGTGATGGAAACTTCAAAAGAATAAGAGATGACTTCTGGATATAACAGTGCTCAATGGATATATCTTGTACAGGAATCAATGTCATTTCAGAGAATACTATGTGAAACTTCTCTTACATTCATTGATGATAGGAATGACAAGTCAACAGCATCCTATTCTCGAGGTAAAAATCCAGAAGCTGTGTCTTTGTACTCTAACAGGCATGGACCCTTGTAATATCACACAGGTGGGATATGGATGTGTTGATGGGAAAACTGGAATTAGTGCTAGGTCAGCTGATTGTGAAAATAGGCCCAAAGGCAATCCAAATAAATAGATGCAGAATTTGGTTAAAACCTGGTTAATTAGGCAATATAGATAGTGAAAAGCAGTTTTTCCCCAGTGGCCAAACAGTTGGCAAAATTTTTCTATGAGCTGCAACAGAGAAACTAATAGTGCCATAAGCATCTGTGTTATTTTCACTAAGGCTTGTATATATGCCACACAGGCCTACCTATGTGGGAATTTTTCCACACCTTACACTGTTGTTGAAATTTGTGGAAAACTGACTACCAGGGCACAGTAGTTCCAGGTCATGAGCTTCTGCTACCAGAACTTGTGAGACAAAACTGACATTCATTTCCCTCCTTTGTACCCAATAGCATGATGTGTCCTCATGAGTGGACCCTCCATCTTTCTATCTGGTCTTCCTCCCTCCCTCCCTCCCTCCTCCTCCCTCTTCTTCTGGTTTGTTGATGGGCACTGCACAAGTGAAGTACACATACAAATCTCTTAGCACTGAGCCGCAGAACCCAAGTGCCAGTTGAGAAGGGGAGAAGTTGAATTTCCTGGCATCAAAGCCACTTAACACACAAAAGATAAAACTTTTTATTCCTTTGTTGCACTTTGCTCTGAGATTCCTCTCTTCTCCTGGAGGCCTTGAGGTTTTGTCCAGAAGTTTGAAACCTAATAATAATAATAATAATAATAATAATAATAATAAGGCTATTATTCATGATGACTATTTGTAATTTTTTAATTTTAGCCTTTCTCCCAAAACAGGAACTCATGGTGATTCACAATAAGATGAACTAGAGACCTATAACATGAAAAGTTATAATATTAAAACACAGTTAATCACATGATATTATTAAAACAGTGTTGTATTAAAAGCATATATATCAATAATGACAGCATCAGTCCATTAAAAGCCCTTTCCTTTGTAGCCAGTCAATTTCCCAAATTGTGCCTGCCTGAAACAAATGACTGACGGCAGAGAAAGACTTCCGTCTTACAAGGAAGTCCCACAGACTCAGAGGAGTCACTGAGAAGGCCAGTATTATCCCCATTATCTGGAGTAATATATACCAAATCAAGTGTATTCCCCGCACAATGCGTTGGACCTGAAACCAGCTGAGAAAGGCCCATGGCTGTCATGGTCTCCATGAATTCCCGAGCCGCACCAGATGGAACATTGTTGGCCGCGAAGGGGATGTTGAAGTCTCCCAGGACAAGAAGCCTGGGGGACTCCAACATCAGCTCCGAGACCAACTGTGTCAGCTCGTTAAGGGAGTCTGTTAGCGCACAGGGTGGCCGGTAGACCAACAGGATCCCTAGACTGTCTCTAGCCTTCAGGGTCAGGTAAATACACTCGATATAGGAGGTCTGACGAACATGGTTCCTGGTTAGAGACAAGGTGTTTTTGTGCATCAAGGCAACACCCCCCCCCCGCCCACCTAACCTGTTCTGGTCCTTCACCGAGTACCCGGAAGGGAGGACCTGAGCCCACACAGCATCTCCTTCAGGCCCAAGCCAGGTCTCGGTTATGCACGCCAGGTCGCAGTTATTATCCTCTATCAACTCATGCAAGATATGGGTCTTGTTTTTAATAGGCCTGGCGTTGCACAGGAGCAGAGACAGGGTTTGTGGTATGGTTGGAGTGACCCTCAGGTCCCTTTGGTTAGGAGAAGGACTGGAAGGAGAGATAGATATTAAGCATCGATCTCGCCTTCCCTTGGAACACTGGCCCTTACTCCTACCGTCATACCTCCCCCTGCCCCACACAACTCGAATAGGAGCCCCGCTCATAGTAGGATGAATTTCTCTTTGCCTCCCCAATCAAAACCCCCCCTCCCTCCACAACCAGCAGTAATAGCAGAGGGGAGATTAACAAAATAAAAGCTGTTAAAAATAACACGTAGCCACAACCCATTGTTAGCAAAGGAATGACCGATAAACAAAAAACCAACTTAAAAACAATTTTCAGATTTCTTCAGAGGAGGTTTGCCATTGCCTTCCTCTGAAGCTGAGAGAGTGTGACTTGCCCAAGGTCATCCAGTGGGTTTCCATGACCAAGTGGGGATCCAAACCCTAGTCTCCAGAGTCCTGGTCCAAGACCCAAACCATTAAACCATGCTGGCTCTTCTACAGGGGTATTTCTAGAAATCTGTGGTAAGCAAAGCCATCTACATTTTACATAAGCATTTTCCAGCCTTGGAAACATTGCTGCTCACATATACTTTCATTTATAGTAGCATGAATCCAGATACAGTCGTACCAACCCCAAGTCTAATTTATTTCAATGGTCTTACTCTACAAATATTTAAAGTGGGCCCGCACACTTCCAGCATACGTTGAAGCCGTGGGACAATCTAATGAATGGTGCACACGTTTGTGGTGCGTGTGCTGCGCCATGCCGCAAGCAAATGCCCCATTAATTTCAATGGGGCATGAGCATATGTGATTTCCCCCTTATGTGGGGTGTGTGTGTGTGTGTCCGGAATGGATCCCCTGCATAAGGGAAGGGAACACTGTAGTTGAATTCATTGTGGGATGTAGTTTTGATATGGGTAATAAAATTTTGACTTTGGTAATATTGTGATGTGAGAATATTGGAACTGGTGTTTAATGTCTAACATACTATTTTAAAAAGTAGTCTAGTGTTGATGAGTAACTATTAGAAGATGTGCTTATTACTATCAACACCAGAGAACATATTTGTGTAACAAATGGATGTGTTTTATACTTCTGAGAATTCTAATTTAGTAAGAATTACGGGAATCTTCTCTTTGAGATACCTGCCCTGAGAATTAGTGAGGCAAAACAATACTTGTGGCCTAAGTTTCTTTTCTTTTATAATGTTTACATACATAGTTTTAACTGTTCTTTCCTTTACTGCTGTTTTAATTTGGTGATCTCTTTAATGGGATGTCTCCTTTTAAAATAATTTTATTATTTTTATCTGGATTTTTTAAAATCATATATATTGTTTTAATTGTATATCTCCCTGGGAATTCACAATAGTGGAGGGGGCAGAAATATTTAAATAAACAAATCCTTAGAATCCTTGAAATTTCACTATGGGAAAGTCTGAGAAAGACTAGAAAATGCATGTGTTGCTCTATTTGAGGATTGTTAAATTCAATCTACAATGACCTAGCCAGATATGCTGTCAGGCAACCCTAAAAATTCAATAACCATTTGTAGCATGAATCAGATAATATGATTAATGTTATGAAGGGACAAATAGTGGACACTGACAGAGACAGAGACAGAGGGAGAAATGGTCAGACATCCCAGCAGTTACATTCTTCTTTACCGTCTCTGGAACTGATCTTACAATAGCTTATTTCCGGGAAGAGATCTAGCCAGCTAATCTTCATAAATAATGCATTTGACCAAATTTGTGTCAGGCAAACATATTACTTGTGAAAGCATTATGATTATTAACCACTGTCTCCATGGATAAGGAGAAAAATTCTCCTTACAAATGCTTCCTGAATAATTTCCAGTCATCAAATTAAGAATTTATGAATCATGTTTTTCCCATTGCCAAACTAGACTTATCTGGCATTAACCAACAAGTCATTACCTAATTGGCTGTACTATTTATTTGAACACAAGTGCAATTTCCACCTGTTTTATGCTGTTCCTGTATATGCTCTAGGCTGCACCTGTTTGATGGATTTGGTGAGATTAGAGAAAGACACTGCAGGAATGCAGATACTGCATGTATGCATATAATGCTGACTGGTGCAAACAGAACAACAATGAAAGCTGCCTGGTCAAGGGTGACCAAGCAAGAGCCAGCTTTATCAAAGCCATATCAAATTTTATTGTGGTTGCCAGAATTTTTAGATGAGGATTTGATGTGGTAGAACCACCATATATGACATTGTGTGTGGGGTGAGGGTGGAGGACAAAACGATGGCTGAGAAAAAGACAAAATGTACTTTTGCCTGACCTTGGTGGAAATTATTGGCTGAGGAGTGGTAAGAGTACTAGTCCAAAGAAGTTATTACTCTTTCTAAGTTCTGTTTTTGGTGGTTAGACGGCATCACATAGTTTTGGGATGTTTGGTGGCAGGCGTGTAAGGAGAAGCCACAGCACTGAAAGTCTCAGGTTCAGTCTCTGGCATCTTCTGTTGAGCAAGTTGGGTAGCAAGTGGGAAAAGACTTCTCTCTAAGAACTGAGATACTGCCCCTTGGAGACAATAACAGGGTCAGATGTTCGAGTAACCTGACCAGGCATAAGGTGTTCATATTGACAGCCTTACCAACTAGCATTGTCAGATTTTACAAACAGTAGAGAGCCAGTGTAGCATAGTGGTTTGAGTGCTGGAGTGTGGCTCTGGAGATCTATTGGGTCACCTTGGGCAAGTCACATGCTCTCAGCCTCAATGGCAAACTGTCTCTGAACAAATCTTGCCAAGAAAGCCCCATGATATGCTCACCTTAGGTTTACCATTAGTTGGAAATGATGTGAAAGCACTGAATAACAACAAACATTATTCTATTTTATAATATCTATATCCCACCTTTCTCCCATACTTCCAAGGTGGCTAATAGTTTAATTTTAAAAAAACCCACACAGTTAAAACAAGGGATAGTACAAAAAGTGTTTTTCAAAAATAAACAGTCATTTAAAAAATTACTTTAAAAAAGTTTAAAAACAATTAAAATATAATAGTAATGAAAAAGTACAAATACAAATACAATACATCCCAGTTAAAAGACCTTCTGCACCAGACAGTTAATACTCACAGGCCTGAGTAAACATAAAGGTCTTCACCTGGTGGTAGAGGAAGAACAGGGAAAGAGCCCACCCTAACTTCCTATGAGAAAGAATTCCACAGTATGGGAACAGCCACTGAGAAGACTATCTCCCATATCCTTACCAAACATCCTTGTGATGATGCTGGGACTGTAAGAAAGCCCTCCTGGTGATCTTAAATCTCAAGCAGCATTAGTATATTGGGAATAATAGTGCTACTTTATTCTGCTTTGATAAGATTTCACCTTTAATGTTGTGCCCATTTCTGGACACCAGAATTCAAGAACGATGTGGGCAAGCTGCAGTGTGTCCAAAGGAGAGTTTGTTTAGCCAAGGAAGAGATGTCAAAAGGTTACATGATAATCATGTTTAAATATCTGAAAGGATGTCTTATGGAAGAGGGAGCAAACTTGTTTTCCACAGATCCAGAAACTAGGACATGGAGCAATGGATTCAAACTACTGGAAAAGTGATTCCGCCTAAACATTAAGAAGACCATTCTGAGAGCTGTTTGACAATGGAACACACTCCTCGTGGAGTGGAGTCTCCATCTTTGCAGGTTTTTGAACAGAGGCTGGATGGCCATCTGTCAGGAATGCTTTGATTCTGTGTTTCTGCATGGCAGGAGGTTGGACTAGATGACCCTTGTGGTCTCTTCCAACTCTATGATTCTAAGATATGGTCTTAAAATCTTTAAACTGTATTGTGTGATAGCCCTTTCTATTTCCAGGCTAACTGGTATATGGAAGGATGACTATACTTAGAGGTTGGTCTGTTATAAGTGTGGCAGATGCCTGCTCTTGCATCAAATCAAAAATATGGGGTATGAGGTCACTATGGTCCAAAACACACTGCAGAATTAATCTAATATTAGACTGCTTTAACTGACCTGGCTCAATGCTATGGAATTCTGGGAACTGTAGTTTTGTGTGATATTTAGCTTCCTCTGTCAGAGAGCTCTGGAGCCACAATTTACATTTCCCAGGATTCCCAGCATTGAGCCAGGGCAGTTAAAAGAGACTGCATTATTTCTGCAGTGTGTTTTGGACCTATGTCGCCAACACAAAAAATATACAATATACCGGTAGTGGGATCTGAGCTAGACTGCTGGTCCATGGTAATTTGTATCAGCTTTCCTAGCCATCAGCCCCAAGTATAGCTCCAAGTCTATGTTAAGACTATTGGATGAGTCCATGAGAAAAGGCCTTATGCTGGAACAGTTTCTCTTGACCCATGTCTACAGTTACTGATAGGAGGAGGGATTAAGCAGGCCAGCAGATGCAGCTGACCATCAGTGATACAAAATGCAAATATGGATTTAAAAAGTATTCAAATATCTGTGAAAAATGCATGGCAGGGGGTTGGACTGAATGGCCCTTTTTGTCTCTTCCAACTCTAGGATTCTATGGTTCTAGGATTCTATGGCCAAATACACTTTTTTCCAGTGTTCTGAAACCCCGATGAGAAGAATAATGGAATGACAAGAATCTTCACAGTTTGGGATTTATTCTGCACAAAATTCACAAAGGTTATCTTGCACCGAAAACACCATTTTCTATGTTGGAAACAGCCTTTTTGGTGTGGAAAATAAAATTTCATTGTATAAACATTACAAAAAATGATGATATTGGGTGATTTGCATGGAAAACAGCTTTTTCTGCACAGGATTTCTGTTCAGGAATTAATATTTCTGCACGAAAACATCATTTTCCATGCATAAAATACTGTTTTCTGAACAGAAAATGCTATAATTGGGGATTTATTCTGCATAAAATTTGCACATAGTTGATTTCCTTAGAAAACAGCATTATTCAAGTGCATTCAAGCAGACCTGAATAAGGGACTGCAGCACAATAGCCCAAAATTCCCACAATTATGTTTCTATGTTCCTGGGAAATTCAGAGTATACCAATGCTAACATGAGTAGAAAAGAAACCCGGAGACTGCAAATGTATTGTCTGATGTGCTAAAAATGGATAGTAAATGAAGTTTTTAAAACAAATTCTTTCACCAAATAATGAAACAATATGATTTAAAATTATTAGTGTGAGAAGAATGTCAAGGAGGCAACATCTTGGTCCTGCACATGAAAAGGGAGGTGGAAAAATGGTTTTCTTTGATTATTATTTCAACCCATTTACAACTTTGCTGGGTATCTTCTTTCAACAGCATCTACTTTGTTGGAATACTATGCTACTCTCTCCAACATGACCTGCTGAGATTTCCAGTCTGATTTTACACAAGCAGTCTCACTCAGAACAAAACAGGGGGATGATTTTTGATATTTTACATAGAGATTGATTGTATGCTGTGTCTAGATTGCAGTTCACATTATAAAAATGTCTGTTGCATATTAAGAGCTTTTATCTTCCTTCCAGAGAATGGAAGTCGGGATGGGGGGTGGGGGGTGCAGAAATCAAATTATAAATATGGTACACAAACATAAATACAGGCAAATATGAATTTGCATCTTAATAGCTTTGGGATACAATGCTCAAAATTACAATTTAGAATCTGCATTACATGTGCTTAGCATCTTTTACTTTAATGTCTCTTAGTTTTGCATGAAATCAGTTCAGAAATATGTAAAATATGTAACGAAGGTAAAGTTATATCTTAAATATGTGGCTCTCCTAATGTAGACCCAAGCCTCTTGGACCTTTATCTTCAGCAAGAATTTCTCTATTAACTTGATCTCTCTTTCTCTTTCAGTCTTCTTGATTAGGGCTGCATCTGCACTGCAGAAGTAATCCAGTTTGACACCACTTTAACTGCCATGACTCAATGCCATGGACTTCTGGGATTTTTAGTTTTCTGAGCTATGTAGCCTTCTCTGTCAGAGAGCTCTGGTACCACAACAAACCATAAATACCATAATTCCATAGCATTGAGCCATGGCTGTTAAAGTAGTGTCAAACTGGATTATTTCTACAGTGTCGGTGTAGCATAGAACTACACCTCATCCAGAGATGAAGTGGCAGATCCAGTTTTGCCTGTGGTGAGGGAAATGTAGGGCACTCCCATGAGGATAGGGTCAGATAGTGTTGAAGTGTGTGTAGTGAGTAAGGAAACCATCGTCTTTGTTCAATTCATTGCTGAGGGACTGGAGTTTGTGGATGAATTCCAGTTGAACTGTTCTACCACCAGTTTTTGTGTATTCCCATTCCTAATATCTGATTTATGTCCATTTATCCTCTGGTGCAGGGACTGGCCTGTTTGCCCAATGTAAAGGGCTGAAGGGCATTGCTGACCCATTATAGCATAGATCACATTGGAGGGTGAGCACATGAAGCCCCCCTAATATTATGGGTGATACCATTTGATCTTGTCATGACCTTTCCTGGATAAAAGTGTGGGCAGAGTTGGCATCTTGGTTTGTGGCAAGGTTTAGTACCTGTGTCACCATCTGTGTCGTGTATTGTCCTGTAGATGAATAACTGTTTGAGGTTTGGAGGCTGTCTGTAAATGAGTAAAGTTGTGCCATCTAGGGACCTTGAAAGAGTGGCATTGTTGTCCAGAATAGGTTGTAGTTCATTGATGATGCATTTGAGTGGTCCCCGTTGGGAACTGTATATGACCATTAATGGATTTCTGTCATTTTCTCTCTACATTTTGTTCTGTAATAGATTACTTCTGGGTAAATCTTGCCTTGTTTATTTGTTTTTACACTTCATGTGGTGGGCATTGCAATTTGAGGAGTGCTTGCTGTATTTCCTTGAGTTTGGCATCCCTGTCTTGTGTGTCTGAGCAGATGCAATTGTATCGGAGGGCTTGGCTGTAGACTATGGATCTAGTGGTGTCTTGAGGGTGGAAGCTGGAGGCATAAAAGTATGTGTAGTGGTCTGTGGGTTTGTGATATACTGGGGTGCTTATCTGTCCATTTTGTAAGTGTCCAGAAAATGAACTTGTTCAGTAGATAGTTCCAGGCTGAGGTTGATGGTGGGGTGGAAGTTGTTGAAATCCTGCTGGAATGTCTTGAGTGAGTCCTCTCCATGAGTCCAAAGGAGTGGTTTCTTGGTAAATATTTATTATTATCATCATTATTATTATTATTAGTGTTAAGGAAGCATTGTTTTGGTGCCTCAAAATATATGGACAATATGATTAAATCATATGCCACCAACACCCCCAGCTATGTGAAGGACACCATGGACTTCCTACCGAAGATACAATCCAGGAAATACCATCTTAGCCACTATGGATGTGGAATCCCTATACACCAACATCCCACATAAAGATGGATTACATACCATCAGGAAAATCATTTACATATCATTTGAACATCATAGGATAGCAAATCAAGTGTGAGACGCTAGCTGAGATATCTGAGTAGACGAAAGACTATGGGAAGCATTCATATCTCTTCCTGTATTATATCTTATAGACCATACTAGGTTACATTCTGTAGTTTGTAAGTATATTTCCAGGTGTGGAGTCGAAGGCTTTCATTGCCGGCATCCATAGTTTTTTGTGGAGCTTTCAGGCTATGTGGCCATGTTCTAGAAGAGTTCTTTTCTGATGTTTCACCAGCATCTTGGCTGGCATCTTCAGAGAATGGTAGCCTGGAAAAGGATTGGATATATATATATCTCCTGTGTGACTCTAGGAAGGAAGGAGTAATCTGCAAATGTATTGTTCTGTTGCTAATGGCAGACCTCAGGGTGAGAGGATATGCAAACATGGATTAATGTCTGCAAATTGGTGCTCATTGTCGGCTGGGAATCCCCTGGCTTTAGGCTGTTTCTCATTTTCATAGGTTGAGTCTTGACCTTGCTGTTCTTCAGGACAGGTTGCCAAGCCTTGTTTACCCTCAGGGTTTCCTCTTTCCTGTTGAAATTGTCCATGTGTTTATGGTTTCAATGGCTTCCCTGTGCATTCTGACATGGTAGTTGTTGGCATGGTCCAGAATTTCAGTGCTTTCAAATGGCATTTTATGCATAGGATGGTTTATAGCCTGTTCTGAAACTGCTGGTTTTCTGGTTGACCTAGTCTGCAGTGTCTCTCATATTCCTTGATTCTTCTCTGCAAACTGCGTTTGGTGGTCTCTATGTAGACCTGTCTGCAGCTGCATGGAATGCGGTATACACCTGCGGCTGTGAGAGGGTCTCTCTTGTCCTTGGCTGAGCGAAGCATTTGCTGGATTTTCTTCGTCGGTTTCTAAACCATTTGAAGGTTGTGTTTCTTCACCACTTTCCCTATTCTGTCTGAGACTCCTTTGATGTATGGTAAAAATAGCTTCCCTTTGGGTGGTGGTTGCTTGTCTTGAGTCTTCTGGGTTTTTCTGGGCCTGGCAGCCCTTCTGATGTTTGTGCTGGAGTAACCATTGGCCTGTAGAGCCCAGTCCAGGTGTTTCAGTTCATCTTCCAAGAAATGGGGTTCACAGCTCCGTTTTGCCCAGTCTACCAGTGTTTTTATTGTGCTTCTTTTTTGTCCTGGGTGATGGTTGGAGTTCTTTTGCAGGTATCTGTCCATATGTGTCGGTTTTCTGTATATTGTGTGGCCCAAACGTTGGTTTGGTTTGCGATTGACTAGGACATCCAAGAATGGTAGTGTTCCTTCCTTTTCTTTTTCCATTGTGAATTGGATGTTAGGGTGGACGTTGTTCAGATGGTTCAGAAATACAGCCAGATCTTCTTCTCCATGGCTCCAAATGATGAAAGTGTCATCCACATATCAGAACCATGTTGTGGGCTTTTTCAATGTTGTTTACAGGGCTTGTTTTTCAAAGTGCTCCATGTAAAAGTTTGCTATCATAGGGCTCAGAGGGCTTCCCATTGCTACCCCATTTCTCTGCTTGTAGAATCCATTGCCCCACTGGAAATAGCTTGTGGTGAGGCAATGTTCAAACAGGGCTGTGATGTCTTCTGGAAAAATTTGTCAGATGAGTGTCATGGTGTCCATTATGGGGACTTTGCTGAACAAGGAGACCACATCGAAGCTGATTAGTATGTCTCTTGGTTTTAGTTCAAGATTGTTGATTTTTCCTATGAAGTGAGCTGAGTCCTTGATGTAGTGGGGGGGGGGGGAGGGTTGTCCTATATAGGTTTGAAGTTGCGTGGCCAGAAAAATGGCCAAGTCGTATGTGGGGGATCCAATGGCACTTACTATCAGTCGGAGTGGAATGGACTCCTTGTGGATCTTGGTAAATCCATACAGTCTTGGTGGAAGAGCCTCAGATTTGCACAAACTTTGTCTTGTGGTTGGCTGAAATGAGGAGTTCTTGATCAGGGTGTTTGTTTTCCTTGTGATTTTGTTAGTTGGGTCTTGTTTCAGTTTTTTGTATATTGCAGGATCTAGGAGTTCTTTGATTTTTTTGTTTGTACTGTTCTGTTTCCATGATTACTGTGGCATTGCCTTTGTCTGCTGAGAGAATGGTGATTTCTGGGTCCGAATTGAGTTCCTTGATGGCTTTTCTTTCTTTTTTCCAGGCCTCACAATATGGCAACAAATACATCTCACCCTGTAACAAGCCACCCCAATCATTGATCCCCAAATCTCTTACTATCATACTACCAAATGTTACACTGATAACTATATTATAGCTTGCCACATCTTCTCTTTTCAAGGGGTGGGCCAGAAGCCAATGCCACAACATTAACAAAAGAATCTTGAAACCACTTAAAGACTAACAAGTCCTGTCAGGTACACATTTTTGTGGACGCATGCCAGTTTCATCAGATGCAATCAGATGATAAAGTGTCTGCAATCTATTTTTAAAAAGTATATAAAAACCTTCTTGGTTTTTGCCAAATAAAATGTGTTAGACTTTAAAATACATCCTTTAAAGTTTTTCCACTGAATTAGAATCAATTTAATGAGTATCAGTCAAATGGCAAGGATGCTATGGAATATTTGTATATTTAACTAGCCTTATATTTTTTATTTATGGCTTCTTACTAGACTTGTACCCTAAAATGTGGAAAACAATAGACTAAACTTTAGAGCTTTGCTATTTCATGGTTTGTCTATAATCATCCTTTATCACAATCATTAAAATTGAAATAATGCCACATTTTTCCTAAAGGAGATAAGACTGATGAGCATGATGTTGCCTGTTGATTCAAATAGCAGGAGAATGACAGCAGATAAGTTCTACATATAATTTTTTTTATTTTAGTTGACAAGCAAAAGTGAAGATGGAGGATTAAATCAATAAAAGAAAATCTGCTGCTGTACTGTAAAGTTGTTGATTAATAAGTAAGAGCAAATTGTTATATGGTTCATATAAATATTATTTAAACTAGCTAATTATATTTCTAGCTCATTACACTGTCAGCATGGGCAATGCCACAGCCCACCATATCTGGAGGAGCACACTGGTCCCACCTTCGATCTGTAATGAGTAACTAAAGTCCTCCAAGGCTTCCAAGCCCTATCTGGTCATGCCAAGAATTGTACCTGATACATTCTATATGCAAAATATATGCTGTACCACTGATCTAGGACTTTTCCTCAAATTTCATACAGAAGGATAAATGGTTTATCATGTTTGAAAGCAAAGTACGCTATACATCACTCAGGTATACTGAATTTTAGATCTCACTGTCTCTAAGGCCAGGGTTTTCTTCAGGCCCTTTTTAATTCCACTTGATTAACTGTCATGGTCTAATCCTATGGAATCCTGGAATTTGAGGTTTAGCTAGGGGCATTTAGAATTCTTAGCCAGAGTCTCCAGTGTCTTACCAAATTACGAACCACAGATTTTCATAGGATGCAGCCATTAGCAGTTAAAGTGGAATCATAGTGCCATAATTGTGTAGCGTGAAAGAGCACATGGAACCCAAACTTCCACCCACCTCACTAACTATTAAAAGAATTTATAAACTTGCAAATTCCCCATAGAAGGCAAGGGTCCACATGGGAACTAATTATGAAGTCAAGACAGTCTACAGCCATAACTACCAACATCTTCTTGTGATCATTACTGTAATTAGCAGTAGCATCTTTATTTATACCCTGCCTTGGCTGCTGCCACACTGTAGTGTTAATACAGTTTGATATCTTTTTAACTGTCACGGCTCCATGTTGTGGCTTTAGAGTTCTCTGTCAGAAGAGGCTAAATATATAAAATAAAATAAAATAAATATCACAAAAATACAAATCCAAGAATTCCATGGCACTGAGCCATGGCAGTCCAAGCAGTGTGAAGCTGTATTAATTCTGCAGTGTAGATGCAGACTTTTTCCAAAAGCCAGGATTCAAGACGGAATGCACATTAAAACAAATGCAACATAGCTAAAATAATTTTTAAAAAATCACTATTAAACTATTAACAACACCAAAAACACTAGAAAATATACAATGAAAATGTGAAAATTAAAGCAGGGTGCAGATTTGAGATTCGCATATTAGGAAGGGTGACTGTACTGCATGTTTGTCCAAATTATTAAAGCTGTGATTTAGTGAGGTATCATTAAAACAGGCACATGCTGTATTTTTACAAAAAGCTATCCTCAGTTACATAAAGAGAGAGATAAAGCAGGATTGTTGGGTCATATGGACACATTAATATATCTATGCCAATTTGGACTTTAGCATGTTTTGAAATTTTAACTGTTCAGCCTTAACATTCCATTAGTATTCCAGTGGAGTTGATATCCAAGAATTATTTTTAGGGAGGAAATTAATTTAATGCATGAGTAAATGAGTAAATATTGCCTAAAATTATAGATCCATTTCTTCCATTAATACATGATTACTTTTAAAAGAAAAAAAAATATTAGGCAAGCATTGGACACACAAGAGCCAGTGATTTTATTTCAAAAATATACTGAGGAATTACTCATTTTGAAATTATACAGTGGATAAATTATAGAAGTTATTACCATGGGATCACATCCACTGAATACACTTAAGTCACTAGTTGTTGTTTTTTCATAAGCTATGGATTTACTTCTTTTTCAGCCTAGATAAATGTCTTATCAGTTTCAAAATTCTAAAGATGCTTGGCAGGATTTTAGGCCACCTAGATCAACCTCAGAAATCCATACTTACATGATTACTGTCTAATGATGAATACACCACATCTCTAGGTAATAAATTGTGAAGCTTGTCTTACCCTCAATATTTTTTCTCCTAGTATTTAATTGATATCTATGTTCCTATCGTTTAAATCTTAAAACCAAGGCAACAGGGCCAATCTTGTCCCTCTTCTAAAAAAAAAAAAAAAGTCTTCATCTGAATCCACCCTGGGTTCTATGAGAGAAGGTAGAAAGGAATTAAAAGATGATTTGGGATGTCAAGGTCTGAGCATATTACCTACCAAGTATGCCCATACAGTCCATTTCAAATCTGGAATATGTCTTCATAAAGTGCTCTGTGAAGTCTTACGGGATTTTATTGTTTCTGCAGATATTTCTAGCTCTTGTTTTATGCTTGTGCAACAATGTATTAGTCTGGATTATTATTGCAAACTAATAACAATAGTCTCCTAACATATGTGGGGGACCACCACTTAGAGTTTGAACTCCACCCCAGCCCACCACTTAGTACTGCACACTTTACAATATCTTATAGACTTGTATACACTTGCATCCACACACCATCTTGACCACACTCTGATGTTGTTTGCTCAAATATGTCCCAGTTTCCAGCTGTGAAATATTGGAGGGTATGAAATATAGCCTTTCCCAGAATGCTTTCAAAAGTAAGGATTCTAATAGGTCAAGCAGACAAAGGCCTTTTAGAAGAGGATGGGCAGATTTTTACTCCAGTGTCTGCTGCAAACTGCACTGGACAAACTGAAATGCTTGAAGAAGCAAATAATTAAATGGGAGAACATCAGAATAAGAAGTAACTGAACATCATCCTGTTTCCTCCTCTCCAGAATATGCACAAAAGCATTCCAAGAGAGAGGAAGGGAGAAAATGCCAGGAGGTATCGGATACAATAACTTATTTTTGATTACTATAAGAATAAGCCTGGCTCTACTCCATTGTAGTTACTTCCCCCTACTTGTGGATAACAAGAGGAAGAAGTAGGTCATGCTCACTCACATTGCATGGCTGCTGCAATATCACAACAGCAGCAGAATGAAACAATCACATCAGAAACAATAGTGGAACAGTAGTGATATTGCAGCCATTAATGGGTTTTCCCCATCAATGAAAAGATCAAAACCAATAACAATAAATCAAAAACAATGTAGCCAGTGGAGAGACATAATGTTGTGTGATATGTCCCTGCCATAACTGATTTACCGCTTCATGTAATAAAGTCCTAAGTATAATCTCCAATGTATTGTACTCACCAAATGTACTCACCAAATGTACAGTTCATCTTGGCTTTGGGGTTGCTCTTTCTTCCAAACATTTGCTCAGAATCCCCTCTTGTGGCAACATCTGGAAGCAATTCCTCTGGTGTCTACCTAAGCTTCAACTCTGGATGGCCCTGCACTCATTGTTTTCATAAACCATGCACTGTCATCAAAACAAACTCTGTCTGAAAATAAGCCCCTCTAGATTTACCAAGAGTCTACAACAACTAAGTTCATTGGCTCTGGCACTAACTATGGCGATTTTTCTGATATTGTGGGGGGAAGAGCAGCAATATGAAATATACCTGAATGTGTTATTAGTCAAGGCATATTTGTACATCATGGAACAACAATAATACAAACAGAACCAGTTAACATTTGATGTGCAACATGGGAATTTTTGTGTTTGATCAAACATATCCAAATACAAATTCTTTCACAGGAGCCACCTTCTGGGTATGTTGGCTGGCTGGATAACAAATGCTTCTCTTATTGCTACATATCAATCTTACTGTTCCTTCCCATCCCTAACCTTTAGTTTGTTTTATCTCGTTTCTGCATCCATTGGCATAAAAAGACTGAAGAAACATTTATACATGTTTCATGGGCATTTTCCCTCTCTATTCCTAATATACACATAGTTAAAAGTAATTTTCCCTGTTATAATTAATTTTGGTGTGCTGCTTTTGCTGATGTACACATTTTATGTGTTCTTTTCCAGAAATGTACACATTTATGTAGATTTTTTAAATTGAAAAAATGCATTGCAAAATTCAGAAAAGTATGACTGTTGATATACCTTCATTTTAGTCCATATATTGGTTTAGGAAATGTTAATTGAGTAAGTTATAAAATGTGAAATGAATAAATCCCATCCATCACCCATCACCCATCCCTATCCATCTCATCTGAGTCTTTATGACGATGACTCATCATGTCTGCCCTCGTGTCAGATAATCGACTCACAGAATGAAGTACAAAGAAGCCTGTTCAAAATGAATCACAGCTAGTTTAGCCTTGTTTAGGGACAAGATTCAGGTCGCAGATTTCATTGAGTCTTCAGATGCAATGCCATAAATAAATACATATAGCAAATTAAAATATAAAAACTTTTGAATTAATTGCATCTCTCTTTTTACTGAACAGATGGAACAGAATCACCACAATAATTATAATAATTAAATGTAAAATTATGGCTCATGAGAAATTGAACCTTACTCAGTTTCATAATAATAATTAAACAGCTAAGCTTATATGTTCTCACTACTTTACAGATGGAAGAGGGTCAACCCTCCGAAATGTTTTCAGATGACAAATCCCATCACTCCTAATCAGAATATCCAGTAGTGAGAGATGATGGTAGATTCAACCTAACAACATCTTGAGGGCAACAAACTGTCACTTTGTGTGTGGTTACTGCAGGAAGTCATAAAAAACCAGGGTGAGGTGGGCTAAATATGAATATACACAACAACACTGATGTTGCTCAGTATCGGGACTGATATCTCTGGAACTGGTGATGGAAATAGCCTGGGAGCGAACATTAATGTGATAAGGGGGCAGAGAAGGTATGGCGGTAACAGAGTGAACACATGTTACAAAAGAAGTAGGGATCGATGTTTAATATCTATCTCCTCTTCAGTTCACTCTGTTTCCCAAGATAGGTTGGAGAGCGTACCAACCATTCCACAATCACTTAATCTGCTCCTCTGCAATGTCAGGTCGGCCAAAGGTAAAACCCATATCATCCACGATCTCCTTGTGGATGAAAAGGCCGACCTGGCTTGCTTCACCCAGACCTGGCTGGGAGATGCCAGTGCTGCTATGTGGGAACAGGCTCTCCCAGCTGGCTATACGGTCAGTGTGCAGATAAGGGAAAGTGAGTGGGGGGCGGTGTGGCTATAGTCCATAAGACCAACCTAACTTTGATCAGGAAACCTGTCTGGAAAACAGTCTACATCGAGTGTGTGTCCCTTAGCCTGAAGACCAAGGACACTTTGGGGATTCTGTCAGTTTACCGGCCACCCTGTTGCTTAACAGACTCCCTGACCAAGCTGACTCAGCTGGTCTCTGAGTTGCTGTTGGAGTCCCCCAGACTTTTGGTCTTGGGTGATTTTCAACATCCCTCTAGAGACCAGCCTTTCCGACTTACCTGGAGCAGCTCGGGAGTTCATGGAATCCATGACAAGCATAAACCTATCCCAGGCCTACCCATTGTGAGGGTTACACACTCAATGGGATTTTTAGTACGGAACAGGAATATCCATGGCAGAGGTAACCAAAACCTCTGCATTGTCATGGACAGATCATTTCCTCATCAAGATGGACCTTAAAGCCGTGCCTCGCCCCCTCGGGGGTGGTGGACCCATTCGAATGGTCCACCCTTGAAGGCTAATGGAATCAATTGGTTTCCAGGAAGCCCTAGAGGGTTTAATGGTTGGTAATGCCAATGATTCCGTTGAAACCTTGGTGAATACATGGAACACCAAACTTCCTAAGGCTCTCGACTCAATCACCCCTGAGCGTCCTCTCCAACCCGCTCCTAACCGTAAGCCCTGGTTCATGGAAGAACTCAGGAAGATGAAGCGGGTGGGACGAAGACTAGAACGGAGATGGTGGAAGACTCATCTCTTATCTGACAGAACTCGCCATAGGCAGCACCTTCGTGCCTATTGGGAGGCTTTGCGTGCAGCGCAGAGATCCTTCTGCTCTGCGCGCATTGCGTCTGCAGAGTCCCGTTCAGCAGAGCTGTTTAAGGTGGCGGGGGAGCTGATAAAGGTTCCTCCTGTGCCAAATCCCCTGCTCAACCCCATGACGGCCTGCTGTGATGCATTTAACACTCACTTTGCAGACAAAATCTCTCGGATAAGAGCCAACTTAGACACCAATGTTTTAGCAGTATCTGTAAATGAGGCACCTAGCAACTCCATCGTTGTCACTTTACTGGATGAGTTTCAATCTGTAAGTACAGATGACATAGACAAGCTCCTTGGAAGTATGAGGAAGACGACCTGCTCTCTCGATCCATGTCCATCATGGCTGGTCGTCCAGGGAGGGGACACATTGAAGACATTCCTTTGGGATGTAGTCAATGCGTCCCTCAGGGAAGGTATAATTCCATCCTGTCTGAAATAAGCAGCTGTTAAGCCTCTCCTGAAGAAACCTTCCCTTGATCCCCTGGACAGAAACAACTATAGACCAGTTTCCTTGCTGCCGTTTTTAAGCAAGGTGATAGAGAGCAGTCGCCTCCCAACTCCAAGCTGTCTTGAATGAAACCAGTTTTCTTGATCCATTTCAAACCGGCTTCCGGGCAGAATATGGAGTCGAGACTGCCATGGTTGCTCTGACAGATGACCTCCGCTTGAGTATTGACAGGGTTAGTGTGACCCTGTTAGTGCTCTTGGATCTCTCAGCGGCCTTTGACACTATAGATCATGCCATCCTTTTGGACCGGCTGACGGAGATGGGCATCGGAGGCACTTTTTTGCAGTGGTTCTGGTGCTTCCTCTCTGGCAGGTCCCAAAGGGTGAGGCTTGGGGACAGTTGCTCCTCTAAAATTGAGCTTAATTGTGGCATCCCTCAGGGTGCCATCCTGTCCCCGATGCTATTTAACATCTATATGAAGCTGTTGGGTGAGATCATCTGGAGGCATGTACGCTGATGACACTCAGATGTACTTCTCCATGACCAGATCATCTGCTCAGACCTCAAATGGCTCATCTGCTCAGACCTCTTGATGGCTGCCTGACAGTGGTAATGGATTGGATGAGGGAAAACAAATTGAGGCTTAATCCAGACAAAACGGAGGTACTGACAGTTACCAGCCTGAAACCAGGTTTGGGAATACAACTCCCGGTCCTAGATGGAGTCACACTCTGCTCGAAGGACTCTGTTTGCAGTCTGGGGGTACTTCTAGACTCATCACTTGACTAGTCAGGTGAATGTGATGGTCAGAAGTGCCTGTTATCAGCTTCGGCTGATATTCCAACTGTGCCCTTTCCTGGAGATGAAATAGAAATACAGGAACATGGTCAAGGGCATTCATGGATGATGTGGTGATAGGTCTGGAAAACTCGTTGGAAGATATAACAGTGTTAATTGGAAAATTAGAAAAAAATAGCAAGCTAGCAGGTTTTTAGATTAATAACCAAAGGAATAATAATAATAATAATAATAATATCCCGTCTCTCTGTGCAACATGGTGTGGCTTATATGTTAAAATACACAATCCCATATCCCAAATAACCCACAAAGATGTTGACTAAGAATACAGAGATGTAAGTATACATCCTGATGTACAAGACAGATTTTTAAATTGGGAAACGGTTATTGTTGTTGTTATTTGTATCCTGCACTTTCCCCAGAACTGGGACTCAAAGCAGCTTACAACAGTAAAAGAACAGTACAATTAAAAACATAGAAAAATGGTACCTTAAAATAGAATTACATTATTACAATATTAAAATAGTTTGCTTGTTAAATGAATAAAATACAGTTTAAAAAACCTGTTAAAAAAAACTATAAAGCTATACAACACCCCAGACTGTTCTTTAATTTAGGTATTATTATGACAAACATGAACTCTATGTTGATTCCTAGATGGATAAGTTTGCTTCCTCCGTCTTCCTTCAAATTCTTCTGTTTTCCACTCTCCAAGCATGATTATGTTCATAGGCATTTTACTTTGTCACCAGAAGATTTTACAAGTCATAATAATGTTTTACAAGGCAAAGCACATTATTGATGCATGTGCCAGTGAAGGATCAGATGATGGATTAAGATGCTCTGAATTCTACACTTCTGATGACATTGTATATGCATAATACTGGGAAATTATGTATAAATTTATGCCTTTATAGTCTAGATACATAAATAAATATAATAAATAAATAGATCTACAGGATGGTGACAATAATAGGCTACAGAAATAAGCCCAGCTTGTTTGTTGTTCCACCCATAATCAAACAAGCTCCGTGTTTTCACACAAGTGACCATTTGAAGCTGTGCCAACATATGCCAATGTGCCAGTTTGAAGCTGTGCAGAGTATTCCATAAATGTCACCCAGCTTTGAAGGTGCTTACTCTGCTATTGTGTGGCATGTATCCTATTATTTGCCCTGCCAATGTGTACCATAGCAAATTTATTCTGGCTATTGAGGACAGGGAGTCTTGGAGATGTCTCATCCACAGGGTCACCATGGGTTGAGATCAACTCAAGAGTGTTCAACAACAAAAATTCACTAATGATTATTTTTGTTTCCAGAAACCTTTGAAAAAATCCCTTTAAAAATAGTTACCTATGTTGGAGTCCTGTTGGAAACATATGCTGGTGTACTCTTTTGGCTGTATCCTGTTCATGGCTGCATAAGCCATGCAATTGTGCAAGCAGTGGCTCTTTTAAGTAATGCAAAAAGGAATCTCAGTTCCAGATACATGGGCAGTCTGAGCATGTATAAGAGTTTCTAAAGATATCACCAGTTAGTCTATCGTTGCAAAAAAGGGAAGGGGGCATATATAACAGCATCTTTAAATTTAATCAATTTATTTCAGCATGAGCTTTTCTGATTTTCAGTCTTCTTCAGAAACACTGATGGAGTTAATATCAAACCTTGAGTATTTTATCCATGACATAGTTGTACTAATTGAAACAGAACATAATGAGACATAGAAAGATGCAATTTGTTTCACCTCCAGCAAGTATCACAACTGTGTGTGGCCAATGTCATGAATTTCATCTTTCTGTGCCCTGTTACACTCTGATCCTCCACCCACAACTATATACCTGCTAACATACCCGACATTTGATCTTCAGTGTATCTGAAGAGCTAGATTGAAATTCATGGATACTCTTGCTAAAATAAATCACTCACAGGTGTTGCTATATTTCTTCTTTTGCCCTTCATTTCCTGGGCCAGGATCTGGATCTAGATGAGGAGTCCAAAGAGGAGGCTAAAGAAGGGACTCAGGTGAAGAGGAGCCTGAAGAGCAATGCTGTGAAATTCTAGGAATTGTAGTTTGTTGTGGGGCCCAGAGCGGAGCTCTCCTCCACTCTGGGCCCACAACAAACTACAATTCCCAGAATTTCACAGCATTGCGAAGAGCAGCATGATGCAACTCTCCCTGTTAAAGGGCAACCTTAGCCAGAAGAGGGACTAAGGCAGCTGCAGATGATAGAGCATAGGACAGCACCAGGGAGGCAGTGTATCTCCCAAGTCTGAGAACTTGGTACAGAGAGTGAAGAACAGAACAACAGTGCTCAATGAGGATGCTTGCCAAGCAGCAATGGATTAGAACCAGCTGGTGCCAGCCCTTTTAAAAACTGAGTCTGCCTAGGGCCAGTGCTGCAAGCAATGTTTCTGCTGTCTCCAGATCCCTGCAATTTGGACCTTTGACTTCTTGGCTTATTGGACCCTTGGACTGTGTCATCCCCTGTTGCTTGGTTCTTTCCTTGAACTGGACTGGCTCGACAAATGCATTTCTTTGCACCAACTCCCACAGACAAGGACATTTTCTCAGTGCTGGTGGTTTATTGCCCTTGCCTCCATTGTCAGCTAATTGTTTCCTCCCAATTGACCTGAATATGTGTTAGCTGAATCAGGAAGCTTCCTTTTTTTTTCTTTTCCTTTTTAATGCTTAAGAGTTGCAGGACCACTGTGTAACATTGCCAGTCAAAGTTTATAGCAGACTACCTCTTCATAAGCATAGTGTAGTGGTTTGAGCATTCAGTTAGGACACTAGGGCACCAGGTTTCAAATCCCTTCTTGGGGTCATGGAAACAACACTGGGTGACCTTAGGCTAGTCACACTCTATCAGCTTGAGAGGAAGGCAAAGGAAAATCTCCCCTGAACAAATTACCTCAAGAAAACCCAATGATAGGTTTGCTTTAGGGTCACCGTAAGTCAAAAATGTCTTGAAGACACACAACAATCACTTCTCTATAGAATCTTGGCCTACTTTTATGACCATCACTGGAAGTGCTTTTTGTTGTTACCATTACACTGTTTTTTGACTTTTTGAACCCTTGCCTCATTGACAGAATATATATTTTTTGGAAGAGTAAGTTCTGCTTCATATATCTTATGACCCCATGAAGTATGTAAGTCCCAGCGATGCTTCAGAATTTTATTTGACCAATATTTCAATGAAAACTAACTTGATATACATCTCTTGGACTATTGGATCACAATGCCAGTATCCCTTAGTTTTTTGAAATTTGGGGTGTAATTTTTAGCTCAAAACAACTAACTTGTATACAAAATGTGTATTTTATGTTGGCACATGTGTGACCTGAAGTACACATGCAGAAGTATTGTGCCAGGAACAAACGCCACAGAAAGCTCTGATGTACAGTTCATGCAAGTTGGAGAAATCCTTCTCCCACACAGAAGCTGTAGACACGACAACTGCTGAGTTCTCATTGGGATGCTTTTAACCTTTGTTGCAGTATATACAGGTACTTACACCAACTGACATAATGCTTCACCACCACCCACTATACACCACACAGAGCATTGGAACGCCTCCCTAATATACAAAATCTCTAGCAGGGATTTTAGTTCAACCCCCAACTGATGTGCTACACAGTTTCCTGTCTCATATGTGCCATGACTGTGCAGTATTGATGTTTGATGACATTATATCCTGCCTTTGTGTCATCATCTTCCTGCGACTCAGCATCCTTCAGTATGCTTACTCATCATGACTTCCTGTTGAATTCAGGTTACCCTTCACCCATGTCCTATGTTGCAGCATCTAGGACATTTTCCTTCTGGAAGCATCCATCCTTACATTTTAGGAAAATAATATACATAGAAATGTCATCTTTGAGAGTTAGTCCATTTAGAAATGTGTTCTTTACACTTTGTAAAATAATTAATTTTAAATTAAATCATTATGAAAATATCACCTTATGTGAAATTTGCTAATTAAACTTAGTAGTATACATTAGAGAGACAGTTACACATCAGACATTTGAATATTTATGTTTATACAATTTTCTTGCCCAATAATTAGTAAATGATAACAAATCAGTCTCACACCTCTTCAATAGTCATCTAACTCTTTGGACCTTGATGGTGCATTAACATTCTCTCTTTTGAAACCATTTACACCAAATTGTCAATTAATTTTTTTACATCTGTTCTCCAGAATTTATTGTAGAGCTAATATCGACTCTTTTTGTCTCCCTTTTAACAAAACCACCATATTATTTTTATGTGTTTGTTCAAGTAGTTAATTATTTAGTAGTACTCATTTTCAATTGTTTTTCACTTGGCATTTTATAACAAAGACTTCCTATATTGCTTTGAGATGAATTAATTAATTCTAAGTATCCTTCTTAGCAAATCTAATTAAATTTAACTATATTTTTAAAACACGTGTTTGACATAGGTACATTTGGTATAATCTTGCTGCCATTTCCTATAGCTATTTCCACTGAGATGACAAGAAAAATAGAAATAAACTGCTACGCTTTGGCACCAACCAAGGGCTTCTTATGGACAACAACAGAACCACCTCTAATCAGGAAAACACTGCCATCACTGGGAGTGGGGAGTACTTATTCTCAGTAGCAAGAACTTTTGTTGCACAGAGCCATTAGATTTTCACTAAAAGAAACACTTTCAATATTAATTATTCATTGCCTTGTAAGAATATAGAATCATGGCCTCATAGAGTTGGAAGGGGTGCCATGGGGCATCAGGCTCAAGGCAGGATCTCCAGCTAGAGCCCCATCAGGTAGCTGCCCAGGCCCTTGTTGAACTTCTCTCTATCACAGAAGATGACCGCACCACTTCTCTAGGCAATTTGTTTCATGCTCCCACTGTCAAGAATTTCCTTCTAATGTTCAATCAGCATCTGCCCTCGTGTAATCTAAAACCATTAGACTTAGTTCTCTTTTTCTGATGCAGCAGAGAACAAGCATGCACCTCTTAGTGGCAGCCACTGAATTATTTGAAGACTGTAATCTTGGCAACCAGCAATCTTCTTTTCACCAAGTTGAACATGCCCAGCTCTTTTAAGCTCTCTTGATATGTTTTGCTCTCCACACCTCTTATAATACTTATTGCCTTTCCCTGAACTTGCTCCAACTTAGAATAATAGAATCAAAAAGTTAGAAGGGACCACAAGGGTCATCCAGTCCAACCCCCCATGGATAAAATCCCAATCAAAGCAGCCCTGACACATGGCCATCCAGCCTCTATTAAAAACCACCAAAAAGAAGACTCCCCCACACTTGGAGGGAATGTTTTCTGCTGTCAAACAGTTCTGACTGTCAGGATGTTGCTCCTCATGTTGAGGTGGAATCTCTTTTCCTGTAGCTTTGTATCCATTGTTCAGTGTCCTGTTCTCTGAAGCAGCAGATCCTATGTCTATATCCTTCTGAAAATGAGGTATCCAGAACTAATAACAATAACAATATTTCTTTCCCTCCTTTCCACAAGGCTTGACGTAGAGTACAACATATTCAAATACAAAAAAATAATTAAAAAAACACATAAAAACAAAGCAGGCAATGTGTAAACTCCTGGCTCCTCCTTCCCCAATCACATTCATCCATTCAACCTCCAAAATTAGAACTAGCCAGCAAGCCCAATGAGATGTATGGGAGAACCCCAGAGTGGTCAGAGTGGACACCCCTTCTTTTTTGTCAGCCAGTACAGCCTGTACCCCCTGCAGCCCCACAATGATGCTACTGCCCTTGCCCAGACTGAAGCATCACATGCCTGCTTGATCTGAACTCTTTGGTGTCCTGGAAGCATTATACATGCATCTATGCATGCGGGGAAAGAATTCAGTCCTGCTAATGTGGCAATGGCAATTTTTTAAAAAGTGTAGTGCCAAACAAAACTTGTCAACCTGTAGAGTTAAGAAGCATTTGCAAGTCAGTTTCCTGAAAGCAATATAAAAGAAAGGTGCCCTAAGTTACACATTGTTAATAATGATGTCATATGTAAAATGCAGCTTTTCAGTTCCCAACATATAATTACACATTGCTCATGAAAACTTCCCTTCTGCTTTCACTCCATTTATTTCTATTTCTTCAAAGGTATGTTATGTTGCATTGATGAGTAATCAGCATGTTCCACATTTAAGGTGCCTGTGTTTCCATGCTACAGGACACAGTCTCCAAATATATTCTATGAAGTACTTAGTATTCAAATATGTTAACTACCAGGTGTCAGAATAACACTTGTTGTGAGCATGATGCAAAGTACAGTAAAATGCAATTTTATTAAGACCCAACAAGGCTTTTATTTCATATCTCAGTGCTAACATTAATATTATAAAAAATGAAATGCATTTGAGAAGGTAATATTTCACATCACATTGACACCAGCATTGTAAAAGAGCCTTCAACAATAAAAACTATTTTTTAATTTTAAAATGGTGCTTTATTGTGATGCACATGCAATTTCATTGAAACTATCCTCAAGGTGTCAGCCATTAGTGAATCCCCACTGTGAAGGAAATTAAATGTATAATAATAGTAATTTACTCCAATTACTACCCTTTCTGAATAGGCTTATAATATGCAATTCCACATAGGTTTTCACCTCACAATAGGAATCTATTGGTAGTTGATGCTGAGACCTGAACCTTCATGAAATTTCAGATTAGTAACCCTCACATTCACATCTGTTCCCTGGAGATTTTTATAAGTTGTATTTCATTTTTTATGTTAAAAAAAAAGAAAAAAACCCATAAGCTCTTGTGTATCTATAGGCCCTCTCTGCAATGCACTCTTTTACAGTGTTGTAAATACAACACTGATAAGTGGACTCTTATCAGAGTAGAGTAGGGATACAGTAGGGTGACAAGTTCAATAGAGCTAAAGAAAACTTCTGTGTACTTTTTACTGACTGTGTGGGAATGGGTCATGTCCTGTGATTTTCAGCAAAGCAAGGTACATTGTTTGAAATAATAATATTCTTTTTTTAAAAAAAATATTGAAATTCATTTGTACAAGTTAATACAAATACATTTTTTCTAGAACGGCAAAACTGTCATTTCTATTAATCACTGGAAAGAGTAAAGGGCATGCAGTCAGATTTAAAAACAAAATAAAACATGGTCATGATATCAGGAATATCTAGCTATGACCCCCTCAGGTGAGAAATGAGTTCCTGTTTCCTCACCTGTTTATCAGAATCACCAAAATGTTATCAACAATCGCATATATTTGTGAAATCCCTCTGGAAAGAATAGAAGTCCAATGGGGTCATCATCAACTGAGGGCTTCTATATGGACACTACTCGAAAATAAGAAGTCATCTAGATTCAACTGAGACTCGGGTCTGCTGATTGAAAAACAGCAATTTTGAATTTTAAAGCTAGGCTTGTGTCATGAGGTTTCTCAGTTATGACCGTGATAACATATTTTACACAATCATAATGTTCTCTTTGCAACCTATCTTTAAACGGACAAAGATTTGTATGTAAAGACTGGCTGTTGTTGGAGGGCAGACAATGGAATAGCAATCATAAAATTGCCCTGAATCTTTATATGTAATGCACAAGCAAAATCCTATGTGACAGACCTATTTCTTTGGAATACTTATCTATGTCCTGTGCAGATGTTAGATGTCTCAGAGTAAGCCTGGTATGAGCAGGTATGTAGAAAACAATAACAGTGAGAGGAAAACATTTAATTTCCTTCCCCTGGAGGGAAAAAGACTATTAACATAATAATTCCATGGCTCCATAGTAGCTTCTGTCATGATGGTTCACAGGGGTGATGTAGGAACTCTAAAATCAAATCTCCATCCTATTCTATGCTAGAGATGGAAAAGAGGGACACACATTTCCTTCACAATTCCCTCATCAATGAAGAGAAAATTTGAATAACCTGAAAAGGAGGGGTAATTTGACAAACAGAGTTTGGAAACAACTCCTTCAAATAAGATGATTGATGTTTATTTTCTTACCTGCTTTCTTTAACATGGGCTTAACAATGGCAATTTTCATTTCAATGTGACATACCATCTCCCAATAATGAGTGTTTACCCCCTATTCAAGCCAAACACTTTCCCTTTCATTGTTAAATCATTACTTTGACAAGTAATTCCTTTGTTCTTTATTTACAAGAAAACAAGAACCACAAAAGGCAGAAGGAATCCCTCTTTACAAAATAGGGCTGACAAAAAAGTCAAGCAGGTAGATAAAATCTGGGACATGGGTTTGAATTTCACTCTATTTTGATTTGCTTTTACCCTTTGCATGTCTGAGACCCTTCTTCCTTTTCCACTGGGCATTCTCATCGTCTTTGAAACTCCTTGGAATATTTAGAAATAGCTGCATCGTATGTCATCAGGAATCCCAATGCATAGTTTTATCACTACATTATGTTTTTAAGGCAAGGGTGGGCATTACAGACAGACTCATGGAATCATAGTTTTGGAAGAAACCACAAGGACCATCCAGTAGTAATAAACAAAGACCATTCCTGACAGATGACCAACCAACCTCTGTTGAAAAAATCTTCAAAGGAGGAGACTCTACCATGCTCCAAGGCAGTGTATTCCACTGTCGAACAGCTTTATTTTGTATTTATTTGTTTCTAAATTTAATGCCCTTGAAACCTAAGTAGAATTAGAAATTACAGGAATTAGGGGAGTTGCAGTCTAAAAACATGATTCTCACCAATGTTTTACAATACAGTGGTCCCCCGGGATACGAATCCCTCGGGATACGAAATCCCCGGGACCCAAAATGACCGGGGTCGGAAAAACGGCCCCAGTCTACGAAAAAATCCCCGGGTTGCGAAAAAAAGCAACCCGGGCCCTTTAAAACAGCGCGCTCCGGTGTGCTGTGCACCAAAAAAAGCGGTCCCCCGGGTTGCGAAAACTTCCGGGTTACGAAAGTAATCCCGGAACGGATTACGTTCGTAATCCGGAGGACCACTGTATTATAAATTCTTCTACTGCTAACTGCAGATTGTTTATCCCTTTCAATATAATAGCTGTGCACATAAGATGCATATATCATTGGGGTGGTGGTGGAATGCAACATATGTCCTGCCCCAGACTTTTTCTTTAAGTTTTTAAAATGTGAAAGTGGAACATAGTTGCTCCTCTATGCAAACGCCGACCCTGTGGAGGTGCCCTCCGCCGAGGAGGAGATGGAGCTTTAGGAGGAGGAGCAGAGACAGTAATTTTAATTTTTCTAAACTTGGAAGTTGGTCCCGAGTGCGAAAGTTCCCAAGAACAAAGAGGAGCCGGGAAAGGATATATATATATATATATATATATATATATATATATAGAGAGAGAGAGAGAGAGAGAGAGAGTACTTGGGTCCTGGATGTGAAAAACTGGGAAAAATCCAACGTTAGGGTTATTCTTTTGTTGTGTTTTGGAGCGTTTTCCTTCTTCTTCGATTAAATATTTGGGATTTTTTTCTTCTGACCACCAAAAAACAAAAAGCCATAGAAATGAGTGCTGTCGTGGTTCGGAGTGCAGCACGCAGCGGACCAGCATGCCGCTGCCCAAATTCGCACCAGGAACTCGCCACCGTTTGTCTACTCAGAAGGTCAACTAAGTTAAATGAGACTCACACATAGATAACTGGGTACAGGACTTAAGCTGTCATTTCAACTAAGACATTCTTTTCTAGATGATCCACCAGACAAAACTGTAAGTTTCTAAGTTATCAACTCTATGAATAATTAAAACATACCAACAAACATAGCAAACAAAATGATGGCTAACCGGCTGGAAATATCAATATATATGCATCCCAATCCACAAAAAAGGAGACACAAAAGCATACTATAGGTCTATAGCACTAATTTCCCACAGAAAATTATGCTCAAAATTCTGCCGCATAGACTCAAATCAAATATGAAGAGAGAAATCTGAGAGGTGCAAATGAGGTTCAGAAAAGGAAGAGGCATTAGGAATCACATTGCAAACATATGATGGTTAATGGAGCGCACAAAGGAATTCCAGAAGAAAATCAGCATGTGCATTTTCTGCTCAGGAAATAGCATTTGCAGCAAAACAAGTGTCTTCTATATAAAACAAACACATGTGAATTTTGCATAGAATAAGTTGGAACGGCAAAGATTCTCTTTAGTTCAGGGTATTTCTTATCAGGCTTTTTCAACACTTGAAAAACATGTATTTTGACCAAAATGGAAATGCTTTGTATTGCTATTCATTTTTTCTTAGTCAGCAGGTTTTTCTCCCCATTATTTTAAACTAAAACAGTTTTTTTTTTAAATATGCTATTCTATTTTTATGCTGTGTGATTTATTATTGTTTTTGTTTTCATTTTGTTTGGTGGACTTGCTGGTCATTGACCATAATAAAGTGATTGATTGATTGTATTTTGACCAAATTTTTCTTAGATTATTTTTCAATTTTCTTCCTGCCTTTATTGATTAGTAATTTTACCACTGGTTAATCCAAAGATTTATATGTTCAATTTCTAATCATGCACACACACACACACACACACACACACACACACACAGACTTTTCTTGTAACCTGCCATGAGGACATGACTATAGGGTGGTGAAATTTTTTTTGAAAAAAGAATGAATTATTAGTATGTAATACAAAGATTTTTCTTTCTTTTCTTAACCCCTTAGCAGAAGAAAACAATTTTGCAGAATTTTCTTTGAATAATCTCCATTTTGGGGAGTGTATAGTGACTTCCATTACCCTAATTATTTCTATGCAATGGTTTAGAATAATGCCACCTACTGAAGCACTGAGGTTGTACAGACCACCCAAAAGGGGCAGTCTGTAAGCGCCCAGGGAAGTGCGAGGATCGGACCAGGGCTGCCTCACCGGCAGCCCCAGAGGCCCCATTCTGCCGCTTCTCCGTGGCCTGAAAGCAGGGTGCAGCAGGCACCCTAGGTGCCTGCTGCTCCCCCCCCCCATCCCCAGCGGTCCCGAGGGGAGAAAGGGGCCGCCAGCAGCACCATGATGTCAGGTGTGCACCATGTTGTCTAAAAGCAGAGCGTGCCATAATGTCATAATGACGCACGCGTATGGATGGCACACAAAAAGATGGTGCCGTCCATACGCGGTAGGGTTAGGGAGGGTGTAAATGCTGTGCCCTCCCTAACCCTACTCATGCCCCATAGATGGCCCTTTTGGGCCGTCTGTATCAGGCCACTGTTAGGGATAAAAATGAAGGTCAGGCTGCCAATTTAGTTATTGCTTTCCCTACACAGTGACAATAATAATCTTTGAGGCAGCTAGTATAAAATTCAAAGGGGAGCAATATAACCCACTAAGTTGACTAATAATATGATATATCTTTTTTCCAGAGATATAGCCATTGATAGAATGTAACTGACCAAGGGATAGGGTGTTGGTCACCAATGTGGAGGGAGTGGTTTCATCTAAATAACTATAATAATTTAATTTTTAAAAAGTAATTGAAGAATACTAATTAAACAGAAACCTATCTGTTATTTTTTATTTATTTAGAGTATTTACACCCCTCTCTTCAGCCACAAAGGCTCTCTTTAGTTCCCTTCTAGTTGTGCTCCCATTATAATTCTGTACCATGGTCTCCAGTCTGTTTTAAAAGGCAAGATAGATTGCTTCTCATTCAAGTGGATAACAGTTATACACAACGGTACAATGCAGATAAGATAATTGAACAAAATTAGCATTTAAGCATCTGAAGGCAAAGGTGGCAAATGATCTATGAGAGCAATTGAATAGGCTTCACTTGGTTTATAATAGAGACCTTGAACCCAAGATGTGTTGGGTTGCAGTAAATGAAGCTGGCCATGTTCCACCCTGTCTTTCCCTCTGCCTCCTCCACTGAATCCAACCTTAAAGCCACAAGACATTCTTAAAAGGATATCTCTTCTGCTGGGCCTCTGACCATACACATTTGGACAGTATTAGGACTTGTTAGAAGAAAGTACACAATCAGAAGGTAGGCCAAGTTACAGATTAATTGGAATTGTGAGATAAGTTCAAGAAAAGTCAAAATGTTAAGTGATATATAAAGAGCAGGAACAAACACAGGCCAACTCCTTCTCATCATTGAAAAATGATGCAAAAAAAAAAAAATACACTTCATTGAAAAAAGTATCATGGGCCCGGTACAGACGGCCCAAAAGGGCTGTCTCCACGGTGAGACTAGGGCTGGGGACTGTGCAGCATCTGCACGTTCCCCAGCCCAAGCGCATATGGATCGCCATTTTTAAATTGCGTTGTCCATACACGCATGCTCTGATGATGTCACGGTGTGTGCTGTGTCCAGACTGAATTAGAAATCTATTCAATCTTTTTGCAAGCCAAAATTAAAGCCTTTAACTATTGGTATAAGATCAATAAAATGGAGTCAGATAGGTTACCAAGATTATGCCTCCTAGAACAGTTAAGTTCCCATTCACAGTACTCTTGGGCCACGCAAATAACAAATTTCATAAAGAGTTGTGGTCTACCTGTAACCTGCACAGTCAATGATTAAACTAGAAAAGGTGTGAGACAAAGAATTTTGGATATCAAGGCTGAAAAGGATTAAGCCGCTTCAAAATACCTTCCAGAGACTTAATTATCTTAAAATCCAAATGCCAAGGTACTTGAGGGTGGCGTATACCCAAGCCAGATTTGACCAGCTTTACACCATGGGTAGATACGGAAGATTTAATGGTATTCCTTATTT
Organism: Urosaurus nigricauda; assembly: GCA_034509955.1. NCBI lineage: Eukaryota > Metazoa > Chordata > Lepidosauria > Squamata > Phrynosomatidae > Urosaurus > Urosaurus nigricauda. The sequence continues at coordinate 47,229,466 of JAOEGL010000003.1, forward strand.
GGAGCACATTTGTATTTGTGGGGACCAAGAGATTGAAGATTTAGCTCATATGCTATTCAGATGTAATCTGTATCAACAGGAAAGAGCTTACTACCTTGGCCCCTACATTAATCGAACAATGTTTTGGGATACTTACCTTAGAATATCATATTTCATGAGAGGAGAAGATTCAAAATTAACTATTAGTACAGCCCATTTTCTATGTAAAGCAATTCAGTTGAGAGCTAAGTATGTGGAGACTATTGGTGTAGATTGTAGGGGTGATGATGCATTCTGAAGCTTGTCGTTGTATGTACCATTTCATACAATAATGTCCAATTATGTTTTAAAATTGTATCTGGATCCTTTTAAGGTTTTTATAATGAATTTTATGATCTTATAATCTAGTTTTATCTTAGGTCTGTGGTTTGGTTGTTGTTGTTTTTTAAATTCTACTGTACTTCATTGTACGGTATTTTTATTGTTCAGTGTTCATAAGGCATTTATATGGTATTTTATTTACATTTACATTTTATTGTATTTTTAAGTTTTTGTAATTTCTATACTTATAGGATTTTATAGTATGTCTTATTTTTATCTTTTGTTATCTTGAGACAGCCTAAAGGCTAATCAATCAATAAACTGAGCTGAACTGAACTGAACATATGGAATATTGAAAAAGAGATTCCATGATGATTAGAAGATCATGCTTTAAGAAACAACATATGGCATGGCATGTCCAGTAATGTTGAAGCATATTCTTACTGGTAGCTCTGAAAAGAAGATTTTGGAATACAATCTTTTTTGTTTAAGGTTATCAGGAAGAACACACAGTTTAACTTTTCAGTTTTCCTTATCTCTCATGCATATATCCAATAGTCTGTGTTTAATGAAAGTTTGTTTTTATGAAGATAGGAGATGTCAGACTGCTGGTAAATTATTTCTATATGTCATGACCCACCCACCACTGATTAAGATATATTGCCCTTTTTCTTTTGGCCATATGAAAAAAGACTTATAAATCTTCTGTTGTCAAATGCTTTATCCTTAAAGTAAAAAAGTTTTCAGCCTCAGTTTTCACAAGATGCTCTGGGTACCATAGCAACTTAGATTAAACTATCCCCAAAGTGCTGGGTGCCCTTCTGAAATAAAGACAATTCTCAAAAATATCACCTTATGTATGATAAATATATTTGAAAATGTGTTTTACCAAAAATTGCTACACATTCTTTTGATTAACTTTATATACATTTATCTAACATGTTTACTGATTTTGTGAATCAGCTTAGCAGCCACTATGACTTAATGGCTTATCTTGCTATATGTGAGAATTGGATATCCATTTCCATCAATCTGTCTTCTGTTTCTCTCTTTTATCTCAATTAGCTCCTTATCTTTTTACCCACTTGGATGAAGACAGAACACTACACTGCCAATTTGCAGAGATAAATGGCTAACAACATGTATATAATTTGGTTTTTAGGATCTGCTTCTCTTCTGAATAAATTTGTACTACTGAAAGAGATAATGAGTTGCTTTTCTGAATGTCAGTTTTCTTTATTTGTATTTTATTGTTAGAAAGAAGTTTAAGAAACATGAAAATTATTGGCTTTTTTAGATGAAAGAGAGAGAGAGAGAGAGAGAGAGAGAGAGAGAGATGGGAATTGTAGACAAAGCACAGTGTAGTGGTTTGCATGTTGGACTAGGACTTTGACAGACAATAGCTCATCCATGGAATCCCACTGGGTGACCTTGGGCAAATCTCACTATCACAGCCTCAGAGGAAGGCCATGGCAAACTTCCTCTTAACAAATCTTGCCAAGGGTTCACCATTGGGTTGCCATAGGTCGGATATCTATAAGGTACACAACAACATAAATGAGAATTGTATAATCACTGGAAGGCACTTGTGAGCTCATTCCTATTATTTATTTTAGATCTGAAGAGAATGTTATTGAGAGAACAATAGAAGCAAAAGGATTAGAAAAATATCTTCTAATGGAGCGTTAATTTTGCTCAAGAGCCATCAGTTAGACTGAACAAGGCTAAAATCTATCAGAATACGTTTAAGAGGGGAAGCAGGAGGAAGAAACCTTGTGAGGGCTTTTCTTTTTCTTCCTGCTCTTTGCAAGTACATTAATCTGCACAGTGGGATGTGAAGCCCATAGTCATCCATGTTTTGATATTCAATCCTGGCCTATGGTTTCAGCCACAAGCACTGCTGAGGGCAGGATGGTGATCTTGATGTGTGCTTCTACTTGGATGCTGGGTTCCCCCCCTTATGAAGAGATTACAGCCTCCTCTTTCTTCTTCAACTGTGGTCTGCTCTTCAGTTGCGCACCTGTCCACAAAGCTCTGGATTCCTCCAGCTCAGGAACAACACTTTACCAAAAAGCAGCACCTTCTATTTTGCTTTGACTGTTTCAAGAGTCTGGGGATGCTGAAGATGGAAGCATCAAATGGAACTGCCTATTGAGCCATTAATAACACCTTAGTCTCGCATGTATCTTCACTTGCATGGAAACCTTTTATTCTTTATCTTTCCCTCTCCTCTTTGTCTTTTGTTCCCCCTTGACTTTCACTCCTTGTTTAGCCTTTTTCTCTGCTCATTCTCTTCTTCCTCTTACTAGACAACATTGTGCTCTCTCTCTCTCTTTCTCCTTGTCTGGGAGAAGAGGGAGAGAGGTGTGTCTGTCCTGCCATTTTGACTGGGTGAGGTCCCCCCGCAACCTTTCTGTGTTTTCCCCCTGAAAGTGTGCTCTCCTTGTGCACATGGTCTGAGAGGGGTAGGTGGGTGGGACTTCTGTGAGTCACTGGCAAGGGGCTAGCAGCCTAGTATTCATAACTCATGCCAGAGGCTTGCAAGCTCAGTCCCTGCCAGGGAGAAGAAGGAGAATGGTGTCTGGGCAGCCATTTTGACTGGGTGAGTTTTCCCCCAAAACTTTTACGAGTGTGCTTATTCCTGATACACATGTCTGAGGGGTGTGTGAACACAGTGTCTGAGGGAGTATGACTTCTGTGAGTCACTGGGGCAGGACTAGCAGCCTAGCCTTAATAACTTCTACCAGAGGAGTTCACAGTAAAGGGAGGCTTAGAGCAGAGAGTGAGGTGGGAGATGTGTTTCAAGGCTTATCCTTTACTCTTAACTGTTTTATTTCTCTGGGGGGCCTATGGAGGGCTTTTGTTCAGATGACATGTATCAGAGACTGCTTTGGGAAGGAGCTAGGAGCCAGGAGCTCTCTATATAGTTATAGACCCAGTCTCTTGAGCTTGCTGACAGAGCTTGGGGAACAAGCCAGGACAACAGGGGTATTTTACCTGGGTGTTTAATAGGCAGCTTTGAGGGGGGGGGGGTAAATTTATTTTTAATTTTCAGAACAATAAAAATTAAAAAAATTCCATCTTTCAACTGTCAAATAAGTCATTCCTAATATATACATATTTACATTGTTGACCTCCTACAGTCCATCCAGTTTGTATAGACACTTTAACTTAAATCTTACTCTCTTCAATTCTACAAAAATATTTTACTTTGTTTCTCTGAGTGATAATCCTTCATGCTTTAATTATTTAGATCAATATATTGTATTTGTACTCTTCTATCTCATTAGAGTTACAACCCTATCATCCTGCTATAACTAATTATTGGAGCCCAGTCTCATTCAATTTTTTTTTTTGTATTTTTGGTTCTTTAATCTAGCAGTCAGTATATCCATACTTTTCATGTCTAGCATTTTTCATATCCAGTCCTTAACTAAGGGTATTTATTTATTTTTCTTTTTTCCCCTAAATTATTTTTTCTCTCTAAACTAATAGGATGATTTGGAAAATAATATCAGCCTTAGTCTTTTCATGATAGTCCCAGTGATAAAGCTGGACTTCTGTGCCACATCCTTTATGATGTACCATCCTCTGGATTGCCATCTGTGGAGTCCTGAACCTTGTGGTGGGTTATTGTACTACAGGCCTGTGGGTCAGCTGTAGTTGCATCATTTTTTCAAGACTTCACACACTACCTTCATTCTATTTATCTCACATAATTTCCAGAAATATGCTGCCATTATCAGACATAAACCTCCAGATGATTTAGATACTATCTCCTTAAATGAGTTGAAACAACCATATTTTTTTAACTCCAGAATCTACTCATGGTGGCATTATGGCCAGTGTTATTGCCTGGTCTAAAAATAGGTTCTTTGTTGTAGACATGAGCTTACATATTGGCATATTTCTCTCCAATATTACTAACATCCCTTAAAAGAGCTGTCGGGATAAAAGAAGCAACAAGTCTTGAACTGAGGAAACAGGACATTTCCATCCATCAATATCTTGACACTTCTGAATGACAAAAATAAATCCTAGCCTGAGTTGGGAAAAGAGAAGCACTGTAAAAAGGATTAAATCTCATGGTTCTGTGAAGACCAAAAATAGGAATTTAAATTCCATTAAATGTGATATCCAATTTCCAGTCTATGCAGTGATTATTATACAGGGGACACATAGAGACTGGTTGGTCCTGAATATGTCACTACAGGACAGCTGGTTTCTTTCTCAAGTATACCAGAATTTCAATATAACAGCAAGTCTGACGGAAAAGTAGTAGGGGAACAAGAAAGCAAAATATCAGAGGAAAGCTGAGCAAAGTAAGAGTGGAAAAAATCTCTAAGAATCTTTTAGAAAGAGACTAAAATTTATTCTGAGAAAACATCTATGAAGACCACTTTCCAGACTTTTTGCTAAATACTCATCACAGGTGGCTTTCACAATTTTCCCTCCACAATGACTTGGAAAAGTGCAAGGTCAAGGGCACCACAGTGGAGAATGTGCTTCTTCATATCTCCATGTAGCATTTTGCTTCCAATGGAGCACCCTCCCCAGCAGATTGGACAGGCAAATGTGGGGATAGACATATCTAGATCCCAAGACATTTTAGCACTTTGAAAATTATCAATACCTTGATCATAAGTTTCAGTGTAATTCCATTAAAACCAATTTCACTAAGTTTCTAGTCTAGCTGCTTCATACACCCATAGCTGCAGCTTCTGAGTCAGCATCACGAACATTCCAGTACAGATCACACTAAAAGGTAAAGCTTTCCTCTTTGACAAGGTTGTCAAGTCGTGTCTGACTGTAGAGGATGGCGCTCATCTCTGTTACTAAGCCAAAGAGCCAGGGTCGTCAATGATGACTGTGATCATTTGGCCAACATGACTGCACAGAACTGTTACCTTCCCATTGAAGTAGAACCTATTTATCCACTTGCACTTTTACATGCTTTTGAAGTGCTAGATTGGCAGAAGCTGGGACTAGTGATGGGAACTCACTCCATCATGCAGTACCTGCTCCTCAAATGATGACCTGCCGATCTTGCAATCATCAGAGTTAGCTTAACCACTGAGCCACCATTTCCCATAGATCACACTGCACTAATCTAAAAAGGAGATTACCAGCATATAGACCAGTGGCCAGATTGTCCTTATTCAGGAATGACTATAAGTGGATAGCCTGTTTAATTCCTATTACTAACGTTTGTTTCTGTTAGTTTGCAGATGTCGTTCCTTGAGGGTGAAGGTCCTGATATGCAGTCACAGCATGATTTACTGGGCAGCGTGCCAAGCTCATGCCAGCCATTTTGGGCCACATCTTTGCCTGGGAGACACGGTGAGTTTCGAGTGGCTGGGCTAGCAAGGCCTGCATTGGAGTGGCCTGCTGCCCTTGTTGTTTGATTGCAATGGACCCAATCCTAATGTGGTTGTTATTCACCTGGGAGGTAATGACCTTGGCCTGATGAAAGGGAAAACCCTCATTTGGGAAGCTCAATAGATTTTGACATTATCAAGAAGAGATGGCCTGGGGTGGTCATAGTTTGGTCCCACATTTTGCCTTGCATAGTGTGGCAAGGTGAGAATAAACCACGTAAACTGGATGTGGCTAGGAAGAGGGTCAATAGAGAAATATGGAGTATGATGTGAAGGTCTTGCGGCCATGTTATTGGCCATCCGGCTATTGTATTCTGTAGACCCAAATTATATCGTTCAGATGGGGTAAACCTGTCACAGTTAGGCAATGAATTGTTTTTGGTTGATATTCAGCTGGGGGTGAAAGCTGTGTTAGAGGTCCTGATGGGGGGAAGGGTGGGGGAACAACCAGTGTGCACCCAGGCACCCCATTGAGGTGAAAGTTCTAGATCGGAGCAGCCTTTACATGTCAAGGGCCATGGGGCTGCTCGTGAAACAGCCTTTGGGGAAGATATGGGAGTTTTGCCCTCTCTTACAAACTCAAGGGAGTTTGGGAGAGCATGCCTCATATCTACCTCCCTATGACTGGCTGAGGATACAATCCAAGGATTCAGTTGCCCTCAGAGTCTGGTGTTTTCACTCTGTGGGAAGGGTGAAGAGGTAGTCTAGGTAAAGACACCTGGCTTCAGCTGAACCCGCATCAGGATTTCATGCTCAGTTGAAGTCTCAAAAGTTTATAGCTATCAGTTGGGGCTTAAATAGATTTAAGGTCTAATAAAGGCCCATTTATTCCATCCAATCTATGTGTCTGGTCTCTTTACTTTATGGTGGGGGATCAATTACTTAGATGTTTAGAGCAGCAGTGTTACTAAACCAAAGGTACAGATCTCACAAAATGGCTTCCAGTATACTCAGGGTGGTATTTAGATCTAATAAAGGCTTCACATATAGCTAGGTAGGTAGAATTAATTCTACTATTCAAAAGATCCTGGGGGAAGATATAGCCCTTAGACCAGAATTATATTTCCGTAATATGATTGATCATGGAAATATGGCTGAAAGAAGATATAAAACATTAATATGCTATATGGTTACAGCAGCAAGACTTGTCTTTGCAAGAAAACTGGAAAACAGAAGAGAGCCCAAATATTTCAGAATGGATGGACAAAATGATGGATCTCGCAGAACTTGCAGAATTAACCAATCTAGTTAGAGGCAGATATTTAAAGGAATTTGTAGGCATTTGGAAAACTTTTATTGACTATATGAATAAGTTGAGAGGGGATGTGGCTATTTCAGGATTCAATATGTAAATATCATATACTTGTTTTGTAATGTGAACAATGAACCTGAGTATAATGGATAAGTGTTGATATAGGGAGGGATGAAGATAATGAAAGATTTAATTAACTGTAAATTACATGGGTTAGAGTTTTTTGTTTTTAATACAATGTATGTTTAACACTGGGGTGGGTGGGTGGGTGGGATGATGGTGCTTTGTATTATGTTTTTTTTTTTCCTTTTTCATCTCTTTTTCCCTTTTTTCCTTTTTTTTAATATGTGGATGCAGTTTCACTAATGTTATTATTGTTAGTTAATAGTGCATTTAATCATTAATAAAATATATTTTTTAAAAAATTAAAAAGTAAGGGTGAAAATGGAATGAGTAATGGAAATAATTCTTTAAAGAGAAAAGCTTTGTATGCTCTGCTTCAAACTACATTCAGAATTAACAGAGTGAACTCTCTTATATATTTATTCACCCTTTCATTGGTTGATCAGGCAGTGCCAGTGACTTGTGGATGAAACTTCAATGGAATTACCTTGGAAGGTAACTTTGTAAAAAATAATTCATTCCTATTACTCTTTTGCAGTGTTTGAACAGCAATATGTTATTTACTTGTTACATGGTTTAACAAATAAATTATTCCATTACTCACTATATGACTTTTAAATCTTTCATTATGTTTAAAAACCTGAAATATTCCTGTAAAAATGCCTAAAAGTGATATTAAAAATAACTTTAAAGTAGCCTTTAACAGTATCTTTTAAGAGTAGCTTGAAAATATTACTCATTCTGCCATTAAAGTGACATCATTCCCATCCATATTCTTAAATTTAACATAGTTATACCCTTGCTACTGAAAATGAGGTGATTTGCTAAAGCTAACTATGGTCTAGTACAGATTGGTGCTTAGCACTGGCCTGAGGCTGATTTTAGGGCTCAGTAGAGATGGGTGTCCATACAGTCCCAGCCCTACTAGCGGCACCTGTGTGCCATCTTGCCGCTATGACGATGATGCACGGGCATCTACTTGCCCAAACGGCACTTACCAGAAGTGGTGATGTCATGGCGCCATCTCACCTTGGCCCCACCCACACGGGGCGTGCAATGATGACACACGGACACCCACACACCAAAATGGTGCTCGCTGGAAGTGGCGGTGTCATGGCACGCGAGCGTCACTATGGCATTCCTAAAAAGAAGCTGCTCTAGGCAGCTTCTTTTTAGGGAGTGCATCAGTGCCACACTGTGTGGCTGACGCGGCACCGATGAGGGGCAAAGACTGGCACCATGGAGCTGCCTACCTGTATCTCTCCCCCCCCCCCTTTGTTACTTATAACCTGTTACTTCTAAGTTTTGGTTGGGATTTTATTATTGTTTTCAATCAGTCCAAAGTTTTGAAGGATGTTTCGTTGATTATTGGTAGGAATCTGAAAAAAAAAAAAGAATTCAGGAAGCAATTTTGATTAGTTATAATTCCTCAACAACAATTATTTTTAATTCCTGGATGGATGGATGAACAAAACTTTAAATAACCCTACATTCCTCCCAGTGGGATTCCTCCCAATGCGGCTTCTTTGAATTTCCATACAGTGTAAATTATAAACTCAAGGACATAGTATTATAGGAGACATGCTGTCTATTGCCATGGGTACTGCAAACATGGAAGGCAAAACCCACTGTTGTGCAAAGGTAAGCATTGGCATAAGGTTGCCAGAGGAAAGTTTAAAGAATTATTTGAGTTTTTTTCAGATTCTGTTTCAAGCACAGGGCAGAGGCCAAACCATTTTAAATGGCAGAAAAGGAAAGACTGCCAAGTAAGTGGTCATGTTTCACCCTTGCGATTATTTGGTGCATTGAAAATAAAGGCTCAATGGCCATAAACATTCCCTTCCTGGCTATGTTCCTAATTTGTGCTGTGACAAGTTAATTTAAAATAAACACACTGGTAGGGCATGTGATCACTTGTCCTAGTTCTTTTTTTTTTTTTTTTAATTTACCAATGACACAAATGAGGAAAACAAATCCAAGCAATCATTCTGTGCATCTGTTTTCAGCAGTTGTTAAGTGGAAGAGATCTATGCAAACCAAAAGATACCAGCTCCTTGCCTGACTAACTTAATCAGAGCTGGCTGAGGCAGTGCAATGTCAGCAAAAAGCCATCTGAAGTTGTTCGTTCATGCAACAGGGCAAAGCATACTGCTGCCACAGCTCATCATAACAAACTCTATTTTCCCAGAGCTGAAGGCTGCTTGCTCTGCCCCTTAAAAACTATCTGGTTATGTTCTAAGAACAAAGCTTAGAAAAGTTCCCTTTTTTGGAGTACAGCTCTTAGAAACCCATAGTTAACATTGCTATAGTTGGGTGGGGTTCCTGGGAGTTACAGTCCAAAAAGGTAATTTGCTCAAGGTCTGTTCACAGGTTAATCAAATCAATACATGTATTGAGAAATATCCAGACAATTAAAAAAATTACTGATAAAATAATCTATAATATTTGCCAAATCCAATGAGTATTCTTCTATATACCGTACAGGGTATAAAAATGCTTTTAACATTTTAACAGGAGAATTTGTGTGGGCAGATTCAAAGGTATTCTTCAATATCCAAACAACCTGAACCAGGAAACATATGTTCACATGAGGTGGAAGGTTGAAGCTGTCTCTCTTGCAGAAACACATAACCAACTTAGTTGCTGTGTCGTAAAAAATAATACTATTTTTGCCTCTTGAATTTTTTTATAGAAAATGTTACATAAATGGTGTTTGAAACTGGGTGACTATTGTTTACAATTCTTCAGATAACAACACTGAAACATGCCTGCCTTGTAGATCTAGTTCTGTGTGTATTTGATGGCAAAATATGACTCTGGGGAACTAGAATGTCCAATCTGCCTGGATAAGGATTAAACTAAAAAAATGTAAATCAATATATGCTATTCTAAAGCCCTTCTCTATGGGAAAAGCAACACAGGACAGTTAACATAAATTCTTAATGCATTAAAAACAACAACAAACCAGAATGCATTCAGCTGCTAATGCTGTGTACTGTTAGGGTTGCCACTATGAATCACCAGGGCTTGGCCTGGTTGCCTCTGTAACATGGCTCGGGTCAGAATGAACCATGTTTTGCTCTAAAAACATGCACCTGTATAAGAATTCTGTGCAACTGGGAAAGGTAAATTTTAAGCCCTTCCATCATGAACAGATGGCAACTCCCAGCATTTTTCACTATTGTATATGCTGGCTAGGATGATGGTTTGAAACTTGCTTTAAGCATTATTCTTTGTTTTTAAAGACACCCCTTCAACCCCACTAGGCAACCCCATGGCATGGCATTACCTTTCTACAGTGCTGAGATTGTGTGTTCCTTTGAATCAAGAGACTATGCTGACTGCAGCAGTGCTGCTGGTATGGTCTAGCATGTCAAACAGGCTTTTCATGAGAAGCCAGCCTAAATGTGCCAAACAGCTACTGGGCAGCAGCAGTAATGGAAGGTGACATTGGCAAAGGATCTTTCAGAGATAGTGACAGTGGCACCATAGCTAACACTTGTTAGTAGTGCACAGAAGGAGGCACGCTAAACTCCTTTTGATTTTCTTTTACCATGAGAAACCTGTGATGAGGCAAAAAAAAAAAAAAAATGAAACCAGAGATAATGCTTTATCGAGCCAACAAAAAATATGAGTAGTGCTGTGGCTAATAACACAACTGGACTCGAGCTGCAAGGACGTTCTGCTATTGAGGAAAAGAGATGAAAAAAAAGTCTGAAGCAACATAACACATATTATACAAACGTGGAATGTGAGAAGCACTAATCAGGAGAAGCTAGACATACCGAAAAGAGAAATGCAATGTATAAACATTGCAATACTTAGGATGAGTGAGCTAAAGTGAACTGGCAAAATATATTTTGAATCAGACAATTACACCGTGTTTTAGTCAAGAAGTGACAATCTAATAAGAAAAGGGGGTGGCATTAACAGTGAGGAGAGATGTGAAAAAAGTACTCAAAGGATATAATGCAAAATCTGACTGAGTCATACCAATAAGATATCAGGGAAAAAACTTCAGTGTAACTGTAGTACTAGTTTATGCTCCAACTACAGAGGCAGAAGAATAAAAAATTGAAAGAGTCTGTGCTGGAGTCCAGGGAGAAATTGATCATACACCAAAACAGAACTTGTTTCTAATCACAGGCAATTAGGCTGCAAAAGCAGGGAAGTGAGCAGAATCAAATCCATGAATAGGCATTCAAAACACCTTGCTCCCATCCTTGTTTTATTTAAAGTTGTTATACAGTTGACCCTCCTTGCAATGGAGGTGCTTCCTCCCCAAGAAAGACAAGAGGTAGATTGGCAATGAAAAGGCCACAACTTTATTAGCAGCAATGCAAAGTAGGGTTGGCCCACAAGCACGAGATCTGGATCTGCACATCACCAACACTGAGGTTGGACTGATATGAAGTTGCTTTTATGCCAAGTATTGGGATGACTTGAGGCCACGCAACACCCTTGTGCAATTACGCAGCTACCAGAGGAAGGCCTCTCGTCACCGGGATATACTCCATGTGACCTACGGTTGGCCACATCGCACCTGATGTTTCCCGGGTCCAAAGGACTCTCGATCCAGTGCTATCAAGCTCTGGAAACCAGCCCACCAGATTCTCTGAAGTGCTGGAAATGCTAAAAACAGGAAGGGTGTTTTATACACATGTGCTGGAACTGCCCAAAGGCAAAACAATATTAGGAAAACATACTAAATTTAATCAGTAAGATATTGAAAATGGAAAGAAGCTTGGATCCGCAACTCTTTTTATTAAATATGGTTAATAAACTAGATGAGAAAATTATATATATATATATATATATATATATATATATTGAATTCATATTTATTTTTTCTCAGTAAAAGATCTCCGTATTTGATCCATTTTTTCTCTTTATCTCTAGTCTGTTGGAAGAGGGCCTCCTGTGATGACACCCAAAGAGGGATTCAACGTATGCAAGATAAATAATAATACAGTTTCCAATTTGGAAGTGCTAGTCCTCCTTTTTTCCTTATCTTCTGTCAGTATTTTCCATCTGGTCCTGGCTTTTTTGCCCTCCCAAAGAAATTTAGAATTAGCTCTTTTTGCCACATTCCAAAATAAGTTTCATTTGCTAATATCAGTAAATTTTGAAAAAGAAATACAAACCTAAGCAGTATATTCATTTTAATTAAAGCTGCTCTACCCAACAGGGAAATTCGTAGTTTAGTCCATTTTTCAAGATCTTTTTTCTCTCTCTCCAAACTTTATCGTAGCTATTTTTATACAGATCTATATTTCTCTTGCTCAGTATTATAATAAATATCATGCCTTAGGTTGTATATTGTATTTAGTTTTCTTCTTTTAGTTCCTCTTGTCCAGTTGGAGTTAGATTTTTTTTGGTCAAAATTGAAGTTTTTTCTTTGTTTATTTTGAATCCTGATAAAATGCCAAATATCTAATATTAAATTGCCTTATGAGTTTTAGTGGGTCTTCTAGAAAACACACCAATTCATCTGTGTATACATTAATTCTGAATTGGTGGGGTTTTTTTACTGTTACTCCTTATATGATTTTATCATCTAGTATTTTATTAGTATTTCCACAACGATGAGAAAGAGTAGTGGAGACAGGGGCCATTCCTGTCTCGTACCTCTTTCAATCTGTATCCATTCTGTCTTTTCCTCATTCACAATAACTTGAGCCCATTGTTCTTTATAAATTGCTCTGATCCAGAACATAAAATTTTCACCCATATTAATTTTTTAATGACTTTTAGGGCACCCTTTCTGTGGTGCAAAAAGGAGCCGCTTTTTGCAGCTCCTTTTTGCTCCATGGAAAGGCTAGATTGGGACCATGGTGTGCTGTTGCTGTGACCCTGATCTGGCAAGGAAAGGGCCCATCTGTATAGCCCCTTATTCACTAATCAAATCCCAGGTAAACTTTGGTCAGTCCTGAGAGAGTGGACTTTTCCACAAATAGCATAATTTTTCAAATTGAATAGCGAAACTACAAACACTGCTTTTTTGTTGCAAGGACATTTGAAGATTAGAAGCATAAAATGGATTGCTTCATCATTTTAATCCTCGATCCAATCTTTCTACACCTACAAAGACACTGTGTGTGTGTTTGAGTGTCTGCATGTGTGCACATGTGGTTCCCTTACTGATAATTCAGAACATGCCAGGTTCCCACACATCCTCTGATCTGGATAAAGTTATGAACAATAGACAGGCAAGTCTTCAGGAACCACTCAGTTTTTGATGACAAAAATATGCTTAAATTTTAAAGAACAAATATTTAATTTGAGTACACTCCTTCCTAGTCATCAGGAAAAAATTTTAAATGATGTGTAACATGGATGGAGAAGGAATCAGGCATTGCCATTATGCTGAAGAGCACTGGGGCTAAACCAATTGAAAATATCAGCATTTTTTTAAAAAAATACATTGATTCAAGGAGGGTGCATGTTTTGAATTTCATTATAAAGGTTAATAAATTCATAGCCTAAATACAACTTAATTGCATGTAAATGAGTTTACTTTTGAGGCATCCTAAGAACTCATTTAGGCAGTCCAAATATAGATTAAAACTGTCCTTCATAGTTAAAGTTAAGCTTGCTGCACATACTTATTTCACAAACACAGAGACTATTTCACAAACACAGAGACTAGATAATCATGCTTTCATTATGTCGGTGTGAAAACAAGCATCATGTAATCTTTCAGGTTTAACACACATCTTCTCAAAAAGCACTGCATTCCGTTTGGCACAAAAAGTTTTTGAATGCTGAAAATAGCTAGCTCTGCCTTGGCTATTTTAACTGGGGAAATCATTAAAATATATACAGGATCTACAGGAACCTGTGTGATTTACACAAGGCAACAGATTTTGAGCAGTTTTGTTTTGTTTTGTTTTGTTGCAGTATGTATATCTAGCTAGAACTTGGTACCTCCAGCCCACCGATGACTGCATCAGTTTACAATGACTATTTTGAGATTTAAGTCTAATTACAGAATTCCTGACTTCACTAACCAGTGCATTTTCTCAAGGTTTCCATACTTTCCTCATTCCCTTAATTTTTTTTGACCTCCTATTTCAATTTTTCTGTTATCTCTCCCAGTCCTTATATTTTTAAAACCACCTTGCCTAATGAAGAACTCTGAAAAGGTAAAAAACTTAAATATTTTTGCAGTATACTGGTTGGCCCTATGAAAGTTATTGGCCAACTCTAGATTTTACAGAGGAGAATACTCCCAAATTCTTTCACTAAACTACTTGACAGATTCCAAAATCCATCATGGCAATATCATTATTAGGTCAATGAAAATGTCAGAAAATAATGTACAGGCTTTTGAGTTCTCCAGAGCTCTTCAGCAAGCAGGACGACACAGACAGGGCAAGAGGGAAAAAAGAGAAACAGAGACTTATTGTTGAAACCATGGGAGTGCATCACACCAGAGGGTTCCACTATGCTTCCGTCACTCAAACGTCACCAAAGAGTGACGGGAGCCCTCTGATGGGATCGTGCCTCATGCTATTGAGAAGTGGAACCATTAATAAAAAGGGACTTTTCCTTGCAATTACGATAACGCTTCCGTGACGAAAATGGAAGCGTTCCACTTCTCAATAGCGTGAGGAGCGATCTCACCAGAGGGCTCCCATCGCTCTTTGGTGACATTTGGGTGACAGGAACATAGCGGAATCCTCTGGTGTGATAAACTCCATGGTGTCTGCATTTAATTCAATCTTTAAGAAGGAATGTGGGAATAATTAGTAAACATTCAAATTAAAAATTTCCAAATGCTTTTCTGGTTTTATCTAAGACTTGTGTAATGAAGAAACATACCACAGTTGATCCATCATTTCTGAAAAACCCACTTCTATTAGACACATCTGTCTCTATTCCTTGGGATAATGTTTGTCCAATTGATAGGTAGCAACTGTAGAGGAATGGGAGCATTTTAATATTAACACAGCTGGGGATTAATTTTAGACGAAAATATGTTTTCGTAAATGTTCAGAGGTTTTTTTATTTTAAAAAAACTCCTCCTACTGACATCAAGAGTTGCCACAAATAGCTATTTGTTTTAGTCTGTCCATTAAAAATAGGCTTCAGTTAGAAATATATAATTAAACTGAACATTTTCTTCTTCTTGGGCGAACTTTTAGTAAATTATATATTCACACTTTGTTTACAGGCAATGCTTTGCATGAACATCCAGACATTGGTTTTATGAAGCAACAGTGTCCAAAACAACTTTTCTTTACTACAGAAGTTATTAAACTGTAAGGTTTTATTTTTTTAAAAAAAATCCACACCAAAAAAAAAAAAACTGTACTGATGTGCATCTGTGGTTGTGTCAAGCCCATGGTGAGAAATTTTGCAAAGATGCCAGAGGGATATTTGCCTTAATGACCCCCTGTGACTTTGGGCCTACATTGTGTGATCATATAAAAATGCTCCTCAAAATATTTGCTGTTATGCTTAACAACAGGCCAAACTGTGTCATAAATAAAAATCTACTGGGAAAGGGAAAAAGACAGAAAGAAATGTTGTGTCTCCTTTTGATCCACTCTACATTCTTGTTCTTTGAAAAGTAAGTCTGTGACTGTTTTTTATTTGGGTTTTTTTTCCAGCATTGTTAAGAAACACAGCTACCACTTCAAGTCCTCAGAGAATGGCAAAAATAAACAGACAGGTGGGTTTGAAGAAGTGAACTTTTAAAACAGGCAGGCCCTTTGGTGTACAACTGACAACCTTGGCCTGCTACCGCCAAGGACGTCATGTCTTCAGCACTAAACCGCGTGACCATCTCCCACTGAGCCTTGCTACACTCCTGTTGCCATAGCACTGAGAGGCAAACCTAGCAACATGCACGTCAACTTGCAAAGCATACAACTCCGAATGACATTTTTAAAATACAATTAGTTACCCAGACTTGCCTGTTCCAAAATATATCGTACTGTTTCAAGAGGGATGTCAAGGCCGTTAGGTACCTTTTGTGACTGAAATATATACTGCATGGAATGGTTAATTGCTATTCAAATTAGGAAGAAAAGCTGCATAGTGCAAAGAAAGATCTTGCTAATCCAATTCCTTTTGATTTGTTTACAGTGCAAGCTTGTGCTCCCACAGTTTACTCTTCACTCAAGCACTCTTTAAGAAAGCGCTAGCGAGGAATGCAAAATTTGAATGTAAATGTTTCTGCATGTACTGCTTTATTAAAGCTCTGTCTACAGCTACTCCTTAATGCTTCCTCTCAGCACATGCTGCTACTTAAGATATTGCATAAGTTTAAGAGTCTACAACTTTGTCCAAAAATAATTTAATGTAGCAATTTTTGAAGCTCTGGGGGGGGGGACTTTTTAAAATGATTATGGTCTTAATATTTCAAACTCATCCAAATGTATATTTATCCAAACTTATCTAATTTCTGTTGTGAAAGTTCAAAATCCAGTTTAGACATATCACGGGTGTATCACTCTATTTCCAGCTCATGCCACTTTCATACATGTTTGTTTCTAAGTCTACTCTACTCCATATTTCCATTTCTTATTTTTAAAAATGTACAAAATCCAAATTGAAATCCACTCTTAAATGCAATTTTAAATATTATCCTTCAATACACAGTTCAAATGGGTTTTGAAACATATTTTGAGAACTGTGCCCTAACATTTTGGCAGTGAAGGCAACAGCGAGTAGTTGATTTGCAGATTAGTCCATGTCAATCCACAATGATGGAATTTCTCAAGCAACACTAGTTTAGATACTGAGGTGTGTTCTGTTCTCTCCTATGGCAAATACTAGTTAGATATGTTTTGCTATTGCTAAAATAGAGCACACTAGGAATTCTTCAGATTCGGTCATTCTTACCACTGCATATTTATTCATTGGTTTCTTCAAAAGCACATGTTCTGAGACTTTTAAGCTAAAATATTAAACTATAGTAAATCTTAGAAACTTCAAAAATATATAATTATTTGCAATCCTTCAATGAAT
This sequence comes from Urosaurus nigricauda, assembly GCA_034509955.1. Taxonomy (NCBI): domain Eukaryota; kingdom Metazoa; phylum Chordata; class Lepidosauria; order Squamata; family Phrynosomatidae; genus Urosaurus; species Urosaurus nigricauda. The sequence continues at coordinate 47,246,497 of JAOEGL010000003.1, forward strand.
TATATTAAAGAAAATTACTAATTCTCTTTGCATTCTGTAGAGAACATATATTTCAGGGGCCCATACACACTGTCCAATCATTCCCATTACAGGTTGAATCTCCCTTGTCTGAAATTCTGAAATCCAAAATATTTAAAAATCCAAAATTGTCCATATGGATGGCTTTCTGATGGTTCGATGCATACAAAGTCTGTTTCATGTACACAAGTTATTGAAATTATTGTATATAAAATTACTTTCAAGCTATGTGTATAAGGTGTATTCATGTTTCAATTTGGGGTGCATCTCCAAAATATCCCAATATACATATGCAAATATTTAACAAAAAATGAAATCCAAAACACTTCTTGTCCAAAGCATTTCAGATAAGGGAAGTTCAACCTGTATATGCAAGAATAATTAACAATGCATGATTTAAAACAGGGGAGGGGAAAATGTGACCCATGGGGACCAGGCATCCCCACCTTCATTATGTGCCCTCTAAGTCCCCTGAACCCCAATTTTTTTTTTTAAAAAAAAGACTCCAAATTGCCTCTGTGGAAAGCCACCCAGACCTTCACAACATTTTCCCCACTCTCCATAACTCCTCCAAAGAAAAAAATGCAGCCAATTCTGAACTGAAACTAAAATGGGAGTGGCATCATTTCATTTCCAAGATATCAAGATGAGCCCCTTAACTGGGGCCCATCAGAGTGAAAAGGAGTAATAATAGACCTTTGCTCCTAGTTGCAGTTATATGCCTCTGGATTAGAACAAACCATGAGTTATTTCTCAGGCTTCTGAATACATGCTAGAATGCTGAGTCCTGCTGGTTTTGGCTACTACAATAAACAAACCATGGATGGAAAATCTATGATAGGATTAGCAGCTAAATAAACTGTTCAGCAAACAGCTGTTCCCTCTTGCACTTGGAATGATCAGCAGGTGTGCACCAGCACACTGGTTCAATCACAAGAAGACAGAATTCAATGTAATTCCGGTTTATAGTATGATCTCTCACACACTGAAAGGCATGAAGATATCTTTATGTTATACTTGAAAATTATGGGTATCAGATCATACTGAAGAAAGCTTTTAATTTATGTCAATTCAAAATAACATAGTTTTCCTTGATTATGTGGGGACTTTGAAGTGATAACTGCTCCCCCTGGATATACATATAAACAGCCATCTCTTTGATATAATCATAGAATATCATCACAATATTATAAATGTATTACAAATTACATTCATAATCCAATTAATGTAAACCATATTCAAACAAATCCTCCCTCTTGTTGAATTGAATTTTTTGGCAACCATGAATCTTGCATATTCTGGTGTCTTAAATTATATCTCATACAAACCTTGATATCTTAATGTTCTCATATCTCATCCTTCAGATACACCTAATAAGAAATCAATTTTACATTCTTTATTATTTTAGCCATTTATCTTCTGTTAGAAAATTTTGTTAGTTCCAGTATCTTCCAGAATAAAAGCAGCAAACATATTTTAAAATAAGAAGCCCTTAATTTCCTCCTATGAAAGATAAAGTAGAGCAATCCTCACTTCACACCACTTTCCCTGAAAAGCCTTTCTGTACTGCTATTGAACCAGGAAGTGTTATATCAGAAAAGCTCGGTAGAATAAGAAGGGAATAAGTGTACAGTGTGATTCTTTGCATCATATAATATGGGTGACATTTTTGCAGTCCATTTAATATTTTTAAAAAATCACCCAAAATGGAAAATTGTACTTCCAGAAGCCACGTGGAAGAGCATGCCTCCCCTTTAAAACACGCCTTCTCTACCTTGTCAAATATAGCCATTTCAGTTTCTCTGTGGTAGTGGTTTGGGTGTGTGTATAGATGGAGAAAAAGCAGACCCCATTTCTTTCCCACCTATGTAATACAATTGTCAGTAAAATAAGTAACATATTCATTCTTCCCTTCCCTACTTAGTTAGATGAATACTCCTCTCCCCATAGCCTACAGTTGCAGAAATTTTTGTAGAAAAAGAAAACTGATAGCATTCCATTCATTTTCTCAGAATGTTTTAAATCACCTGTTTTTCTTGCCCTTGTTCTGGCTCCTTTGTTTTTCCTCCCTCTTATCAAAAATATGCAATTCATGGCTATACAGATCGTCAGGAAAAGGTGCCATGAAGCTACCTTTTCCAAAAACTGGAGCAACCACATCTCCAGCCCCAAGAACATGGTGAAGGTGGATGGAGCAACTGCATTGGGGTGAGTGAATGTGGCTTTTGTGAAGCCATATTCAAGCCCCATCAGCTACAGCACTGGCTCTGAGGACTTCATAAAGGCAAATGGAGAAACTGCACTGGGTGGCAGAGAACACAGCTTTCAATCGTGACACTGCTTTAATTTTTTTCCTGCTCCATGTGCGCAGGAACAAAGAAGTAGCCACAGGGGCTGCCACAATGATGGTCCCATTGACCACTCCAACATTACATACATGGACAATAATAGTGATGACCCAGACGACACAGCAGAGACAACTGCTAGAGTGGGTGCCTCAGTCATTTTGCAGTGTACTGCCTCCACTGCCATCCTCATGCCAGGAGAGAAGTGCCCATGCCACTGGTGGATATTCCCCAGAAGCACTGACTGGTGGGATGAGTTTGTCACAAGCAACTGGTCTGATGAGCAATAGAGGTTGTTCTTCTGAATACCCTGTGCCATCTTTCACAGGCTAGTGGAAATATTGCATCTGGAACTGGACAGGTAATACTATCACGAGGAAAGACATACTGGTGGAGAAGAGAGTAGCCATGGCCATCTGGACAATCACCCACAAAAGCAGCTACAAGCAGACTCAGCACAGTTTGGGGTTGGCCCTACCACTGTGGGGGAAGTGTTGGTGGAGTTTGCCCTCGCAATGGAGAAGCTAAAGCTGTCACAGACCTGGGGGACTCATGTCAGGTAAGGAGAATCACACACCCTCCTTTAACATCAGCATCCCTGTGCACCTGCACAGAACACATAATTAGTTACTGTACATTCTGTTATGTATGAAAAAATGGGAATGGCCTGTACTGATCTCCTGGTGCAGGTATGCCAGAGCTGTCATTAATACTCCTGCTTCCCCCTGTTCTTGTCACCCACAAATCGAAGAAGGCTTTACTGAGCTCGGCTTCCCACAAGTATTGGGTGCCGTAGATGGGTGTCAGATTGTACCATCCTTGGGGCAGAGGAACAAGTTTGTGAGCCAAAATGACACCTTTTCTGTCATCTTGCACATTTTCCCACTTTGATATTTTCCCACTAATAGGAAAGTTGAAAGCTTTTCTTTTTTCAACTGCTCTAAATTGACCCATAGGCCCAATCTATGGTTGCAGATTGGCACAAAGAGCTGTGATAAGGGCTCTTTGTGCCACCTTTAGGGTTTGGGAGGGGGCAGCATTTACACCCTCCCTAGCCCTAAAGCATATGGGCGCTGCCATTTAAAAATGGCAGTGTCCATATGGACGTGCCATGATGGCGTCATGATGTGCACAGCATTTAGAAATGCTGCGCATCATTACGCCATTGTGCCACGGGAGGACGCCAAGTGCGCCCTTTCTGTGGCTCAAAAAGGAGCTCTGAAACGGAGCTGCTTTTTTGCCGCGGGTCTTTGCTGAGGGCCTTTAAACAGCTGCGGCAAAGACCCAGGGAGAAAGGGGCCGCAGCAGCGGTCCTTGTCTCCCCTCAGCCCTGCCGAAGGAAGCAGGGTGCAGCGGGTGCCCAAGGTACCTGCTGCACCCCACTTTGAAGCTGTGGGGAAGCGGCAGTTTGCTGCTTCCCTGTGGCCTCCAGAAGTGGTGGGATGGGGCCGCAGAGGCTGCCGGTGTGGCAGCCTTGGCCCCATCTCGCCGCTTCCTGGGGCGAATATGGACTGCCACTTTTGGGTGGTCTGAAAAGCCCCATAGTATTTTAGTGCATGTGTTTTCTTACAATGCTGCTTCTAAACTGAAGCCAGGTGGTATTCAATCTTTTGTTCCAATGCTCTAGCCTTGGATTAGCTGCTGGAAGGTGGGAGAAGAAGTATTCAGAAGCATTATTGGCATTAGATTTCTCCACTGGAGTCGGGAAAGGCTTATAAGACCAGGCAGCTGTCCATTGAGACATATCCTCTGTTCCCTACTTTTCCCCTCCAGGAAAAATTGGGACTTAATGCTCTGAAATGATAATATGGACTGCTAGTGCAAGTGACCATAGGCATCAGAACTGGGGTTGGGTCACTATTGGAACCAGAAAGAGAGCCTGGGAAAGAACAATGAAGATACTCCAGCTAGGACCAGTCTCAAATCCACCTTTGAAGGAGAAAGGGACTGATGAGAATCTTCTTGTCGTGACCACATAAGAGGTTAAATTGATCAAAGTCTGAACATTTGCTAGCAATAGATATCAACTTTGTCTCATGAAAGCCAACCATGAAGAAGCCAGAGTGGGTTGCATTTAAAACCGTCTCCCCTTCCACTTTTTCATATCCTTCTACCCTGAGCCCTTGTCATTAACCAAAAGACCAACACACAGATTAACAAGTAAATCACTTTCTCTCAACCAATGGTCACACAGTATATATACTCCACACATCTCCATGCCACCATTCTCTGAAGATGCCAGCCATAGATACAGGCAAAACATCAGGAACAAATTCTTCCAGAACATGGCCACATAGCTTCAAAAAAACCCCAAAAGACTATCAAAGTATAGTTGTTTATTAAAGCCTTTGGGGTTTAATTGGTTTTATTCCATTTGCACATATGTTATGGTTTACATTATTTTAATTTGATTCAACTAGTTTTACATTGTATTTTTTTAAATGTTGTAGTTTCATACACTCTTAGTTGTTTTTGTTTTTTGAAATATTCTTATTGCTTGAAACTGATTTTATTGTGTACTGTGTGGAGCAGGATATAAGCAAATGAATACAGAAATAAAATCAATTAACACTTGCATATTTAAGAGGAAATCTTCAAATTCTGTGGTGATCCAGATGGAACCTAAGGACCACATTCAGCTGCAAGCAGGACTGTTCCTATCTATGCTTTAAAGTGTTGATTCTAGAATGAGGAAGGGACACAAAAGTTTATGGGCTCACCTTCAGGCAATAAGGCGTATGGGGCCAGCAATACCTGTGCCCTTGGTGTGACTACATTTAGTTTGGAGAAAGTCTTTTTGTTCTTAAAAAATACATTAATCATAACTAGGGGCTTATCTACACAATTAAATTACTCCTTATTCTAGTCAAATAGACTGTGATTTGGCTACATACAAGTTGGAGAAATTCAGGCTTTTTTGGGGGGGGGGGCTATATAGACAGATGAAAATGGATTCATGGTTTTTACCAGAGTAGCTAAGAGGATGTACACTGTAGATCCTGTGGCCATCTCTCTGCTTTTTATGCATAACTTTAACAGAAATATGAATACTTTTAAATGTTGATTCAAATGTATGTAAATCCACAGCAATTTGCACAACAGACCTATGACTAGACTAGGCCTAAGTTAAGACCAATTGATTTTAATGGGACTTAGGCCAGACTAAATAGTCAGAACGTGTTATAATGTATCCAGAATTTTAGTTTTGAACAAGAACTTTAACTTTCATTCAACCTTTTCATTCTAAGCCATCTTTAAGGGAGAAAATGCATCATTCTTGTGCCCACCTTACCAGGTGAGTATCAGAATGAGATAATTAATGGGAAACCAAGTAGACAAAAAATTATACCATCTGGCACAATTAGTCAGCCTGAAGGGTGCTTAATGAACTGTATTGTGCACAATCAGGTGTGTGTGTTTTTGTGTGTGTGTGTTTTACAAAAATTATATAGATTACTCTGTAAGAGGCAGCTTAATTTCTCATGACATACACTGGTTTGCCACCAAACTTTTTATGACCAAGCTAGTTTTATGTTTGTTGACATCTTGGAGAACAAATGCACAGAAGAATGAGTTTTCTAAATGTCATGCAGGAGTTTGATAACCGACATGAGAGAGTATTAAAAACAAGCCATATCAATCTCAAACTGGATTTGTGGTCTTTTTGTGCATGCATAACGTATATTTGTGTAGGAAAACCATCATTAAAATTCAACAATTCCAGTCTAATTTGAATGTGGAGGTTCTCTGCTATGCATCAACTATGACAGATGCCACCATTTCCTGAAATTCTTTCTTTACATATACTCATTAAGGGTGCTGGAGGAATTCATCTTAATCTGTTTGTCCACTGAGAGAAATGAACAGCTGTTAACTTTCCCTCATAGACATCTTTTTAGCCTTTCCCTTAGCCAACTGCCAGAAAGAAAATGAACATCTAACATATGTAATTTTATAGTATCTCCTGGTTTCATTGCAACTATATTATTTTCAAACAATAAGCTGCAGTCCCTAAGGCGGTTGGGTGTTTACAAAGAAAGCTTTGAACACAGCAACTGGTTGAAATTAATTCCTTCATAAAAATCTGAAGATAATAGCAAATAACTTCACATATGCAATTTCAAGACTGCTCATTTTCACTTAAAACTGGCTTGCAAATGACTAAGGATGCATCGGCACTGTAGAAATAATGCAGTTAATTCCCATGGTTCCATCCTACAGAATTCTGGGATTTGTAGTATTGTGAGAGACCAGCACTCATTGGCAGAGTTTTGCTCAGAGTTCTATAAGCATATTGCAAGCCAACAAGGCATTTTAATGAAGATAAGTTCATAAAGGCATTGTGAAATGTCCATAGGATGAAGTTACAAGACTTAAAGAGGAATCAAACTGCATTATTTCTACAGTGTGGATGCACCCTAACATAAGTTTCTTCCCACTATGATACCTTCAGCCACTAGTAGTGTATCAGCTAAGGTCATCACATAGAGATGAGGAAATCTATGTTTCAGTTTCATTGCATTTCTTAGAATCTTACCAGCATTTTTGTTCCATCCAAGTTTGGTAGCAAGTTGCAATATTTCCTTTCCATATGAATTTTCATGCTTACTTTGGTGCCATGAATCCTACCAGAGGATTTCTCCTGTAAAGAGGAATTTCATTTCTCAGAACTGGAGTCTTATGAGGTGTTGCCTGCCTTTGAAGACCCAGGATGTTCAGAGGTTTCCAAGGCTGAGCCCCAGACAGAAAAAGTTCAGTTCCAGAGTCCCTAGAGGGGGCTATATTCTTCCAGTTCACAAGAAATTTGGCACCTGAAGGCACAAGCTTAATTAGAAGTGTCCAGATGAAATATTCAGCTTCAAGGAAGGATTCTTCAGGAGGCAGGAGGCAGAGGATCTGAGTTGTTGAGGCAGATCAGTAGCCCCAAGGAGAAGGTGGGGGCAAAAACATGCCATTTGGGTTGAGGACAAAGCAGGAGGGGTGGGAGAGCAATTGGGAAAGCTACAAATAAAAGTAATAATTTAAACATAGAATCAGTTTGTTGCTAGTAAAATACAAATGTAGGCACTTGTTTTGCTCAGAGTTTTATAAGCATATTGCAAGCCAACAAGGCATTTTAATGAACATAAGTTCATAAAAAGTGGTTGGACACATATTAAATGCAGTATATATAATATAGCTGTAAATAAACCATATGGAATGAATTTGTATTTATATTAGTGCTTTTTGCTTAATGTCCTACGTTTTTCTTGAATGCCCTACATTTTGTGGTGCCTTGTCCTCCTTTGCAGTTATAATATCTAGTCATCCTGGAAATGACTTGAAGGCACACAACAACATTAACTTGTGTATAAATTTTAAAAAAGTGTTGGGGGGATATCTAACAGCTGCTTGCTTCCACTAACAGGAAACTGATACTGACACTTTCATCAGTAGTCTCATAGATAATGAACTGGATAAATTAATACAAAATCTTGATTAATGAATATTTCTGTTACAGCCCTATATCCTTGTACCAAATCCTGGTTTTATGAACATATATGGTGACTTCCCATAATTCAACTATTTCATTTCTCTGAAGTATCTACTGAAATTGGTTTTTGAAGCCCACTTTTGAAGACCATTTCTTCAGTACACATTTTTGTTTCATCTCTACTGTCATGTATATGAAACTTTACAATCTGTAAATTTTTGAGCCAGTGCAGTTTAGTGGTTTGAGTATTTGACTAGGACTCCAGGAGACCAAGGTTTGAATCCCTATTCTGTCAAGTGGCAGTGGCAATCCCCTTCTAAACAAATCTTACCAAGAAAACCTCATGATAAGTTTGCCTTAAAGTCAGAAACAACTTGAAAACATCATTCTCGTGATGTTTCGCCAGCATCTGAAGATGCCAGCTACAGATGCTGGAGAAACACCAGGAATAAATTCTTCTAGAACATGGCCACATAACCTGAAAAACCCACAAGAAGCTACAGATGCCTTTGACTTTAACTTTTTGTTGATAGTCCTCCACAACTCTGCTGTGATCTTTTTCAACACAACCCAACACAGCATCCTAACAATGCATGCCCTGACTCCACTCCCAGGACACCATAATTTGTTAATTATGTTAACAAGATTGTAAAAATGTTTATTTCCTTTCCTTTAGTAAATATTCAGTACTAATGAGAACTTCAAAAGATCATAGGCCTGATCTAGACAGTCCTGAAGAGGCGCCATTGCGGCACCATTAGGGTTTGGAAGCGTGCATTGTATACAAGGTGTACGTAATGGTGTACGTAATGGTGCCACTGCACCATTAGATGGCATACGTAATGGTGCCATCACAACTGCACAGCTCCTGCACGGAGCTGCACAATTGCGGCAGCACAAAGGCGCCAAATGGCACCTTTTCGCTTTATCGCACCACAACTGCGCACCTAAAAAGGAGCATGGTTTCCCCTTTTTAGGCGCCCAAATGTGCCGCAACATCTAGCTGCTGCGGTGCAGTTACAGCGCCAAAAGAGATGGTGCCACACCACCCTTTTTAGGCAGTCTGTATCACCCCATAGAGACAGGTTTGTCCTATATATAATTTTGGAGTCATCATCACCATTACCACCTCTAGGGCTTCTGTATATTTTCTTAACATGGTAAGATGATCAGCTTCATTGGATGTATCCTGAGTGACCCAGATTGCATAGGATAACTTTTCATTTTTCTTACTACCTGGGTTAATTGATTTTTAAAATTAATCCTTAAAAATAGTAAAAAAGCTGGTTCTATGTCCCTTTTTTATATCTTTGGAATCATATTTCCTATATCAAAATGGCCATAGAGGCTGAATGCAGTGTATGGGACATGCTTTGCCCACTCCTGTCCTAATGCAGCACTTCTATCTATCATCTATCTATCTATCTATCTATCTATCTATCATCTATCTATCTATCTCTATAGATATACACATACACACACGCAAATATATGTATACATGTATACATATAAATGTGTGTATGTATATAAATATATATAATATGTAAATTGAAACTTAAGAAGAACATTTCATAATGTCACATGCCATCAGAAACATTTCAGTCTAAAGACTTATCTGAGGCTTAGCTTTTGCCTCAAAGATGAAGGGCTGATAGCCTTTACCATTTATCACGTAAAATTATTGCAGATATTATTTCTACAGAGTGTATTCCTTTGCAGCATTTGCCATTTCATTTGGGAATACTATAAGGAAAAGCGAGTTTCAGTTGAGAGATATTCAGAATGACTATGTGACATTTTACTTTGGTATAGAAGCCGTTTCACTGGTTACAGGATGAGCAATCCTACATTCAAGCTCTCATCACACAAAAGTCAGAAGCTTCACAGGGGATGCTACTGCCTCATTCTACTCTTCAATCCTTTCTGGTCTCAGCTTTTCCATTACACTTTGACTTTAGATTCAAGAAATACCTTTGTTGCTGGCATTTGTGGGAAATGTTAATGTTATACATGTTGATCACCTTAGATTTCAAGACACAAGTTAACACTCAATATTCGTTGTTCAAGATTATAGACTTTCCTTTTAGTTCTTCTTTAATTTGACAAATGATTACATGTAACATTATCAAACATGGTTGATAATATGATGGAGTATTTGCATGTTTTGACATAACTGAACAACTACTTGGTATTTTCTATTATTATATTCAATCAGAATGCTGCTATATCTACTACAGTAACATTTGAGTTTCTCTATTAGTGCCAGATGAAAAGCTATGGAGAAAAGAGTGCTCAAAACCTTACTTCAGGTCCGTCAGCAACTTACCTGAGGTATGTTGCTCATGGAGAGAAAGGTCAAGATGGTGGCCCCCTCTTTTCCATGACAACTAGATTGATAGATGAGCTTTACCGCAACACTAGCAATGGGATTAAGGTCTGAACCAAGAAGCTAACATAACAGGTGTTGGACAGGCTGTCTGGCATGCACAATGTTGTCCTTCAATATATAGAGCACAAAGAACTCAGAGGAACAACAGTAGAAGAGTCCCCAAATCTGCTGCCTGAAACAATTGCCTAACTCTGCCTCACACTTTTAAACACCACAATATGTGATGAGCCCTGGGAGAGGGATGCCCTGGTGGCACAGTGGTTAAATGCTGGTACTGCAGCCACAAAATTGTAAATCTGATCCTAGAGGATGGCTCCAAGGTCCACTCAGCCTTCCATCCTTTTGTAGGTTGGTCTTGTTGTGGGCAATTGGCTTACATGTTGTAAACTGCTTAGGGTGTGCTAATTCACTGATAAACAATATAGAAATGTACTTTTGCTATTGATGAGAATGAATTGCTTTTAAAAAATAACTGTCCATACCAGAGGTAAGCGAGACAGGTGAAATTGTTAGTGAAATGGATAGTAACCTAAGGCCCAAAACACACGAGCCAAATAAAGTACCTTTCGGGGGGCATGATATTTAGACGATGCATGACCCCAAGCTGCCTGGAAGTCACTCCAAGGCCACCTATGGAGGCCCAAAGCTGGTCCTAAAGGGAGTGACAAAAAGCTGCTCCTGCCAGTAGCCTGTTTGGGACTGCAGTAGCAGCCGGCTTTTGGACCGCAGTGTCTGATCGCCGCACTCCTGGAGCATTCAGGGCTGGACCAGCCTCTTTTTGCCCCATTTCTTTCACCCATAAGATTACATTTGTAAACCCCAACTCCTTCAGATTTTTCCAAGATGCTTTTTTACTCTAAGTGGAGACAGAAAACATGTGTTTTATTGGTGGTAGTCCAAACTTGGGAAAGAATCACTGAGATCGGAGGATTAACAACTTTTCATTTCTCTGTGTTGTATTACTTTGTGATAATCATGCATTATCCATTCTTAATAAGGCCTAAAAAAGAGTGATGAGAATGGGGACATGCTAACAAGCACATTTTATTTCAAATTGTTGCTATTACTGAATGTGTTTTAGATTAATCTGGTGACTTTTGTTTAATGTGCCAAAGTAGTCTTTACAATGATTAGTTTTTATAAAAGATGTTCATTAAATGGCTTGTAGGCCTGTATGCTTTTCAGTATTATGCTGGCACAGAAGCAGGTATTATTCTTGAACAACTCCTTGCATCTCCAAGTCAAAGGCTTGTTACTCCTGTCTTGCCATTTGGCAACTCAGCATTCCAGGGCATTCATTGGCTAAATGGTGATCCAATATTAGAACAAGAAACACTGCTTAGGCTTCCTGCAGAAAAGCCTCTGACATTCCTTTCTCCATGGATCTCAGGAGACCATGTGGTGCTTTTAATTGTGAACAAGTAAACATTAGTCTGGTGGCTTGAGAATTCAGTAGATGAAATGAAACAGAAGCTGTCACTGCAGGTGGGTTAACAGCTGCTGCCAAGTACCTCTCCATCTTCCAATCACTCTCTTAAAAAATAGGAAAAGAAAAAAAAAACAGCCCTCACAGGAAAGAGGATAACTACCAGTGTCATAAATACTGGAAAAACAGCAGGAAAGATGTAACCTGTTTCACATGGGGAAAAGATAATATTGTTGATAGAGTTCCTCAAAGGATCTGCACTGAGAGACAAAGAGGGAACTCTCTTCTGAGAAGCTGTTCCCATACAGCATAATTAAGCCCCACTTCTCACTTGTAAAATTAAATTTACACTGTCAGCATCAATTGTCATTTGTCAAATGCATTTCAGCTAGCAAAAGACCCCGACTTGATTTTAGGGAGATCTGCTACAGCATTTTTCTCCCCTTCCCTCCCATCTGCCTCAGCCCTTTCATATACATTTTTTGTAAGTAAAATAATATAAAAAATAAAAGTGCAATAAATGTTTTTTAATGCTATAGGGACTCTCAACCCATTTCTATGCAGCCCTATTATTATGTGCATAAAAATGGGGGAGGGAAGAGAACCATGTGAACTATAGACTACAAAAGCACTTGCTGAAATAGAGTAGCTTGTATTAAATGTATCTTGAGAGCCAGAGTGATGTGATGGTTTGTCTATTGGCCTAGTCTCTAGGAAAACAGGGTTCAGATCCTGTTTGAGCCATAGAATCCCACTGATTGAGCTTAGGCAAGTCACATTATTTTGACCTCAATGGAAGTCAATGCCAAATTCCACTGAACAAACCTTGACAAGAAAACCCCATGATAGGTTTATTTTAGAGTCATCTTAAGTAAGAAACAGCTTGAAGGCACACAACAGCAACAACAAAAATTACTTCTTTGTTTTCTTCTTTTCTTCATTTTAATGTCTACCCTTTGTTACAGGACCCCTCATGGATACCAAAATCCGCAGATGCTCTAGTCCCATCATATAAATTGGAATAGAAAAATGGTGTCTCTTATATAAAAGCAAAATCAAGGTTTGCTTTCGGAAATTTATATATTTAAAAACATTTTCAAGCTGTGGATGGTTGAATCCATGGATAAAGAATCCTTGGATACAGATAGCCAACTATATCAGCATACCACCTTGAGCTCCTTGAAAGAAAGACAGTTTTGAATTACATGATTCAAAATATATAAATTATAAGAAAAATGAACATGTAACATGCAATGAGGATGATCTTACATATGTTTATTCAGTGAGGCTATTACGTTCAGTGAGACTTTGCAATGTAGAATATCAACTACAAGCTCTTTGAAGGAAAGACATTACACCTCTACTCTTCCTCCTCTACATGTTTATTCCGAAGTAAGTCTTACTGAATTCAATGATCTTACTTCCAGGTAAGATTGCAGCCTAAGTAAACATACCGAATTATATCTTAGTAAACCTAGGCAGAGGAATGACTTTACCATCTTCAAACCTTGGAAAGTTTCCTTATACCAGAGGCCCTTTCACAGTACACAGTTACAGTGCTATGGTTACACTGCCATGGCAATATCATACAAAGTCCTGGAAGTCTCAGTGTAGGGTGGAATAACAACAACAACAACAACAACAACATTTATTTCTAACCTGCCTCTCTGAGTGAGCATTCGGGGCGGGGTACAACATGTTAAAAACTCATACAGTTAAAATCTTCCAAAGCATACCCACCCACCTTTAGGCAGATTATTTAGAATTTTCACCCAGAGAAATCTGAACCAGGAAACTGTTGCATGCAAATCATGTGGTCCTCTATTCAGCTAAGTTTTACCATCTTCCAGAAGAGATTAGGGCTTGCTTTCATCTCAGGTGAGCCACTTGGAATAGAGGTTTGAGCAGTGAACTAGGACTCCAGAGACGAGGGATCAAATCAGTGCTCAGACATTGAGTGACCTTGGGCAACTCACATTCTCTCAGCCTCAGAAAGTGGCAAAAGCAAACCCTCTTTGAAAAAATCTTGCCAAGAAAATCCCATAATAAGTTCACTTTAGGCTTGCCATAAGTCAGAAATGACTTGAAGACATGCAAGAAGAAGAAGAAGAAGAAGAAGAAGAAGAAGAAGAAGAAGAAGAAGAGTAACAACATATTGAAAACCAGTCACTATCAGCCTCCCACAAACCATACACTAGGTAGGATGATCTATATGCAAATGTCTCCCCCATCTTTGTCATGTGAATCAGGGGTGCACAACCTGTTTGGCTGCAAGACCTGCATTCACTGGCAGATAATGGGGAAAGTGGGCATTATTCACATTCCTCTATGCACATAAACATGCACATAAACTGTTCTTCGTCTTCTTTCCAGTGCAAACATACACACACCTCCACCCACCCTAATTCTCCTCCATGCAAACAAATATAAATGTCATCCAGAGCTTTACAAAGTTTCTTTGTAAAGTTCCACAGCCATCAGGACTACTGGATTTGGAATTTTGGAAGATGTAATAAAAAAGTAACTTTCCCCAAACCTCAGTGCTTGTTTTTGTCTGGGATGAACACCAGGAGGCAAACCACAGGCTCAATAGTCTGTGCGTGGTGACAAGATACCTGAGGTCAGAGTTGAGTGTGGCAATCAGTCCACTGAGGCCCTGTACACATTAAGGCTAACATGGGAGGGGGTGTGTGTATCAGGATGTAACATCCTCATTATGCACATCCGACTCCGCCCCCCAGGGCGCCCTGATGCTGCATGCCACTCTACATGGCACACAGCATCATGGCACTCCTCTGGAGCTGTGCCCATATGGCTTTCTGCAGCTCATTTTTGCACCCTCAAAAAGTTGGATCGGGACTGTGGCATGAGGTCACTATGGTCCACTATGGTTAGAAAAGGGGTGGCATCCCGCTGCCCCTTGGGGGCGGTATGTACAGCTCCTGAGTCCCCAAAGTAAGCCTGGTGCTCTGTGTTGTGGTGGTAGTTGCTGTCCAGTAACCAGTGCTGAAGTGAGATGCAGCTACTGATTTGGTCCATGCCTATACTTAGAATTTGCAGGGGAACTGTTGTCTTGTTTTTTCACATGGGACACCAAAATGTCTTGAATGAACCCCAGCTATATGATACTTATGTATAAAACTCAGAATTTAAACTTTGAAACACCAGACAAATATTATGAGTCAGTAGCGTGCTATAGCAACAATGGGAACCTCGGACCAAATTCTAGCGCTTGGAAAATTGCTTTTTAATACAAGTCCCAAAATTCCTCCAAACAATCTAAACAAAAAGTAATGTTTCCAAGTTCTTCCAAATCATATATCCCACTGACATCATGTAACAGAGCATACATTAAGGCTAATAGTTTTAACTCCTTAGTTTTGTTTTTATATTTTGAATTAGGGAGAAATCAAGAAGGTGAGGTGTACATATCTCTGGATTATGGATGCTAAAATCCATTATAGAACACTCATTAGGTATCATAATCAGCCTTATGTGCAAATGTTCTTGTTGTGACTGTCTAATTATATGTTTTTAATCTGTTTAAATTTAAGTTGATTTTATTGTATGGTTCCCTGAGATTCTATGATGTAGGGCAGGATATGAATATTTTAACAAGTAAATATAAAGTAAGATAACAGATAATTACATGCAGTAATCTTCTAATGTAACTTTCATTTGTCACTTTGGTTACTGTATCTGCATGTAAGTACATTAAGATTACAAAGGCATTATATTTAAAAGTTATTTTCTATGTTTCTGTTTGCACACACCCTGTCATTCATTGAAGTCCATGGACTAGGGAACTATAGCGATTACTCTTCTTGATAAACTGCTTCTCCTGTATCTTGGTTAATCACATTTTCAGCCTCTAATTTTATCTAACAATTCCCCCTTATCTAATCTTCTTTGACATCTCACCCTCAGATTCTGATCATTTATATCTCACTTGACACCAAGACATGTGATTAAATGCAATATACAAAAAGTCCCTCCACTTGTACAAGGTGATAGAAACTGGTATTTAGGCAGTAACACTTTCCCATTGCAAAAAGAAAGGTTGTAGAATGCAGGGCTCTTCAGCTCTAGTGTATTAAAAGGTTTATTGGATGCTGGATGAAGGAATTAAATGGGTCCTGTCTTCTTCTTGCTGTGTTCTTGGGATGGAAATATCCTTATGTGGCTCCACTGTACCGTACCCTGAAATGTGAAAGCTGCTGGAATTGACAAAGTGGTTAGATGACACATTATATCATATAGCTGGCTGCACTGTACTAAAAACCGGGGGACATTTCCATTGCGATATATTTACTGTAACAAATGTCGAATGCAAGTTATTTATCGATTATTTGGCCAATAATCAAGCCTGATAGGCTCTTTTTCGTTTTTAATGCATTAGATGGCATTCTGTCTCAACCAGTATGTGCTGTATATGTAACAGATGAATCCAGTTGCTACTTCTACTAGAGGAATCTCACTGAAACAACTGCTGAACAATACTATGGATCAGAAAGAAAAATAATTAACATAATCTTTTTCCTAGCCCAAAATGTGGGTTTTCCAACATCTTCATTGGCAGTACTAACAAAAAAGTGAGAATTTTTCAGAGTTTCATCTGTATTCACATAAAAATTTATCATATTGCATGTTATTCATGTTATTCTTGTAAAACGGGGGGTGGGGGTGTATTTCCAGATAGCCAGAACAGGAATCTTGCACCCAAAAATATACATCCAACATGGAAGTGGAGAAGGTTGCATGAAAAATAGGGAGTGTGTACAAAAAGCAGACTGTTGAAAAAACATCTCGAAAAAACCCACTGCAGTTTTATGTTTGTGGACAGACACACACACACATTTGTGGTCACCTGGAAACAGTTTTGCATATCAACAAAGCCTGTATGAGTTTCACAAAAAAAATCCATGTATGATTTTCCAAAATACTTTTGAATCTGTGAGAATACCAGATGAGAATTATGCAGAATCCCCCCCCCCCCCCAGTAAGGAGAGTGATGCAGAAATTATTAGTTCTTACCTGTAAGGACAAAGAATTGATTATTTAATCTCGCCTCTCCCCACAAGACATAAACTAGGCCACTGAAACCAGTCCCTCCTCTTTTACAGTGTACTCGATGGCCATATCTTCACCATCTATGCATTCAAAACATGCCAGAAGTGTACCTTATTGTATAAAGATGTACTAGCATACTCTTTTTTCCAGGCAGGGGAGTTTACATTACATCAACACAAATGGATACTAGAAATGTAAATCTTTGCATTCTTTGACCTCATAAAAAAGACCATGGTTTTCCTGTGCAGAATACAAGTTTCCTGCACTAGTGGAAGCATTTTCCATGCAAAATGTGCTGTTCCCTTTTCAGGTAGCATGTATCCTCTGCAAACCCACATTTCCTCAACAGAAAAACTATGTCTATTTTTGGGTAGGTGAACGTATTACAGAGAAATTCACACCAGCTTTGTGGCTTCCTTTCCTCTGTGATAAAATCAAGGTTTGCATCCTATGAATGGCATATGCAAGCATGAGTCAACCTGACACCTTCATATGTCCTTTTGGATTGATGGAGGAATTGTTAGTCCCTTACTTTCTCCTCATCAACTAAAACTCCCTGCTCCTAGACTTATTGTTGAGTTGCTTCAGTAGCTTCCTACAGCTATTCTGTGTCTGGTGGAGAGCAGGAAGGGAATTGGAGAAGTGACTGCTATGTCCCCAGAGCCAGAAACAAAATGAGTGCATCATCTCCTGAGACCTCTGGATGGCCCCAAAAAGATGTAATTATTTTGCATCTGCCCGTAGAGACATAGCCAAATACTACTTTAATCTTAATGGCTATATAAACTATAACTTAAAATGGCTATATACTTAGCTATACAGGAAGCTAGTCAAATAGAAAATATTCTTTCTATCCCTAATGTGAAGAGACCCTTTTGCCGTGTTCCAGCTGTTCAGACAGCAAAAGTCAGCCCCTCCCCCCCCCCCATCATGGGCTGGCCTTGCCTATGCAGCTTCAAACCCCATTAACACTTTTTTGTTGTTGTTACTTTCTATTTGCATGGTATAGCATCACATATGAAAAGTTAGAAAGCTAATAAAAAGCAGCAGTGGGTGATGTTATCATGTCTAATAGACACAGTGTAACAATGACAACTTCACTTTGATGTTGAAGATTCATTTATGTATTTTGAACAGGTAATAAATCACACTACTCTTACTGGGGATTCCAACAGACAAGTAGCAGCAAA
This sequence comes from Urosaurus nigricauda, assembly GCA_034509955.1. Classification (NCBI taxonomy): domain Eukaryota; kingdom Metazoa; phylum Chordata; class Lepidosauria; order Squamata; family Phrynosomatidae; genus Urosaurus; species Urosaurus nigricauda. Next base: position 47,264,408 of record JAOEGL010000003.1, read on the forward strand.
TGTTGAAAAGCTGCTTCCCTGGGCATGCTATTTAATATCGGTATCTCCAAACACCACTGGAGAGGAAAAGAACATGCCCTGAGATGAGTTTCTTTCCAGACAATTACCAAGTTCTCTGCAACCTCCCATCATCACAAAAAATGCTTTACTGATCCCAAATAAAAGCCTGTGTTCAGGGCAACCTATTTACCAGATTTTATTAAGCTGCAAGAACAGGCAGACTAATATGTCTGTATTATAAAAGACAGACAATGCCTTTCAGAAAGGAAACAAAGGCATTCCTATCAGCAGCCCAGACCTACGATGTCTCAGCTGTTTGCTGGGGAACAGAAGGTTGTAGCTGAGAATTTCTAGTCCTACTGGGAAACCCATAGCATCCCTTTGAGTCTAAGTTTACACTGTTCCCTCCCACTACATCAAACTGAATACATAGTAGGCACCCCTCTCCACTGTGGTACCATCACTACAAATACACACCTGCCATCTGCCTCCATTTGATTTGAGGCTCCTGGCTGTCCATTGGAAACACAGCCTTGATAACACTGACAAAGGAAACGGTTTTTGTGCCTCTGAAGTTCAAACAGCATTTTCTAAAAATAACACTTGCCAATGGAGGAAAGGATGAAAATTGAATAAATGAGCCCAAACTGGTGTCCTGGCTGTGACTCAGATGTGAAAAGCTTTTTTTTTTTTTAAAAAAATGACACAGTGCCCTGAAGGACCCCACCCCACACATTTAGAGTTAGTTTGGTGTTTATAATTTTATTTATATTTAGTATATAAATAATTCAAAGTGATGAGAAACGAACAAGGTAGAGATAAGATATCTGGGTTCTGCTTTTATCAAAGGGTAAACTATAGCAGGAATCTTGTTTTAAAGGCTAAAACACAGCCATGACCATTTACTTGCAAACAATTACTGGTTATTGGCTGAGAATATACAGATGATAGGTTCAGTCATTACTATTGCATTGTGAACTGAATTAAAATTTCTTGCCCTGTGCCATAATCTAAATAAAATCATAATGTTGTTGTTATACCACATTGGCTCACAAATCTAAATCATAACCATACAGTAAATATGATTCATCTAAGCCAGTCGTTTGAGTGTTGGTTTATGAGACCAGGGTTCAACTCCCCACTTGGCCATGGAAACACATTGGATGACCTTGGGCAAGTCATACATTATTAACAATTTGTAAGCTGCTGTGAGAGCATGTCTAAAGAGTAGGGTATAAAAACAATTTAAAAACCCCCAAATAATATTCTCTCAGCCTCAGAGAAAGGCAAAGGCAAACTGAATAAATCTTACCAAGAAAACCCCATGATAGAGTCACTTTAGGATCACCTTAAGTCAGAAATGACTTGAAGACACACAACAAAAACAGCAAAACTATTTGGCAAGAGACTTGTGTACTCTAGATGTTGGTCCCATGCACCCTAACCTTTGACTATGACTGCATCTGCACTGCAGAAATAATGCAGTTTGACAGCACTTTAACTGCCATGGCTCAATGCTATGGAATTCCAAGATTTTGTGATATATTTAGCCTTGTTTTTGTCAGAGAGCTCTGGTACCAATCCCAGAATTTAATAGCATCATCCTATGGCAGCTAAAGTGGTGTCAAACTACATTATTTCTGCACTGCAGATGCATCTTCTGTTGGAAGTTTCTGATGGGAGATGGAATCCATCCATATCTGGAAGCACACAGGCTCCTCACATCAATCAAAAGCATTTCTTATTACATGGTCTGCATGTTGAGATCATATCTAAGTGTCAACAAGAGAAAGAAGTAGTTTAAAAATCTTAGTAGCTTTTGATTTAGGGACAAAACACCCCAGCTGTAAAAGTTGTCATCTGGGTGGCTTGGGAACATGGTGTTTATATGCCACACACTCTCAGCACTGCCCTGAAGCTGCCCAGAAGTTGGGCAACTGCCCAGATGTGGGTGGCTTCAAGACACTGTAGTGGCATGGGCATTTACACGTTGCACACCACCACAGTGTCTGGAAGCTGGCTTTAGACTGCAGTGGGGTGGGAAAAGCTGCCCTTTCCCTGTTCAAAAAAGAAGTGGATCTTTTCTGTTCCTTTTTTTGACCAGGAAAAGGTAGATTGGGGCCACAGTGTGTGTTCGCTTTGGACCAGATATGTCTTCCTTGTGTTGTTTCACCCCAACAGCCTTTTCCAATAAGGAAGGCATAAATGTTTGAGGCCATTAGAGTTTTAAGATCATCTGGAGAGGCCATTCTCTCTGTCCCACCACCTTCTCAACCTCATTTGGTGGGAACAAGAAAGAGAACCTTTTTGGTGGCCACTCCCACACTTTGGAAGTCTCTCCCCAGAGAGGAAAGACTGGCTCCATCCTTGCACTAGAAAAAACTGAAAGGTGATGCCCTAAACAAAAACAAGCAAATGAGGGAACAGAAAGTTTAGGGGAAATAAATGTCAGCAATACACAGTGATGTAATAAACAAACAAATGTGTTTACTAGAGTAATAAAAAGCACAAAATGGCTGGTGAGCCAGTCAGTGCTGTACTTAACAAATGACAAATATTAAAATTGAGGCAAACAACTGCAATTCACAGAAATACCAGTTCTCCTGTGTCTCATAATATAAAAGAGAAAAAAATGTAATAAGGATGCAATGATGAGATGTTTGAGGCCATTAGAGTTTTAAGATCATCTGGAGAGGCCATTCTCTCTGTCCCACCACCTTCTCAACCTCATTTGGTGGGAACAAGAAAGAGAACCTTTTTGGTGGCCACTCCCACACTTTGGAAGTCTCTCCCCAGAGAGGAAAGACTGGCTCCATCCTTGCACTTCCAGCAGCACTAAGCCTTTACAGATTATTGAGATTCATTTTTAATGCTGTGTGGAGCTGGTTTTGATGTTCTAAGGTTAAGTATATAGTTTTTAATTTTAATGTTTTAAAGCATTTTAGTACAGTTGGCCCTCTGTATCCACAGATTCATTATGTACAGATTCAAGCATCCACAACATGAAAATGTTTTTTTAAAAATATAAATTACTTTTATTTGTATAATTATAAAAGTTTGCCCTTACTACATGAAGTAAATGGTGGAGGATGATTATCACACAGTTCAAGTGCTACCTTGATCTGCTGCATAATGCCCTGTAAAGGGTGTTGAGGTGATGGAGAAGTAGAAATAGGTGAGAAACCTGTTTTGCACACAAGCCAACTGTTTGTACTGGTCATTTTTTTAAATATACGTATAAAATAGTAACTTTAAATTATTACATTGGTGTCTTTTGAGAAACAGGATAGCAAGAGTTATTCAAAATGGCAACTGCAATGGTAACAAATTAAAGGCATTCAGATTATGAAGGCAATTAAATACTTTTAAAAAGTTACTTTCCAAGCAATGTGCTAGAACAAGCAGCCTCACAAAAGCATGCTGCTGACACACAGGCACCATCCCTCTGTGGATGGAGACATACAATGATGCATGTCACTATTTATAGTATAGCATGGGACAGGGGACTTTTGAATTCTGCCCCTGTCAATCAGACATGGTTGAAACAGCTGAACATGTGCTTCTTTACTATCTATGCTACAAGGACATATACTTTTCATATACTACCCCAATTTTAGCAGTATTTCCAGGAAGATCCCTCATTGTAATTTTACCCTTCTTCTAGATTCTATGAATAAAATTACTCTTATGGTGGCAAAATATTGTTTTATGTTCCTTTACTACTGTTTAATCAGATGATTAAACACTAGGTCATGACTCCTCTATATGAACATACAAGAAAAACAGACAGCTGGTGTCATGCTCATTCACAGTACTAATGCACAACCTAGAACATGAATCCCATCAGCACACCCAATGAGAGTGCTTATGGGGCGAGAAAGTGTGAGGTCATTGATAAAAAATAGCTTCATTTATATACTGCTTCATACCCTTAAGGAGTGTCTAAGTGGTTTACAATTGTAAGCTATTTGCCCCCCAACAATCTGGGTACTCATTTTAGCGACCTCAGAAGGATGCAAGCCTGAGTCAAGTTTCAGCCCTTTGCTGGTCTTGAACTCGCCACCTTATGGTTTTGAGTGAGTGGCTGCAGTACAGGCATTTAACCACTGCGCCACCAGGGCTGTTATTATATAATCAAGTACCTCCTACATCTCCCTGTTCTTTTGTTAGATCTGTTAGTAACAGATCATTGAAAGAGCTGTAGTGAGTAGGGATGTGACAATAATTCATTCCAGTTCCCTAAACCTACATTTTTTGTTTTGTTTTCTTCGCCCCTTCAAATTTCTATTTATGAACAGAGAAATTTCACACATTCTCAAGCCAGGTGTAAGAATCTTCAGACTATTCATCTGGAAATGAATGAATGAAGCAGCAATGTCCATTTGAAATTTGATATTCTGGATGGTTTTATTACTTCAGTACTAAGCTGGGCAGTTAAACAACAGGGTGCAAATAAGTATGTCTCTTACATGGATCTAGATTTTTTTTTAAGTGTGTCCAACTGGATGACATATAACAACAATGACATCTGTTTGTCTTTTTTTTTTTAACTTATGGCAACATTAAGGTGAAGACCAAAATGGGGTAGGGCTTTGAGTGTTGGACTGCAGCCCTGGAGACCAGAGTTCAATTTCCTGCTTGGCCATGAAACCTGCTGGGTGTCCTTGGGCAAATCACGTGCTATCAGTCTCAGGAGAGGGCAATGGCAAACCCTCTGAACAAATCTTGCAAAGAAAAACCAGAATAGGTTTGCCTTAGGGTCACTATAATTTGGGAATGACTTGAAGACACACAGCACCAACAACACATTAAAGTGACCCTATCACATATTTTTTTAATCAATATTTATTCAGAAGGGGTTTGCCATCACCTTCCCCTGAAAGTGAGACTTGGCCAAGGTTAGCCAGTGACTGAATGGGGATTTGAACCCTGGTCTCCTAGAATTCTAGTCCAGAACTCAAAACAACTATGCCATGCTGGCTCTTTTTGTAAGAGGTCCAGATTCTGTCAATGAAAATGCCATTCAGTATTGCTGGAGTTACCACTGAGTAGGGGCTGACAAAGATAAAGCAACATTCATGATGATTCCCCCTATCTCCATCCCTGCAAAATTCATTTTATCATTAAAATAGTTTGTTATTATTTGTTTTATTAATTTGTGTTCCACCTTTCTTCCAACAAGGGGCCCAAGGCAGCTTAGGAAATTGAGAAAAATATCTGAAAATATTATTCTGTTGAGAAATAATGTTATCTGAATTGCATATTTGTTTTATCAGGCTGTTCATTGATAGAAGACCTGTGTGTATGAAAGCAGAGTGCAAACAAAGTTTGTAATTCCAAAAAAATGATTACTATACTTTCTTAGTATGCACTCTGCAAGTCAAAACTGGTTAGCCTTCTTGCCGTTTATCAGGATTAGGGATGTAAATCCATGTGCATTTCATCCTTGTAAGACAAATAGAGAACTGCATTTTTTCCTCTTTGCTTTGTGAGATGTAAGAGGGTTTCTCACATTTTTGAAGGAATATTTGCATTCGCAAAGTGATTTTTGTGTAAATTACACAAATGATGTTTACATGAATTCCAGTTGCTGCTGCCTTCTGTCATGGCCTTTTAGAGAAATATAAGCATTAGATGAGTTGTTTGTGTCTTTTCAGTCAATAATCTTGGCTGAGTTTTCTGTGTTCTGCTTTGGTTAACAAAGGGAAATGAACCAGCTTTGTGAAATGGCTTCTTGTACAAATTGCAGAGAAATTGAAAGAGGAGAGGGATGCCTGTCATGTTAATTTTTACACAAGAAGTGCACGCACACACATACACACACATCTACTGTGATTGCCAAATTTTTTGACAAGGTGTTTCAGAATTTTCAGACACTGTTTCTCGAGAGAGAGAGGGAGAGGGAGAGGGGGAGGGAGAGAGAGAGAGAGAGAGCTCTTTGTATTCTTAATCAAGATTTAAATGTGGGTTCTTTCTTTTTCCTGTCTTGTAAATAGGCTATCTATCTATCTATCTATCTATCTATCTATCTATCTCCACTATATTATCAGATCTGAAAGTTGCCATCAGCTGTTGTTAGGTCAGTAACAATGCAATGTGTTATACAAAAATGTGTGCCCCTGCTTTTCTTAGGAGGTAGAAGAGGTTGAGAGATGTTTCCTTTTTAAACCAGTAATTTGCCACCACTCCATTAAGACTTCTAAGTCTAAATAATAATAATAATAATAATAATAATTATTATTATTATTATTATTATTTCTATTTCCTGCCTCTCTGTCAGATCGAGGCAGGATTTTAACATCAATAAAACACAGAATTATACAATCCCTATTATATCATCATCCTAAAAGCATCACATTATTACAACATCAGCAAAAATTGACACTAAAACAATAAAACAATAAGATGCATCGTTCAGTATAGTTAGTTGGTATATTTCACAGATTTAGCAACAGTCGGTAATCTGTTACAGTATGTCAGGTGGGTAGGCCCACCGGAAGAGATCCATCTTAAGTGTTTTCTTAAAAGCGTCTAAGGTGGTAATAAGATGGATTTCTTCCGGCAAGTCATTCCACAACTTTGGGGCTGCGGCAGAAAATGCCCTATGGGAAGTTGTTACCAATTTAGTATTTTTAAGTTCTAGCAGGTTCTTCCCTGATGTTCTGAGTGTGCCGGGAGGACTATATAGGGAGAGGCATTCCCTCAAGTGGCTCGGGCCCAAGCCATATAGGGCTTTAAAGGTAATAACCAACACTTTGTATTGTGCCTGGAAGCTAAATATGTGGAATACCAATATGTGATCTTATCACAGTTCTCTGAAGTTCTTATTTGGGCATAGACAAATGGTTAAAATCTGGTAGAGACTGATTCTGAGGCTATGCAAACAACTTAGGCCAAAATCTAATTGTTAGTTCCAAGTAGAGTAGAGCTATTCCATCTATGGGATCTAAATTAGTGCTGGCTTGCTACTGAGTAATGCATTCAGTGAATCTACTCTGGCTGGGACAAGCAATTGGGCTTAGGCATTAACTAACCATAGGCTACTGCTTTTAAGTATTGTTTATTTTTTTTAAAAAAATCCAGTAAGGAAGATGGCCTTTTCTTTGGTCATCAAAAGGAAAAGGGATGGCCAAGATCCTGCATCTTCATTGTGATTATGATGACAGAGGTCCATCATCATATTTATGACTGATGATGTTCTCCCAACCTTCCTTTGTGGGTCTGAATGCTGTGAAATGATGTCAAAGATACTTTCCTGATTGTGGGAAACCAATTAAATAGAGCCATTGAGTGTATGGGATTTACATAAGTGCTGGCTAGAGCGGGTACTGCAACAACTGCTTGTCTCTATGCACTCCATGACCAGGAATGTGCTGTGGGTGTGATTTCCCACTGCTTGGATCTCAGCACCTCAGAAATACTTCAGTTGTGCCTGGCTTTGTGCCTGGCTTTGAAGATCGATTTCAGAGGGGGGGGGGTATGCAGATTTGGTCGTTCATGACCATAAACATAAATCTCCAGCAGTTAGGATATCTAAACTGAGATTAAGATAGTGTAAATTCTAAACAGGATGATAGGCATATAGTAATTTATAACTAATCCTTGACTAATGTGTTCACTGAGGAAGCCAGAGATTACAAAATTCCATTATTGTTTGTTTCCCCAACAGCCATGCTGGTTAGGGGACTATGGGATATGCAGTTTAAAAAATAACTAGTACAAATTCTGAAAAGGTTCAGTAATTTACAAGCAGAATATCTTTCACTCATATGCTCTCAGCACAGAGAACAACACATATTTTCCAGGCAAAATAAGAATGTCCCCTACCTCTATCCCACCAACCCACTCCAAAGTATTGCATTTTATAATCTGTTCCAGGAGGGTTGGGCTTGGGCTGGGCTGGGTTTGGCTTGGGCTGGGCTGGGCTGGGCTAACACAGTGAGGAATTCAAGTCAGATAAGATCCTGGGAATTGCCAGTTCCTGCTGGTAAGCTCCTGGGCTTGGTAAGTATTGTGACAATCCTTAGGACATTCTCTAGTCTGTGGAAATGGCATTTTGAAGGTGCAAAGCTATTAAACCGTGGGGTTATCTCTTTACCCTTTCTGCAAGAGAAACTTCCTCTGTGTATTCAGCCAAAGTTCAATGACAACCTGTGTTATTTGCTTGGTGGTATAGAGGGAAAGCATCTATAGCAGACAGATTTTTGCATTTTGGTCTAGCGGTACAGGTTAGAGAATATGCTGGTGTGGTTTGCACCCCTACTCAGTAGCTTCTCTGCACAGTTTGATGGATGTGGCTTTAGATATGGATAATCAGACTTCTGGTTTCTTGCAGGATTTAACACTGATACAAGTAGTGTTGCCAGGTAAAGAGTGTCCCATTCTTTGAGAGTTGAGAGGATGGGGCTCTGTGATGTAACATAAACAGGTTGTTGAGTTGTCATTTGGTGGACCCTTGTAGTGTGAAGAGACAGGATCGGCAAGATCGGCAAGTGAGCCAACTGCTTCTAGGTCAGGTGATTGTGAAAATGAGCATGAAGGCAATCTACAGCAGTTCAAGGGGCCCAGAATCTGGGTGAAATTCAGCTAACCAGTTAATATGGCAACCCAAACCCAAGAATTCTTTTACATCTGGGCAGAAAGCCAAACACACCCAATAGTAAAGTGATTTCAGGCATCCAGTGGAATTTTTAGGGTACTGAGCCTGAGGAGGTTATGGATCTCCTGTGATATTGAAATCATTGGGACTATTGGGACTTCAACTCAAGTGTTATAGCACGCCGAGGTTCAGATGAATGTAATAATGGGGAGGTAATGGTGGTGGACCCCCCCCCCCCAACAGTGTGATATTATGCAGTCAACTTCTGTGATACTGGTATGTCCTCCCCAGCAAGGCCCACTTGGCTCCCACACTGCCATTGTTTTGACACCAAGGCATTTTATGACTTATCAGGTTAGAGCTAGTGTAGTTTGAGTGTTAGACTACAACTCTGGAGACCAAACTTTGATTCCCAGCTTGGCCATGAGACCTACTGGGTAACCTTGGGCAAGTCACATACTCTCAGCCTAAGGAGAAGACAATAGCAAACCTTCTCTGAACAAATTTTGGCAAGAAAATCCCATGATAAGATTACCATAAATCAGACACAACAAGACAACAGCATGGCCAGTTTTATCAAATCAACTGAATCAACAGTTTTATTGAATCAACTAGATTGTGTTGTTTCATTGTCCATGTTCTGTTGTTGACATTTTGGTTATTTAGTTATTTATGGGAACTGTTGTATTTTTTGCATAATATGCTATTTTTTGTTATGTAAATTTTATTATTTTTCACATTGTTGTAAGTCAATTTCAGTCAACTTGAAAAATTTCTACGAAATGTTTCATTGTCTTCATCATCATTGTCACTGTCATCACCAATCAACAGTCAGTATGGTCTAGTTATTATTTTCTTTCTTCTTGTTCCTGCTGCAACTGTTTATTATGCTAGGTTTGATGCTCCAGCAAATATTTAAATTCTATATTATATTCATGTTTTGTTGCTGTTGTTTTTACCCTGGCAATTTTATGGGATTTCTTGTTTTGCATTCTCTTTATGGTTAGCTATCTTATTAACTTTGGTTATCCTCCAGAGCACCTCATATTTATTTGTTTTATTTATAATGCTTTACCCCACACAAATAGAAAACTCAAAGCAGTTTAGATGAGGTTCTTATTCATCTCAGGTCTGTGAACTGATCAGACTGACAACCTTTCAGCTTCTACAAAGTTGAAGAATCAGATGCTCTCAGGCCTGTACATACACATATCTACCATCTTCTCTTTCAATCCATCTGATAAAATAGGCGATCAGCTCACCAAAGTTCATGCTTCAGCCATTCAGGTGATCTCAGACATGCCATGACACTTTTCTTTTCTTAGTTGCACATAAAACTGTGCCATATACAATCTCCCAAAGCAGAGCCATCAAAGGCTCCCGAAGTTGGTTTATTCCTTTTTGTTCACTGTACATTTTTAGGATTTGATGTAATAGCTTTCGAAAGCAAAACGACTTTGCTAAATTCCTCAGTTCAGGGCTCAGGCACAGAACTCATCTCAGCTGTCACCCACCTTTTCTCCCAAACAATTTCAAGACATTGGGTCAGCTTTTCATGCTGAAGCTCAAGAGAGAAAGTGAGAGACAGAGCTTTCAAGAGCAACTTTCAGAAGCCTGCAGCTAAGACAAGAGAGGGACTCAATCACATCACACACAATGCAGACTGGCAGCATGGAAAGAAAGTCTGTTGCACAGGAACGGGAGAAAAGAATTTAACACAAGCGTGTCCCTCTTTAAAGCCAGTGGTCTATGTGGTTTCATCAACTGGAATTCCACTGTAGTTCACAATTACAAATTATCTTTCCAGATCAATCAGCAATCTCACACCAGCCTCAAGTGTGAGGCACTAATGTCCTAAGATATGAAAGTGAACTAATCAAAAATACCAGTGATTCAGAAAAAAACATTTCCATAATACAGGTTTAACAAGTCTCTCTCCTGTTAAAATTCAATACTGAAGAAACTTTCTGATCAACTAGGGAAAGCATTTTGCTAGGAAACCTTTTCTCTCTTCCCATCTATATAAAATAATCCCCATACTCCATTATTTGTGGATTTCTGTCCATTTTCCTTTCTACTTTCCTCAGTGTAACTTAGGGGCAAGACAGACTGCCAGAAAATAGCAGTCTGAAGGGGCCCAGTTTAACTCTAGAGGGTTGCCACAGCAGCCAAACTGCATGGCCTCCCTCTGGTGTAAGAAGAACCCGGAAAAAACGGGATTCTTTTTAGCTCACTCGGTGCACATCACGAGTGCTCCATTGGCACACCGGTGACATAATGGATGCACAGCGATGTCTGTATGCTGTGTATTCATTCCGTCAAGATGGCGGCACCCGTGTGGATGGGATGCTGCCATGATGCCGCTGCTGTGACATACTAGGATTAGGGAGTGTGACGTTGGTGCATGCTCCCTAACCCTAGGATTGGCCCCATGACGGTGCTTCCTGGCTGTCTGTCTCGAGCCATAGATCTCTTCGGGGTGAAAAAGATGGGCAGGAAAAAGTGGCTTGAAGCTGCCTTTTCTAAAGCCATATTGAAACCCCACCAACTGCACCACCGGCTCCCAAGGCAGCTGGACTGCTCATGTCATGACCACATGACATGGCTTCAAGCCAGGAAGAAGTGGGAAAAAGCTGCTTCTTTTGGAAACGGCTTTTCTCTACATAAGGCTCCTAGAGGGCACTTTCCTGCTGGCTTCAAGGCATGTGTCATTTAAATGCCACTCCTTCAAACCAGCCTGAAAACACCTCTTTTTGCCTGTCTGTTTAGCTCCATGGAGTTTGTTTAAAGATGCAGAAAAGCTGTATTTCAAAGTGGGCTATTTTCAAAGGAAGATTTCTTTGGCGTGATATTCCATGGTCACACAAAAATGCCATGATTATGAACTGAGAATCACAATTACAAATGGACCTGCCTAAAATCCTACCCAACCAGCCTACAAAGCTAATTGTTAGAAATTGCTGCTACTATGTATCATTCACTGGTTGCAGTTTGAAACTTGTCTGTTCCCTTACTTCAGCAACATTGCTTTATGTTCCTTATGAGCCTCTTCTATTGTTTTATATCTATAGAGCATCAACAGCTCTGAGCAGAACATAAAAAAGACATGGAGTACTAGCCTGCTACAAACAGTGAATGCTACACAGTAGCAGGAATTTCTCAAATTGTGGGCTGGTTGGGTAGGATATTAGGCAGATCCATTTGTAACTGTGGTTAATTCATATTGATTTTAGGGGCACATGTTTGCTGCTTGGCACTGACCGGATTTAAAGATATTTAATTGCATTTGAGAACCGTTCAGTGACTGGATTTAATAGAAAACATAGCAGCATCTTTATTACAAAGGCTATTATTATTATTATTATTATTATTATTAGCACCCATTCAAAGAAGAAGAAGAAGAAGAAGAAGAAGAAGAAGAAGAAGAAGAAGAAGAAGAAGAAGAAGAAGAGGAAGAAGAGGAGGAGGAGGAGGAGGAGGAGGAGGAGGAGGAGGAGGAGGAGGAGGAAGAAGAAGAAGAAGAAGAAGAAGTTGTTGTTTTAAGATCATCTGGAGAGGCCCCCCTTTCTGTTTCACCACCTTCTCAGGTTCATTTGGTGGGGGAAAGGGAGAAGAATTTCTCAGTGGCTGCTCCCAGATTTTGGAACTTTCTTCCCAAAGAGGCCAGAATCCTCGCTGTCCTTCTGGTAGCAAATAAAATCATTTTTGTGCCACCAGGCCTTTACAGAAAGTTGAGTTAGGTACTTAATGCTCTGTGGTCCAGCAGTTGTAAAAGATTCTATACACAGTTTTACTTTTATTGTTTTAATATTTTAGTATTTTTACCTTTTTAATATGTATTTTTAAAGCACTTTTATCTTTTAAACTACATTTAATTTTTAATTAGTAATATATTTTAATCCTATACTATTTTAATTCTATTTTAATACCCATCTTGTATGTTTTTAAAATTAGATTGCTATTTTAATTTGTAAGATGCTTTGTATCCCAACTGTGGGGGGAAAGCAGTATATAAATACTACTACCACTACTAATACTTATTATTATTACCTCATTTTCTGCCCAGTGATCAGATTCAAGGCAGTTTACATCATATTTATAAACAACAAAGAAATAGTTTTTTTGTGGGTTTTTCGGGCTATGTGGCCAAGAGTTTATTCCTGATGTACTTTTAAAACCAATTTTATCTGTGTGCTGCCTTGTGTCCCACTCCATGAAAAAGGCAGTATATAAATAAATGATAAAGCACCATAACCTCCATATTTTTAACTCCAAGTAGGATTCCAGCCATTGTCTCTATCTCTCTATATATCTCTATCCCTATCTCTATCTCTGTCCTCTCTATCTCTATCTCTATCTGACAGTTTATAAGATATCAGAATAGTTTCTCTGTCTCTGTGTGTATGTGTGTGTGTGTGTGCACATCTAATAGGGACTTTTATTACCTTTGTCCCCACATTTATTTCTTTGGGCAATCTTGGTTCCTTTTCTTCATTTCTCTGAAGGGAAGTTATATCTGTATTTGTTTTATGAGCAAAACAATAATTTTGAACTGAAAGCTGAGATTTTTTTTCCTGCCACCTTTTCAGTATGATAGATGAAATCAATATTACATAAATGAATCAGTTTTTAGACACTTTGGATTTCCTGGTAGTGGTGAGGCACTTCCTTCCAATCCAAGAGGTATATCTATTGCATTCTTAATGTTTCCTCTCTCAGTTGATCTTACTTCAGAATGCTAAATATGCATAACTCATAAACAATAAGCAAAAGGCAGTACAAAACTTGAAAGGAGATTTTGTAAAGCATTGTGCTTTACATAAATCACATAAATCTATATATTTATTCTTTTTTCACTAGTTTTATATATCTCCTTTCTGCCAGAAGTGTCAAGATCTGAGGCTGCAATAGAGCATACGATTATTTAGATTTGGTCCTCTGTATCCATGGTTTTGTTATCCCCAGATTCAGCTATTCACAGTTTGAAATTATTTTAAAAATATATATAAATTCTAAAAAAACAAACCTTGCCATTTCTTATAAGAGACACGATTTAACTACCCCATTATATATAATGGGTCTTGAGTATCCACTCCATGGAGGTCCTGGAATCAGACTCATCAAATACCAAGGGCTCACTATACTTATTAAAATATTTTAAATATTTAAATATTTTATCCTGTCCTTTTATTATGACATGTTAGGGCAGCAAACAGATTTTTTAAAATATAAACAATTTCAAAAATTTCAAATTACAATCAATAAAATTTTAAGCAAAATGCAAGCATATTAAACAATAATTCCTAATTACTTGGGCGGATACCTCATTGAACACAGGGGGGGCTTAACTACTGAGTTGGCAGACAAAGGACTCTGGTCTAAAGAATGTAGTGTAGAATGGGGGAAAGAATGAGGAAGGGAGAGGAAAATAATCTTATTCAGATGCTACCTCTTTCATCGATAATGCAACATGACCATCAGGAAGGATGGTAACTGAGTGAGTAGTTTTTTGGGGAGGTAAGAAGTCCACTAGCACTTGTGGGAGAGAGTTCCATATTTTATGGAGAGTCTCAACACATAGATGAAGTTCTCTCCTTCTACATAGCAGAACTTGAAAAATGTCATTCCCCCCCCCCCTCTTTTTCCCAGCATGGTGGAGCTCTAGTACAACAACAACAACAACAACAACAATAAATTTTAAAAAATCAAGCATCTTCCTCTACTCATGGGTGGTGATGAAACAGAGAGGTGGAGTTGGCACACCTACCCACTACTTATAGGAATAACTCATTCTTAGATTGGGAAAAGATGTCCACCACTAAATCATCATCCAGAAAACATTTGATTAGAAAGTATAAAATAGCCTCTCAAAAATTCAGGGTGAGAAAATGTATAAGCTTGGAGAGATAACTGTTTAGTCTATAGCATCCACCTGGAGTTTGGAAAAGTGATAATGGTCATGCCAGCTGGGGAATTCTGAAAGTTGTAGTCCAAAGAAGTGCAGGTTCAAACTTTCATTCTTGGTATTTATATAATCAATTTCAAATGATCAAAGCATTTCACACAAGTACTCTTCATTTATCCTCTAAATAACAGGAACTTTAAAGTGTCCAGCAATTATGGTTAAGTTTGGAATTCTCAAGAGGAAAGAAGAACTCTTAAAATTCTCCACTTTTATTCCCACTCAGCCACAGCTTGGCAAAGTTACTTTTTCTTAATATAGCTCATAGAATCCCTCTTCCAAGATGGCCAGAATCAAAGGGGAAACACTGAGGAAATTTCCATGAACCAATAGCTTGAGTGGCAAAGAAACACGATTATTGTAATTAGAAACTTTTTAGAGCAAGCAGCTTCTCCTAGGAAAGAGGAGCAGCTTGATGGCATTTACACTTTCTTTGCCTCATATGAAGCAAAGCAGCCATAAACATGGATTTGCTAGAATAAGCAGCCTTGCCATTTGAAAGCAATTTGTAATTGAGTGTCTCTTAGGCTGGCCAATTTTGAACCAATTCCTCCAGGAATTTGCCTGCTGAGCTGCTGAAACCTTGCACTATATTTTTGTATAATAGTCAAAGGATACAGGGGAGATATACCCTCTTGTGAAAGTGTGAACAAGCCAGTGATATACACTCAGTGAGCACCAAATAAAACCTCTCAGTTAAGCTCTATCACAACTGTGTGTGACACATCTCAGCCTCTTACCATTTAAAGTGTCAGAAAAGGCTAATCAGTGTTCTCAGAGGAAGCAATTAAATAGACTGGAAAATGTATTCCCAAACAATCTTGCCTTTTCAAGTCGAGAAGAAAAGAAAGCACGCTCTTAATGACTTTCTTACGGAAATAATACATTTACTAATTGACAGGATTGCAGCTACAGTGTCTCTTCCTCCAGCCAACAGAAGAAGAGGTGCACTGGCTACAATCGTATCAATTAGGAAATATGTTTATCTCAGTAGACGTAATTGCTTCTGCTATTGCTAAAACTGAGTCAAAAGTAAAATGCAGTGGCCAAAAAAACAAAACAAAACAAAACAAAAACAGTGCAATTCTAGGCTGCATCAAAAGGAGTATACCATCTTCCAGACTGAGGAAAATAATAGTACTGCTCTATTGAGTGAGACCTTACCTGGATTTCTGTCTTCACTTCTGAGTATCAAAGTTCAATTATTGGCAAGCTGCCACATGCTTAGAGTGTAGTGACCAACATGCTGAAAGGTCTAGAAACCACAATGAATGGCTTCAGGAGCTGGGTATGTTTTAGCTCAGAGAAAAGAAGACAGCCATCTTTAAAAGTCTGAAGGGTTGTCATGCAGAAGATAGAGCAAACTTCTTTTCTGCTGCTGGGGCATGAACAAGTGGATTCAAATTACAACCAATGAAATGCACAGATATAGGATGGGGGACATCTGGCTGAATGAAAGTACGTGTGAAAGGGATCTAGGAGTCCAAGTAGACCATAAGCTGAACATGAGTCAAAAGTGAGATGCTGCAGCTAAAAAGGCCAATGCTATTTTAGGCTGCATTAATAGAAGTATAGTGTCTAGATCAAGGGAAGTAATAGTGCCACTCTATTCTGCTTTGGTCAGACCCCAGCTGGAATATTGTGTCCAGTTCTGGGCACCACAATTCAAAAAAGATGTGGAAAAACTGGAGTGGGTCCAAAGGAGGGCAACTAAAATTGTGAAGGGTCTGGAAACCATGCCCCATGAGGACTACCTTAGGGAACTGAGGATGTTTAGCCTGGAGAAGAGAAGGTTTAGAGGTGATATGATAGTCCTGTTTAAATATTTGAAGGGATGTCATATTGAGGAAGGAGCAAGCTTGTTTTCTGCTGCTCCAGAGACTAGGACATGGAACAGTGGATGCAAATTGCAGGAAAAGAGATTCCACCTCAACATTAGGAAGAACTTCCTGACATTAAGGGCTGTCTGACAGTGGAACACACTCCCTCGGAGTGTAGTGGAGTCTCCTTCCTTAGAGGTCTTTAAGCAGAGGCTGGATGTCCATCTGTCAGGGATGCTTTGACTGGGAGTTCCTGCATGGCAGGGGGTTGGACTGGATGGCCCTTGTGGTCTCTTCCAACTCTGTGATTCTATGATTCTATGATTTCAATCACTGGGAAGAATTTCATGATGGTAAGAACTTTCAACAGTGAAATAGACTGCCAGATGTTGGACTCTCCTCCTTTAAATAGAGTTTAAATGAGACCACCATGACTGTCCACAACTAAAGTTGCGTATTTCTGCATGGGAAAGGATTAGACTAGATTGCCTTCACAATTCCTTTGACCTCTATGATTCTATAATTCTAAGTATTGTCTCATTGCTCTAGGCATGGTGAATCAGAATTTAGCACTACCAAATGTTTGAACATTTGCTTTAGATTCAACATCCTTAATCTTACAATGTCAACTGTAGTTGCTATTTCCCAGTTTTCCCTATCCTTAGTCCATACTGTCCCATTCCCAAAACAGATTGCTCCTTTTTGTTTTGAAAGGTGCATGCATGTGCATATTTCCTGATATAAACTGATGTATTTTGGCTCTCACGTTTACCTATTGTATTTATTTGTTACACATATGGTACATTTCATTTTATGAACTGCATCACAAAATTCTAAGAAGTGAAAAACAACTGACTTCTGGTTTTCATATATCATGTTTGCATTTACAGTGGTCTCTAGGAAGCCTATCATGACTATCTATGGATTGTGGATCAAAAGGGGTATAGGGTGTAAAACATAAGGCGGAGCAATGGGAGCTCCTCTCTTCCCCCTCCCTCCCAGAGATGCCAGAAAAAAAGAAGAAGGGTTTTGCTGTGAAGAACAGTCAATTTAGCCAGAGACACTTGCAGCCTGCCTCAAGGCAAGCAGACCTCCTCTTCTTCCTCCCATTCCCTTTGGAATGTCTCTGAGTATAAGAAGAATAGAAAAGAAGAGAAGATAATGGGTTTGTGGCTATCATAGGTGCCCCTTCTTTAGCAAATGAAACCATTCATCCTTAAAGAAGTAGCTCTGGTAGTCTATTGAAATTGTCACACCAGGGCCAATTCAGCAATAATTGCTATAATGAAAGCTAATGCAACAGTAGCACTATAGCACTTGATATTTGTACAGTCACGCAATCTCACTATTGTGACATTACCATCTAATATCACAATCGCATTTTTCACACATTCATGAATCAATCATTAGTACATTGGAATTGATTGTTTAACGCATGTATCATTTTGGCACTACAGAGCATGTTGTGAAATCATGTTTTTGTCCCTCACAGAATAAAAGAAAACTAAACAAAATTTATTATTTCACCACATTGTTTTAATCCAGTGTAATCCAGTGTAACTACCTCAAAAGAAAACTGAAATCCACTGCAAAAACAATCCTGGCAACAGAACAGTGCATTCTGGGTATCCCTTGCTGCTTCTGCAATAGTGCAAATGAAATATGATTAACTTTTGCACTCTCATAATCACCCTTCATTTGTTGTGCTATTGAGAAGCTATTCATGGGATTTCCCCGGAATGGTTTGTTGCTGGAGCCTTACTTTTTTGTTTGTTGCTGGAGCCTTACTTTTTCTTCCCCAGGATAAGTCCTACATGAACGCAAAGTCATCTGAAAATCTTCCACACAGTCCCATGATTTAACTGGGATTATGACCTTTTCTTCCCCCTTTCTGATAATCTCCTAGGTTGTGGAAGAAGGAAAAGGGAAAAGGGGAATCAAGCAATCTGAAGTTGAAGGCTTTCATGGGCAGCATCCATAGTTTTTTGTGGGGTTTTCAGACTATGTGGCCATGTTCTGGAAGGGTTTATTCCTGCTATTTCACCAGCAACTGTGGCTGGCATCTTCACAGAATGCTGGCATGGATGTGAGTGGGGGAAATATGTACTGTGTGACATTTGACTGAGATGAAGTGATTTACCTGTTAATCTCTGTGTTGGTCTGCTGTTGAATGGCAAGGCCTCAGGGTGGGAGGATATGTGAGGAGGATTTTTGTCTATTTAATTAGTGATCCATTGTCTAATGGGAAAGCCCCTGACCCTGGGTGATGTTCATTTGCATCTGATTATTCTTGATTTTGGTGTTTTTCAGGACTGATAGCCAAACTTTGTTTACTTTCAGGGTTTCTTCTTTCCTGATGAAATTGTCCAGGTGTTTGTGGACCACAGAAGAAATACACAAATTCAATCTAAACAATGAGGAAATTGAAATAAAGAATTTCCATATCTAGGATCAAACCTTAACCAGAATGGAGACTGCAGTTAAGAAGCAAGAAGAAGACTTGGAAAGGGAAGGGCAGCTATGAAAAACCTGGTAACTGAAGAGCAAAGAGCACTAAAGTTAGAATCATTCAGGCCATTGTATTCCCAATTATCATGTACCGATGTGAGAGTGGGATAGTGAAGGAACCAGACAGAAAGAAAATCAACTCATCTGAAATGTGGTGCTGGAGAAGAGTACTTAGGATACCATGGACAGCCAAGAAGACAAACAAATCGGTTCTTGAACAGATCAGACCAATGTTACGATGCCTACATTTGATATAAAATTTTGGGAGACATGTGTACTGTATCATGACCCCTGCTTGACCCATTCCAAGGCCCTCCATAAGTCCCAAGCGAAGAGACCATGTAGGCAGGCCCCACTTGCAGGAATTGAGTTCATAGAAAGGAACTCTCCAGAGGAAGTAGGGTGTACCAGACCGGTTTCACCACTGCCCTCTGGAATAAGGACAATAGCCTTGGCCTTGCACTTGATGAGCCAGTAATTGACTTAACTACTCAGCCATTAAGATGGATTCCCCTCTGAATTGTGTCCCAAACTTAAGCGCATTGTACACAGATTATTTGCTCTTGGCTTAAGAAAGCCCAGGCAATCAACACCTTTGTCTAGCACAGATACATAGCCTCTGGATATGTTCAGCACTACATAAGGCTCCCATGTTGAATTGCTCCCCAATGCTATTCTTGGAGGACAGTTTGACTTCTGCCTATAGCTCCCACGGCCAATCTCCCCTCATCCAGTGGTCGTGTCCATCATCATCATCCATCTCAATCCGGCTTCCAGGAGAAGACTTCTATGGTAGCTATTCTAGCGGTCTCTATCTCTCAAACCTAACTCCCATTCTTACCCCTCCCTTTTCTCTAGCATTGAACATGTGTATGTGTGTGCGCCCCCTTGCTGAGTGATATTTATGCCCCCTAATAAACTATGTATTTTATTGGACTTATTTGGACTAGTGTCACTTCCCTTGGGGTTTGTCGGTGGACCTGTGGTAGACAATATCGGGACCCGATCTCAGTGTAAGACTATTAGGATCTTCTTCTCTGCATATCTGAGCTATTTATAATTCCCCTAAGAAAGAGGATTCCTAACACCAGGGCTCTCCTTGGAAGCTAAGATGATCAAGTTGAGACAATCTTGCTTTGGCCACATAATGATAAAGCATGGATCACTAGAAAAAACAATAATGCTAGGAAGGGCAAAGGGTAGAAGAAAAAAAGGAAGACCACAAACCAAATGGATAGAGTCAATCAGGGGAGTTGTGGGCAAGAGCTTGCAGGATCTGGGCAGGGCAGTGGATGACAGGGATTCTTGGAGATGTCTCATCCACAGGGTTGCCATGAGTCAGAACTGATTTGAAGGCAGCTAACAACAACAACAGCAAAAAGCATATTTTTTGTGAGTTTTTGGGCAATGTAGCCATGTTCTAGAAGAGTTTCTTAATGATGTTTTGCCAATATTTGTGGCTGGCATCTTCAGAGATGCCAGCCATAGATGCTGATGAAATGTCAGGAAGAAACTCTTCTAGAATATGGCCACATAGCCTGGAAACCCCACCAAAACAAACAAACAAACAAACAAAAAACCACTATGGATGCCAGCCATGAAAGCCCTCGACTCCACAACAAAATGTATATTTATCACAAGCATTCATGGATATCATTCCTCTTCCTGAGATGCAATGACTGAGTAAGTGGTTTGATATCCACTAAGGTTCATGCTTAAATATAAATTAGTCTTAAAGGGCAGTAGATTCCATTCCCCTTCCCCTCCATCCTTATGTCTCTGTGTTGGTACTTTCAACTTACCTTAAGGCAACTCAATGAACTTCCTAAGGGATTCTTAGGCAAGGAATCCTCAGAGATGATCTTGAAATATAACATACAGCATCTGGTATTTGTTGGTGGTCTCCCATCCAAGTACTAGCCAGAGCTGACCATGCTTAGCTTCCAAGGTCAGATGGAATCTGGTGCCTTTAATGTATTTGAGACCTGAAGTTACCATTTTCCTCATTCACCAACTTTTCTTCCTTGCAGAATTGTTAGTACAGTGAAGATTTAATAAGTTTGGAAGGCATTATCCAAGGCTCATATTTTAGATCTCTCATATGACTGGACTGACTACATTAAATCCAGATTCTAGGCATTCCACCCAGTACCCATTAGGCCCATTAGCTGACCTGAATTCTAATATTTCACTAAAAAAGAGAGGATAATATAACCATAATCTGAGATTATTCACACCTACAGAGACAGAAGAAAGAGAACAACAGATTCAGGGTCTAGGAGCATATTGTTCACACACCCAAATAGGATATGTTGATAGTCGTAGGCAACTGGAATGCAAAAGTAGGAAACAGAGCAGAACCAAATGTTGTTGGAGAATTTGGCCTAGGACCAAGGAAAAAACAAGAGAACATCTGATTGAATTGTGTCAGGCCAACGATTTGTTTTCACTGTAAATACATTCTTCAGGCAACCAAAGAAATACAGTAACTGTATACAGTGGGCCCTTGGGCCCTGTCTTCATGGGCCAAATAAAACCCATTGTATACAATGATGTAGTTGAATTGTATCCCCTAAATAAAATGGTAAAATCAATGCTTGCTTTTTGGAATTTTAAAAACATATATACAGTATTCAAACTTTGAATGGTGGAACCCATGGATTTAGAATCCATGGATACAGAGGGCCAGTTGTTCATGGACCTTTCCTGATAGCCAATATAGAAATCAAATAGACTACATAACTGGAAGCAGAATATGGAGAAGCACCATTCTCTGCAAAAGCAAGCCCAGGAGCAGTTGTGGCACTGACTGTGAACTGCTAATATAAAAAATTAGAGTAAAGCTAAAGGACATTAAAGCAATCATCATACCAAAATAAATCCTAAAGAACATCCCTGTAATTTAAAGATAATGTTAAAAATAGATTTATTATTAAGTCTAATTGACTGGAAGCCAGAAGAATGCTGTACTGAGGTCAGAGAAGTTGTGAAAAAAAGAATGAAAAAGATACTATGGGGCAAAACAGATGGGCAGGAAAAAGTGGCTTGAAGCTTCCTTTTCTGAAGCCACATTGAAATCCCACCAACCGCACTGCTGGCTCCCAAGGCAGCTGGAGTGCACATGTTAGGACCACATGACATGGCTTCAAGCCTGGAAGAAGTGGGAAAAAGCTGCTTCTTTTCGAAATGGATTTTCTCTGCATAAGGGCACTTTTCTCTTGACTTCAAGGCATGTGTCATCTAAATGCCACACCTTCAAGCCAACCTGAAAGTACCTCTTTTTGCCTGTCCAGTTAGCCCCATTGTCCAGCCAAAGAGAAAGAAAAGCCTCATTGGATGACAGACAAAACTCTTCTAACAGTTAAGGGTAAACAACCAGCAAAAGTAAAAGGTGACAAAAATAGTATCAGCATCCTGAATGTTCAGGAACTTGTGTACAGGGACAAAGAGAACTACTATAATAGACAATGCAGAGAAAGAGAAGACAACAAAGAGGTATAACAAGTAATCTTCTGTAAGATCTAAGAAATCAAAGGAAAATTTAAACCAACAGTGGGAATGCTATATGGCCAGCAGGAAAACACACTACATGATCAAGTATAAAAGAAGACGATAGAAACAATACACTGAAGAAATATGTAAAAGAGATGAAAGGGTGACAGATTTATTCAAGGAAGAAATGTTTGAAGATGAACCTACAATTTTAGAAAGTGAAGTAGAAACTTCACTCAGAGCATGTGACAGAAATAAATCACCAGGAACGATGGGCATACCAATAGAACTGTTTCAAGATACAGAGACTGAATCCACTCCTGAAACCTGCCAGCAAATATGGAAAACAAAGCAATGACCCATAGAGTGGAAATGCTGAATATCCTCCTATTGCGGGGCTGCTAAGGTCTCCTACCCCTGGGCAGAGCATCATGCTCCCCCCCACTGCCTCTGCTGCTTCCTCCTCTTCCTTTCTGGTGCCAGTGGTAGCAGCAGCAGAGGCATGGCAGTGGCCCCAGGGTGGGTGGCTTGGGCTTGGGCAGTGTTGCTCTCCCAGTGGTTGGTCATGGTACAGCAGTGGCCAAGTCTGCAGGGCCAGCTGGCTACCCTCCTCCTCTTTCTCTGCCTCTGCCTCTGACCTTCCTCCCCAGGCACTAGTGCCCAGCCTCTTCCTCTGCCTCCTCCTCTTTGGCTTTGGCATCATACTACCCTGCCACTGTTGCCCCTCACCATGGCCACCAGAATAGGTGAGATGCTGCCACTCTCGTGCCAGCACCATCCCCAGCTGGTCAGGCTCCTCTGACACTGAGAGAGGTCTCCAGCTGCCTCCTTCCTTCTCGGGGTCCCAGGTGAGTTGGCCAGCAATGGCGGTGGTGGCAGCAGCTGTAGGGAGTGCTTATCTTGATATCTGGACTGGGGTTATCTATCACAGGTACCTCTGTTTTACTTGCATTCAGCTTAAGATTCAGCCCTAGTATTCATTTCAATAAATGTCTTGTGCTACTCAATAAATAAATAAAAAAGTTTGCTGAAACACAGAGCAATTCAAAACCCTCTTATGATATAACATACACTACATACCAATGTAAAAGAGGTGGGAGAAAAATAATTCTGAAACAGATGTCTGGTGGGAAGTGACATCAGATTGACTGCAAACATTGCTGAAAGCTAGCTACAGTTTGGACTTTATTTTAGCTAACAAAAAAAGGGGGGGGGGAGAACACAGCCTCTATATTAGTTTTTATCAATCTCTCCATTCTAAGCTGTCAGTACTGATGATTAAACACTGTCTCTATTAGATCACTTCAACAAGAAATGTTTTAAAGGGCAAAAAGTACACTTGATGAATCTGAGTCTGAAAAGGGCTTTGCAGTACTGAGTTCTTCTTTCAGTACAAAGTTACTGGCAGATAGACAGAAGACTCTCCTAAAACTGGAATGATCCTTTTTTCTTTTTCTTTTTCTTTTTCTTTTTTTTTCTTTTTCTTTCTTTTCTTTTCTTTTCTTTTCTTCTTCTTTTTTTTTTTGCTTTGGTTGCTTAAGTATATAGTTGATAATCTTTTTTTAAAAAAACAGCCTGTGCTAAACAATTCAGTCATAAACTGATAAACCTAGAAAAACCCACAAAGAGCTAGTTATTCCAAAACAAGACTGATTCCAGCTGGTGACCCAAATCAGAGTCAAGAACGCACATTTTTAAAAAATCACATGACTTTTAAAAGAACAAATCTTTTTGCTTCTTTTCTCTTTATTAATTCTTTGAACTTTGGGGAAACGGATGCCTGTAATTGTAACAAAGAAAGAGAAATGAGTGAAAAGCTGCCCTTTACTTTAAAATAATATCAAAAATAAGGCTGCACAGTCTTATACCCTATTGAAGTTAGTGGGACTTGCTTTTGCATAGGATTGCACTGTAAGGAATTTATGCTCCTCAATAATGGACTTTTCTCATGATACCTATATATTTGTATTGATTTCCATTTATTAAAAAATACAACTGCAATTTAAAGTAATAACAAACATTAACAGAACAAAAATGTAAGTACTGTTCTAGTATTTTTAAATCAATAACACAGTTCAGATGTTAGGAATCTGTGTGAATTAAACACATGAGTATACTAAAGCCTTTCCCATTGAGATAGTCACTGTTCTGATGTAGAGAGTGATGGAGGGGACAGGACTCTGCTGTTGGTTAACTCCTGAATAGGACTAATATTCATAATACCTAAATGGGGGCTAATATTAGCCTATCAAACATACACAGCTGTGCTGCATCTTGCCATATAGGATCTTTGGTTCATCTCACCCAATATTGGTTATTTTGATGAGCAGCAGCTGTTCAACTGCTGTTCAACTGCAGGACAGTTGTGCACTTATAAACTGTGATGGCCAGAATAAAACTGGGAAGCTTCTGCATGAAAAACAACATATGATTCATTACTGAGATATTAACTTAGGGGATGTATAGACCACCATCAAAAATATGGAGGGAGCGGGGGTGTGATGTCTGCACAGTGCATGCCCTGGCTTTGCCCCCACACCGGTGTGACACCCATCCCATGGCAGGTGGCATCACCTTGCTCCTCTGGCACTGCATCCAGATGAAGCAGTGCCAAGGGAACAGTGAAAAGCCATGGCATTGGCAGCTATTGCACCCTTTCCATGGTGCAAAAAAGAGCTACTTTTTGTGGCTCCTTTTTGTGCCGTGGAAAGGCCAGATTGGGGACACAGCGTACGGTTGCCATGGCCCCAGTCTCACAAAGATTGTTCTGTTCAGCCCCTTATTCTGCTTTGTTCAGCCCCCTTTTCACTTGAAATTTTAGTTCTTAGGACCTTATCACATGAGGCACTTACCACACAGAAATCATGGCCCAAATGCTTCAGAAGTGTGGAGGTGGAGTTTCCGGTCACACTTCTGAAGCATCACTGAAGTGCATCCTTCTCTTTTCTTGTTGATGAATCATTCATGGAGCAGCCATTTCTGTAATAAGTCCATTATGCAAAAAATGGCTGCTCCACTAATGCTTTGACAATGGAAGAACAGCGAAATGCTTCAATGACATTTGAGAAGCACAACAGGCGATCCCACCTCCATGCTTCTGAAATGTTTGGGCCATTATTCCAGCACAGTAAGTGCCTCATGTGATAAGGGTCTTAGTTTCATTGTGCAATTTCATATTTGGAAAAAAAATTGGAATTACACATAAAATTAATACTAATTAGTCTGAAGCCTAAATTCCTCTTTCCCAAATATCTATAGTACTTAACCTGTATTTTGCTGCTGTTGCTTCTGCTGCTGATTCTACCTTTTTCCCATTCAGGACTCCAATTGGCATACAACAGATTGTTTAAAAAGTCATAGTTAAAAATTCACAAAATACAAAAGTTAAAGAGATTAAATGATCAAAAAATTCAAACCAATTAAAACATAAACTATTAAATACTTATGCACATGTACACAATAGCACAACAAGCTCAGGGATGGGCAGTCATGTGGTTAAATGCTTTTTCACAGTTTTAACACTCTTAATGGTAGCCAAAGAACACTTTTATATCGATGTTTATGTATTGCGAACATGCATGAAGACAATAAAAATTTGAGCACTGGGCATTGTACATATTAATTGGCTTTCCAAGACGAAAACTGAAAATGCATACATTTGTGAACACTTTTGGCCACTAGAACAATAGTCTGTATATCACTTAGTAAATATCCACTAAATTCAAAGAATAAAGCATCTTTAGCCTTTCATTTCCTTGCACTGGGAGAACAGACAACAATTCATTATCTTGGTAGTACTTTGGCATGCCAAACAGCCATTCTGCATTCCTAGGAATGCACCATGAATGTTAACCAAGAGAGGGACGGAGGAAGAGAGGGAGAAAGAAAGGATGAGGCACTAAAAATAATGACACATCCATCTCTCCCATGCATCTGAGGAGGAAGACTCAAGTGTATAAAAGCTACTGCTATCAATTCCACACACACACACACACACACACACTCAGCTAATTTCAAAGGTGCTGCAATATCTTTTTTCATACTGATCCAGATAAAAATGGTTATGGAGATTATCACACAGAAGGCAAGCATCCTCCTCCAATCATTAAATTGTTTCATTCATGTGATCGGGGGAAGATTATCACACCCTGGCACACTTTTCCTATTCTTATCCTGTCGGCAAACAGTAATGGATGTGTTATTGGGTATTAATGGAAACTCCTATTAATACCCAATGACACATCCATTACTATTTACTGATGGGATAAGAACGGGATAAGCATGTGAGGGTGTGATAATCTTCCCCCCAATCATGCAAATGAAATGATTTAACAATGGGAGGAGGATGCTTGCCTTCTCTGTGTGATAATCTACTATGTATTTGTATTCTACCATCTCTTTCTTCGTCATGTGGCACATTCAGGCAAATAGCTGCAGAGACACTTGCAGCATGCCCCATGACTGGTAGGGGATGGGCATATTATCACCCCACCCCATTCTTTAGTACTTTGGCAATGATTGTGTTGGGAGGGAGCTCTGATGTTACATGAATTGGAATTATCATTTTTTTAGTCAGGCTTATGTCACCATAATTACCGTACAGGAAACCAGCCATTGCCTGTTAAAAAAAAGAAGAAGATCAAAGTCCTTTCCTTGCTATAAGGAAAATCTAAATATGAAGAAATGTTTTCCCATTTATTTTTTTGTAGATTTTATGTTTTTATGTTAATGCATTTTGTTTGAATCACATGCAATCTCAGTAATTTTGGTTGATGCTTAATGATGACACTATCAGAACCACCAACACATTCTAACACCACTAGCGACTATCCCTAGGTCTCCGGTTTTAGACTTAGAAACTTGGAGCTTGGTAACCCTTAGCTATAGTCTTCCTATACTTCTCTATTCCTTTTGCATAAAATATAAGTAGATTTTATGACTTATAAGCTACTTTGAGTCCATGAGAACAAATCCTATCTAGTCTAGTACTCTTTTTACACAGAAGCCAACCTGTTGCCAATGGGAAGCTCACAAGCAGGGCATAAGAACTGCAGCGGGGCCTCTGGTGGTCTTTAATGTAATCCTCTGATTCGTGGTTGGTTTACACAGGTGGATGCCACTATCCAAAACCATTTAAGGAGATGCCATATACCTCAGTCCTGAGACATCCTTATTAGTCCAAAGCAGAGCTTGGAAAAGTTCCTTTTGTGGACAATTGCCAGAATCTCACAGACAGCATGGTCCCTGGGTATTTAAGCCCATCACTACATTCTCCAAGTTCTGATCATGTTATTTGCTAGACTTTAGAAAGAGATTTCTCTATAACAGAATTTCCTCCCAGGGAGACACTTCTTCTAGGAAGCTTAAAGTTGAGAGAGCATTATGATGAGCAATGCTATGATAAGTAATATTGTCTGTTATGGCATATTTTCTACATGAGCATATTTTAGCCAGGAAAATGTTGCTTTTGTAAGTTCAGAACATGTTCCTTCGTTCTGTATTACTAGAATTGTCATGTACAATACATAAGCCAAGAATGACAATAGAACAGGGGATGCAGTGATTGTGTCTACTGTTGTAAATTAGAACTGTATTTAGGAACAGAAGAAAAGTATTTATTAAACCTGGTGATGATGCCTTGATTACCTTTTCTTGAATCAACAGATTCAGGAATCTCATACTGAGTTGCATACGAAATGTATACTGAATGAAACAAAGTTGTTCTAGAACCAGACAAACAGTATGGAGTAAAAATGTTTTGGATGGTGGCTTCCATGTCTGCTGGGCAGTGAATCCATTCAGACCTTTAGTCCAAAATTTAAAATAGTTGTCCCAAAAGCTGAACCTATTTTGGGCTTCATCACTTAGGACAATGCTAATCAAGTTACCTAATATGAGAGAATATAAATTTTGGTGTCCCAATGTATGCCAGATAATAATATGATATTTGTGGCCATTGGCTACCATTGTTTTGTCCCTTCATGGAAACTTCCCAGGAAATGACACTGGTCCACAGACTGCCACACTGAGTAGCATTGACCTGAGGATCATGTAGATCAGCAGAAAAATGTGGCCAGAGGCTCCCCTGCTTGCATTTACCTGGAGATTGCCCAGAGACTGCAGCAACTGCACAGCCTGCTCTTAAAGCAGGCCACTACCACGGTCCTGAATGGACCACCAGCAAGAATGCTTTCTCCATGTTCCTTTTGTTGGCAGCCCAAAGCAGCCCAGGAGTGGCTTCCAGCCAGTCCAGGGGTGTGTGTCATCTGTATGCTATGCCCCCAAAGCGGCCAGAAGCTACTCCTTCCTGCCCATCTGTGTCTGGCCCTAGAACACTAAAATAGCAATAGCAATAGCAGCTTCATTTATATATCACTTCATACCACACTGAACATTCTCTAAGTGGTTTACAGCTGTAAGCTAATTGTTCCCATCAGGCTGAGTACTCATTTTAGTGACCCCGGAAAGATGCCAGGCTAAGTTGCCCCTGAGTCTCTGGGTGGAAGGAACTCACATCCTTGTGATTTGTGAGTGAGTGGCTGAAGTACTGGCACTTAACCACTGCACCACCAGGGCTCTTGAAAACCCAGAAGGGCTTAGGTCCCCACTGACAGAAGCCAATATTGAGTCCAAGAAAGGAGAACTTTCCTCCCAATTTGGGCAAAATTTGCTACAGCTTAAAAATGCCCATGTATTTCAGAATGAATGTGTGGTGGTGACAACTTCTGAAGGATCCAGCCACCAGATCTCCACATACAATGTGCCACCCAGTGGTGTTGCTAGAATAGCTGTCCTGCTAAACTCATCTCTCCCTGTAACATTCTTTAAATTAACTATGCCCCTTGTCAAATTTGCAGAATGTTACAGCATTTTCTTTGCAGTGAATAGCATTTTCTGTGCAAAAAATAATGGCCAAGATCCCACATTGCATTCATAAATATGTAAATTTAGTTACAAATGACCTAAGAAATCAGCCCTCAAAGCCTATTGCCAGGGAGATGCTCTGAGTGAGAAATCTACAGGGTGGTCAAGTGGGGTGCCTCAAGATGAAAGAGCCAGCTGCCTCTGGAGCCAAGTTGCAATGGGAAGAATTAAGACCTATTATTTTTACTCACCATACCATGGCTCAGAAAGAGGGATGGCCATATCATCTTGAAACATCCCACTCAACTGCACACAGACCTCGATCACTCAGAGTGGTTCTCTCACATTTAATGTCAGTTTGGGGACATTTTTGTTCATGGATTTCTCTATTGTCTTCTATTGAGGTTTCATCAGGTCCCCTTTTGCAACTCTTCAGGAAAGCTTTGACGACCCATTTGCTTTTGCTGGTTTTGATATACCTTTTGGTCTACTTTATTTTCTTTTCCTACTGGATGTTTAGTAATTTTAATGTATTTTGCATTCTTCTTACTCTGTACACTGCCTTGAGAGACTCATAACCACCCATTGCAGAAGGAGACAGATGAATTGCACACATAAGGTGTATGGACATAAGAAAATCCCTCACCCAACTATTTGCACACCGGCTGAGATTTCTGCTATGATGTACAATGTGTGAAGGGAAACTATGTGAACAGATCAGATTCTCAAAATATGCTACCATTATAAACTGTCATAGATAGATCAACATGTTTATAGCAACAACAGACATACAACATTGTTGCCTTTTGTTATATGCAATAGGTAGTGTAAATAATTCAGTTCCTAATCTCTTCTGAGTCAGAGCCCCAGTAGAAGCTCTGATAGTCAAGTGTGTTAAAAACATGTGTCTGGAAGGGTCATCTCTGAGTGCAGGTGAAGGAAAAAGGCAGCATAGCAATCAGGGAACAGGGAAAGTGCAAAGGCATAAATTGAACTTTTCCAGAGCTGAAGGGTAAAAAAGATCAGACACACTTTATGTCAGAGCTGCCACAACATTATGAGACACTGAAAATGATGCCAAGAGAATATAACAGTGTCAGTTTCCAAAAGCATACAATTATGCCCCCAAGACTCGGCATCAGCTTCAATTTACAAGATGTTTTTGTATGCTGACAGAGGACACCTTTGAAGTATTAGGACAATCTGCACTGCAAATGCTAGATAACAGAAGGAGTTAATTTTTGAAACGCTTTGTTCTACACTATTAAAGGGACAGAGGATTTTAGGAAGCATACCTACACACACTTATCTGAGGGCAGGATCCACTGAAGGCAATGGAACTGCTGAATACACATGTTTTAGACTGGGCTGTAGGGAAAGTTTCTGTCTGTCTGTTTGTCTGTCTTTGGGAAAAGTCTAAAATTAAAGATGAATTGATTGCTATGCTGTATGCCTCCACAGGATATTATCTCACCATGAAGACGACTGTCTCATCATGGACTGGAGGTGGCTTTGGGGTCTCAAACATCATGGCAGCTCTGTAATGGCTGACAAGTTTCTCTGAGCCTCATAAGTGGGTTGTGTGTCAGTAGGCTGAAGGCTGGCCTACCTAATTAAAGAGAAGCTCACCACTCGAGGTGACTTACTGACTATAACAACAGTGCATGGAACAGCTGAGATCCCCATTGGTGTGGAGTACCCATATCAATCAGGATATTTTTTGTCCGTGGGCATAAGTTTCCCATCTGTTGCAGCATAATAACAATAATATGAAGAGATACTGAAAAGCAGATTAAAAGCAGAAAGTCCCTTTGACTGATTCCAGTACATATCATTGGTTCTTCCTGTTCAAGGTCTATCTGAACACTTTTATACAACAGAATACTGTAGACTCAGTTCTTATAATACTAAATGATTCTGTGTTTTGGACAGTGTTTCGAACTCCATTATTTCTGCTGAAGAGTATGTGTGGTTCTGATATGAAAAATAATGTAATGTTATGCAGTTATATGGGATGTAGTTAATTTAATGTTGCCTTGTCTTTTTAATACCCATAATTTATCTGTATTTAATCCCCTGAGGCAGGCTCTTTCCCAGACGGGACGAAACATGTTGAGCTGTTTTAAAAGGAATAAACAGTTGACCATTTTAGAGTAACAAAAACAAAACAAAAAACAAAACCAACCAAACAAACAAACTTCTTTATTGTTTTTTGCAGTTAAGCAACAAGACAGAAGTTCCTAGCACCTTAAAGATTAACAAGTCTTCTTTGGCACAAACTTTTGCATAAGCTTTTGTGGACAGCAGCTGACTTCATCAGATGCCTGGAATGGTACATCATCTGAGAGATTACACACATATTTGGGTAGGCGAGTGCATGGGGTATGTAATCGAGTGAAAGGAGACATAGTACAAAAGGAAAGCTTTAATCATTATTGCAACAGTGACAATTAAGAAGCCCAGTTGGTCGGTAATACACAAACATCCTGCCAAAGAGAAATAAAGCCAGTATCTTATTCAGGTCTCAAGAGACAGAGATGAGCCTCCTGCGGATCTCCTGAGTGGGAGGATTATTGCCAGTGGGACTAGAGGGAAGAGAAATGCAAAAAGAACAAAATACGGCAATTACCTAGAGAGCCAGTTAACAAACAGCGTTACAGCCATCCTTGTCTCAAGGTATTCAAGACTATAAACCAGAGGACAGGTAAGTGGAAATGGTCTATTGCAGTACAATCTACTAGGGTTGCCCTGGGACAGTGTTTAGAAATTCAGTTCCTTCTGAATTTAGTGCACTGTCTTTTCAAATAAGTGGTAGACAGAAATATTTTTTATGAGTTTCTACAGTTGTATTGTAGGCACACCTCAGAGCTAATACAGACACAGCAACATGTTAATCATTTCAGGTTTTGTGGCATGACATTTGATGATGTTTGTGTGTGAAGTGTGCCCATTGAAAAAAGACTGTCTGAGTTGACAATGCAGGAAAAGTTAGTTGATTTATTCATTAAACCTTAACATTTACTCAGATATCATCTAGGTGAATAGGAGAGATGAGCCTATGTGTGCTAGCATCACCTTCAGTGGCCCTGACCTGACATGTTGAACAGGGAAGGAGCTTCTATGTGGTTTGTTTGGATACACATAGATGCTTGCATGGGGCCAGGAACCCTACTTTATTTTGCTTCTCAGTCATGCAAAGGGATATAATCATCTTCAAGTGAATATGAGTTGGAATACCCTACAGAGCTCAGAAGAACTCAGGATGGATGTGGAGTGTGTTAAGGGGTAGAGATCAGGACATATGTTTGATACCTCTTAGTTGTGTTCATGTACTCTGTTCTAACCCAAACAAGGCTAACTGCTTGGGCTCCATATTCAAAGCTTGAAAAGATTACTGTTTTTGGAGGACAAAACACAGAATTTCCCTGCCAGCATGGCCAGATCAGATGTTTATTTTGTTGCTTCCCCACTAAATGCAGAAAAACAAAACAAAACAAAACATATATGATGGTGTGGTGACTGTAAGGAGTCCAGGCACCAAATTTCTGCTTCTGAGCTCTTTACAGGCTGAATGGAGTGCCTCCTCCAAAAAATAGAAAATCAGAATACCAGACATATAGCTGTTTAGCACTGCAGAAAGACACTGCAGTCTGTTAAGGTTGAGTTGCTACTACTCCGGGGGTGGGGGTTCAAAGAGCTACAATTCAAACTTTTTTCTTTTTCTTTCTCTTCTTTTTTTGGGGGGGGGGGGGGTTGATAAAAAGGAATGGTAGGGAATCTGGAGAGGCTGAAGACCACAAGAATAGCTGTGAGAGACAACCTTAGGGCTGTTCTTTGCCCATTGCTGATAGTTTGGAGGTGTTTTTAATTCTTCCTACAAATATTGGCCAGAATTTCATATAGCTGCAGCAATGTGGCTATGGCACCCTTTCAAGGGTGCAAAAAGGACCCATTTTTTGCGGCTCCTTTTTGAGCCCTCAAAAGGCCAGATCGGGGCTGTGGCATGAGGTTGCCATGGCCCTGATCCAGCTGGGAAAGGGGCAGCATCCCACTGCCCCTTACGGGCTGTATGTACAGCCCCTAAGAACATGTCATCAGAAGAAGAAGAAAAAATAATTGGAATTACTAATTAAATAGTGAAAAAGGTAAATACTTAGGGGTATGGATCACACGCAAAAAAAATCCCCACAGATTTATTCGATAACAGTTATAAAAATTGTGGGAGGAAATCAAAGATGATTTGACAAAATGGTCGAAGATAAAACTATCGATCACAGGAAAAGTAGCTGCAGTGAAGATGTCTATCCTGCCAAAATTTAATTTTCTTTTGACAAACCTTCCCATAATAACAAATAAAAAACCTTTTGATAAGTGGAACCAAGAACTTAAGAAATTCTTATGGGAAGAGAAGAAACCCAGAGTTAAATGGAAAGTTCTAATAGATTTAAAAGAAAATGGAAGTCTTGATCTGCTGGATCTAGAATTATATTTTCAAGCTAATGCATTGTTGATGGTAATTGACTGGATTTAACTGAAAAAATAAAAAGACTGTAAACTTGGAAGGGTTTAACTTTTGGTGTGATTGACACACATATCTTTGGTACGAGAAAAATAAGATACATTGGGACTTTGAACATCATTTCCTAATAAAACCATTACTTAAAACATGGATAAAAGCAAGAAATGATTTTTATAGAAGTTGTCACAGATGGGTTTCTCCACAATAGGATCTAATGAGTAGATTTAATCCAACAGATAGCTGGATAAGATACAAAGATATATTAAAACAAAGAATAGATATGTGAGAAGTAGATATGAAAGAAATTGAAGAAATACCAAATATACAATGTAAAAACCATGAGCTACTGTTTTTGCAGTTGATAGAGAGATTCAAAATAGATCAAAAATAAAGTGGCTTCTCATTACAGAACAACAAATTAGAGAACATATTATTGGAAGAAAAGCCCAACCAATTTCTAGGTTCTATAAAACGTTGTTTAAAAAAATCTAGAAACTGACCTAGTAAAAGAGAACTTGAAAAAATGGGCCAAAGACATAAAAAGAGAAATAGATTTAGAAAGCTGGACTACTGCAAGAAAATACACATATAAATTTACAAAAAATAAAAATATAATGATAATTATCACAAGATGGAGTATAAGTGGTACTTAACATCAGTTAAATTAAAAAATATATATAAAAATAAAAAACCTTCTTGTTGAAAGTGTCAAGATAATATAGGATTGTGGATACATATGTGTTGGACCTGTCCATAGATAACACAGTTTTGGAAGGGAAAACATGATAATATTGGGAAAATACCTAATATAAAGTATGACATGGCCCTGGAAATATACCTCCTTAATATAATTAATAAAATCAACAGAGAAAAATAATTACTGGAAAATCATCTTTATATATAGCGAGAGTCCTTTTAGCACAAAGATGGAAATCACCTGAGATACCAACTAATGATGACTGGTTGATCAAAATGCTAGAAGCCATTGAAATGCAATCCTATATAGGCCATTGTTCTTCTAGTGAGCATATTGCACAAATTTATCAGGGTGATAAAACAAAGGGTGGTTCAAAATGGGAATAAAGGGTGAAATGGATGAGCTCAAGTATTTACTCCATCGATATCATGCTTGAATGGTAGCCATAAAGAAAGGATTTTTAATCATTAAAATTTGTGTCTTTGTTTTCCAAGAAAAAAAAATATAGCTTAGAGCAAAGCTCTCTGGTAATTCAATTTCAACCCATGGTTTTTTAGATTCCATAGTTAGCAGAGGGAGCATTTGATGTAACTGAAATGGTCTTTATATATGTCTGGTACATCCAATCCTCCATCACATGAACTTCTATAAATCAAACTTTTTTTTTATCCTTGGCCTCTTATTATTGAATATAAAGTTATTCAATATTTTTGCCATCTTTTAAAACATTTAGTAGGAATTAATACTGGGAGTATTTGAAACAAATAGCTCAATTTAGGGGATGCTGACATCTTAATTTCAGCCACTTGTCCTAACCATGACAAATTATGTTTCTTCCATTTATTTATATCTTGGGGATATGTATACCTAAATATTTCATAGATTTAAAATCAGTTTTCTTTTATATATTATAAATACACACACACA
Organism: Urosaurus nigricauda; assembly: GCA_034509955.1. Taxonomy (NCBI): domain Eukaryota; kingdom Metazoa; phylum Chordata; class Lepidosauria; order Squamata; family Phrynosomatidae; genus Urosaurus; species Urosaurus nigricauda. The sequence goes on from JAOEGL010000003.1 coordinate 47,299,796, forward strand.
CACATACGCACACACACTTTATTTTTCTTCAAACATAAGCATATCTATCCAACAATGTACATTAGAAATTACTTAGTAACATAAAACACTACTTCCTCCATGTCTCTTGCAAGGTGATCCTTTCTTCCTGACCATGTCTATTAGAATGTATTGTTCTTTTATTCTTTAATGATATATTTTCATATAACTCAGTAGTCACAAAGTTTTATACTCATATGATGCAATTCTTTCCTCTCCAATTTCATCTTAGTTCCCTGTCATCATATTACTTTACCTATAGTTTAGTTTCATCTGTTATTGCAAAACTCATTTACCAGAAGCCATTCTTTCTCAATTACGCAAGACTTTTGCTAGCACAAAAATGGAAAATTAATGAACTTCCTACATTGAACTTCCATGATTGGTTGCTAAAATTATCAGAAATTATGGAAATGGATATTCTGATGGCATGTCTGAATCAGAAGGACATGAACGTAATATCAGTTTTCAGAACAATGATTCCAGGTAGTATGTTCTTTACTTGTTTGGAAAAACTGTACATTTTTATGAAAAAATTATCTGTAAACCAGCCAGAGAGCCATATAAATTTAACTTTTTCATAATCTCAGGGAGTTATTTTTGTGGTGATGGCACAAATAAAGCTATATCATCTGCAAATAGGCTAATCTTATGTCAGCTTTTTCGAGTTAGAACACCTTGTATTATTTTGTGGAGAATTCTGTACAAAAAGGCCCATTCTAGTCTGTCTAAGGCTTTATGGGCATCCAAAGAGAGAATCGCTAGCAGTTTTTTATTTCTTTTACTATAAACAGTTTACATTACACAAAACTATGCCATACTATCACTGCTGGCAATTAATAATTCAGCCATATTTGTAACCTATAAATATTAATGAAAGTATTTCTTATGTTCAATTTATTTATTTAAATTGTTTAATTAATGTATATCCCACCTTTCTCAATATATATATATATCCCAACATGAGATCCAAAGCAGCATTAATATTCACATGTGGATCCTAATGTTCCATATACAGCAACATTAATCTATTTTTTTTAACTTAACATGACTTTTACAGAGGTAATACTTATAAAAACAGACTTACTCATAACATGTTTTATCATTAACAAGGTCAACCTGTCAACTAATACCTTGTAGACACCAGATCTCATGTGATCTTGGAAACAAAGCAGGGTCGAACGTATTTGAAAGTCTTTGACTTCACAGGGTCAAACCTATGTTATTTTATTTATTTTATTTCTGTTTTTGACTGATAATAATTATCCTTTATAACAACACTAGGTGAGTGGGTTGTACAAACTGAAAGAAGTAACCAGCTACATTCAATATAAGAATTCTCAGTTCTTAAAAGAAAAACTGTTCTTCTAAAGCTGATCTGATTCCTGTTAAGATCTGTGTTCAGTATCACACTCCTGTGCATCGTGTTGACAGCTGTAGTAGGCCTGTTTCTCTAGATACAGAATCTTGTGTTATTACCATAAAGCATCAATATTTAATGTCCATGCATGGTGGTTTGGCAAACTGCCAAGCAATGGTGGAGTTTAACTCGGTCTCTCTAGTGCCATTTTAAATACAATTACCAACCTGGTCAAAAAAAATGTCCACATTATAAGGTAGATATGCACAGAGGAACAAAATCAAGGCCTCCCTGCTGAAGCATGTCGTCTAGACCGATCATGATTCCACAATTTAAACCAAAACTTATTATGTGGCTCATAAGTGCACATATGCTGTTCTGCACACATTCAAAGGCTAATGTACCTTATGCTGCAAAGAGGATCATTATGTGGCTTTCAGAAAATCTGATTCAATCTCTGTATTAACTCTGCCCATTTTCTTTCCAAAGAGAACATGAGAGAAATATGTTCCTTGTACCACAGCCTGGGGGTCATGAATGCTTCTTCTTTTCCCCAACCAGACATTTTTTTTCAAAAAAAAATCCTATTAGATATTAGTCTCTGAATTACAGTACATTGTTTTGCATTGTTGTTGAACCTGACGGAATTACAATAGCATTTGCAGGGAAAAAATACAAAGGGATAAAGCAGCATTTGTAGTCCTCTATATTGTGTAAAGCAATGCCTTTTGAGACAGCCTCAAAACTGAGAAATCAAGTCTTGCACCAAAGAATTTACGTTAGAGGAGTACTACTGTCAGGCAGGAAGGCAGGGCATTCAGAGATGTGCTTTGAAGTCTACAATGTCTAGATGATGACAATGAAGTTCTTACACACCAAATAAAAAGGCCATGACAGGGTTGCTTTCTTTCTTCCCTCTCAGACACATGCCAATACAAACAAAAAAGTGCCTCTCCTGTTCCCACTGACACATTATGCCATTTTCTCATCACAGCAGTCGACATAATAGGAGAAGATGAGAGTAGCAAATGCTATAGATAAGATGTTACTTCATATAACTTCTTGATCTACCAGTGTTCATACAATGAGCTAGGAGGCAGGAGAGTCTACCTAATAGATGTACCTAATAAACTTGTTTATTTGATAACAGGAACAATGAGCTGATTTGCTTTACAGTAGTTTCCTGTTTAGTTCCAGATAATAAGATAGAGGCTCTAGCTATTTAATTTATAGAATTCTTGGTGGAGATGATAATTCTTCTCACATCTACAGAAAATATCAGGACTGGCTCTCCTATGAGACAGACAGAGACAGCAGACTCAGGCAGCTGATTTTGAGTGTCACTAAGGGGCAGCAAATTCTTACTATTTTAATTTGTTATTGTTGTATTCCTATTCAGAGGGTTCCTGGACACTTAAAAAGAAAAAGTTTATAGCTTTGGCATCTAGAAGGGAAGAACAGCAGTTGGGCAGAGAAAAGATTTATTCATTGTAAGCAAAAGAAGACCAAAGGCATATTATTCTCTCATTATGGAACAGAGACAGCTTTGGCTGTCTTGGTGGATGACCTATGCAGGGAAGTGGACAGGGAGAATGTGTCCCTGTTGGTTCTGCTGGACTTCTTGGAGGTTTTTGATATAAACAACCATGGTATCTTTCTGAGTTGTCTCTCTGAGATTGGGCTTGGAGGTACTATTCTACAGAGGCTACAATTTTTCTCAGAAGGGTGGTACTAGGGGATTCCTACTGGACTCCTTAGCTGTTGGCCTGTGAGGTCCCTCAGGGTTCAGTCTTGTCTCTATGCTACTTAACATCTACATGAAACCTCTGGGAGAGGTTGCTTTCTGGAGTTTTGGAATCTGGTGTCACTAGTATGCTGATGATACCCAGCTCTATCACTCCTTTCCCCCTAATTCCCAAGAAGCAGTTCTTGTGCTAAATTGGTGCCTGGCATCTGTGATGGGTTGGCTGAGGGCAAACAAACTGAAGCTTAATCCACACAAGACAGAGGTGCTTCAGTTCAGTGGAAAGATTGATCTTGGAATAGGGATTCAGCCTGTATTAGATAGGGTTATGCAGCCCTTGAAGAGGCAGCTTCACAGTGTGGGGGTACTCCTGGTTTCAGAAGTTCTTTCAGGCAGTTAAAGCTAGGGTGCTAACTATGGCTGTTCTTGGAGATGTTGTATATGGCCACAATGCTTCATGCTTTGGTTACATTCCATTTGGATTACTGTAATGCACTCTACATGGAGCTGCCTTTGAATGTGCTTAGAAATGTAAGTTGACTAGAAGAGCTGAAACTAGACTGTTAACTGGAGCTGGCTACCAGGAACACTAAAATGCTCTCAGTTGCAACTGGTCCACTGGCTGCCAATCTTTTCCCAAGCACAATAACCCAGAAGCAGATGGAGGACCCTCCCTCCACTCCAACTGCCACTGCCCTGGCCCTGGAAGGAGAGAAGAACCAGCAGTAACTGGTGGATTTAGTCCCTTTCCCCACTGCCATTCCCTTCTTCTTTTGTGTCATGTCTTTTTAGATTGTAAACTTCAAGGCAGGGAACTGTCTAATTAATAATCTGTAAGAACCTTTGTGACTGAAGAGTGGGGCATAAATACTCTAAATAAAATCGAAAGTGCTGGTTTTGACCTATAAAGCCCAATGCAGATTGAGTTTGGGTTATTTGAAGGACTATTGAAGGACCTTCCAGCCAGCACAACTACACCTGTGCTCCCTCTGAGGCTTCTCTGAGGAACTGTGGGACACTGGAGGACAGAGAGGTGGAACTGCTGAGAGCAGCATACTTAAACTGGCTTGCCAGCAGACTTTGGACCTTCCAGCCAGCACAAGACCTGTGCTACCTCTGAGGCTCCTCTGAGGAACTGTTCTTGTCCTTCAGTTTACTGTTGGTATTAGAACAATACTGTTGGTATTAGAACAACTTATATTGATCATGGAATGTTATAAGCACAGGCAGGAAAACAAGATCACTGGGAAATGCCTATAGGAGTAGTGTGGGGCAATGGGAGATATAGCATTAACAGAGTGGTGAGAAGACATAAAGGAAGATGAGATTGATGGTTAAAATCCATCCCATCCTCCATGTCCTCTGTTAACTCGAAAGAACAGAGGGTCATCCCATCCATACCACAATCCCTCACCTTGCTCCTCTGTAATGCCAGGTCGGTGAAAAACAAATCTCATATTATTTATGATCTGTTAGAGGAGAGGAACGCTGACCTGGCCTGTATCACGGAAACCTGGCTGTGTGAAGACAGCAATGTGACATGGACTAAGGCCCTCCCAGCCGGGTATGCCGTTCAGGAGCAGATAAGGAAAAGTGGGCGAGGGGGGGAGTGGCCTTGGTCCACAAAACTACAATCAATCTGACCAGGAGACCTATCTGTAAAACTGACCACATCGAGTGTATTTACCTGACCCTGAAGGTCAGGGACAGCTTGGGGATTCTGTTAGTCTACCATCCATTCCATTGCCTAACAGACTTCCTGACTGAGCTGACACAGTTGGTCTCAGACCTGGTGCTGGAGTCCCCCAGGCTTTTGGTCCTGGAAGACCTCAACATCCCCTTTGAGGCTGGTTTATCAGATCTGACTGGTGCAGCTCAGGAGTTCATGATTACCATGACTACCATGAGCCTGTCCCAATTGATCTCAAGGCCGATACATTGTGCCGGTAATACACTCGATGTGGCCTTTTGCATGGATCAGGATAATCCATGGGCAGATATCATTGGTACTACTGCCCTGTCATCGTTGGATCACTTCCTGGTCAAGCTAGGACTAAAGGCCACTACCCATATGTCCCCCGGGCATGGAGGACCTATTAAGATGGTCTGCCCTCGAAGGTTGGTGGAACCCAAAAGGTTCCAAGAAGCCCTAGAGGGATATATGGTTGGGAATGATAGCGATTCTGTTGATGCCCTGGTCAATACCTGTAACACTGACCTCACCAGGGCTATAAACAGCATCACTCCCGAGCGTCCTCTCCAACTCGCTTCTAATAAAAAAAACATGGTATACACAAGATCTCCGGAGGATGAAGCGAGATGTGAGACGATTAGAACGCCGCTGGCACCAACACCGACGCTTATCTGACAAGGCACTCCTAGAGAACCTATTAAGGTCCTATGGAGTGGCAATCGATGTAGCAAAGAACTCCTATGCTGCACGCATTGCATCAGCAGAGTCACGTCCAGAATTAAGAGTCACGTCTTAATTCAGCCCCCTCCCACCCTGAATCCATTATTATAACCAACTAATACCTGCTGTGACGCTTTTAATGATTTTTTTGCAGATAAAATCTCTCAGATAAGGGCCGATCTAGACACCAGCATTAACATAGAAACTATAAGAGAGGTGTCCAGCGACTCCATTGACATGATTAGACTGGATCACTTTGAGTTTGTAAGTACCGAGGAAGTGGACAAACTCCTTGGAAGTTTTAGGAAGACAACATGCCCCCTCGATCCCTGCCCATCTTGGCTGACCGCCCAAGGAGGGGACGCAGTGGTGACATTGCTCCAACTTGTCTTCAACGTGTCCCTCATTGACCACAGTATCCTCTGGAATGCCTGAAGGAGTTGGGAATTGGGGGCACCATGCTTCAGTGGTTCTGTTCCTCCCTTTTGGGCAGATTCCAGATGGTGAAACTGGGAGAAAGCTGCTCTCGTAAAAGACAGCTGACATCTGGTGTCCCTCAGGGCACCATTCTGTTTAACATTTACACAAAGCCGCTGGGAGAGATGATCTGGAGACATGGGGCACAGTGTTATCAATATGGTGATGACACTCAAATATATTTCTCCATGTCTCCAACTGTTGCAGTGACCAAGGATGGCATCTTGGCTCTGAATGCCTGCCTGGAGTCGGTAATGGGCTGGATGAGGGAAAACAAACTCAGGTTGAACCCAGAAAAAACGGAGGTACTTGTGATAGGTTCCCCTGGCCAGGGACTGAGATTTGCCAACCTGTCCTGGACGGGGTCACACTTCCCCTAAAGGACAAAGTTCGCAGTCTGGGTGTGCTCCTGGATTCGTCCCTCCAACTGACTTTACAGGTGGAGGCGACAGCCAGGAGTGCGTGGCACCAACTACGGTTGATACACCAGCTGCGTCCCTACCTGGGAAAAGAGGACCTTGAAACATTGATACATGCACTGGTAACCTCTCATTTAGATTTTTGTAACGCGCTCTACATTGGGCTACCTTTGTACCAAGTCAGGAAGCTTCAGTTGATCCAGAATGCGGCAGCCAGGTTACTTACAGGGCCATCTAGGACAGACCACATCACCCCTGTACTAAAATCCTTACATTGGCTACCGATTAGCTTCCGGGCGCAATAAAAAGTGTTGGTCGTTGCCTTTAAAGGCCTATATGGCTTGGGCCCGAGTTACTTGAAGGAACTCCTCTCCCTACACAATCTGCCCCACACTCTCAGATCTTCAGGGAAGAATTTGTTAGAACCTAGTAACACTAGATTGATGACAATTTCCCACAAGGCATTCTCAGTTGCAGCCCTGAAACTCTGGAATAACTTGCCAGAAGAGATCTGTCTTATTACCACCTTAGATGCCTTTAAGAAAGCACTTAAGATGGATCTCTTCCGGTGGGCCTACCCGCCCAAATTACTTTAACGGACTATGAATGATTCATTTAGAACCTGATCAACAATGGAAGGAATGGTAACAACTGATTAGGTTTTAGGATTGAATTGTATTGTGGTTTTTATATTTGTTTATATAATGTTTTTAAGATAATTTTAGACTGTAGATTGACTGTGACATTGTATTTTAATAATCTGTTGGAATCCCGCCTCGATCCGAAGGGAGAGGCGGGAAATAGAAATAAAACATCATCATCATCATCATCACTGATGCCTTTGTGAGTCTAATAGAGCTTGATTGATGGAAACAAGGAAAGGGTCTTCTTGGTGGCTGCTCCCAGACTTTGGAACTCCCTCCCTGGAGAAGCCAGGCTAGCCCCATCCCTAATTTTCTTTTGGCAGGAGGTAAAACATTTTTGGGCCATCAGGATTTTTCAAACTGGTGAGGGCTGGATGCTTGCAAATCATATTTTAAGGTTTGTATAGAGTTTTTAATACATTTTAATATTTTAAATATTTAATGTTTTCAACTTTATAAATCATTTCATTGTTTTAAAAACTTTATATTTATATTTTAATACTATTGTATTGTTTTAATGTGTATTTATTTGTTTGTTTGTTTATTCATTCATTCACTTATTATCCTGCCTTTCTCCCAATACAGAGAGTCAAGGAGGCTAACAACAAATTTAAAAATAATTTTCATTCATTCATTCATTCATTCATTCACTTATTATCCTGCCTTTCTCCCAATATAGAGAGTCAAGGAGGCTAACAACAAATTTAAAAATAATTTGTTGTTAGCCTCCTTGACTCTCTATATTGGGAGAAAGGCAGGATAATAAGTGAATGAATGAATGAATGAATGAATGAATATGCTGTATTGTAGGTAGGCAAAGTGCAGCCCCTGAGATGTTATTGGACTGAAATTCCCAACACTCCTCACTATTGACTACACTGATTATGACTGCTGGGGTTTGCAGCTCAAGACTAACAGCCCTGGTGGCGCAGTGGTTAAATGCCTGTACTGCAGCCACTCACTCAAAACCAGAAGGTGGCGAGTTCAAGACCAGCAAAGGGCTGAAGCTTGACTCAGGCTTGCATCCTTCCGAGGTCGCTAAAATGAGTACCCAGATTGTTGGGGACAAATAGCTTACAATTGTAAATGAAGCTGTTTGCTTAACAAATTGTAAGCCGCTCTGATAGTCTTGGCTGAAGAGCGGGGTATAAAAATAAAATAAAAAAAAAATCAGCATCTAGTGGAGCACACTTTATTCTTCTCTTAAGTCAGAGGTGTATGAAATGGCCTCTAGAACCCCAAAGAATGTGCATTCATGTAGCTGGTTTTTTTTAATTCAGCAACAATCCTGCACCAGAAGACAGTGTGTCAATTTCTGCCCAGACAGAACTATGTATTGCCATCTCTCAGGCGCCCACAAAAAGCCTACCTTTTAAATGTTGAGCCCCTTTTCCAACATGGGCATTTATTGGCCAATAGAAAGTGGATGTGAAGTGTCCATGTATGTGCCTGTAGCTGATAAACTGCCACTTGCTTTGTTTAAATAGATGTAAACAATGTATGAGCTGCTGAAGTTCATCATCTTCCACTTTTAAATATGATTTTTGAAAATACATAGAGCAAGAGTATTTTCAAGCATGAAAATACATTGAACAATCCTGTCCTTGACAACGTTTGAAAAGAGTAAACAAGAGCCATATAGTGATCTGTAAAATATGTAAACAAGAAAAATCAGGTATATCATGGAAGTTTATAAACTGCAACCTTGTCCAACTGGGATTCAACTAAGAAATTGCAACTTACAAAAGACATTTTAAAACTACTAGTATGATTTCCAAGAACTCATTTCTACCTCATAACTATCTAAAAATGACTCTGTGTGCATGTATGTGTGTGATGTGTGTGGCTATTTCATTAATCTTTGCCAAGAGTTAAGACTGGCTAATAGATCTGGAGTTTCCAAAAGCCTATCTTATATTCCCTTGGAGGAGGAGAATGCAGGTGACATGCCAAGTAAAGTAAACACTGTTCAAAAGGCCCAGCTGCAGTCCTACTCTGAGTCGTCTAAGAAAGGCTGGTTGTAACAAACTTACAATTCAAATAGAAGGCAGGTGCACAAACAAGGGCAGAAAGGATGGCCAAGGGAGCTGCTGGAGGAGATGGCTCAAAAGCAGGCTGTTCTAATAAAATCCAAACTGGGATTTCTTAATACTGTTTGCTACAGTTTCCATCTCAATAGAGCTACTCCTGGTGTCCTGGAAAACTTCCTCAGTCTCTCTCTCTCTCACACACAAACATACAAACAGCTTGTAAAGGCCATGACTCCCTATGACCTACCGCTGAGTAAAAGGATGGCTGCTTTGTTTGCCAGTGCAATCACTGCAGTCTATTGCATTATGTTTCAGTGACAAAACCTGAAGTACAGAAGAATGAATCTCTGTTACATTTTTCCCCTTCCATGTTCAAGGTTTTCTAAAAATCTATTTCCGTTCTTGCTACTTTCAGGTAACATTGTTTGGACCAGAGATGCATTTAAGTGAACATTTTGTCTGATTTGATGTGTTATATAGATATTTGAAAGCCTATTAAAAACAAACAAAACAAAACAAAACAGAGAAATCTTATGTTTTAAAAGAGGGGAAAGTGTTTATAACTATTTAGAAACAGGGGGAAACATTGTACAGCATTTTTTTAAAAAAAAATCATCCTGTTTTGGGGGTAGAATGCAAAGATATAGCTGTGTTAGGGTCTGTGCACACCAAAGTCAGAGCATGGTGTCCACATGATGCACACCCCAACTCCGCCACCAGGGCAGTATCACGGTGCTTTCCTGGCACTGCATCCATATGATGCAGCCTCAAAGGAATGCCTTAAAGCCACAGCACTGCTTTTTGTGTCTCATTTTGCACCCTGGAAAGCTAGATCAGGGCCATGGCGTGTGGTTGCTGCAGCCCCAGTCTGGCACAACTGAAGGCGGCTGCAGGCCACCCATTAGGGGCAGTCTGCACAGCCCCTTAATCTGCTGAATAGTATGTAGAGATATCTTGTAGCACCTTTGAGACTAATTGAAAGAAGTTGGCAGCATGAGCTTTTGTAGACTACAGTCTAATTCCTCAGATGCATTTACTGGAGTTGAAACCAGGGACAGACATATATATGCATATATATGTTTTAGGGTGGTTTGTGGAGGGAAGTCATAGATAGAATTTTTAATGTATATTTCATTTAAACAGAGACTTATATGCAACACACTGGAAGAATAGGTGATGCACAACTTTGCAATTGGACAACCTCTGTTCATTTCAGTTTAACTCATTAGAAATCTCTGATTAAGTCAATATATGCTCAGGGCCACAACCAACAATTCCAGGAGTTTTGCATCTTGTAGTTGTTTTTGTCCTCGTGTTCCTTCAAGTCTTTTCTGATTTATGGTGACCCTAAGACAAACCTATAATGGGTTTTTCATGGCAATATTTGTTCAGGGGAAGCTTGCCATTGCCATCTTTCTGAGTCTGAAGGACTGTGTCTTTCTCAAGGTCACCCAGTGGGTTTACATGGCCGACCCTGGTCTCCAGTCATAATAGAGCACTCAAACTACTACACCATAATAGAGCACTCAAACTACTACTACACAGGGCCCACAGAGGATGTATAAGAAGATGTCACATGTTTCTAGTCTACAAAATTAATGCAGTTTTACACTGATTTAAATGTTGTGACTGAATGCTATGGAATTCTGGGATTTGTAGTTTTGTGAGACATTTAGCCTTTCCTGTCAGAGAGCTCTGGCGCCCCACCAAATTACAAATCCCAGAATTTTACAGCATTGAGCCATGGAATTTAAAGTGGTGTCTAATAGCTTTATTTCTCCAATGGCAACAGTCATTGTCATCATGCCTTCAGAGCATTTTTTAAAAATCACTTAGGAGAATGGAACAAACCCTGATTAGGCAGAGATCTGTGTACCTAATGAAATCAGGCAGTGTGTTGGAGCAGAATTTGGAAATGTTACTTTTTTGCAGAACAATACGTACTGGAGATTCTGGGAGATATCGTTTGAAAATAATTTTCCAAGCTCTGGCTAGAGGCACAGGATACTTTTACAGACATATCAGGAGGACCTGTTAAGGAAGCTGCAGTGTAAATTTATTTTAGCTCAAGATTTATCATCTTCTCTTCCAATCTCTGCCTCTCTCTCTCTCAGAGACATGTACACACAACACATAGGCAAACACACACATGACCCATGGCATGTGGGCAGCAGGAGCAAACACTATTATTGATATAACTGTTTGGAAGTGAAAACCTTTCTGGCTTTATAGATAATGAGATTGTAGCCTAAAGACTGCAGATTAAGAAACTACAGTTGAAATTGTAGGGCTGGAATGATTTAGGAGAGCAGAGAGGCCTCTGGCGAAGCTTCTGTGCAGCCAAATACTTTAAGCTGATTAAGAGGTGCTTGCTTTTTTGCCTTTATAAAAGAATTCAATGCAACATGGCCCAGACACAGACCTATAAGTACTGAAGAATACTTTGCCCCACTGTCACATTCTCAGATGAACCATTCTGTATCACCTTCAGGTTGCTAGAAGATGAACATTTATATCTCCTTGGCAGATGATGTATGTCAAGGTCCTAAATCAGATCAGTCACTAGTTTTACCAAGTGCAGTCAAACAACTCATTATATATGTGATTGAATCTTAATTACCTCCCGTAAAACAAAACAAAAACAAATTGGACCACGGAAAACTCACCAATGTTCTCATTCATGATGAGAAAGGGGAACTCAATACATCAAGGCACCCATCAAGAAAAGAGTCAATTGCTCTGATACTTTTACACTGCAGGACTTTTGTTTGTTTGTTTGTTTTTGTGTTTTTTTTGTTTGTTTTTTACAAAAAAGCTTGTGAAAAAAGCCCTATGTTTTGTGCCAAGAACAACACTTTGGCTCAGAAAAAAAAGCACACACTATTTCTCATTTAAACATTCATGCAAAAACAACAACAACATTTCATTATATTTTTCCAAATCCTACCTGCATTTTCCTCTTGCTGTTGTTTTGTTATGGATTGCAAGACATGGGTTCTTTTCCACGTGGAAATTATCAAATATTCTGGTACATACGTTCCTATGTGAACACACTTTTAATACCATTTTCTAAATATATGACTTCTATATGGACCTGAACATGCTTTGGGATCTTAAATGAAAGCCCTCCTCTTGATCCTCTTGGCCATATGGGAAACACAGGATAGGGACTTCTTGGTGGCTGCACCCAGACCCCAGAATTGCCTTCCTAGGGAGTTCCTGTTTCCTTTCCTCTCTCTTTCCTTGTTATCCTTCCAAGGGCAGGGAACATTTTTTAAAACTCCAATAGGCTTAGGGAAATTGACTATGTATAATGGCACCACTATGTGACAAGTCACTAGGCATAGTTGATTTCTCCAACAACCCATCAAGCAGGATGTAGAGATGGGGACTGCCAGAGAAATGAATATAAAAGGGGAGAAACAAGTCAGAATCTGTGATGAGTGTCTCCGTTTAAGAAGCAATTCAGAGTGGTTCAGAGCTGTTCTGTTATGTTCTGAGAGCTGTTAGTTAGGATACTGGCCAGAGAACCTTAAACAGAATTCATACTTCTGTTAAAGGGGCGCAGGTTAATAGTGTAAGAGGAGAGGTTTGAAGTAAACAAGAAACAGTTTATTTTCTCTAAAAGTTCAGTAAGGGAATGGAATAGAAACAACTTGTAACTATTAAAGCACTAGTAGCCATACGATATGAAACAGCCTTGAAATGATACACTCCTGCTTGTAAATAAAGTTAATGTTTCTTTTGTTTCAAAGAAAGGAGTGGCCTAAGTAAGTTTATAATAACAACTTCACAAGCAACATGCTACCAATGATAAAACACCTATGGGAGGAGGACACTGGGGACCCCAACCCTAATTTATTGAAAAGGAAAGTGTATTAAGGGTAGAAGTGGGGTAAATGTCAAGACCGGAATAAAAGGATATTTTTCAAGTAAAAGGAAATCCTGGAAGCATTGAGAAGACTACTTTGGGTAACAGAAGGCTTGTAATCATGTGCTATATTGTCTAATCCCTTGTTTTTTTTAAAATGTAGTTGCTTCAAAGGTTTTTTTAAAGTATTATAGATAGTTCCATCACATTTTAACAATAACTTTTTGTATGTTTTTATTTAGATGTGTTTTTATATGCATCTATTCTAATTTATGTAAGTCACTTTGATTCCCAAATTACTGGGGAATCATCATTGGGGGGGGGGGCATTATCATCTTCATCACATCATCATCATCATCATCATTATCTACATATTGTATGAATTTTTCCAGTGACTAATCATGCTTGTTTGCATTTTTCAAGAGGCTTCAAGATGCCTTAGGCACCCTCAGAATGGCTTCCAGCCACTCCAGCACCATGTGCCATCTGCATGCCACACACCCCGAAGTGGTCCAAAGCTGCACCTTTTGGGCTGTCTGTTTTGGGCCTCTGTTACTTTTTAATGTGCTGAATGCTACAAGCTTCTGGCCTACATTATAACACAGACATTGCTCCCATATATATTGCAATTCACCTGGACACCCACAAGAACACAAAGATAAAACATGTCCAGTATCTGAGGTAGCTTCAGAGTTTTAAATACAACACAAAGTGAAACAATTATGAATTACAGTCACAATAATTACAGTTGCAATCATATGGTAATGTATCGTTATACTGAGGGAAATGAATTAAGGGGATTATAGAGACACTAGATCTCTCTGGCTGAAAATTCTAAATATCTTTCCCTGATTCGTAAATTCCAGAATTCCGTAGAACATAACCATGGCAGTTAAGATGGGGTCATAGTGTTATAGGCCTCCCTCATACCAAGTGACATAAAAGTCCCCTATTAGAGACCACAGAGACCTATCACCAGCTGGAATAAATTGTACTGGTACATAACAACAATCTTGTGCAAAGTAAGTGTGCTGGGAAGAGCAGACATCGCAGACACTGCCCTGTGTCTGCCCATATCTTAGAAGCCCAGCTAGCTTATAACATCCTGATTAACAGCAGCTTTCCTCAGATATATGGGAAATGATTTGTTCTTTGGGCTCCAAAACCCCTTTTAAAATCCTGTGTACAATTTATATAAATATGTGTGGGCAGGTTTATTTCGTCATTTCTTTTCCTAATGCACACACTGTGGCCATCCTTTTGGTCCTAAATGAAAGAGGAAAAACTGCTTGACTTCTTTTATTCTTGTTCCTAATCCTGAGTCATAATCATAGTGATAATGATCAGAAGAGGACCACATGACCTATATATGTGGTTTTCTCAATGACTTCATGCTCAGAATTCCTGTGAAAAATACAAGGGCTCCCATTTTAACTGAAAACCTACGCAGATTGTTTGTTAAGGCAGAATTATGCCTTTAGTATACCATAATATACAGCCTTATATAATATCAATGCTAGACATCAGACAGACATTTTTCAGACAACAATTTAGCATTGTGAAACAGTTGTTTTCAGCAGCTGTCAAGCTGATGTTTTGTTTGATATCACTGTGAACCTCCTTCCCCTTTCTCACCTTTTATTTACTAGGCTGATTGAATTTGTCTGAGGCTGACAAGAACTTAAAAAGAAATTTCACTGAATTTCTTGAGACCGAGACAATGTAGATGTGTGTGTTGGGGGGGGGGGGGGGACATGCATGTACTCCAGCCTTTTGAAAAAAGTTGTCATCTTGTCATTTTTCAGTATAGAGTCAGTAGATTCTTTTTCTTTTTCTTTTTGTAGCTCACCTGTGGGCCTCTGTCCCTGGTATCAATGACAGGATAAATCTCATTCTTCTATATGTGTATCTGCTCCCCTCTTTTCAGAGTTTCTGCTCATGAACTCAAGGCCAGTTCAAATCAACGAGCCATAATGAATTTAAGGGTGTGGGTTTTTTGTTTGTTTTAGGGAGAAGTTGCTTCCTTGACAGTGCTTCTCGTGAAAATCACAACCTGTTTCAAATTGTCAGAACCTTGCTACATCAGACTAAAGCCCATAGAATTCAATAGGTCTGTTTAACAAAATGCCAGAAGCTTCCAAGGAGGATGTGAGGGAAACATTAATCTCCCCAGAAAGTAGTGCCTTTTGAACCAGATTGATTTTAATTTTAATTTGTTTGATTTTAATTGCAGCCAAAGGAAATGTCCTCCCACCCATTTAACTACAGCTCTGACCTTGCAGGTGACTGATGTTTGGACACTGAAAATAATGCTGAGTTCAGGAAAGGAGACAGAATGCAGAGAGGGTGAGATGTCAGGGTCATGTCCCCTTTCCTCTCTCCCTCCTTCCCTGTCCCATTCATCCAGAAATCTGAATTAGTGGGAAATGAAATTTTACCAGTTTGTGTGATGCTGTTTTCAGAAGCCTCAAAATAATAATAATAATTACATTTCCCAGCACCCTATGCATTAGGAAGTAAAACTCAAATAGAAAAGGATAAGGAAAAAGGATAAGGAATAAGGACTATATCCCAACTCTATGTTACTACCATAGAGCAGTGAGGAAGACAGAGTCCTTTAACATGGTCTCAAACAAAAAATAAAGGAATTTGGGACGCAATGAATGCAGTTATAAGCCAACATATCATTCTAAGGGGGGGGGGGTATTAGTTTCCCCTCAAACTGAACCAGGTCTTGTCCACTTTTATTCAAAGTCTCATTTCTTAGTGACTGCTAAAAGAGAATCAGGAGGGGAGAAATTGTTTTCCAGGAATAACTGAAATGTTTAGTCAGGCATCTTGTGTATATCAAATAAATCACGAGACAGTGATGGATGGAGAGAACGAGGAGTAAGTGAAAATGAAGGGATAGTTAGAAGAAGCTACACAATGGATTTCCCTATACTTCCACATCATAGATTAGAGGAAGGATCACTGTATCATATCCCTGAGAGCCTCCTTAGTGTAATTGCAGCACATCCATCATCTACCAGATCAGACATTTGATTTCCAGAAATGAATCTAACAGGCCAAGAACAACTTACATCTAAAGATCAGTCTCAATAAGAAGGACTAAACAGGCATAACTCTGACATTTGAAAGACCTGTCTTCAGAAACCATGGGAGAATACAGTATTTCAGCCTCAAAGGACACTGGAGATTATCAGACAGGAGCAAAGTGGCTTGCTTAAAGCATGCCCATCCTTTAAAACATGCTAATAGTGCAATTGGAAGGGAAGATTATCACACTCCCACTCACTTATCCCATTCTTCTTCTGTCCATAAAGAGTAAAGGAGCCATCATTGGGTATTAACAGGAACTCCCATTATTACCCAATGATGTCTCCATTACTCTTTGCAGATGAGAGAAAAACAGGATAAGCACACAGATGTGTGATAATCTTCTCCCCAATTGCACTATTAGCACACTTTAAAAACAGGAGTTTGCTCCTGTTTGATAATCACCACTGTGTTGTTCAATTGAAAGTGGTCATTCTGCTGAATTACAACTGATTATTAAGTTCAGTTTGATCACTTGGTCTGAATTGCAATAGTGGTGTCTTTACAGATACTAATTCATTTAGCAAAGTTAGGCTTTAATATTAGTTATTCATTGCCATGCTTGTTTTGCACAGAGTTAAGTATTATCATAACTGCAGCAGATTGTATATTCCACCCCCCCACACACACACACACCTTTTATTCATTTCTCTAGGCCCTAACTGTGCACACACCCCTTTTATATGCATCTGAGGAAGTATGCCAATTCTATAAAAGCCTATGCTACAACTTCTTTTGCATTTTGTTTGGGCAATAAAGGCATCACTGTTTGGTGGATTTTTGATTGGATTTGCTAAATGGACAGCACAGCTACCCCTGGATGTTTCTGGATTTAAAAATATATAATAAAAACAACAACAGCAACTTGATTTGTATCCCTCCTACTCCAATTAGGATCAAGGCAGCTTACAGTAAAAGCAATCTGATACATAATAAAATAACAATACAGAATAACCCCAAAATATACCCCCATCACATTATAGCCACAACAGGGGAATTCTAAAGAGTGAGGTGACCTTCCTATGTGAGGTTTTGATCTCCAACAAAGATAAAACAATTTTTCTTCTTCTTAAATTTGGACTGGATTGGCATGTTTTACCTCAATACGACCTAAAGTTTCCCTGATGTAAAAGCATGACGGCTTCTTGGGAAATCCAGTGTCCTCTGCCTAACAAAGAGACCTGTGGTCTCACAAGGATGGAGGCATATTGGATTGCAAAGGAAGTATTTTTTGTGTTGCAAATGGATATTAAATTTCTAGGACTTTGAGAATCTCTCAGTTGCCACATGGCTAGGAGAAGGGGGTGCCAGCCTGCAAGATATGCCTCTCCATACCATCTTAACTAAGAGAAATAGCAAAATGCAGGCCTATGACTAACATCTTAAGAAATTTTCTCCTTTTTGGTTTGTAACACCTTGCCTGATGAAGAAGCCAGTGAAGCTTTGAAAGCCTGAAACATGTATATTATGTATTCTGGTTGGCCAATACAGGTATCACTGTTTGGTGGATTTTTTATCTGAGATGTACAGGTATAGGATGAAGTATAAATATTTAAACAGATAAATCCGTCTATAGGTTTGTTTTTCGATACAGGGTGGGCAGTTCTTGCAGGGCTTTATGCAACGAGTGCCAAAATAACTCTGGGAGAATTAGGTACTATACTTCTGATGGTATACTATACTATACTATACTATACTATACCATTTGCTGTTCCTCCTTATGTCCAGGAATGGCCCCATTGGAAAACCACATCATAAGCTTAGCATCTCTTGAATTTTCATTGGGAAAAGGGCATTTGTAACTGTTGGCCAATCTTCCCATTGAGACATATTAATAAATAAAATGTAACTTAATGAGGCTTCAACCAGATTTTAAAAACAGTAACAAACACTGTTTTATGGAAGGGGTTCTTTCTAGCTTGATTGTGGGGTTGTCATAGACACATTGATTGATTTCATCTTAGATCCTAGTATGACTGAATGTCTGAAAATTATTCTATTTTGTACCCATTATTCCATATGGGAAATGTGGAATGAAGGATTTTTTCCCCACTAATTATTTTTTTAATTGATTGTACTGTACATCTGATCAGAACATTCAGTTATGCTATAGTGCAATCTTCCCACAGCCTACATTTCTTTTCACCCTAACATGAGGATTTTTAGCATGCGGCTTGTATTGGTAATCCCAATTAAAACTTTTTGCAGCCAAGGGTTATTGTGGTTTCTCTCTATCCAGATTGGATAGTAGTTCCCAATCTGTTTTTCCACAGTAATCTTCCAGGAAAAGAGGGAAAGCTTCACCACCTGGTTTGCTGAGCAATTGGATATTTGTCTTTTCATTGAATCCTGATTCCATTGTAATCTTTCAGATATGAAAAAAGAAAGAAAAAGAAAGAAGTTTTTGGAGGACATGGAACAGGGTGTTTTCTGCAGTGGTTTCACATTCGTAGAATAACCTCCCTCCCGGGTTCTCCAATTGGTGACAACCTTGGTTTCTTTCTAGTGCCAGATCAACACACACTGCTTTTTAAAAAGTTGTAGGGCCCCAATTTACTTTCAAATGTACATTTAAATAAGTTTTAAGTTTTTTGACATTTTAGGCTATTTTATCTTTTCAGCTGAATAATTTTTTATCCTGCTTAAATTATTTTACTCTTTTAAATCAGTAATTGTTTGAAATTATTTATATTGTTTCACTAGTATACCACTCCAAAATCACATTATAAAAGATATGATATAAATATTTTAATAAAAATAAATATTTTAAAAGTACAGGCAGTACATTAATAAACTGTAAATGTGTTCTGGAAGCTGGGTCTATAATGTCTTCTTTCTGCTCCACTCAGTACCAGAAGTCTGTTGCCAGCAATGTAATTATGAACGATTCTGCTAAATATGCATAACATCCTTCCAACATCAAAACAGCAGCACCTTTTCTAATGTAAAATCTTACATTTTTGTGAATGATATTCCAAAATGTAGCCTATTACTTGGTGGGGGGGGGGGAGATTTTTTTTCTATCCATCTGTATACCATCAAGTTTCTCAATTTATTCAAAGAAACACTGGCCCGCTTAAATATAGGTTAAGTCCAGGGTCTCATGGGCACTATTCATGAAAGGTGGTTCTGCTTAGTGTCCAGGAATTTCTATGTCTCTAGACCAGAGCTCATTTAATACAGCATGGTCCCCCATTTTCAATAATGAGTGATATAGGAATAGCCTCTACAACAGACGAAAACCAACGTTTAGTCCCAACTAGATTAGAACTATGTATAAATGGGAAGGTGGTAAGTCCCTTTTATTTAACTGGATAATTGGATTTAGACCTCTGCAGTCTGGACACAATGGAAAAAAAAAACTTTCTTAAGTAGCCCCACTAAAAGCCCATCATCAGAGAGAGAGAGTAAGATGTAGATATGAATCTCTCTGGTACACTTAAAAGAGAGGCAGTACAGTATTGCAAAAGGTCCTTTAGGTATTTTGGTTCTAAGCATTATATGACAATTTTATTCCAAGCACAACATTGATAAATCAATAAAGTTGGTTTTATGAAAGCAATAGCTTAAGAATTGTTGTTCTAAATCCCATCAAAGTAGTTAGTTATAATTGTAGTTGTAATTTTAACAATAACTATTTACTTCTTAAAACTTAGTGTTTCTCATTATTTTAACAAATCTGAATGATACAAACTATAGTCCTCCTCCTCCTCCTCCTTCTTCTCTTATATCCTACTTTTCTCCCAATACAGGGACTCAAGGTGACAAACAGCTGAAAAGGAGTTCAAATACCAGCTCAGCCATTGAAACTCACTGGGTGACCTTGGAGAAGTCACACTCTCTCATCCTCAAAGAAAGACAAAGGCAAACCTCCTTTTAATAAATCTTGCCAAGAAAACATCATGATAGATTTACCTTGGGGTTGCAGTAAGACATAAGCACTTGAAGAAACAAAACAGCAACCTGGGATACTAAATACATTTTTCTCCAGAGTTCAGAAGGACAGTTTAAAAACAATGTATTCACAGTACTTATTATAGTGTTTTAAAAATAGTTCATTGACTGTACCCATCAATGTTTTGTGAAAAGTAACTCATTGCTGTTCTCTTTGTGATGCTTGCTACTTTTTGTTGGGGGGGGGGGGGGATAGAATTTAAAACTGACATGAAAATGACTTTAAAATTAGAAAACTGAGAATGCATCTAAAATGCTTTTTTTAAAACATTTTGAAAATTGTATTTTAAACATTATACCAATAAAATATTTTTGTTTCCACTCATTGTGTTACTCTTGTAGCCTAGCTCTGCTCTTCTCTGATCTAGCAGAGCATAAGTCTGCTGCATGTTACAGAGAACAAGCCAACACCTACAGCATATAATATTCTCCCCCCCCCCTCCCCAATTTAGTGAGCACACTTCCTATACCTATAAAGGTAACTAAAAATTTTGGTTATTCTACAAAAAGAGTGAGGCTACTCATGGTAAAATTACAATTATATAATTTAATGTAACCATACCTCAGTTATTGGGGAAAGTAAGTAGCGGCAAATAATTAGTTATTTCCAATTGCTTACCTAAATTGGTTACTTCCAAACAGTGATAGGCTTCAAAATCTGTCTCTAAAATATTATACCTGCACCACACTAAAAAGATACTAAGATTTTTAAGGGTCAGTTTCCATTCTGTGACCTTTAAAATGAATCACGCTGATTAAATTGGAGCAATTTTGAAAATAAGAATTTTTTTTTTAAAAAAAGACCATCTTTGAAGCTATAAAACATCATCTATTTTTCTTCTTTAATACCTTCAAAGGTCAAGAGGATATCAAATAAACTAGTTTGAAGAAGAAGAAGAAGAAGAAGAAGAAGAAGAAGAAGAAGAAGAAGATCAGCAACATTTCTTTTCAGCAAAACTGTTCCACACCTGCAGCTAATTTTTATGACTGAGCTTTTTTGTTTTTAAAAGCTTTGAAATACTAGGGCAGTAATGGAAGTGCTGAAAGATTTGCTACAATAGGTGCTGGTGGGAGCCGGGATATATTAGGTTTAGCTACAAATTCTATTAGCACAATGGAGCTATCTTAATTAAACTGTTTTTAAACAGAATCAATTATTAAAAGAATCAAATTCTTTAAGACTCTGACTACAGTGGCCAAACAAGGCAAATCATGGTGTATCGCTCTGCCATAAAGGAGGCAGCCAGAACCAAAATTGCTGTAATTAGCTGTGGCATATTCCATTTAACAGGGAATTCCTTTTGCTGGCTCACAAGAACTTGTCTGTCAAAAACCTTTTACACTGCACTTGACTCAGTAAGAATATTTCCCTCCACTTTAAAGTAAAATCCAAAGGGCTAGCAGGGAGCACAGCAGACCAAATGTCTTCCTGTTCATTAATGGGATTACATGTTATTTGGGAAATGAAGGCTGGTACTTCATCGGGGGGGGGGGGGGGCGGGACGGGTGGCAGGCATAATGCTTTCACAATGGATATCGACGGGATCAACACTCCATCTTTTTTATTTTATTTTTTTAGTGAATAAAGCACAATCGGCCACAGTCAAGTGTTTAAAAGCTGCTAGGTCTCCATGTAAAAATTGCTTGGGTTCAGCATGTCAACAGCATTCCAGGTGTCCGACAAGCTGGTTTATTAAAACCACATTCGAGATGGCTTGCCATTTCACTCCCTCTGATTCCCAAGGTGTTAAGCTACAATAACTACCATTAGAGAACAGTGAGAAGGCAAGAATCAGTCCTGAATAGAAAATAATCAAATCCTAAGCTAGTCCACTGAGACATTGTGTGGGCCTTTGTATCAGATTTGCAGTAAAGGATTAGAATGCTGAGACTGGGCTTGTTGCTCATGAGAATAAGGCGAAAGAGCTAAAAATGAAAAAGTAGCCTATCTAACAACAACAACAACAATTCTGAACCTGCCTTAGGACAAGTGTACAGAGAATGTGCTACACTAAGCACACCCTGTTTGCCCACAGAGATAACAGTTATACAAATTTTTAGCAGTTTTCCAACATCTTAAGAAGCCATCTGTTGACCCTGCACTTTGGGATGAAAAAGTAATGCTTGTTTATTATCCACAATATGCTCTTTTCTTGATTCTCTTTTAGAAAATAAACTGTTAAACCACAGAGCAATGTTTTCATCAGTGATAAACTCAGGGAAACAACTGAATGAAATTTGCACTAGGATAGTCTTAGGTTTGATATCCTCTATTTTTGAGATGGCCTTCACAACCTGCTGCTAGCTGGATTTGCTGGACTGCAATGGCCATCATACTCTGTCAACAAAGCCATGGCTATATATCATGGAAAACTATTACAAGAGAGGAAAATCAACATTTTTAAGCACAGCAAAGTGACTGCATGTATGTAGTGAAGTGACTTCACTATTTACTAGCTTGCTTAGGGTGTATATGACTCTGGAGCTTGACAGACCACCCCTAAGGAGTGGCCTGCAGCCGCCCCTTTTAGCACCACATCGAGGCTGTGGCAACTAGATGCTGTGGCCCCAATCTCTGCTTTATGCGGTGCAAATAGCCACCAGCACATGGCTTTTCTGCACTCCTTTGGTGCTACATCGTGTAGATGTAGCACCAGAGGAATGCCATGATGCCACGTGCCATGTGGTGCAGTGCACAGCATCACGCTGACCTGGGGGCAGAGTCAGGGCATACGTCATGTGGACACCGCAACCTGACTCCACCCTAGGGGGCCTTTCCTGCCAGTCTGTATATCCCCTTTGTTGACTCTGTAGAGCAAATATGAAGTGGGCTTCTACAGAACCCACCAAAGGCTTGAGTAGATCATAGAATCATAGAGTTGGAAGAGACCACAAGGGCCATCCAGTCCAACCCCCTGCCATACAGGAACTCCCAATCAAAGCATCCTCAACAGGTGGCCATCCAGCCTCTGCTTAAAGACATCCAAAGGAGGAGACTGCACCACTTTCTGAGGGAGTGTGTCCCACTGTCGAACAGCCCTTACTGTCAGGAAGTTCCTCCTAATGTTGAGGTGGAATCTCTTTTCCTGTAGCTTGCATCCATTGTTCCAGGTCCTAGTCTCTGGAACAGCAGAAAACAAGCTTGCTCCCTCCTCAATATGACATCCCTTCAAATATTTAAACAAGGCTATCATATCACCTCTTAACCTTCTCTTCTCCAGGCTAAACATCCCCAGTTCCCTAAGTCGTTCCTCATAGGGCATGGTTTCCAGACCCTTCACCATCTTAGTCGCCCTCCTTTGGACCCGCTCCAGTTTCTCTGCATCCTTTTTGAATTGTGGTGCCCAGAACTGGACACAATATTCCAGCTGGGGCCTGACCAAAGCAGAATAGAGTGGCACTATTACTTCCCTTGATCTAGATTGTAAGCTAATATTTTCTCCACTGACATCAACTCTCCTAAATCTCAACTATTCCCATTAATTAAGAGCCTTTAACAGTCAAAACTTAACTATACACGTTGAGACACAATCTCATTACTCAGTCCAGGGTACTGTTACATGTGAGGCATCACAAGAATAAAAGGACCCACTTGAGATTAAGCATAGCAAATCCACTGACAAACAAAGATGTTTAATTGAAGAAAGCTTACATGACTAAAGCCATATACAGTCTGCCCTTGCCATATGTGGGGGATCTGTTCTGGACCCACCCACCCCCATTTAAGGCAAATGTTGTGTATGCTGGAGTCCCATTTATTTGAATGCAGTGCTCTCCCATGCTCCACAGCACACATGGGTCTGTGGTGCACGTGCCATTTTGTCCCTCACTGCCTACCAGCTGTGTAAGCTTGAAGCTGTGTATGGCGAGGGCATGTATGCCAAGGGCACACTGTACATGTAGGCTTCTTTGGATCCAGCATTATGATTCTGCAGCATTTCAGAATTCAAAGAAGCCTATGCACAACAGTCTACACTTGTAAGCTTCCCAGCTTCAGATATTCAGGATAATGGAGGGGGATCTACTCAGAGTGGGGCAAGACAATGATCTCATAGCCCCCTTCTATGTCCCTTCATGCAAAGCCCTTTTCAGGCAATTACTGGAATGTGTGGAAGGCTAAATGGATGGTAAGGAAATGGATGCAGATGGGAGTCCTACATTCCAGAAGTCCCAACATATAACAGAAGAAAAGGCCTTTGTGTGTAGAGTGAGAAGATCCACAGAGGTCTCAAGTGATACATAAAAGTAGTTACAGTCAATCTGTTTTATTGTGTACTTTCTCTATCAAAGGGAACAGCATATAAATATAAAAGCCATTAACAATGAAATGTTCCCTGCACATATATTCATGATAACTAGGACACATTTTTATTATAATGCAGTTTTGTTTTGACCTTGCAATTATTATTGGTGTAGTATGTAATTTGGGGAAACACCAGTTCACTTCAAATATAGTTCTTAAAATAATGTGATTGGTGACACCTATAATCTGTTGATCAGGGGTGGGTAAAATTTCCAGTTATTGAAGACATACGTGGAAGTTGTAATGAGTAAGAGTCTGAAGATGCTGTAGCTTCAGTATATCAGATGTATGTTAAGATAATGTAATGTTGGAAATGCACAAGAATCTTACAGGGAGCATACAACAACCTTGTTGCAACAGCTGCCAGTCTGTTTCCAGGCACAATTTAAAATGCTGATTTTGATCTATAAAGACCTATATGGCTTGGGTCCAGGCTATTTGAAGGACCGTATCTCCCTGTATGAGCACCAGAGAATATTGAGGTCATTGAGAGAGCCCCTTCTCTTTGTCCCACTACCTTCTCAGATGCATTTGGTGGGAACAAGAGAAAGGACCGTTTCGGTGACTGCTCCCAAGCTCTGGAACTCCCTCCCTACAGAGGCCAGGATGGCTCCATCTTTGCTGTCCTTCTGGCAGCAGACAAATATGTTTTTATGCGGCCAGGATTTTGCATGACATGGATACTGTTTTGTTTTTGTTTTAAAGAGTTTTAAACTTTAAATTTTATTAATGTAATGTTTTTAATTGTTTGAATTGTTTAATTGTTTTTAAACTTGCATTTTTCATGTTTTATAGTGTTTTAACTTGGACTAATAATAATAATAATAATAATAATAATAATAATAAATTTTTATTTCTAGCCCGCCCCTCTGAATGAGCAATCGGGGCGGGGTACAGAAGGAAGTTAAAACATCAACAGTTAAAATGTCCAATCCCATCCCCACCTCCCCCCCTTAAAAAAAAATTAAACCAACAACTAGTTAAAACATAGTGCAAATAGACAAACAATCAACAATATCAAACTAACGTTCCTTGAGCTGTATAGGAGGATGAAGACTAGAAACTGACCAAAATGTGGAGCCAGGAGATGTTAAATGTTTTCTGGGAAGGCCTGCCGGAAGAGATGCATCTTTAGGGCTTTCTTGAAGCCAACAATGGATGGAATAAGAAGCATCTCATCCAGCAGGTCATTCCACAGTTTGGGGGTGACCACTGAAAAGGCCCTCTGGGAGGTCTGCACTAGTCTAGTCTTCATGGGCTATAACAGATTCCTCCCAGAGGACCAGTGTGTGCAGGGGGGTTTCATACGGGAAGAGGCGGTCCCTTAGATAGGATGGACCCGAGCCATTTGAGCTTTATAGGATAAGACCAACACCTTGTACTGTGCCCGGAAACTGATCGGCAGCCAGTGGAGAGATTTAAGCACAGGTGCCATATGTTCTCCCCTAGATATACCTGTAATCAGTCTGGCTGCCATGTTCTGAACCAGTTGTAGTTTCCGGGATAAGCAACAAGGGTAGCCCCATGTAGAGCGCATTACAACAGTCCAATCGTGAGGTTACCAGTGCATATATCACAGTTTCCAGATCCCTCACATCCAGGAAAGGGCGCAGCTGGTGGATCAGCCGAAGCTGATAATAGGTCCTCCTGACCGTTGCATTCACCTGACTAGTCTGTTTTAGATTTGTTAGCTGCCTTGAGTCCTTGTTCTGGGAGAAAAGTGGGATATAAATAAACATCATCATCATGAAACATTTGCTAAGAAAAGAGCTTTTGCTTAGGTGTAATTGCTCATGTAATTGAGCCTATCCCACAAAATGAGCAAAATACAGGTACAGCTTTAAACTTTTTTTTTTTTTTTTGTCCTGAGTGATGATTCTGTGAAAACAGTGGCTTTCAATTTATGTTATAAAAATCCTGGGTGTTTTTTTTTTAAAGTAGAAGATTATAATGAGCTTCGCAGTAAAAGAAAAGGCAGGTATTATAGAACTAATAATCTTTAACTACCGTACAACATTTGGTTGAGGAGAGTGTTTGATAGGCCCAGATCACAGTACCTGTTTGTGGAGACTTCTGAAATAAGCCCAGAATACATGGCCAGTGCCTGATATAAAGACCTAAATAGAAATGATGGTCTCAATTATACTTGACCCACATGATGACCTATAATGCCCTATATGGTTAAGATCATGGCTATCTGCCCAATCCTATCTCCTTATCTGAGCACGCCCTTGCCATGAGACCCTTCCTGGAGCCAGCTGTGACTCTTCCTGAAGCCATATGACCTAGAAATAGGGGTACATGCACTGGTAACCTCTCGACTTGACTTCTGTAATGCGCTCTACATGGGGCTACCCTTGTGCCTAGTTTGGAAACTTCAATTAGTTGAAAATATGGCAGCCAGACTGGTCGCCAGAAAACCTAGAGGCGCTGATATAACACCAGTGCTAAAAATCCCTTCATTGGCTATTAGTTTCTGGGCACAGTACAGGTGCTGGTAATAACCTTTAAAGCCCTTCATGGCTTGGGTCCAGCTTACATACAATCCATCCTGTGCACTTAGATCCTCTGGGAATAATTTACTGCTGTCAATAAAGACCAGGCTGGCTACAGTTACCCAGAGGGCCTTTTCATCTGCCGCTCCTAAATTATGGAATGGCCTGCCAGAGGAGATCCATCATATCACCAACCTTGACTGCTTTAAAAAAGTCGTCAAGACGGATGTCTTCCAAAAGGCCTCTCCTGCTGACATAGATTGCCCTATGACTGCCCGAAGATGCCTTGCTCCAATTATCACTATTTTAAGTGATTTTAATGGTATTTTATAATGTAGTTATTTTAATGATGTAGTTTAGTTTTAAGGAAGGGGGATTAGGGGATTATTTAATTTTATTTTGTTTCTAATTATGTATTTTTATTTATGTGCTTTTACTGTTGTAACCCACTTTGATCCTTTGGGAGAGGTATGATAAAAATAAAACTACTACTTCTTCTTCTTCTTCTTCTTCTTCTTCTTCTTCTTCTTCTTCTTCGGAGAGATTATTCTCTCAGTCCCACACACACGGGAGGGCTTTCTTGCTAGCTGCCCCTACTGGTAGACTCTGGAACACTCTTTCTGGGGAGGTCAGAATGTCTCCCACCCTCCTGTTCTTCCATCATCAGGGAATGGCCTTTTTATTCTGGCAAACTTTTAAAACAGAAAATCTTTAAAGCATGCTCAGGGTGCTGTATCATTTTAGACTGAACTGCTTTAATAGTCTTTTATCTTTTAAAGGTATTTCATTTTGTTATGAGCAGTTTTAAATCATTTTAATATTGTTAAATTTTAGTTCTATTTTAATGTTCACCTTCTTGTATGTTTTTAGCTGTATTGTGTTTTTAACTTAATTTAATATTGCAAACTACCTTGAGTTCCAGTTATAAGGGGAAAGACAGCATACTCACCATCATAATCAGTCCACTAAATTAATGTGGAACTTACACAAAGTCTTGAGTTACAACAAGCTGGATACTCATTTTAACAACCTACGAAAGGTTGGAAGGCTGAGTCAACCTGGAGGTCCGCAGGTTCAAACTCACAATGTTGCGGCTGCAGTACTGGCATTTAACCACTACGCCACCAGTGCAATTAAATGCAGTTGCAAGTAAAACCATTAAAAAGAGCAATATATGTACTGTATGCAGTACATGGCCCTTTCCCTTGTTAGCAGTCAGGCCTCAAAGCCCTGCTGAAACATAAAGGTCTTTCCTGCCTAGAAAAGGATAGCAATGAGGGTGGCAGTCCAATTTCTCTAGGAAAGGAGTTCAGAGCCAGAGAGCAGCCACTGAGAAGATCTCTCCCTTCCTTCCTAGACTATACTATAGGAAGGCTTATATAGGAGAACTGGTCATTCAAATAATCTAAAGCTACACTTTGGCACTTTGATTTTTGCCCAGGCAGCCAGCTGTGCTGTTGCAACAAGGGAATTGTATGCTTCCTGTATGCTTCCCTGATTAACAATCTGGCTGCAGTTATTTGGACCAGCTGAACTTTCCAAGCCTCTTCAGACACGTAGAGTGTGTTACAGTAATCCCAATGGAATGTAACTAAGGCTATGTGTCATTTTAGCTAGGAATCTTCATCAGGGCCAAAAGGAGCACGGTAGGAAGATACAACCTCCTCTCACAGTTGCTCCTCTCTTTTCTCTTCAGTAGCTCAATGTCTCTGCTGAGCAGAAAGAGCCTAACTGGATCCAAGCATAATGCTTTTCTTTCCCTGAGCCACAAACTGGCTGGCTGGTGCAAAAAGATCTTTAAACTGGGATGTGTGTGTTTGAACTCCCCTTTATTTTTGTTATGCTTTTAAAAACTTTTAAAACCATCCTTCCATGTTACAGTGAGCCCTTGTTATCTATTGGGATTTCCCTGGCTATCAAAATCCATGGATGTTCAAATCCCATTAAATACAATCAATAGTAAAATGGTGTTCCATATACAAAAAGGTTTGCTTTTGGAATTTATACATTTTTGGAATATTTACTAACAGTTCTGTTTTAATTCAGGTTGTGAACCATCTTGGGAGCTGTACTGGGAGAAAGGCAAGGTATAATGTAACTAACATATTGCATTCCTGATTCCTCATGAGCAGCACTGGAAAACAATGATCACAGAGGTCATCTGCCACTTTAGCCACTGTGATCTTGATAAAATCTTCTTAATATTGCCAAGAAACAAAGCTTAGAGAGACTAGATCAGTTAAAAAAAATCCTTTATGCTACTCTCCCATGGCCCAGTACTATCCCTCTTTCTCCCACTGTCTCTGTGTCTGCGTCACTCTCTTTCTGGAAGAAATAAAGATGCTAGGGCTGAATGTGGTCCATGGCTCACGGTTTGCCAGCCTTTGATTTATGGCTGTTTCACACACTAAAAACTACATCAGTAAAAACCCTTTTAACTGCCATGGTTTCATCCTATTGTATCCTGGCATTTGCAGTTTAGAGAGTGGCATTTAGCATTCTCATGGTGTCACTCCCCTCCCCGTGCCATAGACACCATACAGAATCCTTACTAATGGTTTTGGTACTGATGTTACTCATAAATCATAATTCCTGTATATTAATGAATGAAATGGCAATAGTTGTGATGTAAACAACTAGCAACATCAAAATTATACCCTCATCTTGTAATTAAAGTACGAATTTGGTAAGATGTGATGTCTTTTAAGAAAAGTTAATAAGAATTTTTAAATGTTTAATTTTATTATTTTAATTTTAAAATTTAAAATTTAATTTTTTTTAAAAAAAAAAATCCCTTTTCTTTCTCTTCCCACTGAGCCTTGCCCCAGTTACTTACAAAATCTCTTCCGTGTTTTAAAGGGATGCAGGTGAAGACCACAGGCCATTTCTACCAAAAGGTTTGGGGAGCAGTGGTGTCTCTCTCACACACACACACAAACACACACTACTTTAGGGTATCACCTGGTGCAACCTGAATCCCTTCCCCCAGTGATGCCCCTGACAAACAACACATCTCATGATCCCATGAGAAGCAGCCATAGCAGTTAAAGTGGAGTCTTTATGCTATAACTCTTGGAACCTACGTACATTCCACATGAACCTAAACTGATTCTGAGAGTTTAAAAATGTCCCTTTGCTTTCTAAGGTGTGGTAGGTAGTGACATAAGAAAAGGTGGTGATGGCTGTGGTGGTGGCACCCCCACCTAAATAAATTAACACATTCATGATATGAAACCACTTGCTAAACAATGAAGTCAGATTTAAGAATATCCTTAATTCTTCTGTTCCCTATTTAGGATGAAATTACAATTATGAAATATCACTGGAATATCAATGATGCTGTGCATATATAAGTCTGAAACTAAATGGATAGCAGACAGTTAAGGTTTAGATTCAAGAACATGGATAGCCAACTTTATTTTTCAGACATTATATATTCCCCTCTTAATACTTACACTAATGATTTGAGTCCAAAACACACTGCAGAAATAATCCAGTTTGAGGCTGCTTTAACTGCCCTGACTCAATGCTAGGGAATTCTGGAAACTGTAAATCCAAAACACACTGTAGAAATTTAACTGTGTTTTGGATTTTAGTTGCTTTACTTTCTGCACAAATTTACCATATAATCTTGAAAACTTTGCTTATATACCACCAAGTTGTTTTTTGTTTTTCTGAAGCGATGCTGAAGGCATTTTTTTTCAGATGTCTAGTTTTAAAATGTCTAGTTTAAAAATACCTTTCCCACTCCCTAATGACAAATCCAATTAGTCTTGAAAGTTTTGTTCCATGGTATGTGGCTGCTGAGCAGGAACATCTCATCTTTTCCCAGATCAAATAATATTTTCTTAATTTTTAAACTTTTTTCTCTTGCAGTCACTAAAATGATATCTTTCCATCCTAGGAGCTGATCATGAAATGTATGTTAATAAAAAGTGTTTAAAGCTTTAAAACAAAGTAGTTTTCCATTTACTGACCACTAACCTTAATTGCTTCTATTTATGGTAGTCTTATATTTTCCATGCAATGTCTGTTACTCTGTATACAATAGTCCCAAAGCACTACAGTTTCTTGAATTGAAAAAATCTTGGGAAATGGATGTAGAATCCCTTTCATTAACTGGCTTGGACTTTTTAAACAAGCCACTAATGAAAGAAGCTGACTGTGCCCTTATTAAATCAATACTCCAGCCTGAATGCTGATACTCTCATATATTTGGAAAGGATGTGCTTCTCTTCCCCAGAGTTCTGATTAAGCTGCTCTCACTTTCCCAAATGCTCGGGCGGGAATCCCACCTCTTTTTCCATGTATCCAAACTGTGTTGTTTAAACCCTATGATGTAAATCACAAAAAGCCCAGTCATACTTATGAGTGGAGCCTGACTAACCTATGACCTGGAGATTTGAATTTCAGTGGCATCTATTTTAAGTATGAAATTTCCTGATTCAACTTGTGAAATCCTTCAAATTTTAAAAAGTGACATTGTCACTGGAAGTTAAGAATAATGAGTGAGTCACCACACATCTTTGGTTGATAGCTGGCACCTTCACATTGTTTCCATCCCCCAGCCTCAGGTGACAGCCCAGGGACAGAGAGAGAGGGAGATGAACAAGCCAAGTCAGAGGTTGTTATACCAGTGGCTGAGAAAAGGAACCCAATTACAGACAAATGGTGATTAACCCGAAGCCTTCGAGCCAGGCCCTTCATAAATGCTTCCTCATACCGAGATTCAACCAAGGAGCCTAGATTAATTCACTATCCCTTGCACAATAATGTGATATCGAGTACAATAGAAATGCAGAGCTCCATAGTCATTCATCCACAAAATCCAATACATACACCTATATGTATTTATATATGAGGATTGCACACTACCTGTTCCTGAACTGCACTCTAAACCACAAAATGTTATGACAAACTTTAACACTCTTGATGCAAAAGGATCTTGTAGCATTTTTGATTCTAACTAAAAGAAAGAAGGTGGTAGCCTGAGCTTTTGTAAACTTGAGCTACTTCCACAGATGCATGCAAGTCTTCAAAAGCTCATGCTACAAACTTCTTCCTTTCAGTTAGTCTCAAAAGTGCTACAACATACCGATCCATAGTGATTTTGCAGACTAACATGGCTATGTCTTGGAAATCTTTGATACTGTTTTTCTTGCAGTGGATTAACTACTGATTGCAGAGCAAATGTGCTTAAAAGTAAAATATAAGTACATTTTTAACATGTTTTAATTTATTTTAAATTCTTGCATTAGTCAAGTGGCATGGTTACTGTTTTCCCATGATTTCCCATGTCAGTCTGGAAATGCTGAAATAAGAACAAAGGGCAGAAAATGCTGCCAGTATAGTTTTCAAATCAATTTCTTTCCTCAAGGGTAGGCAATGTTGATGTATGAAACCATGATTCCAGGTATTCTTGCATGGTTTGTCTTATACATAACAGAAATAGCATTCTTTTACAACAAGCTAGCATACATAGCATGTCAAACTATACTATAATGTGGCAAGAACAAACAGGAAGAAATCACACATCTCCCCTCCCCACCTGTTTCCACACAGCTGGGGAGAATATAAAATCATTAATTGATTGTGATTGATTTCCAGAACAACCACATTAACTATGGTTAATTTCAGAACAAGTCAACTTCATACTACATAGCTGTATAAGATAATAATCATTGGGATTAGCCACAGCTTTGGGTTCAGAAAACAGGACAAGCTGTGGTAAAGCAAGAGTAGAAATTTCAGAGCTCCTCTTCATGGCTACATAACAAGAAGAGAGGAATTTATGGAAAAATAAATCTTGCCGTGGATCATTCTTGCTCATTCACATCACTATAAATCAGGGGTGGGCAAAATACTAACTAAAGGGAACATGGAAACCTGAGACCATTTTTGCAGGCTTGCTGCCTCACTATATTGTTATCTGCTTCTCATAAAATGGGTGAAGTTTAAAGGTATAGCTCTCTGCCCCTTTCAAATCCTAGAAGTTGCCCACCTCTGCTCTAAACCACCATTCAGCATGACATGCATACATGACGTGCCTCTACGTGCTTAAGAAAATGAAGACATGCCTTAATTAACTGCCAGGACAATGACTTTATTAAAGCTGTATAGAGCTGGGAAGGTAGGTGTGGTCCTATAATTAAGTTCTTTGGCTGACATGGAAGATGTTTCATAAAATAAGCATCAAAGCAGGACCCTGTCTCCATTGCCTTGTGTCTTTCACTGATTAGGAACAATTTGATATTTTAATAAGGACAGAGAAAATGCTTTCATGTTTTCCTCTTTGATGAAATTTAGTAATGTGCAAGTAGAGAAAATGCACAGGCACAGCTATTATCTTGTCATTAATCAAATAGCCTATATGGAACATATACAGTTATCTCCTTGGATTTAGATTT
Organism: Urosaurus nigricauda; assembly: GCA_034509955.1. NCBI lineage: Eukaryota > Metazoa > Chordata > Lepidosauria > Squamata > Phrynosomatidae > Urosaurus > Urosaurus nigricauda. The sequence continues at coordinate 47,333,030 of JAOEGL010000003.1, forward strand.
TACAGATCTTTGTTAAGACCAAGATAATCTCAGTGCATTAACACACTTCCTCCTCTTTTGTGCAACTGTATATTCCATCACCAAATATTGTAAAAACAAAAACATCGGCATGTATCTCTGAATCAGAGAAAACTATTATTCTGAAAATGGTGGTCACTGTGCTTATTTTGTACTCTATTCAGCCCCTTCATCTGTCTGGGATCAAAACATATTGTTCACTTTGTATTAAATAATAGAACATTTCTTTGCAAATCCTTCAGGTATGAGTATATAAAAAAAGATAAATGAAACCATAGTCAAACATTATCAAGACCCCAACATATGTGAATATTTACTTATTTATGGGATTTACATCCTGACTTTCTCCTGACTTTCTCCTTTCTATAGGGGAGCTATAGGATTCAAGATGACTGTAGTGATTGGAGCAAAATTGAAAATTGTGTGGCCTGTGGATCACGTGTGGCCGTTGGGAGTTTTCTTCTCCACTGAGAAGAATTCTTACTCTATGAAAGTGTCTATGCTCTCAGGTATGAAGTGGAGTAAGTTTGCTGAATGGATATGAATTTGGCTTCTAATCAATCATAGCCTAATTGCGCAATCTATATAAGAAGCCAAAGTACATGAAGTCACACCACAAAAAGAAAAAAAAAAGAAAAGAAAAAGAAAAGAAAAGTTTTTTCCCCATGATAAACATGTTAGAATAATATGAATTCGCTTATGAATCCAAGTGCTTTATGGAAGCCCAGAAAATAGTATAAAGACACATAATACTGTTCTACAGTTGATACTAGACATTAGTAAACATATTTGGTTCTGAACTACAGGTAAGCCAAAAACAAGTAAACTGTAGTGATTAGATTGTGTGGCCTGTGGATCATATGTGGCCATTGCAAGTGGCATATGGTGGCTCTGGGGGACACATGTAGCCTTTGAAAACCCCAGTGTCCACCAACGTTCTTTTAATTCTGGTGAGCTTTTGGTAACTGACTGACTACAGAGAAAGGACAGGGGCTGCACTTTTTTAAAAAACAAATCAATACCATTTTAATATTATATATTATATTAATATTATACATTCAATATTTATGATGCTTTTAATATTATAACAGTTAAATATCTGCCCTTTTCCCAATGCTTTTAACTATACCTGTTTTAGCTTTGTTGTGATTGTCTTAAGTCTGGTAGAAAAGAAGCATTTAAGTCAAATAAGTAAACAATAATTACAGATGACTATCAAACAACAGGGATTAAGAGGTCTGGGTGTTGGACTATGACTCTGGGGACCAGGATTTGATTATCAGCTTGCCATGATCTTGGGCAAGTCACATGCCCTCAGCCTCAGGGGAAGGCAATGGTAAACTTTCTCTGAACAAATCTTGCCAAGAAAAAACCCATGATAGGATCTCCATGGGCCAATCTAGATTGGCGCAAAGAGCCGCGATAAGGGCTCTTTGTGCCACCTTTAGGGTTAGGGAGGCCATAGCTTTTGCACCCTCCCTAAGCCTAAAGTGTATGGGCGCCACCATTTTAAAATGATGGCATCCATATGGACGTGCTGTGAAAGCACCATCACATGCGCAGCTTTTAGATGTGCTATGCACATGATGACGCTTTTGCGCAGCAGGATCACGCCTTTTCCACAACGCAAAAAAGGAGTTCTGAATGGAGCTCCTTTTTGCCGGAGGGTTTTTGCCGCGGCTTTTAGATGGCCGCGGCAAAGACCCAGGGAGAAAGGGGCCACGGTGGCGGCCCTTCCTCCCTTCAGCTCTGCCTCCACAAGCAGGGTGCAGCAGGTGCCCAGGGTGCCTGCTGAACCACGCTTGGAGGCCGCAGGAAAGCGGCAGTTTGCCGCTTCCCCATGGCCTCCAGAAGCAGCGAGATGGGGCCGTGGAGGTTGCCTTGGCCCCATCTCGCCACTTAAAGGGGCAGTCACGGACCACCCCTTTTGGGCAGTCTAGATCACCCCCATAAGTCAGAAACAACTTGAAGGTACACAACAACAAAAAGCAGAAAGTAGCCCACAGACTACATGTGTCCTTCAACTTTTTTGTTTATTTTGTGCCCCGCATGCCCTTATGCTCTATCCCCATAACATACAAGGCAAAAATGGGCTGCTACTGCAATTCAACAGTGATACAGTTTTGCTGATGAAATTCAACAGCAGAGGATGGCTTTTGCTTCCAGACAGAGTGGTGACTGTTTCTTCCTGTCTCCTCTGTTTCTGTGTTTCCATCAAATCCCCTTCTTATTACACAGACTTGAATGATAAAGCACCTTACCCCCATTCTTATGATTCAGAAAGCACAAAATCCCCTTCTTATCATCAAATTTTGAGTATTTTGAGTTACTTCCCTTCACATCACCAGACAAAAAATCCTGCAGTGTCAGATCCAAACAAACCCACCCACGAATCTGAAAGGGCACTGACTTTCTTCAATAATCAATTTGTCTGAGCAATGCAGTGGGGTGGAGGGTGGAGAAAACTAATAATAATAACAATATTAAAAATTTCAGAAGAAAATATCACAATTTAGCACCCAGGGGAGGATACTGAACTCCGCAAGTGGAGGTATTAATTAAAGTGGGAAAATAATCTTGAAAAAACCACTGGCTCACCACTGTATTCATTTGGTTTCTTTCTAAAATGTAATAACTTTACATGCTCTTGCAAAGCATCATTGGGCTTCCTAGACTTCGAATGCCTGCAGCCTATGGAGTTTATGAAGCGAAGGCTCCCATCGCCCAAACCAAACTGTAATAGAAGCACCATGGTGGGATCGTGCCTGTCGCTATTAAAGTGTTCTACTTTCGTTTTCATCATGGACTTGTTATTGTAATCATCAGGAAAACAGCCCCTTTTTATTAACAATTTAATTAAATGATTTTATCAGCCCTTACATCTGATAAACTCCTATAATGCAAGGAGAACCACATAGCTCAAACTGCTAGAAGGAGGCTGCTATAATAATTAATGATGATGATGATGATGATGTTTATTTATAACCCGCTCCTCTAATGAAATACTCGGAGAGGGGTACAACAAGAGTTTAAAAATACAGAGTAAAACAACAATCATCTCTCTTCCCAACCACCCCTCTTAAAATTAAATTAAACCAAGGCTTATTAAAATTGACAACAATTAAAGTTAAAATCAGAAACAATTAAAACAGATATGATCTCATGGACAGTGCATGTGCAAATCCACAATAGATGAAATCCAAAAGTTTAAGCAAGAGGATAGCAAACGTTATTTCCCCAATTTCATATCAATTTTCCAGAGCCGGGAGTTGATGTTTTGTTTATTTTCCTTTCAAGGAAAGGCTTGCCAGAAGAGATGCGTCTTTAAAGCCTTTTTGAAACTGGCCAATGATGTAATAAGATGCATCTTGTCCTGCAGGCCATTCCAAAACTTGGGAGCGGTAGTTGAAAAAGTCCTCTGGGAGGTCTGCGACAGCCTAGTTTTCATAGGCTGTAGCAGGTTCCTTCTAGAGGATTGGAGTGTGTGGGGCGGTTCATATGGGAAGAGGCGGTCCCTGAGGTAAGACGGTCCTGGCCCATGTAGGGATTTAAAGGTTAATATCAACACCTTGTACTGTGCCCGGAAACTAATGGGCAGCCAGTGGAGAGCTTTAAGCACTGGTGTTATGTGCTCTCTCCTTGATGTTCCAGTAATAAGTCTGGCTGTCATATTCTGTACAAGTTGGAGTTTCTGGGTTAGGCACAAGGGTAGCCCCATGTAGAGCGTGTTACAGAAATCCAGATGTGAGGTTACTAGAGCATGTACCACAGATTCCAGGTCTTTCGTATCCAGGAAAGGGCGCAGCTGGCATATCAGCCGAAGCTTATAACAGGCAATCCTGACCGTCGCATTCACCTGACTAGTCATGTGAAGCGACGAGTCTAGAAGTACTCCCAGACTGCAAACAGAGTCTTTAGAGGAGAGTGTGACTCCGCCTAGGACTGGTGGATGTATTCCCAAGCTGGTTTCGGACCAGTAGCTGTTAGTACCTCCGTTTTGTCTGGATTTAGCTTTAATCTGTGTTCCCTCATCCAATCCATTACCGCCGCAAGACAGTCATTAAGAGGGGAGACACCATCTGAGGACTGAATCGATGATCTAGTCATGGAGAGGTATATCTGAGTGCCATCAGCATACTGAAGACACTGAGATCCATGCCTCCGAATGATCTCAACCAACGGCTTCATATAGATATTAAATAGATATTAGTTCCTTGTCTAGACACCAGTGACTCTGCTGTCTCAAGTAATATAGTAATCAAAATTAAATTTAAATTTAAATTTAAATTAAATTTAACATTAAAAATAATTTTCTGTTACTATTAATGCATATCAGCTATTATTCTTATTGTACTTTCATTTTCTAAGGAGTTGAAATATTTTTGTTATTTGATGCCATTTACTTCAATGGCAAGATCTGTACCACCTGACTTAAGGGAGTTCATTCAATAGCAGAAATCACAGCCATCTCATTTGGTTTGCTTGATAAGGTACACTTTTATTTCATACATTTCTCAAGTATCAGATAATGACCATCTTCTCATAATATGTCACAGGATACTGAAACAAGGATGTAAGTTTTCATAAACTTTCTTCTTGAAGGAAGACATGAGTAATTCTAACAGTTTTTCTTCCACTGCAAAAAAGTTTTTCAAAAACATGTAGTTTTTGAAGCCTGCTCTGCACAAAATTCAGAGGTAGTTGTTTTGCACTGAAAATGGCATTTTCTGCACAGAGAACCATGTTTTGTGCACAGAAAATAATATTTATACATAGAAATATTGTTTTCTGCTAAGGAAATGCTTTTTTCATGAGTAGAAAGTGCCATTTTCTTTGCAAAGCCACCACATCTGAATTTTGTGCAGAAATTCATGAATTCATTCAGGATTCTTTGTGTCAGGTTTTCCTGTCACTAAAGTTGTGTGTGTATAGGACAACTTTTCAAATATTTTCAAATATTCTTCCCATTCCTATACTGAAGACAAAAAACATCAGTTTCACATATATTAACTTTGGGGCTCGACAGACAGGTAGCTAAATGCTGCCCCTTTTAGCCCCAGAATATTGTTACAATGATCTGCTTCCTCTCGGGAGCAAAACAAAGCTGCTGTAAACTGCTTTCTGGAAGGGGCACCATAGTGGTGCTTGCACGCCATGATGACATCCCTTCCAGCCAGTGCTGTTTGGGCACTGTGCCATCCTTGCATCATAATGGTGCACCTGTGTGGATGGATGCGTGCCATAGTGGCACACATGCAGTGGAACTAGGGCTCAGAGCTCAGTTCAGCCCTAATCTGCAGTCAGGCCAGCACAAAGTGCCAGTCTCTACTGTCCCATAGTCTACCTACTTTTTATAGCTATTTCTACTATAAAGAGAGAAAAATGGTTAATTTTCTACTTTTCCTCCTTTTCACCTACCTCTACCAAAAACAAAACAACAACAACAAAAAACACACACCCACACACTCAAAACTAAACCAAAAAGAGGAGGAGAGACCACAAGCCCATCTGAATCCTACAAATTGGCCTCTTGGTTCACTTACTCCTGGATTAAAAAGAATTCCATTAAGGGACTGGCTTTTCTTAATAGATTTAAGTTCTAATATTTTTTTTTCTAAGAAATAAAACACTTTATTGGACTTGGTTTTTAACAGAGATCAGGGTTTGTTTGTTTGTTTTTGTAGAAATATATTTTTTCTCTTGAACCACAGCATTGGTTAATTTGTCTGTTAGTACTTTCTACAGTAGCTCCTCAATATCTTCAGTCTGGAGCCTTTTTCTGCCTTGCAAGCTAAAGGTCTTCACTGCAGGTAAGTCATGACTTCATAGTTGCTGAGCAGTTTTAACAGCAACTTGCTTTGGAGCTCCTCCATGTATAAGCAAAGCATTCAGTTGTTATGGGTGCTATCCTATCTACCCTATGTTGCAAATAGGGTTCAGGACAGCTCCTGCAATACTTTATTGGTCTGCTTACACCTGTAGGAGGTCCAGAACAGCCTGTTGCTAAAACTACCGGTAGAGTTGCTGTTCCACAATATGGAAGTAATCAGTCATATTCACTTCATTGGAGATGGCAGGGAGTAGTTCTGCACACAAAGCACAGAATATCATTAAACTATTAATTTGGTCATCTTTACTCTAGACCAGTTTTCAGCATGCCTGTTGACAAGACCTAATTGTGTGTATTAGTTCACCTTTTTAAAAATCTCTCTGTTTGTAAACTAACCCACTGCCATCAGTAGAAACCATTTTCTATGGCTTTTGTGAAGATATATATATATATATATATATGCATCTCTCAAAACATTTTGGGAGAAATATGCTTGCCAATCCCAATTAGAATAAAATCTGAATGAGATCAGAATGGTAAATCAACATTTAGGTAAATCTCATGGATTCAATGGGTCTGCCTTAGCTAGGACTAGTAGTTACACTTTCAGTCATTAGTGAGTAGGTTTGTTTTCCTTATTTGAATGTTTACTAAGAACTAAATCCAAATTATTTTTTTTTTCTTAGTCATGAGAAAAGATGTAACATTTATATTTGCATGGAGTTATTCCATTTTAATAATAATAATAGTAATATAATAATAATTTTTATTTATAGCCCGCCCCTCTGAGCAAACAATCAGGGCGGGGTACAACAAGATTAAAACAGTACAAAGTTAAAATAGAACAATCCACCCCAAGTCCCACCCCTTAAAATAAGATTAAAAAGATAATTATTTATCACACAACACTCAAGTTTATAAATCTATATCATCTCTATATATCTTATAAAGGATAATAAAATGTTGGAGAGAGGACTCTTTCTTCTCTGTTTGTCAAATCACCTGGGAACAAACACCTTGAATTTCTATATAAACTAAAAACCAAATGGCTACTGCCAGTAAATGCAACCATTAAGTGATCAATTTCAAGGGTAAGCAATTATGAATTGTCTGTCATTATTCTTGGCACTTCTTTTTGAATGAGAAACAGGCATACCAGTAAAGATGCTGAATAAATTCCATATATTGATGTTCCATTGTGGTGTCTCTTCCCAACATAAGCATGGAAATTTTCAGATCAAAGAGAACTAAAATAAATCAAATACCTTCAAAGCCTATCTAAGAGACTGCCTACAGTCAATTTTTCTAAACACTGAACTGTTATCTTAATTATTTTAGTTAGCTCATAAGATGCTGCGATCTGTATTTGCACTGTTCCCTTGAGTAATTGAGGGAATTGTGGAGACTGAGGAAGAGAAGGGGGAAGAAGAGGTGGTGGTGGTGGTGGTGATAGTAACAGCAGCAGCAACAACAAGAAATCGTTCATAGCTAAATACTTTGCTAAGTACTTTGGTAATTCATTTCAGGTTCATGTTAGGACTACTGTAACATACTGCTTGCATTTCAACATTAGATACAGTCTAAGCAATGATCACTTATCAGACTGTAGATCCTTTTAACCCAGCTTCCTATCTCCAAAGGTTAAATGATGACATATGTGGCCATCCTAAGCATAGATTGGGGACAGGCAAAGTTCAGCCAATAGACAGCCTCTTCATTCCTTGTGGCCCCCAAGACAAATGTGGAAGACGACTTGCCCTCTCGATCCTTGTCCATCTTGGCTGGTCGTTCAGGGAGGGGACGCACTGAGAACGTTTCTTCGGAACACGATCAATGCGTCCCTCAGGGAGGGCATTTTACCATTTTGCCTTAAGGAGGCGGCGGTCAAGCCCCTCCTGAAAAAGCCCTTCCTTGATCCCCTAGATAGAAACAATTACAGACCAGTGTCCTTGCTCCCATTTTTAAGCAAGGTGATCGAGAGGACAGTTGCCACCCAACTCCAGGCAGTCTTGGATGAAGCCGATTATCTTGATCCATTTCAAACCGGCTTCAGGACAGGACATGGAGTGGAGACTGCCATGGTTGCTCTAACCGAGGACCTTCGCTTGAGCATTGACGGGGTAGTGTGACCCTGTTAGTGCTCTTGGATCTCTCAGCGGCTTTTGATACGGTAGATCGTTCCATCCTTTTGGGTCGGCTGAGGGAGTTGGGAATCGGAGGCATTGCTCTTCAATGGTTCCGATCCTTTCTCTCTGACAGATCCCAAAAGGTGAGGCTTGGGGACAGTTGCTCCTCCAAAATTGAGCTTAATTGTGGTGTCCCTCAGGGCGCCATCCTGTCCCCGATGCTATTTAATATCTACATGAAGCCACTGGGTGAGATCATTCGGAGGCATGGAGCTCAGTGTCTTCAGTACGCTGATGACACTCAGATATATCTCTCCATGACCAGATCGTCAGCTCAGACTTCAGATGGCGTCTCTCCTCTTAATGACTGCCTTGCAGCGGTAATGGACTGGATGAGGGAAAACAGATTGAAGCTAAATCCAGACAAAACGGAGGTACTAACAGTTACCGGTCCGAAACCAGGCTCGGGAATACACCTTCCAGTCCTAGGTGGAGTCACACTCTCCTCTAAGGACTCTGTTTGCAGTCTGGGAGTACTCCTTGACTCATCGCTTCACATGACTAGTCAGGTGAACACGGTAGTCAGGAGCGCCTGCTATCAGCTTCGGCTGATACGCAAGCTGCGCCCTTTCCTGGATATGAAAGACCTGGAATCTGTGGTACATGCCCTAGTAACCTCAAGTCTGGATTTCTGTAATGCGCTCTACATGGGGCTACCCTTGTGCCTAACCCGGAAACTTCAATTAGTTCAGAACATGGCAGCCAGGCTTATCACAGGAACATCAAGGAGAGATCACATAACACCTGTGCTTAAAGCTCTCCACTGGCTGCCCATTAGTTTCCGGGCACAGTACAAGGTGTTGATATTAACCTTCAAAGCCCTACATGGCTCAGGCCTGTCTTACCTTAGGGACCGCCTCTTCCCATATGAACCACCCCGCACACTTCGGTCCTCTGGGAGGAATTTGCTGAAGCCTATGAAAACCAGGCTGTCGCAAACCTCCCAGAGGACTTTCTCAGCTACCGCCCCTAAACTTTGGAATGACCTGCCGGACGAGATGCGTCTCATTGCATCTTTGACCAGCTTTAAAAAGGCCTTAAAGACGCATCTCTTCTGGTAGGCCTTCCCCTGAAGAGGGAATAATATATCACCAACCCCCGAACCTAATAATGCAAATGAAAATGTAAATGGCATCGGGGGATTAACTCTAGCTGTCCCTCTGTTCAAACCTTCTGATCCCACCCACCGGAGATTGCACTCGTACTGCCCATCAACTGCACTTTATTTTTATTATTTTAAAATTTTTTAACTGATGTCAATTTTAACTAGTTTTGATTTAATCTAATCTTAAGGGGGGGAGGTTGGGAAGGGATTTGACTGCTGTTTTATTCTTGTATTTTTTAATTTGCTGTACCCCGCTCCGAGTATTCTATTAGAGGAGCGGGTTATAAATAAACCTTATTATTATTATTATTATTATTATATCCAATGTCTTGGTCTTTCTTTTAAAAAAAACTGGTTAAAAACTAAGCTCAAAATTGCCCAAGCCACAGGAAAATTCACTAAATTTGGATTCCCACTTTTGCTGTGCAGAATCACTGCCACGAGGCACACTGGCTAGTATCCTATTGACTGGATCACATGGCCCAATATGCCAATACTAGAAGCAGAGCAGAGTTTCTGCCTCGGCATACATGGATACAGGAACAACCACCCTAGGATCCTTAGTATGTTTCCCCCCTAATATGACATCACAACCAGTGCAGCTAGGAGACTGGGGGATTATGGTCCTGCATCTCAGATTAATTATAGCACCAATCCATATTCTGCCATTCCTTTGGAGAGCAGATGCTCCTGTTTGGTGAACACCTACTACAAATGACTAGGGTCAAGATATTGCAGCATTATTATGTAGATGTTTTCTCCTATTCTACTGAGAGTTAGAAAAGAGAATGAAAGATTGGGTGGCAAGGAAAAATCGAAGCTGAGGAAGCATAAGATGGAAAGGATATGGGCAAATTGGTTGCTGGGCTTCTTCATATATATGTGGGGGTGACAGCTAAGGCCCAGTGTGACAGCACCTAATCATACAATGTATAGACATTATCTATAGAGCCTACGTAGATATCATGGGACCTACTTGGGTCCTTTATGACAAAGCTTTCAGAATGAGAGTGGAATTAATCCTGCCTTTAGGTGGGACCTCGTGTATTCTCAATTGTGGATGCAGATTATGACTTCTTTGTCTATCCTGTCCCATTTTGGCCTTGGGAGGTTAGCCATACCCTCTATACAGATATTCAGCATTTCAAATACTGAGGGAGCAAGAAAAATGAAGCTTGTCATACCAAGTCTTTGGCAGCAAAAGCAGTGGTCATATAATCCAGTCCAGGTTCATAACAAGGTTTCAATCAGTCCAATACAGCAGGTTTCAAGGGGAAATCTAAAAGAGAACTCCAGGTGCAAGCAAAAGGTTTCAGGCAATAGGAAATCAGTCAAGGTTATTAAGGATGGTGAGATTCAGGGATGTTTTTTTCAGCAATGGCCTCACCACAGCTTCCTTAAGGCAGGATGGCAATTTGCTTTGCTGCATTGAAGCATTCACATTCCCCTTACCCACTTGGCCAGTCCTCCTCTAGCTGCTTTCAGGAGCCAGGAAGGGCAAGGATCCAGTATACACGTAATAGCCCTCATTTCTCCAAGGACCCTGTCCGCATCATCAGGCTGCACAGATTGAAACTTACCCAATAAAACAGGACAAGCAGGTACCAAGATTATATCCACTGGACCTTTGTCAACTACAGCATCCAAGTCAGAGCCCCAAATAGAAAATCAAGTGGCAAGCACAGTTCAGCAGTTATGGGCACTAGCGTAAATATGTTTTTCTTTAAAAAGTGCTCTTTTAAAGCAAGTTGTTTTGGTTTCATTTATGTTAACTGAAGTATTTGTTTCTGAACTGCATTTCTTGTACTATAAAATAAAGTGATTTTAGAAAAGCAACTGGTACTTAATACTGATCTGGCAATAAACAACTGCCAGTAAACTGTTAAAGTTATAACGTATACATTTAAACAGTCACCATTGTTCCAGTAACAATGGTGGAAAACAATAATAATAGCCAGATTGAAGAAGAAGAAGAAGAAGAAGAAGAAGAAGAAGAAGAAGAAGAAGAAGAAGCAATAATTAAAACAATGAAGAGTGGGTTTTTGTTTATTTGATTTTTTAAAAAGTAATTTGGGTTTTGGGAGCATGGGGATATTTGGAGCACAAGCCCCAAAACTGGTCCTTGCTCTCACCCTAGTTGTCCATGCTTGCCCTAGATGCTGAAGGCAGAGAACTAAGGGAGGCTATTGCCTTTATATCCTTTTTGGAATATAAATAAGGTGGCCATTTATACATTTTAAAAAGGAGAAGAAAAACATTCCCCCCAAAAATATAAGAAAATTTGCTTTGTATTTGCATATGCTGATTTCTATGTGTAGAAAGCAGTTTAGAATGGCTATAATTGCTATAATTACAATAGAAATATGGTACATATCACAAAATGGGTTGACAACCAGACCTGTGTTAAGTGCTAAACATCAGAGCTTATCACTCTGTTAAATAACCCAGCTTTACCTCATCCAAATTCAAGCTTAAATTGGGAAGCAGCTGGGTCCTACTGCAAGGATTTTGGTGCTGCAACCACTGGGCAAGTACAGCCTGGCTGCAGCCCAGGTCCCAGGCAACCTCAGGTGGCCTTATTTTGAAGCCAGGAGCTTTCTGACTTGGAAAAATGGCCACTTGAGACCCGGACTGCAGCCAGGCTGTACTTACCTGGCAGCTTCAGCAGCAAAATCCTTGCAGTAGGATCCGGCTGCCTCCCAATTTAGATTTGAATTCGGATGAGATAAGCCGGGTTATTTAAGCAGAGCAATAAACTCCATTGACTGACAACTTCTAAATCTCCAGTCAGATTACATACTCCTAAAAATGTTTTAATTAATAGGAAGGTATAAAATAAGTAATAAAATTCACACTAAACACAACCTGCTTAATTAATAATTTAGCCTAGCATACTGAAGTGATTCCTCACTTTCAGAGGGAATACCAGGAAAATGAAAACTAGCTGGGGAGCTATTCCGGAACAAAGATCAGACTAGCTTGGTCTGGAATATGAACCCTCCAACACAGAGAGACATGGCAAAAGCACCTCTTTTGACATGTCTCAAGCTGCAATCCATGTGGGAGTCAGTCTTATTGAACCTAGGATTGCACAATGATCAAAACAACAGTATGAATTAATCAGAGTATAACTGAAAGATAGCACTGTCTTAGCATCTTCTTTAGCATTAACATTGAATCAAACAATTGTAACAGTAAGAATATAGTAATGATTTCTAAGCTTCCATCCAAACACAGAAATTAACATGTTCAGATTAAATGAAAAAATTTGTCATCCTCTCCAGTGAAGCACTTCCTCATTTTGTAAAGTATAGGTGGCCTGGAAGAGGTGCATATGGGTACATGAAGTGAAGCAGATGTGGCTCCATCTGTAACAAGGTGGGCAACATGTAGCCCAGGGGCCACATGAATCAGTCTCTAGTCATCTTTGCAGCATTCAATTACTTATAAAACTGTATCACTGACTTTGGTAGCAATTTCACAGAGAAAAATCTTTTAAATGAATATTTCACCTTTGGTTTCCAATTTCCACCAAAATCTAGGGACATAGCCAGTAGCATTGTCCATGTCAACACTTGAGGGCTGGGGGGCTACTGGCTCTCATACCTCCAGAGTTTGCTGCTTTTGCTCTTAATGCACTTTAAATGGGTACTTGCTGGGAGCCATGCTGGGACCTACTCTGAATATGTTGTAAGAGAATAAAAATACATTCTAAAAGTGCCTAAGGCTGTAAGCTATGTACTACCTGTTTGTAGCGCATGAGCATTAAACAAACAATTGCTGAGATCTTATACTCTTACAGATAACTTAAGAGTTCCACATATGGAGCTCTACTATAGCTTGCCTTTCATTACCCTCAGGATTCACTGTGCCACTTTTATAGCTCCATCCTAATAGCAATACCATGGATAAGAGAGAGAAAAAGATATCAGGGAAACATCTGCCTATGTTCTCATTACAAGGCACAGACCAATATCTGCTAGGGTCCTTCAGAAGTCTCAGAAGATTATGGTCTGTGTCTGGTTATCAGAACATAGCCAGATGCTTCTCTGATCCACTTCACTCTCCCATAGTTACATAAGGTCTGTTGGGGGAGGCTGTCAAAGCAACCTGATGAGTCCCAGGGAACTATGGCCATTGCAGAGGGAAGGAGGAAATACCAATTTGTGCAACACAAGAGAAAATACATAAGCAAGTGTAAGATGGAGCATATAATATATATATATATATATATATATATATATATATATATAAAATTCCCTGTAGGTGTTTCCATTGATTCCCTCACAAATTTTGTCCCCCCCCCCCCCCCGAATCCAATGTAAAGAATGAAACAACATGTCAACAGGTAGTCAACAGAGTCAACGTATGGATGCATCTGCATGGCAGAAATAATTCAGTTTGGCACCATTTTAACTGCCATGGCTCAATGCTATGGAATTCTACAAACTGTAGTTTTGTGAGGCATTTAGCCTAGTTAAAAATTGGGATTTCCAGTTTATGATTTACGATATTCTGGTAAAAGTTTTTATAATGCAACGGGCTTTTTTATTTTTGCAAACTGCTAATGTGCACTGAAAATTTACTGCATATCAATACCACCAAAATAGGAGACAGAATTCCACCCTTGGTTACCATTTAAAGCTTTATATGACCAAAGGTCCTTTTGACACCTTAAAAAAATCTTTCAAAAGGGTGCGGGGAACCAGTCTCAAGCACTCTGATAGTCTTTAACAAATCAAGCCATCAATTACTGACCTGACAAATGCATAATGCTATACATAACTGTCAAAAGTTCAGTAATTTCCTCCATCCCATGGGGGGGGGGGGGAAATCTGCTGCAGAAAGCACTGAAGGAATCTTGAGAAACAGGGATGGGTGTGAGTCATGGTTCTAAGGCATTATTTATTTTATCCAACAGCCAAGATGTCTTAAATTAGCCATCATTCTGTAAATAATACCCTGGAAACACCCAGGCTTGAGGGAAAACCAGTATTCTGTTGTGCATTCATTGTATGAGTGAGATCATATCAACACTATCAGAAACAATAGGATGTTCTCATGCTTGTCCGTAGACCAATAAATATCTACTTTGCAGCCAATATTCAACAATACGTGGCTTATCTGTTGTTGTTGTTGTTGTTGTTGTTTAAAATCTTATCTATCCAGCCATCCATAACTTGAATTATTTTAAGTTCCTTTATATTTCTTATTTTATGTTTTCATTTTTACTGCCAATTAAATCTGTACAGAACCACTTCTAATGCAGTTTTGAATAATTTGAATAATCTGAATAATTACTTCAAGGGAAGTAATAGTGCCACTCTATACTGCTTTGGTCAGTATTGCATCCAGTTTTGGGCACCACAATTCAAAAAGGATGCAGAGAAACTGGAACGGGTCCAAAGGAGGGTGACTAAAATGGTTAAGGGTCTGGAAACCATGCCCTATGAGGAACGACTTAGGGAACTGGGGATGTTTAGCCTGGAGAAGAGAAGGTTAAGAGGTGATATGATAGCCTTGTTTAAATATTTGAAGGGATGTCATATTGAGGAGGGAGCAAGCTTGTTTTCTGCTGTTCCAGAGACTAGGACCCGGAACAATGGATGCAAGCTACAGGAAAAGAGATTCCACCTCAACATTAGGAGGAACTTCCTGACAGTAAGGGCTGTTGGACAGTGGAACACACTCGCTCGGAGAGTGGTGCAGTCTCCTTCTTTGGAGGTTTGGCTGGATGGCCATCTGTCAGGGATGCTTTGATTGGGAGTTCCTGCATGGCAGGGGGGTTTTGCTCTATGATTCTATGAATTAATTTTTCAGTTCTAGCCAGTTTTTCCATAAACAATAACAATTATTAAAATAGCTGGGAATTATTAGATTTAATTTACATTTTTGACTTTTATAATTCTATCCAACAGGACCCTCCAGAGGTTGTTGGAGTATAACTCCAAGCAGTCTGAGCCAATATGAGCAAGACTGAGGAATTCTGGGAGTTGCACAATTTCCAATCCTACTATATAACTTTATGAAAATTAATTCTTAAAATTTCTAAGTTGATAATACTGCTCCCAATGGATTTCCTTGTTCCCGCCTCATATCATTATATCTGTAAGTTTCATGCTTCTAATTTGACAAATGAAAATGAATATTTGAATTTTGCATATGAAAAAAATACACTTTTTCCTTCCGTATTGTGTGTGTGTGTGTGTGCTACTGTCTGTGCACATTAATGTTCATTATACTCTCTATGCAATACTTAATGCTAAAATAAGATTTCCCTCCTATTAAAAATTCTTCAAGGATCAAAAGTACCCCATATCCTACAGTCCCAGCTTTGCCATTCAGGAACCAAGTCAACTAATATCATTCCTAAGAGTTCTGTACATTTTATTTAAAGTGTAGTGAAATAACAACTTCCATTATAATGTCAGATGGAGATACTGCTCCCCGTAACAATGTTTCAGGGAAAATAAATTTAGCTAGTGTAACAATCAGAAAGGGTAATCAGTAGAATGGGTTTTCTGGGGAACTTGTAGGACCTTTCTGAAAGCTTTGAGATGACTATAGTTTCCAAATTAACAAAAGTAACAGCACCACTCTATTTTGCTTCAGTTAGACTTCAACAGGAATACTTTGTCTAGTTTTGGACCCTATAGTTCAAGAATGATTTTAATATGCTGGAATATATTCAGAGAAGGATAACCAAGATGGTAAAAGATCTGGAAACCAAGTTCTCTAAAGGAATGGATTAGGTAGTTTGATGTATTTAGCTTGAAGAAGAGAAATTGGAGAGGTGACATGATAGCCATCTTTAAATATGTGAAGGGATGTCATGTAAAAATGGAATAAGATAGTTTTCTGATGTCCCAGAGATTGGAACACAAAGCAGTATATTCAAATGGCAAGAAAGGAGATTACACCTAAACATAAGGAATCACTTTCTGACAGTAATAACTGTTTGACAGTGGAATAGACACTGTGACAGAGTCTCCAACTTTGGAAATCTTTAAACAGGTTGGATGGGCATCTCTCAGGATTGCATCATTTGTGTTTTCAAACTTTTTCAATGCTCAGCTGTGCTCAAGCTGGTATCCCCTCTATCTTTTAATAGTATGACATCTAAAGAGTGCTTAAAATATGTAAATCAGTCACAAAAACCTATTGAAGTTAGTAGGAAAACCTTTTTTCCACCTTTTTTTGTGTACAGATTATGTTGTTAGGAATTGTGAACACAAATTGTTTCAACATTTAGTTCTCAGAGCTTATCACTTTCTGGGATAGGTTTCTCATGTTCCCATCTCTTTGGAAGCTCTCCATGACCCCTGTTCAAGGATATTCACCAGGTTTGCATGGTTTTTTTGTGCTTCTTCTCTGTAACTATCTCATGCCACTGCAAGGCAACTGACAAGGACATATAAAGAGAGGCAACCTCATCAAGATCTGCTCTCACCAGAATATGCATGTGCAGAAATGTAAGTCCTTTTCAATAGCAAGTCATGTTTTGTAGCAAACCCAACCAAGCACAGAGTTTTTAAAAAGGTTGGTAAATTCACACTACAATGAAGAGTATATATAGAGAAAATAATTTCACTGGAGTAGAGCAACACTGAGAAAATGCACCCCAACTCCTCAATATGGCTGAACTGTAATTGCCAGTAGCAATAAATTGGCACTGACAAGGGAGTTACAATCCTGCAATATTTTGAATGCTGCTCTTTGCCCAACCTTTGAGTAGACTGTCTTAATGAATGGATATATCATGCCCATTGCTCATTGCAAGGCAAAATATATATTGGCTCCATATAGGCACATTTCTGAGACTTACCATATTTTTTGGAAAAACAATATACATTTCAAAAGCAAGAAAGGGAGGCAAGAGATTAACAGTGCACACACGTGAAAAATATTCACAGGCACATTTTGGTCAATGAGAGGAAAATGTGTACAAAATGTCTGAGGAAGAATAGGCAACATTTTTTTGAAGGGGAGAACCTTAACACTTAGAGGAAATTATCAATGTTATAGCAATTATAGAAGTAGGAAGTCTCCTAGCCTTGATGGGTTTCCAGTTGAAAAGTATCTTTTTCCCCAGTTTGTTAGTACTAAGGCTGTTCCAGCTTTACAAACCTATCTTTGAACTTGGCTTCCTTTCCTCATCATTAAATGATCCTGACAGCTATTTTAGCTAGTAGATTACAAAAAAGTCATTTCATCTTTTCTAAGTCCTGACCAGGTGGGATCAATTGGTTGTGGATATGATTGTTTTAAAATCTGATAGAACTGATCAGCCTGTTGTTATTTTGTTAAATGCTGAAAAAGCCTTTGACATAATTCACTGGTCATTCTTTTATGGTATTAACAAATTTGGGATTACACTCTCTCAGCCTCAGAGAATGGCAACCCCCCCCCCAAGAAACCTATCAGCCTTCAGGTTACCATAAATTGGAAATGACCTGAAGGCACACAATAGCAACAATAACAACAATTGGTTCAGGAACTGTGAATTTCAACAACAAAAACAACAATTGGTCCAGGAACTGTTTCACGTTAAAATGCTAACTTGACTAATTTTTTCCCTACTGAATGGATCAGTAAGAAATGATCTTCTGTTCCAAAGAACAGGAATCCAGTTAAACAAGAAGTCAGAATTATTCCTTTGACACTCTTGGGCCAGATTAAACCTGTGAAATTAGCAGTTTAGACAACTCCAGATTCAAAGGGAGGTTTTTTTCCACTAAACTCATTAGACATCCTGGGAAGCTTCCATCTACAGTTCTGCTGATTGCAGCAATACCATTGTGAATCAGAGCAGCCCCAGACATTGCCTCCTGCTACCTCTAAAACAGCTTGTATTGATCTCCTTGTGGTCAGCTAGGCTGGCTAAAAACTGGGTGAATGAAATCCAATGCATTTTTAAATACCCTTTTAAAAAATGATACTAGCAAAAAAAAAAGTGTGACAGGGACATATCAATATGTTGCATCATTTGATCTTTTTAAACGAGCAACTACACCGACATATAAGCTGCACATTCAGTCAAACTTTATCTCTGTGTCAGGAGCTCCATTTTTTTTTTAAATGTTTTTCAACTGTTTGCAAACCTTAATCATTTGTCTAATAATTTATGTAGGAAATGCAACCGGTGACAGGTGGGAGAAAGGTTCATTCAGACAAAAGACAATACCGTTGCTCCTCCTAACTTTCAGGGGATCCGCTCTGGACCCACCCACCCCCTGCAAAAATGGTGACTCAAGCATTTGCAAATCCCATAAAGAATAAAGGCAGATGTCCTATGGTGCACACATGCGGTTGTGCACAGGAACACATGCCCATTTTAAAGATAGCTGCTTGTCCCTCCCATGAAGAGCGAGACCGCGGACTCCAAGTCTGCACATATGGAGGGACGACTGTACTGAAAATACGGACAACTTGTAGTAGTTGGAGACAGAATTAAGTGGTGAATTGCCAAAGAAGTTTTATTTAAGTTTATATACTTGGAAGAGGGAAGTGTTTGTCATCTATCACCTATTCCGAACTATATTTCAATCTGAAAAACTATGTTAACCTCTGGGGTTTTGTTTATTGTGCTTTTCTTCTGTTATTAAGGGCCTTTTCAGCTGCCATGATATCCATAAAAATACCCAGGCTATTAGATCTTTAGCTATATAATGAATTTAATGCATATGTTTATGGCAACAATATTATTGCTGACCAACCAAGGTAGTAAAGAGACCAGGCACAAAGATTGGAAAAATGGGCCACTTAACTTAATTTTAAACCTATTTTTCCTTTCATCCTTGAGAGCTGCAAGAAGGGATGAGAAATCTAGTAAGGAAGCAGCTGAGGCTGGTGGTCTCACCCGAACCTCAACCAAAATAGATATTCACACCTCTCTTCGAAGCAATTTATACCAAAACAACCAGTTTCATTGCTATTTTTATCAATGTTAGTCCATTTCATCCACTAGCAATGATCCATTTCCCTTTGTTCCAGCTTTATTATCTCTCCAACCACATTTCAGATACTAGCTTCCTTATACAGTAGTCATAGATTGTACAAACTACATAACACAAAATAGGTTATTTACAAGACAAGCCATGTTTCCCCCTTCTTCTTCTCCCTTTAGACAGTGATTTGCTAAAAGGTTGCAGCTGACAGAAACAACGCTGGCAATTGTCCAGATTAAAGTTTTTTCCTCTGTACTTTGGGACTCTAAAATCTTTGTCATTCAATCCCTGAGGCTACAGGAACATAAATATTAGAATATGTCCAAAAGCAGCAGGTGTGACCCTGTACCTTCTCTACTCCTTCAGAGTCCTCACTGAACAAAAACAGTCCCTCCCTTTAAACAAACAAAAGGCCCAGACTGTCTAAAATTTCTGTAATTTTTTTTCTGTAGATTTACTAGTTTACTGAAGCCACTTCATGTACCTGCTGTTTACCTTCTTCGTCTACAATAGAACTCTACATGGTTACTCATAACTCTATGGTAATGAAGGTACTCTTAGGAGTTTATCACACAGGAGGCAAAGCACCCAAATCCCATGGATAAATGGGGTTTAAATTCCATGAAAATCCTGCAAAATCATTTTCAGATACATCAGGGCACTTTGGCATTAACTCAAAATTAACCTGTGCAAAAAGTATCAAAATCGTGCCACTTTTTAACTTTAGTATTATCCCGAAGTTAAAAAGTGGTACGATTTTGCAGCTTTTTGCAAGGATTAATGTCGGGTTAATGATAAATTTGTATGAAATCATCTGAAATCAATCCCTGTCTTTTGGGATATTCATGGATTTAAACCCCGCTTATCCACGAGATTTTGGGTGTTTTCCTTCTGTATGATAAACTCCATAGTCTTTCACACTCTGCAAATACAATACTTTGATCCTCCTCTTGTTGCAATGGCTTCATCCTATGCAATCTTGGGATCTGTAGTTTCATGAGATATTTAGAATCCTCTGCCAGAGAATTCTAGAGCCTCACCAAACTACAAATCCTGAGATTCCATAGGATGTGGCCATGTCAATTAAAATGGTAACAAAGTGCTAAAATCGTGTAGTGTAATGTGAAAGCGATCTTAGACAGGGACGACCTGTAGCCACCCCTTTTAGCATCAGATAGAGGCTGCGGAAACCACACGCCACAGCCCAATGTGGCCTTTCCATGGTGCAAAAAGGAGCCACTAAAAGTGGCTCCTTTCTGTGCTGTGGAAAGGGTGGCATAGCCATTGGTGCACCAGCTTTTCTGTGCTCTTATGGTGCTGCTTCACCTGGACACATTCCCAGAGGAGCACTATGATGCCGCCTGCTGTGTGGTGCAGTGAGTGGCATCACACCAGCATAGGGCAGAGAAGCAGCATGTGTGTGTAGATGCCATGCTCCCACTCTGCCCCCATGCCGGCCTTAATGGTTTCTTCCAGTGAGCAACTTCCACCGTCTACTTCCAAAAGCATGGTTAATGAAAGCAGGTGGTCATATGTCCTATTGCACAGAGGATAATCCTCCCTTTGACATGTGCTCTCTCCTTGTTGGGCTGAGGCACGAGGAACCATAAGAGGTAAGAGAAGCTTTAAAGTCAGCAATCAATAGTTAGAATATTAAAACGACACAAGTCACAGGGGCTGTACAGACCGCCTCTTTAATAGCCAGATTGGGGCCGTGACAACAGCACACCACAGGCCCAATCTTGCTTTTCCATGGCACACAAAAGAGCTACTTTTTTCTGCACTGCAGAAAGGACACCATAGTCACAGTG
Organism: Urosaurus nigricauda; assembly: GCA_034509955.1. Classification (NCBI taxonomy): domain Eukaryota; kingdom Metazoa; phylum Chordata; class Lepidosauria; order Squamata; family Phrynosomatidae; genus Urosaurus; species Urosaurus nigricauda. The sequence goes on from JAOEGL010000003.1 coordinate 47,353,927, forward strand.
CCACGGTTTTTCCATGCTCCTTTGGAGCTGCTTCTTGTAGACACAGCATCAGAAGAGTGCTGTGATGCTGTGCACCATGTGGTGCACCATGTAGACACCACACCCTGACTCCATCCCCAGGCCATGTTTTGTAATTTTCTTTCAGTCGTAGTCATTGTTTCTAAATTTGTGTACAAGAGTCTAAGTAGCACATGAGTTAAACAGTGAGAAAGAGCTCTCTTCTAACACTCTTCAAAACCTTTATGCTGACTCAAAACAAAAATGTTTTTTGTGTGCCAAAAAAAGGCTTTGGGTATAACAAACGTTTTTCTGGAAACACTTCCATCAACAGAACTAGAGTGACAGCTGGCTACCTATCCCACCAACAACAACAACAACTATTATTGTTGTTGTTGTTGTTATTATTATTATTATTATTATTATTATTATTATTATCAGGCTCTCCCCATGGATTGAGGATAGTTAATAGACACATTACATCAGTTAAAACATATCAATTAAAAGACACATCAATTTAAAGATATACACATATTTCATCATTTAAAATTCACAATTTAAAAATCATCTCAGTAAACCCTTTAGGGTTGTGCTTCTCAAGCTATCTCATGTGAGGGTCCAGCTCTGTGTGTGCACGCGCATATTTTCCAGTCTATTCTGAACCATCACCAGATTTGTATTCATTGGTTACAACTGTTTTTCCTTTCCTGGAAACTCACCATATACTGGCAAGCAATGGCTCAGGCACTAGCACCAGTTCAGAGGCCACCACATTGAGCACTTTGACATGTAAACAGTGCAGTCAGTGATACCTTCTATAGAATGTCTTTGCAAGTGTGAGAAAATTCATATCTTGGAAAAGTTTGTTCTTTTGATTCCTAAAAATAAATAAATAAAAAATAATCCAGCTAGAGTGGACAACAACTATGTTTGCTGGGTCATTCTGGGAATGATAGTCCAGAAATAATTTCCTCAAGCACTGATGTTGATCTTCAGTAGTTTGTACTCTCTATGGTTGAACCATGCATACAGTTATATAGGAATAAGAGCCAGTATGGCTTGAGCGGACTGTGATTCTGGAGGTCAGAATTCTGAATCTCCACTAGGCCATGGAAACCCAATGTTGAAGTCATACTCTCTCAGCTACAAAAGAAGGTAATGGCACACACACACAACAAAACTTGCCAAGACAACTCCTTAATATGTGTTAGGGTCATAAGTCAGAAATGATATGAAGGCACACAACAACAAAACTCTGAACAGATTAAGTTTTACTTCAAAGCAGACATGCTTTGCTTCATGATGAAAATTGAATCCTCTTAACAAATATTGGAATCATTAAATGTGCTGTTTAAAGTGTTCAGTTGTTCCGTATAAATGCTGCTTGTAGCAGAGATTTGTAAATTTACTTTTGAAAAATGTGCAATATCACATGCTTTGTCAGGGTCTGTCACACACAATATCCGTACTCAGACATCTGATACGCTTACAAAGCAAGCTTTGTACCTCCTACCACTTTCTGTTTGCTCTGCTTTCTCCTCTGACCTTCCCATATACAAAACAAAACATTCCATGAACAGGTATGTGAAAACCAGGTACAGTCACACCTCCAGGCTTAGAAGGGGTAGTGATAGCAGCAGTGGAGAAAACATAGTGCATAAACAGCTATTGTTCTAATAATCCATTTTAACTATGGGAAATACTTTTGTTCTAGTAATAGTGATGTGGGAGGGGAGGCAGGAGGAATGTAAGTTATGTGGGCCATGTTCCAAGGTAAAAATGTCTTTATACTTCCCAAAGGCATTTTTAATACTCATTACACTTAAACAAAAACATGACAACATGATCTCCTGTTCAGTGCCTTCTCAGCTAATTCACAGAGCCTACCAGATTTCAGAAAACCCTCTAGCATAAGCCCACTGCCTTTGCTTCCTTTGTTGGATAGACCTGTAGAACAACAGGCTAACTTTACCCAACACAATTGCTCCAAAAGATGCTATTCCATTGCTCTCACAGCCAAGCATGTCCAGTTTATCATAATTTCATAAAGCTGGGGCAGATTAAGCAGAGAGGGTGATGACTGGGGCACATGTGACACTGCTGATGCTGAAGTGGATTGTAGAAGAGATCCATTTTGGAAGACTATGCCATGATAGTGGCAGCTGTGCAGAAATCCTTGTCAGCTGCCATTGAATAGAGAAATTATCATTTCAAAATGCCCTTCTAGGTCTTGAAACATATAGGGAAATTAAGGCATTCACCCAAAGGCAGAGGTATTCTCTTTTGTGAGTACATTGTGAGTTCTAGTACATTGCTTTTGTGAAATACCAGACTCTTTACCATGCCATTTTTGCAAAGTTGCTTTCAGCTGTATCTGCTAATAAAAATATCAGCATTGCCCATTTAAATTTGCCTGATTGATTATATAAGCTTGCCTCAAGGTCAGAGGTTATGCTTTCCATCCCATGTAGACAGGTAGGGAGAAGTAAGAGTCCCTGCACAAATGTCTTTATGACTGAAAACCTTTTCAATAAATATCTTCAGTATTATTATTTCCAAATAAAGTTCTTCCCACCTTCCTAACAAAAGCCTGGTATCAACATCTACATTTGGACAGCTGGCTAGTACGTCAGCAGGACCACTAATGGTTCATACTCACAGAGTTACCAATAAACAACAGGCAGCCATTTTAAGTAACTTGGTGTGTAACTAGGTATAACAAGAGTAACTTGGTGTGGCATAGGGGCAAAACAGATGGACAGGAAAAAGTGGCTTGAAGTTGCCTTTAAGGAGGAGAAAGAAAAGGAGGAGGTTCTAGTCCATGTGCTTGGGTGAGATCTAATTTAATTTACACTTGAGCCATTGCATTCTGGGAGCCAGTGCTGGGAGGCTACTCAAGGCTACTCAAGGCTAGCAGAAGCTTCATTTCCTTTAAGGAGGAGAAAGAAAAGGAGGAGGTTCTAGTCCATGTGCTTGGGTGAGATATAATTCAATTTACACTTGAGCCATTGCATTCTGGGAGCCAGTGCTGGGAGGCTACTTAAGGCTACTCAAGGCTAGCAGAAGCTTCATTTCCTTTAAGGAGGAGAAAGAAAAGGAGGAGGCTGTAGTCCATGTGCTTGGGTGAGATCTAATTTAATTTACACTTGAGCCATTGCATTCTGGGAGCCAGTGCTGGGAGGCTACTCAAGGCTACTCAAGGCTAGCAGAAGCTTCATTTCCTTTAAGGAGGAGAAAGAAAAGGAGGAGGTTCTAGTCCATGTGCTTGGGTGAAATCTAATCTAATTTACACTTGAGCCATTGCATTCTGGGAGCCAGTGCTGGGAGGCTACTTAAGGCTACTCAAGGCTAGCAGAAGCGCGCGCCGGAATTTTGATTTTTTTTATCTAGTCAAGGAGGTGTTTAGAGAATAGAAGAGGAGCCGGCCTGAAGCATCAGAGGAAGTGAATCAGAGACTTGCCTTTGGAAGGAGCTTTTAGCCAGGAGCTCTCTACATAACTATAGGCCCCGTGACTTGAACTCAGTGACAGAGCTTGGGAATAAAGGCCAAGTCTAGCAAGGGAAGCCCACAGTCTTGTTTCAGTGCCTCCTTAAGACTTCTCAGTATGGACACTGAAGGCCCTGCAGCAGTCACCTGCAACACCTGTGGGATGTTTGTCTTCTTGCCTACAGAGGTGGCGAACTACACCTGCCACAAGTGCAAGTTGGTAGCCCTCTTGGAAGAGAAAGTACAGCAGCTAGAGGAGCAGATATCTGAACTCCAGCATCATAGAGAGCAGGAGAATCTCCTGAACAGATCAGACCAGAATGTCTTGGGTGGGAAACAGAGAGAGGAAGTTGTTGGGGTGGAGGAGGTCACTCCACATACAACAGAGGTAGATGCTTGGAGGAAGGTCACACACAGAAGTAAGGAAACCAGGGAACGTTCTGTGAGCGGCTTGCAGCTACAGAATCGCTTTGAATCTCTCTCTGTTGTCAGAGATGATGAGGAAAAGCAGCAGGGACAGACATCAGGGACAGAGCAGGGGAGCCTGAGAGTATCACGAAAAGGAACAGCCACTGCTAAGCCTCGGAGGAGGCGCGTGGTCGTGGTGGGGGACTCCTTGCTGAGGGGTACAGAAACAGTGGTTTGTGGGCCTGACAAGATGTCTCGGGAGGTGTGTTGTCTCCCTGGGGTAAAGATCCATCATGTGACGGAGAGGCTGACAAGACTTGTCAAGCCTACTGACCGTTATCCCCTTCTTTTGGTTCATGTGGGAACCAATGATACTGCAAGGCACAGCCTTCAGAATATCAAAAGGGATTATGAGGCTCTGGGAAGGAAGCTGAAAGAGATGGATGCACAGGTTGTCATCTCATCTCTACTCCCGGTAGAAGGGCATGGTCCAGGAAGGGAGAGGAAAATAGCAGAGGTGAATAACTGGCTCCGTAGATGGTGCCGCCAAGAACAGTTTGGATTCTTGGATCATGGGCTGCGGTTCCATGAGGAGGGACTTCTGGCAAGGGATGGACTGCATCTCACGCCAGTTGGCAAAAACGTTTTTGCCAACAGTCTGAAGAATCTGATCAGGAGGGCTTTAAACTGAGTTATGTGGGGGAGGGAGACATTATACTGGAAGGCAAAAGGGATGGAGAGAATAGTCCAAGTGGCATAGAGGGAACAAGGCAAACAGTGCAAGGACCCAACAGTAGGAGGCAAAAAAATGTGCAAAAGCAGCAAGAAAAGAGGACACATGGTCTTAAATGCCTCTCCACTAATGCACAGAGTATGGGAAATAAGCAGGATGAACTTGAACTCCTAGCACAACAAGGGAAATATGATATAATAGGCATCACTGAAACCTGGTGGGATGAGTCTCATGATTGGAATGTAGAAATAGAGGGGTATAACCTTTTTAAGAGAAACAGGCCAAGCAGGAAAGGAGGAGGAATAGCATTATATGTCAGGGATATTTACACCAGTGAAGAGATGCAGGAAGTCAATACTGGAAGCCAGGTGGAGAGCATCTGGATAAAAATTAAAGGAGAGGGAAATAACAGGGATGTTACTGTGGGAGTCTACTACAGACCCCCGACTCAGGCAGAGGAATTGGATGATGCTTTTCTAGAACAGATAATCACATATTCAGAAAAGAGAGATGTAGTAGTGATAGGTGACTTCAACTATCCTGATATTTGCTGGAAGTCAAACTCAGCCAAATCCTCAAAGTCTAGCAAATTCCTCACTTGCCTGGAAGACAATTTCATTGTCCAAAAGATGGAAGAGGCAACAAGGGGATCAACCATTTTAGATCTGATCTTAATCAACAGGGAAGACCTAGTTGATGGGGTGCAAGTGGTTGGATCCTTAGGTGGAAGTGACGATGTTCTCCTGGAGTTTGTAATACAGTGGAAGGGAGAAGCTAGGCATAGTCAGACACGCACTCTAGACTTTAGGAGAGCTAATTTCCATAAACTTAGAGAAATACTGGGAGTGATCCCATGGTCAGGAATACTAAAAGAAAAGGGAGTTCAAGACAGATGGGAGTTTCTCAAAAGGGAGATATTGAAGGCACAATTTCAAACAGTTCCAATGAGGAAGAAAAATGGAAGATGTCTCAAGAAGCCAGGATGGATGACTAAGGAACTTTCAAATGAGCTAAGTTTTAAACGAAACATGTATAAGAAATGGAAAAATGGAGAAATCACGAAAGAGGAATTCAAACAAATAGCCAGCACATGTAGGGGTAAAGTCAGAAAAGCTAAAGCGCAGAATGAACTCAGGCTTGCTAGAGAGGTTAAGAACAATAAAAAGGGCTTTTTTGGATATGTCCGCAGCAAAAGGAAGAAGAAGGAAACAGTGGGGCCACTGCGTGCAGAAGATGGCAAAATGCTAACAGGGGACAGAGAAAAGGCAGAATTACTCAACACCTTCTTTGCTTCAGTCTTCTCAGAAAAGGCAAAGGGTGCTCAACCTAAGGATAATGGAGACAGAATAGAGGAAATTCAGCACAGAATAAGTAAAGAGGTAGTACAGGAATACCTGGTTAACCTAAATGAATATAAATCTCCAGGACCAGATGAACTACATCCTAGAGTATTAAAAGAACTGGCAAATGTAATATCAGAGCCATTGGCAATAATCTTTGAGAACTCCTGGAGAACAGGAGAAGTCCCAGCAGACTGGAGGAGGGCAAACGTTGTCCCCATCTTCAAAAAGGGAAAAAAAGAGGATCCCAACAATTATCGTCCAGTTAGTCTGACATCAATTCCAGGAAAGGTTCTAGAGCAGATCATTAAGCAGAGAGTCTGTGAACACTTAGAGGCCAATGCCATAATCACAAAAAGCCAACATGGGTTTCAGAGAAACAAGTCATGCCAAACGAACCTGATCTCTTTTTTTGATAAAATTACCAGCTTGGTAGATGAAGGGAATGCTGTGGATATAGTATACCTCGATTTCAGTAAGGCCTTTGACAAGGTTCCCCATGACATTCTTGCAAACAAGCTTGCAAAATGTGGGCTAGACAAGTTAACTGTTACATGGATTTGTAATTGGTTGACTGGCCGAACTCAAAGGGTGCTCAACAATGGCTCCTTTTCATCCTGGAGAGAAGTGACCAGTGGGGTCCCACAGGGCTCTGTCCTGGGCCTAGTGCTATTCAACATCTTTATTAATGATTTGGATGACAGAATTGGGGGCATACTTATCAAATTTGCAGATGACACTAAACTGGGAGGAGTAGCTAATACCCCAGAGGACAGGATCAAAATTCAAAATGACCTGAATAGACTAGAAAGCTGGGCCAGTGCTAACAAAATGAGATTCAATGCGGAGAAATGTAAGGTTCTACACTTAGGGCGGAAAAATGAAATGCACAGATATAGGATGGGGGACACCTGGCTGAATGAGACCACATGTGAAAGGGATCTAGGAGTCCAAGTAGACCATAAGCTGAACATGAGTCAACAGTGTGATGTGGCAGCTAAAAAAGCCAATGCAATTTTAGGCTGCATCAATAGAAGTATAGTTTCTAGATCAAGGGAAGTTATAGTGCCACTCTATTCTGCTTTGGTCAGGCCCCACCTGGAATACTGTGTCCAGTTCTGGGCACCACAATTCAAAAAAGATGTGGAGAAACTGGAGCATGTCCAAAGGAGAGCAACTAAGATGGTGAAGGGTCTGGAAACCTTGCCCTATGAAGAACGCCTTAGGGAGCTGGGGATGTTTAGCCTGGAGAAGAGAAGGTTAAGAGGTTATGATAGCCCTGTTTAAATATTTGAAGGGATGTCATATTGAGGAGGGAGCAAGCTTGTTTTCTGCTGCTGCAGAGACTAGAACGCGAAACAATGGATGCAAACTGCAGGAAAAGAGATTCCACCTCAACATTAGGAGGAACTTCCTGACAGTAAGGGCTATTCGACAGTGGAACACACTCCCTTGGAGTGTAGTGGAGTCTCCTTCCTTAGGGGTCTTTAAGCAGAGGCTGGATGGCCATCTGTCAGGGATGCTTTGACTTGGAGTTCCTGCATGGCAGGGGGTTGGACTGGATGGCCCTTGTGGTCTCTTCCAACTCTATGATTCTATGATTCTATGATTCTATGCCTTTTCTGAAGCCACATTGAAACACCACCAACCACACCACTGGCTCCCAAGGCAGCTAAAGTGCTCATATCATAACCACATGATATGGCTTCAAGCCAGGAAGAATCAGGGGGGAAAAGCTGCTTCTTTTTGAAACAGCTTTTCTCTGCATAAGGCGCCTAGAGGCCACTTTCCTTCTGGCTTCAAGGCATGTGTTATCTAAATGCCACACCTTCAAGCCAGCCTGAAAGCACCTCTTTTTGCCTGTCTGTTTAGCCCCATGATGTCAGCTGTACTGTGAAATAAAACAGCCACCCTCTACTCTTTCTTGGAAGGGAGAGGTAAAAGGAGAAGGAAGAAAGGGGGGAGAGGGAAGGAGGGAAGGAGGGAGGGAGGGAAGGAGGATATTTGGCATTTTCTTACTTTCATATTTTTTTTAAAAAAAACAAAAAACAAACTAGACCATAAATTTATAGAGTTTGTGTGAAATATATTGCACTGTACCATGTAACTTAAGTTGGTAGTGTATATGTATGCATACATAGGGATGACATGTTCAGTGATTACACTATAACAGCTGAGTTTGTTCTCACGTGAGACTGAGATGAATTTAGTTACAAGTGTAGTGGATAACACAAGTAGGGGAAGATGATTCTTGTGTCCTTTTCTAAATTTTTCAGACCTTTTCAGGGTTGCTTTACTTAAAATGGAAATGTTGTGTATTCTTCCCAGTTAGTAATTTTATTCTCTTGTTGCCTGGCTATGCCATTTCGACCACACTCTGATGCTGCTCAGCTACACAAGCCGCAATTTTCTTCTGTGAAATGTTGGAGTGTATGCTGTTTGTGCTGCCTGCTGAAGAGACAAACCCAGAAGACTTCAGTGCTAATACCCTTTTTTGGATGAAAAGAAGGACAAGTTTTCAGTATGAGCAGAAGCTAAACAGAGTGTTTCCCCAAGACAAGGTTGTCGATCACCCCTCATATTTGATATCAATTTGATATTAAAGGGGACACTGAGGTGAGTGACCAGTGAGGGACCTGGAAAGGTGACCCCAATGTGGAAGCATGGCCACACCATATTTGAAAATCTGGTTGGCTCTAGGGAGGGAGTAAGCAAAGGCACCACCACAACGAGTTCACCCAAGGCATCAGCATAATCCCCCCCCTTTTTTTTATGGAGGGTGATGATGGGATTCTGGCCAAAGAAAATCAATTGCGTACACAAAGGACACTTCTCTAAGAGAGCAAGATTTCCTTTGTATGAAATTTTTACACCAACTACCCAAATATTTATTTGATCTCTTGACCATTCTTCTCTCCTGGAAAACCATCCAGCAGTGAGTTAATCCATTAATTCTTTGATTACTGCCCAGAGACATATTTTTAGGTATATATATATATATATATATATATATATATCTCACCACTTAGACAATAGCAATTTGGTCATTGTGCACTGTGCAGACACTGTGTAGGCTCCTCAGTAAGCCAGCCAACCCACATGCCAAGGTGGCTATTGAGCCCACTCCGTTCAAGATGTTCATTAATTTGAATCACACTTCAAGATTGGTAATGGATCACCATTAGCAAAGCCTCCACTATTCATCTTCTCTCACCTTTGCTTCATTAGTTCTTGTGTATGTGCATGAGTGTGTGCCTGTGTGTTTCTGTGTTCATTATTTTCTTAATAAAACTACAAAACCTTTTTGGAATTGCCTTGGGAGCTCTGTGTGATTTGGAACCAGTATAAATATTTCCACCATTAAAAACAGGGGCTTGCCATCCATGGGTGGTTATATATTGTGGTAAGCATTTAGCTTTTACCATTTATAGTATACACATATATTCTCAAACAGTTTTGAACGGGCACTTGTATTTACTGATTTTTATCCTGTTGTGTCTACGTATATCCATGGATGGCAAGTCCGCCAGTATGGAGGGTAGACTGCATGTTGCTTTGTATTCCAAGAGGTGTTAATAAATGTCTGTCAGTGATGATATCTGTGTGACAGTTGTTTCCTATATTGAAAGCCTACATCTGGTAAGGAGTAATTCAGCAGATGTAGATTTCAGCTTGTAGATTTATGGTGCTATATAAAACAACAACAACAACAACACTATCATTCAAGGACTAGAGCAGTGTTCCTCTTGCTTTTCTGTTCTACTCCACTACAACCATGCCTGGATGATGTACTGACACCATCCAGTTTTCTTGGCTGCCTAGCATGCACCAAAATGTTATCTTTTGTTAGGTTTCTCCATAGCCTTTAACACTGGGGTGAAGAAAAAAAAATAGTGTCTTTTATTATCCCTAGCTCAGTCACCTGATATTCCACATTGTTATCCAAATGTAATGTGACCCTATTAAAATAAACAGCACTTCATTTAACACAAACTTTGGTCCTGAAGGCCCTTGGATAAATGTGGTTGCCTTGTAGTTTGCAAAGAAGGTGTGTTTTTCTTCCAGTAAAAGCCACTTGATTCTATCACACTCTAGCATTGTCTGTTCACAGGTTTGAGGCCAATGAGGTTTGCCAGCATATGTTGGCCTGATTTAAGGCTTCAGGTTTATCCCGAGGAATGTATTCTCCTAAGACTTGAGATCATATATAAATAGTGGCAGCATACTCTGGATGTTTCTAATATTTCTCCCATGGCAGTAATGGAGACACTATTTAAAAAGAAAATGAAAAGAAAGAAAGGAGAGAACAGCTGTCACAGATATTTCATGTTTCAATGGAACATCTTCCATTTCATCTATTAAAACAGCAAACTTCTATTCCTTAGCAACCTTTTTTTTGGCCCTTTTTAGTTCACAATAAAACCATCTTAAGTAAACCCTGTAAAATGCTGTCACTTAATACATGCACATAAACAAACTACTTACAGGCCTCACTGCTCATGTCAAGGAAACAGTCACTACAACCATTAAGCAAGGTGTGATAAACACAAGGCAACTTGTATACATCTGTTTTTCTCTTGTGTCCATGCATGGGTGAGCTTGCCAATCATTTCATATTAGTAAAATAACTAAAATTCCAGAGACCAACTTGGTAAGAAAACAAACAGTGTAAAAGAAACTTTCTACCAATGTTTTCTAAAATTCAGTGACCATCTTTGGATATAAGGAAGAGATTAGATTGGTGGCCCAGAGACATCCAGTGTTTGTTTTAGTGGATTACACAACAAGGCATGACATTGTTGTAGCTGAATAAGCAAAATTATGATATAGCAGAGTCTGCCAGCACATTTTAAACTTTCTTTATGGGGATGGAAATCCTAACGTAAAAGGAAAATCATTCTTGACTGAAAAACCAAATCAATGGATTTTATCACACAGGCAAAAAAGATGGGAGCATAGCGGGATGCTCCTGTCAATATTACGCAATAACATGAAGATTATCACATGACGTATGATATTATGATTATCCCATGATTATTCCGTGAATAAAGAGAAATTCTAGTGCAGCTTTTTATTCATGGGGAAATCCTGTGGATAAAAAGCAGTGTATAAACTAGGGCTCTATAAGATTCTACAAGAAACTGAGCAGTTTCTCCACTGCCACTGGTTGGCAGACTGTAAAGACAGTGTCAATGTTTTCTATTCTACTCCTATTACCCAGTTATCCTGGCTGGGTAGTAAAGGATGTCAACAAAAACAAAACTCCTGATAGTGACCTGACAGCCAGCATTGACTCCCTTGGTACGTATGATACTATGTGATTGTGGGAAAGAGTATAGCAGCTATTAGACCAATAACAGAAATGCTGTTGTCACAGAGGAAAAGCTAAAAGATGTTTAATAAAGAGTAAGAAGCACTTTTACCATTATTTCTCCCAGCAAGCCCAGACCCATCATATTTTCTATTTTTTTCTACCCAGTTCCCCCCCCCCAAACAAGACCCAATGCACACAGCCTACAAAAATGATGATTACAATGGTGCAAGAAGACTTGTTGTGCTAACCATCTGAAGTTAGCCCCCCACTCTTGAATGAGTGACAAACTGAACAGAGTAATAAAAAGTGAGCCACTTTCACATCCATTTATTACTGATATAATTTCTTTTGTAATGAATAAAAGACAAAACATGTCTTCATTCTGTCCCCTCTTCCCCTTTGACAAAATGAATACACACATCCCATTGCTGCTGTCAATATTTTCATAGCTGGCCAGCATCCACAAACTATCAGTCTATGTGAGAGCTTCACTGTTGCCATACTAATTTTTATTTTAGTTGCTACTCTGATGACTCCAATGTTGTGTTTGGGCTGGGAAAGAGGTGGGAGTTAAGGGAGCTTAGAAACAGCTTAGGGAGCTGGATATGTTTTGCTTGGAGAACAGAAAACAGATGATATAATTTCCTTTTTAAAATATCCTTAGGATAGGTAGAAGTAGTGTCTCCCGCTTCTGGGGGTGGGGCTTCTGAGGCTGACCAAAAGGGCAGGCTACCCCCAACTTCAAAATATAGTTAAATGAGGATAGCATTATCTGTGTACTGACATGCCTGCAGGTGTAGAAATATCATAGAGGTGATCTAGACCACTCAAAAGGGGCTGTCTGTGACCCTTTAAACAGCGAGATGGGGCCAAGGCTGCCGCACTGGTAGCCTCCGCAGCCCCATCCAGCCGTTTCTGGAGGCCGCGAGGAAGCAGCAAACTGCCGCTTCCCTGCAGCCTCCAAGCGGGGTGCAGCAGGCACCTTGGGCACCCGCTGCTCCCCACTTCCCTCGGGGCTGGTGAGGGGAGAAAGGGGCTGCCGCCGCCGCCCCTTTCTCCCTAGGTCTTTGCCGCGGCCATCTAAAAGCCGTGGCAAAGACCCACCACAAAAAAGAAGCTCCATTCAGAGCTCCTTTTTTGCACTGCGGAAAGGGTGCGATTGGCGCCCTCCCGCGGCGCAAAAGCATCATTATGTGAGCAGCATATCTAAACGCTGCACACATGATGACACTATGATAACCCTAGAATAGGTGCCATAAGGGCTGCAGCACAGCCTTATGATGCCCTTCATGCATAGTGCCATTTGGATGCTGCACACAACAGACATCATTGCTCCCAGGCTATGGAATGGTCTGCCGGATGAGATGCGGCTTGTTACAACTTTGGACGGCTTTAAGAGAGCCGCCAAGACACATCTCTTCTGGCAGGCCTTCCCAGAAAATGATTAACCTCTCTGTCAACTATTTTCCCTCCAATCTCACTCATTGAGACATTTGATATTCTCGAGGCTGCCCACTTATCCGATTTTAGTTAGAACCATTTAATGTTCTAAATGTTTTAATGTCCCAATGTTTTAAATCTTAGTTTAATTTAATTTTAAGGAGTGGGAGGGGAGATCGAATTGTTATATTTTAATTGTATGTGTTTTTAAGTGTTGTACTCCACCCCGATTGCTCAACCAGAGGGGCGAAATATAAATTATTATTATTATCATAGTGCACACTGAATGGGCATGCACCAAGATGGCACTTGGCAGATGAGAAGGGTTTCTGAGTGAGTAAGCATTCGGCCCTTATCTAGCCCTAGTCCACGTACAGGCTGTCATAAAGTGCCAGTCTGTATTGACCCTCAATAATCTTTTAGTTACATGACAGGGGGCTAGCCCTTGTGGTTCCTTCCAACTCTATGATTCTAGAATTCAATAGGCACTGAATGGATCAGTTTTCCAAGCAACAGAAAGGGTCCCTCTTTCTTCTCACACCCTTGACAACTTGTGTAAAGAATTTTAAAAGAAAAGAAAAACTAACTTAAATCTAATTCCAAGCCACCCTATTTCAAACAGAGACCAGCAGTGGTAGCCTAGCAGTAGCAGCATTCACCAAAGTGACATTTAGTTCCTTTTATGTCTTATTTGGTTTTACAGAACTTTTTGAGGTGCAAATACTTTGCTACTGCAGAGAGAAACTCCACAAAGATGTCCACCATCTTCATTTCTCAAAGTGACTCTCTAGGCTTCAAACAGGTCCAAAGGCATACTCTGGAATTAGAAAATAAAATGGATGGTTTGACTGTGAAGCTTTGCTCTATAACATGCAATGCACATGCCACGCAAAATGTTTTTAAAAACAAACAAGCAAATCAAATTGGAGATAATATTCCCACAGGAATTTGGGGACTGTTTGTATTGTATGGATCCCAGACCAGTGTCTAGAAATCCAACAGTGGTAGTACAGTGTAGGAGAGTATAGGATCCTAGCTACATTCCCTTGGCATATTAAAGAAGTGGTACTTTACAAAACTGGATCATAAGATTAGGAAGATTTTCACACAGAGGTTGTAAATGTTATGATAGTGTTAGTCTATTGGAACTGGCAAGAATGATATAAAAGCAATTTCAAAAACTCACTTTTCACACACGAAATGCAGTAACACTTCATTAATGATTCAAAAATGGAAAATAGTGCATTTACTTTCCACATGTTGACAGCCTTTAGCATTTGCTAAACAACAGGTTTGTCATTTTAAAAAATTACTCAAATAAAAAAAAATAGCCTCTATTCTGGAAAAACAAAAACAAAACGTTTACCTAAGTTTATTTTATTTATTTATTTATTTTGCTGGAATTTATGGCCTTTAAAACACATTTTGTTGTAATTGAGAGGAGGTTAAAAACCAGTTAATCTCTCACCACTTACTTAACCCTCCTGTGTGACACAGGCAGTGTTTCAGCTGAACTGCACTCTGGGGGAATACCTGGACGGAGTGGTGTAATGTCTTTATATCATCATGGAATCATATTTGTTTTTCAGATGTTCTGCAAATACACAAACAAATTGCATTCACCAAGCTATTCACTTTTTTAAAAGCATTAATGGCTTATTACACTAGCACAATGCTTCAACGACGTTTCAAGAATGATAGGAGGATGACGTCATGTGGAAATCTTTTCCCCAACCACACAAGAATGACAGTATAAATGCAACTCCTTAATGCTTTTTTTCCCCATATGAAAATGTCCTAGGTTGTTAGACAAGTTTAATATCTAATAAATAACAAGTTATGTAATCTTGGGAGGGAGGGCAGTGAGATTGTCTTTCAAGCATACTAAATATATTTCCTTCAGAGCAGCAATACCCATAGTAAATCTTTCAGATGCTGGAATCATAAATTTGGAAGTCTCCTATTTTGCCTTTTGTTTGCAAACCAGAACGCTAAACAAACAAACAGCTTCATTTATATACCGCTTCATACCCTTAAGGAGTGTCTAAGCGGTTTACAATTGTAAGCTATTTGCCCCCCAACAATCTGGGTACTCATTTTAGCGACCTCGGAAGGATGCAAGCCTGAGTCAAGCTTCAGCCCTTTGCTGGTCTTGAACTCGCCACCTTATGGTTTTGAGTGAGTGGCTGCAGTACAGGCATTTAACCACTGCGCCACCAGGGCTGCTCAACATCCCAGAGATTTTAAAGAGAGAGTGTGTGTCTAGACTCATCAAAACATCAGCTGTGATACAGAGGTAATCCAGAAAAGTTGTCTAGAAGAGTAGTCAGAAGTCCAGGCAGAGTTCAAGGCAATCAGCCATGGAACACTGCACCAGTGTAGCTTCCTCCCAAGGAAAAGATTGGTTATCAGTCACATTTGTCTGGAGGAGGTGCTGGGTTATTTATATCCTGCCTATGTCTCACAGGTGTTCCCTAATTGCAGCATGCTTCCTATATAAATTCTGCAAGCATCTGCGGCTTTCTCTGTCCGGTTGCTACTTCACAGGGGTAGGTATTGGTAGGTCTGGCTCTTCCTTTGAGGTGATGGATGCTGGAAACTCTGCTCTTGTTGCTGCTGGGAAGTCTTCTGCTATGGTTGCTGAAGGTTCTGCTCCTGTGGCTGCTGAAGCCTTTCCTCTCATGGATGTAAATGTGGAATGTCTTGTGGACTCTCAGGCTTTATATCAGAGCCTTCATTCTCAAATTGAGAGTCAATTCCAGGGTCCTGGAGGCAAGACATGAAAGAAAGGGACTACAAGGCTCATTAACTGAACTACCAATTTGTAGGAATATACAACTAAAGCACTCTTGAAATATGATCATCCAACCACTGTTTAAAGACCCCCAATGAAGAAAAGTCCACTGTTGTTCAAGGCAGTCCATCCCACTGCCACCAAATTGAACACTGTACTAGATGTAATGTTACTCAGATTTTGGAGTCTAATTCTTTATTATTCAAAACAACAGCAACTATAGGAATGTTCATAACAACAATTTAGCCAGTTGGTAGATGTCAGAATCTTTGGGTAAGATATGTTAAAATGCAGTCTTAATTCTAGATTATGTATTATAGTGCTGCAATACAAGGAATGAAAATATATATCTGCTTTTAAATATACCTGCTGTTAAAATATATCTGCTTTTAAAATACATTAGAAACTAAGGAGTTTAGGGCACAGCTTTAAAAAAGTGACTTACCACTGCCAAATTCATTTCTAATTTGTATCCTGATATTATCACAAGCATTTTGCCACCAATGCCACCAGCTGGGTGAATCCCAGGTAACCTCTGGCTAGAATCTGAGCTCAACCAGCCCGCCTTTTCAAAACCAGGAACCTCCCAGTTTTGCAAATAGACCGGCTAAGCTCAGATTCTAGCAAGAGGTTACCTGGGATTCACCTGGCCAGCGGCACTGGCAGCAAAACATCAGGATACATCCCAAATTAGAATTGAACTTGGCATCAATAAGTGACTTTTTTTAACTGTGTGCTAAACTAATTTAGAACCAAATATTATATATATATATATATATATATATATATTAGTAACAGTATGTTAGTAAAACATACCAATGAAAAAAATGACATGTGAAACAAACTACACTTTGCATGGAGAAAATTTGGATTTCATGAGATAAAGGGTTCAAAAACTGGAACACTTCCACAAAGGGGACCAGGGGGGGGGGATACAGCAAGATACAGGATAAAGCTATTTTCACTCATTTTAAATAGGAGCAAGTTAATGGCAATGATAATTCAAGAAGACAGTAGAAGTTAATTCAAAAGACTCCAACTGTGTTTCAGGAGAACAAGGAGTCTGGTCTGAAAAAGCATTGGAAGGGGATTAAGACAAATCAAAGTGAGTGGAAAGCATTCAAAGCCAGCTGGCTTTTCTTTTTATTTTCTTTCTTTCTTTCTTTTTCTTTTTTAACAATTTCTTAATTCCAAATAAAGCACAAGCACCCACAAAAACAAATTAAAAGTAGTATAAAATTCAGATGAAAAGATGGGTTTCAACACAACCAGCAGACTTCAGGAACTCAGGAAGTGTTGAGTAAATTGATTTCACATAAAATTAGGCCACAATACTGTATTTTCATGTGGTCAGTAATGCCAGACTTCTGTATATCCTGATATAAGGTGTGAATTTGCTTAGCTTCTTTCATATAGTTTTTGTCACTTAACCAAACAAAACTGAACGTCATACTAGATGTGATGTTAATCATGTATTTCAATCCAATTTTTCTCTTCCCATTTCAAAATAGCAGCAGCCCTAGAAATGTCAGAAACTGGATCATATTATAGCATAGGTAAAACAATTTAGTCTCTTTCTTTCATGCCACTTTTCCACTGAAAAAGTCTACCTCCTGAATCTGTCGTTTGTGGCAAACTAAACTAAAGACACACATAAGTGAATATATAAGCAAGTGACACAGACTAGAGAGAGAATGACTTATCTAGTATAGAAGGATAGGTTTATGTATCCTGGGAAACTATTCCTGAAAAATGAGAAACCATCATTTATGACCAAAAAAGTCAGGCACTCCATGTGTCTCCAAATGTTATAAAATTATCTGAAGGCTGCAGTTCTATCCATGTTTCCTTGAGAATAAGCTCCATTGGAAGGCTTAGGAAAGAAGGATAGAAATAAGCTCCATTGGAAGATCTCAGGAAAGAGGGATAGAAATAGGTTGCATTACCATGAGCTGCGTTTTGTGACTGGTGACTCCTCATCTTGCCTGTTGATTACAAATATGACAACATATTCAGTTGCGGAAGGAGGGAAAGAGGGAGGGTGCCACCTTTTGCAATGCCCTGTGGTGTCTTTCCCAGCAAGATATTTTTACAGAGCCTGTTTGGAGCTGTGCCAATGTTCAGCAGCCATTTGTGATGCAGTGTTGTGCAAAACACTTCAGCACAAGAAAGCTGTAGTGGTATTGTTGCCTGCTGAGTCCTCCAGCTTTCCAAAGAGGATTAAGTCCTGTAATGTTTACTGGCCTGTTCGCTGTATTGTCTGGCTGAAGTAAGGAGAGCATATCCACCATGCAGATTTGGTTTTTTTGTTTTTTGTTTCTTTTTTGCTTCTTTTTCCAATAACCTTTTTTGTGTTATTCTGAAGTTTCCCTCCTATGTTTCCCACTGTGACAGACATGACTGTATAAGTGAAAATGCACTCACTGTCTCTCCACATATTATAATTACATCCTTTATTTCAAAACACTTTCTCAAACAATTTACACCAGTGAGCTTTAGATACCTGCTTGTTTTCCATGGGAATTTTTTTAATTCTAACCTTTTTTAGAATTTTTTTAAAAAAATCCTTTTAAAAGACCTTACTTTTCTGGATCACAGCTCCCAGAATCTGTCAGCCAGTTTCCTGCTTGATATAATTAGATTTAGGAGAATCCCGTGAGACCATTAGGACAATGTGATAATGGGCTTCCTCCTTATCTGGGTAACAGAACTGAGGAGTGTAGTCTCTTCTCCAGGTAAAAAAAGCAACACAAATGCACAGAGTTTGGGACATAAATAAGATGGGCTTGATGTCCTAGTTGTGATGTTGTTGCTAACTGCCATCAAGTCAACTTCAATTTGTTGTGACCCTATGAATGAGCGACATCTAAGTCACCCTATCATCAAGACTCTTGCATACTCAGGGCTGTGACTTCCATGATTGAGTCTATCCACCTGGAAAGTGGTCTTCCTCTTTTCCCCCTACCTTCCACCTTACCAAGCATTATTGTCTTTTCTAGTGAGTCTTATGTACTTATGGGGGCTTTCTAGATTGGCAGGAAAGGGCGACATGAAGTTGCCTTTTCCTTAATACTTAGCAGCTGCACTGCAAGTCCCAGGTGTTTAATAAAAAGGCATAGTGCAGCTACACTGAGGAGGTGTGGGGACAACTTATCTGAAATCTTTTCTGTTGCTCAGCAAGTACATTGGAAGCTGTCAGGATGCTAGAAACACAGGCGGAGCAGCTGCTTGGGTGGCAATGAATGGGGCTTTTGGCCGCATTTAATTTTTAATATTTGTTGTTGTTGTTGTTGTTGGCTGCAAACTGTGCAGTTGCACCGGTACATCATACAGGCAATTGTATTGCCAGCTGCGAACTGCGCAGTTGTGCAGGTACATCACACATGAGCTGTGCAGTTATGAAGATCTGTCAAATTACCATTCGCTTCCCTTTTAAAAGTGTGCAGTTGCATCGGTGCACCATGAATGAACCCCTTTATATTATTATTATTATTATTACTCCACCCCTTTGAGATCAATTGAGGCGGCTTACACATTAAAATACTATTACATCAATAAAACAAACTGCATCCCTTAAAAAGATATTAAATCCGTTACAATTTAAGTTTATGAGTAAACTTCTTTATTTTATGAATGAATTGACATTTTATGCTCAGTTGCATAACAATTACAGCATCCCAGAGTCCCTACTGCACATGTCTAGGGTTCAGATTAGGGCTGGAGCTAGGGTTTGGGAGCTTTAAAAAACTGCACAGTTGCACTGCAGCATTTAGACACACCTGCGCTGTTACACCCTTTTTAAAAAGAAGCTGGGAAAAGCAGCTCCTTTTTAAAGCTGCTCTCCCCCCACTAACATGCAAAAGAAGTGCGTTCATGCCAAACTTTCAGTGTGGGTCATCTAAAAGCTGCACTTTCATTCAGGCATGAACACATCCCTTTTTGCCAGTCTAGATCAGCCCATGATATGGCCAAATTATGATAGTTTAGTCATCTTTGCTTCTAGGGATGATTCAGGCTTGATTTGAATTTTTGACAGTCCAGTGTATCCACAGAACTCTCCTCTAACATCACATTTCAAGTGGGATTATTCTCTTCCAATCAGTTTCCCCCCTCCCCCCCCCCCCCACTGTTCAGTCTTCACAACCATACATAGAAATCAAAGATACAATGGCATTGAAGCTCTTTCCCTGTTCCTTCATAGCTGACTTTCCTAGTCCTAGTCTTGTTCTGAGTTCTTGACTGCTGTCCCCATTTTGATTAATGATTGAGCCAAGGTATAGAAAATCTTTTAACTGTTTTGATGTCTTTATTGTCTACTTTAACATTATGAAAATCATCTGTGTCATTATTTTTGTTTTCTTAATATTCAGCTGAAAGCCTGCCTTTGCACTTTCTTCACTTTCATCAGTAATTGTTCCAATTCTTTGCTATTTTCTGATAGTAGTATGATGTCCTCAGCATATCTTTAAATGTTGATGTTCCTTCCTCCAATATTCATGCTGCCATTAGTGACAAAAATCCCTGTCCTCTCCTCCCTCCCTCCCTCCCTCCCTCCCTCCCTTCTCTCCCTTGGAAGGGCCAGGGGCTGGTGCTAGAGGCCCCTTGCCCTCCAACCACAACCACCACCGGGCCTTTCTCGTGGCAGCAGTAGCGGTGAAGAGGCCAAGCAGCAGCACCACAAGTCTTCAAGACCTCTAGCACTTCCGCCCAGCCTCCTTGCTGCCTCCTACATGACAGAAGGGCTGGGGCCGGGGCTGGTGTTGGAGACCAAGAGGCCTCCAGCAACAGCACCCAGCCCTTCTGCAGTGGTGGTGAGGAGGCACAGAGCACAGTAGCTCCAGAGGCCTTCAACACCTCTAGCACTGCCACCCAGCCTCCTCGCCACCTCCAACACTGCAGGAAAAGCCCGGTAGTGGTGTTGGAGGCCAAGAGGTCTCCAGCACTGTCACCTGGTCCTCCTGTGGCAGCTGCACCAGTGAGAAGGCCGAGGCAGGGAGGAGGTCGGGTGCTCGCTGCTGCCACGGAAGGGCCAGGTGCTGGTGCTGGAGGCCTCTTGGCCTCCAACACTGGCCCCCGGCCCTTCCATGGTGGAGGAAGCTGCGAGGACAGACAGCAGTGCTAGAGGCCTTGTAGGCCTGTGGTGCTGCTGCTTAGCCTCTTCACTGCCGCTACAAGAAAGGCCTGGTGGAGGTGTTGGTTGGAGGCCAAGAGGCCTCCAGCACCGGCCCCTGGCCCTTCCATAGCAGCGGCAAGGAGGCTGAGCAACATCGACAGAGGCCTTCAAGGCCTCCAACGCCAGCACCCAGCCTTTCTCATGGCAGCGGCAGCGGCGGTGGCAGCAGAACAAGGTAAGTGAAGGGAGGGAGGCAGGGAGGAGAGAGGAGAGGAGAGGAGAGGAGAGGAGAGGGACTTTTGTCCCCAATGGCGGCGCCTGTGCACATGTGCCGCCACTGGGGACAAACTGGCTGGTTTGCCATTCACATATGCTAAATCCGCAGATAAGGAGGGCCCACTGTATTTGTTTCCTCACCAGTACACCATTTAGAAGTTATCAAAGGGAAGGTATTTTTACCATACCTCAAAGGAGTCACAGGGAAATTGATGAGGAAATACAACCTCCAAATGGTCTACAAATTAACCAAGAAAATCAAGCAAATGCTGTGCTCAACGAAAGACAGGGGAGACACTCTCATAGATGCAGGAGTATACTGCATACCATGCATCTGTGGACAAGTCTACATAGGGAATCACCAAATAGTGTCCAAATATGAATCAAGGAACATGAGAGACACTGCAGACTGGGTCAACCATAAAAATCAGAAGTAACAGAACAAGTTATAAACCATCCTGGGTATAAAATGCTGTTTGAAAACACTGAAATTCTGAACCATGTCATCAGGTTAGAATGCACATGGAAGCCATTGAAATCAATAAACACCTGGACAACTTCAACAGGAAAGAAGAAACCCTTAAAGTAAACAAAGTTTGGCTAACAGTCCTGGGAAAAAAAACCAAAATCAAGACTGAGCAAATGCAAATTAAAACCACCCAGAGCAATGGGGGCTACTCAGCAGATCATCAATTAAATTGACACCCTGAGATCTTGTCATTCAACAACAGAACAATACACAGATTAACATGCAAATCGCTTCCGCTCAATCAACAGTATATATATTCCACTTTCTTCCATGCCAGCATTCTCTGAGGATACCAGCCACAGCTGCTGGTGAAACATCAGGAATAAGCTCTTCTAGAACACAGCCTCATAGCCTGAAAAACCCAGAAAAAACTAGCCTTGAAAGCTTTCAACTTCACATAAGAGAACATGACTCATCAGAAAAAGCAATAATGTTTGCTAAGGTAGAAAGCAGTAGGAAAAGAGGGAGACCACATGACATATGAATGGATTCAGTCAAGGAAGCCACGGCCAGAAGTCTGCAAACCCTAAGGTCAGTAGGGCTGCATGTACACTGCAGAAATAATCTCATTTGGCACCACTTTAACTGCCATGGCTCCATGCAGAACATCACTGTGTGTTAGTCTGCCAGTCAACAGATCTCAGTCATGGTTTATTGGGTCATTCAGGACTCAGTTTTGTCCCTCCATAGTATTCAACATTTTCATAAAATCACCA
The DNA here is from genome assembly GCA_034509955.1 of Urosaurus nigricauda. Lineage (NCBI taxonomy): Eukaryota > Metazoa > Chordata > Lepidosauria > Squamata > Phrynosomatidae > Urosaurus > Urosaurus nigricauda. Next base: position 47,376,074 of record JAOEGL010000003.1, read on the forward strand.
GGAGAAGTTATCCAGACATTTGGGGTTGGGTGTCCCCAGTATGCCGATAGCACCAAACTATATCTTTCCTTTCCAGGCGATTTCAAGGAAGGTGTCTCTGTGATAAACCAGTATTTGCTGTTAGTAATGGACTGGATCCGGACAAAAAATTGAAACTTAATCCAGACAAGACAAAGGTGCTCTTGGTAATTAGAAAGGCAGATTGTAGAACTTTAATTTACAACACCCTCCCCCCCCCCCCCCCGAATGCAGTCATCTGAGCCCAGATGCCTAGTTTACAGTGGTTTACAGTGGCAGTGGCTAGGAGTGTGTTTGCACAGCTAAAACTGGTGTGCCAGCTACCCATTTCTTGAGAGGGCAGACGTGGCTATGGTGACACATACCTTGTCTGCATCCTTTTTGGATTACTGTAGTACATTCTATGTATGACTGTATTTGAAAGGTGTTTAGAAAGTCCAGCAATTCCAAAATGCTGCAGCCAGGATACCGACTGAGGCCCTGTTCAGACCAGCCTTAAAGGCTGGCTTGGGGTTGGAGTCCAGGTGTAGCATCTACATGAAGCATGCCCCAACTCCGCCCTTTGATAGGTGCAAAAAGGAGCTACTTTTTGAAGCTCGTTTTTGCATTCTGCAAAGGCCATGTCGGGGCCACAGCATGTGATCGCCATGGCCCCAGTCTGGCTGTAAAAGGGGCGGCTGGAGGCTGCACAGCCTCTGAGACAGGTTATTAGGATCATAAATGCCCCTGCTTAAACAGCCCCATTGGCGGCCAATCTGTTTCCAAACAGAACTAAAAGTTCTGGTTATAACCTTTAAAGCCCCGCGTAGCTTGAGTCCAGAATATCTCTCCTTATGAGCATTACTCAGCTTTAACATATGCAAGTAAGGGTTTTATCTTGATCCCACCAGCATCACAGACACATTTGATGAGCAATGGAGACAGCCTTCTCTGTGGCTGCTCTTTTCTCTTGGAGGCCCAGTTGGCCCCAGTTGTCTATCTGTAGGCACTTCACATGGCTGGAGTCATGAATAACAGAACTGTACATTTGTAAGCATTCTCTTTCCAGATATCTCAACCAATACAAGATTGCAAGACAGGCCTGTTTACATATTAATGAATGTGTGGAAGAAAGAAATGAAGAAGATACTAGTCCTTTTGACTTTCTGCACTGATTTGAATGTCACAATTTTCATAAGATATGTTTTAATTAAAGCAGTTTGGGATAAATATTCCCTTGCCAGGCCACACCATTGATTTTAGCATGTATACAAATGACCTTCTCTGTGGTTGCTCCTTGTTTCTGGAATTCCCTTCCTAGGGAGGCTAGGCAGACTCCCTCCTGGCTGTGCTATTGTCAGCAGATTGATTATTTTACAAGAAAAGGGCTTTTCTTAATGTGCTGTAGCACTTTTTTTCTTTGCTTTTAAACCATTGTTTTAATTCCATAGATGGTTCAATGCTACTTTAATCATAACCTTTCATATGCATTGGTTTTCACTTATATTTCTTTTTATCTTTTAAAACTCTTTGAATCACAGCTTTGGGGAAAAGAAGGCTAGAAATAAAGTGATAGGTAGGTAGGTCGATCTAACATCTGTTTGCAATCTAGTTCCTAATCTTTGGGTTTTTTTTAAACTGAAATCTGTGGATCAAAGTTTGGAGAAAGTTAAACATGCCATCATTTCCCAAAAGTGAGTGCATCTTAGATAATGTATAATAATGAATTATACAACTAAAAAGTTAGCGAAATCCTCCAAATGTGCATCTTTAGTCATTTGAATAATCAGAACACAGGGTGAAAACTGATCCTAATATCACAATACACTCTTATAGCACTATTATTGCATTTTAATTGCTGTAGTTGCCTCCTGTGGAATTCTGAGGTTTGTAGATTAGTGAGGCCTAAGGGATCTCTGGCTGAGAATAATAAATGCCCCCTCAAACTGCAGATCCCAGCAGTCCTCAGGATGCGGACATAGCAGTTAAAATGGAATCATAGCGCTGTAACAGTCTAGTGTGATATTGACTCCTATCTCTTCCTTTAAATTAAGTGTAATTGACAAAATAGTAAAACAAATAAACAAATAAAGCCACTCCCTGTAACCTCATTTTAAGGAGGACTTCATGACTAAACGTTTGTATCCCCTTCTACTAAGCACAGAGCATCGATGTTCAGAAACACAAAATAGTATTATCTCCCAGGGAAATCCACTGTGATCATCTAATTCAATTCAGTCAATATGAAAGAGATGCAAGAAGGAAACAAGCTTACAATCAATAGGAAATGGACACTGAGAAGCAGAGTAACTCCAACAAGCCAGTCATGAGAGCCTGTGCAGACTGGCCATTAAGGCCAGTTTTGGGGTGGAGTTGGGCTGTGGTGTGCACACGATGCACACACCGACTCCATCCCCATGGCAGTGTGATGGTGCACACCACACAGTGTGTGGCATCATGGTGCTCCTCTGGTACTGTGTTTAGGATGATTGTGCTGCTATAACACTCTTCCCAGGCCATAAAAAAGAGCCACAAAAAAGGCTCCTTTCTGGGCTGCAGAAAGGCCAGATTGGGGCTGCAACGTATGGTTGCCACAGCCTCATGGAGGTGGCTTCAGGCTGCTCCTTCAGGGGAGCTCTGCAGAACCCCATAGTTTTTCACAGATAAATTTTCCCTTCTATCTCATGCTGTAATTGGTCTACTCTTCCAAAGAAAAGTGAGTTAACCCTTCTACTACACAATTTGAATAGCCAAAGAATAGTGAAGATTAACGCCTCCATCCAATTAAATCAAAATGTTGTCTTCAAGATTTTGACTTCATTGGGTGACCTTGGGCAAGTCACATGCTCCCAGCCTCAGGGGAAAGGCAATGGGAAACTTCCTTTGAATCATTCTTGTCAAGAAAACCCCAGGGTTGCCAAAAGTCAGAAATTACTTGAAGGCACACAACAGCAACAACAACAAAAACTATGCATATTTGCTCCTGTACTACACAGGAACTGTGGGAATTGTTTTTAAAAAATAACATTTCCATGCTCTGCTCCCATGCCCCACTCCATACTGCTGTAACAATTGTGTGTACTACAAATAAGAGCAGAGCTCCATCTTAACTGAGGCTCTCCAGGACTCCACCTCTTCATCTGACACAGCATGAAGTCGTAATGATAAGTTAGTTTTGTGAAAAATGACTTTGAGCATGTGCAGGGGATCCTTCTCCTCTCAGCTGAGTTTTTATCACCAGCTGCACCCATATGGTCTTGTCTTTTGGAAGCCTGCTGCTATGAGCTCCGTTTTGCAATATAAATAATACAGTTGCACTGCTGTGATGATAGCTGTGAATGGAATGCATTTCAATGACTTCTGGGATTTTACAATAATTAATAAGGTGGTGTCAGAAGAGGAAAACAGATCTGCATTGCAAGTTGATCAGTCTGTCAAGGATCAGTGCTGCCTTTTCTTTAGAGGCTCAGTTCCTTTTTAAAAAGAGGGGGAGAGAGAAGAGAAACAAGGCTAAGAAGGCATAAAGAAAACAAACCTAAATTATAGCTGGCATTTGCAAATTGTTCATAAGTATCTGGCAACTGCATGCTGACATTTAACTACACTGTCAGTATTAGGCAATTTGCATGTGTAAAATTTCTGCATAATGAGTTTAAGATGTGAATTGATCCTGTTTTCTTCTTATATGGAGTGCAAGAAAGCACTCTAACTACCTACATACCCATAAATCAAACACAATAGACAAAATGACTAGGAAAACAACCAGTGTCATTAAGGAAAGTCTTTTTGGTGAAATGCCTCAGCCATAGTCTCCCCTGCTATTGTCCATGTAGTACATTCATTTGTAATGACACTACCTTTCATCCAAAGGTTAAGTGCTAATGCAGAGCTCACACCACAACCTTATGAGAGAGTTAGCAACACAGCACCATTTTATATGATATTTCAACGCTCTTCTTGGTGTCATTTTGTTTTTGCTATAAAGCGTGTTTTTCACTAGCTGCATAAAACTATTTTCTTTTCCGGCTTATCTTTTCCTTTTCTCATAGGACCCCCAAGGCTCTATATTAGAAAACATTGCTTAACTGAAACATTAACTATAGCTTTGCAAGTGGTATACTTATTTATTAAGATGCTTTGGTAAATCTGTTTCCAAAGTAGCTCCATTCAGTGGCACAAGATACATCCAGTTGTTAATCCCAACGACAGTGGATTTAGTCCAAACTCAAGCACATGATACTCATAGTAAGTACATTGCACTGATGAAGCAGTAGTTCACAATTCATCTGTGAAGTGCATTACACAGTTCACTCAGGTAGTCTAAATACATTTCATTACTTCAGCATAGTGGCTGTTAGAGAGAATTAAGTTGTGTCTATTTGAACTGGCATAAATATAGTGTTCTCATCCATTCTGGGCATTGTATACAACCATGCAGCCTCTTTTGGTATGGTATATTGAGAGATCAACACCACTCTCTTGTGTTCTGTGTTTTTAATAGGGTTGTGCAGTTCAGCCCCCTACCATGCAGGAATATACAACCAAAGCTTAAAAACCTTCAAAAAAGGAGACTCGGTTCCACTCTGAGGCAGCATATTCCACTTTTGAACAACTCTTACCATTGGAAAATTCTTCCTAATGCTTAGGTGGATTCTCTTTCCCTGTAGTTTGAATCCATTGCCCCATGTCCTAGTCTCTGGAGCAGCAGAAAACAAGCTTGCTTCATCCTCAATATAACATCTATTATTTCAACCTGTCATTGTAGTCTCTGACTTGCAAATTTTGGCTCTGCCAGCAAACATGACTAAATGTTCTGGTCTCCTTTCTTTCATTTAGTTCTTCTATTGGGTTTCTATCAAGGTCATTATTACAATGTGGACCTCATTATATCATATATTTACTATAGCTCATAGGTATACAGTTCTGTTTTATTTTATTATTTTTCTTTATATTTTGTTTATCATTTTGTTCAAATGATGGTAGCCAGATTCATTACTGAGACATACATGAGTGATCACATTACACCAGTATTAAAATCACTCCACAGCCAATAAGGTTCTGGGCATGGTATAATGTGTTGGTCATTACCTTTAAAGCCCTACATGGTTTGGGTCCAGGTTACCTACAGAATTGTCTCCTCCCTTACTATCTGGTCCATACACTCAGATCCTCTGGTGAACATTTACTCCAGTCAGCCAGGACGTGGTTGGCAACTGTCAGCCAGAGGACCTATGCTATTAGTGTAGCTTCCCTCACAAGAACATGCAGTCCCACCATCACCACTCATTGGTGAGTGAAGCCAGTTCAGGATTTTCCCATGCCTTGGAGCTTACTGCACAGACATTTAACCTGCCTGAACCCTAACAGGATGCAGCCAGGGTGCGGGATGCAGGTGGGAATTATTTGGACATAATTCACCTCCATTTCTGCTGGCCAGGTACAGCCTGGCTGCACCCCCAGGTCTCAGGCATGTTTGGGAAGCCACTTTTCAAAGCCGGGAGCTTTCTGACTTGGAAAAGTGGCCATCAAAGCGGGCCTGGCAGCCAGGATGCAGAGCAGAGTGGGAAATGGATGCAGAGCAAAGGATTCAGTTCAGTAGCAAGTAAAAAAATAAGTGGGAATAAGGCCAAGGAATCTTCCGAATTGGTTTTTCTGGTTCCTTCTTCTGAAATATAGCCTACAGTACCTAGTATTCATTGGTGACCAATGTACTATCCAAGTACTAACTGAGGTTGATCCTGCTTAGTTTCCAAAAACTAAGGCAGGATCTTCTTAGTAATTTAGTAATTCACTTAATGACAACACCAAGGGGTTTCCTTAGGTTTCAGGTTTTGGATACCTCAGGGCCTCGGATGATCCTGAACTGATAACCCTACTCCTAAATCAAGATGCATAGTAGCAAAACCCAGCAACATTATTTAGGCACAAGAGGCTGAAATTCCTCAATCCTCACAATATATGCAATAATAACAAAGTAAAGCATTAAGAATTTGCTTTTCATGACATCCCATGGTTCCTGCTAGAGGAAGATTATCTCACTCAACTTCAGTGAATCCTAAGTGATTGCCTCACTGATTGCCAGTTCTTGCAATAGTCCAAGAATGGAATTAGACATTATCATAGCAATTGATATTTACAGTGCAATCTTATCAAGTCTGGAAACATTACTTTACTGGATGACACCTTCTATAATCCACCAATGACTGGGGTCCTCTGAAGGATTTCATTCAATAAGGGGGCTTTTTACATTGGCAAGAAAGTGTGACATGAAGTTGCACTTTCCTTAATGCTTAGCAGCTAGACAGCAAGCCCCAGGTGTGCATTTAAAAAGTACAGGGCAGCTAGACTGAGGTTTTTTCTGTGGCTCAGCAACTACATGGGAAGCTGTCAAAACGCTACAAACACAGGTGGAGCAGCTACATGGGCGGCAAGGAACGTGGCTTTTAGCCGCGCTTTAAACATTTTTTTCCCTTGCTGGCTGCGAATTGTGCAATTGCACAGGTACACCATACAGTCGGAGCTTATCACATGGGGGAGTACAGGACCATTCCGAAAGAGGGAGAAAGTGAGGTCAGTTCGGAAATGCACATGATTACGCACAAGCTCATCACACACAAAACAAGAGAGCATCTACACAAAAAGAAAATGCAGAGTCAATACGAAAGAATTCATCACATGTGAACATACTGGTCGGCTTTCTGTTGCAAATTAAGGCATCTTGGGAAATGGTAGCAAAGGCTCATGGGAGTTGTAGTCTGTGTTCTGTCAGAGCATTATATTGAGTTGTCTTGAGGTTTCAGCCCTCTGTCCAGGAGGGATTCCCATATGTCCTCCATTCTTGAGCAGAGGCCCCCCTTTTCCAAGTTGACCAGGCACGTCCTCCTTTGCCAGGACACGTCCTACTTTTCCAGCCTTCTTTTTGAAGAGGAAGCAGGAGGGCCAGGCGTGCTCTGGCCAGGCTCTGGGGGTCTCTTCCTGGCTCCTTCCCTCCCTCCCTCCCTCCCCGCTGCCTTCCTCCTCCCTTTGGCTGAGAGAGTGTGACTTGCAGGGAGGAAGGGCAGCGGTGGTGCTTCAGGTCCTCCTGATGCTGGGCCAGGGCAAGCTGGAAACAGGAGGAGGAGGAGGAGGAGGAGGAGGAGGAGGAGGAGGAGGAGGAGAGGGACATGGGGCCCCTCTGCTGCCCTGCCTCCATGCAAGTCACACTCTCTGAGCCAAAGGGAGGAGGAAGGCAGCCAGGAGAGAGCCATGGAGCCTGGCCAGAGTGTGCCTGGGCCTGCCTTCTCCTCCCCCCTTCGGCTGAGAGAGTGTGACTTGCAGGGAAGCAGGGCAGCGGAGGTGCTCCAGGTCCCTCCCCTTCTCCTCCTCCTCTTGCCAGCTTGCCCTGGTCTGGCTGAGTGCCTCCAGTGCCCTGCTGTCTCCCTAGAAGTCACACTCTCTCAACCAAAGGGAGGAGGTGAAGGAAGGTGCAGGCGCACTCTGGCCGGGCTCTGAAGGTCTCTTCTTGTCTTGGCACCTTCCCTCCCTCCGCACTTGTATCGCTGCCTTTAAATGGGCGCTTTAAAGATACAGAGCCCCATTTAACCGTTCAACTACACCTTAGCCTTTAGATGCAATAGGGGTGCTTTTTACATTGGCTAAAAGGGGCGCCCTCCCGCGCCGCCAGATTGGCGCCCTCCCGCGCCGCCAGATTGGCGCCCTCCCGCGCCGCCAGAGCGTCAAAACGTGCGCAGCGCGTCAAAATGCTGCGCACGTGATGACGCTTGTACGGCGCCACCGTGTAGACGCCGCCATCTTTAAATGGCGGCGTCCATGCGTTTTAGGCTTAGGGAGGGTGTAAAGGCTACACCCTCCCTAACCCTAAATGCGGGCTTTTTAGCCCTAAAAGCGCCTTTTTTTGCCCATGTAAAACGGGCCAGCAATGCTGCACCCTTTTTAAAAAAGTAGTGGGGAAATCAAACTACTTTTTAAAGGCACTTCTTCTCCCTTAAAACTCCAAAATAGTGTTTTCATGGCACACTTTCCATTTTTCTCATCTAAAGGCTGGGCTTTCATGCAGCCTTCAACACACCTCTTTTTGCCAATGTAAAATGGGCCAGCTCCTTTTTAAAGCACTTCTTCTCCCTTAAAACTCCAAAATAGTGTTTTCATGGCACACTTTCCCTTTTTCTCATCTAAAGGCTGGGCTTTCATGCAGCCTTCAACACACCTCTTTTTGCCAATGTAAAACGGACCAAGATATATTTTTTGTAAATTGTAAGCAGTACAAAGAAATCAGGAAGAAAGGGGAAGGATGGGCACTTGTAGAGGAAAACTAAGTAAGTGAGTTGAGTGAAAGTGAATTTGATTTTCACCCTGTCATTCTTTTCCCTCCCTTTTTCCTTCATCCCAGCTGTTTTATTTCCAGTTTTGTACTCTGGATTTGTGTGTGGGATTGTGACTTGTCATGCTCAGGGCTAGGGTTTTTATGGGAGAGAACTATCTGATCTGGAAAGAGAGAAACATCTCCCTACTTACTAATTTTCCTGTTGAGGGTCTTTCCAAATACCACCCCAGCATTATGAATGAAATACAGGACATGGGAAAAGATCTGCCAGTGTGAAAACTGATGGGTTTCTGTTCCTTTAATGCTTGTGTAGAAGAGGAGATTTTAGAAACTATTGTTTGTTTCCTGGTTGAATGACAAACAGATCCTGTTGAAATCCATTCTTCTACACAATGACTAAAAGTACAGGAGCCTTCTCCTGTTTTCAGTATGTCATCCCAACATAGGAACCACCCACACCACCCCCATGGCTCCCTTCCTATGTGTAACTCCACCTTAAACTATCTTCCTGCTCTTCACTAGAGTTAGGCTTGATTTTCCTTTCTTTCTGATCTTCACTAGAGTCAAACTTGATTTTGTAATAGTTCCGAAGTATTTTCTCTTAGTTCTCGACTATATTTGGCCTCACAATCAGTCCATTTTCAGTGGACAGCTGTTCCCATTATGAAGCTGAAGTCAATAATTAATCAGTATCCTTTTTTTTTTTTTCAGTCTTAGCAGAGAGGACAGATTCAGAATAGAAATGTCAGCTCCAACAGAAATTTATTATAACTTTTTATTCCATCCTTTCTCCAAGAGGCCCAGGGTGGCCAACATGGTTCTCTCCCTACTTTCTTGATCATGATCTCAAGAACTCTGTGAGCTAAGATAGGCTCAAATACTCACACTGCCATGGTATCTCAGCCAGGTTGTTGTGATGATAAAGTGGGAGAAGAGAACCATGTACACTTCCTTGAGGTCTTTAGAGGAAAAGTTAGACCAAACTGTAGCAATTATATATAAATTAAATTAAGATTCTGTCCACCAGATTGTGAGGACGTGTTTGTATTGTCATACATACTATGTGTAGTAAACAAAATTCACTTTGGTGGCTGGAGGAAACAACAATTATTTTTCATTCATAAAGGGTAGCATGAAATGATAGCTGAAAGATCTGAACAAGGTGAAGTCAAAAAGTTATGTCTTTTGAAGTTATGTTTTTTGCTCTAACTACGGCACTTTTAACACTGTGCAATGGTAGTAGTTTGTTGGAAATCACTTTGTAGTTCATTCAAGGACACAGAATTCTAACTGAATCTACAGTTCCCAAGATTCCATAAGCAGGTAAAATGGCACTCAAACTGCAGAAATAGTCTGGTTTAACACGACTTTGGTCTTCTTCCCACTATGGTTTAAACCAGATTGTGATACTTTATGATCCAGTTTAAACAACCATGGTTCCCACAAATCACTGAAGTGATTTGGAAAGGGGGGCTATGGTTTTGACCCATTTAACCCGCATCAGAAAGACGCTCTTTTTTCAGGGTCTTTTGAGCTGAACTGCTTTATTTCTAAATAAAGCGATTCAGCCTGTGGGAACCAGGCGGATTCAAATCCACCCCAGCATCTCCGTCCGCAGCCTATCTTCTCCATCCCAGCATTCTCCATCCTGCCTTCTCTGCCCATGGCATGCCTTCTCTGCCTTTAGATCCTGTGCTCACCTGTACTGGTGGTGAAAGCAACTGGTGGTAGGCCATGGAGGAGGAGGGGGGGAGTGGTTGTTCAGGCTGGGAGAATGCTCCAGGGCCCCCTGCAGGCAGCTCTTGGAGGCCAGGGAAGGGCCCTTGGGACAGATTGAGGTCACAGAGGGGCGAGCAAAGGATGAGAGGGATCCAGCATGCCTTTTCCAGCCAGTACCCCCCCCCCACTCCTGCCCAGTGCCTAGCCCAGATGGCCCCTGCCACATCTCATTCGGGGCTTAATGGGAGGAGGATCAGCGCAAAGTAGTGTGAACCACATAGAGCTGCTGAACCGATTCATGGATTTGGTCCAGCAATCAAATTCTTGGTAAGTGGGAATGAGCCCTTTAACTGCTATGGCTCAATGCTATGGAATTTTGGGAATTGTAGTTTGTTGTGGTACTAGAGCTCTCTAACAGAGAAGACTAAAAGTCTCACAAAACTACAGTTCCTAGAAGTCCTTAGCATTGAACCATGGCAGTTGAAGTGGTGATGTGTGTGTGTGTGTGTGTAACACTGGGGCATTTTTACCACTTTTGTGGTACCCTAGGCATGTACAGGATTGATCTGTAAAGATTTCCAGAGCTAATCCCAATGTAAAATTCCATTCTACTAGCTCTGAGTCACTTACAAACCTCCATCTCAGGTACAAAGATTATAACTAAATATATGACATACGTCAGCAACAGATGATAAGCTTAAAACCGGCTCTGTGCAAGTTAGAGTTTTACATACACAGCATGATTAAATTATTGCAGTAACAGTCATCATCTTGACAGATTTCTTGTTTCGACTACAGTTAATGGATTTTTCAATAACCATGTTTCTGTTTATAGAGAGACTATACAGGTGATTCACTGTGGGTAATATTGCTATCTAGAAAATACTATTATTGATAGATATGCCTTTGAAACTAAAGGTGACATTTTAGCAGTCTCCCTAACAAGAATACTACTGACAGAGATGGAACTTTATTTTTACGATTTAAACACAGAAAGTACTGAGTCTCCCTGGATGTGGCTCATCAAGCACAGCTTGCTGTATTGTCTTCCTGGGTGAGCCCTATTCAAAGGAAGCTCTACAGTAGTTGGCCTTGATTAATTCCTCCATTTGACTACAAGAGTCTGTGAGCTGTGGTCTCAAAAAATCACTATGGGGGAATATAGACCAGCACTTTGTGCCAGCCTGTGGGCAGAGGCAGGGCATAGCATCCACATGCTCAATCATACCATGATGCCATACGCTCATTTACATGGTGCACGGCATCATGGTGTGACTCATACACAGCTCCCAAACAGCATAGCTCGGAAGGGGTGTCATCATGCAATCCTGTCACAGATGATGATGATGATGATGATGATGATGATTATGCTATAAATTTACACAGTGCTTTACATACAATCTTATAATTAGATGGATCCCTGCCCTCAGGCTTACAATCTAAAAGAGACAACACAAAAGAAAAAGGGGAAGGTGGTGGGAAGCGGTTGAGGTCCAGTGGTTCTTCTCTCCCTCTGGGGCCTGGACCAAGGCAGATAGACTGGAAAGAGGGCACAGCTTCTTAATACATAGTTAAAAGGGCTTCTTTTTAATACATAGTTAAAACGGCTTCTTTTTGCTCACTGCAGAGGCCATGGCATGTGGTTGCTGCAACATCAATCTAGGGCAAAAAGGGGTGGCATTTCACCATCCATCTGTACACCCCTAAGTTATGAACTGAATATTTAAAAAAATGTTTTCAGATTCAGAGTAGCTTTGACTTCCACACACCATAGCTGGGGTTACAGCTTGTTATGCCAAAATGGTTACTTTTGATTGTTATCTAATGTTACTTTAATTTGTTGTCTGCCTTATTTTATCAAATGTTAACTTGTACTAATATCTATTATATCTATTTTTTTAAATGTATGCTATATGCAGGTTCATTTTATCTGTTTTAATTGATTGTATGTACAGCGCTGTGTAGATTTACAGCACTATATAAATAAAGATAAATAATAATAATAATAATAATAATTTTTGATATTTAAAAGATTTTCTCAGTTATTTTACAATTACTCTACACCAGGGGATTGGGACATGTCATCTTTAGATATTGATGGGTGACAACTCCCAACCAGTGTCTGAGAATAATGAAAGCTATAGTTCATTACTTCAACAATACCTGGAGAGTTATAGTCAAAGATCTAGCCATATTAGTCTGTAGAATAAGTATATAGAGAGATTTGTAGCACCCTTAAGACTAATTGAGACTATATGCTCTGTATCCCACTTCTAGATATTCTACACATCCTGTTTTTCAGTAAGAATTATATGTCTGCATGCTATTCAAAGGCTGAACTGCCCCTCACATATGTAGGCCACAATTCTATCTATGTCTGAACAAGAGTCAATCCCATTGAGTTCAATATGGCTTGCTCTCAGGCATGTGACTATAGGATTGCAATCTTAGGGCTGGAACTGACCAGCAAAATACACTGGCTTCCTGGCAGCCTGGGGGCGTAGCATACACATGACACATGCCCCCAAGCCAGCAGGAAGCCATCATGGAGCTACCTTTCCATTTACATGGTGGCAGCTTTTTGGTGCCCCAGCAGTGCAGCATTTAGACACTGCATGCCAAAGGAACACAGGAAACCATGATGGTGGAAAAGGTGGCCTTTTTCTGGGGCAAAAAGGAGTGGCATTTTGCCACTTCTTTTTGTGCCAGAAAAAAGTGAATACATTGCTCAAAGGGATGCCATCAAGCCACTCCTATACGGCTCTCTGTTTTGGACCTTGGTTACAACTGAAGTGGGTGGCTACAGGATATTAAATGTATAGCAAAAAAGGATGAAAAATGATATCAAGAATTAAGTTTCCCAGAGGAAATTAAAGTTTGTACACAGTGGCATATGTTTGATAATACTTTTCAATGTGTATTCTGCAAAATGCACATCTTTGCCAGCAAGATCATAAAGAAGGCAAAATGAAAACAGTTTAATTCATTCCATTTCAAGGCCTTCTGCTACTCTACATCATAAAATCTTCCTCAGGAAAGTATGGCTTAAAAAATTACAAGGAAAAAAAACCTAATCCAAACCCATGGAAGCTGGGTAATTATCATTATTGAAAAATCAGCTCATACCACCAGGCATAATGCCATGACCTATGTTTGTTATAGTACTTTAAGCATAGTACTAAACATCATCCTAGTCATTTCTCCCATGTCTGGCTGAACTTGCAACCAGTCAGTTCTCATTTCATAGCAATAGCTATTCAAGCATGTTCATTAAGCAGGATATTTTAAAGAGTTGGACAAAAACTGTAAGTTTCTCTAGCCCTTACATATGATTGTGGCTTCAAACAGGGAGGATTGTCATTAACACTGACATTGTTGCATTATTGCCTATTCATTTCTTCTGGAATCCTGCTAATCTAATGAGGAGCAGGGAATCACAAAACAAACTCACTATCCTTTTGTTGTCTGCATGAGCATGATGGCTACTCATTTTTCTTTCCCTGATGAAAAAACCAATGAGCTTCAAAAGCTAGTGTTATGTATTTTACACCTTTAGATTGGTCTGGGAAAGGCATCACCACTGTGTGTGTTTAAGATTATTTTGTATTTTGTTATATAGCCAACATTGCTGCCCTATCATTTTCCTTCCAAGGAGATACATGATATGTCTCGTCCTCTCCATTTTATCCATACAGAAACCCTGTGAGGAAGGTTAGACTAGGAGTCTGGTCCATAATTCGGTCCAGCACACACCTCTTGTGGTTTTATCACCTAGTTATGGTCACACTTAGGGACTGCATGCACAAGCGATAACATGGGGTTAGCCCCATTTTGAAACCTACATATTTAAACAACTTGGTTGGCCACCACAGGAGGAATCTGGAATAAAGCTACACTCCAGAGCTAAATACCAGAGCTAAACACCCAAATGAGTTGGTTTGAGTTGTAAATTGTGAACTATAGCACCAGCATGCAGACTGTGCACCAGTGTGGAGACAGGAGAAGGGATAGGAGAGCCACCAAAGCCATTGCTGTCCCTAATTTTTTTGTGACCTACCTGTGAATCAATCACACATGTGCACAAGTTGGCAGTTGCACCATTGACTCATCATGCCATCAACCCATTGCACAACCTATAAAGTGAAGGGCTGATCAAGACGGGATGTTGCCAACAATACAATAGATTTAATCATAACATTACAAACTGGCCATTCAAACAAGGGTCCATGAGGGGAAGTGGGAAAGGGAGGCATGTGAAATAGGGAAAAAAAATAATGGTGCAGCACAGCTTGTACCTGCAAATGCCCCATTTTGGCAGGTCCTTCTTTGCAGACAAAGAGGGGCAGTGCAGACTACCCATCAGTGTTTGTCCCAGAGTGGGAACCAGCTGTGTGGAAACTAGGAAGCCCAGACATAAGATGGCTTTCCCCCTCCATCTGCTCAGTCCCTCAAAGTAAACAGATAGTAGGTTCTTGTGGCAATATAACTGAAACATAATTGTGTGTTAAAATTTGTTAGCCACTACTCATCGTGAGTCGTTTCTTAATATTTCTATTTAGAAGTTTCCAGCTGACCACTTTTCTTAATACTTCCATTTGGAAGATTCCAGAGGTAATATAGAGAGAAGAATTGCCTCTTTTTGATACTTTTTCCTTGGTTTGCTTGTTGTTGCTGCTGCATTTTTTCATCAAAAAGAGTCTGGACAGTGTATTTAAAATGTTATTTCCCCCCTCTTTTTTGTTTTCTGCATATAATTAAAACTGGACAATACAGCCTTCCTCAGACATTTTGAACATGATGCCTTTGGTGCCTTGCTGATGATTCCATTTTCAAATAATACCTGCAAAACAGATTACAGTGAAAAACAGTTATCTGGGATGCAGAGAAAATGCTAGCAAACACTATCATTAGGTGGAATGTTTCCATGTACGTTACTAGATGTCCTTGCACTGAGGATTAAAATAGCTTATCTCCCTGAGAATACAAAAGTGCTGATTGACACATGTTACACTGAAAAAGTATGCATGCCACATAATAGAAACTTGAGATTAACCCTATTATAACTCATTTCCATTGTAATAATTTAAGCACTTTTCATGCTTTTTTAAAATTTCCTTGCAAAATTTATCCTGAGAGTTCCTACAGACCATTGAGCAACAGTATATCATCATTCTTATACAGCAAGCTATGTTATTCAGTAAGTGGAAAGGTGGAAATCCAAGCCTGGGTTAATGATTTTTATAACTCTTTTATAACTTCTGGAAGCCCTTTCTACATTATTGGCTACACCAGCCCCAGCACATATATTGCTGGGCCACACTATTGCTCAACCTGAAGTAATAATATGACCTAGAATGTATTCTTCACTATTCAACAGTTGTATTTTACAGGTGAATATTGGTAGAGACGGGCAAGATCACTTTCCAAAAAGGTTGTCTCTTATCATGGATACTAAACTCCTGATTGCATTCCAAGGAATCCCAAAATTCCTCAGAAGAGAGTTTCAAAACTTCTGTGGCAGCTTAAGTCAGGCTCTTCTTCACATAAGAAGAAACATACATTTCGATTTTCAAGGCTAATCTCTTGGGACACCATTATATATATATATCTTGGAGACAATTCCTCCCTTCTCTTCTTCACTCAGAATTCCATTCCAAAAAGGCAGCTTTTATAAGCTCTGGAGATGCCCCTCTCTTTTCTGTTGTCATTGTGAATATCTTTATTAGAGCAAACTTCATTTGCCAAAATAAAAAGGATCATGTTTTACACATGTCCACTGAGCCCAGAGGCCTCCATTATATTCACCTATTAAAACCCTGACACAACCACTCTTGTCCATCAACACTCCTGGCAAGTCTCATGGCTGAAGGTGAGAGAGGGATGGCAAAATGAGGCTATTTCCCCAACAAATAAAAAATATGGATTTTTTTCCCTTCTCTAAATTTCTTGAACTGCAGTAATTTAAAATTCAGTTGAGCCTTTAGAAATACAATTTGCCTCATTTGCAGTGCAGAAATAACACAGTTTGATATGACTGTCATGGCCCCATGCTATGGAATCCTGCGTTTAGTGTAGTTTAGTTGTAGTTTAGTGTGGACCAGAGTTCTCTGGCAAAGAAGGCCAAATATCTCACAAAACTCCAAACACCAGACTTCCGTGGTGTCAAATTGCATTGTTTCAGCAGTGCAGATGAGGCCATAGACATTCTTTTAAAGGGGGCAGGCAAAATAACCAAAGAGATGTGAAAACATCAAATATAAGAGCCATGGACAGTTTTTAGTGTCTTAGATCCAAAACACACGGCAGAAATAATTCAGTTTGAGACCAGTTTAACTGCCCTGGCTCACTGCTAGGGAATCCTGGGAATGACAGTTTATTGTGGTACCAGAGCTCTCGGACAGAGAAGGCTAAATGTCTCGCAGAACTATAGTTCCCAGACATCTCGATAATTGAGCCAGGGCAGTTAAAGCAGTCTCAAACGGGATTATTTCTGTAGTGTATTTTGGACTTTACTCTCTGCAATGCTAGAAATTTGGAGTCTGAAGGAAAATTTCATTTGGGGGAATAGTTCTTATTTAGAAGACCAATGTCCTAATCACCCCCCCCCCCCCCATGGCTACATTCCTATCTCCATTTGTGCATTTGGAAGAAAGCTTTTCATTTTTTTAAAACTATCTTAGGTTTTAGATTTGAAAATCTGAAAGTTGTAGATTCTCATATTGCATTATGTTTAAAGGTGTTTTTAAATCTTTTGTCTACATCAAGTACAGTGGATGGTCAATCTTTATTTTACTAGCTGTATCAAAAAAAATTAGGCAGTCAGTTTTGAAATTACAAAAATCAATGGGAAATTTAATTGTTATGGGGTATGACATTCAATCTATGGGTATGGGTATATGTGCATTCAAATTGCCTGTTGATTTATGGCAACTTCATGAATTTTATAGGGTTTTCTTAGTCAAGGAATACTCAGAGGTAGTTTTGCCAGTTCTTTCCTCTGAAATATAGCCTACAACACCTGGTATTTGTTGGCGGTCTCCCATCCAAGTACTAACCAGGGGTTAAGACTGGTACCTTTAGGGTATTTGGGCCTTCACTTGTACATTAATTCTCTGTGCTAACTACATGCTTGTTACAGTATCTAAATTACAGTATCTAGCAACACCTCCTTCCAGTCCATCTGCCTTGGTCCGGGCCTCAAAGGGAGAGAACTGCTGGCCTCGATCCCCTTCCACACCACCATTCCCTTCTCCTTTTGTGTGGTGTCTTTTTAGATTGTAAGCATGAGGGCAGGGAACTGTCTAATTAAAAATAATAATTGTAAGCCACTCTGATAGCCTTTAGGGCTGAAGAGTGGGGTATAAATAAATAAATATTATTATTATATATATATTAAATTAGCTGTATGTGTTTCAGAGCATTTAAGCAGTCATTTATTAACAGAAAATAGTAACTAAAGTTACTATTGGAATTTAGCTAGGCATACTGCATTCAGGCCAGTTCTGGCTCCAGTGATGCTCAAATGTGGTATAAAATTGTTCAAATTCATTTCTAATTTAAACATTCTAAAACATTTAAGAATGGTTCATGGTGTATATTATAGTGCATACCGCATTTGAAATATGAATGGCCAATTTCCCCTTCCCAGTATTCATTAAGCAGCATGATCATTCTTTGTGAGCAAAATGGATGCATACTGATGAAGCCTAATGCTTTTATGGTTCTTTATCTATCAGCAAGCCTATAAAGAGGAATAGAATGTTCCCAAAAAAATGAAATGAAATCAGCTACTGAGACATTTTTAAATGCCCTTCCATTTATCTTATTGTTAGTCTACACTGATGCATCCAGTATAGTACATATGTACAATGAGACAGATTCTTTTTAAAAAATATATCAGTATGGATGTGATGTAAACAACTTTGTATTATTATTATTATTATGTTAATTGTAGTCTAGTAATCTTGGACTGGGTTTATCTTGGCAGATTCTTACTGGTACTTGTATTGTTGTTGTTTTTTTTAAAAAAATCTTCAATATAATTTTGTGTCCTCATGATTTATTCATTTCTTGGATATTTTATAGTACTGTAATGTTTTGTCTGGTTTCACTTTGTTCTTGCTGTTTTGTTAAGTGCCTCGTGATTTATATTTTGAAAGGTGATGTGCACGTTTTATAAGTAAAGAAATTGTTTCAGAACATAAGATTGCAGCTGTTATTCAACAGCGTTCCTTAAACCCTACATGGAAGAAACAGTTGCTGTTAATTGACATCAAGGTGGCTTTGACCTATGGTGACCCTATGCACAAGAGACTTCCAAGAGACCCTGTTATTAACAGCCCTGCTAAGATCTTGTAAACTAAGGGCCATGACTTCCTTGATTGAATCTAACCACCTGTAATGGGTTCTTCATCTCTTCTTATGGCCTTCCACCTTAGCAAGCATTATCATCTTTTCTAACAAGACATGATATCTCATTGTCCAAAGTACAACGTGGAAGAAATAGATGGCCTATTAAATAATTCAGATGGTAGTCCCAGCATCTATGCAATGACAATCATGCTACAGTTTTACACACACACACACACACGTCCATTTGAGGCATTTTTATATGATACATTGTAGTATTTTGCATAACAATATTACTGTGTTACTGTTCCACATTATGGCTACAGTTCTGTTCCTAGTTATTGATACAGAAATTACATTTTAAAGTATAGCTATTTCTCATGTAGAACAGATTCTGTGATTGAACCTATGGAATCTTTTTTTTTTAACAAATTAGAATGAATGGGGAAATGGGATGTGTTATACAAACAGCAAAGTGTCTTTGGGGAGGCTGATAAATTATGTCAGTACTATGGGGCTGTGAAAGAGTCAAGAGACTGTGCCTCAACTTCTAGAATCACTACCAAGCAAATAGCAACTCTGTATACTTCACTGAGGTTTAGTGAAACACATGATCATCTACAACAGGAATGGGATCTATAGTGCAGCCTATAGAATAAGTGCAGTCCAGGGAGAAGTCCCTGCAGACTGGAGGAGGGCAAATGTTGTCCCAATTTTCAAAAAGGGGAAAAAAGAGGATCCCAACAATTATCATCTGGTTAGTCTGACATCAATACCAGGAAAGATTCTGGAGCAGATCATTAAACAGAGAGTCTGTGAATATCTGGAAGATAATTCCATAATCACAAAAAGCCAACATGGGTTTCAGGGAAACAAGTCATGCCAGACAAATCTGATCTCTTTTTTTGATAAAATTACCAACTTGGTAGATGAAGGGAATGCTGTGGATATAGTATATCTTGTCTTCAGTAAGGCATTTGACAAGGTTCCCCATGACATTCTTGCAAACAAGCTTGTAAAATGTGGACTAGACAAGGTAACCGTTACATGGATTTGTAACTGGTTGACTGACCAAACCCAAAGGGTGCTCAACAATGGTTCCTTTTCATCCTGGAAAGAAGTGACCAGTGGGGTGCCACAGGGTTCTGTACTGGGCCCAGTGCTATTCAACATCTTTATTAATGACTTGGATGACAGTATTGAGAGCCTAGTTATCAAATTTGCAGATGACACCAAATTAGGAGGAGTAGCTAATACCCCAAAGGACAGGATCAAAATTCAAAATGACCTGAATAGACTAGAAAGCTGGGCCAAAGCTAACAAAATGAAATTTAACACAGAGAAATGTAAGGTACGTAGGGCGTAAAAAAAAAATGCACAGATATAGGATGGGGGACACCTAGCTGAATGAGACAACATGTGAAAGGGATCTAGGAGTCCAAGTAGACCACAAGTTGAACATGAGTCAACAGTGTGATGCAGCAGCTAAAAAGGCCAATGCAATTTTAGGTTGCATCAATAGAAGTATAGTGTCTAGATCAAGGGAAGTAATAGTGCCACTCTATTCTGCTTTGGTCAGGCCCCACCTGGAATACTGTGTCCAGTTCTGGGCACCACAATTCAAAAAGGATGTGGAGAAACTGGAGCGTGTCCAAAGGAGGGCGACTAAAATGGTGAAGGGTCTGGAAACCTTGCCCTATGAAGAACGCCTTAGGGAACTGGGGATGTTTAGCCTGGAGAAGAGAAGGTTAAAAGGTGATATGATCGCCCTGTTTAAATACTTGAAGGGATGTCACATTGAGGAGGGAGCAAGCTTGTTTTCTGCTGCTCCAGAGAACAGGACTCGGAACAATGGATGCAAACTGCAGGAAAAAAGATTCCACCTCAACATTAGGAAGAACTGTCTGACAGTAAGGGCTGTTCAACAGTGGAACACATTCCCTCGGAGGGTGGTGGAGTCTCCTTCCTTGGAGGTTTTTAAGCAGAGGCTGGATGGCCATCTGTCAGAAATGCTTTGATTGGGAGTTCCTGCATGGCAGGGGGTGGGACTGGATGGCCCTTGTGGTCTCTTCCAACTCTAAATTTCTATGATTCTATGATTCTATATCCATTCCTACAGCCCCCCTTTGTGAAAAAACAATTTACAGGAAATACCTAGCATTTTACCATTACAAACCTCCAGGGAACATGACTATTGAGTATAACAAGAATTTTGGGAGCTTCCACTATCCCTCTCAGCACTTGAAAGGAAACTAAAATTAATGTTTGAGTTTATTCAGGTTTGACCTGAAACTGAAAGTGCTCTCTGTACCTTCCAGATATTTTTTGCCATTGATTATAGTAGATAGGACTTATAACAGACACAGTCCAGTATAGCTGGGTAGGTCTCATGATTCTCACCCTGATGTAGTAATCTATTCACTACTTTTGCTGATGTGCATGTTGTATAGCCTAAGAAAGAGCACTCCTACACTCCCTTCTTTGAGGGATCTGTGCTGAATCATTTTCAGAGCCTCCACCCTTCCAAAACTATTGAGCACTTCAATAATTAAGATGCCACAATCCTGAGACCCACGAGATATGCTGACAGCACCTTGTGGCCTTTCACACAAAACAATTCTAGCACTTCAACAGCCATGGTTACATTCTATGGGATCCTTGAATATGTAATTTCATGAAGCTCTAACACTCTCTAGTTCAGAATTCTGACACCCTCTATAAATTGCAGATCCCAGATTCCATAGGATGAAACCATGCCAGTTAAAGTGGAATCATAGTGCTGTCATTGTGTATTGTGAAAAGTTGGTTGTATTTGTATGGATCCTGCTTTCTTCTTGTGACATAGAAGTAGTAAAGACTAAAGGCCAGAACAGACCTGCCTGAAAAGGGGGCTTACATGTCTAGATGCCACATTCCTCGAAGACACCCAGAAGCTGCCCTGGCTGACCAGATGTGGGTGGCTTCAAGACTCTACTGGGACACAGTGTTTGCTCACCATTCACCACTGGAGCAGCTTGTGGTTTTTTCCAGCCCAAATAGGAACGGATCTTTTCTGCTCCTATTTCAGCTGGCTCCGGGGCAGATTGGGGCTATGGCATGTGGTTGCCACAGTTCTGGGACAGCCAGCTCTGGAGCAGCCCCATCCCACCTTTTTGGGTGGTCTGTTCTGACCCTAAGGTTCAAAACACACTGCAGAAATAATGCAGTTTCAGACCACTTTAACTGCCCCGGCTCAGTGCTGGGGGATTCTGAGATTTTGCTTTGTTTTGCTTTGTTTTAATTTTTATTTAGAAAATCTTGTTACAACCATACAACAACAAATACAAACAAACAAATACATTCAAACTAGCACTATTAGTACTACAATTGTACAATCGTACTATAAATATTTCTATCTATCAAGCAATTACAGTTATTCATTGTCATCCATACAAACCTTCCATAGACCATACAAAATATTCTTCCTTACATGGAAACAATTCCCCCAATATGAAAATATTTACAATATATAGAATGAGTTTGAGTATATATGAAATGGAAGATAAGCAGATATAAGTGAGGTTTACAAATATAAAGATTCTTATTTTAACTATGATAAGACAAAAATGATGAGGAAGAGCCCACCCTCCTTATCAACTGTCATCTTCTGGCCTGGAGGGAGTGAAAGGACAGGCTCAACACCATCGGGCCTGAAGAAGAAGGCTTTTGTATGATATTGGAGGACTGTAATTTTGTGAGACGTTTATTAACCTTCTCAGTCAGAGAGCTCTCGTGAAACAACAAACTACAATTTCCAGGATTTCCTAGCACTGAGCCAGGACAGTTAATGCAGACAAACTGGATTATTTCTGCAGTGTGTTTTGGACCTATGATAGGTTAATCTGGAGAAGTCCCATGCCCTTTCTACACCCTGACTTTTCCTACTGAGGAATGTACCTTGAGTTGTATGATCCAGCTATTATTTTTAAATATATGTAGAGTAGATTTGAAATCTGATCACAGTCTCCTCAAATTACAAACATTCCAGTTGGAAATATGTTTGTACTTATCTTCATATCTGCTCATATTCCCTTGTGATTCATGGACTTGTTGACTATATTTGCTAACAATAATACTTAGCACTTCTGAGTCCTAATTAGCAATAGATTATTAAAAACAATTAAGCTGAGTTACCAGTGATCTTAATCACCCAGAAGTTGAGCATTAAATCCAAATCATCCAGCCATTATGTCTCAGTTTCACTGCAGCAGTTTGCTACTACATGTCACAATAAATTAACAATGAAAAATGGAGATCAAAGGACTGTACAGACTGGCAGTAAGTGCTGGCTTGGAGATGGTGTGGGGGTGTGGCACTTGGATGACACATGCCCTGACGCCACCCCCAAGCCAGCATCATGCCACCCACCTGACAACACCACCGGAAGCGTTATGGTGTTCCTTTGGTACAGCACTCACATGTCGTACTGGAAAGTGCCACCATGGCAGCAAGGGCACCCTTTTCTAGGCCAAATAGAAGCTGCATTTTGCTGCTTCTTTTTGGCTGGAAAAATGCCAGATGTGGTTGCCGTGGACCCGATCTGGCACTCAAAGTTGCAATGGCAAGCCATTCCCTCGAGATGGTCAGTTCACCCCCAAGGTGACAAATGGAATATTTTTTCTGACAAGAAAATACAAATTCATCTGGAGGAACCAAGAATCTGAGTAAGGGATAGACATAAGAATGACGCAATTGGCTTGGCATGATGCATCTTAACTTTGTTGTTATGTGCCTTTGAGTCAACTCCAACTTATTGTTTTCTTGGTGAGGCTTATTCACAGGATGTTTGCCATTTGGTGATGGTTTGGTGCTGGAATGGTAATAACACTTGTGTAAGATTATTATTATTATTATTATTATTATGCTTTAGTTATAGAGCACTGTAAATTTACACAGTGCCTTACATACAATCAGTTAAAAATAGAATAAAATACTATAAAATAAGCCTGCCTATGGCAAACATTCTATAAAAATAATTTAGCATAATACACATTAATACATATTAACATTAAATAATAAAATATACCAGGTCACAAATGCAGGACTATTTTATCACCAGTTATTGCTGTTGTAAATGGCCACTAATTGTTTATATGTTCGTTTTACACAGAAATGCATTTTCACTTAGTTTTCATGATGTTTGGCCCTCTCTCTTAATTTCTGCCTCATTTACCTATGTGTGTTTGTTTGGAAAAGATTGAAAGAGATATCTTCTCATTGTTCTATATGGCTGTACTTTGTAAAACCAACAGATTCATCAGCTCTCTTGCTGCCATGTCATGGAGACTGCTGGCAAACCCAGTGGCCTAAAGAAATACAATTGATTGATTGATTGATTGATTGACTGGTTGATGGTTGATACATAAGAAGCGCCTGCACAATACTAGGTTTCAAATGGTTTCTCACTCTTTCAATTTTCTCCTTGTGAGATGGTAGTTGGGGTTGCCAGGCTGCCTAGCTCCCCCTCTGCTGTTTGTCCCAAACTGAAGAAACTCCCAGTTGTAGGCTGATCAGTAATCAAAGGAAGGCAGACAGCTGTACTGAAGAACAATTAACAAGCACCAGGGAGACAGCAGAACCTCAATAGACAAGGGGATGAGACAACCCAACCATAAAAAGTAGCACTTTAGCCAGCATGGGAAGGTGTTAGGAAGTAGAAAGCCTGTGGAAGGGATGTTGGACTTATCCTTGAGGAAGAGGATCATCTTGGAAGAATGCCCAGGAAAGGGGCAGGAGGAATGACCTACCATTCTCCCAAGAGGTGTTGTTTTGACCAGGAAAAGGGTGAAAAAACCCAAGAGAGGTGCTGCACCAACTATAACCACCAATGGGGCCCCAAACAACCTAAAGCTTGTTGGTCCACTCTGGGGGCCTGTGATAACTCTAACCCCAGGTGTTAGTTTCTGAGAAATTTATGTTTATTACTAAGGGTGGGAGTAAATAAAACTGTTTTATTTGATGCTTTGGCTTGACACCTCCTTGAAAGCTGATGGGGTCATTCTCTATGGAGGGAGTGGCTCAAATCACACCTCTGTTGCAAATTTCATTTTTTTAAACGGCTATCAGCTTTAATGCATCAGATTGTTTCATTTCTCTTTTACAGAGATTGATACATTTCCAAAAATCAGAAGTGGGTTTTTTAAAAAGTTTTGACCAGTAGCGGTGATGATAAGATAGCATCCTTTACTACTACAGAAGCTGGAAGCTATCTTAGGGGGTAGGGTGCAAACCATATAACATACAGCTGTTTTCTCTTATTTCTTCTCTTCCAGTAATTTGCTACCATTCCCAGCATCTGCCAACTGGGAAAAAAACAACAACCTAATTCTGGCGAATAGTAGGGCCATCCTTCTTCTGTGGTTAAATCATAGAATCAAAGAGTTGGAAAAGATCATAAGGGTCATCCAGTCCAAACCATGTGCAAGAATACACAATCAAACCACTACCAACAGATGGCCATCCAGCTGCTGTTTAAAAAGAAGGAGATCCAATGCACTCCCAAGGCAGCATATTCCATGTCAAACAGCAATTACTGTCAAGAGATTCTTCCTAAGGTTTAGGTAGAGTCTCTTGTAACTTGCAAAACTGCTGGTGAAAAGGTGAATATGGAGTGTAGAAGAGTAGGCCTTGTAACAATCTGTGATTTTATTTTATTTTTAAAAGTGTTTTCTAATCTAATGTCCATTATCCAAAATGACTCTATGGAACAACTAGGCTCAGCTAAATTTCAGTTGCTAGGAAGCGATGGCAGGAGAGAGCTGGGGATGCAAGATGCTGAATCAGATGGATAAAAGTTCACCCTAATCCAGTAGCACCTTCCTTAGGTTCTTGTGTAATGGATGAGAAAGTGATTCAGGCATCAGCATCAGAGGGAGCAAGCAACTCATTTGGGAGAAAACATTTCTGCTCCAGCAGCTTTTGCTGGACGTTGTGCCTACTTTGTGCTTTTCTGTTCTTGTACCCCTGCTGACCCGTCCTGGTTAATAATAGCCACTGATGCTGCAGCCCTTCATAAATTTGGAACCAAGACTGGCACCATAAATCAAACTGCAGTTTCACAGTTGCAAATAATAGGCTTTAGAAAGCACAATGTATTTGATTTTAATATGAATAAGATACGTTACACTAATCATTTGACTTATTCTTACCTTTTGTTTCCTTTGAAGTAGTTACTGAGGCCAGGGTTGCATTTAACCAACATAATTGCATCTACAGAAGCTAACGATTATAACAGTACAATTTGCCCTGCAGTAATACCAGCAGAAAACCTTTTATGCTAATCTAGCTAGGGGCTGGTCAAAATACTTTGGTGAATTTCAGTTTTGACACATGTAGTGAATGGGAATAAAATAGTTATTCTCTCCCTCCTGCTTTAAACAATTACATGTAAATTTTACTAAGCAATTACAAGTAGACCAGGCTGCACTGGAGGTAGGCAAAACCAGCTTTAAAACCTTGAGCTTGGAAAAATTGTATTTTCCTGGACTACAACTCCCAGAATCCATCATGCTGTATGAAATTAAGCACATGAGTTGTTGCTAATTGAATAAGCAAAATTGATAATGAGGGGCGGTATTAGGACTCTAGTATCTTAGAAAGGATCCAGTGTGGTGTAGTGGTTTGAGCACTGGACTACCACTCTTGAGATCAGGGTTTGTTTCCTTCCTCAGCCATGGAAACTCACTGGGTGACCCTGGGCAAGTCACACACTCTCAGCCCCAGAAAACCGGTAGGGTTGCCATAAGTCATAATTGACTTGAACGCACACAACAACAACATGGCAGAAAGCACCAGGCACTTATGGATGTTTCCCTGGCAAGCTACTTAAAGCTAATGGGGAATGTTTTCATTGCAATGGTGTGAAAAAAAATCAACATCCCTATTTGCTATAAATGTGTCTCCTTTAGCATCACATCTAGTTTGGCAGAGTTACAGCTCCAAACATGTAAAGGAGGGGTGGCCAACATGCATCTATAAGCCACTTGTATCCCCTGAATATTATTTTACCAGCCACTTGAACCCCAGTCACTGAAGTGCTGTAGTCACAATTCTGAAATCACAGCAAGTGGCACCTGGACAACCCTTTCCTCTCTCTTTCTCCTGAGACAGATTTCTTAACAAAATCTCTCTCTCTCTCTTTTGCAAACACTATTAGTAAGGAAAGGTCCTGATGACTGCCTGCTTTGATTTAAAAAAAAAAAAAAAGACTGATCATTTGTATTACCATAACATAGCTTGTGAGGGTTTTTTTTTATATTACTTACTTTGTGATGAATAACAGCATGCAGCATTGTTAAGCTTGATTAACCAAATTTAATTGGCTGTACTTATTGCATTCTTGCAAATGTGAAATATTCCACTTAAATACGTCTGTTAATCTTTCAATAATTTCTAAGAGATAAAATTAGTAACCATGAAATATTAATTAACCTAATAGTCCATTTTTCAGGAGTGACCTATTCATACTAATAGTGTTTGAAATAGATAGATAGATAGATAGATAGATATAGATATAGATGGATATAGATAGTTATATATATAAAATGAGCTGTGCAGCTCCAACCTATCCTATGTATTTTTCTGAATATGCATGTGCCTTCAAGTTGCCTGTTGAATACAGGCAAAGAATACTCAGAGGTGGTTGGTCTTTACCTTCCTCTGAAATATAGCCTACAGCACCTGCTATTCCTTGGTGGTTGCCAATCCAAATGCTACCCAGGCCTGACTGTGCTTAAATTTCATGGCAGAATCTTGTGCCGTTAGGATATTTGAAGTAATTCATCTGGAAATTATCCAGGCTCAATAGAGGTTCCTCCTGAGTTAAGTAGTCATTCAGCCTTCAGATATGATCTGCACATATGCAAGAGAAATGTAGCCATGTCATATGGAAGGATTTATCTTCAACATTTTTATCAGTTCCTTGGTTGACAGGATGAAGGAAATCCTTATCAAGTTTCAGATGACACAAAATTGGGAGGAGTGGCTAGGGCATTTGAAAATAAGAAAAGAACCTAAAATAACCTGGATAAACTATTGTAGAAAATGGGCAGAAATTAATGAAATGAAATTCAACAGAGACAAATGCGAAATTCTACAATGAGGCCACAGAAAGCAAATGCACTAGTACAGGATGGTGATACATGGTGTGGAGAAACCACAAGCAGATTAGAACATTAGGAACAGCCAATGGAACCTAAGCCAGGAAAGGGTGGGGGATTCTCCCAGGAGTGAGTATAAATAGAGAGTCAGAGCAGTGTTTGGAACAGTTAAGAGAGTTTTATTTTACCCTGAGGAATTTAGCAGCTGAGGAGGCTGAGGGAGACTGCTATGAGGTGCAGTTAGAAGGAGGTTTATGTACCCAAGCTAGATAGATGTTGATTGTGTACCCTGAGGGCTGAATCGCTGTTGAGGCTAGGATAGGCTGCTGTGAGGGGTAGCTGGAAAAGTTTTTAGGTACCCGAGATAGGGATGAGGAAAGTTCTTAATTAAAGTGTTATTGTAACATCTTGCAAGAGATATTGCTTAGTGACTAGTGGAGTCACAGATAACCAGACTAGTGACTAGTGGAGTCACAGAGAACCAGATTAAAAGATACAGAAGATAGATAAAGGTTCCGTGAACTTAGACTGTAAAGGAACATTTATAAGGCTACAAAGAAAATAATTACAAAGATAAGCAAAAGAAATTGTTAAACCATGTAACTATTAAAGCATTTATACATCGTATCCATCTTGAATGCCATCCACTAAGAAAGATACTGTATTCAACCTGATCTGTAAATAAAGTCCTTTTGTTTGTTCAACAAGCAGTTGTCTGAAGTACTTAAAAACATATTCAAAATGCTACCAATAGAGAGAAAAGTCTTTTAGGTTTGGGACACATTAGATAGTGGGTGTGTGGTTGTCAATGAGTAATCAATGCCAAGCTTGGTGGGGGGATGGAGATTTGAAGACCCAGATGGCTGACATCTAGAGAGAGTTCTAGTGTAGGTGGCACTATAGGTGAGAACTGAGTTTGAGTGTCACATCACAAATTAGGCAGCAAACTGGTGAAACAATTGCCATCCCATGACATATTGGTGGCAGAGGTGGGATTAAAAAGACCCATTGGGCTGCCATCTGAGAAACGTAGTTGGGTGGGTGAGTCTCACCATCACACATGGCTTAGCAGCACTACATGTTTAAAAGAATTTGAGATTCTTGTTGATTATAAGCTGAGCATGAGCTAGAAGTGGGATGCTGCAGCAAATAAGGCAAATGCTATTTTAGCCTACATTAATAAAAGCATAGTTTCCAAGTTAAGGGAAGTAATTATCCCATTATATTCTGTGCTGGTTAGGCCTCATCTGGAGTTCTGGACACCTCATTTTAAGAAGGAAATGGGCAAGTTGGATCAGGTTCAGAGAAGGGCAACAAGGATAAGTGTGAAGAACAAAACATATGAAGGAGCTGCATGCATCCTGAAATATTTTGCTCTCAGATCCACCACATGAATGCCACACATAGAAGCATGACAGTGAAGCAGTTGCCCTGATGTCCAGGTGGTCAACTGGGCTGACTGCACATCAGCACCAGTGCCTTGTCTTCCCTAGGGTTGCCACTATGATGACATGGCTAGGAACTTTGGTCTGAGAACCAGTAGCAATATCAACAGTAGGACTCTACTGGGGGGAGGGGGGGTCCCCAAGAAAGTGCCAGCAACAGGAAACCTGAGAAAAAAAGAACCTTTCTTTCTTTGTTTGTTACAAGTGGCTGTGTTCAGAGTGGGTGGCAAATGACAATGGCAACCATTGTCACCTACCCAAATCCAACCTTACCCAGGCATCCACACTTCCCAAAACACTAAAGTCACTATGGAAGCTCCAGTGTAACTGGCAAGTTTTCCTAAATTAGATTAAAGGCTAAAATAAGTAGTTTTACTGGAGAAATGGCCATGTGTCATCTGAACTGATTGCACCAGGTTTAGGATGAGTATGGGCTAATTTCCCTTGTGGAGATGCTGATGATTGCATTCTTGAAATACCTCAAGGGCTGTCATACAGAGGAGGAGGGAGGCCTGTTTTCTGATGCCCCAGAGGGTAGGACCAGAGCAGAGGTTTTAAGGGTAGATTTTGATTGAACATTAGAAGGAACTTTTCAACAGTAAGATTGGTTCAGCAATACCCTGTTTCCCCCGAAAATAAAACATCCCCAGAAAATAAGGCCTAGCACATCTTTGGGAGCAAAAATTAATATAAGACGCTATCTTATTTTTGGGGAAACATGGTAGAACCACTTGCCTAGAGATGTGGAGTCCCTTTTTCTGAAATACCTTCAAAAGGATGCTGGACAACTACCTGCTGGTGATGCATTAGCTGGAGATCCTGCAGTGAGCAGGAGGCTGGAATCAGTGGCCCCTGAGGGCCCTTCCAAGTGTACTTTTGTCAGCCAAATGGAATCTGAGGAAAGAAGGATTATATTTTGGTCAGAGCCTAGGTGAATGCTCATCACTGAATTTTTAAAAAAATATTTACACAGTTCTGAAGAAGTTAATAATTATAACACTTGAGTTATCCTTTAGATTTAAAATGCCTGGAAGACATTGCATAGTGGAAAGTGAGCACATTTTTCCTTCCCATCTGGCCCAACTCTAATGTCCCAGTAGACTGTGCCAGGATGTCATGTTGGAGCATAGCTCATAGGCACATGTTCATCCCAAAAGAGCCAATCAGTTCTTCAGAATGAAAAGTTCTCCTACAGAGAAGCTTCTGAGTTAGAAATTTTGCCATGAAAATATTTGTGGGGCCTCTTAAGCAGGGAAAGCTGGTGCTTGTTTAACTAATGGGCCACAAACAATGTGCTAATTGCCAGGAGGCAGATTTGAAGGTTTCTTTTAATTAGAATGAATGGGTTTCCCTTTCAGTTTTCAGCTTACTGTTAGTATTTTCTTTGTATGAAAAAGAGAGGCTTTAAAATCTGTGGAAGCCTTGAATGCACCAACTGAAAGGAGAGTCCTCCAGCACCAAAACAACTTCAGTCCAATCCAGGTAATTCTATTGCCAAGGGTTGTTGAATAAGTCTCTCTTTTTATTTTTTATTTTTTTGCTCTGTGTGCACATCTATCTTGACATGCTCATTTTCATACTTAATATAGATAAAGGTTAGAGTTTTGGCAGACAGCAAACCTATTAAGATGAAAGCACATACTAACAGGGCATTCTGTTTATTCTGTTATAATATACATACCCAGTTATATAATTGGACATACAAAGTGAAAATGCTTTTTAATCTCTATGATCAATCCTTTGTGTATTGAAAAAAATACAGCTTGGAAAAGTTATATTTTTGGACATAAATCTGGATTGTTACAAACAAAGCAATGGAACTGAAATGTCCATATTGAAAGCTGCTACAAAGAAAGCGTTTGAATCTGTTCCTCTAATTATTTCCTGATGCAATGAAGTTGGACAGGTTGTTCTCCTTCTGCTGCTCCATTTTAATCAAGCCAAAATGTCCACAAATCTCCTATTGTTCATGAAAACTTTATTAACAAACACATGCTCTTTTTTTCTTTTTTCTTTTTTGGACACACATAACCTTGTCAGCAGTACTTTGTGTTCAGCTCAAAGTAAGAGTCCATTGGAAACAAGTGAATTATACCCGTATCACCTAGGGTGTTTTTACACAGGAGGCCTTAAAGTAGCATTCACTTTGGTTGATTTATTCTGCAAATATCATATTGGCTCAAATGCTCATTTGGATTGCCTTCTCCTCCTTTGAGCTCAAGGTAGAAAACAAGGGGGTCCCCTTCCCAATTATATCTTCAGGCCAACCCTGAGAGCCAGGATATGCTGGGAGACAATGACTGCATCCGCACTGAAGAAATAATCCAGTTTGACATCACTTCAACTGCCATGGCTCAATATTAGGGAATACTGGGAATGATAAGGAGCCATGGGAGCACAGTGGCTAAATGCCAGTACTGCAGCCACTCACCCACAGCCACAAGGTTATGAGTTTGGTTCCAGCCAAGGACTCCAGGGTCAACTCAGCCTAGCATCCTTCTGAGATTGCTAAAATGAGTACCCAGCTTGTTGGGAGCAATTACATGCTGTAAACTGCTTAGATACTGCTTAGTTTAATGTGAAGCAACTTAGAAATGTAGCTGCTAGCTGATATTGTGGCACCAGAACTCTGTAACAGAGAAGGCTAAATGTCTCAGAAAATTACAGTTCTCAGAATTCCATAACACGGAGCCAAGGCAGTTAAAATGATGTCAAACTGGATTATTTCTGCAGCCAACAATTGTTTCAAGGTCATCCAATGAGTTGGGGGGGGGGTCTGTAAGGACATGAAAAACACTATTTATTGATTTGATCTGTATCCTGCTTTGCTCCCAAAATGGGTTCCATAATGAGAAGGCAGGGATCACTAGAAAAAACAATAGCACTATGAAAAGTAGAGGGTAGAAGAAAGAGAGGAAACCCACAAACCAGGTGGGTGACTCAATCAGGGGGGTTATGGGCAAGGACTTGACTCTGGGCAGAGCAGTGGAGGATAGGGATTCTTGGAGATGTGTCATCCACAGGATTGCCATGAGTTGGAGCCAACTCGAGCACAGCTAACAACAACAACAACAACAACAACAACAACAAATGTGGTATTTCCCGAGTTCCAGTCTAATGCACTAACCACTATATTACAAAGGCTTTCAATGCATTTCCTCTGATTTTTCTTCCACCTTAACCATGGATGTACCAACATTAATTTTATGATGACATTGCAGTTTTATCCTACCTTTGCAACACAGGTAGTATATGGTTTCCCAGTGTGGTATAGGGTTTTCTCTCCATCCATTTTAGTCTTCAAGTGACCTTCTGAGACAGAGTGGATTGAGGGGGAATGATTGCTACAGAGTTACCCAGAGCTGCTGCATGACTATGTGGGATTTGAATTCAGGATACCAGGGTTTGGTCTGGGGTGGACAGCTAGGTGGGGGATCACTGGAGCAGCCTTCATGGGCCACAAAAGTAGGGCCCACAAGCTTTACTTTCCTCATCATGGTTTAGCTCCCCTGGCAGCACATTTGGTGAAAGAGTGAGAGAGAAAAGGAGAAGGGAGACAAAATGGGTTGAGTAGGAGGAGACAAGAGGAAGAAAAGGAGAAGAAAAACAAATGCCAATTATTTTTGAAATGAATCCCCTCCAAAGTTATTCTCCTGGGAATGTGGCCTTAAAAAAATTAAGCTTTCCCACACTCACTATAACTACTCCAGCACACAGATTTCCTTGTGAAAGTATGAGAGAAACTAAAAGAGGTGGAGGGTGAAAACACTCTCTTACTTTTCTCTGAACTTTTGAAATAAATTATAAATAATGTAGTTACTTACCTGAAAGGAGCTAGTGTTCTTGGTAACAATGTGTAAACAATGTTATATTTCAAAAGTAATGTAAGTTGTGTGTAATGTGTAATTATTTCTACTTACTGCTTGAAGTTACATTGAAATTACATTTAAAGGCATTTTTAGTTATTTTAAGAGGCATTTTGGCAACATTCTTTCCATGTTTTTATTTATCACTCCAAAAATTCTTCCCCCCTTAAAAAGAAACGAAAAGTGACAGGAAAGCAATCAGCAACAATAGGAACAATGCAAAAATTTACTGTCTAAATGGTATAATAAGAGACAGAAATAATTACAAACACATTAGTAAAAGAATAAATCGCCTTTAAGAAGTCACTTTCCATATTCTGCTTTTATCAGACTCAATGAAACCATGCTTCCAGAGGTCACTTTTTATTCATTTTCCTGCTAGGTTGTAACAATTAAAATAGCAACAGTCACTCACTGCTAAATTAAATGAGAGGAGGACAGAATCACACAACCTATTGTTCAACACAAAGAGTTCTTGCCAGTACTTTTTGGTAAAAGCTAATTTCCTGGATATTGAACTGATTCAAAGGATGTTCATCAGCCAACCCAGAATGCTGTAGTTTGGAATGGTGGCACATGAAAATGTATTCAGAAGACCAAATTCCTCTTGGCTTTCCCTACAATATGATTGTCAAATTAAATTGGGTAGAAAAAAAAATAGGTGGATTCCTTTGTTAATCAATATACGAGACAAGAAGATGAAGATATATTTTATTAATGCAGTACTGCAAGCCACAATTCATTTCAGAAGAGCTGAGCCAAAAGTACTCTCTACATTTTGGCAACATTTTTAGCTGTGTCAAAAAGTTCTATTTTCTTTGGATAATTTATTGATCTTGCTTATTAATTCATTAAATTTATATCCTGCCTTTCTGACAAGAAATGACATTTAAAGTAGATAATGTGCAAAATCAAATAAAAACAAATTCAGTTAAAACATAACAATATATTAGAAACATACATATGCATTTCAACAAATGCATATTTCTTTTAAAAAAACAAAATTACATATATTTTTTTTAATTCAAAATTACAAAACTACATTAAAAAGTTACAAAAATTAGAAATAAACATGCACATTGAAACAGGTAAAATAAAAAGAGAAAGGAAAGGGAAGGGAAGAAAAGTGAAGAAGAAAAACTTCTGATCTTCCTGTCAGTGGTAGAGTCTCCCTCATCAAAAATCCTGAAATCCAAAATGCTCCAAAATCTGAAACTTTTGGAGCTACAAAACAAGTAGTGTAGGTTTGTGAGACTGGAGACAGACATGAATGAATGACCAGGAGTGCCACTTTGAAGGCTGGAAGTGAGTAGCTGGAGGGGTCCCCAGAGATATCCTGTACAATAGTGAGATTCCTTATATAAAATAAAATAGTATAGAATTTGTGGGCTGCAGATAGATGCAGCTGGATAGACATGAAGAGATTTCAAAAGCTTGGTTTTAAAAAAAAAACACAAGAAAAATAGACTAAAGTGGCTGGGAGGATGCAAGTGGCACCAGAAACTGGCAGGCAACAGTATCCAGAAGGAATGTTCTCAACAGCTGTGGGAGCCTGTGCAGCCCAAACTCCAAGTTGCTTACTTCAGCTGCATCTTTCTGAAATGTTGCATGCCTCTCTGTAGCCCACAAATGCTGCACCATTTTATTTTATATAAGGGATCTGATTACTGGACAGATGACCTCAGGGGAGCCCTCCAGCCACCCACTTCTGTCTCAAAGCAGTGATAACAGTGCTTGGTAAGCTGAACGCTGAAGCAGAAGCAGACAGTTGCCAAATATTCCAAAATCAGATCACTTATATAAAATAAATGGTGCATTATTTGTGGGCTTCAGAGAGACACAGTTGGAGAAAGCAACTTGCAATTTGGGATGCCTATGCTGCCACTGCTGCCAAAGCTACTCTTTCTAGGTCCTATCACCTGCTGCCTCAGTCATCAGAAAGTTTAGTTTATTTTTATAAATTTTAAAAAAATAGTTTTTTTAAAAAAAAACCATCTCTTCCCTCTCTAGCCATGTTTTTCTGCAGACCGCCAATACTATACTATTTTATTTTATATAAGGGATCTGATTACTGTACAGATTTCCAGAGAGTCCTCCAGCCACCCACTTCTACCTTCAAGAAGAGTGATGGTGGTGGCGACTTGGTCATTCATTCACAAGGCAAAAATGGGTGGCTGGCAAATATTCCAAAATCCAAAAATATCCAAAATCTGAAACAATTTCTGGTCCCAAGAAATTTGGATAAGGGAGATTCAATTTGTACATCTAATTATTCATGTCTGACTCTATAATATTACAACAAATTCCCTTCTTTGCACAATCTGTTTTTTCTAATCCTCAAAACCAAAAGATGCCAAGTCATTTTCTTTTTTTTCACAAAAAGTGTATAAGGAATTTACAGCCTTTGAGAAATGTCACTCAATGGTGGCTGTGCAACCATTAGGGACAGCCCCCATTGTCCCCAGTGGTGGCACATCTGTGTTAGGGCCAATGGGATTTAATGGCAGCGTGGCTGTGTGCATGTGCTAATTAGGTTATGGTTTAGGGCCTCAGACTATGAAAGGCCTCTAAATAAGAGTTATAATAACAAACCTGTTAGAACAATGCACATTTGTTTGGATAGGGCTATGGGGCCAATTAAACCTGATGGAGGTTAGGTCTCCGTAAGTTTAATCAGACGCGATGTGGCACATAACCAAATGTGAACTGGCTGTGTGGTATTGCAGTGTAATCCATTTTTGTAAGCAATTATCTAGTACACTAGGATAACCCCCACCCCACCCCAGTGACAAACCTGTGAAGGAACATAAAAGCTATAAATGAAAAAAGAAAGGCATGGAAGCAGCAGTAAGAAGAAATGGCAGCAAACATGATTCATGGGATGAACACCTTTACAATTACTGGTTTTTCTGGACATTTCACACTCATCAGCACTGGAAAACACTAGTATTCTCACTCCAAATCAGAATTTGAGAATGTTTGGTGAAGACCTGCCAGAAAGAAAGAAAGAAAGAAAGAAAGAAAGAAAGACAGGCCTACATCAATAGTCCCTTTTAATTGGACTATGGGCTCTTTCAGAATTACAGCACTATGATTTCACACTGCTGTGGCTGCATTCTAGGAAATCCTGGGGTTAGCAATCTTGTGAAACATTAGAGCTCTCTTACTGAGGATTCTAAATACCCCTTCTTAAATTGCAAAAGTCATGATGGGATGGAACCATGACAGTTAAAGTGGAATCATAATTCCATATTTGTGTGTTGTGATAGAGCTCCAGATGTCAATGTAATCCAGCTTCCATTTGTCAAAAATGACAGTCCTTCGATGTCCTCATGAACATACTAAGCAAATAGTCATGTAGACAGCCTGTTTATCTCAAAAAAGTTTTAAAATAATCTTTCAGTGTCACACTAGGGGAAGAGGAAATGATTATAATGCTTGATAAAGTGGCAGTCAGTAGGAAAAGAGGAAGATATTGTTACAAGTGGATTAACTCAATTAAAGAAGCCACAGCCCTGTTTGCAAGATTTGATCAGGATAGTTGATGCCTGGGGCTCTTTGAGGTCTCTCATTCACAGAGTCAGAGTTGACATGACAGCCAACAACAACAACAACAACATAGGGAGTGCAGTTCCTAAAGGGTCAGGTATATGTGTGTGTGTGTGTGTGTGTGTGTGTATTAAAAATCAATTCTTTACTAACAGCTGTGGATAGCAGGGTATCCATTTACGCATTGCTATAAAGGAAGAAACATATCACCTAAAAGAGAAAGAAGATACACACTTGCATAAAATTTGCCTGTGATGAATTATATTTATAAATGCATTTTTATAAATAATTACTATAATTTAAATAGAAATGTAACGTTCCCATGACAGGAAAAAGTGACCTAGTAATCTGCATGCCAGTTCTCCCAAAAGAGGACTGTCTTCTGATATACTTACAGATTGTGGAGTGCATGGACAAACTGATTGATAGGCCTATCCATTACTTCATTGGTCATGATCTTATCTTGTGCCAATGAGTTTGTTAAGAAAATGTTGCATATGCTACAATAGGTTAGCAGCTGAAGTGTTCAAATCTCTGTCTTCCAGAGCATTTTGCTAAAGAACAAATTATGATAATAGCCATTTTTCTTATTGCATAAATTGATAGATAATATAGCTCAACTGAAGATTTTTGGGAACTGCATTCCACAGAATACTCAGTGGGTATGCCTTGAATAGCCTTCAAATTACTAAGACATTTCCAGCGTCTATGATTTGTGAGGTAAGCAATCAAAGGTACTTTCATTACCATAAAATGACATTACTTTAAAAAATCATTGGGAGAGGGTTTTTTGTTTTGTTTTTTTTTACTTTCCTTTTACAAAGTAAGTTACTGTAGCTGTGATCTGGCATGAGAAGCATGAGGGAAGACTGGTACATGCAGTAGGGTTTTCCTTTACCCTTGCTGTCAAAGTCCAGAAAAATCTGGCACCAAATCATTGCTGAGCCAAATATCAGGAGGACCAACCTCTTCCCCCCCCCCCCCCATTCCCCATCTTTCTTACACCTCCTTTTCTTTTGTCATTCCTTTCCATTCAAGGGAGGAGCAGTACAGTCCTGTCAGAAGTTGGAGGTAACAGT
Source organism: Urosaurus nigricauda (assembly GCA_034509955.1). Lineage (NCBI taxonomy): Eukaryota > Metazoa > Chordata > Lepidosauria > Squamata > Phrynosomatidae > Urosaurus > Urosaurus nigricauda. The sequence continues at coordinate 47,413,538 of JAOEGL010000003.1, forward strand.
TCTCATAAGCATTTTGAAATTTGGCTAAGGGTCTCGTGCACTAGAGCAGCAGTTCTCAACCTGTGGGTTGAATGATCCTTTCACGGGGGTCGCCTAAGACCATCGGAAAACAGTAGCAAAATTACAGTTATGAAGTAGCAACGAAAATAAATTTATAGTTGGGGGGTCACCATAACATGAGAAATTGTATTAAAGAGTCACGGCATTAGGAAGGTTGAGAACCACTGTACTAGAGGGAAACAGATTGCTCTTCTCTGCCCTTTACTATTGCATTACAGGCTGCTTTTAAGCACTTAAGCACACCAGGTGCATAAGGTGACCCAGTAAGTGCAATGGTGCTGCCTCTATCCTGGCCTCTGTCTTCTACGTGAGCTTCCATAGCCCCAAATCCTGCACTAACCCCTTCCCAACATGCCTTTTGGTCTCTCGTGTCTCACTTTTCGGCCCCTGTGTGATAAAGTCTTACATTTCAGGAGTGTTTTAAAACAATATTTCAATACAATACAGAAGGGAAAGCAAACACAGAAGCTGTGGGTAGCTCCTTGCACATGCATAAAGGAGATTATCCAGTTGTGACTAATATCTTCATTAAGGAACAAAGCTTCCTTTACGCTTACATCTAAACTCACAATCAGTCTGTACTCATTTCTAAAAGGAAACATTTTATGAATCTCTGCAGGCAAATCAATAGAAATGTAGGAAATCACTCATATATATTACATATCTCCCTTTCCCCTTCAAAATGTTTGTCATTTGCAATTTAGTTTTACATTTCCCATGAGCCTCATACAGATTCCCATGTCCCACCTACAACTCACAATCACATTAAGAATTAACTCATCTAGTTAATGATCAAGCCATTGGAATCTTTGTTTTGTGCTGTTTTAGAAAGAGATATGTCCAAGTCTCTTCCTAGAAATAACTGGTCAATATGTTTTGTGCCAGTCTAATAGGACCACTCACAATGATTCAAGTGCTGAGTGGCATTAATGTTAATTTCTCCAGATACTTGTCCCTCCTCTCTCTTTGGCCACTCATAGGGAACAGTTCCAAGGTTTTCATTATGACTGCTCCATTTATATTTTCTCAGTGTGTTGTGAGATAATTGCTGAGCTCAGCAAGTTTCCTACATTTTGTGTTCTCAGACCTCAATAAAACAGAATCTGAGTGTGTAGATTGCAAGCTCTTGCCTCAGGGCAATGTCCCAGGGGCACTGCTGGAGCATCTTCTATGTTCCACTTCCACATATTTTCATAGAACTAATGTGTGTCTGCTTTTCCTGGAAGAGAGATGAAATGCTCAGGAAATTATTAAAATTCTTTTTATTTTATTTATTTTATTAAAATAATTTGGCATGTGGCCTATTTGATATTTACATCTGCCTTGTGCAACAATGCCACCTTATGTGTGATTACTCAAGAGAATTACAGATTTTGCGTTGTTAAGGTTTCAGTGTTTGGTTTTAACCCTAATGCACCAGGAAAGGACTTTTCATCTCCTAGACTCATGTTTTGTTTCAGAATTCAAGCAGAACTAGGCCTTCTGTGACATTGTCACCTGTATAGTTGTAAACAACATCTCTGAAATTCTGCCCTTGCCACATACTAAGTTTTTCACTCTACAAAGAAAAATTGGCTAGGACAAAAAAAAAAAAATAATAATCCCAATTTCTAAAGAAAAAAAATCAATTATTACTTTTTTGTGGAGTTTTCGGGCTATGTGGCCATGTTCTAGAAGAGTTACTTTCTAACGTTTCGCCAGCATCTGTGCCTGGCATCTTCAGAGAATGGATGCCGGCCATGAATAATAATAATAATAATAACAACAACAACAACAACAACAATGATTTATAGCCCTCTCCTCTGTCAACCAACCAGAGCAGGTTACAACAATTAAAAATATAAGGTAAAAGGTAAAATTTACAATAATTCATACCCAACCAACCACCCCTTAAAAGCCTTTGACTCCACAATTATATTCTTGTTGTTGTGGTACTGTTTTGTTCTAGGGCTCATCTAAATGGGCAATTAGTGTCGATTCAATCAACTACATCTTCCCGTTTCCATATACACACATTCTTTTGAAAACAAATAAATAAAATGTATGGTCTGTTCTTCCTTATTCATTATTGTGGTGATTGAGATCAACCCTCACCCCTCACACAATAAGACAGTCTTCTTGCACTGTAAATTGAACAAGAAATCCTGACAATCTCTTTCAACCATCCTCTTTCCACCCTGTCTCTCCTCAATAGACTCCATAGAGAAATTTTGCAAAACAGTGAAAAAGAGACAGTCTCTACCCCCCCCCATCTCTTCTCCTCTGTCCTCTACTCCTGTGGGCATGTGTAGGTGTGCACACCCATGTGTACACACAGCACTGCAGATGGAACCTAAAATGTGTAAGACAGGAGTAAAGGGAACAAAAAGGAGAAGAATGCCAGGCTAGTAAGTATTGTTTTTTGCTTTTGTTTTTTAAACCACCCTGTTGGTAGGAACAAAGGAACTTGGGAAAGGAGGAGGACAGCCTGAAACATCCAGGAATTTGCAATGCACCATTTGGATCATGGAAACAAAAGTGGTAATTACAGGAACAAAAATCTTGACCTCCTAATATATTTGAGAAGTTTGGATAAGCTCATATTCATACAAAAAGTAACCAATGCCCTTTTTCAGCAAACCGTGACAAGTGAAGCAGATGTGATACGCTCTAGTTGTCAGCAAACTGGCCCTACGTTACCTTCCATTGGGGAAGGAGGCAGCTTGGAATTTAATGAAGCTGGGAAGTTCCTCACAGTACAAGGTGTATATGATTTAGTTTGTGTGATGTTATTTTAGCTGATTCTATTTTAATCTTATTCCACTTTCTATTTTCTAGCTCTGGGAGTTTGGGTACAGCACATGTGAATTTTTGCAATTTGCAAGTTACAAAATGAAAGTGTCCCCCACTTCAAACATCATAGTTATAAATGCAACACCAGCAGGTGGAACCAAGGTTTGATTTGCTCAAGCAGCCAGACACCTTGCCATGAGGTGGCAATCAGAGGCAGAGCAAATTTTGATTTATGAGGGAGGCTGAGCTGACTATCACACTACACTGTTATGGTGTTATTATTCCACTTTAACTGCTATGGCTGCCTTTTGTGGAATCATGGGATTTGAAGTTTAGGGAAGGGAATTTAGAATACTCGGCCAGAAGGTTCTTAAACCTCAAAAATGACAAATCTCAGGATTCCACAGGAAACAGCCATAGCAGTTGAAGTGGAATAGTGTAGTGTTGGTTGGCTTAGGGGTGTGTTCAGAGAAGAAAAAATGCATTCATCTGTTTTCACATTCAGATTCTGGAAGCTTGTAAAATGTGGGCTAGACAAGTTAACTGTTACATGGATTTGTAATTGGTTGACTGGCTGAACTCAAAGGGTACTCAACAATGGCTCCTTTTCAACCTGGAAAGAAGTGACCAGTGTGGTCCCACAGGGTTCTGTCCTGGGCCCAGTGCTATTCAACATCTTTATTAATGACTTGGATGACAGAATTGGGGGCATACTTATCAAATTTGCAGATGACACTAAACTAGGTGGAGTAGCTAATACCCCAGAGGACAGGATCAAAATTCAAAATGACCTGAATAGACTAGAAAGCTGGGCCAACGCTAACAAAATGAAATTCAATGCGGAGAAATGTAAGGTACTGCACTTAGGGTGGAAAAATGAAATGCACAGATATAGGATGGAGGACATCTGGCTGAATCAAACTATGTGTGAAAGGGATCTAGGAGTCCAAGTAGACCACAAGTTGAACATGAATAAACAGTGCAATGCGGCAGCTAAAAAGGCCAATGCTATTTTATGCTGCATCAAGAGAAGTATAGCGTCTAGATCAAGGGAAGTAATAGTTCCAGTCTATTCTGCTTTGGTCAGGCCCCACCTGGAATACTGTGTCCAGTTCTGGGCACCACAGTTCAAAAAGGATGTGGAGAAACTGGAGCGGGTCCAAAGGAGGGCAACTAAGATGGTGAAGGGCCTGGAAACCATGCCCTATGAGGACCGCCTTAGGGAACTGGGGATGTTTAGCCTGGAGAAGAGAAGGTTAAGAGGTGATATGATAGCCCTGTTTAAATATTTGAAGGGATGTCATATTGAGGAGGGAGTAAGCTTGTTTTCTGCTGCTCCAGAGACTAGAACATGGAACAATTGATGCAAACTGCAGGAAAAGAGATTCCACCTCAACATTAGGAGGAACTTCCTGACAGTAAGGGCTGTTCGACAGTGGAACACACTCCCTCGGAGTGTAGTAGAGTCTCCTTCCTTAGGGGTCTTTAAGCAGAGGCTGGATGGCCATCTGTCAGGGATACTCTGTTATGGATGGCTTCAGCATGTCATTATGGTCATTTATCATATATATATATATATATATATATATATCTCCAAGTCTTGCATTTTCAATGAACTTGCTGATACAGAACCTGAAACAAGAGAACCCTAGGAAGGCAAATGAAAAGGGGTGATGGTAATAAAGAAAAAAAGCCTAGTGCTAAGAAAAATGTCCACTGCCTTTGTGGCCCAATAACCTATGGAAAGAGAGGTCATTCCAGCTCCTTGGTTTGTTGTCTTATCTACTGCTCATACTTCCTCCAGAATGGAATCCATGGTGGTATATGGACAGATGCCAAAGTGGACAGCCATTGCATCATTGGGACCTTGGTAAACCAATGCTTATATGCATTTACTGCAGCTGGGATTAACAACTGGATTTAGGCCAAAACGTTCAGACAATATTATATGAACCTTAATCGTAAACATGTTAGTCTCAATTAGAGTAGAACCATTGGGGATTCTCCTATATGTTGACTCACAACTACAAACTGATTGAATGAGTCTGTTCTATTTGAGACTAACAAAGAGGATTTATAGAATAAGATATAACAAAATACATACTCATTGTGGCAATAAGAAAATTTAAAAAATGGGTTGCAACAAAATAAAACTATATGGCATTTGAAGCAATGCAATTACTTAAATGTCTACAAAAAAACAACAATGCAGTAATCTGTTTCCAAAAAGAATGTAGGTTCAGCTCTCTAGGGGAAAAAAAATAACCAAAGTCAGTGTGCCACTATTGAAGGACCATCTCTTTCGTATCTGCATAATGCATTTTTCCTGCTGGTGGAACTCCCAGAAGAACCACATCCTATTATTGCATAAGCAGTATTGTGTTTTAGGAAAACAGGGGTTGTTGTTTTTGTTTTGTTTTTTAAATAAGTAACATATACTACAGCTCTTGAATCTTCCATGACTGAAAGTCACAACTTTTTATTTCTCAATGGGCTGATCTAGACTGACAAAAAGGGGTGTGTTCATGCCTGCATGAAAGTGTAGCCTTTAGATGACCCACACTGAAAGTTTGGCATGAACACACTTCTTTTGCATTTTAGTGGGGAAAAAGCAGCTTTAAAAAGGAGCTGCTTTTCCCAACTTCTTTTTAAAAAGGGTGTAACTGCGCAGCTGTGTCTAAATGCTGCAGTGCAACTGTGCAGTTTTTTAAAGCTCCCAAACCCTAGCTCCAGCCCTAATCCGAACCCTAGACATGTGCAGTAGGGACTCTGGGATGCTGTAACTGTTATGCAACTGAGCATAAAATGTCAATTCATTCATAAAATAAAGAAGTTTATTCATAAACTTAAATTGTAACGGATTTAATATCTTTTAAAGGGGGGAGAGATGCAGTTTGTTCTATTGATGTAATAGTATTTTAATGTGTAAGCCGCCTCGATTGATCTCAAAGGGTTGGGGTATAAATAATAATAATAATTATTATTATTATTATTATTATTATTACAATTATAAAATAAAGGGGTTCATTCATGGTGCACCGATGCAACTGTGCACTTTAAAAAGGGAAGCGAAACCACAATGGTAATTTGACAGATCTTCATAATTGCACAGTTCATGTGTGATGTACCTGCACAACTGCGCAGTTCACAGCTGGCAATACAATTGCCTGTATGATGTACCGGTGCAACTGCGCACTTCGCAGCAGGCAACAACAAAAAAAATTAAAGGTTCAGTGCGGCCAAAAGCCCCATTGATTGCCACCTGACAGCATCCTGACAGCTTCCAATGAACTTGCTGAGCAACAGAAAAGACTTCAGATAAGTCGTCCCCACACCTTCTCAGTGTAGCTGCCCTATGCCTTTTTATTACACACCTGGGGCTTGCAGTGCAGCTGCTAAGTATTAAGTAAAAGGCAACTTCATGTCACTCTTTCCTGCCAATCTAGAAAGCCCCAACATGACCATTCTGAGCAATATTGGGAGTGACATACTATTTTAAAAAGTTTCTCCCAGTGGTGGCCCAGATTTAGGCAAATCTTTTGGAGATCTGAAGGTTCAGTCCAGCACTAATAAATGCCTAATGGTTGGCAGCCTTCTCTGCTGAAACTGAATCCACATGAAAGGTGGACACACTCTATGGATCACTAGGGATGTTTTTCTTGCCCCAGGGACTATGTTTTCTTGGGGTTGTGTTCCTTCAAGTCATTTCTGACCTATGGCAGTCTTAAAGTGACCTTATCATAGGGTTTTCTTGGCAAGTTTCTTCAGAAGGGGTTTGCCATTGTCATCCTCTGAGGCTGAGAGAATGTGATTTGCCCAAGGTCACTCAGTCCATTTCATGGCCAAGTGGGGATTCAAACCCCTTTCTCCAGAGTCATAGCTTAGTGCTCAAACCATTACATCACACTGGCCACAAAGAAATCAGGAAATGGCTGGAAGGTCAGTTCCATTTTTAAAAGAAAAGAAAAGAAAGACACTTCTGGTTTCTTAAAACACCCTGTCTTTAATGGAGACTCTCACCACCTAGAGATGTTTCTCCCATTTAAGATGATGATGATGATGATGATGTTCAGGTAATTTCTTTTCCTTACTTGAAAGGGAGGCTCCAGGACCCATAAACATGGCCTCAGGGGCACACACCACCCAAAGACATGATTTACATCCATGACATAAAAAGTGGCTATTGAGTTTGGATGGAATGGGTTATCAAGTGAGGATGGAGGGGGGAAATGATAATCCCATATGACAGCAGCTGAGGCATCACCCCTTCCTTTGGAATGATGTTTTCCTTTGAATTTGGGGAAATGAGCAAACCTTTTCTTGGGGTTGCCAGGTTGAATACAGAACAAGGTTTCTACACCTTTAATAGTTAAAAAAAATGAAAAGGATTTTTTAAACCATTAACAACACAATATTTTTCCTCTCCCCACAAGGAAACTCCCCATATTTCAGTAACTGCCTCCACCACCAAAGGAAGACATCAATAATAATAATAATAATAATAATAATAATAATAATCACATCAGTTCTGTGTTTCCAGCTATAGGAATTGTCCACCACAGCTAAAGAATGGGGTGGGAGTTTGGGAGGAGACACCACAAAGAGTTCCCCTTGGAAAACATTATGTTACATCCTCCTACTCCAGGATCTCTTAACCACTAAAGATACTGGGGCCTTGTCCAACATTAAGCTTGGTAACCCTATTGTTTCTCTAGGTCTTGCTTGCTTTCAGCTTCTTAATGTCACTTAACATTTGGTAAACCCTTCCTGCTTTTATATGTTTGACAGAAATAGCTTGGCATATATAAAATGCCTGGCTATGCTCTCTCTCTCTCTCTCTCTCTATATATATATATATATATATCTTGTTTCCCTGAAAATAAGACATCCCCCAAAAATAAGACCTAGTAGAGGTTTTGCTGAATTGCTAAATATAAGGCCTCCCCCAAAAGTAAGACCTATATATATATATATATATACACAGTATATAATAAACGTTCATTTTTATTTTTATTTTTATTTTTTTTATTTTTGGTTCAACAATAAATGTGAATTCTTCTTCATGGAAAAAATAAGACAGTCCCTGAAAATAAGACCTACCACATATTTCAAGCAAAAATTAATATAAGACACTGTCTTATTTTGGGGGAAACACGGTATATATGGATGGCTAAACAAATTTCCAGAAAATCTGCACAAACCTTTGGTGGTGGGGAGGGGGGAATTTCTCGTAAGTATTGTGTTTTGCAACTTTACATATGATTGCTTAGAAGCAAGTCTTGCTGTATTTGCTGGGACTTACATTTTATTGGCTTACTTTTAAGTATTGAAGACTAGAGGCACAATCCTGTACAGTTCTACTTAGATGTAAGCCCCATTGATTTCAATTAAAAATGAAGAGGTTGATAACTTCTATGTTACCCCATAGTCCTCCAGAAAAGAACTTATTTTGGTGATTGCTTTTATCAAGTGACAGGCTGTCCTTTTGAAACTTTTATCAAAAGGTGACTCACTCTAACAGAGAAGGGCCTTTTATTCTCCTAAAAGCAGCAGTTCTCAGATGGAAGAAAGCTTCCTCATGATAAGGGCATCGTCCCCAGAAATGGTATCTAACAAGTTGTCTGTAATCATTATAGTGAAAAGAGATACTATTCTGGAGTTGATTATATCCCTCCTAAGTTACCCAATGGAAGAAATAAATTTCAGATTCAATCTAAGCATTCTCCTAAAACTAGCCAGAGAGAGACTCTAAGAAGAAAAGGAAAACTGGTGGCCAAACATTGTGGCCCATATTAGGTCTGCAATATTTACATTTGTTTATTTCTGAAGTTTAAAGAAGGGATGTTCTGGGCCCACTGCTCACTTATGGATGGTTTCAGCATATCATTTAATTAATTCTCCTTATTAGACATTTTTCAAGTTCTGATTTATTTTAAAGATTATACCCCATGTCCCACTCAAGTCATACCTATCCACTCACCCATACCCAAAGCATCTTAAAACTGTTTATAACAAAAACATTGTGGCTGGTTTAGTCTTTAATGTGAGATGGCTATAAAGGATTTTATAATGCCCTAGTTGCCTGGTGTGTTTGTCACAGCTGTCGGTCATGTGCTACAGACCTAAGAAAAATAGCTGCCCTCCAGTAGAGTGTTGCCAGGCAGGATTGGGTGTAATTGACACAAAATGAAGGACTTTTCCTTTGACATGAATAGGGCCAGCATAATCTTAGTGATATACACTGGCATAAAGCCACTTGAATGTCTGCGTATGTATGTTTGGGTCTTTGGAGAGGTTGGTATTCTCTTCTGTCCTCCTGGCCTCACTGTTGAGCCATTCACAGAATGGGCAAGATCAGAGAATCATCTAGCTAGTTCTTTTAGCTAGATGTATCATGATTGCATCATCTGCTGTGGCTTCTGGAGGATCCTAGACCATCTTGGTAGATAATGTAATCATTTTGCATCTGACTACAGGAATATGTTTCTCCAGGACCTCCCCTCTACACCTACCCACAAAATGACTGTGAGTGGAAGCTGCATTGAGTCAATGATGAGCTGGGGAGTACTGAGTAGACAGCTATAATGTCGTTCTGCAGGTGGAACTCTTACACTATGTTTTGCCATACAGGATCTTGGTCTATGTAAGTTATAACAATGATGTAAAGATTATTGATGCAATGTTATGATTATGTGCGTAAAGACAAGCAGGCTGGTTTCAGTGGGATATGGGGAAGAAATATAGGAATTGTGATTTATGGAAACATAGTATTCTTTGTGGTGTACAATAAATGTGTACTCCTGTAGGCAACCTTCTTAACCTGAGATGACTGCTTCTGCTTGCAGATTTGACAGTCTGTAAAGGACTTTGTTCAGAATCTTCTCCCAAAGTAATGCAAAGATTTAATGACATTTATCAAGATTTTCCTCCTCTCAAAATAAAACATCAGAAATGCTTTTCTTCATGATAACAGTTCTTGCATCTTGAGTAAATGCTGTTTTATTTAAGCATTATCTCTTTATCTTCTGTACTCCGCATAAAGGATTTTGCATAAAAACTGTCTCATTAATGATCTGCTTTTCATGTCTTCACCAAAAGACTGGAAATGGTAAGAAGGGAGAAGTTTTCAAGGAACTCAGAAACATCAAGGTGCAATAAAAATCAGAAAGCTACTGAGTGTCATGTTTTTCAAGGGAAAAACAGGGTATCAAAGGATTTCCTTTCAAGTAAAACAAGAACCTGTTTCCATATCCTGTGCTGGGAGTTAATGGGAACTTGAGAGGTCAATTAAAAAATTCTGATGTGGATCACTATTTCAGCCTTGAAAGAAATAAGTTCAGAGTGCAAGGCCCTTGGTTCTTTGTCAGACAATAGATCATGCAATGACTGTGACTGTCTGTATGATCTTCCAAAGTTCAAGGATGTTTGAAGGTCATTGCCTCAAAATAGATCTTTTTCAGGTTGCAGCTGAAGTGCAGCCATGTGTGAAGTTCTTATATGTTAAGGGTAGAATTACGACATGCAAGAGCCTTCCTGCAGGTTGATAAAAGTAAGGTTAGCATAACTCACAGTTATGATTTTCCCATTACTGTCACCAACTATGAAGTGTCTCCTGCATCACAGGTGTCTTTTATAGATCTAGAGATAGACTAACCTGTTTATCTCTAGCCTGTGCCATTTTCCAGTGTGTTCACTCATATATAGGTTCTATTCTGTTTCACATTATCAGTTATTTTATTTTTAAAAATTCTTGAAATTAAAATTTTAAAAAATTAAATACACATTTATAGACCCATCTTCTCTAAAAATGCACTTTAAAATACTTTTTGATACTTTTTTTTTTTTGAGCCAAAAACTACATCAGAACATTCGGGAACTGTGACCAGATGTGTATAACAGAGTTCCAATCAGCACATTTTCTTGGGAAACAGATAAGATCCATTCATCTCAGAATTCATAAAGATCAAATTTCTTAGGCCAATGGCAACTGGTATCCCTTGTATCAGTGGTACAGTAAATCTATTCTGGGCTTTGTACCAGACTTTAAAGGAAATAATGAAAATATTGAATTCTGTCCCCAAAACAGGTTCAGCACCTTGGAGAGCCACTGTTTAGAAAACTTTGGTTAGTGGTGGTTTTAAAATATGTTCCAAAAATATGATCTATCAATAGATCAGTATTTTTTTCCTTTGTGACTGCTTCCCATAATCATCTTTTTTACCACTATGTGAACATATAGGCCTTTGGCCTGCTGCAATACAGTTTTTAAAATGTTCTTCTTCACTTCTAGAACGCCATATGGTTAGCCAATATTATTTTTGATAGTAGCCTTTTAAATGGGAATTCCTCATTTAATAATTACATTACAATGTAATTAATTGCATAACATTTAATAAGGCAATGAAATTCCTCACTGTACTCAGGGGCATCATGAGGGGGTTTTGGGAGTTCAGACACCCTAAGGGGGGGAGGGTGACACCACTGCTCCCCAAACAACTGCCTTTTGGCAGAAATGGGCTGTGGCATTCACCTGCATCCCTTCAAAATACTAAAGAGATGGGGAGAATGGGGTAAGTCTCAGTGGGAAGAGAAAGGACAGGCCTAAATTCTTTTTTTAAATATATTTTTAAAAATATTCTTTTAAAACGTTATTTAAAAATACATAATGTTACCACATTTTCACTTCAACCACATGGAACTATGTACATGTATATATTTAGCTTCCACATTATGGGTACTGAACACTAATTTACTTGGCCATAGCCATCAGAGAGGGAAGAAAGAGGAGGGGTACAAATAGTATGTGATAATATTTTGTAAAGTTTTATTATATATGTTGTATGTTGTATCATGGACCATAAAACTTATAAATAAATAAAAAAATGAAAATATATTTAAACTGTGTGTATGATATTGTAATTTAAAGATATAATTTTAATTTTCTAGTTGTTTATGTCATAACTATTGCCATTACATTCAGTGATATTGGGGGATTGCAATTTATGAGTAACATTAGTACAAAAAAACTTTATTAAGGATTCTGCATGGTGTGGTATAAAAAACATCAATGGGAGAGGTGACACCATGAGTTACCACATGGGGTGATGCCAGCCTTAGTGGCACCACTAATTCTACTGTAATAACTTCCCTTTACTGATGAGTATCATGTGGCTTCTCAATTATGGTGGTGATGATGATGAATGATGATGATTACAATTACCTTACTTCCATAATACTACAGTGTTTCTGAATTTACTTTCAATTTAAAATTTCAACCATGTTTGTAATATTCAGGACTAACTGTCCATCAGCACCTGGGATATCTTAAATCAGTGGGATGTCAGAAAGTCAAATTAAAAAAAAACAAAAAACAAATCCAGATTCAAACATCCACTTGGTTGTTAGCTAATTGGTGACCTTTGGCCAGTCCATCCTACTCTGTTTTAACAGATATTTATAAAAGTAAAATGGAATAACCCAAACAGTCTACTTGAAAGCTTCCCGACTTGTCTCAGAGGCCAGCATCATTGTACAGCTATTTGAAACCTGATAAAGTGAGTTCATCAGGATTGTCACACTGGAGTTTGGGGACTTCAAGACTTCTCCTGTAGCCCAACCTCAGAATGAAAGGAGGGATTTGTCACACTGAGTTTTGGAAACACTCAGAAAAATATATAGATTTTTATACTTTTGAAAGAGTATTTCTGAGGAGTATTGGACTAAGAGCAGAATACCTGAAGTATAGCCCACCTAATTTATCTGACCACATTGTTACAGTATGTACTGCTCTGGAGAAGGATTATGACAAAATTGTAATAAACAATTAATTTTGCAATTGAATAAATTGCAGTTTGTAGGACGTAGATAGTTGTTCCCATAGCTGAGCCAATACAGAATGGTGGAAGTTAGCTAGTTTAGTGGAATTATCTGTCATTAAAATAACACTCAAGAAAGAAACCAAACACAAAATCAGGACCAGTAAATTAATATTATGAACAAAGGGTACGGTAATCAATTAAATTACAGAGCTCAGAGACAGAAGCTCTGACTGTTTTGCATGCGTTCATTCATACTTCCTTCTGTGTTTGTACACATACACACACATGCACAATAATAGTCAATGGTGGAATGATTTAAATGTTGGACTAAACTCTGGGAGACAAGGTGCAAATCCCTGTTTAGCCATAGAAACCCACTGAATGATATTGGGCAATTCACAGTCTCTCAGTCTAAGAGGAAGGTAATGACAAATTTCTTCTGAATAAATCTTGCCAAGAAAACCATGATAGGATTGTCATATGTCAGAGCTGACTTCACATAACAGCATACAGAGAGAGAGAGAGAGAGAGAGAGAGAGAGAACAATATACTTTAAAAATTCATTTCTTAACTTAGTTTTTCCTAAATTAGGCATTTAAAATATATTTTCATGGGAACAGGGTTGATTTCAAATTTTTCTTTGAAAAACATGAGGAGCAAGAACTGAAAGAACATAGAAAAGAATCAAATGATAACTTAAATAGAAGCCTAGACAAATTTGAAAAAAAATACAAGATTTAACTAAGGAAATTCACAAAGTCAAAAATGAAATAGTTGATGTGAGAAAAAGAACTCAAAACTTAGAGGAAAACAACAAATATTTAGAGAACCAATTAAAAATAGACGAAAACCAAATACTGATGCAAGAGCTAAGATACAGAGAAAGATGGTCTTATTCAGTGTTTTCGCTTTCAATAATCACAAATTCTCTCTCTCTGGCTTTTCTTCACTAACAACGATTCAGGAAAGACTCATCCCACGCTTTCTACAAGCGTGTTGATGACTAAAAAGGCTGATCCAAGATAAACAAGTTCGGTTACAGAAAGCACAGCAGAAAGTCTCCTTGGGTGATGTTTCCATGTTCTGGTTCTTTCTGCATTGATGTTTCTCTTCGAGACTCATTCAGTGTGAGTTCTCGAAAGAGGCTGAAGCATTGTGGATAGTGCGTCTCCATGCCTCCCAATGTGAGGCCAGGGCAGACCATTGATGGTGATCAATTTGGCCAAGCTTGAGATGTTGTTTCAGGAAATTAATTACTTGATAAAGCATTATGAGGCAGAAAGAAGTGATGGGAGGGAAGAGAGACAGTGTGAAGATCCTTATTCATATAAAGACACATTTTAACTAGTGTCCTGGATGTTTATTGGCTGCATTTTCTTATCAGATCTAACAGATTAGTTCTAACAGAGTGCAGATACTGTATTTTTTTATGGCCTATGGAAGATCCCAGTCAAATGCAAGCTCAGCCTCTGGTTTACTGCTCCCTTTAAGTGTGAACAATGGGGTCACTGTCTTTGTGGTGGAAGAAGAATTTAATGCTTTTTATGTACATGATTGCCTATTTGTTATGCACTGAAATCATCTGGCAAACTCTCAGCCTTCCATCTATGAAATCGTTATTTGGCTGGCCACTGATTATAAGGCTTGCGGCTTCATGGTTCTTTACTGTTGTTAAATAGATGTGTTTTGGGACAAATTGCCTTATTTAGATCCAGCCTTTGGAACACTTGCATACACATCAGTCTTCTTTGCTGTAACAAGTCTTCACTTTGCATTATTGCACTGCTTCTGGCAAGCATGTGCTGAAAGGAGCCCTAATATGCAGGCAAGAGGCATGCAGAAAAGGCAGGACATATACAAGCAACACAAGAAAGCTATCTTGTACTGAATCAAATCATTGGTATATCAATCCCAGTACTGTTTTGTCTTATGGAGAGCAATTGCTCTCCAGTCAGTTTTCTGAAAGGATTTTCTTCTAGTTCTACTTGAAGATTCTTACTGTTCTTTGGTGATCTCCTATCCAAGTCAAGTGTATTTGTGTTCATTTTTATTGCACACATACCCACATTATGTTGTGTTATGAATGGTGCTGTGCAGAGGAATCTCCCTTATACTGGGACACAGCATTTGTTCACCTAGTTCATCTAGTTTTCTAGTTTTTGGACTGCAACACCCATATGCCATAATTGTATTGAAAGAATATTCAAAAATATTTTTAAAAGATTGAAAAAAATGTGCCTATAAGCATCTTCATAGTTCAGTACCTATGCAAAATTCACACATGTATTTGGGTGTGTGTGTGTGTGTGTGTGTGTGCAGAAAATACTGTTATGAATGCTCTTGCAGGAGGCAACATGTAAATTTTAAGCCCCAAACAAATAGTTTTAAAAACTTTGCCATTTTTCTTGCAGCATCCTTTTTGCAGTGGGAAGAAATTTGCTGTAATTACTCAGCATGGGCTGGAAACCATGCCCAATGAGGAGTGGATCAGGGAGCTGGGTATGTTTAGCCTAGAGAATAGAAAGTTAAGAAGTAACATGATAGTCATGTTTAAATATTTTAAGGGATGGCTTATTGAGGATGAAGCAAACTTGTTTTCTGCTGTTCTAGAGACTAGAGGGCTGTACATGTGGACCAAAATGCCTCCCCCCCCCCCCAGCCCAATGTCATCCTGTTTAGACGATGCAGGCCAACAGCCCCAGGCCAGGATTCAGTAGATTGAATGTGAGGATCTGGCCTGACTACAGTTCCATTGGTTCTTATCCTGCTGCAAAAACACCAATTGTTTGCAGCCAAGTTTCTCAGAAACTCCACCACAACAGCCTGCAGACTGGATGGTTGCTGTGCCAACTTACCTGCCACCACTGCAAACCACTGTGAAGGCCCCTGCCATTGCCTGTGACATCAGAGGGGAGTGCCTGGCTATATGAGTGCATCCAAGTGCCCAGTTTCCACCCATAAGAGCTGCGGAGGGGTCTTTACAGTGACTGGCAGTGGCAGCAGATAAGGGGGCACAGCAGTGGCAATTCCACAACACAGCAGCAGGCAGGCACCTGAACACTTGCCTGTCCCCAGATAAGTACTGGGGGTGGGAATGGCCCATATCCATGGGTGGGATACCATGGAATTTGACCATGGTATCCTGCCCATGTATTCAGCACCTAGGACGTGGAGCAATGGATTCAACCTATGGGAAAAGAGATTCTGCCTAAACATTAGGCAGACTGTCCTGACAGTTAGAGCTGCTGAATAATGGAAGACTCTCCTTCAGATTGTGGTAGATTCTCATTCTTCTGAGGTTTTGTGGGAGTTGTAATCCAGAAAAGTAACTTTACTGGGATCTGAAATGAAAGCTAAGCTGCTCACAGAAGGACACCTTCTGCCACCTTCAGAGGTACCAATAAAAACAGTAAATTCAAAAGGAACCCAAAATTTTTTCTAATAGTGTACTGCCTCTAACCCCTAACAGCATCATCCAGTGACAAATTTCACATCCAGGAGAGAGTACAAAAATTACTCCCTGTGTTAGTTAGGTGAGAGCGCTCTTTTTTCCCACCAGAACTGTTCCTTCAAGAAGTTTCAACTCAAATGCCAAGTGTGTGTGTGTGTTCCTGAATCTATCCTGAGGTTTCCACAAGAAACAAGAAACCATGAATGCATTCCTGGACGTTTGGGGATTTTATCAAGACTGGGAAACACAGGATAAAACCATAACTTACATTAACGTATGATTTATAAAGCTGTATACAGGTCCATATGATCCAAAATCTCCCTATGTAAGACTGCCTGAATTTTAAGATTCTTTCACACACACACACACACACACACACACCCAAATACAATGAGAGGGTTTTTTCAGTGATTGCTTCCAGGTTGTGGGATTAATGGCCATTGCTGCCTGCTATGGAATCCTGAGATTTGTAGCTTGTGGCACCAGAGCTCTCTGGAAAATAAAAGGCTGAATGTCTCGAAAACTACAAATCCCAATATTCCATAGCATGGAGCCATGGCAGTTAAAGTGGCAAAGTCAATATTTCTGCCATGTAGATGCATCATTATGTCTTTTCAATGTTTTTATTGTTATAAATTGTGGGGCTTTTTATATGATAGCTAATATATTAACTTTTGTATTATCAGGTTTTTAACCTTGCTGGAAGCACCTTGGGTCTCCTGTTGGGAAAAAGGAAGGATACAAATTAAACAAAATAAATACATGCATCCAAACATGCATTTGAGGATGCAGACTGAAGTCTACCAAAGCTCACGCTACAAACTTCTTTCTTTCAGTTACTCTCAAAGATGCTACAAAATTCCTTTGCATACTGATTTTCCAGAATAACAAAGTTATGTCTCTGAATTAAAATAAATACAGTAAATAAATGGGTTTGTCCAGTCCTGTCCATCTATTAACATAAAATAAACCATGATGGAACATGCTCCTGTACCCTTTCATTAACCTCTGAATTTATTCTATGGACACAGCTAGAAATCTTACTTTTAAGAAGAATGAATGCAATCGATGGATATGATGAAATGTTGATGTTAACCATACTTGAACAGTGATAGTATGGTGCCCTGAGAATGGTAGGTTATGGATCTTTTTTTCCCCCCCTTAATAGCAGCTTGCTTTTCATATTCCAGTTTGGAGGATGCCTTAGAACAGATTTGGGCTGTGCATGAAGGACTATAGGAGGGACGAAGTCCATTGCTGTGAATGAGCCTTAGAAGAACTTTTTTATTCTCCAGCTGGCTAAGTGTTTTACATTTGTAACCTGTGACATGAACCCTGAATCCCAGCTGGAATCTATTTTGTCCGTGTGAGCTATGAGCCTGATGCTGGCATTTGCTTCAGGTTAAACCTTCCAGCAACATGAAACCCACCATGTATCTATTTTACAGGAAGTCAAGCATGGCTTTCCTCATGGTTTTTCCTGGTAGGAAGTTGTCAACAGCAACAATCAGAAATTGAAAAAACAGGGAGAATTAAGGAAGAAACAAATTTTTAAAGTCTCCTTAGCTCTCAAAGATACATTTCAAACCTGGATGCTGAAAGTTTGGAACTGAAATACCCTGATGTTTATTTTTAAATACTTGGAATCAGTACAGTTGTGAGCAAGACAAAGGAAGCCACACAAGCAAGTATTTATGGATCTCCTGACTTATAAAGCATTTATAATGCCTCCAGCACTGCATTCAAATGATACGGCATCGAACGGGTACCATATAGCCACATTGTTGTGGCAGTGCTGCCCTTTTGAGGGTGCAAAAAGGGGGCATTTTTTGCAGCTCCTTTTAGTGCCCTCAGAAGGCCAGATTGGGGCTGCGATGTGAGGCTGCTGCAGCCCCAATCCCGCTGAAGAAGCGGCAGCTGGAGGCCCCTAAGTGGAAACTTCAATTATTCAATAGTTGTGTAAGTACCATTCATTCAATGGGTCTTCTCTATTTGGGACAACTGGATGTACCATATGTATACTGATGTATAAGTCAACTTCATGTATAAATCAAGGGCAGGTTTGGGGGCTAAAATTAAGGATTTTGCCATGACCCATGGATAAATCAAGGGTAAAACCTAGGGGATCATTAAAAAATCCTCTCCTTTTTTTTAAAAAAAAGCATAGAGGGAATATACTTAAGAAGAGATAAATAGAAGGAGGCATCTCCTCTTCTACACCTCTCTCTCTCCCACATTCTGCAGGACCAGGGGGGATCCATGTAGACCCAGCGCCTGCCACCCCTGTCTTTGTTCAAAGGATAAAGGAAGGCAACCAAGACTAGAACCCTCTCTCTGCAGACAGTCCTCACTCACCAGAGCTGTGGGGTGGCTTCCTGCCTGAGGTTGGCAACATGTGTTCCTGAACTGGGCTGATGCCAACCCTAGTGATACCACCGACATTTCCTGTGTAGAAAATGCTGACTCACAAGCCATTAGCAATATATTTTGAAGCATGTGCTCAATGAAGTTTTAATTTCAACACTGATTACAAGAGGAAATTACATTTTTCAGACTAACATATTCAAAAATATACATTTATACTTTTTGGATACATTCCACATTCACAATGTAATATATTCAGGGTAAATATTTAAAAACTTATCCATTTTCAAACATTTCTGAAAGGGCAGCTTGAAAAACCTGAATAACAACAACACCAATTGATTTTATGAGTTTGAATAATTCAGATTTTCTTGAGGTTGCAAAGCTATAAAAATATTGTGGTAAATTTCTACAACAGCTTTTAAAACTTGTAAACCTTTGCATAACTATAATGAAATTTCAGAAGAAGACAAAATCCTAAAAGCAGTTATTTTACTCCCTTTCCCAAAGTCTGCAGGGCTACATATGAGGGGGTTTCGTATCATAACGTTTTAATGATAGCCTTTTTAAAAAATTGACAGAAAGTTTGTTTTGATTCGTAGTTGTTAACTTATCTCTATGTAGTCACAGTCTAGACCTGTCCACATAGGGACCACCAAGCGCAGTGTGCAAACAAGAATCAAGGAACATGAGAGACACTGCAGACTGGGTCAGCCGGAAAAATCAGCAGTAGCAGAACATGCCATAAACCATCCTGGGAAATAAAATGCTGTTTGAAATCACTGAAATTCTAGACCATGCCAACAACTACCATGAAATTCTAGACCATGCCAACAACTACCATTGAAATCCATAAACACCTGGACAATTTCGACAGGGAAGAGGAAATCCTGAGGGTAAACAAGGCTTGGCTACAAGTCCTGAAGAACAGCAGGGTTAAGACTCAGCCAATGCAAATTAGAAACAGCCTGGGGTCAGGGGATTCCCAGCAGACAATGAGCACTAGTTAGCAGACATTAATCCTTGTTTGCATATCCTCCCACCCTGAGGACTGCCATTAGCAACAGAACAATACATTTGCAAATCACTCCTCCCTTCCCAGGGTCAGACAGGATATATATCTCCAATCCTTTCCAGGCTATCTTTCTCTGAAGATGCCAGCCACAGATGATGGCGAAACATCAGAAAGGAACTCTTCTAGAACATGACCACATAGCCCGAAAGCCCCACAGAAAACTATGGATGCCGGCCATGAAAGCCTTTGACTCTTTTCTAGTTCTTTCACAACTGCCCTTCTCACTTCTAGTCTTCTGATTTCTTGACTGCAGTCTCCTTCATTATCTATGTTTGATCCAAGGTACAGGAACTCTTTTACTATTTTTATTTCCTCTGTGTCTAGGTTGAATGTATGTAGGTCCTCTATGGCCATTATTTTTGTTTTCTTTGTGTTCTTCATTGATCTTGCCTTTGCATTTTCTTTTTTGACCCTCCTTAATAATTGTTCTAAGTCTGTGATATTTTCTGCTAGTAGTATGATGTCATCTGTATATCCCTTCATTCTATCTTTACTTCTCCTTCTCCTAAGGCTAAGCCTGTTTTTTGTATGGTATTTTCTTCATACAAGTTAAACAGGGTTATAGAATGCAGCCTTGCCTGATCCCTTTGTCAACTGGGAAACATTCTGTTTCCCCCTGTTCTGTTCTAATAGGAAGCTCTTGTCCTAAGTACAAATTTATCATCAAGACTATCAGATGTAGTGGCACTTTCAAGTACTTAAGAGCCATCCATAGCAAGGTGGTAGAAAAATTAGGAAACAAAGAACCAAAAAAGTTGAAAAATCTGGCCTGTTCATTGGCCATTGATATCCCCAGCTTCACTTGATCATTTGCTATTTTCTTTTTTCCAGCACAGTTCAAGTGCTGATTAACACCTTTGAATTGCTAAGCATTTTAGAGCTATAATACTTAAAGATCATCTCCTTCTACAGAGTTCTGCCTCTTCCTATGCACAATCATTAAGGAAAGCTTTAATTCTCACCATTGTCCAAGGAAGACAGGCATCAGAGGGCATCTTTAGTAGAGGCACCCAGATTCCAGAACTCCTTGCCCCAGGAGAACCAGCAGATCTCCCCTACTGATGTTTTGGGGATATCCATTAAAGAAATTTTAGTTCAGTATTCCTACAGAATGTTCTGTTCCTGAACATTAGACTTATCTATAGTTCTCTTATTTCTGTGAATTTTTTATATTGTAACAGATATGTGTGGCACAGTGGTTAAATGTCAGTACTGCAGCCACAAGGTTGTGAGCTCAATCTCAGGATTCCCAATGTTGACTCAGCCTTCCATCCTTTTGTAGGTCAGTAAAATTAGTACCCAGCTTGGTGGGGGCCATTGGATTAAAAATTGTAAACTGTTTAGAGAGTGATAAATTTACCGATATGCTGTATAGATATGTACATGCTATAATTATTGCTATTGCTATTAAAATTAGCAATATGAGCGCCTGCTATCATCTTCGGCTGATACGCCAGCAGTGCCCTTGCCTGGAGATGAGGGATCTGGAAACTGTGATACACGCACTGGTAACCTCACGTTTGGACTACTGTAACGCACTCTACATGGGACTACCCTTGTGCCTAACCCGGAAACTACAACTGGTCCAAAATATGGCAGCCAGACTTCTCACTGGAACATCTAGGAGAGAGCACATCACTCCTGTGCTTAAAGCTCTCCACTGGCTGCCGATCAGTTTCCGGGCACAGTACAAGGTGTTGGTTTTAACCTTTAAAGCCCTACATGGTTTGGGTCCATCTTATCTAAGGTACCGCCTCTTCCCATATGAACCCCCCCACACACTTCGGTCCTCTGGGAGGAACTTGCTGCAACCCATGAAGACCAGGTTGGTGCAGACCTCCCAGGGGGCCCTTTCGGCTGTTGCCCCCAGGTTGTGGAATGACCTGCCGGATGAGATGCGTCTTATTTCATCTTTAGAAGGCTTTTAAAAAGCCCTAAAAATGCATCTCTTCCGGCAGGCCTTCCCAGAGAATGTAAACATCCCCCGGCTCCAAATCTAGGCTTTAGAGTGGCCTTTTCTTCCAGCCTTCCTTCTCTGTTTCTACTTCTACATAACCTTGGCTGGGTCCGTTTTTCTCTAATCTTGTTTTTATTACTATTTTAGATAGTTACTGTTTTAATTCAATTGTGATTTAATCTCTTTTTAAGGGTTGTGGTAAGGGAAAGAATGGGATATTTTACTTGATATTGTTTTAATCCTTGTTGTAATCCGCCCCGATTGCTTGTTCAGAGGGGTGGACTAGAAAGAAATATTATTATTATTATTATTATAAAATATTGTTCTGTTTTTAAAATAGATTTTACGTTGCCTGAAGTATCTACACTGAACACTGGAAAGGTAGAATATGAATATTTAAAATAATAAATCTGTACTAAAATACATTTCTAACATGCTTGCTGGAAAGAAGGAGAGAAAGAGCTACACAAACCACTCTTATACACATGCCTTTTCATATTTTTTTTCCTTTATTCCAAGACAAAAAGTAGACAATCCTGACATCTCTTTTCAAACTCCTCTCCAGTTCTAGTGGCCTACATCTGAGTCAGGGTCAGTGAATCTTACAGATGTCCACAAGCCCTGTCACATTATAACATTTCATATATTCCTTCATTTTGCAAACAAGGGCATGCATGTTCTAACATATACGGTTGCACAAATCTCAAATTGTAATGGATGCCGATTAACCATATCCAGGTTCAATTTGTCTCATCTCTTTAGTTTGATGTGTTGTTTGTAATTTTGTTAGATTATACTATCCCTGCATCCTTTTACATTAACAGATAACTATACCTATTCCCCATCACCTTTAAAATATTACACAAAAGATGCTTAAATTCATCTACGAATTGATGCCTCGATTCCTTTGTAGTAACTTCTTTATCTTAGAATTAGATTATATTCAACCACTCATCCCAAATTATCAGTTGAAAGATCATTAAGTTTTACCAAATTAAATCCAGACAGTTGTTTATTTTCTTCAAGACTATTATGCTCATAGGGATTTATAAACAAAATTCCAATTTAATTCTTAAGCCACAATATAGCAACAAACAACATAGCTGGTAAAAGAGCATTTGCCCCCTTCATGAGCAAGTGCATCTAATCATCATCATTATCATCATCATCATCATCATCATCATCATCATCTTTATTTTTAGCCCGCTCCTCTGTGAGTACAATTGGAGCGGGGTACAACAAGATTAAAACATACAAATCAAAACACTTCATTGACCCATTTCCAGCCACCCTCCCCTTAAAAATAAATTAAATTAACAATAATTTAAAACCAACAACATTAAAAACATAATTCATCCTCCTTAGATTGAGGAGAAAAATAGCACCAGGCAAGGGGTCAAACTCAGATATTCTATGAGTATCTCACATTTTTTTCTGATTTTCCCACTCAGAAAAATTATACATTTTTCCAAAAGATGTATTGACTTTCAGAAGTGGCTTTTGGGGAAACAGAAGACCTTCCAAAGGAGAGAAGGGACAGATCCCACCACTGCTATACAACCAGAAAGCTGCCCATCATTATTAAGACAGAAGCCATTATTATCGCAAGCCATTTTCTTAGAGATGTCACAGTTCTATGTTCAGGACTGAGCACATTCTGCTCAGCACTTGGAAAATTACATTTTGGGCTCCAGTTCTCAGAATCCCAGAGCCAGTTATAGTTTAAAAACTACTGTTTCCAGCTTTGGTTCTGCTCTGCAGTGAGACTGCTACAAAAACTAGGAACACCCAAGATCTAGGCTGAAACATGCAGATCTCTGTTTTCACTTGATACATACTTCTAATCATGATGAAGGAAGATAAATCCATATTAACTAAAACTCCAATCACAAGCTGAGCAGAATCTGGCAAACAAACTGTTTGCCAACATAGTTTCCGTATGCGTATTCATATTATAGTATGTTGGTTGCTTAGGCACAAACTCTTGATTATATTGCTACAGAAATGTAGGTGTTCACTGAATAAATTGAATGCATTCATCTTTGATTATGGGCTTGATTTTTTACCTTGAAATATTTTATCAGTAGAGTACAGATAAGCAATTCTTAGTCTGCCTTTTTCATTAGAATGCAAATTAAAACTATGAAAGAAAATGTTTTTGTTTAAAAAAATCTCTCTATATAGCAGGTGCACTTTTTGTCCTCCCCTTTGCCCAAAGCACATGCATATATATGAAATATAACTGAAGAGTTTAGCATTAGTACCTTGTCAAAGAGTTTGAACACTGTATCAATATTCACAAGGTAGAACCTCCATAGGAGCTTTTCTATAAAATAAAAAGCAAATTAAATAAATGCATTGCTGCAACTCTTCTTCAGTCCATGCAAACAGGAACATACACACATACACACTTTAAAACTTGCATCTCCTGATCAGCTACTTTTATCAGTAGCGAGAAATTCCAGCCTTTATAGACTTAAATTAAGTCAGAATTTTCTTCCCAAGATACATTTCATCATAGATCTGTAGAGGTTATATGGGAGGGAACTGTTCTAGACTGGCAGAAAGCTTGAAACTTAAGAGGAGTTGGGAATAATGATCTAATATATTTAATAACTGAAATATAATGTTCAAACGTAATTCTTAATGCCATGGGGGGGGGGAACAATAGTACTACATATAGCATTTTTTTTCTCTTCCCTTTCAGTAGGGTACATCTATTATACAAAAGAGCATCATGTTTTCTAAGTGTTTCAGTGTCTATATAGTCACATACTTGTTTGTCTGACCTTTCTATCATGATGTCTTTCAGTTATTCCAGGAATGCTGAAGTTTAATTAAAAGCCAGACCATTGCCAGGTTGAAATGGATTAAAAAGTACTCATTTGGAGTTGGCTGACAGTAGTGATATGTAAGCCTCATCTTCCTGCTCTGCTGTACTTGATATGTACTGGTAAAAAGTGGAGTGTATTTCACCAGCATAAGTTACAAGGAGGTTGGAGCCAGAGTTCCCTCTCTTGTGCAATATGGTAAGTAGCTGGGAGAAGAAGAGGTGGCCATTTGTGATCAGAGCTTGGAAGTAACATTACAAGCAAAGCAATTAATTGTAATTAGTCATTTTTCTCATGGAAGTGTAACAAAGCTACATTTTATAGAGGAGCACCTTAATTATGACTTATAATTATAAATTATGATAATTAGTACCTGCAAATATAGGTGTTTGGGGAGGAAAGATACCATTTTTCTGCTTCCACTTTTTTTTTCACTGCCTGAACAGATCAGAAAACTGTAACAAAGGGAACCTAACTTAGATGCTGTTGTTGTGTGCCTTCCAGTCATCTCCAACTTATAGCAATCCTAAGGGAACATAATTGAGGTTTCTTGGCAGGATTTGTTCAGGAGGGCATTGCTCTTGCCTTCCTCTGAAGTGGAGAGAGTGTGATTTGCCCAACTGTTGAGCTTCCATGGCTGAAAAGGGAATGTTGTTCTCCAGAGCTGTAGTACAATGTTCAAACTACTACATCACACTGGCTCTCAATTTAGATATACTTATTTGTTAACCCTTCTCTTGGATCATGGCTCTTGCCTGCTGGCTCCAAGTCTATAAACTATGGTGTTTGTTCTAACTTGGTGACAAGGCTATAGCAGAAAGACCTTACTTTTTTATACTAGGAATCATTTCAAATTATATCAACCCAGTCTGTCTGTTACTGCCAAACCATAAATCATGTGCTCCTCAAAATACTCCTTCCAGCACAAAGCAGTGTCATTGCAATCACTCTGCAGCCCTCAGAGGAGACTTTACATTAGATAAGGAGGTATTTTAAATGCATTAAGAGTAAGATATATTATAGGGCACTGCATCTCTTGCTATATTCACAGATATTTGTGTCCACAAAATGGCCATGCCTATAACCATGAATGATTATTTAACTGCTCAGATTTGCCCTCCCTCACCCACTCTCAGTTTTTAAAAAAGGCTAGAGCATGGAATGAATACCATGTTGTACACATTTGACACTCTGATTTTTGTTTAAAAAGCAAGGGACTACAAAGTGTCTTGTTCACTTACAAAATATACATACTCAATATGATTACAAGCATTTTAAAAATGGTAACAAGGATTACATGTGTCCAAACGATGTAGTTTTCAAGCTCTGTTCTAATGTCATGACAAGCAAGATGGACACCAGCATAGAGAGAGAATGGCCATTTGGGTAAGGAGGGGAAAGGACACAAATGAGGGAGATGCTGCCCCTGAACTCTACCACTGAGTCCATGTCCAGGATCTAAGAATCCCCCAAACCTGAGATCTTCAGAGACTAAAACTAATGATCAAGAATTCACCAATAGCCACCATATTTGGTACAAACTGGCTCTCACCCTTCAAGTCCCACTCACCATTTGAAGAAGTACTTCCAGCAAGAAATACCAGAGAGACAATAAGGTATCTTCAGTCCAAAATGCTGTCCCTTTGACAATCTTCTCAAATTTCATGCACTTACCAATGATTTGTTCTCCACAAATGCAACCCCTAAAGATTATCACTAATGTGCAGACCCTGGTTTAATATGTTTAAAAAAAAAAACAAAAAACATAGTGGCACCTTTTTCTGTGCCCTTTCATCTTGTTTTAGCCCTGCTTGGGTGTTTATCTGTTCACATGCAGTTCTAAATGGGTGGGACAGTGAAAATCATTCACACCAGACCTCTTATATTTTCTGTGTTCACATTCCCTTGATAATTTTGCCTGCCACTTTTATTTGAATGTCTAAACTATAGTTCTAAACATTCTGCTGAAGTTTTAAGTTACTCTCATGCTTGAAATTTGGTGGCGGAAAGAAAATTCCATGGGTGGGGGCAGAATTCTTGGGATTGACAGTGGCCTGATTCCCTCCCACACACTATACCACTGGTGATGGAGATGTGTGTGCACAGGTTCAGCCCTTAACTTTGGACATTCCTATGTTCTCAGAAGCATCTTGCAATGTCATATGTTGAGCACAAAAGTCTGAAGAGGTCTCTGTAATCACATCCCTTCTCACTCAGAAGCATCCTGGATATTACAGTCACCTAAGGTTTGGATGCTAGTGATGCCAGTGATGTGATATTGAACAGCAGCTGCAGCAGCAAAAAACAACAATAAATTTGCTACAAGGTGAAAAGTCTCATTCCACCAAGTATAGAATTCCAGGGTCAGGACCTAGGTCAGAGTTAATGTGAAAGACAACTGAGATTTCAGCCATTTCTGTTCTCAGCATATCACTTCGTATTAAGTGGATATTTTATATTTTTATTAACCTACCTTGATTAATCTCAAGCTGAGTTTTAAATAGCTAATGAGAATTGTTTCAATACAATGCTAAAGGAAGCAGAGAGACAAAGCCCACTTCAAATCTGGCAAACCTCTCTAGCAGGGAAGTTAACTAAATACTTAATCTTCTTAGAGGTAATCACATTACCATTGTTTAGAGTTTTAAATTAAGATTAAGTTTCATTTCAAACATGACACATAGATGCCCTATGTGTACAGGAGGTCAGCTCACATCACCGTCATGAAACCTTCCAACCTCTTGCCCCTGTGAATCTGTGATAAATCATTTCTTAATTAAGGGGCACATTTTTGAGAGCTTTCCGTGGGTGAGATCCAAAGGGTCATGTATGGAGGTTTGTACACTTTAGAGCATAGTTTTTCCAGCCTTTAGTCTAGCTACAGCTTTTTGTTTCTCCCCCATGCTTTCCAAGACTGAGACCATCCAAAGAGGTCTGTATGAAGGGCAGAAGGTGGGAAAGGACACCAGCAGCCATTTGGTGCTGATGAGCAGAACCACTTGTGCATCCATATGGTGTCTATAGATACTAGGAATACCATGATCTAGGTGGCTGGCAAAACATTTTACAGAAAGGACTCTTCAGCCCTTGAAGTAATGCTCTATTTTTGAGCAGTTCACATCTGAGGCTCATGCTTTGAACAGATGTGAACATGTAGATCCCTTGTTAAAGGTAAGGGTTTCCCCTTTGACTAGGTTTTCAGGTCGTGTCTTGTTAGGATTTGAGGCCTGGATTTAAAATGTACAGCTATAAACAAAAGGTAAAACAGGAATTATGGGTAATTTACTCTTTGCTTGCCTGGAACTGGATGCAGCTGAAGGCTGGGACCAGACAGTTCTCAAGGTCAAATATGGGCTTGCTGACACATAGGCCTAATGTAAACATGATGAGTCTTCCTGAATGAGGGGACATTATTGCAGGTGGCACAGGAAAAAGGTCATCGGAAGAGGCTGGGTATTGTAGCCTCATGGCACAATTCTATAAACAGCCTACATACTGCAGTGTAGGTTGTTGGGTAGTCGGAGTAGTTGGTGCATGGTTGGTTGGAGAGATTTGTTGGACAAGCATGTGTGTATTTGTAAATACAGCAACTTAAGAATAAACCTCTGAGGAGAGAGTTTTGGCTCCAGTCTGTTTCATCAACAACTGGGAAGGGAATTCCTAATAAAGCCAAACAGCTCCAAGGTCGCCGGTAGTTCCGAAGGCATCGGAGATGGCTTGAACTGCGCACATCTGCTTGTTTACAACATAAATATGTCTCACTGTAGGGGCTGCTACTCATTTCTGTTACTAAGCTAAAGAGTCAGTGTTGTCAATGACAACTCTGTGATCATTTGGACAGCATGACTGCAATGAATGCTGTTACCTTTGCATCAAAGTGGTACCCATTTATCTACTTGCATGTTTACATGCTTTCAAATTGCTAGGTTGGCAGAAGCTGGGACTAGTGATGGGAGCTCGCCCCATCAAATGGCACTTGGGCCAACCTGCCAATCTAGCAATCAACAGAATCAGCATCTTAACAGATGACCCACTGCATCCCTGTCCCTTCATTACGTGACAACAAGTCTGGACTTGCCAACTTATTGTTTAGGTTTAAATGCAATGACTAATTCCTACTGGAGTAAATTTACTGAATGGTAACTAAAGATTTCTGAAAAGCCCATCTATTCAATGGGTCTACTCCAGTTGAATAGGAAAGAGTGAGATTGCACTATGGTAGATTGATTCAATCAATGAAGTCATGGTGCTCAGTTTGCAAGACCTGGGCAGTTGATGACAGGCAGATTTGGAGATCTCTCTTTCATATGGGCACTATAATTTCGGTTGCTGACAGTAACAATAACACAAAAAATTCCAGTTAAAACTAATAATTAGTTTAGGCTACCATGGTTTATATTGTTCTATCATTATATTTATTGCAGATTTCAGTCTTTTATGTATTCTATCCTTAGATCAGTTATTATAGAAAGATGTAATTGATAAATTTGTGTAAGAAATAATAAATTAAATATAGAATGTTCAAAAATTATCCATGGCTATTGATAGCTATCTCAACCTATACTTGTAAACATGTTTTTTTAATACCTGGCTGCCTAATTTACACTTTACACTTTTCAAGTAGACTTTAAAACTCTTATCTGTAGACGAACAATGCCAATGTATGATGAGACCAGAAAGTATTAGTTCAAACTATAAGTTGTTTGTACTTAGAAAACAAGTTCAAGTATGCTGGCAAAGGTGATTTGAAATGCTGTGTACCTTTTCCCAAATGCTTTCCCAATAGGTTTCCTATTGGGTATCCTAGAAACTAGAGCTTGGAAAGAGGAGTAGTGTTTTGAGTGTAGGGTAGTTGTTTGAGTGTTGGACCAGGACACTGAGAAATCAGAGTCGGAATCCCCACTCAGCCATGGAAACCAATTGGAGGATCTTTGGTAAGTCACACTCTCTCAGAGCAAGGCAAAAGAAAAACTCCTCTGAACAAAACTTGCCAATAAAACCTCATGATAAATTTGCTTCAGGGTGGCCATGAGTCAGAAATGACTTGAACACACACAATGACAAAGAACTCAGAATCTCCCAGTTAGCATGGCTACTGTGGCCATGTTGACTGCAGGATTCTGGACACTGTAGTAAAAATACAGAAATACACTTCAATGTTATATGAAAATCCCTTACATTCCTCTATCTTACACAGTTACCAATTTAACAGTCACGTTATGAAACTTGTATTTGATGAGGTTTTAGATGTTTGGCATGGGAGTTTCAGTGGAGTTACCTGATGGGTTGAGGCTCTAGCATAAAAATTCTAAATACCTCACAAAAGTCCAAACCTCAGGATTCCAGAGGATGGAGCCAAGACAGATAAAGTGTATTAAACTACTATAACTGTGTAGTGTAGATATGCTCAGAAAGGGGCATCACTCGCAGAAAGGTCCTGCAAAATTTCTGCATCAGTGGATATAAGGAATACCATTTTGTTAAAGATCCTGTTTAGAAGCATGCAAGTAGGATCTTTAACAAAATGCTATATATTATGCCCACTGTTGTACAGGAAACTGAAGGTTTCCCTCCCAATCCCCTTCCTTTTCCACAAGAGTTTTTCAAAAGGTTTTAAGGGCTCACACAAGCCACCAATTCTCTTTTACTACCCTTCCCCACCCCATAGCTGCAGGGTTTTTTTTTTCTTTCACCTTCACAGACTTTTCAAATTCTGTAAACACTGTAAGTTCAACTATCTTTATAAGGCCCTGAGTGCATACTTGTGCAAATGGCTTCCTTTAATTAACATAATTCTTGACTACAAAGTGAGTCTCCTGAATATGTAGAACCCACGATCCTATTTTTCAGTGCCTCTAAACTAAGGACCCTTTAATACTAAAAAAAATTATAGCACTGGGAATACCACTTTGGGGACTTTGACACTACAAGATGATAACACTGTGATTATACTTGAAATGCCATGGTTGCCTCCCATGAAATCCTGGGGTTTGATGTTTGGTGAGGCATTAGAGCTCTGTGACTGAAAATTTTAAATGGCCATCCCATAAACTACAGATCCCAGGATTCCATAGAATGGAACCATGGCACTTAAAGTAGGTCATAGTGCTAACATTGTATGGGGTCAATGGGCCTCAAGTCAAGCTAGCAATTAGAGGGAATTATCATGTTGCACATAGTATGCACACTTGGTGCATCTGTATATTGGGGTGGTTATCATGCCACCCTCAAAACTTTGTTGGATTGCACTTTCTATGAGCCTCACCCAGCGTAAACCATAAGGAAGAATGCTAAAAACAGTAGTTTAATATCATCTGGAGGGACATATGGAATTTTGATCATACCAGTGATCCCCAAACTGTGCACTTTAAGAGATTATGGACTTCATCTCCCAGAAGCCTCAGCCGTGTTGGGCAATAGTCTGGGATTCTTGAAGCTGAAGTCTAAAATCCCTTAAAGAGCAAAGTTTGAGGACCACTGTACTATAGGATAGCTCACGCCACTAAGACATACAAGAGGGAAGTAGCATCTGAATCAGGGCATTTCTAAGCTTTGCAAAAGTACAAAAAAAAATCTTCAGGAAAAACTGTGAGAAGGTACATGCAAAAACTATTCACTTCCCAAGAAATGTTGAATAACATTTGAGAACTGGAAAAGCAAGGAAAGAGTGTGGAAAAATTGATATGAAGGACAGAAAGAACCATTTCATTCTTCTGGATAGATAAATTCATTGTTCACACTGACAGACCATTTTTAAATGGGAGTGCAAATAGAACTGAAACCTACAAACAGGAATTAACAGTTAAATGCAAGATTTTAATTTATCTGAGACTGGGCACCAGTGTTCCAACTGCCTTGAATGGTTCAGAACAGCCCAATGAGGACTAAGCACAGAATGCTATCCAGCTACTGCGAATGGGACAGAAAGGGCAGAAAAGAGATGAATTGAATATCTGGAGTCATGAAAAGAAGCCCTCTGTGCTGCAAGGGTTTGTTGCAGGATCTCACTTGAGGGTTTTGTATTTTTATCTGTAGATGAATCATTTTAGTACCACATAAAAGGATTCTGTCTATGAGTATTCCTTGCCGAAGAAAACCTTATAAAATTCATGGGGTTGCCATAAGTCGACAGGCAGCCTGAAGACACATACACACACACATTAGTATTTCAAATTTATACGCATGGCACTCTTCGAAATGCAATATAAATCTGCTTCCCAGGCACAGATGAAAGAAATGACAAGATTTGTATTGACCCAGTAAGTATAAAATACAAATATAAAACCCATTTGTGGTGATGATCTTGTAAGTAGTGTCAAATTCCATTTTCCTAGTCAGGCTAACATGTAAAATGTATTTGCCAGTGTGTACTGCCAAACAGAAATTATACGTAACTGGATATTTCCATTTAGGCTCAAGATCACTTTGTTCTAATTACAACTGATTTATCAGTTCACTTCAGGGAAGTCTCCAGTACACTCTAGTTACAGTACAGTTGTTTTTATATTACAACAGAAAAATATGTTCTGTACGACAAAATCTCTGAGATAAAAAAAAGGCTATTGTTTGCCAGCAATAAACCATCTGTTTCATGCCCAAAGAGATTAGCCAATCAAAACAATGTGTTTTTGAAACAAGGGAGAATGTTATTTATTATCGTATGTTAATACAATATCTCTTTCTAATAGTGTCTCAAATTGTGCATAAGTTATTAGGACAACACTTAAGAAAAACAATGTTCCATTTCATGAGCTATTGCTTACTTTAATAGCAGTTCATTTTTATTAACAGATGCAAACCTCCATTTTCATGTATCAACAGATATAGTGATGGTGCTGACTGGGACATTCTCAGAGTTGCACTCCCCCAAAAATAATTTTTCTAAATTCTGGCCATATGACCTATAGCAATCAATGCCTAGGAAGAAGATTCTTGGGCTCTATTCACCACTTAGTATTTTGCCAGGTCTGAAGAGAGCAGCCAATCCAAAAAATTTTGACCACATGCATTCTGAAATCCTCTGTTCTTGCTCCACTGGAAACAATGATACACCTCTAAAACTCCCAACATATTTGGCATTTTTAACTTGAAAGGAAATTTGTGGAAAGCCTGAACCTACAATATGGGATCCACAGAATTTCCCCACAAAAAGATCATAGATGAATCTTGCCCATTTTGGTTTCTCACTCTCACATTTTGTCAATCTTTGGCCAAGATCCTGGGACTGGTAGACATATTACATATGTATAACTACAATACTTTCCCCATCCAACCACTCCAGACTCCTTTTCTCTGCTGCAGCCTGCCCCACCTACATGTCAATTTCCTGCCTGGTGGGTGCACAGGAATGGAACCACTATAGGATGGTGTGGTGATTTTTGTTGTTGTTTGGTTATTATAGAATTCTGACTTCCACAATGACCAAAAAAGTGAATTAGGGGCTTATCCAGACAGGAAAAAAAAATTCATGGAAGTACTGAGACTTTTCAGGGAGGGAGTTGCTGTTGTGGTTGTTGTTTTGATCTTACAGTCAAATTCAAGCTTTTGCATCCTTTTGCATGCTTTCTTGAAATATCTCAGGTTTCCCTTACTACCATCCCACTTGTGTTCTTTCTCCTCCCCCTCCTATTGATCATATGCCACACTTGGACTCAGGCAATGTTTCACAAATTGCCTTTCACCAATTTCCTCTTACAAGTGTTGGACTGTGACTCTGGAGAGGGTTCAAAGGCTGGCTCAGCCATGTAAAGCCACTCCATAACCTTGGGCAATTCACACTATCTCAGCCTCAGAGGATGTCAATGGCAAAACCTCCTCTGAAGAAACTTGCCAAGAAAACCCCATGATAAGTTTGCTTTGGAGTCACCATAAGTTGGAAATGACATGAAGACACACAACAACAACATCAACAACAACAAATAGTCAAATGTTAAAATGCTTTAGCCATATTACACTAATTGAGCATTGGGATCATATTGTTTTATGGCTACCATTCCTCATTTCCTCACTTGATCTCTGTTGAATCAGCTATCTTTTCTTAGCAGCAGCCATCTTAGCTATCTCTGGGATAACAGAAACACACTTCCATAAAGGCATTTCATTTGGGGAAATACTGGTTTAATTTAAACTGACCTGGAGAGTGGCAATAAAAAATCCTTGTAAATGCTAGGAGTTCCCTGGGAATACTTTAGAATGGGGAAAACATCATGTTGATCTTTAAAAAAGAAAGAAAGAAAGAAAAAAGGTCAGGAATACAACCAGGGACTTTCTGGTTTTCCTAGTCCATCTTGACCCCAAGGTGACATAGCCACTATTTCATATGGTCTCTCTTGCACTAGTATATTCTTTTTTAAAAGTGTGTGCACAAAAACATGGGTGTATTTACATTTTTATTTTATAGTACTCTGTCCTGAGATTGTTGGATATATGGTGGGATAGAAATATTTAACTAATTACAAAAACCCATGCCTGGACTGCAGAATATTCAGTATGTAATCCCCGGCATTTTCTTGTCAGAGAAGTCTAAAGTTGTAGGAAAGATCCTGGGGAACCACATCTAGTTACAACCACTTGGAAACTTGGAGGGGGGGGGTTTGAACTACAGCTCCCACAGCCATCTAGTATAGCCAACCATGTCAACTGGGAACCTCTGAGCTTTATAGCACTCCAAAAATATGTTTTTCATGATGTGAAAAAAGCCAGACCATGTCAAACATGGAAGCTTTGTTTCAAAACCTAACCAAATCTTTGTCCCTGTGATTTAAAATTAAGCTACAAGAGATTTGAAAACCTTGTTCAGTTTATTCAATACTAGTATCACAGTCCCTGATATGAGAGAATATTTGCACTTCAACCTTTTAAATGCTGCCATAACTATTTAGCAATTGTTCCAGTGAAATCAGAAAAAGCAGATTTCTTCTCTTCCTTAAAAAATGAAGCACTGCTAAGGGTTTACGAACAAAATGATGACTTTAGAATCTAAATCCCATTCATAGTGTTATGTACTGTCACAAGTACATAATCCTTTCCGCAGGCTAAAAGACTGTCAATAGGCTGCTTCATAAAATAATGAATGTTTGCATTAATAATTTCATGGGTTGGCTGCAAGTTAATAGCCTTTATTTCCACTGTATGTTCTTGAGAGGTACTCTCGTAAACAGCCTTTTATATCTAAAATATATTACGTTAACCATGCTGCTTATTTTCTGGTTTGATGAACATGTCGTAGCTTAGGATGACTATGTGTACCAAAACAAGAGGGATATTGTGCAAATTTGTAGTACAGTATGTCAAAACATCTTTTTTAGAAATAATCATACCAAAGTTTAACTTGATCTCTTACTGATCTATCTACTTTGTATCCTGCCCTTCCCCCAGGTTGTTCCAAACCTCATACGTGTAGCTGGATCCACAGGAATCCCACTGAAACAAGAGGGACTTGACTTCAGTTAGTCATGAAGAGTTTAGCTCTCCATAATTTGTTCTTTTTTTTTAAGCAGTGGGGCAAAATACAGTTACTTTTCGAAATGGGGCAATAAGCCTCCATCATGTTCTTTCTAACTGAATTGAGTTTACTCATGTGGGATGTGACTGCCCACATCCCCTTGCCTAGCTGTTCCTTGTTTCAAAAAATAAAATCCAAGTTATACATATTGCACATGTTATTTTGATTGTGTTAACAGTATGGACTTTATCACACAGGGGAAAATCGGGGGATTCAAAAGGCATTATCCAAGTAAAATTGTGCGATCGCAGGTAAGATTATCACATACATCATGATTAGAGAGGGCTTATCCTGGGAACAATCAGGGAATAGCCAGCACAGATCATTCACGTGATTTCCCTGTGAATGATTTGCTGATGGTTATTTCCTGGAATAAGCCCTCTCTAGTGGCGATGCCATATGTTAATCCTAGCCGCGATTGCACAATTTTCCCTGGATAATGATTTTTTAATTCCCTGATTTCCCCTGTGTGATAAAGTCCCATGTGATAGAGTCACTGGTCAGACTTGGTTTCCTGATAGCCAATCATGGTTTGGGCTAACTGTGAAGGAGAGGCTGCAGGGGAAGGAGCAAATATAAAAGGCTGAAATGGGTGACTGTGCATTCAGTTGAGGGGTAGTTTAACAGAGCTGAAAGGAGTTGAAGGGGATTGAGTTGAGAAAAGGTTTGAGTTCAGGGGAGGTTCTAGGAAGAGGGACAGATAAGGAATCTGACTGAGTCAGAGAGGCATTCTGTCAAGACAGTAAAGTAATTAGTGAAAGAGACAAAGGATACTGAATGGGAGAGAAAGTGTATTGGAGATTGTAAAGATTGTAGAATGCCTACAACTATTATATTAATGTAACCACACCACATTTGAATTATTCTACCTAAGCTACATTCTTGCTAAATGTTGTTCAATAAAGTCAGTGTTTATTTGTTCTGAAGCCTCTGCCCAAGTGAATTCTAATATAGGGCCATATAGCCACAGACAAACACACTACCTAAGATATTAAACTTATAAGAGGAAGACACTTGGAACTCTAGCGCTTATACTTTTATGGAAAGTGTATAAAGGGTGGTCGCTGGGCAGGTGTCATTGACAAAGAGCCTTCTCTGAGAGTTTAAAAGTAGCCTCAAGGTCTTATCACACAGTACTTTAGGAATCTTCTCCAAACAGTGCAGTTCCTAAGTTTGTGCTCCTAGAGTTATTCCATTATACCTAGGTTTATCATATTCCAGTCCATAAAATTGGGCCATCTAATTTGCATGTTATGCAAATTATTATAATTATGCTTATTATTAATCTACATTCTAATTATACCAATTCAGCACATTCCAGGTGCTGAACTATATTTCAGGTTTATTACTGCTTGGTCAATAAATTCTCTTCTGAGAAAGGTGGTAGAAAATATTTTCAGTATTGGACACAGAACAGGGAGACTGAAGTTTAAAACCCTGTTTGGTCATGAAATTTACATGGGACCTCGGGCCATCATTATCTCTCAGCAACTTTACCTTGCAGAGTTACTGTAATAGCAAGACAGGAACCATGTAAAATGGCCATGTACATTCATAATATGAAAACAACAGAAGCAACAACAACAACAGATATTCTGTCCAGAATAGCTGTTCATTCATAATATGAAAACAACAGAAGCAACAACAACAACAGCTATTCTGGACAGAATATCTGTATTCCAGAAAATAAACTAAAATGACAATTTTCCAGGTAGCCCTCCTCACCAAATTCACCAACTGTAAGAGACTATTTGGGAGAGATACTACAAAAATTCCACAGGAGTCACCTTCTTGTGCCCATTCCAGCCAAAATATCTGGATTCCAGACAATGACCTGGGAAACCAACAGGCAGCTGGGCCCATCAAAAGGGGGAAGTGACAAGGAGCAAGAACCCACCATTGTCCTTGTCTACATTTTCCTCTTTTCAAAAAATGAAAATGAAAAATATAGTACAAGATGTGTTCTGCTTCACATCACTGGGAGCTGCATTGCTGGAAGCACAAAAAGGAATTGCAGATCGTAATGGTATTGGAGAATGTGTTAAGGAAGGGAGAGCCTATGGCAGTATCCATACTTTGGGGAACAAAATTTAGTCATGCTCTGAGAACAGATTTTAACCCAGCACCCTGTTCCATTCAAGCATCCTTGCTGTTATATGCCTTCAAGTTGACATGCATATAGTGGCTTTCTTCTGGGATGGGGGGGGGGGATTTATTCAGAGGAGGTCTGCCATTTCCTTCCTATGCGTGAGACCCATGCATGGGACTGATTTACCCAAATTACCAGTGAGGTTTCATGGCTGAGCAGGGATTTGAACCCTGGTCTCCCAGAATAGTCCAACATTCAGACCACTACAATTTTTCCAGTATCCTCGTTCTCCATTATTGCATCACAGATAATTCCATTGTGATCCACTGTGGCAAAAGCATTCTAGATTTTCATTAGAAGGCAATTCAGTTTTCTCTCACACATGCACCATTGTCTTCATATTGCTTTCTTTGTTTCTCTGTATATATGGATTTTGTCACTGTAGACATGCCTGCATGTGCAAGAGACAGAAATAAATGGTGGCAAAGCTGTCAGATCGAAAGCCCCACAAATTAATCACTCCTATATATTCACCGATCAGGCACAGCTCATATAATAACAGATCAATTTTCTTTTACACTACCTACCAATGCATCTGAATCATGACCTGCGAGGTCCTTTTTCCATGGAGTTGGTATCATTCATTTTCCACATTTACTTCATTGTTAGCCTCTCTGACAAATGTCAGAAAGATAATAAATTGGTTTGAGAGGTTTCTTTATTTAATATTTTCACACAGTCACACACATATATTTATTCCACAAGCTGAGAATGGGTAACAAAGGCTTAAACAATCCAACTCTCTATATAAATAAAATGTGTCTTTCATGCACAACAGCATTAAATTGAATTTAAATTGTGCCTTGTTTGTTAAACATGGCCAATTAAAATCAACCTAAACTAAAAAAAGCCACACATCACTTTTGGAATGTGTTTTGAAAAAGGAGATATAAAGATTATAAAAGGAACACAATCTATACTCTAAATTGGCTGAAAGTTACTACAACTAGCAGAGCAATCCACATCCAACTGAGATTCATGGTGCAAATGAATTTAAGGACATTGGGCTGTCCCTTCCAAAAGCATTGTTTTTTGCTTGTATGAAAACTTCTCAGCTTATTTTACCCATCTTAGCCAATTAGTTGGGTAAAATAGGGATGCTGCAAAAGTAATACATCCAGGGCCTCAAACAGATGGGCAAAAGGAATGGCCGGTGACTGCTCCTGCCCTGATTGCTGTGGGACTGTGGAACTGCATGCACCTGACCCTGAACCAGCCACCAAAAAGAAGCAGTTTTTCTCTGCTCCTTTTTGGCCTGATTCTTTGTAAAAGATTCTGCCTTGGCACAGTTTCTGGTCACATTTGGGGCATGCTTTATCTAAATGCTATGCCCCAAAACTAGATGGTTTGTTTTGGGCCCAGGAGACTGACAATATGTCTCACTATCGATCAGGAGCATCTGAGGTGACAACCAGGAACCCACAGCTCACCCAAGACTACAATTTGCAACATCTGCCTAGACAGCAAGTGATTGCAGACATCAGTTGGCCCATTGAGCCAGGCCATTATCTTCCTTAACAGGAATAATTACACATGACATAACCATTTTCTTCCAACTCTAACTCCCAAAATGACCCTTGGTTTTGACTCCAGGATCCCAATTTTCTGCTACAGCTTAAATTCTGTTTATAGTGCAGCCCTAACTCCAGCTATTTTTCAAGTATCTTTTCCTTTATTAGAAAACTAGATTGTTTATTGTTGTTGTTATTGACCACCACATCAACTTTGACTTTGTACCAGCCCTACAAATGAGAGACTTCCATGTCACTCGATTATCAACAGCCTTGCCCAGGTCTTGCAGACTCAGGGATGTGGTTTCCTTGACTGAGTCTAGCCATCTTGAATGTGGTCTATCATTCTTTTCTAGTCTCCTCATTATATGTCCAAAGTATAATAGTTTCTTGGCATCTAAGGAGAGTTCAAGTTTGGTTTGCTCTAGCACCCATTTATTGGTCTTTTCAGCAATTCCCAGTACCAGTAAAACTCTTCTCCAGTACCACATTTCAAATGAGCTGATTTTCTTTCTATCAGCTTTCTTCACTGTCCAGCTTTCATTACCATGCACAGAAACTAGAAATACAATGGCATGGACAATCCTAACTTTGGTTTTGAATGGTATATCTTTATACTTCAAGATCTTGTCTAGTTTCTTCCAGGTCCTAGTCTTGTTCTGATTCTTGACTTCAGTTTTCATTCTGATTAATGACTGAGCCAAGGTACGGAGAATATTTAAGTATTTCATTGTCTTCATCATCTCCACATATTATTTTTAACCAAATACCGAACATATTATTTTTAAAGAAATAAGCAATGATATTTCTTTAAAACGGATGCATAGAAACCATTCAATGGTGTTTGGAAGAATTTGGAAAGTAACTTGATCTAAAGTAATTAGTTAAAATTAAAGCTCCAATGCCCATATAGTTTGGTTCTGTTATACATTAAGAAGTAATGTTTTGCATTCTCAATACTTAACCCTAACTAAAATAGCTATCAATTGGATACTTTTAAAATCTGGATATAATAACCACTGTGTTGTGGTACAAAACACACTCTCATCACATCCATATCACTGTTATCAACACCTAAAACAGAGCAGCATAATGCTACACTTGAAATATGTGGATGTTCCTCTTCCACTGTTTAGTGAGGCCACAACTCATAACTATAAAATTAATTAAATATTACAATTACAACACCAAAGAAGTGATATTATTTTCCCCTCAATTACAGTTATAATATTGATATTCTTTCACTCTTGGAGAAATGAATCAATTACAATTGATTAGTTATTTGTAACTCATTATTTCCCAGGTCTGCAATACAGTCCATACTGAATTGCCAATTTCTAATATAGGCTCATTAAAGAAACAGATACAAAACATGGACTCTTAAATATCTGAAATGTCTCTTTCCTAGTGGTTTTTATCTTCTTTAGACAGTTATTGAAAAGTAAATACAAAGAAACTTCACCTTCCTGTCTTTGCTCCTTTCTTCTGTTGTACATAACAAAGTACAATAGAACACTTTTGTGCATTAGATGAAAGAAGTGTGTTTGCCAACAACAACAAAAGTATTATGGTTGTTGCAAATTGTTGGGAATATATTCTAATGATAGTTTTATTCCATTGTGACATGCAGAGGGTAAATATTATCTTCCCTCAATCTCTTCCTTTCTGTATTTATGTGAAGCTCTTACAACAATTTTACTCTTGGAGAACTGCCTCTGTTTTACAATATACTTTCTGTCATCACATTCCAGAAAGGGGCTTGTAGGTATATCTTTGCAACAGCTTTCAGGTATAACAGGCTGACATACACAATCCATTCTTTTATACTTGCATAATGATAAATGTGGGACAAACTGCATAACTGGATGCAAACAGGTTATTCAGGAAAAGTTAGGCTTTACTTCCCCTGGTTGCTTGCATACATTCATATTTCATTCTCTAACTAATGTGAAAAATTTTAAGATTATAAAAGAGCAGAGATAAACAGAAAAATGAGCACATGAAAAAAGAGCTCAGTTGCTGGAAATGTGTCTATTAAATAGGCAAGTTTCCTTTGACATTTGTATTAAAATATGCTCCTAAATGAACATATTGGCTTAAAAGCAAAAATGACCAGATTGGAAATCCTTGACATGCAACACAGGTACATTTGATGGCAGCAACAGAACTTGGAATAGTGACCTTTTTGGTCTACCGCTCTGAGAACCTCTGGTCAGTATGACCATGTTGTTTGAGAGAGTCTGGGACCTGTCACCCCTTTTCCAAACATTCACAAACTATTAAAATAACACATCATACTAGCAGTACATGAATCGATCCCATTATATTGCCAATTTTATATTATGTCATTTCTCTTTCTGAATTTGGCCATCATATAAGTATGTGGATCACTGATATAAAATTTTTCATTTTTGTGGAAATTCTCTGATGTTTTCAACTAGTAAAAGTGATTCTCTGCCCCCAACAATCAGATGAAAATTAAAATACAGGAAAAATATATCATCTGGAAAAAAAAAGTATTGAAGAAATTATCTGCACATTTTTAAACGTTTTCCTGAATATATCAAAGAACACAACAGGCCTTTGATCTTTGCTATGAACCTTTTCTCCATCCCCATTTTGCATACCACACACTATGAAATGGCATCTCCAGTTATATTATGAAGATAAGATTGATATTTGGGGAAATTATTAGTTTTGATTATTGACAGATAATTTGTAAGTGCTTCCAAGCCACAACATATCCTCTTCCCTTTTCCAATGTTTTGGATAGGAACAGGTGCAGACAGACATTCTTTCTCAACAAATGCAAGCAACAGGATGTCATTCCTAAAGGCCTGCATGTGAAGAACCTTCTACAAACTACCTATCACACAGACTACAGTGACAAACTGTGTACAGTCCTCTCCAGTAGCAAGTGGCAAGGGAGGGAGGGAGGTCAGGAGGCATCAGGGTTGGAAGAAGATGAGGAGGAAGATCATACAATCATAGAATCATAGAGATGGAAGAGACCACAAGGGCCATCTGGTCCAACTCACTGCCATGCAGGAACTCCCAATCAAATCACCCCTAACAGATGGCCATCCAGCCTCTGCTTAAAGACCTCCAAGGAGGGAGACTCCACCACCCTCCAAGGGAGTATGTTCCACTGTCGAACAACCCTTACTGTCAGTGAAAATTTCAATGCCCTTGGATACTTCCTCAAACATCTCAGAGGATCCATCCTTAGGAAGATTAACACTGGTATGTATAAAACAGGAGTAAGGAAACTTTTTTCCTCCTGTTGTGTTGGACTTCAGCTTCTTGATGCCCCAGGCAAATTGTAGGAGTTACAGACCAAAACATCTGAAGGACCTAAAGATCCCCATTCCTGATATAAGTAGAGAGAGACAGCAGAACAGGAACTTGCTTAAGAAATATACAGCCATTTTGTGAACAGAGCAGGAACATGGATCACATTTATTAAAGATGATTTGAGGTGAAAGAAAGACATGCACCAGTAAGAAGAGACTGCAAAAGAAGTTCTAAAAGTCAAATATTACTTATAAATGTAAAATACTGTACATGTCAGGTTATTCTGTTCTCTGGATGGACTTGAGGCTAATATTACAACTGT
This sequence comes from Urosaurus nigricauda, assembly GCA_034509955.1. NCBI lineage: Eukaryota > Metazoa > Chordata > Lepidosauria > Squamata > Phrynosomatidae > Urosaurus > Urosaurus nigricauda. The sequence continues at coordinate 47,455,646 of JAOEGL010000003.1, forward strand.
GTAATTAATATGATTTTTTTTTTAAAATAAAAGAACCAAAAAAAAGATGTAGAGTTTCATTTCAAAGAAATGAAACAAAGAAAAGCATTTCTGATGTTGAACCCTGAATTTTCTGGTATAGAGTTTATAGTGCTGGTTACTTTCTGAAGAAGATTAAGTGTCGACATTTCATTTTTCAGTACTGTATGATTAAAACAAAAATTGCTTGGCAAAGAAATGAAAAATATCTCCCAAAAAAAGAGAAAGTCTTCAATTCCACTTCAGCATCTGATGAAACAGGTAAAATTACCTGCAAAAATTGTGATTTTTTTTCAATGAAATATTTCATTTAATCTGAACAGTGGAAGTATTCTCTTTTTTCTCTCTCTTGTGCATTGTAATTAATAGCAACATTTTTCAAAGCACCACCATTCATGTTGCACTACCACTTGTCCATCCAGCATGACACAAAACAAAGACCTGACTATGTTGAGGTTGGAAAGAAGGCCTGTTCTGATCTAATTGTCCACTACCTGCTTTGTATGCAGGCAGGCAGATTGTAAAAAGGGATGATGAATAGTCAGGTGCTTGACAACTCTGCATCTTTGCAGTGTCCTATAAAAGTTATTAAAGCATGACATGTCAGGTTCTTCTGACCTGTACCTAGGGTCCTAACAGGCTTCAAGGACTCAGACCTTCTGAGTAAGGAGCAGAAGTCAATCATACATGACTGAAGCTGACACTTTTTGAGAAGTTGGGACTTGCGTGCATAATGAGTTTTTTCTCTCCCTGAGTTTTTAGAATTCCTGCTGGGACACTATGTGTCCCCCTCTGCACAGTTGAAGATTTCTAGCAGCTCTGTTGTTTTCTTTATCTCCCGGTATTTCTGACTCAATGATTTGTATTCTGTAGAGCGAGATTGACAGAAATCTTATTTGACAGGTGTGAGAAGATGTGAGCTTTTCTTGAATTTAAAATAAATCTTACATGCTTGATCAGGGAGGTTTTATTGGCTTTGGACTGGAGGTATGTGGGGTACTTTCCTAATGATGTTAAAGAGTCACATGTAACATGGGAGTTAAACCATTATGGGTTTATTTTAATTGTGCACAGTACAAAGGTGCCAACTCCTTAAGGAAATATTAAGGTAATTATGTCCCTCCCATTCCTAATGAAAATAGTAGAAAATAAATTTGAGAACCATATATATGTGAACAATAGGCCCATGTAATGCCCATACATTCCCTGCCCACTCACCCCCCTCCCCAGAAATAATGCCTTACCTGGAAACTGGAATTAAATCAACATGTAGTCCAGGTTATCTGGTCTTGAAAAGATGGTTTCTTGGGTTGAAAGTCCTTCTCCCATGATTGAGTGGGATGATTTCACCTCTTTCCATTATTTTTGTCCTGTAATATTAATCTGTATATTATATTTATATTGCATTACTCTTGTTTTGTAATGCAACACATCACATAGAGCCCCAGATTGGCTTCTGTAAGCCTCCGCTTTCAGAAAAGAGGGTGCATCAAGTAATTCAGATGCTGGGTTCCTCAAAATGGAGAAAATGTTGATGAAGACTGCAAGACTTGCTGCTGTAGTTCTAATGTTTTTTTTTTTAAAATAAACAGATGATATTTGATTATTCAGATTATTTGGACCAAGCCCCATGGAACTTGTGTGGTTTAGTAGTTAAAGTCACATCAGGTGCCCTGCCAGTAACTTCTCCTTGCTATTAGTAGGCATGATGAAGACATTTGCCATGTGTTTACATGAAGCATTTCAGACTACTGTTCCTTTAAAAACAAAGCCATGCTCATACTGAGGGTGCATCTACAAGTTAGAAATAATGCATTTTAGACAACTTTAATTGCTGCAGCTCCATCCTATGGAATCCTAAGATTTGTAGTTTTACAGGGTCTTTGGGCTTCTCTAGTGCTTAACAAAACTGCAAATCCTGTGATTCTGTAAGATGGAGACATGGCAGTTAAAGTGGTGACAGACTGCATTATTTCTACTGTATAGATGCACCCCGAGTCTCAAAATATCCACAGCCACTAGTAAGCAAAGGCACTGAACAGATTGAGAAGATGACTGGATAAGCTGGCTACAGTGTCATGCACCTTCCTTCATCTTTCCTTTCCCCTGAACCCTGCCAGCTCTGCAGGTTCTAAAAATGCTTGAGGACCCTCAAGTAGATTCATAAGTAGCATCAAGAGGCAATATGCAAGGAGCAATGCTGTGACAACTTTGCACTAGTCTGGAGAAGTGTATAAACACATTTGAGCATTTATACAGACCACCCACATCACTGAACTGGTTTCCAGGCAGAGCAATGGAATGTGACAACAGCATATCCTCCAACATTTCACAGATTGAAACCAGGACACATGTGGCCAAATAATGTCATAGTGTGGTCAAGATTGCAAAAACAGTCAATGAAGAACAAAGAAGCTGAGAGAGGCTACAGCAGTTTCTTTTTGCCTCAGTATACTGGGAAGGGAAATATTCCACTGCCACCTCTCCTCTCGTCTCCTCTCCTCTCCTCTCCTCTCCTCTGAGTGAATTCAGTGCAAACTGACTTTGCACTTTGATTTCATTTGCAGCAATTGAAGTAAACTGAAGACAAAGGCGGAAAATACAAGAAGGAGAGTGAAACTTAAACATTCTAAAAGTAGCTGGTTGGGGTGGCTATAAAGAAGGAATGATGCTATTTGACTGGCTCGTGAAGTCATAATATACTCACAGCCAGATGTATATGTTCTGCTTAATGACAAAGAAGCAAACCATATTAAAGTATACCATTCTGTGATGTAATATATGAGTAAATATCCATGAAGGGGACATAAATACAAATGTAACAACAATAATGTGTGGCAGAAAAAGATAAGATAAACGAGAGCAGGAAGCCACATCCTCAGCCAGGTTGTTTAACATGTTTAATTCAGGATTTATATAAAATCTTGGAACTGTGCAAAGCACTTGAGTTTATAACCCACTTAGAACATATTCACTTATTTCAGTATCAGTAATTTAGGCCCTGTTCAGACCCACCATTAAAGCTGGCCTGGGGGCGGAGTTGAGGCATCACATCCACATGACGCATGCCCTGACTCTGACACCAGGGTGCTATGATGCCAAGCGCCACTCCATGCCAAAGGAGCACTGCTAAGCCACAGCAACGCAGCTATAGTACACTTTTTAGGGCACAAAAACGAGCTGCTTTTGTGGCTCCTTTTTGTGCCCTGGAAAAGCCCAGTTCGGGGCTGCAGCGTGTGGTTGTTGTAGCCCTGATCTGGCTGAAACAGGAGTTGCTCCATGCCACCCCTTTGGGACTATCTGAGCAGCCCCAGAATTACAGTCCCAACACCCACCCATTTTAATTATTGTCAAGAAGAAAACAAAAACAATAACTTCATGACACTTTCTCAGAGTTAAAACAACTTGGAAGATCAAGGGTGAAAACTGTGGGTGCCCTCCAGCTGTTGTTGCAGTACAATTCTCCTGAACAGTCAGCTCTTGGGAGTTCATTAGTTCTCTATTCCTGCATAGCAAGGGGTTCAGTTAGATGGCCCCTGAAGTCCCTTCCAGCTCTATGAACTCCCAGTATTTCTCATCACTGTAATCTAGTTAGGACTCCTGGGAATTACAGTTCAACATGATCTGGAGCTTCTTATGATTCTCACCCCTCCCATAGTGTTACAACTGGCTGGGACAAATCCAGATCAGTTTCTTATTTATCCACTCAGTTCGCTTGATTGGTCTCACTCACTCACTCACTCACACATACCCCTTACTCAAGGCATGATTGTTTGGAAACACATACAGTAGCATTGAAAATAGGCTGTTATATTGAAAAAGGATAAAGCAATTGAATAATGCAAGGAAATGCAAACAGGAAATTGAATTTCCCTGATGAAATTATATATGATTCAATGTATTTATGTAGGCCTGTGGGTAGAAAATCCTTTTTCTAGACAGACGTTTGAAACAATTCATACAGAAAGCATTAAAATGCAAAAATTGTCAAGCTACATCAATGTACAAAGTGGTTGGAGCTTTTTCTACTTGGTTGTATCTTGGAAATGTAATAAGAAATAGTGCAACCCAACTTCTCTGGCTGCTTCTCTGGATTATTTGAAGAGCTTGGAAAAGTGTTTTGTTTTGTTTTGTTTTTGGGACACCAGGTCCCAGAAATCACCATTTACCATAAACACTGGCAATATGGGTTGTATGGCTGTGGGAGCAGCCATGCAAATTCGGGCTTTTAAATGGCTCTTTGTATTCCATATATTAATTCCTAGCATATCTTTTTATTTAATTACTTGCTGTAAGACACAACTGCCTAAACCAAAGTGTTTTTAGCATTGCAAAGGAAAGTTCAGTTCAGCAGGAACAATATGACTGAGAGACAGAAAATAGACATTTGTTAAATGGGCCTTTGTGTACAAGATTAAAAGTACAGATACAGATATAATCTCTTTTTATGAGATTAAAGGCAGTTTGGCCCATAATATCAATGTTTATGAGGGATCAGAGTCCTGACCCATCAAAATGCAGCTGGCACTGCTTTATTGAATCTATTGCCACAGTGCAATAGATACCTCCATATAGATTAGGTAGGCTGCAAGTGAATTTCATTACCTTTGAACCACATTCAAACTGCTGTTCTTGATGGCTGTAGCCCTGTCTAATTATACATAAACTAAGCCCAGTGATTACAGGCAGAATTACATATATGAAAGTATGTGAGAGGTTGTAACCATGGCAGCATAATAGGTGATCTCTGTGTAAATTACAATACTCTTTGACTAAAGAATATTACTCTTTCCTGTGGCTCTTAATGCATAAAAAGGGATCTTAAGAGCAGAGGCCATGTTCATCATTGCCTTTTTGACAGGTTGACAGCTCTCTGGCTTCACATGCACCTCTGTTCCCAATTGGCTTCTCCAGAGAAGCCAGCTGTAGTCAGGGCTGATTGATAACCCTATTCAAAGTTTGTGCTCTGTTTGCTTTGAGCTGTAAGATATGAGATGCTCTTCTTTAACTCTGTATCCCTGTGCTCATTTTCTTTATTTCATTTCCTTCAGGACATTTATGAAGATCTTGTCTCTGGATCGGTCTCTGGATCATGAACTTAGCCACTATTTCCATTCCCCTAAGCAGGAATGGTCTATCTCTCCTACTCCAACTTCTCAGATGTCTCTCCCAAGGTCTGTTCCAAGGTGAAAGCCTCCTGGGTTATTTGACATCTTCACATTCCCAACAGTGCTATCAATAACTCTCTCACCATCTCTCTTATATGCCACAGGGTTTTCATTTCCACCTCCAACAGATGCTGAAAAGTAATACCCTCAGATTCTTGCTCCCCAAAACAAATTGCTACTGATATTTTCAGTTCAGTTACAGAGAATACTGTTAACTTCAGAAAACAAACAGCCAAGATCATGAGCTCAGTACACTGTCAACTGCAGAAACCCTGAAAACATGGTCTAGTAAAGACATCTGCTTTTTTAAAAAGCAAAATGATATCAGTGGGAAAATAAGGAAGAAAACCAAGCAAACTTTGCCCAGCTAGAACACCATATCAGTTTGCTTACAATTCATGCTAATTTTGCACAAATATTCCAGCTATATTTTCTACATTTCATTTTAGCCAGTTGAGCATCTTGCAAAAATTCACATTGAAAAGATACTCTAAATATAAATTGTTCCATCTGTTCTTTTTTAAAAAAAAAATCTTAAACTGTTCAGCTATATTAACAAAATGTGATGTCCTTCAACATTACTTTTCACCATGTATAGTCATTTGCTGTTTTTAAGACTATCAGAGATGTTATTTTACCACATGCATTATTTAACAATCTATTGTACACATTCTTTATGCAAGTGGCTGAAAGGAACATTCAAAACTATCAGACAATTTAAAATTCAAAGAAGAAGGAACACTGACAAAAAGTTAATAGGAATACAAAATAAATGTTTGTGTGGATTCCAGTTAATGGAGTCCACAATCACAGTCTTTTCATTATATATCAACGTTGTACTGGTTTTGTGTCATAGGGAAAGGAAACATACGGGTGAAATTAGTTTTATAACAAAATCTAATTGTCTGATGATTTATAATTGAGTAACAATATTTATAAAGCATGTAACAAAAAATCTGGGTAGCTTATAATAACCATAACAACAATAAAATACTAATGCAAAACTATATTTATTATTAATAATGTTAGTAGTACTAACAGGACTATATCCTTCCTTTTCCCCAAAACTGGAAGTCAAGTCAGTTAAAAAAAAACAAACAAATTTGACATTTTAAAAAGTGATATTTGAAAGGCTGAGACAAAAAAAAAATTCACCTAGTGTTGTAACACCCATCCTACATTTTCCAGACTATGTACACTGGACCACTTCAGTAATCACTGCTTTTATGCTGATGGGGATAATTCCAACATTAGTCTGAATTAGAGTTAATACAGGGAAATGAATAAAACTTGTCAGTTACAAGTAAGGTCTTATCTGTGCTACAGAACAATGCAGTTTGACATCATTTTAATTGTCATGTCTCATTGCTATAGAATCCTGGTATTTGTATTTCGTTTTGACACCAGAGCTCTCTGACAGAGAAGGCAAAATATTCTCACAAAACTACAGATCCCAGAATTCCATAGCATTGAGGCATGGCAGTTAAAACAGTGTCATACTGCATTATTTCTGCCATGCAGATTAGACCTGAGTTGATTCCTGTTTATTTGAGTGGGTCTACTTTAAGTAGAACTAATAATGGATTTAGGGTAGGCCATAGAGCGTTACTATGGTTAAAAACTAGCCAGTGCCTCATAGGAAGTTCCAACAGTCTCAATTTGTTATTCAAAAAGGTGTTAAGGAGAGAAATATTTATGTGAACATTATGGTCCCAATTACTGTTGTTACTGTTGTTAACTGCTTTTTGGAGATCCTATGAATGAGAGGCCTCTTAGTCACCCTGTCCTCAACTGCTCTTCTCAGCAATTGCAGAATCATGGCTGCAGCATCACTGATGGGATCTATCCATCTTCTGTGTGGTCTTCTTTTCCTAATGCTCTTCAATTTACCAAGCATTATTGTCTTTTCTAGTGAGTCCTTTTTTCTCATGATATGGCCAATGTATGAAAATCTCATTTTAATCATCTTTGCTTCCAGGGAGTTCAGAATTGATTTGCTCTAGGACCCATTTATTTGTCTTTTTAGCAGTCCACAGTATTCTCAGCACTCTTCTCCAGCAACACAACTCGAATGAGTTGATTCTCTTCCTATCACCTTTTCCCACTGGTTTTCTATTTTCCTTGTGTTGCTTTCAATGGGATTCAGATATACTTAACCATGTATTAGATGTTGGCCATGATCTCCATGTGCTTCCATGTTTTTCTTACACATATTTTATCCATCCACTCATTGAGAGGACTTTCTACCTTACACTCCTAAAGTTTCCAATCAGCTTATCTGCCTTTGGAATAAAAAAACAGGCACCTTTTAACAGTCTCCACATTATAGGAAGCTGTAGATTACTTGGTATGAGTAGAACTATTGTTATAACAAAGAAGATTATAGTATTAGACAATACAGGATTCTGAGTTTCATAGGAAATGAAATCCTTTAATTAATTTACTAGAAACTTTCTGCTTTGGGGCTCTTAATAATCTTCCATTACAATACTTGCTGGAGATAACAATACTTATTAGAGAGTGGATGAGCCCTGCAGAAATTAATAAACTCAGGCTGTAACATCGTTTTTTAAAACCACCCAGAGAAGGAACTCCTGTGTTATATATTTCATGTTTCAGACAATGCTGCCCTAGTAAGAATGTTAGCATTACTTTTAACAATAGTTTGTGTCAACAGATATGAGTTTGTGTTGTAGAAATAATGAATGGCTATATTTATTTGATGTTTTTTTTTTTAGTATAAGTACTTGAAAGAAGATCATTTCATCCAAAACAAGATCCTAATTCACATTTATTTCAGACATGAAGACTCTTCAGTTCCTCTTTTCAGATAGGCACAGACTCACTCATGAATAGGAGTCACAAGCACCTTTGCTTAATGGCACAACAATGACAAGATGTCACAAAAAAGTAGCTTTAGCAAAAAAAACTGTGCAAGTACTCAAGCAGAATGCTGTCAGGAGACTTCCAGAAACATATGCTGGAAGTATCACAAAGTGATGAGAGAGACTCTAAATCTAATTGTAGAGAGATCTTATAGCACCTTTGAGACTAACTAAAAGAAAGAAGTTGATAACATGAATTTTGTACCAGTAGACTTAAGTCTACTTTCTCAGATGCATTTGACCAAATGCATTTGAGGAAGTAGACTTCAATCTACAAAATGTCATGCTGCCAACTTCTTTCTTTTAGTTAGTCTCAAAGGTGCTACAAGATCTCTCTACATACTTAGTTTTTGTGGGTTTTTGGGCTATGTGGGCATATTCTGGAAGAGTTTATTCCTGACGTTTCACCAGCATCTGTGGCTGGCATCTTCAAAGAATGCTGGCATGGAAGTCTGTTGGTCTGTTGTTGGATAGCAAGGCCTCAGGGTGTCTATTTAATTAGTGATATATTGTCTGCTTGGAAACCCCTGACCTTGGCTAGTTTTCATTTTCAGGCCAACACACTGATTAACATGTAAATCACTTATCTTAATGATGGGTCGGTCACACGCTACATATATTCCACACACTTCCATGCCAGCATTCTCTGAAGATGCCAACCACAGATGCTGGTGAAATGTCAGGATTAAACTCTTCCAGAACATGGCCACAAAGCCTGAAAAACACACAAAAAACTATGGTTGCCAGCCATGAAAGCTTTCAACTTCACCCTCTCTACATACTGATTCCACAGAGTAACACAGCTAAATCTTTGAATTTTAAATTTAATTGTGCACATACTTTGGGTATAGACTTCTATAAAGGACACTAAGCAACCTCAGAGAGGCCAAAGATATTATTTTTTAAAGGCAGGCAGTTGGATATTAAATCATCACTGCTATATAAAGTAGTTTAAACTAGTAAAGAATATAAATAGATAATCCATTGTATTCCCTCCTCCTTTTTTCTAGATCTACATGTAGATTAACATGATTTGGCCATATTTACTCCTTCCTTTTTCTGCTGTTACTCCTTTCTTGTAGCATATGACTTGCCTATAGCAGCTGCTTGAGCGGACTTGCACCCATTTTTAAGGGCTTCTCTAACCAAATTTAGGGTCTCTCCTAGAGCCAATGGATTTCAGAAAGTAATAAAGGTTTTTCCTGCTCCCTTACCACAAGCACCCAGCATAGTTATTCTTGGTTTATAGCCATAAGCTTACAGCACTAGACTGCTTTGCTGTGCTAGCAGAAATACCAAACATTCTTAGACAGGCAAAAAGTGAAGACAACAAGGAAATTTAGTCCACAAGAAAAAAATATATATTCACACTTCCTACAGGAGTAAGAAAAAATGCAGGATTCCCAACTGGGTGACTGATGTGCTATAGCTGCTTTCTTTCTCGGACACAAGAGAGGTGGAAATTTTGGCTGTTTCCCCTGCTGCCAGTTTATTAGTGTTTTGTACACCTTTGTTCATTGCTGGTTGTATGCCTGCTGGAGGTGGACTAGTCCCAACAGATGCTACTGTGTCTTTGTGTAGGTTGTTTTAATGCATGAAATGGTAGAAGGCCACCAGAGTTATGCATTCCTAGTGCTGAAGATGGGTATGGGCAAATGGCAGCAATAGAGGAAGCAGCTCACTAGTTCAGTTACAAGAGGAGAAAGAATTCAGAGACATAGCTGTGCTAGTCTGGCATATCAGTATGATAAGGGATCCTGTAGCCTCTTTTGAGACTAACTGAGTGAAAGAAGTTGTACCTTAAACTTCTGTAGACTTGGTCGTCTTCCTCAGATGCATGGAGAAAAAGCAGGAGGTATAAATTCAGGGCTTGGGCATCAGTCAGTGGGAGATGTGAAGCATTCAGTCATCTTTCGCACTACAGAATTAAAACCTTTTGATACCACTTCTACGGTTGTAGTTGCATGTGATGGAACTCTGGGATTTATAGTTTCATGAGGCCCTTAGAAGTCTCTGCCAAAAAGCTCTAGCATCCCACTAGACTACAAATCCCAGGTTTTCATAGGATGCAGTCTTGACAGTTAAAGTGGTATCAAAATACTATAAGTTTGCAATGTGAAAGAAACCTCAGTGAAGAGTATTTCAAAGGACACTATCCCATGGTGTTAAAAGAGCAGCTTTCCTTTCCTGAATTCAGTGCTAATTCGGGAGGCAACTGGTTCCTATCACACATAAATCGCTGCCAAATTGCTGCCTGGATCCATCACGGATGCAGCCAGGGTTGTCTAAGATGTTTCTGTGTCCATATTTAGAAATCGAAAGTAATTTTTGTGTGATAGGAACCAGCTGCCTCCCGCATTTCCACTGAATTTGGGAAAGGTAAGCTGCTCTATTAACCTCATGCGACAGAATCCTTTGAAAGGGTCCAAAACAGCTTTAACCAAGAAGAATCTTTCCTCAGTTTAACACCAGCCTCCAATCAAAAGGAAGTGACTAGAAGTAGAATCTGGAATATTATGAGGTACTTTTTAAAATAATGGGTTACTCACTGTTTTGTAGCTAGTAATACAATGTCAAATTAACAATATACTTTCAAAACTTGGAAACAGGAAGAAATCCCCAAAACAAAAACCTCAAAATATTTTAGAAATGATGAATACATTAAAAAAAAGAAAGAAAGAAAGAAAGAAAGGAAAGAAAAAAGTAACAGTGTTTCAGGTCTCAATGTTATAAGTTCTTATGTTATTTCATTAATTTCTTTTGTCATGTCCCTAGTTCTCTCCAAATGTAATGTGTCGTAATAAATGTTGTTACTTGTAACATTACTACCAAGATCTGACTGAAAGTGTAATCACCAGCCTAGTGAAAGCAAAAACTTCCTTCAGAAAGCAAAGACTTCATAAGGGGAGGCTCCATATCAAAGACTGGGACTCTTTCATACTGTGCAATTACAGCACTATAATTCCATTTCAACTGTCATGGGAGTTTATCGCATCAGAGCTTGTAACATTCCCATCCCATCCCAAAATAACGGGATGATAATGTAACAGGAATGTTCCTGGAATGTTATCATAATGCTGTGTGATAAACTCCATAGTTGCATCCTGTAGAATTGTGGGATTTGTAGTCTGGGGTGGGACTTTTAAAATTCTCAGCCAGGGAGCTCTAGTACCACACCAGACTACATGGCCTAAGATTACACAATGCAGTCATGGCAGTTCCAATGGAATCATAGTGCTATAAGGGTATAGTGTGAAAGGGCCCCAGAATGTTTTCTCTAAAATAGTAACTAGTTACTTTAATCATTACTTGGATCAACAGGTCATTACTTTTTGTCATTACTGCAGTTTAGAAGGCAGGGCATTAAACAAACAAACAAATAAATAATAATAAGTACAATATTTGGGAGTTACTCACTACTAACAAGTTACTTTTACTATTGTGCCATTTAAAAATACAGGAAAGTGAAGAAAATGCTCTCCAATTCACCCAAGTGGCAAATTAAGATATTATACCATGGTAATTTTGAGAAAAAAATGCAAAAGACTTTACAAAGCAATCCCCTCAGCATTTCTTTCCCACTCAAATGCTTTAGACTGCCATCTCCTCGCACAGTCCAAATGCCAATCAGATTTACATCTTTCTAAAATACGCAGTTGCTGCTGCACTTTTGAATTTCTCTGATTGTGAGCAGCTAGCCCAGCAAGCCAACCCTCTCTTCCCCATACTCATGTAATCACATTGTCTCTTTCTGGTAGCAGCCATATCTTCTCTCATTTTGAGCAGAACAGGGGAAGGCAGAAAAAGCAGGCTAATTGTTACAAGCTTGGCTGATTTGGCTGCCAACTTTGAGGCCTGGAAATATGCATATATAGTGAGTAACCAATAGGGTATAACATATAGAGTATGAGATATAATGTAAAAGATGGGTGCTACATCTGGAGAAAAGGAGACAGGCTAATGCCAGGCAGAACACCTATTCAAATGTGAACAGAATGTTGCCTTTCTTTCAATATTGAGATATGAGCAATCTGGATGCTAATAAAGCCATAGAAGGTCAAATGGCTGATACAGAATCAGAGAGTTGGAAGAAACCTCAAGGGCCATCCAGTCCAACTCCGCCTTGTAGGAATACACAATCAAAGCACTTCCATCCAATGGCCATCCAGCCTCTGTTTAAAAACCTCCAAAGAGACTCCAGCAGTCTTCGAGGGAGTGTGTTCCACTGTTGAACAGCTCTTACGATCAGGAGGTTCTTCTAATCTCATGGAAGGCAGCCAAAGCCAAGCTCTAAGAGTACCCAGGTTTGTGTATATTATCTTCACAAATCAGACTGGAGGAGTATATTGTTGACATACATGGGGCACCATCAGCTCCTTTGTTTTGATTGGATCAGATAGGACAGCTGAAAAGGCTGGGAAGAAGCTAGGGAGAGAATAAAAGAATTCAAGAAGTGATAGCAATGAGACAGCTCTGCATTTTGCAACAAACCAAGAAAGGCTTTCAAACCAATATAGCTTCCAAACCAATATCACTATTCCTACTTTATAAGCAAGCCAGACATGCTAATGCTAGTAAGAGACACATATATGCTACGGTATGTTAAAATAGATATTCCCATTTTGAATGTAATAGATGCGTCCCATAGATGTTTATAGCTACGTAATAGACATGAAACACACAGGGCAACCTGGGATAAGTCACATACTCTCAGCCTCAGAGGAAGGCAAACCTCCTTCCCTAAGGAGAGTGTATATGCTTGTATATCTTTGATTACATATAATAGCCTAAAAGATTACCAAAAAGCCTGCTCATATTCCCATATAAATATCATAAGAGACAAATACTTAAGAATGCTTAAGAGGAGTGTTGATGTTAACTTTGGGGCTGAACAGACTGCCCCGATAGAGTGGCGTCCCACTGCCCCTTTCAGCACTGGATTGGGGCTGCAGCAGCCTCATGCCATGGCCCTGATCCGGCAGTTTGCCACTCAAAAAAAGAAGCAGCAAAATGCTGCTCCTTTTTAGAACGGCAAAAAAGCCGCCCTTGCTGTGGCGGCTTTTCAGCATTTCTTTGGTGCAGCGCATCTAAATACTGTGCCAAAGAAACGGCAAGACACCACCCGCCATCTGGTTGGGCACGCAGCATGACACCCTCATCAAAGCGGAGTCAGAGTGTGTGGCATGGGGTCACCACACCCCCACTTCACCCTGATGCGAACATTTCTTGCCGATCCGTAGAGGCCCTCTGATTGTCTGTTTTTTAACATCATCACTGGTGGGACGCCTAGGTGGCCAGAAGGTAATAATAGGTCCTCAGGAAGAATCCAAATTAGCTAACAAATGGCAAACGACTCTCGGTTGCTCAGTCTACAGAGATGAGGTGGAGAACCATTCCTATTTCACAAATGTTTTAACATTTTTCAAAAAATGAAAATAAAAATCCATCTAATCCATCTCTAGTGTCAAGTTAGCACAGGGTAACCACTCATGTGACCTGTAAAATTCTTCACTCCTTCCTATTGCTCAGGCTGAGTTAGAACACACCCAGTAGTGAGTAATAGCAATAAGCCCCATGACATTCCACTGAAAAGTGGTGATATCATATTGCACTAAAAGCAGTGGCATTACAAATAAAAAAGTAACACTATTCCAGCTCAAGCTGCAAAATAATTTCTTACCACATTAAGTTATTGGGAAGGAATTAATTCCCAGCAGGAATCAGCAGAGGCATATCTCAGCTATTTATGTATGGAGTTTAGTTTGTTCTTTGCATATGCATGTACACACAAACATATTTATTATGAAAAGTAAAAGTGGGGGCTAGTGGTAGATAGACCTGGTACTGAGGAATTCCAGATGATAATTGCTCAGAAGCGGCAACTCTATTTGTTAATTTACTCACCTTCTCTCCCTGCTCTTATTTCACAGAAAAGAGGAATTATTGTTCCTGTTCTTGTTTGCTATTGTCTCTGGGTGCCAGGACTCTCCCCATTTTATATTGCTTGCATCCATGCAATTGTTCAGCATAATATAAGAGTCTATGCCCAAACAAAGTGCCTTGGCTCTGCGAATGTAATTTTAGACTTGTTGAATAGGTAGGGTCCCTTCTATTAACCTAAAGAGCATACATGCTTATACTTCACATGTGCTTAAACCTTTTTACAGATCAAATGAAACACTCAGGATAGGGCTAGGAGATACAAACAGGCATGATCCTACTCCCCCTTGTTTATGCAATGAGAGGCCTACTGTTCCCAGCTTTTAAAAAGAACTTATGTATTTCCAGTTTATAAATGTCCTTTTCACAGCTGTAATATAATATCAATATCTAATGTAAAAGGAGCCCATACTGAACTAATCTCTGTGAAGCAGGCATTTTTTTCTGGGGAAAAAAGACCAATTATTATTGTATTTGCCTTATTTGATATTTCAGTGTTCTAAAGATTGCTCACCAAGGTGCTTGTGGCCCTTTAATAGAAGTTGAAAACATGCAGGAAAATCCCTATAGCAATTTGTAAAAAGAGTTATACATACTCCATAATCATTATCAGCAGGGGAAGGTTAGTGTCAGGCACATAATGGTGATTCTGTGGTTTTGTCTACAATTGCAGGAGTAGACATTTAGGAAAGCTGTAACAGCTCTACCTGATTAACAAACTGAAATCTAGTGTGTTGCCTGACAAATGGGATGTCTGTTGTTTTGAGCAGAGCTACAGCTGATCTTCGGTGTGGGCTTGATGTTTCTAGATCTAAGGATCAGTGGATACAACATACACAATGAACCTGGGAATGCCAGATAACAATTCGGAAACTGAAGAATGAATGTTCCTACAATCAGCCATACTGAACTAAGGTCTTTGAAACTTGAGAGCCCAAGGCTCAGATGCCGATTATCAAGGGTGTGCAGCAGATGGCTGGGAAGGAATGACCTTTGGCTGCTCCAGCTGCGATTGAGCTGGGACCACAGTGACTGCACAGCCCACCCCCAAAGTGGGGCACCGTCGCAAGTCCCAATCTACATGGCCAGGAGCCTGATTTTTTCCACTCCCTTTTGGACCAGAGCACAGCATCACAGTGTCTTCTGGCCACTTTGGGGCATGCATTTTGTGGACACCACATCCCCCAAAGCAGCCAAGCTGCTTGATTTGCTCTGTGTGTTCTGGGCCAAGGATGCCTTGGCATGTTCTTAATAATGAGGAGGACACTTTAACCACCCTACATCCACTTTCCTAAGCTTATGTAGTGGTTTGGCTCCTGTCTCTGAACCAAAGAAAATTCTCTCAGGCAATTGGATCATGAGGAGATGGATCTGCTGATGAGAACATTGGGTTCCTGCTCATTCATTTCATCTGAAATGTTCAGTGCAAGAAGCTCTTGATCATCCTCCAATTTGGATCCCTCTAGGGAAGCATGGCTTGAAGAAGGAGGTGGTGATTTTCCAGCTTCACTGGATCAATGGAAAGACCTATCTAAGCCATACCCTCCAACTGTGTTGATTTGGTAGGGACAGTCCCATTTAATCCTCTGCTGTCCCACCTTTTCAACTGCTTTTAAAATGTCTTCATTTTTCTCTCCCCCTTGCACTTTCTCCATTTGTCCTTAGCTTAATTTAGTTGCTGCAAAAAGAGTTCAAAGTGCAAAAGTGATTTGCACCCAATCAACAGCAGGGAAAGGACGGAGGGCAGAATCTTTCTCCTCCCAGTAGACTCTGGCAAAAGCAAGCTGCTGCAGCCTATCCTAGCTTATGTGCTCTTCCTCATTAATAACATTTGTCATATGACCACACTCTGATGTTGCTTGGCCATATATGTCCCAGTTTTCTTTTGTGAAATATTGGGTGGTATTTTAATCTTTCAGTAGCCAACTGGATGCCAACAAAATCCAAAGTATGGGCATATGAATGCAATAGACCAGATGAAGGTAGTTGTAGGAGGCTAAGGAGCTGTGTTAGTGCCCCCTCCGCAAAGACTTTGGGAAGTTGCACCTCCCCACATTGCTACCCAACACCCCCCCCCCAAAAAAATTAAAAAGGCCTGGCCCCCAAATTCCCACTATCACTCTTGGAGGGGATGAGGGCACTCACTGGCAGTCTTTTTGGCCATATTTTTGAGCTCCCCAGACCATTTTAGGCCCAAGAAAGGCCTTTTTTTAGCCTTTCTGTGTAAAAAAAGGTCTCTCCTAGCCTAAAATAGCTGTGGGGGGAGGGACATGTAATATTATATCTATATCCTTAAGAATTCATTTGTGGAAAAACATTTTGATCCCTGGGTGGCCCACAGCATTTTGCCTACTCCTATAGTAGGTCCTGCGATGCAACAGGTATTTTGAGGCCTACTGATAGTGAGGAAATGTGTATGAGCCATTGATAGATTTTTCCACCATCAATCTGTCAGCAGTTTTAAAGTGTTCTTTAGTGGCCAATGAATCATGGATCTGTCCTCCCTACATCGTCTCACCCTCAGCTTTGCCTATCTAGCTAGCCTTACACAGAGTGTAGATTACATTTCAGTAGAAGCTTTCATGGCAATCATGGCTTTCATCATCTTATTTAATAACTTGGATCTAGCTTACAGAACCTCACAACTTCATTTCCCATATGTCATGGTGTCATCTTGTGTCATGACTATTTACCAGGTTGCCTTGGTGAAACATCATCTCTGCAACCTTAACACTAGGCAGACAATTTATAGTGCAATGTGTGTGCCTGTCAAAATGCATTATAAGACTGTAACCTAAAATATAGGATTTGGGGTTAAAAATATATGAGGAAAGTCTGAACACTTTAGAAAATGCAAAGAAATTAAAAATTATAGAATTCATGAAAGCTCATAGACCTATATCCTCACGTTTGTGTGTTTTTAATTGTACTACTATTTTAAATTATAAGCCACTCTGAGTCCCAATTTTTTAGAGGGGAAGCAGAATAATAATAACAAAAAACCATATTCATTATGGAATATCTTGTAAATTTCCATAGTTTAATTTGCAAAATCATCCAGTGCAACATTGAACAAATCAGTTCAAAACCAACATTGATCCTAGAAATAATGTTCTGATCATGTTCTTGAGAATAATTATTGTACCGTCAATTATAACAGAATAAAAAATAGATTACAATCAACCATGAATAATTCTGAGGAACAACAAAGCTTGAAAACAGCTACTGTAAAAGCTTGTAAAGCAATAACAACCCAACCATACCTTCAAATGAAGAGAGAAATTAGTATAACTGGAAACTTGAGAATATTTAAAAGAGCCAACCTCCCTCTAAATATCAGTTACAGGGGTTGTTCCAAATGCCCTGAAACAAAGCTTAAGAGAAAAGCTGTCATTCTCCAGCCTTGACAAATAATTCAAGAAATTCCTAAACAACAATTGACACTCCTTGCAGGAAGAAGCTTGTGATACCAGCTGGTTGACCGAATGAACATTGAAGCTACCAAGCAGAACGACTAACACTCCTCTCCTGGTCTTCCGAGCAGTTAGGGAGTGCCAAAAGAAGATGGCTTTTCTTTCCATGAGATACGACTACTGATACGTTCAGGTGTTTGGGGAACATCTATTTAATTAAAAATAGACATATGGGAGGAAGCAAGCACTTATTATATCATAGTCTTCAAAGCAGCAACGAAAGAAAGAAGAAGACCAATTTACTTTTTTCAAGTAGTTGTGTGAATGCAACTATGTTTTAGTTCTTAATAGGATGTCAGTTTGGTTGGGTCTCCGAGAAAAACATGTCAAGTAATGTGGTGTGTCCTCCCAGTTTGTTGAAAGATGGTGGGTTGGCTGGAGGTGTAGGCAGTGTGGATGAGTGATAGAAGGAGAGGCTGCTTGGTTTTGTCTGAGTCCACCAATATCTTTCTCAAGAGAATAATTCAAAGCAGAGTTTGGGAAAAAAAAATATTTTTGAGACTCCAACCCCCAAATTGCTAATATGGAGAGCTAGCATGGATAAGCCCTGTTATCTGCTGGATTTCTGTAATACATCTCTTATTTGGAGAATGTTTCTGGATTAAACGTCTAAATTTGTTTAGGCTAATGTGTGAGCCTGTAGTTGTTCATAATCTCCAATTCACAAAATTCTGTGCATTCACAATAAAAAATCATTTTTAAAGGTGCTGAGTTCTTGTTTTGTACCTCCTGCCTCTGAAGATATTTTTTCCTTAGGTCTTCTCTCTATCTCTGATTTTGCCTCCCTCCAAAAGACCAAGAAATTCTGTGGCAGAAAAAATAGGCCTTGGTATACTGCAATGCACTTACTTGTCTCCTTTTTAAAATTCCCTCCCTCCCTTATATTTCTTTAATAACAACCATTCCAATTTTCTTGCTGAGTGATAATATGTTGTAAATAAAGAAATTATGTCTTTTGATGGAACAGTGCCATCATTCCTCCCATGGAACTGTTCCCTGACCTCAACAAATGAACACTGTTTTGAAGATCTGAAAACTTTTGAAGTGAATTCTTGCATCACAAGAAAACATACAAATGCATTATCATGTAATGTCAGGCAATACTATGGGGTTTAAAAGTGAAAGATACTGTGATGCTAATAATATTTCAGTATTTATAGAGCATGGCATGACAACTACACAGAAAAAAAGGACTAGCTCATTTGGCTTCACTGGGTCGGTGAGGACTGGCTCACAACATCATCTAAAAGTAAGTTACATGAGCAGTAATACGGTACTACCATATTTTGAAGACATCTTTAAAGAGAGGGAGGGGAAAAAGTAGGAAATGTGAAAGAGGGAAGGGAGGAGAAGAAAATGAAAGGGAGGAGAAAGAAAAAGAACATGCAATATACATAATTATTGATGGTCCAGTGTAGCAGCTTGGAATTTTAAATATGTTCTTTAAGAAAAAATGACTCCTTTTTCATTCCAGTAATATGCATCAGAAACCCTCTTTATCCTCACATGTACCAGAAACTTTCCTACATTCAATAGATAACAGGGGATAGCAATATGTCATTCTCATGAATATATGTGTTCTCATCCAGCAAAGCACATGAGACATTATATAAGAGAGAGAGAGAGAGAGTGGTTTAGCAGAGAGATGGTAACAGCATAAAATTATAGATTATTTATAGCATCAATATCCAAAAGAGCAGTTGAAATTACAAGGAAAGAAGTCCTTATATTATATAAACAGTTTTACAGATGGGACCTAAAACAAGGCTTATAACAAAGCAAAATTTCTAATGTGTGGTGGTTTTTTCTGCCTAGAAATTATATTGTTAATTTTTTAAATTGGCTGAAATAAGCAACTGTTCTATTGTTAATACAGTGATGCACATAATGTATGTGCCAGCAAAGAAGACAGTAATCATTGTGCCTCTGTGTGCAGGAGAAAAGAACTTCTTGAGAGACAGTATGATTCCCATCCCTGTTTTTTTTTTATGCAGAAGTGGTGGGCATATAATTTTATCCTTCACTTCAGAGCCTTGAGAATATTGATATCTGAATCAAATTGGGCGAATAGCTTCTAATACTACCAAGATCTTAATGAATGGTGATATAATACTACAGAGCAATAGTAACCTTGCACCTTTTGGCAGATATCAGTTCCAAGATATGAAAGAGTATCATATTAGTATACACTACACAGCAATAAAAAACCATTTTCTTTTAGTGTTTTTTCTCTAATTGTAATTAGTAATAACTAAGCGATGACTTAGTGGTTAAGATGCCAATTCAGATGATCAGAGGATTGGTAAATTGGCAGTTTGATCCCTAAGTGCCATATGGTGAGGTGAGCGCCTGTCACTAGTCTCAGCTTCGGCCAATTTAGCAGTTTGAAAGCATGCAAATGCAAGTAGATAGATAGGTACCACTTCAGTGGGAAAGTAACAGTGTTTGGTGCAGTCACGCTGGCCACATGACTGCCAGAGCAGTCTTCAGGCAACACTGGCTCTTCAGCTTAGTAACGGAGATGTGTACCACCCGCTACAATTGGTTACAGCTAAACATTCATACCAAGGGACTACTTTTATCTTTAAATCCACAACATTGTCCCACAAGCTTCTCTGTGGTTCTCTTGGGATATCACACATAGCTCACTGCATTTGCTATGACTAGCACCCAAGCAACAGTAAGTCCATGAAGGATGTAGATAATTAAATGTAGCGATCAAACTAATTGCTCTGGAATAAGTTCATATCAAGAGGCAGGATCAGTCTTGAACGTATACTTGCAGAACAGTAGAATTCAGTGGAAGCGGAAAAAAGTTCTCTCTCTTCCCATTTGCAGTGTACCATGGAGCACAAAAAACTGCTTTAGAAGTCTGAGAAAATGTGGAGCTCATATTCAGTCAGTTCTGGAGGCTGCAATGAGGATGGGGAAATGGAGGAAATTTTAAATACATGTTGGATTTAGGCCAAAGCATTTGCAAGTACCAGCCTCTCTAATGAAAAGGAGTTTGCAGGGCTGCAGAAGACCTTTTCTTGAAACTTTTAACACAGTCATTGGAGGTCAGAGCAGAAAATATTGAGCTTAATAGACCAATGGTTTTACCTAGTGGAATTCAGCCTCCCATGTTCCTATCTTTGTAAAAAAAACCTGATGTATATTAGTTTTAAAACCACAGAGCTGATTCTCAGAATTCTGTTTTTGCACAGAAGCCAGCTCCAGATGCCAGTTTCCGTGACAGACTTGTGGGGAAAATGGCTTGTGAAAATAAGAAGGGTCACTGCAGATATGACACACCTTCCTCTCCTCTTCTGAAGAGATTCTTTTCTCTTTCTCCTCATTTGTTTGAACCACAACATGTCTTGATATGAAAATCAAGCAAATTATGAGTACTACTAGTCAGAGATTGCCTCCAGTCATGGTACAAAATGACGACATTACAAGCTGTAATTGGAAGACACCAACAGTCCTAAGCAGGCACTCAAAACGCCACTATTGATACAGGTTCTTTGCATGAGTAGGGATCCAGGATCCCCATTAAAATGAATAGCTTCCATAGCAGGGGGTCTCTGCTCAGAATGTCACTCTCCTCATGTTGAGGATGACAGAACATCAGACTGGTTTTAAACCCCCTGACAAGGGCATTTGCTTCCATTATGGGAAGGCAACACTGAATTACTGTGGCAGAGGAGTAGGCAATCTGCAAGCCACTATAATTTGATACTGTGTAATATCACATTGCAAACATATGGTGACTAATGGAGCTCATCAGACAATTCCAAAAGATGATCAGATTTATAGACTATAGCAAGGCCTTTGACTGCATAGATCACAAAAGACTATGGAAGGCTCTTAAAGACATGGGAATGCCAACACATCTGATAGTCCTAATGAAGTATCTTTACTCAGGACAGGAGGCCACTGAAGGAATACCAACAATCTAAGATACGCAGATGACACCATACTACTAGCCAAAAACATCATAGATTTGGAACAACTACTAAAGAAGATCAAGGAGGGAAGTGCAAAGGCAGGCTTATTGTTGAACATAAAGAAAACAAAAATAATGACCACAGAAAATTTACACAGATTCAACCTAGACAATGATGAAATAGAAAAAGTAAAAGAATTTTCATACCTGGGATCAAATATTGATCAGAGTGGGGACTGCAGTCAAGAAATCAAAAGAAGACTATGGGGAAGGCAGCTATGAGAGAACTAGAAAATATCCTAAAATGTAAAGACATAACAACTGTGCATGAAAGTTAGAATCAGTTAGCCATTGTTAACTGAAAGTTAGCCACTGTATTCCCTATTACCATGTATGGATGTGAGACCTGGACAGTTAAGAAAGCAGATAGGAAGAAAATTAATTCATTTGTGATGTGGTGCTGGAGAAGAGTGCTGTGGTTACCATAGACAGCCAGAAAGTCAGAGTCAAACCAGAAATCTCTCTGGAAGCCAAGATAACAAGACTGAGGCTGTCATACCTTGGCCATATAATGACGAGACATGGCTCATTGAAAAAAAAAATAATGCTAGTAAAGATGGAGGAAAGCAAAAAGAGAGGAAGGCCACATGCTAGATGGATGGACTCTATTAAGGAGGTAATGGGTATGAATTTGCAGGACCTGAGCAGAGCAGTGGAGCATAGAGAGTCTTGGAGATGTTTCATCTACATGGTTGCCATGGGTCGATAACAGGGTGGATAACAACAATAACAAATGTCTAAACTGTGGAACATGTTAGCATGTTTAATATGATAGCTGAAAGTTTTAGAGAAGCAGTAATCACTACTATGAGCTCCAGTGGAATGTTCCACAGTACTTTTCACAATAAAGAATACTCCAGGTTCTTACGTTGGTTAATAATGATTTTATCAATGTCAGTGCTTTCTGCATTTAATTTTCCATTGAACTCATTTCCTTTCATTTCCTCAGATCTTATGTTAATATGCCCATAATTCAGGATAACATTTGATGCCTATGACAAAGTGGACTGTAGTTCACCAAAGCTGGTACCAAAATAAATGTGCTAGTCTTTCAGGTGCACAAAATTCTTTGCTGTTTTTCACAATATCGCTGATACTTAAAATCGGATGAAAAATACAGTTTAAATCACTTTAGTCATAATAGGCACTTTAAGAGCCATTCCTAGGTTATAGTTATGGCATTTTTCAAATTCCATGCAGCGATATAATCATCTTATAATACTGCACTGCAGAAAAATCACTTCCTACCTTGCCCTTATCTCTTTGCTCTTAAATCTTCCTAGATAAGCATATGCATGTACTGGAAAATAATCTACATATTAATACTTTTGTATAAATAGCTGCATATCATTAGCTGAAATTAATGCCTATGGCCTTTTCGTGTATAAAACAGTCACAGTATGTATCATTTATAAAGCCTTGCATATATTTCAGACAGATTTGGAGAAAATGCCTTATGTTTAGCCCCAGAAGACAAATCATTGGGCAGAAGACAATAGTAAGGCCATGTTGCTCACAATGGTTAATAATAATAATAATAATGTAATATAATAATAATAATAATAATAATAATAATAATATTTATTTCTTACCCGCCCCTCTGTCTGAACAATCGGGGCGGGATACAACAAAGTTTAAAAACAGTTACAATTGACGTTAAAACGGTTGTTTTCCAATGTTAATATCAACTTGTTACATGCAGAACAATTTGACAAAAGAGTGTCTCTACATTTTACCTGAGATTATCTTCTACAAGGGATAGATACTTACTTTTTGTTTTCATGAAAGTTAGGAAACTGAACCAAATGCTGGTACAAATAAGCATGGGTGGCATGCCCAGAATTTAGGTAAAACCTGGTTGAGTGACATGGCAACCCTACTGTAAAACCATGTTTTGATCTATCATTTTAAGTGGCAGGCCTTAAACATCTAGGGCTGTACCAACTGCACAGCTGTAGTAATTTGAAACCACATTTTTACAGCCCCATCATGTGGAATCATGGAATCAGTAGTTTTCTGAATTATTACAAATTCCAGGACTCCACAGAATGAAGCCATGACAATTAAAGGGTTTAAATTAAATTAAAGGATTATAAAAGTGCTATAATTCTGCACTGTGGTTATTAACATATTCATAACATGAATAACAAATATATTGATTCATTCATTGGTAGGTTTATTTGCAATAAGCTCCTTGGCTGCTGATTCAGTCATCACATTTAGCCTTATATCTTTTCCCCATTATATCTATCTTCAGAGGTGAAACCATTCAGCACTCATACATGAATTTGCTAGTAAGATATTTGAAGTGTCATATTAAATGCCTCAATTTAAAAAAATGTTTTCACAAATCAATGTTTGTGAAGTGCTTTGAAATGTATTATGTAGTATGTAAAGAAATGCACATCTAGTAACATGTTATACTTAGCTTTATAACAATACAAAACCTGCTTTCTCAACATGCGAACTGATCACTGTCATTCTTATTGTTCTTTCCTCCTCCAACTAGATATGATTTTTCTCTCATATAGGAAGTATGAATGATTGTATTACAGTCTGTTAAACCTTTTTCACAGTCTTACAGAGAGTTTGCCAGAGGCAAAAAGTAGTTTTCTCTTTTTAATAAGTCACTTATATTACAAAACCAAAGCAAGTATCAAATCCATTTTGAAGCAATATTTAGCCACCATGCCAAAGTGAGAAAATGAGTTAAGGTTGATGCTGTAACTTGAATTCATGGTGAAACAAAAAATAAACAACAGATGCTTGCAGGGAGCTGGGGGTGGGGGTGGATGTCAATATTCAAAATTAAAATTATACACACTGTTACACAACAAGTACTGTTGTGTTGATCTCAGAAGATGTTGTGTTGATCTGCTCAAAGGGAAACAAACACACAAAAAATATTTCAAAAGGACTTGTGTCTGAATATAGCCTAAAGTTACTGCATGTAAGCCCTAGCCAGGTAGGGCTAGGAAAGAATCCTAACTAAAACCCTGGACAGCTGTGGCCAGTCAGTGCTGACAATATTTGTCTAGGCCCGAAATGCTACAAAGCAGCTTCTTATGAAAGGGCCACTGGCCTAATTTTTCCTCAGAGATGTGTGAAGTCTTTCAGTTTTAATTCAGGTTTTGCATCTAAAGCCACGGCTTCTCTCTGAACTCAAGAAAAAAGATCACTCTTTCACTTCATTCTGGGCTTTGGAGTCAGTTTGGAACAGCAAGAACCACCCTTGCTGCTTCCAAATGTTTCTAAAACTAATCATGAAGTGAAAGGTCAAAGCCTTCATCCTCCTGAGTCCTCAAAACATAGCAAAGAAACTGGGAAAGGGCTAGTGACTTTTCTTACTTGCCTAGGATAAAATGTGGCCCTCCTTTCATCTCTTCAATTTGCAGAGAAATTAGGGAAAAAGAGAAGTTTGTCATTTCATGATGGGTCACTATGGGCAAATGATCATCAGAGGAGATTTGTGGCCAGTTGTCAATTGTACTTGTGGACTCTTGCTAGCATTAATAATTATAATGTATTATGTCGCCCAAAGAAGAGCAGTATACCCTACTGTTACCCAAACCAAGAAAAGATGGATAATATATACAAAGCATGAGCTACTTAGGTACCTGGGACATAAAATCCCCTTCCCCGCCTTTTCGTGACACTCTGCCCAATGGTTGGGCCAGCCCTAAGCCATGCCATTGACATCTAAACTGTATGTCAAGCGCATTTAATATATTTTAGAAGCTCTTCAGCTGAACTTTCAAAGTGGCCTTTGTTGTTGTTGTTAACTGCCTTCGTTCATCCTGACTCATGGTGACCTTGTGGATGAGACATCTCCAAAATTACCTGTCTTTGACTGCTCTGCTTAGATCCTGTAAATTCATACCAGTAACAGCCTTAATAGAGTCCACTCATCTATTATGTGGTTTTCCTCTCTATCTACATCCCTCCACCTTTCCTAGCATTATTGCCTTTTCCAATGAGTCATGCCTTCTCATGATGAGGCCAAAATATGACAGCTTCAATTTAATCATGTTGACTTCCAGGAAGATATCTGGAATAATCTCTTCTAGGGCCCACTTGTTTGTCTTTTTGGCTGTCCATGGAATCCTCAGCACACTTCTCCACTACTCCACCAGCATCTCTAAGCGACTAATAAGAATAAAACCATGAGCCATTAAATAATAAAATGTGTCAAACCAGGACAGATATAAGACTTTATAAACTAAAAGTCCTCAGTTAATATAAAAAAGTCTTTATCTGGCACAGAAAACAGACAGTTCCCATTGGCAAGGGAGTTTCAAAGGAAAAGGTGCCATAGTTGAAAATGTCCTGTTTTTGTTCAGGCTCCCTAAATGCCAGCATGGGAACGAAGTGTTCAGATAGTGTCTTCCAAGGCTTGTGGTGAAAGATATGTCACAATGGGAGTAAGCATCTTTGATTCAGTAATAAATTCTTAAATTCCTAGCTAATATAAACTATGCTTTTTATATATTAGGTAACTGAAAAAATGTAACAAAAAAGATAAAAATAATGTATTTTCTTGATTCCTGAACACAGGAACTTAATACCTGTATAGTTAAAAAAAAAAAAAACTGGACATGCAGTTGTCAATAACACAACATGCCAAGAACAACAGATGTATATGACTTGAGCCAATATCAAGTACATTGTTGAAATGAATTCCATCTGGGGTGTATTTTTCTATATCATATCTCGAGAATTTAGCTCCAGTTTAATAGTACTGCAGGCTCCAAAAACCACCTGTCAACAAGTCATTTTCAGACTTAGATAAACAGGTGAGCAGATCGCCTAGAGCAGCAGTTATTATAAGTGAAATATACAGTCAGGTTGTCCAACAACTCTGTTTGCAAGCCAACTTTTGGATCACTCTGAAGACGTTGGAGAGAATAGTATCTTGATAGCAACACACTGAGATGTGTGTGTGTGTGTGTGTGTGTGTGTGAGTCAATCTGAGACTAGTTATTTTACAAACATTCAAATTTATGTATTTATTTAATTTATATGATGCCTTTCTCTCGGAGTGGGACCCAAGGTAGCTCACAAAAAGAATCCCAGCTCCACCTTGAGGCCCAGCTCATATAAGATCATTGAGTCTCAGGCTATAGTCCTATGCACAGGTATCTAGGAGGCCCAATCAACACAGTGATGTTTCTTCCAAGTAAACACAGATGAGAGCCAGTGTGATGTAGTGGTCTGAGTGTAGGACTACGACTCTGGAGATCAGAGTTCGATTCCCCACTCAACCATAGAAACCTGCAGGGTGACCTTGGAGGGGTCACACACTCTCAACCCCAGAAAACCATTTGATAGCATGGGCCTCAGGGTTGGCATAAGTCAGAAACAACTTGAAAGCATACCACAACACACACAGAAAGAGGCTGTATGTAATAATCACCTACTGGCTTCAAGCAATTTGTTACTGAAGTTATCCTGAAAATGGAACAAGCTTTGTGACTGACAGTTTATACCATATATATGTATATATTGCCTGCTCTTGTTTTTCACCTACAAATTACTTGGTCTTGTTAGCTAGACAAGATTTTGAATGCAGCTTGTTAAAAAGCTGAATGTGTGTCACAGATTAATTTAACTCATGATTAATTTAACTCATGACTAGCTTTTGTAAATTATGTGACTTCAGTGCCACCATAGAACCAATGTTGTCCATGATAGTTCATACTGTCCAAAAATGAAGGAGCCTGTGCAATTCCTTTAAAACCAGTGTTATGTCATTTCTGTATGGTACTCTGGGTAGGAATCTCATTGTTGCATTTTGTACAAGCTGTTTCTTCTGTGTCACTTTCCAGGGCAGTCCCATGTAGAACACATTTCAGTAGTCTGATCAGGAACATACAAGTATGTTAACTAATGTAGTGATATTATTGTATTTCATCTTTGAATTGTCCATATTCCACAGCCTCGGCCATGGAAATTAATATGGAGACAAGGGAGAAAGAACAAGAGCTGGATATAAACAAAGTTGATTTATACAGTCAAATGGAGAGTATTCAGACATGCAGTCTCTGTCCACAATCCTAACTGGCACAGCCCCCAAAGAGCTATATCATTTGATTATTCTGTGCATAAATTGCCTTTCCCAATAATAGTTTTTTTTCTTCAAAAAAGGGGGATATAAAGCAAAATTGGCAGCTACACCATAATCAATAGCTCTGAAAACCTTTTTTAAAAAATCTAAATTGTCTCTAAAATCCATCCCTGTGCATCTTTAGGATGTCTGCTTTCAATCATAACAGGAGTTCCCTGAGTGGATCGAAAAGCCCCGACAAAGGAGACTAGTAGTTGTGGAATATTCCAATTTACAGCTACCCCATGGTCTGTCACTTAGGTTACAGTCTGAAATCACTGGGCATCTCCCAAGCACTTCCCGCTGCAGACTCCTCTTCTAGCTTAACACTCCACCTTTTTGCCCTTCAAGCACAGCATGTTCCAAAGAGGCAGGAAGGAATGATGCAGTTTGGCCTTGAGCCACTCCTGTTAGGAAAGCATTTTCTTCTTTGACTACCTACAGCTCCTTTATGATCTCTACTCCATTTCAAGTCGGAATTGTGACAAAACTGCCAGGGGTTGCAGAATCTGGCACGATTAAAACAAAGAGTCCTGCAGCATCAGATGTATCCAGGCTGAGCTAGTTCAGCATTTTGTTCCTCCCAGTGGCTCTGGGAAGCTTACAAGCAGAACACAAAAGCAGCATCCCTCCCCTGTCGTTTTATCCCCAGCATTGTCTGATATTTACTATTTATAGATCAGACAGGTAGGATGGTATAGCCATCAGGGGACTGGAGAGGTCCAGGTTCAAATGCACATTTGGCCATGAAGCTCATGGATGTCCTTGGGCTTCTGGTAACTGTCAATATAACCTACCTCACAGAATTGTTGTGAGCATAAAAATGAGAAGAAGGCCTGCTTATGGTACCTTGACCTCTGCGGAGGAACAGTGAGATACAAACACAATAAATACTTGTTGCTTCTACGTATGATTCCTGGCTAATGGCCATTCATAGATATCAACCATAAAATACGCCTAAAACCATCTTTTAAGGTTGCAATCCAAAGCTTACCCCAATCAGAGTTTGGAAAAGTAACTTGTGTGGCCTACAGTTTCCAGAATTTCCTAGCCAGCAGGCCCATTGGACATGCCAGCTGGCTTCTGGGTGTTATAGTCCAAAAAATCACTTTTCCAAATTCTGCAAGGAAATATAATAGAAATTGGCCTGTTTTCAAGTAATCACAGCAGCACCAGACTACAAAACAGGCAAAGCAACGTGCTTTGCTATCTGTTTACACTTTTAAAAAATGAGCTTGCTAAATTGCACAGATCTGATAAGTAGATCACCAAATAATGCTGGCAGTGACTCACTACAAACAAATGTCTGTTCAGGGCAGGGTGAGCAGAAATGTAATTATTTAGGCATCTTTTACTCTCTGGACAAGTGTTGAAGGCAAATGTTTTCAATATATTTAAAAATTCGTTGAGCTTTCAAGACTCAAGACCAAACAGGTCAATAAAAAACAGCTTTATTGCGCTAGGTTAAAAACATACGAAGCCCCAAGAATATTTTTAAAAAGTTATATCATCTATCTCATTCCAAAGATATATCAGTGCTCTATTACAATTTTCCACTGAAGATGTGACTCCAAAAGCTGGCCATCTTAATATATTGGGAGCATGTAGGAAAATTTCAAATTTCTGGAACTCTGAATTATTAGTAGTTAATTATTTTACCCCCAAAAGTTATCCAAAAGTTATCCCGTTATGCATACTGAATACAATTCCAAAGCTGACTTGTAGATGATTAGTGCTTTACTCATGTCAGCTAAAATATATATTGCCCAGTTTTGGCAGAAAAAACATTCCGACAATAAAAACTTGGTTAAGGAAGATGTGGGAGGTTACTTTAATGCTTACATGAACTCATTATACATGATGATTTAGTTATCAGCATGATGATTATTCATTAATTCATGGAATGGAAAAGTTAGCAAAACACTTTTCCTTTCAGTTTATTTAGTCTAATTCAAGGACATGGTTGTTTCTATGTTTTGCTGTCTGCCTTAGTTTAGATCTGCACCTTGGAAGAATAACAGGGTTTATAAAAAGTTATGATGAATGCTTAGCCAAAGAACCTACAATATTATAGCAGACATAACTGTTTTGGTTCACACTAAAGGCTGGATGGAAGAAAGAGTGGAAGAAAGCCAGTGCTTCTAGGACAGACTGCACCCTTGCCTTTCACCAGGGGATGGTCCCCCTTTTTTTATAATAGTTAAAGTATAGTTTTTACATTTGACTCATGGATAAGTCAACCTAAGTTTTTCCAGCCAATTTTTTGGCTAAAATTTCTAGACTTATACATGAGTTTATACAGTACTCTTAGGTGGAGTCAATCCTGTAGCTTCTCTGCTAACAACTCCCTCAGTACCACACAGAAGATTTGTTCTGAAGCATCCTTCCATCCTCCCTTCATCTGCAAACCCATTATTTGCTAAGGAGATCTGATTGGCTAAGAGGATTGGGAACATGATACCCTGCTTTGCGCTGATGCCAGTGCTAATCTTCCTGCCACAGGGAATGATGCTTCCTCCCATCCCACATCTTTCAGGGATGTTGCCAAATGAGTTTTGCAGGAGTCTCATTGGTAGGGGAAGGCTAATGTCCACATTGTTGGATATTTGGGGAAGGGGGGGGGGAAATCACAGGAATGGGCCATAGTTAGGAAAGAATTAAGTTGTGTTCCTTTGCAGGGAAAGGCTGCAAGGAATGGACAAAGAAATGTCACAAAGCTTTTCCAGGATCACTAACTGAACCATGGAGTTGGAAGACACCACAAGGGCCATCCAGTCCAACCCCATTCTGTCATGCAGGAACTCTCCATCAAAGCATCATCATCATCATCATCATCATCATCATCATCATCATCATCATCTCCCTTCTCCCTTTGGCTGAGTGGGAACACAACATGCCACTGTCCTACATGTCAAGTCAGGATCTTTCATTAGCAATTAAGTTTACAGAGAAACTGTGAATGATAGAGTTACACTGGCCTCCTCCTCTAACTTTTGTCAATTTGATTGTAATCTTTTCCTCTTGCTTCTTCTTTTCCACATTCATCATCATCATCATCATCATCATCATCATCATCACCACCACCACCACTAGCAGCAAATTCCAAAGATGCGAACATGATCTTGAGTATTTGAAGCCTTGTCATGACTTAGGAAATAGTGAGGATACTGATGATGATGATGATGATGATGAATGCTGGCTTTTGGATTTTGGGAGATGATGCTTGAAAGATAAAATAACTCCAATCTCCCTTCTTCTTCTTCTTCTTCTTCTTCTTCTTCTTCTTCTTTTCCCCTTCCTTTTCATTCTTTCTCTCTTTCTTTTTTGAAAAAGAAGTGGTTTGAACATTGGATTATGACTCCGGGGTCAGGGTTTGAGTCCCACTGGGTGGCCTTAGGCAAGTCACACTCTCTCAGCCTCAGAAAGGTGATGTCTAAGCCTCCTCTGATCCAATCTTGCCACAAACAAACAAACAAACAGGTTCAGCTTAGGGTTGCCTTAAGTCAGAAAATAACTTGAAGGCACACAACAACCAACCGCCTCGAGTCCCTTTCTGGGAGAAAGGTGGCATAAAAATGAAATAAATTACTAAAAATTAAATTACTAATAAAATTATTTCTTTCTTTCTTCTTTTCTTTTCATTTCTTTGTCTTTTCTTTTCTTCCTCTCTCCTGTTTTTAAGGAATAGATAAAGATATAAATGGAGGAGGAAAACTCATGGGAGGCACTTTTCTACTGACCCCACTCCACCCAGAAGGATAACAACAACAACAACAACAACAACAATTAATAATAATAATAAATAATAATTTTTATTTTTATTTATAATTTATTTATTTTATATATATATATAATTATATTTTATAAAGTGAAAAACAAACAAATAAAGAAATTAGAAAATAAATTTATAAACATATTTATAAATGTATATATATATATATATATAAAATATAAATATATTTATAAATATAAAATAAATAAATATATAAATGTATATATTAAATATAATTTATAAATATAAAATGAATAAATAAATATATCAATATATCAACATATATATATATATATATAATACATATAAATATGTTTACAAATATTAGATAAATTTTATATATATACATAAATAGATAAATATATATATATTATAAATAGTTTATTATATATATATATATATATATATATATAAACACAAAATCTATCTATAAAGATCTCCTCTGATTCCAAAGTGAAAGGCTCTGATTCCTTCCTGCTGCTGCGCTGCTGCAACTGGGGAGGGAGGGGGACAAGAAGAGGAGGAGGAGGGGGATGGGGAGCGTACCAATACCTCCCATAAAACGGGGGGGGGCACATTTCCACACAAACACCCCTCCCCTCCCCTAATGAATGCGTTGTGGCGCCACTTAAGCCGGGGATGCCATTTTTTGTAGGATAAGACTCAAAATAAAAAGGAGAGACGCGACAGTTGTGGCGGAATAATAAATAGGTGGGTGGGAGAGCCCACTTTAGAACCCCCCTGTGGAACAGAATGGTACGCGCCGTTCTCTTTGAGGGGCGGCGGCGCCTCGGTTCGGATTCAGAAGGGACCCGGCTCTGGGAGGAGGAGGAGGGTCTCGGGGGCGGCTCCAGCAGCTGCGTGCATCATGGCCGGGTCCGAAGAAGAAGAAGGAGCAGCAGCAGCAGGGGCAGGGGCAGGAACAGGGTCCGCTCGGTGCTGCTATTGCTATTGCCATCGCCGTCGCCCAGCGCTGCCGGCCTTTCTCCTGTCGCTGGGCTTGGTCCTCTCTGGTGAGTGAGTGAGTGGCGACGGAGGAGGAGAGAAACTTTTCCCGCGGAGACATTGAGAGAGAGAGAGAGGAAAGGAAGGAAAGGAAGGAAAAAGGGGGCGGCCGCAGCAGCAGCAGCAGCAGCAGAAGCCACTTCTCTTGTTCTTCTTCTTTCTTCGGACCAAACCAAGGCTTAAAGGGAGGAGGGACTTTAAAAAGGGAGAACTTTTCAGACGAAGTTTGATCAAACGAAGGAAAAAGGGAAAGAAAGAACCATTACTTTTCTCCCTCTTCTTCTTATAGCTTTATAAACCACCCTGCTCTGGTTGATAATTAATAATAATAATAATAATAATAATAATATGTTTAATGGTTGACCCGGAGGAAGAGGCAGTACTGGACCGTTACCCCAGTGTGTGTGTTGCGTTGTTGTGTTGTTGTGTCGTTGTGTAGTTGTGGTGTTGTGTTGTGTTGTGTGAAATGGTCCGTTGAGGCGGTTCTTTTTAGGGGACCTGGAGGGGACGGTGACGTGTGTGTGTGTGTTGTGTGTGTGTTGTGTTGTTGTGTGGAAAGGTCCCTTTGAGTGTCCCTTTTTTGTCCCTCCGCGTGGACCCGGTTGTTTGAGGGGTTGTGAGAAAGAGAGAGAGGGGGGAGAAGTGTGTGTGTGTGTGTGTGTGTGTGTGTTTGTGGTGTTGTGAGGAAGGGCGTGTTGTGTGTTGTGCGTCTGTAGTCTCCCCCTTTCTTTCACTTGGACTTACACAGAGGAGGGTCGGCGGTTGTGAGGGGCTGGGGCTGGCTCAGGGAAGAAGTGTTTGTGTGTGTTTGTGTCGTTGTGAGGAAGGGTCCGTTGTGTGTTGTGTGCTTTTTTTCCCCCCTTCGCGCGATCTTCAACATTGAAGGAGGAGGACGGTTTGAGGCGTTAAGAGGGAAGAAGAAGTAGTGTGTCTGTGTGTGTGTTTGTGGTTGTGTGGGTATGTATTTGAAGTGTTGTGAGGAAGGGTCCGTTGTGTGTTGTGTGTCTGAACCCCCCCCCCCCCCGGAGGGTTGGAAGATGACGGTTTGAGGCGTTGAGACCAGGGAAGAAGAAGTGGGAGTGTGTATTTATTTGTGTGTGTGTGTGTGTTGTGTGTTGTCGTGAGGAGGGGTCCCTTGCGTGTTGTGTGTCTTTTTTCTCCCTTCGCGGGAGGAAGGGCGACGGTTGAAGCGTTGTTGGGAGACTCAGGGAAGAAGACAAAGTGTGGGTGGGTGTGTTTGTGGTGTTGTGAGGAAGGGACTGTTGTGTGTTGTGTGTCTCTAGGCTCCCCTCCCTTTCACTTGGGCTTGGGAAGATGACGGAAGGCAAGTTGTGAAGGGCTGAGAGACCCAGAGAAGAAGCTGATGTGTATTTGTGTGTGTGTGTGTGTGTGTTTGTGTTGGTGTTTGTGGTGTTGCGAGGTCCCTTGCGTGTGTTGTGTGTGTCTCTCGGCTCCCTTCGCGTGGACTCCACAAACTAACATCAAGGGATTAAGAAGAGGCTCAGAGAAAAATTGGGTGTGTGGTTTGTGTGTGTGTGTGTTGTGAGGAAGGGTCCGTTGTGTGTTTTGTGTGTGTGTGTGTGTGTAACATGGAGAGCAAGGGAAAACAGGCGAAGGAGGAGGAGAAGAGTTGAGGGAGAAGAGACTTGGAGGAGAAAAGGGGAGTTGTGGGTCTGTTGTTGTGTGTTTGTATGTTTTTTGTGTGTCGTGAGAAAGAAGGGGGCCCCTCTCCTGTTGTGTGTTGCGTCGTTGCGTGCCGTGTGTCTCCTCCCATCGCCTAACATTGAGGAAGAAACAGTCGAGGAGCAGATGACACACCCCTAAAAGAAGTGTTTGTTGTGTGTGTGTGTTTGTGTGGCTTTTGTAAGGGCCAGTGACACGTTTTGTGTCCCTTCACATGTATCCCGTAAAGCGAAGACTCCAATAAGTGTGTGTGTGAAAGAAATAAAACATCCCCCAGTGTGTGTTTGTGTGTGTGTGTGTGTTTGTGTGTATGGTAAGGAATCATTGATCTTTGCATCTCCATTTCACTTTTCTGGGGAAAACACTCCTCCTCCAGGAGGCTTGCATTGCATTGCAAGCATCCAAGCAAGCAAAGCGTTTTCACTCTGTGTGTGTGTGTTTGTGTGTGGTTTGTTGTGGTCTCTGTTGCTGGGAGTTGGGGCTGTTGGGATTCCACTGGGAGCCTTTGTTATAATGCCCAGCATTCTGGGGACTGCTGCTATAATATGAGAGTCTCTCAGGCATCTCCAAAAGCAACTGGCTGCAAAGGAGTAAGCTTCCACACTGGAGGAATAAGTTGGTTTGGCACCACTTTCATTGCCTCCTTGGCTCAAGGCTATGGAATTCTGGGATTTGGAGTTTGTTGTGGGGCCCAGAGCGGAGCGAAGCTAAGCTCCGCTCTGGACCCCACAACAAACTCCAACTCCCAGAATTCCGTAGCCTTGAGCCAAGGAGGCAATGAAAAACAGTGCCAAACCAACTTATTCCCCCAGTGTGGATCCAACCATGGTCACATAGCTTTAAAAACTCACACAAAAAACACACCACCCAG
Source organism: Urosaurus nigricauda (assembly GCA_034509955.1). Taxonomy (NCBI): domain Eukaryota; kingdom Metazoa; phylum Chordata; class Lepidosauria; order Squamata; family Phrynosomatidae; genus Urosaurus; species Urosaurus nigricauda. The sequence continues at coordinate 47,490,552 of JAOEGL010000003.1, forward strand.
TTTGATGTCATGGTGTGCCAACCTGTGCTTGGGCCTAGATGGGCCGAATGGCTTGTGTTGCTTTTCAAAACACACACTGCAGAATTGATAACCCAGTTTGAGACCCCTGGCTCGGTGCTAGGGAAACCCCGGGAGTTGTAGTTTGTCACGTCGCCAGAGACGGAGGCAAAACTATATAGTTTCCAGAGTTTTTCTCTAGCCTCGAGCCAAGGCGGTTAAAGTGGATTGTTTCTGTGTTGTGTGTTTTGCATGCCACACACCATGCCAGCCTGATTCTGCAGGACTGATTTCACCTTGAAAGAGTTGGGACCTTTTGATGAAAGCCCTCAGTGCACCAACTGTTGGAGGGAAAGAGGTGTGAGGATAAATGAAAATGTGTGTGTGTTGTGTGCCTTCAAATCATTTTTGACATAGGTTTCATAGGGGTTTTCTTGGCAAGGTTTCTTCAAAGGGGGCTCGCCATTGCCTTTCTCTGAAGCCAAGAGAGTGTGATTTGCCCAAGTGGGTTTCATAGCCAAGCCGGAAATCGAACCCTGGTCTCCAGAGTCATCATCATCCATCGCTCAAGCCACTATGCCATGCTGGCTCTTGTTTGAATTTGTTCCCTCCCCACTTTAAAATACTCCTTCTGTCTCTGGACCTCTAAGAATTAGGTCTTGGGTGTTGTTGTTGTTGTTGTTGTGTGCCTTCAAGTCATTTAAACCTATCATGGGTTTTCCTGGGAAGATTTCTTTATCACTCAAATCACTGCACCATGTTGGCTCTCACTCTTATTTCCTCTCTTCCCCCTTTTAAAATACTATTTGTATTTCTGGACCGCTAAGAGTCAGGTCTTGGTTGTTGTGCACCTTCAAGTGAGTGGTTACACTAAGGCAAACATCATGGGTTTTTTTTGGCAAGATTTCTTCAGTAGAGGCTTGCCATTGCCTTCCTCTGAGGCTGAGAGTGTGTGACTTGCCCAAGGTCATCCAGTGGGTTTCATGGCTGAGCTGGGAACTGAATTCTGGTCTCTAGGTTTGTAGTCTGGCACTCAGACCACTATGCTACTCTGGCTCAACTGGCTCAATTTATTGCTTACTCTTTCTTTTATTCCCCCCATCCCTTTTATCTATGGATCCCTTTAAGAATCAAGTCTTGTTAGATGAATCAAAAGATGTAAGTGTGGAAAGGGAATTATTGTTGCATTAGCTATAAAGGTGAAGACATGAGAAAGGAACCAAAATGTTGTAATTCTGTTTTGAGAGGTCTTGAGGGTCTGTGTAAACAGTGGATGCTTGAAATGTGGCTTCTGAGGGGGGTGTCTTCGGGCATCTGAATATTTGTTCAGTACTCTCCTACCTGTTCTTGAGCAGATTCACTCAGAAGAAGACTGGAAATTTCATGTGCACCTGCTTCCAAATAAAAGTATGTATGTTTGCAGCCTCCATATAATGGTTCTTATGTGGGTACATTCTTCACTCCTACCTGGTTTTGGTGCCCCAAAGTCAGGTATGAAGGGGGAAGTCAGACATCCCTGCTTATAAGTAGAGCTGGTGTGGCTGAGTATAATAGGTTGTCTTAGAGGATATAGAAAGCTACTTGTGAAGGGTGTTAGGTGGCTGAGTTTAGTTCAAGAGGGCAGCAGTAGAATTGGTGTATGATCTTTCCTAATAGCAATGATTTTTGTTTGTGACCTGGAAGAGCAGATTAAGGGAAGGGTTAATACACTATCTTCAGCGTGATAGAAAAATAGCTCATGATCAGAAGACAGTAGATCAACTTTCACATCTGCTGCTGTTCTTGAGTCTTCCTTCCAAAAGTTCTTTTTTCCCTGATTAAAATGATCAATGAACAAATTCATGAACCTAGTAGGAGAAAAAGAGCTGAGATCAGGGGGAAAATATTAAGTTATAGTTCGGTTTCTAAAAAGCTTTGTCATAAGTCTTAAGCTTTTACTAGACGTAGTATAGACCACTTTCCTGAACTGTCAGGAATGAAGTTTTGATTCTTTTGACAGACAGGATCTTTTGTGCATGTCATGCTGTGTTCTAGGGCAAGACAAGAGATTCCTGGTTATATTGTGCCCAAGCAGTTGCTCATCCATTACACGGGCTGTCATTTTCTGTAGACATGGATCGATACTTGCTGTGCAATTGTGTTGTGTGGCTTACAGGTTTTGGGTGCACATGAACTACCTCCGTACTTCAGAGGAGCAAGATAACTAACTTTAGCACACCCTGTTTTTATTTTATTGAGATCTTATCTATTGTTATGTTTTCTTTGAAACATCAATTATTATTGAGTAAAAGGTAATATCTACAAGATTTAACTGAAACTTTTTATTGATTCATGTTTAAGATATGGTATGTCACGTCTATTATCACATGTAGATGATGGGCAAAAGGGAATACTTCATGATCATACATCTTGAAGTGAAGGGGTCATAACCAAATTTAGATGTATACATTTTAAGAGCTAGCTCTGGTTTCTTCGGGCTATGAAGAAAGGCTAGCACTTATTCGGGTTTCAAATTTTAACGTCAAGTATCTCATCACTGAACTTTGCTTTCAGTGTGGCGCCTAGAGTCCAGATCTTTCTCAATGCAGAAGTGGAATGCTTCAGCACTCCAGGAATTTGCCCACAGTATGTGGAAATGGGGCGAATATTTGCAGTCTGTCTCTCTTTGTTTATGCAAGGTGGCTGTTGCTTCATCTCCAGTGCTCAGCTGGCACATGCTTTGTATACAAGATTGGGCAGTGGATATTATAAGAAAAGCTGATCATCAGTTGGTGAATAAGTATAGATGGGGAATCCATATTCTCTATTTTCTCTTTGTGACAAGTTTTAAAAAGCATGGAGCAGATGGTAGACTGCTTAGATCTATTTTTTCTCTAGCTTTTGTAAAATAGTATCAGATGGAACCGGATCAAAAATCTTGTTGAAGTCCAAATAATGTTACTCATTTCATTCTGTCCTTGCACTAACAGCATTACCATGTCAGAGTGGGATACTTAAGTTAGTTTGGAACTAGAATTGTAGCTTAAATTCCCTTCAAAGTGAACTGAATATAAGGTTCTGGTTGTGCTAGTAAATGATTTAGCTGGCATCATAGGTTGGTGGTAAGCAGTGTGGTGTTTACAGACATTCTCCCTGCAAGTGTGAAGTGCCATGTTGATACTTTTTTTGGTTATTGAGATAGATGTCCAGGAATGGTTCACAGTGAGTTGCTGCCCACCAAAAAAAACCCAAACAAGCCAACAAACTGGGGTACAGTTCAGTGAAATCTACCAGTGAAACAAGAGACATACTGATAATGTTTTTCGTTCTCCTAGTAAATGGTTTTTAGGAGACCATTTCTGGTCCAAAAATTTCTGTTTTGATTCTAAACAATGACCCCCCAATCTCCAGAAGAAAGTCTTAAGGGCATTAATAGGCTGAAACATGTTAGGCTTTTCAACTAATAAAGAGACCATCCTCTGAGCATTTGAGACTTGTCTCTTCTGCAGAGTGAAATACTGGCCTCCAGCCGTGCTTATTTCTCTGAATAATCCTGGGCCTTCATTAAAAGGAATAGAGTTTTGTTTTTCTGTGAAGTGGGTACTGTATGACTGGTTCAGCCCACCACAACAGATAATTTGTGAATGGTCACCCCCATAGCAGCCATTTTCTGGTTGTTTCCATGATACTTTCAGAAGATTCCCAAAGTTCTCACTTGCTCCCATAAGGTGGAGTAGCTTCTGTCAGATGTCATACAGTTGGTTCTCCTTATCCACAGATTTTTTTTATCCACCAATTTGAGCACACACAGCTTGAAAATATTCCCAAAAAGTATAAATTCCAACTAGCAAACCTTGATTTTCCATTTTATATATGGGACACCATTTTGTTGTACCATTATATGGAACTTGAGCATCCACAGATTTTGTTATCCACGTAGGGGCCTGGAACCAAACCCCAGAGTATAACAAGGGCCCACTTGTCCAAACCTGGCTCCTTCAGTGTGTAATGTTAGTGTACCTCCTGCAGATGTTATCTGGGCTAGATAAAGAAGATTTGGCCCTTCTTGTTACCTGTGTGGAATTATTGGAGAGGGGTAGGGCTTGATGGAAATTTGGGAGACCTTGATTCATATTTTACATGGTGTGTTATGTCCCAAATATTAACAAGTATTCATAGAATCATTTGGATCCTTCATTCAGGGAAATTTTGGCAGTTGAAGACAAGGTGTTTCCTGCTTCTCTAGCCCCATGGACAACTCTATGGGGTTGTAATGTCGCGTTATTCATCGTGCAGACACACCTGTATGTGTGTATTTTAGTCTCCAGTGTGCACTTGAAGACTTCTGCTGGTATAAGAGCATCAGATAAAATAAGGAACAAAACTCTTGTACCTTGAATGGTTGTGTAGAAAAAGGAATTTCAGCAGATGTTGCATGTAATGAGAGCAGCACTTGCTGACAGTATCTCTTTCACACTACCACTAAAGGTATACGAACCCTGTCCTTTATTTCATTTTGCAACCCTGGCTGGTAAACATGACGTACCAGATTTGTGTGGATATACTGCAGTACCTAAAAGTTTTATCTATATCTGCATCATCATCAAGGGCTTAAATTGTTAGTACAAAAACCTAAGTTAATTAAGATTTCATTAGAGGGTCCTGAAGCCTAATTCAGTTTATTAGTTAGGAAAATATTAATGTGTCAAGTAAAACATTGTGCTATTAGTAGAAAAATCCTTAGAAGAAATCCTGAGAAAATAGTATTACTGAAAAAAAGTATTAATGGGATGGCCATAAGTCAACAGGCAACTTGAAGGTGCATGCAGTCATGCACACATACACAAAATACCATTGTCCCAATTGCTCAGTGTGATGTTTGCTGCTTTACATTGGCTCTTTTTGTCCTTTGCCTTCCAAACCCAGCAGTTTCTAGATATTCTGGCTACAGACTTCACAGTTCTGTTGTTGTCTGGGAATAGGTGAATTAATATTCCAGCACATTTGGAAACTGTCAGTTTGGGTAAGGCTATCCTAAAGCACCTTATTTAACAACTTACCAGTTATTACTGATTTGCATTTTTTTTTTTTGTCTATATACTTCCATCCACCACTCCTGACAGTATGTGTGCTGATATTTACCTACAAACATTATGGAGTGCTTGTTGGGTTAGAGAAGGTTAATAATGAATAAAAGGCTGGATCCAATGACTAGTCCCAACTACAACAAACCAATGAAATTGAGTGGGAGGAGTAATGCATGTCCTGTTGATTCTATAGGTTTACTATAAATAGGACTAGCGGTTGGATTTAGAATGATGTTTTTTCTTCTGTTGAGAAAACACTGATCAAGTGAAATACTGAAGTTCTCTCTGTCCTGCTAGACTACTGTAGTGAGAGCTTGCTCTGTTTGTGTGTCTGCGTGGAGAAGAACTAAAATTTCTACTAGTAATTGAAAGCAGTGTCTACCCCAGAAAAACACCATCAGTTGGCTTTTCTGCATGAATGAACTGAGGCTGCTAGATTCCATTCAGTGTGAAATTTTTCTAGGATGAAGAACTGAAATACATGTGCACACAGCCCCCTATCTAGACTGAAGTATGGGTTTGGGCTGTTTTCTTTGGCCTTTGTACTTATGGTGAGTAGAATGTCTAATGGTGAAAGAGAAGCAGTCCAGTGCAGTGCTTTGAATTTTTTTAAAAACAGGGGGTGATGATTGATACTGGTGTCCCTCGCTTTTTGATGGATCACTTTTTGATGACCTGCTCTTTTGACACTATTAAATTATTGCCAGAACCCATTTACCATATATACTCATAAGTCAAAAAATTTATACCCAAAAAGTGACTCCAAAATCCTGGGTCGACATATATGGGTCAATATGGTAATGCAATATGGTAATGGCAGCTCTTTCAGATTTCTCTTCCTCTGGTGGAGAGAGCAGAGGGTGTCCTTAGAAAAGCATTAACCACACACACACTCTCTCCCTCAGCAGGGTATGCTGAAAGAGCTGCTGGAAGGGCGATTTTTAATTCTGTGGTAGTAATAGATAATCCAGTCGCACAGAGACACATCCTCCTTCCCTTTCTTCCTTCCTGTCTGAGAATGAGCTGCTGCTGGAAGCAGAGAGAGTGGAGGGTGATTTATACTTATTTTGGAGTAACTGAGGATCCAGTCCAGCATACATGCACATTTTCTTTCCTTCCCTGCCTTAGTTCCTTTTTACAACTGACTCTTCACCATCCACCATCTTGAAGAGGGGAGAAGGGCGGGTCAGATCCAACAGGCCTTGCCTGCAAGCAAGAAGAGCCCTCCCTCCAACCACCATCTTGAGGAGGAGAGAAAGGCAGGCCAACTCCAACAGGCCTAGCCTGCAAGCAAGAAGAGCCCTCCATCCACCATCTTGTGGGAGAGAAAGGCAGGCCAGCTCCAACAGGTCTTGCCTAAAAAAATGAGCCCTCCTCCATCCACCATCTTGAGGGAGAGGAAGGCAAGCCAGAGCTCCAATAGGCTTTGCCTGAAGGGAAGAAGAGCCCTCCCTCCAGGCCATCAGCCTTGGTCCAGGCCTCCAAGGGAGAGAAGATCTGCTGGACTTTCCCCCTTCCCCACCACCTCTCCCTTCTCCTTTTGTGTCGTGTCTTTTTAGATTGTAAACCTGAGGGCAGGGAAATGTCAAATTAATAAATTGTACGCCGCTCTGATGGCCTTAGCTGAAGAATGGGGTATAAATACAAATTATTTTCACACACACACCCCTCCTGCTCCCTCCTCCTTACTCTCTCTGAGAAGACAAGCCAGCAGCTGCAGACAACTGAGGATGGGCAGGCAGTGAAGAGCTTCCATTCCAGGGAGAGTCCACTGTAGAAGTATGTTTCTTGGCAGGACTGAAATGGTAAAGGGCACCTGTGCCTGTTCAACCACACTCCAAGGTAAAAATGGCTTCAATGGTCTCTTTGGTGCTTCCATGCTGCAGCAGAGAAGCAACCTCTATCTACTGCTGGTGGAATGCCACAGAGCCATTATGGACCTAAGGAACCTCAGAGTTTTACCCTCAACTTTTCCACAGGCCATACCAAAATCCACAATTTTGGCCCCAAAACCTGCCCTCGATGTATACATGAGACCTACTTATAGTCAAGTATATATGGTAATTGATGCGTGGTTTGCTCTTTCGATAAATACAAGCACAAATATAAGTATGAATACCTGTATAGAGCCAATGTGGTGTAGTGGTTTGAGTGCTGGATTAAGGAGACCAGAGTTTGATTCCTGCTTGGCCACTAGGTGAACATGGGCAAGTTGCATGCTCTGAGCCCCAGAGGAAGGAAATGGCAAACCTCTGAACACCTCTTGCGAAAACCCCATGATAGGCACACAATACACACAGAGTTGTATTGTAAGCACACGATGACACCACAAATAACTTCTACAGCATAGTACACAGACAGAAGAAAAAGATGCTGCTTTGCTTGACGCTTTTTTGACTATATGCTGTTTTTTTTTCCTGACTCTATGCCATTGTATTGTTCAGTCGGTATATTGTATACTGTTTTGTTCTTATAATACAGCACTGTACAGTATTCATACTTACATTTGTGTGTATACAGTAATATAGTATACAGTAATACAGGTTCCACATTTCCACAGTTTCCATTTTTTGACAGTGTTCTGGTCTCTAACCTTTCTAATAAGCAGTGGACTTCTGTACTCAATTTTTAAATAATTCCTGAAGAAATTCTTTCCTGTTATTCTGGGCCAAATACATGGTTTTGCAGAGCTCTCACTACTTTTGCCTAGGCTTTGATATAACAGCAATAAGAAAATATAAATGCAGCTTATTATAATTTTGGGGGTGCAAATTGCTCATCTTGTCATGCAAGAAACAGAATTAAATAAAACATATCTCTAAAATGACAGTTGTGCCTAAAGAACATCAAACTTGCCCCCCAAATCTTTATTGCCCCTTTGTAAAGAGGCTGTTGCCAGATCAGGGTGAAATGAGGAGAAATTATTTCTTCCTTGCCTATTTAGGGGCTGTGCAGACTGCCCCTATGGGGCAGCCTGCAGACACTCCTTTTTTCCCAGATTGGGGCGGCGGACCATATACTGCAGCCCCAGCCCAGCCTTCCTAGGTCACAGTAGCCACTGTGGTGCAGCTTTATTGCATTCCTTTGGCGCTGCATCATGCAGACACAGCGCCAGAGGAGCTGTGACGCCATGCGGTGTGATGTCATGCTGCCCTGGAGGCAGAGCCAGGACATGCATTGTGGAGATGCTACATCCCAACTCTGCCCTCAGACCAACCCAAATGACCAGTTTGCACAGCCTCTTGGGGAGATAAATATGGAATATTTAATTTAGCCTAATTGCTTCTATTGAGAAGTTGGATACAGAGCACAGCAAATGGTATGCCCTGGCAGAATAATGATCAGGAAGGAAGTCAACAGCTAAGTAAATACACAGACCCCCTTAAGTCTTTGCAATGCCTTATCCCTTTTTCTTCCTTCCTCGTGTATTTCCTGTTAACCTTGCTCCCTGTCCTCATGCACTCCCCACCCCCCATCCCAATTTGTTCTCAGGCTTAACATTTATCAAGTGGACTAGTTTTCCATCAGTTTTTGGCACTGTTATTCAAATTATAGTGGAGTCTTTAGTGGAGTAAAGTTTGAAGTGTGTGCCTAAGAGTTTTTTTTTTAGAGGGCTTTCAAAATTAGAAAGTGGGCTGGGGTATTTCTTTTGATCTACGGAAATGATGAAAAAAATACTGAAACACTAAGAGAGTTGTGAACCAAGCAATTTTGAGAACCTCTGGTGTAGACCACACAATTTTTTTTTACAAGTTTAACAGGTGTTTAGACATGGTTTAGGTTGTTGAGACTGTTTCTTCTGGGCTGCTGGAGAAGAGAGGAAGAAGGAAAGACTCCATTGGTGGCATGACTGTCCGCTGATGGGCTGCTCCCCTTTAGTTTAGAATAGCCCAAGTCTTGTGAGTTATAGCAGTGAAAGAAGAGATGAACTGTGAAGCCTTCTGTTAAGTGGAAAGGAGCAAAAGAGAAATCAACAGGGCAGAGCAAAGAACAGTTTTCTTTAACTATTTCTATATCTGTTGGATTAGATTATTTTAAGGCTCACTTGTGTATATGTGCTTTAAGGTTGCCTGTGGACATGTGGTAACCACATACATTTCATGGAGTTTCTTAGGCAAGGAATACCCAGAGGTGATTTTGTCAATTCCTTTTCTAAAATATAGCCTGCACCACTTGTATTCCTTGGTGGTCTCCCATGTAAGAACTAACCAGGGCTGACCCTGTTTAAAGATCAGACAGGATCTGTTGCCTCTGGGGTATTTGGGCCCTTGAGACATGCTAGGGTCTGATTAAATATGATGGAAAGTCAACAGGAAATAGCATTGAACTTCAATGCCAAGCTGTGAGCAGCTTGGTGGGTGCTTTATGTATAGTTATTGATGATATTACCAGGGACTATCCCTAGGTCTCAGGTTTTAGCTAGAAACCTTAGGGCTTGGAATAATCCTGAACTGGCAACTCTACTACAAATGTAGATCACAGGTCAACATTGGACTTGTGGTCAGTTCATCATCTGTTGGGCAACTTTCTGGAGGCATACTTTACTGTACTTAGGTAGGTTGGTCCTCAGACAGCAGACATACAGTTTACTCCCAGGTCTGTATTCAGTGCCTTGGAAGAATCCGCCAGAGCTACTGCCTTTAAGAGGCCTGAGTTGCCTCCATACCATGATGCGGAGGCAGAGAAGGCCAAAATGCTTGATATTTTCTATAGAATCAGAGATTGATTATCAATTCATGAGGAGAAACATTGCTCTTCTCTGGAACTGGCTGTTGTTCTAAGGTTCCCCAAGATTTGGAACTAAACACTGGAACATGTTAATACTGTTAGATAAGCTTTATTGATAATAAGTGATGCAGCAAGCTTGTTTTCTTTTGATCCAGAGATGAGAACATCAACCAGTGGAAAAAAAATGACAACAGAAGAGATTGTACCAAAACATTAGAAAGCACTTTTGTACTGCTAAAGCAGATACAGAACCTGCTCTCAGGCACATAAGCATATCACCTGTCTGCCACTTGCTGTTGGACCTCTGTGACATCTGCTCCATCAGCTAGCCTGATGGTGGCTCCCAAGTAAGATGAGGCCTTTGAACTGCACAGGAATTAGACAGCGTGAAGGGGAAATAATAATAATAATAATAATGTTTATTTATGTAACTCCATAAATTTGCATGGCACTTTACAGTTATCATCAAAACAGAATATCCAGAAACACTATGCTTATGATGTTTTTCATTATATTTGTATAGTTACAGAAAACTGCACAAAGTAAAAATAAAAATGGTATACCAAGAGTTTTTAATTGATTTGAATTGCAGAACCTGTGGTGTGGACTCTTGTGTCTAAGGAGGAGAATGAGACAAGAAAATGAAGAGGGATTATGTTCCAAAAATTTCAGGATTAATATAGTTTGGGGTATATAGGATTAATATAGGTTGGGACATGTTAGGTTTTTCAGTACACTGATTTGAAATACTTCACTAGGGTAGATTTTCATTCCAAATTTTTTAGGTTCAGCATGATTAGGGTAGCAATAACCTCCAGTGCTAGGGTTGTCAGTACACTGATCTGGGAGACCCTTGTGTGGTCTGATCTGCTGTCCTCTCCTACTCTACTCTGATCCACCTATTCAGTATAGAATGGAATCCCCCCTCCACTTCTACATAGATGTGTGTGGAAGAGAAGGAAGAGGAAGTAGAAGACTAGAAAATTGAGCTTTGCCATCACTATGACAGCTGTACCTTTTCACAACCACTGCTGCTATTTTGAGTGAGCACAGGTCCTGGGCACTATTCCTTCCTGCTGCTACTGCTGCAGCTGCATAGGGCCTGAAAGTAGTAGCTGTGGTGACAGCTGCAGCAGAACCACTACCATGAAATTCGTCTCCCAGCCCAGCTGCTTACAGGGAAGGAAAATTTAAAATATGTCGGCTGTGCCACTTTGAGCTTGTTGATATACCCTCAGGTGGTAGGATGCACAATTTGTGAACTCCTACATTAAATTGGATACTGATTGTAATGAAGTCTAGCTCGCCTTGTGGTTAGTGTTTATTAATTTATTTGGTTCAGAATCCTCTCCATTCCCCCCCCCCCCCCCAGTTTCTAGCTTTTGGGCAATAACTGCCTGAAATTCTATAAATGTTGGCATGTTAATTTTTGAGTGCCTGCTTAGTTTGTACTACTTTGCAGGTACATTGTTCATTTCTTCTTGACAGAATTTACTGCTAGAAGAGTACTTCTCAGATGAAGTAAAATCATCGTCTACACTCTTATTCGGGACTCATTTATAAACTATTTCCACCGTTTTAGGGCAGCCACTAGTTTTAGCAGAACATGGGGCAAGAATATGGGCAGAGGGTGCTTTCATATGGATAGCACTAATACATTTTTCTGCTCTAACTTACACAGACAAAATGAAAACTGACTTTAGAGATTTTCTGGGTATCTCTTTGGATGTTTGTTTGGTCTTCATCCTATTTCTGTCCACACATGTGTCCTTATTGCTCTTTCATCTGTTTTAAAGGGTATGGATCTGGGCAGCTGATCATGCTTTCATTTTGATCTGAGAGACATTTTAATCACACTTTCACATTCAAGTTTTAAGTTGTAGTTTCTTTGGCCATTTCAAAAATGTTAAAATAGTAAAATACACTAAATCAAAGTGAGGAAAATGTATATCACACTTGTCCCCATCTCTTAAAAAAATGAAACAAAACAAAACCTAACAACATTAGAAAAGGCCTTTTAACACACCCCAGTGTGTTTTAGACTTATGTTTAGTTTTATGGTAGTTCATAACTGGGGTGGGTGCAATTGTTTACCACACTCCCAGAGGCTTATAGAACCTTTTTAGTTTAAAAAAGGTGTATGCAGGCAAAAGGGGGTAAACCAGAGCTATTTGTTCAGCCATCAGACTTCTGGAAGTGCCCCTTTCAACATAAATTATAGAGTGATATTGCAATACCTGTAAAGCTTTTCCCAACTAGATGCCTCCACATTTTTATGCTAGCTCCTTTCATCCCCAGCAACATGGCCAATAGTAATTTTACCACTAGTGATTATAGAAAAGAAAAACTGATACTAGAACATCCCCTGTTGACCCTGGACTGACAGACAATTCCCTTGGATATCACTTCCCAGTGACACCTTGTAAAAAAGACAAAGACAGGAGTTGTGGTTTAATCAAAAAAAGGGAGAAAGGGCACTAGGAAGGTAGGCAATTACTGTTTGGAATCTGAAACATGGCATGGAAAATATGAATTTCAGTAGTAAGGTTAGAGGATAGAAGATACACATTTTGAGGAACAGCGGGAGGAACGTAGGAGAAATGATGTCAGAGCAGATATGCTTTGTTTCAAAGGAATCAGAAAAGAGAGGGCTTTCCTCTCTGGCTGTTCAGTCCTTTAGAAATTCACAAACAGCACACATACCCCATGCTCCTAGTGGGAACAAACACCTTAGTATGAAATGGGAATAGGTGCAATACAGAGTTCCCATGTACTCAGTTCATTTTGTGACATCCTCTGTCAAATTTGGTGTTGAAATTCAGTAAGACACAGATGCAGCCTTATCATCTTTTTAAAGTAATTTTTTCTGAATTTAAAACAAAACATACACTCTCTGTGTGCTTTGCTTACATGTAGATTGATGCTCCTGACAGCCTCCCATTATTAACATAGGCTTATTAATCTCATTCCGGGCAGAACACCAAAATTAAAAACTTGTAAATAATAGGAGTACCTTACATATAACTATCAGGATTCTTTTGTTCCTAGTTTTGAGTCCCTTGCCCTTGCATCTTGTACAACCATTAAAGTATGTTTAAAAAGGTACTACGGTGATGATAACTAAGCACATGTCTAAATGCTACCAACATCTTAGTTTTCAGGAGGTTTCAGCTGGTTGACTTTATTTTAACTGGTTAATTTCACGTGAACACATCTTTCTTCCATACTCATTATGTTATGAGGCATTTCACCGTAGCAGCCCCTTTTTAAAAGACTGAAAACTGAGAAGATCAAAATTAATGAACATTTGTAGCTATTGATTGTCTATAGTATATCAGGTACCATACTGCAAAAGAAAGATTGGAGTAGCAAGGCATTTAAAATTTGAGTTATGTAAATATACATAAAATGTTTACACAATGCAATAACATTACAGGCTTAAACAGAAGTCATAAGATGTTGGCTATTTGAATAATTGGTACTTCATCCTACAGTATATGAAAGAGTGTGGCCTTTTTGGATTTTCCTGGGCCTTTTTAACAGCCTTTGATACCATTGATCCTAGTATTCTTCTGGGCTGCCTCACAGGATGGCTTGAGGGGATACTCTTAAAAGATTGTTCTGCTTCATCCTGGATTGATAAGAGCAGAAGGTGTGAAGCTGGCAGAATATTGCTTTACCTGTTAGTTTTTGTCTGTTCTTTCTTCATAAGATGCATTCTGTCAAAATGCATTGGTGGGGTTTCTTACCAGCAACTGTAAGTTCGCTTCTGCAAACTGGAGAACTAGTGGAGACAAAATAATTACCTTTGTTTTACTTATGCTGTTGGTTTCTTCTGTCTGTACTGGGAAGATGTGAAGAAACAAACAAATATGGCAGAGACAAACAGTCTGCATGAAAACATGTTTCTGTCCCTTGTTCTTGATGATAGGAGTGTCTGGGAGTTGCTTTGGGCCACAAAAACAGCCCTGTGGTGCACATGATTTTCACCCATGCTCTAGAAAGCAGCTCTTTCAGAAAACTGTAATGATGTTGTGTTTTATTTTGGTACAAATGTTGATAAACTGTATAATATGAAGCATTCAAAATGATATACAATGACAATAAAAATCACCATAAATACAATACAGTAAAAACAAAATATAATATTTATTGTATGTTGTCATTAAGATAATTGGCTTGGACTACACAGGAAAGGCTTACAAAATAGGTAAACTTTAAATGTGTGTCTAAAATTAAATTGTTGGAATTATTATTATATTTATGTATTATTATTTATATCCTGCTCTTTTCCCTGAACTGGGATATCACAACATTAAAAGAACAATACAATTTAAAACATAGGAAAAATGATACATTTAAACAGAATTAAATAGCTATAATATTAAAATAGATTGCATATTAAAAGAATAAAAATACAGTTAGAAAGTTAAAATTGTTTTAAAACATCAGTCTTTTACAATTCTATTCTGAAAGCCTGCCTGGAACATGCCACAGTTTAGAGGCTGGTCATATTTAGTCATAACACTTCCTGGTCTTTCTTTAATTTTCTCAGGCTTTTTAATGGTTGTGTTATGTCTTCTTCACACTTATGGAAAACTAGTGGAGACAAAATAATTATCTTTGTTTTATTTATGCTGTTGGTTTCTTCTGTCTTTATTGGTTTTTGTTGGATTTTTTTGCTTGTTCCACATTAACTGGCAAAACCCAAGAGGTTTTTCTTGTAGTTCAGGTGTTCCTTACAGTTACAGAAGACAAACTTTTAAAAAGTAAATTCAATTTCTAATAAGTTGTTATTTCTAATATGTCATATACAGTAATCTAACATAATTATTTTAGGTTCCTGAAGTAACTTCCAGACTGGAAAGGATGCTAATGTTATGTTTTTTATCCCCCTCCCCACAAAATTCAAATTTTTCCTCCAGTGGGAAATTTCCAGAAAATTTATATCTAGCCGCAACCATTTAGCATTCTTCACATTTAGTTATGCTAGTTAGGGCTGCTGTGATTTCCTTGAGGAGCCTACATGATTTCCTCTCCTACTTTAAAGGTCAATATTAGAAATTGAGCCTAGAAATTGAGCCTGGTTATCAATCTATTTCTAATGTAATGGTTGAATTGGTATGGTACATTCTGGCTACTTTCATATACAGGTACAGGTAATTACTGTTGTCTATGTTTTGTACCACTTGCATTTTCTGAATGAAAGGCAGCCTCATACTATTCCTTTCTCTGTTTAAACAGTGTATGATGAGTAACTAAGGCCAAAGCTACCTGATCTAAGTAGGACTGCAGTTAATAAATCTTGAGAACTAGTGATGTGTCTGTTCATCTAAGGATAATGGGAGGTGCTTTGAGATACAGCAGATTTCGTATTTGATTCTGTAGGGCAATTCCAACCTCTGTTAGGACAGTTTGTGCACTTCTAACCAAGCAGAGCTCCCAGACAGCTTGACTCCTGGCACTGTTTGGATAAAATTGCGGTTTTCTCAGTCTAGGCAGTCAGGCTGGGCAAGGGATGCTAATTGTTTTGCATTTGTCAGGACATGAATATAGCAGAGCTGGGAATTATCAGGTGCATTTGCAGCCATCCTGTTGATGCCACCACTCAGCTTCTAACGTTGTGTAAACCATCACAGTGGTGTGCCTGGACTCTTGGGGGAAATCTTCCTTCACTTTCCTCTGCCCATAGGTAAGGAATGGAGTGCTTGGCAAAGAAAGAGATAGTTGATGTTATGAAACACTTGTGGCCACAAGAGGGCATTCCAGTGTAGGAAATATGGGTAAGGAGTTGGACACTGGGAATCAAAATGTTAAATACAAAAAAAGTGGAGGAAAACTGAGAAACAGCTAACTGAGGTAAATTCACTGCGTCCTTGGAACTGAGAAACTTGAAGACACTGTGGCCCATTTCTGATAATTAAGGGGTTTAGATGTATACATCAGAGTAGTTAAATGATAATTTCACAGTTGCTTTCATACCAACCAGAATGCCTTCAGTTGCATTCAGATTTTCTGTTGCCTCCTTTAGGATATGAAAGGGAAAAGGAAAAATGCAATGATAGCTATAACAATGATGACATTCCAGAGCAAACATCCATACAATCTCTCTCAGTGCTTCTAATGTATATTTGAAAGGCAAGGTGGGCAATGACACTCACAGGACTGACTAACACAAAGTCTTTAGAATGGAATAGTGTCCCTAATGCCATTTTCTAATACCATCCTCCAGAACACCAGAACACCATCCTTAGAACACCAGCGATAAATCAGTGCCTCCCGTTCTCACCTTGGCAGGTGAGATGGAAGGTTATGTTGACTGGTAGTACATTAAACCATTGAATGTTTTTAAAAAACTAATAGAATCATGTGTCTCTCTGTTGAAAGTGTACTTTCCCAAGTTGGATCAGGCTTGTTTTTGTAGTCAAATAGTGACAGAAAGGTGAAAAGATTTCTTACTCCTCAATGGAATGCTAATTTTGTAATAGATTTGAAATTCCGAGCCAGTCTAGTGATAATAATTCTAGGTCAATAGTGAAAAGGTGCAATTAGGGATAGAGTCAAGAGAATAAGATGCCAGGAAAATATCTGGTATCATATTAAATTAGTAGGACTGGGAAAAAATGAATTTAGAATGGGTGGATGAAATTGGTGTAGAAGTTGGAAATAGAGTCTTAGGAGGGCAGAGAGAGATGACTGTCAATAAAAGTGAAGGGTCAAACATTTAAGTCTGGTAAGATATTGTTACAGAAGATGGTAGCTGTTTGTGTTGCCTGGAACCTATGATCTGCATCTTACTGTTTCATGATGGACAATAGACTAATCCAGAGCTCTGTGAAAGCTCGGTTGTAGGTACCAGTATTTAACCAAGCATACTTAATGTTATGGGAGTCATCACATGGATGAATGCATGATAGGTGGTCATAGTGAGTTATGGATTCTAGATCATGTCATATATTAGCTCTATTTCTCTACATACTCAGTTTATCTGCTTATTGAATTCTTTATATTGCATATGAACTGTCATCAACCCTGGTTAATAGAGACTTATAAAAGAATTATGAAAGAAAGAAATGTCATAATTGATTTATTTTATTATTATTATTATTATTATTATTATTAACCTTTATTTATATAGCGCTGTAAATTTACACAGTGCTGTACATACAATCATAAATTAGACGGATCCCTGCCCTCAGGCTTACAGTCTAAAATTTTCTTTAAGGATAAATGTACATGCAGACAAAATCATCTTTAGATCAATTCACATTGTACATGGGTTTTTAAAAAATATATTAAGTCCTGATAGATCTTATTAGTAGCAAATAAGAACATCCAGGACAATATTTCAGCCTAGTTTCACTGCAACTATTGCTGTGCTGCAGAGTAGATTCTGCATGTGGGGAAAAATTAGCAGAATTCAATAAACTTCTAATAGCAAAGTTGAATAACTCTTTTATCCTTCATATTTTCATGCTACATTATGTTCTAACTGACAGTTTTAGTTTTCCTTATATTTTCTCTCTTCCTCACCACTGCTTAAGTCATCCAATGCAGTGTTTTCTAAGCTGTCTATTGGTGGGGGGCTATCAGTTTTTCCCCACAGTGTGCCAGGATTGGTATTTGTGTCCATTGGTAAAACATGTTTCTTTCTTTCCTAGAAACTCATTAGAAACTTGGCAGCCAGTGGCTCATGGATTGGCACCAGTTTGTGGACCACCATTTTGAGTAGCAGTGATCTAATGACAGATCTGCTCCAAAACAGAATGGTCTATTCTTGACCAGTTCCTGAAGAACTCTACAGATTTTTATAAAGCTAATTTAAATTCTTGTTTCTACCCCATCTCAGATTTCATTTATGCTTTATTTTTTCCTATGCCTAATTTTTTTTTTGGGGGGGGGGAGATGTGCTTTAGAGGCAGTTGTCACCACATTCTTACTGCTTAATGGGTGGTCAGAAGAATTGACAGTGAGTTGTCTCCCTTGTTTTTATGATTTTCTAATGCTGGGCACAACAGTAGTCAATTCACACCTTTTGCAGATGATCAGGAAAGGTTTGGATAGTCATGTCACCAGAACAAAGTACAACTTGAAGAAGTAAGCAATAACTAGCATGCATGTGACCAGCAGCTAGGTGGAAATTCTGGCTGCTGAATGTGCTAGTTCACCTAGAATAGCTCTTTCTGTTAATACCTTTAAGTGGTAATAGCCTGCTGTAGGTCCCATCTTCCAAGGGATATAGCAGCAGTAAATCTTGAAGTTAATAAGAATGGCTGCCATTAGTTGTTCCAGCTGATTGTTATGAAGCTGTGCTGAACTTTAGAGGAACGCACTGAACGTGTGTGGTAGAACTCGAGGCACAATTGCCTTAACCGGAGAGAAGAGTTAAATATTGTCTTTGTGCTGTACTTTCAAGGCCCCCGCGATACATTTTGGTTGTAGGAACATTCCACTATCCACCTCCATATTTGTCTAATCTTATATTGAGTTTGGAGGGTCAGTGCAAGATCAGGGAAAAATAATTGGCTAGATGCCAAAAACTAATTAGACTTCATGGACCAACAGTAGTTTCAAAATTTACCTCCAACAAATTTATTCCCTCTGTCTCTCACACACACACAAACATTGTAAACAAAAACCTATTGCAGTTTGAGGGATATTGTGTTAGATAGCAGAATGACAGAGAGAACAGGTGACTCCTTATGTTGCTTTGCAAAGTTCTTTGACCAGAATGAGCAAAGCAGGAAATTCAGATCTGAAAAGGATCTAGCCAGATTTCTCCTACACTATTTTGACTACCATTGCTTGTGTAAGAATGGTAAAGCTGGATCTTCCTAAAGTAGAATGCAGTGATTTTTTTAAAAAAGTAATTACCTGTCCCATCCTGCCTTGACATTGCTTCTTTTGTGGCTAGAGAAATAGGGCCTCGACAAACTGCCTGAAATGGATCTGTCTGGAGCTGCCCCTCTTTGCTCCAGAGCAGCACAGCAGCAATCAAACGGAGCTGCATCACTGCACAGCAAAAAAGGAGCCGCTCCTTTTTCCAAAAAAGATGCTGCTTCTGCCTAGAATGGACTAAACGCTGCATTGCAGCGTTGCAGCTGCAATGCCCCCCCATGTGGGCAGGGTGGCGCTGTAATGGCGCCACCCATACGTTGTAGGGTACAGCAGCATCTGTTTGGTACGCACAGCTGAGCCCTAATATTGCCGCCACTACACTCCTTTTTTCCCATCTGTATTGGGCCATAGATTCTTCTGTGAAAGGCACTCACTACCTCCTGGGGCCACTTTAACCTTTCCCAAAACACACAGCTTGCAAAAGAGGGGAGAGAAACTTCTCTCTCTTTTTTCCCCCATAACTCCCAGGATTGCACTGCTTGCAAAAAAGGGGACATTGCAAAAGGAGGACAGACCTTTCTCTCTCTCTTCTCTCACCCCTGGGATTTCCAGGCTCATGGCTTGCCAAACGGGGTCCAAGCTTGGGCATTTTCTCTCTCCCTGAGCAGCTCCTTCTTAGCTCTGGCTGTGAGGGGAGTCTGACTGGAGGGATCTGTCTCTCACACACAGGAAGTGAGGAGAGCACACCGGGGAGCAGCTGGGGACTGAAACAGGAACCTCCTAAAGATCCCTGGCTGCAGAGGAAGGTGGGCACTTCTTTAACAAAATTTTCAAGCACTATTAACTTGTTGCCCCGTAGATAAGTTGACCCGTGATTTTAGAGTCCATTTTGGGGCATACATTTCTCAACTTATAGTCGAATATATACGGTACTTCCATTGAGGTCATACTACAGTACTGTAAATAGTTCTTGTTAAGAATAAGATCTGGAATCTGTAGGCGTTCATTATCTCTCATGTTTCTTAGCACACACAGGAAGTTTGGACGAGTTAAACAAAGGCTGTTAACATTATTACCTTTTGCTCATAAGGAAATACTTTCAGAATAGTTTTAACGTGATCATAACTTTCCTTCAGTTTTGTCAGAGGAACTGGGACAATATATTTATACTTTGTTTACATGTTCAGAAATGCAGGTGGTGGTAAGATTTTCTGATGGCAGTGTTACCAGAACAGTTGTACAGCACTTCTGGGCAACCAACCAACCTGCTACTAGCTTTAACAACTTTCCTGTTGGCAACTAAATTAAGACTTGTCATGGGCTTCATTTTCCTTGACAGGATGCCATGTTACTTAAGTGATTGTTTCATGTTAAATCAGGGATAGAAAAATAGGTGTTGCCTGCATACTGGGACTTCTGCCCATATAATTTCTGTCTACTAATTGTGATGGCTGGGGTTTTGAGGTGTTATACTTTAAAAAAAATCTGGATGGGACCTGATTGTCCAATGTGTGATACCAACTAATTTAGAGTAAGAATCAGAAATCAGAATCAGAATTTCCCACTTCTTAAATCATGGTTGTTTGATAAAAACAAATTAGTAACACATCGAATGCATGCTATATCTGTAAAACTGGGCAACAGTTCTATTAACTTTTTATATAAATTATTATCCATGTGTAACAAATCAATCTAAAGCCCAGTACAGACTGGTGCTTTGCGCCGGCCTGGGGCCAAATGTAGGGTTCAGTGTGGCTGGGTGTCCGCACGCGCCCAGCCCTACTATTGGCACATGGGCTCCATAATTGCGCGCACCCGTCTGTATCGGGTGTTCAACTATGATGTCTGCACGGTGCAGCACCCAAATGTCATGGATGTCATCATTGTATGTGAGCCTGCCAGTGGCATCCCGTGCACTGTATAGAACCTGGAAGCGGGTTCATTTTAGGCCTCACGGAGGCCGTGGTGTTTGTCTGATGCAACCTCCATCCAGGGCAGAAAGAGGCAGCCTGTAGCGGCTCTAAGTTTGCTAATAGTAGGGTTTTAAAAATATTTTAAAAATATTTAAATAAAAAACCTTTTAGATCGGATGCTGAATCATAGAATCATAGGATCATAGAAATTTAGAGTTGGAAGAGACCGGAAGGGCTATCCAGTCCAACCCCCTGCCATGCAGGAACTCCCAATCAAAGCATACCCGACAGATGGCCATCCAGCCTCTGCTTAAAAACCTCCAAGGAAGGAGACTCCACCACCCTCCGAGGGAGTGTGTTCCACTGTCGAACAGCTCTTACTGTCAGGAAGTTCCTCCTAATGTTGAGGTGGAATCTTTTTTCCTGCAGTTTGCATCCATTGTTCCGAGTCCTGTTCTCTGGAGCAGCAGAAAACAAGCTTGCTCCCTCCTCAATGTGACATCCCTTCAAGTATTTAAAGAGGGCGATCATATCACCTCTTAACCTTCTCTTCTCCAGGCTAAACATCCCCAGCTCCCTAAGGCGTTCTTCATAGGGCAAGGTTTCCAGACCCTTCACCATTTTAGTCGCCCTCCTTTGGACCCGCTCCAGTTTCTCCACATCCTTTTTGAATTGTGGTGCCCAGAACTGGACACATTATTCCAGATGGGGCCTGACCAATGCAGAATAGAGTGGCACTATTACTTCCCTGAGTTCAAATGTCTTAAAATATTTACAAGATTCCAGTAGAAATTCCAAAATAAAGCTTTGAATTTTTGAATATAATATTTAAAACATTTTAAGCATGCTTAATTGTTTATTTTTCTTAAATCATTTCATTCTTTAAGCTTTTAAATTCTTTAGGTTGTTTAAACTGAAGCTCAGATCTCTTCAGTACACTGACCCACTGTACCCATGGATTCTACATCCATGGATTTTACCATGGAATTTACTCAGTTTGAAAAATATAAACACACAAATTTACACAAATTTTAAGAAAACAAATCTTGATTTTGCTAGTTTTTATAAGGGACACCATTTTCTACACCATGGTATATAATGGGACATGAGCATCCATGGATTTTGGTATCCACGGGGAGGGCCCTGAAACCAAACCCCAGTGGATACTACTGTGTTTTCCTTAAAATAAAACAGAGTCTTATATTAAGAAAGGGACGTATCTCAGGTGAGTACTAACGTTCCATTTTTGTTCCCAAAGATGAATTAGGTCTTATTTTCAGGGGATGTCTTATTTTTCCATGAAAAAAAAATTCACATTTATTGTTGAACAAAAAAGATGAACATTTATTATATACTGTAGATATATTCATATACAAAAACATGGTCTTACTTTCGGGAAGGCCTTATATTTAGCAATTCAGCAAAACCTCTAATAGGTCTTATTATCAGAGGATGTCTTATTTTCAGGGAAACAGGGTAAGAGCCCCTAGTATGTAACATTAACATGATGTACTGCTTTTAGTTTTTGTTCTATAGTTATAAGTCAGAGGCTATAAATTACATTCAAGTTGCTACCAGTATCTTCCCTTTCTTTTTTTTTCTTTTCATGTTCCTTCATTCCTTTTTTTCTTGTTTTTGTTTCCTCTCTCCTCCCTGACGCTATGGGAAGAAAACATCATGTGTCATGCCATAGAGTAGAATCTTCTCTTAGCTGTGACATCACAGTTCTGCAGGTGTTCATAACTTACTTCTAATGCCTGAACAGTTATACATTGCGCCCGTTTCATATGTGGGCACGCCCTACACAGCTTTTAGCTTACACTGAAAGCTGCACAATGGCGTGCATACTGCGGGCATGAGCCCCATTGTTTTCAATGGGGCTCCAGCATATGCAGTATTTCCCTTATGCAGGGTGCGTGTGTGTGTGTCTGGAACGTATCCCCGGATAAGGGAAGGGCACACTGTTTTATCTTACAAAACATTTTTACTGTGGAAGATAACTATATAAATGTATATGTAGCTTGTTTTGGTTTCACTTTCATAAAACTGGTTAATATGCTTAAATGTAGGCATTAGGACTGTTTGCATATAACGGTAAACTGGGTTTACAGTGAAACAATAGAATCCTGGTGCATGATGTCCTGTCACTCTTGTGTGCCTCAGTAGTGGCTGAACCACCAATCTTTGGGTTTATTTAATATGATGTGTAGACCTCTGTATGGCAGGGATGGAAAATACAAGTCTGAAAAGGGTCCATCTCTCTTAACTCCCAGATCTCCATAAACTGGATTATTTCAGTGGACTCTTGGATCGTCAGATGTGGTTTTGCCTTTAGACATGGTCACTCAAAATGCTTGCTTCTATAACCTGAAGCCAAAATCTCAGGGGGTTCTGCTGTTTATGACACCCCAAGAGTTCAAATGAAGGCTAGTGAGAGCAGATTGTAATGTAGCAGATCCTTTAAAATACCTTTTAAAACAAAAGTTCCTGGATTGCCAATTAGAGAGAAAATCTTGCTCAACAACTTTTTGTACTTCAGTTGCCTTATTGCTTTTATCTCTGTATTCAGTGTCACTGAATCAAATCTATGCAGAGTGATGATTTGTGATAAAATGTATAGTTAAAAACAACGCCTATGCTTTTGTGAGTCCATCCCCTCTGATCAGCTAAATTGCTGTTCAGGGACACAGACTGGTGACATAGTGTGTGTGTGTGTGTGTGTGTGTGTTTGCATTTAATTTTGTTATTGAACATTTAAAATATTATCAACATTTAAAATATTATCAATCACACATCACCACATTTCTTTGAACATTCCATAAACATTCAATAAACATATAGTAATTATTCCCCTACTACTCTAACTCTATTCTAACTAACATTATTTACTAATTAATCTTCAAGTGAACTCTACTTGCATTCCATCATTAATCTTCAATCTTCATATCTCCTTCCTTCCAATCTCTTATACCATCATCTTCTTATTTCCTTCTTTCTTACCCAAACTCATTCTTTTACCTTTCTTTGTTTTCTTCCTTCCTTACCATTTTTAGCAGTCATTCTCCCCCCTGCAATAAAAACAAATGTTCAATTCACATTAATACTATGAATATAAAGTAAAAAATTCCAAATTCAGTATTGGGGAAAACACACAATAGCTAACAAGTGCTTGGGAAAGTAACATTTTTTTATTACTCTATTAAGTAACCCAGTTTTTGTGCCCTCCGCTTAAAACCTGTAGCAAGTTCATTATTCCATATTATTATTTTATACTAGTAATTTTCCTTTTCAAAATACTCAAGTTACATATGTGTGTTTTTTTAAAAAAAATCTCTCAAAGTTGACCACATCCTGTTTTTATTTTTGCTGTATTTTCTACAGGTTTGCTTCTTAATCCTTCCCAATCTGTTTGTGTGTTCTTTGCACTCAGCTTGGTAGCCAAGTGCTTCTGTTAGCCAGCTGTGAAGTCTACTCCCACCTGATACTGCAAAAAATATTTTATGCATTGAGTGCTCCTCTAAGTAACCATATATTGTGCTCATTTCACTTCTCTAAATGGCGAATAATTCTGCACTGCTAGACTTTAGTACATAGATAAATTTAACTTCTGAAAAACACTGACATTGTATAACAGATGTTACTCTAACTAGCTAAAATGCACTTTTTAAAAGTTTTAATTAATTGTCTTTCAAATAAGTGTTACCATTTGAACTGGTTGTAGTTTAAAATAGCCTTAAGTGGGAACTACATCAAAAATCAGAGGCTGTTTCTTCATTATATAGACAAACTTAATGGAATCATAAGAGTTGAAATGTGCCTGAAGACCATCTAGTGCAGTAATACATATCATTAAATCAGTGCTGAAAGATAGTAATCCAACCTCTATTTAAAGACCTCAAAGAAATGTCCACCACCCTCTGAGGCAGTCTGTCAAATGGCTCTTGCAGTCAAGAGATTCTCCTCCTCCTCCTCCTTTTTGTAATTTGAATCGATTGTTTTGTGCCTTGTTCTCTGGAGCACCAGAAAGAAAGCTTACAGCATTTTTACATTATGTCTGTTTTAAGATGGCTATCAAATAATATCTTCTCTTCTCCAGGATAAACTTACAAAACTCACTAAGCAGTTAAATATAGGGCTTGGTTTCCAGAACTTTTGCCATCTTGAGCACCTTCCTCTAATGATTGTCCAGTATGGCAATATCTTTTTAGAACTGAATATGACAGAGAACTTTCTCAAAAGTGTTATAGAAATCTGGATATTTTACATCCATAGCTTTTGCCAGATCTACCAAGGTTGTAAATCCATCAATAAGAAAGTTAATATTAGTCTGGCATGAAATATTTTGAGAACCCCAATTTGTTCTCCAGTAGAATAGAGCTAGGTTTTCAATTGAGAACTGTGCCACTCATCTGGGATTGGCAGATTGTATATGACCCTCTAGACTGGTTAACATTCAAATTTTCAAAGTCCCTTATTAGTTAGTAGCTGACCAAGGTTGATACATGATTCAGCTCAATAACAATTGAAGGGCTATAGATTAACCCATCTCTGTCCTAACCCATTTAAATGAAATTTCCATTTCAGTTTGTACAATGGGACCTCGGTATCTGCAGACTTGCCATCTGTGGTTTTGAGCATCCGCAGATGGCAAGCCCGCGCTGCCCCAGTGGTGGCACAGTGGTGGTCCAGAACAGATCCCTCTTGGATACCAAGGGCCAACTATATTCCAGAATTGTTTGTTCCCTAGATCTTGAAATTCTGGGCATTTATACATAGAAAGAGATAGATTGAACAAGCAACATGTCTGATTTTCCATCTTTTATAACAGTTTTAGCACATTTTTGCTAAAATTGCTGATATGTTTAGTAAGTCATTTTTGTAATGCAAACATCACCAAAAGGTAAATTTGTGCAAAACATAAATTAGTAGAACAAATTTCCCTGTAAAAACTATATTTGTGGCTGCTGCTCAACTAATTCTTACTCTCCCCCTCTTTTTTCTTTTTCTTTTTCCTTTTTCAGGTGCCTTAGCTGGACCAATAGTTGATCCGCATGTGAGAGCAGTATGGGGGAAGAATGTTACACTGAAGTGCATAATTGACATAAATGAAACATTGACACAAATTACATGGGAGAAGATACAAGGAAAGAGTGCGCCGACTATTGCTGTTCACCATCCTGAATATGGATTTTCTGTTCAAGGAGAATATCAAGGAAGAGTATCACTTAAAAACACATCCCTTACTGATGCATCAATCATCCTAGAGAATGTTACCTTCTCTGATTCTGGAGAATATGTATGCAAAGCAGTTACATTCCCTCTAGGAAACTCTCAATCAACAACATCTGTAACTGTATTAGGTATGCTTTTTTGATATTTATTTTGTAAATATTCCACCTAGAATATTTCAGGATCAGAATTAAATCTGGCAGTCTGTTAAATTGGATCCAGGTTTGCATATCCCTGAACAGAAACAGTGCTAGTGGAGAGATCTGGGATCTAGCAGAAGATTTTTATTAGACAAAAAAGGCAGTGACTTTATTCTGATTCTGTCTTACCCTGCAGCTCCACATAACTGCTTATCCCCCCCCCCGCCCCAGTTCTGCACAGTCCCTTCAGAATAAATGTTGTGTCATAGGGGTCTTCAGGAAGGAAGGACTCAGCAAAGAGACTTTAATAACATACCACAAAAGCATTCCATTCATGGAGTTCCATTCCACAGAATTCTAGATCAGCTCAGTGACTGCTTTAGTAAAGTACAGTGGTCCCCCAGGATACGAAGCCCCCGGGGAATGAAATCCCCGGGAGCCGAAACCGCCGGAGGCGAAAAAAAGCCCCCGGGATGCGAACAAAACCTCGGGTTAAGAAAGGGGAAAAACGGCGTGGCCCCTTTAAATTGGCCGCATGGTCCGTCAGAGAATGCGGTCCCCCGGGAAACGAAGATTTCCGGGTTACGAAAGGTAATCCGTTCTGTGGAATGGAACTCGTAACCCGGGGGACCACTGTACCGTATATTTAAAATCCTGCTTCCTTTACTAATGAAATCAACTAGTTCCACTAGTGTATTTCAGATGCAATTGCTTTTTCTTTGTAGTCCTCTTTCTGTTTTGGTTAATGCACTGAATGTTTTTCTTTAACTGTGATCTCAGGTTTGCCCGATTACTGGTAGGACATTCATGGGGCAAGTGGAGAATCAATCAATGAATGAAAATTTCCTCCCCTATACAGTATATTGTAGGAAGCTTTGGAGGGTCCTATTGAAAAAAATAATTTTTTGCCTTTAGATGACTTCATATACTTTCTAAGGGGATATGGGGGCATTTTTGCCATGCTCCCCGCAAGCCATTTTAGGACCGGGGTGGCTTTTAACAAAGGGAAGTGACCTAGAAACATCCCCATGTCTCTCCCTGCCTCCAATTTTTTATTATTATTTTTGAACCCCAAGGACCACAAAAAATGTCTGCATGCAGTCCATAGTCTGTACATTCATCGCCACTGTTGTAGGTGAGCAAGGAAAATCTTTCGTTTGTAGCACCTCATTAGAATCAAAGCTGGTATTTCTTCTTAATGTAAAGTGTCCTGAAATTCTTTTTAAATAAAAGATAATATAAATGTTTTAAATAAATGAACTTTGTTCCCAGAAACCTGGGTGACTTCATTATCATTATGATCCATATGCAGGCTTTGAGGGTTCAGCATATGTCCTGCTTCCATGTTTACTAGCTGCCAGTGTCATGCTATCGAATTTTTTTTTTTGAAGTATTCCCTAGAAGGTTTTTTTAAAAAAAAGATTACTGTTATATTAATTGCTAAATGTACTACAGTCAGCAAGAGAATATACTGTGGTCAGTGAGATACTCAATATAATATTCTGTAGTAAATATCATATTAATTAAATTTATATTAATTAAGTCATAAATTAAATCTGATCATAAATTATTTTTTTAGTTATTTGGATCATTTTACTTTCCTGATCCTTAGTAGTTTCATTGTACTCATTAGAACTGAATGGATATGGGGATGGTTTAATTTTTCTGTACTTAAGAAATAAGGAAGTTAATGATTCTAATAGTGTTAAGTTAAATAAAAATAAGTGACTGGTGGGACATTCTATTATGAAAATTCATAAATCAAAGAATGTTTGTGTCGGAAGGGACCACAACATCCATCTGGTCCAACCACCAGGATGTAATGTAATGTAATATTCTACAGTTAGATTTTCACCCCCTATTTTCACAGTATTTCACAGTCACAGTATTTGGAAGCTTTTAGAGCTTGTTAGTCCTTTTGGTGGGAACACCACTCCTTATGTACCAGTTATGTCCCCAGTGCCTTCTTGCTTAATTGCCACAGTTCCTTTTGGTCTGCTACAGTAGCAGCATTGTAGTGAACCTGCTTCTCAGAACATGAGGTAGTTTTTCCTCAATGCATGAGCTGGTTCTTCCTCAAATCTTTTTCTTTTATTTCCTTATGGATTTTTCCTTAGTATTGTTGTTGTCGTCCTCCTCCTCTTCCTCCTCCTCCTTCTTCTTTTGGTTGTTCGTGTATTTTTTGTTTTTCTTTATTCGTCAGAAGTTGCTTCCTACTCCTGTTCAGAGGGTTATCTCTTCTCTGGGCCTCTTCAAAAAGCATCTTAGTTGTGGCCAGAAGTCAGAAAGCCATAGTTGCCTTCTCTTCCCGGATACTGTGGATAGTTGGCTTCACTGCTGTGCCTTCACCCCCAAACCTGAAGAAACTGTGCTTCACTTAAGGGGTGATCAATGTTTGATACTTTGCTGCCTAAAACAAGTCACTCTACACAGTGTCTATTGGTATTTGTTCCTCTCAGGAGCCAATGGAATAATCAGCGGAGGAGTTGGGTACACTGGAATCCCTCTTCTACTTCAGTTTGGTGTATCCCAGTGTGTGGTTGCAAGCAGGGGTTGGTACCAAGAACACCTGCAGGAGCATCAAGGCCACTTTGGAAAGGCTAAGAAGAAAAACAAGAATAAAGATCC
This sequence comes from Urosaurus nigricauda, assembly GCA_034509955.1. Classification (NCBI taxonomy): domain Eukaryota; kingdom Metazoa; phylum Chordata; class Lepidosauria; order Squamata; family Phrynosomatidae; genus Urosaurus; species Urosaurus nigricauda. The sequence continues at coordinate 47,519,091 of JAOEGL010000003.1, forward strand.
AGAACTCTCACTTTTGAAGAGGAAGAAGCTTTGGACCTCACAATCAAAAGTCTTGGCTTCTCATTCTTTGATTCCAGTGATTCAGATTGTTGATTTTCCTTCAGAATTATCTGAAATTCCTATCATACTAAAGGTCTGCTCACATTCTAGCTTCCTTCGATTCTAAGGCCATCAAGCTTTGTCTTGAGTGGTGGAATGCATTAGGAGAGATTTCATACCAGCTGCCCAGGACCCTGTGGAGACCTGGTTCCTTGGCTCAGAAGATGTTATGGAGAAATTTTCTGTTTTAACCAGAGCATAGTCACGGTATTTGAACTCAGTTTGGTATATTGGACATATCTCCATTCCAATCTCCATCTGTTTTTCCCTGTAATTCTCAGTGGGGTTTGTTTCCTCATGGTTATCCTCCATTTTATCCAAGCTCTGTAGGAATTGTACTCAGGAAGATTGGCACCCCCTCCTCCTGACATCACATTACTATTTCTCCTTTTGCGATCTTGATGGAACTGCCTTGCTTGTTGGGAGCCAAACTGGTTCAATTATTGTTCATACTGGGATGATAACTCTCAGCACCATTGACCTTTGTCCTGTAGGAGAGAGGAGCTTTGATTACCTATAGTTAATGTCTCTGCCTGCTACAGTGTTCTGTCAGTCTCCCTCACCTCTTGAATCTCAAATGCCTACTCTTCTTTGTATTAGATTCTTCAACTTAGCACATGGGGAATAAAAATCCCTCCATACTTTCATGCTGTGCAAAGGATGTCCTTTTTACAACAAAGGCAGTCCTATAGACTGAAGTGATGTAAATTGCTTTGTTTTTTGGGTAGTGAATCAATTTCACATGATCATGTTGAAGTGCAGCATGTACTTCTCTGCTCTCATTCGATGACTCAGGACTTTCTGCCTTTTTAGTCTGTGTATACATGGCTGCCATTTCTGCTCATGTTTGTCTGCCTCAGACCTCCTTGTTCACACACACTCAAGAGTTTTCTCAAGGGCTTTTGTAACCTTCACCCTCCATTCATGTGTTTTCCTTTTGAACCACTTATGACCTCTGATGTTCATCTCTTTTCATGCAGTGTGGCATTTCTCATCAGGAAGGGTGGCTGGTGAGCTTTTCATTCTTGGATCTGATCCTCCATTTATTCAGTTACATTGGGATTGATTAACTTTATAACCTGACTTTCCCTTTTTGCTTTAGTGTTTCACAAACAGTTGAGTTACCCACCTGTTTTCCAAATCTTGCCTCAGACAAGGACAGGGCTTTGCATACAGTGGTCCCCCGGGGTACGAAAACCCCGGGGTACGAAAGAGCCGGGGCCGGAAAAACGGCCCCGGCTTGCGAAAAAAAACCCCGGGTTTAGGAAAAAAGCGCCGGCCCTTTAAATCTGTGCGCGGCGCTACAAATAAAGCGGTCCCCCGGGTTACGAAGATTTCTGGGTTACGAAAGTGATTCCGGAACGGATTACTTTCATAACCCGGGGGACCACTGTACTTTAGATTTGCAAATAACCCTTGCTTTTTATGGGGAATGATTTGCTTCCTTTGGTGAGACCCTTTGGTTGGTTGTATAATTGGAAGTCAGTGGAATTGACTCCCACAGTATATTGCATCTATAATGAAGCTTGACTTATCAGTTGGCTAAGACTGACCTTGCTACCTCTGTGAGAAATTGTTCCACTAGAATGGTTGCTGCTTTTCTAGCAGCAATCTTGTAGCAAGAAATATGCAGAGCTGAGACCTGATCTCAGCCTTCCACCTGATTGGACATACATTCTCGTGACCAAGCATCTTTTGGTCAAGCCATGTTATTTTTGGTTTTAGAATATTGCATCCTACTATCTAGGTTAGTAGTTTGCCAATCACTCTTTTGTGTGAGTCACAGAGATCATAAAGAAGAACAGGTTGCTTACTTGTAACTGGTACTTTGAGTGGTCTTCTATGAACTCACACAGTAGACCTCCCTGTTCAGCTCAGTCCTGCTTTGTCTCTTTCTGGTTGTGTCATATATATGAGGGACTGAAATAGAGTAGATTGGAAATGTGCTGGAGACATGCATGGTACAAAGGAGATGGTTTTCCTTAAAATAACTAGTTCTAAAATTTTTGAAACCTGGTTATACACGCACAGCATGACTTGTTTGTGTAAGTTCATGGCTGACCACTTGAAGAACCACATTTTCAGATAAGCATTCTGTCCTTACAAATCAACATAGAAGTTAAATTAAGATTGTTGGTTATTTAATATCTTAAACTTTAACAAATTGTATTGGATTCATATAAGTTGCATTATTTCTCACTGATTACAAGCTTTTTAGTGGGATCTAAGTGACAAATAATAATAATAACAATAATTTTATTTATATTTTCCCACCTCTCCCTATGGATTGAGGTGGGATTACAGCATTAAAACATACATATTTACAATAATAAAATAGATTACCGTATAAAATAAAAATCTAACAACTATCTAATTACATTCCAACAGAACAGAGGGGCATACATCAGTCTCTTGTAGGGGGTCGGATGGATATGCTCACTGGAAGAGATCCATCTTGAGTGCCTTTTTAAAGGCATCTAAGGTGGTGATCAGACGGATCTCTTCCGGTAAGCCATTCCAAAGTCTGGGGGCTGCAGCAGTGAATGTTCTGTAAGATGTAGTTTTTAATCTGGTTCTTGGGTGCTCCAACAAATTCTTTCCGGATGTTCTAAGAGTGCGGGATTATGTCTGGAGAGTAACTCGGGCCCAAGCTATGTAGGGCTTTAAAGGTAATGATCAACACTTTGTACTGCACCCAGAAGCTAACTGGCAGCCAGTGGAGAGATTTTAAGACTGGAGTTATATGATCTGATCTAGGTGTATTAGTGATCTATCTGGCTACTGCATTCTGAACCAATTGCAGCTTCCAAACGTGGTACAAAGATAGCCCCATGTAGAGTGCATTACAGAAGTTTAATCGAGAGATTACCAGAGCATATAGTACTGCTTCAAGGTCTTTTTGGTCCAGGTAGGGACACACTTGGTGTATCAGCTGTAGTTGATACCAAGCACTCCTGGCCATAGCATCCAGAGATGGATCCAGGAGTACTCCCAAGCTGCAAACTTTATCCTTTAGGGGAAGTGTGACCCCGTCCAGGACTGGATGACAAATCTTCCTCCCTGGGCCTGGAGAACCTATTGAGAGTTTTCTCTGGATTCAGCTTGAGTTTGTTTTCCCTCATCCAGCCCATTACCAACTCAAGGCAGGCATCCAGAGGAGAGATGCCATCCTTAGTAACTACAACAGTCGGAGACATAGAGAAGTACATTTGGGTGTTATCAGCGTACTGATAACACTGTTTCTGGATAATCTCTCCAAGCGGCTTCATGTAAATGTTGAATAGTATTGGGGACTGTATCACCCCTTGAGGGACGCCCGATTTGAGCTCCCTCTTGGATGAATAGCTGTCCCCAAGCGACACCATCTGGACCCTGCCTGAGAGGTAGGATCTGAACCACTGCAAGGCAGTGCCCCCGATACCTAACTCCCCCAGGCATTCCAGAAGGATACCATGGTCAATGGTATCGAAAGCCACTGAGATGTCCAAGAGCACCAACAATGCACAGACAGAGATCATCGACTAAGGCGACCATGGCCATCTCAACTCTGTATCCTGCCCTGAAGCTGGTTTGAAATGGGTCCAGATAATCAGTTTCATCCAAGATAACCTATAGCTGGAAGGCAGCTGCCCTCTTGATCACTTTGCTCAAGAATGGTATGAGGGAGACCAGTCTGTAATTACCTCTTTCCAGGGGATCCAGGGAGGGATTTTTTAAAAGCGGCTTCACTATTGCCTGTTTCAATTTGGATGGAAATACCCCCTCCCTGAGGGATGTGTTAATTATAAGTTGTAATGTGTCTTCATTACATTCCCTCCCTGGGCGGTCAGCCATGATGGGCAAAGATTGAGAGGGCACGTTGTCCTCTTAACGCTACCAAGAATCTTGTCCACTTCCTTGGTACTAACAAACTCAAAATGATCCAGTCTAATGTGGTCCGCAGAGTCACTGGACATCTCTCTTATTCCCTCTGTTCTAATGCTTGCGTCCAGATTGGCCCTTATCCGAGAGATTTTATCTGCAAAAAAGTCACTAAAAGCGTCACAGCAGGCTTTTGTAGGATCTAACAATGGGTTCAGGGTGGGAGATAGTTAATTCTCTAACCACCCTGAACAGCTCTGCTGGACGAGACTCTGCAGATGCAATACATGCAGCATAGAAAAAATTCTTTGCTGCAACTATTGCCACTCCATAAGACTTCAATAGGTTCTCAAGGAGTCGGATAAATGTTGGATAAACATCGGTGTTTCCACCAGCGGTGTTTTAGTTGTTTTAGAGCCCGCTTCATTTGTCGAAGATTGTCAGTATACCATAGTTTTTTATTGGAAGCGAGCTGGAAAGGATGCTCGGGAGTGATACTGTCTATAGCCCTGGTGAGGTCGGTGTTCCAGGTATCAACCAAGGCATCAACTGAATCGCCGTCATTCCCAACCATAAAACCCTCTAGGGTTTCCTGGAGCCTTTTGGGTTCCACCAGCTTTTGAGGACGGACCATTTTAATAGGCCCTCCACCCCTGTGGGGAATATGCGTAGTAGCCTTTAGTTCTACTTTGACCAGGAAATGGTCTGCCCATGACAGAGCAGTGGTGCCAAGCACCTCTGCCCACAGATATTCCTATTCTGTACTGAAGATCGCATCGAGTGTATTACCAGCACAATGTGTTTGACCAGAAACTAATTGGGACAGGCCCATGGTAGTCATGGTTTCCATGAACACCCGAGCTGCACCCGTCAGATCTAATGAGCTGGCCTCGGAGGGGATATTGAGGTCTCCCAGGACAAGAAGTCTAGGAGACTCCAACACTAGCTCCAACTCTGTCAAATGCTTTTGCTTTCCTGGGAAACAGAGTGAGAGAGAACACTCCTACTAAGCTGCCTTAGATCTCATCCCAGGAGGCAAGCAGGATAAATCCTGTAAATAAGGTCCTATATAGACCAGCCCAAAAGGCGGCCTGTGGGCAGACTCAGGGTGCAGGGTCCTGACAATGTCTGGCCTGACTCTGCCTCAGGGTGTGTCATGATGCTACGTGCTGTTCCAGAGAGCATGTGGCATCATGGCACACCTGTGGCACTGCATTCATATGATGCAGTGCCGAAGGGGCACCATACAGCTGTACTGCCATGGCTGTAGAAGCCTTTGAGGATGCAAACAGTAGTCACTTTTTGTGGCTCCTTTTTGTGCCCTCCAGAGGCTGGATCAGGGTCATGGCATGAAGTTGCCACGGTCCCAATCCAGCCATGAAAAAAGGCAGCCTCCCACCACCCCTTAGGGGCAGTCTGTAGAGCCCTTAGCAAGCAAACCCTAACATGAGGACTAACCTTTCAACTATATCTTTTTCTACTGTATCTGTGCTGTACAGTAGTTTACTTTTAACCCTTCAAATTTAAAATTTTATATTTCCTCCTTAACACTACTAAAAAACAACAACTGGATTTTCAATACATGTTTCTTGAATCTGCTTTCTATATACTGGTATTATAAAGTACTTGATTTCTTACCTTTGGTTTTGTTTGTTTGTTTGTTTGCTGGCTAAGCTGCAAGATTCTCTCCTTCCTTCATTTCCTCGCTCTCTGATTGAGTAAGACAGAGAGTCCCTTGGGAGCGTTTTCCCCTAGACCTCAGTAATAGATATTATGTATATATAGTATGCTAAGTATTACTGTGCAATTGGTTCCAGAAATTTTTGAAGACTAGGTCTGTCATTGACTCTTGTGCAATAAAATGTGAAACATAACCAGAGGTCATAGCCACACTTCTTGTCAACTTTGCTTAACTATTTTTTTTAAAAAACAAAACATTTTTATTAAATCTATTTAACTATTGAAGACTGCAAAGTGAGCATAGTTTTTAATGTCAGCAAAAATAACGTCTTGATTGTAACTGGGTCAAAACCCCACTTGGCCATGGAAATCCACTGGATGACCTTGGATAAGTCACACTTTTTTGCCTCAGAAAAGGCAGTAACAAATTCCTTCTGAAGAAATCTTGCCAAGAAAATCCCATGATAGGTTTACCTTAGAATTGCCATATATTGGAAATGACTGAGAGACACAACAACAACAAAACATATTTCTACTTTCATAAAGGATGGATTTTCTAGTGCTCCAGTTATATGACTGCAGATATATAGTGTCAAAACTATTTTTGTTGGCTAGTTGATAGCACTGGGAATTGGAAATAAATTGGATATAAATTGTTCATAGGTAAAGACAAAAACTGAGCAGAGAAAATAGAATCCACAGAAGGAAAAAAAAAGAGACATGAATGAAGATGTTCAGAAGATGGTTGTTTTATTAGGCCAAGACATGGTGACATGGTTATGTTTTCTTACTATGCATACTCTCAAGGCCTCCTTCAAGGGGACTATTTAGAATCCATTTTCAGAAATTTCTGAACCAGCCAGTGCGAAACTATTTATTGAATATATTAAAGCCATGGTTTGACTGTTGTTCAGAGAGTTATTGTTTGATTCCAGATACCCTTCTGAATAAATCATTCAGAGTACTAATAAAACAAAAATATTATGTGTCTTTTGTTTCTTCTATGGATTTTATAGGTTAAAAAGCAATTTTGCTTCTGAATTTAAACAAATTTTTAACCTCTGAATTGATATTTGTGTTTTATTTTTAAAATTTTTTATTTAATATTCTTAAAAATATACAATACAATACATAACATTTGTGTGTGTGTGTGTGTGTGTGTGTATGTATATATATATATATATATATATATATTCGTACATTCTAATAACTTGCATTTAAATATCTTTAATATGCCACCCCAGTGCTCCCCTTCTCTGGAGCCATTTCCATTCTTATATTCCATCCAAAATTTTAATTCATTTTGTGAAGGTAGTTTTTCTACTTCTTTTCTTTATACTTTTTCAATATTTTTTTCCATATCTCATCAAAATTTCTTTTCCACAGTCCTTGTCTTACTTTCAATTTACATGTTAATTTATCATTAATAACTAATTTCTATAATTCTTTATACCAATCCTCCAATTCTACATTTATTTTCGTTTTCCAACATCTGGCTATAATTAATCTCACTGCTGTAAGCAAATTTTGTTATCAGGTTTTCCCTTCTTTTTTCTATTCCTCAGTATTATATAATGATAACAAAGCTATATTTGGTTTTCTATCTATTTTTATTTTCATAATATTTTCTATTTCTAATATCACATTTTCCCAAAATTTTTGAACATATTTACATTGCCATCATATATTCATACATGACCCTACTTCATGACAACCTCTCCAACAATTTTTGGAATCATTCTTATCTATATTATGGAATCTCACTGGTGCCAAATACCATTTCCAAATCAATTTATAATAGTTTTCTTTAATCCATATTGATAAATTTTTCAAGTGTCTTTGTTCCCAAATTTTATTCCATTCCTTTTCACATAATTTACATCCTAATTCTTCTTCCCATGTATCTTTCAAAATATTTTCTTTCATTTTCTTTCCTTTATTCTCCATCGATGTTTTACAAATTTCACTAATTATTCCTTTCATATTCTCATATTCCTCCATTTCTCTTCCCTTCTGAATTATTTGTTTGAACTGTGTATATTTTTTTTTCTTTTCTACATTTCTTTTCCCATTTTTAAACTATTGTTCTATTTTCATATAATGTATCCAACACATCTTTATTCCTCTAAGTTTTTCTTTTATACTTCCTTTTTCTACTCTTACCTCTATCCAATTTTCTATTCTATCTATTTTCCTTTCTTTAATTCCTGATCTAACAAACCTCTTAAATTTTGGGGGAATTTCTTTTCCATTATTATTGGTATTATCATTGAGTCTTCATTCATTAATTCTTTATTCCATATTTCTAACACATTTTTCATAAATGGGTTTCCTGTTTCTTTAATTTCTTTCCTAGTAAACTCCCTAAAAATATTCCATATTTTCATATCTATTTCCTCTCTTTCTAATTCTAACCATTCTATATCTGACACACCTATTTGTGTTTTAACAGACTATTTTGTCTATCTTGACTTTGCTGATACCTTTAATTACCATGTAAGAAATAACTTGAATCCATACCTTACTAAAGAAAATGAAGTCTGAGGCATTTATTTCTTTATGCTGGAAGCCACTCTTAAGCTTTACTTAGGAAAAAAAAATTAACACAACTATTGATGGTCATTTTCTCCCCCTTATAGTTGAACCAATTGTGAGCCTGACAAAGGGACCAAATGCTTTAATAGATGGAGCCAATCAAACAGTTGCTGCCATTTGCACAGCAGCCACTGGAAAACCAGCTGCAGAGGTTGTCTGGGAAGGTGATCTTGGTGAAATGGAATCCACTTCAACTTCATATCCAAATGAAACTGTCACTGTGGAGAGTCAATACAAGCTTGTCCCCACCAGGTTTGCTAGAGGAAGACATATAACCTGTGTTGTGAAACATCCAGCTTTGGAAAAAGAGATAAGAATGGTGTATGTGTTGGATATTCAGTGTAAGTAATTGCTTTGCTTCATTTTTCCCCCTCTAGAAAATAGCTCATATTACAAATGCTAGAATAATGCAAGACTATCTGTGTGGACAGCAAAATGTAATCCAAAGTATGCATTGTGATGATACCTTTATAAGACCAACCAAAAGGTGCAAAATAGATTATGCTAGTTTTGGAAGGCCAATGGCCTCTTCATCAAAGATGGTAAAAGAAGGCCATGCAGTGAGGGAATCTCTTTTATTTTGAAGTATTTGCTTCAAATTTGGTTGGGAAGAGATTCAGACAGACAGGTTAGGCCACACACCCCATGTCTCCCACACAACAGAAGAAAAAACAGTTTAAAAATCAATAAAGGTTCTTTGCCTGTTAGCATTCTGGGTGAAACTGACAGTTGGATTTAAGCCATTTTGTCTAACTTGCTCAGTACTTCAGGAACTGCAGTGATCATTCTACTTTAAGTAGGTACGCTAAGCTGGAGGTATGTCTGTTTGCTAGTACAGTGGGCCCTTGTTATCCTCTGTGGTTTGGTTCCAGGACCCTCCGTGGATAACAAAAAATATTGAGCATCTGTGTATGCTCAAGTCCCATTAAATATAATGGCACAACAAAATGGTGTACCATATATTACATGGAAAATCAAGGTTTGCTACTTTTTGGGAATATTTGCTCAAATCCGTGGATAAAAAAATCCATGGATAAGGAGGGCCAATTGTATGTTATATCTTCCAGCTACTAGTTACTGCTTTGCGGATCAGTATTTGTGAAGCCAAGTAAGCTTTCATGGTAAAGGGGAAAGAGAAATTTACTTAGAATTCTGGCTTCCTGAAATCTCAAGAAAGGACAAGGCAGAACAGAAATAATTTGTTACAGTGTATGAGACAAAATAGATGTAGTATTGAGAAAGTCAGTATTCCGATTTTTATGGCAGTGATCATATAGATTATTTCTTTTCCTCATCATAGAAAATTGGAGCCATTCATTGTTGATAGGATGAGCAACAACAACAACAACAAATCAACTCCCTAATAAAAATTTCAGTACATAACCTGAAGAGATGACCTTTAGATTTGTTGTATGCCTCCACGATACTTGGTACAAGCATGCTAGTATGCTTTTTATTGATTGATTTGATTTGTCTGGTAGCAGTGCATTTGTAATAAGTTGCATAATTTGGTAATTACAAATGCATTCATTTTTTATTACATTAGAGATTTTAACCAATCAAATAATTTTAGTTTACTGTTTCAGTATAGGTACCTTTCTGAAATATATAACTGTTATTTACTGTGAAAAGTAACAGCCATCATCTGAAAAAAAAGTCTTTAGTGGACAGTTCCATTAATTAAAATTGACCTGCACATATTATTCATGGAATCAATAGATTAATTTGTCAACCTAAGTTTCAGAACCCTAATTATCCGCTGTTACATGAATAAATAGTTCATTTCATCTGGATTAATTTCATTCCTGAACAATTTCATTCAGGAATAATTCTTTAACAGTTAGCTCATTAGATTACCTGAGTTTAAAATGATCGTGTTTATGTCTCAGGATCAGATGTAGGGTAAAGAGTAACTCTGTCTTCTAACAGTCTTACACACACACCTCATAACACTTTCTAGGTATGAGAGGTGCTTAGTTTTTTAACCTTTTATTTCAGGATCGCTTATGCAAAACAGTATCATGAAGAGAAGTGTTTTAGAAAATCTTTCCATCTTGCAGATCAGGGGAGTTAGGTGTGCAACCTTGTATATTTCACCACAGGGAGGAAAAGGAAGTCGTAATAATTTTGATTCAGTGGTCCTTGAATCCAGTTTTACTGATAGTAATTTATCTGATTATTTATATAAATATTCTTGGGGCATAGAGCAGTTGGCTACTGCTTGAAAACACTGAGTGTGTATTTAAAATAAAAAATGTATGTTAATTTCAGTAATTTTCCATCCCCTTGGTCAACTGCTTTATTGTCAATTAAGTTATACAGTATAATTGGTTTTGTTTAAATGGTTGTCTTTTAAAAGTTAAGTATATTTTTACAACTATCTCTGACTATTATGAAATGGATACTGTCATTCTATTACAACCATTCTTTTTTATGACTTTTAAAGCCAGTTAGTATAAAGTGCTTAATAAAAATGTGATTAAAACAGAGCTAAAAATTAACATTATTTTGATTGTGATACTAGATATAGTGTTACTAGATATAGTGACATGCTTTTGCATCATTTCCATAGTTTACAGTTTTTAAGATAACATTTAAATCTTTCTTCCTTGCCTGGAAACTAATTGGTAGCTAGTGAAGTTATTTTGATCACTCCTCGATGTACAGTAATCAATCTGGCTACCATATTTCAGACTAATTGAAGTTTCTGAATTGGGTACAGAGAGAGCCCAATATACAGCACATTGCAGTAATCCAGCATTGAAGTTAGCAGCATGTGCACTTCCATTTTAAGATCTTTTAGCTCTAGGAAGGGATACAGCTGATGTAATAGCCAACAATAGGCTCTCCTGGCTGTCAAGTCTGTCTAAGGTGTTTTTGAAGTGACAGATCCAGAAGTACTCCCAGGTTGCGAACATGGTCTTTCAAGGGAGCGTAACCCCGTTTAAGACTGGTTGACACACCTCTAAACCTAGGTTAGTACCCTTGACAATAAACACTCCTGCCTTTTCTGGATACAGCTTCAATTTGTTTTCCCTCATCCAACCCATTACCTCTTCCAGGTATCCTTAGCTGAGGATGTTTTTGAACGCATGGAGAAATATATTTGGGTGCCATCAGCAAATTAATAGCACATTGTCCCATGCTTCCGGATGATCTCACCAAGCAGTTTCATGTAGATAATGAACAGCACTTGGGATAGAGTGGCTCCTTGTGCTATGCTGTAAAACATCTTCTTTTTTGAGGAGCAGCTGTCACCAAATCTGGTGACAAACACCATCATCTGGAATCTATCCGAGAGATAAGATTGGGACCACTGAAACATTGTACCTCCAATTCCTGACATGGGGCAGGATGTGGACCTAGAGGAGGTCAGAAGAGATGGAATTCAGGCCAGTTCCCCAGATGAAGAGCAGTCTGCAGTTGAAAAGCAAAACTATTGAAGAGCAGCCTCAGTCAGCAGAAAGACAAAGGCAAGATTCACCTGAAGCTGATGGGGCAGAGGAGATGACACAGCCTTCAACTCCGAGAACAAGGCATATAGGAAGAAGAACAGACCTATGATTCTCAATCAGGCTGCTTGCCAAGAGGAAACAGAAAGGCTTTGATTAGAACCAGCTGGTGTCAACCTATTTAAGAGCTGAGCCTGCCTAGGGTTATTACTGAAAGGAATTTGTCTGCTTCCTTATGGGCATTCTTGTCTCCAGACTCCTACAGTTCAGACCTTGACATCTTGGCTTCTTTGACCCTTTGTCTGTGTTAACCTTGTTACTTGTTGGTTTTCCCTGAACTAGAGTGTTTGACAAACCAACAGTTTCTTTGAACCAACTCCCACAGACAAGGATGCTTTTTGAGTGCTGGTTATTTACTACCCTTGTCAGCACTATCAGTTAATGGTTTCCTCCAGGCCAGCCTATGTATGTGTTAGTTGAATCAGGACAATTCCTAGACCCCTCGACCATTCCAGAAGGATACCATGGTTGATGGTATTAAATGCTTCTGAGAAGTCCAAAAGTACTAGCGGGGCAGACACACCCTGCCAATACTCAGGTGAAGTTTGTCCACTAGGGTGACCATAGCTGTCTCAACTCTGTCCTATTTTGAAGCCAGTTTGAAATTGATCTAGATAATTTGTAGCATCCAAGACTGTCTGAAGGTCTGAGGCAATTGTCCCTTCAATTGTTCAGAAAAGGGAGATTTGAAACTGGCCTTCAGTTGTTAAAGTCATGGGGTCCAGGGAGGGATTTTTAAGAAATGATCGTACCACTGCTTCTTTTGAACAAGATGGAAAATTTCTTTCCCTTAGAGATGTACTAATAATCCATTGTAGCTGAGATCTAACTGCGTCTCCTCCCTGGATAGCCAGCCAAGAAGGACAGAGATCAAGAGGACAAGTTACCTTCCTTTCTCAAGTAAGCCTTGAGGCTACATTTTAAAACTAAAACCATTTCGAGATAGGGAAGAAGTGAGAATGTTGGCATACCTTTCTATATAATTTTACTCCCAGTTTGAGAATGTAAAGGTCTTTCTTATTCTCTTCCATGATAGCTTACAATTATGTATGTTTGCAGATTCCCCTGAAGTTACAGTAACTGGGTATGATGGAAATTGGTATATTGGACGAGAGAATGTTTTACTCAGGTGTAATGCTGATGCAAATCCACTGCCAATGGAGTTTACATGGAGTCGGTAAGTTCTTAATCTGAAAAATCTGATACTGTTAATCAGTATTATATTTTTTAAAGCCTCTAGAAATGTTTCTAAACTCATAGAATCTTAATTTCTTAAATACGGCTTTCATATTGCTTTTACTGGAGAAGACACCTCTTTAGGAATCTCTAGGTCCTCCAGTGCAACTCTGTGGTCAATGCCTGACAGACACTGACCATAGAAACTGCACTGGAGGAGCAACAAATGCCTAATAGAGTATTCTCTCTAGGAATCGCTAGTTCTTTCAGTGCAATTTTTAGTTAAAGTTGACCATAGAGTTGCACTGGAGGACCTAGATATTTCTAGGGAGAACATACAGTATTAATCAAATCCATGAATAATCAGAACTTCAAATATCAAAGCCACAAATATGTAGAGGTGAGTGTACCTTGTTCAGGAGGCATCTGGAAAAGTGGGAAATGTTCTCTCACAACCCAGGAGAAGCAAGATCATATGATAATAAAAATGACTGTTCTCTGGTTCTACCTCCAGTTTCTTCTTTTACCTAATCAGTATATGTATTTTCATGGTGTCTATGACTCACAAATGGGTCACTGCAGAGAGATCTTCAGATTATTTGTCGTGGTCTCTGTGAATCACACAAATGGGTTTTCCTTCGCCTGCACAGACATTTGAAACCTTCTAGAATCACTAGGGAAAACTTTTTGGCGGTAGCTCCACCCACCCTTTATATACCTCTAACGTTCTCACTCTTTTTCACTCAGTTCCTTTTTGTCCGCCATGCTAGCCGCATCAAAGGTACTGATCCTTAGAATGACTCAGTTTGAATTTAATGACTCTTTGACCTTGGTTTGGGCTTTGGATTTCAGCTCTTTTCTTGGATTTTGGTATTGACGTAGTATTTTTTTCTGGTTTTGATTCTGTTTTGACCTTGATCACTTGGCTTCATGATTTGGATGCTGTTTGGTACTCAAGGATTTTGTCTCGGATATTCCCCACACTTTCCACCATCGGTAAATATGGTCTCCCAGTCTGTGCCATTTAAGAGGTGTGATCAATGGGGGGCAAAAATCTCATGACAAAACAAGAACTCTCATTGCTTGCTTTGTGTGAGGAGAACAGTATGCAAACCTGAGCCCATTGCAGGGCTTTCACCCTTCATGCCAGAAAAAAAAAAACCTGCTCTCCTGCCTTCAATCATTGTTGTACAAGAGGGCTTTAAAACTGCATGTTGTTCTGTCTGCTACAGTTTTGGTTCCTCCGTAGTCCCTACCCAGAGGAGACTATTGATGATCGAATCAGGTCATCATGATGATACCACTCACATGAGTTCCTCGAAGTCGACCCCTGAGCCTTTTTCAGCCAAGTGTTGACCCGAACCCAACTGTAGGCTTATATTTGAGGCCCCTGAATTTGAGATCCTCCTCGTGAAGAAGCAGAAATCTTCATCGACTGTAACCGAGCCTGCCTCCAGACCTTCTAAAAAGGCAAATGAAAAGACAGAGAAAAAGAAGAAACACAAGCATTCTTCTACCCATTCCTTTAGTAAGAGGGTGATCAGATCGGAAACTCAACCATCAGATAATCCTGCATCTCCTACACCAGCACTCCAACTGGTTGAGGCTCAGACTGCTTTGATTTCTGAAGGCATGTTGGTAGGCGGTCTCCCTCTCCAAGGGCCATCTTTTCTCAGCTGTCCACCAGGACTCGCTCTCCCCGTGTTCGAGTTAGTGATCAACTCTGTTTCTCTGGCCTACCAACCAGACTATCAATCTGAATCTGATTTTTGCCTTGGTACTGACCATCTGCAAAAATTTGACCCTTGATCCTGTGTCGGTACTGACCACGACCAGCAACGCATCTGAAGTCCAGACAAGATCAATATTCCCCAATGTCTTTCACCCAACTGGGTGAGTTGGTTTTTGACCAGGAGAAGGGCCATTATTACATGCTGGTTGAACCTGAGTAGCACCTGCAGCACTACATCTGTGAGGTCCCAAAGGGCCCTCGGGGTACAGGTTCTATTATTTTCCAGTCGGCTCCATCTTTTGAGGCCTCATCCGTCAGCTTCTGGGCACACAGATCAACAACCTCCACCTGCTCCTCCATGCCATGAATCTTGGGCAGACACAGCTTTGCCAGTGCTTCCTCACTCTCTTTGTACCACTTCGCCTGATTCTGATGCTTCCTCAGCTTGATTCCCTGCATGGCTCCTTCCAACACCCTTATAGTCTACGAGTCAGCTTCGCCAATGGATGATGTCCGTTCCTTTTTGGAACAAGTCATTTGAATGGCAAATGTGTTGGATCTCATGGTGTTAAATCTGGATTCTATATACAACAGAATCCAACCTAAAGTCCCTACTCCCACTTCCATCGGGCTCCTTCCATCAATGTCTCACATCACCAAGCACTCTTAGTCAGCTCCAGCCACCATTTCATCAACTTCCAAGAAGATTGACAATAATAAAAATAAATAAATAAAACTTATTTATATCCCACTTTTTGTTAGAACAATCAAAGCACTGTACAATATTAAAAGTAATATATCAATATATACGTAATATCCCTCCTTAAAAAGAAATTAAACAATTTAAGATTAAAATTGCAAAACATTTAAAAACAAAATCAGTAAAACAATAACTGTGGGCAGAGTCATCACATGTATGGGAGAGTCTTTACATGGCTGAGTGCTTATTCCGGGAAGGCCTGCCGGAAAAGATCCATCTTGACTGCTTTCTTGAAGCTGCCTAGGTTAGTAATTTGATGGATCTCGTCCAGCAGGCCGTTCCATAGGCTGGGGGCAATCTTTATAGATTGACTCCTTCTGATTCTTCTCGGTTCTCCAAGCAGCCAAGGCCAAATTCTGCCATCATGGAAGCCTCCCAGAATAAGCCAACACCTAGAACGTCCTCGACACCTACGGACAAAGAGGGCCATAATGTTGAAGGTATGGCTAGAAAGCTGTATTCTGCATCTGCCTTGAGTCTCTGAGTAGCCAACTATGCTGCATGTATGGGAGCTTAACAACAATATCTCTGGGATAGGGCTCTTGCCCTTGTCAAAAAGCTTCCAGACTAGGACCATCACTTGGCTCAAGCACTGCAGTCCAAGGCCCTTTGAGCTCAGCAGATCAATTCCACCTGTCATTCATTCAATAATGTCCAATTATTTTTTAAAAGTGGTATTCCGATGCTTTTTAGGTTTTTATAATGAATTTTATAATTTTATAATGTTGTTTTATTTTAGGTATGTGTCTTTTTTGTACTGTACTTCATTGTACTGTATTAAATAGTATATATATATGGTATCTTATTTACATTTACATTTCATTGTATTTTTAAGGTTGTGTAATTTCTAGAGAATCCCTATAGGATTTTATAGTATGTTTTATTTTCATTTATGTTATCTTAAGATAGCCTAAAGGCTAGTCATTCAATCAATAAACTACTGCCTGTCATTCTGCAAAGATTTTGTTGGGTTTGATTGCCCTTCACTGCTGTGCCTGGTTTCGAGCCTCCGGCCTCTCCCATCAAACTTGAGCTACCATCAAAGGACATGCATACCCTTCGAGGAGTCTGGTCTCTTCAACAAAGAAATGGACAAGAAGTTGGATTACAACCATAAGTTGAAGACCACTGCTAAAATATATAGAATGTCCTTATCCTTGCCATACTTTGTCCCGCATCAGTGATGGGGCTGGCAACACCCATCTTACAACCAGTTGAGGTCCTGTAGCCCATATGGACTGAGGAGACAAAAATTCGTCTCACAATCACCTTCCTTCTTGGGTAGACACAATGCCGGTCAACCTCATTATCAACAATACTTCAAGAGGGAAGATGACCAAGGTAACAGGTACCTATGACTTTCCCATTCTGTGTGCTTTCTTGTTCTACCTCTCTTTGGTCAGAGACTTGCCCTGCATGTTGATACCTGGGCCTCGATAACATTGGATTCATGGGTGCTTACCATCATTGCCAAAGGCTATGCTCTCAAATTCAAAGAACTAACCCTCACGGAGATTTTACCACCCACTCCCCCCTCCAACACCCTACTCAACGAAGTGCACAGACTACTTTCCAAGGGCATTATCAAACCCGTGCTTATCTCTTAGATTTGACATTGCGTTTTCTCCAGAGACTTTATTGTTTCCAACAAGATGGCAGTCTCTGACTCATTCTGAATTTGCACCACTTGAACTCTTACAGATGCTTCCATATGGTAATTGTCATGGCCAGCCAAGAGATGGAGTCAGAGGATGAGGAGGAGGACATGGCTCCTCAGGAGCAAGAGGATTTGGAGGCTAGACCAGGTCCCAGTTCTGCCGTGCCAGACCCCAGTCCTGACATTTCAGCCCTAGAAGTAGGAGCCCAGCCAGACTCTGGCACTGTGGAGCTCACTTCAGAGGCTAAGCAGCTGAGTGAGGTTTCCAATAAAGAATCCAGTTTGGTGGTTCCCTCCTTTAAGGAGAGGAGGGCTGAGAGTGCTTGTGTGTATCGGTCCCGCAAGCTTGCTGAAAAGCAAGCTGGTAATGAAGCACAGCTGCCAACAGGGAGGGTGTCTCCTACTTAAGCACCTGTGGGACGCCATCCCTTTGCCAGAACTTATTGTAAGTCTCTTGGTGTGACTGTGTGCTGGCTTCGTGTCTTTGGAACTCTGGTTTGCCTTGACCTTGGAACGATTTGGACTTTTGCTGCTTTCTCCTTGCCCTGACCTCGGACCAGACTGACTTCTGTGATTTCCCCAACCCTGACCTCGGCTCTGGCTTTTGAACTATTCTTTGGATCAACGTTTAGGTTCGTGGAACTGCCTTATCAGCTTTTGTTGGTGTGTGCTGGCCGCAGTCCAGGACAGTAACTCTCTCTTTGATCCTTTCCCTCTTATAGAAAGGAGACTGGTTTGTCACTCTCGTTCTCAAGGATGCTTACTTCCATATAGGTATCAGGGAGTGCCATCACAAATTTCTGGCATTCACAGTGGGACAGTATCTTTATCAGTTCAGAGTCCTTCCATTCGGCCTCTCCATGGCTTGAAGAGTCTTCACAAAATGTATGACAGTGTGAGCCACCTTCCTTCATCAACAAAGTGTATCTGTCTTCCTTTACCTAGACAATTGGCTTTTTATGTCAACCTGAGGGCAAGTTTTGATTCAGGACATCCAGTTTGCACTGTCTCTACTCAAATTCCCTCGGCTTCATAGTCAACAAATCCAAGTCCAACCTCTCTCCATCTCAAGAGATCAAGTTCATTGTAGGTTCAAGGCTGAGCCTGGCTTACCTTCCTCAGGACAGGTTCAAGTCCCTGGCACAAGCAGTATAAGCCTGTACCCAACACAGAAGAAAATTGCTCTAGGCCGCATGACCTCTACCACTTCTGTCACACCTTGGTCCCAGTTTCGTTTCCATCAATTCCAATCTTGGTTCCTATCTGTCTTTCACCCCTTACAGGACTCTCCCTTAAAAAGACTTAAGATCTCAAAAACGGTGGTCAGGACATTGCACTGGTGGCTGCACCCTATCAATGTCTGCATCGGTATGCTCTTTCTGATTCCACAGCCTCAGCTCACCTTCACAACTGATGCCCCAATGGAAGGCTGGGGAATGCCTCACGGTGAAAGGCAAGTGGTCCTCTGAGAAGAGATTGCTCCACATCAACGCCCATGAGATGTTGGCAATTGAAAAGGCCCTGAGGTCTGTCGAATCCCTACTTTGAGACCCAACAGTACTTCTGGTCACAGACAATATCACAGTCATGTACTGCCTCAACAAACAAGGCACCACGAAGTCCCAAATGCTATTCGACCTCACCCTTTGAATCTGGAAGTGGTGCATCACACAGCACATCATTCTGCAAGCAATCCATCTACTGGGCAAGGAGAATGAACTGCAGAACCAACTCAGCCAAGCCTTGTATTTGTGTCATGAATGGATGCTCCATCTCAAGGTGACACGGAAACTATTCCACCGTTTGTTGTACACCCCGGGTCGATCTCTTCGTGAGCCATATGAACCATCAATGCCCACACTTTTGCTTGAAGAACAAGATTCAAAGTTCTTGAGGAGATGCCTTTCTGTTTGAATGGACAAGACATCTGATATATGCCTTTCCTCCATTTCTACTCATCACCAGTCATGGCAAAGATGAGATGTGACAGGTTGGATGCCATCATGATCACCCTTGGTGCCCGAGACAACTCTGGTTCGTGCCTTTCCTGCATCTAGCCTGCAGGGATTATCTTTGGCTGCCGTTGCACCCTGATCTTATCACTGTGTACAAGGGTTGGGTTTGACATCCAGACCTAGAGACACTTCACCTTGCTGCTTGGTGGATTCAACTGTGACCTCTTTGTCTGAACCCTTGCAAATTGTCATACAAACATTCGACTCAAAAGTCCTACCATTTGAAGTGGATTAAATCTCTGGCATTTTTGATGAGTAGAGATCTGTCCCCATCTTGGGTTTGAGTTCTTCAAGTTCTGGACTTCTTTATGTCCTTAGCAGAAGCTGGACTTTCCATTTGTTTTTTGAAGTGTTACTTGTTAGTTGTCTGTGCTCACTACTACTTTGACCTCCACCCATCCTCCTTTCAAGATCTTTTGATGAAAAAAATTCTCAAAGGATTTGTTAACCTTCGGTTTCTTCGGTACTGATGCTGGCTTGGAGTCCTGAATTGGGCCTCGCACAGCTTTCCAATCATTCCTTCAAACTTATGGCTACAGCTGATCTCAGACTTCTTATAGGGAAGTCTTCCTCGTTGCCATCATCTCAGCTTGCCATGCCAGTGAACTTTATGCACTGTGAGTGGACCAACCTTATCTTTGTTTCCATAAAGGCGAAATACTTCTACAACCAGACGTCACTTTCTTGCCTAAGCTGGTGTCGTCGTTCCATCTGAGCCAGGATATTGTCTTACTTACCTTGGCTCTAAATCTGACCACTGGTACCAAGCCGTTTCTGTATTTGCTTGATTTTGGAAGAGCACTCGCATTCTATGTCAACCAGACTTTGGATTCGAGACAATCTGAGAAACTTTCTTTGCTACTCAGATTCGAAGCTCAGACTTGCTGTCACTTCTCAGCCGTTCTTGAAATAAGTGAGTGCTGCCATTCATCTAGCCTACGAACTCTCAGGGAAGACTCCTCCCGCTTGAATTTGAGCATACTGTATCAGGGCAGTAGCAGTGTCTTCTGCTTTTCTCAGTGGAATGCTTCTAGAGAATGTCTGAAAAGCTACAGTCTGGTCCCATCAGGATACCAGCACAAGGAATGATACAGCTTTTGAGAGGGCAGTGTTGCTTTCTGGTTTGCATTAAGGTTTGTTGCATTACATCTCTTCTACTTGCATGTCTAATAAAACCTATTTTGGTTTACTGTATATGGTGCATGGTGGCACAACACTCCCTCCTTCTATGACTACAGCTTGCTAGTCTGACCCATTTCTGTGATTCACAGAGACCACAATGAAGAAGGACAGGTTGCTTGCCTGTAACTGTGGCTCTTTGAGTGGTTATCTGTGAATTCACACAAACCTGCCCATCCTCTCCTCAGGTCGTGTTTTGCACATGCTCCCTCATTGTTTTGCTATGCAGCATCCAATTGAAACTGAGGTAAAAGAGTGGAAACGCTAGGGGTGGGTGGAGGTACCGCCTAAAAGTCTACCCTAGCAATTCTTGAAGGTTCTAGAACCCATTTGTGTGAATTCACAGATGACCACTCAAAAAACTACAGTTACAAGTGAGCAACCTCTCCATCTTCTCTTGACCTTGTTCGACTTCTCAATAACATTTTAAAATTCTCTGTTCTCTGTAGTTCTCTATTTTTAAAAAATTGTTCTTTACCACCGTATTGCCCCTCTCTTCATATATCCCTTAATCCTTGGTTTCTGTCCATTCTCAATTTCTGCATTCTTTACATCTCATGATGCCTAGTAAAGGATATTACCTGCCTTTAGTACAAAACTTACTATTAAAGAAGTAATGCTGAGGAACACATTTATTTTGTCAGGTGAAGTATACAGTACCTGTATAATTAATGCTTTTCTAGTTACGTAAATAAAGTCAGCTTGTTTAAAGTTCTGTGAATTAACATTTGGATTTTTTATAAGAAACTGTTGATGAGAATTTAATCTATATTGTTTAGTGAGGCTTTGTTTTAAGGATAATGGCCTTAATTTGTGGTGGCAATTTACTCTCACCTATGTTCTTGATGAGGAAGGAATTGGTTGTTTTGGGAACAAAATTGAATATTCTCTGTGTTTGGACAACATTTTACACTAAATAACTTAGCTGGTAAAGGTAAGAAGATAAGAATGAGAGATCAAGATTGGGAGTTAAATTCTTCACACAAAACTTTGTGTGTGCCCCCACATCTCTGTTCTGGAGCACTCGTGGAAAATGAGGGAGGAGAATGTTTTAGAACCTTGTCTATGGTTCATAAATAAATATGCTACTTAATTGCTATTGTATTCATATAAAATATAATTGTCAAATTGAATGTGTGTTTTTTTCAGTTGAATTGCTATGTAAATGAACTTATTTCATTCTAGAAAGAGAATCTCTTAGTATGTCAAATAAAATCTTATTCTCAGAATACTCAAACTGCCTGTAAACATTTTGCAATTCAGATTGGATGGAAATTGGCCTGAAGGTTTGCAGCCCTTAAACAATACTCTGCATTTCAACAGCCCATTGACTTACAATTATACTGGAACTTATGTTTGTAAAGTGGCCAATTCACTGGGCCAAAGAAGTGATCAAAAGACTATCTACATATTAGGTAAGTCATTTGTTTTCTGTTTCTCCATGTATTATAAAATGTACTTTTAAACAGTGCTCTGTTAGAAATATTGTAATAGAAGTTTAGTAATATTTGTGTTTTAACTATGCTAGCTTTGAAAACCAGCCTTCTTCGTAGCCTTCGACTCAGTCACATGGGTTGCCTGTACCAGTGCAGTCCCAGAATCTAAAGTACTTCCTGCACCATTCATTTCAGAAGTCTTAGCAGAAACTGATTCAGTGATTCTTTGAATCACCTTTAAGAATGTTGTATTGTGTGCACCATAAGGGAGAGAGGGGAATATGGTTGTGACCTATCCAAAAACTGGTATGATCTCTGAAAGCAAACTAGTTTTCAGTTTCTTCTCTGGTAGCAGGGCTGTGGTTGTAATAAGCAGCTCGGACGATATTTTTAGCACTAGCTACAAAGTTTCTTCATACAAATAATGGTAAACGTATGTTATATTTATTCCCGCTGAATGAAGAAGTTAGTAGGGTACTGAGGGAAACTGGGAACAACTGGAAAGATTTGAATGTGGGACTTAGTCCTGTCATTAACTCATCTTACAGTTTTAGGTAAACCAGTTTCTCTCAGCTTGGCTACTGCCCCCTCTACATTTTGTTAGAAGTGGCCTATTTTATAGAGTCATTGTAAAGTTTCCATGTTAGTGGATATGAAATGCTTTGAACGGTATGAAATGCCTTTGTGAAAATTAACTCTTAAATAGTAGTAATACGTAGGGTTCAAGCTGTGGAATGTCAGCTTGCATAGTACCCATGACATCAAGAACTATGATTTTCATAACAACAGGTAGTTGAAGGTAAAACATAAGTTGAATTCTTGTCTCCAGTATGAGAGGGGACACAGTGTTCATATATTGTTCAAAAAACATTCAAAGGTACCTGTGTTGGCCATTTAACCAATACAAACAATAATCCATCAGTGATACCTTTACTGGCCAACCAAAATGCACAATATACTTGTTGCAAGCTTTTGAAGCTGTGTGGGCTTCTTCATTAGCAAGATGTTACAAACCAAACAGAAGGGGAAAAAAACACAATTGAAGATGTTAGTCAGATGCCTACATGTTGTTTCAGTCTTTAGTAAAGATGTTATTATGGGGAGGATATCTTTTGCAGGCAGGCTCTTCCTTCTTCTGGCCATGCAGCAATATTAGCCAAGAGTTACTCCTCTATGCTGCTTCTCTTGCTGCTGCTTTGGGATGAGCCCAGTTGTATCAGAACAATGGCCTATTTAAATCCAGATTTGTATCTCTTGTAGAGGCCATTTCAATGTGTGGTGTAGTATTTTCAGTGTTGGATTATGACTTTGAAGACCAGGAGTAAATCCCCATTTAGCCATGGGACCCCACTGGATGACCTTGGACAAGTCACATTCTCTACGCCTCAGAGGAAGGCAAAGGCAAACTTCCTTGAACAAATCATGCTAAGAAAATCATGTGGTAGGATTTCCATAAGGTCCCCAGAAATGACTTCAAGGCACACAGTAACAAAAGTCAATATGCGGGTTATGAGTATAGTAGCCCACTCTTGCTCTTTTTCTGCTGTAATTGATATTCAGAGACCTTCTTTCCTACATTCCTGAGTGTCTCCTCCTGTCTTTTGTCAAAGCACAAAAGAATGGAAAGAAGCAAGCTTCTAAAGGAGATGGGTGGGGAGATAGATGATCACTGGTATATCATCCTTTTACTAAAATCCCTGATGACTTTGAGATGCAATATAATAGACTGTAGACTGAATTAAAGTTTGCTATAGACAGCTTGAGAATACAAATAGAGCTGTAGGAATAAGTTGACCTCCCTGGGATTTACTGTGGAAAGGCATGAAATAACTCATTTCTTTTTGCTGAAATCAGAAAATAGTTTGGTCTGTCTCTGAACCCAGTGATTGTGCCCTGTAAAGCCATTGGGAACGTAATGGGTTTTGAACCCACATCTTTAGCTAGACATGGTATGCACTGTTGTATGGGCGAAACATGGAATAGTCTTGTACCTTAAAGGCCAGCATGTTTTTGTTTGGCATAAGGTTCTATAGACTGCTGCCCACTTCATCAGCAATCCACAAAAGCTTATGCCATACACAGTGTGCTCTTGCCAAGCCTGGCCTTACCATCCGCGGATTTGAGCTTCTGCAGATGGGAAACCCCAGCTTTTGCAATGGGTGCGCATTTCCAAATGGCAGTGCATGCAGGAGCACGCACCCATTGGAAAAAACAGGACTTGAGGCCCCGCGCATTTTACAATCCTCTGGGAGATCTGGAACGGATTCCCCCACAGATAGCAAGGGCCCACTGTAATTTTTTTGCTAATTCTCAGGGTGGGTCAGCAAACTAATACGGGTATGCCCTCAACTATTTGTATTATATTTCATTGCATGGTTCTAGTATGTTTCTAACTCTTCTCCATCCTGGAAATTGATTTGAATAATGGGATAAACATTTCATAAATAAGTAAATAGTACAGTGATTTTGAGAATATATATTAAAATCTACATGTAAATGTGTGAAAACTTGGTAAAATTTCTATTAATCTTTTTAGCTTTAACATAGATAAATGAAACATTGTCATACCTGTATAATGTAAGCTTCAGTTCATTGTAAATGTTACTGTGCAGCATAGATCTCTCATTTGACAAAGCAGTAAACCTTCCAGATAAATTTATTGTGGGACATTATTTTATAGTCATTATCTTCAAGATTTCATTTCAGCAGCATACTGAAAAGCCATTCTGGAAATTCGACTGAATTGAAGGGTGGAAGAGGAATCAAATTATAGATATTTAAAAACCTGAGGTTTAATACTATTTAAGAGAATAGTATCAAAAGGTGGTTATTTTATGAAAGGAATACATGGAGCTTGTCTGGTGTAATTTGTGTTGTGTAATGTGATTACTTCTGTCAGTTTTTGACAAGGGCAGGTGTCAGACTGAAAACCCCACAGCTGTAAAGGTGAGTCAGTGATCTTGACTCAGGGGTCGTTCATACTACATTTTGAACTGGTTTGTGAACTGGTTCAAACTGGGGAAGTTCACACTTGTGCAGGTTTTCCTGGGGGTTGTTCACACTTGCACCAGGTTTTCCTGACCTGAATTCGGGAGGGTGGGGGTGGGGACAGTGTAAATACCCTTAACCTGTTTTTTTTTTAAAGATGGGGAAATCAGAGGTTCTTTTTAAAAGAACCAGGTTTTTTGTGGGAGCCACCAATGGGAACATGCAAATCGATCCCATTCAGAGCCCCTCTTCCTCCCTCCCTGCCACCTCCAGTGAGATCTTCCTTCCTCTTCCTCCCACTCTTGCATCCTTCCTTCCTTCCTTCCTTCCTTCCTTCCTTCCTCCTTTTCCTCCCTGCAATCCCTGATTGTATCCTTCCTTCCTCCTTTCCCTCCCTGAAACCCCCAATCACACCTTCTTTCCTCCTCTTCCTCCTTACAATTCCCGATTGCATCCATCCTTCCTCCTTTTCCTCCCTGCAACCCTGATTGCACCCTTCCTTCCTCCTTTCCCTCCCTGCAACCCCCGATTGCATCCTTCTTTCCTCCTCTTCCTCCCTGCAACCCCTGATTGCATCCTTCTTTCCTCCTCTTCCTCCCTGCAACCCCCAATCGCATCCTCCCTGCAATCCCCGATCGCTTCTTTCCTTCCTCCTTTTCCTCCCTGAAATCCTTGATTGCATCCTTCCTTCCTCTTTTTTCTCCCTGCAGCCCCCTGATCCCATGCTTCCTTCCTCCTTTTTCTCCCTGCAACCCCCAATCACATTTTTCTTTCCTCCTTTTCCTCCCTGCAATCCCTGATTGCATCCTTCCTTCCTCCTTTTCCTCCCTGCAATCCCCGATAGCATCCTTCCTTCCTCCTCTTCCTCCCCGCAATCTCTGATCGCATCCTTCCTTCCTTCCTCCTTTCCCTCCCTGCAATCCCCAATAGCTTCCTTCCTTTCTCCTTTTTCTCCCTGCAACCCCAATCACATTCTTCTTTCCTCCTCTTCCTCCCTGCAACCCCCGATTGCATCCGTCCTTCCTTCTTTCCTTCCCTGCAACCCCCGATCGCATCCTTCTTTCCTCCTTTTCCTCCCTGCAATCCCTGATAGCATCCTTCCTTCCTCCTTTTCCTCCCTGCAATCCCTGATAGCATCCTTCCTTCCTCCTTTCCCTCCTTGCAACCTCTGCTTCCTTCCTTCCTTCCTCCTTTTCTTTTCTTTCTTTCTTTTTTTTTATTTTCAGATTCCATAGATCATTTATCATTAACATTGCGCATACATTTTTAAGCTCTCGGTCCATACTTAAATTTCCCCTGTTCTACTCCATATTTAGATCACAATACCTCAACTAAATCAATAGATCTTTCCTGATGTCAAATGAGTCCCCCCAAAGTTTAATCACCAGGTACCATTCTTCTTTCCATTCGTCTTCTAGTCTATTGTTTAAGAGCATTATAAGTCTGTCCATTTCTTTCAGTTCCTGTGACTTCGTCATCCATTCTTCTAAATTTAAGGCTTACAAGATTTCCAATTTTTGGCAATAACCAGCCTAGCTGAGGTTATCAAATATAAAAGCGTCCACCAATGGTTTTTAACCATCATTGTATTCCTACATGTTAAGCAAGTAGAGTTCAGGATCTAATTTAAATGTATAATCAAATATTCTTTGAATTGTACAGTGAATTTCGTACCAATTTTTTTTTAATTTCCCCACATGTCCACCACATATGTAATAGAGTACCTTCCTCATGTTTCCATCTCCAGTATTTCAGATCTGATGTTTTATAGATTTTCTTTATTCTAACTGGGGTAAGGTACCATCTATTCGCAATTTTTAGAAAATTTTCCTTTAATGCTTGAGCAGCCGTAAACCTATTAGTGTCTTTCCAAGAATTTTGCCACTTCTCATACGGAATTACATGACCTACATCCTGCGCCCAACGAATCGTATATTCCTTTATTATTTCTTTCTCTAAAGCCCTATTAAGTAAAAAAAAAATGTAGATTTTAGATATTTTTTTCCTTTCTTGCTGCCACCATATCACATCCAATTTATTAACCATAGTTTCCATTCCCTTCTTTTTTAGATCTTCTTTAAACTCCATTTGGATTTGGGCATATTCAAACCAGTTAAAATTACATCCCTCTTTATCTAGCTCTTCTTTTTCTTTTCTTTTAACTTCTCCTTTCCCTCCCACTTTCATCAGTTCTTTATATGTCTGCCATTTCTGGTTTCCCCTCTCTTTGATACAAAAGGCTTCTTGCACTGAGGTCCAAAGGGGCATTTTTGGATAGAATGTTGCCCTCACTTTATCCCATGTGATCAAAAGGGATTTCTTAATAAGATGATTTGAGAAGTCTTTGAATGACACCTTGTCTCTATATAATAGGTAGGCATGCCATCCCAGTTTCAGGTCTGCCCCTTCTAGGTTCAAAAGATCCCAATTTTCTAATTTAATCCACTCCTGAATCCAACTTAATTTACGTGCCCGCATATATAATCTTAGGTCAAGAATTGCACAGCCTCCTCTCTCCTTCTTATCTTTTAACACTTCCCATTTGATCCTTGGTCGCCCTCCTTTCCAAATAAAGTTCTTAAGTTCTCTTTCCCATTGCCCTAGTACTACTTCTTTCATGATGATTGGTAGGTTGTGTAGTAGGAAGATTAATTTAGGGAGAACTGACATTTTTATGAGAGAGATTCTCCCTAAAATTGAAAAGTTTAAGGTATTCGATTTTAGCAGGTCTTTCTGAATCACTTTCCATTTCTCAAAATAATTATTTGCATATAAATCCAAATTGTTGCTTGTTAACCATAGCCCCAGATATTTGACTTTCTTAGATAATATGCATCCTGACTTTTTGCTTAACTTCTCTTGTTCTTTCTTCTCTAAATTTTTCGTTGATAGACTCGTTTTCCCTTTATTGATTTTAAGACCTGCAAATCTACCGAATTCTTTTAATTCTCTCATTAGATTGTCCTTCCTTCCTCCTTTTCCTCCCTGCAACCCTGATCTCATCCTTGGTGGCGCAGTGGTTAAATGCCTGCACTGCAGCCACTCACTCAAAACCATAAGGTTGTGAGTTCAAGACCAGCATAAGGGCTGAAGCTCGGCTCAGGCTTGCATCCTTCCGAGGTTGCTAAAATGAGTACCCAGATGTTGGGGGGCAAATAGCTTACAGCTGTAAACTGCTTAGACACTCCTTAAGGGTATGAAGCGGTATATAAATGAAGCTGTTTGTTTTGTTTTTTCCTCCTCTTCCTCCCTGCAATCGCCAATCGCATCCTTCTTTCCTCCTCTTCCTCCCTCCCTCCCACCTTCAATGCGGTCCTCCTTTCTCTTCCTCACTTCCTGCCAGCTCCAATCAGGGGATCATCCTTCCTCCACTTGCACTCTTCTTCCTCTTCCTCCTCTTCTCCCGCTGCCATGACTGCCAGGATGGAATCTCTCCATGGCATTTTCAGTGTGAACAAGAATCTGGCATAAAATGCCATGGAGAGATTCGACCGTGGCAAATCCATGAAATAATGTGGGTTATTCCTTTAGTGTGAATGGGGCCTTAGTCCTATGCTCTCAATCTGATCTACTTCACAAAAATTTTAGAATAAAAATTAGATAATCCTTTCTGCATGCTACTCTTACATCCTCAGAGAAAGAGTAATAAAACATAATAAACACTTAGATTGTCTATTTATTTACTGGAGTTATACTCCACCTTTCTCCTCATCAAAAACACATTTGAAACATAATTACTAATAAATGCTAATACAGCATAGGAGTTCACACACACTACTGTTACATAATTTACATTTCAAAGGCCTTCCTGAATGAAAACGTCTTCACTTATTCACAGAAAGAGAGCATGGAGTGAGGACCAACTGGACCTCCAATGGAAG
Organism: Urosaurus nigricauda; assembly: GCA_034509955.1. Taxonomy (NCBI): domain Eukaryota; kingdom Metazoa; phylum Chordata; class Lepidosauria; order Squamata; family Phrynosomatidae; genus Urosaurus; species Urosaurus nigricauda. The sequence goes on from JAOEGL010000003.1 coordinate 47,547,662, forward strand.
GGAGTCATGAGAGCTTCGTGGGACCAAGAGAACCCCTTTCCCTGCTGGTCTTTAAAGCTTGTGCTGGCTTTTATAGGGAGATATGCTATTTCTGATAGTCTTGGCCTAAGCTGTGCATGACTTTGAAGGTCAATGCCACCATTTTGAATTGTACCTGGAAATGAGCCAGCAGCTAGTGAAGTTATATCATCATCAGGTTTTGGAGGTGTCACAACAGTCTTGTAACCAGCCCCAGTCAACAACTTGGCTGCAACATTTTGGACCCACTGGGGTTTCTGAACAGTTTCCAAAAGTAGCCCCACATAGAGTGCATCACAGTAATTGAAATGTAATAGAAACATGTTTTGTTGTAGCCAAATCTGATATCTCACACTAGTTTGTGTGGCTAGCATATTTTTGAAAAGTTAGGGAGACTTCACTTCCCCCCCTGCCCCCCTCGCCTGTCTCGGCTCTTCACCCAGTTTAAATGTTACATATAATTCCATTCAAATGTTTTTCCTATATATCAATTCTCCTTGTGTATGACATTGCATTATGTATTTAATTTGGGAAACGGTAAAGTTATAAACCTTGATATTGAACAGAAATCAGTGGTATGTAGAAAACATTGGATTTTATTTTATTGAAAGGTAGTGTTCAGGGGAGAAGCAAAGTTATGAATTGGTAGGATTGAAGGATGAAATTATGAGACAGCATAATAAAATAGGAATAATAGGAAACTAGATAATGAAATTTAAATTGATGCAGGTGATGGAAGCAAATTTCAGAGGGAGATAGTCTGTAGTGCCTCCTTCAAAAGACTGTGAGGGGGATACAGTGGAATATTAAAATACATTTATATGAGCATAGGTTATTGTGGTTTAAATCCTTTTAGACACATACACAAAAGGCTGCCAAGGGTTGAAAGGTGTATGTATGTATATCACACATCAGAAAAATAATTAACAATGGGACAAAATGGCCATGATAGAAGATGAAATTTCTTTTTTTCTTCTACTCTTCAAGTCATCTGCCTTTCTATGGAGCCATTCCACCAGCTTTAGGAGCCATAATTTTCATGCCCTCTATCTTACATTTACTTCTGATATGGTTATTGAGGAAAGGCAAGGGTAAAGGAAGAGGAAGTCACTAAATCTTTCTTCTGCAATATCCCGCCCCCATTCTGCACATACCAACCTGTGTATAAAAAAGACTTGATTGAGCCTTCCCATTAATGCACTCCCTCACAGAGTATAGATTAGGCAGAAGGTCCATTAACTGCCCATGGTATATTTCAAGTACAGTATACCTGTGTGATTTTACTAGTAATCAGTGGAATTCATGTTGCCTTGAAACTGGATACACATCAAAAATTGCTACCCTGTTTCCCTGAAAATAAGACATCCCCATAAAATAAGACCTAGTAGAGGTTTTGCTGAATTGCTAAATATAAAGCCTCCCCTGAAAGTAAGACCTAGCAATGTTAGCAACGGTATATAATAAATGTTTTTTTTTCCCCAACAATAAATGTGAATTGTTCTTCATCGAAAAATAAGACATCCCCTAAAATAAGACCTAGCACTTATTTTTGGGGAAACACGGTATTTTCAAGATGCTGATAGCATGTTCCTCAGAATTGTTTGGTAGCATGGTGATACTCTGTTTTGAAAATTGTAGAAGCTAAATTTATTGTCTCAACTGTAAAATAATTTGGGATCAATGGACTTCATTAACTTCTTTGAATATTAAACATCATTGTTCTAGACATACAGTATATGTTCATTTATGTATCGTTCCTTTGTACAACAGTCATTCAGTGATAAATGATATAGACCTAACAACAGTAGCCTCCGATATCTATTGAATGAATTCTTTAACTTGGTAAGCAAGGCATGCCTTTGTAGATAATAAAATGAAATGTTACAATATAAGTCAATTGGGTTAATTTAATTATTCAAAATATGCACAGCTGAAATATAATTATAGCTGTAAGTAAAATAAATTTAATTGTATAACACATTATAGCTAACTAAATCTAAATTTAAATCTTGTCTTGCCTACTTAGCTAATGATGTATTTGAAGAAATAGCCTAAGTGTTATACTAACATTTCACTAACAGCTTCCTCTGGTTGATTATAGAGATTTGTAGGTAATGTTTAGCTCCACCCCCACCCCGCCCAGTTTTTCTTACTTTAAGCACTGTGAACTGATTGTCTCTTCACACTTACACCTTTGTGTTATCCTAAAAGCACATGGCATTCTATATATTCATACTTTAATGATATATTGTCATAATGACTAGGATCCAACAAACAACTTGAGTGTGCCCAATGGCATTTAATTATGCTGAATCGAATATTACATTCTTTTTTCCTCTGGCAGAGCCATAAACTGTAACATACTTGTGGAACACAGTACAGTTTCAAGGCAATTGTCATGTAACATTTGGGGGAGGAGCTGTTGTTTGAGGTGCAGCGGTCCAAAACTAGTACATGGAACTAATTTGCATATTCTTTTGGTATAAGCCATTACCAACACCAGTCACAAATTAGGCATTTTTGATAACCAAGGGCAACTTTGTCCTTAGCTTCAATAGACAATCCCTAACTCAGCAGTCCCCAGAGGGAAAACAACAGAGGGAGTGGACGGAGGTGAAAATGCCACCGCTTTATTTGTTAAGTGCTTCAGTGCAACTTTGGCTTCTGCATGGGGAGCAGATCTTTCAAATCATTTGACATTCCTGACAATTTAAGCCAAGCCACGGCCACCTGCAAGAATTAGCAGAGATAAATGGGGCCCACTGTAGTGTGAACTGCTAGGTGGGATCCTTTGCATCATCAGGCAAAATGCCTGGCCTGTAAGGAGGTCTGGGCTGGGCCAAGTGCCTCTAGATCTCACCCAGAAAGTTATTCAGGAAAAACCCAAACTGAGGTAAATAACCTACCCCTCATGAAGGTGGATCTGGTCCTGTCCCCAGATGTACTAACAACTAATTAGTTCTGACAGTTAAGATAAAAGTAACAATATATTTCGGCATGAAGGTGCTTGTTTTTGATCAATCTTGGCTCAGATTCTTCCTCAGCCCTGACAACTGGTTGTAGCCTAAAGTCTTGGAGTGGCAAATGATTGCCTAGATGAAGAGCATTTATACAAGGAAGTATAGCTGGAGACAAAGTGGCTTAGTGGTTAAGATGCTGAGTCTTGACAGTTGAAAATTTGGCAGATCAGTAGTTCAAGACCCAAACGCTGCGTGACAGAGTGAGTTCCCACCGCTAGTCCCACCTTCTGTCAACCTAGCAGCTTGAAAGCATTTGAAAGTTCAAGTAGATAAATAGATACCACTTGGGTGGGAAGGTTACAACTTTCCATTTGGTCATGCTGGCCATATGACCACAGAGTTGTCTTTGACAACACTGGTTCCCTCAACTTAGTAATGGAGATGAACAATACCCCTACAGTCAGATACAACTAGACAAACTCAAAGGGGAAACCTTTACCTTCAGCTGGAGAAATAAAAAGCAGACTTTGCAAAGGACCCTGCTGGGCTTCCCTGTTTATTCTTAAATAGTGGGCCTAAGTGAGGTTTACTTGCCACTGTGCTGGGCTAACACCCTAAACAAGTCAAGCCATTTGATCTGCCAGTTCAGACCAGTGGCTCCTGGCAGTTCATCTGCCACATAAACACTGGGAGGAGAGAGGAGGCAGAGCACAGCCCCACGCCACTTTGGTCCTTTGCAGGTGTTGCACAAAGGCAGATCAAAGGCTTTCATGTACTGCATAATCTTTAAACCCATACCATCCTTTGTAGAGTAAAATTACTATATAGTACTGAATATCAGAACTTTAGCTACATGCTTTTCACATTATGTAAAACGGGCTTTGAAATAAGAAACTAATTCCTCATTTATGTTTTTATTTACTCCATCTTTCTAAAAATACAACTGTATTTGGAGTAATTGTTTCTCTAATAGTATAAAATTATCAAAAGCATTGAAATGTTTAACGGACTCTTAATTCTTTAATTTTAAATCTTAGCTAATAAATTGAATCATGCTACCACATATTTGGGGACAGAAGTTAAAATCACATCTGGCTAACTTCAGCATGCAAACTCTAGTTTTTCATTCTTTAGTGATGCATAGAATTTATATATTACCCACATTTCCTTTCACTTGTTTTTACACTTGGACTTGAAAAAGAAGGAAAGGTTGCATTTTTAAGCTGATGGAATTAATACATGTTTGCTTTAAAACAGCATGGAAGTAATTGTAGTTTTAGAATAAGCATTTTTTGTACTTCAACAGTGTCCAGAAGCAGTACATTACTATTGTTTTCTTTCCATCAAAAGTAGTGAACCAACTTGGAATCAAATAAAGAATGAAAAACTATGTTGAAATACACTTACTTACTCATCAACTGTGCTTTCTTATCAGCTCTTAACTTATTTAGTTTGCATTGACATTCTCTGCCTTTTCTGTGTCTTGTGTATCTCTTTGCTCTTTTTCATTAGATCCTCCTACTACTACCACCTCACCACCCACGATTCCATGGCTTCCTTCAACTGATGGCATCACAGGTTTAGCAACTCAGCCAAAAGTAAGGCTTTTTCCAACATCACCCTGGCCAGCAATGCAGGAAGACAATTGGGGCACCGTCATCGGTAGTGCAGTGGGCGGGGCTCTTTTCCTGATACTTGTATGTGTTTTGGGTGGAATTATCTGGTATAAAAGAAGGAGGACGTTTCGTGGTGACTACTTCGCTAAGAACTACATTCCACCATCAGATATGCAAAAGGAATCCCAAATAGACACTCTCCAGGTAGAGGATGTGGATTCTTACCCTGACAGTGTGAAAAAGGAAATAAAACCTCCAGTGAACAGTCTCATTACTAAAGACTATTTGGGAGAATCAGAAAAAACAGACTGGAATAAAGTAGACACTATTAACAGGTACCAGGACAGGTATGAAAGACCAATGGATTACTATGAAGGTGGAACACTTGGAATGAAATACTTGGGTGACGAATGCTATGATGAAAATGAAGATGACTTAGTTTCACATGTAGATGGCTCTGTAATATCTCGGAAGGAGTGGTACGTGTAATGGCCGCTTCCAAATCTTGACTATACATAAAGCTCCTTCATTAGCTGATCACTTTCAGATTGTTTATACTTTTTCTTGAGGAATAAGCTTTTTGAAGTTGATTTTGAAGCTTTTTATATTCTAACTTGACAAAAGAAATGTAAAAACCTCATTTAAATGTACTGAAGCTGCTTTATGATTTTTCAATGCTGTACTACTGTCTTTCACAAGAAACCCATTTAATATAGTGATTTATTTGGCCAGTAGCACAAGATAAGAACTGAGTGCTAAGTGGGAAAATACTGAAATTATTATAAAAGGTTGAAATTAAGCAAATGTCTTTCCTTGTGACTACAAATTTATGATCAAGAGTGATCTTGATAGAACTTTTTGAATCTGTAATTCTACTCAAAGGTAACAAATTGATTCAAAAACAGCTGATCTAAGGCACATTTTGTTTACAAAGTAATTTTTATGATATAAAATATTCTGAAGGCACAGTTTTTGGAAGCTTTATTTTTAGGTTTTCTGCACAAAATTTAATACCTCTACATTTTTGAGCCTTGCCATAATTAGATACTGTAGTGGGTGGTACCTTTTACAGATGAATTGTTGCACTGAACCTGCCACAATGGACTTTCAATGAACAAATATTGCAATGCAACAGAGTTGCTATATTTTATTTCCAAGCACTGGAATTTTAGATTCCAAACACTTTAGTTACATTTCCAGAAGAGCCCCTTCCAAAATATTTTTCTTAAGTATTGCTTCAGTACAAGTGGCTTACCTTACTTAAAAGGAAAGAGTAATGTTCAGGAAATAAGTTTTCCCTAAGCACTCTGCAGAATGTTCATTAAGTACAAGGCTAGGGATGTGTTGAGTTGAATCTCTGAGGCAGCTTCTATAATTGAGTGAAGATGCATTTTAAGAAATAAACATTTTGACTTTTCACAGCCTTTGGTGATATTACAAGAAAGGAGTGTACTGTAGGAAGGCATATTAACTAAGGAACAGGGAAGAGTTCACCTTATTTATTCTGAGAAGCTGTGTTTTATAGGTATATGTCATTCTGGAAAGTGATGCTATTTTGAAACAAAAGAGTGGCTAGATACGTGCCAGCTAATGGCATACTCTTGATGAGCCATTTTAAGACATTTATGCTGCTTGAAAAAAAAATACATAGTGGTACAGGGGAAAAAAACTTAAAAGAGCAAGTTGATCTGGTGGAAGAAACAAATATATGTAAGAAAGGGATTTTGTTTTCTTTTACATAAGAGATGGTCAGTTGTGCTGTTTTAAAAGTTATTGTACACATACAGTTTTAGAAGATGAATGTATTTGGTTGTGCAGGAAAATGTAAGTGCAACCAGTGATATCTCTACAGTAGTTTTAAGCATACTTTCTTAACAACATGTCCCACTGAAATCAGTGGAGACATTGATAAAAATATGTTCAAAATCAAAAAGATGATTGTGTGTATGTATGCTTCAAAAAGCTGGAGATTTTTTTTTTAAAAAAATGCATATAATAGATTAACATGGCAGCATGAGTGCAAACAAAAGTAATGCTTTGTGGCATCTACTTCCCAATATTATCTTCGGAGTAATATGAACACATAACAAAAAGAACTACAGTATTTTATAGCTTTTCAGTGAGTACAGTATCTGTATTAAGGTGCAGTTTTGACAGTACACTGTGATTTGGTTGCAATGTCTTCAAAATGTTACTGCAGTTTGGTATTATAAATACATGAAACTGATTTTCTGCACATCTCTATCACATTGATAAATCAACTGGTAATATTGTTTTACTTTACCAAAGTCTCTTTTTAGTACATTTGGAAGTAAAATAACAAACCATGCTTTCCTGTGAACTCAAATGAGTTTCTCTAATTACTTCATGGATCTGATCCATCACTAGCTGAACTACTGGCTTCAGATAGCTCTTGGTCCAGTCCTAAACTAACAGCAGGTCCTAAATTGTATAATTTTTATTTTCTTAAAAATAGCCTGTGGTCTTACAAATATCTCCATTGTAACCTGTAGTGGCATACTTTGTGTAAGCCCTCCAAAAGCCTTTTCTTGTAATATGCAAATCTAGAAGCGAGTACTTGTGTTCTTTAAGTTTGTTAAATTTATCAAGAATTTTACAGTTCAATATGAAGAGGTTCGTAATAGGTTTAAGATGTTCAGTGTTGCAGTGTTTTTTAATGTATGTTTGGTGTAAATAAGAGAACTGATTGTAAGTTTGAATAGCTGTTGTGTGAAATAAATCTTTTGTTAAATTATTTTCTTGAATGCAGGTGACATACATAAGTGATTGAAAGGCATAGAAAATGAAAAATGCTCAATTTATAGAGATCACATAGATGACAGCTAGTAAATGAGATCGCTGGATATAGAAAAATGTTCAGATCAGTATTTCTGTACACAGCATGAAATATTGGGGTATTTGCATGTGAAAACTACTTTCACAAATGGATTGCTGATCAATATGGCTGACAGTTGTTAAGGACAGACCATGAATTAAATTCTTTTTACACAGTATCGTGTATATATTTTAAAGTCTAGTTAAATTGTAGGGGAAGCAGTAAGCTTATTTTCTTTTTTTGCTTGTGCTTATTTTGTTTTGCTTGAAGTAGCCAAATGTGATAGTTGATCAGCTTTTGTCCATAGTTGACATATTATTTATAAGCAGAAGTCACAAAGATGCAAGAGCATAAGAATCATAGAGTTGGAAGAGACCACAAGGGCCATCCAGTCCAACTCCCTGCCATGCAGGAACTCTCCATCAAAGCATTCCCGACAGATTGCCATCCAGTCTCTGCTTAAAGACCTCTAAGGAAGGAGACTCCACCACACTCTGAACAATGCTAGATCTATTCCACAATTCTGTTTCCTCTGTATATAACCAAATGTTAATAAAATTTCTATTTTTTTATAAAAGGATCCAACCAAATGCCATTGAGAAAGACACAGATAGGACATAAGGACAATATTATCTCTTCCTCATGTCTCCCAGTAGGTAGTTTTGAGAGGCCTATTGATACAGAAACTGGAGATAATATAGTAGCCATAGACAGTCTTGAATTTATCAGATGAATTTATCAATTCATTTTTCCATGAATTTCACTGAACTCCTATTACAACCATCCAGATTGTCAGCCAGCATTGTATCTTGTGAAAGTGAATTCTTAATTCATCTTGCTTTCAGATGGCCATGGTTTCTTAATTCATCTTGCTTTCAGATGGCCATGGTTACAAGTCGGATGTGAGAGTATCTCAATAGTTCTAGCCATGGAACAAAATTGACTAGCACCAAGATAGTAGTATTTCTGCATATCTTTAGCAAATTGCTGCTGCTGTAACAGGCAGCATGCCTTTAGTGTTAATGGAAAGAGTACTGGAAACAAAAGAGGAGCTTATTAAAAATACTAATGAAATTTCTACCCATTTAAATACCTGGCTTTTGGTCAAAAGTTTGGGGCAGAAGAGACTGCAACTGGACTATACACTCATCCCTCCATGTTTGCAGATTTGATATTTGCAGATTTGATTATTCACAGATTTGATTAATATGTTCTCTCTAGAAATCTGTAGGTCCTCCAGTGCAACTCTGTGGTCAACTTTAACTAAAAGTTGCACTGAAGGACTTAGAGATTCCTAGAGAGAACACTCCACTGGCATTTGTAGCTCCTCCAGCACAATTTCTTTGGTCAGTGTCTCTTGGACATTGACTACAGAGTTGCACTGGAGGACCTAGTGATTCCTAGAGAGGTGTCCCCTCAGGTGAAAACATGGTGTTTTTGTTATTTGCGTTTTTTCCATATTCATAGAGGTCTTGTGCCCCTGACCCTAGCAAATATGGAGGGACAAGTGTACATAAATGTAACTGTGTATTCATAGCTTTGGAGCATTTTGATTGGACAGACTTAGTAACTCTTGGTCATGACATGTTCTCCTGAAAGCAGCAGGTGTTCACAGAATCATAAAGTGAAGAGATCTCAAGGGCCATCCAGTCCAATCTCCTGCCGTGCAGGAAGACACAATCAAAACACCCCCAACAGATGGCCATCTAGCCTTTGTTTAAAAACCTCCAAAGGAGATTCCACCACACTCCAAGGGAGTGTGTTCCACTGTTGAACAGCTCTTACTGTCAGGAACTTCTTAATTTTGAGGTGAAATCTCTTCTCCTGTATTTTGCATCCATTGCTGTATGTCCTAGCTTTTGTACAATTAGTTTCATTGAAGCTTGGGGCTGCCACTTTTTGTTCATGGACGGGAGCTATTTCTCTGAAAAACTAGCAGCACTTTTTGCTTACATTTAATGTTTAAATTGCCAGAAGGTAATGTGTTAAACAGCTCTCCACTCCCAGCATTCTGTTTAGGATTACATCCTTGAAAACTGCATTTTGTAAAGCGGAAAAATCTGGAACTCACTGGACAAGTGAATTGGTATTATATGGGTGCTGTGTGGCCTTTATTTGTGATTAAGTTTTTAGATGGAGTGATTCTTCTGTCTTCAGTCCTCTGGAGACTTAAGCCACTTAACTAGCTACAGTCAGAATTCTTACTATAGAAGGATATTGCCAGAGTGTTGTTCTGTATCACTTCTAAAGGTGTTCAGATTTTTTATTTGATATATTTTGTTTCAGTGAAAAGCAAGTAGTATGTGCATTAGAATCTTTTGTGCTCTGGCATGGAGAAAAAAATATGAATAACTACTAAAGGTACTTTTTGGTCACTTCTGAAAGCATTGTGTATGAAATCCTGATATATTGAGGCCATTATTTACACATACAGGTAACTAGGTACATTTACTTATTGATCTTTTTTTGTCACAGTGCAATACTGGTGATTATAACTATCTGTCTTGTGGCTGTGGCAATTCCTAATGTTCCTTTGGAAAAAAGTTAGAATTAAAATTCATTAAAATATATCCTAATACATTTTATAGAAAATTATGTCTGCTAATATGTATGAAAAATATAACTTGCATGGAACAAGCTAGATTCAGTAACCATAACAAAGTTTCATGATTGCTTTTGTAAATATAACAATAGAAGCATTGTTTTGCCTTGTTTATATCTTTAGATAACTATTTCTAAAACATACTGCTTTCCAGTATAAGTTGCATTCATTTTTAAGTCCTGCCTATGCAAAATCTTAAAAGAAAAATAATGATACTGTAGTCCCACTTACAGATAGATCAAAATAGAAACTTTTTGCTTTGCTAAAACTTCTCTAGAAATCATTAAAGGCAGATGTCTTGAACATTTAATGCCTTGTGAGTGAAGAACTGAAAAATAAGTTCCTGTCAAGATACTTTGCCTCTTATGTCAATCTTTTAACATTTGTATCAATATACTCTGACTGTTCTTAGAGAATCACTTTAATGTTATGTAATTGTTGATGAGTCACATGTATTAAACATAAGAAGTTAAGATAGATTCAACAAAGTGTTTAGATATTGAAAATCAGCCAGCCACATTTTTGTTTCCAAAACTTGAAAGGGGTATTGATGATGTAGTTTAAAATGATAATGCATGATGAATTACATTTCAGATGTTCCATTTAAACAGTCGTCACCAGTAGCTGTAGCTGGGGCTGTAATAGGAGCAGTACTTGCTCTCTTTATCATTACCATCTTTGTGACTGTTCTACTCACTCCTAGAAAGAAAAGGTCCTCTTACCTGGACAAAATGTAAGTTTTTTCTTGTTCTTTAAACTGATTGAGCCTCAAGAGGTATAAGTGTGTGTCTGTTTTTAAAATTAGTTTTGAAATACATGAATTACTAATATAAAATAGCAATGCGGATTAGTATAAAAATTACAACCCAGTCTAAACAGCTTAGACTCACCACAGATCAAGCAGTAGATCTTCCATTTCTCTGGGCAATATCAGTTTCAGTGGTGGTAAAAGGTGCTCTATGTAAAGTTGAATTTCCTGCTGAAAATAATACTGCACATGTTTATGTGCATCATGCTTCTAGATATACAGTTAAGATGCAGACTTAAGGAATCATAATGCTTAAATTCCCACATAATCTGTTGTCAATTCCCTAGTAATCTGTTATTACTTTTAATTTTGTTTTTGTTTTGTCGGCTTGCACCTCAGCATTAGTGCAGACTGTAGGTGTAGCTACACTGTAGAAATAATTCAGTTTAATACAAATGTATTATATTATTATTTATTTATTTATACAACACCATAAATGTGCATAGCATTTTACAGGCATCATCAAAACAGCGTATAACCTGCCAATGGCGTACAATCTAAAAGACATAAAATATAAACTATACAGTGCTGTAGTTCCATCCTGTGGGATCCAGGGCTTTGTACTTTTACAAAGTCTTTAGTCTTCTCTGCCAAAGTGCTGGTGCCTCACAAAACAATAAATCCCAGGATTTTGAAGCCATAGCAGGTAAAGTGTCAAATTGCATTTTTCCACAGTGTAGATGCACTGTATGTATGTGGGCTAGGTAGGAGTTTATTAGGCACTGCAGATTTTTTATACTTGAAGCACAAGATAAATTGATTGTATTCCTCCCGTGAATATAATCTGCATATGTCGCTCCAGTTTTCAAAACAGTTTACAAAAAAAGCTTCACTCAGTGTAAACTTTCCAGGCAACAGTACATAGCAGTTGGAAAAGCTTTTTCAACCACCTAGAGAAAGCTCTGTAGCTATGTTCATCATGTTTGCCTCATTATCTCTTGGGTAGCACATCATTATCTCATTAAGTAAGGAAATCACAATAACTAGGGAGAGCATCCCTGGGAAGTATTGGAGGGACACAAGCGTCTTGCTATGTGAAGTCCTTCCTAGACTCCTGCATAAACCGGAGTAGTTAATGAATACAGCTAATTTTTTATCCTGATTTCCTTAAAAGAAAAACCTTGAAAATAAGACTAGTAGCTTCATTTCTAATGAGAGGGAAGGAAGAAAATAAAGATTGTTCTTGTCCAGACCTCATGGCTTTTTACAGGTTTCCTTTGTACATATTTCAAATTTACAGATTATATTAGTTGGACTGATATATAATGTTAGAACTTACAAACATAAATGTGATACTTTTCTAGCATCTAACAAAATTTGCAATTTTTGTTAGATGCTAGAAAAAGTATCACATTTATGTTTGTAAGTTCTAACCTTCTAAATGTGATTCAATTATCTTGTTAATGGTGGATATTATTAAACTGCATGTTTTCTCAATGCAGGATTGATCTTCCACCAACACACAAGCCACCATCTTCATATGAGGAAAGAGCTCGTTCCCTGTCACGGAAGGAAATAATTCTTCCAGTAAGTTATAAGTCCAAAGGAAAGGATACATATCTACATAATAATTATGTAATAAGAATGTGTGTGGTCTTCGTACTTGGACCTAATTGGAGAATATAAATCAGTTAAGAAAGTAGATTCCTACTAATCAAAGAATCAAACTTATTTTATACATTCATTATTTCATTTCATTTCATTTTTGTGCAGCCTTTCTCCCAGAAATGGAACCAAGGCAGCTGACAGATAAAATATTTTTAAAACTTTACAATAAAAATTTTAAAACATTTAAAATATGGAACTAAAAACAGTAAAAATTATATGAAATGTACAAAAGTTAAAAACAGCAACAACCATAAATAGACCAAACACCCTGTATAAAAGTCACCCTGAAACAATTGTATATTAAAAGCCTGCTTGAATAAAAACGTCTTTGCCTACTGGCAAAAGGAAAGCAGGCTAGGGACCAGTCCAACCTCCCATGAAAGGGCATTCCAGAGGGTGAAAGCAGCCACTGAGAATGCTCTCTCTTCTGTCCTCGCCAAGTGAGCCTATGATGGTGGTAGGACTGAGAGATTGTTTAAAACAGGGTGGAAAGTATGTAGCTCTCCAGGTGATGTTACTCGTAGATTGCAACTCCCAGCAGCCCTTGCCATCATAGATAGTGGTGCACAATAAGAATTGACAGTCCCATAGCATCTGGAGACCAAATATTCTCCACCTCTGGATTTAGGCATTCCCCTTATGAGTGTTTTTGGGCTGCAAACAGTAAATGAGGTTATTCGGAGTTAGTTAAGAACCATTCTTACTTTCCATTGTATGTTTAGGTATGGACACAATAGTATAAATGGCATGTGCCTGTTGTCCAGTGAGAATACATATCCCTTTTAATATACTTGTTGGCATTTAGTGAGGAAAGAATTTGGGAAACCATCTTTTCTCCCCATGAATGACTGGGAACAACAACAAAGCAGTGCTGAAGTTTTGTTTGTTTACTTTCAAGTACCTTATATTAAGCCCACCGACACATGCTTTAGGTTTCCTTGAGTCCCCCCCCCAAGAGTAACACAAATTTGAAGGCATTATTCCCCCCCCCACTTCTAATTGTGCCATTGGAAGTAACCCCCCCCCCCCAATTTTAATTATGATGGAACTACCACAGTAGCTGGGTTTTCAATCTGTTCTATAGGACCTGTCATGCTTACTACTTAGAGAAGGTAATTAAACTCTTCCTGTAGTGGAGGAAGATATCCCTCTGATGGGTTGCCCCTCCAACTTGCTACAAGAGGCTGGAATACAAACCAGTAAAAATAACTGGTGTGTGGATTAGGCTGCTTGATTAAAATTTCTAGACATGATCTAATAGTACCAAAGTCCCTGGCATAATCCATTCAGAAGTGATCATGCAGTACCATAGAAATTTTCATATTTGTTTAGCACATTATGAATTACAATTTGGCTGATCTGATAGTTTTGTGAAAGGAAACAGAATAAACCGAATATATGCTTAATAGTTGTTGTTTTTTTTAAAGACACCATTCTAATGTGTCAAAACATTATCTCTAATAATGCAAGTATATCGAGACTGGCAGTTTTGACATCCACATGTAACAAGAAATTGAAATTATTTTGTTAATTGATTTTATTAGTAGTTGGAAATCCATTCTACCCCAAATGTAAATTAAAATAGCATAACACACTACTACAGATGAGACGTTACACTTGGTTTCAGTGTTATTTCTTACCTATAGTCTCTCAAATTTTGCAAGGCATCAGTTTTGATCTTAAATACCGTGTGATGTATGGACCTCTGTATATAAATACTCTAAAGGCACCAGATTCTGTCAATTCTGAGAACCTAAGCAAGGTCACCCCTGGTTAGTATTTGGATAGGAGACTGCCAACAAATACCAGGTGCTGTAGGTTTATTTCAGAGGAAGGAACTGGAAAAACTACCTCTTAGTATTCCTTGCCTAAGAAAACCCTATGAAATTAATGGGGTCACCATAAGTGGCCAGGCAACTTTGAAGGCACACACACACATGGAACTGTAGTTTTGTTATTTCTCTTAATCTTTATCGTCGTTTATTGTTGTTGTTTGCCTTGAAGTCATTTCCAACTTATGGTGGCCTTAATTAAGTTGAGGGGTTTTCTTGGCAAGTTTCTTCAGAGGAGGTTTGCTATTGCCTTTCCCTGAGGCTGTCATTCTGTAATGTGTTTATTTTGATCACTGTCACACTAATACCTTTATGTTCCATTTTTATTTTAGATTCAGAGTATGTGAAAAGTGATATACATAGGATAAGGCCCTAAAATTAATGGAATTCTATCCTGCTAAAAATGAATGGGATGTGTGATAACTGGGTTGTACTTGCCTTAACCAGGCTGATCATTGTAACTGGGTGGTGAATAGTTCAGATTTCAGCACCAGGACTCTTTCCAGTATCATGTTACATTGGATTGGTGTCTCTAATAGCATGGTGCATTCTAGTAAAGCTTGCATTCTACTGTGGAAATGCAAATGTCAGCCCAAAAACCTCAGTGAGGAGTTTGGATAATCTGTTTGGTTGTTCTACTAATAATAAGTATCAAACATATTTTGGATTATTTTGTCAAAGTATTTTTGAAGTATGCCAGTGTACAAAGTAATTCTAGTTTGTGGGAGTTTTCTTGTTAGTGTTTCTTTTTCATTTTTACACAAAACTTTTGTAAACATCTATTTTGCACTGAATATTATCAGTGGAAATCCAAATATTTCTTGTCAAATTATCCCTGTGTCAAATTACTGAGATTTTCATCATGAGTTTCTCTTTTCATGGCCAATATAAAAATAGAATAATAGAACTATAGAGTTCAAAGGGACCCTGTCAGCCATCATGTCCACACCCTACTTAATGCAGGATCTCCAGCTAGAGCATCCCTAGCAGGTAGCTTTCCAGCCTCATTTTGAAAACATCCAGAGAAGATCCCACCACCTTTCTAGGTAGGTGGTACTATTGCTGAACCACTCTCACAGTTAAGAAGTTCCTCCTAATGTTCAGTCAAAATCTCCTGTAACTTGTAACTGTCAGACCTAGTTCTACCCTCTGAGAAAACAGACATGCCTCCTCTTCTCTGTGACAGCCCTTGAAGTATTTAAAGAGTGCAATTATGTCACCCCCTCAGTCTTCTCTTCACCAAGCTGATCAGGCCCAGTTTCATCAACCTTTCCTCATGTTTTCTTCTCCATATCTCTTATCATCTTTATCATTCTTGTTGCCCTACTTTGAACCCCTCCAACATATCTATATCTTATTAAAATTAGGTGCTCAGAACTGAACTCTGTCTGACAGCAGAATATAGGTTTTTTCTTATATTTTATTATATTTTAGCTGTTTGGGCTGGAAGTCAGCCTGAAGAAAACGGAAGTTCTCTACCAGCCTTCACCATAGGAAGAGCACTATCACCCCCACGTCACCATAGGCAAATCTGTGCTTAGGTCCGTCCAGCAGTTCACCTACCTGGGAAGTATCATCTCCTCAGATGCCAAGATTGACAAAAGTTCAATCACAGATTAGCAAAGGTGTATAGTGCATTCGGAAGGCTTCACAAAAGAGTCTGGAGTTACAAACACCTGAGGCAAAGCACAAAAATCAGTGTGTACAGAGCCATTGTACTGTCCATTCTCTATGGATCTGAAACATGGGCCACCTATCGCCAACATCTGCGACTCCTCGAACGTTTTCATCAGCGCTGTCTACGCACAATCCTAAATGTACACTGGACCAACTATGTGACAAATGTTGCTGTCCTGGAGCAAGCAGGGATCACCAGCATTGAGGCCATGCTATTGAAAACGCAGCTGCGCTGGGCAGGGCATGTTTCTAGGATGGAGGACCACCGCCTCCCAAAAATAGTACTCTACGGTGAACTTGCCACTGGTCAGCATAAGAGGGGCGCCCCAAAGAAGAGATACAAGGACTCCCCGGAAACAACATCTCAATCTCAGCCAGATTGATCACCAACAATGGTCTGCCCTGACCTCACATCAGGAGGCTTGGAGACGCACTATCCACAGTGCTGCATCCTCTTTCGAGAACTCACGCTGAACAAGTCTCAGAAGAGAAAGACAACGCAGAAAGAACCACAATTTGGAAACATCACCCAAGGAGACTTTCTGCTGTGCTTTCTGTAACCGGACTTGTTTATCTCAGATCGGCCTTTTTAGTCATCAACACTATGCATGGGATGAGTCCTTCCTGAATCTTTGTTTGCGAAGAAAAGCCAGAGAGAGAGAGATATTTTAATATATATTTAAAATATATTTTATCTATATATCTATATATATCTTCTTTGTGGTCTCTGCGAATCATACAAATGGGTTTTATTGCGCATGCGCAGTTCAGCTTGGAAACTTCTGGAATCGCTAGGCAGAACTCGAATTGCAACTTTTTTGCAACTTGCCCTGCCATTCCACTCTTTCCCCAAATTCCTTTTTTTGCTGCATAAGCAGCTCAAGGATCTTCACTCTAATGAATCGCTTGTTTTTTCCTCAAAAACAGACCTCGGACCATTTTTTGACTATTCTCTCTGATAATTTGGCTTTGTTATTGACTACTCAGCTTTGTCTTGACTTCGGCTTGGATCTCCAATTGTTTCTGATGGCTCCCCCTTTCAAGGATTGTGATACCTGTGGGGGTAAGATCCCTGAGGTAGACAATCGCACTCCTTGTCTTCTCTCTCTGGGAGAGGCTCACAACCCTAAGACTTGTGCCCAGTGCCAGAAAAAATCAAGAGGCACGCTTGAAAGCTCCCCTTTTTACACAGATCCTTCAACCCCAGGGGACCCTGCGCTCAATGTCGACCCCTGCAGCCTCGACGTTGGCCTCAAGCTCTAAACAAGCCACAACTGTTGAAACATCAACCTCCAGCCAGGGCCTCGGTGATAAACCGGAACAGGCTAAACAGTCTGCTAAAGACAAACCTAAGAGAAAAGACAAAACAAAGGAGCAGTCAAAAGATACTACTGATGCTAAGGAGGACACCCAGCCAAAAAAAGCCTTGGCTTCAAAGGATTTGGATTCACAGAAGGGCTCCAAGCCAAAAAAGCACTCCAGTGCAAAGGACTCCGAATCTAGGAAACATTTGGGTTCAAAGTCCTCTAAGCAATCCCATTCAGCCAATAAGGACTCTCCAAGCTGACATTTCGGATCCAAGAAATCACGCCGGGACCCCCGGCCTCAGACGACCCTGGTACCGGCTTCGTACTGGACTCCCAAATACCGAGAAGGGCTTCCTCGGTTCCAACTGATACCGTAGAACACCATACTCACCACAGGACCATGCTGACTGTGACCCAAGCTGCCTCTGTAGAGGAATTGGAAATTTAAGTGCTCTCAGACCATTCTGATGATTTGGAACCACCTAGACTGTCGCTTCCCCTCCAGGTTTCCAAGGCCCATCGTTCTCTGACCCTGATGTTTCATCGCTCGCCCATACAACGCAAGCCTTCTCATTGAAGACCAGCCTATGTATATGACAGCAAGACAGACAACTACTACATACCAGTAGACTGTGATCTGGTCCATTGTCGCTTCTATCCGAAACCAACATCTACTTCAACCTCCATACCATCTTCGAAACCAACCGCGGGTTCTTACTCGAAGCCGAGAGCACGACCTATGGCTGCAGCATCGACCCAGACCAGCCTTTTGAGAGACCGTTCCCTGTCTCCTGTGGTCGTGGTTCACTAAGATGCACCTGATTCTGATTGGGAGGATTCAGTGCAGGCAGCCCCTCATTCCTCACAGTTTGAATCTGATGATTCCAATGTGGAAACAGTAAACTCTCCACAAGACGTTTACACTCAGGAGCTGCCTCACTGACGGATGGCATCTGATCGTTTAAAGAACATGTCATCCGCATGGGAAGAGCCCTAGATTTAGAGGTTACTCACCTTGACGATGAGGCTGCTGACCCTATAGAAAGAAGGATCCATGGCAGGGTCCCAACCCCTGTTTCAATTCCGTTTCTACCATCCCTAGAAAAGATCACAAAATGCTCTTGGGAGTCTTCAGCTTCAACTTCTCAAACCTTAAAGAATATAGAATTTACACTCTCACATGCCTCTTGGTTGTTCTTGCACACCAAACAGAACTCTACCATTGTCAAAGGCTCCAGGCACACCTTCACCCCCAAAACATCCACCTCACCAACAGACCATGAGGCTAAGAAGATAGATGGTTTGGCAAAGAAAGCATACGCTTCCTCGGTACTGGGACTCAAGGTCACAAGTTACAACGCATGTATGGGGGCATCCATTACCTAATGGAATGTTTCTCCACCATCATCCCTGATATGCCAGAAGACGGTTGCAAACTGGCTAACGAATTAAGGGATGAGGTCCACTTCATCGGGGGTTGGCTAATAACATCAGCAACACACTCAGCTGATTGCTCTGCCAAAGCTGTGGCTGCGTCTATTGCCCTGAGAAGACATGCATGGTTGAGGGTGTCAGAGCTCAACTATAATGCAAAAGCAACAATAGAAGACATGCCGTTTGATGAAGCTGGCCTATTTAACAAAGAAACAGACGACTGGCTCAATGTTAAATATCGGATGAAGGCAGCAGCTAGAAAACACGGTATGTCATCTACACCTCAGTCCTCTTTCCAACGACGCTTTGGAGTCCAGCATCAAGGTTACAGCCCATACCAACATTCCTTCCAACAGGACAGACAATATCACCA
Organism: Urosaurus nigricauda; assembly: GCA_034509955.1. Classification (NCBI taxonomy): domain Eukaryota; kingdom Metazoa; phylum Chordata; class Lepidosauria; order Squamata; family Phrynosomatidae; genus Urosaurus; species Urosaurus nigricauda. Next base: position 47,566,733 of record JAOEGL010000003.1, read on the forward strand.
CCAAGACCAACCTAGACAATGCTATCCATCCCAATCTTCTTTTTCCTCGGGCCATCGTCAACCTTCCTCTCGGTACCAAAAAAGGTTCTGCAAGCATGATACTGAACAGAATAAGAAGAGGTCATGAGAGACTGTTGTGTACTCTGTCGTTTCCTCTTTCTTCTGGCTTGACCGTCTTAGGCCCTTTTATGACACCTGGGCCAGAATAACTTCCGATTCATGGGTCCTTGATATTGTACTCAGGGGTTATGCCCTAGAATTCAAGGAGCTTCCCTTTACTGGGACCATTATCCCCACCCCCGCCCCTCAAACACCCTTCTCGACAAAGTATGCACCCTCCCAAGTAAAGGGGCAATCTCTCCTGTGGACCCTGTTGAAGCACCCAATTGTTTCTTCTTCCGGTACTTTACAGGACTGAAGCCAGATGGTACCCTGAGACCTATTTTAGACCTGTGTGGCCTCAATAGGCACTTGATTTATCGCCATTTCTGTATGGTAACTCTTGCTTCTATTTTGCCTTTATTGCGTCAGGGACTGTGGTTCACGACAATAGACCTAAAGGACGTCTATTTCCATATTTCGATCCAGGAAAGCCACAGAAGATTTCTGGCCTTCGCAATGGGACCGGACCTGTAGCATTACAACATTCTTCCCTTCGGCCTGTGTTCAGCCCCAAGAGTCTTCACAAAGTGCATGGCTCCCATGTTTGCATACCTTCATTAACGGAGAACCAGGGTCTTCCCCTAGCTAGATGACTGGCTCTTCGCTGCGCCATCCAGAGACCAATTGTCCTTAGATGTCGAGTTCGCCCTCAATCTCCTAAACTTGTTGGGGTTGGTGGTGAATGTAGAAAAATCCAACCTCTTTCTGACAAAGCAGATAAGATTCATCGGGGTCATCCTCGATTCTGAAGACTTCACGGCATGCTTGCCACCGGATCAGTTTTGGACCCTCTCCATGGCAGTCCAACACTGTCTCTCCAAAAGACAGATACATGCTCAGGACACCCAGGTAGCCCTCGGACATATGGCCTCCACTACATTTGTCACTCCCTGAGCGAGACTTCAACCCCGACCTTTCCAAGCTTGGTTCCTGTCAGTCTTTAATCCACTAAAGGATCATCCATTGAAATGGCTCATGGTAACGAGACTGGTCACCCGCTCCCTCCTGTGGTGGGTAGATTCCCACAACTTATGTGTTGGCATGCCTTTCTCACTGCCGCAACTGCAAATCAACTTGACCACCGACACCTCCTTTGATGGATGGGGGGCCCACACAACTGACCTCACCATCAAGGACAGATGGTCTCCACATCAAAAGACCTTGCACATCAATGTCCTCAAGATGTTAGCGGTACAGAAAGCACTAAAGGCCTTCAAGGTAATTTTTCAAGCCAAGGTAGATTTTCTCATGACAGACAACACCACTGTCATGTACTACCTCAACAAACAAGGGGGCACAAGATCTCCGACCCTGCTGCAAATTATCCTCCAGATATGGGAATGGTGCATTCTGAGAGGAATTTTCCTTCAAGCAATCCACCTTCCTGGGATGGAGAATGAACTGGCAGACCGACTCAGCAGATTCTTGACAAGTTGCCATGAATGGATGCATCAGCCCGAGATGGTGACAGATCTATTTCAAAGGTGGGGAACCCCCCAGATAGATCTCTTCGCATCCAACAACAACAGTCATTGTGCTCGATTCTGCTCCCGGGCCAGAACACAGAACTCCCATGGAGATACCTTCCTATACAAGTAGTCCGGGAAAATGCTGTACGCCTTCCCACTCATAATGAGAGTGGTGGCCAAAATGACAAAAGATCAAGTGGACGCTATTCTGATCACTCCTTGGTGGCCAAGACAACCGTGGTTTCCATCTCTGCTCCACCTGTCCAGATGGCAGTATGTTCAGCTCGAGTTCCGTCCAGACCAGCTCACCATTCAATGCGGTCAAATTCGACACCTGGACATCGACAATCTCCCCTTGGTGGCTTGGAGACTCCAGCCCTAGAATCGCTATCTGCCATGGTCCAGAATATAATTCGGGCCGCTGAAAAACCAGCCACAAAGAAGTCTTACACTTCAACATGGAAAAAGTTTGTCAACTTTCTTTCATCACATGAACTTTCTCCATCCTGGGCCTCCACACTGAAGGTACTGGAATTTCTTGTGACGTTAGTTGAATCCGGCCTGTGCTTCAATTCCATAAAATGATATTTGTCTGCTATCTGCTCTCATTACCATTTCAAGGGCAGACCTTTGTTCTTCAAGGACCCGCTGGTGAAAAGCTTCCTCAAGGGGTTTAATAATCTTCACCCTCCAGTTACGGTACTGACATTAAAGCCTTTTGAACCTATGGCCACTTCAGACTTCTGACTTGACTTTTGACTATTGACTTGGAAAACAGCTTTCCTTGTGGCCATTGCTTCTGCCCGCCATGAGGGCAAACTCTGTGCTTTGCGGAGGGACCAGCCTTTACTTAGGTTTCATAAGGATAAGGTTGTCCTCCGTACCAACATCACCTTTTTGCTGAAGGTGGTGTCTTCTTTTCACATGCGTCAGGACATTGTGTTGCTGACACTGGCTTCAAACCCGACCACCAATACCGAGTGTTGATTGCACACTCTGGACATTCAAAATTGAGTTAAAGACTATATTGTTTAGGAAAGCATTCCCAGGCAAGTGCCCTTCTCTGCCCCAGGATGCTGCTCCCTAATTATGTGTTGAGGCCAAGCCCTCCCTCCAGTCCATCTGCCTTGGTCCAGGCCTCAGAGGGAGTGACGAACTGCTGGATTTGATCCCCTTCCCCACCACCATTCCCTTCTCCTTTCGTGTTGTGTCTCTTTAGATTTTAAGCATGAAGGCAGGGAACCGTCTAATTAAATTATTGTATGTGCAGTACTGTGTAAATTTACAGCTCTATATAAATAAAGGTTTATTATTATTATTATTATTATTATTATTATTATTTTGTTTATCAGTGTTTAAATGTTTATTACTCTTAAGTTTTCTGAAATCAGTATGGTAATTGTGTGTATATGCATATGTTTGTGGTGGTTATTGGTTGGGTTATTTATTTAAACTACACTTCATACCATCTCCCAGGGTTTATCAGATCTGGAATACTAAATGTAAAAAAATTTTGGGAAATATATTTTGGTGTTCACTGATGGGAATTCTGAGATATTTAGTCCAGAAATTTGTTTTGAAGATTTTGAGAATTGTAGCAAAATTTTAAGATTACCACATAGTATGAAGTGCTTTAGCTTCGTTCCAGTTCCATAATATTGTATTTTTAAAAAATCCAAAATAAGCTTTTCCCTCTCCAGAAACAGCACTTCTCTCTGCAGAAATGCAAAGAAAATGAGTGCCATGACAAGGAAGCTAGAAACTTGCAGCACAAAGTAAGTAAAACAGTTTAAATGTGAAAACAACTACTCTGTTTTAGTTGTTCTCTCAATGGGCCCAACAAGTTAGTCTGAAGAATTGTGGCACAGCTTGAAACATGTTGTGTTGATAACATTATTTTAATTACAACTTTTATGAATCCTCTTATGTTGCCCTCTTTTCCTCCTTTCTTTAACAAAGAAAGGTCTACGGGTAAACTAGTTTTACATAGTATAACAGCCATGATGGTGCTTTCCCTCAAAAAGTTTTCAGGCAAAGAGGATGTAATGAATAAGGGGAATGGAAGAAAGAGGATCTTCAGCTTCTACAATTTGCAGTTCTGTTCTTAAAAATAATTTGTCAGTACTATTCCACTATTTATATTATTTATATCCTGCATTTCTTCTTTTATGGGACCCAAGATAGCTCACAATATAGATTAAAAACAACATATAGCTGAAAACAAATAGTCAAAAATATCCCAATTATAAAAACAGTCTTATTTAAAACATGAATGGCTCATTTAAAGCCATTCAGAAATACATAAAATGTAACAAAAAAGATAAAGGTACAACATACCTCATTTAAAAAATGTTCAAAGCAATCAGCCAAAAGTCTAAACAAAAAGTTATTTGCCTGCCAATGGAAAGAAAGTAGAAAGGGGGCCAACCTAGCTTCTTGTGAAGGGGAGTCTTGGAAGAGCCTCCAAAAATGCCCTCTCCTGTGTCTTCATCAGATGTGCCTATGAAAGTGCTGAGACCAAGGAGTTTATCGTACATGTCTTTTAAACCGTGATTTCATTGGGAGGAAAGCAGCATGGGTGACGATGATCACACGATGCCACTTCCCTCCCTTAATGGCCCCTTCCCTCAGCCATCCCTTCTCTTTCATGGGGAAACCCATGAATGAGCTGCCAATTATGCGATGCCCCAGATGTGAAAAGCCTTTCCTGGGTCATTTGCACAATTGGCAGTCACATGGTGTCACCGTTCCCTCCACCCCCTTGCTATTTTTCCTAAGCTTTTCATCAGTGCTGGAGCTCCCTAGCCTTCAGTTGTTGTTGTTTTTTTAATTAAAACATTAAATTGGGGCTGCAGAGCTGAGGACAGGAATAGAGCGCAATAGGGACAGTAGCCCCAGTGATGCGAAAGACAATCAATGTGATGATGGCTGCAATAAAAGCGGTAGGTTGACATTTTATTTTTTTACTGTGATTGCAGTGAGAAGGGGGTAATAAAGCCCCAAGAGAAAGTACTTTCCCAAGGGTCTTAAAACTCAAGACAAGCTCATACTACCAAGAGATACAACCAGTTGGAAATTCTGGACCCATAGTGCAAAGGGATTTACAATTCTTAACCAGAATTTTGAATTATGCCAGAAATTGTTCATTCTACTTAGTATGAAATTTGTTTTAATGGCAATGGGATATGACAGCCATAAAATGTGAATAGGTTGAACATATAGTTCTTATTTTATTGCATTGAAATATTTTAATACTGTTATATATGGTTAGTGGAGAACTATGTCCATGGAAATAAATGTATGTGGTATTGCAACTGAGTCCCATTTCAGTGATTATTAGTTTAAATTGTAATGGTTTAGTAGTTTTTTTGACATTAAAACAACATTTGAAGAAGTTAAATAAGTGATTATGGCATGTTGTAAAAATCTTTGTTTGTTTTTTAGAAGATGATAAACTGCAGACAATTTAGCTATGAAGATGAAAATCACCTGCCGCAAGATCATCAGAAAATATATGTTTTCAAACAAACAAATTGCAAAGATTGGAGCAACACGAATCATCCAAATCCAGGCAATGGAAGAGTATATATAAATCCCAGGGAACATTATGTGTGACTTGACTTTTCACTTCTGAATTGTGGAAAATAATATGAATCTGTCTAAACAGTATTTTGTACTATATGGAGTTTTAGTCAATGTCTGCCATGGGTTCAGTGAGTACTCCGCTTACTTTATTTGTGAATGAGGTGGGAAAAATAGGGGGGGGGGGAATCAAATGATTAGAGACTAGTGGTTCTTGACAGAAGGGTACTATTACAATTTACATTTGTAAGGTATTCTTTGTACTTTTAAGATTAGGTAATCTGTTCCTCTGTAGTCTAAATATGTATTTAATGATGAATGTAGATGACTTCTCTAGCTGGTCCTCTGAATTCTTTATTCCTGAAACACATGCTTAATGAAAATGCATGATCATCTCCATTTTCTCATATAGTGTACAGTATAACTTTCCACCACCCCTTAATTTGGCTGCTACTTATCTGTGGCATATGGAAATACACAATGTGATATTATACAATGTTGTTTTTAATGGTAGATACTACTGGGATGAGAACAAGAGAACACATGTTTCTGTTTTTGGTAGAAGCAATGCATCCTTCTCATGACTAGTTTCATTCCTAGGGGGAAAAAAGTGTCTGGTAACTGGCATATTAGTTGTCTCTCGCAACATGCTCTCTTTTACTGCCAGAATCATCAAAACACTATATATCTGTCCCTTTTCTGATACCAGTTAATAAGTAGTATCTTGCCATTGGTTCAAAAAGGAGATGCTGCTGCTCATATCAGCAGAACAGAATTTTCAAGATTTTGTCTCCTTATGAATGGTTTTGCTCTTAAATCAAATTCTCTTCTTATTTTGCTTAACTTGTCATACCAGAAAGAGCAATTGAAATGTTCTAGCAATAGCAAGTACATTTCTATACTGCTTATCAGTGAACTATCACTCCCTAAGTTGTTTACAGTCTGTAAGCCAATTGCCCCCAGCAAGCTGGATACTCATTTTACCAACCTACAAAAGAATGGAAGGCTGAGTCGACATTTGCAATAGCAAGTACATTTCTGTACCTCTTCTCAATTTACTTAAGCACCATCTAAGCAATTTACAATGAGTAAGCTAATTGCCTCCAACAAGCTGGGTACTCACTTTAGCGATCTCAGAAGGATGCAAGGCTGAGTCAGCCCTGAGCCCCTGGCTGGTATTCAACTCAGAAGCTTGTGGATTTGTGAGTGAGTGGCTGCAGTACAAGCATTTAACCACTGTGCCACCAGGGCTCCTTGAAATAGGAAACGTTGAAATCGGAGGAAGTAGCTTGTCCTAAATAAAAAGGAATAAAGTAATGCATTAGCAAAAGTAATGTATAATTGGTTTTTGTTTTATTTCTAGTTATATAAATTAGGCCAATGTAAAGTCGAAGGCTTTCACAGCAGGCATCCATAGTTTTTTGTGGGGTTTTTTGGGCTATGTGGCTGTGTTTTAGAAAAGTTTATTCCTGTTTTGTCATCTGTGGCTAGCAGATACTGGTGAAACGTCAGGAATAAACTCTTCCAGAACACAGCCATATAGCCCGAAAAACACACAAAAAACTATATAAATTAGGCTGGAAACCTGTTTAATATACAGCTCAGTTGGATATAGAATTTGTCCTATATTTGCTATGCAGTCTATTTTCTGCTAACTCTTTTGGTTCAATTGTATGTAATCATATAAAGGGTTCTCATATTCAGCCTTGCAAGATGTATTTTGCTTGTGTTCTTTTTGAGTACGATCTTTAGGATAACTTCACCCAATGTACCTTTTCTTTTTACAAACACAAATGGTGAGAGAGCTATTATTTTGCCAGTAATAGAGGGGTGGAAAAATATAGATAGTTATGCAAGTCAACATTCCACTATTTCTTTTTCTTATTATGTCGCTGTTAACATGTTTCATGGGGGCTTATAGAAATACCTTAAAAGAAAAGCACATTTTCATGAGTATAAGTGCACAACATGTTTGTATTAATTTCCTCACATGCAAATACCTGAGGTCTGCTCTTTCACTAATAGTAAAGTTCCCCTTCAGCTGTTACCCATCATCACCCAGCATTTCTTGAGGGAAAGTCCACAGTTTTTTCTTCTTCTGTTTCAATAAAGGCAACCTCATTACCTTCTCTTAGCAGTAGGTTTCATTTATTTACTTAATTTCTATCCTACCTTTCCCTCCCAATGGACTTCAAGGTAGCTCTTCTTTGTTATGCTTTGTTCATTTCTATATAATGTTTTTCTTGGATTAGGAACAATTATAGCAAATAGTTGTTAGAAACAGTGATCTGCTTGGCACAAATACAGCATGTGTCTGACATGAGCAAGGCAGAATGTCCTTCTGTCTTTGACTGCAATGTTCACTGAGGAACATACGAGTCACCATACTTCAGAATATCACTGGAGCAGGGGAAATGTCACAAATTTTAAAGCAGTAGCTTCTATTCTTTTCCTTTTTAGGAAGCAATGAAGAAGTCTTTTTCTCCCCTGTTTAAGGTGGTGGGGCAGCTGACGCAGGTTCCTCCTGTGCCAAATCCCCTGCTCGACCCCACAATGGCCTGCTGTGACGCATTTAACACTCACTTTGCAGACAAAATCTCTTGGATAAGAGTCGACTTAGACACCAATGTTTTAGCAGTATCTGTAAATGAGGCACCTAGCAACTCCGTTGTTGCCACCTTACTAGATGAGTTTCAATCTGTAAGTACTGATGACATGGACAAGCTCCTTGGAAGTGTGAGGAATACGACCTGCTCTCTCGATCCATGTCCATCATGGTTGGTCGTCCAGGGAGGGGACACACTGAAGACATTCCTTCGGGATGTATCAATGCGTCCCTCAGGGAAGGTATAATTCCATCCTGTCTAAAGGAGGCAGCTGTTAAGCCTCTCCTGAAGAAACCTTCCCTTCATCCCCTGGACAGAACCAACTATAGACCAGTTTCCTTGCTGCTGTTTTTAAGCAAGGTGATGGAGAGAGCAGGCACCTCCCAACTCCAAGCTGTCTTGGATGAAACCGATTTTCTTGATCCATTTCAAACCGGCTTCCGGGCAGGATATGGAGTCAAGACTGCCATGGTTGCTCTGACAGATGACCTCCGCTTGAGTATCGACAGGGGTAGTGTGACCCTGTTAGTGCTTTTGGATCTCTCAGTGGCCTTTGACATTATAGAACATGCCATCCTTTTGGACCGGCTGAGGGAGATGGGCATCAGAGGCACTGCTTTGCAGTGGTTCCGGTCCTTCCTCTCTGGCAGGTCCCAAAGGGTGAGGCTCAGGAACAGTTGCTCCTCCAAAATCGAGCTTAATTGTGGCATCCCTCAGGGCGCCATCCTGTCCCCGATGCTATTTAACATCTATATGAAATCACTGGGTATACTTCTCCATGACCAGATCATCTGCTCAGACCTCAGATGACATCTCTTCTCTTAATGACTGCCTGGCAGCGGTAATGGATTGGATGAGGGAAAACAGATTGAGGCTTAATCCAGACAAAACGGAGGTACTGACAGTTACTGGCCCGAAACCAGGTCTGGGAATACAACTCCCAGTCCTAGATGGAGTTACACTCTCCTCGAAGGACTCTGTTCGCAGTCTGGGGGTACTTCTAGACTTGTCGCTTCACATGACTAGTCAGGTGAATGCGACGGTCAGACGTGCCTGTTATCAGCTTCGGCTGATACGCCAGCTTCGCACTTTCCTGGAGATGAGGGATCTGGAAACTGTGATACATGCCTTGGTCACCTCACGTTTAGATTACTGCAATGCGCTCTACATGGGGCTTAACCCGGAAACTCCAATTGGTTCAAAATATAGCAGCCAGATTAGTCACTAGGGCATCTAGGAGAGAGCACATAACACCTGTGCTAAAATCTGTCCACTTGCTGCCAATTAGTTTCCGGGCACAGTACAAGGTGCTGGTTTTGACCTTTAAAGCCCTACATGGCTTAGGTCCATCCTATCTAAGGGACCGCATCTTCCCATACGAGCCCCCTCAAACACTCCGATCCTCTGGGAGGGATCTGCTACAGCCTAAGAAAACTAGGATGGCGCAGACCTCCCAGAGGGCCTTTTCCACTGTTGCTCCCAGGCTGTGGAATGGCCTGCGCCTTATTACAACTTTGGACAGTTTCAAGAGATCCGTCAAGACGCATCTCTTCTGGCGGGCTTTCCCCAACAATGATTAAATCTATTCCGCTGTTGTCCGTCTAGATTCAGCCTCAGAGACATTAGTCACTTCAAAGCTGACTATCATTTTAATGAGAGCCACATTAATGTTCTATGGTTTTATCTACTGTTTTAAATCTTACCTCAGTTTAATTCTATCTTAAGAGGTGGGAGGAGGGATTGGGTTGCTATATTTTAATTGTATCTGTATTTTATATGTTGTACCCCGCCCCGATTGCTCACCCAGAGGGAAGGGATATAAATTATTATTACTATTATTATTAAAATCATTTTTAATAACCCTCGTATCTACTGAAAAAGTAGGGATGTGGAGACAACATCAGGCTCAGGACCACCCACATTTTGAGGAAGTGAAACAAAAATAGAATAATTCCCAGCCTTCGAAACAGCTGAGGACTCAGCCTAGTCAATGGACACTGGGAACCACAAAATATTGTGTCAGTTAGGGCAAGAAGGGAACTGTGGTGAGAGTTTGACTTCTTATCTCAGAAAGCAGCATAGCTGACTGTCCAGCTTCATAATGAACAGGACCCGCTCATATCAAGGTATATGAAGATAATGTGTTTATGTACATATGTGACTTCAAGTTTCTTATTAACGTATGGGACTCCACTGAATTTCATAGCGTTTTGTTAGACAAGGAATACTCAGAGGTGGTTTTGCCAGTTCCACCCTTGAAATATAGTCAACAGCATCTGGTATTCATTGATGGTCTCCCATCCAAATACGAAATGGGCTGATCCTGCTTAGTTTCTAATATCAAATGGTATCTGGTACCTTTACGGTATTTTGTCCTTCTGCGAAGCTGTATAGTGAGTATTTTGTTGATTGTCCCATTTCTAAGAGTGACATTTTACATGGTATACCAGCTGGCTTTTACTTGTCTGTAATTGCTATTTGCTTCATTTTTCTCTTTTAATCAGTTTTGTATTTACTCTCAGCCACTTACTGCTGCCTGACTTTATAAAGATGTTTGAGATATATATTATTGAGTCAAAAAAGGTAGGAGAGGGCAGGTGACAATTACCTCTGTAATTTTAGATTGGTTCTCTAATCCCCTTTTGGAAACTGGTACATTTTTTAAAAGATTAAAATACATTTAAAAACTCTCTGTGTGTCTTTGTGTAAAATAGACTTTAAAATTAGCTGAAAATAACTAAAAATAAATTATCCATTAATTAATATCAAATTCCTAAAATGTTGCTCTTCCTCATTTTCAATAATAAAATTGTTCACTTGTATTTTATTATTATTAAAAATAAATGTGATATATGTAAATTAACCCTAAATAGACTTACATTGGCTTTAATATGGTATAACCAAGGTATAGCCATGGTGGTAAATTCTATTAATTAATTAAGTTTCCTTTCCCTGTAAAAACTTTAAAGGTAGCACTTGAAGCATAGGATCTTATTCTGTCACTACTGGGTTTGATTTCTTTAAAAAAAAAATACTTGCGTATTGCACATCAGCCTTCTCTCAGACAGCAGAACTCTAAGTCATCTTACAATAGAAGACACAATATAATTTTTAAAAATTATATTTTGTTCTTCATTTAATCCTGTATATTTTGAAATGATCATTATTATGATTAGTGATGCTACTGTATTAGACTTTCCCAAGTTTTCTCATTCCTTTATTTATATTCCAGCTCCACTCATTAATCCCTGTGAACATGAATTCCAATTTCATTCTTTTTGCAGCAGAAGCCTCTCTTCATATTTCAATTTATGTTCTGTGCTTTCTTTTCAGTTTTGTGTTGAACTTAACCTAAAGTGAACTGTTCAGTCAGCCAACATATTTTTCCCTTTATGAGTTCGGAAGGCATTTTGAATCCCAATCCTTTTTTATTTCTCCTCCTGTTCGCCGTTTCATTCAGTATATTTTCAGTCTAGTATTATTTTTATTACTATTGCTTAGTGACCAAGTTTTCTTCCTGAAATAATTCCACTTTTATTATTCCTCTTGAATAGTAATTTAAGTTCCATATCTCCTCTGTGCAGCACACATATACCTCCACAGTATTTGTCAGTCTCTGTATGTTTCTTGATGTCTCTTGTGTAAAACAAGCCTAGCCTGAGGGAACCAGCTTAATCCCATACACCATTCCCCTTAGGAACACTAATTATTTTGAATCCTTCCAAACACGCTTCTTGCTAGTTTCTTTTCAGTTCTTTTTTATGTGTATCACATTGTTGCCGTTAATTAGTATAAGTGTACCTCAGTTAACGAAGTAGATATATTCCTAGGCTTTACTTCTTTAACAGAGACATTGGTACTTAGGCAGAAATAACATTGAAAGAATAGGAATACATTCCTGCACCACAAAAAAGAGTTATTTCACATGTTTCAGCAAACCTTTTATTCAAAACTAGTATTGTTCACACATGAAATGAAACAACCAGCACTGGTATGCCTTGCATAAGTAAACAACAAGATTCTGAATCTTCTGGAGACCACTTGAAAGCTTCTTCCAAAATGTATCCTGGGATTTTTCTTTCCACAGCCTCCATTTTTTTAATGATTTCCATTGGGATGGCAAAACTTACAGATCTATGCTTTGTCTACATGCCAGAGCAGCTGGTGGTACGGGCTAATCTTTTTTATGTCTTTCTTTCTGTTTTGCTCTTCACACATGCTCAGTAAGTGATTCTGTGGGCAGCTGTTTACCTTATCTGATATTTGTACCATATATATTCATCTGTAAGTGTAAAAATTTCTGCCCAAAAATTGACCAAAATCCCAGGTTGACTTATTTACTGGTCACTATGGTAATGTGATAGCAGCTCTTTCAAATTTCCCCATACAGTTTCTTTCTCTCTTGAGCCAAACAGAAAAAGTCTTGGTTGACTGATTGATATTTCTGTTTTTTTAAGAATCCCTCTTCCACCCACACACCTTGCTATCTGAGGAATGAAGGCTGAAATGAAGCAAAAAGTCTCAGTGAGAGTCCCTCTTGCCCCATGCATACACACATGCACTGAAGGAGCCTCTAAGTTTTATCCTTGACCTATCCACGGGTCATGGAAAAGTCCATAATTTTGGCCACAAAACCTGTCCTCAACTTATACAAGAGATCAACTTACAGTCAAGTACATACAGTAAACACACACAGCTACAGCAGGATCAGCTAGAGTAGATCCTCGCCCTTTACCAGTTCAACCTTTATTGTATTTCATTGTTTACTGTAGACACACGACTGCATCCCAAAACCAAGAGTTGGTTGTCCCAATGCTGGCGTGGGAGGGGGGACTTCATCTAGTCAGAAGGCAAGAAAATAAGGGCTGAACTGTGTCCTTCACCACCCCAAAAATATTGTGCAAAGGCACTTCTTTGTCAGAGGCTTTATTAACTGAGGTATACCTGTCATCATCAATGTCTTCTTACACATTATACTAGTGTTCTACCTTATGTGTTGTGTGACGTGTCACCTCTGGACCTCCTTTCTGTCCACCAAAAGTCTTTACCTCATGATATATTCACCTCTTCCTGGCAAAACCACTCCCAGCTGATCCGTTATGCTAATGCTCATTTGTTTTTACCATGTGTCTTTTTGGAGCTGATGGCCTGACCTAGGGCCCACAGAGTAGGCCCTTATGTTTATCCTTGATGCTCAGCCACAGTGAAAGAGAATTCTGATATTGTATATCTGATACCACCCTGAAAGATCTTTAAAGCCCCACACTATTTGTAAGGTGGTATCCCATTCTTTGACACTGGTAAGAAATAGACCACACTATCCCAGTTTGTGGTATTTTTGCAGGTATGGTACATGGGTGCAGTGCTTTTCCCCAGACCCAGAGAATCCCTCATTTTGATTTGGTGTGTCATGTTCACAAATCATATCAATTTGATTTGCATAGCCATATGGAAGTAGTCATTACTTGAAGGGGCCATCTGCACTTCGTCCAGATTTTTAATAGAGCTGGCTCCTGGTCCTCCCTGCAGTGGATCATATCAATTCATTAGGAGGGACAGAAAGTTGTGTTTCCTTCATGGCTGTTTTAGATGTTAGAAGTGAAATACACTAACTGCAGTTCTGGGGGTTGTTTTTGGGTTTTTTGATTTTGTTTTTTTGTTTGTTTTGCAGCTTAATTCATACTCTCAATGGCTTCCTGGGAGGAAGGGTGCTACTGTCATGTGTGATGGTGGGACCCATGAGCACCTGATACCTTAACCCACCAATTTCTATGAAATATCAGTCCAAAGATCTGTCTAGGTGGTGGAGATGGAAATTTTGAATTTGTGACCTCCCCTTTTTCCCTTCCCCCCCCCCCTTTTTCTTTTTTTGCTCCTCTCCCCTCAGCTCTGTACCATAATGGATTATTTAAAATTCCTCAGCTTTTTCAAGGAGGCGGTTGAGAAGAAGGCTGCATTCCCAATCTGTCCAGGATGTTAGTCTGGTTTCCCAATCCCTATCAGAACTGACAAACTGACATAAAGGTAGAATTTGGGTACATGAATTGTGTGACAACACACTATGCATCAAATACAGGAATAAATCCAAGGTGGTGATGTCCCCTGGCTCCCCCCCCCCCCCTTTGATCTTTACTGCATTGCAGCCAAGTGCCATAGTTGGAATCTGCAGCAACCTAAAATATTCTTAGAAGAGATTTTGCTGAAGCATCCTGCTGAAGCTTCTTACCTAGAAAGCACCTTCTTTGCAATGTTAGACCCATTGCAACATCAGAAACTGCTGTGACTATCACTAATATCTCACCCACAAAAAGAGCTGTCATTGTAGTACTGTACACTGGCAGCAGCATTGGAAGCTGCTGGAACTGCTGCTCCTTTTCTTTGCCTCCTTGCTCAGTGAAGTTAGCCAACACCACCTGCTATCTCAGTGCCACACATCTAGCATAATAGCTCACATTTTGACATATAGAAAGTTATGTTATTGCTGATACTGTTTACTGTATGATGTATTTTCATGGCTCTTGCCAAGTAGTTAGACATTCAGGTTTTTTTTTTCTAAAAAGTTCCATGTTACAATATTCCACATGTATTTATCAAATAAGGAGTCTAGATTTCTTTATAAATTTATACTGTTCCACTGAGATCTTTTAAAAAGAGAAATGTGTTTGAAGCTGTGTTTCCTTGCTTGCCTGCAACACAGAGGTCTCTGTAGCTTCTTGTCACATGTATTGGGCACACACACTGTATTGCCAACTTGGTGAAGTAGTTGCTGTCATTAACTGCCCTCTAGTCGATCTCAACCCATGGTGACCCTATGGATAAGTCATCTCCAAGACTCCCTATCATCTACTGCTCTCCTTAATTCCTGCAAGCCCATAACCATGTTTTCTTTAGAGTCCATCCATCTAGCATGCAGCCTTCCTCTCTTTCTACTTCCCTCCACCTTTCCTAGCATTATTGCTTTTTCCAATGAATCCACCCTTCTCATGATGTGTTCGAAGTACGGCAGCCTCAGTTTTGTCATCTTGGCTTCCAGGGAGATTTCTGACTTGATCTGCTCTAGGACCCATTTGTTTGTCCTTTTTGCTGCCTACGGGATCCTAAACACTTCTCCAGCACCCACATCTCGAATGCGTTGATTTTCTTCCTATCTTGAAGTAGTAGAAGTTTTAAATTTCTCTTCACAAGATAGCTTTTGCCACAGAAAGATATCTAAAGCTGTACATTAAAATAGAATACACACATCAAGCTGAAACTTAATGATCCATGGCACAGTGGGGTAAAGGTAAAGATAAGTCAATCCACCCACAGCACGCTGAGATATAATCAAAATTAAATTTAATCCCATGTTCTATATTCTTCTGTTATAGGCAAAACAACAGGATGTTAGTCTTTTAAAAAGCAGCATATTTAAAGTGGAAAATAAGTATTTCCAAAAGTCAAATATTTACATTGCTCCCTACATATTTTCTCTAACATCCTGTGCATTAAAGAAATAAAACATATCATGCTAGTACAGAAAATATAAATAAACAGACCCTTTCATGGCTACCACTCCTTGTCAGAACTCTCTCTTTCTCTGCAACACCTGTGTCTTTGTAATTTCGGAGAAAAAACAGGATGGGTAGTAGGAAAGATGAGTTGGTAATTTTTCCAACACTATCATGATTAACAATAGATATGAGTAGTTTAAACTGGTTTGAGTTCCCACAGTTGCTTAACTTCTGATAAGTCTCATGGAAACCTCAAAAATGTAGCCTTCGGTAACCACAGTTTTTGAAAGGATGAGAAAAAATTGTAGTCGTGTTATTCAAAGATGTTATTAAGAAATACTAATCATCATCTGTTGTTGTTTTTTTCCCCCAGAGGGATTTTTTCAGTGCACTCATATGGGGATAAATCAATTATCGTCTAGTGCATTAAATGTAAGAAACATTAAGGCAATGATTAATTTTCAGGTTTGGTAGGGACAAAGAATAACATAAATAGCTTTTTTAAAAAATTGGGTCCCCTTTTTTGTACCTGCTTGTTGAGACCCCACTCCCCTGTGGCTCACAACAAAACAGGACATAATAACTGTATTATAAAATCCATTATAAAATCAGTACGATTTTGAAATAAAAAGATTTTAACGGAACATTTAAATAGGACCATGGGTTTATTAAATTGTGGTCTTAGCTAGGGGATCATATTGATTATTCTAAAGAGAGAGAATGACAGATCATGGGCCACCACTAAAATTAGTCCTTTGTGTCATTCTAATAATAATCTCATGAACATGGCTTCTGGGAGTAATCTCAAAATCTGGGCAAGTATATATGGTGCAGCTGTGTATCAATCAACATAGGCTCTAACCATTAAGGATTCAGAGATGACCAGCAACATTTCAACACAGGTCTGGAAATAAGCAACCAATGGTCTTGATATAACTTGCTTTCTCAGCATCCTCCTTCAGTGAAGCTACAAAAAGCTTGAAACATGTATTTTGTGCACTGTGGTTGATCTGATAAGGGTATCACTGTTTTGTGGATTTTGGATGATGTTGCACTTTTCTATTAAGGAGTGTTATTTATTGTAGAATGTTATTACAGAACCTTTAGAAATTATTGTTGTATGCCTTCAAATCGTTTCCAACTTGTGGTGTCCCAAAGGGAAAAAAAAACTATCACAGGGTTTTCTGGGCAAGATTTGTTCAGAGGGTGTTTTCCTTTGCTATCCTCTGAGGCTGAGAGTGTGTGACTTGCCCGAAGGGAGTTTCCATGGCTGAACAGGAATTCCAGCGCTTGGACAATTACACCATGCTTCAGAAATACACCAAGAATATTCCTATGGAAAGTAAACATTACTCTTTGATATGTACATTGCTATACTTGGGGGGGATAGAACTATATGGATGAAATAAAAATAACGATCCCCTTCTCTACTGTCATTCCCTGTTCCTTTTGTGTCATGTATTTTTAGATTTTAAGTCTGAGGGCAGGGGACTGTCTAATTAACAATTTGTCAGCTGCTCTGTGTGCATTTCTTAAAGAGTGGGGTAAAATACAATAATAATAATCACCTTCATCCCAAAATGGGATCCAATAAAGCAGCATAATTTAGAATGCATATCCTGATGTTCCTTGAAAGAAACAGCCTACGCAAATAAGAAATGTAAACACATAAATAAAATCAAAATAGAAGCCGTAGAAGAAGAAAATCCAAAATTTAACTGAACAAAAGTAGTAGCAAGGACTGAAACCACAGATCTCATGGGGATATTGCTTTGTAGGAAAATAATTATGTGTGTGTTGAAGGTAAGAATGTCACAGTGTCACTCAGTGAATTCTTTTTATATATCTGTAAAGGATTGTTTTAAAGTAGAAGGTATGGAAAATAATCACCTTAAATAATAATCGGAAGTGATCAATGTCTAATGTCCTTCTACCATATACTTAAAAACTCTCACCTTAAAAGAGATCAAAGTTGACTTGTATTACAAAAGATTCAAGGGGCAGGTTAACAAAAAGTTAGGAACAGATCTTTGTAAATCATAATTACTCGGAAAATAACAACTTTGCATGTTAATAATGCATGGTTGTAAACTCCAGAGTTATGGTTTTCTGGTGTCTTTCCTTGAATACTCTACAGCTCAGCAGAATTCAGCTGGTCTGTTTTTTCCCCATTTCCATCAAAACTTGTAAAACAACTATACCTATGGAATGGTTGGGCCAAGCACGGTTACATAACAAAACAGTTGGCTGAAAAATATCCTGAGTGCATAGTGTTAATTCTGAACAAGAAAGAGGTTCTATCTCATCATATACTTTATTTTTTAAAAAAGCTGCATCTGGAAACAGTGGTAACTATTCATCCTGCCTGTTTCTTCCCACAGTTCTTTTGCTTGAACAGAGCACACTGTACTGTCATGTAATGTACCATAGTGTAATGTTCTGTAGTGAACCATGGAGCTACAACTGTGAGCCAAGCTATCTTTATTTCACACTTTCTCTTTTCAAGCAGTAGTCCTATTCATACCATGCAATGAATTATTTTCAAACCTGCTGGGTGATGGGAAGTTCAAAAACAATCTTGTGGCAAATATAGTGGTTAGCTTGGTGGTGGGAGAGTCACACCAGCAAAGGTCAAACTATCCATGTATAGAGCATACATGTCACACAGAAGAAGTAAGTAAGTAGTAAGTAAGTTTATTGTTAAAAGCTAAGAACCGTCACAATTTAATACTGGTCCAATCAGTATGTACAGAAATAATATAAAAAGGTCAAGGTACAAAAACCGCAAATAAAACAACATAATAAAAGGAGCCCATCAGCGAAATACAATATGATGTCATTAATGATAAAATGATAGAAACATAAAACTCCTAATCATTCCCATCGTGAAAATTGAATCTAATGTTACTGGTAGCTAAACCAAATTTTGCTACCATAGAAGTAACAAATACATCATTGTCAGCCAGAAGGACACAAATCTACTGAAAACAAGATCTGTCAGAGAGAGAATGTAAAATAGAAGAAGAGCCAAGGCATGCCAAGTGACAATCGCATACATGGAATACAGTGGGCCCTTGGTATTCGCTGGCATTTGGTTACAGGACACACACACATGCATACAGATGGATACTAGACTCCAGTAAATACAGTGGTATAGTAAAATGGCATCCTTTATATAGAATGGCAAAATTAAGGTTTGCTTTTTGGAATATATTTTCAAGTAAAGGATGCTTGAATCCATGGATAAAGAATCTGTGGACACGGAAGGTTGACTATATCTCCCTCTCCATCTTGCAAGGTGATTGCAGTGAGGGCTGAGGAAACTGGATACTCTGTGAGCAACAAAATGACTATGGGACATAGGATCACATGTGGTACCTTTGTGCCTTCCTGACCTGATTCCTCATCCTCTACCCGAAAATAATATGTATGTGTCCCACTGAGATCATTGGCCAGTCTGTCTCAAAGTTGGGAGAGGGGCTGAAAGCACTTTTGTGGTCGCTTACAGTTCTATACATACCTCACTCTGTAATGTATGGGGTTGTGTATTCTACACATAAAAGGATCAGAAGAGAAAAAAGTGGAAAAGAAAATAGACTTCATTCATAAAATCTATATATACAGTAGCAGCAATAGGACTCCCTCAAACAATTAGTACCTTTTATTGATATTGTAGTATGAATAGGGTGGAGGGAATTAATGGGATGTATTTAAATTGTATGTTATATTTTATACTGTGTTTTACTAGATGTTGTAAGCCGCCTTGATCCTGCAGGAGAGGCAGCATATAAATAAAAAAATACTACTTATTATTATTATTATTATTATTATTATTATTACCTTGATCAAAAAATCTGGTAAACTCATTTATAAATATTGACCATAACATGGGAATATGTTCATAATGTTTATTTTTATTTATTTAATTAATTTTTATCCCACCTTTCTACCAAAGTGGGACCCAAAGCAGCTAACATCATCAACAACAACAACAACAACAACAACAACAATGTTGCTTTCTTATTAAAATCTTAAGAGTATACTAGATGTTCACTGGCTAAATGAATGCAAGATGCTCTTAATGTTGTCAACTGACCCCTTGATATGAGTAAATACGAGTTTGTTGCTGGAAAATTTTAAACAGTAAAAATATAAACATTTCTTCATTTCAATCTGCCATTTTTTCTAATTCTTTTATGTGAGATTTCAAAACATGCCATATATAAAAGCATTTGACATAGCTTTACGCTGAGTTATACTTTGATACTAGTTTATTTTGTTCAGACTGTGAATGTATTGCAGCAAAGTACTAACCTAGATGTCACCTTGATTGCAGTTATGGGAAATGTTTTGTGATTGTGAGAAGATCCAGAAAATCATGAGCTGGATGATATAAGTAGGTATAAAGAAACTATCATGATTCTTTGGCAAGAGATTACCCATTATCTTTTATAAGCAAAAGGATACCTTTGGGTTTAGTTTCACTTTTATCATGCAATACTCCAGCACAAAGTGTAAAACAACTTTTGTATAAGAGTACAACAGGAGGACGCTTTTCAAATGTAATTTTCAGCCTTTGCAGAAATTGCAAAGATGGTTTAGCACACATAACCTTCATCACTTGAACATGCAGATTTGCACATTTGACAAACTGTCATAACTCATAAGAGAATGAATACAATGCTTTTCAGTGGATTCATTTCATATATTCAGCTGCCAATTGAGTGTATAGTAATGCAGCATAGAAAAATGGAAGTGATGCACATTTTATGTGTGCTACTGGCAGCTTTACAGATACAATTTTGCTAAACTGAAAACAGGCAAAGCAAAGCATATGAAATGAAGATTCATATACAGTGTTTTTATTTCTTCCTCTCTTTGAACCAAAACAGAAAATGATCCCTTCCCCCTTAACACATGAATGGACAGCATGCCTAAATATAGAGTAAAAGTATTTCTCAACATTTCTGCTGCCTTGACTTTTGACATTTAACAATTGTACAATGGGCAAACATAGGAATCGCCACATGCCTTCTACCTGGAACCAGTTCAGGTAGGGGAGCCAGATGGTCACTCCATATGATCCCAGATTGGATTTGCTGTTGCTCCCTGTGCAGGAAGCAGAGCATTGCTGGACACAGAATAACTGTGTATCACACTGTCACCAATTTTTCAAGTTATCTTTGGTTAGTGGGATTTTCCTATTTGATTTTCCAGATTTTAAAACTTTTCTCTAATCGCTCCATATAGTCTCATATGGCCCTTCCCCTTTCCTCTATATGCCTGGCTCAGAGAAAACTGTATCTTATTTGTTTATGATTTGCACTGGATGTTTTATTTAATGTGTGACCTGCTGTAATAAAGAGTCAAAGGGCTCCTTCATATTAGACCGTCACAGGACTGTGATTCCACTTTAACTGTCCTGGCTGCATCCTATGGAATGCTGGGGTTTGCAGTCTGCTGAGACACAAGAGCCCTTGGTTGAGAATTTTAAATATCCCACCATAAACTACATATCCCAGAATTTCATAGGATGGGACCATGGCTGTTAAAATGGAATCATTGTGCTATACTGTGTAGTGTCAAAGGGACCATGGGCTGCATTGGGAATAACTGATCCGGCTTTATCATGTGATATGCACAGAAAAGATGATGGTTAGGAAGTGATGTACTGAATCATTCACAATGGCATGGAATTGTATTTTAGTGCTCTCACGTGTGTTTACATACACATGTGCACACAGGCAAGTGAACTTTCAGCAATAGAGACTTAAGGGCTGTACAGACTGGCTTGAAGTTTGGACTTGAAGTTTGTGACGTTTGGACAACACATGCCTTGACGACATCCCCAAGCTGATGGCACACCACCCAACCGACCTCACGGTGGGCAGTGTCACAGTGCTCCTTTGGCGTGGCATTTATATGCTGAGTGACGAAATGTACTGCCACAGCAGCAAGGGCAGCTTTTTGCCAGCATTAAAAGGAGTGGCACTCATCAATGGTGAAAGAACAAAATTTATTTGGATTCAGCGCAGCACACAGCAGGGGTGTCCCTTGTCACCTCTATTGTTTATAATAGCTTTTGAGGTCTTAATAAGATAAGACTAAGTCCAGAAATTAGCGGGGTGCAAATAAAAAATCAGAATTATAAAGCTAGAGCCTTTGCTGATGATCTTATTTGTTTTCTAGAAAACCCATTGCTTGAGACAGAATCTTTAAACAGAATTTTACATGAATTTGCAGGGCTCTCTGGCTTGACTATTTATCGAGACAAGACAAATATAATAACTAAAAATCTAACAGCTAAAGAAGAGCAAGAAACAAGTATGAAAGCTGGATATAAAGTGGTTAAAAAAGCTAAATAAGTATATATCTAACTAACAGGAATATTGATTTATATCAAAATAACTATGATAGGTTGTGGAAGGATATTCAAAAAGATTTAATATCCTGGTCTAAACTGCGGTTATCTTTCTCTGGTAGACTGGCAACTATCAAAACCAATATCTTGCCCCGATTAATGTATCTGTTCATAAACCTCCCAATCTTAGCAAGGGATAAATGCTTTCTTGTCTGGCAGAAAAAGTTATTGAAATTTTTGTGTAAAGGGAAACATATCAGGGTACGGTGGAAGTATGATTATGATGGGCGGGGTTATGCCCTCTCAGATCTTAAATTGTATTACTATGCTTCCTGCTTATGTTGGCTAGAAGATTGGTTTAGTCTCAATAATGAAAAAGTACTCACTGTGGAATGTTCAGGGTTAAAATTTGGTCTACATGGTTATTTGTGGTACAATAAATCTAAGATGGACAAAGGTTTTGAACATCATTTTATTAGAAGAGCTTTATTCTGGTCCTGGTTGAAAATTAAAAACATATTTTATAGAGAGATTCCCCTTTGGGTATCACCCCAAGAGGCGCACTTCGGAAGAACAAAAGGTATGCCATCTAAACAGATAACTTATAAAGACTTTGTGTCATGGGATGAGAATAACTGTGCTTCGGTCAAATCAAGAGAACAACTCGGTTAGAATATGTGTCATGGATTGGTATCTTTATTTTCAATTAGTTGAGAGATTCAAGATGGACACTAATCAAATTGGTATTACTAATAAACAAAATGACTTAGATATGTTTATAGATGATGAGGGAGCTAAACATCTCTCAAAATACTATAAGGTTATGAAACATAGACTTAGAAGAAGAAACGGTTTAGCATTCTATGATTTTGTGAGCTAAAGATATAGGAAAATCTATTGACTTAGATGATTGGGAATATTCTTGGAGAGAAATGGGAAAATTTACTATATGTCAGACGTATAAGGATAATTATATGGAAATGTTTTATAGATGGTATCTGACCCCAGTTAAAATAAAATCTATAATTCTGGTGATATGAAATGCTGGAAATGACTGATAAAGGAAGGAAATTTTTACCACCTCTGGTGGAAATGTGAGAAGGCAAAGGAATATTGGGGTTTTATATGTTTAACAATGTCTGATAAAGGTTAATATTCCACTAAACCCGCTGATATTCTTACTTAATATGACTAATCAACTTGAGATGGAGATAACTAAAAAATTTTCCCGATTATTTTATATATGATGACTCTGGCAAGAACCCTCTATGCCCAATATTGCAAATGTGAATCAATCCCCAGTAAGGAAGAATGGAATAGTAAAGGAAGTTAGAAGACTTGATATCCTGAGTGCCACCATTAGAGATATTGCAGTTGATAAAGTCAAAGAAGACTGGATCTGCGTGGACCAGTATTGTGATTTATACTTTCATTTATAGCAAATGTGTTAGGCAATGGGCTTGATGTGGGGGTTGAGGTTTGCTCAGAAGGCTGCCCCTGCTGCACATCAAAGGTTCTTCTAAAGCTTTTCCTAGGAGCAGCAGGCAAGATTTGCTCCCAGAGTGTGGTGCATGTTTCTTGGAAGAGAATACAAAATGCATTAGGCAAGGGGATTGAGGTGGAAGTAATGTACTACATTTTTCATGAATGTCCTACATTTTGTCCTGTCTTGTCCTCCTTTGCAGTTACATCATCTGATCACCTTAGGAAGGATCTTTCTAAATCTTTTCTAAGGAGCAACAGGCAAAATTGATCTCCAGAGAGCAGGACTCATGCCTAACATATTTGCTGTTGCCCTCCAAGATATGCCCAGCACATTTTTATTTTATAAAAGATAAAAACATATGGGAGAAGCTGACACCAGGCGATTCATCCATCCAAACAGTGCTTGGAGCTGTTAACTCTGAAAAGTCTGGTTTTGAATCCTTGTGTTATTGCTAAGTTAATGTTCTCGTGTCTTTATTTAATTTTAAATTTTTTGGCAGCTTCATTTTTAACACTGTATGACAGATAAGTACAACATAGTCTTCTCTGTGCTAGGAATAGATGTAGGTATTGAATTTTGCTGGTACAAGACGGGGAGGGGAATTCCAGTTCCATTCCTTTTTGAATGGAATTTGCAAAGAGCTTCATATTGGGGGAAGTTTTAAGAAAACAGAATGAGTTTCCAAAAAAAAAAAAAAAAAAAAACTGGGCATGAAGCAGCAACATTAGCAGATTTCTCAGCTCCTCACTATGACTTTTTAGTTGAGTGTAGATGATTCTCCCCCACTGCCAAGTTTAAGGCTCAGTCATCCAACAATGTGTTGTTTTTCCTTCACAACATGTGGCGGACGTGCCTGTCTTCCCGCTGACTGGCCCTGTAATTAACCTGGCTCTAATTACATGCATAGCAGTTTATACATGAAGACTTTATAATTAAAACACTGAGGCATTAAGATTAAATTAATCCCACCAGAATGGTCAAAGGTATTCTGCAGAGAAGAGTCCTCTTTACACTTCCAGCCTTGATAATTCAGGCAGGTATGTGTCCCACAGTTTGCTACCTTGGCATTGTGTGAGTATGATAAACATACATAAACAGCTTTCTTCTTCTTACTATTTTCCACTCTCTGGGGTAACTGTGCCTAGTCATACTTTTGCAGCAAATTTAATGATGTTGCTTCTGTCTCCTATCTGTGTTGAAATACAGTCCATGTCTAACTACTATTTTCATAAATTGCTTCAGTTCCGGCTTGTGAGAGACCTATTACTAATTTTAACCATAAAATATCCCAGTGGAGTCCTTAAGTAGTGCACTTATTTTTATTTATTTATTTATTTATTTATTATTTTACATATTGTTTTCATGGACTGTCATTGCTCATAGGTATCACAATATAGAGAGATACACACAGCAAGAAATTGGGAATTGTTGCTGATTGTTTCTAATCAAGATACATCCATGATTTAGACAATAATTCCACAGGTAAGGCTAAATTCAACATCAGTTTTTAACCGTTACCCACAATTGAATTTGTAAGGGGTGACTAACAAAAAACATATTAGTAGGTTTATTTTAGTTGGGACCAACAATGAATTAGTCCTTCCTCATTGGCCTTGTGTGTCAAAAAACTCTATCCTCACCCCAACGCTGAGGTCTCCAGAGGCCCCTGAGATGTGATCAAGGGTCCCTCTACTCCAAGGATGGAGAACCTATGGCCCTCCAGGTTCTGATGAACTTCCATTCCTATCATGCCTCACCACCAGCCAAGCTGAAGGAGGTTTTAGCCAGGCTCATGAAGGCTTGGTTGTTGCTACATATAGCATCACCATAAGGGAAGGAGCTACAACCAAGCCCTTATGAGCCTGGCTAAAACTTCCTTCAGCTTGGCTGGTGGTGAGGCATGATAGGAATGGTAGTTTGTCAGAACCTGGAGGGCTGTAGGTTCCCTACCCCTGCTCTGCCTCTCTCCTCATTGGTTGTATTGGCAAGCCCACCCTCAAGAGAAGTGGTAGCACACCTGTCAGCCAATCGATGGAGCTCCTGTAAGTATGGAAGTGCTAGGCATGGCCCAAGGACAGGGGACAGGCCAGCTGTGTCAACACAGTGTCAGCATGGCTGGCCTGTACAAACAACACTGTGCCTAGTTTATGTGTTTACCATCTTGGCCAATTTGGGTTCACTTCTGGAGCATATTGCTCTTCACTGGCCCCAGGTATATATTCAGTGCAAATAAGGCCCATCATGTATGTTGCATTCATTATTCCAGTGAGATCAAAGGGGTTTTCCTCTTCCCCACTTTATCCTAACCCTGATAAGTAATTGAGATTACAGGAGAGTAATATAGGTAAGTGAGGACTAGATGCTGGATCTCCCCTGCCCCTCACTTTAACTACTACACTACATTGTTAGCTCATGAAACTAGAAAAGAGTAAACTTTCTGGCTTGAATTGAGCTCATGTGCCCCATTTCATGCCGGGGTAAGAAGGGAAGAAGGATGTGGTAAGAAAGATATCTGTCTTAATATAAGAGCTCAGTGTCTTCAGTACGCTGATGACACTCAGATATACCTCTCCATGTCCAGATCGTCAGCACAGACTTCAGATGGCGTCTCTCCTCTTAATGACTGTCTTGCGGTGGTAATGGATTGGATGAGGGAAAACAAATTGAAACTGAATCCAGACAAAACGGAGGTACTAACAGTCACAGGCCCAAAACCAGGCTTGGGAATACAGTCTCCAGTCCTGGATGGAGTCACACTCTCCTCTAAGGACTGTGTTCGCAGTCTGGGGGTACTCCTAGATTCGTCGCTCCACATGACTTGTCAGGTGAATGCGACGGTCAGGAGTGCCTGTTATCAGCTTCGGCTGATACGCCAGCTGCGCCCTTTCCTGGACATGAGGGACCTGGAAACTGTGGTACATGCTCTGGTAACCTCACGCCTGGATTTCTGTAATGCGCTCTACATGGGGCTACCCTTGTGCTTAACCCGGAAACTTCAACTGGTCCAAAATATGGCAGCCAGGCTTGTAACTGGAACATCAAGGAGAGAGCACATAACACCGGTGCTCAAGGCTCTCCACTGGCTGCCAATTAGTTTCCGGGCGCAGTACAAGGTGCTGGTTTTAACCTTTAAAGCCCTACATGGCTTGGGTCCACCTTATCTCAGGGACCGCCTCTCCCCGTATGAACCCCCCCGCACACTCCGATCCTCTGGGAGGAACCTGCTACAGCCGGTGAAAACTAGGCTGTCGCAGACCTCCCAGAGGACTTTTTCCGCGACCGCTCCCAAACTTTGGAATGGTCTGCCGGATGAGATGCGCCTTATAATATCTCTTGATTGCTTTAAAAAAGCTCTGAAGACGCATCTCTTCCGGCAGGCCTTCCCTGACACCTCTTAGATCCCAGCTCCGAATGGGACCTATAAATTGACCCCTTGCCTGGTGTTATCTTTTCCTCAATGTAAGAACTATGGAGGATGAATCATGTTTTTAATGTTGTTGATTTTAAATTATTGCTAATTTAATTTATTTTTAAGGGGTGGGTGGCTGGGAATGGGTCAATGAAGTGTTTTAATTTGTATGTTTTAATCTTGTTGTACCCTGCTCCGATTGTACTCACAGAGGAGCGGGCTAGAAATAAAGATTATTATTATTATTATTATTATTATTATTATTATAACTAGAAACAAAGCACCAAAAGAGAGGGTTTCTGTACTCATTGTGTGTGACCTTGTAGTCACCTGCAGATATATGACAAGTCTACGAATTTCATAGACAATAATACTCAGAAACGGTTTTGCCAGTTCCCTCTTCTTAGCTGTTGCTTAAACCATAGTTGATGGAGCCTGGAGTGATTGTCTGAACTGGGACTATAGTGAATTTTACCCATAATAAGGAAGAAGAACTGACAAGATTTTTCATACTGCTAATGAAAAATTGTGAATAAAATAAACAAGATAATATACCAATAGCTGCTGTGAAAGGTGACGGTATTTTGCTATTTTACTAACACCCAGCCTGAAGTTTTATAAAATTCTCAGCCAGTCTGTTACACTGTGGCACACTTAGTAGGTTCAAAGTTGCTCCCTTACCTTAAGTTTTATATTTTTTTCCAGCTGGCAACTATGGATGGTTTGAGATATGTATTGAAATCTTATCCTTTAAATATAGCTTCTTGGCCTCTATGTATCATTAATATTGCAAGAAACAGCTCATGTTTAGCCAATGATCCACCTTCTGGCTTTAGGTGGTCTAGGATCTCCTGGGAGATGCAAGCAGTATATGGTCTCTTTTATGTGAAAACTTGCCTTAACTTCCAGAAATAGATGTAATTCTGAATCTTAAGCTTATTTCAGTCTCCAGTTTGTTTCTGTGTCTACAGAATAAATTAAAAATTAGAGTAAATTGAATGAGGACTAGCAATTTGAAGATTTAGGGCTCATCTCTGTTTTCTTATACAGCATGAGAAAGAAAAATGTGGTTCATGGGCTTGCACCCCAAAATCTTCCCCCACCAAACACACAAAAAATGCCTGATGGAGCCATTCAGTTTCCCTAACAATATGCTTTCAAACCTTTCCCAACCCCAGACCAGGAATTTAAAAAAGATAAAGTACTTTTGCATTATCACCACCCAGTTCTTTCAGTCATTTCCTCTGGAGGTGAAGTCTGGTGTCAAACCAAGAGAATGCAGGTAACTGTTAAAGAAATGCTCATAGTCCAGAGAATGGAAAAGGCTGTGATGGAAAACCACAACATCTTTCATATTTTGAGATTTACAATATTAAAAAAGGCATGTGCTTTAAAGAAAATCAGTTACATGAATAAAAATGCCCTTATGCCCCTCAACACAAAATTTCCAGCTCCCTGAACATTCACATTTCTTTGCACTTTGCCCTAGGTGAAGTTTCAGTGGTACTCTTAATTGTAGCTATGCTGAAGGTCAAACAGATTGTTTGTTGCCATTTTTCATACAAGTTCACTTGCTTTCCAGTGTGCAGTTTTTCTTTCAGCTTGCGTAAAATATGGTAGCTTTTAGGGAAGTATCACTGTAGCATATTCTGAGGAGAGATATCAGTGTAAAACTTGTATGTATTGTAGAAATATGGACAGTTATGTTGTATGAAAGATTCTTGCAAACCTATGTAAACTGTTCAAAGTATGAGCTGAAGCATGACTAACATACCAATATCCCTTCAGTTCATGTTTAGTGCCCAATATGCCATACGTCTTCCAGGGCTATAAAATATTAAGATCTTTCTTTTTAAATTCAGGTTTTCCACTGTGGCTTGTATGACTGTCTAAATATAATTGTCTTTAAAAAAAAGCATGAACAATTGTCCATAAAATAGCACAGTGAGCCCTTGTTATCTGCTGGGGTTTGGTTCCAGCACCCTCCGTGGATAACAAAATCCATGTATGCTCAAGTCCTATTAAATATAATGGCACAACAAAATGGTGTCCCATATATAAAATGGAAAATCAAGGTCTGCTATTTGGAATTTATACTTTTTAGGAATATTTTCAAGCCATGTATGCTCAAATCTGTGGATAAAAAATCAGTGGATAAGGAGGGCCAACTGTAGTGTGCACAATTAGAAAACGCAGAAAATACTCATTTTGGTCTATCTAGCTTGGTACTATTGACACTAAGTAGCTGCAGCGCTCTGGTTCTCAGACATGGGAGTTATTTCTTCCAGCTCTTCTTGGAGATACCATTTGATCCATTAACCAAAAAGCAGGTTCTTACACTAGGGCTGTAAGAAGAAAACAGGCTGAATTCAGTTAATAGTAACTGGGGAGTTACAGGCTGTACAGACCGGCCATAAAGGACGCCATAGGGACGGAGTGGGGGAAGGTGTGTGATGTCTGCACAATGCATGCCCCAACTCCACTCCCATTCTGGTGTGATGCTGTGCACCTCACCACACAGCAGGCGGCATCATGGCACTCCTCAAGTGCTGCATCCAGATAACACAATGCCAAAGGAGCACAGAAGAGCCATGGTGCTAGCGGCTATGACTCCCTTTCTGCAGCACAAAAAGGAGCTGCTTTTTGCAGTTCCTTTTTGAGTCATGGAAAGGCCAGATCGGGGCTGCAGCATGCAGTCACAGTGGCCTCGATCTGGGGAAGAAAGAGGTGGCTGCAGGCCGTGTACTGCCCCTAATCAGCTGTCAATTCTTATGTTGAAAATCACTGTGCAGCTCTAGGAATTCCCTTGCTCAAGAGTCAGGATGATTTGGGAGAGGATAGTGGAACTACTAGCTAGGCCACTGCAAGCTGGATTTGATATCAAAGCATTTTCAACATTTCTGCAATCTTCTCCCTATAAAATAATTTCAACACTGAAACCTGGATATTGACCTTCCAAAACCTATCCTATTTTGTTTTATTTGTTTTATAAGTTTCTTTTTTAATTTATAAACTATATGTGCCACATTGGGTCGCATACTGAGAAACTGACCAGATATAGATTACACAAATAAATATTCCAAAATAGGGCATCCTGAGAGGATAGAGTTGAATGGGTCATTAGGGTTGAATGTTCCCTGTTTGGAGTAGCCTCCTGATAGCAATTTTCCTTTAAAAGAAAATCCAATTTTTGTTTAAACAGCAGCTGACATAGCATTTTTGTTTTGTTTTTAAAAAGTCTTAGCCTCATTAAAGCAGTGTTCCTAATGAAGTGATGCCCCTCCTGGAGCCATCCTTACTGTAGCTTTGGTTCTGTAAATTCACTTAGCCAATGCTACCAGTTTGGTTCTATAAATTCACGTAGCCAATGCTACCAGTTTCCAGTGCCTACAAGCAGCAAGTGCTTGTAGCAGCAGGCTATGGTAGAGAGAAACAGTTATGGGTGAGTCAAGACAGTCCAGGTTATACACAGGTAATCAAGGGAATCTACAGAGCTTAAAGGGAACAGTACTAGTGAAGTCTCAGCCATTCCAGAATCCTTCGTGAGAAGCCATCTGTCATAACAATCCACATGGGAATGACAAAGAGGTATACATAGTAGGCTAGTACAAAGGTCAAGAATCCAAACAATTGATAGACATCTGATCTTGAGATACTAGGTTCTTGATTGCTCAGCATTTAAGAGGTGTTGGATCTTTCACTGCTGTCCTTTGTTTTGACAATGTTCCACAAATGAGGAATGTATCTCCACAGTGTCCCCAAAGTGAGGTGTAGGGCTCACATTGTGGATATTCTTCAGCAGCTGCATTGACCAGCAGCTGGTCATATTTGTCAGTGAGCATAATATGGAGTCAGAGGTCTTTCTAGATCAGATTCCTGTATCAGAAATGGTGGGATATGACAACCAGGAAGAAGCTTGAGGTATTTCCCTGTATATATGTTATTATTTCCCAAATGAAATAATTGAACTTGGATGCTGCAGATGAAATACCAATGGGACTGTGATTTGTGTGTGTGTGGTCGTAGTCTGTTAAAAATCATACTGAGAGGAGATAAAGTAATTACTCTTGACATGCAGAAAAGATGTGTTCTGTTGAAGGACGGAAGCAACAGACTAATGTAATAGGAGCAATTCTTAAATTACTTATACTATGAAATACTACAGCAATTCTCCCCAAAAGCACAAAGCTTGAAAAGAATTACTGGGCG
The DNA here is from genome assembly GCA_034509955.1 of Urosaurus nigricauda. NCBI lineage: Eukaryota > Metazoa > Chordata > Lepidosauria > Squamata > Phrynosomatidae > Urosaurus > Urosaurus nigricauda. The sequence goes on from JAOEGL010000003.1 coordinate 47,597,507, forward strand.
TAGTTTAGTTTTCAGCTGGAATTATGGCACTAGAAAAATCTCCATCAAAAAAACGTTGGCAAAGATCACCTTTGAGAAATGGCTGAATGCAGCACTTTTTAAAACACAGGAAATGAAGGTGATTCCTTAGCCATGCAGTTTTCAGTCATATATCTGAGACAAATGCTACATTTTCTGCATTTCTTTTAAGGGGTGAGACTTGACAACAGATGACTGTCAAGGAAATGGTATCCTGTTTTTACAAAAAAAATTAAAAGGTCCATAGTAAACATAAGTTAAAATGCAAATAATCACAGGTATGTGTGAAAAGTAATTGTCTTTTGATGATCGTAAGGTTTACCATTACTTCTGTGTTAGGTCAGATGGCCACTATGGATTTGCACTGTTCTTAGTAAACATATTCCATCCCTCACTGCAGAGAAAGACTCTCCAGATTTTTTTTTGAGGGGGGGGGGGGGAAGATTTTGTATGAAATTCCATGTAGCTGCTACACCCATGATATAAAGGACTCTTGAAGGTCAGGGGTTGACCCTAAAACCAAAATAAAGTAGAGCCATGCTAATAGAAAGACATTATGAATCAAGGAACAATTATAAGCTACAGAGTTCTTGAACTCTTAGGAATCTCAAAGAAAAGCAGATTAAGCATTCACAGAGCATTCTGACCCTTTCATCTAACTGCTGCTTTCTGCTAATAACAATAATCTAAAATATAAAAGTTCAACTTGTGGTGCTCACTTGGTAATTTTCAGTTATAGATTAATGACTGCGATTTCTTGATTGGCTAATATTTCACCACTCTTTTCCAATGATATGCCGTATGTTGTCATATGCTATTACTAAGTCATAGAATCATAGAATCATAGAATCATAGAGTTGGAAGAGACCACAAAGGCCATCCAGTCCAACCCCCTGCCATGCAGGAACTCCAAGTCAAAGCATCCCTGACAGATGGCCATCCAGCCTCTGCTTAAAGACCCCTAAGGAAGGAGACTCCACTACACTCCGAGGGAGTGTGTTCCACTGTCGAACAGCCCTTACTGTCAGGAAGTTCCTCCTAATGTTGAGGTGGAATCTCTTTTCCTGCAGTTTGCATCCATTGTTCCGCGTTCTAGTCTCTGCAGCAGCAGAAAACAAGCTTGCTCCCTCCTCAATATGACATCCCTTCAAATATTTAAACAGGGCTATCATATCACCTCTTAACCTTCTCTTCTCCAGGCTAAACATCCCCAGCTCCCTAAGGCGTTCTTCATAGGGCAAGGTTTCCAGACCCTTCACCATCTTAGTTGCCCTCCTTTGGACATGCTCCAGTTTCTCCACATCTTTTTTGAATTGTGGTGCCCAGAACTGGACACAGTATTCCAGGTGGGGCCTGACCAAAGCAGAATAGAGTGGCACTATAACTTCCCTTGATCTAGAAACTATACTTCTATTGATGCAGCCTAAAATTGCATTGGCTTTTTTGGCTGCCGCATCACACTGTTGACTCATGTTCAGCTTATGGTCTACTTGGACTCCTAGATCCCTTTCACATGTGGTCTCATTCAGCCAGGTGTCCCCCTCCTATATCTGTGCATTTTATTTTTCCGCCCTAAGTGCAGAACCTTACATTTCTCCGCATTGAATTTCATTTTGTTAGCACTGGCCCAGCTTTCTAGTCTATTCAGGTCATTTTGAATTTTGATCCTGTCCTCTGGGGTATTAGCTACTCCTCCTAGTTTAGTGTCATCTGCAAATTTGATAAGTATGCCCCCAATTCTGTCATCCAAATCGTTAATAAAGATGTTGAATAGCACTGGGCCCAGGACAGAGCCCTGTGGGACCCCACTGGTCACTTCTTTCCAGGATGAAAAGGAGCCATTGTTGAGCACCCTTTGAGTTCGGCCAGTCAACCAATTACAAATCCATGTAACAGTTAACTTGTCTATCCCACATTTTGCAAGCTTGTTTGCAAGAATGTCATGGGGAACCTTGTCAAAGGCCTTACTGAAATCGAGGTATACTATATCCACAGCATTCCCTTCATCTACCAAGCTGGTAATTTTATCAAAAAAAGAGATCAGGTTCGTTTGGCATGACTTGTTTCTCTGAAACCCATGTTGGCTTTTTGTGATTATGGCATTGGCCTCTAAGTGTTCACAGACTCTCTGCTTAATGATCTGCTCTAGAACCTTTCCTGGAATTGATGTCAGACTAACTGGACGATAATTGTTGGGATCCTCTTTTTTTCCCTTTTTGAAGATGGGGACAACGTTTGCCCTCCTCCAGTCTGCTGGGACTTCTCCTGTTCTCCAGGAGTTCTCAAAGATTATTGCCAATGGCTCTGATATTACATTTGCCAGTTCTTTTAATACTCTAGGATGTAGTTCATCTGGTCCTGGAGATTTATATTCATTTAGGTTAACCAGGTATTCCTGTACTACCTCTTTACTTATTCTGTGCTGAATTTCCTCTATTCTGTCTCCATTATCCTTAGGTTGAGCACCCTTTGCCTTTTCTGAGAAGACTGAAGCAAAGAAGGTGTTGAGTAATTCTGCCTTTTCTCTGTCCCCTGTTAGCATTTTGCCATCTTCTGCACGCAGTGGCCCCACTGTTTCCTTCTTCTTCCTTTTGCTGCGGACATATCCAAAAAAGCCCTTTTTATCGTTCTTAACCTCTCTAGCAAGCCTGAGTTCATTCTGCGCTTTAGCTTTTCTGACTTTACCCCTACATGTGCTGGCTATTTGTTTGAATTCCTCTTTCGTGATTTCTCCATTTTTCCATTTCTTATACATGTTCCGTTTAAAACTTAGCTCATTTGAAAGTTCCTTAGTCATCCATCCTGGCTTCTTGAGACATCTTCCACTTTTCTTCCTCATTGGAACTGTTTGAAATTGTGCCTTCAATATCTCCCTTTTGAGAAACTCCCATCCGTCTTGAACTCCCTTTTCTTTTAGTATTCCTGACCATGGGATCACTCCCAGTATTTCCCTAAGTTTATTGAAATTAGCTCTCCTAAAGTCTAGAGTGCGTGTCTGACTATGCCTAGCTTCTCCCTTCCACTGTATTACAAACTCCAGGAGAACATGGTCACTTCCACCTAAGGATCCAACCACTTGCGCCCCATCAACTAGGTCTTCCCTGTTGGTTAAGATCAGATCTAAAATGGCTGATCCCCTTGTTGCCTCTTCCACCTTTTGGACAATGAAATTGTCTTCCAGGCAAGTGAGGAATTTGCTAGACTTTGAGGATTTGGCTGAGTTTGACTTCCAGCAAATATCAGGATAGTTGAAGTCACCCATCACTACTACATCTCTCTTTTCTGAGTATGTGATTATCTGTTCTAGAAAGGCATCATCCAATTCCTCTGCCTGAGTCGGGGGTCTGTAGTAGACTCCCACAGTAACATCCCTGTTATTTCCCTCTCCTTTAATTTTTATCCAGATGCTCTCCACCTGGCTTCCAGTATTGACTTCCTGCATCTCTTCACTGGTGTAAATATCCCTGACATATAATGCTATTCCTCCTCCTTTCCTGCTTGGCCTGTTTCTCTTAAAAAGGTTATACCCCTCTATTTCTACATTCCAATCATGAGACTCATCCCACCAGGTTTCAGTGATGCCTATTATATCATATTTCCCTTGTTGTGCTAGGAGTTCAAGTATATTTTCCAAAACTGCTGTAAATGGTAAGATGTGTGTTGTGTTCCACCCACCCCAGTGCCAGATTGCTTAGATGTCATGCTCACATCTAGGTTTAGAACTATGCCATTAGATAAATTTGTGAAGTTGAAGGCTTTCATGGCCAGCATCCATAGTTTTTTGTGGGTTTTTCCAGTTATGCAGCCATGTTCTAGAAGAGTTTATTCCTGACATTATGCAAACATCTGTGGCTGGCATCTTCAGAGAGATGCTGGCAAAAGGTCAGGAATAAACTTTTCTAGAACATGCCCACATAGCCTGAAAAACCTACCAAAAACTATTCTAAATAAATTGTTTTCTTCACTATTTCACCATTCTTGACCCCCAAGCTACACAACTTTCCCCTTTACTTCCTGCAAGGTAATATTTTATATGTAGGGATGCCACTCTTTCCACTACACTGAAATACTTCATGATGGGGCAGGTGGAGGATCAGTTTTATTCCCTTTTAGTACATCAAGTGAAATTGTGAATGTTGCATGAACTGTGAATCCATTTGGGACCTACCTTCAGTGTTGCTAACAGATCTGCAGAATACATATATGCACAAAGAATGAAATAAGCTGTTAAAATACACACATTTATCCAGGGTAATATCTATTGAATACAACATCTAATAAATAATCCTATTTTAATATTATAAGACTCAGAAATACTAATACTGACCAGGAGCTATGCAGGGATCATGAAAGTTCCTCAATCCCCACTTCTAGTTAGCTACTGCTGTATCATTTGGGGGGGGTGGGGGTGGGGTCTGTTCCCCTGTCGCTTGAGAAGCAGCTGACTGGTGTTCTCACATATGACCCTTGTGTAAGTGATCTCCAGCACAAGAGAGAATTGCAACAGGGACTCTGATTCTGCCTATTTCACTGGAGATTACTCATGGGAGGTGGTGGAAATAAATGCTTTTTGAGTGGTAGGGAAACAGACCATGATCAATCACACCTATAAGGAGATCCATGAATCAGAGCTTGGAAAACAGACTGAGAGTATGTGGGTAAAAATTAAAGGCAAGAGAAACAACAAGGATGTGGGCATCCATTATTGACTCCCAAACGAGCCTGAAGACTTAGATGATGACTATGTAGATGAAATGACAAAACATTTTTAAAAGGGTGTGTGTGAGAGAGATAGAGGAGTAATGGAAAACAAGGGATTAACTATTTTAAATTTAATCCTAACCAACAGAGGGAAGCTAGTCAATGGGGTAGAAATAGTGGGAATCTTTGTGTGAGAGTGACCATGTTTTCTTGAGATTTGTTATACAGAGGAAAGGGCAAGTCAAATTGAATTAGACACACATTCTGGACTTCAAGAAAGCTGATTTCAGTAAGTTTATAAATAATTGGGTAATATCCCACAGTCAGAAATGCTCTAAAGGATGCATGATACATGAGGGATGGGGCACTGAAGGCACCATTACAAATAATTCCAATGAGAAAGGAAAGAAAAAAGGGTCTAAACAATCACAGTGGATGTAAAAGAACTTTCATATGAGCTGAGATTTAAAAGAGGCATGTACAAGACATGAAAGGGGTGTGTGTTACCAAATAGGAATACAATTGAATAGGCAATACTTTTAAGGACAAAGTCAGATAAGCTAAAGCTCAGAATGACCTCTGGATTTCTAGAGAAGTTCAAAATAATAAAATGGGTTTCCTGGCCATATTCAGAGCAAAAGAAAAACAAGAAAAACAAGGAAATGGTAGGGCCACTTGGTAGAGAAGATGACAAAATGATAACAGGACAGAGAGAAGCAGATTTGCTGAGTACCTTCTCTATCTCTTCTCACCAAAGAAAATAGTGTTTTACCTAGGGAAAAGAGAATAAATGATACATTAATGGGACTTGAACTGAGAATAGGTAGAGTCAGTTAAAGAATATCTAGCTATTCTAAACTAATTAAAGTTTTCAGTGTTGGCTGAATTGCATCCAAGGGTAATCAGAGAACTTGTTAGGTGGATGTATAACTGGTTGACAGACCAAACCTAAACAGCACATAACGGACAGAAGTGACTAGAAATGACCATTTAGGACAGAAGTGACAGGCCACTGGGTTCTGTCCTGTGGCCTAGTGTTGTTCAACATCTATAAATGACTTGGATGGTGCAATATAAAATATGTGTAACAAATATGCAGATGACAAAAAAATTAATAGTCCAGAGAACAGGATGAGGATTCAAAATTACCTTTAAATCATTGGAGAACAGGGTCAGGACTAAAGAAATGAATTTCAGCTGGAATAAATGAAAGGTACTACATATTTGAGCAGCAAAAATGGCATGCACATATAGGTTGGATGCCACCAGGCTAAATAATAACACATGTTAAAAAGGATTCGGGGGTCTTAGTAAACCACAAGCTAAACATGAGTAAACAGTGTAAGGCAGCAGCCAAAAAAGCCAATGCAATTCTAGGCTACATCAACAGAAGTATAGTGTTCAGGCAGAGGAAAGTAATAGTATCACCCTGTTCTGCTTTGGTCAAACCTCACCTGGAATACTATATCCAGTTTTGGGCACAACAGTTCAAGAAGACTACTGACAAGCTAGGACGTATTTGGAGAAGATTACTGACAAGCTAGGATGTATTTGGACCAAGATGGTAAAAGGTGTGGAAACCAAGCCCTACAAGGAACAGTTTAGGAAGCTGGCTATGTTTATCATGAAGAGAAGAAGGAGGAAACAAAAAGGTATTTAAATACCTTCATGTAGAAGATGGAACAAGTTTGTTTTCTGTTGTTCTAAAGACTAAAACAGGAATTGATGGGTTCAAATGACAAGAAAAGAGATTTCATTGAAATATTAGGAGTAAATTCTTGACTGAGACCTGCTGGACAATGGAGTAAACTGACTCAGAGGTGACGAGTTCTACCTCTTAGCAGATTCTTAAACAGAAGTTGATGTCCTTCTTTCAGGAGCACTTGTGTTGTGTGTTCCTGCATGACAGGGGTCCCTTTCAAGTCTATGATTCTATTATTTTCAGTGGTATTATTTTTAATATTTGTATTTTGTAATCTTTTATATTGTTAGCATTGGCTTATTTATAATTTTATTGACTAGATATTTCCAAACTTTTATGTTGCTTTGATATTCTTGAATTGCTATTTATTTATTTTTAATTTATTTTATTCACAGTGATGAGTTCACCAAAAGAAAGGTGTTCCAAAGTATGATTCACATAATGAACATCAGGGTGGGCTGAAGGCAGGCTAGGATCTGCATGATTTGCAGTAGATCAGCCAGATTCTGGCTGTCAGTGTTTTAGGAATGCAAGCTATTAACTGCTTCCCCCCATTTTCTCAGTTAGGCAGCTGAAATCCAGAAAGCTTGGGGAAGAGGGAATAGAGCTGTATATGATCTGTTCTAGACTTAAGAAAAGAAATTGCTTAGCTGAACATGGCATAATCAATTTGTTCTGGGAATGTGAATCAAATTTGAATCAGGCCCAAACCAAATTGTGTCTCTTTGGTTGAGTTCTGGTGCTTCCCAAGATGAAGTAGTCTTCCTCTCCAAAACTGTCACAACTGAAGTTGGCTTTCAAATGGAGAGGGGGAATTTAGCTGATCAGTATGTAATAATCTTTGTTTCTGACTTAAGCTGGAGAAGATGTTTTCAATTAGCTAGGCTAGGCTTTCCTAGCTTCTTTAAACATGTAAAGATACAACACTATGAGAGCCAGCATAGTGTACTGGTTTAAATGTTGAACTAGAGCTCTGTGAATCAGAGTTTGAATCCCCACTCAGCCATGAAAACTTACCAGGTAATCTTGGGCCACTCAAACTGTCTCAGCCTAAGAGTAAGCCAGTGGGATAAAAGTTGTAAAGAAAACTCTATGATTGGGTCACAACGAGTCAATGTTAACTTGAAAGCATAAGGACAACAAAAAGAAATACATTTTTTCTCACTAGCCAGAACTATTCTTTGAGGGATGGAGCCCATCACTGCCAATCATTTCTATCCCAAACAAGCTATTTTCTTTAAGGCATTCTTCCAGCTACATATGTAATAGAAGACATGTAAAATAGCAAGAGACCCTGTGGGTCTTGTTCATTATGATTGCATAATTCCTCATAAATGCTAACAAGCTTCTCAGCATGTAAATTAACTAGAGTGTTCATTTTGGTCTCCATGAACACCCTTGAAAATGCTGCATATTAAACACCAATTGCCTTTGCTGTGCAGTGTATCTTGTAGTAGTGGAGCAGTCCTTAAAGCTCTCCACACTGACTGCTTTGCTGCTTGTTTAGAGTAGTGTAAATCCTGGCCAAACTACTCATCCTTGCCGTCTTTCCTACTGAATTATTTATTTGCCCCCTCATCTTTATTTTGCATTTGAAATCTGCTGTTATTCCCTATTCATCAAAGAAACAGCCTTTATTGTTTAGTGTATCAAACATCTTGATATTCATGCTGATGTGTATGCAATTTCCATGTTTTATTGAAAGAGGGTTTATGAAATAAATGACTTTTCTATTTCCCCCTGTTATTCTTGCATGCAGCCCAAATTTATTGACAACAATCAGCCAGGATAAAGGTAGAGATGTCTGCAAAGTTCTCCCAAATCAGATTTGGAAATAAGCTCTAGGTGCTCTTAAAAGCCTATCTTGAAAAAGCTGCGTTCTGTCCACACTGCCAACTTTTCTTAATACCCAGTGCATCAACACTCTACGTGTGTGTGTGTGGGGGGGGGGGGGAATGAATAAGTAGTGGAAATCCCTCTCTGTTGATTTCATTGTATTTTTGCAACTGCAATTTGACCGGTATTTTCTGTTCCTCATCATTGTTTTGTATCAGGCAGTGAACACGGATAGTAAATGTCAAAGTACAGGTCTTCAGCAGGACCAGGGGCAGTCTAAAGAATTAGGTGGTCATGTTAATCTAAAACAACTTCTAGGAGTTTTGATATCATCCAGGAGCTGATTTTTTTCGCAAAGCTGTTGGATCTTGCCTACTGAAGACCAAGACATTCTCAAATATTATATGAATTAAAATGGGATAGCTTGCAATACATACTTGCTGGGAAAATCAATTTCTCCTCTAGCTGTTTTTGGGATTTCATTTCATCTCAGAGGGAACAGGAATACTCCAAGAAGTGTGGCAGATAATATCATAGTCCCTGCTTATCAAAAAGTTCCATGACTTTAGCTCAATGAGCCCTAGCTCAACTACATCACTATCTGTGATACTTTGAGCATGATGACACCAGTCTACTGTCCTGCACAATCCCACTAGGTTAAGAATGGAAGCATACCAGTTTGGCATCATTTCTTTTCCCACCTTTCCCCACAATAATGCTTTGCTGATCCAAGGTCATGTTAATCCCAGGAGGTGCTTTTGGGTGCCTCATACCTACTGTCTGGTTGGGCTGGGGGCACATGGGGGGGCACAATGGGGGGAAGCAAGAGCCACAGCGGGGCAGGCAGTTGGAGGGAGTGCCAGTGGCAGCTTGGTGGGCACAGGCATGGGTGGGCATGGCTGGCAGTAGGCAGACTCAAGCCTTTTGTTATTTTCAGCTGGCTAAAAGAACAATGGCTCATTTTAGATTGGCAAAAAGAGGTGTGTTGAAGGCTGCATGAAAGCCCAGCCTTTAGATGAGAAAAAGGGAAAGTGTGCCATGAAAACGCTTCTTTTGAGTTTTAGGGGAGAAGAAGTGCCTTTAAAAAGTAGTTTGATTTCCCCACTACTTTTTTAAAAAGGGTGCAACATTGCTATTGCATCTAAAGGCTAAGGTGTAGTTGCCCGGTTAAATGGGGCTCTGTCTCTTTAAAGCTATACAAGTGCGGAGGGAGGGAAGGTGCCAAGACAAGAAGAGACCTTCAGAGCCCGGCCAGAGTGCGCCTGCACCTTCCTTCACCTCCTCCCTTTGGCTGAGAGAGTGTGACTTCTAGGGAGACAGCAGGGCACTGGAGGCGCACAGCCAGGCCAGGGCAAGCTGGCAAAAGGAGGAGGAGAAGGGGAGGGACCTGAAGCACCTCCGCTGCCCTGCTTCCCTGCAAGTCACACTCTCTCAGCCGAAGGGGGGAGGAGAAGGCAGGCCCAGGAACACTCTGGCCAGGCTCCAGGGCTCTCTCCTGGCTGCCTTCCTCCTCCCTTTGGCTGAGAGAGTGTGACTTGCAGGGAGGCAGGGCAGCAGAGGGGCCCCATGTCCTCCTCCTCCTCCTCCTCCTCCTCCTCCTCCTCCTCCTCCTGTTTCCAGCTTGCCCTGGCCCAGCATCAGGAGGACCTGGAGCACCACCGCTGACCTTCCTCCCTGCAAGTCACACTCTCTCAGCCAAAGGGAGGAGAAAGGCAGCGGGGAGGGAGAGAGGGAGCCAGGAAGAGACCCCCAGAGCCTGGCCAGAGCACGCCTGGCCCTCCTGCTTCCTCTTCAAAAAGAAGGCTGGAAAAGTAGGACGTGTCCTGGCAAAGGAGGACGTGCCTGGTCAACTTGGAAAAGGGGGGCCTCTGCTCAAGAATGGAGGACATGTGGGAATCCCTCCTGGACAGAGGGCTGAAACCTCAAGACAACTCAATATAATGCTCTGACAGAACACAGACTACAACTCCCATGAGCCTTTGCTACCATTTCCCAAGATGCCTTAATTTGCAACAGAAAGCCAACCAGTATGTCCACATGTGATGAATTCTTTCGTATTGACTCTGCATTTTCTTTTTGTGTAGATGCTGTCTTGACTTGTGTGTGATGAGCTTGTGCATAATCACGTGCATTTCCGAACTGACCTCACTTTCTCCCTCTTTCGGAATGGTCCTGTACTCCCCCATGTGATAAGCTCCGACTGTATGATGTACCTGCGCAATTGCGCAATTCGCAGCCAGCAAGGGAAAAAAATGTTTAAAGCGCGGCTAAAAGCCACATTCCTTGCCGCCCATGTAGCTGCTCCGCCTGTATTTGTAGCGTTTTGACAGCTTCCCATGTAGTTGCTGAGTCACAGAAAAAACCTCAGTCTAGCTGCCCTGTACCTTTTAAATGCACACCTGGGGCTTGCTGTCTAGCTGCTAAGCATTAAGGAAAAGGCAACTTCATGTCACACTTTCCTGCCAATCTAAAAAGCCCCAATGGTAGTAGCAGGACAAGCAGCAGACAAGGGCAACTCCAGACATTTTGGGAGGACATAAGTGATCCTAGCTGCCAACTCCTTCCTGAAACCAAATGCTGTGTGGATGTGCTTTGGAGAGGGGGGGACACACATGGTTGAGGTATCTAACCACCTCCCAAGCTGGATCAAGCAGCTCCTCTTCCCCATCCCAAACTATATTCACACAGCAGCTGGCTTCAAGTAGGTGTTGGCAGCTGGGATAACTTGTCCCTATATTCCCTACACACGTGCAGGCCTGCTGTGTGAATGTGCTTCGGGAGAAGGGAGAAGGGCTGGCCCCAATTGGCTTCGAGATGTGGTTGGCTGCTGCGACCATTTGTGCTCCTGCTCCCAAAGCACATTCCTACAGCAGCCCTGTCCTTTGGGAAGAAGCATGGGACAACTATCCCAGCTGCCAACACCTTCCAAAGCTGGCTGCTGTGTGAAGGGGGGGGGGGAGCAGTCATAGCAGCAAACCACCTCCTGAAGCCAGCTGAGGCTGCTCCTCTTTCCCCCTCTGGAAACACATTCACACAACAGCTAACTTTGGAAAAAAATACCAGTAGCCATGATCACTGGTTGGGTAAGGGAGGAGATGAGGGGAGCAGAATCATGCCCATTCATACCATGTGACTGCCTGGGATGTTAGAACTGCTGTGGAAGGAACCTACTGTACCAAGGCAGTCATGGAATAGCAGCAAGATTGATAGCCTATAGATGGGTTTTGCCAGTCAATGAAAAGGTGCACAACAGGAATGGAATGCAAGGCACTAGCAGGATGGATACAATGTTAAGTGATAAGTAATGGCCCCCAAATGCTTTTATTTGGATAAAATTCCTCTTTTGAGCTTCATGTATAATCCCCTAAAATTTCTAGAGTGACATGTAATCTAACTACTAGTGAATTTAGGCATGAGAGATAGCTATCTTTAACAATGAAAAGCTTTTTTCCCCCTTAAAGCTAGTTTGTACCCATTTCTCCCACTGACTAAACTATGCTTGTGTACTGTTTCCAAAGATGTACATTTTGAGTTGAGGGCATTTTTTAAACTATAATTCTAAAAGGTAGTGAAAAAGTATATTCTGTTTGCTGTTTCCTTCTGGTAATGAAGAACTTGAACATTTGCGCACACTTGCTAATAGCCCGACAGACTGTGAATTGGGTGAATCAGAGCAGCAGGGTGGAGGAATGAATAATGCACATCCATCTACCCATCTGTCAATTTCTAGGAGACATTACCTGTATGTGCTCAGTGACTAGCCTTTTTCATGACTTCAGCAAGTGGTGTCACCCTTGGTAGAAATCCATTTTAAAAACAAAACAAAAAATCTTGTGTGACTGTAAGTGGCTCAGGAGTTGTAATCCAAAAAACTAGTTTGCCAGTTTAGATCTTTTAGACTACAACTGCCATCATCACTGCACAGCCTGGAAGACCTTTGGAGTTTGTTCTTCAAATCAGCAGCCAAATATGGCCATACAATGCTAGTTTGGAGCTGTTGGTAGTTGTGGTTCAAAAAGTAATTTTGCCAGTTGTAGATTTTTTTATTTTTTATTTATATGTATATGTATACATTTGGTATCATGCAATCAATATTGATCTGGGGATCTTGGAAGTTATAGTCCAAAAAATAACTTTGCCCATCTTGGTCTTTTTGAACTTTAAACTGCCATCGTTCTTGAACTACACAGATGTACACATGAAAAGCTAAAGTGGTTGCACTAGATATTCTTCTCAGTGCTGTGATATTCTGTAGTATGCTATCCCATGGAAAAAATTAACAGAGAAATACTAAAGAAGTCTAAAATGTCAGTGCCTTCCCAGATACCTTTCTGATGCCAGGTAGGATGGTTCCTGTTACAAGATTGGAAATCAACCTGATAAAAGGTGAGGAAGTTTGAAAAATAGAGAGGAAGGAGTTGAGAAGGATGATATTTCTGCCGTCAACAAAACAATATCAGAAGTGGCATATCCATGATGGAAGTGATGTGGACTTTGAAATCACTCTGAGAAAAGGAACTCCATCAAGCTATAGAAGCTTACATATCCTGAATTATTTTCCAGAACGAAAATAGTGTTGGCTGTGAAAGGAATGAAGGCTGACTCCATCGAGACCAGGCATATGTCCTGTGTGTAAATTCTGAATAACAAACTACAAAGACCCATGCATGATTCAGCCCTTGAAACATCACAATTAGGTCTGGATTTTTCTCAGCTCAAGAATAGTTGGATATATACATTTTATTGTGAAATCTGTTGACTGGATCAGTGGGGGGGGGGGGATGCATGGATGGATGGATGGCTTAAAGGTGGGGTTATGGGTTATTGGGATTGTTTTATCTTGATGTCTTTTAATTATTGTAACCCGCTCCGATTGATGACAGAGGAGCGGGCTATAAATAAAATTATTATTATTATTATTATTATTATTATTATTATTATTATTAAAGACCCAAGAGCTATTCAGAGTTGTTGCTCTGTATGCACATATGGCTAAAGTGTCCAAATCCTACTCTGGAAACTGATATGGGAAAGCAAGCTGTTGTTAAAATCTGAGTCAGACAGTGTCAGTTCATGTAAATAGTGTTAATGGAATAACCAATAAATACCTTCAAAATCCAAGCACACATTTAAGAGTGAATGACTCACTTCCAATGGCTGTCTGTACTAATGCCAAAACACAAACTGGTGTTTGTTATTATTTCCAAACTGACTGGGGATCAGTTGGTGAAATGTCTGTTCTGTTCTGCTAAATCAAAAGAATTCAAATTTAAGGAACTTTAAATCTGGTCCAGAAGCTGCACCTATTAAATGCAATCTTCACCAGAGCTTACATCTGCAAAACAGAGAAGATGCTGATTAGTCATTTCTGTCTGATTTCTGCTGTATGGTGATGATTCATAGAACTGCTTATCAGCTTGCAGACTAGATGTTAGAATATGCATCATGTAACTATGCCCAGACTCACATATCTGACAGGAAACATCCCAGCTAGCCCTGCTTGGGGAAAAACAAAACAAAACATGTTAATGGCTACAAGAAGCTCCTTGTAATTTTTAGTACACCTTACAGACAGCACAGTGTCAGCAATTTTTGCCAGAGTTATCCTTCCTGGAAAATAATGAGCTAGTTGGTTGTATGGGTAATGCATTTGCACATAATCAGGTTAGATGAAGCTGTGTAGTGGTTGTTTTTGTTTGGATTGTTTGACTGATCTTACAGGTTTTAACTAAGAATGAAAAGAAAAATCATTATCATCCATTTTCCAGTTGAGAAAGGAGTTTCCCAGTGCACTCTGAGGCATCCATAAGGCTGAAACAATATGTTTCATGTAAATATTTGTCTGCACAGAAATACATGCAGGTCTTCTGTGCAGAGAATATGTGCTTATGTTGGGGGGCTGGGGTGTGCAGGGAACTATATATTTTGCATAGAAAAAAAATCCTACACTGTATTTCTGTACAGATAAATGCTTCCTGGGATGTGATCAGGAATAGAGATTAAGGAAGAAGTTTGTTTATTTATTGAATTTATAGCCTGCGTTCTTCTAAGATATGACTCCATTCTTCATATTGAATACTTTGTATTCTTATGCAGCAGGGGAGAATATTATAGGAATTCTTCATTCCTATCTCCAAGGGTGAATAATACAAAGATTCAATTTGTACATTTGACTAGAGCTTAGAAGTGTTCCTTTTTGAACTGCCATGGATGGTTGGGAAATCTGGGAGGTATAATCCAGAAAAGCAAATTTGCAAGTTGATTCTTATAGTGTCAGCTCCAGGATTTGGAGAAAGTGGTAAAGCTTCAGTGAGACATTCTCAATAGAACCCATCCCCCCCCCCCCAAAAAAAAACTATGATGTCACCAGGTGCTGCTCCTGTTCACAAGTGCTACTACATGTGAAGTCGAAGGCTTTCACGGCCGTCATCCATAGTTTTGTGTGTGTGTGTGTGTTTAGCTATGTGGCTATGTTCCAGAAGAGTTTATTCCTGACATTTCACCAGCATCTGTGGCTGGCATCTTCAGAGAAATCTGAAGATGCCAGCCACAAATGCTGGTGAAACATCAGGAATAAATTCTTCTAGAACATGGCCACATAGCCCAAAAATACCCACAAAAAACTATGCTACTACATGCTTTCTTGCTAGCCATGGGATCAACAAGCAGGCAGGTAATACCAATTGTTTCTCCTCCATTTCCCACTTGCTCACCCTCTCTGGATAAGAAGAAGAAGGCAGTTGATCAAGGAGGTGGCAATAGGGAGAAAGAACATTTCTAGGAGTCTATCATAGGATCTGAGTTTAAAGAAAGCTGCCAGTGGATATTGCCATTATTTATTTTGAGCAAGTATTTTTCTCATTTTGGACTTCCTCTTCTGATGAGCAAAAGTAAGATGAATTGAATCTGATTTTTTTTCCCTTCTATACAGAGAGGTGGCTGGGTTTCTTTTTTCTATCCCTCAAGTCTCAAAAGAAGGCAACTGATATATAAAACCGGAAGAAGAACCTATTCCTAAATGAATCAGGAGGAAATAACATGGGGCTAAGGACTAGAATCTGAAAAGAAATGCTGGTCAATGGACTAATGCTGGCCTTCTCTAGACTCTGAGGACTTTCTAATTTTAATAAAGAGAAATTAATTTGCCTGTGTCAAACAATCTTTCTATCAGGAAGAAAGCAACATTATAAATCCAGTATATGCAGAACATCAAGATGATCGAAAGAATCTTTGGATTTTGGGGTTGAGAAACTAGTAGTTCCTGATAAAAATGGCTTTTTGCCTCTGAAATTGTAGGGCAATGGCTAAATTATGTTATGTCTTCCATGCAATGCAGTGCAATGAAGGTGGCAAGTATGTGGGGATTGCTTCTGGTTCTACCATATGATAGATTGAGGTAATCAATTCAGATGGAAAATGCTGGGAGGTAGGGAATAGGAGTAGCAGTGAGGTGTTTGAAAAGAAAGCCATCTGTGCTTTGTGTCTTGTCTTGTGTCACCTAAGTCAGCCTGCCCTTCTTGGATGCAATGAAGGAAGTTGTCTCATCACCAGTGTCAAAATAAAATGTACCCACCAGTACAGTTAAATGTAATGTGAAGAGGGGAGGTATCTTATCTGCCTCAGCCAGCAGCATGTATTAGGTCTGGTGGAGATTTTTCTCACCCACCACATTCTTTCTTGCAGAAAAGAGTTTGGGAGTCTGGAGAAAGAGAGATGAGATTATTTTAGCAGGATGGCCTCTCCCTTCCTGCCACCCCCGCTCTCTTGCCTGGCACTGGAGGCCATCTGGCTGCTTGGGAAAGAGACTTAAAGGACAATCACTACTGAGTAGCTTCTTCCTCTAGCTACTGTATATAAAGCATAGATGGGAATTGTGTAGCCCTGCAGATCCTGCTGCACAGCAATCACAGCATCCCATACTACTGGCTGTGTAGAAACTGAGTTCAGCAACAGATAGAGAGCCACACAGTTCCCACCATAAAGTAACAATTCCATTGGATCTCAGTGCAAAATAGAGAAATAAAATTCATGTACATTTAAGTGGGAGCAATCACCCTCTGGTACTGCCTGGTGTCCCAGTACTCACAGCTGATCATTTCTACACATGTCAGGTAGGTGTGAATGTGTGTCACATGCCTGAAAATCCCCAGTGCACTGAAAGTTAGTATAATTATGCTGAATTAAAAGGAAGACCTATTTAGCTTTACATAAATTCTCTGTTTTGCAGTGGAACAAACTGATTCTGTGACAACACCAGAAACAGATAGCATACAACACAGATCAGATGCATATAGCATCCTTTTGCTACCTAGCCAGTATATACACTGGCCTGTACATATTGGGCTCAGCTCGTACACAAATAAGCCATACTTCTTCATGTCCATGTTTTACTTTTTTTGGCACAAGATAGAGGGATAATACAAGCAATATACTGGTCGCAGAGTAGAGATTCCCCCCCCCCCCCAAACCCACCAAGAAAATGAAATTGGTGAGAATTGTTTGTTGGCATTTTTTTTTTTTGGGTCACCTACTGATCTACTGAAAATTAGATTGTTAGCAGTGGCTGGCCATTTAAATGCATTAATATTGCTCACAGCCACAGTAGGTAATGAAACTAAGGCAATACAGACTGGATTTAAGGTGAACAAAGAATCCCAGGACATCCCATCTAACTTCCTGGGACTGAGGACAAGAAAGGGATAACTCTCTGGCTTGAAAGGGTCTCAGAATTAAGAAATAATTGATTATCTATGGGCTTGAGGCAGGACTAGTCTTGTTCTCATTAGCTAACCTTGGTAAGAGCTGCTTAGCTTCTCAGTGTTAGAGATCTTTTGCTGTAAATTAATAGTGTTTGCTCTCCCCTAATTGACATCATTCTCTAGGCTGTCTCCTGGGGACCTTTCAAAGTGCACAATTATAGCACTGATTCCACTTCAGCTTTCATGGCTGTGTCTTACAGAATCTTGCGGGTTGTACTTTTGAAAGGTACTAGAGCTCTCTGTATCAGGAAGTACAATCTGTCTGCTGTAAAATGTTAAGTATATGTATTGTATCTGATGGCATATGCAATAGAAATGGTTTTATTAAGTTGTGTTGGTCTCAGACACAGAGATGATACTGAGAAGCTTATCAGACAAAGAAATAAGACAGCTTACCTCTTCTGCATTCAATTCAGGATCCGAGATGTTATCAGACCTAAATCGCTGCCTATATATCTATGATTCCACCACTTGGATGCATGCAGGCTCAAAACCTCGCTCAGCCACCATTTTTTAAGTCAGAAACTCCCAGACTTTCAAATAGTGCTGGCTGAGTGAGCCTTTGACTCAGGATGCATCCAGGTGGTGGCAGTATGTCTAGATGAGCAGCAATTTAGATCTCATAACATCCTGGGGCATCCTGGATCCTGAACTAAACGTGGAAGAGGTAAGCCAGCTAATCTCTTTGTCTGGTCAGCTCCTAGGAGGGAGGAAGACATGAGGCAAGCCTGTTGAAGATCATTTCTGTAAAAGAGTTTAGCTGAAACAACAAAGAAAGGATGTGGTATAGAAAAAAGAAGAAAAATGTATTTACTTATTATAACAAATAAGAACTAAGCCTGCCTAAAATTTGAAATTGTGTGCAGCTTAATGCCTATGTTAATGCTCCTGTACACATTTACTTAGGAGTATGTCCTACTGAGGGACATCAGTGTGATGTAATGATCTGAGTGTTAGATGAGGACTCTGGAAACCAGGGTTCAACCTCCTGAATGACCTTGGGTAAGTCAGACACACTCAGCCCCAGAGGAAGTCAAAGGAAAACCTCCACTGACAAATCTCACCAAGAAAACCTTGTGATATGTTCATCTTAGGGTTCCCATTAGTTGGGGTTGACTTGGACACAAAAAAAACAGCAGCAAAGTCCCATTGAGCACATTGGGACACCCATTTGAGTGGATTCTTAAACTAAATGTTAAACTAAGGTTCAAAACACACTGCAGAAATAATCCAGTTTGAGATCTCTTTAACTACCCTGGCTCAGTGCTAGGGAATAATGGGATTTGTAGTTTATTGTGGCACCAGAGTTCTCTGACAGAGAAGGCTAAATGTCTCACAAAACTACAGTTCACAGAATTCCCTAGCATTGAGCCATGGCAGTAAAAATGGTCACAAACTGGATTATTTCTGCAATGTGTTTTGGACCTCAATGTAATACTGTTATGGGGGATAATCTCTCAGACAAATAGTCCCTAAAAAAGTATGCTAGTTAGTTTAATATTATAACCCCAAGTCATAACACAGGAAATGAATGCTCATTAAAACAATATCAGGAGCCCTGATGGTGCAGTGGTTAAAAGCCACAAGGTTGTGAGTTCCATCCCAGAGGCTCCAAGGTCCACACAGTCTTGCATCCTTCCCTATGTTGCTAAAATAAGTACCCAACTTTTTGGGGACAATTTGCTTACACATTTTGTGAATCACTTAGGGAGTGCTTAGTTCACTGATAAGCAGCATAGAAATGTACTTTCTATTGCAATTGCTAACATACAATGTACAAAATATACAACACTTAATAGAGCGCATATTAAATCTGGAGATGCCAACTACAATGTGGCCAAAGAAATTGCTCTCTTTCTAATTTTAAGGAATAAGAAGATTAAAAATAGCCACTTGATAATAAAGTACATCTGTCAAGAAGGAGTTGATACATTTGTTTTCAGACCCTGTGGATTTTGCAATAATCAGGCTTAGGAATCTCCCTTTTATGTTGTTATAAAAAGGGCAGTGTAATGCATAATGTTTAATATCTTCCACCTGACTTAGCCTATAGGGACAAAGATACAGGGGCCCTGTAAAATCTGCCTTTGATATTTTCAGAAGGCATACTTTGGGACCATAAGCATTTAAATGCCTTCTGTATGTGGGCACAAGTAAAATTAAGCTAACAGGAAATAAAATTTGTTCTTAAAATGGAGGTAGTAAAGGTAAAAGTAGTCCCTTGACATGGATGTCTAGTCGTAACCAACTGTAGGGTACAGTGCTCATCTCCATTTCTAAGCTGAAGAGCCAGAGTTGTCTGAGGACTGCTCTGGTGGTCATGCGGCCAGCATTTCTGCAACCAACACTGTTACCTTCCCGCTGAGACGTGGTACCTATCTATCTTCTTGCATTTACATGCCTTCAAACTGCTAGGTTGGCAGAATCTGGGACTAGTGACAGGGGCTCACCCCATCATGCACGCTTGGGCCTCAAACTGCCAACATTCCCATTTTCTGATCATCAAAATTTGGCATCTTAACCACTAAGCCACTGCATCTCATAGAATGAGGGTACCATGCAGAAAAATTTGAGCATTGCACTAGACTATCAGTTACCCCTCTACTCTTAAACTCCTAGTTAGAGTATACTTTCACCCCCACAATCTACCATGTTGACACAAATTATTCCTTATTTCCACAAATCTATAAATTAAGCTGCTTCTCATGTTGTTTTTAAACTCTGAAATTCCCATACACTTTGGTACTGACCGGGCATGCTGATGAAATGTGTCATAATTTCTCAAATCCATCTTGTCTAAGAATGTCTGACACACACACACACAGACAATTAAATGACACATTATAAAAGCTGACATACTGTGGAAGCTGCATGTGTAGAAGACTAACAGACAACAGTCAGTGCTGCTGCAGATGCACTGAGTTGATCTGAATTTCATTTGCTGTGCAAAACAATTATACATTGTCCTAAACCCAGGTTGAACCAGTCTCTCAAAGTATACCCAAGCCCCATTTAAAACAGAAAGCGTGATTTGGGGGCAGTTGTAAGCTGAGGACTGTACAGACATCCCCCAAAATGTGTGCAAATGCAAGAAAACACTCAAAATACTCCCAGCCTATGATTCCAGAATGCCCCACTCCCAAATATCTGTTTTATTTGGTGTCCTTCTCAAAAGGCAACTGTAAGTGACATGACATCACTTTTAATGCCCATTTTGAGAGAGAGAATGAAGAAATATTTTGTCAGGCTAGGGAAAAGCACTGGGGGCGGGGAGTTTGCTGGGGATAATAGGCTCTTGGCCCCTGTACAATTGCTCATTTGTGTATTCAGAGGACAGTGAGTAGGTAATTAAAGAATCTGTCCTTGACTACAAATGGAAGTTATCATGGAATAACAATTGTGGTTGAGCATTAAGGGACATCCAAGTTCAGTGCTTAGAAAAGTTGCCCAGGGGGAGGGCACAGTAGCTTTCAGAACCTTACAGCCAGCATGGCTATTGCCCACATGGGGGCTGTAGTTCAGGAATAAGATTTTCAAGGTCTGTGGAGATTTAGGAGTTTATCATACAACAGAATTTGGGGGTATAAAGCAATGGCAATCCGAACGCAATCGTGGGGTTTCACGTTATTGTGTATGAGTGTATCTCACACAATTTCGGGCAAAAGGGAAGTCATTCCAAATGCAATCATGGGTTTTACGTTATTTTGTATTAAAGCATCACAAGCAATTTCAGGCAATGGGGGGGGGGGGGTCATTTTTGAGAAATGGGAAGTCATTCTGAACACATTCCAAATGCAATTTGAATTCACGCAAATTCACTAAACTAGCGAATTTACATGAATTCGAATTGGCTCCAATCGAAATTGGGAGAAATTCCTCCCGTGTGATAAACTCCTTAGAGTGCTTTTAAGAGTGCAAAAACTAAGGACTTTCAGATTTCATAGCATTACTCCTTTTCATTGGATCATGTTCTCAAAATAAAGTGAGGAATATTTTCTGCCATATGGACCTGTCCACTCATTGAGATCAGCATATAGGGATTTCTTTTGTTCAAAATGTCTTCTTTCCCAGGAACTAGGTTTAGTGATACTGAAAATTCAGCTGTGTCCATGGCATTAAGGAAAATGATATTTTAGCAAAGTTCAGCAGGGTACCAATTTAGCTCCAGACAAATACTTCCTTATTTTCTTTACTTTTATCCAGTTTATCATGGGCTTAATTTATATCAATGTGTGAGACTGTATCTCTTTTTGTTCACTGGTGATGCTGTCTGAAGATACTAAGAAACGTCATCCATCACTTGTGGAGGTCACCATGTTTGGGAAATCTGGTTTACATTATCCCAGGCGTATTTATGTTGTCAGCTACATAAAGCTTGTGTATTTACTTTGATTACTGTGGTGAACTTTGTGGGCAAAAACTTCTAAGTTGGTATTGAAATGTGCATTTTTAATACAGAAGACCTTTCCAAAAATAAGTAACCAAACTGGCAGTATTTCACTTTTTGACATCCATGTGCTGGCCAATAAGCATTAGTCAAAGGATTGTGTGAAACTGGGCTAGTGTTGCAGGCTGTTCACTGGGCTCTCCCTGAATGAACTGTTTGCCACTCATTTGTAAGAACTCCTGAAAACAATTATTGGGATGAAAACAGATATTACAAACAACCAATCTGAGCTTAACTCAACAGGCGCTCTCTGCCATTAGTTTCACAGTTTCATTACCTGCATTTATACAACAGGAAAATCCATGGTATGATGTGTCAAAATCTGACTTGCTGTGAT
Organism: Urosaurus nigricauda; assembly: GCA_034509955.1. Lineage (NCBI taxonomy): Eukaryota > Metazoa > Chordata > Lepidosauria > Squamata > Phrynosomatidae > Urosaurus > Urosaurus nigricauda. The sequence continues at coordinate 47,619,307 of JAOEGL010000003.1, forward strand.
ATGCCAACTGTCAATAAGGCATGTTTTAAACCAGCCACAGATAACAAGCTGTTGGGTTTTGAGCTCTGGCTTATTTAAATCATGACTTGTCATGACAGTTCAACTTGTAACTGTGGCTTATTCTTGGCTTGTTCTCCTAGCTACCCACTAAAATGGGGAGATGAAAGGGGATCAGGAGAGAAAGAAACCAGAAATGGGAAAGAAAGCCATAGTTTGTTTATTCTCCTTGTGGTTTAAGCAATAAATCACAGTTTTTACAGACCATAACTTATTTTGACACAAATAGAGTGTGTGACAATATGATCAGGAAACCTCATCCCAGCAATATTATAGTCTCAACTGGTCATGTGAATGTGTTCTATGCCTCGTTGTTCACAAAATAGTTTACTTTCCATCTTGGTGGTAATTTGTGGTGGAGATTCCTGAAGAGGCCAAATAAGCAAAATGATTAAAAAGAATAAACTGTTTAACCTCCATGACAAAGCTGAGTTCTTTCATGTTCTCCAATTAGTTCTGTGAAAGGGGGAGGGAGTTAATACAAATGAATTCAGTACTGTAACTTTAGGATGTAACATAAACATTCTCCTGTTTCTTCTGGGAAGCAGAAGGTTTTGGAACCTAAATACTGAACTGAATAAGTTATCTGCTCTCTTTTTTTTTATCCCATGGTCACCCAACCTTGTGAAATTCACTTTATTGCATAGCTTATAAACTGACACTCAGAATCCCAGAGTCAATTGCTGCTCTGTTTGCTTTTAATTTTAGACTATTACAATAGAATCCACTTAACTGAGTGCCCTGTATTTGCCCCTTTCCCCTTTGTTAGGAGAAAGAACGTGGCAAATAAGTTATTGGGATGTAGCTCAGCGTTTCCAGGACTTCTTGCCAGCTGCTTTGATTTAATTATTGTTTTTGAAGGTACAAAGCATCAAGCAATTAAATCCTCATGTCAATGTCTCTGTATGATGTAATACAGCTATCCACTTTATATTACCTCTATGGTGTTGCTATTATCTGTCACTCATCTTCTCTCTTCCCCTGTCCTTCCCACTCCCTATAACATCTCTGCTTAATTTAGAAGGTTGTAAAGAAAGGGGCCTACACAGCACTTTCCATGACCTCCAAAACTGAGCAAAAGGTCATCTTTTAGATCATCTTAAATAGAATACTGCTTTATGATTGCATGATAATTTGGAGTAACCTCCCAGGTATGAATTTGTGTCTGACAGCACCAATTCTCAACATCACAGGCTTCCCACATTTCACAACCTCTACATATGCTGTCATTGGGAAGAGCTTTAATACTTCCCCAATCTTCTGTGCCTGCATAACGTAACACACCGACAAAATAAATAGCCATTAGAAGTGAACTGAGGGTTTGTTTTTGGTTTGGTTTGGACACGATTATTAAAGTCTGATATCCATGTGCAAGCAACCAAGCAAACCACATGAAATCCATGTGAGTGGTACTCTATGGGGCAGGTGATCCCCCCCCCCCTTGCTATTTTGTTGTTTGATATATAGTACTGTAGGCTTATCTGCCAGTTTAAAGAAAAGGAGAAATCATTGCTGCTACAACCCATGCAACCTGAGTATTTTCATGCAAATCAGTTTTCAATGAGCTTCTGGCAAATTCTAATTCTTAAGCAGCCTGACAATTATTTGCTTGTTCCTTCAATGCCTTAGTTTAGTTTCATCTGTTTTAGTTAGGTCACAGCCATACTGACTGGCTGAAAGCATTTTCCCCCTTAAAAAGTTCTTGTGAAAAAGGTCACACACACCAAGGATGAGTATCATCCAGCCTTCCAGAAGTTGGGGAAAACTGGATTGCAATTTGTTTCTTTCCTCCACCACACCCACTCTCTTCCTGCATCACACCAACCTGAGATATGCCCCCCCCCCCCAATTCTCTATTTCTCCTTCATTAGACCATGTTTGACTATATACAAATAGTCCCTCTGCTAATCTTGGGGACTGTGGATTTTTCATGATTCACAACAATCCTGGGGCTTGTCTATACTATTAAAAGTGACAAGGAGTCTATTTGCAGCAAATTAAGTGGCCACACCTGCCCACCCCCCAAATTCAGAGGTCATGCCAATGTAAAACAGCAACCTTTTATGAATTATTTCCAGCCACATTACACTTGAATTTATTTATTTTTGTATTTGGTTGTCAAGGATGCACACAAGCAGAGGAGCACACATAAAGGCAAACAAATATATGTATTTATGCACTTGTGTGCATAAATACAGCATTTCGTCTTTTAAAATGGCAGTCATGTCACTTGAACCTTTTGTTCCCAGGGACTCATCACTTCCTCTTCCTCATCCACCACCAATGTAAATCTGCTAGCCACATTAATTGCACATCCAGGTTTCCTTGGAAAGTCTAAATAAAACTGTGAGTCCCATCCCCCGCCCCCTGATTATCCAAAAAGTAAGCCATCAGGTGATGAAAACCCTCACTAATTTCCCAAATTGACAAGAACATTGTATGTCTGGATCACCATCAATTCAAAGTGAGTGAGGATTTTTTTAAAATAGTGTAGACAAGCTCAAGCTTTTTAAAACAGCAAGCTGGTATGGCTGCTTTTCAGCACAGGTACCCACCCTTGAAAACAAACAGATACACACACTTCTATGTTTCCTACCACGGAAGAAGAAAGAGGAGAAGATGGCAGAAGCAAAGCTCTTCTTTCTCAGTCAGAAGGGACCTAGAGGTACAGCAATGTGCCTTAACCTTTTCCTCTTCCTTTTTCCATGACATAGACATGATGAGCAGCAGGACAGGTAGCTTCTGACAACTGTATTGCAATTGAAGAGTTGGCCCTCCCCAGTCTGGCCTATCTGTGTGTCTGATCTTGAAGTCTGACATGGTAATACTTTTCTGTTTCAAAAGTTTAGAGATTTCACTTTTGTTAGAAAGTCTTAAACTCTAGCACAGCAAAATTGCAATGCAGCATTTTGCTGCTATGGGAATTTCTTCAAAACTGACCCAAAATGAAAAGTCTAGCTGTCTCTATCTCCCCTGCTCCCAGTTTTATAAAAAAATATGGTCAGTAAATTGGCATAATTTTCTGAAGAGTTTTTTTTTTCATTCATGGTAATTAATGCATACTTAAGCTTTGAAGCCTAAAGCTTTGGTTCTGCATTTCCGCTCAAACTCCCTAGCTATAGGGGGAAAAGTCATCTTCAGAATTTAGCAAAGGCATTATTGCCTTGAAGGCCTTTTCTTTAGATCTCAGAATGGTACTAATTAGTGGGTGGATGACTGATCTAAGAGATTTGTTGCCCACTTTTTCACTTCAGCAATTTGATTATATTGTAAATGAGTGACTTTCTTGTTGCTTCTGTGTTACTTGATCTTAGCCAGATTTGAAATCCTAGTAAGCAAACTGTTAAAAGAATGAAATAAAAGTAGATGAGCTTACACCTTGGCCTAAAAACCAGGGTATGGAAAACTTTTTAATAAATGGACTGAATTTCCTAGAATTTCCCATCCAATATATCAACTGGCTTTAAAAAAGTAACTTTTATGAACTTTTTAAAAAAAAGTTGAACTTTCTTTGAAGGCAAAAATGCTGCTGCTACTACTGGTGATGATGGTAATCGGGTAAGGAGGTATACATGAGAGCCACCACCAATATACCTCTCCTCTTCCCTGCTGTTCCTGATCTTCCCATTTTTGGTAGCAAGGTGTGCAGGGGGATTTTACTCATATTAGCCTGTGCTTGAATAGACACACTATATTGATTGGAAACCATGGATTTTCAATTGCTTTTTGTGTTTGGGCAAATGTGACTAGCAGTTTCTTCAAGCATTGTTGCTTGCTTGCTTGTTTGTTTGTTTGTTTGTTTTGGCAACACCAGGAACATGGTCTCCATATATACAATGCCAGGCTAGAATTTGTGTACCCAACCTCATCCCTATCATCCTTTTAGCCCTTATGCTTGCACAAGGTTTAAACATGATGTACAGTACTTGTAAAATGTGCTCACCAAAGAAAGATGGTATCATCTTTCAGCTTTGTAGAAATAAATAGGGCTGGGTCTGCACAGGCCAGAATACTCTGGGAGCAACCTGAAGCATTCTGCCCCAGAGCTGCCCAGACATCTCCCTGTTACCTTGGGCACCCTATTGCAATACTAGGCAGCTGTTTGCATGCATGTCTCATTGTGCAATCTGGCACTGATGCTACTGGGGTGAGTTGCTTGCTTTGAGGTAAGAACGAGGCATCAAGCGTCAATAACATTACTGGTCATCTCATTCTGACATCAAAGTGAGCGACTCAAGCCAGAGGTGACATTGCCACTGATTGGTACAGTGGAACACATTAAGGAGCCACCTGATGCCACAACAGAGAGCTCCAGATCTCCCAGGGAGATCTGGAACAAAACATGATGATGATGATGATGATGATGATGATGATGATGATGATGATTAAAAATTTTTTTTAAGGGTGTTATACCTTGGGTTCAGTGCTGAACTGGCCAAATGTTGTCTGGACATTTTGCACCAGAACCAAAGATTGGGCCCTGTGTCATCTGGTTGCCATGAGAAGGGAGGAAGATGTTTTATTTGTCCTGTGTAGACAACTCCTTGGAGAAATTGATGAGACACATGCCTATTTAGCTAAATGAACATTGGTAGAAGATACATGCTAGGGCCAACCTCCTCTGGTATCACTCTCTTCCTGATGCTCTGAAGAGGAAAGTCTCACATGCTCACATTCTTCACATGAGCCAGAACTCAGACTTTTAGGGTACCATCCCACATGGAAAACATCCATATGTAGAAAGGCCTCTCCTTTTCATAGCCATCACTTTTTACATGATCAGGGTGGTGACAGAAAAGACAGAACTAGCAATTTCAACACCTAAGTGGTTCTTCACAGAGTTCTTTACAATGGATGAATAGTGGCATATCGTAATCACTATGGTGTTTTAAGAACATGAATAATATTGTAATTATATAAATTAAACACCACAGTGAATTAACAAGGAAAACACAGATGTTCCACTTCCCAAACCAGAACTGATTACATTTTGATATGTCAGTTCCATTCTTGGCCATGAAGCTTCCTGGACTCTCTTTGAAGCTAAACAACGGCATTGTCACCATCTATATGTCCTGTTTCTGCTATTCCCCATTGCCTCTTTCTTTATTTTCTACTGTGTTATTGATCTCATACCTTCCCTTCTTTTTCTCTCCGTTCTCCCACAGTTTGTCTCCTCAACTGCTTCTATCATCACTCCTCAGCTGTGATTCTTCTCAAATTCTTGGCCTCCCTACGCATCCCATCACCAGACAAGTTTCCCTCTTGCCTATTCTCACAAGTTCTATCCCTGTCCTTTCACAGTTCCACTTTTCTATGAACTCATACAACTAGGGGCTACAGTGTTCTCCACTTGCATCTCCTCATTCCTGAGTGCATTCAAAAGGACTGTAGGCAGGGTTCCTGCAGGTCTAAGCATATATTAGAAAGCCTAGGATTTAAGATCCAAACTTAAAAATACAAGTTAGTTTAATCAAATACAGGCAAACTTGCTTCCAATATACATGCATAGAATTACACTGTATAGACTCAGGAACTAACCCAATCAGTGCAAGTGAAAATAATTTTTTGCACAGATTTGGAAGAACTTGAGAGTTCCAATGGATTTACTGAATTTTGTCTTCTCATATTTCACTTTTGAATTTGCAAGTAAAATATGTATTTCTTATCTTTCAGATCTTATCAAGAAAGACAGAGTGACTGACAGATAAAGCAAGACTCCATTATCTCGGAATTTAGTGTTTCCAAATGACATTACAAGACAACATATTCTATATTTTCCTAGGTCTAAATCCAATCAGAGTAGACTGATTGATTCATTGAAAATAAGTTTAGTATTGAGTTACTGTTCAACAATTCATTCAATGGGTCTACCTGGTTGGTATTAGCTACTGGATTTATATTTAGCTGTTTCAAAATACTTTAAAGTATTGGTGAAAAGGCTAGAGCAGGGGTGAAAATCATGCAACACTCTAACTGTTGTTGGAATGCAACCCCACCATTCCTTACCATTGGTTATGCTGGCTAGGGCTGCTGGAAGTTGCTTTCCAAAAACATCTTAAGAGCCACATGATTCCTACCTCTAGTTTAGAGTGAGAAGTATGCTATACAAAGATAAACAAAGTGTTCCTTTTTATTACTATAATTCAAAATCTTTTTCATATTACCAAGTTATAGTACTTTGATACTATTTTAATTGCCATGGCTCCAACCTATGTTACCACAGCATTGGTACCTTCCCACACTGCATATCCCAGCATTACTTAGTATGTAGCCATGCCAGTTAAAGTGTTATCAAACTGCTATGACTATCTACATGACAGAATGGCAAGACAATGTTTCTGTGAGTGCAGACTTGCATATGCTAGAGGAAAGAATGAGGCTCAAGCTATTCAGAATCCATCTAGCATTGATTGGTTCATTTGCTAAGAAGATGCATTCTCAGAATATCATGCAATACTCTTTCTTCTCTGTGAGTATCAACTATGTCACAATTGGCAGCAGCTGTGCTTGCCTGAAGGCCTTGGTCTTGTTCTGACCAATGGCAATGTGGCAGGTGATATTCTTTTGTGGTCTATGTTCAGACTTGTTTTTGTGGGCCTTCACATCATTTCCAACTTATGGAGATTCTAAGACAAACCTATCATGGAATTTTCTTGGCAAGATTTTTCATAGTGGGCCTGCCATTGCCTTCCTCTCATGCTGAGAGATTGTGGCTTGCCCAAGGTCACCAGTGGGGTTCCATGGCTAAGCAGAATTCAAATCCTGGTCTTCAGAGCTGTAGTCCAGCACTCAAGCCACTACACCACATTGACTAATTGCTGATTTCTCCTGTTACACAGAAACAAGAATATCGATTCCAAAGCAACAAGCACAGTTTTGCTTATCTTTCTTATGTTCTGACAGCTTGATGCTGAGCAATTAGCCATACATCTGCATCTATTATATAGCTGAAAAAATTGAATATGCTGACTCAGTTTTTTTCCTTGCATGCTTGTCCAAAGGAGTTTAAAATCTCACAGTTAAATGGAAATAGGAAGTACCTTTTTACACTAATGGCTGGAATCAAAATAAGACCAGCAGCAAGTCAAGCCACAAGCAGCCTTCTTCTCTCCCCAACTCCATCTGGGCAAAGAAGGCAGCAGAGGCCAGGCAGCAGCAAGAGAGTGTGGCAGGAGTGGTGAACTATAAAGCCACTCCTCTTCCACCCCTCAGGAAGACCAGCAGCAAGCCAAGCCACAAGCAGCCTTCTTCTCTCCCCAACTCCACCTGGGCAAAGAAGGCAGCAGAGGTCAGGCAGTGTGGAGAGACGGCGGGGAAGGAGAAAGCAACACCTGGGCCTGTCTAGGCCACCCCTCCCTCCACCAAAACACCGCGGCATTGGCCGCAAGAGACGAGCCGGGACACTCTGGGCCCTTTTAAAGGCCCCAAAAGCTCACCCTTCAGGCGGGTGGCAGTGCGGAGAGGCGGTGGGGAGGGAGAAAGCAACACCTGAGCCTATCAAGGCCACTCCTCCTTCCACCAAAACACTGCGGCATTGGCCGCAAGAGGAGGAGCTAAGATATTTCTGTATATTGCTCTCCCCGTCATCATTGCATGGCTAGGTTTGCCATAAAGGAGAACATTCTATCTCAGGGCTTTTTGCTTTTAGGCATAATGCTTATAATGGGAGAGCTGACTAGGCAGGAAAATGTTAATACCTGTCCATTGTCTGCTAGACATGGATCTCCTATTCTGGATCAGAAACTTCTGACGGATAAATCATTTCCAGTACCAGATGATGGAGCTGGGAATAGCCTGGGAGCAGGAATTGAGGTTGTGTGGGGCAGGGAAGGTATGGCGGCAACAGAGTGAACAAATGTTACAAAAGAAGAAGGGATCGATGTCTGATATCTATCTCTTCTTCACTTCACCCTGTTTCCCAAGATAACATGGAGAGCGCACCAACCATTCCACAATCCCTTAATCTGCTCCTTTGCAATGTCAGGTTGGCCAAAGGTAAGACTCATATCATCCACGATCTTCTCGTGGATGAACAGGCCGACCTGGCATGCTTCACCGAGACTTGGCTGGGAGATGCCAGCGCTGCTACCTGGGCACAGGCCCTCCCAGCCGGCTACACGGTTAGTGAGCAGATAAGGGAAAGTGGGTGGGGGGGGGTGTGGCAGTAGTCCACAAAACGAACCTAACTTTGATCAGGAAACCTGTCCGGAAAACGATCCACATCGAGTGTGTGTACCTTGGCCTGAAGACCAGGGATAGTTTGAGGATTCTGTTAGTATACCGGCCACCCCGTTGTCTAACAGATTCCCTGACTGAGCTGACTCAGCTGGTCTCTGAGTTGTTGTTGGAGTCTCCCAGACTTCTTGTATTGGGTGACTTCAACATTCCTCTTGAGACCAGCTCTTCTGATCTATCTGGAGCAGCTCGGGAGTTCATGGAATCCATGACAGGCATGAACCTATCCCAATTGGTCAACGGGCCTACCCATTGCGCAGGTCACACACTCGATGGAATCTTTAGTACGGAACAGGAATATCCATGGGCGGAGGTAACCAAAACCTCCGCACTGTCATGGATGGATCATTTCCTGATCAAGTTGGAACTAAAAGCCACTTCTGTCCCCCCCGGGGGTGGTGGACCCATTAGAATGGTCCACCCTCGAAGACTAATGGAACCAATTGGTTTCCAGAAGGCCTTAGAGGGTTTAATGGTTGGCAACGCCGGTGACTCCGTCGAAGCTTTGGTGAATACCTGGAACACCGATCTTCCCAAGGCTCTTGACGCAATCGCCCCCAAGCGTCCTCTCCAACCCGCTCCAAATCGCAAACCCTGGTTCTTGGAGGAACTCAGGGAGATGAGGCGGGTTGGACGACAACTGGAGCGCAAATGGCGGAAGACTCGACTCTTCTCCGACAGAACTCGCCATAGGCAGCATCTTCGCGCCTATCGAGAGGCTTTGCGTGCAGCGCGGAGATCCTTCTGCTCTGCACGCATCGCATCTGCAGAGTCCCGCTCAGCAGATATGTTTAGGGTTGTGGGGGAGCTGACGCGGCTGTCCCCTGCGCCAAATCCCCTACTGGACCCAACAACAGCCTGCTGTGATGAGTTTAACACCTTCTTTGCAGACAAAATCTCTCGGATAAGGGCCGACTTGAACGTCAATGTTTTGTCAGAGCCCATAGGTGAGGTGTCCAATAACTCAGTTGCTGTTTCTTTACTGGATGAATTTCAACCTGCAAGTACCGAGGACGTGGACAAGCTCCTTGGAAGTTTGAGAAAGACGACTTGCCCTCTCGATCCTTGTCCATCTTGGCTGGTCGCCCAGGGAGGGGACGCAGTGAGAACATTCCTTCGAGATGTGATCAATGCGTCCCTCAGGGAGGGTTCTTTACCATCTTGTCTAAAGAAGGTGGCCGTTAGACCCCTCCTGAAGAAACCCTCCCTTGATCCCCTGGATAAAAACAACTACAGGCCAGTTTCCTTGCTCCCATTTTTGAGCAAGGTCATCGAGAGAGCAGTCGCCTCCCAACTCCAAGCTGTCTTGGATGAAACCGATTATCTGAATCCATTTCAAACGGGCTTCAGGACAGGACATGGAGTTGAGATTGCCATGGTCGCTCTAGCCGACGACCTCCGCCTGAGCATCGACAGGGGTAGTGTGACCCTGCTCGTGCTCTTGGATCTCTCAGCGGCCTTTGACACGGTAGATCATCCCATCCTTTTGGGTCGACTGAGAGAGTTGGGGATTGGAGGCATTGCGCTTCGGTGGTTCCAGTCCTTTCTCTCCGGGAGATCCCAAAGGGTGAGGCTCGGGGACAGTTGCTCTTCTAAGATAGAGCTTAATTGTGGCATCCCTCAAGGCGCCATCCTGTCCCTGATGCTGTTTAACATCTACATGAAGCCGCTGGGTGAGATCATTCGGAGGCATGGAGCTCAGTGTCTTCAGTATGCTGATGACACTCAGATTTACCTCTCCATGACAAGATCGTCGGCCCAGACTTCAGATGGCGTCTCTCCTCTCAATGACTGTCTTATGGCAGTAATGGATTGGATGAGGGAAAACAGGTTGAAGCTCAATCCGGACAAAACGGAGGTACTAACTGTCACAGGACCGAAGCCAGGATTGGGAATACACCTCCCGGTCCTAGATGGGGTCACACTCTCCTCGAAGGACCCTGTTCGCAGTCTGGGGGTACTCCTTGATTCGTCGCTTCACATGACTAGTCAGGTGAATGCGGCGGTCAGGAGTGCCTGTTATCAGCTTTGGCTGATCCGCCAGCTGCGCCCTTTCCTGGAGCCGAAGGACCTGGAGTCAGTGGTACACGCTTTGGTAACCTCACGATTGGACTTCTGTAATGCGCTCTACATGGGGCTACCCTTGTGTCTAACTCGGAAACTTCAATTAGTTCAGAATATGCCAGCCAGGCTTGTCACGGGAACATCAAGGAGAGAGCACATAACACCGGTGCTCAAATCTCTCCACTGGCTGCCGATTAGTTTCCAAGCGCAGTACAAGGTGTTGGTTTTAACCTTTAAAGCCCTACATGGCTTGGGTCCATCTTATCTGAGGGACCGCCTCCTCCCATACAACCCCCCCCCCGCACACTCCGGTCTTCTGGGAGGAACCTTTTGCAGCCTATGAAGACTAGGCTCACACAGACCTCCCAGAGGGCCTTCTCGGCTGTCGCTCCCAGGCTATGGAATGACCTGCTGGACGAGATGCGTCTTATTACATCTTCTGATTGCTTTAAAAAAGCCTTGAAGACGCATCTCTTCTGGCAGGCCTTCCCAGAAAGTCCTTAACCTCCCGGCTCTGTTTGGGTTAAGCTCTCCCATTAGCATTTTAACAACTTGACCCTGATCTCTATGCAATGGGTTGCTGTTTTAAATTGAAATTTTTATTATGTCGTTTTAATTGATGTTAGTTTAATTTAATTTTAAGGGGTGGGTGGTTGGGTATGGGTCATGTATATTTTATCTTGCATTTTTTAATTGATGTAACCCGCTCCGATTGGATACAGAGGAGCGGGCTATAAATAAAATATTATTATTATTATTATTATTATTATTATTATTATTACTACTACTTTCCAGGAATAATGAAATTGCTTAATATCTTGCTATCAGATTTAAACTGATTAGTCTTTAAAATGGCACTGCATGTTTTAGCCTTATTAGCACTCCTGCTCTCTGTCTTGATTAGGAAATATATATGTCATTTCACAGACAATATAGGGTTGTTGTTCTTGCTGTTGTTTTAATTACCATCCACCCAAAAATACTGTATAAAGGAAAGATACTTCCTGGACTAGAAATAACACAAAATTAAGGACTGTTAATTTCAAAGAGACAAGCATTTCCGATTCTGTTACTGTATATTATTTGTGTGCATGGTAATTAGTTGCTAGTTGGGTATTTATAACATAAAACAGTTTCAGTTGCAAAGACTACATATCTGTTCAATGCAAATAGACAAATGAGGGACTTTTATTTCACCACTGTGCTACAAATAGCCATCCAGTAACAAGATACTTGTGGAAGGCAGAATTGGCCACTGTATAGTATATATTACACCATGGGTCTTCCCTATTTGTCCTCTAGGCATTTTGGATTTCAGCTCTCAGGAGCCCCAAGAAGATTTGCCAATAACCTGGGATTTTGGGTGATGAAGTCTAAAACATTGGAAGGAGACATAGATTGAGAACCAATGTATTGTACCATATTAATATTTCTCAAACAATGCGTCAGTTAATGTTGTGATTTTTCACAACTGTGCCTTGGATCCTGAGTCAACATGGAAGGTCTTTCAAACAGGAGTGGGCAAGTACAGTCCATGGGCTACATATGAGCTCCTCCCAGGGCAGTTTTTGTGGCTCTCTGCCAAGAGGTAGTTCCCCCCCTTTAAATGCCTATGGGGGGCATTTTTAGATATTTTGATCCCCCTTTGACTATTTTAAGCCCAGGAGAGGGCTTTCTCCAAAACAGAAAGTTTTGCTAAAGATGGCCTCTCATGGGCCTGCCATGGTCTGGGGGATTCCCCCCTCCCCAAATGCCCTCCTACCCCCTATAAGCCAAACATTGGGATAAAAATGATATGTTTTGTAAGGGTACAATGAAGGGTATTGTCCTCCAAGCTGTCCTGGATGGCTGATGAGGTCTCCCAGCTTCCCAGCATTGTATACCCCTCCTTTAAGAGCATTATAGGAAATGTTAATTGAATAAATGTGAAAGTAAAACTGATCAAGGCTTTGGGGAAGGGGTTTAGCTGCTGTGGTCCTACATTGTACGTGGCTTTCCATGCAGAATCATAGAGTTGGAAGAGACCACAAGGAAAGGGTCATTCAATCCAAGCCCCTGCCATGCTGAAAGACACAATGAAAGTACACCTGACAAGTGGCCATCCAGTCTCTGTTTAATAACTCCAAAGAAGGAGATTCCACCACTATCCGAGGCAACACATTCCATAGTCAAACAGCTCTTACTGTCAGGAAGTTCTTCCTAATGTTTAGGTGGAATATCTTTTCCTGTATCTTCCATCCATTGTTTCATGTCCTTGTCTCTGGAGCAGCAGAAAACAAGCTTGATCCAGCCACAATATTACATCGCTTCAAATATTTAAACATGACTATCATGATACTTCTTAACCTTGTGCTCTTCTTAATAATTATATTTTTATAGAAGACATGGGTTTGCTCAGAGTTATCTAATTGCACGCCCAGTTGCATATAAGGCCACTGATATTTCACTGGCACCTTTTGTTCTGTGATCCAAATGCACTGCTGCAAAGAAGAGACACAGGAGAACCCAAAGGCCCCCCTCCCCCTTTCCCTGCCTTATATTTGCCCTTTTAATATTTGGGTTGCTTAAGCCTGTGTGTTTTACTGTGATTGTAGCTCTGTGCTTTGAAGCTGTGACCTTCAAGATCTAAACAAAAGTCATTGTAGCTTAAAAGCAAAAGCAATGAGCTACCAGAATGCTAAATCTGCACAGACAGGGACTAGGAGAGTTGTTCTGCAAAGATGTACTAGCTCTTTAATGTTCAGTAATTACCTCCTTTTGCTATTGAGTTGTTAACATGTTAAATGTGCCTCTTTCTCCCTTTGCTTAGAAATAACTATGCAAGGCATGGTGCATGTCTAATGCAAGTTCAAACTGTGTCTGGCCTCTTTGTTGTGAAGCAAATCTACTAGTGCAAGGCCACAGTGATCTTAGAGATCTCACTCCTACCTAGGAGAATGTGCAATCATTAGTATGCCAGGATATGCAGTCTTCAATGTGTCACCATCCTACATCCCCTTTCCAAGGTGATGATCTCTGGAAGAATATACAAAGAAATTACAATATGGAGACAAGCCCAGTATCAAGTGGTTGTCTCTGAGCAACATGGGAAGATTTTTAAGGCATGTGTGTATATGTGCCTTCAACTCACCTGTTCATTTATAAATTTCATAGGGTTTTCTTAGGCAAGGAATACTCATGGGTGGATTGTAATGGCCTTCCTATGAAATATAGCATATAGCACCTAGTATTTGTTGGCAGCTTCCCATCCAGTACTAATCAGAACTGACCCTGCTTAGCTTCCAGGAGAGTGGATCTGGTGCCTTCTTATTTCCATCTTATTTCTGTCGCTGATACCAAATTTCAGTTAGTCATGCACAAGAATATGCACATGAACAGTCCGGCCAGAGAGAGGAGAAGGAGAGGAGCTGCTTGGCAGCCATTTTGGGACCGTGTGCTTGAGACCGTGTGCTTGTTGCTGAAGGGGAGGAGCTTCTGTGAGTCACATCTGTGAGTCACAAGGGGGCGGAGCTAGCAGACTAGCTTTATATACCACCTTCCAGAGCCGCGTGCCTAACGGCGCGCGAATTTTAGTTTTCTTTAACTGAACAACTCTGCTCAAGTGGCATTAGGTTAGAATCAGATATTGAAACAGAACCTTCCCTTTAAGTGTAAGATAGCAGCCAGTACTTACCCCTAAAGAAGTATTCCCAGTAGATTGACTGTTATATTTATTACTAAAGACTTTGCAGTATGGACAACGAGGGATCTGCCACAGTCACCTGCAACTCTTGTGGGATGTTTCTCTTCTTGCCTACAGAAGTGGAGAACTTCACATGCACCAAGTGCAAGTTGGTGGCACTCTTGGAGGAGAAAGTGCAGCAGCTGGAGTCCAGAGTAGCTACACTTCAGCAGATTAGGGAACAAGAGGATTTCCTGGACACAATAGAACTAACCATCTTGGATGAGTACCATGCAGAGGAAGATGCTAGGGTGGAAGAGGTCACTTGCCAAACAGAGGAGGCAGACAGCTGGAGGAAGGTCACAAAGAGAAGTAAACCAAGAAGGAATTGTTCGGGGAGCTTGCAGCTAGAGAATCGATTCGAAGCGCTTTCCCTTATCAAGGAGGATGAAGAAGAGCAGCATGGACAGACTTCAGGGATGGAGCAGGGGAGCCTGAGAGTCCCACCCGAGGAAACAGTCGCTGCTAAGCCTCGGAGGAGGCGTGTGGTCGTAGTGGGGGACTCCTTGCTGAGGGGTACAGAAGCAGTGATTTGTAGGCCTGACAAGATGTCTCGAGAGGTGTGTTGTCTTCCAGGTGCAAAGATCCGGGATGTGACAGAGAGGCTGACAAGACTGGTCAAGCCTACTGACCAATACCCCTTCCTTTTGGTCCACGTGGGAACTAATGATACTGCAAGACACAGCATTCAGAACATCAAAAGGGATTACGAGGCGCTTGGTAGGAAGCTGAAAGGAATGGATGTACAGGTTGTCATCTCGTCTCTTCTGCCAGTTGAAGGGCATGGTCCAGGAAGGGAGAGGAAAATAGCAGATGTGAACAACTGGCTTCGCAGATGGTGCCGCCGAGAGGGATTTGGATTCTTGGATCATGGGCTGCGGTTCCATGAGGAGGGACTTCTTGCAACAGACGGGTTGCATCTCACGCCAGTTGGAAGAAATGTTTTTGCCAACAGTCTCAAGAACTTGATCAGGAGAGCTTTAAACTGAGTTCCGAGGGGAAGGGAGACAATATTAAGGAAGGCAAAAGGGATGGCGAAAATAGTCAAACTGACATAGAGGAAACAAGGCAAACAGTGCAAGGACCCAATAGTGGGAGGCAAAAAAACTTGCACAGGCAGCAAGTAAAAGGGAACCATGGTCTGCGATGTCTCTACACTAATGCACAGAGCATGGGAAATAAGCAAGATGAACTCGAACTCCTAGTACAACAAGGCAAATATGATATAATAGGCATCACTGAAACCTGGTGGGATGAGTCTCATGATTGGAATGTGGAAATAGAGGGGTATAACCTTATTAAGAGAAATAGGCCAAACAGGAAAGGAGGAGGAATAGCACTATATGTCAGAGATATTTACACCAGTGAAGAGATCCTGGGCATCAATCATGGAAGCCAGGTGGAGAGCATCTGGATAAGAATCAAAGGGGAGGGAAACAACAAGGGTGTTACGGTGGGAGTCTACTACAGACCCCCAAGTCAGACTGAGGAATTGGATGATATCTTTCTAGAACAGATGACCACACAGTCAGAAAAGAGAGATGTAGTAGTGATAGGCGACTTCAACTATCCTGATATTTGCTGGAAGTCAAACTCAGCAAAATCCTCAAGGTCTAGCAAATTCCTCACTTGCCTGGAAGACAATTTCATGGTCCAAAAGGTGGAAGAGGCAACAAGGGGGTCAGCTATTTTAGATCTGATCCTAACCAACAAGGATGACTTGGTTAATGGGGTGCAAGTGGTGGGATCATTAGGTGGAAGTGACCATGTTCTCCTGGAGTTTGTAATACAGTGGAAAGGAGAAGCCAGGCAGAGTCAGACACGCATCCTAGATTTTAGGAGAGCGGATTTCAGTAAACTTAGAGAAGTATTGAGGGCGATTCCATGGTCAGAAATACTAAAAGATAAAGGAGTTCAGGACGGATGGGACTTTCTCAAAAGGGAGATACTGAAGGCACAATTTCAAACAGTTCCAGTGAGAAAGAAAAACGGGAGGTGTCTCAAGAAACCAGGATGGATGACTAAGGAACTTTCAACCGAGCTAAGTTTGAAACGGAACATGTATAAGAAATGGAAAAAGGGGGAAATCACGAAAAAGGAATTCAAAGAAATAGCAGGCATGTGTAGGGGTAAAGTCAGAAAAGCTAAAGCGCAGAATGAACTCAGGCTTGCTAGAGAGGTTAAGAACAATAAAAAGGGCTTTTTTGGATATGTTCGCAGCAAGAGGAAGAAGAAGGAAACGGTAGGGCCACTGCGTGGAGAAGATGGCAAAATGCTAACAGGAGATAGAGAAAAGGCAGAATTACTCAACACCTTCTTTGCCTCAGTCTTCTCAGAAAAGGCAAAGGGTGCTCAACCTGAGGATAATGGAGCAGAGAACAGAATAGGGGAATTTCAGCACAGAATAAGTAAAGAGATAGTAGAGGAACACCTTGTTAATCTAAATGAATTTAAGTCTCCGGGACCAGATGAACTCCATCCAAGGGTATTAAAAGAACTGGCAAAAGTAATATCGGAGCCATTGGCAATCATATTTGAAAACTCCTGGAGAACAGGAGAGATCCCAGCAGACTGGCGAAGGGCAAACGTTGTCCCCATCTTCAAAAAGGGGAAAAAAGAGGATCCCAACAATTATCGTCCAGTTAGTCTGACATCGGTTCTAGGAAAGATTCTGGAGCAGATCATTAAACAAAGAGTCTGTGAACATCTAGAAGGCAATGCCATAATCACAAAAACTCAACATGGGTTTCAGAGAAACAAGTCATGCCAGACAAATCTAATCTCTTTCTTTGATAAAATTACCAGTTTGGCAGACGAAGGGAATGCTGTGGATATAGTATATCTTGATTTCAGTAAGGCCTTTGACAAGGTTTCCCATGACATTCTTGCAAACAAGCTTGTAAAATGTGGGCTAGACAAGTTAACTATTACATGGATTTGTAATTGGTTGAGTGGCCGAACTCAAAGGGTGCTCAACAATGGCTCCTTTTCATCCTGGAGAGAAGTGACCAGTGGGGTCCCACAGGGCTCTGTCCTGGGCCCAGTGCTATTCAACATCTTTATCAATGACCTGGATGACAGAATTGGGAGCATACTAATCAAATTTGCAGATGACACCAAATTAGGGGGAATAGCTAATACCCCAGAGGACAGGATCAAGATTCAAAGTGACCTGAATAGACTAGAAAGCTGGGCCAAAGCTAACAAAATGAAATTCAACACAGAGAAATGTAAGGTATTGCACTTAGGGCGGAAAAATAAAATGCACAGATATAGGATGGGTGACACCTGGCTGAATGAAACTACATGTGAAAGGGATCTAGGAGTCCAAGTAGACCACAAGTTGAACATGAGTGAACAGTGTGATGCGGCAGCTAAAAAGGCCAATGCTATTTTGGGCTGCATTAATAGAAGTATAGTGTCTAGATCAAGAGAAGTAATAGTGCCACTGTATTCTGCTTTGGTCAGGCCCCACCTAGAATATTGTGTCCAGTTCTGGGCGCCACAATTCAGAAAGGACATTGAGAAACTGGAGCGTGTCCAAAGGAGGGCGACAAAAATGGTGAAGGGTCTGGAAACCATGCCCTATGAGGAACAACTTAGGGAGCTGGGGATGTTTAGCCTGGAGAAAAGAAGGTTAAGAGGTGACATGATAGCCCTGTTTAAATATTTGAAAGGATGTCATATTGAGGAGGGAGCAAGCTTGTTTTCTGCTGCTCCAGAGAACAGGACCCGGAACAATGGATGCAAGATACAGGAAAAGAGATTCCACCTGAACATTAGGAAGAACTTCCTGACAGTAAGGGCTGTTCGACAGTGGAACGCACTTCCTCGGAAGGTGATAGAGTCTCCTTCCTTGGAGGTCTTTAAGCAGAGGCTGGATGGCCATCTGTCAGGGATGCTTTGATTTGGATTTCCTGCATGGCAGGGGGTTGGACTGGATGGCCCTAGTGGTCTCTTCCAACTCTACGATTCTATGATTCTATGATTCTATATCTACTTCATTAACTGAGTTATACATGTATAAAAGAGAAAGACCTGGAGCTGTGTCCTCCAAAAACAAAACAATACAAAAATTTTGGGCCACCCCAAATCTTACACTGAAACCTCCAGGGGTGTGACATACCATTGCATCCAGCTCAGTACTTTGGGACAAGGACAGACATAATATTCTCATTCCAATAACAGCCAACATATGTAGACATGGCTGAAATAAGGTTTGGGCCAATCCGAACCATACATTTGGAACCTCTTCAAGCTGGTATACTAACACATTCATCACATGTAAGGCTGTGAGACACGAGCAAATACAGTGGGCCCTTCCCTTATGTATGGATCTGTTCCAGATCCCCCACGTAAGGCAAATTCTGCATATGCTTGCACCCCACTGAAAACAATAAAGTGCATGCTTATGGCGCCATGTGATGTACATGCCATGGGCGTGCATACAATGTTTTATTGTTGCGTGGCATCAGCGTAAGCTTGAAGCTAGGTATAGTGCGTCCACATACAGTGCAGGCGCACTGTACATGGAACCATTTTTATAACAGTCATAATACACAGAAATAAAGAAATGGAGGTAAGGATCTCAAATATCCAAACCTCAAAGCTCATATCCTTTTGTGAAGGTTCTCTACATGTCCCCCTCCTGCCATGCTGAGATAGATGGGACCCTTTGAGATTTATCTTAAAAAATCTTGCTACCACCACCCAATGATTAACTTATTACACCTTAGCAACACATTGAAAAGTTGCCGGGGACTTCCATTGGTATTTGCAAAGCTAGTAAAGAACTAGCCAAGCTAAGGCACATGAAAAAGAATGCAAAGAGGTAGAGTACTTTAAAAGAAAAGATTTATTGTAACTAAAGGAATTCTAAAGCAAATGGATATCACTATATGAAAGATCACTTGTCCTACAAGAAAAGGCAGAAATTATAAATTATGGAGTAATTTCAGCCAAACAAGGAAAATAAATCTAAAATCCTGATGCCACTGACTGGTACATGTTCCTGATCTTACTCATAGATTAGATGGGATTCGTAGTCCTTGATGTTTCTGGTTAGCTGGGAGCCTGAACTCCGTTGTCCTGATGGTCTGCCTCATGAGAACCATAGACAAAAGCCCAACAGGCAGGCAGACAGACCAAAAGTCTAGTGTTGCATTCAAGCTTTTTAAAAAACATTTCCCCAGCCATCTTGAAGGTTTGTGCTTTCCCCCAGCTTCCCATCTCATTAGACAGTTGCCACCTCATCAGCTGTGATGTAATCCTTCATTAAAATGCACTGTTCCTCCTCCCACCTTTTAATCCTTTGTTATCTGGGTGGAAGGCTCCGATAAATGAAGGGACTCCCATTTATCACATCCCATTGGTTACATATCCAAACCTCGGAGATTTGCCTTTTGTGAGATGTCACAGCATCTCTGCCACTCCAGTATTTTGCTGTGGGGCAAGACACTTTTACAGCTCCCCGTGTCTCCTGATAATTCTTTGCCCAGACACAGGACACTGAGTATGATCTGAGTTCCTGCTTTATTGGAAAAGGCAAAACATAGCTTCTGACACATGGAATTTCACTGATACAAAGACGCATCTACTCTAAAGAAGGTCATGATCAGTGGGAAGGATTCAACCAGTACAAGCAGCTGTCAAGTACCACACAATTCACATCATCTATCAAGAAGGACAAAACACAGGAGGAGTATTTCAAAGAGATCAAGATCAGACAGGCTGAGAGAGTAAAGGTGGACTTTACTGGCAACCAAAGGGAACACATCTGAACCTCTCACAGCCAAAAGGCTATAAACTGATGTACTAGCTGTAGGGAGGTATGCGGAAGACTATGCAAGTGCTACAGTCCCAGTCTTAATTGCATGATGGGGGAAACTGTTTTCAGAATTATGTAACTTGAATAATAGCAATGTCATTATATACTACACAGAATGAAGTTAAGCTAAACATGTATCTAGGTTTCCAGTTGAAGCTTATCCATAAAATAGGCATTCAACTGTATTTATGTCCTCTGTGTATCAATTTTTGGTTATAATCCAAGATATTTGCAAGTTTATTTTGGGATTGTTAATACTTGGTGTGAACAGTACATCATCTAATTGTTTTAGGAGTTTACAATAACCAATAGAATATTCACTTGGAAGTATATCCATATATAGGTGAAATATAAACTTTAAAACTAATTTATTTTGCAAAAATAGATGTGGGGGTTGAATCCAGATCAAGAAATGTTTAGGCCAACTTTACTTAACCCTTTTAACCCAGAAATAATTTTCAGGTCTAATTTTCAGGTAATGCATAGCCTCTAATATTTCACAGGTGTAAACAGGTATGTATATTAAGCAACATCAGAAAGTGGTCAAGATGGTAAAAGTTATCAGTAAGGAAGAAAATGCAAGCTAGGAGAGGTTGCAGCAGTTTGCTTTTGTCCAAGTCTACTGTGAAGG
Source organism: Urosaurus nigricauda (assembly GCA_034509955.1). Lineage (NCBI taxonomy): Eukaryota > Metazoa > Chordata > Lepidosauria > Squamata > Phrynosomatidae > Urosaurus > Urosaurus nigricauda. The sequence goes on from JAOEGL010000003.1 coordinate 47,639,845, forward strand.
GAAAGATTCTCCTCTTTCTTGTCTTTTCCCCTTCACCCCACTGAATTACTTTTACACTTTGAATTCATCTTGCAAGAATTGCACTAAGCTGATGAGAAAGGGGCAAAGTAGGAAGAGGGGAGAGAAACAGACATTTTCAAAGCAATTGAAAAAGTGGGACAACAGAGAACTAATCAGAATTGTCTCTGCCAAATCAGAACAGTTGGAAAGTATGGTAATGATAAATATTATTCTTTTGCTTTTTACCAAAGTTAACCGTATCATGATGGGGGGGATGGGGGGATGATGCAAGCAGCTCTATTCACATGCATTCCAGCATTTCACAAATGTGCAGTGGGACACATGTGGTTGAACAATATCTGAATGTGACCAAAAGGATGTGACTAGACCAAAAATTTTAAGCAGACTATTAGGGGTGAGGGCACATTCTTACAGGTTTTTCTTAGGGTAAAAAAATGGTGATGGGGGAAATGTACGACCCCTTTCCCTCCAGTTGTACACACATAGGTTGAAACTCACCTCTGAGAAGTTAGTTCAGCATTTTTTGCTGGGCAGGGTAAGTTTCCCCTAGCTTCCCTATTCCAGAGCCGGAAGGCTGCTGGGCTAATTGAGTGCAATGTAATTAGCAGTGTTTGATTGTCAGAAGATGGGGGAGGGGGGCACATTGCTAAGAAGTGAAATCTAAGGTTTCTAAAACAAACTGGGGCTGCACCTACACTGTAGAAACAATTCAGTTTGGCACCACTTTAACTGCTATGGCTCCATCCTACAGAATCCTAGAATTTGTATGTTTGTCATCAGCACACTATGGCAAAGAAAGCTAAAGATCTTGTAAAACTACAAATCCAGGATTCCATAGAATGGAGCTACAGCACTTAAAGTGGTGTCAAACCTGCATTATTTCTACAGTATAGCTACACCCTATAAGTGCTGTGCTGTAAGATAGGCGGGTCTGTTCTGGCTGATTCATCGCTACTAGAGTGTATGCATTCACTAACATCCAAGTCTACCATGTGTACACATCTTGCAGCCAATATGCACTGTTAATTAAAAAACATTCTAACTGATCATTCTCTGTCTCCCTTTTTATCTTTTAAAGAAATCATCCATATGAATATATTCCTGATCAAGAATGAATATGAGCACACATTTGTGTTCCAAATGTCAAACAAAATGAAACTTCTGTATCAGTGCAAACTTTGATATTCTCACTTTAGAAAACACACTTTTATACTTTTCCCTTTGAAGTTTACACCATTCATTCAGCTCAGCTTAGTGGCTGATATATGTCAGCTACATAATATTGAAAACACAAAGAAAATCAAGATTAATTTTTTCAAGCAAAAGGGGAATCTGAGACAAAAGTTAACTTGAAGGTTTTATATGGTATGTGAAAGCTGCACTGCTCTTGTTATAGGAAATGAACTTCCCTCTGTACGTCTATTTTTTAAAAGACATAAAAAGCAATGGGCTCGTATAATGCATTGGTCTTGTTAGCTCAGTAATTCATACATTTAACTGGCAATAACTGGACTTCACTTTCCCTACTCCTGCTATAAAGCTTGCCATCCTCTCCTGGTTTACTCCAAATCTACCTGGCTATTCCAGATTGTTCGGTATAAACAGTGGGAAGTTACTTGCAGGAAGAAGCACAGTAAGCTGTATAAGCACAAGAGAGCAGCCTATCTAGTTTAATATTCTGTGCATACAATGGCTAATGGGAAGTCCACCCTCAAGATATAAGTGCAAATGTACCCTCCATGGCATGTGTCATGTCCCAACTCCACCTTCTGTCCCTGTCTCATATTCCTTAGCAACTTTAGAGATATTCTGCCTCTGATACTTGTATGTAATGCATAACCATTCTGATAATCAGCCACTGATACCTGAAGATGCATGTGGCCTTGAGGCCCTGTGATGACAGCTGCAACTATCTGCTCACTTCTGGTCTCATTTCTTGACAGTTGGCAAGTGACAGATATGGTTAAAGAAGAGGAGCAGTAGCAGGAGTTTATGACAAAAGTATTGAGGGAGCAGACTCATTTCAATCCAGTATCCCCCTGCTAGTATTAGTAGGAGGTATAATGCCCCCCCCAAAAGTGGGGGGTGGGGGTGGGAGTTTCCTAGCTCAGGTGCAAATTGTGCCTGCTCTGATGCTAAGACTGTGACTGTGTCTGTATCCATTTGTATCTGTTCTGTCTGTTGTACTAACTGGAATCTTCTCAAGGTCCCCCTACTCCCTACTAATTGCTTTTTTTCATATTTACCCCCTAACAGCCTTCAAGACAGCCTTTGTCTTGGATAACTTTACCAGGCCTTCTTACAGCTTGCAAATTCTTATCATCCCCTCTTGCCCACCCCAGGTTGAATAGGGTGGAGAATGAACAGTTTTAAACACATCCACTGAACTTAGCTTGGCATCCTGTTCAGTAACTATGATGCCATAGGTTTACCTCCCAGAGGGTGTTTTCCGCTGATGCTCCCAGGCTATGGAATGCCTTGCCGGAAGAGATCCGTCAAATAACGAACTTAGACATCTTTTAAAAAGCTGTCAAGACAGATCTCTTCCAGCAGGCCTTCCCTGAATAGAACATTCCAACTCACTTTGAGCTCTCCCCACTCCATCCAACATTGTCACCAGAAAATTTGCTGGTTTAATCTTATATTGTTGTTTTAATTGAGAGTTTTTTTTCTTTTAAATTGTATTATATTTAATTCTCTTTTAAGGGGGGGGGTGGTTCCTATCTTTTTATCTAGATAATGATTTATTTAAATCTATTTTGTTCCCTGTAAGCTGCTTTGATTGCCCAGGCAGAAAAGCAGGATACAAAAATAAAGTTGTTGTTGTTGTTGTTGTTATGTCTTATGCCCTTACAGTTCATTCAAAGAGTCACTGTGCATGCATTGACCAAATGTTCCCCTTTCAAATCTATCTTTTCAATGACATAGTCCAACCTCCCCCACTGCAGCATTTTCATGTTTCTGGAGACCTGGGGATGAGGTGAAACACATCCAGCTCTCCTTCTGTAGCTGTACATGCAACAATGATCATATCAATATCCCCACTCTCTCAGGATCTCAACCTTAATCTGCACATGGCTTGGACAAGAAGATGTAGATATCTTCACTCTGTTTATATGTATGTTTTTCAAGAGTATGGTGCTCTGTGTTACATTTCTATATCCAATTTAAAATGTTTTTTAAAGAAATTAAATTTTAATATATATATTTTTAAAAAACTCCTTTCTCTTCCCACTGAGCCTCACCCCACTCACACTATCAATCTAGTGTTTTAAAGGGACACAGATGAATGCCACAGCCCATTTCTGTCAAAAAGGCAGATATTTGGGGAGTAGTGGCGTCACCCTCCTCAGGGTGCCATGGTGCAGTCTGCACCTCCTGCACCCTCATAGTGATGCCCCTGGTATTTGAATTTTCAACCAAAGACCTCTAGCACCTCATGAAACTCCAGGATTTCATGGGATGTTGTTATGGTAGCCCACATGAAATTATAGTGCTATAATTGCATAATATGAAAGGGCTCCTGCATAAAAGTTGTGTCTATGGCCATTCTGTCTAGCCATGAGATAATCTCCTCCAAAACCTTACATTCAATTTTCGGTGCCACAACTGAGCAGAGTATTGCTTGGACTGAAGCTGGCATTTCATTAGCACCTAAGCAATGAAACAGTTCAATGGACAGCTTCTGGAAGAGAGGCTATAATTTGTGAAGGTGCTTAGCAGAAGGTTGAGCAAACAGTGAAACAGATAAAATTAAATATTCACATTTTCAGGAGCATCAAGTTTCACATAAATTTTGAGGATTACTTTTTCTTCATTTACTTACTTTAAAGCCTCTGTTAATTAAATAAGTTCTCCTTAATTCCATTTGAATGGAAAATTGAACAAACTTTCTCAAACTGCTGTTTCATACCTCCCCCCATTTACTTTGTGTATAGGAAAGAAAAGGATGTAGTTCTAAAAACTAAAGTTTTCATTTAAACATTTGACATCCATTTATATATCTATAGATTGCCCAAATAAACGGGAAACAAATGTTTCAATTCAGACTCTTGACAGATGAAATGACCTTGACTGTTTTATATCACAACAGAATGATAGGGACATCTGTTTCATTGACTACTAAAAAAAGAAATAACATTTTAGGTGAAGGTATGGCCTTATGTTTGGCCTGTTTTTGGACTTGTGTCATATTCACAGGAAAGAAAGGTTACCAGCAAATAATCTTATGTCATCTGGACACATATATGAAATTACTGTAGTATGATTGATTTGCCAGTAGCAAATTTTTAATTTTCTTTTAAAAATGTTCTTTGCCTAACTTTTAAAAAATTGCACTAGTGTTGTGTGATCCTCATACCAAGAGCAAACAGATGATTCAGCTGTATGTATGCAGAATGTGCATACTGAATTATTATGACCTCTGGCAGCTGGTGGCTTCCATGTCAGTAAAGCTGTGAATCTTCTCTGAGTTTTAATCTGAAATTGAAAGGAACTCTCCATGATATTGAGCCTGAAAAAAGGTTCCGTACCTTACCTAGATCCCTTAAAATTCAGAACAGATTTGCCACCCACTGAAGTGGAAGCCACCAGGGGCCACTGATTATGGTCCAGCCTGATCTGCATTATCAGTTGATAAAAACTGGGGAACACATTGGTGGAATGTAAAATTCCAAACCTCTTAAAACATAACCACAACATTTCCCCACTCTGCTCATCATCAAGCAATTTTTATAAGTCCCCTGCATGCAAGAACCTGGTCAGTGAAGGATCACATAGCATGTTAAGATAACATGGTTAAGTAACTATAGCTAGTCAGTTTGGTAGTGTGACTAGATGGATGATCTCTCTCTTTATGCTTCTATGCAGCCAGTGAAATTGTTGCAGCACAGTAAAAGGAAGATTGTGACTCTCATTTACACAGTGCTGAAATTTGTCCTCTTTTCCTTGTCAAGATTAATACAAGGAGATGCTGAAATGTTTTTAGCCCAAGCAAGAAGACAATGACCTAGAGCCATGAAACATATATGCTATTCTGTATATTCGCCTCAAAGATCAAACCACTTGGCACACTGTTTCTCAAGTTCCTTTAACCTTTCCAAAGGGAAAAAGAATTCTGATCTCTAGTCACTGCTGCTATCACCTCTGACTCATTCCAAAAATTCCTTATTTTAAAGGCTTGGAAGCAGGAAATAATGAGATGGAACAAGATCTGGTGAATAGGGTGGATGGTCTATGCACTCATATCACAAATTCTTCAGATATCCATCTTCTTTCCAGCTGTGTGAGCAAAAAAGAGAACACCTTTCCACAGCTTCCCTTGCTCTTTTTCCTTCAGTGCCTACTTTAATCAGCACAAGTTAGAGTAGTATTTGCATTAACTCTTTTGACCTTCTAAAGATAGTTATCAAAATACCTCCCTCATCCCAAAAAAACAGTTGCCACGACCTTTCCTGCTGACCTTTGAGTCCTGAATTTCTTTGTTCACAGAGAACCTGAGTTCTGTCACTGCAGACCATAATGATGTAACCATGTTTCATCCATAATAATGAGTTGTTAAAAAAATATCACCAGATAACTCAAAATGCTGCAATATTAACTTGGAGGTATCCACTTGATTTCATTTCTGATCAGCATTCAAATATTTCAGCACCCACTTGGCTGACAGAGTCTGTATAGGCAACTGCTCGTGATTTTTAAACCAAATGCATTCCAGGATGTCTCTAATGTCTCAGCAATTGTTTTAGTTGAGATTTGCTGATCTGCCAAAATCAAGTAATGATCACACTCAGTAATTTCAGGAGTTGACACTGTTGAAGGCTTCCCAGACCTTGCTGCATATTCAGTATCTCCATGCTGAAAGTTGGCATACCACTTCTTCACAGCTGAGAATGTTAGACACTTGTCACCTAATGTTTGCATCATACGTTCATGGATTTCCATTGGAGTATTATCCTTCAGGAACAGGACCTTCATGACAGCCTGGAGTTTATTCCTTCATCATTCCAGATTTTTGTTGACATGATTCTATCAATGATCTCAAAAAATCAGAAATTAGAGCTATGATCCTGCAAATTGGCAGTTTACAATAAAAAAGAACACTCTTTCAAGCTACAGTGACAAAATTACTCTAAGTTTTTGGGAAGTGAATTGGGCTGAGAACATTTCATCATGCCCTTGTACATTAGACTTGTTCACAAGTTACACAAAGTAATACTGGAGAGAAGACTCCAAACATGATGAATATTCACATCTGGTACTTAGAAACAAAGCCAGAGTGTCAGAGATGCATGCAAAGACTAAAAGAGATAGCAGTAAAAAAAAAAAACAAACACAGTCCTCTTTCATAACTCTAGGACTATTTGTCAATGCAAATGCTGCTGTGAGTACACTGTCTTCCTCATGTTGCAGGACAACTGCTCTAATGGGGAAATTTGGATTATCACCCCACCGCCTCTTTAGATAATATGTTGTTCTTTCCGCCTTTAGCTGCACATATTAATTTAAATTTGTATTACAACGACCATAAATGTACAACATCAACTGTAATAACAAGGTCAGAATCAATATTAAAATCATTCCACTGGCTGCATTTTCATTTTTGGGCAAAGTGTTGATTATTACCTTTAAAGCCCCATGGTTTGGGTCCAGGTTACCTACAGGAGGAATCTGTTCCTTGCATTATAGTGGCATATTTCCTCTTTTTCTGTATGACTCCCTGCCTTGGCAATAGGTTATGCTAATTTGGGGTTAGAAATTCAAATGTGCCGGTACATTAATTTGATGCATTAAATTCAAATCAAAAAGCCCCCATTTTTGTGTGTTCTTGGAAATGGGTTAATAAATACTCCTGAATTACAAATGCCATTCGGAAGTGCTTGGGCAACAAAGAACATAGAAATACTGAAGATCTGGCAGTTTTCAAAGACATCCCAAAATGACTGAGAGGGCTGACATTTCTATTTGGCCTTAACTACGAGCGTACAAGCTCTTGTAGACCTGGAGTTTATTATAGTTATTCCCTGTAACTCTTATTCAAGATTTCCCATGCTCATAGACATAAAGCCAAAATGATCCTGTGCACAATGGGGAGTATATATATCCTAAAGTTTGCAGAGGCCCCAAAATCCTATGTATGGTGAGAACCACAAAGTGGTGACATTCCCCAAAACAACCCAACAAGAACTTGTGATCATGAAATATTTATTATGCTGGAGGAGATCTCTGAGAAGTGAATGAGAAGGAGAGAGAATACTGTAGTGAATGTGCCCCCCAGCACCAGGTATATGGGTTCTAGACTCTATCAGCATCAAATGTTAACAGCTTCCCCATGGCACTGAAAGGGTTATGTTGTGTTTAGCAGTCCCTGCTAGATAGTTTAGTTTGCCAATTCAAGTCTGGGAAAAAACCAGCATCTCAGGACACACCAAGGGATTCAACTTTCCTTTTAGAAACTTGCTTATTCTGTTTTGTTTTGTTTTTAGCTGTTGGCATCAGAGATGGGTTACACCTATCCAATTTCCCTTGCTTGATTCTGCCCCATATAGTCTCAGGGATCCCTTTTCCAGTGATCTCCCTCTAGGGAACAGAGAAGGAAACTTCAGGCCAGGGGACCTGTTATGCAGTCATGAGGAGCAAGAGTTTTGATCCTAAAATATTCTAGGAAGAATCCATTGTTAAACTTCTGCCACTTACTATGAAAGACGCTGGGAACCATCAGGTAAAGAACTGTCATCTGCTACAGACTTGTTTGCAACTGCCATCAAGTCAGCTTTGACTTACAAGTGGCCCTATGAATGAGAGACCTCCACGTAACCCTGTCTTCAACAGCTCTGCTCAGGTTTTGTAGACTCAGGGCCAAGGGTTCCTTGATTGAGTTCATTCATCTGGAATGCAATGTTTCTCTTTTCTTACACCCTTCTATGTTACTAAAAATCATTGTATTTTCTAGTAAATCATGTCTTATCATGATTTGTCCAAAATACAACTGTCTCAGTTTAGTCATCTCAACTTCTAGGGAGAGTACAGGCTTGATTTGCCCTAGGACCTATCTATTGATTTTTCTAGCTATCCATAGTATCCATAGAACTCTTCTCCAACACCACACATTCAAATGAGTTTATTTTCTTTCTATCAGCTTTCTTCACTGTCCAACTTTCACAACCATACATAGAAATGAGAAACATGATGGCATGGACAATCCCAATTTTAGTAGTCAATTATATCCTTTTACACCACAGAATCTTGTCTAGTTCTTTCATACTTGCCCTTCCAATGACTGTTTTCTTCTGAATTCTTGACTAATCCCAAGTATGGGAAATTCAAACTATTCAATGCAGGCATCATCTGCTTTAAAGTTATCTAAATCACCTGTGGTCATTGTTTTCTGAATATTTAACTGTACACCTGCCTTTACACTTTCTTCTTTTTACTTCTTTCAATCATCATTCCAAGTCTTTGCTGTTTTACTGGCAGTATGATGTCATCTATATATTTTAAATTGTTGATGTTCCTTCCTCCAGTTGTCACACTTTCTTCCTCTGAGTCTAATCCTGCTTTATTTATAATACGTTCAGCATACAAGTTAAACAGATAGGGTGATAAAATGCAGCCTTGGCTAATCCCAGGTTGTGACCTCAGGTATTTTCATGTAGCTGATTGACTGGACACAACAGTCTCCATGTCATGCCATCCACCCTTGAACAAAACTCCAAAACTGAACAGAAAAAAGCACCAGAACACTCAAAATTAGAACTGAATACACTTGATAGATGTGGAGCCTGGATTGACTATTGGTGGGGGGAAAACAGGGAAAATGGGAAGAGAGAATGGATGCAACTCTGAGAGGAAGCACCCCCACCCTGCTTTTTGTTACAAGGCCCCACTCATTTGATACTAATTTAGGTCTTTGACATTTTAAAATATAATTTATTGATGTTGGTTTACATCCTGCCTTTCTGTTCACAGAAGCCCAAGGCGCTACAAATATAGAATTCCTAAAATAGATTTTGAAAACAATTAAGTTCAATCAGTATATAGAAACAAGCTAATAAGCACACTGAATTGCAAATAAAAAGAGATTGGCCAATAAGAATAAATATAATTGTGAAAAGGCTACCAAAACACACACACACACACACACACAAACCAAACTGCATAGGAGCATGCTAAACTCCTAGAGCAAAGAGATCCACTGTTAAGGGAAAACCTCAGTGCAGGGTCTCTAGCATTGTCATCTTTAGTTTTGGTTGCCACTATTGAAGTGCAAGCAGTTTGTTGAGATTCTTTAAAAAATCAAAGCAGCACTTTCCCACAATTTAATTTTCGTTAGGAAGCATTATACAGACAAAACAGATCTAAGAGGACATAATTGCCAAAAACAGATCAAGTCATCCTGTAAACACTCTAATTTGCCAGTGTTCAGTGCCACCCAGAAATGGGTAAGGTATTTCCATTTTTAAAAATCTCAAAAACCCTTTTGTTACACGTTTTGGGCATATCAGAAAATTCAATGTAAAGCTACAGTCTTGTTCATTTCTTTATCTTATTCTGTTTGTGTCCACTGCTGGGATAGATTCTTGTTTTATAAATGTACTTACATTTGTATTGACTGTATATATTGTCAAATCTAGGTTTCAGAACAGAGTTGATGCTACATATCATTCTTTCCTCTGTACCCTATGTTGCATTCTCTGCTTAATATTACACCATGTAGCTAGGTAACCCCCTCTACAATTTAAAATTGTTTCCTTTGACTGTCAGAGTCATCATCTTGGATTGTCAGCTACCAATTATCATTTCCAAGGACAGTCTTCTTGCTGTGGTAATTTACCAGTGTATGTAGACACAGGCATGCAGTGAATTTTAAAAAAGGCGTTTTATTTTTTTTAAAGCTATTTTTGTCAACCATCTCCCAGATAGAATTTTTAAAACAAAGATTCATTTGTCTTCCCTCTTTATTCCCAGACACTATGAGTAGTACAGGTCCAAAGGCATTTCAGGATTTTTATGTCCTGTTAAAGCTAGAGTAGGTAGAATGGCACCTAGCAATCTGTTGACAGGGGATGGCGGTGGGACAATGGAGATATTTTTCAATTTAAGAAATTGGGAATTGGAAGAGAAAATTCTTTGTGAACAAGTTGTCAGAACTGATGAGTAAACCAGCTGTCCCAAATGAAGTATCTCATATTGTAAGATTGTATAGTCCTATATCCAATTTACACAGGAGGGCTTGAGTCTTAATAGGGGTTCACCATATGAAGGTAAGATGCTTGTGCTCTCCCCATAAGCTACCAGCACTGGCTATATTTATACTAAGAAAATTATTTCATGCCTTTCCCCACCACCTTTCCCTTCTCCTTCTGTCTTTTGTCTTTTTAGATTGTAAGCTTGAGGGCAGGGAATTGTCTATTTCAGTTGACTGTTTGTACAGTGCTGTGTAAATTTATAGCGCTAAATAAATAAAGCCTAATAACAATAATAATAATAATTTAAACCCTAGTTGCATGGTGAACCTTCTCCTTAACCTTCTGCAGACGTAGAAGCTATTTCTTTATAGTTTCCCCCTGCTTTTGATCTAACCAATCAAATAAAAGATAAATTCATTGTTTGCTCAGTATTTCAGTATCCTCAGACAGATATATTCTATGCTATAAGAAAGATAAATACACAATATTTGTGTTATGTATGATGCATGTGTATCTATGCTATGTTTAATATACGGCATGTTCCTAAATATCTTCTGTATACTGTAATTTGTATATCATTCACATCTTTTTTAGATACCTGTGTATTGTTTTCCTTAGTCATGGAATTATAGAACTAAATAATAATTGTTCCAACTGTGTTGAGGAAACTAATAAATAAGAAGTGAGATGAGAAGTAATCCTGGCTCTTCTAAACCTTATTTCTAAAGTGCTTTGTCAGCTTCATTATGTATTCTTGCTGCATTGTAGATATTTGCAAGTTACTTTCAATTAAAAGAGATGACCTCTTTTTGGAATTATCACCTACTGAGGATGATTTTCAGAAAACTCTGTAATATGGCAGCTTAAAATCTGTGAAATCCAGTTCAAAGATTCTATAGCTGAATTTTCTTTTTCTTGATTCCGGTTGGACATATTTTTTTTAAATGCTACCCATATGTTACTAAGTCAGATGACCACAGGTGTCCTATACTGGAGCAAAACAAGTTGCAGGGTGTGAAAGGTCCTCCCATTAAGAATGAACATGCAAGGCATTTTGGGGGGGATGGTCATGGTGGTTGTTGCATGTCAGTAAACTCAATGCCCATATTTCTAAGCAAGATATTTTAAAGGGGAATCATTTAGCAAAGCATTTTCCTCACAAACTGAGCCCCCTCCTTTGGTCTGCATGAATTATTCTGGTTTGACATCTCCATCTGCTTCTTAAACATCAGCATATATGCTTAGTTTTTCAAGATGCCTGAAATCTTCTGAAAGTTTCCTCATAGCTTGTCAGTTTCAAGCTACATGAGTCTGTTTGATTCAAAGGACAAAGATGCCTAAATCCAATTGTTAGTCTTAACTAGAGTAGACACACTAATCAAGAAGGACTTCATGCATTTACACTTAAATAAGTTCCACTGATTCTGTGGATCTACTTTAGTTTGAGGGCTAACAATTGGATTCAAATCATTGTGTTTCAGCTGATAGACCTTTGATGTTAGACTGATTTGTAAGACCCATGGAAAGCACTCAGGCCTTTTGTATCTAACTTACAGACTTATAGAGAAACCTTTAATATATTAACTGTAATATATATTTTGATTAAAGTATGAATCTGAATGAGACCAAAGCTTTCGTCTAGGAAGGGCTCAAGAGGTGGCCTTAAGCAAACCATAGTCTTTTAGCATTAATCTCCTTTTCCATCTTGAGTATGGAAATGTCCTGACCTAACTAACACAGGTTGTGAAGCGAACAACTTATTAATTGAAAACACATTTTTCATACAACCAGAAAGAAGGCTATACACATGGACATCACCAGATGGTCAACACAAAAATCAAATATATAACTGGAAGTAAAAGATGGTGGAAATCTATACTGGTGGCCAAGACAAGAGCAGGCACAGACTGTGGCACAGATCACAAATTACTCTCAAGAAGAAAACTCAAGAAGAAAACAAAACCAATGATTATACCAAAATATGATCTAAATAATATCCCAAGAATCAGAGGAACCATGGTCTAAAGCGAGGGATATAATAAAAGAAGAATGCAGACAGACCCTTTCAAGAAAAAAAAAAAGAAAGAGAAAAAAACATGGACGACAGGAAAACCCACTACAAGCGATAAAGAAAAGAAGAAAAACAAAAGGGAGATAGGAACAAACTAAGAATTATGAATGCAACAATACAATGGCTTGTGCAGAAAGATAAAGAAAATTACTACAAGGATCAATGCAGAGAAATAGAAGACAACAACAAAAAGGAAAGAACAAGAGTTCTATTTCACAAGATCCTAGAAATCAAAGGGCAATTCAAACCAAGGACTGGGACACTCTATGACAATAAAAATAACTAATTCAAGACCTGGAGGGAATAAAAAGACATTGGATGCAATACACAGAAGAATTATACAAAAGAGATGACAAAATAATGGACACATTGAACAAAGTGACATATGAAGATGAACCCCGTTGTACCCCGCTCTGAGTATTTTATTAGAGGAGTGGTTTATAAATAAACTTTATTATTATTATTACCCCAAATTCTAAAAAGTGAAGCAGAAACTGCATAAGAGAAATAGTGAAAAACAAATAGCCAGGAACAGATGATATTCCAATTGAACTGCTGCAATCCACATTGACAGAGTCAATTCTAGTGCTAACCAACTTATGTCAACAGATATGGAAAACTAAACAATGGCCAACAGATTGGAAGCAATCGATATACATCACCATCCACAAGAAGGAAGACACAAGAGACTACAGCAGTTATAGAACTATGCAAGCAAAATTATGCTCAAAATTCGGCAAAACAGACTCCAGCCATACATAGAGAGAGGAATTCCAGAGGTTCAAGCAGGATTCAGAAAAGGAAGAGGCACTAGCGACCACATTACAAACATATGATGGCTAATGGAGAACACCAGGGAGTTCCAAAAGAAAATCAGTATGTTCTTTATTGACTATAGCAAAGCCTTTGACTGCATAGATCATGAAAAGCTATGGAATGCCTTAAAGACATGGAAGTGCCAACACATCTGATAATCCTGATGAGGAATCTGTATTCAGGACAAGAGGATACTGTTAGCAGAACACAGAGAAACAGAATGGTTCCCAAATGACAAAGGAGTCAAACAAGGCTGCATCCTATCACTCTGTCTATTCAACTTATATGTAGAACATATTGTAAAGAAAGCTTGGACATGGAAGAGGGAGGAGTAGAAATAGGAAGAAGCAATATCAACAATCTAAGATATTCAGATAAGACCACAGTTCCAGCAGAAAACCTCACAGACATGGAACACTTACAAAGGAAGACCAAAGAAGAAAGTGCAAAGGCAGGCTTAATGTTGAACATAAAGAAAACAAAAATAATGACCAATGAGGACCTTCACAAATTCAACCTGGACAATGAAGAAATAGACATAGTAAAAGAATTCCATACCTGGGATCAAACATTGATAGAAATGGGGACTGCAGTCAGGAAATCAGAAGAAGATTAAGAATGGGGAGGGTGGCTATGAAAGAACTAGAAAAGGTTCTAAAATGCAAATATATACAACTGAGCACAAAAGTAAGAATCATACAAGTCATTGTATTCCCTATTACCATATATGGATGTGAGAGCTGGACAGTTAAGAAAGAAGACAGGAAGAAAATCAATTCATTTGAGATGTAGTGCTGGAGAAGAGTGCTGAGGATTCCATGGACAGCCAAAAGGACAAACAAATGGGTCCTAGAGCAGATCAAGCTGGAAACCTCCCTCAAAGCCAAGATGACTAACTGAGGCTGTCATACTTTGAACACATCATGAGAAGGAAGGACTCGTTGAAAAAGACAATAATGCTGGGAAAGTTGGAGGGAGGTAGAAAGAAAGGAAGGCCGCATGCCAGATGGATGGACTTTATTAATGAGGTCACAGGTACAAGTTTGCAGGAATTGAGCAAAGCAGTGGAGGACAGAGGGTCTTGGAGATGTCTCATCCATAAGATTGCCATGAGTCGAGATCAACTCAAGGGCAGTTAACAAAAAAACTAGCACAGGAGCCATGAATGAGAAGGGTTTTGTATGTCTGAAATGCTGCTAATAATATCTGGAAAATACTAAAAATTTCTTTCTTCACAAGAAAGATATGTGAATTAGAACAGTGTGGCTGTGTGGATTGAAGATTAGACTTGCATGTTGTACAGAAATATGGCATCCTGACATCCTCGTTCAGCCAACAACTTCATTGAAGAAATTATTCCTTCCAAACAATTGCCCAGCTGCTTACCTAATGCCCAGGGAATAACCCTTGTACTCACTTCAAAAACCATATGTGTCCCTTGAGAGTTAAGCACCTGGAACACCCCAAGAGGATACTCTGGGGTTCCTAATGCTCAAAGAGTGTAAACATCAGCTTTCACTGTTAGGTACTTATCCTCTTCTGATAAAGGACAGGAAGAATAATCACTAGAGGCCTTCAACAAAGGCTGAAGAAGCCAGCTAATTCAGTGGGATATGACACATAACACATTGTTATGTGCTTGCAGCCCGAAAACCAGTGGGTGAACTTAGGCAAGTCATAATGTCTCATCCTCAGAGGAAAGCAAAGGTACCCCCCCCCTGAACAAATTCTGCCAAGAAAAAACTGTGATATATTTGCTTCAGGGTCACCATAAGTTGGAAATGACTTGAAGGCACATAACAACAAGTTTGCGCCCTACTTTGAAGTACTGAAATGTTTCATGGGTAAATGATTCTGAATGCTGCTTCCTCAGGATTCAGTATTTTAGAAGCAGAACACTGAAGATGTATGTTGCTTTAACAGTTGTTTTACACACACACATACAGGAATACCTCACTTAAGAAGCCTTTGGACATTACAACACAAAGCTAAAAAATAGTGTTTTGACAGGATAAAAGCATTTTTGAACTGTAGTTCTCAGACAACTTCGTGTCCATCCTGCTGCTGCCCTGTTAATGTAGTGCACATTTTCATTGATGCACAAAACCCATGAATCAGCTTTGAGCAGCACAACTATTAAATTGCAAAAAGCTTCTGCACTTCAGTTCTGCTATTGTAGGAGTCATGTAGCAGGAAAAACCCAATTCTCCTCCTCTCTCCACTCACAACTGGCTATTCCAAAGCAGGCTTGTTGGGTTTAAAAAATATTTGCTGTGACTGTGTACTTAAGACAGTTTTGGCAAGACAGGAAATTGTGGGGAGAAGGGGTGCAGAAGGAGTAGAGTTGAGAGGAGAGAGTTGTGAGATTAAAACTGAGGGACTGTGGTGGCAAGCAGGGAAAAGGGGGCAGGAGTCAGAACAATTGGCAAGAAAGGAGTCTGCAGTATTCACATAGATGAGGGGAGTGATATTCCACAGGGGGTGCTCTGTCACTTACCTCCTCCCCACACTGTAAAGGGCTCCTGAAAAACCAACAGGTATGGAGTCATCTTGCTTTGGGACAGCGAGTCGGAGCAGAAAAGGAGGAAAATCCAAGCCCCTATGGTACTAACTGCTGTAATGCAAGGATGGAATGCAAAGATATAGCCATGTTAATCTGTAGAATCAATATACAGTGGTCCCCCGGGTTATGAAGGTAATCTGTTCCGGGATTACCTTCGTATCCCGGAAATGTTTCGCAACCCTGGGGACCGCTTTCGTCAATGCACAGCGCGCCGGAAGCGCGCTGTTTTAAAGCTTCCGGGTTGCGAATTTTTTTCGCAACCCGGGGTTTTCTTCGCATCCCGGGGGCTTTTTTTCGCCCCCAGCAGTTTCGGGTCCCGGGGATTTCGTTCCCTGGGGGATTCGGATCCCGGGGGACCACTGTATATAGAGATCTTGTAGCACCTTTGAGACTAACTGAAAGAAAAAAGATGGCAGCATGAGCTTTTGTAGACTTCAGTCTACTTCATCGGATGCTTTGGTGGATTGGAAGCCAGGGACAGACATACATATGCATATGTATGTGAGAGTGTCAATTCGAATTCAAAATCCCAAAGGATTTTGACTGACCGGGGGCAATCTGTTTCAATATGGAGCTCATACAGATCACTCTGGAGAGTTTTCACACAGGGACAGGATAGGGACGGGATCGCTCTCCGATCCTTATCCCATCCTTAATCCATCTGTGACTGTGATGGCATGAAAGGCTTTCAAATCATAGTGCCGATACCACCATTAACCTGCCATTAAAGCAGCATTGCATTAACACACACTTACATTGTCACTTTAATGACAGGTTAATGGTGGGAAAATGATGGAATCTGCAGAACTTCATCTGAAAGCCTTTCGCGTGATTGTCATCATTCATGCTTCCCAGATGGGATAAGTGCAAATCCTATCAGAAAGTCCTTCCTGCAATCACACGTGAAGGACAGGAACATGGTGGGAACATGACAGGACAGGGACAGGATGTCTCTCATTTGATAATGCTCTCTCAATCATCCAGAATTGCTTCATTACTCAGGATTCAATCAAACTGGTTGTAAAGCCTTACCTTCTATATTCTTTCTCACATTAGTCTTTACCCTGTCCGTCTAATAACAATTCAGTCATAGAATCATAGAATAGAATCATAGTTGGAAGAGACCACAAGGGCTATCCAGTCCAACCCCCTGCCATGCAGGAACTCTCAGTCAAAGCATACCCAACAGATGACCATCCAACCTCCAAGGAAGGAAACTCCACAACCCTCCAAGTGAGTGTGTTCCACTGTTGAGCAGCCCTTACTGTCAGGAAGTTCCTCCTAATGTTGAAGTGGAATCTCTTTTCCTGGAGCTTGCAACCATTGTTCCTGGCCCTGTTCTCTGGAGCAGCAGAAGACAAGCTTGCTCCCTCCTCAATATGGCATCCATTCAGATATTTAAACAGGGCTATCATATCACCTCTTAACTTTCTCTTCTCCAGGCTAAACACTCCCAGCTCGATAAGTCCTTCCTCATAGGGCATGGTTTCCAGTCATTAACTTCTTGCTACAGTCCTGAAATGAAGACTGAGACAGCCTTATTTGATGATAAAGTTGTATGAACTGGGAACAGTTTTCAAAAATAATATTTTTCAGTGAAAACTACAGAATTTTAAAAGCAAAAATAAATAAATAGAAGTTAAACTTCCCTAACATGAACACACCTAGAATAAAGTTAATCCTTTGTTTAAGTTCTGCCATACCTCCATGTTTCATTAAGATTTGTGAAAAAACAGAAAAGTCTAGCTGTTTAGAAGTTCCCAAGATAAACTGAAATCCAGACTCCTGAACCGGAATCTGTTTCTAGACTCTGCTCAGGTTTGCATATTTCTGGGTCAGATTAGGGTACAATTTAAATCATTAAATGAGGTCCCTGTTAGACTTGGGGCCATTGTTGTTGTTGTGTGCCTTCAAGTCATTTCTGTCTTACAGGGACCCTAAGTTGGACCTATCACAGAGTTTTCTTGGCAAGATTTGTTCAGATGGGGGAGTTGCTGTTACGATACCTACATTTGATATAAAATTTTGGGAGACATATGGACTGTATCATGACACCTGCTTGACCTATCCAAAGGCACTCCATAAGTCCCAAGGGGAGAGACCATGTAGGCAGGCCCTGCTTGGAGGACTTGAGTTCATAGCAAGCAACTCTCTAGAGGAAGTTGGGAGTCGCCAGACCGGTTTTGCCACTGCCCTCCAGAGTAAAGACAATAGCCTTGGCTTCACACTTGATGAGCCAGTGATTGACTTAACCACTCAGCCATTAAGCCGGCTTCCCCTCCTAATTGTATCCAAGACCTAAGCACATTGTACACAGATTATTTGCTCTTGTCTTAAGAAAGGCAAGGCAATCAACACCTTTGTCTAGCACAGATACATAGCCTCTGGATATGTTCAGCACTATATAAGGTTCCCATTTTGAATCGCTCCCCAATGCTATTCTTGGAGGACAGGCGGATTCATGCTAGTTTGACTTCTGCCTATAGCTCCCGCGGCCAATCTCCCCACATCCAAGCGGTCATGTCCATCATCATCATCCATCTCAATACGGCTTCCAGGAGAAGACTTCTATGGTAGATATTCCAGAGGTCTCTTTCTCTCAGACCTAACTCCCACTCTTACCCCTCCCTTTTCTCTAGCATTGAACGTGTGTGCATATGTGTGCCCCTTGCTGCGTGATATCTATGCCCCCTAATAAACTGTGTATTTTATTGGACTTATTTGGACTAGTGTCACTTCTCTTGGGGTTTGTCAGTGGACCTCTGGTAGACAATATCGGGACCCAATCTCGGCATAAGACTGTTAGGATCTTCCTCTCTGCATATTTGAGCTAATTATAATTCACCTAAGAAAGAGACTTCCTAACATTGCCTTTGCCTTCCTCTGGGACTTGCTTAAGGTAACCAGAGCAGTTTCCATGGCTGAGCCTTGATATCCAAAGTTGTAGTCTAATTCTCAAACCATTACAACACCCTGACAATCACTTGAGGTTATGCACAAACCCAATGAATTCTTCTGGTACTCCATGAAATGTTTTGAGAAACCTAGTGTTACAGCATTTCCTGCAGATATATCAGCTGTCTTTTCTTTTCAGCCTCAGTTCCAGCACAGACTTTCCAGTGACTGCAGATTCAACTTGTCTATGTTCTCAGTCAAGACACAATTAACCCATTCCTTAGAGAGATGGAAGAGCAAGGTAAAAGATGAATCATTCTTGTTCAAGGCCTAAGCTTTTTGGGGCTATCCCAGATGCCATTAAAACACATCAATAAATTGTTATTGGCTATCAGCTGTCCGGTCTTTGAAAAGTGTTGCCTCAAGCACTTCTAGTGATAAGTTTCCTTACAGGAATCTTAGAATCAAGAAATGTGTAACTGGAAGAGATCCTGAATTTTTTAAAAAAGTTAGGATCTGTACGCAATTCCTGAAAGGTTATATGAGATGGATTCCAATCATACAGCATTATCATTTTCTTCTACATGATTCTGAGGTGTGTAGACTAAGCCATGGTTCTCCAGTAATAAAACATGTTCTGTGTGTCCTTTGCTGCCAGCCAAGGTGCCCCACAGGGCTGAGAGGGCTGAATTGGAGCCCTCCTCTGATTCATATCACTTCCCCACAGCAAGATGCTTTGTTTGCTTGTTCTTGGAGGAAAGGGATGGGACTGCAACAGACAGACAGCTAGGGAGAAGGGATGTGATTGAATCAAAAGGGAAGGCCTTCTACAAGTGCATTATGCCCTTCCTTGGTTCAATTTTGATAATTTGAGTAGGGATGTTTGCATTTTCAAGCACCCCTTCTTCAAATTCTCACACTGTTCCCTATTTGTAAGAATAGTGTGAGTTGTTTAACCTTAATTGTTAGAGTAGGCCCACTGAATCAATGAGGACTTGATAAGTCAATTCTTATGTAGATTTCATTGATTTGGATGAGTCTAGTTGGAGACTAACAATGGTGTTCCAATATCTCACAAATGAAAACTGGGACATGTGTAGCCAAGTAACACCAGAATGTGGTCAAAAGGACAAATGTTGCTGATGATGAAGAAAACACAAGCTAGAAGAGGCTGCAGTGATTTGCTTTTGCTTGACTTATCAGCAAGATTCCATCCTTTGTTTCCTCTCTCCCCTGCTCAACTGAGTACAAGCTACTTTTGCACTTTGAGTTTAGTTTGCAGCAATTGAAGTAAGATGAGCACAAAGGGGGAAAGTGAGAGGAGGGAAAAAGAAACTGGGACAGTTGAAGCTATGAATTGAATTTAGGCTGCTGCATGTTTGAGCTCAGCTTCTCAGAGGATGAGCAGGATATAAAAGGAACAAAACAAAGTAAACAAGGACTCTAAAATGAATTGCATGCTAAAAATCTATAAGAACAATAATTACAGCAATCACACTTTGCATTCTGTAAAAAAAAATAGCTCAAACAAACTCAGCCAACTCCATTAAAAGCATTGTGACTTCATCTGATTTTTGGATGCTTTGGGCTGAAACAATTTGGCCCTTCCAAGACTTTTATTTATGTGTGCAATATTAGCTTTCACTAGACTAGACACTCAGAAGTCCATCAAAAATATGACTGTTACCAGTGACTCAGAAGAATTGTTTAGGCCAAATGTATACTAGCCTGGATGCTATTGGTTAGTCCCACAATGAGTGAACCCATTGAATCAAGACTTGCATGGTAAATCAACACAGAGGAAAATCCCATTGATTCAACAGGTTTACTTTACCTAAAATTAAAAATAAAATTCAAACGTAGCATAGGGATTCTGTCAAAGACACCAAAGTGCAACCCTGTATCTCTCTGCAGCACAAACCTATTCCCCATACTCCTTGGGGTTGGAAAATTATATTATTTATAAATTATCTGTTACATTTGTACCCGATCTTTCTTTCCCACCCCCAAATGGCACTCAAGATCACTAAGAATAGAATTCAATAAAAGAAACCTGATAGATATCTGTGGGAAAAGATGTAGCACTAGGGGTTTCTCAAGATATTTCATGGTGAACCAGAGCAATTAATTGGGGTTGTGCATGACCCCAAGTGACAACCAGTGTGGTGTGGTGATTTGATAGTTAGACTACAACTCTGGAGACCAGTGTTCAAATACTCTCTCAGCCATGGAAAACCTCTGGGTTGGATCTGAATAACAAGCCAATGTGTGCATCAGAATTCTGATAAGGTTTTTTTTTTTTTTAGTTTTTAAAAAACAGTTTATTTTATTTCTGTGCTTTAAAAAGCATTCCTTTGCATACATTGGCCTGTTAATCAAGTACAATTTAAAAGGGCAGGGTAGCACATGTAAATTCCATCCCTGGCATTTTTACATGCCCAACAGTGTCCCAGATCTTCATTAGTTCAAATCTCTGAAAATTTAAGCCTATTTGGCATTCTGTGATCTGGAACTCTGATAAAACAGTGGGTCCTTTCACAGTACACTTATAATACTATGGGCTGATCTAGATTGGCAAAAAGGGGTGTGTTCATGCCTGCATGAAAGTGTAGTTTTTAGATGACTCACACTGAAAGTTTGGTATGAACGCACTTCTTTTGCATTTTAGTGGGGGAAAGCAGCTTTAAAAAGGAGCTGCTTCTCCCAGCTTCTTTTTAAAAAGGGTATAACAGTGCAGCTGCATCTAAATGCTGCAGTGCAACTGTGCAGTTTTTTAAAGCTCCCAAACCCTAGCTCCAGCTCTAATCCGAACCCTAGACATGTGCAGTAGGGACTCTGGGATGCTGAAACTGTTATGCAACTGCGCATAAAATGTCAATTCATTCAAAAAATAAAGAAGTTTATTCATAAACTTAAATTGTAACGGATTTAATATCTTTTTAAGGGGGGAGGGATGCAGTTTGTTTTATTAATGTAATAGTATTTTAATGTGTAAGCTGGCTCGATTGATCTCAAAGGGGTGGGTATTAATAATAACAATAATAATAATAACATTATTATTATTATTATTATTATTATTAAATAAAGGGGTTCATTCATGGTGCACCGATGCAACTGCGCACTTTAAAAAGGGAAGCGAAGCCACAATGGTAATTTGACAGATCTTCATAACTGCACAGTTCATATGAGATGTACCTGCACAACTGCGCAGTTCGCAGCTGGCAATACAATTGCCTGTATGATGTAGCGGTGCAACTGCGCAGTTCGCAGCCGGCAACAACAAAAAAAAAAATATTAAAGGTTCAGTGCGGCCAAAAGCCCCATTCATTGCCACCTGTGCAGCTGCTCCGCTTGTGTTTCTAGCATCCTGACAGCTTCCAATGTAGTTGCTGAGCAACAGAAAAGACTTCAGATAGGTCGTCCCCACACCTCCTCAGTGTAGCTGCCCTATGCCTTTTTATCACACACCTGGGACTTGCAGTGCAGCTGCTAAGTATTAAGGAAAAGGCAACTTCACGTCGCACTTTCCTGCCAATCTAGAAAGCCCCAATGATTCCACATCAGCTGTCATTGCAATATGTCATAAAATCCTGGGATTTGCAGTTTAGGGAGGGATATTTAGAGTTCTCAGCCAGAGTGCACTAATGCCTACCAAACTACAAATTCTAGAATTCTGCAGGATGTTGCTATTGCAGTTTAACTGGAATCAAGTAAAGAAGGCAGAGGAGGGTTTTGCAGTTGTGCCCATGGTCCCATCTTCATGTTTAGACAAGCACAGGTTGATGATAAATGTCTGCTTACAACTAATATACAACAGTATTCTAAGTTTTTGACATACTTATATTACTGTTTTATGATGTTCAATAGTTCTTTCCTCTCTTTACGAAATCTGTGGGAATCTTACTCTGTGAATCTTACTCTGTGATCAGCCCTGGTGGCGCAGTGGTTAAATGCCTGTACTGCAGCCACTCACTCAAAACCAGAAGGTGGCGAGTTCAAGACCAGCAAAGGGCTGAAGCTTGACTCAGGCTTGCATCCTTCCGAGGTCGCTAAAATGAGTACCCAGATTGTTGGGGGCAAATAGCTTACAATTGTAAATGAAGCTGTTTGTTTAACAAATTGTAAGCCGCTCTGATAGTCTTGGCTGAAGAGCGGGGTATAAATAAAAACATTATTATTATTATTATTATTATTATTATTAATGTATTTCAGAATTTACTACTCATTTCATTAAATTACTGTTCCTCTGTTCTTTGGGGAAAATCATGAGATTTAAAATTGCACAAACCAATTGTGTTTGAATAATCCTTCAAGAAGATAAAAATTTTGTACAGATTTATTTCAGGACTTGGAAGTGACATGTTTAAAATAGTGCTTTGGTATGCAATTTGCTGCTTTTCTCAGTAGTGAAGGATAAGTAGGATATGGGGGAGCAGGACTGAATAATCTATCAATGTTGTCCCATTTCCTATTAGCAAGGAGCAATTAGTCTGTAGTACTTTTTATTCTTACCTTTGTGTATGAGGTAGTAGTAGGGTTTTCCAAGTTTTGTTTTGTTTTTTAAAAGTTATTGAACAAAGTCTCTTGTGTTACGAGGTCTCCCATTTGCTTCCTGAATGAGCAGAAGCATTTGTAATCCTGGGTGTACACCTGTCTGAAAAGGACACTCAAACAACAATGTATACTTTGGGAAATTAAAGTTAGCTCAAAGGTAGCACTGCATTGATCAAATACCAATGTATACCAAGTCCAGAGACACTAGGAGTTCCAGAGGCAGGTTTCCAAACAAGTAATGAGTTTTATTTTTAAAAGGGAAATCAATAGTCATACACAACACGCAACTATGCACATTCACAAGGACTGAGAAATTCAAAGGTGTTACACTGGAAGAAAGAAGGCCAAACAGATGGAAATACTGCACCTGAATGGAATAGTTGCTTGGCTTGTTACAGGTCTGGAGATAAAAGGAACTCATTTGTTCCTGAGGCAAATGCGGATTGGCAAGTGAGAGAGGGGTTAGCCAGGAAAACTGGCAGCATCGATGCCTGATACTGGACTAGGCCAAGGAAACAATGGAAAAGCACCAGTATATACAGAGAATTTTAGCACTAGGGCAAAATTCAGGTTATAGAAAAAGCCAAATGTGGGTGCTTCTTTGAAACGGGTTTGAATCACTTTGAAGCTGTGTAGTTGCTGGGACCCATCAGTCATTTGGGAGCTTTTTCAGACTACAAAGTTAATCTAGGGGGTGGTACATGCTAATGAGAGCTTGCATCACATGCTAATGAGTAATTACATCACGGATGACCTATGACCCATTAGCCAATCAGTGAATAGGACTGGGACTTTTCAAGAACCTTCCATGCAAAGTCTTTAAAACCCCCTGAAACCATGTGGCTTTTGTCTTCTTCTTTGGGAAGTCCAGCTGTTGAATCTCTGCTGGCAGGGCAGGCAGGTAGGCATCTGGTTTGAGCTAGCCCCAAAAGGTCAGCTCCCACACCCAGACCCACCAAAGACTGCAATTTCTATCTCTGTGTGAGTAATTTAGAGTTGTGCTAGTTAGTGCGATTTAAGCCTTTTATTATGTTATCTATGGCTTGCTTGAAATTAACATCTGTGTAACTATGCTCCTGTACCTGTGAGGCAAGGAGGCCTTACATGAATGATACCTCTATTGCTTTATTCTGTGTAGATAGAATAAATCCATTTTCTTTAAACACATCTGTTTGCCCTCTATTCCTACAACATGTGACTTAGCTTAGTTGTTGCTTGCTGTATAGCAAGTGGGAAAGTGAAAAGAATTATAATCCCTTTAGCAAGTCCTAGTGTGTGCTAAACAAGGGAACTCAGTTGGAATTCACTAGGTGATGGCAGCAAGTCTGGAGGACTTCAAGGGAGCCCATTCTGCTCAGCAGGGAGTGGAAACAGGGATCCAGGGGACTCTAGAAGGAAATATCAAAAAAGGGATCCCTTAGGGGCTAAGGGCCAGAGCAGGGTGCTGCTGGACTCTAAAGGCTAGATCAGGGTGCTACTGGGCTGATAAACCCCCAGGGATCATCACATGCTGGCAGTGGTGTTTGAACTTGGGAATTAGTATAGCTAGGATGCTTTAAAGGAAAGTGGTGGATTCTTTCTGCCTCTCTCTATCTCTCTCTATCCCTGCCTAGGGGTGGGAAAGGAGCCTGTGTGCTTTGTCTTGAGAAGGGGGAGCTACTATGGAAAGGAGGGGGACTCCTTTGGAATGGATCATCACAAGTTGGTTTTCAAAGGTGGTAACATTGCAGTATGAAGGAACGAGACAAGATCCTGAAGTACGAAAATATATTACAGAATACCAAAGGTAGAATGGTTCATGCAATAGTATTCCCCATCTTTATGTATGGTTGTGAATTCTGTTAAAAAGATAAATAAATGGGTTCTAAAGCAAATCAGGCCCAACCTTTCCCTAGAAACCAAGATGACTCAACTGAGGTTGTTGTACTTTGGCCATATCATGAGAAGAAAAGACTTACCAGAAAAGATGATAATGCTTGATAAAGTAGAGAGCAATAGCAAAAAGAAGACTAGATACAAGATGAATATATTAATTCAGAGAAGCCACAGCTATGCATTTGAAAGACCTGAGCATGGTGGTTGTGGATAGGATGATATAGAGGTCTCTCATTCATAGGGTTGCCATAGGTTCAAATCAACTTGAAGGTAGTTAACAGCAACAACAGCAACAAAGTAATAGTAACTTAATGGATATCACAAGTAACTTGCTATTTTGTTACAAGCATAACAGTGATTATCCCCTTCCCAAACTCACAGAAGGAGTTACTTGTTAAAAGTAACTCCTCCTACGATATGCTTGCAAAAAAATTAGTAAAATGTCTGCTGCACAATGCTACATATAGGTAATTGGTTGGCTGACCAAACCCAAAGGATACTCACCAATAGATTCTCTTCATCATGAAGAGAAGTGACCAGTGGTGTGCCAAAGGATTCTGTCCTGCGCCCAGTGCTATTCAACAGCTTTCTAAATAACTTGGATGGTGGAATAGAGGAAATGTTTATCAGATTTGCAGATGACAAAAATTAGGAGAAGTAGCTAATACCCCAAATGACAGAATCAAAAGAACAACCTAAATAAATTAGAGATGGGCCAAACTAACAAAATGAATTTCAACAGGGATAAATGTAAGGCACTATACTTAGGTAGAAAAAAATAAATAAAATGCAGAGATATATGAAAGAGGGACACCTGGCTTGGCAACAGAATGTGTGAAAGGGATCTATGGTAGGAGTCTTAGTGGACTACAAGCTGAACTACAAGCAATTTTTTCAACAGAGGGGCGGGTAAGAAATTATTATTATTATTATTATTATTATCATCATCATCATCATCATCATAAGTCAATAGTATGCTGTGTTGGAAAAAAAAGTCAATGCAATTCTAGGCTGCATCCAGGAATGTAGTGTCCCGTCTGAGGGAAGTAGTTGTACGGTCAGCACACTGTATCCATGGATTCTGCCATCAGCCACTTGAAAATATTCCAATCAAATGTAAATTCCAAAAAGCAAATCTTAACTTGCCATTTTATATAAGAAACACCACTTTGCTATACCATTGTGTTTAATGGAACTTGAGCATCCATAGACTTTTGTATCCACAGGGGATCCTGGAACCCAGCAGATACCAAGGGTCCACTGTACTACTCTATTCTGCTTTGGTCAGATCTCAGTTGGAATATTGTGTCCAGTTTTGCACACCCCAGTTCAAGAAGAATGCTGACAAACTAGAACATGCCCAGAGGAGGGTGGTCAAATAGAAGCCATACTCTGTGAAGAGCAGTTTAGGGAGCTGTGTG
This sequence comes from Urosaurus nigricauda, assembly GCA_034509955.1. Taxonomy (NCBI): domain Eukaryota; kingdom Metazoa; phylum Chordata; class Lepidosauria; order Squamata; family Phrynosomatidae; genus Urosaurus; species Urosaurus nigricauda. Next base: position 47,666,248 of record JAOEGL010000003.1, read on the forward strand.
TGCTTTGCATGGAGAAGAGAAGGTTAAGAGGTGACATTATAGCCATGTTTAAATATTTGAAAGGTTCTCAAATATAAGACAGAGTAAGCTTGTTTTTGCTGCTCCAGAGAATAGGATATGGAGAAGTTCATTCAAACTACAAGAAAGAGATAGCATCTAAACATTAGGAAGAACTTCATGATAGTAAGTGCTGTTTGACAATTGAATATACTGCCTAGGAGTGTGGTGAAATCTCCTTCTTCGGAGGTTTTTGAGCAGAGGCTGGATCACTATCTGTCAGGAGTGCTTTAATTGTGTCTTCCTGCATGTCATGGGTTTGGACTGGATGACTCTTTTGGTCTCTTCCGACTCTATAATTTGGTCCGTCTATGATACTGACCTCTGATTTATTTATACTGGCTGTGAAAGGCACAATCACAATGATGTCACATCCCTTTTGACATCATTGCTGCTTCACAAAGGAGTTTCACACAGGAAAATGAATTAGCTCTTGGACAGGTGCCAGACCAGCTGAGGCCTGCTCTCTAATACAGAGGTGATACTGACCTAATTTCTTGATGTCCAAAATATCATTTGGTGTATTTTAGCCACATAATGGCAATCCAGCAAACACAGCATGTTGTTGACAGGCACATGACCTCTCTGTGCTTGGCAACTGCTGTAGTGTAGGACCTGCCAGCTGCTGTGATGTGTGAAATGCATCTTAGTTCATTAAGATCAAAGGAACCAGGCATTTGTTCTCAGTGTAGATATCTCCAGCCAAAAGTATTTACGCTGATTAACAGCTTTTGCTTGAATTGTTAACCTTCAAATAAGCCATCCCTTGGGAAAGCGCTGATGCCACAGCCACTTGTCTCAAAACTCAGCTGTCTGCTCTTTACTGAACTTGATGTGCAAATATTAAAAGATAATTGAAACACTAATTAAATACTGTGTCTAGGCACTTGATTCAGGCATTCATAGATGAGGTAAATCATATAATGACAATTTCAGGAGCTAGAAACCCAGACTGAGGGAAGGGCATTTTTTTCATCCACCCCCCCCCCCCATCCCCTCCCTGCTCCCTGTCCCTTATCTTTGTGTTGTCAGAATATCGCTTTGAGTAGGCATCCTATAAATAAATGAACTGAAGGACTACTAAGTCTCCTTTACAGACTCTTACTCTCTATAGGCAGAGAATTATGATGGAAGGCAGCAGGATTACTGTGCTCACCCTTCTCGTACATTTTTTTGTGAATACCTGATCAGGGCTATGATAAGAATTAGATCTTTGTAGAATTAGATTTATTTTGAATCAAAGTCTCAGGCTATTACAAAGCAGAGTGATGTCCTGCTTATACTGGTAGAAAGCTTAGGGAAACACACACACACACACACACACACACACCACTACCAGAACCCTGTATGGCACACTGGGCAAACTAGTTACACATACGGAACTGCACTACAATCAACCATTAACCCACCCACTCCACCACCATAAAATAATAAATAATAAAACTTTTATTGATATCCCACTTTTTGTTAAAACAATCAAAGTGACGTATAGCCATGCTTACTATTGAACCACTGCAGTCCTTCTTTGGTACATGGAGGTGGAGACTGAAGATGTCTGGCTATGTCCTTGTAGTCAGATGTGAACTGACTACATCATCTGCTGAGGTCCTTCAGGAGCCTCAGCAGATAATGTTACTGTCTAGCTACAGGGAGAGTTCTCTGATCCTCCACTCTCCACCAGTCATGGAATGGCTGTATATGTGTGCAGGGAAGGAAGGTGCAGCAATGATGTTGTTATCACTGAGAGAATCCTGGAGTCACTCATGGACTGTCTAGCACTGTGGCATCAGCCAATCCACTATAGCTCTATTTAGGCATCACTTAATGGACTGATTCCAGTACATGATTGTGGATTGTGTCTGCACTAAATATCACCACTGATGAATGCATCACACTATTCCCACCCAGCTTTTTACACATAGAGTACACAGTCAGATACTTCTCACATACAGCTTGAGAACTTAGAAATGGCCATGCTGGCTGTGGGATTCTAGGAGCGTAAATTTTTACAACCCTGAACTGTGCATGCAGGGGCTACTATGTGAACCAGAGTCATGTATTATTAATAGTAACTGGTCTTAAAAGATCTGTTTTGTTAGAATTACTAACAGAAGGAAAAGAAAGAGACAGTCAGTAAAAGAAAAAAATAAGTTTGGGAAAGGACAAATATTTATTCAAAGAGGTTTAGGAAAATATAGGTGATGTATCTAAATTATTTGAATTGTTTGCCTTCAGTAGTCTCTAAAATACCTTTTGTCTGAGCATCCATATGCAATACACAGTTGATATAAGAATCTTCCACTCTGACAAATAATTCTCCACCAGCTATTGCAAACCTTTCTACTTTGCAAATGGCTTCTATGGAAAACAACCCTTTAAAAGATTAAAATTGCTGTAGAGACTTGTTTCTTTTAAAGTGCACGTACATAGTTCTGAGCATGTCACCAAATAACCTTTTCATCCTTCATATGTTCTTTTGCAATTCAACAACATAAAAACTGATAACTGGAAATGTTTGGGCTTTTTTGTTTTCCACTTAAAGGACATGGCTTTCCTGAGGGATAGCAAGAATTCTATTCTTCCTATATATAATTGTCAAGGAGTCCTACTTAGGATATTTAATCACCAGCAAACTACTGTTTTGAAAATTGAAGGAATTAAAGCTCTGAGACCCTGGTGGTGGTGGTGGTGGTGGGGAGTACCCCAAATTCCAGGACTGTGGAATTAAGGACCTATCATTTCCATGTTTCTGTAAATAATGTAATCGGAATTTAAACCAGAATCTAGAGTGCTACTTTCAGAAAGCTTGTGGAGTAAACCACAATTTTTAAGTCACAGAATCATTAATGGGCAGGATTCTGATAATGGTGTAGCTCTTATTTAAGCCATCTTATGTACTTTGATGGCTATTGTGCAGACAGGTATCCAATAACGCCTTTGACAATATTGTTTTCCAGCACAACATACCTTGGCAGTGCTTGCACCTTCACAGCCAATTAGTGGCAGAGAGATGATGACTAGGAGATCCAGTGGTACAGCTTGCAAAATAGAACAGCTGCTGCCTTTCTAGACTGCCAGCATGATGCATATACTATAGGACTGGAATTCTGAAAGGGTGACAACATTCTGTGTGTGTGTGTGTCCCCTGCTGGCTACCCAACTGCAGCTCCACGGTGCCTGGGTGCCTTCCTATCTTCTTTGCCACTAATCAGATATGTGGTTGTTTCCTTGGCACTGCCAAGATGCATAGTTCAACCATGTTACCTAGAAGCAAGGAACAGAAATTAAGATGCCGCTTCATATTCCACCAAGGTTACTTTTGATCTCAGTCAAAACAGTCATTGGCTTGAATCCTACTGGTAGTTCCAACTAGTAAGTGTTGTCTAATGATTGAACAATTATTCAATAGGTCGATTCTATTTGGGATTGCTATAAAATTCAGGCTGCTGAGTTGCAATTGTTTCAGTTCAGAAAAACAAGTGGAGGAGTCTTTACAACCTGGACTTTGGTGTTGACTTATTCCAATTCATTTTGCTAATAGAAACCAGGAATAATGAGGCAAGAAAAGAATATGGTTTGGAACGAAAGGTCATATTAATTAATCATTAACTTCTGGAAAAAAAATTACAGAAGAAAAATGTGCAGGAAAGCCTGAACAAGAGTTAGAAGAATAAGCTGAGCCAATTAAAGGGAGACTACACTACCCAGGAGAAAAGTGGTTATATTTCCTTATTGTGCTTCCATTCTCCACCCAGCTGATGGGAAGGGTGGCCTACCACTGCCATATTCATTACCCAAAATAGGAGCAGAAGAAGGGTAAATCTAGTAAAAAAAATACTGGGTTAATTGTACAGTTTACTTTATCAATGGAACTTGGTGAAGAATGTCATATTATCCTGTGAACTGAACTGATTAGAGAAGAATGGTAACTAAGTTGCTTGGAACGTTAACAGGAACTCCCTACAATTTATGTATCTGTATCAGATATCCTGATAGGGTTTGTTGTTCCTGTTGTCAAGTTGGCTTCAACTCATGGTGTAATTACTCCAACAAAAATACAAAACACAAAACAGGACAGTAGAATTGCCATTGAAAAATGTTAAATTTGAGGTGCATTTGGATATTCCCACTAAAGCAAAAACATCTGAAAAATTCCTTAGGGACCAAAATCATTTTCAACAAAAACAATTAAGGCCTCCAGCAAAATATGGCCAAGTTGAGGGTTTTTTTCCTCCCCACCTGGGTTGTTTTGGCTAGTTTTCCCCCTTCCATTAGGGATCCCACCCCCTCCCCCACCCCCAAGATTTTGTAATTCAGTTTCTAAAGTCTGCTGATATTTTCATTTTGTGGATGGTGCTGTTTTGGCTTCATAAGGATATTGTTTCAGGATCAAGGGCTGAGGTAGATGACCTGTGCTATCCAAATTTTGATGATCACTTTCTATAAAAGGCAGAGGTTTGTGTGTGAACTTTATGGCAGGGTGCATCATAATTAGCATGTTGGGATGCAGCAAGCCTGTGCTTTCCCATTTCTGCAACCATGCACACATTTTATCCAATAAAATGCTGCTGCCCAGCATTGTGCTGTGTTGGCTTTTTCTCCAGCAATGCTCCTGGGATATTTGCCAGTTGTAAAAACAACAATTGCTTGGCTAGGGATGGATTGTCTGCCTGTCTCAAATGCTGTATTATGCAGAATTTATTGATTCCATTTACAAATAGATCCCAACAGCCAAAAGCAAATATAAAATACTTGAGTGCACAGCTGTAATCATGGGGTACTTTACTGCTAGGATCAGTTATTGCCATGAAAATGTGGTATTTTTTAAAAAAATATCATTAAAATATCATTTGTCCCAATTCTAAGGCCACTCATACTGATTATTTTTACAGAGCTTCAAAATGGTAGCCATGGGACTATAATGGACAGATTGTTTATTTATAGGAGCAGTCAAACGAAGTCTTATAACTTAGTATACTGACACATTTATTAGTCTGAAGAAGAGGCTAGTCTTAGAAGAAAATATAAGAGTTGTTTATTTACTGGAATGTTTGACTTTACTTTGAGACATTTTGGAATACATTGACTATGCAAAGCCCCTTTATTATAACTGATAAGTAGCACATCTTGAAAATGCTTTTTATTTATTCCCATTTATAGGCATTTTAAATTTGTATATTGAGGGACTTCTTCAGATAATTGTAGTGAAAAGACCCCAGAAACAGCAAACCCCGGAGACAGAGATAGCCAATCAACGAGCACCAGGTGACCAGCCAATTAGAAGCTGGCTGGGCGGGGTTGGAGTTTTGGCTGAGGAGAGGGACGCCACTGAGGGGGGTGCTCTCTAGGTTCCTGATTGGGACAGGTGTAGGTTAGGTTTTAGGCCAGACAGGGTCTATGTATAGTCCAGGAGAGGGACTGATTAGGCTTTAGGTTGTAAGACAGTTGATTTAAGCTGAGAGTATTTGGCAGATTGCCTGAGGGCTGAAGTATTGTGTCTATGTAACTGTGGTAACGTAACTAAAAAGAAAGAAATGCAAAAGCCTTGAAAGTAGTTTACTGATTACTTTGATGTTTGTTAATAAATTTCAGTATTATTTTATTACAACTTGGCCTCTGTGAAATATTGTGGCACGCTACTAGAGATAACAAAGCCTCAGAAAAGATAGGCAGTGGTGGAGAAGATCTCCACAGAAGAAAAATACAATTGGTGGCAGTAAAGGTGAAGACAGGCATTCTGTGTGGGTGGACTGAGAGAGTCTGAGTGAGTGTCCACGCCATCTTGAAAATGCTTTTTATTTATTCCCATTTATAGGCATTTTAAATTTGTATATTGAGGGACTTCTTCAGATAATTCATATGTCAAGAATCATAGCACATTAAAGCATGAAGGTACACAAAGGGATATCTAATCCAACCCCCTACATGATTCACAGTTGAAGCAACCCTTGACAGGGGGGCACCCAACGTATGTTTCCAAAACTCCAAAGGACAGTCCCTTTTAGGATGTTTTTCATAAAGTTTAGTCATAACCTCCTTTCTAACCTGCTTGATTCAGCTTCTGCCCTCTGGAGCAGCAGATGACAAGCTCCCATATGGCAGCCCTTGAGACATCTGAAGACCTCTTATTCTTATTCTTATTCAAATTATCCTACTCCTCCACTGTTCCTCGTGTGTTTCCAACCCTTTATCTTTTTGGGCTGCCTCTGCACTGCAGCATTAATGCAATTTGACATCGCTTTAACTGTAATAGCTCAATACTATGGAATTCTGAGTTTTGTAATTTTTGGAGATACTTAGCATTCTCTGTCAGAGAGCTTTTGTGCCACAACAAACTATGAATTACGGGATCCCATAGAATGAAGCCATGGCAGTTAAAGCAGTGCCAAATTCATTAATTCTGCAACAGCCTTAATCAGACTCCTTTGGACATGCTCCATCTTCTTGATATTCTTCTTCAACTGGAGTACCCATAACTGGACACAGATAAGACCTGTCTTCAAAGCAGAATAGAAATGCACTATTGATTCTCTTGATCCTGACCCCATACATCATCAGAATTGGCATCTTAATACATTAATGCAGCCTAGAAATGCATTGACTTTTTTCTGGTGTGTGTGTGGGTGCATTGTTGACTCATATTTAGATATAAGCCAGCCTACCAAGAGGGATGCAGTGGCCTGGTGGTTAAGACACCAATTCTGATGACTAGAAGATTGGAAGGTTGGTAGTTTGTGACCCGTGTGCTGCGTAATGGGGTGTGCTCTTGTCACTAGTCCCAGCTTCTGCCAACCTAGCAGTTCAAAAGCATGCAAATGCAATTACCCACCCACTTTGGTGGGAAGGTAATAGCATTCCATGCAGTCATGCCGGCCACATGACCACCAGAGTCATCTTTGGACAATGCTGGCTCTTCAGCTTAGTAACAGTGAGGAGAGCCCCCCCCCTACAGTCAGTTATGACTAGACATTCATGTCAAGGGACTACCTTTACCTTTTACCTACTGAGACCTCTAGATCCTTTTTACACAAACTGCTGTCAAGTTAAGTGTCACATGTTCTATATTTGTACCTCTGGTATTTACCCTGTTTTGTTTGTTTTGGACCAGTATTATAATCAGTAAAGATCATCTTGAATTCTGCTGTTCATCTGTTGAGTAGTCCCATCCCCCATCATTTGTTGCAAATAAGTGCAAAACCTATCCCTACTCGACATCCAAATTATGCCATGCTTATCAATACTTCTAAAGATGTTGTGATCAGTGCCTTGGATATTCAGAGCTGGACAGAATTCAGATTCCACCATTAAATGTCAGCACTGACTAGAACATTACCTACCACCTAAGAATTTTTGAAACATGCCTGCACTATTCTGTCAGTCCTGCATACATTTTCTTTCTCTCTCCTGGTTCTGAACTCCAATTCAATACAGTGATAACAGTGAGATAAAAAGCCAGTACAGCAATTACAATGCAATGTAGTAGTCTTATTCAGCACAAGGAAGATCTTTTTGATAGTCATGCATTATCATTTGACAACCAATTTAAAGTATGCTGTTGAGCTGTAATGCTATAGATATTACAAAAGAACTGGAAAACAATGTTGTTGTTACTGTATGCCCTCCAAGACATTTTTGACTTATGGTGACTCTAAGGCAAACCTAACACAGTGTTTTCTTGGCAAATTTCTTCAGAGGTGATTTGCCATTGCCATCCTCCCAGCCTGAGACAGTGTGATAGTCTCAAAATCACCCAGGCTGCATCTGCACTGCAGAAATAATCCAAATTGACATTACATTACCTGTCGTGGCTCAATGGTATGGATTTCTGGGAACCGTACTTTTGTGAGACATTTAGTCTTCTCTGTCTGAGAGCTCCCACGCCACAACAAACTACAATCTCCAGAATTCCATAGGCATGAGAGTTAAAGTGGTGTCAAACGGGATAATTTCTGCAGTGCAGTTGCAGCCCCAGTAGGTTTTTATGTTCAAGAAGGGATCTGACCCCTGGTCTCGAATTGTAGCTCAACACTCAAACCACTACACCATACAGGGTCTCAATGAGGAATACATAAATGAATAGAATCTTAGAATATTGGGAGTTTATCACATGGGAGGAATTTCTCTCAATTTCGAATTTACGTGAATTCTAATTGCATTCTGAATGCGTTCAGAATGACTTCGCATTGCCCGAAAATGACTTCCCATTAGCTGAAATTGGGTGAGATACTCTAATACGCAATAATGTAAAACCCATGATTGTGTTTGGAATGACTTCCCATTGCCTGAAATTGCGTGAGATACACTCATACGCAATGACGTGAAACCTCATGATTGCATTCGGATTACCGTTGCATTATACTTCTAATTTCCATCATCTGATAAACTCCTTAGAGTTGGAAGACACCACAAGGGCCATCCACTTCCCATGCAGGAACTCTCAATCAAAACATCCTCAACAGATGCCCATCCAGCCTCTGTTTAGACGCCTCGAAAGAAGAAGATTCCACCATACTCCAAGGGAGTGTTTTCCACTGTCAAACAGCTCTTACCGTCAGGAGGTTCCTCCTAATGTTTAGGTGGAATGGTATGGATTGTAGCTTGCATCCATTGTTCTGGGTCCTATTCTCCGGAACAGCAGAAAACAAGCTTGCTTTATCCTCAATATGGCATCCCTTCAAATATTTAAACAGGGCTTTCATATCACCTCTTAACTGTCTGTTCTCTAAACATACCCAGCTCCCTAAGTTGTTCCTCATAGGACAATGATGGCAAACTAAAAGGCTTTCTGGCACTGGGTGTTACCTGATGTGGGGGGTGGGACTTCTGGGGAGATGGGACTTCTGGGGTGGGACTTCCACCCTTCAGAGGCAGGACCTCTGGGACAGGACTTCTTCCCCTGGCCTCCCAGGCCTTCAGATGCCTCTCCAGAGACAGCTGAAGGCCTGGGAGGTAAGGGGAGAAGAAGCGAAATAGGCACATGCCTGTTCCTCCCCCCCCCCCCCACACACACACACCTTCCCAGGCCTTTTGCTGCCTCTCTGGGGACAGCTGAAGGTACTGGATGACCAGGAAGAGGAGGAACAAACCTGTGCCAGTTCCTCTTCTTCCCAGGCCTTCAGCTTTACATGCCATCTCCTGCCTTCCAAAATATTCCCTCCCTCAGGTTATATTGTGCTAAGAGAAAATATTACAAGTAAACAGTATGATAAATGAGCCCTTCCTCCAGTCCATCTGCCTTGGTCTAGGCCTCAAAGGGAGAGAAGAAATTCTGGACCTGATTCACTTCCCCTCCACCATTCCCTTTTCCTTTTGTGTCGTGTCTTTTTAGATTGTAAGCATGAAGGCAGGGAACGTCTAATTAAATGATTGTATGTACAGTGCTGTGTAAATTTACAGCGCTATATAAATAAAACTTGATGATGATGATGATGATGATGATGATAATGATAATAATAATAATAATAAATATTTTAGAAGGATCTTAGAAAGAAAAGGACACACAAATACTGACAAACTCCAACAATAACAAAATAAAAATAAAAAAGATTTAAAACTATGGAAAAGAAGACATAGGACAAGCTGCCTTTCTATAGAATGTTCTTTATACTCAAATGGCCTAATGACCAATCAAATCCAATATATCCCACCCTGACTTGCCATGACTCTTCAAGCCCTGACAGATTTCTTTCCCAACCCTTTTTATGCTGCAAGAGACTAATATGGCTACTTTGAAAATTTCCCCGACCCTGTTTTCAAAGATGGTGTAAAATTAAAACGAAGTCAATGGTCCTTTGCCATCCAAATTTTAATCATTTTATTATTGAAATGGAACAAAAATCCTCAGTTATTCAGAGCAGTGTGTAAAGTAGTATCTGTTTCCCCTCTCCCCCAGACACTATATTTTAATTTGTTCTTTCCAACCCTTTTTTTTATTAATTCAGTTGCTAGCATATGCATGGATGCTGTAATTACTGTAGCTTTAGTGACTTTTCATTCGTTCCCAGCATGCAAAATTATGAGCCAGATTACAACTCCAAACTTCGTCTGAGGATTTGTCTGCTTCTGATGTTTTGGTTTTAACTTTTTCATTACTCTGATCATACTCTGATTATTTTCCTCTAAAAGTTTCCATCACCCTTGGAGATGGTCATTAAATGTTTCAGGGCATGGGCTTGACACAGTTTGACTTCTTCCAGTCTCCCTTGAACTTTCCATGAGAATTTTTTTTAATGAGGATCAAGTTGTGGTCTGTTTGCTGGGTTGCACTACCACCTTTCCCATGTGATCCTGCTGTTGTACTAATTGCTGCTCTAGATAGAAGCAGGTCCCAGTCCTCACAGTAATTCTGAACTTCCTCGGTGCTTTTGACAGTAGTGAGATGATCTTTGCTGGAATATTACCAGTGATGTTCAATCATATGCACACTGTATGTCTGACACTAATTTTAGACTGAAGAAATTAAAAATGATCCATAAATCTGACGTCTGGTTTTGATTTAGCCATGTAAGTGTCCTGTGTGAAATGCATTTCTTGTTAAAAGGCAGGAATGGGGAACTTTTATCCCACCAATGCTTTGGAACACAACTCACACAATCCTTTGACAACTGGATGTGCCATGTGGGAATGGTGAGAGTTGTGAGCCAAAATATCTAGAGAGTCATCTTGTGCTAAGGACTCATTCATTTGTAAAGGGTGTAGCTACAGGGAGGTGAAAAATGAGTGCTCTGAAACCCAGATGCTAATTTTACCCCATGAAATTTCCCCTCAGTCCCCAAATTTATAGCACTGCAGAGAGTGAAACACTGAAATTGTTCAGATCTAGAATGGTTAGAATTGCTAAATTTGCATTCCCTTGGTAACTGCTCCTTTTCTTTGACTGCCTACACTAAATGTCCAAATTCAGAAACAGCTCTGTTTCTGCCTAACTCAATGAATAGACTTCATGGATGAAAGCATAGAATCACAGAGCTGGAAGAGACCACGAGGGTGATCCAGTCCAACCACCTGCCATGAAGGAACACAGAATCAAAGCACCCCGATAGACGGCCAGCCAGGCCTATCTTAACATGGCAGAGAGCTCTAAGGAGGTGAATCTGATACTGGTTTAGTCTGCAATATCAGTATGCAAAAGGATCTTGTAGCACCTTCGAGACTAAGTGAAAGATGTGGACTTGATAAAGTAGACCAAGTCTATGAAAGTTTATGCTGCAATATCTTTCACTCAGTCAGTCTCAAAGGTGCTACAATATTTCTAAATGATCGATTGGATTTTTAAGAAGGAAAATTTCATTGGAGGAAAGAATTCTTATTAGGGAGGTAACTGCCTCATTCTCCCTCATAGCTTCACCCCTGCACTTGGCTCATCCATCTGTTCCTATTCACACTGTCATTTGGATGATTCGGGGTTTTTTAAAAATCCCAGCATCCTGATGGTAAGTTATGATCTCATAAGTCTGTATTACAAGATCACAGTTCATTTTTTAGTCATTTTATAAGCTGAATTGTGTTGGGACCATGCAGAGACCAAAAGCCCCCCCCCCCCACACACACACACTTTTTAAACCATGCAAGCTCCCCAACACAATCATTTCCAGGTTATTGGAGAGCTGGATGTGCTGCTGGATGTGCTATCAGGACATCCTCTTCAGGTGGATACATTGCCAGCCATTTCCCTGCTCTTTGACAACCCAGAAATAACTATGGGGCTGCTCTGTACAGCTTTACAAGATGGGTAGCATCAGAAAACAGGTATGGAGCTATAGCTACATGAAACACATAGGGATTCACAGCCATTATTTTGAGGAGAGCTTGGAAATTTCCTTAGACAAAGGTAAAGGTTTCCCTTTTGACAAGTTTGTCTAGTCATGTCCAACTGTAGGGGGTGGTGCTCATCTCCATTACTAAGCAAAGGGAGCCAGCATTGTCAGAGACAACCCCATGGGCATGTGGCCCTCATGACTGTATGGAATACTGTTACTTTCCTACCAAGGTGATACCTATTTATCTACTTGCACTTTTACATGGTTTTGAAATGCATGGTTGGCAGAAGCTGAGACTAGTGATGGGACCTCACTCCATCATGTGGCGCTTGGGTCTGAAACTGCCAACCTACTGACCTTGCAACCATCAGAGTCGGCATCCTAACCACTGAGTCACTGCCCCTTCCCATTATCCCCTAGCTAGCATGGAGATCCCACTTCAATATGTAACATAGAATAGACAATCCTGTTGCTTTTACATTCCAGTGAATATTTACTGAGGTAATACCTATCTAATGAGATAATAGTACCAAGCATTTCTGTGCACTAGTTCATTCACAGGATCTTGAGTCCTTCTTTTTTTTTTTTAAATAGATTTTTTATTTAAGACATCTCACAATACAATAATTAGTACAAAGATAAGAAAGAAAACAGAACAAGTAACAAATAAGTAACGTCTTAACTGAAGATTCTTCTGTACAGGATTAATATAATATTTGACATAGAGGTTTCACATATACCAATAATATATGTATTTAGAGTTTGCAGGTATGTATCTTTTAATTTTCTTTCTTTCTTTCTTTCTTTCTTTCTTTCTTTCTTTCTTTCTGCAGGTTGTCATATCCTGGTCGGGACAGTTACTGAAAATAAGCATTCCATTCCATGTTTCAGAGACTTAGCAGCTAAAACAAAAAGGAGATATCAGATCTTGACAAGACCCACAATGATATTCTGGCATTTGATCCTAGAGAAATATGAAGGCCTCAATTGCATATCCTTTTAATCTCCAGTTAGTGAATATACAGCTGCAGCCTTAGTATTTCTGTAGGATCAAATGCTGATCATCAATTAATCTTGTCAAGAATAATATGGCACAGTTTAGCCGCAATTTTCTTTAAATTGATTAATATACAATATTTTTTAAAAATATTATCCCCCTTCTGTTTTGAGGGGTGGGTTTTTTTGGGGGGAGGGGTTATATTGACCCTAGTTTCCCATCTTCTCTAATTTGCTTATCAACCATGTTCTCAACAGCGTACACATCCTGTAGTCAACACATTTACAAGCTGGAGTTACTGTCTGTAATTCAGTTGCTTGTTGCTCTGTAATTAAAGCACAGTTGCTTACTATACTCCATCCAAATGCAATGGGACTGGATGAGTAAACAGATTTTATATCTTGTCACTGATTTATCAGGATGGCATGGGAACTTGGTTAGAATTGATTTTAGGTTTGGATTTTCCTGCACACTAATGATTGATTCTTTGGTAGTTTAAAGCTTTGTCTTCATATCATGAGATTGATTGCAAATGTTATTGCTGCCTGCTGTTTAATCATTCTGATGCACAGTTCATGTTGCTGTGATTGTTTTGGAGTAGCTCTTTATTAGCAATATTTATTGTAAACTGACTCAGTCATTTAATATTCTGTCAGGAGATGATAATTTGGTCACTATATAATGGGGTTAGAGTAGAATCATCAGGCTCTTTGCCAGGATGGGTGTTTTAAGACTGTCTATCTTGGTTTGGTGAGCAGTCCTTCACAGGAGACAAATACACATTCCCTGCCGACTATGCATGTGGGAGTTAGCCATAGGCCTTGTCTGCATGGGCAAAAAAACCCTCTTCCCACCTCGTTGCCTGATCACACAGTGCACAACTTCTGGTGAAATACCATGGGTCTTGCTCATTAACCTGATTTTGCTCTGGAGTTGGTAAAGTCACAGGGAGCCTTGGTGTTTCCCTGAAACCCTGGGGTTTAGCACAGAGTTTTGTGCTATATAGACAGCTGGATCAGGCCTGCATCAGGCTGGCCCATTTTTCACATGTCAGCCATCAAGCCACTCACCCTTCTCTTCCTATTGAGTTTACTTAAATAAAACTATTCTAGTCTGAATGGTATTTCCTTATAAATTGTTAACATATTAATGAATATGTATGTGTAAATGAAAATACACACACTAAATAAACAAAATATTTTTATTCATATGTTGACTGGGGAAGGGATGCGACATCCACATGTAGATGTAAAGCAGGGGTCCCAAGGGTAAAATGTTTGAGTAACGCTGCCCTAGCATATAGAAAGGCTAGCATAGCACACTAAGTAACTATTTTTTTTAAATAATAAAGGCTCTTTTCTTTGGTCAGTATCACACCATACTGTTATAGTGTTATTGTAGTTTAGGGAGGTACATTCAAAATTCTCAGCCAGAAAGCCCTTAGGCCTTTGTTTAACTTCATATCCCCAGAATTCCACACGCAGCAGCCATAGAGGTTAAATTGAAATAATAGCACTACAACATTGTGATGTGAGAGTGACCCTTGTTTCTTTTTAGTTGGTCTTTACTGCTAAATCACATCTCACACACTGCAGTCTTGCCCTTCTATTAGCCTGCTTCTAACCCCAGTCCACTGTGTAAACAAACTGTATTTGAGCAGACTTTCAAGTAGTTAAGCATCCAATTTTACAGTGGATCGTCCTTAATGGGAAAGCTTGCTGCCAGTGGACAATCCTTGGTTACCTAGTCCAAGTCTGTTTTAAAGGTAAGGGCCCATAAAAAAAATCTGCCCATGAATGCTCCAAGATCTGAGCCATGATTTCTGTCAGGTTCTTTCCACTGGTCTGGAAAGGCAGGACCCTGAGTGACTGCACTTACAAAGCTACAAAGTTCATCCAGTCACAGCTCTTCTGGCTACGGTGGGATGAGTTTATTTTGTTCTAACTTTGTATCACATGCAAATTTAACATGATGTTTGGTTCCTTCTCTTCTTAGTGATGCTTTCCCTCATTTTGGACAACACAGAAATGAACATCCTAGTAAACTTTGCTCTGTGACCAGGACCCCTGTTTTTCCATAGTTATAAATTACATTTTCATTTACAAATAATCTACTGACTGCATGTAGGTTGGGATTCACCACAGTTTAACCTTCTGTTCATATCCATCTCTCTTATAGCCTTTCCTCTCGTCCTTTCCTCCTCTTCTCATTTTTACTCAAGTTTCTAGCTCATAGACATGAGCTTAAGTTTCTAGCCAAAGACATAGACCTCAGCTATGCAGAATGAATGCAAATATGCAATGGGGGAACCAGAGATCAAATTCAGCATCACTTGCTTTTCCTGAAAGCTTGGAGGGCTAGCAGCAAGAAATCAACATTAGGCATAGAGAATGAAACAGAACACACATGTAGCAAAGCTTGGAAGTAAAAAATGCACATGAATCCAGTAAAGAAATTCTTTGATCAATTAACCTGATTGTCATTCAATCAAATCCTAGCTTCCAGACCCATGTGCCAGGTGGCAACAACAAAGTGACAGCTGACGAAGTCATACAGTTGCATCTCCACTGTGTGAGTCCCTGCCACCTGGGGGGTGAAGCAAACCCTGCCTACACCCCATTAAAATCTATTAAGGGGACCATCCCAAAGGTACTGATGGGCTTGCTGCCCTGTTTTCCCCACAACACTAGATCTTGCCTCATTTCCCACTGAGTCCCATAGTTGTCACAAAGAGAAACAATATTAACAACTGATAACAATCCACACCTCAGGGCCTGGAAGAGCAGGAAACTTCATAATAAATGTCCCAACATCTGGTAGATCTGACAGAAGCCCCTCATTCAACATTTGGCACCTGGGGAGGCCTGCATCCCCCACCCTAGATACCAGCAAAATGCCACAGAAGCCTCTGGGAAGAAGACAGCTTGGTGGGAGGGGAAATGGCTGTTCATTGCCACTCACATATTCCGCCATAGCTTGCAAATGGATGCTAAGGTAAATCTTGATGGTCCTACACTTCTTACAAATCACACAAAATCCTGGCTTATGTTGTCTGCTACTCTCACTACCTCTACTAAGATTTAAAGTGGATGGAATTTCCCACAGTACCTGATCAGTAAATTATACTCTGAGAGTGCATGATTTTTTTTTAAAAAAAACTTTTGTAAGTCAAAGACATATTTCTTAACTAAATCAATTGGATACAGTTGTTATTTGTTATGTTCAGTTTCTCTAGACTTCCCTTTTCATGAAATAACCTAAAATAGATTCAGTTTTTAATCTTTCAACCTTTAAGACTTCAGTAGTTAGGAAAAGCACATCTATGCCTTGGACGTGATCTGTCATGTTTTCCACTAAAAACCCTCAATAACTCCTATAAAAGGATCATTCAAAGAAAGCCTTTTTATTCCTTTTGTTTGCAAACACTTTGTCCTTGACCCATCCTACACCATCTACAGCAAACTTGAAATCAGAGTTTTTAAAAGAACTCTTTGACATATCCACAAGTGTCCATAGTTCCATATGCACTTTGAGTCTACAAAGGAATGGAACTATTATGTAAGTGCAGTGTTTTTCTTTGTTTTGTTTTGTCACATTGTGCATATGCAAAGGAGAGGAGTTAAGTGTCCACTCCTTCCTCCTCTGCTCCAGCTGAGTACAAGCACAGCAGCAACTAAATGTAGGAAGTGCATCAGGACATGTGGCATATACGGTGGCATATACGATGATGTTCAGATCCCAAGAAGACTGAAGGATTGAAGGAACTGATGCAGAAATAGACATCTGTGGTGTTTGGCCAGAGTTAGTTTCTTTTTGTGTGTGGCTTTCTTGAGCACACAGAAGAAGTAAATGAACAACAGCAGTGTTGTAGAGATGACTCAAATGCTTGAGTCAGCAACAAATCTCTACCGGTACTGTTTGGGTGAATCTCCTTTGCACCCCGTCTTTATGTTAAAAGTTATGTTTTTGTGGCTCTCTCCCCTTTCTCTGCAGCAGCTTGATAGTGAAGCAGAAATGTGTGAGCTCAAAGAAGTTCTTTCCTATTGTGACATGGATCTCCTCTTCGACTTTAGATGTTTAGCCTGGAGAAAAGAAATTTAAGAGGTGATAAAATAGCCCTGTTTAAATATTTGAAGGGATGTCATATTGAGGAGGGAGCAAGCTTGTTTTCTGCTACTCCAGAGAACAGGACCCGAAACACTGGCATCAAATTACAGGAAAAGAGATTCCAGCTCAACATTAGGAGGAACATCCTGACAGTAAGGGCTATTCGACAGTGGAACACACTCCTTCAGAGTGTGGTGGAATCTCCTTCCTTGGAGGTCTTTAATCAGAGGATGGATAGCCATCTGTCAGAGATGCTTTGATTGAGAGTTCCTGCATGGTAGGGGGTTGGATTGGATGGCCCTTGTGGTCTCTTCCAACTTTACGATTCTATGAGCTGTGCACAGAAGCCCTCAAGCAGGGTGACCAGATGTCATAACCTCAAAGGAGGACAAGGCACCACAAAATGTACATTATTCAAGAGAAGTGTAGGACATTACAAAAAAATGTTAAAAAGACTAATATAAATATAAATTCATTTCACATGGTTTATTTTCAGCTGTATAACAGATACTGTATTTTATTATGTACTTAACTGTATTTTTCTGATGAACCTAGCTTTGTTAAAATGCCTTGCTGGCTTGCAATATATTTATAAAACTCTGAGCAAGACAAATACTTAAAATTGTACTTTACCAGCAACAAATCCTGGACTGAATCTACATTTAAATTATTCCTTTAATTTGTCCATTGTGCTAAAATTAAGGAAAACTTTCAGCCTTTTCATTTTGTCCTCAAGCAGCCCATTGTCTAAGTTGTCTGCTGTTCTTTTCCTCTCCAAGAAAGAAATGATCCCTGAGCTATTGGGTCAAGCTTTGTTTGCTGCTGCTCCCAGGAAAAAAAGAACTTTAGAAGGATCCATCCATAGAAGGCTGAAATGTAGGACATGTCATGGGGGAAAAAAAGGACCTCTGGTCACCCTGCCCTCCAGCTGCAATTTCACCTCTTGAAAGAGGAGCAACCTTTGCTTGCCTTAACCCATTGGTGGTTCAGGAGGGCAAACACTGCTTCTTTCTTTCTGGATGTACTATAGCAACTGATTGGCACATGTTAAATTTTACCCCCTCCTCAGAATACCACATTGGTAATGGAGGTATATCTGGTCATCCTCCATCTGCTGTTGTGCAGCCAAGGAAAAAATAATATGTAAGGTTGTAATGGATACTTCTTTGTGTATTGCCCTCAAATGTAGTTACATTGTCCAAGAGTTGCACCCCCATAATACCCAAGAGGATACTAACCATAATCTTAAAAGTTATCTGTCTCAGTTTTCCTTTTCCGTACCATGAAAGTGGGACTGTTCATAGACCAGGAAAATAAAGGTCCAAATAAGTTTGGATGTTTCTTCTCACTTCATTTTGAACTCATAAACTTGCAATTAGTTTACAGTTTGCCTTTTTAAATGGGTGTACAGTCAACTGCTGCAATCAGTTCAAGACTGATTTTGTGTGTATCCCCCCTACAACTCTCAATTCTCAAAGCATGAACTCAATATTAAGTTGGCTCACTCCACTTTTCTGTGCAAAAGCCTTTGGTCTCCTGCAACCCCTTGGGTCTGCCTACCAGTACATGTCCTGCCCTCTGCTTCATCAGCAACAACAGATGCATCCATCTCTTATATGTCCCTATTAATTTTTTGGAAGCTCATTTATAATAACAAGAAAGTCTGGAAATATTCCAGGGTTCTCTCTATGAAACATTTATGTCATAGCCCTACACATCAGCTGCTGCTTATCAAGTCTGATCTTGTGATTTGTGATTTGTTCTTTAGGCTTGTATCCTGCATGCCAGGTAAACGAAACAAATGTGATTAAGTGATTAAACTACAGAGCATACAGCAGCTGGAAATAGCTTCTTCAGTTCTCACATCTGTCATCGACAGCTTCTGAATATGTCAGCTTTAATGTCTGCAAAGTAGGTTCCTTAATCTGTGTTGCTTCCTCTCTTACAATTGACATTGTATAAATTGCTCTGAAAGTCTTTTAAGTTTTCAAGAATTATAAAAAGGGACAACACAAGAACAATTACATCAAGAAATAGGTTTAAAACAATGGCATAAACCATTCCTTTCATGGGCAAATAAAATCATCTCACCCCATTTTCACAGTGAGCATTCCAAACAACATATAGGACTATTCAGACCAAAATCCAAACAACATATAGGATGATTCCGACCAAAATCCAAGCCTTTTTGGCACCTCAGGGCTTTAATAGACAGAAGAAAATAGTGGGGATTTAATCTGGATTTGAGTGGAAAATCTGGATAGTCATGTCTGCGTGTGTACTGTGCTCCATAGGAACATCAGTATGGGGAGGAATTTTTGATGGGTGGAACTGACTTGATCCAGCAAACCATTCTGCCATGTTTTTCTACTTCAGTGTATTTCAGCCATGAGATTAGTGGTGAGGGTTTAGACTGGGCTATTCCCCCTTCTCCCCCTGAGTGTTTGTTTTGCATTTGTTTTTACTATTTTTACTCTTCCCCCCATTCAGCATTCTGTCGTCTTTGTTTACTTCAGTGAATGTTGTATGCACATTCCCTCGTACCCCTCCAATTCCCCCCCATCATTCACTCGCTTGTGTGGAGATCTCAGAGATTGCTTTCCCCTGATCCTCCCTCTGCATGAGTGAGCAACCAGGTGAGTGAGCAAATGCTTGGATGGGGAGACCAAGTGGATGGGAGCTGCTCAGTCTGACTCCTTACCACTGATTTCATGACTGAACATTTTCATAAATAAATGATACAAAAATATAACATTGTATTTTATTTTTCTCCATCATGTATGTATGTGTGTGTGCACATTTAAAATTCACTCACTCAGTCACTGGGGTAGTAAAGGGATCAGATGGGAGCCATCCAGTCAGAGTGGATCCAGTAGACTGACAAGCAAACAATCAAGGCTACTGGCTGATGGGATGATATATGCTGGGAAGTGGTTGGGGAAGATGCTTAGGTGAACTGTGTGGTTGGTTTTGCCCATGTCACCTGGCTGTGTTTGTGAGTGTGTGGCATTAACAGGATCACTGTGAGGTCACTATAGACTAGAACAATGCAAGAGGCCAGGTTTTTCCCCCCAGTGTAGACCTGCCCTAATTTTATCTGAGTTCTCCTTCTATATGCTTGATATTTTAAACAGGAAAATATAATATGTAATAGTCATGTCAGTAAGACAATAATTTCCAAGTTAATTTTCATCATTATTTACACAGACTAAAATCAAATATTATGATTGCATTATAATGTCCTCCTCTCCCTCTGTTCCTGTATAGTTCCCTGAGCCACTTGAAAACTGGCTGTACTAAGTTTCCAAGTCCTCTGAAGCAGGGTTTTGGGGACACTTAGCAGATGATAGTGGGAAAATTCCAAATGTTTCATGTTGGCATTCAATAGATCTACCACTGCCATCTTAGTCCTAAACAAATTTATTAGTGAGGGATCGTATCTGAATTATTTTTTGTGGGTTTCCAAGAGCTTAGCAGAGCAGTTGATGACTGGGGCTGCATCCGCACTGCACAAATAATACATTTTGAAACCACTTTAACTGTCATAGCTCAATGCTATGGAATTCTGGGAATTGTAGCTTATTATGGCACCAGAGCTCTCTGACAAAGAAGACTAAATGTCTCACTAAACTACATTTCCCAAAATGCCATAGCATTGAGCCATGGCAGTTGAAGTGTTGTCAAACTGCATTATTTCTGCAGTGTGGTCTGTCTGTGCTCTTAAAGGTCTCACACTAACACGGTTACCATGAATCAAAGTTGAACTGATGGCATATAACAACAACAAATCCATATTAAAACTGATGTTTCTGGATGAAATAGCTACATAATTAACTACATATGGGGCCAGTAACTATCAGAAATCTGATTGATCATATCTATTTGTAATGCCATAGGGCTTAGTCACTAGAAACCTAAGTTCTCAACAAGCCATCTATGCAACACACCCAGAGGCATGCCAATAAAAGTAAATAAAAATAAAAACCATAGTTGATAGGTAAGTGGCACCTTACAGTTCTTTATCAAAACTCTCCCATGATCCTGGAACTAGTAGAAAGACAATACCTTCCCAGTCATTGCTGGCAAAATAGAATTATCTCCCTAGGAAAGCTCAAATGGCTCCTTTCCTGCCGCTAGAAAATTTCTATTCTGACAATGTCTTAGGAATTGACTTCAATGGGTTTTTAGTGTGTGCTCTCTTGTTGATTTGTATCTTTTGTTTTAAATAATTATTTAATTTTTAATAAAAGTAATTATATTTCAAAATAACTTTTATATACTTTTAACAATTTTTGCATACAGTTTAATGTTTTAATATTGTATAAATAACCTTAAGTAACAGTGTTCTGAAAAAAGGTGAGAAGTAATAGCAATTAGCACTTACATTTCTATACTACTCTCAGCAAACTCTAAGCGGTTTACAGTCTGTAAGCCAATTGCCCCCAACAAGCTGGGTACTCATTTTATCAACCTGGATAAAAAGGATGGATGGCTGAGCCAACCTTGGAGCCCTGGGATAGAACTCACAACCTTGTTGCTGCAGTATCAGGCTTTAACCACTGTGCCACCAGAGCTGCTTCAGCAACAGTCTGAACAACGTGTCAAAAATGGCGACAGAAAAATCCCACAGAAACTTAATATGTGTAAACTGAATATATGTAATGTGCCAGACATAACTGTGGTTGGGGGGGAAAAAATGGAATTCTGGATCTGGCAATTTGAGTGGACAGCAAAATCAAAGAGAAGAAAAAGATTATGGAATACAGAGATCTACAAAGTGAGATTCAGCACTTTTTTTGGGAGAAAACCCTCATGGTTCCAGCAATGATAAGTGCTATGAGAGTTATTCATAATGGACTGGCAAAAGTTCTGAATCAAATTGCCATAGATAGGATCACAACAGCACAATTTCAAAAAAAGCAATATTTCATGGAATATACCACATTATTTAATGATACCTCATTGATTCCTAGGTTCTTGGACAGAATCTGAAATGTTGATGATCCAAACAGCCAACCAGTAACACCCAGCAGACTGTGAAAGTGATAGTAAGCGTAATAATATTGGCCATAGACTGTAGCAGCCCCTTGTGAGTATTCAGTCTACCCATTCATCAAAACCCTCATGATTGTCATTTTTAGTAAGCAACTGGATAGAAAATGTTCTTGCTTATGTCTCCATAAGGAAGGGAAAGGGTGAGGTGAGAAAAATCCTGAAATTTACTGAAAATCTGGGAAATATTCCCAGAAAACCTGCTCCCTCCACCCTAGAGTTGCTATGATTATGTGCCTATTGATATTAACCAATACCTTTTATTTCCTAGCAAGATCAAAATCAATCAAAGCATTATCTACTCTCAGTTTTAATCAAAGAAAGTAGTGCATGCCCCTGAGGGTACATAGTCTCCTGAAGCTGTAAGCCAATTGGTTTTCTGGGGTTGGTTAGAATTTCTGATATGGTGATATATCAGAGCACCGAACAAGCATGCTTAGCTAAGAAGAGAAAAGGTGTGTGTGTGTGGGGGGACCTACTCAGGAGCAGTGAAAGGCCACTGTGCTTTATCAAGAGGTAACCAATGAGGCTTATCTAATCTAATTATTACAATGCTTCAAGAGGAATTTAAAGCCATTATGTATATTTGAACTTAACATGACCCTCTCCAGTTAATTTTCTTTAAACAAAGGTGATTTTGATAAGGATAGTGGTTTTTGTACCCATGCACATTTTATCTGTGGGCCTGAAAGATTGTTTTAGTAACAGACAGATTCTCTCTGGTGAAAATAAGGTCCAGATTAACCTAAGATAACATTAAAATGCACATCAAATCAACATGCCACTTATGTTTATTTTTAAAGAAACTGTAGGCGAAAGCACTGACAAAGGGGAAAAGGTTTCTATTAGAAAATCTTGTGTGCATTTTTCTTATTTCCTAGGAGGACTGGGAACTTCATTATTTCTATGACTCTCCAATGTTAAGAAGTTTAAAAAAACCCAACAACAACCCTGAAATAGTATAAAAGGATTTTGAGAGGCACATTGGGTTGTGTCTAATATTGGCTTTTCACTGCTGGAAAATGTTTCCTCTCTCAAATGATGGAACATATGCTTTTTACCAAAATCCATACTGACCACATCTCTTCATGCTATATTCCATACCATGTTGCAGATTCCCAGCCCTCAGAAAACTTGGTAAGGGGAAGCATAGCAGCTGGAATGATTAACGGAATAAATAAAATATTGATCATAATTGAGTGTCCTTCTTGTTATGTGCCTTCAAGTAGACTCCATCATATGGTGATCCTATTATGATGTTATTCCATGTCAATGTTTATTCAGAGGAGGTTTGCCATTTGGCTTCTTCTGACTTGCCAAAGGTTACCTAATGAGTTTCAAAGGCTAATGAAAATTTAAATTTTGATCTCCCAGAGTCCTAGTCCATCAGTTACCACGCTGACTATCTAGCTAGTTTTCATACTTTGCATAAACATCAGTGTTTACTGGCAGCATGAAGCCACCACTGAATACAACCATCTCTCCCCCAATGTTCAGAAATGTCTTTAGCATAGGGAATATCTGTATCCCAAGATTTGTGATCCAGGAAGCAATTGCTTAACTGGATACATTAGCTGATGTAGAATCATAAAAAGATCCTGATGCTCACCCCAAATTCCAGTCCTCCTCATATTAGACAGGAAGCAAAATGTGAACCCATATAAAGATAGAGAAAATCAGTTTCACTCACGTTTAATTTTTGAATACAAGAACTTAGGAAAGTTTGAGGAAATCACCCACATCTAACTTATTTTGGTTATTCACAAGAAAGTCACATTACTGCAACAGCATGGCAAAATCAGAACAGCACATTAATGTAACTCTCCTTCTGCAACCTTTTCACATTATACAGTTATAGTGCTATGATTTCACTTTAATTGCTGTGACTGCATCTTATAGAATTCAGGAGTTTGTAGTTTGACAAGCCACTAGAGCTATATGGCTGACAATTCTAAAGTTGTTGTTGTTGTTGTTGTTGTTTACTTCAAGTCTTTTCCAATTTATGGTGATCCTAAGGTGATCCTATCATGAGGTTTTCTCGGCAAGCTTTGTTCAGAGGAGGTTTGCCATTGCCTTCCCTTGAGAATGAGAGAGTGTGGCTTGCCCAGGGTGACCCAGGGGGTTTCATGGTTAAGCTGAGAATTTTAAATATTCCATTCTAAATTTGAAATCCCCAGGTTCCATAGGATAGAGTCATGGCAATTAAAGTAGAATCATAGTGTTATAATTGTGTAAGCATCTTTTTCATGCAACAGTTGCAAAGTAACAGATGTCCTAACTGTTAAAGGGTAACTGGGGTGACTCTGATTTTCTCTTGTATCCTACCTAGTATTCCTTCTGCACATCAATAACTTTACCGTAACACTAGAAATACAAGAGCCAAGCAACACATTTCATCATGTACAGGTTAACATTACTTCTTTAACAGAAAATTTGGTACCCGAGGCAGAAAGGAGAAGTTCCTACACCACCAAAAAAGAAAAAAAAAGAAAGAAGAAAATAAAAGAAAAAGGAAGAGCAGCACTTCAACATTTTTCAGCAAACATTTTGTTCAAAACTATATACATGCAAAATGAAACAGCTCATTTCAGATAAGTCTTGTTTAAGAAAGAGTGTGAACCTTTTAAATACCACTTAAAAACTTTTATAATGCATCAAGGGATGATTTTTTTTTTCTTTTGCCAGGCTCCACTTTTGGTGTCCAAATTTATAAATGTACCCTATATACTCAAGTCATGTACAAGTCAAGGGCAGGTTTGGGGGCCAAATATATGGATCCTGATATGATCTGTCGATAAGTTGAAGGTAAACTTAGGGCATGCAACAAAGGATCTAAAGAAGGAAGCAAAGGAAAACAATGCCAAAAAGCTTACAAAAATTCCAGCAGGAATAACTGTTTGGGCTTACACTAAAGGCTGGATGAATGAGAGAATGGAGGATAGTGATGTAAAGAATATTTGTCAAAATTTCATAAACAAAAGAAGTATCTGTTATTCAAAGATTTCAAAAGCTTTTTAAAGAGAAGAAATTATGATCAACAAGTAAGAATTTTGGTTTTTCATTTGATGGCCAGGATTTGAATATTTTGCATAAGCAAAGCTACCATTCATCCTGGGATTTTTTCTAGCAGAGGAAAGTTCTTTAAACTTCTGCCAAAATTCCTTTTGACATACTCATTGAAACACCAAGTAGTTAGTGCAAAAGTTCACCTCCCTGGTCTTTTATTTTCATTCGAGAAATCTGTGAAAAATACTTCTCGACAGGGAGAGAAAAAAATAACCTTTTGAAAGTGGGACTTTGCAAAGAATATATTTTTTTTAAAAAATTGCATCTAGTTCTCAATGGGAGAGAAGAAAAAAAAGGTTTTTCACAACACTAGTGGAGGAATGGTCAGTGCTTCCAAGACAGATCAAGCTCTTAAGTCAAAGTACAGGACTTACATTGACTCGACAGGTTTTTTGGGTCAATTTTTTCTTTTTTACTAAAAGTTCCAGCAGCAGCATACTAGTAGATGTGTCTGAGGAAGTAGACTAAAGTCTATGAAAGCTCATGCTACAAGATTTCTCTACATACTGATTCTATAGACTAACATGGCTACTGTATATCTTTGAATTATATGAGTCTATAAAGTATGTACTTTTTTAAACATGCTGGGAGTAGCTACTGAGACACACTTTCCCCTCTGTTTGGCTGTTCATGCATGCTCAGTAAGGGATTTAGCTGCTGTTTACCTTGCTTGTTGCAAGTAGGCACATAACTAAGGCAGACAATTTTATCTACAGTAAAATTGTCTGAGAGCCAGCATGGTGTAGTGGTTTCAGCATTGGACTATAACTCTGAAACATTGGACTATAACTCTAAAGTTTATATCCCTGCTCGGCCATGTTAACCCACTGGGTGATCCTGGGTAAGTCACACTCTTTCAGCTTCAGAAGATGGCAGTGGCAAAGCCCCTCTAAATAAATTGCCAAGAAAAGCCTGTGATAGCTTTGCCTCAGAGTCCCCAGAAATCAGAAATGCCTCGAAGGCACCCAAGACACCTACAAAATTGTCTAGAATAGAATCCCACTTTACTAATTCAAGCTTTGTTTGTTAGATTGTTTGCTGCAGACATGCTGCTGCAAGCCAATGCTCACACGGTTTCTTCAACCCTCCTGCATGATCCTCCCTGTGATATTTATGCTTTAAAACATGCAGTTAAAGAGAAGATGAGAAAGATAAGGGGCCGGGTGAGTATAAAAAGACCTTGTAAAAAGGAGCTTCTTTTTCAGTCTGTCAGCTGAAATATGCTTGTAGCTACTTTTTATCCTATATGTCTTTACATTATACCCATGTTATACAGGAGATGTGTCAAAACTGCTATGGATGTAAACAATTCTTTAGTGATAGGAACATATTTTAATTAGACTGTTAAATAAACATAAAATGAGAGATGTTCATATCAATATACACGCATTTCAATAGCTACACACCTTGGATAGTCCCTCCAGGAGGATTTCATTACATATGTTTTGAAGAAATCTTTGTACTACTGAATTCTGTACAGTACTCAGCTGATATTTTAGATGGAAGTGATATGAAGCATTCCTTCACCCTTTCCTAACAAAGTGAATATAACTTTACTAATCTAGAAGAGATGTAGACTGGTATTTTGACATGTACATCTTCCTAGTCTTTTCCCATGCTTGTGCTATCTTTGGACAGTGAAGCTGTTCAGTGCATTAGCATTTACATTACACCAAGGGTGCAAATTGAAACATTTATTCTGCAATTTCCATATAAATGTCTTAAATAGCTCTCCCAGCTTGGCTACATATTTGACTATAAAAGAACCATCATTTGTTGAAGACACTTATATCTAGTGCAGTAATTCTTTTATCACAAGGTAGGTCTTCCTTGTAATAATCACCTTTTAAAACATAAATTAGGTTCACTTACCTTTTTTCATTGGCAGGTTCTTCATTTCAATCCAAGCAACACAAACCCATCTGAGATAGAGTTATTTGCAAATGTTACTTTTGTAATTGCAGTATAATAAAGTTGCTGCTCATGGAGGTAGTAGGCAACGAAGTAGACCATAAACATAGAAAGATGCCAATTATTCTTACAGATATTATTCTTAAAAAAGGGTGGAGGGCTAAAGTGAGAATTTCAGTAAATAATACATTGTTCAGTAAGGAAATCTACAAGCACATGAATGTAACTGGATGACAGACACAAAGACATTTATCTTTCTAGTGAAGCAGTAAAGGACCTCCAAAGGGCAGCATGCTATTAGAATGGCAGCCTAGATTTATTTCTACAGCACTTAACATGACTTAACAAGCATTTAACAAGAATGATAGTCCATGTGGCTTTTGCAATACCGTGCATGGAACTAACCATGAGTAGTCAGGGTGAAATAAGATCCTTGTGGTTTATGGGGCTGCCCAAACAGTATCAATGATCAGTGTATGAAATAAATTTTAAAAATGATGTATTTCTCATCTTTAATACAGCTATGCAACAGGGATATAATTGTTTATGAAATTTCTTCTTGAAGGAAACAATGAGGAATTTTAACATTTTTCTTCACACTGTGAGGTTTTTGAAAACTGCACAATTTTTGAAGCCTATTCACAATTTGGGACTAATTGTGGAATTTTATTTAATTTTCTTTTATTCTCATGGAGTTGTTATTTCTACAAAACCAAACACAAACCAATAAAGGCCTCTGACTGAACAGTAATGAACCACACAATTACATGTATAAAATGTAAATAAAGTATATTTCATTCGGAGGCCCTGGGCCACCTTAGGCAGCTGCAAATTAGCTTCGGCTCATTTCAGGGGTGTATGTCATCTGCACACCACGCCTCCATATCAGCCCAAAGCTGGCACTTTTGGCCCTTTATTTCCATTTTACACCTGTAATTGTGGTTCTGTAATGCTGCATCATGCATAAAATATGCTGTTTTCTGCTCAAAACAACAGAGAAGATTCTTGTCAGTTCAGGAATCTTCCCATCACAGCTTCTTGATAATCAAGAAACATGATTTTAAACTGTTTTTGAATCTTTTTCAATGTTCTTTCCATTCCTACTATATAAATGATTCAACTGAATCCCAAATCTTGCAAACTAGGGCTCAGATAGGGAGGAGTGTTTACACACTCAAAGTCCTACTATTGCCACCCAGCCCCAATCATGGTGCATGCCTGTCCGGATAGTGCATGCCATGATGACATCCCTTGTGTGCAGCACCCAAATGGCACTGCATACCGGGGGGGGGGGGATCATAACGCCGTGCCAGGGGGTTTATGGCACCCCTTGTACTGCACAAATAAGAGCCACATTTCGCAGCTCCTTTTTACACTGGTTGCGGGTGTGGGATGTGGGTACCGTGTCCCCAACCCAGAGCTTCCAGGAGTGGCATAGACCCATCCCTGTTAGGCTCTCTCTTGTGCTCTTTTGTGAAAATATTCATATGCCCCCATAACTAGGTCCTCAGGATGCTGTCCTAGCAGCAAGAGTTTGCTGTTAGCATCAAGAACGTTTTTTTAAAAAAATCTTTGTGGCAGTTTTGTGTTTGCTGTTTTCCTTTCCTTTAGCCCACCACACTGCCCAACTTCAAAATTCATTTCATAGGCCTGGTACAGACCACCACTTTGTGGCGGCCTGGGGCCAAAATTGGGGCTCGGGAGAGCAGAGTGTTCACCCAGTCTGCACTCTCCCAGCGCCATTTTGGCATGCACATATTTGTGTGTGTCCTGATGACATGTCTTGTGCACCATATCCAAATGGCACAAGGCACAAGAGACGTCACCGTGCCACTTCAGGGCATTAATGGCGGCTTGGCGGTGGCATGTAAAGGAGCTGCATTTCGCCGCACCCGTGTGGTTGCTGCGGCAACCCCATAGTTCTTTCCCAGTTCAGTCAAGTGGTTCCTTACACTTCATATTTTATTTTATTTGAATGAAGACTGTTGTACTTTGGCCACATCGTGAGAAGGCATGACTTAATGGGAAAAACAATAATGCTGGGAAAGGTGGAGGGAAGCAGAAAGAGAGGAAGGCCACATGCTAGATGGATGGACTCTATAAAAGAGGTCACAGATATGAATTTGCAAGAAGTGAGCTGTAGAAGACAGGGATTCTTGGAGATGTCTCATCGAAAGGGTTGAGATAATCTCAAGGGTGGATTACAACAACAACAATGTGCTTGTCTGAATGTTATTTTAGTAGAGAATGGCACATCCCATCCCCAAATTTACCCCAAACTTTTTCAGATTATGTTTTGATTTCAGTATGTGTTGTTTCATGTGTTTGTTCTGTCTTGACTTCTGTGATGTGCCTGTTTTTACTGTTTATATAGCAATGAGACACAAAGATTCAATTTTAGTGTATACAACAATATTTTTACAGTTGGCCCTCCATATCTATGGATTTTGCATGGATTCAACCAGCCACAGCTTGAAAATATTCTGATATATACATTTTTAAAAATTCCAAAAAGCAAATATTGATTTTGCCATTTTGTATAAAGGACACAATTTTACTACAGCATTATACATAATGGGATTTGAGCATCCATGGATTTTGGTATCCATGGGGGTTCCTGGAACCAAACTCTAGTGGATACCAAAGACTCACTGTACATCATAGGCATGCTCATTGTGCAGAAAAGTAGCCCACATGTTGACAAACTGTTAAGGCAGAATTGAAAATTGTACAGAAAAAATCTGTAATCTATTTGTTTTGAATCAGAGGATGTTTCCTCTCTGAAGTGGCCACAGTGTCCTGAAACTTCACATACTTCAATAACAAAACAATAAATTCATGAGGGATTTTTGTTTCCAAGTTTCCCAAAGCAAATGCTAATTTCTGAATTTCAATCAGAATTTGGGTCCAAATTGAGTCACAAGAAATCTGAATATGGCCACATTGAATTGGGACCAAATCTGAATAACCAAATCAAGCCCTGAAGTGGAATAAGTAGGATGCTGCACAGCTGTAGTCTTTAATAAGTACTAAATGCAAACTTTTTGCGATGCAGACATAATTTATCTTTACATGAGAAGATCTAATATTACACAGCCTTTAGAGCCTCCCTTCCTCCATACTTATATTTCTAAGCAAATTAATTTAAAATTAAGAGTATTGAGTTCCCTCTACGGTTAAGTGTTTTACTCAGATTCTAGGCATACCACCTAATTCCTTTTGGACCATCATCTGGCCTGGGTTCCAAACTTTCATTTAAAAAGGGAGCCTAAATACCCTAAAGGCACCAGATCCCATCTGATCTTGGAAGCTAAGTAGGGTCAGCCCTGGTTAGTACTTGGGTGAGAGACTGCCAACAAATGCCAGGTGCTGTAGGCTATATTTCGGAGGAAGGAACTGACAAACCATTGCTGAGTATTCCTTGCCTAAGAAAACCTTATGAAATTTATGGGGTCACCATAAGTCAACAGGCAAAGATACATAGACACGCATAGCCCTTGGAGGAGCCAAGATATGCAGCAAAATCTAGGGGTATTCTTTTCTCATTTTTCCCCCTACAGGAAGTGAATGCAGTGCTCATAGGGTGATCAGATCTCATAACTGCAGAGGACAAGACACAGCGAAATGGAGGACATTGAAGGAAAATGTAGGATATTACCAAATAAAAGCTAAAGGCACTAAATATAAATATAAATTCAGTTCATATGGTATATTTTCAGCTACATTACATGCATTGTCTTTTATTATGCACTTAACTATATTTTTCTGAAGAACTTGTATTTGTTAAAATGCCTTGTTAGCTTGCAATATACCTATAGAACTCAGAGCAAGACAAATGCTTAAGACTGTACTTTACTAGCAACAAACCCTTGACTGAATCTATATTAAAATTATTCCATTCATTTATAGTTTTCTCATTTGCTCTCCCATCCCTCCTGCTTCTTCCTAAAAAAATGCACATTTTCACTCCTCCCTTCCCTTTCCTGCCATTGATCGGCTTCAACAACTCAGATCTTCCTTTCCTTTCCACACCTCTATCACACACACACACACACACACACAAAACCACCACATGGTCAGTGACAGTCTTCCCTGCAGCCCTTTGCAGCGTCAGGAATAGTAATAAATCTGTTGAGCTAGAGGCACTGGATGACACAAGAACAGGCTTTATGACTCAAAATAGAGGATGCTTTGCAATTCCTCCCAGATGCTCACACATAAGACTGAAATGTAGGAATTGTCTGGGAAAAGGAGGACCTTTGGTCACCCTGACTGCCCATTAATTTCAGGCACAAGGTAAAGGAAAGAAAAGATGCAAGACAGATGCATTGCAAGGAGATTAGATGAGGCAAGGGAGGGAGAAAGAGTGAGTGAGCTATACAAGCAGTGCAAGTGATGGGACAGGTGCATTGTGAGGGAACCTGGGACCTCATCACATTCGTTTTTCTCCGTTATGGGGACGGGAATGGGACTCTTGGAGGTACGCATGAACAGATTTTATTGCACACCCAAGCATCCACAAAAAGGTCCCATTCCGGCACCCATACCCAAGGCATCCCCATTCAGTGGTGAAGAGCGTTAAATGTCTTGGTCGGAAGACTCCCGTCTGGCCAAAATGGCACCCGCCGGCACTGAATGAGGACGGCTTGGGGACGGGTGCCAGAACAGGACCTTTTTGTGGACGCTTGGGTGTGTGATAAAATTAGTTTTTCCTGGGTCGCATGCACTTCCAAGCGTCCAGTTCCTGTGCCCATAACGGGGATAAAAGTAAATGCGATAAGATTCCTGGTAAAGTAAAGTAGGGGGTAAGAAGGAAAAGAGAGAAAGGAGTGCAAGAAGCAAGGGAGGGCATAGTGTGAGGTTGCAATGTAAGGTGAAGGAGAGAGCTGAAGGGAAAGGAGAGTGAGCAGTATGAGAGATCAAGTGGTGGAAGGGCCAAGGAAGGAATGCATTGTGAGGGCATGAAGTGAAGTAAGAGAGTGAATAGGAGTGGTGAGAGAGGGATGGAGGGACGGGAAGACAGGGAACACAAATGAGAGTGCAATGAACACATTTGGGACACATTGCAAGAGTTCAAGGCAAGCAATGGAGTGTAAGAAGTAAGGGAGAGACCTGGAAAGTAGGTTTCCTGAGAAAGAGTGGTGCTTAAAGGTCAGCTGGGAAATTTCGTGACCAAGCAGAGATTTGAATGGGGGTCTTCCTCCTGTTCATGTCTATCGCCTTAAACATAACGTTGTGCTGACTGTCTCAGATCAGCTGTAACTGTAAAAAGTCATATAAAGGATGAAACAAGCGGGGGGGGGGGGGGATGCAACAATTAATATGTTGGATTTTCATAATTAGAATAATCTTGCACAATATGCAAATACCATGGCCAGCTTTGAGGAAGTGGAATATGGCTACCCTGATGAGCCTTTTGAAATAGTCTTCCATTTGCACAACAGGCCTTTCGAGTCTTTCTCTCCCTCTTCCCACTATGTCTGCTTCAGCAAATCACTCAACCCTCCAGAAGCGATCTAGCTTTCATACAGAGGGATGGAGGGAGCAAGGGAAATTGCAGAAATCACATCCCATTGATTTTAAACCCAGCATTATTTTCAACATGATGTATGAATTCTAATTAATTTTACCATATAGATCAATGATTAGATTATTTTACAAGTAGCTGAAATATTTTTCAATGTCACACTGAAAATCAGGAAGTGATAGGTTTTATTTTTTTAATATACCAAGGAAACAACGTTTTGAAGAACATAAAAGACCATGCAAGACTTTTGAATTTTTTGCAACTTGTACTACAGCTTTAACAAAGGAATAGTAGCTTTATTCATTACAAAAAGTGCTAGAAAGGGATGTGCTAGGGTTTTGAATGGCTACTTTTTATGACCACTAAGTAACATTTCAGTATAAAAGATGTGTGCTTGTGGGTCTGTATTTATCCTCCTCCTGCCAGGCCTAGACTCTATGGATCTTAAAGGAATAAAATATTCATAAGGTGCTTGTGATTAATTGGTGGCCACTGTTGTGCGTTACTATTTATTGGGTTTCTTCTAGGTTTTATTCCGTTGTTATATTAAGTATTTAATTCTAGTTATTTTGTGGCTATCTTGGTTTCATATGTACTGTAGGGTTTTTTTAACCATTAGTTCGTTATATTTGTCATTATCCCAATGTTAACCACTGTGTATTATTTCAGCATGAATGGTAAGAATTTAATTGATAAATAAATACATTAATGAATAAACAAATAAATATCTGGACAATACTCTCTCCATAATCCAAAGACTCCCCCCTCTCCCGGAACCTGCCTAGCAGGCTGTGCACCAATAGTTTAAGAATAGACTTAAAGTAATAAAACACATATAAAACTGAAGAAGGTTAAAAATATGAGTAATGTTATTATCACAACCATGAAAGCAGAGCTAGGAAATAATACGTTAAAAGTAATAATAAAAATAATTGTAACGTATTACCCTTTTTCAGTAATAGGGGCAGCAAGAAGGCACATTTTAAAATATCACATAGGAACAACATTATTTGACAGATATAACAACATTTTCTGATCACTTATATATATTCCCTTTAAAGGGAATTTTTATAGGCATCTCAGCAGGATTTATTCAAATTTATGCCATCTTATCAATACCAAGGTGAGTCTTTCTTTAAAAAAATGTAATGAGAAGTAACAAAAAAAGTAACAGGAAGAAACCACAAGGGCCATCCTGTCCAAACCCCTGCCATGCAGGAACTCCAAATCAAAGCATCCCCAACTGATGGCCATCCAGCCTCTGTTTCAAAACCTCTAGAGAAGGAGACCCCACCACACTCCTGGGGATGTGTTCCACTGTCAAACAGCTCCCACTGTCAGGAAGTTCCTCCTAATGTTGAGGTGGAATCTCTTTTCCTACAGTTTGCATCCATTGCTCCATGTCCTATTCTCTGCAGCAGCAGAAAACAAATTTGCTCCATCCTTAATGTAACAACCATTCAAATACTTAAACAGGGCTATCATTTCACCTCTTAACCATCTCTTCTCCAAGTTAAACATACCCAGCTCCCTAAGGCTTTCCTCATAGGGCATGGTTTCCAGACCCTTCACCATTTTGGTCGTCCTCCTTTGTACACATTCCATCTTCTCAACATCCTTTTTGAATTGTGTGCCCAGCACTGGAAACAGTATTCCAGGAGAGGCCTGTCTAAGGCAGAATAGAGTGGCACTATGACTTCTCTTGATCCAGATACTTCTGTTGATGCAGCCTAGAATCATATTGGCCTTTTTAGATGCCATATCAGACTGTTTAATAATAATAATAATTTTTATTTATATTTCCCGTCTCTCCCTAGAGATCTAGGTGGGATTACAGCAATAAAATATCATTAGAAATACAACAAAATAATACAATCAAACATTAAATATACAATATTAAAGTGCTCCTACAATTTGCTTCGATGCTGCTGCTGTCCATCCTTAGAATAGTCCAGTGGAGGTATCCTTGTGGTTAATTATAGGAGATCGGGTGGGTATGCTCACCGGAAGAGATCAGTCTTTAGTGCCTTCTTAAAGGCCTCTAAGGTGTTGACAAGATGTATCTCTTCCAGTAAACTGTTCCAAAGTATATGTTCTATGGAAGGTTGTTTTCAGTCTGGTAGTGGGATACTCAAGTAAGTTTTTTCCTGATTTTCTGAGAGAGTGGGGCGGATTATGTAGGGAGAGGCTTTCCTTTAAGTAACTTGGGCCCAAGCCATATAGGGCTTTATAGGTAATAACCAACACTTTGTATTGTGCCCAGAAGCTAATTGGCAGCCAATGTAGAGATTTTAGTTATAGATGTAATATGATCTGAACTCAATTTTTTTTTGTGATCAGTCTGGCTGTTGCATTTTGAATCAGCTGTGGCTTTCAGACTTGATACAAAGGTAGCCCCATGTAGAGCACATTGCATAAAAATCTAAGTGAGAGGTTACCAGAGCATGTACCACAGCTTCAAGGTCCTTCTGGGCCAGGTAGGGACACAGTTGGCGTATCAACCGAAGTTGATACCAAGCACTCCTGGCCGTCACCTCCATCTGAGATGTCAATTGTAGAGACGAGTCCAGGAGCACTCCCAAGCTGCAAATTTCATCCTTTAGGGGAAGTGTGACTCCATCCAGGACTGGTTGACAAATTTCCATACCTGCACCAGGGGTACCTATCGCGAGTACCTCCATTTTCTCTGGATTCAGCTTGAGTTTGTTTTCTCTCATCCAGCCCATTACCGACTCCAGGCAAGTGTTCAGAGGGGAAATGCCATCTTTGGTCACTGCAACAGCTGGAGACACAAAGAAGTAAATTTGGGTGTCATCAGCATACTAATAACACTGCGCCCCATGTCTCCGGATGATCACTCTCAGTGGCTTCGTGTAAATGTTAAACAGCATGGGAGACAGAATGGTGCTTTGAGGGATGCCAGATGTTATTGTGTGTATAATCCCTTCTGTTTTAACCCGCCCCAATTGCTTGCTCAGAGGGGTGGGCTAGAAATAAAAATTATTATTATTAGCTGTCTTTTATGAAAGCAGCTGTCTCCCAGTTTCACCATGTTGACTCATGTTCAACTTGTGGTCTACTAGGACTCCTAGATCCCTTTCATATGTTGTCTTGTTAATCCAGGTATCCCCTATCCTATATCTGTGCATTTCATTTCCCCCCTAGTGCAGTACCTTACAATTCTATGTGTTGAAATTCATTTTGTTAGCTTTGGCCCAGCTTTCTAATCTATTAAAGTCATTTTGAATTTTCATCCTGTCCTCTGGGGTAGTAGCTATTCCTCTCAATTTGGTATCATCTGAAAATTTGACAGGCATGCCCCATATTCTTTTATCCAAGTCATTGATAAAGATGCTGAATAGCACTGGGCCCAGGACAGAACCCTGTTACACTCCATTGGTCCCCTCTTTCCTGGGTGAAGAGGATCCATTGCTGAGCACCCTTTGGGTTCGGTCGGTCAACCAATTACAAATCCACCTAACAGTTGTATTGTCTAGCCCACATTTTAGTATCTTGTTTGCAAGAATATCATGGGGGACTTTTGAGAAACTCCCATCCATCCTGAACTCCTTTCTCCTTTAATATTCCTGACCACGGGATCACCCCCAGTATTTCTCTTAGTTTATTGAAGTCAACTCTCCTAAAGTCTAGAATGTATGTCTGACTATGCCTGGCTTCTGCTTTCCACTGTATAACACACTCCAAGAGATCATGATCACTCCCACCTAAGGATCCCACAACTTGCACCCCATTAACCAAGTCATCCCTGTTGATTAGGATCAGATCTAAAATGGCTGATCCCTTGTTGCCTCTTCCACCTTTTAGACAATAAAACTGTCTTCAAGGCAAGTGAGGAATTTGCTAGACCTTGAGCTTTTGGCTGAGTTTGACATCCAGCAAATATCTGGATAGTTGACATCACCCATCACTACTGCATCTCTCCTTTCTGAATGTGTGGTCATCTGTTCTAGAAAGGCAACATCTGATTCCTCAGTCTGGTTTGGGGGGTCTGTAGTAGACTCCCACAATAACTTCCCTGTTGTTTTCTTCCTCTTTAATTTTTATCCAGGTGTTCTCCACCTAATTTCCAGGATTTAAGTCCTGGATTTCTTCACAGGTATAAATATCCCTGACATATAATGCTACTACTACTCCTTTCCTGTTTGGCCTATTCCTCTTATAAAGGTTATTCTTCCAACTGGTGTGAGGTGTAATCCATCCCTTGCTAGAAGTTCCCCTTCATAGAACCGCAGCCCATGATCCAAGGATCCAAATTGTTCTCGGTGGCAGCATCTGTGGAGCCAGTTGTTCACATCTGCTATTTTCCTCTCCTTTCCTGGACCAT
Source organism: Urosaurus nigricauda (assembly GCA_034509955.1). Lineage (NCBI taxonomy): Eukaryota > Metazoa > Chordata > Lepidosauria > Squamata > Phrynosomatidae > Urosaurus > Urosaurus nigricauda. Next base: position 47,703,069 of record JAOEGL010000003.1, read on the forward strand.
GTCCTTCAACTGGGATAAGAGATGAAATGACAACCTGTGCATTCATTTCTTTCAGCTTCCTACCCAAAGCCTCATAATCCCTTCTGATATTCTACAGGCTATACCTTTCAGTATTATTGGTTCCCACATGGACCAAAAGGAAGGGTTAATGATCTGAAGGCTTGACAAGTCTCGTCAGCCTCAATGTCACATCACCGATTTTTGCTCCAGGGGACAACACACCTCCAGAGACATCTTGTCAGGCCCACAAACTCTCAGGGTCCCCTGACCTTTAAGACTGTCCCTGCTGCTCTTCCTCATCATCCTTGATAAGGGAGAGAGCTTCAAATTGATTCTGTAGCTGCAAGCTCCCAGAATGATCACCTGTTTCCTCTAACCATTTGCCTCTGTTGTATGGGAAGCAACCTCCTCCTCCTCCCCAGCAACTTCTTCTGTGTGGTTCCCATCCAAGACAATTCATACCATTCTGTCCAAAAAAACCTCTGGCTCCGTAATAACGCTAAAGTAACTACCCAGGCCTCCAGCTGCTGGATTTTCTCTTCCAGTAGAGCTACCAACTTGCACTTGGTGCATGTGAAGTTCCCCACATCACTAGGCAAGAAGAGAAAGTGTTGCAGGTGTCTGTAGCAGCTCCCTCAGTGTCCATATTGAAAGTCTTAAGTAAGGACTGAAACAGGACTGTGGGCTTTCCCCTCAAAAATCCCCCTGGTAAACACCTATGTAAAGTGCCCCTGTTGGGCTGGCCTTTTCACCGATCTCTATCAATGAGGTCTGTCAACTGAGATATAACTCTATAGATATCTCCTTGGCCGCTAGCTCATTTTGGAGGTAAGTTTCTGACTCACTTCCTCTGAGCACCACCCGCCCCCACACACACACAGCCCTTTTAGACAATGCTCACTGTCTGCTTAGAAACCCCTGAGTCTGGAAGCTTATCCCAGGGTCAGGGGTTTCCCAGCAGACAATGAGCACTAATCAAGCAGACACTTTTGCATATCCTTCCACCATGAAGCCAGCCATTGGCAACAGAATAATACACATGCAAATCACTCCTCCCTTCCCAGGGTCCCCCAGGATATATATACACAACCCTTTTCCAGCCAAGCATTCTCTGAAGATGCCAGCCACAGATGCTGATGAAACGTCAGGAAGAACCTCTTCTAGAACATGGCCGCATATCCCAAAAACCCCACAAAAAACTATGGATGCCATCCATGAAAGCCTTTAATTCCATAACTGATGTTTGTTGTAGTTGGTGCAGTTAATAAAGTTGCATTACATGGCTTTACACCTTAATTCCAGTGTTGTGAACAGAGGAGGCTGTGGGTGAACATTCTTAGACTGTTTCAAGGATAAAAACTTTCATTGAAATATTTGGGTATATCACTATACAATTCTGACCTTGTAATTTGTCCATTTATTTTTACAGAAAGCATTATCTCAATAATCTTGCAGATTGTATTGGAGATTGTTTATCTCCAAGTTGCACCAATATAACAGTGATTATGTGTCAACTGTGTCTGTGTCACAGTTGATACCTACTGTACTAGGATTGCCACTGGCATAAATGTTAACTCAACTAACAGTTATATTTGCAATATTGCAATCAGACTTCAGCAAAGTTACTTTTTGGACTACAACTTCCAGACTCTCTCCCCATCAGCTTGGGAGATTCTGAGAATTGCCATTAAGAGAAGAATTATTGGAGAACTAGATTTATATCTCATTAATTTAGAAATAGCTTACCCGTTTTTCTGCATCAGTATCAAATCTGTAATCAAATACATCATTTTCACAAAGCCAATGCTACATCTTTTCTAAACAGTCACTTGCACAACTTTACATAAACAAAGCCTCTTGGCAGACAAATTTTGAAGACGCTGACAAAGGGTTTCATATAACTGTATGTGTGACAAGTGAATAGATGAGCATTACTGGAGTCTTGCCTAGAGGAAATAAAAGCACGGTTGGGTTTCCTGCAATGGCCTAATGATGATGCTGGCAAAATACAATGAACTGAATGAGAACATGAATTCTTCTGCCCAGTATGTCTGACTAATGCTTTACTCATCAGATCATAGTGGGGGACCAGACAGTGATCATCTTTACTTTGCTTTCAGAGGCTATTTATACTATCTCAGAAAGAAAAAGAAGTAGAAAAACTGTGATGGGTGAGAGGTAATAAAGAGAAGTGAATCTAACCACCCTAGATCCACATTTAATCTCGCTTTTCAAAAAGCTTGCTTCATCCAATCATTGTTTGCCACTCAGGATTGCTCACCCGTATCACACTGTGATTCAAATATACTTTCCTCAAACTAATGTGTGACATGTACAATTGGGTTGCAAAGAAGTCTAAATTTAAGGACACAGCTTTAAGAAATGTATTGGTTTCAGAAAACTTGAAACATTAAATGAATGGGAAGGGATCTTAAATGTTTCTTTGATTTGAAACATGCTAGAAGCACTCACTATTACTAGCTAATGGCCTATATCACTACATAGAAAAGTGTTAATAATACAGTTGTCAGGTCTGGGCTCTCTCAGGACCAAAATCTGATACTTAAGGACAGCACCTTGTTATATCACAGGGGCCAGCACCCAGTGATGTTACATTGGTGATATTATAAGGAGTAGTCCCTTGTGATATTGTTAAGCATGATACATTAAGAATTGATGATAGCTGAACAGAGAATGCAATTCAAATATAAAACACAAAGTTTAACAAATGAGGAATATATATATAGATATACTTTTCAAGGCAGTGCTTTCTGCCCTGATGAACAAAAAAAGTCCCTCCAACTATTTGAGGCAAAAATACAATGTATGTCAGCTTGCAGTAGGATTAAGTCTGCTGAGGCAGCAATGGGAGGATAGTCATACAGCCCCCACTGACCTGTGTTTTCCATACAGTGACCAAACTCACAACTGCTGCTTAAGTTATTGAGTTACAAAGCTGGAAAGATCCTGCAGACCAAAGGTGAGAACATCAAATCTCTGTGTCCCATTTCAGGTAGCATACTGGGATGAACAGTGTCAAAAGGAAACCTTTGCTAGCAAGGTATCAATTTCCACCTTGACTTTGCTGCAGAAGGAGGCAATGGGACATTCCCACAGAAGACATTCTTCCAGAACATTCTTGATCAATTAAGTTGTTAGATATTGAGGCAAAAAAGAACAACCAGAAAAGCCAGATTCCAGACAGCTTGGGGATGTGACATTTTGATGATGCACACCCCCAAGATGCCCAGAAACTTCCCAGGCAATCAGCTGCTCTGGGAGCTGCTCCAAGAGCTTCAAGCTGCTCCAGGAGCATGGAATTTTGATGATGTTCACCCAAAGTACATGGAAGCTGCCCAGGAATTGCAACAGGACTGCCCAAAGTGGCCCCAAACCAGCCCAAATAGGAGCAGAGGGCAATTTTAAGACCACAGTGTGTGTTTGCCACCATCCCAAGGCCTCTTCAGCAGGAGCAACTTCAAGCTGCCTATGTGGCAGTCTGTTTTGGCTCATTGTCACAAAAGTGACTTTATCTAACTGTGGGCCTAAACAGACAGGCCAAAATAAAACTGCTTCAGGTCACTTTGGAGATATGCCGTTTAAATGACACACATATTTTAAGAGGCAGAAGCTGCGCCAAAGCTGTGTTCCAAGCCTTAGGACTGGCTCATGGATTTGGCATGGCATCCGGCCTCTTAGGATGCATGCATCATTTAAACAGCATACCTCCAAAATGACCCAAAACAGCTTTATTTTGGCATGTCTGTTCGAGCCCTGTATCTCCATGGACCAAAATCCAGAGTAAAACTATTGAATCAATTATTGACTGATGAATTAGAACACAGAGAAATCCAATTGATTTATTAAATCTACTCAAGTTGAGACTAGTAATAGGATTCAGACCATTTGTTATTTTTGTGGCTTACAATTCTTTTTTTTTTTTTAAATCAGAGTATGGGGGTGGGTTCTCAACAGTCTACCAGAGGCTATTGAGAACAAGTAACTAGATCAGACACACCAGACAGAACAAAGGCATGCATTTTTATTAACATCTTTGAATTATCTTCTATTCATTTTCTTGAGCTGTGATAGAACTGTCAAGTGTATCTGAAAAGCAATTTGTCTACCTTTGGTTTCATGACAGTGCTCTGTGCCATCTGGAGGTGATGCTGAAAGAGCACCATAGTTCCATTGCCTTTGACATGTGATCTCCTTCTATGTTACAGTGGCACATCAACACACTTTGTCACAGTGGAATTATATTTTCAAACAGACACACCAGTAGAAACAACAGGACAATTTTTTTATTAGCGCAGTTGGCAGCCATATACCTGTCTTATTATGGAAGAGTTATAAACTCTGTGTGTGTGTCAGGGGGGGGGGGGGGACCAAATGTTGAAAGAGCTTTCAACTATCAAAGATGTACTCCTAAGGATACATATATTATTTATTGTCTATCTTTATTTATATTATTAAAATATTTATATCCCATCCTCTGTCTGAGAATCTCAGGGATGTATACAATGAAATCAGTATAGAACAATTTAAAACAATAAAAACAGCTATAAAAACCAAAATATAGTTATCCCTTAAAGGCATATTTAAAATATAAATAAAAACACTTAAATAATAAATAGAAATACTTAAATAAAAGCAATTTAACACTTAAGGCTATTTAAAGCCTGTCAACGTTGTTTAAAATAGTTTAAACCATAATGCATATAGAAATTTTTGATAAAACCTTTTAGTCACAGAAGAGTGTTTAGCTCCTTGAATAATAAATCATGTTTAGCCTTTAAACAGGTGAAAGGACTCCAAAGATACGTGAGCTGTAAGGATGCAGTCCTGGACTTCACAGACTCCTCTAGTCAACTGGATAAGGGAATCTTACAGACAGGGGGAAATTGTAGGATTATAGTAGGGTTGGAAAGAACCCCAAGAGCTATCAAGCCCAACCTTCTGCCAGTTTAGTAAATCCACAAGTAAAGCTACACCATGGCTATCTGTCTTCTGTATTAAATCTTCCAATAACAAAGAGTCTAGCATTCATTCTCCTTCAGTCCCATTTCCTTACATCATGCCATCTCTTAGGGCCTGATAGCTCCTGATATAGTTTCTTATTGTTGTCCTAGTTTTATACTGATATAGGAAGATAGGGTGCTGGCTTTCTTATTAATTTTGTATGCATTGTGGTTTAGAGATTCTTTAAAATTAACAAAAAAAGCCCTAACAACTTGGTGCTTAGCATAGACAATTTTCCTTTGACTTTAATATACATTAAAATTATTTCTTCAAATAGGAAAAAAAACTGTGCCTACTTTATCCTCCAGAGAGTATGTACTGTGTACTGTGAGTAAGATTTAATCTGCTACTGGAGATGTCATCTGAAGAATACAGATGAAACTGTACTAATATGAATAACAAATTAGGCTGTATTTAAGTTTTGAAATTCTTCTCCAAACCCCTACTGTGTTTCGTTTCTAGCTCCTAGCATTTAACTGATTGCCTGGAGTGACCCACTTCAAAGATTCCTGGAAGGGGTAAATGTTTTGATCCAAGAATGTTATGACATGGGGTACCTTAGACCGTCTTTGCAAATGGGCTAACAACAGATTGCTAGGTGAGTCTCATAAGAGATTTGGTCAGTGGACAGTTTATGTATTTGTTTAAACAAGGGCAGTTTTCTTGTTCCCCACATTTTCTGACATGGGAGAAGGCATACTCACATTAAGTGAACTCATGAATTGCCTGTCACATTACAGAGTTTCCTAGGGCATATTCTCCATTTGCATAGTGGCATTAGCCATACTGGATACACTGAAAGAGCTGCATGCTCCTTCAGTTGTGGTAGTCATCCACTTTCTGTTTTCCTGTTTACTGATATGAAAACATGAATCTGACCCACCATTACTGTTGCCTCTGTTTGGAAGTAGCTGTAGATACCTTTCTGAGGTCTGAAGCAGAAGTATTTCCCAGCACCAATGACTGAGGCATTTTAACTGGAAATGCCAAGGATTGAACCCAGGGTCTTCTTCTTATAAAGCAAACACTCTACATCTGACCTACACCCTTGCCCCCATAAGGGAGTTGGCCTATTCCTTCCTTTTGAACTGGGAGAGGCAATTCTAGCCTCCTACTGCTTTACATCTGTACTGGGAGCAGCAGGTGTCAACACTAAGGGCTGGGGTACATATCTACCGAAAGCATCAAGCCACTCCCACTCTTTAAGCTGGAGAATATTGGGAAAAGGCTCAGAGAAGGTTAAGGCCACTAGTCAGACTAGTGAAGGCCAGGGTGGGCATTTGATATCTCAGGTGAAAGGATAAATCAATAGCACTTAGCACTTTACATTTGTCTACCGCTTCATAGTGAACTAAGTATTTCAGTGAGGCCCAAGCACTCTCTGGCAGAGAATTCTAAATGCCCTCTCCCTAAACTGCAAATCCCAGAATGCAACAGGAGGCAGCCAGAGCAGCTAAAGTGGACTAGTAGCACTATAAGAGTGTAGTGCAGTAATCTAGTAAGTGGTTTACAATGTGTAAGCCAATTGCCCCCAACAAGCTGGATAGTCATTTTCTCAAACTATGAAAGGATGGAAGGCTGAGTCAACCTGGAGCCCTGCAGAATTGAACTCACCACGTTGTGACTGCAGTAGAGGAATTTGTTGGACTATACTAACACCAGACTTATCACGATTTCCCATAAGGCATTCTCAGCGGCCCCTAGATTATGGAACAACTTGCTGGAAGAGATCCATCTTATTACCACCTTTAGAGGCCTTTAAGAAGGCACTCAAGACTGATCTCTTCTGGTGGGCTTATCCACTGGACCTGTTATAAGTGATCTTAATTAATACCCTCACTCCTGATTATACAGATATAGGACTATGTATCATGTTGGTTTGTTGTTATTAGTAATGTCTTAGATTATAATGTAATTATATTGTAATTTTAGAAGATACTGTTTTGTATTGTTGTTTTAACCTTGTTGGACTCCCACCTCAGTCTGTAGGGAGAGGTGGGAAATACAAATAAAAATTATTATTGTTATTATTTAACCACTGTGCCATTAATTTTCTTCTTAACCACTTTCTTCATTGTTCAGCTTTTGTATCCATACATGGTGATGGGGAATACAATGGCTTCAGTGACTGCAATTTTAGTGTGCAGTTGTATATCTTTACACTTTAGGATTTTGTCTAGTTCTTTCATAGTTACTCTTCTCATTTCCAGTCTTCTTCTGCTTTCTTCACTGTGGTCTCTGTTCTGATCAATGTTTGATCCTAAGTATTGGACATCTTTTACAATTTCTATTTCTTCAGTGTCTAGATAGAATTTATTTATTTCTTCAGTGGCCATTATTTTTGTTTTCCTTATGTTCAACATCTGTTCATCTGACCTTCCTTAGCAATTGTTCCAAGTCTGTAATGTTTTCTCTTTCCCCGATAGGTTTCATATTCTCTTGCCCACTCCACACAGATCCAAAGTAGTAGAATATTGGAATACTCTGTAAAAAAATTGATGCACCAATCTAAGATGGCTCCATTATGTAGGTCAGAAGCAAATGAAAGTCTCACCTTGCATCCCAATTGCCACTGTCCTGTCCTTGGAGGAAGAGAAGACGAAGCGGACATAGTACATTTCCACAATGCTTAGGCCCAAAAACAGATTAAAAGTCCTCCATCCATTCCAACTTGTGTCCTCAGAGAGAGAAGAAGAGGCATTCTGTCATTCTAAATACTGTCCCCCACTGCAATTCCCTTTTCCTTGTCTGTCATGGAAAGGGAAGGGAACTTGTCAAAATAACAATTTGTAAGTAATTTGCAAACATAAATTTGCCAGAGGATGACAATGGCAAACCCCCTCTGAAGAAATGTGGCAAGAAAGTCTCATGATAGGTACACAGTAGATTTGCCATAAGTTGGAAATGGCTGGAAGACACTCAACAACAACAACAACGCCACTCAGGGATTTTGTCATTTTTGGGTAATGGGAAGTCATTCTGAATGCATTCTGAACGCAACTGAAATTCATGTAAATTCGTTGAACTAGTGAATTCATGTGAATTCGAATTGGCTCCACTTGGCTCCACTCGAAATAAAGATAAATTCCTCCCATCTGAAAAACTCCATAGACTCTAGCTTTAGTCAGATCTCACCTACATTTCTGGGCATTTCATTTTAAGAAGGCTATTGACAAACTAGAATGTGCCAAAAGAACAACGAGAAGGATAGCTACTGACTTCCCTGGCTACCTTGTCCTGTGGGGGAAAATAGTTAAAGGGAATGGGTATGTTTAGTTTGGAAATGAAGAGATATGATGGCCATTTTGCAAATGTTTGAAGTGATAACACACTTCATATTTGCACAAATTTGTAGAACCTGAACTAGTAGGTTCAGAATGAAAGGAGAGAGATTTGCGGGGGGAAACATACTAATGGTCCAACATCTCTGTCAGTGAAGGAGACTGCTTGGAAGGTAACCAGATGCAGATGTGGACTCCCTACACTGGCAGTAAAAAGTACCGATATCCTTTCTGACTCTTTTATTCTACTTTTAATTGTAATATGCTCCTTTTTATGATACACTAAACAATTAATGATGCTGGGGATATTTATAGGTTTGGCTTTGTGTGTGTGTGTCCTCCCTTTAAAGAGCATCTCTTTCCAAGCCACAATGTACTCTTCTGTAGATTTCAAGAGCTTATGACCATGCTCATTGCTTAGGAATGAACACATTCAGTTCCAGATAACATCTTGTTATGATGCACCTGTGTATTAATAAGAAAAAAATATTTCAAATCCCAGTGGTATAAGAGGTACTTTGCATTGACCATAGTGTTCAGAAAGCATCTTGAGAAATGCTGTAATGAATGACAGTGATTCAAAATGAGAAAAGTTCTAAGGAACAACACATAAGGAATATAAACTATCAGACAGCAGCTATACTGACTTGTGTGACATTTAGCCCCCACTGGGCTCTAAGTTAATTAATAATTCATTTTCCCCGAGCTGTACTCTATATTTGATATAAGGAAAACTATCTCATGCAAAGCTCTCTGTTTCTCTCTGTTTCTTCTCTGTTTACCATGCATATGCTTTTGCTGAAATCTTGACATCATTTGACTTCCCCACATATAAGTATTAAGGCATGGTTACAAAATGCACTTGATGAATAGCAGTCTCTTCCTTCAACAGAATAATTTTATTTTTCCAGCTACTCTGCTTTTATATTAAAGGAAACACTAAGTTTGCTTAGCCTGATAGAGTTGGTGAAAAGGATTTCCTGCTAAGCTGACAGAAAAACTTTTTAATGAATATCATACTAAAGAATGAATTGTAAGATGTTTTATTGACCCATTTTTATTATACTCTATAAGAACATTTCTATAAAAGTGAAATAAACATCTAATACTAAAGAATGTTTGGAACTGAAAATATATAAATTATCTACAAAGTACCCAAATACAGTATCTATACATTAAATCTTCTTCCGCCAATTGTTTGTGGCAGGATATTATGTCTGGGACTGCCTAGCAGGAGATGTAAGTTTTCTCTTCCTGTCAAACACCACAGATTTCTAATATAATTATATGGAAGCAGCATTTCTCATAGGTTATGAAATTGTGTCACTGTTCTAAATGTACTAGTTCTTCCGTTAAACCCACTCAAACACACTTTCCTTGAAATTTCATTGGCTGTGTCTATGTATCACTTTTAACCCTGTACCTTTGAACCTCACTTATCCAGCTCCTATTTTTCCCTCTCCACTTCTTCCTACTAGCCCTTTTCAGGCATTCATGAAGATCCAATGAACGCATATTAAGGCCTTGTATTATGCTTGCAGGCTTCACTTTCAAGTCCTGACCTACATGCATTCCTTAGTATATTTATTAGAGAGCCTCCCCCCCCCCATATAAGTGTGGGGTTCTCTACAGACACCTGAATGGAAATTGTGACAGATCGGGAGATGAGGGTGTCAAACCTCCCACCCCAGGTATATTTACCGTAGTATAGTTAAACTTGGTAAAAAACTTAGGGAGTCCAGGCAGAGCAGTGGTTAAAAGCCAGAACTGCAGCCACTCACTCACAGCACAAGGTTATTAGTTCAATCCCAGCGAGGGGCTGCAGGGTCGACTCAGCCTGGCATCCTTCCAAAGTTACTAAAATGAGTACCCAGATTGTTGGTGACAGTGAGCTTACATGTTGTAAACTGCTTAAAGACTGCTTAGTTCAGTATGAAGCAGTATAACTGCTATTGCTAAATGTCTGGGGGGAAAAAACCTTCTCAACTTGGTCTTTAGAAGCACTCCTTACCATTATCCTGCTTCTCCATCATCACCCTTGCTTCCTTCCATCATTCTCAGACATGGTTAACCACCAGATATGGCTTAAGGAGGTTCCTGAATACAAAAGATCAAAAATATCAGATGTTGTGAAGAAAGGGAGCCTTGTGACAGAAAGCTGAAAGGGGAACATATGCAAGAAAGATGGAGAGGCAGTATTAACTAGGAGACTGGTAGCTGTGGAGCATAAATCCAAGGCACAACGTAGAAGGAGGAGGAGAAAGAGAGACTGTGAAAGTATTTGTAAAGAAGAACAAGAAGCTTAAAAGTGAAGATGGGGAAAAGGTGAAGTGAATTAAGAAAACAGACAGAAAGGCAAAGTTATTGGAATGATGAGGAGAAGGAAATGTTGGTATGCAGACATGGCAGAGAGGCAAGAAGAGAAGTTGGAAGCAGAAGTAGAAAGATTGACAGGAAAACCACCTCTCACAATATTTTAAACACTAGGTCTCTTTAGTGATGCCAAGACATTTCTCTTCTACACTCATCTAGAAATGGAATTAAAACTATTGCACCATGTGACACTTAATATGGTGCTATATTTTAAAATCTCAGAATGCTTTTCCCATTGAAAAAAATTCTAAAATGTCTGCTCAGATGTCCTGTTTTGGATTATGAAGTGCCAGGATTATGAAGTGCAAAAGGAAGTTGACCTTCTAAACCAGTATGGAGGCAGAGTGATGGATTGGGTGAAGATCAAGAAACTGAGAGCCAGTCTAACTCAGAGAGCTGGTGTTAGTCTTTGAAGCCCTAAACACTCAGGACAAGTTACCTCTGTAGGTTAATCCAGGTGATTTATCTTCAGAGAAAACATGGGGTCAGTTCTCATTACTTAGCTTTTGCCCAGATCTCTTTCTTACTGTTACTCTTCCTGCTGGTGTTTCTGCATTTAACCTTTGTATTCCTTTTCTCCATCTTCCTCCATTTCTTATCTTGTTCTTCTATACTAGAACAGGGAACTTACATTTGGGACTACAGTTCTCAGACTCTCAGATCCCCACAGCAATCACAGCTAGAAAAAGTAAGTTCCCCAAGCTCTATTCTCTACAACCTCCAACTTCTTTCCTCCCATGGAGCTATTTAAAGGGCTCTTCGGTTTCTAAAGGCATTCCTTCTCACATTCACCCCAGCTGCAGTATATCCTAGTGCTTAACTGGCCAATAGATGAATGTCATGTTGAAAGACAACTGTTACAGCCCAACCTCTGTGGTAAAAGAGCAGCATGGTGCAGCAAGTTTGTTGTTGTTGTTGTTGTTGTTGTTGTTTTGGTGGAGCTTTCAGGCTATGTGGTCATGTTCCAGAAGAGTTCCTTTTGACATTTTGCCATCATCTGTGGCTGGCATCTTCAGAGAATGATAGCCTGGAAAAAGGATTGGACATATATATCCTGTGTGACCCTGGGTGACCCTGGGTGATCCTGTGTTACCATGGTGCAGCAAGCATTATCATTCTCTCACATTGACAAAGACCAAGAAACATAGAGGGAAAAATCGAAGACACAATCCAAAGCTTCTGTATGATGGGAAGCAGCAGCAGTTCTCCTTTTGGTTCCAACTCTCACCTTCGTCCCTGATATAATTAAGAAAAAATCTTTATAAGCCAGTTTTGTTAAACCTGATCTAAACAACGTCTAGAACTTGTGGAGGACAAGGATGTACAAAATGAGGTGGGAATTCAAAAGAGTGAAGAACTGGCTTTTCCCCATTTCCTGCAGGGTAGGTGGTGTCTGGCAGCATGGCTTCTACCATCCCAATGTCATTGTGTTCCTGGATGAATTGACATGTGGAATATTCCACTGTCTAGCTGTGGATTTTGTCATCTCCCCTTCTGATCAAGGGTCATTCATTCCTTCAAACAATAACAGAGGCCTTGGTCCTACTGCCCACAGTTAGACAGTATTTTTTGTTAAGAGACCTTTTAAAATACCATTAAAACATTCAAGTTCTCCAAAATTCTTCATCAGCATGGATGTTAGGGAGAATATTTTAGGGGAAAATCTATGTACTGTTGTCATAGATCCTGATTAAGAGTCATTATGTTCACAAATCTACAGAGTGTGAATGTTCTGTTCATGAAGCATGACTTTGAGATTTCACTTTATTTTTTTTATTTTCATGTTTTGTTTTGTTGTGTGTGTGTGTTTTAAAGAACAGATCTTTCTATTTGAAAAGTAAACAAGATGCTTTAGAGCAAAAAAGCTCTTGAGAAACCATGACACTCTTCAGGGAGGAGATCAGGGAAATTCATGCTATGAACTGATATATGCTATTTCTGTGCACACTTTGAACATAGTCTAGTATCACATAAGCCATGCTCCTTTGGATTGTTAATGTCACCAACAGGGTAACACATATCTACTTTATGCTAGTATTGTGTGTTTCCAGTTGTCCTCAGGATAAAAACAGAGGTTTAACAGACAGAGTGCAGCTACCCAAAGTGGCATCCCCATGTCTATCACAAAAAGTGGCATTGTGGATTCTCCAGGGTTCCTCAAAAATGTGCTCCCACCCTCCACCCCCCAAAATTGACTGCAGCCTGCCTCCAGATAATATTCTACAGATTTCTAGCCTGTTTTCCATCATTTTGAAATTGGTTAAGCAGCTTAGATACCTCCTTTAAAATCTGTACTAAAAACTAGTGTGGATTCAGCAACTCACTTACATAGGAACCACCAGCCACTCTTGCCTTGCCACATTTGGGGTGGTGAGAGCCATAGTCCAATACATATGATAGCTGAGGAAGGCTGATCTAATTAAACTTGCCAAGTAACATGACCGACACTGAGACATGACATCATCAGGCTGTGAGCATAAATGTTAATATGCATTTATTGACTGGTTAAACAGCTGTACTGCTTTAGTATTTGCTTAAGCTGTCTGCTTCAGCTATTTTCCCTTCACTGTCTAAGTTAGGTTGTACAAATGGATTATGCTTGTCATAGTATCACAGCTGATTCTTGGCTAGATGACAGCAAAGAGCTTTCACAATTACTCATAGCACAGTTTGGAATGTGCCAGGCTTGGGGATTTACTCATATTTTGACAAATACCTAGTGATTGTCTGAAGCACTGAGTCTAACCAAACAAACATGATTGACTATTAATGGAGCTGCTAATTAGATTTTATCAGCTATATTAGTCTATTTCACAAAGCCTTCCAATTGCACAAAGAGGAAATGGGAACATGGTTTTTCCCCCTTATGTGCATAGACTGCCACAGTGTGTGGAGGAGAGGAAGTTGTGTGAGCCCTCTCCTCTCTACACAATCATTCTGCATGGAACGTCATGGGACAGAGGTGACAGTTAGTCCCATATTGAATTGCATGCTTATTATCTGTGTCAAAACATGGAAAATTACTTTTTGGGATCCAAATTCCTTTGTTTTCCATGTATACACGGCGAATATACATTCAAGATGTCCAAAGGGGATGACTCCCACTACCTCTCCAGGTTATCGGTTCCGTTGCTGAACTCAACATCAGTGGTCCTGCTGATTGAAATGTTTCTATTAGCTCTCATCCATAAATCAAATTTTCTAAGCTCTGATTAAATATTATATGAATGGCCAACTACAGATTAAGAAATGATTATGGCCCATGATATCACTCCATTTTTCTACCAGTAGCTGAAAGCAACAAAATGTAGTTACTAGGGAGTTGTGATGTTTTTGCGCTACTTCATTTATATGGATTGTTTGCTTATACTAGGGCTGTTAATATTCAACTATTTTATCTTCACAAGTAAGGATGAATAATTACTACTAAAAATTACTTTATCCCTGCTGCAGAGAAAATGAGTATTTCTATGCAATTCTTGCCCATCTTGAAGTGTCTAAAGAAATTATTCTTCACACAAATACACATGATTTTTTTGTGTGAGAAATATATATGTGTGTGTGTGTATGAAAAAAATCTTTGAAGGGCTGCATAGAGCCCTAGGGCTTCACTTTGCCCACCCCTGTTTTAGGGTGAAGCACCAGAGGAGGAGGAAGAGGAGGGGGAGGGGGAGATTATGATGATGATGATTTTATTTGTATCCCTTCCTTTCAGAATCGGGACTCAAGGGGGCTTACAGTTTAAAAGAGCAATACATTTGAAAACATACCAAACATGAATGTTAAAATAGAAATACATTAGCCACAGTATAAAAAATACTTCAACCCTCTAATTAATAAATTGCAATTTAAAAAAATTAAAAAAATGTCAAGACAGTGCAGTTTAAAACAATACAGCACCACCTCACCCCTTCTTTCAAAGCTTTCTCTATTAAAGGCCTGTTGGAATAAAAAGGGTTCTGCCTGTCAATGGAAGGACAGCAAGGGAGGGGGCATTCTGGTCTCCAGAATCTAGAGGCAGCCACCAAGAAGACCCTCTTTCACATCCTCACCAACTGTTTTAATATATGTTGTAACCTGCTTTGATTCCTCACCCAGAAAAGGCAGAATAGAAATCATCATCATCATCATCATCATCATCATCATCATCATCATTATCATCATCATCTGTGCTTGTGAAGGTAGCAGAACTGAGAGAAGGGCCTCTCCTGATGGTCTCAGGGCCTGAGCAGGCACATAAAGGGAGATATGATCTACCAGATATCCTGGACCTATATAGGGCTTTATAGGTCATAAGCAGCACTTTCAGTTGTGCCCAGAAAGAAACTGACAACCAGTTTTAACAGAGGGTTTGTTTGTTTGTTTGTTTGTTTACAGAGTAGTAGTATTGTGCTTGTAACCTATGCCAGTTAGCATTTGACTGTAGGCCTTTGAATTAGCTGAAGTTTGGAAACACTCTTCAAAGGGAACCTCATGTAGAGTGTGCTAACAGTAGTCCAAACAGGATGTAACTAAGGCATCTACCACCATGGCCAGATCTGGTGCTTCAAGGAATGGCCACTGTAGGTGGCCAAACTTTAAATGTGGAAAAGCAGTCACTGCAGAAACCTGGGCCACCAGGTTCAAAGCAGGAATACACCCACACTGTGAACCTGTGTCTTTAGGGGGAGTGTAATCCCATCTAACACAAGATGAATCCTTATTCCCTTACTCTGCCTGTTGACTGACCAGAAGTCTGGATTAAGGAGTTTAATAATAAATAATAATAAATATTTATTTATAACCCACCCCTCTGAATGAACAATTGGGGCAGGGTACAACATTTTAAAAACAGGTACAGTTAAAATATTACAACCCAGTCCTGCCTCCCACCCCTTAAAATAAGATTAAACTAACACAGAGTTAAAAACAATCTCAATAAAATTTAAAACAATGCAATATCTCCAATGAGAGTTTTTGGGCAACTTCGGGGGAGTATCAGATGTATAGCAGGGAGAGGCTGGATAAACATTTAGGAATTGGGGAAAGTTAACCACTATCCAGAAAGGCCTGCTGGAAGAGATGCATCTTGGCAGCTTTCTTGAAACCGTCCAAGGTCGTAGTAAAACGCATCTCATATGGCAGGCCATTCCACAGCCTGGGACCAATGGTAGAAAAGGCCCACTGGGAGGTATGCAACAGCCTAGTTTATCACATGAACTTTAAAACTAGCTCAGTCCTCAAAGCTACAGCCAGGATGTTGGATGGAGGCAGGGATTCTTGCATGCTAAATCACCAACTAATTACTCCCCATCATCAGCTCAGGTCCCAGCTGTATTCCTCCAGCACTTTTTAGAAGCTGGAAAGCTTCCAACTTCAAAAAAGTGCTGGTGGAGCATGGCTGGGACCCAGCTGGGACCCGGGCTGATGGTGGGTGGCGATTAGGCGGTGATAGAATCACAGAATCATAGAATCATTGGGTGATCTAGACGTGCCAAAAGAGGGCCAAAAAAGGCACAAATGGGGTTCGGGAGGGTGTAGCTTCTACACCCTCCTGAACCCTAGCGTTTATGGGCGCTGCCATTATTAAATGGCGGTGTCCATACGGACGCGCCATGATGGCATCATGGCGTGCGCAGCTTTTAGGTGCGCTGCACACACCATGACAACTTTGCGCCACAGGAGGGAACAAATCGCACCCTTTCCGCAGTGCAAAAAAGCAGCTCCAAATGGAGCTCCTTTCTGTGGGTGGGTCTTTGCCGCGGCTTTTAGACAGCCACGGCTAAGACCCAGGGAGAAAGGGGCCACGGCAAAGACCCATGGAGAAAGGGGCCCAGGGCGCCAGCTGCACCCCACTTGGAGGCCACGGGGAACTGACAGTTTTCCACTTCCCCGCAGCCTCCAGAAGCGGCGGGATGGAGCCGCAGAGGCTGCCAGTGTGGCAGCCTAGCCCCATCCCTCTGCTTTAAGGGGTGGTCACAGATCGCCCCTTTTGGATGGTCTAGATTGCCCCATAGAGTTGGACGAGACTACAAGGGCCATCCAGTCCAACCCCCTGCCATGCAGGAACTCCAAATCAAAGCATCCCTGACAGATGGCCATCCAGCCTCTGCTTAAAGACCTCTAAGAAAGGAGACTCCACCACTCTCCTGGGGAGTGTTCTCCACTGCCGAACAGCCCTTACTGTCAGGATGTTCCTCCTAATGTTGAGATGGGTTCTCTTTTCCTGCAGTTTGCATCCATTGTTCCATGGTCTAGTCTCTGGAGCAGCAGAAAACAAGCTTGTTCCCTCCTAAATATGACATCCCTTCAAATACCTAAAGAGGGCTATGATATCACCTCTTAACCTTCTCTTCTCCAGGCTGAATATCCCCAGGTCCCTAAGTCACTCCTCATAAGGCATGGCTTCCAGACCCTTCACCATCTTAGTTGCTCTCCTTTGGACACGCTCCAGTTTCTCCACATCCTTTCTGTATTGTGGTGCCCAGAACTGGACACAGTATTCCAGGTGGGGCCTGACCAAAGCAGAATAGAGTGGCACTATAACTTCCCTTGATCTAGACACTATACTTCTATTGATGCAGCCTAAAATAGCATTGGTCTTTTTAGCTGCCGCATTGCACTGCTGACTCATGTTCAACTTATGGTCTACTTGGACTCTAGATCCCTTTCACACATAGTTTCATTCAGCCAGATGTCCCCCATCCTATATATGTGCATTTCATTTTTCCATCCTAAGTGCAGTACCTTACATTTCTCCAGGTTGAATATCATTTTGTTAGCTTTGGCCTAGCTTTCTAGTGTATTCAGGGTATTTGAATTTTGATCCTGTCCTCTGGGGTATTAGCTACTCCTCCTAGTTGGGTGTCATCTGCAAAGTTGATGAGTATGCTCCCAATTTTGTTATCCAAGTCATTGATAAAGATGTTCAATAGCACTGGGCCAAGGACAGAACCCTGTGGGACCCCACTGGTCACTTCTCTCCAGGATGAAAAGGAACCATTGTTGAGCACCCTTTGGGTTCAGCCGGTCAACCAATTACAAATCCACCTCACAGATGCCTTGTCTAGCCCACATTTTACAAGCTTGTTTGCAAGAATGTCATGGGGAACCTTGTCAAAGGCCTTACTGAAATCAAGATATACTATATCCACAGCATTCCCTTCATCTACCAAGCTGGTAATTTTATCAAAAAAAGGGATCAGGTTTGTCTGGCATGACTTATTTCTCTGAAACCCATGTTGACTTTTTGTGATTATGGAATTATCTTCTAGATATTCACAGATTCTCTGTTTAATTATCTGCTCCAGAATCTTTCCTGTTATTGATGTCAGACTAACTGGACGATAATTGTTGGGATCCTCTTTTTTCTCCTTTTTGAAGATGGGAACAATGTTTGCTCTCCTCCAGTCTGCTGGGACTTCTCCTGTTCCCCTGGAGTTCTCAAAGATGATTGCCAATGGTCCCGATATTACATTTGCCAGTTCTTTTAATACCCTTGGATGTAGTTCCTCTGGTCCTGGTGACTTATATTCATTTAGATTAACCAGGTATTCCTTTATTATCTCTTTACTTATTCTGTGCTGAAGTTCCCCTATTCTGTCCTCTGCCCCATCATCCTTAGGTTGGGCACCCTTTGCCTTTTCTGAGAAGACTGACGCAAAGAAGTTGTTGAGCATTTTGCCATATTCTGCACGCAGTGTCCCTACCGTTTCCTTCTTCTTTCTTTTGCTGCGGACATATCCAAAAAACCCCTTTTTGTTGTGCCTAACCTCTCTAGCAAGCCTTTCATTCTGCGCTTTAGCTTTTTTGACTTTACCCCTACAAGTGCTTGCTATTTGTTTGAATTCCGCTTTGGTGATTTCCCCATTTTTTCAATTCTTATACATGTCCCATTTAAAACTTATCTCACTTGAAAGTTCCTTGGTCATCCATCCTGGCTTCTTGAGACATCTCCCATTCTTCTTCCTCATTGGAACTGTTTGAAATTGTTCCTTCAGTATCTCCTTTTTGAGAAACTTCCATCCATCTTGAATTTCCTTCTCTTTTAGTAGTCCTGACCACGGGATCACCCCCAGTATTTCTCTAAGTTTATTGAAATCTGTTCTTCTAAAGTCTAGAATTCCTGACTGTGCCCTGCTTCTCCTTTCCACTGTATAACAAATTCCAGGAGAACTTCCACCTAGGGATCCCACCACTTGCACCCCATCAACTAGGTCTTCCCTGTTGGTTAAGATAAGATCTAAAATGTCTGATCCCCTTGTTTCCTCTTCCATCCTTTTGGACAATGAAATTGTCTTCGAGGCAAATGAGGGATTTGCTAGACCTTGAGGATTTGGCTGAGTTTGACTTCCAGCAAATATCTGGATAGTTGAAGTCTCCCATCATTACTACATCTCTCTTTTTTGAATGTGTGGTCATCTGTTCTAGAAAAACATCATCCAATTCCTCCATCTGACTTGGGGGTCTGTAGTAGACCCCCACAGTAACATCCCTGTTTTAAGGGGGGGAGGAGTTGGGTGATGGGATGGAATATTTTAATTGCACTGTTTTTTAACCTTGTTGTAACCCTCCCCAATTGCTCGTTCAGAGGGGTGGGCTAGAAATAAATAAATAAATAAATAAATAAATAAATAAATATCATCATCCCTGTTGCTTCCCTCTGCTTTAATTTTTATCCAGATGCTCTCCACTTGGTTTCCAGTATTGATGGCCTGGATCTCTTCACTGGTGTAAAAATCCCTGACATATAATGCTATTCCTCCTCCTTTCCTGTTTGGCCTGTTTCTCTTAAAATGTTATGCCCCTTTATTTCTACATTCCAATCATGAGACTCATCCCACTAGGTTTCAGTGATGCCTATTATATCATATTTGCTTTGCTGCACTAGGAGTTCAAGTTCATTCTGTTTATTTCCCATACTCTGTGCATTAGTGTAGAGACATCTAAGACCATGTGTCCTCTTTATTTGCTGCTTTTGCAAATTTTTTTGCCTCCTACTGTTGGGTCCTTGCACTGTTTGCCTTGTTCCCTCTATGCCACTTTGACTATTCTCTCCAGCCCTTTTGCCTTCCAGAACATTTTCTCCCTTTCCCATATAAATCAGTTTAAAGCCCTCCTGATCAAATTCTTCAGACTGTTGGCAAAAACGTTTTTGCCAACTGGCATGAGATGCATCCCATCCCTTTCCAGAAGTGCCCCCTCATGGTCCAAGAATCCAAACCATTCTTGGTGGCACCATCTTCGGAGCCAGCTGTTGACATCTGCTATTTTCCTCTCCCTTCTTCTCCCTTTAGCATGTGATAATCCCTGCCTCCATCCTGTGTCCCTGCTGCAGCCAGAGAGACTTGAGCCGGTTTTAAAGCTCATGCAATAAGCTCCTAAGTTTCAGTTTGTTTACCCTCATCCAGTCCATTACTAATAACAAGCACCAATTTAAAACCAAGACAGTCCCTTTAGATTGGTCTGGAAAAGAGTAGTAGAGTTGGGTGTCCGCTGCACATTGATAGTATCACACCCCCAAAACTCTGGAAACATCTCCTAGCAGAGAGATACTCATCAGATATCCTTTGAAAAATACAATCTGTGGATGTGGTATAACTGAGTTGCTCATTTGTGTGTAGCAGACCATTGTCTGTTTCATCATTCAGGAATTTTTGATCTTATTGTGGTAATTAAGGAACTTGAAATGGCTGTGCAGTAGTCTATGGCATTACATCTTACTAACTTTAAGTATGAAAAAAAGCTTCCCTTCCATCCCATAGTATTTTCCAGCTATTTTGCATGGATGGCATTAGTGGTTTGATTGTTAAGTGATGGGAAAATTTGTGGTGACACTTTTAACATGAAAACAGGAGGAAATGAAAGTTTGAATCTCCTTTGATGCATCTTTGCATACAAGGTTTTTTTAAAAAAAAATACAGGAAAGTGTCAAAAGAATCTTGTTCATCACAGACTTTTTTTCTTTAAAAACATCCCATTTGAAGACTGAAAATCTAGGGGTCACCTTCTTGATAGTTGGCCAGTGCAATGGATCTCCTAATGCAAATTCTTCAGAGTTTATTGCCCCTGACTTGATGAGCCTGTGTGATTTCAGTTGGAACCAGGCATGCTGTACTCTCTCTGTCTGCCTTCTGATTCATGTTATTAGCCAATCTAATTAGGACTAATATTCTGCATTATTACTGACTGCTTTAGATTTATCTTGATTTACTGCTTAGAACACTGAAACAAAGGCACATGTCTATGCAGCTTTCTAAATAACTTAAATGCAGAGTGGCTGGCCCTCAGTGGCTTCCCTCAACCTGGTGCCCTCCAGATGTGTGAGCCTCCAACTCCTATCATCTCAAGTTACACAAAGATCATTTTAGGGGAAGTGTAAGGGAATGAAAGAACTAGGCTAGGCTATCTGAAGGACTGTATTTCTCTATATAAGCCTATCCCACTTTTCATTATTCTCAGATAAGACCCTTCTCTTAGGTCTACCCCCTTCACAGGTACATAAGCACAAGACAGAGGGTATACTTGGTGGCTGCTCCCAGGTTGCAAAACTCCTTTCCAAATAAGGATAGGATGATATGCTCTTTGCTGTTCTGCTTGCTGCCAATGGCCTTTGTTTTCAAGCAAACCTGTGGCAACTGACCAACTGCTGAGGAAATGAGGTGTGCTGTCTTCCTCCTTTAGTGTGTTTTTAAACTGATGTCAATCTAGTTGTTGTTCTGAAAGGATAATCCATTTATTTATTTGCTTTTATACTGCCATGAATTGTGGTTTTATTTGAGCTATTTTATTAGCACCTATTTTTTTAAAAGAACAAAAAACACCATGTGCCTTGGGTATTTGGAGAAAAGATGAATGTATATAAATAAGCAAATAAATAGGAAACATTAGTCATATCAATATGTTCAGTATGGGTTTTCCCCATTGTCTCCCATCATGAATTCACAATTGCTGTAAAAACTGCAGTTCAAAGAAAAATAGCCATGTTTACACCGCATCAAAAAGAATGAGACTTTAGTTGTACTTTGACCCATTGAATCCAGAGGGATTTAAATGCAATCATCTTACATTAGATTAGGTCAATCTATCCTCTTGATGTATCAGTTAAAATTTACTATGGAATTTAGTGGTATTGTCTTGATACTGCTCTACTGGAAACAAATCCTAAATTTATAGCACTTATGGATGGCATTTGGATAACAATAGTGGAGAAAGAAGAAAGAAAAATAATTTTAGACCAGCTCCTCACTGATTAAATTTTTTGGCAGAAAAAAAGTGGGTGTGTGTCTCTACATTGAAAATTCAAGATAAAATTATATTGTGATTTGGAAACATGGCACCTGTCTCATTAGAGGCTGTCTTAGCTACAGTGAGAACATTACTCATAGCCTCAGGGAGTTGTGCAAATCATGGCCTTCATTTGAAGTGAACATATACGATCTGTTCAACTTGGAACATACAATTCTTAAGTGTACAGGAGAGAGAGAGAGAGAGAGAGAGAATGCCTGTATTTGTGTATTTGGGCTGTGCTATTCCCACTCAGCAACAGAAACTTATTGGGTGACTTTGGGCATGTCTCACTCTCTCAGCGTCAGAGGAAGACAAGGACAAGTCAGACACCCAAGCAAACCCTGTGATAGGTTCACCTTAGGAGCACCATAACTCAGAGAATATTTGAAGGCACACAACAACAACAACTGCTACTACTAATACTGCTACTTCTACTACTACAGCATCAGCAAATCCATGGTGGGGTTGCTAGGTCTCAGTGCACCAGCTGAAGTCTCAGGGAATTGCTGTGCTTCTTTGAATAAGGCAGGGAAACTAGTCAGGGTGAGTAACTCCTGAAGAGAAGGAAGTTTGAATTTTTTTACTCTGTATGAGGAGGTTTTCAGACCCGACACCCATCACCACCCATTTCCATTTTCAGAATTTTCATATCTGTGTGAGAAATGAATATACACCTTTACATATGAAGTGTAGCATAGGAATGGATTTGTTAGTACTTTGGTCTGCTCATTACAAGAAGGGCTTGTAAAAATGATCATCCAATAAGAGAAAACATAGCAAATTAATCATTGTAAAAAATCATTTACATTTATATCCTACATTTCCTTCAATCAGTTCAAGGTTGCCTACATAGAAATTATTTTCCCCACTTTGTCCCACTGTGTGTGCATGTGCACATTTCAAGTTATGGTGACCTCATGAATTTTTAAGGTACTTATTATTTACCTCTATTATTCTTTTATATCCCACCTTCTCCCAATAATGGGACTCAAGGTGTCTTACAACTTATAAAAAATGCATATTAAAAGCTAAACAAAATATTAATTTAAAAGTATGAATATAAAAGTTATTTTAAAACAACTTCATAAAAAATTACAAAGTTAAAACCATTAAAATTCATTAAAACACTGTATACAAACCAACAAACCAGCACAGTACACTTAAAAGCCCATCACAGTAAATTTCTAAAAGCCTGATGGAATAAGAATGTTTTACTTGCTTATGGAGAGAGAGCAAAGAAAGATCCTCCTTACATCAGGTTGAGACCCAGTGACCCAGTGAGTTTTATAGCTCCATGAAGTCTTGAATCTGCATATCCCAAGCCCCAGTACTATACTTTAACAACACCTTTAAAACTTTCCAAAAAAAATCTTCACTGCTATGATGTTACATAATCATTCAGCTCATTTGCAAAAGAAAGACAAGAAGGCAAAACAGCAGGTCTGCAGCATGGCATTTTAAAGGGTTTGGGCACTTTTTGTTATTTATTTATTTATACCACTCTCAGCCCCTAAAGGCTATCAGAGCGGCTTACAATTATTATTTTTAATTTGACAGTTCCCTGCCCTCAGGCTTACAATCTAAAAAGACACGACACAAAAGGAGAAGGGAATGGTGGTGAGGAAGGGGATGAGGTCCAGCATTTCTTCTCTCCCTCTGAGGCCTGGACCAAGGCAGATGGCATGGAGGGAGGGCTCTGCTTCTTAATCTAAGACAGGTTTGGCCTGCCCTTTCACTCCCTCCTAGGCTTTTTTGTTTTTGTATTGTTTTGTTTTTGCTTTTGGCTAAGGAGGATGGCAGGAGGTTTCCTCACTTCATCTTTGACATGGGAGCATGATTTCATTCCCAGAAAATGTGGGTGTGGCCCATGGATCTGAGAATAGTTGTGGTGGTAGCAGTAGTACAATGGGCCCTCTATATTCACTGGGGCTTGGGGTAGAGGACCCCCATCAAAGTACAAAAATTCAAATAAAAACACTATACACACACACACACACATATACACACCTCTCTAGGAATCTCTAGGTACTTAAGTACAACAGTATGGTTAACATTTGCCAGGAGCTGACTACAGAATCACATTGGAGGACCTACAAATACTAGAGAAATGTTTCCTCTAGAAATGTCTAGGTTGTCCAGCACAACTCTGTGGTCAGCTTCTGTCACAGTTGCATTGGCTGACCTAGAGATTTGTTGGGATTCGAGAGAAGGATGACATCGAGAGACAGGAATGGGGGTGCACATGCTTGAGGAACCACTGCCAATTCCCCAGCTTTTATTAGTCCTTCTTGCTAACCAACAATCAGAGAAGATCAGCAAGTATTGTTTGTACAAAGCTCAAAGGTCAGGTGTGGATACAGAATCAGGATGTGGACTTTGGGTGTCAGGATGTGGACACGGGATATGCTCAGTTAATCATAAGCTTCATGGATCCGGGCATAGATGGACCCTGGACCCTGGTACCTCCGGGTGGAGAGGGGATGTGCAAGAGGCTTGTGGTGTGCCAGCAAGTTCCCTACATCCCTGATGCCCCCAGGAGGGGGATGTGGGAGAGGCTTGTGGTGTGCCAGCAAGTTCCCCACAGAGATTCCTAGAGAGACAATATTAATCAAATCAGCAAGTAACCAAATTCACAAAAGTCAAAGCTGCAAACATAGAGGGCTGACTAGAATATGTACATAAGTTCCATTTCAATTTAACCAGAGATTTCCAGACATTGTTGGTATGAGAAGAGGCACTGTGTTGATTCCACTATTGATCACCACCTTAAATTTGTCTTGCTTAAACTGGTAATTAACAACAAAGGTTGACTTGTTTCCTATTAATGATGTATTTCTCATCCCTGAATTCCTATCTATTTCCCTCAGTCCCCATCTAACTCTCTACTGCTCATTCTACTACATCATTCCAATTGGAACCTGGCATTTCTTTATCCCAGCCTTCATCCATATGCATATACATATAGGTAAAGGTAAAAATTTCCCCTTTGACATGTTTGTCTAGTTGTGGCTGACAGTAGGAGATAGGTGGTGCTCATCTCTCTTACTAAGCCGAGGGAGCCAGCGTTGTCAAAGATGACTCCATAGTCATGTGTGCATATAAATATACTCCACCAGATATTCCACATCTGTATCACTTACCCTATGTACTAAAGATTCACATTACGGTACACTCATCTCAGGAACTCTCTTTCCAGAGTGGTGAAAAAAGGCACCTCTCTCTATGCACTCATCCAGCAAAAACCGGATCACAGATCATATTTGAGGTTCATGAGAAAATAAAGGTTTGGGTCAGGTGAAATTTAGGTTCATGTTTGAGTTCATTCTTGGTTTGTCATCTAAGGAACTGATATGAGAAAGCTGGAGTTTTTCCTATATACAAAGGTGTTAAAAATGTTTGAGTCTTACTCTTTGTGAAACCCCAGTGACTGCTACCATTATTAGACTTGATGAGGGCACTGAAGAAATAATTTGGTGTAAATGGCCTCTAATGATTGTATTATCCAGGGAATAATTATTTCAGTGTATTTCAGCTCTGATAATTCAGTTTCTTTTGCTTGTATTTATCTTCCCTACTGTTGATTATTGCTTAATTATTTATTATGCATAGTGATGGCTACTGGGATATAAACATAGTATACAATTAGATGCTTAATGCATTAGTTTCCATTAATGCTGTTATTCAGAACTCTGCCAACTGGGAGCATATTAACAAGATGTAACACCATACACATAAAATGGTTTGGATTGTATACTAAAAGGTTAAGGGTAAAATTCATGGGTGTGAATCAGACAGACTGCAGACAAACCTTTTTAATGTTAAAGGGTTTTTGTTTTTTACCACAAGCAGAAAGCAGCAAATGGGAGAAAGACACACTTCTGAATATTTTTATGCTTCAACTCTAATAGGTTAATGGTAATTGAAGCAAATTATTCCATTCCCATTCCAATTTGATGTATACAAAATTAACAGGTGAACAGAGTTTGCCTCTCTTTAAAATGTGGGTTTATCATGGAAGTTCCTCCACAATAGAAACTAAATTGATATCTTGCTCACTGATGAAATCCCATTACTCAAATTGGATGTGGAGGCTACACCACCAACTCTCACTGACTGTAATTTGAGTCAATTAAAAAATTATAGCAGTGTTGGTGTAGTTGGGCAGCCAGAAAACTTCTGCAACTTATGTTTACAGATTGTTTAATTTTATTTTATTTGTATGCCACCTTTCTCCTAGAGTGGGACCCAAGGCAATTTCCAGAGAGAGTCAGTTTTAAAAACTTCATATTAAAACATTTTAAAACATTTAAAATCATGTCATAAAACAGTAAAAAATCATTTAAAAGACATGCAAAGGTTTTTAAATGATAATTAAAACATCCCAATAAGAAGCTCATTTGCTTAACTATTAAAAGCCTGCTTATACAGAAAGGTCTTTGTTTGCCAGTGAAACCAGGAGGAGAGGCAGTCTAGTTTTCTGCAGAAGGGAGCTCCAGAGGTTTGGATGGCTCTCTCTCATGTCCTCACCAAGTGAGCCTGTGATGGTGGCACGGCTGAGAGAAAAACTTCCTCTGTCCATCTTAGAACTCTGGCCCGTTTGTCTGGGGAGATACAGTCTTTCAGATAGTCCAGATATAAGACATATTGGGCTTTGTAGGTCAGGTGTTTGTTTGTTTTTTAGTTTGTTGTTACCTGCCTTGATCCAATGCAGGAAGAGGCAGGATACTTTAGGCAGGATACTTCTTCTTCTTCTTCTTCTTCTTATTATTATTATTATTATTACCAGAACTTTGAATTGTGCAGAAATGAACCTATTTTAACAAGGGAGTTATATGATTCCTGTAACTGGTCCCGGTCAGCATTCTGGCCACAGTGTTCTGGACCTGCTGAAGTTTCTGAACAGTTTCCAAACGCAGCTCCATGTAGCGTACATTTCTTTAGTCCAATGGCATATACTCAAGGTATGTGTCACTTCAATCAGATCTGACATCTCAAGAAGCAGGCACAGCAGGTGCACTATTACTGCTAGGTATTGCTAGGCCCACAAAATAGCTCTGTTATCCAATGTCAGCATACCCTCTCCCAATTTGGGAGCAATAATCATGATCAATCCTTTATATCCTACTTTTTCAGCTGCTTTTAAAATGTCCCATTTTCTCTCTCCTCCTCTCACTTTCCCCTTTGACTGCAGCATATTTCAATTGCTGCAAACTGGGTTCAAAGTGCAAAAGTAACTTGCACACAATTAACTCAGTGAAAAGGAGAGAAGAGGGAGAGGAATCTTGCCCTCCCCAGTAGCAAAAGCAAATTTCTGCAGCCTCTTCTAGCTTGTCTCTTCTTCCTCATTAATAACTTTTGCCCTCTTGACCACATTCTGACATTGCTTAGCCACATGTGCCCTAGTTTTTAATCTGTGAAATGTTGAAAGGCATATGATAGTAGTACACAAGTATGGAGACTAGACACTCCACATATATATATATATATATATATATATATAGTGTGTGTGTGTGTGTGTGTGTGTTATACACACAATCCTCCATCTTCTTGTCAGAGTCATGATGGGGCGGGGGGAGATCAGTGATTATGATTGATGGATAGTCTCGTGCCCTCTATCCGAATGTGTTCTCTGTTTGAAAAGATGTTTAGTCAAAAGTTCAGATAAAAAGAAATGAATTGTATTTCCATTTCTATTAAATTAATTAGTACTTATTTTTTTATCTCTGTGTATTAATTTATCAAAAACATTTCTGACAGTTTTGATCACCTTTTCTGTGTTTGTTGTAGTTTCTGAGCACCTTTAAAGGGCAGCATTATAGTAATTGAAATTTGAGGGCATTATGATATGGACCACTATGACCAGATCTGCTTCCTCTAGGAAGGTATACAGCTGAAGCCCTGCTGAAGCTAGAGAACTAACACCTCTGGACACTTCTGCCACTTCCATCCAGGAACAGGGCTGGATCCATGGGCATCCCTATCTGAGTACCTAGTCCTCAGAAAGAGTGCAGTCCCAGGCTGGCCTTCCTACTGACCAATAGGACATCCATCTCATCTGGACTGAGCCTTAGTTTGCTCATTCACCCAGTACTTCACTGCATACAGACAACACTTCAATTTCACCACCTCTCAAGTACCTGTTGAGAAAGAAAGACTGCAGTGTTACCTGCATACCGATGAAATTCAGTCTCCTAATTCTGGGTGTAGATCTGGGGTGGAAAAATGGAATGGGTGAAAGCCATATTCTCCATTACCCACATATGCACACGTTGAACAAGCTGCATGATATTAGAGGGCATGTTACACCCCTTGAAATCAGCACTGGCCACACTGTCTGATGTTATTGTTTTTCCCATCTGGCACTTTGACTGAGAGGTGGAAAAAAGATCCACATTTACAGTGATGAATATGAGAGATGTAATTGTTAAAATAGCTGGCATATTTCTAGGGCTACTGTTCCTTCTTCCTGAGCTACAAGTATAAAATCAAGGACAACATAATTAATATGTTAGGTACATACACAGAAATGAAAAAATGAATACCTGAGCTACCTTGAACTATACAAAACGTGGTAATGAACCACCTACAGAAATATAAGAATTAAAAGATAAAAACTCATAAAAAGCCTAACACTTAAAAGCAAAAACAGTGAAAACAGTATGTGAATTTGCTGTAAAAGCAATATATGTGTGTAGGTGTGGACCGATACATTTCATACATACAAACACAAACATACACACTATTCCTCCCCCTGTGTCAAATACTTGTATGTATGTAAACATGCACATGTATGTATGCACATATCACATGTGCATGTTTACATACATGTCTTCAGTCTGTACACAATTTCTCTGGGGAGGAAAAGGATTATATAATTAACAATCTTTTACCTTAAATGTTATTGCCTGTATGTGATCCAAAGCCAGGATCCAAAGCTAATAAGTGTGGGCAGACATGACATAAGCAATATGGCATAAGCAATAAACTCTGTACATTTTGCTGCTGATATGACAACTTCTGGAGAATAATACCATTCTGGGAGCAGCACTACCTTTCCATTACTATTTAAAATATAGTAATTGTTTATTCATCAATAGGATAGACATTTCTAAGCTGCCTTTGGGAAGTTAATTGTAGGAACTGGATGACTTTCAATTATACAGACCAATGATATTATGGCAGCCATTAGAGTAAGGATAAAACTGAGGGCTTTAACTGCTTCACTGATTTTTATTGCAATATTAAATGACAATATGAAACCTTATAGAGCAAGGCAAATTAAGACCTTATTGGAAAAATGCAATTGGAATAGTTCTTTCCCCTTGAAGGTACATTTACAGACATAATGCCTTCCTAGGCTTTACAGCTTTAAAACATAAGTGATGATATGGCTGCATACAAACATGCTGAAATATAATTTCTTTCTATCTGCACAAATAAATGTAGTGGGTGAATATAGGTTAGAATTATGTAATATGATGGGAGGCATTGCAAGGAAGATGAAAAGAATGTGGAAATTTTCATTTCCATTAGTTGGGAAGCATTTCAAAATGACAACTAAGAAGAAGTCTCACTTTGAGAAGTAAAATATCTTCATTCCATTGCATACAGTTATGCCGAGTATTGCTTCACATAAGCTATTCTT
Source organism: Urosaurus nigricauda (assembly GCA_034509955.1). Classification (NCBI taxonomy): domain Eukaryota; kingdom Metazoa; phylum Chordata; class Lepidosauria; order Squamata; family Phrynosomatidae; genus Urosaurus; species Urosaurus nigricauda. Next base: position 47,732,658 of record JAOEGL010000003.1, read on the forward strand.
AGGTGCTTATATTTTTCCTATTCCATGCATACATGTTTGTGTTTCTGGAGGTGGGTCTCTTCTGGACCTTCAAAAGTTCACATATGTTGCAACTAGGATATTCAACATCAGAGCCAGAGTGGCCATGTGCCTTATTTTATCCTCTATAAACATAACAGCAGAAGAAGAGATAAGCTAAAGCCTGTCTATTCCACCATTCCAACAGCCAAACAGCTGCCTATGGGAAGCCTGCTACTTGGGCAGAATGTAATAACACCCTATTACTCACATCATCCAGCACCTGGTCTACAGAGGTGTACTGCCTCGGAGACTGGAATTTTGAGAAAGGAGAGCAGCAAGCTTGAAGTCTTCCATTGACAACATCTAGAGAGCAGACTAAGCAAGTCAGAACTTTCTCACTAAGAAGGAATCAGAGCCATGCTGACTGATGAATTCTGGAAGATACAGTCCAGAAAGTTACTTTTCCCAGTTTCTGAATGTAATAAAAGTTATACTCTACTAGCATAGTAATTCTACGTTGGGAATTATGCCATGCTGAGCCACTTTTCATACGCACCCAGAGCTACTGTAGAACCACCTAAGCCCCCACTCAAGGCTATTCCATGCCTAGAGAAGTGTTGTGAGGAGGAGATCGCAGAAGGATCTGGTTATGTCCTAGTTGCCAGACACAAATAAATTATATCATCCATTGGGGTCCTCTAGTGGTTTCAGCAGCTGATATAATCATTTTGCATCTGGTGATGGAGACATAACCAGATGGAATTCTGGAAACCTCTGACTGGCAATGAAGAGGAGCCCCCTCAGTATCTGTATGGTAAGTTGGAGAAATACCTCTTTCTCTGACCATTGCATCTCAAATATGTGGAAACACCCTCTATTTCTTGACTCAGAAAAAATCCTGAATATTAGTCACACTGTGAGTTTGGTAAGATCCTTTTATTCAAAACTAGAATTTACTGGGTAACACACATAGATCATGATTGATCCTATGGCTAGGGAGTTACAGAGGTCTGTACATGCATGACATATTTAGAGCTATAATAAGTTTGCCCTTCAGTCAGAATAAGACTTTATAATAAAGTATTAGTAGCTTAATTCTACTACTGTAGCTATGACTATGTAAAGTGCTGTGTAAACCTATGGCATAATAGTAATAATAATAATAATAATAATAATAATAACAACAACAACAACAACAATAATAATATTGTAAGCATCTGCATATTATTACTAGGCGAAAACCTGCCTCTGGAGACCCAGTTCCAGACACAGGCAGTTGATGGATCCTTTGCCACAGAGTGAGGTTTTCACTTTACATTTTATGACCACTTGTCTTACAGCTGCTCTAAATTTTATGCAAGCTTCTTCAGCTAGGCTCACCACCAACAGAGGTTCTGTATCAGGAGAAATCCCTATACAACTCAGGCAGCTCTAGTGGGATCAGAAGTAAAAACAAGACTGGGTTCACAGGACCTAAGGCCCTGCATTTACTACTGTTGTATGGTGTAGTTATATGCTTCTCAGCAGGAATTTTGTGTTTAGCTGGCTCTTGTATGTACTTTGTCCTAGTTGAATTGGAAGGAGAGCTTGGTTAGTGATAGGATGCAGCTAGGATAGGAACCACCTAATGAACTGAACTCACTTTTAATAACTACTGGGGGAATTGTTGTCTGTGCCTTCTCTAGCTACATGATGCCAGCTAGAGCAAAGAACTGATATCACTTAGAGCCTGTACAGACTGGGCTTATACACCGGCATGGAGGTGGCGTGGGGGCGTGGGATACTACCTGCAAGCTGGCATCACACCACACACCCAACCACATGATGGGGGTGGGGTGTCTCGGCACTCTGTTGGTGCAGCGTTTAAATGTGTTGCACTAAAGGCACTAAAAAGTCACTGCCACTGTGGCTAGGGCACACTTTCCCCAGCAGCTTTTTGTGGTTTCTTTTTGCATCACAGAAAGGTCAGGTCAGGACCGTGGTGTGCAGTTGCTGCAGCCCCAATCCAGCAAGGAAAGGGTTGACACGGAGCCACCCCTTAGGGGTAATCTTTTGAGCCCCTTAGTTGCAGAGTATATACTCTATATAGAGAAAATCTCAGATTCAATCCCCAACATTTCTAGGTAGGGCTGGAAAAAAAAACCCTGTCTGAAATCCTGGAGAACTGTTACCAGTCAATGTACAGATCAGAGATAGATAACCTAGCGCCTTCCAGAATTTTTTGACTACAATTCTTCTTATTCTTTATCATTGATCATTTTGGATGGCCTCATGGGAGTCGTTGTCAAAACACTTCAAGGACAACCTAAAGAAGTGCACAATGAAGACCTAGAAGGGTTAATGATCTGACTGGATATCTCAGTTTCTGAAGAAGGTATTTTAAGAAAGCTTGGAATTACTTCATAAGCTAAAGCAGAAACGAAATACCTCAGAAACACAAGATAAGAGGTAACACCCTTTTAAGTAGATAAACCATGGCCTTCAGCTTGTTAGACCTAATAAGTGTTGTTCATGATTGGGGCTCTCAGAAGTCTCTCATTCACTGGGTCACCATAAGTCAAAGCCAACCTATTGGGAAGTAACATCAAAGAAGAAAGTGTTTCCCATCTTTGTTTTTTAAAACAATTCTCAACAAGTTCAGACATGTGTCTGCTTTTGACTCTAAAAGCCATGCCCCTGCTTCTCTATCTTTACCTCTTCTGTGTTAATACTATCTGCAAAAATATTAAATCAATAATTGCACAATGAAGTGTTGACTTCTCAAGAGTAATCCCCCCTCTCCTTTTCAGGGAGTGGAATTCCCTTTTAATACAGAAATGAATGACTTGCTTTTGAAGGGGAAAAAAAGGTCAGATGCTACATAGCATTATGAAGCCTGGCTGTATAATGAGGAGGCAGTGTTTCACTTTCAGTGTTTCACTTTCCTTGGTAGAGAGAAGAAGTCCAAAGACATTGCTAAAACATTTAGATTTATCTGAAGGAGAGGGAGCACTGAAGAATAGATTTATGGCCTCTGACTCTTAATAGATGGGACCAGAAATAAAACATTGCAGTATAGGTTGAGTATCTCTTATATGAAATGACTGGGACTAGAAGTGTTTTGAATTTCAGATTTTTTTAAATTACCTGTACTTGCATATATCTACATAATGAGATGTCTTGGAGATGGGACCCAAGTTTAGACATAAAATTCATTTATGTTTCACATATATACAGTACATAGTCTAAAGATACAATGGGTTCCAAGACCCCTCATGGATAAAAACATCCATGGATGCGCAAGTCCCATTAAATGAAGTGGCATAGTAAAATGGTGTCCCTTCTATAAAATAGCAAAATCAAGGTTTGCTTTTTGGAATTATATATAGACACACACACACACACACATTTTCAAGCCATGGATTGTTGAATCTATGGATAAAGAATCCATGAAAATGGAGGGGCGACTCTAATTTTATACAATATTTTAAAATAATTTTGTGCATGAAACAACATTTGTGTACATTGAACCATCAGAAAGAAAAAGTGCCACTATTTCAGCCCTCCATGAAATAGAATGTTGGTATAATGTTGTGTTTTTAAACAAAAGTTTAACAGAATAAAAAATTTAATCTAAAAAACTTTTTAAAAATAAACATTTTTCCTTTTCTCCTTTCACTGAGCCCCACCCCACTCACCCCATCTCTTACAGGATTTTAAATGGAAACCGGCGAATGCCACAGCCTGTTTCTGCTAAAATGCAGATTATCTGAGGATCAGTGGTGTCATCCCCCTAGTGATGGCACAGCAGCAGAATAAAACATTTTTCTTTAGACTGGCTTTTAATACAGAAAGTCTTTAAAGAATGGGCTGGGGATGCTGTCCTGTTTTAATTGTACTGTTTTCAAGCACTTTTATCTTTTTTAAAAACTGCATGTTATGCTTTTAATGAGTGATGTGTTTTAATACTGTAATAGCTTAATTCTATGTTAATGCTCACTTTTGTATATTTTTTAATTGTATTTTTCTTTTAAATTGTAAGCTGTTTTGATTCTCAGGTTTGAGTGAAAAGTAGGATATAAATAAAAATAACAATAACAACTTTTTTCTATTATACCATGTGGGCTAAATCCAATTGTCAGGCCCAGCTAGTATAGAATAATTGAATCAATTGCTGAATAGTAAGGTAACCATATTATGATGTGTGCATGTAATACTGAGAATATACCCACATCAAATATTATGTAATTGCAATTTAATCATTGAATCTAGTCTAGCTATAACTAGCAATTGGATTTAGGCCTGAAAGTCTTGGGCTTTGTATTTCCCTGGATTGAAAGAAAATAATCTTTTATTTCAGAAAACATACCCAGAGTAGTTTGTTAGTCATACAGCAAAGTAAAATAACAAACAAAATCCACAAAACAGTGATACCTTTTTTAGGATATCCAAAATGCACAAAATATATGTTACAAGCTTTCAGAGCTTCCTTGACTTCTTCATCAGGAGAAAGTGTTAAAAAAAGCACAGGACAATTTTTTTTAATGACAGCATTAGAGTTACAGGCTTACATTCTGTAAAGATGTTGTTATTGTTCACAGTTAATATGGTATAGAAGGATATTCTTTATTCATTTGTATTTCATAGAATAATAAAAAGGGTTAATCTTCAGTAATTTTTCTAATGATTAAAAGAAGAAAAAGAAAATTGCATTGCTTTTAATGTCCCCTTCTTTGGTTTAACTCAATACAGTATTAGTTAAGGGGCCCTTTTCTGCTTCACAATTATAGCACAATTATAGCACTATGGTTCAACTTTAACTGGCATGGCAACATCCTATGAATCCTGGGATTTGCAGTTTGGGGAGGGGAGAACTCACTGAGATTCAAAGGAGACTGCCATGACGGCTGAAGTGGAATCATAGTGCTATAATTATGTAGTATGAAAGAATCTACAGTTTAGAGGTAACAAGCAATTATTCCAGATATGTTTAATGCATTTCTTAGCTTTGTGATGAATTTTTGAAAAATATAGAATAACTCCAGATGAAACATATCATCTTAGAAAATTTTCATTTCTAAATAATTATTGATGCTGCTTTGTTTTAGACCAGAGTATTTATTTTATTTTATTTTATTTTATTTCTATTCCTCCTTTCTCTGTGAAAGGGACCCAAGGTGGCTCACAAATAGAATACTATCTTTCAACCTCTTATACCAAAAAAGGAAATTAAAAATGAAAGTAGGGAGCAGAGAATAATACACCTAGAGTTTGAGTGGCATGCAAAAGCTAAATTCAACTTAGTAAATGAATTATTAAATCACTTCCTGAATTACTTCATCAAATAAGCATCTTCAGCACATTGTTTCCACATCCTCACCTGCACAGTGCTGGTGAGCAACAGCAATTCCACATGTTACTGGAACATGGCTACATCTGTGGCTGGCTATGCTGAGGAAATGAGGAGCCATTAAAAAGGATAATAGAATAAAGCATGCAGTGAAAAGTCCAGGGAACCCATCAATAAAAGGAAAGAAAGCAATTGCTAAAGACAAGCCACTCTAAATGTAGCTTTTATAGCCAGAGGGCAGAAAATTGAGAGACAATTTTTAGGAACAATTGAATTTATAGTAATAGAATGTAAACATATTGCACCCTTCAGAGCAAAGTGCAGAACAGATTCAAGATAAGATCAGTACACATCCATGCCTTTTGTGGATGTATTTTTTTTCCTTGTTAAGTCTTGGTACTGGGAATATATATGGCTAGATCGTGTGGTCTAATGTATTCTCTCTTAGTGCCAGGGGGCTCACCTGAACTGGCAGAAGGTTAAGGAAGAGATGAAAGTTTGCTTCAGAGGAACTGAAAGTTAAGTATTTGCTCGAGTGAACTTTTCATGATCCTTCAATTTAAAATTCAGGGCTGGTGTAAGTCTGCAGCAGCTCTTTCAGTGCTTCATATACCAACTGGTTTATTGTATTGTGAGTTTTCATACACAATAGTCTACCTCATTAAGCACAATAATCAAATGGAGAAGATTGCCCATGCATATGTTGGAGATAATGGCGTTGAAAAACAACACTTGCTGATCTGGGCCTTTTACCTTTCCCAGTGTTCTGCTAGCTGATGTCTTCCCTTAAAATATATCATGTAAGATACGTAATGTAAGATAATGTGCAATTAGTAACAATTGCATGCCTATACTAATTAAATGTTAGTTTGCATGTTATTCTGTAGGTGTTTAGGCACAGTACGTATTTATTGTGACTTCTTGTTTGGCAGGGTTTCTTCCATACCTTCTGCATCATGTAACATGCAACCATTTCTCTCTTGCTTTTCTCTCTTTCTCTCTTGTGTTAGACCATGTATTTGATTATGGACAAATATTGTAAGTAAAGCAAAAAAACTAAACTTTTTCTTTTCTCTGATACCCTCAGGTATGTGTGAGTGTGGATGTAATTGGTTGTTCTTCAGCTTCTGCCTTGCCAATTGGATTACTTTGCTTGTGACATCCACTACTATCTCTCACATTTCCCAGCAGTAGGTCAGTTGGATCCAGACTTAATCTACGGTAAATAAAGTATAGTTTAAAATATACCATAGATCAACATTAAAATAGAATTGAAGTGTTAATAATATTAAAACAGTTTGAGATATACAATTAAAAATAACAAAACAAGTAGTTAAAACAGTATGCTGTACCTAAAACAACACAGAATCCTTGGAAGAGCCTTTTCTGGAAAAACCTTTACTTCCAAAAGCCTGTTGGAATAACAAAGTATTTTCCTGATGATGGAAGCACAGAAAGGAGGAGGTTATTCTAGGCTCCCCAGCAAGGGAGTTCCAGGGACTAGGGGTATCCCACAGGAAGGCTTCATTTCATGTGCCAACCAGCCATAACTGTTACAGTGGGCACCTGCGACAGATGTCCAAATTTGGTCAGCCTTAATACTATGAATGTTTATTTGTGGGGGGTATTTTTGTACACTTCAGGCACAAAAATATCTTGAGGCAGGCCTGCCTCAGGGTATAAATGAGATGAGCCCAGTGAAAACAAGATTGCAGCTGGCACATGGAAAATGGGAGAAATAGGAAATCTTAAAGTGAATAAATAAAGTGATGAGAAGACAGGGCAGGCAGCATTTACACTTCCTGATCAGCAAAAATCTTCAGTTTTCTCTGATTTTGGCCACAAATATCAAGCAAACAAGACTACCAGTTTTCCTGACTGGATTTCAGCTTCAGCATACTCTTCAAGATTCTTCTTTCTTTCCTAAGCTGCCAGCATTTTCTGCTCTGTCTGGAAAGGCATATGTTGCTTTATTGTACAATAGGTGATTCAAGGAACTATACAAATGAGCTAAAAATACAACGGATATCTGAGTTCTCAAGGTTCATTTGAAATGGAAAATCTGCATTGCTATAGAATTTATTTTGTCCACAGTGATAATATTACTAATATTCAACAGTCCTGCCTGCTTTCATAGACAGAGATAGCCTTTCTTAGTGCTCCTTGCTATTTCAGAGTAGAATACCAATAATATTCAGCAGGGCTTCAGAGGCATCTGACTGAAATAAAAAGACCATTTCTCTCCCATTCTTTGAGAATTCTTTTAGATGTAAATTGTGCCTTCATCATTGCTATCTAGCAAGAGCATTCTGTTTCAGGGCATCTGTGGTGCTACATGTAAATGAAGCTCCTGGGATTCATGGGGAGCAACTCTTCTTTAGGGATGCAAAGCCATCAGTATGCAGGTGACACTGAGCTACTTTTCACATTTCATCACTCACGCATGATGTACTTTCTTTGCTTCCTTAATGTCTACTGCTCAGCAAGGAAGAGAATGAATTATTAAAGTGCAACCCTGTTGTTGTTGTTGTTGTTTGTTGTTGTTGTTGTGTCAGTTTCAATTTATGGAAACCATATGAAAGGGACATCATACATACTTATCAATTTGTTGAGTCCAGTGGAGCTTTCTTCTGAGTCCCATCATGCAAAGCTAAGAGAAAATGACAATGGTGGGAATCATCCATCACCATCATCAAAATCACCATCAGTTTATTTATATAACATTTCTAATTGTACCCAAACCATTTTGTTGTGCTTCTTAACTGCCATAAAGTCTACTTCAATTTATAGCAACCCTGTGAGTGAAAATCACCAGGTCATCAACAGTTCTGCTCAGGTCTAGTAGACTCTGGACCATGGCATCCACGATTGAATCTATCCATCTGGAATGAGGTCTTCCTCTTTTCCTACTGCCTTCTACTTCTGTTGTTGTTGTGTGCCTCCAAGTCATTTTTTACTTATGGTGAGACCCTATCAAGTTTTCTTGGCAAGTTTCTTCAAAAGGGGCTTGTCATTTCCATCCTCTGAGGCTGAGAGTCTGTGACGTGCCCAAGGTCATCATCCATGGGTGAGCTGGGATTTGAATCCAGCTTCTATTTTACCAAGCATTATTGTCTTTTACAGTGAGTCATGTATTCTCATGATATATCCAAAGTATGATGGTCTCAGTTTAGTCATCTTGGCTTCTAGGGAGAGTTCAAGCTTGGTCTGATCCAGGACCCATTTATTTGTCTTTTTAGCAGTCCACAATGTGTTATAGAGCAATTTTCCAATGCCACGTTTCTCTAGGTGTAGTTTAGTGTTATATGCAGAAGCCTCAGGCTTGTTCATCTTCAATGCTTCTTCCTGCTGCACAAGAAAAATATCAGAAATATTCATTTCCATTTTAAATTAATCATAGTTTGTTGGATTTTGATCTGTGATAAGATTGCATTGGTTTAAGCAATGGTTTATTTAGATAAAGCCAACAAGCCAAGATTAAATCATGTTTTGTGATCCTGACTTGTACAGATAAACATATTCAAAACTAACCACAGGTCAGCTCAAATGATACTGGAATGTGGATTTCTTTTTCCATGATTTTTTAAAGATATGATTACAAAGAGGGAAGAATAAATAAAGAGGAAAAGGGGAACAGGTGGATAAGTACATAGGTTATAGGAGTGAGCTAGGTATATACATTAATATCAGCTGATGATATATCCAAAACTACATTTCCTTGAAGTTAACAAGTTCAAAATCTGTGTTCATTAGTAGCTTAAGAACCCTAGCCCTCCCTGCAGTTTTCTGCCTTGATCCAGGCCCCAGAGGGAGAGAATAACCATTGGACCTCATCCCCTTTCCCACCACCTTTCCCTTCTCTTTTTTGTTGTCTCTGTTAGATTGTAAGCCTGAAGGCAGGGAACTGTCTACAGCACTGTGTAAATTTACAGCGCTATATAAATAAAGGATAATAATAATAATAATAATAATAGCAGCTAAAGTAGTAAGATTGCCTGACCACTGAATACTAAAAGTCTGTTAGCAACTATATGAGCACACAGGATCCAATAAGCTTGCCTATTAGGTATCAGGGTATAATTTGAAAGAACATGTGCAAAATTAATACATTGTAATACATTAAGTTTTAATGCATTTAGCCTATACTAGTTGATTTTAAAAAATGGTGCAAGATTCAGCCCTGATAGCTGATTCAAAGAAGCCAGGACTAGGGAAATAGCAGAGATGCTGTTTTCAGTTTATATTTGTGTCATGAGCTCACATCTGGGAACTCAGGCTGCAACAATGATTTTGACATTTAAGGCTTGTGAACCAACTGTTCCTAGAAAGGATGAGTGTAAATAGAACAATGGATGCAAGCTCCAGGAAAAGAGATTCCACCTCAACATTAGGAGAAACTTCCTGACAGTAAGGGCTGTTTGACAGTGGAACACACTCCCTCAGAGAGTGGTGGAGTCTCCTTCCTTACAGGTCTTTAAGCAGAGGCTGGATGGTCATCTATCAGGGATGCTTTGATGGAGAGTTCCTGCATGGCAGGGGGTTTGGACTGGATGGCCCTTGTGGTCTCTTTATGATTCTATGATTCTAAACATGGTGATACACATCTCAGTTACATCTCATTCATGTTACTATAGCATGCCTGCATGGGGCTGCCTTTGAAGAATGGTTGGAAAACCCAGCTGGTCCAAAGAGGTGCAGCCAGATTGTTAAAAGGAGCTGACTATATGGAACATATGTTCCCCTTGTTGCAAGAACTGGCAGCTATGTCATCACTAATGGCTGCTGCTCCATATGTGGACATAATTCAAAGTGCTGATTATGACCTATAAAGTCCTGTATGGCTCAAGTCCTGGTTATTTGAAGACTACATTCTTCAATATGAGCCACCCTATGTTATGAGATATTCTAGAAGTCAGAAGTAGAGCTGGTGGGAACATGGGAGAGGGCTTTCTCGGTGGCTTCTTCCAGACTATGGAACACCCTTCCTAAAGGGCTAGACTGGTTCCTAACCCCTTCTTGAAAATTCCCCTTTTCAAGGGCGAGAGCCTTGAATAATGTCTAAAACATTAAAATGTGTAAAATGTCTAAAACATAAAAATAAGTGACCTTACATCATTAAACCATTTACTGTTCGTGGTTTCTTATCATCAGTGGCATAACTAGCAGGGTGTGGGAGATGCAGACAGCACCAGGTGACACTTGTGGAGGGGGGGGGGGAGTTGACACCACTATTCTTCAGACATCTCCAGTTTGGCAGAAACTGGTTGTAGCATTCACCAGTATCTCTTTAAAATGCTGTAAGAGATAGGGTGGGTGAGATGAGGCTCAGTGGAAGGAGAAATGAGAGGTCTCAGGTTCTTTTTAAAAATTAAATAATAAATTTTAATATTTAATTTTTAATTTTAAAAATTCATATTTTTTTAAAAAAATAATTTTTTAAAATTTTCTTTTAAAACATCACATTTTAGTAAATTTTCACTTTATCCGCCTGAAACTATGTATGTATAAAATCATTTATTCTGTGTGTATGATGTTGTAACTTAAAAGTATAATTTTAATTTGGTAATTTATATCGCAGCTACTGCCGATACATTCAGTGACATATGGGAATTATGATTTATGAGCTGCGTTAGAACAAAAAACATTACTAAGGATTCTGTATAGTGAGGTATGGAAGGAGGTCAATTGGGGTGTGACACCATGAGTTACAACACAGGGTGACACCAACCGTAGTGACACCACTTTTTATAATTATTTTGATTTAAGCATGAGTAACATGATGTTATTCAAATTGTTAATATGGTCTGTTTTAGAGGTGGAAGTGAAACTCTTTTAAAAGTGTTTTGAGAACATGGGGTATCATCTCTAAAATATTCAATTTCTGAGATTTTTGAGACATCAGGCAGGTATACTTGCAAGTATGATTGTAAAGAAACACCCAATGTTAGAACCATGACAATGCTTTGTGAGGACAGGGTATCCATGCCATACGCGGGCGCACTATATGCAGCTTCAAGCTTATGTTGAAGCTGCGTGACAATAAAATGTATGGCGCGTGCACTGCACAGCTCCATAAGCATGTGCCCCATTGTTTTCAATGGGTTGCGAGCATATGCAGAATTTCCCTTATGTGTAAGGGAAGGGTCCACTTGGAGTGATTTGTGATCTTTTTATGTATCTTATTTTATATTGCCTTTGTTATTTTTATTGCAGATCAGCTTGCTGCTGTACACACTTCTGGGTCCTTGTTTGGGGGCCGACAAATTCAAATCCTTAAATAAGAAAAAAAAGGAAACATGCCTTCTTCTGATCATTTAAAAGCGGTCGTTTCTTAACATCCAAATGAGAAATTTCCACTTTCATCAATAGCTGTAGATTGTATGTATGGCTGCTCCATATAATGTGTTTGTTTTGCCTTGAGCGTTTGGTTGATTTCCATAGTTAATACTGGAGAAATTGTGACAATTTCTGGGTTGAATTTTTCTGATATATTACAGTACCAGTTGCACTTTCCCTAGTGTAATACCGGTTGTACCAGAATGCAGAGGTAAGAGAAAGTAGACTACATCTGCCAGCTTCAAACAATCTGTTGCCCCAATAACTGAAATCCTTCATGGCTGCAGAAACTATGATTTTTGTTTTGTTTTATTTTTTGTTTGTTTGTTTTTTGCTGCCACCACTTCCACCACTATAGTGCACAAAAAAGATTCTGGTCTCTGTTTGGTATCCCAAGAGCCTTGATTCATCAATTTCCTTTCCAGGAAAACATTTTCTCTTCCCTGCTGATCCTAACCCTAGCTTTTCATCCTCCTCCTTCAACCATCATCAGTATACCATTTCATGCACACAGAGCATCCTCAAATGATTGTTTGTGATCTTCTTGGATGGATTAGTGAATCTCTCCTAGGTATGGTTTGTTTGTTTGTTTGTTTGTTTAGCAGTTTCTCTATGCATTCTCTCAACAGTAGGAAAGGAGAGGGAATGGGTTAAAAGAATGTAGCAGCACCTTTAAAACTGTTTTTTATTTTAGCATGAACTGTCATGCATATAAACCGGCTTTTTCAGATGCGGTATAGATTGAAGATTTTCACACTTGCCTGAATCATTTTTAAATCATCCTCCAAACGTCCTGCAAAGGTGGCTGAAAGAGAAAAAAAGCCCCGTGTCTGAAAGCCAGGAAGTGTTCATGAATCGCCATGGAAACAGATTTAGCAGAAGGGTTTGTAAATCGTCAGAGAAAAAGCAGGGAAAGAGGCTTTTTTTTTCCTTCCCCTCTTGACAATGAGTGAGTATTGATAGGAATCTGCCTCTTCCCCTGCTTTTTCTCTGACGATTTACAAACCCTTCTGCTAAATCTGTTTCCATGGCGATTCATGAACACTTCCTGGCTTTCAGACACAGGGGCTTTTTTTTTTTCATTTTCAGCCACCTTTGCAGGACGTTTGGAGGATGATTTAAAAATGATTCAGGTAAGTGTGAAAATCTTCAACGCCTTAGGTTAAAGGCATATCGATACAATGTGGGAGTGGGATAGAATGTAATAGGATCCAAAAAGATGCAAATCATGTCCCTTACCCTAAATTTTCAAACAGCCGGGCAGATTTATTACTTTTTTTCCTGTAAACCAATCAAATGCCTCCATAAACCACCTGTAAACATGATTTGGCCAAAAATCATAATGACCCTCTCAGTGCACCAAAATGTAGTGCTGCAAGCAGGGACCATCCATCCCACTGCAGTTGCTTACCTCAGCTATAAAATCTGGTAAGAAGTAATGACATCCAGGTAATCTTTCCCCAGTATGAAATCAACTTGGGCAATACCAGATCACCTTCTGAACCAAGGTAGGGTCATATGTTTGTGTGTATAGTTATTTGGGGTGCATTGCTTAAATGTATTTAGCCTTTCAAGGAAACTGGGTAGCTACAGACTGTTGTCTGAGCAGGAGTTAGGGTAAATGTCATCTCTGGTAATTCCTTGTTTTGAGTGCCCCACTCCCAGTGAGAATCAACCATTACTTGGAACAATCAAGCACAAAGTTCTTTACAATCCTGACTTCTCTCTTTTTTCTCAAAAACTTGCAGTATAATTATTTACATGTTACAAACGGAATACGAGACTGACCTGAGAGACATCTGAGTTCAAATTCCAACTGACCAAGGCTCTAAATCCAGGTTTCATGGATTTACAGTCTTACAGGACCATTTTGCTTCTTGCACAATTTGTCAGCCAGGAAAAAAAAACTGAAAAGATGAAAGAATGAACTGAATGATGGGAGAATGCATCACTCTTGACCTAACTACTGTTTCGTTCAATCATTTTTAAATAGGTGGGTTAGATTATCATAGCACTCAATAAATTCTGAGAGGGACAGAGGTAGAAATAAACTGTTATCACTAAGAAGAGTTTGTATTTCAACTCCACAGAATTCCATTGACATGGCATTTTTCTTGATAAAGGCTTTATAATTATTATTTTTCTGATGGTCTGTCATTTCTTATTGACCTCTATATTTTTTCCACCCATTCATCAAGCTATGTAATTTGTTTATTTCCCTACAGTGCAAGGCAGGAACCAAATCCATATGTTACCTTACGTCAAGAGACCAACTGTAAATGCTTTATTCTAAAGAGCCTAATGGGTTTGTCCAGTATTTTATGTGTGATATGATTAACTATCAGTAATATATGACCCATATAAATGGGTAAGCTTTTATTTTACCTTCCAGGTGGATCCTGGACACAGGATGTATTTAATCAGCCTTACCTAACATGTAGTAACAGAAAAACAAAAAGGAGTTTGACAACCTTTATACTTATTTCCTACATCAAAGTTCCACAGGGCCATTGAATTTGCATATAGAATTATCATTTCTTTGAGGCTTTCCGCACCTTCATTTGTCAAACAGAGAAGCTCCTCCATAAGTCACTTGAAGAAGCATAGACCTTGAAGGCAAAATACATGCTGCATATGAAACTGAGCCTCTTGTTTTAGGACTTGATGAGAACATATGTCTTGCTTTTTTATTTCCAGCATTAAGACAGATTCCATCTATTGAGTCAGTGAGTGAGGCATTCACAGCACATAGAAAAGGTTCTAAGTATAGCAAAGGCAAACAAGTTTTGGAATTTTTGGTCAATAAGGAAGAGAAAGATCTTTCCCCCCGAGTACTCTGTACTATTTGAGTCTCTACCAAATTATACATGTAATATTTTGCTCTCAGTCTGGACAAATCTGTCAGGTCAAATTCTTTCTACTCCTCATTTACCAAACTTTCAGTTTATTCTGTTCATTGCTACACCCGTTGGTGGCATTAAAAAAAAACTCCACAAGGGAACTCATATTTTCATGTTCCATATTTCATTTTTGCATACAGTCAGCCCTCCTTATCCACAGATTTTTTTATACACAGATTCCAGCATACACAGCTTGAAAATATTCAGAGAAAGCATAAATTCCAAATAGTAAACCTTGATTTTCCATTCTATATAAGATACATCATTTTGATATGCCACTGGATTGAATGGGACTTGGGCATCCACAGATTTTGTTATCCATGGGGGTCCTGGAACCAAATCCCAGCATATAACAAGGGCTCACTGTATATTGTTCCTTACACATACATTTTGTACATGCATTTGCCTAACATACAGAATTTTGTAAACATGATTGCATAATATATGCATTTTGGAAGAAGTTTTCCTTTATATTGTGTTTTTATTTGATTTTCACCAATTTATACTTTTTGTGTGAAATTTCCCTCAATATTTGGACTTTGTACCGTTTTTCTCCTACTATATCACCATACATATTTTTGACTGAGAGAACAGCATTGAAAAATCCTTACAAATTAAAATACCACAGAGTAAGTGGATCTTGGTTTGTGCACTATAGTAGAATAGAATCATAGAGTTGGAAGAGACCACAAGGGCCATCCATTCCAACCCCCTGCCATGCAGGAACTCTCCATCAAAGCATCCCCAACATATAGCCATCCAGCCTCTGTTTAAAGACCTCCAAGGTAGGAGACTCCACTGCTCTCAGAGGGACTGTGTTCCACTGTTGAACAGCCCTTACTGTCAGGAAGTTCCTCCTAATGTTGAAGTGGAATCTCTTTTCCTGGAGCTTGCAACCATTGTTCCCGGCCCTGTTCTCTGGAGCAGCAGAAGACAAGCTTACTCCCTCCTCAATATGACATCCATTCAGATATTTAAACAGGGCTATCATATCACCTCTTAACATTCTCTTCACCAGGTCAAACCTCCCAAGCTCCCTAAGTCATTCCTCATAAGGCATGGTTTCCAGTCACTAAATACACATATATATTGCCATCCTGACATCATGCAACAGTCCAGAAATGCAGACCAACACAGCCTTATTTGATGATAAAGTTGTATGAACTGGGAACAGTTTTCAAACTACAAAACTACTTTAAAAGCAAAAATAAATAAATAGAAGTTAAACTTCCATAACATGAACACACCTGGAATAAAGTTAATCCTATGTATAAGATCTGCCATGCCTCCACGTTTCATCAAGATTTGTGAAAAAACAGAAAGGTCTAGCTGTTTAGAAGTTCCCAAGATAAAATGAAATCCAGATTCCTGAATCAGAAACTGTTTCTAGACTCTGCTTAGGTTTGCATATTTCTGGGTCAGATTCTATTCAGAAAATATAAATCTGGTAAATTTATATTCTGGTAAATTCAGAATGCAAACTGAACAAAAATCTTCCTTACATGCAATAAACTAAACTGAACATTTCCATTTACGAACTGTGATGAGAGAGATATATCTCAGTGTACAGTTGTCCCTCTACATTTGTGGATTTGACTTCAGTGGATTTGATAATTCATGGATTTGCTTAATGTGTTCTCTCTCAAAATCTCTAGGTCCTCTAGCACAACTATATGGTCAATTTACACCAAAAGTAACACTGGAGGACCTAGACCTTTGTAGGGAGAACAATTCTCTTGGAATTTGAAGATTCTCTAGCACAATTCTGTGGTCAAAGTCTGGCAGATGTTGACCATAGAGTTGTACTGGAGGACTAAAAAAGGTTTTTTTTCACTTTCATGCAGAGTCCTGTACTCCTAACCCCAGCAAATGTGGAGGGCCCTGTACATGCTAGAAAAGTTTGACAGTGTTCAGACTCTGGCATTTACAGGTAGCAGGGGTGGTTAAAACAAACAAAATAAAAAAGATTTTGTTAAAATGCATGTCTAAAGTATTGGAATCGTGATACTAGTCTGCACAAAGTTCAAAATACCAGTGTTGATTTGGACATGAAATACCATGTGTTGGATGGATGTTCCAAGTAGGGTGAGGTTTCCGTTTGACACTGAGATCTTTCAATCTCAGGACTTTGGGCTTTACAGACCACCCAAAAAGGGCAGTCAGGCGCCACCTCTTTTTAGTCCATACCTTTGCTGCAGCAACCAGATGGAGCGGTGAAGGTACAGACTAAAAAAGGAGCCCCCAAAAGCTGCTCCGTTTTGCATTGCAGTTGCAACAAAAGAAGAAGGAGAAGGAGAAGGAGAAGGAGAAGAAGCAGCAGCAGCAGCAGCAGCAGCAGCACAGGGCACCTCTACGATGTTGCAGCTGCGCAGTGCTGTATGGAGGCTGCGCAGCTGCAACGTAGCCATTGTGTATGCCATATATATGGCACTGTGCAGCTGCGATGCCCTCATCACGTGCTAGGGGTGCGGGGAGTGTATAAACTCCACCCTGAGGCAACCCTAGCACATGATGAGGGTGCCCCTTAGTGCCTGTCTGTTTTGGGCCCTTGTTCAGTGTTTATCTGTAATATGGAATTAAATATGAACAATACTTAGGTAACATCAAGATAAAAAGTAAGCCATAGAACATGGCACTGAAAATAATATAGATTAAAGGAGATATATTCAGTACATAGATTACTGCAAAGTTACCTTATTTTTCAAATGAACACATAGACTTCTGAATCTCTGAAAGTCTGCCTATCTGAAGAAAACATGAAAAAATACACACATGTATACATTCTCACTCTCTCATATACACAATACAACAAAACATTAAAATGCATTATATTAGTAAAATTGCTTGTATAAATATGTATGCTGCACAAAGTTACAACTATGTACTGTATGTACTATAAAAATCATTTTCAAGCAGGAACTGAAATTTACCGATTCATCTACCCAAAACAACAAGTAAAAGTATAGAACGTCTTTCACTGGACTTCCAAATCCCTTTATATCTTTTAAAAATACTTTCTTAGTTTTTCTGGTTTGATAATAACAGTAAAAGCATTGTCATACAAAATATGCACATTGACCATCTGTGTTAATAATTGACTTAATGAGGTTCTAACAGGCTCTAGCTGATCCTAAAGAAGTTAATTGAGAGGTTTGTGTTCATAAGTTGCTCTGAGAATCCTAATCTTCCATGCCAGACCCACATAGCAAGAATTGATGGATTGATTTTGTTCTCTGGAAATGGAAAAAAACAACCCCAGAGCCAGGTCTTGGCTGCTTCTCAAAGCACATCACGCTTGGGGGTCTGGCTGCTGAAGCCAGACAAAACACCTTCCTTGTGTCTGAATCTGTGATGCCAACTTGAACTTCCCAGCAGAAAGTCAAGCAAATAATTTGCCAGCTCTGAGGACTAGTGTACAATGATGGCTGAACTTGAAATAATAAGCTTGGTTCACATAGTGTTTGACAGGGCTATCCCAAGACACTTTGTTGCCTAATGAAACAGTTGAGAGGATATCCCCTCCACTTCCATGTGAAAAATCCAACTAGCAACAGAAAGTTTCTTCAACATTGGCAATTGGACAATGTTCTCCACTCCACCTGAAGACAGAAACTTGGCATATAGGGTACACAGAAGGCTCACAGGTACACAGCTTTCTCCTCCAACACACCTCCAACATCAAACAACTGTCTCACTTTGCCTAATGATGGGGCTGGATTTTGAGAAGAATACATAAATAGGGCCAGCATGGTGTGATGGTTTGACTGTTGGACTAGGACACCAGGAAGCAAGAGTTTGAATTCTGACTTGGCCATATAAACCCACTGGGTGACTTTGGATAAGTCACACTCTCTCAGCCTCAGAGGATAGAAATGGCAAACCCCCTCTGAAGAAACTTGCCAATAAAACCATATGATAGTTTCACTTAATCAGAAATGAATTGAAAGTACACACACTGGCTTTTCTTCGCTAACAAAGATTCAGGAAGGACTGATCCCACGTTTTCTACAGTTGCACTGATGACTAAAAAGGCCAATCCAAGATATGTCTGGTTACAGAAGGCACAGCAGAAAATCTCCTTGGGTGATGTTATCAAGTTGTGGTTCTTTCTACGTTGCTGTTTCTCTTCGAGACTCATTCTGTGTGAGTTCTCGAAAGAGGCTGCAGCATTGTAGATAGTGCATCTCCATACCTCCCAATGTGAGGCCAGGGCAGACCATTGTTGGTGATCAATTTGGCCAAGATTTTCAGTGAGTCCTTGTATCTTTTCGTTGGGGCACCCCTCTTACACTGACCTGTGGTGAGTTCACCGTAGAGTACTATTTTTGGGAGGTGGTGGGCCTCCATCCTAGAAACATGCCCTGCCCAGCACAGCTGCGTTCTCAGTAGCATGGCCTCAATGCTGGTGATCCCTACCTGCTCCAGGACAGCAACATTCATCACATAGTCACTCCAGTGTATATTTAGGATTGTGTGTATACAGCGCTGATGAAAGCATTCGAGGAGTCATAGATGTCGGTGATAGATGACCCATGTTTCAGACTCATAGAGGAGAATGGACAATACAATGGCTCTGTACACACTGATTTTTGTGCTGCACCTCAGGTGTTTGTTACTCCAGACTCTTTTGTGAAGCCTTCCAAATGAACTATATGCCTTTGCTAATCTGTGATCAATCTCGTTATCAATCTTGGCATCTGAGGAGATGATGCTTCCCAGGTAGGTGAACTGCTGAACAGACTTAAGCACAGATTTCCTATGGTGACATGGGGATGATGGTGCTCTTCCTGTGGTGCAGGCTGGTAGAGAACTTCTGTTTTCTTCAGGCTGACTTCCAGCCCAAACAGCTCTGCAGCTGTTGCAAAGCAGGATGTTAGGTGCTTCAGAGCTGCTTCTGTATGGGCAACAAGGGCAGCATCGTCAGCGAAATCAGCTCACGGACTAGATAGAGTCTTTGTGCGAGCCCTCAGAAGGCTTAAGTGAAACAAGCTACCATCAGTACAGTAACATATATAGATGCCATCTTCTTCTTCAAGATTAAACCAGTCAGAATTTTATTGAGAGAAAGAGAGACCCAAACAGAGAGAAACATTTGGGGCAATAGCAGTTTCACAAAATCTGTAGCAAAAGGATCCTATCTAGCAAACTAAGCCTTCCTGTAGGATCAACTCTAGGCAGCCAATATATGATTAAAGGAAATATGTTTTTGCAACTTCTCCTGTGTTGAAAGATGTTCACAGTGCATGTGTGAAAGAGACTCTTCATAGAATCATAGAGTTGGAAGAGACCACAGGGGTCAGCCAGCCATGCAGGTACTCACAATCAAAGCACCTCCAACAGATGACCATCCAGCCTCTGTTTAAAAACCTGCACCACTCTCTGAGGTCCTATTCTTTGGAGCAGCAAAAAACAAACTTGCTCCATCCTGGATATGACACCCCTTCTAATACTTAAACAGGGATATCATATCAAATCTTTATTGCATCTTCTCCAGGCTAAACATACCCAGCTCCCTCAATCTCTCCTCATAGGTGATGGTTTCCAGATCCTTCACCATTTTGGTCACCCTCCTTTGGACATGCTCCAGCTTGTCAGCATCCTTTCTGAACTGTAGTTCCGAGAACTGAACACAATGGGCCAATCTAGATTGGCACTTTGTGGCACGATAAGGGCTAAAAAGCCGGCCTTTAGGGTTAGGAAGGGAAGAGCTTTTAGACCCTGCCTAGGCTTAAAGCGTATAGGCGCTGCCATTTTAAAATGACAGTGCCCATACAGTCGTGCTATGAAAGCGTCATCACAGACGCAGCTTTTAGATACACTACACATGTTGTGATGCTTTTGCGCCGCGGGAGGGCGACAATCGTGCCCTTTCTGCGGTGCAAAAAGGAGCTCCAAACAGAGCTCCTTTTTGGCGGCAGGTCTTTGCTGCGGCTTTTGGATGGCCGCAGCATAGACCCATTGAGAAAGGGCCGTGGTGGCGGCCCCTTTCTTCCCTCGCCAGCCCTGAGGGAAGCAGGTGTAGCGGGCACCCAGGGCACCTGCTGCACCTCGCTTGGAGGCCGCAGGGAAGCGGCAGTTTGCAGCTTCCCTGTGGCATCCAGAAGCGGCAGGATGGGGCTGCGGAGGCTGCCAGTGCGGCAGCCTTGGCCCCATCTCGCCATTTAAAGGGGCAGTCACGGACCGCCAGATCGCCCCAATATTCCAGGTGGGGCCTGGCCAAAAAAGAATAGAGTTTCACTATTATTTCCCTTGATGTATATATTATACTTCCCTTGATGCAGGCTAGAATCACATTGGCCTTTTTACTCGCACATCACACTCTTGACTCATGTTCAGCTTGTGGTCTACTATGACTCCTAGATCCCTTTCATATGTAATCTCATTAAGCCTGGTGTTCCTCATCCTATACCTACGCACTTCATTATTTTCAATGTAAGTTTAGTTCATATATTTCTCTGTGTTGAAATTCATTTTGTTAGCTTTGACCCAGCTTTCTAATCTATTAAGGTCATTTTGAATTTTCATCCTGTCCTCTGGGGTATTAGCTACTTCTCCTAATTTGGTGCCATCTGCAAATTTCATGGGCATTCCCGCTATTCTTTCATCCAAGTCATTGATAAAGATGTTGATTAGCACTGGGCCCAGGACACAACCCTGAGGCACCCCAGTGGTCAACTCTCTCTGAGATGAAAAGGAGCCATCTCTGAGCACCTTTTGAGTTCACCCAGTCAACCAATTACAAATCCATTTAACAGTTGTATTGTCTAACCCACATTTTACTAGCTAGTTTTACTAGCTTGTCATGGGAACCTTGTCAAAGGCATTACTGAAATCAAGATATGCTATATCCACAACATTCCCTTCATCTATCAAGCTGGTAATTTTTTTTTTTAAATCAGATTAGTCTGGCATGACTTGTTTCTCTGAAACACATGCTGACTTTCTGAGATTATGGTGTTCCCTTCTAAATGCTCACAGACTCTGTCTAATGAGCTGCTCTAGAATCTTTCCTGGTATTGATGCTAGACTAACTGGATGATAATTGTTGGGATCCTCTTTTTTCCCCTTTCAAAGATAGAGACAATATTTACCCTCTTCAATCTGTTGGGACTTCTCCTGTTCTCCAGGAGTTCTCAAAGATTATTGCCAATGGTTCTGAGGTTACATTTGTCAGTTCTTTTAATGCCTTTTGATGTAGTTCATCTGGTTGCAGAGAATTAAATGCATTTAGATATTTCCACACTACTTCTTTACTTATTCTGTGCTATGTTTCCCCTGTTGTGTCCTCTGTTTCATTTTCCTCAGTTTGAGCACCCTTTCCTTTTGTGAAGAGATTGGGGCAAAGAAGGTGTTGAGTAGTTCTGCTTTTTCTCTGTCCTTTGTTAGCATTTTGTCATCTTCTCCACTCTTGATTATACCATCCATGATAGGAATCCTGAATTGAGTTCTGACAGTATACCTATCATTGAATTTACAAAGGCCAATTGAGAACCCCAAACTAAGTCTATTGTTAATAAAATAATAAATAATATTTATTTATATTCTGCCCCTCTACAAGATGCAATCAGGGCGGCTTACAAAGATTAAAAAACATACAATCAAAATCCCTCAATCTCCCCCTTAAAATACAATTAAACAATGTAAAAATTGAAACATACTTAAAAATAATATATAAACAGTAAATTGTGACTGTGGTGAGGTCAAATTTCAGCAATTAGATTTTCCTTTTAGTGGCCAGGGAACCATTCAGGAAAGGCCTGCCGGAAGAGATCCATCTTTATAGTTTTTTAAAAGCTATTTAGGGTGGTAATATGACAGATCTCATCCAGCAAGCTGTTCCACAGTATGGGAGCAATAGCTGAGAAAATCCTCTGGAAGGTTGAGGACAGCCTTTTTTTATATGGCTGTAACAGATTCCTCCCAGAGGATCTAAGCATGTGGGTAGGATTATATGGAAAGAGGCTGTCCCAAAGATAGATAGGACCCAAGCCATTTAGGGTTTTAAACCTTGTACTGGGCCTGGAAACTAATAGGCAGCCAGTGAAGTGATCTTAAGAACAATGTTATATGGTCTCTTCTGGATGTACCAGAGACCAATCTGGCTGCCATGTTCTGAACTAATTGAAGTTTCTGGATCAAGCACAAGGGTAGCCCTATGTAGAGTGCATTGCAGAAATTGAGGCATGAGGTTACCAGTGCCGTGTACTATGGTCTCAAGGTCCCCGACATCCAGGAAAGGGTGCAGCTGGTGTATCAGGCGAGGCTGATAACAGGCACTCCTGACCATCACATTTACCTGACTTGTCATTTGAAGTGACAGATCTAGGAGTACCCCCAAACTGCAAACATAGTCCTTTGAGGAGAGTGTGACCCCTTCCAGGACTGGAGGTTGTATTCCAATTCCTGGGTTCAGAGCCAATATCATAAGTACCTCCATTTTGTCTGGATTCAGCTTCAATTTGTTCTCCCTCATCCAGTCCATTACTGCCTTAAGACAGTCATTAAGAGGAGAGACACCATCTGAAGTCAAAGCTGATGACCAAGACATGGAAAAATATATCTTGGTGTCATCAGCATACTGATAACACCCTGCCCCATGACTCCGGATGATCTTTCCCGGCAGCTTCACATATGTATATGTTAAAAAGCATCGGGGACAGGATGGGGCCTTGTGGGACACCACAATTAATCTCCTTCCTTGCCAAGCAACTGTCCCTGAGCACCACCCTCTGGAATCTGCCTGAGAGAAAGGACCAGAACAACTGGAGCTCAGTGCCTCCTATTCCTAACCTATTGTTGGAAAGGTCAAGTGTTGAAAATACAAGATATCTTAAAATATGGGGTTGCTGTATTCTAACTCTCCACATCTGGGCAGCCTAATCTGCATCATGGAAATAGGCCTGCTGCTTTCCAGCTTCAAATCACTCTTTTCAAAATTGCTTTATAGGGAAGAAAATAAAACTCATTTGGCTTTTCTTATATATTTTTACGTGCAACCTGTTGAATCCCTAAAGGCTAAACACAAGTAAAAGTAATTGTATAATTTAAGAAGTCTTAGTCTAGATTTAATTACAAAATTAGATTTATTATATCAATGGGATTTGCACAACAAATGGTTTACCATTCATCAGTTGATTCAATGGGCCTCCTTTAGCTGGGAGTAGCAACTGAATGTAGTACCATTCAAATGTGCAATTATATGCACATTTTTACTGAGCTTGCTTAAGTCTTAGTAAGCTCAATAGACTATAGTTTTGAATAAATATGCATATATATCTATAAAGGAAGCTTTAAAAAGGCAGAATAAATGTGCAATGTCTTTTGAATGATAAGTTCTTTCCCTGGAAGCAACCAAGGTCAAATTTTCATTAAGATGTTATAGTGGAATGATACCATAATACAATCATGCTTTTTTAATCATTAAAATTTCTCTGATCAAGCTGTTTTGGTAGCAATTACAAAGGAGAATGTGAGGTGAGTTGTTCTTTTTGTTTTAATTAACATTAACAGTACATTGTTCAAACAATTCTTAGTTTAGACTGCATTGAAGAAATAATGCAGTTTGACACCACTTTAATTGTCATGGTTCAATGCTATGGAATTCTGGGGATTTAGTTTCGTGAGACATTTAGCCTTCTCTGTCACAGAACTCTCACATAGACAGTATGACCAATGGTCAGGAATTCTGGGAGCCAAAGTCCCAAACTTTGGATCAATTTGAGAACTTCTGCTGTAGTCTGTTCCCTTGAACTACAACTTTCTAAGTGTATCACAAAAGTACAAATACCAGGATTCCATATAATTGGGCCATGATAGTTAAAATGGTGTCAAAGTGCTATAACTATGTAGTGTGGATATATCCCAAGTTTCTCTACTGTTCTTGTAAAAGTTTTTCTATTCTGAGAAAAGACTGAGAACCATAGAGAAAAACAAAACAAAATAAAACCGGGATGGTGATTGTGATAATTCAGTGATGGCATTGTGTAGCAGCCCCATAGGCTACTTAGAATCTGTTCTGCTAAATTTGATAAATTATGATACCAAGTACAAGTGAAATAAACTGGTTGGCCATACATAAGCACTGTGCATTTTTGCCCCAGTAACTCAGACTACAGAGACAGAATCGACTCTACTTCTATCTAAAATCTGTCAACAAAGTTGGAAAACAAAACAATGGCCCACAGAATAGATAGAGTAACCACAGGACTATTGCATTGCAATAACCCCTGGACAATTGCATTAATTTCTGATGCAAGCAAAATGTTGCTCAAAACTCTACAACAAAGACTTACTATATATGAAGCAAAAAATTACAGATGTTCAGGAAAAGAATAATAATAAATAATCATAGTGCCAATATCCATTGGATAATTTCAAAATAAAATCAAGCTTGTGCTTTATGACAAAGCCCTTGGTTGTTAAGCACACACACACACACACACACACAAACACTATATATTGCTAAGGTCAAATAGTGATTTATAGGCTTTGTATGTGAGGTCTATAATTTGACCCACTGCTTCTCTGACTATCTCTGTGTGGGGAAAACACCCCAAAAGATAGGAGAAGTCATAAATGATTTACTGGTCAAAAAAGAGTTTACTCAGTATATGATCACATGATGCTTTGCTGCAGCTCAAGTCAAATAAAAACAACAACTACTACAGAATTTTACTACACATTTTAAAGTACTATTTGACAGTCCTGAGCCTTGAGTATTTCAGAGTGTGTGGGATTTTTTTAAAAAAATGGAAAATTTAGGTGAGTATCAGGTGTACAGTCCTCCTTAGTTGATATTCATAGTTGCTCTGTGGGATGGGGCAGTAATACTTGAAGTAATGGCTACTAGATTGAAAACTGGAGAGTGCAGCTGTACCTTTAATGATTGTGAAGAAAAGGGAATTTTAGCAGGTGTCCACAATCAGATAACAAGCAACCCCTGCTGAAATTCCCTTTTCTATACAACCATTAAAGTTAGAGGAACCCTCTCCAATTTTCACACTGGGAATCCTATGAACTGTTTTGGGGAACAAAATCCTCTTCTCCCCCCAGTGG
Source organism: Urosaurus nigricauda (assembly GCA_034509955.1). Lineage (NCBI taxonomy): Eukaryota > Metazoa > Chordata > Lepidosauria > Squamata > Phrynosomatidae > Urosaurus > Urosaurus nigricauda. The sequence continues at coordinate 47,758,278 of JAOEGL010000003.1, forward strand.
GTAGGAAAGCAATTGATCTCTTTTGCATTGCTGGTGCATTCAACTTCATAGCACACTTATACATGCACCTATTTCCTCTGGGACTCATCCTCCTACTGCTCAGTTATGAGTAACCTCAGCATGTTCTTATATTCATTCTTCCTTTTAAAAAAAACTTTCCAGGCTCTGCTTTAAACAGCTTTCACTCTGAAGTCCTTTGTTTTATTTTTAAATCTTTAGTACTAAATAAATACTTGACAGAAGCAGCAGTTTACAGTGTAATTGTGTTCACTTGTCACCATCTCTGTTGAATCTGTTCCTGCTTGTTACAGAGATTGAAGATGCTATTCTTACACAGTTCCAATCTGCTCTTCATGAATTGTGCATTGGATAAGCCAAGAGTAAAATCTGGCCCAAAGAAGCACCATTATCTCAGATTGTTCACTCTCCAGGAAGTCATTGGATGAAAAAAAACAGCACAGGAAGCTGCTCAAGATGTTCAAACACAGGAATGGCATGTGAAAGTGTTCCTTAAATTTAATAAGAATGCATTAAAAAATTCATTTCTAGCCTTGTCATAAGCTTCTTTGGGAGTGTAAAAACATTATACTCCTAATTCTATTATCTGTGTGCTGAATGACTCATTGGTTGAATTTTCTTCAGCTGAATTACTTTTTCTAGTACCTTAAAAAAAAAAACTGCGAAATTGACCACCTAGGCCAATTTATGCATAGTATTTCCACTGAAATTGGTAAAGTTAGCAGTATATGAATCTAGTTAAGTGCCCCTTTGCTGAAATCTATCCGGCTATTATGCTCTACGTTGCCATTGTAAATCTTTTTTTCTCTTTTTAATAAGCTGCTTGTAATGTTCTTCTGTCCTTTATAGAAATCACATATATAGGCTGATCTAGTCTTTTTGGAAAAAGAATAGTACAAGGAACCTTGTGGCATATTGAAGACTAGAAAGTTTTATTTCGTATAAACCAACACACACACACACACACCCTTTTTACAGTCTAATGTTGCTGCTCTTGTTTCTTCTTCTTGTTGTTGTTTTTAAAGCCATTTGCTCTGATTTGCATGTAAAGGATAAACATATCTCTGAGTGGACAGCAGCAATTTTAGCTTGGCAATTAGAAGAGCAATCTTATACACTGGCAACTGGTAGTTTTCATGTCAATGTGGCAGTGAATACAGTTTAGGTTTTATTCTAAAGGCTTCAAGATACTCCATCACATTCCCTTCCTCCAGTCTATCCACCATCATCCGGCTTGGGGGGAGGGGGCGGGGAGAGGCAAGCCAGCTCCATCGGACCTAGCCCAAGTAAGATGAAGAGTCCTTCCTCCAGCCCATCTGCCATGGCCATGACCCCAGGGGGAGAGATGAACCAATGAACTTGATCCCCCCCCCCCCACCATTCCCTTATCCATTTGTGTCATGTCTTTTCAAAGGGTAAATTAGACAGGGAACTGTTTAATTTTTAAAAATGGTAAGCTGCTCTGAGAGCATTTGTGGCTGAAGACCGGGTATAAATAATCTAAATAAATACCCCAAATAATAGTTGATTATCTCTTCTAAAGTTATCACCAAACTTAACGACATTGTCTACAATATTAAGGGTACTTTCACGTTCTCATCCTCCAATGTGATTAATGCCATGCTATGTCATCAAATGCCCGTCAGCATTCTATATACTGCAGACAGGCCAGCCCCTGTGTCTGAGGATAAATGAACATAAATCAGACATCAGGAATGGGAATATTCAAAAACCAGTGGCAGAACATTTCAATCTCCCTGGACATTCCACATGAGACCTCAGAACAGCAGTCCCTGGGGGGGGGGGGGGCTACAACAGCAGATTAAAAAAAACAAACAAACAGCAGAGTTGGAGTTCTACAGAATACAATCCCTCAGCAATTGATTGAACAAAGATAAGGGATTCCTGGCACACTACACACATTTCAACACTATCTGACCACATCCTCCGGGGGCATCCTACACTCATCTATTCTCTTCACCTACAGATTAGTTTCCAGTGCTGAGGATGTAGTCTTTAGTCTATAAGTAAGTTCATGCTGCCAACTTCTTTCTTTCAATTATTCGCAAAGGTGTTACAAGATCTCTCTCCATACTGATTCTACAGACTAACATGGCTATATATTTGAATACTAGCTCTTCCAAGTTTGTACTAAATCCCAATATGGGTTCACCACCTCATTTACATGGAACCCAGCAGCCACCATTTGATATATGGGAGGGTGAGGGAGAAGTGGAAAGCAATTTAAAACATCCATAGTCCAGTTGGCTTCTTCCAGTAATTTTTTCAGCAATTCTTGGGTGTTTTTTTTTTCCCTTTTAACATTGTCTTTGCTGGTTCAGTGTGTATATGGGAGATTAATTATGCCAGTGGTCCCCAAACTGTGCACTTTAAGAGATTTTGCTTGGCTGAGGCTTCTGGGAGCTGAAGTCCAAAATCTCTTAAAAGGCACAGTTTGGGAACCACTGAATTGCACCAACCTGGTCTAGCATAGTTGAAGAACTCAGTCCTAGGACGAGGCCATAAAGGAAAGAATACTCACCATTAGTAATTAGTATAATATAATACTCACCATTAGTAATTTTCTGTAGGTTTTGACCAGTATTTGCACATCCTGAAGTGTTCCATGAAAATATACTACATATGGGGATTTTTGCACGAGAATAGTGGGTTTTTTAAAAAAAACCCAAAATCACTGTTTTCTGGCAACCTTGTATCATGTTACTGTATTCTATAAAACTAAAAGCAATCTTGCACCACAAAAATCTCGCAGTCGAAAAAGTCATGCACAAAAAAACAGCAGTTTTGCACAAAAATAGTCACATGGTTAAATTGTACAAGACTGTTGTTTTCAGTTGAACATTTGTTTTATTGGGTACAGTTTTTTGTTGCACCAGATTTTTATTTTAAATACAGTGGATCTTTTTCTGCCTGGACCTTGCTCTAATCTACTCCACTCCCAATAATATATTATTTTGAAGACCATGACCAATGGAAGTCCCACTAGTGGAGATATGTACCCACAAAACTTTGTGCAGGTACACCAGGGCCTAAACAGTTAGTATGTCACTCCATTGATGCAGCTCCTCGTAAAGATGGGTAATACCTTTGAATCAGTTCATTTTTATGAGAATTTGATCAAATATATATTCAGTATAGAAAGAATTTGATAACTTGGTGTGAGAGTAACCAAAATTGACAGATTTGGTAATCCAGGTCCAGGATTTTGAAAGTGTAATGCTCAAGAGCTGGAGGTTGATCCCTATATACTCAACCATGTTTATGAAGCTTCTCTTTGGTTTCTGAGAAACTCTTCATCCTTAACTCCTATGTGGCAACTAAATGCAACATGGTCCTCCTCTTGCTGAAAATAGCTCTACCTATTGAATTTGGGTGGAGCAAATGGGAAAGGGTTTTTCCTCCCACTATCTTTTTGAACAATTTACCATTATTGACAACTTTCTATTATGGACTGAAAAACCATGAGGTTTTTTTTTTAGGTTGTTTTTCAAACTGAACTCATGAGAAATCAAGGGAGATGGTTTTTATGTAAATCAAAAACATATTGGGGCTGTGTATGTACTCAGTGAATTGATTTTTTTTAAAGAGACAAATTCCTTCTTCTCTTTTCCATCAAAGTGAGTCTAGTTCCATCCCATGTAGAGTGCCTTCAGTAAGCAAATATGTAACTCTGGGGCTCCTTATATATCAATTTCTTTGCATTAAAATGAGGGGGAAATTTAAGGACCACTATTTTTCTTGTATGCTTAACATTGCATTTCTCAAGCCTTAAAAAAGATCTTGCAAGTTCTTCTTTTCAAAATCCAATTACAGAGGCAGAATGAAATTAATTTACTGTGTTATTGATTTTTTTAGGGGCAGGAGGTGGCTCCAACTATTCAGAACAATTAAATAGTTATAAACTTCCATTTTGCCTAAACAACAATAATATGGAAAGTGATGGACAAATGAAAATCTGAAAATCAATTACTAATCTACTAACTGACATTAGGCAAGACTCAGATGATTATTTAGCTTCAGATGATTATTTGTTTTCTAATAAGTATGAAAACTACTACACATTTATGTGGAAAAGGTTGCAAATGCTAGCAAATGACAGGCAAAATACCTGCAATATAATTGTACCAATTTTTTGATGCCCAGGAATGATAACTAACCTTTTGAATGTGTGTTGTCATAATCTCACTGTGCTAGAAGTATTCTAAAATGACACCCAAATGTGTAAAACTCCACTGAAAAGATTCTTGTGTCACCTAAATTTTGTCAGCAAAATTTTTGCTGATACAGACCTCAACTATCCAGGACTGTGGCTGGAATACTGTCAGAGAGTTATGAAGGGTAAGCACTGCATTGGAAATCTGGCTTATATGTATGTGCTTTCTAGTTGTCTGTTAATTTATGGTGGCCCCATGAATTTTATAAGGTTTTCTACAAGCAATGCCCTATGAGAAATGGCTTAAGGAGCTGGGTATATTTAGCCTGTAGAAGATAAGGTTGAGAAGAGACATGATAGTCATGTTTAAATATTTGAAAGGATGTCACATGGAAGAAAGAGCAAGCCTCTTTTCAGCTGCTCCAGCGATTAGGACACAGCAATGGATTCAAGCTACAGGAAAGAGATTCCACCTAGACATTAGTAAGAACTCCCTGACAGTAATAGCTGTTTAACAGTGGAATATGCTGTCTGCGAGTGTGATGAGCTCTCCTTCTTTATAGGTTTTAAACAGAAGCTGGATGGCTTTCTGTCAGATGTGCTTTGGCAAAGGGTTGGATTGAATGACCCTTGTGGTCATTTCCAACTCTATGACTCTATGATTCTTAAAGAATACTTCAAGATGGTTTTGCCAGTTTCTTCTTCTGAAATATAGGCCCCAGAACTTGATATTTATTGGTGATCACCCATCTGAGTGCTAACCAGGAATGACCTTGCTTAGTAAATACTGAACAGAATGCCACCCAGTATAGACCCCCTGCTAAATAGGAGGAGAGGGAAAGGGGAAGGCAGATCGCCTTCTTTGCCTAGCAGTGTGTAGCAGTTGTCTAGGCCTGACAACTTATGATAATAAAGTGGGGAGTGTTGAGGGAGCAGTGATAAAAAATACAGAGGGATTGAAATGCAAGATGTCAGGGAGGGAATGGAATAAATTGATTAAGTCCAACCCACAGAAGAGAAGTTTGGTAATCTGTTGTCATTCTATTCAAAGCTTCATTAAAAGTATGATGGCAACTGTTGGTTTCATTTGTTTGTCGGGGAGCCAAATAAAGAGATTATTGTGAAAAAATAATCACTGTAGTTCAGGCTTCACAAGAGACTCCTACTGACAAACATAATAGACCACACTTTGCAAATGGCCAAATAGAACTCCATTACCCAGCATCCACTATCAGAAAACCTGCTTATAGATCTTGATCAGAGGCTTCATGATTTCAATTTAATCTTATGTTAGTGAGTTGCTTTTAAGTTTAGTGCTTTCAATACAATCAAAAATGGAAGTCATTTTCTGAATTACGTCACATATATTGTGATCTGCACAATACTCATTATATACATATATCTCTACATCTTTAGAAATGCCCAAAAGTTAAAGCATTTGTCTCTGTGAGTCACATAACTTGAGGTGTGGAAATCTCAATGAATGGATGGTGGGGGGTTGTTTTCTTCCCCTAGGAAAGACAGATTCTGCCAATTGTTCTCTGCTTTGTGACAGTTCTGACCAGGAAAAGAGAGGGAAACTGATGAACATTGATTGAAGAGGAAGATGCTTGCTTCAGATGTTTATTTTTTTTTCCTTTGGTTTAAAGTCCCTGTGTTTGTGATGTCTAGGGGAGGAAGGGAAGCAGAGCAGACACTTCAGTTAAGACTCATTGTTGGCTTTTAAAATATATCTATTTTATAGAAGAGATATGTCATAAAATGACAAAATGAGTCAGACTGGTATATCTTACTTATTATAAAATTATACCCATTATAGATAGAGATATAATTTTATAATACAAAGATAGAGCCAGAGTTGCATAGTGCTTTGAGTATTGGACTACAATTCTGGATACCAGTGTTCAATTCCCAACTCATCATGAAATTCACTAGGTGACCTTGGCCAAGAACATGCTCTCAGCCTCAGGGGTAGGCAATGGTGAATCTCCTCTGAATAAAACTTTCCAAGAAAACCCTACCATAGGTTCAGCTTGGTGTCACAATAAGTTGCATCAACCATGGAAACCCAGTGAGTGACCATGGGCCAGTCACATTTGCTCATCCAAAGTAAAGGGCAGTGACAAACCTCCTCTGAATAAATCTCAGCAAGAAAAGCCTATATTAGGGTCATCATATTTCGGAATTGATTTGAAGGCAGAGAATATCTAGCTAGCTCTTTCAGTTTCATGTGGAAACCTTCATTTTTACAGACATTATTCTGTAAGAGGAACTCTTACTATTTCCACAGCACAAATGCACAATTAAGGCTAAAAAACACTGGCAGTGGCCTGGTGATTTTTATAGCTGGACAAAAATGTGAAACAGGACTTCACAAATCTAAGGCCAATCCAATGCTAGAACCACAAAACACAACTAACTCCAGTCTCAATATTGCCCTTCTTGAAGTCTGAATGATGATGTTTATGTCCAGAAGCAGAAGCACTCAAGATAAGAGGAAGAAAGATGGAGTACAGAATAAATAAAGTATGTTTTGCTTATGTTGACACTACTTGTTTACAGCAAGTCACAATTGTGCACAAGTGGTAGCACCCCATGAAACTGAAAGTGCCCACTTAGTGATAAATTCTTTATAGGTCATGATTCTATTGTGATCTGTGAGGTGTACCACTGAAAACACTTCAGTAGATATCTTTACATCAGTATCTCACATGACACAATGCACCCCCAAAATAAGAAGCAACCCAAGTAAAACTGATTTTTGTTAATGTACATGGTCTGACTAATTGCTTGACTTGGGGGGGGGGGAGAAGGAATATTTCTCCAAGTCAAATCAACTGGATGCTTTAGGCTTCCATAATATCCTTGCTTGATAGAGACAGCTGTACATTCTGTTATCCCTTCCTATTTTTGTCTTACAATGATTTGGTATCTGAAGACTCTGAGCTAGTGTTCTTCAACCTGGTGCCTCCAGATATTTTGGAATCAGTACTAGCTGGGGCTAATGGGACTTTTATTTCAGCACAACTGGAGGGGAAGACTGGTCTAAACATATATGAGAGAATCTAGTAAGCAATTATTCTTGGCTGTATTTTGGGTTCTTTCCAACTACCCAATTCTTATGGCCATTTTGCATGCTATTTTAATATTTCCCCAAACATTCCCTCAGGCTTGTCTCCAGAAAGAGACTAACAACAAAGTTTATACATGTCTCATCAGTAGTATGTCCAACTGAGTAAAACAGAGCTTAATCCCAATTAAGCAGGTATATCACTGCAACCTCAAAGTGAACCTCACAATCACACATTTCCCTTCTCCGAATGTAGTAACTCACTTGAGAATGGGAAATTAACCCTTTTAAAATGCACAAAAACCAGTGCTACTTCTACATCTCACTCCCTAATGTGGGGTGGGATGAGAGTGTCTGAGCCTTAGACAGACTAAAATCTTCTGTTGAGGATTATTTTCAGTGCTGGTGTGGAGGAATCACACTCTAGAGGCAGGTGTATTTCTGTAAACACTGTTGCTTTGCGATTTATTTTGAATCAGTATCAGAATGGCCTGGAGGTTTAAAGAACATTTACAATTTTTCTCATCCTCAACAAGAAAAGTATCCCAACATATCAGAACATTCTGCTGAAAAAAATGATCAAAGACTGTGGGAGTGGGGGGGGGGTGGGGGTTGCATTTTAGGGCTTTTTGCAAACAATTCATTCCTACAAGAACTTCATGCATTTGTATTTCATGCAAAACATGGCTTTGAGGAAAGGTTTCTGTAGAAAACTTTCTTTTATGAAAACAACAATGGTTGTTGTAAAAACAACAACTTGATATTTGCACAGATTTTTCACACAAAAAATCCTAGACATTTCATTGAAAATGACTTGGATGTTCTCTCTCTCTCTCTTTTTATTCTTGTATGCAAGAACAAAATAAGGGGAGATCTATAACCCTAAAAGATGACATTATGTATCAACATGTAGTGAATGATAATACTGGTCTAGAGACAATTAAAATCTACAGAGGCAAAAGTTTTTACCTAGAAAATGAAATTGTTCTCTAGCAATTTGCCTTATAGTGGCTACAAAACTATTTTTAAAAGTAAGAATAACACTTTCTACTATACTATGTTATCTCTTTAATGAAGATCTACTACAGCTTTTCCCAAACTGGTGTCCTCCTGATGTGTTGGACTATAGCTAGCATCACTGACATCCTAACTGCTGGATGTGATAGGACTTTTAGTCTGACATCTCTGGAAAGTGACATGTTCAAGGAGGCTGAGCTTGATGAGCAGTCAGCCACATCCAACTGCTTTATCACACTAGGGGGCAAACAGGATTTAAACAAGAGTTAAAAGAGAGGTAAACAGGAAATGTCCTGTGATAGTTTAAATCCTGTTTGCCCCGTAGTGTGATAAAGCAGCAAGAACAGTCTTCTCAGATGCTGGAAATCTTCCAAAGTTCAAATTAGTTTCCAAGAATACAAAATTGTTTTAGGACTACAGCTTCTTGAATACCTCAGATAGTGTGGTGGTTCCTGTGTGTTGTGGTCCCAAAAGTAATATTTCCAAGCTCAGGAATGGATTACACCTGTTTTGGTTGGCAGCTCAGAACATTAACTATAGTAACTAAGAAGTTAAAAAATGCATAAGTATTCAGATTACAATTTTAAAACCTATTGCCTATTGCCTATTGACTGTATTCATGATTTCCTTGAATGGATTTTCATGGGGCCAAATATAATAACACACCATTTTTCCTTTATTTTTTCCTCTACCCCCAGAGTTGCCAGATTGAAACTGTACATTCATTAATTGTGTAGAAGACATTATTTTAGCAGATGCCCTGCAACCAGGCGACAAGAAACACCTGCCAATATTCCCTCTTCTACATAGCCACTAAACTGTAAAAACTAGAAACTTTAGTACGTGCACTGGTAACCTCGCAACTTGATTTCTGTACTCTACATGGGTCTATCCTTGTGCCTAGTCTGGAAACTTAAATTAGTCCAAAATATGGCAGCCAGAGCGGTCACTGGGACAGCTAGAGGTGAGCACATTACCCCTATCTTATAATCTCTTCACTGGATGCCTATTAGTTTCCAGGCACAATACAAGGTGTTGGTTATGACCTTAAAAGCCTTACATGGCTTGGGTCCAACCTACTTATGGGATCACCTCCTTTCATACAATCCACTCTGCACACTTAGGTCAATCAGTAAAGACAAGGTTAATGGCAGTTACCCAGAGGGCCTTCTCATTGGCCGCTCCCAAATGATGGAATGGCCTGTTGAAAGAGATCCAGAACATTCCTAATCTGGATAGCTTCAAAAGGGCTGACAAGATGGATCTCTTCTAACAGGCCTTCCCTGAATAATCCACCTGGTTTCCCATGGATACAGACGATCATAGAGAACACCCAAACTCCCCATCCCCTTGTCTCTGACTGGCTAAATGTTTGATTGTTTAATTTTAATTTTAATTCTTTTAATTCTTGATTGTTTAATTGATATTTTATTGTAGTAAGGTTGGGAGACAGGGAATTAATGGGATGCATTTTAATTGTATGTTGCATTTTATATACGTTTTTATCTGATGTTGAAAGCCACCTCGATCCTACAGGAGAGGCGGCATATAAATAACTACTACTACTATTACTACTATTATTAAAGTTTCAGGAACCCTTTCTCATTTTCACTTTGGCAACCCTATCTGCCTCATCCCATTTCTTCACACCCTCCACACATGCCTCTTTGGCATGTATGCACCCATATAATGAAAGAGTATATGGTGTAATGGTTTGAGTATTGTACCAGGACTCCTGATGACCAGGGATCAAATCCTTCCTCAACCATGGAAGCCCAATGGGTGAGCCTGAGCATGTCACACACTCTCAACCTTAGAGGATGACATTGTCAAATTTCCTCTGGATAACTCTTGTCAAATAAACCTTATGATATAAAGCCAGCATGGTACGGTGTGGTGATCATTTGACTATGACTCTGGAGATCAGGGTTCAAATACCCACTCATTCATTGACATCAACTAGGCAAGTCACACTCTCTCAGAGGATGGCAGTGGGAAAACCCCTTTGAAGAAACCCCTTAATAAACCATCATAAATTGTAAATGATTTGAAGGCATACAATAACAACAACAAAAGCCTTACACTAGGGTCACATTTGATATGAAAGCACATAACAACAGCATATGAATATGCAGATATAAATATGGATGGATACAAGCAAGGAAAGAAGGAAGGTCAAAGAATTGGCTCTTTCTTGTGTAGTCCTGATGAAGAATTGTAATAAATTTAGATTGTGAACATGGGTGTAGTTACTAAAAGGGGGTGGATGAGGGCATTGTAGTTACTGAAAGGGGGTGGATGAGAGCATTGCCCCACCCCAATGAATTTTTCTTTCAGCCACCACATTTGGAGTAACTTAAAACTTCAGTTGAGCATTTAGAAATACAGTCACAGCAGTCAGAGAAAGAGAGAAGGCAAAGATACCAAGGGAATGTGAACACAGCAAATGCAAGAGTTGTAAGCAAGAATGATTTTCAGTCTCTCTCTTTCTCTGAAGACTTAGAAATTCGGGGAGTTCAGGGAAATTTATTTTGTGGGCAAAATTCTTATTGCAAGGCAGTGCCCTCATTTCCCCCTTTCACTAGCTACACCCCTGATGATGAAATAAATAGCATTTAGCTATCAAACAGTAATACCACAGAAAACCAAAAATAGGACAAAGTAGATATATCTGGTATTTTAACACCAAGGCCCTCTTCTCTGGGGGGGGGGGGGAGAGTTGGTTTACTATTTAATGACATTCCTGCTTCAAAGTATCCTTCCTTTCCTCCTCCATTGGGGAGCTGTGCCTTCCCTTTAAGCCATGTTTAGAGGACACCCGTCTGCAAGGGAATCATTTCTTGCCTCTAGCAGGAAGAACTCTCTCGCCAAGTTCTCAGAAAAGGTTCTCTTTGTGAATAATTGAAAGTGTCCCTAGAGTTCAAGATTTTCTTTTTATTGTGGGACCGCCTGCACTCCTGTGTTCTTCTTAGATGCAGCTTAACTGTAATTGTAAAAGAAGAACTGGATTGCAGTGGATCTTGGATGTGATGGAGGGAGTACCCCCTGAGCAGAGGGGATAATGGAATGCTGAACTGATGTGCCTTGTATTGAAAAAAAGTAATTTTTTTTATCATTCAGACAGGCTTCTCTAGAAGTAAAAGCATCAATAGAAGATAATTGGAGGAGTCCTATTGCCATCCTCCGAATGTGGGCAAAGTTAATGTGTACCAAGAGATTTGTTTTCCTTGGTGATGTTTTTGAGATTTGCAGGTAAGATTTTAGTGCCACCTACTGTCAAATCTGCAAAACTGCTCCCTGGAGAGTTGACTGGAGATGCTGTGAATTCCAAAGATATGATAAACTTAAGCTATGCTTAGGTGGGTTATATGAATAATATGATCTCTCTCTCTCTCTCTCTCTCTCTGTGTGTACGTGTGTACGTGTGTGTGTGTGTGTGTGTGTGTATGTGGTGGCTCAGCAGTTAAGATGCCGACTCTGACCACCACAAGATTGGCAGTTCGAGACCCAAGCACCGTGTGCCAGAATGAGCTCCCATCACTAGTCCCAGCTACTGTCATCCTAAAGTTTGAAAGCATGTAAAAGTGCGAGTAGATAATTAAGTCCTACTTCAGTGGGAAGGTAACAGCATCCCATGCAATCATGCTGGCACTTGTCCATGGCGTCATCTTTGACAATGCTGGCTCCTTTGGCTTAGTAACAGTGATGATTACTGCCTCCTACAGTCAGATACAACTAGATAATCACATTAAAGGGGAAACTTTTTGAATCACTTCAACAGGAAAGAGGAAACCCTGGGAGTAAACAAGGCTTGGCTACCAGTTCTGAAGAACAGCAAGGTCAAGACTCAACCTATGCAAATGAGAAACAGCCTAAGGCCAAGAGATTCCCAGCAGACAATGAACACCAATTAGTAGACATTAATCCTTGTTTGCATATCCTCCCACCCTGAGGACTGCCATTAGCAACAGAACAATACATTTGCAAATTACCCCTTCATTCCCAAGGTCACACAGGATATATATATATATCCAATCCTTTTCCAGGCTATCATTCTCTATCCAGGCTATCAGATGCTGGCAAAACATCAGAAAGGAACTCTTCTAGAACATGGCCACATAGCCTGAAAGCTCCACAAAAAACTAAAGTGGACTCCATTATTCAATCAGGTGATATTTTGATAGGACTAAAGTGGGGGGAAAATATCCCACAGCATAATAAAGTCTTTAGAGAAATCATGTAAAAGAATTTATCTGCATATTTCAATCATAGTTTGTGGAAAATGCTGAGAAAAATGTTAGATCTGAAGTGTGACTATTGATTTCTGTCTTTGAGACCATGGAGACTTCTAAATTGATGAGAGTATATAGGTTGAATCAGGTACATGATTTATCTATGTACAGCCTATTTATTTATTCATGTTTTTTTTCTTTGACATTAAATTTTCTATTTTGAGAAGTTACCAGTGCAATCATCCAGAACTGTGTTGTTATTTCCTCTTGTAATTCTTCTGGATTTATTGTTGTAGTAGTGTGCCTTCAAGTCATTTCTGACTGTGGTGACCCTAAGGTGAACCTATCACTGGGTTTTCTTGCCAGAATTTGTTCAGAAAGGGTTGCTCCTTGCCTTCTTCTGAAGCTGAGAAAGTGTGACTTGTGCAAGGTGGGTTTCCATGGCCAAGTGGGGATTCAAACCCGGTCTCCCAATGTCCTAGTCTAACACTCAAACCACTATACTGCAGATTTACAGTAGTGTGCATTTTCTAGGGTAGCCTGCACACCCTAGCACTGCTGTGTAACTCACAGACCAGACTCCTTCATGTCTTCAAAATAGGATTCTCATATTGGCTGCTGTGCTCTACTCAGTGACATTAAATTAAGAGTGTCACCTTAGGTAGAACTCGGGGTCCATAGTCTTCTTTCTTTTCTATTGGAGAAGGGCCGCTACTTTAATAGACCACTCAGCTCCTACTGCCATCACTTCTGATCACTGCTCATGATGGCAGGGTCTGATGGGAACAGCCTGTCAGCAGCCATGTTCAGGTAGCTGCATCACCTAAAAGGTGATGGTAGGAGAGTTCTTCCTGACGCCACTTTATGGCAAGTCTTCCTGACTCCGAATAGTTTAATATGAAAGCCATCAGAGCCCTGACCTGTATTCAGCCTAGCAGCTGTTTTCAGATAGAAAATTCACTCAGCACAAAATACATGGCGCACACAATTTACATACACACCACTCCCTCTCTAAAGCTCTCTCATTATCGTACATGGGAGATACGCCTACACTTTTGTGAATGTTATGATTTAGGATCTAGGGTTACAACTGGGAAGCAAATCAAGTTTTACATTACCAGCAAAAATGTACTGCCTGCCCCCTCCCTGTTATTTTATTTTAGGTCAGGTGTAAGTGACTACTAAACCTCTGTGTCTATGCTTGAACAGGATAAATTAAGTAGGATTCCCTTGTCTCACCTTTCTTGACTTGTGTGTTCCTGGAGGTATGACAAGTGTTAGCAAACATGGTCTGCCGAAAGCCAATGCAGAAGAATAATGGTTGTTAGCATACTTTTCTGAGAATAGGACCTCCTGACCTAGGAACTACAGAAATGACCCTCTAGTGTGCATGGCATATATCATGCTGTGCTTGTACTGTCGAGTCCAATTGTGATGAATAGTTATAGGATCAATAAAAGTGCTGCTGTGCAATTTTTCTAGTGTCACACAGACAGCAGTATATGCTGACCTCTTGCTCCTTTTTCTCTTCATCCAGTTAAATGGAGGTGAAAGAAGAGAAGGAGGGAGAGTATCAAGTAAAAATCAAAACAGCCCACCTATGAAATCACATCCAAAAGGACAGGACTAGAAGGTATTGTTGAAACTATTCACAACTTGATCGTTCCTTCTAAGCTTCTCTGCTTCTCCTCTTTCAGTTTTATCTGGGCTTGAAAACGTCACTTTTTTGGACGGCATTTTCCGGAATCCACTCAGCCAATATACTCACTGGCTATGTTGGTTGGGAGTTGTTGTCCCTCAATAATAATTTCCTCAAGCTCTGAGTTTATTTCATACTCACAGATGCCAATTCAGATTTTGACAGGATAAAACAACAAGCAGCAACATCCTGATAGTCTTGGATAGACTAATTTTCAAATGGCAGAGAAACAATGCATGAAGAGAGCATTTGTTAGAACTCTCCTGCTTTTCAAACCTCATCATAGTAATAATCACTGCAGTAATGTTAGCCACCCTGTACAAGATTAGCCTTTTCCCAGTAAAGGACAAGAGGCTTTGGCAAGTAAATAGCACCCCTGATTTGAATGTGAAATATGATTTGATCTGATAGTCTCAAAACCACAGGATGGGGATTTCTTAAATCAAGGGTGAGTAAAGTGCCACCCTTGAGACCCCAAGTTGTGGCCTCTGAAGCCCGTTCAAAGTCCCAGACTTAATAAACCTAAATTGGTGGCAAATGTGGTGCTGTACTTCCATCATCATCATCATCATCATCATCACCACCACTACCACTACTACTACTATGGGGTGGGGAAAGTAGAGCACCACATTTGCTATTATTATTATTATTATTATTATTATTATTATTTCTTACGTGTTGAGGCAAGAAATTATGGTTGTTGAGGAACAACAATAATTAACAAACATCAGTTAAAAGACATCAATTAAAACATGCATCAGTTTAAAAGGATAAATAAGATGTACACATGTAGAAACAATCCACATTTAAAATTCATAATTTAAAATAATCTGGGTAAGTCTATTGGAAGAGATTGGTCTTTAATAATATTTTAAATTCAGACAGCAAATTCAGCTGCCAAATCTCTTCTGGCAGGCCATTCCACAGTCTAGGTGCAGCTGCAGAAAAAGTCTTCCCTGTAAATATAAACTCTGCAAAAGCAAGAAAAAAGTGGGCAAAAAAAAAAAAAAAAGATTAGCCAAATTGGCAGTTAGAAGTGATGTGACATCACTTCCAACACTGAAATGTGACTGTGTGGCCCACTTGGAGGGGTATGGAGGAATTGTTCCCACCCCTCTGCTGTTGCCCACCTCATCTTCAAGGCACTGTAGGTGGTACTGTTTATACCCAGCAGAGCAATTCTAGAAGGGTTTGTTCAATGCATGAATATTAGGGAACAAAAGAGCTGAGGGGGGGGGGGGGGAGCATATTCACAAGGATGTGGACAAAAGTCATATAGAGTTTTGTTTTTCATTATATATATATATATATATATTTAAAAATTCACTTTCAGAAGCTAGGGAGCAGCCCCTGAGTTAGGCAAAAGCCACAGTCAACATCATGACATATTGTTAGCATGTGGAGGATTTGTTAAAATGCTCTCTTTACCTATCTGTGATAGAAATCAAAGGCATAGCTGTGTTAGTCTGGAAAGTCAGTATGCAAAGGATTTGAGACTTAACTGGAAGAAAGAAGCTGGTAGCATGAGCTTTCATAGACTTGAGCCTACTTCCTCAGAGTCCAGGGACAGACCTATACAAACCAGTTGTGAGTGAGAATGTCAATTGAAATTCAAAATCTTGTGGGTATGCTGATTTCTCTGGTTAAACTATGCACTGTATTGATTGTGAGGTGTGTGTAGGGGGATCTGATGGTGTGAAGAAACTATCATAGGACTACTAAGTGGACTTGTGCCTCAAGAAACAAGATTTGAATTTGTCTCTTAATTGTTCAGACTCTAAGCCACTACATTGCATCACTGGCATTATATGCAAATATCTGATTTTGAAATTCTGTTATAAAAAAAGGGGGGGGGGAAGGGATGAGTATTTGCTGCAACACTATGTTTAATCATGCATATTTTGCTAAAGAAGTGTGTTTTTTCTCAGACAATTGATGTTCTACTATAATCTGTCCTATAATGTTATAAAAGGTTTTATTTAGAAATGGAAATTGAGATAAAATGTGTATTTTGACACTAGAACAGTACTTCCTTCATAGAATGTGGCCAAAACAAACTGCCTATGTTTTTTTTAAAGAAATTCTACAGACAGTGGTTTCCTGTAAACATACATTTCCTCTCAGTGATGTGAAAAAGAAGGTATAAAAAGTTATCCTTCTCTGTGCAGAAGTAAGAATCCTTTTGTTGAATGTCTGATGACAGAGGAAAGAACATTTAGACCCATCTGAGGAAAAAAAACAAACACCTTGAATGTATGGTTGTTACAGTCTTTGTTTAAACTCTTAGCAGCCCCACCTGAAGATGGAGATGAGATGGCCGTTTTGGGCATACTATTTCATTCTAATCATCATCATGCTAACACACATCATCAATGGTAAGTTTATTTTCTTCCAACAAGGATACAGCTTTTATATTGGTAAATCTGTTTTATGTCTGAGCTGAGTGTTAGGTCCTAAGAAATGTTGTCATGATTGATTCCTTAAGGCTGTATATTTGGGGCATTTCTGGCTAGTCATTCCTGACAGGGTCACTCCTAACCATTTTGTTGCCAGATGTTAAGGATGAAAGAGGACCCACACAATCCTGATTCCACAACTGGAAGCCACTGGGACTGGCAGCTGAATTTCACCTCAACACACGTGATGGAACACCTGCCCTGCCTCTCCTGGATGACAAAGCTATATGTTCCAAGCTGCCTGCCCTGCCCTGAATAAGCTGACTTAAATAAGGCCTCTTAGCTGGGGCCTTATTTAAGTCAGCTTATTCAGGGCAGGGCAAGCATCTTGGAATATATAACTGTGCCACCCAGGAGAGAGGAAGCTTCTGCCAGGAAGCTTCTGCTGCTGCCCCTTTCATGCCACTAGATAGGTAAATCTTTTTGCTTTGTGAGAGTACAAGTGGTTTTGTGCATTTTTGAAGTGTTTTTTTTTTTTTTTTTTGCACTATGGGACTGCCTTTTAACAAAAACCTGATTTGCACCCAAAAAATACAGTGTTCTGTGCAAAAAATATTTGGTCTTATTTTTGTGCAAAAAAGAAAAAAAGAAAAAGGTGTGTGTGTGTGCAACAGCAAAAAATAAAGAAATTCCTGAACCTGGAGGGAAGATGTGGTGATCAAACCTGTTTGTTTGATCAACTATTTTTTTTTCAACAGAGTTTCTCAATGTGGTGAGACACTCTTTCTAGATGGAGATGTAAAAATGTTAATTTCCCATATACCAGCAACCATTTATTGCCTGAACTGACTGCTTCAATCTGCCTAATGGTAGGGGTGTCCCTAATACTTGGATACAAAATATTGACTAAAGTGCGCCTTTTGGTCTGATGTAGCCAGCAGTTCTTAAGTTCTTTAGTGATGAAACAAATAGGTTTGTTTCTAAAGGTGTTTTCTAAGAACTATGAAATTAACAATTTTTAACATGTATTATTAAGAACAAAATTATTATTATTTATATAGCACTGTAAATTTACACAGTGCTGTACATACAATCTTAAATTAGATGGATCCCTGCCCTCAGGCTTACAGTCTAAAAGAGACAACACAAAAGGAAAAGGGGAAGGTGGTGGGAAGGGGATGAGGTCCAGTGGTTCTTCTCTCCCTGTGGGGCCAGGATCAAGGCAGATGGACTGGAGGGAGGGCATGGCTTCTTAATACATAGTTAAAAGGAGGCATCCTGGGGCAGATGACACAATTCTGGGAACGCTTCACTAAACAATATAGTTTTTAACTTAATTTTGAATCTGGTTAGAGAAGTGATGAGGCACACATGTGGGGGAAGAAGGTTCCAGGAGTGAGGGGCAGCAAGTGGAAATCCTCAGCTGGGACAGGAGACCTTGACTACCAGAACGGAGGGTACGAGAAGGAGTGTGAGGAGAAAGACGTTCAGACAAGTAAGGAGGGGCCAGTCTGTGGAGGGCTTTGAAAGTCAATAACAAAAGTTTGTACTGGATGCAGAAGGGGAAGGGGAGCCAATGAAGGGAGGATAAAAGAGGATAAACATGGTCAAAGCAGTGAGCGTATGTGAGAATACATACAGCTGAGTTAGAACCATAGAATCATAGAATCATAGAGTTGGAAGAGACCACAAGGGCCATCCAGTCCAACCTCCTGCCATGCAGGAACTCTCCATCAAAGCATCCCCAACAGATGGTCATCCCACTTCTGCTTAAAGACCTCTAAGGAAGGAGACTCCACCACCCTCCGAGGGAGTGTGTTCCACTGTCAAACAGCCCTTACTGTCAGGATGTTCCTCCTAATGTTGAGTTGGAATCTCTTTTCGTGGAGCTTGCATCCATTGTTCCGGGTCCTGTTCTCTGAAGCAGCAGAAAACAAGCTTGCTCCCTCCTCAATGTGACATCCCTTCAAGTATTTAAACAGGACTATCACCTCTTAACCTTCTCTTCTCTAGGCTAAACATTCCCAGCTCCCTAAGTCGTTCCTCATAGGGCATGGTTTCCAGACCAGTTCTGACAGAGATTAAAGGATGGAGGTGAGAGAGAGGAAGCCCTGTCAGAAGAAGGTTACAATAATCTAGTCGTGAGACCACCAGGGCATGGACCAGAGTCTTGGCAGTGGAGGCTGAGAGGAATGGACGGATTTTAGCAATGTTGTAAAGAGAGAATCTACAGGTCTTGGCAGTGGCCTGGATCTGGGAAATAAACAGAGAGGAATCAAAAATGAAACCAAGACTGCGGGCTTGCTGAACCGGTTGAATAGAAGTTAACTTCTAATAAAACTAGAACTACAATTAACAAAGTAGATGTGTTCCTGGACATTATACTTCACTAACAGAAAAATTGGCACCAGAGGCAGAAATAACAAGGAAAAGAATAATGATAGGTTGCTATACCTCACCTCCAAAAGTGCAATTTGACACATTTTAGCAAACATTTTATTCAAACCTAAGAACTTGCATATGTTAAATGAAACAACAACACCATGTAAGTTGCTGAAGTAAACAATGACATTTTTAACTTTCTGGATACTACTTGAAGGATTCTTCCAAAATACACCTAGAAATGATTTTTGTCCCATTTTACCAGCCTTCACTTTTCTTATGACTTTCCATTTTGGTGGACAAATGTTCACAGCTCTTTCTAACATGCTGGAGGTAGCCAGTAACACAGGCTTATCTGCTTTCCCCTTTTCTATCTGTCTCACTGTTCACCCATGTACAGCTAGGGATTCTGGAGGGATCTGCTGTTGACCTTCCCAGTTTTAGGCAGGCATACATCAACTGCAGAAGAATCACCTAGTACAGAAGCTCATTCTTTCCCAGCTCAAACTTTATTGCATTGTTTACTGCACACATGTTGCTGCAACCCAGCACCAAAATTTTTGTGTTTCTTCACCATCCTCCCAATGTTGATGCTGCTTTTAAAAAACCCTCCAGTAAGACAGAGGATAAAAAGGAGAGGTGGGTGGGTGTACAAATGACTTCATAAAAAGGAACATCTTTGTCAGCTGCCTTGTTAACTGAGAGGCTGTACAGACCAGTGATAAACACCAGCACCGGGGCGGAGTGGTGGTGTAGCAACCTGCGTGCATCAATTCTGCCCCCATGCCAGCATGATGCCACATGCTCCACTGCATGGCAGGAGGCATCACAGCACTCCCTTAGCATAGCGCGTACACGTGCTGCACCAAAGGAATGCCGAAAAGCCACAGCACCAGTGGCTATGGTGCCCTTTCAATGGCACAAAAGGAGCCACTTTTTGTGGCTCTTTTTTGTGCCATGGAAAGGCCAGATTGGGGCAGCAGCGTCCAGTTGCCACAGCCCCAATCCAGCTAGGAAAAGAGTGAGTGGGGCTGTCTGTACAGCCCCTGATTTATGGTTTTAAAGAGAACTACTGGTAGACGTGCTATTTTTGGCAGCTTTGGAAATGTCAGCTTTGCCCTGGTGTGTACATAATGAAACTAATGACAAACAAGCATCTTACGTATCAAGTTTTGATAATGAATTGTAGTGATCTTCTGCAGCCTCAGTGCATTTCAATGAAGCTTCAGCAGGAGAACACTCTGGTGGAAAGTACCCAATGTAAGCAAAATGGTTGTAACACTAGAGTAGTTGTAACTGTCATCTCTCCCCTAACCACATGTGTGCTGATGCAGTAAATCTCAGGAGAGGATTCGATCCGTCCAGATAAACCAGCAGCTGGGCCTTAGTATAGGATACTAAGCCTAAGTAGAGACCAAATAGTCAAAAGGACTTGATCCTTCAGATAAAGCCAGCAGCTGGGTCTCAGTACAGGATAACAGACCTAAGTACAGACCAAACAGACAAGGCAGACATGCCCAACAACTTTGGCCTAATGACAGCCCTCTCATCACAACTTGAAAGATACAGAGACTCAAGAGTTGGAACACATTTTGAGATAAAAGGGCTATTAATAATAGCTCAGTATTAAAATATTTATTCTCAATTCCCTGCTGATGTTGCACTTTGATCTTCATGCATGCTTTTTAGAATAATTCTCAGGAAGAATTTCCTGTGCCGGGTTCTGTCAGAAGTGGAGCAGCTTCCTGAATGCAAGATGCTCAAATAAGTGTCTCTCCCACTTCAGATCCTTGGGCTGTTTAAACTGTTCTTTATTCTTCATTAGAGAATTACATATTTTTGTTCCTCATTTTAAATTTCCTCTTAAGGTTCACTCACACATTTTTTCCGAAGCTAGTGTTAAAAATTTTAGGGCCTAAATCAGAAATAAGTAATCTTTTGCTCCAGATACCCTTTAGCCACAAAAATTTGAAATCTTGTCCTACCAAATGCCTCTAAGCATATGGGTATAACTTTGCAAGTTTTTGACCCTTTCTAGACTAGTTCAAACTCAGAAAGAACTTTATTTTTTAAAAAAACAAAACAAAACAAAACAGGAAGTGATCATTTTAAAGCATTTGTTGTTGTTGTTGTTGTTGTTGTTGTTGTTGTCCTCTTCTGTTTTATTTAGGGCTTGGGACAGTCCTTTTTTGATCTGCAGCATTCCCCAGCCACCACAGATAATTATGGGAATGGTAGCTTAAAAATAAATGTACCAGGATCTGATTTTATTGTGTTAGATTTTATTAATGGTCTCTTTTCAAATTTTAAACTGCTTTAATAGGTTGTAGACTTGAAAACAGTATCAAAATACTTAAACATAGGTGTTTGTGGGTGTGTTTTCATCGTGGCAAAATAGGTTCAAATAAAATGTATCTGTTCCTGTCACAATTAGAGGTCAGCCCAAAATGCATGTTTGCACTCAAGTGCAAATGTTCTATGTAACTGTCACTGAGTGCACATGTCTGACCTGTGCTATTCTCAGCAAATACCCAGTCACACTGGTTGGATTTTGGAGTTTATCATGCCAGCCCGGGCATGGGAACAGGTTAAAACTGATTTTAACGCACACACAAAATTCCTACTGCACTGCCACCAGACCATCTCCTGTCCTCCAGCAGTGCTCTGGAGGCCAATTTTGATACTATGGAAGCTTTCCGTAGTACCAAAATCAGCTACCAGAGCACTGCTGGAGGACGGGTGATGGTCGGTGGCCAGGCAGTGTGAAAATTACATGAAACAAACTCCTTTAAATGGTTTCTTGAACCAGCTTCAGTGCAGAGAAATCATTCTATGGGGAGCTGGTGGCTTCTATATAAGTGAGGTAATGATTCTATTTTGGGTTTTAAATCAAACATTAGAGAAGCAATTCAAAGTGGTGGAATCTTTGGTTCTGGACCTCCCTGCTTTGAAGTACAGACTAAAATCTACAATGGATTCAATACTCTATTGACACGGACACCACCAACCAAAACTGATCCAGAATGACCAAAAAATCAGCTAATGTGTAATAAAATAATTTATTATTATTATTATTATTATTATTATTATTTATAGCCCGCTCCTCTGTTAAACCAATTGGAGCAGGTTACAATAATTAAAAGACACAAGGTAAAACAGTTCCTATAACCCAGACCCAACCTCCATCCCTTAAAATTAAATTAAACTAGCATCAAGTTAAAATCAAAACACAATTAAATATACAACAGTATAATGCAAAAAGTCATTCCATCATGGATCAAGGTATTGTAACATCATGGATCAAGGTATTGGGAGCTGGTAAGGGAAGGCATGAGCTGGGGGTTAAAGGGTTTCTGAGAAGGCCTGCTGAAAGAAATGCGTCTTTATGGCTTTTTCAAAGCAATCGAGAGATGTTATAAGACACATCTCATCCGGCAGGTCATTCCATAGCCTGGGAGCGGCAGCAGAAAAGGTCCTCTGGGAGGTCTGCACCAGCCTAGTTTTCATAGGCTGTAGCAGATTCCTCCCAGAGGACCGGATTGTGTGGGGGAGATTGTACGGGAAGAGGCGGTCCCTAAGATAAGATGGACCCAAGCCATGTAGGGCTTTAAAGGTTAAAACCAACACCTTGTACTGTGCCCAGAAGCTAATTGGCAGCCAGTAGTGGACATATGCATACACAAAGTTCCCTTATGCCTACATAGGTTCTTTTTTGTTGGCTGCAGAGGCTGGTGTCCCTCCACAGTACCCAAAGCCCTGACTTATTGTATCACCTCAGAATTCACTGAATTGCCATCCTGTGACTTATGGGAAGTGGCAGGATCATAAAAATGTCAGGCTGTGGTTCTGTAGTTATAAAATGATTACATCAGCAATGATACTCTCAAGTATCCCAGCAGATCTCAGCACTGTTGTAATCATTTCACCTCTGGATATGAGGATGTAGCCTGCTACTTCTATGATCCTGCCCTCTTCCAATGAGCCCCCAAATGGCTATGGAGTGGGCATCTGAAGCTGTACAGTAAATGTTGGGGGTGTATATGGCTCAGCCTTGTGTTGGTCTGCATGTGGAGCTACTATGTTATGTATTGCAGCCTATGTGCATTTTAACAGATTGTGAAATAATGGAAAGGTAGTCATCATTTCTTGACTTGTATTCTACCACAATTCATTATTTTGCACAATTCATTATTATATGGAAGGAGGATAATGACTCATGGATAGAGAACTAGCTGGATTAAAATATCCATTTCTCCTTGTGTGTATTATATGATCTTGACTTTGCAATTAACTTTATATTATTTACTGGATTAGGAAAGGGTCATATTTACAAATCTAAAATGAAATTAGCTGAATAATGGTAGACTTTATCTCCACATTTCCACAGATAACATTAGAGAACATTACAGAACACTTCTAAAAATAAGAAGATTAGTCCATTTATTTTCATAGTTCCCATTGAAATATGAAAGGGGTCTAGGGCCTGATCTAGATGTGCCAAAAGAGGCGCGTCTAGGGCCAAAAAAGGCGTGAATAGGGTTAGGGAGGGCACAGCTTTCACACCCTCCCTAACCCTAGCACATATGGGCGCCACCATTAATAAATGGCAGCGTCCACACGGGTGCACCATGATGGAGTCATGGCTATCGTGGCTCTTTGCGCCAATCTAGATTGGGCCTGAAAGGCCAAGGTTTTTCTCTATAGTAGTCCTGTAATTACCAAGGACTTACCATTTCCCAGCGTTCAGATGCTGCACCGTGGCTTCGCCCTCAGGCCAGCAGAAAGTATCAGTCTGTATTAGACCAAAGAGAGAAGGAAAGTGAGACATTTTAAAAGCAGGTGAAAAACTGGAAGTATAGAAGATTAAGGACTCTCCATGCCAAATCAGAACAGTTGGAGCAGGGTACTATATCTCAATTTCCTATTTTTGTTTTCTAATATAAATAATATATGTGTGAAAACAGAGTATGTATAAGTGACAACATATGCATTTCTGTTGGCTTGTAGCTCTGTCTGAAATCATCATTAAGAATGAGAAAACAATCTATGCCTTGCCTGGGAATGATGTGACTCTAACATGTAGCATCCTGAAAGGAAAAGGAATCCGTGTCACACAAACTCAGTGGTCAAAAGTTGATGAGGTCTCCCAAAGAACAATTGGTGTACACAATCCTCGCTATGGTACAGATTACACTGAAAGTGGTTACAACTATTCCTTGAACTTCAGAAAGGCCTTCCAATATTGTCAGCCAGACTTCAGCCATAGCATTTCAGCAAATTATGCAGAATGTGACCAATGGATTTTGCAGATGAGGAATGTGAGTCTTGAAATGGCCGGCTTGTATCAGTGCAGCTTTGCTACATTTCCAGCTGGAACAAGCAGCTCAGAAATCAATCTTGTTATTATAAAGAGTGGTAAGTAACATTGGGCTTATTACTAGCAGTGCATACAATATGCTTGCTTTTATACAGTATTACTTCAGACATATATTTATGGTGTGCTGCTGGGTGGTTGTCTTCCTATTGCAACTGTTTGGGTTTGTTTTTTTCTTAAATGCAAAAATGTGTTTCAGTTTACCTCTAGTAAGAACTGGAAAATGTTTCCCATTCTGTGTGGGAACAATTAGGATAGTGATTAAATCAGGGTCTAGCAATTGTGTGGGATCAGGACCAGTTTTCACACACTAAGACCCTTATGAGCTGCATCGGGACATCTAGATGCACTGCTAGTAATGTCTCCTTTGTGGCTGTATTACAAACACCAAAGGTCTTTGAGGGTGGTGGCTTTGAGAGTGAGGAAAGGCATACCATCACATCTGCATTGAGCTTTGAATGGTATGGTGCAGGTTGAGGGCAAAAATCACACACACACACACACACACACACACACACACACACAAACACAACATTTCCCATCCTGACCCCCTGATATTTCAAGGGTGAGGGGGGGGGGGGGCTTCCACGGGGCAGGAAAGTGGGATTCAGAGGCTGGATGCATCTTGTGAGCCACACTTTCCCACTCTGGGATGAGAAGGTCTTTTTGGTGGTTGCTCCCAAATTCTGCATTTCTTTCCAATGAGACTATTCTGGCTCCTTTCATGTTGTTTGTCCAGAGGCAGGCAAAATGTTTTTTCTCACCTGGCTGGCTTTTATGGAAGGAGTTTGTAATGAGGAGTGCTGCTCTTATTTTGAGTGGATGTGCCTTTTATACTGTTTTTCATCCAACTATTGTTTGAAGGTATAATTTGTTTAATTGTGTTTCAGTATTAAACCTCTTGTGTGTTTACTGTACATGTTTTTAAATCTTGTTCTGAGAAGCCCAATTTTTGGTGAAAGGTGGGATATAAAATAATCAAAATGGATAGTGGCACCATTATAGAGCAGGATTTTGGGGTGGTGCTGAGGTTGCTACTTAGCGGAAAGAACAGAAGGGCCTTCACACAGCAGAGCTACAGCACCACCCCAGGGTGTTCCTTCAGGAGGGCAAGCTGAGTGCAGTTGACCCCTACATCCCCTCTTAACTTCTACCTTGCATGTGAAATTGGAAGGGGAACAAAGCTCGGTGCCACCTGGAAAATGTTCACCCACAATGTGAGCTAAGCACTGGGTGATGCCATAGGCCATGGCCTTCTCTCTGACCTAATCTGGTCCAAGGAGGGCTTGTACTGAGAGCATCCAAATTCCAGTCCATTTCATTGTCCTCACCATATCCTATATAAATGTAACAATTATAAAATTATCTTCTATAATGTAAGAATCAGGCTTTTAAAAACCTATGATGTTGGTTGCATATCTTTATTTAAATAAAACAAACAAAACAAACAGCTTCATTTATATACCGCTTCATACCCTTAATGAGTGTCTAAGCGGTTTACAATTGTAAGCTATTTGCCCCCCAACAATCTGGGTACTCATTTTAGCGACCTCGGAAGGATGCAAGCCTGAGTCGAGCTTCAGCCCTTTGCTGGTCTTGAACTCACCACCTTATGGTTTTGAGTGAGTGGCTGCAGTACAGGCATTTAACCACTGCACCACTAGGGCTGATCACCTGATTTATTTGTTTTATTCATGTATACCCAAACTTTCTCCCAATAATGAGACTCAAGGCAGCTTAAAGCGTATTTTAAAGCAACACAGATTAAATCTATTCTTGTTGTGTGCCCTTGAGTAGGTTCCAATTTATGGTGACCATAAGGTTTTCTTCACAAAATTTGTTCAGAAAGCATTTGCTTTCCTCTGGTGGATGGGAAAATGTGACTTGCTCAGTGGGCTTCTATTGCTGAGGAAGGACTTGAATTCTGGTCTCTAGAGTTATGGGCCAATGCTCAAACCACTACACCACAGTGGCTAGGCTAAGTCATTGACTATACAGTTGGCCCTTTGTATTAACAGGCTAGCCATCCATGGACTAGAGCATCCACAGACAGTCCTGCCCCATTATTATCAATGGCAGTGCATGCACACAGCCACACCAATGTGGCCACATGCACATCGGCATCCTTTAAGCGTAATGGGACTTGAGGTTCCACATTTTTTTGTATCCATGGGGGGGGGGGGGGGTAGAACCGAACTCTTACCAATATGGAGGGCCAACTGTACAAAGGCATTACTAAAAGTATAAATATAAGAGTTATTCAAAAAGTGATTAAACAATGTATAGTGTTTAAATATTAAACATTAAAATTCATTAAAAGATCACAAGCAAACCTTAAAAATAGCATTGCACCACATTAAAACTCCACCCGTCATTTTTTAAAAGGCTGACTTGTTGATGGGAGGTGAACAAAGACAGGGCCATCCCAGCCTCCCTACAAAGGGAGTTCCAAGGTCTGGGAGCAGCCACTGAGAATGTCCTAAATAATGTGCATCACTTAGTTCAGTTGTTATTCCAATGTGTATTAGACATGCAAAAGAGGGCAGATTATACTTCCTATTCTTGTGCTACAACCATGGACTAATCTGAAAACTAACAGGATACAAATGTTATTGTTCTATGCATCAATCTTAGTTCAAGATTTCCATTTCTTTATTTTCTAGGGACAGCTTGATAGGTTTAAACAAATCCAGGAACATAAGAATGATGCTTGTGAAGTGGGCAGAGGTGGTAGTGGAATTTACGGTTTATTGGGATATACTCTTTATGCTCCATTCCAAATTTAACTCTTTCAAGCTTTCTTCTTCATGTCTTGTTGGAATGTGACCATCAGTGGGCCAGCATTATCATTACCATTGAAACTTGACACAAGTCAGACAACTATTGTTCACAGATCATCATTTTTATTCTTCTTCTCTGCTTTACTTTCTACTGCAGTCCTTGGCAAAAAATAAAAATAAAAATAAAAAAAATTCAAGGGGGAAATACACGTTGCAGAGTCATCTTTTTAACCATCTCAGATAGAAAATGTTCAGAAAGCAAATTCAAAGATGAGGAATATTAGTCATTAAGAAAACAGAACTCCACATCAAAGTAAAACAAGACCATCTGGAGGGAACCAATCCACCCAAATTCACTGGGGGTTTGTTAACTGGCAGGCATGGTGGACCAAAGCAGAGGGAATGAACATCATTATAGAACTGAATCAAAGGGAAGATGACAAAATAACATGGCTGATGGAACATGAGGAAAATGCAGAAACCAGCCCAAAGTTGTAAAGTGTTCAGCTGCTTAACCCACTTCTTCCTGACCTTCAATTTAAAACATCTGATGTACATTCTTCTGCATTCATCTGTATAGGATGTTTAATTGTTTCCGAGATAATTTCTGATTCTCTAGTAAGCACTGTCTTTGTTTTGGTGGTCATGGTAAGCCATAGTTTATTACTGTGGCAGGAATGGCTCGTTCTTGGTTTCCTAGATGTTTTCTCCCTCAACTTCCATTCTGGGATTATAGACTTTGGATGGCCAAATGTTTCTCTATCACTGCATTATATGAACCAAACTGGATGGGCCTTGGACAAAGCAACATTAGTTTAAAACATGAAGCAAATGTTTCTAATCTTTTCCTTGTAGCCATCTGCAAGGAGGAGAGAAACAGATATAAGAAGTTTGCTCATTCTTACAGCACCAAGCTACAGGCTAGCAACTAGCATTATGTTGGAACAAGATCCTTATCATACATGCTGTAGCAGTACCAGTGAGGCAGCATCAGCTCTTATTCTTTGGACATGGAGGCCTAAATCCATTTCTTAATCCCAGCTAGAGTAGGTCCATTGAATTAGTGGGGATTTATATAACTGTTGACTTATCAAGTTCCCATTGAAATGGATCAACTCTAGTTGGGACTAACGATTGGCTTTAGGCTGAAACAAGAGCTTCAGCTTCACCCTGCACCCTCTGGTGTGGTACAAACATACTGCATAAGGCATGCATGGGATAAAGCTAAAGCTGCTAACATATATAATGCAACAAGGCCTCTAAAGACATATAATGGAACAAGCAATATGACATTTTTGAGACAGAATTCAAGTATCTCAGTGAAGCAAAAAGCAATTAATATCACCCTAAATTTTGCCTCATCTGGATTATTATCTAGTATACTATATATGTGTGGGGGGGGGGGGAGAGAAATTCCTATTTGCTGTTGGTGTTTGCCATCAAGATGGCTTTGAATGGTTCTCCAAGAGCCCCAGTCATCAACAGCCTGGCTCAGATCTTGCAGACTCAGAGCTGTGGCTTTATTATTATTATTATTATTATTATTATTATTATTATTATTATTACTGAATCAATCCACTTATATTGTGGACTTCCTCTTTTCCTTTTATCTTGTCTAGTGAGACATGCCATCACAAGATATATATATTCACAATCTGTGATAATCTCAGTTTAGTAATTTGGCTTTAGGGGGGAATTCAGGCTTGATTTGATCTTGAACTTACATGTATTTGTCTTTTTGGCAACCCAAAGTATAATCAAAACTCGTCTCCAGCATTACACACAAATTAGTTGGTTCTCTTTTCTGCCAGCTGTCTTTGCTGCCCAGCTTTCACAACCATATATAGAAATGAGAAATATTATGTCATGAATGACTTTGGTATTAATGATATAATGTTACACTTGAGATTCCACCTCAACATTAGGAAGAACTTCCTGACGGTGAGGGCTGTTCGACAGTGGAACACTCCCTCGGAGGGTGGTGGAGTCTCCTTCCTTGGAGGTTTTTTAAGCAGAGGCTGGATGGCCATCTGTCGGGTATGCTTTGATTGGGGGTTCCTGCATGGCAGGGGGTTGGACTGGATGGCCCTTGTGGTCTCTTCCAACTCTAAATTTCTATGATTCTATAATTCTATGATTCTAACTTCTCTAGCTACCTCATAGATACCTTTCCAGGTTTTCATTTTCTTCTGTTTTTTTGGGCCATGCTCTCTATTTTGGTTTATAACTGAGCCAAAACATAGAGAACTTTAATTACTTTGATCATCCCCTTTTAAGATGTGAAACTCATCTGTAGTCATTATTTTTGCTTTCTTCATGTTTAACTGTAATCCTGCTCTTGCACTTTCTTCCTTAACTTTTATCAACAGTTGTTCCATGTCTTTGGATCCACACAGGCCAGAATACTCTGAAGCAGCTTAGAGTAAGGCCCCAAAGGTGCCCCAACATCCTCCTGTTGCATGGACAGACTGTTATGATGCCAGGCATCTGTCCACATTCATGTCCTGCTGTGTTGCCCACTGGCACTGCACATTTGAGGCTGAAAACAAGATGCCCAGCTTTGATCACGTGACTGGGTGCCTTGTTCAAGAGTGATGCTCAGTGGAAGACAGCACAATGGAGTGCATTATAAACAGCCACTTTCCAGAAGAAGCAAAGCAATAGGTAAATTTAAAAAAAACTGTAAGGGGGTTTATAGTAGGTTAGGTGGTGTTCACCCCAAAATTGGGGATTGGATCTCCAGACGGCTTGTCAGGAGGATGGGGGAGGATGTTTTTTTTTTTTTTTTTTTCCTGCTAGTAATGTAGTGTATAACCATCTCTTATATTGGTGATTTTTTTCATCCCACAGTTTTCACACCCCTTCTTCTTACTCTAATCTTCATTTCCTTATGATATGTATATAAATTAAACAGCTGGGCTGATATAATGCACCCTTGTCTGATTCCCTTGTCATCTGGAAACCATTCTGTTTTTCTAATATTCTGTCCTAACAGTAGCTTCTTGTCCAGAGTGCAGGTTACCCATCAAGATATTGTTGCACATCTGTTTCTTTTACAGTGATCCATAGTTTTTTATAATCTATACCTGTACTATCAAAAGATTTAGGGCCATAATTATTTGGTGCACTCCATCAGGCAACATATTTTTGCTATATGAGTTCAATTGCCTCTTCCTTTCATGATCTTAATTTGTACATATTAGATTTGTCACTCCATGTATTGTAAAAGTCTTTGCTGTAAAATCAGAGGTACCTATATCTGAGATATATTCCTCTGTGTTTCTTCAGAATTATAATGAAACTACTAGATATAAAATACTTAGAATCATAGAATCATAGAATCATAGAGTTGGAAGAGACCACAAGGGCCATCCAGTCCAACCCCCCGCCATGCAGGAACTCCAAGTCAAAGCATCCCTGACAGATGGCCATCCAGCCTCTGCTTAAAGACCCCCAAGGAAGGAGACTCCACTACACTCCAAGGGAGTGCGTTCCACTGTCGAACAGCCCTTACTGTCAGGAAGTTCCTCCTAATGTTGAGGTGGAATCTCTTTTCCTGCAGTTTGCATCCATTGTTCCGCGTTCTAGTCTCTGCAGCAGCAGAAAACAAGCTTGCTCCCTCCTCAATATGACATCCCTTCAAATATTTAAACAGGGCTATCATATCACCTCTTAACCTTCTCTTCTCCAGGCTAAACATCCCCAGCTCCCTAAGGCGTTCTTCATAGGGCAAGGTTTCCAGACCCTTCACCATCTTAGTTGCCCTCCTTTGGACATGCTCCAGTTTCTCCACATCTTTTTTGAATTGTGGTGCCCAGAACTGGACACAGTATTCCAGGTGGGGCCTGACCAAAGCAGAATAGAGTGGCACTATAACTTCCCTTGATCTAGAAACTATACTTCTATTGATGCAGCCTAAAATTGCATTGGCTTTTTTAGCTGCCGCATCACACTGTTGACTCATGTTCAGCTTATGGTCTACTTGGACTCCTAGATCCCTTTCACATGTGGTCTCATTCAGCCAGGTGTCCCCCATCCTATATCTGTGCATTTCATTTTTCCACCCTAAGTGCAGAACCTTACATTTCTCCGCATTGAATTTCATTTTGTTAGCACTGGCCCAGCTTTCTAGTCTATTCAGGTCATTTTGAATTTTGATCCTGTCCTCTGGGGTATTAGCTACTCCTCCCAGTTTAGTGTCATCTGCAAATTTGATAAGTATGCCCCCAATTCTGTCATCCAAATCGTTAATAAAGATGTTGAATAGCACTGGGCCCAGGACAGAACCCTGTGGGACCCCACTGGTCACTTCTCTCCAGGATGATAAGGAGCCGTTGTTGAGCACCCTTTGAGTTCAGCCAGTCAACCAATTACAAATCCATGTAACAGTTAACTTGTCTATCCCACATTTTGCAAGCTTGTTTGCAAGAATGTCATGGGGAACCTTGTCAAAGGCCTTAGTGAAATCGAGGTATACTATATCCACAGCATTCCCTTTATCTACCAAGCTGGTAATTTTATCAAAAAAAGAGATCAGGTTCGTTTGGCATGACTTGTTTCTCTGAAACCCATGTTGGCTTTTTGTGATTATGGCATTGGCCTCTAAGTGTTCACAGACTCTCTGCTTAATGATCTGCTCTAGAATCTTTCCTGGAATTGATGTCAGACTAACTGGACTATAATTGCTGGGATCCTCTTTTTTTCCCTTTTTGAAGATGGGGACAACGTGTGCCCTCCTCCAGTCTGCTGGGACTTCTCCTGTTCTCCAAGAGTTCTTGTAGAACAGTCTACAGCAGCAGAACAGGGAAAATAATCTCATTTTAATCTAACTTTATACACACAGTATTCCATACCATGAGTTCACCCTTAATTTTATGTCTTTATATTCATACTGTTGCATAATACAAGATGACAAGAACTTCGTGGTAGAAACACTGCTAAACCAGACCCTGGAAATCCCATGCTTGAAAGATGTGCCCTTTGAAAACCTGACAAATTCTTCTTTGAAATGGTTTCTGGTAAGTAATTTTTTTTCACACACTGGTAGGAGAAAGAAATGCTATATCTTTTGACATATAGAAACATTAGGCTTGCGCTTTGTGAGTTAAGAGTCAAAATATAAGTTTACAAAGGGGATGGCTCTGTTTTCTCGTGCAAATTGCTTAAAGGAAAGAAACTACAATAGTAATGTAACACATACACCAGATTAATGCAATAAGGATCCTAAGTACTAGCAGGACAAACATGTGTAATTCAGATGGGAAATGTGATTCCCCCCTCCCCCACCACTTTTATTGGATTTGTTGTTGCTTTATGTGTCCACAGATCAACTCCAACTGTTGGCAACCCTGTCATAAGGTTTCCTTTGCAAGATATATACAAAGGAGGTTTCTCATCACCTTTCTCTGAATATAGCATACAGAATACTAGGGTATTTCTCAATTAAAACTTCCAAAATGTCCCAACCAGGATGACCATTCTGGACATGTCATTGCATTTTTCCCCCTAAGCTGTGGTTTCAGCATATGTATTTATATCCCAAAATGGACTTGGGCTCACTGATCTCGTTTGCAATAAATATGCAATAATGAAATAATGAACCTTGGAACACTGGTAACCTTTCATGGCATGAAACTTCATGGACAACCACACATACACATATATCTTAAGATCAGTGTGAAGGTTGCTTACTTGTTATTGTTAGCTGTATAGAGGATTTAAACAGCAAGCAGATTCCAGACATTTTTACATCATGACAGACAAGTGCCTCATAGCCACACTTTTTAATGTATAAAACATGTCATCATCCTTCCTTCCTTCCTTCCTTCCTTCCTTCCTTCCTTTTTCCTTCCTTCTTGCATGTTCCACTCACATAATTTCTATCCATTTCTACCACAGAATGATTTCATGGTAGTCATATTACTGAAATTATTACTCCTTCTCTTGTTCAACTATTAGTTCTCTCAAATGTCAACATTCTTTCCCATAATTTATGGGTCAACAAACCTGTTTTAACAGCTGCCACAAGAGACCAGAAGCACTCTTCCTTTGTCTCAGAGACATGCATCAGAATCCTATATTACCTTCCACCTTATGAAGCCTTTTTATACTTAGCTACAAAGCAGAGATACTAAGAAACCCTGTTACTGAATTGCAAAGATATATAACTGGGCACTGGCAGGAATGCCCAATGTGCATTGGTGCCCAGTCTGCATTGGGATTGAACTGATGATGTGCAATGGTCACTTTGCTGGCACTGCTATCTAGTAATGTGACAGCAATCCACTACTGGATAAGAACATTATAAAATTTCTGAGTTCCAATTCTTACATACTTATGAGGACCTTATGGATTCCAGTTCATATCCTTATCATTGTATTTTTATTACAGTAGAATACTTAATCTCATCACTGATTTAGTTTTGCTTTTATCTTAATTTTTCATTATGTATTTAATAGGTAAATAAAATACATATTAGATAGTAAATCTTAATAATTCTTTGACCTAAATTCCATCTGTGGATGAGATCGTCCATTGCATTCATAAGTGCATAAATATAGTTAGGAATTTCCTGATGAATCAAGGCCCCAAATCCCCCTTAAACTCCATGGATCCATTCCAAGTGATAGAGGTCTGTCGGGCAGTCAAGTGGGGTGTTTCAGGAGAATGTGAACAGCAACCTCCCTCTCCCAAGCCATGGTGTGATGAAGAGCCCTACTCGACTTTACCACAGACTTCCATCATCAGAATAGCTCCTTGAAGTTTAAGGTGGATTCTCAGGGGCAATATTTACAATCACGGCAATAATGCCACAATTGATAACACATAGCATAGGTGGATACAGAACAGTTACAGAGCCATATCTATGTGTTACAAATTTACAATTATAATGCAGGATGCCAGCCTGTATTTTTCTCCCCAAAATAATTAAAATATCTAATAGACCTAAAAAAAAAATAGGAAAAGAAAGGATCACACAAAAAAGACCAGGGAAAAAATAGTATTGTATTGTACTGTATTTATAGTATTTATATATTGCATCCCAGCCTACAAGGACTCTCAAGGCAATGCACAACAAGTAAAAAGATATAAAACAGCACAGAGATTTTTAAAAGTTTTAAAACAGAAAAACACTCCTTAAAATCCTTTAAAAACAGTCTGGAAACAATCCTTTAATATTAATTTAAAACAAATGATTAAAACAGAGCAGTTTTAAACTTCTAAGGCCATATGGAATAGCACTGTTCTGGCTGCCCACCAGAATCTCTAAACAGATGGAGCCAGCCTAACTTCCTTGGCAATGGCAGCATTAGGAGGTGCAGCCTACATTGGGTGACACCCGAGAAAAAGGATGAAATTCAGTCATGCCCTTTTCCCAGTGTGCCCCTCCCAGCTTCACCATGGCAGTGAAAACTTCCAAGCACACCTCTCCCGGCTTTGCTACAACTGTGGAGACACCCTAATGGTGAAGAAGAGGCCTGAGTGTGCCTCTCCTGGCTTTGCCATGGTAATAGTGAAGGAGAGATCCAGGGGCACCCTTTTGGTCACAACTGCCCCCCCCACAGCCCCCCCCCCAAACACCAGGTGACACGAGCAGTGGGGACACCTCTGCAATTGGAGACAGGCTCATATGAGAGGAAGCAGTCCTTCAGATTATCCTGGTATTAAGCAATTTAGGACTTTGTAGGTTAAAACCAGCACCTCAAATGGAATTCAGATGCAGATTGGAAGTCAGTGCAGAACTTGTAAGACTGGTGTTATGCAGAATCTAAAAGGCACACCTGACACCAGTCTGACAGCTACATTTTGTATGAGTTCCAGCTTCCAAACATTTTTCAATGGCAGCCCAACGCAGAGCAAGTTACAGTAATGTAAAGAATAGAAGGGCATAGGGAGAAAAATGAAAACTCTTATTTTTATAATTCAGCCAATACAACTGAATCAGTTATTTTATCATTCCAGTATTTTTTTAAGTGCCCATCATTCTCCAAATCTATTCTGTTGCAATTGTTCTCTTCTTCAATATGTCATCAGTCTACCACACACCATATGCCTGGCGCTCTAAAGTAAAAGCAAGAGGGTCCATGGTGCTACCACTGAACAGTATCAGGTTTCCATCAGTTCTTCCATTTTCTATCACTGTACTGCTGTTGTTGTTGCTCACCAGTGCTATCTCCATTGGGCTTACTTCTCCAGCTGCCCATTCTGAAAGCTTGGAAATACTGCTGCTGGTATGACAACTCTCACAAATTTCCCAGCTATCTGCATGTTGCAATACAAAACAATAACATTTCAAAATTCTACTTTTTAAAGAAAATATATTTTGGAAAGTGTAAAAGAGGTTACTGTCTTTAAAGCATTTTCTAACTTGAGTTTTTGTTTTCTTTTAAATATTTCTTCTTTTTATAAAGAAGCTCTTCCAACAAAGGTATAGTTTGCTATAGGGTTTGGATGAAGTGTGAAGAAATATAAATATAGAAATATAAATATTAAACAAGATTGCAGCTATATAGCAAATACACAGCAGTTCATTTATAATTTATGAATGCCTCATGGTTTTTAATAGATATTCAAATTCATATTTTTAATGACTCTTCTTGAGAATCTTTGGGTAAAATAAACTAAGTACAATGGGAGCAGAGCTCAAAAAGTTACTTTTAGAAAGTAATCAGTTAAAGTTATAAGTCAATGAACCAAAAGTCATTAAAGCTAAACATAGTCCATTGACACGAATGTCTAGTTGTAACCGACTTTAGGGGACAGTGCTCATCTCCATTTCTAAGCCAAAGAGCCAGCTTTGTCCAAAGACTACTCTGGTGGTCATGCGGCCAGCATGACTGCACCAAATGCTGTTTTCTTCCCACTGAGAAGTGGTACCTATCTATCTACCTGTATTTGCATGTTTTTGAACTGCTAGGTTGGCAGAAGCTGGGACTAGTGACAGGAGCTCACTCCATCATGTATCACTCAGGCTTCAAACTGCCAACCTCCTGATCTTCTGATAATCAGAACTGGTGTCTTAACGACTAAGTCATTAGTGACCATTATAATTACATTTTTTTTATTTTTTTGCATTTTCCCATTTCTCAGAAATATTTTTAATTTCTTTTACAAGATATATGCATCTCTGCTGTAGTACAAACACTCATGTCTTCCATCTACCTCACTCCCATGACAAAACCCACAATCAAGTATGAAGCAATAACATGAGGCACAACATGAGCAAGGACTTTATCCATATGATATTCTGCCCCCCAGATTTAGTGAAATCCCCCATAGCTATAAAAGTAACTAAGTAGCTCCATCTATACCAGAGAGGGAATGACATTCTCTTTCCTTAAGTGACACTAGTTACATTCAAGTTCTGGCTTGACCACATCCTCAAGTAATGATTTCCAGATTATGGATGGGTAGAAGAAACAGTCTGGCCTAAATACCTTAAAAGCATCAAATCCCATCTGATCTTGGAAGCTAAAGAGATCAGCCCTGGTTACTACTTCGATGGGAGATACCAATGAATACCAGCTGTTGGCAAAATCACCTATGAGTATTCCTTGCCTAAGAAAACAGGCAACTTGAAGGCATGTATACACTGAGAGAAACAGTTTAGGCTGTGTCTGACTGAGGGATCTGGCTCATATTCTGTTCTCTGCTTCCCTGCTGCTGTGATCACAATGCAAATACAATCCCAAACTCAGTTACCTGAAAGATTCCGTTAAACTAAAGGAGGCTTGTTTCTAACTAGGTATGTACAGGATGGCACTGCTAGCATATCTATTTTGTTTCTTAAATAGCTGTAGGGAAATCGAGAATGTAGCAAAGGAGTTAACCCTTTCCCTACATAACATTATCCAAGCACATCCCCTCAACTGCTACTGCTGCAAGAGGGAAGTTTGATATGGCCACAAATCATCTTAGGAGAAGAGAGAAATTGTTTCAACATCATAACATCCCTTTTCTTGGCTGAGTCAATCCTGATCATACTGTTCATGTGTATTCATTTTGTTTTGTTTTATTTTTTAAGATGACCTAATGGTGATGATCAAAACTTGAAAGCAATGATTTTCAAGCAGCTGATAATAATATAGCTGTAAATACCTAAAGGCATTAGTTAACCATGATCAACCGTGGTTAGCATTGGATGGAAACCCACCAATTAATAGCAGTTCCTGTAGGCAATATTTCAGAGGAAGGAACTGACAAAACCACCTCTAAGTACTCCTTGCCTAAGAAAATCCGTATGAAATTCATGGGGTCACCATAAATTGACAGATAAAGGCACATACAGACACACAATGAGTTACACTTTTGATGGAAATGAGGCTATAAAGAAATAACATTTCAAAAGTAATGAGTGGGAACACAGTTACTTTATTGATGTAATAACTAACATTTTCTATTCACTTTCAATATGAATTTTCTTAGGCTTTCTCCAGTGCATATCTACATGAGGTTTTATGCCATTTCCTTTTCAATCAAAGGGAGTTTTACTCTCTTAAAAAAAAGGGGGGGGGGATGAATCATAGAATCATAGAGTTGGAAGAGACCACAAGGGCCATCCAGTCCAACCCCCTGCCATGCAGGAACTCCAAGTCAAAGCATCCCTGACAGATGGCCATCCAGCCTCTGCTTAAAGACCCCTAAGGAAGGAGACTCCACTACACTCCGAGGGAGTGTGTTCCACTGTCCACTGTCATCCACAGTGTGATGAGAAGTAAGAAGAGAACAATGAGGAAGGCAAGGCAACAAATGTGCTTAAAAATGACACTGCAACAACTAATAATTGAATTTCTTTCTAAATTATATAATGGGTATAAAGAATTGTTACTTTAAAAATGCAAAATTCCAAACTCTGGTGATTGTTATGCATTTTAACATCACCTGCTATTTGGCCCTAAGACTGACTGGGCCAAAGTTCCCATAGCATGACATAGGTCATATAAGAGAGGAAATAAAGTGAGAGCTAAGTGGGCAGCAGTATGTTGGTTGACGTGAAGGAAACAAAAAGTCCAAGGTTGCTGGTAAATCTCTATTTTCATAACTGTAGAATTGCCAAGTGTCTTTCTCATGCTTACTGTTAGGAGGCTTGGCAAGTTCAATTGTCCTAGTTCATCTGTACACATGTTGCAATTGCTGTTATACCAACAATACTTAATAGCAGCTTACCTCAACCTAGTGCTCACCAGATGTTTCAGACTACAACTCCCATCGTCTCAAACAGCATGGTTTGTGGTCAGGATGCTTGGGATTGTCATTCAGAACTTCTGGAGTCTTTGAGGAATCCTGATTACCTGTATTAGTATTATCTTTTATAGTCTTGATTCAAAAAAGAAAGAAAGGAGGAAAATATCATGAGACTTCTAGATGGCAATTAGTCACTAACACAACTCTTATTTCAAACAGAAAGAGAATAAGGATGAAGAGTTACTTATAAGTAAACAGTCCTACTATGCTCCTGGATATATAACCAGTCCTACAACATTCAAGGATAGAATCAAAATGAATCCAGAGAACACATTAATAATTTCACCTGTGTCAGTCCTTGATGATGGCAAGAAATTTGTCTGCTCTGTTGTCTACCAGCCTGGAAGAATCATTAAGAGCACTACAGATGTGAAAGTGTTTGGTAAGCATGAGTAGTAACTCTTCTATAAGTAAGCAATATGCTAGTACTCTTTGAGGAGGACTTCAAGTCTGGGTGAATTAATAGGTTTTGTTTAGAAATATACAAGAGTGCAATCAAACATATGATAGTAATTCAAAACAGACCTCTTAAGTATCATGACCATTTAAGAACATTTTAGCTCCAGATATGAGAATGTGGAAATATGGAGACCTTAAATACAATGCAAGGTGCGGATAATGTATTAACACTCTTTGTTTTGAATTAATTTGGTGGGGGTGCTTTTTCCCAAGACTAAGATGTTTATGACACTAGTAGTGGCTGGTGATTTTCATGTTAATGGGTCAGTATACCTGCTCTGCTTTTTGCTCTAAACTTCAAAAGACCTATCAAAGGTGCTGGCCCTATCTGACCCTATTATTGGGATAATAGGGAAATATGTGTAACCTTTGTACAGCTAAAACCCATGGCAAATTCACCACCCAACTGAATGTGGGAGGCCACAGTCTTTTGGAAGGTAGTTTATTGGATCAGGAGGGAAAACATGCCTTTATTCTCAGATGCAATTGTAATGTTGTTAAATCAACGAATGCCAAGCAGAGAATTTCAATGGAAAAAAAATCCTGTTTTCCAGGATCCAGTGCCTTATTTGCAATTTACTTACAGAACCCAGAATGCAATGAGGATTTCTGAAGATCAGATTTGGGTGTGGGGAAGACCTACTCACCCTAAAACACACATACACACACACACACAAAACAAACTCAAATCCAAAAGCAAATAAACATGCCATAGCATTTCCTTCTTTGTCTTTCTCTAACTAGAAATAGATATTTTGAGGGTTTATAGTAAGAAAGGATACCAATTACCACTGTTCTTGACAGACTGTCAGAGTGACAAGTGAAATCTGTCATGTCCTAATTGTTTAAATAGATTTTCTACTGCGGGAAGTGGTTTCATGAATAAAGTCAAACCAGTGATGGAAATGAAAGCACTGTCTGCCTCTTAAGGCCTCAGAAAATAGTGTTCTCTCACTCTTAGCTCTGCTTTAAAACTCTGAAATCCTGGATACATTTGATATATTCCAAGATCCTGTGGAGGGTCTTATGACCTCTGCATGTATCAGTGCTTTCTCCCATTCTTTTGTATGACAGGAACATTAGACTATGATATCCATATTGTTTTTCTGGGATTTTCTGTGATAAATTAGTATCTAGACCTAAGACAGGGTATTTTGAAGATGTCTTCAATAACTGCATGCTCAGTCTGCATTTTAACACATAAAAAGTCACGGTAGATAGAAAATAAATCTCCTTAGTGCTCTGTGAATTATCTCTTGGGTTTTTCATATATATATATACACACACACACACACACACACACATATTATTTTACACCTTGCACATAGGTAATGCCTAGCTTCATACCCTCCTCCTGTATGGTAACTGGAAGCTACAACAGAGACTGGAAAAATTCACTTTTTGGACTGTAGTTATCAAAATCCCCCACCTGGCATAGCAAAAAAGTAATTTTGCCAAGCTCTGAACTACAGACATCACAAAGCACTACAAAATATGTTTTGCATTTACCAGAGTAGCTAAGAGACAAGGGATGTTGGGCTATTGAAAACAACAGCAACAACAACAACACTGTTTCTAAATGGCGAACTTCATCTTCCCACTATCATTGGGTGGGTAATATATAATTAATTTATAAGTGTTGTGTAAAACAGACCAATGTTATTATGCTGAAACAGTTTCTCTCTAATTAATTAAAATGTACTTTTTTCCCTCTGCTCAAGTGAAACCAGAAATCTCTATTACCCTCAATGCAAACTTCAGAGGAAAGGTAAGTGAATTTATACCTAAGACTGCTTGGGTCTGCATATGGCAGGGTGAGAAGGTAGATCTAGTGGTAGATCTCGAGGTGACTTGCTTTAGATCAGCAAAGAGTTTTGGTGAGTTATTATCTAACAATACCAGTGACTATTCAGTGAACAAGGCTACTCAGACTGCTGAAATTATGGATGACTGGGTGAAAATCAGGAATGTTATGGGTGAAAGAACTGTCAGCTCACATATTGAAAGCAAATTGCCTTGTCCAAGTGTTTGCCCAGAGACAAGCACTCTAATTCTGTAATTTCTGTGCCTGGCCACATAAAACAATGATTTTTCCTTTGTGTCCAGTGGGTGTTTCTAGTGACAAAACAAAAATTGAACCAATAAGACTGAAGTCTGTCCAGCTATTGTGAACAGGTACCTGTTTCCCAATTATCCAGTGAAATGGGAGAAAAATTATGCTCAGTCATGAGAAACACAAACACTGAATACGTCTGAAGGAGGCTGTGTTGTGTGCCTTCAAGTTATTTCTGGCTTATGAAAACCCTGAGGTGAACCTATCATGAGATTTTCTTGGCAGAATTTTTCATAGGGGGCTTGCTCTTGCCTTCTTGTAAGGCTGAGAGAGTGTGACTTGCCCAAGGACACCCAGTGAGTTTCCATGACCAAATGGGAATTTGAACCCTTGTCTCCCAGTGTCCTACTCCAACATTTAAACTAGTACGCCACACTGGCTCTCCTGCATAAGGTATATATTTTTTAAAAAATGTGATAGTGCCCAGGTAGACCTTTCACCAGATAAGTCAGAGCTTGTAAAAATTGCATTTTGGGGCTACCAGTCCCATAATCTCTCAAAATAATTTCTGTGGCCCTCTGGTATTATTCTTTATAGGAGTCAATTCAGAATGGTCAAATTATACTATATTTTAAACAATATTCTGTTGATATATTCAGTAGAAGGAATATAATGAAAAATTGCAATACATCTTTGCCCACGGGTACCAGATACCATTTTTCAGGGTTTAGCACAAACTCAATTTTCCCCTTAGTTCGAATACTCTTTTATGGTGGCTTCTCAAAAAGCAGCCATATATTCAACATGGAGGTGAACAGCTTGCTTACAAACAATACTTTATCCTCAGTTTGAGAAATAGTGAGCTAATATGTAAACTTTAAGGGGTAATATTTCTAGCAAAGAAAGCAATAGATGAGACTATATCATGGATAGATTCTTATTTCCTATTCCATGAAAGTCTTGTTCTAAACCCATATGCTCTCTGTTTTAATTAAGCTTTTCTTCATATATTTGGCCAAATTTTGACTGGGGAATATGTCTGAAGCATTCTCTTTTTATCTGTGTTGAAAGCAAGTACCCATAGTTTAAATGCCTACTTTGGTAGATTAAGGAGGAGTTATTTGCATCACATAGGTCCGTTTTACATTGGCAAAAAGAGGTGTGTTGAAGGCTGCTTGAAAACCCAGCCTTTAGATGAGAAAAAGGGAAAGTGTGCCATGAAAACACTATTTTGGAGTTTTAAGGGAGAAGAAGTGCTTTAAAAAGGAGCTGGCCCATTTTACATTGGCAAAAAGAGGTGTGTTGAAGGCTGCATGAAAGCCCAGCCTTTAGATGAGAAAAATGGAAAGTGTGCCATGAAAACACTATTTTGGAGTTTTAAGGGAGAAGAAGTGCCTTTAAAAAGTAGTTTGATTTCCCCACTACTTTTTAAAAAAGGGTGCAGCATTGCTGGCCCGTTTTACACGGGCAAAAAAAGGCGCTTTTAGGGCTAAAAAGCCCACATTTAGGTTTAGGGAGGGCGTAGCCTTTACACCCTCCCTAAGCCTAAAACGCATGGACGCCGCCATTTAAAGATGGCGGCGTCTACACGGTGGCGCCGTACAAGCGTCATCACGTGCGCAGCGTTTTGACGCGCTGCGCACGTTTTGACGCTCTGGCGGCGCGGGAGGGCGCCAATCGCGCCCTTCCCGCGCCGCAAAAAAAGAGCTCGATCCCGGAGCTCTTTTTTGCGGCAGGTCGTTGCGGCGGGATGAGGCCTCTGGGGCTGCCCGTGTGGCAGCCTAGGCCTCATCTCGCCGCTAGAAGGGGCGAGTTTGGACCACCCCTTTTAGCCAATGTAAAAAGCACCCCTATTGCATCTAAAGGCTAAGGTGTAGTTGAACGGTTAAATGGGGCTCTGTATATTTAAAGCGCCCATTTAAAGGCAGCGATACAAGTGCGGAGGGAGGGAAGGTGCCAAGACAAGAAGAGACCTTCAGAGCCCGGCCAGAGTGCGCCTGCACCTTCCTTCACCTCCTCCCTTTGGTTGAGAGAGTGTGACTTCTAGGGAGACAGCAGGGCACTGGAGGCGCTCAGCCAGACCAGGGCAAGCTGGCAAGAGGAGGAGGAGAAGGGGAGGGACCTGGAGCACCTCCGCTGCCCTGCCTCCCTGCAAGTCACACTCTCTCAGCCGAAGGGGGGAGGAGAAGGCAGGCCCAGGCACACTCTGGCCAGGCTCCAGGGCTCTCTCCTGGCTGCCTTCCTCCTCCCTTTGGCTGAGAGAGTGTGACTTGCAGGGAAGCAGGGCAGCAGAGGTGCTCCAGGTCCCTCTCCTCCTCCTCCTCCTCCTGTTTCCAGCTTGCCCTGGCCCAGCATCAGGAGGACCTGGAGCACCACCGCTGCCCTTCCTCCCTGCAAGTCACACTCTCTCAGCCAAAGGGAGGAGGAAAGCAGCGGGGAGGGAGGGAGGGAAGGAGCCAGGAAGAGACCCTCAGAGCCTGGCCAGAGCACGCCTGGCCCTCCTGCTTCCTCTTCAAAAAGAAGGCTGGAAAAGTAGGACGTGTCCTGGCAAAGGAGGACGTGCCTGGTCAACTTGGAAAAGGGGGGCCTCTGCTCAAGAATGGAGGACATATGGGAATCCCTCCTGGACAGAGGGCTGAAACCTCAAGACAACTCAATATAATGCTCTGACAGAACACAGACTACAACTCCCATGAGCCTTTGCTACCATTTCCCAAGATGCCTTAATTTGCAACAGAAAGCCGACCAGTATGTTCACATGTGATGAATTCTTTCGTATTGACTCTGCATTTTCTTTTTGTGTAGATGCTCTCTTGTTTTGTGTGTGATGAGCTTGTGCGTAATCATGTGCATTTCCGAACTGACCTCACTTTCTCCCTCTTTCGGAATGGTCCTGTACTCCCCCATGTGATAAGCTCCGACTGTATGGTGTACCTGCGCAATTGCGTAATTCGCAGCCAGCAAGGGAAAAAAATGTTTAAAGCGCGGCTAAAAGCCACGTTCCTTGCCGCCCATGTAGCTGCTCCGCCTGTGTTTGTAGCGTTTTGACAGCTTCCCATATAGTTGCTGAGCCACAGAAAAAACCTCAGTCTAGCTGCCCTGTACTTTTTAAATGCACACCTGGGGCTTGCTGTCTAGCTGCTAAGCATTAAGGAAAGTGCAACTTCATGTCACACTTTCTTGCCAATGTAAAAAGCCCCATATATTCTTATCCCCCTCCCCAGTTCTTCCATTTGTTTTTCCACCCACAAAGAAAAGTGAAATAAATTATTTATTTGAGCAGCTGGAAGCATTTAAATCATGGCTCTGAACTAGACAAAATTGGCTGGAAATTATCTGTCCCTATTTATACTTTGTATCTCAGAGCAAATTCAGTTTAAAACCCTGTTTTGAGAAATAGTCCACAGGTATAAAACATAAACAGGTTTCTTAATAGCTCATCTTTGTTGAGACACACTAGCATTTGCTCTGCCTACATGAAAAATAAGGTTCCTGTGAGCAAATATGTTCTCATCTTAAGCTTTCAGACTAACCACTTGTCTGACAGAGGCACAGTGATGATCACCACTTCCTTCATTCCGTGAAGTATTTCAGTGCTAATATTTTTGTGGCTTCATTATACATGCTGCACTGTTAAAAATGCTCTTAGTGATTAGAGGGTAAGAGAATGTTTTGACTATTTTTCCTTTTTTTCAACCTGGAAGGATTTACATATCCTTTTCTTAGTGATATCTGTATTTGTGGATTTATTTATCTGGGACTATCAGTATTTTGGGTTGCATTCCTAGTGTTAAAAAAAACTTCCATGAGGAAAAGTTTTGAAAACAAAGGAACATCTGGAGCAAGGGCTCCATGACAGGAAGCTGGTGTAGCCGGACCA
This sequence comes from Urosaurus nigricauda, assembly GCA_034509955.1. Classification (NCBI taxonomy): domain Eukaryota; kingdom Metazoa; phylum Chordata; class Lepidosauria; order Squamata; family Phrynosomatidae; genus Urosaurus; species Urosaurus nigricauda. The sequence goes on from JAOEGL010000003.1 coordinate 47,803,056, forward strand.
TGAAGTCCATGCTCTCAGCTAGTCCTATGAATATCAAGGACTACAAATCCCATCTGTTCTGTGAGTAGCATTAGGGAATGTATTAGCTATATGCATTAAGATCTTTTGATTCCTTTCTTGATTTCACTGTAATCACTGACTCTGTTTGTATCTAGTAATGAAGATTCCTAACTTAGAATAAAACTCTTTTCTTGGAAGTACTCCCTCTCTCACATCCCTCTTTCACATGCTTTTGCTCGCTTTCTTCTCCTCACCAGGATTAACAGGGAGGAGGAAAATCTCTGCAGCATCAGAGATAGAACATAACCCTAAAGTAACTTCCTACTGATTGACTAGGAAAAAAGGGGGGTCAATTCAGTAGTTCCTTTAAGGTGGTCTCATGCAGCTAAAGCAGAAGCAGGAGAGGGACACAGCGACCCATCATATGGTGACATAATGGTGAATTGGGGGGGGGGGGGGTTGAGTACATAAGGAAAACACTGTGTGGTCTCTTCGCTCTCTTTCTATCTGAATGCTTGGTAGCAGGCTTGGAGAAGGGTGTATAAACAGAGGAGAGACTGTTTCTTCTAAGGGACTTGAAACTTGGCCAGTGTTTACTGTTTTCTGCTTTTCTGGAGAGACTGACACTGCAAGGAAGTTTTTGTTGCTGCCTGGCAAGACAAGGAGAAGGTTCATCCTGCACACGTAGCCTCCTTGGTACTGGTAGAAGCTCAGCTTCTTTCTCTTATAAAACAAACAAAACAAACAGCTTCATTTATATATCGCTTTATGCTGCCTAAGGAGTGTCTAAGCAGTTTACAACTGTAAGCTACTTGCCCCCAACAATCTGAGTACTCATTTTAGTGACCTTGGAAGGATGCAAGCCTGAGTCAAGCTTGGGCCCTTTTGCTGGTATTGAACTCGCCACCTTATGGTTTTGAGTGAGTGGCTGCAATACAGGCATTTAACCACTGCACCACCAACTTTGTAAGTTAGTCAAACATACAGACTCTGAATGGTCCCTACTAGCGGGGGGCCATTTGGTTGTGAAGTCTTACAATTAAAAATATTTTTATTCTTTTTAAATTTTCTTAAAATATCGCATCTTACCACATTTGCAGTTAGACAAATGTGTCAAAAAGAGAATCTTTACTTTTTACCTTTTTACCAAATTTTCTCTTCAGTCACATGAAACTATGCACAGATTATTACATTTAGGCTGTGCTTTTGATGTTGTAATGTAAAGGTATGGTATTAATTTTGTTTATGTCACAACTATTCCCATTACATTGAGTGATATACAGAAACTACTATTTCTGAGTAACATTAATACAAATAGCATTACTAAGGATTCTGTATGGTGTGGTATGAATGACAGCAAACCTAGTGATGCCACTGGCTTCAAAAGAATTGGGTTGGAGAACTAGTACTGGAAAATAGATGTCCTTTTAGGTTTGAACTCAACAGATGTAGATTTTTTTTTCTGGTAGTTAATAAAATAAGCGTTCCATATAAGATGTCCACATGTTCATTACCAGTAAGGTGGCTTCATTGCCAAACAAAGATGATGGGGATCATCAAAATGAAGACATGAGGACAGAGAATTCATAAAGTTGTCTACTTTGAAGTTGTTTTTGATTTATGATGTGAACTTGTCAGGGGATTTTCTTGGAAAAAAAATTGTTCAGGGGAGGTTTGCCATTACCCTCCTTTGAGACTGAGAGAATAAATGTTGTGCCACTAGAGTGCCACAAAGCTGCCCACCATGTGGTCAGAAGGGTGGCTTCACAGCAGCTTCCTGTCAGCTTGGGAGTATGCGTCATCTAAACAACATGCCCCAAAGCTGCCAAGAAGATGCCTCAAAATGGCCATCTGTTTCACCCCTCTTTTACCTAACAGGCTAAATAGTACTTCAAGCATAAGACTTGAATAGAATATTGTACTGTATTCTGTAAAGTATGGTACTTGGGCATTCCAGTTCTCAATAGGTAGTTGAAGGCTTTCACAGCTGGCATCCATAGTTTTTTTGTGGGGTTTTGGGCTATTAGGATGTGTTTTGGAAAAGTTCATTCCAGATGTTTCACCAGCATCTGTGGCTGGCATCTTCATATAATGCTGGCATGGAAGTGAGTGGAGTATATATACTGTGTGACCCTTGGTTGAGATGAAGTCATTTACATGTTAGTCTATGTGTGAGGTCTTGCCATTCAACAACAGACCAACACAGAGATTAGCATGTAAATCACTTCCTCTCAACCAAGGGTCACTTCCATGCCAGCATTCTCTGAAGATGCCAGCCACAGGTGCTGGCAAAATGTCAGGAATAAACGCTTCAAGAACATGGCCACATAGCCCCCAAAAACCATGAAGCACTATCTCAAACCTAATTGATATAATGCTTTTATTATAATATACTCCAGCCCTAATGTTTCCATCCAAAGTAGGTCTTGTAGAGTTCAGTGTATACATGCTTAGGACTGCTGCCTCAGACTTCGTTCACTAGCCTAGCACAATTTAAATTATTTTGTTCTATTTTTAATAGGCTAGTTTTACCTGTGTGGTAAGGAAGGCATTTCCCATGCCAGATCTCCTATGGTATATGGATGGAAAGACCCTGAAGGACAAATCTGAAGGTAATGAAAATACTGGCCAAAATGACATTTTAATCTTTTCAATGTCTGACTTTAACAACAGAGTACTATGTAGTGTGAGTGGAGGGAATATAATACTTTGTGGATAATAAGATCTTCTTAAACTCAAAACTGTTAATGGCAAAAAAGTTATACTCCATGGGCTAAATCCAGTTTTAGCCCCAACTAGAAATCAATGAGACTTTACAAAAGTAATTACTAGCATGTTCCGTTCATTTTATGGGTCTGTGTAGTAAGAGTAGTGATGAATAACATTGGGGCCTCTAATTGTTAGGAGCTGCTCCAGTTGGAGGGTCACATGATGGGAGTTTAACTTTAGCATTTGAAGAACAGATTTTTCCACTTGTCTTATCAAATATAGCCATGTTTAAACCAGTCTCCATTTATTTATATTTGGCATCCATTGTCATACCCCATTGTCTTGTTGCATTCACATGACAAGCCTTCAGACAGGTTTGTGTCCTTTTAATGGCAATTACTATACAGAATCTATCTCTTAAAACACTTCATTAATAATTAAATTATATTGTTAAGCTCTGAATGCATGATGTTTTGTAAGGATCTCCTTTCAACCACTTGTTGTTGGTTTTTTGTTTGTTTGTTTTGTTTTTGGCAATTGTTAAAGAATTTTCTTTCTCCATCCCCCCACCTCTGAAAGGAATATCCATTCAAAATGAAGTTTCAAAAGTAGTGGGAGGTTTTTATAAGATGCAGTCTCTGCTGACAATATGGCATTCAACCCAGTTACCCATCAACCAGGCTTACAGATGCATGACGGTGTATCTTTTCCCTGGAAATCAAACATTGAATATTTCATCTGAAGAAGTTACTCTTTCTTATGGTGAGTTAGTTTAACTTGCTAGTCATGTATTATGCACATGTTATTACTTCTGTGTGCCTTCAAGTCATTTCCAACTTATGGTGACCCAAAGCCAAAGCTATCGTGGGAATTTCTTGGCAAGTTTCTTTAGAGGAGTTTGTTATTGCTTTCCCCTGAGGCTGAGAGACTGTGACTTGCCCAAGGTCATCCAGTGGGTTTCCACTGCCAAGCTGGGATTCATTGCTCCCACCACTATGCTATGCTGGCTCCTAAGCTTATGGCTTATGCATATAAACTTGTCTTAATTATCGTCAAAATGAAATCTGAGGAAACAGTCTTCAGGAAGCTATGATACAACCCATTATCTCCAGAAGTCATTCAAATCGTTGAATAGTTTCACATTAAATAGATAAGCTTGAGGTGTGTTTTACTTCATAAAATCACAGAGTTTGAAGAGACCACAAGGTTCATCCAGTCCAGTTCCCTACCATTCAATTTGTTAATTTTTAAAATGCTGAAATTATAACTGATATGGCAATTTCATTTATTTCAAGTCTGAACTCAAGATACTATTGATGACATTTAAAGCCCCAAATGGCTTGGGACCTCCGTACTTGAGGGAATGCTTCTTCTTGTATGTGCCTGTTTAAGTACTGAGGTCTGCTGAGATGAAGGGAGTTCCTCTGTCCAGATGTATGGTTTGTGTCAATGTGCCTGTTGCTACACCAGTCAAATAAAACTACAGTAGATAGTCTCCAGTAGCCATGGTTATTTTCAGTAGGGATTCAGTTTACAGCTTTGGCACCATACCATCTAACAATTAAGCTACTGCAGTTTCAGAAAGTTAAAAAAAAGTCCTGCTAAAATATCTTTAAAAGCAACTGAAAGTATCTTGAAACCATTACTTGTTACAAAAACAAATTAACTTCCCTCTCACTCATTTTCATACCCTTCAAAATATGACATTGTTGCCTTGGATCCCACCATGGCAGAAAGGCAAGGAATAGAATCAATCAATCAATAATTACTTACTTACAACCTAAGAAAACTAGGCTGGCGCAGACCTCCCAGAGGACCTTTTCCGCCATTGCTCCCAGGCTATGGAATGGTCTGCTGGATGAGATGCACCTTATTACAACCTTGGATGGTTTTAAGAAAGCCACCAAGACATATCTCTTCCAGCAGGCCTTCCCTGAGAACAAGTAAACTCTCAGTCAACTATAGTCCCTTCAGTTCTCATTTATTGAGACATGTAATATTCTTGAGGCTGCCCACTTTCTAATTTTAGAGCTATCAATGTTTAATATCCATCTTTTAATGTTTTACTGTTTTAAATTCTACTCTTAGTTTAATCTATTTTTAAGGGGCGGGAGGGTAGAGTGATGTGTTTTTTAATTGTATGTATTTTTAAATGTTGTACTCCGCCCCGATTGCTCACCCAGAGGGGCAGAATATAAATAAACATTATATTATTATTATTATTATTATTATTATTATTATTACACATCCATGGTACTCAAAGAAGTCTCAGGTTTCGGTCTTCAACTCTCAGTTCTGGGTTGCCCCTGAGCTAGCATATCAAGAATCAGATCAGCCACTTATTTACATATATGAAGTTCTTAAGCTATTACTGCAGAGTTTGCCCATTTCATTTCAGTCAATTGTTTTCAACAGGGTTGCAGACTACAACTTCAGAATCCTTTACACCCAGTAGGCAAATTCCTTTAACTTCAGATTCCTCCACAGGAAGTAAGTGCTGTTTATTCATTTGAAACATCTTCTGTGCTTTTCTCAAAAATGTATCAGCTATAAAGCTTCAAAATACTAAGTGTACTCTAAATCTTTCTGTTACAGTATTTGCTCTGCTCTGCTAGATATGTTGGGAAGGGAATGGACATAATATATGCTATTTTGCAGAAGTATTCACACAACCCTATGACTTTTGCACATGTTGTTGTGTTGCAGGGTAGAAATAGAATTGACTTAATTGGCACTATAACCCCTTGATGTACACAAAATACTCAATGCTATGAAGGTGTATAATGTGTGTGTGTGCGTGTGTGTGTGTGTGTGAGAGAGAGAGAGAGAGAGAGAGAGAGAGAGAGAGATGATGGAGGTTAAGAAGGTTGGAGAATATATATACATACACACACACACACACACACACACACAGAGTGCTCCTGCGTCATACGCGGGCATGACTTACACGGCTTTCAGCATACTCTGAAAGCCACACCAGGGTAACAACATGCATGCCTGCGGTGCATGTACCGTGCCGTGCCGCACCATGGGTACAAGCCCCATTCTTTGAATGGGGCTCAAGCATACATGGAATTCCCCTTACGCGGAGGGGTCCAGAACAGACCCCCCATGTAAAGGAAGAGCCCAGTGTACACAGATTGAGAGAGAGAGAGAGAGAGAGAGAGAGAGAGAGTAGCACAACAGTTAAGTATATAAAAACATAATGGTACTCTATAAAAACTTTTTTGGCAACTATTATAGCTGTGAAGTCTCTACCAGCTTTGTGCATCTGGATCCTACCGTTTTTGCCCATTCATCTTGGCAAAAGTGCTGCAGCTTTGGCAGAAGAGAGTCCTTGGTGAAGAACAAAATTCAAGCCTTGCTATCATGTCTCAGATGGATGGAAGTCTAGTGTTTGACTGGGCCATTCTAAGACATTCAAATTCTAGTTTTTAAACAATTCCAGTGTTACTCTAGCTCTGTTTTGTCCTGCTAGAAAGTGAACCTCTGCCATAGTCTCAAATTCCTTGCAATCTGAAACAGATTTCCCCCTAGAATTTTCCTGTACTTTTCTCCAGCCATCTTAACCTCAATCATGACAAGCTTCCCAGTCCCTGCTGTAGGAAGTCATACTCACAACATGATGCTGCCATCATCATGCTTCACTCTGGGATGGTGATTTCCACAGAGCAATGAATGCTATTGGCTTTGCACTGGACAAGGTCCAAAAGTTCAGTTTTTGTCTGATGAGATGAGTGAATATTTATCTATGTGTCTGCTGCATCTTCCACATTCCTTTTGCAAACTCACTATGGGCTTTGATATGAGTTTGTTTTGTCAATGGCTTTCTTCTTATCACCTTTCCATGGTGCTTTAGTAGAGGATCCAAGTGAAAATCATACCAGGGATAGTTTTTTCCCATATCATCTGAAAATGCCTTTACCTCCTTCAGAGTTACCACTGGCATCTTGATTGCTTCACCTGCTAATTCCCTCCTTAATTGGTCACTGAGTTTTGGTGGGCAGTCTCCTCTAGGTGGAGACGTGGTTGAACCATATTCTTTCCACTTTGTAGTAATGGATTTAACAAAGTTTCAAGGAATGTTCATACTTGGAGATTATTATTTTTGCAACCTAACAAAATTCCCTGAATTGTCTGGATAATTTCTTGGTCTTCATGATGTTGTTTGTTTAGATAAGCTCTGCAACAAACTCTGGAGCTTTCTAGCAACATGTATGATTAATCAGAGTCATGTTCCATTGGAATTACAAACTGATGGAGTCCAGTCAGCTGCTTAAGCAGCTTCTGGAAGCAGTGAGTTATGCCAGAGCTTATTTAAGTATGTTAGAAGAGAAGAGGTGACTATTTATGAAACCAACAAGTGCAAGCTTAGTTTTGTGTATGTAGGTTTTGTGCCACAATATAAAATAGTTTTTTGTGGGGCTTTCAAGCTATGTGGCCATGTCCTAGAAGGGTTCCTTTCTGACATTTCACCAGCATCTGTGGCTGGCATCTTCATTATAAAATATTTTACACCTTCACAGCATTGAATATCTTGTGTACATCAAAGTCCCAGCCAGATTAAATGCTTATCATTTGTGGGCACATACAATCATGAGAAAAGTCATGTTGGGTTAGACCAAGGATTCTGTCAAATCCAGCATTGTCCTCACACGTTGGCCAAACCATAGAACAGGAAAAGCCCACCTGTAGGTTATGACTCCAGTTGCACTGGGAGACCCTACCTATCTCAGTTTAGGCAGAACTGAGCTAGACAGAGAAACACTCTGATTTAGTCAATAGGCAACATAGCCAATGTCCTACATTAGTAGTTTTTGTGGGTTATTTTTTTTCAGACTATGTGGCAATGTTGTTAGTTATCTGACAACTATAAAGTCAGAATGCACAGGGAAGCTATTGAAATCCACAAAATCCACCTAGAGATCTTCAACAGGAAAGAAGAAACCCTTAAAATATACAAATTTTGGCTACCAGTCCTGAAAACCAAAATCAAGACCCAGCAAGGGCAAATGAAAACACCAAAGGTCAGGGGGGTTTCCCAGCAGATGATGGAGCACTGATTAAATAGGCACCCTTAGGCCTTGCTATTCAACAACAGACCAACACACAGATTAACACACAAATCACTTCCTCTCAACAAAGGGTCAAACAATATACCGGTATTTACCCCATTCACTTCCATGCCAGCATTCTCTGAAGATGCCAGCCACAGCTGCTAATGAAATGTCAGGAATAAACTCTTCCAGAACACAGCCACATAGCCCAAAAAACCCACAAAAAAAAAAAAAACCACCTATGGATGCTGGCCACGGAAGTCTTTGACTTCACATCCTACATTAGTGTTTGTTCATTCTTTGAATGCCTTCTTCCTGCTCCCAGTTACCAGATAGCCATGAAGCATTTTTCAGGCTCTGCACAAAATATATCTTTCATGCATTCTCTGTCATATCATTCAACATTGCATCTAAGGAAAGGAGAGTGTTGTAATCAACAGGTGACATTGACATCACCACATTGTCCTGCTTCCTTATGTAATGTCTGCCATCAATTATGCTGGCTCTTCATGGAGGAAAAGGTGGGAGAGGAACAAGGAGCAGCTTGGAGAACATAAACTATGCATAGATTTTATTTAGCCCTCCCTCCACCTTTCTACACATACATTTTTCTCTTTATTCCTCCTTCATGACAGGTCATAGATTCAGTGAAATGCTAACCCTCTTCTGTCTGCAGCTATGTTTTTCAGATCTCTAATGTCAATAATATCTCATTCTTCAAGATAAAATAAACAGAAAAAAAGACATGGCTACACTGACAGTGATGTCAGTTCCTGACAGCAAAGTTCTGCAGCCAAAAAAGAATGCAATTTGAGAGGATACTTAAAATATTCCCCAAATCTATCTCTCTTGGGAGTCATTGCACACATGTGAAATTACATTAGGGACTGCAGTGGACCAGGTGGAGTACAGAGTCAGCTGTTTGCTGACCATTTGTCTTGAAATGGCTCAGATTTCTTTGTCAGTCAGACACAGTATATCAGAATGATGGAATTTTAATACAGTATATAAATGACAAAGAAGACACCGTCTGTTTTTCTTTTACTTATTTATTTATTTCCTTCTTTAGTTAAGGATCAGTTATTTCTGACCTGCTTCCTTATGCTGTGTATAGCTTTATAGGCTATTACCATATATTGTTTCAGCAACATTAATGTCTACAAGGAAGTGATCTTGGCAACAGGGAGCTCTCAAAATGATGTATGAATGTATTTTAAACAAACAGTTCATGAGCTTGAACGTAAGCCCATCCATTTCAAGAAAGATCTCTAATATGGCTGTTTCTAACACCCTTAAGTCCTAATCTAGGCTATCTTTTTGTATGTACAGAAATGTTACATGCATGCATACAGGAAAAAAAAAACCAACCACATACAGTTTTTACTAATTCAGTTCAGTGAGGCTAATCATTAATATATGTGGTCTGTTTGAGTAATGTCTCATTATTGAAGTGAATGGGGCAGGGAAAGGAAATATGTGGCCTTCCAGGTAGTGTTGGACTGCAGGTCACATGATCCTTCACTATGGACTAGTAGCAGCTGCTGTCTAGTGACATCTAAAGGACCACATATATTCCACACCTAGGAGAGAGACAGGCAGACACTTTTTAAAATACAGGCAGCCTTTGGGCAACTGATGAGAGGCTGAAAGGACTTTTAATTCAGGAGTGCTGCAATTGCCCTTCCCTCCCTCCAGCCAATATTTAAATTGTTTTTAATTTCATGCTGTTTAATTCTGTCTTATTATTTATAGTGACTCTAGTTGTAATTGTCTTTGTATCAGGTTGTGAGCCAGTGCTGGGTCCCAGTAGTGACAGGAAAGAAGGATATAAAATAAATAAAATAAAGAGGAATTCAACTCACACTGCCTCTTCACACTGCTGCACCCATGAAACTCTGGATCATAGTCATGGTTCATAAATGTCATATTGATTGCATAGTGATTTTGTTACTCATTTCTGTATGACAAAGCCTCTGCCAGAATTAATAAAGCAGTCACTTCCATTTGCCCTTGTCTTCTCCCTGTAAGAGTTTTCCATTCAACTTTACCCTGTGATAATTCAAGAGACAGCTGTTAAGTGATTAGCTTCCATAGGAACATCCTTTATGTGCATAGCACTGAGAGATACTTGGACGCTGAGTGTTCATCACTGTACGTCTCTTCTTAAGCTAGTGTCAAAGATATACTTTCTGTCCCCATCCAAAATCCTAATAGAGATCATGGCTGGTTGTCTCCATAGAAATGTCTGAAGTAAGGCTTTTGAGTCAATAAAGAAACCACTTTTAAAAAAAAAAATAATTGTCCAGGCTAGACCATCTGACAGAGTCTTGAACTATATGACATTCTGCCTCCATTTATTCTGAGTTGTTCAGTAAATTAAGAATAGAGGAGGGAAAATACTTTGTAAGCGAAATGTGTCACCTTGCTCCTTCAAAACATAAATCTACTGAAGTTGGGCTGAAAGAGATTAAAAACCAAGGGGAAAGAATCCTGGTTCAGAGTAAAACATGGAAAAGTCACCTTTTGGAGTACAAAAAGGTGCCATGCTGGTTTGTGGTAATAAAGCTCTAGTATAAAATATAACAGTCTGGCGTCGGACTCGGAGGTAGCTAGAAGGAAGCAAAGGGGGTAAATGAAGTAGTAAAGAATTGATGATACTGGAAAGCTAAAAAATGATGAAGATGATAAGGACATTTGGGGCTCATTCCAACTTACATTTAAACCAGTTTGTGAATTGGCTTTGCTCCGTGTTGGTAAATCAATTCCAAAAGTTTCATCGTCCCCACTATGGAAGTGGATCTTTTCACTAGCCCCTTGTAATCACTTCTTTTTTGGCATGATTCTCATCCCCACTAGTTTGTGCTGCTTCAAATGTCATGTCAATAATCTGTGCTTCATCAGGGATGTAAGCAGCAGCCCAGGCAGCCCAGTTTGGGAAGAAAAGATAGATAGATGATAGATAGATAGATAGATAGATAGATAGATGAGTTGATTCATTGGTTTTTGCAGTTACCTGCCTCACTATGAGCTGCTCTTGCATTGCCCAGGTAATTGCAAGTAGTTGCAAAACCAATGAATCAAATCTATCATTTTAAAAAAAATTAATTAAAAATTGATAGAAGATTCAATTCATTGGTTTTGCAACTACTTACCTCACTGATTTCAAGCAGTTGCAAAATTAATGAATCGAATCTTCTATCAATTTTATTTTTAAAAAAAACCATGCACCCATAGGTTACACCACAAGCACAAAGGCAGCTCTGAGGGTGGGGGCATGGTAGGCCTACAAAAAACTGAGGATGGGTGGTATGGCTCTCTTAGTGTCTCCCCTCCAGAATGATGTGATTCAGATACATCGTTCCCACTTGTTGAACACACCTCAGAATCAATTCTTTTCAAAAGAACCACCAAAGAACTAGTGTCAGGAAAGAGTGGGCTTTTTGTGTTTGCCTTGATTCATCATGATTGAAACCGACCACAATAGAATTGGAACTGGTTTCAAATTGGGAACGATGGTCATATAATCCAACCTGCAATTCACTTTAAATCATAGTCGGAATGCTGCCTGTCATGTTAGGTACAACTCCTGTTCTGGGTAGTGGTTTGAGGAGAAAAAAATCCAGTGGAATGTTTTGCAGAAGTACTTTGTCCTTGGGATTTAAATTGGCTAACATCCCAATACTTTTCTTCACTTCTGTTATAAAGTTGTAGTTTTTGTAAAGTCCAAAATGAAGCCTGCACATTACTTTTGTCTCTCAGCAAAGCATTGTTCAGAAACTTTTAGGAAAGACCTTAAAAATACTTTTATCTTTTCCATAGAACCCTGGCATCCCACAAAAGCCTTGCAAGATAAGACCCTGGCCAAGTTTTTCAGTTTCTCTACAGTGCTACAAAGTAAGATATACATGCTTTTAAATTGCTTTGATCTGGGTTCGTGATAGGATCTCATTAGTTCCCAAAGCTCATGAAAGAGAGTGGCTGAGAAGTACCAGAAAGTAGGAAAAAATATTCCTTTGCTTATGCTCTCAGAGATGGATGTTGGAGAGGTTATCAATTGAATTAAACAACTGATAGTTATCTGACCATAGTTTCATGAAGGTTATCAGTTACTGAAGTTCCAGATATGAGAACAGAGGAGTTTGGGAGTGGATTACAAAACAGAGGTAAATGTGTCCCTTGTAAGAGAGAGATGCTTTCAAAGTTCTAGAGGGGGGAAAGGGGTGATCTCACTATTAGGAACTGAAAGCAAACCTGTTGAGGGGTTGTATCTATAGAGAATAGCATAGTCTTGTCTTTGAGCAGTATATGCCACCTCCTTCTTAACAGTTTTTCTGAACGTTGACTGCTCCAGACTCCCTGGACTGTCTGTTTTCTGGCCAAATAAAGGACGAATTGCCTCCAATAATAGCAATAAATCTGTTAAACAAATTTCAGTTCCCCACCACACAAATTAATATAATACACCCATTTTTCAAAACTGAGAATGGACTTTTGGCCACTTTGAATTTTTCATGGGTGTAGACGCCATTTTTTGCAACCCAGTTGCCTCTGGAGGATCCCTTTGACCCATCACTTTTGTCCACCTCGTTCTAAGAGCTTCTGTTCAGTTTTTATATCACTGTCAGGGATTTTGTGCCTGAAAGCGGACATGCCACTGAAGCAAGAGAAGTCACCTGTTATTTCACACTTTAGATACAACATAGTGGGAAGACAATCAAGGTTGCCTTTTTTATTAACGGCATTGTTCCCAATTTTTTTCCCTGAATTTCTTCAGTTCCATCTGGAGTTCAACTGGATGACAAGCTGCTCTAAGTTGTACTTAACTGGCAAGCACAAAGTGACACACAGCATTCTCTGTCCATGGAGATTGAATGGTGCTGGATCTTTGCTTTCCTCACCTTAGTGCTAAGACTGAGATAATTTTGTTTGTATTGCTGCCTGGAAAGGTCCTCACTCATTACACTTGGAAGAATCTAACCAGTGACCTAAGGGTTAATGTCTGCTATTCACAATTACAATTCTTTTAACACAATCATTTCCCATGTCTAACATGTTTAACTGGTTGCTGCTCTTTCAGGCATCGGATGCTTGCTTGACTTACAAGCTGTGAAAAGCTATTCCCTTGACAAGTCATTCTGTCTGTAATGGTTCACACACATAACACACACAATTAGGATCAAACCAATGCATATTGATTACTTATTCCCAAACTGTTTCTGACACATGTTTCTGTCCATTAGAAGTACTGGATGAAGCACGAAGTGGGGGTTCTGTTTTCTGACAAAAATACTGCCTTTTCTCTCCTTCTGGCAACTAGCAGAAAAGTAATTACATTAACATATTTCTTCCCCCATGAGATTCAGAATCAGAGAGCCTCCGTCCTTTCACTGCAGGAAGAAGACATAACAGATTTCCCCATGGATGTTATAGCAGGGGTTTGGAAGGAAGGTGTACAAATGCCATATACTAGTTTAGCCTAACACAGGGATATAACATAGATTAAAATGCAATATTTAACTAAACACATAAAACCTTTTAAATACAAATATTAAAACGCATAAACATAAGGTTAATACAACCATTATACATTAAAATCATTCAGACATAAATTCAAAATACACCAATTTAAAATTCATAGTTTAAGATCAACTGGATAGCCTGCTGGAAGAAATAGATCTTTAATACTGTTTTAAATTCAGACAGCATGTTTAGCTGTCAAATCTCTCTCAGCAGGTCATTCCACAGTCTGGGGTGGCTGATTAAAAGGTCCTATGGGTGTCAGTTGCCATGTTAGTCTTGGTTGGTTGAAATAAATGTCCTCCATAGGATCTGAATGTATGGGATGAACTATATGGGAGAAGGCAGTTCCTTAGGTAACCTGGAACCAAACCATGTAGGGCTTTAAATGTAATAATGAACACTTTGGAGTTTGTCTGGAAGCTAACTGGCAGCCACTGGAGTGATTTTAATAGTGGTGTGATATGATTATTCCTAGATGTACCAAGGATCAATCTGGCTGCTGTGTTTTGAACAAAGTAAAGTCTCCAATCTTGGTAGAAATGTAACCCTATGCAGAGTTGCATTGCAAAAGTGCAGCCTTGAGGTTACCAGCATGTGCATAACCATCTTTAAGTCTTCCAGTCCTAGGAAGGGGCACAAATAGCGCCGCCCAACTCAATGGATCAGTGCAGTTGCTGTGGCAGGCTTGGTGCCCACCACTTTCAGGTTTCGGGAGTTCCTCCTGATCCAGCGGTCCTTGCGGTGGTGGGAAGCCCTGCCATTGGCCAGCTGGGGCAGAAGTGGCAGCACTTCTGCCTCATGCTGGGACTATAAGTCCCAGGCTGCCCTGCAGGGGGAAGTCATTTGCCATTGGCTTCCCCGGATGGCTGGGCACAGCCAATTGGTTGAAGGGCCTGGGAGGTGGTGCCTCCATTGTTTCCAGACCCATCTTTGGTTGACAGGCCTATAAAAGGCCTCGCACCGCATCACTCGGCACCATTGCAACCTCGGCTCTCCCACCCTCCCTCCCTAGGCTAGGGTGTTTTGTCACAACTTCGTTGGGAAGGCAGCATAGGTCCTGGATCTGGGTGTGTGGTTTTCAGGGCTCTGTAGCACTGGATCAGGAGTCCTTTGGACCCGGGAGCATTCAGGCCATATGGAGTGGCCATTGCGGGGTCACAGCGATTTTAACTCCCAGTGACTAGAGGCTTTATTATGTTACCTGTTGTTTGCACAATTGTGTAATTGTGTATGGATGTTATGTTGCCTCTAGGTCATCCTGATGCTTGGCATTTCCTAGCAACCTCACATCAAGAAGTCAGGGTGTTGTTTGATGTGCCAGATTTAGACCTCATACCTTGGGCCAACCCTACCTGTTGTGTTGTTATTCAATAAAGTTCTGGCCTTTTTTTCTTCCAATCCTGTGTTTGGTTCTTGTGGGCACCTACCCTTCCACTTCAACTGGTGTATCAGTGAACACTGATAATAAGCATTCCTAACCATTGCATGTATCTGAACTGACATTTGGAAAGATGGATCCAGGAGCACTCCCAAGATGCAAACACAGTTTTACAGAGGGAGTATAAACCTATCCAGAACTCCTTGACACAGCTCCAACCCAGATTAGAACCCTTGATAGTAAGCGCCTCTATTTTGTTTGGATTCAATTTCATTTTGTTTTTCTTCATCCAGCCTATTACCTTCTCCTAAGATTTATTCAGAGGAACGGGGGGGGGGGGGGGAGACAGAGATTGGCATGAAAAGCCACCTTCCAGCTGGCTTAGGGGCATGGTTTACAGATGCTACACACCCCAAGATGTCCAGAAGTCATGCCAGCACTCCGATGTTTAAATGTCGCATGCCTCTGGAGCAGATTGAAGCCTCCCATGAGCTGTGGTGGGGCAGAAGAAGCCACCTTTTAACCAACCACTGCTCCTTTTTTGGCTGACTGCAAGGCAGATTGGGGCTGCAGTGTTTGTTTGCTGCAGCCTCAATCCATCTTTGGAAGGGGCGACTTGAAGCCCCATCTGTTTCCCCACACACTGTCCTTTTTGAAGTGACAGAGGGCTATATTTGGGTGTCATCAGTGTTCTGATAGCATCCTGTCCTATGCTTTTGTTTGTGCTGTGTGCCTTGTCATTTCTGACCTATGGTGACCTATAATGGGGTTTTCTTGGCAAAATTTGTTCAGAGGAGGTTTGTTATTGCCTTCCCCTGAGGCTGAGAGCACATGACAGATAGTCTGGACCTAAGCCCTATAGGGCTTTCTAGACTGTAACCTAAAAAGATTGGTAATTAGTAGAGCTGTTGTAGCAAGGTCCCACTCAACTTTCTGGCTGCTGTTCTTTAGCACATTTGAAGTTTCCAGGCACTCTTCAAAGGCAGCTCCACATACAGCACATATTCAAAACAGGATGTAATCAAGACATGTGCAACTGTGGCCAGATCAGGTATTGCCAGGAACAGGTGCAATTGGTGCACTAGCTTTTGCTGTGCAAAAGCATTTCTGGCCACTGCAGAAGCTTCGGCATTCAGGCTCAGTAATGAATGCAAGCATTCACATGATAATTTTTTTTCTACTTGCCTGCATGCATAAGGACAAGGTTACTTGCATGGATAGCAAAATATGTCAAGTGAAGCAGCCCTGACGATCATTGCTTGATCACATGAATATTCTGCATTTGAGTGCTGAACAGTTGACAGTGGAAGGTAAATGATGACATTTGATGTGGTGTAGATATGTAGTTGTTCTCATGGTGTTATATTTGTAATGTCCTATTTATACATGCATATTGTAATCTCATGAAATTGCATTCATCAGCTGAAATCTTCACTGAAAACCAAAGTCTCTACAGAAAACCAAAAATATTTTTCCATGAAACATTACTTAAATATTCCCACATTTTTCTGATGATGTCATTGAGTGGAGCTAATCTTAAATATGTTATTTGTTAAGTTACAGTAAAGCCTACGCCTATGATTTAGCAGTGTTTGGTTTAAAAAAATGAGTCAAGCTAACTTTCCATAATAGTATTATGATGTGAATTGACTGTCTTTATGCAGAACTGAAGCATTCTCTTACAACAGCCCTCAGTTCCTCCGTCCATCTCATCTGACTCCATAAGTCCACAATGTCCCCAAGCCCCAACTAGGGACTGCAGGGGCATTGGCACACTGTTTTAGCACATACACATACTAGCTAAAAGTTAGTGTAATACTGTTTTTTATATTGTTAGGTGCCTTGGCTACTTGTCATGGTGAATATGCTCATACAAAATAAAGCTAATTGGGTTTAAAAACTAATTAAAAAGAAAACAACATTTTAATGAGAATGTTAAAAATTCAGATTACTATAATTAAATCACAGTAACTTATTGTGTGTGTGGTGTTTTGTTTGTTTTTCCTCCCAGGAAATCCATCAACTAAAAGACTGTCTGAACCAAGTACACTGACTATCCCTGATAATTCATTCTCTGTAAAGGGCTGGTTTAATACTACAGGTAATTCATTGTGAATGCAACTGCTTTAAACCAAAGGGTTTAAAAAACAAAAGCAAATCCTACAATATAATTCAGTAAAATGCTATTGTTTTCAATGTTGTTTTATTCTGGCAGTTACTGCTTACTGCTCTTTTCACAATGGATATGCACAATGAAAATGTAACTAATCAGATAAATAAGTCCTGAAACCTGTTAACATTTCAGAATATTAAAATCAAGTCACTGAAATAAGATGCTTGCTTTTTTTAATATTTCCTTCCAGGAAATCTACCCACTAAAATAGTGGCTAAACAAACTACAGTGGGTAACCATAATAATTCTCCTACTCTAAAAGGCTCATTCAATGAAACTGGTAAGTACTGCAATTGTGAATTTGATCACTTTAAATGGAAAGTTGGGCTGTAAAAAAAGAACAAAAAACAAACAAACACTAGAATACAATTCAATGAACTTTTATTGTTGTTTTTAATATTATATTTTCAAAGCAGATGCATACTGAGAAAATGAAAATAATTATATAAATAAATGATGGAGCCAACATTGTTAATATTTCAGAATACTAATATCTAGTTCGTATCCTGTGCTCCCCTTAGGAGTAAATTTATCTGTCAAAGGAGTGGTTGAACCACCCTGGCAAATCCTGATAATTCAGATGCTTGGTTTAATACTAGGAAATCATTGTTTTGTTTGTTTGTTTGTTTGTTTGTTTGTCAAATCTGCCTTCATGTAACCATTTCATTTTGCAACTGAGCTAGAAAACTTCCCTTGCAGTGAAAAGATGGCTAGTCCTACAGCTATCCATCTCTTTAATGTGAGAATTGTGGGAGAGAGGTGCTTATAATCAGTTTTCTCTGACCAGTCTCAGTGTTTTAAAATCTGAGAGTTGGGTGTGTTAAAACGGCCTTCTGTCCACATACATTCAGTGCATGGTGAGAGGCACTGACTGTGCCTGGTAACCAGAGTATGACAAGCTCAACAAACCTGCCTCCAGTTGCACGGTCAGCTCAGGATTTTGAAGCAGGACGGCTGAAGATATACAGTTACATGTGGAAAAGCAAATTACTCAAGTCAAACCTAGGGATGGAAATAATATTTGAAACCATTCCAAATAATGGTTGGGTAATATTCATCAAAGAACCAAGATGAGAAGAATCCTATAATGAAGAGACACTTCACATTTTGGAAAATTATACTACACAAAAGTTGCACAGTGTTTTGTTTTGTTTTTCCTCACAGAAAAAGCAGCCTCTTATTTGCAGAAATCCTATTTTCGTTGCAGACAATGCTGCTTCTTGTGCAGAAAGTGCTGTAGTTGGGAGCTTATCATGTGCAAAACTTTGATTGTGGTTGCTTGTGCAGGAAAGAATAAACAACTACAAAGTTGCTGTGAGCCTCCATGAATCCTGTGCTGGGAGAAAAAGATATGAATAAAATAATTAAAATAAAATATATATTTCTGTGAAAAGTTATCCTTTCTAGACCTGGGCCATGTTTTTAGCAATTCTCTCAATATCTCTCTCTCTCTCTCTCTCTCTCTCTCTCTCTCTCTCTCTCTCTGTGTGTGTGTGTGTGTGTGATAGAGAGAGAGAGAATTCTTCAGTAATAATTATTTTGACTCAGATTAAAAAAACCTGCCAACTCTATGCCCTGGCATACAACCCTAGAGAAAATATTCCAGTTCCCTTTGTTTTTACCAGCCAGTTCGTCTGCATGAGTCTTTTTGTCCCACTTTTTATTACAACTGGGTAGTTCTGTAAAGTTCATTGAACTTGTGAAATTGTTGCTGTAGTCATTTTTCCTTTGCATTGGCCTGATCTAGATTGGCAAAAAGAAGTGTGTTTTATGGCTGCATGAAAGTCTAGCCTTTAGATGAGAAAAAGCGAAAGTGTGCCATGAAAACGCTTTTTGTGTGTGTGTGTGTTTTAGGGGAGAAGAAGCACCTTTAAAAAGGTGCTGGTTTTCCCAGCTTCTTTTTTAAAAACTGTGGAACAGCGCAGCTCCATCTAAAGGCCGTGGTGCAGCTGCTAAGCATTAAGGAAAAGGCAACTTCATGTCACACTTTCCTGCCAATCTAGAAAGCCCCATTGTGTACTTTGCTGGGGAGAAATGCTGCCCTCCTGTGGGCAACCTAAGAAGACAGGTCTTTGTGGGTTTTTCAGGCTATGTGGCTGTATTCTGGAAGAGTTTATTCCTGATGTTTTGCCAGCATATTCCATGCCAGCATTCCCTGAAGATGCCAGCCACAGATGCTGGCGAAGTGTCAGGAATAAACTCTTCCAGAACACAGCCACATAGCCTGAAAAACCCACAAAAAACTATGGATGCTGGCTATGAGAGCCTTCAACTTCACCTAAGCGCAGCTTCACCTAAGCAGACAGCATCAAAAATTGAGGAGGAGTAACAAAGGGACAAAAGCAAGATAGGGAGAAGGGAGTAGGATAACTCAATAAGGGGAGCTTTGGCAGCCAGTCCCATTTGAGCCCTGTTGGTGCAGTGGTTAAATGCCTGTACTGCAGCCACTCACTCAAAAACCATAAGGTTGCGAGTTCAAGACGAGCAAAAGGGCTCAAGCTCAACTCAGGCTTTCATCCTTCCGAGGTAGCTAAAATGAGTACCCAGATTGTTGGGGGCAAGTAGCTTACAGTTGTAAACCGCTTAGACACTCCTTAGGTGGTATGAAGCAGTATATAAATGAAGCTGTTTGTTTGTTTCTTCTGACCTAGATATGTGTTCTGCTTGCAGTCTGCATAACATTTGAAGCTGTGCAGGATGCAGCTGCCTATATCCTGAACAGGGTTGGCTGGTGGTAACTTGTAGTTGCTTTCCATTGCAATGTTCCACAATGCAAGATCCTGGTTTGGTCTTTAAAAGTGCACACACTTTGAGAAGGTTTGCATGGTTAGAGATGGATTGCTCTCACAGTCTGCAGTATTACAGATAACTGCTTCCAATAATCTTTTCCAAACCTGAGCAAGGACAGTTAAAGTGGTCTCGAACTTGATTATTGCTGTGTTTTGGACCTTCCTTAGGCCACATCTCACACTGTTTCCTAGAAATCAGGGCCACTGCCCATGAAGATAACCTTAAAAAGGACCATTTCCAAGCCCTTTATATGTGCAAACTGACTCAAATTTCTTTGTGGCTTATCCTTTTGGAGAAATGTATTGTGAGGCAACACAGAAATGGCTGGCTCCGATTTGCATAATCACAAATATATTTCCCTTTGCTAGTTACTCTAAATGGAAAGTGTTTCCTTCTATGCCTCTCCTTGCCTCCTGCCTTGTGCATTTAAAAAAAAAGCAAGGAAAACATATACTGCATTGTTTTAAAATTACAACAATTAACTGAAGCAAGAAACAGTTTGACTGTCTTGAAAGCAACGGCAATATAAAAAAAAATGAAATATTGCAAAACATGAGAAAAAATACACATTTTCACTTTTCTTAATACTTGTGGGTTTCTATTAAGTGAAGGCAAAAGTGCCTGTAAGGTCACTGATCACATCCAGGCTTCTGTCTATCCATTGTACTAGTTTGAAAGTGAAAGCTGTGGGGATATGTTAGAATATACAGGATTGCATACCTAGTATTCTCAAAAGAAAATGTGAAAACTTGTATATCTACCAAGAATCAGGAGGAGGGAAATTACTTCTCCCACCATTGACATTCAGACATTAAATATACCCTTGTAAATACAATGTGTATGTAGATGTTCCATTCATATGTTCAATGGTCCAGTTTGCCTGGTCATTGCAGGGGGAGAGCTTAGCCCCCTCACTAGTTCAGCTTCCCATACTATGCCTCCCCCCTTAATCCTAGGGTCCATGCAACTATGCCATATGTGACAATCAGATCACATGTTTACAAGAAGCATAAATTTGCCACTCCAGAAAATTAGATGGGATTTTAATTTGAAGTTTGTTCATTTTTTAAAAAAATTATGATGGCTAGGTTTTCTTTTTCCTTTTCTCAGGCATTGCAACTGGTTCCGGACATTCTCATTTCTCCTGGCCAGCAGTTGTAGCTGCCTTGATTTTCTTCTGCACATGTTTAATCATTCTGGGGATCAGAAAATGGTGTCAGTATCAAAAGGAAATGTGAGTATATACACTCAGAGCATTATAATAATAATAATAATAATAATAATAATAATAATAATAAAAGTTTTATTTATAGCCCGCTCCTCTGTATCCAATCGAAGCGGGTTACATCAATTAAAAAATGCAAGATAAAATATACATGACCCATACCCAACCACCCGCCCCTTAAAATTAAATTAAACTAACATCAATTAAAATGACATAATAAAAATTTCAATTTAAAACGGCAACCCATTGCATAGAGATCAGGGTCAAGATGTTAAAATGCTAATGGGAGAGCTTAACCCAAACAGAGCCGGGAGGTTAAGAACTTTCTGGGAAGGCCTGCCGGAAGAGATGCGTCTTCAAGGCTTTTTTAAAGCAATCAGAAGATGTAATAAGACGCATCTCGTCTGGCAGGCCATTCCATAGCCTGGGAGCGACAGCCGAGAAGGCCCTCTGGGAGGTCTGCGTCAGTCTAGTCTTCATAGGCTGCAATAAGTTCCTCCCAGAAGACCGGAGTGTGCGGAGGGGTTCGTATGGGAGGAGGCGGTCCCTCAGATAAGATGGACCCAAGCCATGTAGGGCTTTAAAGGTTAAAACCAACACCTTGTACTGCGCTCGGAAACTAATCGGCAGCCAGTGGAGAGATTTGAGCACTGGTGTTATGTGCTCTCTCCTTGATGTTCCCGTGACAAGCCTGGCTGCCATATTCTGAACTAATTGAAGTTTCCGAGTTAGGCACAAGGGTAGCCCCATGTAGAGCGCATTACAGAAGTCCAATCGTGAGGTTACCAAAGCATGTACCACTGACTCCAGGTCCTTTGGCTCCAGGAAAGGGCGCAGCTGGCGGATCAGCCGAAGCTGATAACAGGCACTCCTGACCACCGCATTCACCTGACTAGTCATGTGAAGTGACGAATCAAGGAGTACCCCCAGACTGCGAACAGGGTCCTTCGAGGGGAGTGTGACTCCATCTAGGACCGGGAGGTGTATTCCCAATCCTGGCTTCGGTCCTGTGACAGTTAGCACCTCCGTTTTGTCCGGATTGAGCTTCAACCTGTTTTCCCTCATCCAATCCATTACTGCCGTAAGACAGTCATTGAGAGGAGAGACGCCATCTGAAGTCTGAGCCGACGATCTTGTCATGGAGAGGTAAATCTGAGTGTCGTCAGCGTACTGAAGACACTGAGCTCCATGCCTCCGAATGATCTCACCCAGCGGCTTCATGTAGTTGTTAAACAGCATTTTTGAATTTTGAATTTTACACTTCAAAATGAAGTTTTCCACTATGACGCAATCCTGTGGAACAGAGTTGGATCTGTTTTAGATCATCTGATTACAGTGGAGTGTTACTTCATTCTTGAAATTGTTGGAGCTCAGCCTTATCTGTCTTCATTGGGGACTGAAGACATTTAAAATAAAAAATAATATAAACAGCTAAAACAAAGGGAATAATGTGGATCCATGATAAATTAAGAAATCCATAATTGGGCAATATCTTGATTAGATCCAATCAAAATGCCATAAAACTATGCAAGCCTTTAGATTCCACAGAATGCTTAATGTTTCAGCAGTCTAGGTGGCACCTAAAAGGAGGGGAAAACAGAAACAGGAAAGTCCAAATATTAGCCTAGTTATTCTGTCCAAGAAGCCTGCACTTAAAGTTAGTATCATGGTACAAGATTGCAGATTGAATTAATCAGTTGTAGGAGTGAAGGTATCAGGATAAATCTCAAAATGTATATAGTGACAAAGATTTGATTACTTGTTTTCATTTCTGAAACTGGCTGTAACTCAGATTTCTCTCTATAGCCTTGGGCAAAAAGACACAGGTTTCTGAGATGCTATACAATTAGATATATCTGTATCAGTTTTTGTAGTGCAAGGGATTATATTCCAATGAAAAAGGGAAGACAAAATCAGTCATGCTGGATTAATTTGAAACTAATTTTCTCAGACATCATCAGCATCTCAGATACTTATTAAACATGGCAATAAGAACAAAGTGACTTTCTCTGATGGCATTCTCACTGACTTCCTGACTTCTACAGTATTTTATGTACCCACACATACATTGAAGTGTGATGCATCTTATTCAAGTATTTCCAGCTCTTGTCAGTTGTAATGAAGTTTGACAGTTCACATAAAATAGACTGCCTGGATGTTTGATAATGTGGAAAACTGGAAAATGCACAGCCACTCCAGTGTAGTGAAAAAGATGTACCCAGCTCTTGCTGAATTGTCTGGGTGCATTTCCTGCAGTACAGGAGTAGATGTGGGGCTATTGTTACCTTTAAAAAAACCAAAGAGACGTACCCATGTTAGTTTGGTAATTCAGTATGGAAAGGGATTTTGTAGCACCTTTGAGACTAAATGAAAGAAAGAAGTTGATAGCATGAACTTTCTCCACACTATGCAGAAAGTAAGCTCAAGTCTACAAAAGCTCATGGTACCAAATTCTTTCAGTTAGTCTTAAAGATGCTACAATATCTCTTTGTATACTTTATTTTTTAAAAAAGTTATTTGACCAACATACAAAACAGTATTTTGAATTGTTTTGCATAATCACTTGCACAAGTTTTGTAACCACTTACACTTAGTAGCACAACAGTTTGCACAAGAGATTGTGCAGAGGCTTACACAAGATGTTGCAAAAGTACTTGTTCAATATGCTGTGCAAAACAAACAAACATCAACAACAACAACCCTGTACTGGATATCATCCTGGCAGAACTCTGAAAATGTGCAATTTCTAGAGAATGGATCTTCCACTAGTTCTGTGACATAATAACTGGACATAAATCCTTAATCCTACCTTTCCATGAAGTAATTTTGGGTACTATAGATGGCCTTCCTATCCATTAAATAAGCCCATAATGTCAGTAAACTATCTAAATGAGGTGTTGATCTTTTCAGAATGGTTTCCTTTTAAAATTTTGCCAACTTTTGCTTCTGTTTTATGAATATTTTACTTTGCATATTTTAAAAACATTGTTTCCATTTTAGCATGAACAGACCACCATCTTTCAAGCCGCCACCACCTCCAATTAAGTATACCTCTATGCCAGTGTGTGCCGGAATTTACACAGCCTGCGATGAACTGGAAAATCTATAATGGGCCTGAGGTGTTCTGGTCTAATAATGAATTCTTTGACTGTATGTCTTTTGCAATAGATTGCAGGAGTTCAGTGGCTGTGACCCATATTCCAATTTAGACTGCTTAATCTTGCATTAATGTCAGGAACATGGTATTCCTAAGTACACTTACTCAGGGCAATTTACCTCCTGCAGTCAATTGACGTAGTGAAGTCAAATGTATCTCATATTACAGGTACTCAACCTGAGTTGTGTGACCAATAAGGAAATGACATAAAATCATATTATTTTTGACTATCTATAAAAGGCAAGGTTTGAGTTTATGAAGTTCATAGTTACTCTTCAGATTGGGGTTTTTTTATATTTATCCTGACTTTAAAAATAAACAAGATGTGACCAATTTCTGTATTTGCAAGGGTTGTCCCATTCTTCCTACATATGGGCATGATCAGAAACAACATTTGCCCACACTGAAGCTCAGCCATCAACAAAAGGGCAGGGCCTCAACTACAAATGCAAAGGACACACAAGACCACCACATAAGACAAATGACTAATAAATACAATATGTGTATTGTGAAAATTAGAGAAATGGCAATATATACAATAAGAGTTAAACAGAATCATATACATAGGATGTAAAAACCAAAGTGCAAAATAGCCAAAAGTGGCAGTACATATATGACAAGATAATATTTTAAAAAATCTAATGTTTGTTGTTGTGTAACTTCATGTTATTTCCAACTTGTGGCAACCATAAGGGAAACTTATCACAGAGTTTTCTAGGGCTTGAGAGTATGTGATTCACTCAAAGTCACCCAGTGGGTTTCTATGGCTGAGCAGGGAATCAAACCCTCATCTCCAGAGTCATAGTCTAACATTCAAACCACTACACTTGATGTATAAATACATGATGTAAATAAACCAAAATACATGGTGTCAAAAACATGGACCCAAATCAAATGGGATGTATAACAATATATATGTATGCAATCAACACAAAGACTTATATAAATAAACTCCAGCTATGAGATCTAGTAGTTGTTGTTAAAGTACAGATTATTATGACTGAAGGACTTTGAACAAACTGTGAATAATAAATAACTCACCTATAATACAGAACTTGTTTCAGTGTTGATCAAACATTTACTAGTAGGCCATACAATAATTGGCAAACTATAAATATTGATCAATCAGAACAATCAATGGGAGGTAATCAAATGTCTGGCAAGATGAAAATAATGAGGAACCCAGATGGGACAGTTGTTCCCAGGCTTCTACAATCATTTTGGACCAGGTCTTCTTCAGAAGCGATGCTCAGCTTTTCAAAACTCCATGTGCCCAAGGCACTGGTTATGAGCAAAACTAGAACACACAAGAAAAAGCATCCATCCAGAAAATTCTGTATGAATATCCAAAATCTATGATATATGAACAACAATCTTCTGCAAGGATTCTTTATAAACAAACCATCCCATGCTGTAACAGCATTCGTTGATATGCAGTGTGTGCTAGCTGTAAAAACAGGCAGATTAAATAGCGAAAAGGAAAGTTAGAAGCAGTAAATTTAAAGAGACATATTGTATCACTTGGTTACTCTACAGCTGGAATTTATATCTTGCAAAATGAGCACAGAGGCATGGGATACAATGTGAATGTTCACAATAAACTCTGATATCATAGCTGTAAATTAAAATCACATATAAAACCAAAAATCTTACAAATACAATGATAGATCTATTGTTGAAGTCTGCAGTAGCACACAAATTAAAAAAGGGCTCTTTGGGCTAGCAGTTCCTCTAAAGATCTAAAAAAAATGTGTTTAATGCACTCGAGAGCAAAAAATCTCAATGATTCAAAGACCACATTAATATGAAATGAAACGTTGAAATAATGGGGCTTGTCGCCCCAATTCTGGATTTTACATTTACATCCACTTAAAATGTATCTCAGTGATCTTGTGGTTTGGCCTACATAAATCTTTAAGCATAGGCAAAATAATGACATAAATGACAAAATGAGGATAACAATTAATAAAAGATCTTGAATGGATATTTTGTTTTGTAACTGGATTCATGAAACCCTTTATATGCAAACTTTTGTACAGAACATGAACAATAGCTACATTTGTGATGCCCCTTTAATACTTTGTGATCTAATACTATGAAAAAAGAAATCAGTATATACTAACTTTTATCACATCCAGTTTAACAGATTAATTTGTCTGTTGGTGCTCTTCCATGTTCCTAGGGGAAATGAATTCTGTCTACAAAGTGAGTCTTGATTGTTAGCAGGGAAATGGATTGATTTTTTAATTGGATTGGATCCAGAGTTGGGGCTAAAACTGATGGCCCTGAAGAGGTGGCCTAAAGATGCCCCTTCCAAAGACATATTGGGGCTGTGGCAACCACACACCGTGGCCACAATCCAACTTCAACCTGGCTGAAAAAGGAGATCCACTTCTTCTTTGGCTGGCAAAAGGCAGCTTTTGCCACCCCACTGCTGACCCATGGCAGCTTCAAGCCACTTTGGTGGCATGTGGCCTATAAACTCCATGCTGCCTACTGATATTGATGCAAAAAATGCCCTGAGGTCAGTTGCAATCTAGGGTAATATTTTACCTCCAAGGCACTCTTGATCACAAAATTCTGCAGATTTCCTGTAGTGCTTAATATTAAAAAATCCCTGTTCTTTAAAATCAACAACTTGTGGACAATTTTGTTTCCCACCCTCTTTCCCAGCATCTCTCCTCTCTCTCTCTGTCACTCCCCCCCCCCCCTTTACCTACACGTATTCCTAGATATTAAGGATGGGAAGAATTTTTGAAAATGTTTGGGGGAAAACAAAACCATATTTCTCAAATGTTGAGAAGTCTACATGAGAAAAATCCCAGATTGACAAGAATGTTTCTAGTTCTAGACTTGCTGTATGGAAACTTTGCACATGGCTGTTTTGTGCAGAAAATTGCATTTTCTGTGCAGGAAAATGTTTCCTGTGCCGAAAATATTTCTTCATAGAAATTTTATTTTCTGTGCACAAAATACCGATTCTTATGCAGAGATTGCATAATACCATGTGCAAATTTTGCACAGATTAAGCCATGAACTATGAGCAGACGAAAACTCCACAATTTTCAAACACTTTCTCACAGAAAAAAGAAAATTGTTAAAATCACTCATTACTTTCATTGAGAAGAAAATTATTAAGAATTGTATCCCTAGTACGTGTGTTATTGGTGTTGCTGAAGTGCAGGAGAAAATTTAGCTAGTATCCAACCCAGTGATCCTACTCCCTGCTGTTTCCCCTGCTGCTATTAACAGCAGGGAAGCACCAACCATGACGAAGATCTCTGGGATAAGGGAGGCTTAAATGTCATCCTATCAGTCCTGTTCAAGATCATCATTTCCCTGCAGCAGGGAACATTCCTTTAAATGTTCCTTATGTTCAAATCTTCCTCCACTTCAGCAAGTCTGCTCCAAATTGCTGGGATTTGGTAAGTTTAAAGCTCACATTAGTGACATAGGAAGCTGGCCATTCTGGATTTGCTTTTTCTTCAAGGCAGTGTTTGCACCACGATTTATAAAATACAAAAAAATAACTTGCCAGGCATTTAAAAATTTTTACTGCTTTTTCATACAGTTTTAATTTAGTGTTTCAAACAGTTTAACTGGAATTATTTTCTACTGAATCTTTTTATAATGAACTTGTGAACGACTTTGCATATATTTTCGATTTTTAGAAACAAAATAAATAAATATGGTGATGTAGTAGCCATTGAACACCAGAAGATGGCTCTGTAGTCTCATATTTTCTCTTACTTGAAAAATGTTTCCTATATAATATATGGGCTGAATGCAGTTTACAAATAGCTCTTGCATTTGCTAATATGCAATATGAATGTACTTTGTTTTGTTTTGTTTAAGGGCTGATATAGATAAATTAAAAAATTCTCAGACACGTAGATGCTTCAAGGTTTTTTCTTTTTTAAAAGTGGCACTTGTTTACATGAAAAATTATATGTATTCATGTTAACTACCACTAGCCAGCCTTCCCAACACTTCATATTTCACTTGAAGGGCATGGAAGTTTTTGATACCATATCTGAAAACCTCATGCATTAGAATAAAAATAGTATGATTGCTAGCTGTTATATTATATTCAATATTATGTGTTCCTAAAAACTTATTGTTTGCCAGACATATACATTCTAAAAACACATTAGAGAGAGAACATGGAATTAAAACACCAGCTCATGTCCAACTTGGGTATCTATTTTCTCAGATGAAGAACTCACTGCTCTTGCCGTGGGTAGCTCCTGAGAAATTTACAAACAG
Source organism: Urosaurus nigricauda (assembly GCA_034509955.1). Lineage (NCBI taxonomy): Eukaryota > Metazoa > Chordata > Lepidosauria > Squamata > Phrynosomatidae > Urosaurus > Urosaurus nigricauda. Next base: position 47,831,331 of record JAOEGL010000003.1, read on the forward strand.
TGAATCAAGAGGTTTGTAATAATACAGGGCAATGGTTTTGGCTGAATCACACAGAAATGCATCAAAAATAAAACCACAACTCCATCTTAAACAAACATAAATTCCTTTAGGACTGATTCCAGCAGAAGTTGAGGTCTGTTATAACATTTACAATGTGTTTTGAACTAACTGCTTCTTCCACATTCTGTTAGCTCTCTGTTTCTATTGTTTGGCTTAATTGGAAGGATATACTTACTGCTCTATTTTTTCAGCCATGACTTGTGGGCGCTATTTAGGTGGGCGCCTAAGGAAAATATTTAATCATAGAAGAAGAAAATGCCCTAATCATATAGGCCTGACTGTCACTGAAATGATAAAGCCATGTCTTGAAACAGCACTTCTCCTTTTTTCGGGGTAGAAGAAACCACCAATTTTTAACTCCATTAAAAGTGAAAATACAATTGAAAGATAAATGACTTCTCCTTGTGTAATTTTCAATATCAGATTGATGTACTGTAGATTAGATTGGGATTGGCCAAAGTGTCTCCTATGAGCCACGTGTCAGCCTGAAATCATTATTGTGGCTCCTTCTCCCAGGTTTTTTTGGCCTAAAATTGGCCTAATGTGACCCCAGAACTTCCAGTAGACTTGAATGGGACCAAATAGGGCCGAATGAATGGGACTCCTTTCTGGTTTTGAAAGACCTGAGCCTAAACAGGCCCAGAGACACCACAGCAAAGTAGATGGGCCAAAAGGGATGACCAGAGGTCACTCCCATCCCTATCAGCACAAGACACCACCACAGTCCCGAGGGCAGACACTTGTCACAGTCCTGAATGGGCAGCAAAAAGGAGCCATAAGAAATGGCTCTTTTTGCAGCTGGGTTTGGGTTGTGTTGGTGTGTGTGTGTGTGCACACACTCACATCACGTGCATGACCCACCCCCAATCAGCCCTCTGTTTTGGGCCCACTGTTTGAGGCCACCCTCCACAAACAGCCTGACATGCCCAGTCATGTCTCCTGGAATCTTACATGAATACAGTTGGCAAATTTTCATGTAAAAATAAGGGAAGGGGTTGTAATTAGCTTGGGAGGTAATGATAGATGCATCCTTCAAGGGTTCCAGGGCAGGGTGATATGACCTCCACCTCCAGATAGTTGTTCACACCTGTTTTAAAACAAGCACAGCACAGAACTGGTACACCTGAAATAACTCCATAACACCAAACTATAGTTCGGTTCTATATTTGCCTGCAGACTAGTCTGTTTGCTGCACCTGACTCTGTTCCTCACCTGACTGAGGAAACATTATTAAGCTTGGGTTCAGAATCTATCAGGAAAGCATCACATGCTAGTCAATGTACCAGGCTGGCTAAAGCAAAAGTAGATCATTATTGCTGTTTTTTTAAAAAAATCAATCAATAATAGGGATGGGCTTAAGGTAGTTTAGGACAACTTGGGATATTCAGAGAAAGGGTGTCATAATTTGATGACAGAATACATATTAAACCCCCAGATTCAAGCTGTGGCATCTGCAAGCATCACTCACAGTCAACAATCCTGAACTAAATAACCCAGTACTAAATGGTCTAACTCGATACAAGGCAGCATTTTGTTTTGCACAGTTTTCATTCCCACATATGGCCACATTAGAGGTGTAGTTTATAAGTCAACAAATGATTTGAAGGCACATACATTACATTATAAAAGTACCTTCCAGCAAAAGAAGGCTTCACTTAGAAAGTAAAAAGCAACACACAGAATTTGGGTTCATTTTGCACATGGGAGACCTGTTCCACCAAGCTCTGTTGTGTCCTGGTTAGTGTTTTTTTAAAAAACAAACACAATACAACATTTTTGCTCACATAAAGCAGGTGATACAGCAATACTGATTCACACACACACACACACACACACACAACTTCATAGTTACAGGCTTCCTGTGAGTTAATGGAGCCTGCACCTGCTCCTAGGCATTTCAGCTGTCCTCCAGTTGACCTGAGAGGAACTAAAAGCAAAGCAGAACAGGGTAGCAACATAACCTATCAATGCAGTAGACATGCATTACACTGGTTCCATAGATTCTTTCAACAGAAGAGAAGCATGAGCATTTTTTTAATTCTGTGAACAGTGCATTGAGGAAAAGCTATCATAGCTACTCCTTGAATGATCCAACCATTATTTAAATACCGTATGTGGGTTTTAAAAAAATTATTGCAATAAAGTAAATTTCTCCAATAACTAAAGCATAAATTTAACATTGTATATAATATAATGTAATGTAGTCTACTAGCATGATTGGAACATGCAAATCAGAGGAAACATTCAAACATGGCAAAAGCAAAAGAAAGAAGTAGGAAATATTTAATCCTCTGTGTGCTTACCATTCCTTTGTTCAAACTTACCCTTCAAATGAATTTTTAATATTCTAAAACTAGCAGCTATTAAGATTAAGTACATGCCTTTATGAGTAATTTGTAGTTTCTCTAAGTCCCACTAAAAGCAGAAGTTTGTTGGGATGAATTTAAACCCTATTTCTTTCAGAGGAGCTTTAGTGGCATTGAGGGTCAAAAATGGTTAGGATTGCATTTTCCCCAATCACTTAATAATTCTGCATTATTATAATACCATTAATTATAATACCATAATACCATTTATTTTAATGCCACAATAATTTTATACATATAATTATGTCTTATCCTATTAGCCTTACATTATATTTATTACTAGTTACTTTTATATCTCAAGTTATGCCACACTGAGTGAAGATGTGACTGTTCCAAGGTCACTCAGTGGATTTCATGGTCAATTGCAATACTCAAGTGAGCAAGCTAATGTGGTCAGGAATGAGATATTTTTGTCACATAATTACATAGGGGTGGTACAGACCACCCAAAAAGGGTGGTCTGGCATCACCTCTTTTAAAGTTGTAACTGCTCCTCAGCAGCTAGATGCTGTGGAGTAGTTGTGCACCTAAAAAGGAGCGAGGAAACCATGCTCCTTTTTAGGTGCACAGTCGTGGTGCAATTTCAAAAAAAGTGCCATTTGGCACCTTTGCACCACTGCAACTGCGCAGCTCCATGCGGAAGCTGCACAGTTGCAGCGGTGCCATTATGTATGTCATCTAAACAGCGTTACATAATGGCACTGGTGCCATTATGTTCTAGGGTTCGGGAGGATGTAAATGATGCACTCTCCCGAACCCTAATGGTGCCACAATGGTGCCTCTTAGTGCCCGTCTAGATTGGGCCATAGTGTTTTACTAGGGAAACAATTTTTTTAAAGAAATGGAATGGCTTTAATAATGAGGAGAGATGATGCAAAAGGAGTCAAGGGATTTAATGCAAAGTGTAAACAAATAATATCAGTAGAAATGATGACTTAATAAGTTCATGATGATGATGGATTAATGAGACTCAAAGACCTTGTGGTCAAGCAGACTGGCAGCTTGGAGTGGCCTCTGGCCACTCCAGTCCTGGTTGCTCCCCGTTCGGCATGGGACCACAGTGACCAGATGCTATGGTCCCAAGGCTGGCTGCCACCATGGTCCACAATGAACCGTTAGCAAAGAGTACTTTTTTTGGTGCTCCTTTTGTGGCCAGGTTTGGGATGATTTAGATAGCTGCAATACAACTTTGGCCTGATCTGGGGGCATGCATCATCTAAATGCCATGCCCCTGGATCGGCCCGAAGGTGGCACTTTTGGCCCATATTGCAGCCAGTTCACTACACTACATTGGTTCACTCATCATCATCATGAATTTATTAATCATTCATTAATTCCATTTATCCAAAAAATAGGTGTTTTTGTTTGTTTGTTTTTTGCCACCCAGTCATGAAAATCCAGTGAGTAAGCTTGCGTAAGTCATACTTATCAGCCAGAAGAAGACAATGGCAAACCTTCTCTGAATAAATATTGTAAAAAACAAACAAACACAACCTGATAGCATTGCCACAAGTCAGAAATGACTTGATGGAACACAACAATAACAAATTGCATATATGACATTTGCTATCTTTCATACTCCTCAGCTCTTGACTTTTTTTGTTGCATTTCATGAAGATGGAATAGACAGAAATCAATATAGAAATCAGCATGCAGATATGCACATTAAGAATAGTGTGCTCATTTCTTCATGGATTCAATGGCAGCTATACAAGAGGAGGAAGTTGTGTGAAACTGGAGGAAACATAAACAGGCTGAACATAAATAGCATGCCACTAAGAACAGGGGATTCTTTTCAATGCCTGATGAGTGAGATTACAACAGCTGACAACCTACTACGTTCCTGACATTTTCTGAAGTTGCACACTCATACTGCATGCATGCATGTACACACAATGGTTTCATTCCATTTTTTCTGTGTTCTCTGGGACCCATTCTTCATGCTAAGATGCTCTATTTAAACAGGTTTAAATGAGTGCATCATTAACTGGACCAACTTCATTCCACATTGAAATGTCAAGGAAAGCTTTGTTGACTATGGGGCAGGGTGACATCTAAAGTCCACCGTGTAGTGATAAATCTCACTGATTTTTCAGTCCCACCCACTCTACAGTAGAGTGCAGAATGGAGATGCAGAATCTTTTCAGCCTTGAGGGTTGCATCTGAAAGGTAGACTAGCAATTTGTTCTAAAATGCTTAAAAGATTTGTTGTTGTTTTTTTTGTTGTTGTTGTTGTTTGTTTTGTTTTTTTGAACTTGCTTACTGGATCTCAAGCAACTGTTTTGTGAGGACATCTTCATCGCTCCTTGCAAAAATATTCATATTCATTTTCATCACCTGTTCACAGAAAGGTAATCACATGAGTCAGTCTCATTGGCCCTGTAAAATATTGCTATATTATCATTCTGGGTAATTGTGCAACTCCTTATTTGTCAGGATTACCCATGTATCTCACCTAGGGAAGTGGAAAAAGAACCTGGGGGGTGGGTCGGAAGTCACACGACACTACAGCCTTGTGTGGCATTTTCCCCTTGTTGCTTCTTTCTCATAAATCTGGGAATTGGAATTGGAATCCAATAGTCCTGGGAAGATGCTCGAGAGCTCAGAGAATTTGCTGAAGTCTACACTGAAAGGGACAAGGGGAGAAGCCTGTCCTCCTTGCTGCACTGTTGGTAGTGCTCCCATAGCAGTACAGTACTAGCAAAATGACAGGGTTTCAGCAACATGCTGGAGAAATGGGAGATTAAAGGAAGCTTTGGCTCCCTTCTTCCACTTTGGCAGAAAAATTATTCCAGCCCAGTACTTTCCTAAAATACTTTTGCCTCAGCAACATGGGCAGAGAAGAGCCATGGATTTCATGGCTTCTTCACAATGGATTGCTTTATGTATTTATTTTACACATTTATAAACCTGCTATTTCCCCAATGTTGCAACTCAAAATGGGTTAAATTTATTTAAAAATTTTAAATTTATTTAAAATTTTAAATTTTAAAACAAATTTAAAATATACAAAAATTAATAAATGAATATAAAATACAAAACAAAACATACCATTAAAAGCTTGTTGTAGTCACTTCTTAAAAGCCTGTTGGAATAGGAATGTTTTCACTTGGGGGCAGAAGGAGAGCAAAACTGGAACGATCCTAACATCCTTAGGGGGGAAGTCCCGAAGTCCAGGAGCAGCCACCAAGAATCCTTGTGTGTAGGACAACATGTAGTACTGCAATACTCTCTGAACAGAAGCAGTTGGGGGAAAATAATGGCATTGAGCAAAACTAGAAAAGGTGACCATTTTCAAAAACTGAGTTATTTGGGTTCCTTTCTGCACTAATGCAGGGCAGCCCAGAGTATCCTGACCTTTAATCTTCTGCAACTCTTCCCCATTGCAAAGGTCCTCCATTGTGATGCTGAGCAGCTGATCTCATGCACATCCGGTTGAGTGCCCAATGTTTCTGCCTCTACCGCAGGTTGTTTCAGTTTGAGGTTAGAAGGAGGCATTCAGTTGCAATTATATGGCTGGGTGCCTTGTTCTGACCTCAGAGCAAGCAACTGATGGCAGTGAGGATGCGCAGGCAGTAGATCAGGATGTGTTTGAAACAGCATCAGAACAGAGGGTTCTGGATCTTCCAGGAAGATAAGGAGCAACTAGGTACCTTTTTAAATCCCTGGTAAGAGGGGTACACCATTATTCTGGTGCTGAATGTCATCTGTCATCTGGTCTGTTTGCATCAGAACTGCACTGAGCCATGCATTGTCCAGTCTCGCCATCGAGCGGACCCAGGGTGTTATTTTATTTGGCCCTTGCATACAGGGTCTAGAAGAGAAAAGTTAAACCACACCAAAATTTTATTTATTTATTTATTTATTTCAAGGATTTATATCCCGCCTTTCTTCCACAATGGGATTCAATGCAGGTTACAATAGTTTAAAAAGACAGAAATATAAATATTAATTACAAAAATTAAAAAAAATTAAATATTAATATTAAAGCATAAATTAAAAACACATAGCAACTTTCCAGACCTCCCAAAAGAGGTGGTCTGGCGCCACTCTTTTTAGCTGTGGAGCTTCACCAAGGCAGCTAGACGCCGCGGTGAAGCTCCGCCTCAAAAAAGGTGCGGGAGAGCTGCACTCCTTTTTTGTGCTGCAGTTGCGGCACGATTTAGGGATAAGGTGTTATTTGGTGCCTTTGTGCCGCTGCAACTGCGCAGCTCCGTGTGGAAGCTGCGCAGTTGCGGCGGCGCCATTACATAATGGCTCTGGTGCCATTACGTGCTAGGGTTTGTGAGCGTGCAAAAGCTGCACACTTACAAGTCCTAATGGCGCCGCCCAGGTGCCTTTTAGTGCCCATCTAGATCGGGCCATAGTTAAAACCAGTAAAGTCCATAAAGCATTTACAGCACAACAGAATTAAAATTTATCCACCAAACACCTGCCTAAATAAAAATGTCTGCCAGTGAAAAGAGAGGAGGAAGCAGCAAAATTGCTACTTTTTACCTAAATGTGGACTCCTGTTGGAAAATTATTGCATTCTTTCTCCCCCTCCTCAGATAGACAGGGTTTGCCTTGGATGCATTTCCCTTCACTGTCCTCTTCTCTATTTGTCTGCATGCATTTGGTCCTGCTAAATTACAGGGGCAATAAATACCTTTTGGTTGGTAAACAGATCATGTGATGTGATCTAACTTCCTTAGGAAGTTTTTACACAAAGGATCTCTCTTGCTTTCCTGAGGTCTCTCCATCACCATGCTCTCTCAACTTTCCTCTGAAAGATGGTGAGATTCAAACTCCTTCTTTACCTGAACTATACTCACTACTTAGGTTAGAATGTAGCTTCTATGTATATGTAGATTTAAGCCATTAGTAAAGTTTTGTTTTTAAACTACAAGCTATTTGTGTCAGCCTCAGTTCTTAGAAGCATTGTTTAGACAAAGACCGCTTCCTGCTGCTCTGCTGATTTAAAAGCAAGACCCTAACAGGCTTGGCTTTGATATTTTTGATATTTTGATATTTTTGGTTTCCTTACCAAAGGCTGAAGCCTTAGGAAACTTGAATTCCCCTACATTTTTTGGGTTATGGGCCCAGAATATATTTTGTTTTTAAAAATACTTCTCTTTGTGGCTGTAACAAAGTTTTTACTACTGAAACAACAGAAATGGCTTCTGCTAATCCTAATCCTACAATGACCACTGAAATATTAACTGGCACAAATTATAAAACATGGTCTTGGAAAATGCAAATGTACTTGACTACAATGGGCTTATTTAAAGCAGTGAATGGGCAGAGACCCACAGAAGCAGGAAAGCAGCAACAACTTCCTCTTAAAAGGATACTCAATTAGCTGGTTCTAAATTGACAGGAATAGACATTCTTACACTGTATCAACCACATATTTTCTAAAATATTTTAAGGGGAAAAAACCATATACATATGCGTTCTTCTGAGCAGGCACTTCTGACATTATGAAGTTCAAAGCATTCTTAAGATGCTCATTTTCCTGTTTAGTTTAAGTTTTTACCATCATTAATCAGTTAGTGAGTATTGATTTTTATAAAAAATACCCCTAAATTCCCCAAATCTAAAGAACATTGGCGGAGGTAAGAGAGCCTTAAGGGAGCCTTAATGTTCTTAGTGTGAAGGCATTCCTCCTTAGGACCCTATACAGAGGGCATGATGGGAGATGGCCAGTGTCCTCCATAAGTGCAAAGTGGACACCCCACGTATGCAACGGAGCCCTAGTTAGGAGTTGCCAAAAGGAATAATCTTTCACACCTTTGGACAGATTTCTGACTCTAAGATGCTATGCAGAGCATAGCTATTCCGGCATTAATGACCCTTTCCCATTGAAAAGGCTGGGTATAGATCAAGAAATGTGTAAATTCGGTTTTACTTTGATATAAGAAAAAAAAAAACCTCTGCTGAAGACAGGACACAAACCTATTTAAAGTCCTGCATGTGCTTTGTTCTCTGTTCTGCATGGGAATCCAGGCAGGCTCTGTCAGTCTGTACTCTGATGTAGTTCCATGTAACCCTTTCCCCATTTATCGTGTTGCTGACATCTTGGTGGATTCCAAGGATACCATCCAGGCAAATATCACCCGTATTGATGCCTTGTGTTCTTTCCCCACTTTTCCTCCCCTTTCTTCTACTAGTCTTGAATAAGAGTGTGAATGTATGTATGTTTGTGTGTGTGTCCCTTCCCCATTAATAAACTAGCTTTTAATTGAAAGAGTCTGCCTCTGCTCTATTTCTTGGAATATTTGGCCCCTCCGTAAACACCTTGGGATTCAGTCCAAAAAGGGTACTTGTAACAAGCCCATCCTTTCAGTATAATGAGCTAATCAAAATTCCCTAATTGAGCAAATATTCTTACAGATTGGACCTATAGAAGGCAGTACTTTGTGTAAAAATGGTGACTGTTGAACACCCATTGCATGTTGAACTCCTCATACAGCTTAGTTTCCAAGTGATTGCTTTGGAGAGGAGAGAAAAATGGTCTTCTGAATCCATTCTTAACTAACAGCATAGCACAAATCATTGCAATGACTCTAAATTTTGAACATACCTTGTCTGCATAGTAGATATAACCATCATTCACGCCTCAGTGAAAATAAGCCTCTGAGATATTTTGGCAAGTACTTGTACCCTTCGGTATGCAGACACTGGGCTGTCTTCCAAAGCATAGTGTCTACCATTAATTTTAAAATGCCCCCCTGTGATCAGGTAACTGAATAAGGAATGTGAAAAATTTTCTGGAAATGATTATGAAACCATGTAATACACCTAATGATGGCAAAAGTAGTATCTCAAAGATTTGGAGCATTATAGAAAACCACTGGAGAATTTTCCAGGATAAACAGAGGGCATATATAAAAGGTTTAGATTTTCTGAGCACTTTCACAAGGTGAATTGAAACAATGACTTCACCACAATGGCTGGGCAAATATCACAGGCGACAATTAACTGGGTAGTTTGCATCAGGTCATGCCACTATTTTCAGGTGGATAGTTCCAGTCTTGCTATGAGATCCCCTAATCCAGCATTCCCAAATTATAGTATGTTGGGAACAGATTAGCTGTAAAGGTGTTTGTTTACTTGCTTGCTTGCCTGATTTGCTGGAACTGCAAGGCTTAAAGTAACATAGAGATCACTGATGAGTATGATTTAAGATTAAGAGCAAGTAAATTAAAAACAATTAAGAGTCATGTGTTTCTGTGTGATAAAGTTAACTGCACTTTAACATTAACAAAATTGACTGATGGAGAACTAAAACAGGGTTTTCTTTCTTCCAATTACAGTTACACTTTCTTACACTTAACACTTAACAATTGTGACTATACTGTACTCCTAATTCTAATAGAATAAACAGGTTTCACTGCTCTCAAGATGCAATGAAGCAACTCTTGAGGTTGGGGAGCAAATTTCTTCCTTTCTTAATCCCTTCAAAAATCAGACAGCATAATGCAAATGGCTCTACCATGTAACAACATCAAGCTGAGGTCAAAGCCTTGTTTACTAGGGAGTCAGCTTTGAGTGGGGGGTCCAACTTCATTCTTCCACTTCCTCCATGCTCAGAGAAGACATAAGAGATACAAAGAAAACTGAGCTGATGCTTCTGGGAGCTGGATGAGTTAGCTTGAGACTTAGCCAGCTCCTAGAAGTGTCGGCTGATATGTGGTTGGCTTATGTTCTCCTTCCCTTTCTCCATGTAAGATGGGAAATCTTCACTGTTATCTCACATCAGTGACCACAGATAGTGGTGTAGATTCCTCTCCTTGGTAGACATGGGGAAGTGACAGAGCATCAGGCAGGAATCTATACAAGAAGGAAGGAAAGTGTCTCTGGGCCGGAGTTTCACCCTCTTTCTTTTATCAAATCTCTGGCTGCAAATAATCCTATGCAGAGTTACCTGGGAGTATATATCACCAAACTCAATAGTAGAATTCCTTCTGTTTAGAAACAAATAAAATGCTTGATTGTCTCTATAAGAGTGTTCCTGATTGCAGAGTCTTATGTGCCTTAGATTTTTACCCACAGACATCAAAAATGTATACAGTGGGCCCGTAGGGTGGGGTTTGGTTACAGGACACGCCACTCATAGATACCAAGATCTGTGGATGCTCAAGTATCATTATATACAACGACAGAGTAAAATGATGTCCCTTATATAAAATATCAAAATCATGGCTTGTTTTTTGGAATTTTTAAAAAAATATTTTTATGCCATGGATGATTGAATCCATGGATACAGAATCTGTGGATATGGAGGGCTGACTGTATCTTTGAAATGGGAAAGAAATTGCAGAAATGAGTTTAAGCCAGTAACTCTGAAGGCCAAACTATATGTTATGATTAGATGTCTATGGCCTGATCTAGATTGGCAAAAAGAAGTGTGTTCATGGCTGCATGAAACTCTAGCTTTTAGATGAGAAAAAGGGAAAGTGTGCCATGAAAATGCTTTTTTTGCATTTTAGTGGAGAAGAAGCGCCTTTAAAAAGGTGCTGGTTTTCCCAGCTTCTTTTTTAAAAACTGCGGAACAGCGCAGCTCCATCTGAAGGCTGTGGTGCAACTGCTAAGCATTAAGGAAATGGCAACTTCATGTCACACTTTCCTGCCAATCTAGAAAGCCCCTATGGTTTATTTTCTTATCTGTTTACAGAGGAAAAAAGAGAAAGTTTAGAATTGGTGGCTAATTTGATGGGAGAAACACAAGATGCTGGAAGCCTTCCCCTTGTAATGTTTTTTTGATTGAAATTGTTGTTTGGAAGAGAGAAATATATAGGAGTAATAGAGATGTTTCAATTTTTAAAAAAGTGCAAAAGTTTATGACCAAAGATGATGGAAGGATTTTTGTGGGTTATTTCTCTGAAGATGCCAGCCACAGATGCTGGTGAAACATCAGGAATAAACTCTTCTAGAGCATGGCCACAGAGCCCTCCAAAAACCCCCACAAAAATCTATGGATGTCAGCCATGAAGGCCTTCGACTTCATATGATGGAAGGAGCTGGTATAAACTACAGTACATCAGGCATAGGGCTAGACTATATTGCTAAGTTTTTGTCTTTGTTTGTAGTATCATTATTTGTCTGTTGTTTTTCACATCCATTGTAAAATCAGGTGTTGTTGTTGTTGTTGTTGTTATTTACAAAATTTGAAATCCCTTGTAAACAATTTAGCTGGTCCTTTAGTGGCTTAAAACAACCACTGGGCAGTCCTGATAGAGAAGCTGGACTTCTTGGAAATCAATCTCAGAGGCAACAAGTGAAGTGGTCAGATTGTGGAAAGAAAGTCCTCCTACATCCAGCCAAGCCATGTTCCAGGGTGCTCCAGGCACCTGAAGTCTCCCCTTGATCTCCTCTCCCACTCCATTCCATCTGATCACTCACCTTACTTGCTACGAGGAACACTGTGAGGTTGCACACAAGGACCTGTCACCAAGGTCTCTGCAGTCTCTTCCTGGCCACAAGAAGTCAGTAAGGAAGAACAGGCTCTTCACTGAATATTTCTCCTTCTAGCATAGAGGGAACATCTTTCCACTTGGCTCAAAGTCACCACCCTAGCCCAAATGTGTTTATCTAGCCAGCCTATGGTCAACCACTAGTAGCCATCAGCTGTTGTACAGATCTACTACTAGTAAACAGCTGGAGGGCCCACCCAAACATTTGTTTCCCACAGATCCTGAATTCACTCTCAGCAGTCCTATTTGTGATGATTTGTACATAAAATCAAGGGGAGAGGGATTAAATACCTTAACAGGTGTATACATTCACTCATATTCCATGATCATGTGAGGAGGTGTCCTTCACTGGTTTCATTTTGTAAAGTAAAATTAAAGAGGGAAATCAGTTATTGTTGTCCTAGTACAATGAATAGGTTGGTCCATAATCACAGCTGTGCATACTCCATGTTGAACAAAAATAATCAAATTGCTCTGCCAAGATAATCCAAATCCTCCAATGAGAAAAATTGGATTTTACAACCTGAATAAATTGTGCAGATTTGCTTGGTATCTCATGTTTTGCTTTGCAGCCCTACTATTGCTTCCTTTTTGGAGATGAAAGAAGAGAAAACAGAATAGAACTTTTCAGAACATTGTTCTGTTTTATTGCATGCATGAGCTAAGAAAATGCATGAGAATGCCACAATTCTGTATTTGTTTCCAAACAGATTTGTAACCACAACCACTAAGAGCATTTCAAAGGACTTATATTTGGAACCTGGCTTTATTTATCCTGCTCCAATCTGAGCTACTTTGTCAAAAAGAAATAGAAGCATGCTATCAAAGCTTTAAAAATCAACTAGGGCAGCTAAAATGAGATTACTGAGGATTAAAAGAAGAAGAAATGGCTCCTTCATGGAGGGTCAGCTCCATCTTGTTATTACAGTTAAGTAATAACTATATAAGCATAATAGAAATATTTCAGAAATTTTTGTTGTCCAATTATTTTTCATGCCTTTAAACATGTTCAAAACATATTCAAAAGACAACACCTGCTGCTTCAATAGGAGACCTAACTGATGACAGATATGGAAATGCTTTCTATTAAGTATGTGTATGTTTTAATTGTACTATATTGCACTGCATGTCTTTTAACTGTAATACATTGTACTGGATTTGTATTCTATGTTATTGGAATCACGCCTCGATCCAGAGGGAGAGGCGGGAAATATAATTATTATTATTATTATTATTATTATTAGGGGGCAAACGGTATTTAAACAAGAGTTAAACTAGAGAAAACCAGGAAAAGCCTGATGTTTATCACATGACATTTCCTGGTTTTCTCTAGTTTAATTCTCGTTTAAATCCCATTTGTCCCCTAGTGTGATAAAGCAGCTGAAGAAAATACCATTGGAATTTGTGTCATCCTCAACTGTGATGAAGCTAACAAATATAAACAATACATATATAGAGAGGATAGTGCAGAATAGCAATTTCAATTTGTATCTGATGAAGTAGACTCAAGTCTACGAAAGCTCATGCTACCAACTTATTTCTTTCAGTTAGTATCAAAGGTACTACAAGATCCCTTTGCATACTGATTTTCCAGACTAACACAGCTATTAAGTTTATAGCACAGGCCCCTGGGCCTGGCACATTACAAAGGGGGCCGGGATGGGAACATGAGGCAGCATAGAACACACTTTACTGCATAGTAGAATGCTGCTGCCGCCACTACTGCCGCTGCTGCCGCCACCAGAAGTTCCCATTCTGTTCTGGATGCGTCCCACAGGAGGCGATTTTCAGGAACTGTTTAGAAACAGAAACATCTGGAACAGAATGGAAACTTCTGGTGGTGGTGGTGGTGGCAGCATTCTCCTGTGTGGCAAACTTCATTCTATGCCACACTTCCCATTCCCATCCAGCCCCCTTTTGTAATGTGCCAGGCCCATTCCATGGGCCTGTGTGATAAACCTCCTATGTCTCTGAATTTGATAGTACTGTGGATATTCCTGCACTTTTCTACAAAAACTATTCTCTGCTGCTAAACCAAATATGCAGAAATATTGGCTGGAATTCACAATTGTAACTACAAATGTCTAACCTAGAGTTACACATCTGTAATTGATTCATAGTCATGATCAGTGGTGTCACCCAGTGTGGAGGAGCTGCCCGGGGGGGGCTCACCAGGGGGCACAGAAAGTACCAGGTGACACCTTAAGAGGGTGTGGCACTCCTCAAAAATCTTCCTTTGGGCAGGAAACAGGCTGTGGCAATTGCCTGTCCCATAAAAATGCTGAAGAGAAGGGGTGAGTGGGGTGAAGCTCAGTGGAAGGAGAAAGGAACCCCCCAGGTGGTTGTTGTTTTTAATTCAAATTTCAAACCATTAATTTTTACTTTTTAAAAGAATCATTAAAAATATTTTACTAAATTTTCACTTGAAGCACATGAAACTATGTCTATGTAAAAACATTTAGGCTGTGCGTATGGTAATATAATTTAAAAGTATAATTGTGCCAGTTGTTTATGTTGCAATTATTACCATTACGTTCAGTGGAATCACAATTGATGACTAACGTTGGTACAAAAAACCATGACTAAGTATTCTGTACGGTGTGTTATAGAAGGACATTAATGGGGGGGGTGACTCCATGAGTTACCGCACCAGGGGAAGCCAACTCTAGTGATGCCCCTGGGGGAGCAGTGGCCAAATGGGCACATTCAGCCCTCTCCTTCACCATGTCAGTGGAGGCTTCTGCCACTGCAGCAAAGCCAGGAGAGGTCTCCTTCTCTTCTGGGGTGTCACCTAGTAGGAATCGCACCATCACCACCCTCGCAACCCCTTTAGTGACATCACTATTCACAATCCTTACATATGCAATAAGAATAGGGAATACATATGTCTCATAAATGTCATCTAATCCTGATTAACCAGGCAGCAGTTGATTGGGACACAGTGGACATTTCAACCCTTCTCCAATGAGCAATCCCCGGTGCAAAGAGATATTGCAACAGAAACCCTGCTTCTGACTGTCACACTGGGGATGTGTGTGCGGAAACATGAGTCTACTGCATCCTGATCGACAAGAAAACACACCTATGTTGCTCACAGCACTGGATGCCTGGTAAGCCAGGCCGGGAGATGTTACTTAGTTGTTCGACTAAGGTAGTTATGTAACTAAGGTAGTTATGTAACTAGGTGCGGAAACTGGGTTATTTCTGTTTGTTTGCCACAATCCAATCTCTCTGTAGCATTTTGTCTCTGTTCCTGTTTGCACTCAGGGAATGGCAATAGCAATAAAATGCCACAGAGAGAATTGATCATGGCAGGGTGGGGGGAGGAAGAGGAGGAAGAGGAAGGAGAAGGACAAGGAGGAAGCAAGGTGGCAGGTGCAGAGGGGAAAGGAAACGGAGGAAGGAGGAAGAGGTGGCGGACATTGCTGGGGTGCCAGATCGTTTTGAAGATCGTTTGCCACATAAGCTGGATCTCTCTGGTAGTGAGTTCGCACTGTCAAAGATCCAGAACATTGTGACTCTGTGAAAAAGATGGAGTAGGTGACCAGGTGCAAAACGCACTGGATTAAGTGAATTCATTTGGCACCCCCTTTCCCACCCCAGACCCCCAAAACTGTTCCAAGTGTAGTCAGGGGAAATATGAACGCCATGGAAATACAGTGGCCCTTGTTATCCGCTGGGATTTGGTTCCAGGACCCTCCCTGGATAACAAAATCGGTGGATGCTCAAGTCCCATTAAATATAATGGCACAACAAAATGGTGTCCCATATATCAAATGGAAAATCAAGGTTTGCTATTTGGAATTTATACTTTTTGGGAATATTTTCAAGCCGTGTATGCTCAAATCCCTGGATAAAAAATCCGTGAATAAGGAGGGCCAACTGTAACCCGGTTTCCATACTGGCTTATTGCTCAGTGTGAATGGGCCCTATGTAGAACATGTTGAATTCAAGCCACCATTTTTTTCTAATACTGACAGAACATAAGCTTGCATATGATTAAAACTAAAATGAGTGATTTTCTGTAGGTAAAGACATAAACAGGTACAAACAGAAAGGGCCTAGTAGCACCTTAG
Organism: Urosaurus nigricauda; assembly: GCA_034509955.1. Classification (NCBI taxonomy): domain Eukaryota; kingdom Metazoa; phylum Chordata; class Lepidosauria; order Squamata; family Phrynosomatidae; genus Urosaurus; species Urosaurus nigricauda. Next base: position 47,847,290 of record JAOEGL010000003.1, read on the forward strand.
AATTCATGCATGTTGTGGCACAAGCTGTTATCACCTAGCAAGTCTGATGTAATGGTCTGAGTGTTGGATTTTAGGAGACCAAGGTTCGGATCCCTAGTCAACCCTGGAAATCCACTGGGCAACCTTGAACAAGAGTGTTGTCTTCTCAGCCGCAAAAAAAGACAACACTAAACTTCCTCTTCATAAACCTTTCCAAGAAAATAGTCACATGGGAGTTTATCAGATGACGGAAATTGGAAGTATAATCTAATGGCAATCCGAACGCAATCATGGGGTTTCACGTTATTGCTTATTAAAATATCTCACACAATTTCAGGCAAAAAGGAAGTCATTCTGAACGCAATCATGGGTTTTATGTTATTGCATATTAAAGCATCTCACGCAATTTTGGGCAATGGAGGGGGGCCATTTTTGGGTAATGGGAAGTCATTCTGAACGCATTCCGAACACAATTGGAATTCACATAAATTAGCTAAACTAGCGAATTCACGTGAATTCGATTTGGCTCCAATTGGCTCCATTTGAAATAAAGAGAAATTCCTCCTGTCTGATAAACTCCTTACATTCAAAGGCATATAACAAGTGTACTTCAACAAATTGTACTTCAGCTTTACATTTCTCTTTTCTTTCATCCCATTTCTAAAACAAGTCAAGGCAAGAAAAAACGAATGTTTAAATGTGAACAGTGTGACGTGTGTGTGTGTGTGTGTGTGTGTGTATATGTGATAGCTTTTGGGATGCTACACTTTCAGAACATCACGTGCCCAGGATGCTCTTTAGTCACACCTTTCTGTCACAAAGCAAACCATGAACAAAGAATGTTGTTTGACAATGCTGTCATATACATTCGTGCGTATGTGCAGGGTGACCAGAGGTCACAACTGCAAAGGAGGACAAGGCACTGCAAAATGTAGGGCATTCCAGAAAAATGGAGGAGTTTGCCAAATAAAAGCAAATATAAATGTAAATTAACACTTCTTAGCCATACTCAACATGGAGGGCGTTTTGAAATTCCTCCTGGACAGAAAGTTGAAATGGAGGACCCTTTACTGGAAAAGGAGAGAGTCTGGTCACCCTGTCAGTGTATATATGTTTTCTTCTGGACATCTAATATTGATCAAGGTGGAAGCACCTGCCACCTTTTCCTTCCCTTTTCAGTTCCAACTATCTCTTTGGGGAAAAAAGGAGAGGGAGAAATGAAGCTTCTCCAAACAAGAGAGTTTATCACATGGGAGGAATTTCTCTCAATTGAGAATGGAGCCAATTCACAATTACATGAATTTGCTAGTTTAGCGAATTTACATGAAATCTGATTACGTTCGGAATGTGTTCAGAATGACTTCCCATTTCCTGAAAATGAACCCCCATTGCCTGAAATTGTGTGAGATACTCTAATACGCAATTACATAAGACCCCATGATTGCGTTCGGAATGACTTCCCATTGCCCGAAATTGCGTGAGATACACTCATATGCAATAACGGGCCAACCCATGATTGCGTTTGGATTGCCATTAGATTATACCCCCAAATTCCATCATATGATAAACTCCAAGGTGCCTAATAAAGCTGCATCCACACTGCAGAAATTATCAAGTCTGACACCAATTTAATCTGCCATCTCTGAAGGCTATGGAATTCTGGGAACTGTAGTTTCTTGTGGCACCACAGCTTTGCTTGCCTTGAGCCATGGCAGATTAAAGTGGGGCTAAACAGGACAGGGTTGTTTCTGCAGAGTGGATGCAGCCTAAGAAACAGTGGGGGAAATTCAGGAAAGAAATAACAAAGCTCTGGTGCCACAACAAACTATAGTTCCCAGATCCTCATAGCATTGACCCATGGCTGGTTACAGTGGGGATCAAACTGGATTATTGCTACAGTGTGGGTACAGTTTAAGAAACAGTGGGGAGATGCAGGGAAAAAAAGGCAAAGCTCTGGTGCCACAACAAACTTAAAGTCTCCAGAATCTCATAGCATTGACCCATGGCAGGTTACGGTGGGATCAAAACGGATTATTTCTGCAGTGTGGATGCAGCCCTAAAAGATTCAGGAAAGAAAAGAAAAGAAAACTCACAAAGCAGTGGTGCCACAACAAACTACAGCTCCCAGAATTGTATGGCAGATTAAAGGGGGGGGGGGTCACACACTGGAACATTTCCACAGTGTGGCTGCAGCCTGAAAGGATGATGATGATGATGATGATGATGATGATGATGATGATGATGATGATGTTTTTGTATTGTATTTGGTTTTGCTGTTACCCGCCTCGATCCTCAAAAGGGAGAGGCGGGATACAAATAAATAAATAATAATATTTTATTGATGCCCCGCCTCTCCAGTTAGACCGAGGCGGCTGACAACAACATTAAAGAACTTTTGAATACAACAAAACACACTCTCCCACAAACTCGTAGTGGGGGGAGAGTCAGGAAAGGAGAGCCAGCCTTGCTCTGAGCAGCATCTGGCTGGCCCTAGTCTCTCGTCTTCTCTGTTGAAGAAGTGCCCATCCCTCCCTGGCAGAGAGAGGATGATGAGGCGGTGCCAGTCCTGCTGCCAGCCTCGCCTGCCTCTCTGGCTGTCCAATCCGGGTGGCCACTAGCCTTGGCCTGAGAGAGGAGGGCTGGTCCCTCCCTTGGCCGGCTAGGTAGGCACTAGTAGGCACAGTCCTTGGCTGGCACAGCAAGGACAGGAGGCAGGCTGCCAGGTGCCAGGGCTTCTCAAGGTGGCATCTATGCTCTGGGGGAGCCTGGCAGGCAGGAGCATGAGGAGGAGGAGGAGGAGGAGGAGGAGGAGGAGAGGCTAGCTGGACTCCTTGGCAATGAGAGAGAGAGAGAAGGAGGAGAGGATGGCAGCAGATGGCAGCAACGCAGACTGGATGGGCACCTTGCCCCCCAGCCTCAGTGCCCTCCCCCTGGCCAACCTGGCCATCCCAGGTGAGGCACTACTGAGAGACCCATCATCCCCCCTGAGCTCCCTCCTTTGCCTTTGCCTGATTCTGATTGTGGTTGTGAATTGTGTGCCTTCTTGACTATTTTTTTAAATATCTCTTTTAAATTAATTTTAATTTGTATTTATAGTGTTGGTGTTTCAGTTAAGGTAAGGGATAAGGGAGATGTCATTTTTAGTTGTGTGTGTGTATATCTCTGTATCTGCTTGTGTATTTTTTTTCTGTAACCCGCCTTGATTCCTTTGGAAAGGCGGGGTGTAAATAAAATCTGTTATTATTATTATTATTATTATTGGAACAAGAGGACCTCACAGCAAAAGAGGGAAAGGCACGCTCCAAAGTAGGACATCCCAGGAAACTGTCCAAATACAAACTTCCAAACAGATGTAAATTCATGCTTCTTAGTCCTGCCCCATTCCTCGGCAGGAGGTGGAAATGGAGGACAGGTTCGGGAAAAGGAGGACCTCTGGTCATCCTGATTCATGCTTAAAGTGGAGGACATTTTTTAATTCTTCCTGGACAGAAGGTTGAAATATAGGACATGTCCTGGAAAAGGAGGACCTTTGGCCACACTGATTGATGCTTAAAGTGGACATTCAAATTCCTCCTGGACAGAAGGGTGGGATATAGGACATGTCCTAGAAAAGGAGGACCTCTGGTCACTCTGTTTGTGGGGGGAGACCCTAAGGTGAACCTATCACAGGGTTTCCTTTCCAGGTTTCTTCAGTGGGATTTTGCCATTGCCCTCCTCTGAGGCTGAGAGAGTGTGACTTGGCCAAGGTCACCCAATGAGTTTCCATGGCCGAGCTGAGATTCAAACCCTGGTCTTGAGAGTCATTGTTCAAGGCTCAACCCACTACACCATGCTGGCCGCAGAGACCCTTAAAGCAGCACATTTATTTCCATCCATCTTATAACTTTGGGTGTAGAAGTAATGCAGTTTGACACCACTTAAACTGCCATGGCTTCATCCAACAGAACCCTTGGATTTTTTTCCTTTTTTCCTCTTGATGTGACCAAAATATAACAGCCTCAATTTAGCCATCTTATATTCCAGAGAAAGTTCTGGGCTGATCTGTTCTGGAACCCATTTCTTCCACCAACCCTTTTTGGCACTAGCACACTTTGACAGAGAAGGCTAAAGGCCTTGTAAAATGACAGACCCCAGGATTCCTTAGGATGACACTACCCCACTTAAAGTGGTGTCAAACTACATTATTTCTATGGTGTAGGTGCAGCTGTTGTAGGCATATCATTCAACCATTTATGGCACTGTGACAATTTCTGGCAATTACCTGAGAGGAGGCATCTTGCTTGACTTCCGTAAGCCCAAGTGTAAAATTGGTGGGATCCCAGCCTACCAGGTTAATCAGAAGGCCACCTGGGTAGTCAGACTGAATTAATGGATTCAGTATTTCTACTCTGGCTAGAATGAATAATTGAATATTGCCTGCAATATTGAATGCTTCACTTGTATTAGGTTAATACAATTACACAGGAAAGATCAGGGGGGGACATTGCACTAGGGTACTTCATCTGTAAAACAGGTACCTTTTTCGATACTAGGTAATAAAAGCTAGAGGAAAGTAGCCATTTAACACATGCTTAATTGTGACAAATATATACTGTATTGCTGAAGTGTAACCTGGATAAGATTAGGTGCTTGATTTATTGACTCAGAGCATATTTCCAGGTCCCATTTAATGTTTGGGGCATATTATATTAGTCTAGACTATGTCATAAATACATTTACTCTCGAGACTTAAACTAATAACTTTATTTCAGCCTCAGCCCCCTTCTACAATCTTGGGCCTGGCGGCAGGGGAATAATAATACCAATTTAATTTGCAAGGTTACAACAGCATTATCTGTTATACAGTTTTTAATTATTGTATTTGTTTGGTTGTAGTTTGTTGTGCTATTTATTTATTTATTGTTGTTATTGTTATTGTGTGCTTTCAAGTTGTTTCTGAGTTATAGAAACTCTAAGGCAGGCCTGCACAACATACGGCCAGCAGGCCGGATATGGACCGCCAAAGGATTTTGTGTGGCCCACAAAGATGTGAAATGATATCAGTGCTCCTCTGCCACTCAGTCTCTTCCTAAGAAGAGGGCCATGTGGTGGAGAAGGAGAAAGGGCAAATGCTCGCTCTGCAAGGCTCCTCTGCCACTCAGCCTCCTTTGAGGATATGGATATGGCCATGCCAAGGAGGAGGATGAAGAGGGGCAAACACTCACCCCGCAAGTATCCTCCATCACTCAGCCTTCTTCCATGGAGAAATCCAGGCAGAGGAGGAGAAGGATAGGCAAGGCTCCTCCGCCACCTGAGTTTCTCCTGAGGAGAGGGCCAGGCAGAGGAAGAGGAGGATGGAATTAATATTAATTAGTTCTAATTAATATTTAATTAAAACCTATGGCCTGAAGAAGTTTAGCCCATTTTAATTTGACCCCTACCTACTGCCAAGTTGTGCAGGTCTGCTCTAAGGCAATCCTACCATGGTCACCCAATGGGTTTCCCTGGCCAAAGGGGGAATTGAACCCTGTTCTGTGGGGGGGACGGTACCAAATTTAATCCTCTTTGCTGATTGTTTAGCTAGATCAGCAAATGGGCACCTGGAACCATAAAGTACACCTGCAGGGCTGAGAGTACACAAAATATCCCAAACAAAATGCTGTATAACTGAGCATGAAGATATAATCTATCCATGCTTAAACCTATACATAAATGATATGTGTGTGTTGCTTGCTTTCAATTCATTTCTTACTTAGGGTGACCCTAAGGTGAACCTATCTTAGAGGGTTTTTTTTGGCAAGTTTCTTCAGAGGCGGGTTGTGATTGCCATCCTCTGAGGGTGAAAGAGTGTGCCAAAGGTCACCCAGTGGGTTTATATGGCCGAGCTGGGATTCGAACCCTGCTTTCCAGAATCATAGTCTAGCCCTCAAATCACTATGCCACACTGGCTCGCATAGACAATACACCTACAAATTTTGTGAATGTGGTTCATTGATATAGAACATAAAAGTTTGCTGCTTTGCTAACACAACATGCACACTCTTGTTTAAAAAAGTAGATGTGATAAGCTTTCTGTGTTTTTAATACCTCTTCTGTGTGTTTCGTCCAGTGTCCTATCTTGTTTACTCCACTCATTGTGTATTTATTTGTAAAATTGACAGCAGGTACTTTGAGAAATTACTCCGTGTTCAGAGAATGCTTAGAGATGGAGCCGAGGCAAGGATATCACCATGTCCCCCATCATCCCTATCCCAATCCAATCTACCTTGAACTTCACAGGTCCTTAGTCATGGGCATGATCCAAAGTGTGTACTGTCCAAAAAAAGGTGTCAAGGTTCATCCTTTTGACTTTAGAAAACCAGCTTCTGTATTTGTTTGTTTATAGTATTTCTGTATCACCTCCCAACCCATAAGAGCTCCCAAAGTGAAGAACAAATAAAAACAATGCCAAGATGAAAACATTTTAAAAGACATATTATGAACCACAGTGTTCCCCTGAGTTTCTGATCTTTAAGTAAAATTCGTGTTAATTTTCCATTCAACACTGAAGAAATTTAAAATGTAATTTTTGGCCTTTCTGTGAAGGATTTGATGATACTTTATGCTCAAAGCCTGGAATTTATTTAGAGAGGTCAGTTCTTAGCATCACTATCAAAATCTTATTGAAAAGGCAGCAGATTCAAGCTTTTTCCTAAAGCAGTTTCTTGCGATTTAATATTTTGTCACTAAACTTAAATCAGATGACCACCAAAATAGGGTATATCCCATCTGGGTACATATGGATGCTGTCCTGTTAATTCTGCTGTCCAATATCTCTACAAGTATGTTAGAATTTTACCATACAACTTCTAAAAATAAGCAGGAAGGTTGTTAAGAAAACTGTAAATGAACCTGATTTATTAAGATAAAATGTTCAGTACAGCTTTAGGGTATAAGCTGATCACTAGTTGTGGTCAGTGAATATTCCTCACCACAACCCACGTTGATAATACATTATTTCAAATATAGGTTCCCTGTTGAGCAAAGGTGACCTTTTCCTATATCCATAGTTAGTTTCCAGCAGAGACAGGATACCAGACAAGATGAGTCATTGTTCTGTAGCAATGCTAATGCCTGGTCATCATCCAGAACTGGCAAATCCTCAGTGAGGCACGAGCTGGCATTCGGCTTGTCATGCTTTTCATTTGCAGTTCATATAACAAGTGTAGAATGTGGCTGTTCAACAGAACCATCCCTCAGGTCTTGATCCTCAAGATATTTATAAAGCCATGCATGCCCCATTGGATCACAACTGCTTCAGGAATTGTCTTCTCATAATCTCCCTCGCTCCCAAACATAACATCTCTTGATAACAGATGGTCGGGTATTTCTATTAAAAGTAATCTGCCATCAGTATTTCTCAAGAGCAAGGGGAAAGTGGAAGTTTGCTCTGGATTTACAGATCAAAACACTTTGATATGACATGAGTGGTGCATTTCCCAAGGTAGATTTGTATCAGAATTTGGGCTAAAATTGAATGGTAGTGTTGTCTAAATAAGACTTGGAAGCTGCAGCTAGTTCAAAATGCAGCAGCTGAATTGCTGTGTGGAATATGATATAGACAGCATGTAATGGCAGTCTTAAAAGAACTGCACCAGCTGCCAATATCTTTCCAGGCTGAATTCAAGGTGCTTGTGATGACATTTAAAACCCTAACTTACTTAGGACCTCAGTACAGTACAAACGGTCCTTGTTATCCGCTGCGATTTGGTTCCAAGATCCCCTGTGAATAACAAAATCCACAGATGCTCAAGTCCCATTAAATATAATGGCATAGCAATATGGTGTCCCTTATATAAAGTGGAAAATCAAGGTTTGTTTTTTGGAATTTGTACTTTTTAAAAAATATTTTCAAGCCAGGGAAGCTCGAATCCATGGACAAAAAATTTGTGGATAAGGAGGTCCAACTGTACTTGAGGGAAAGCCTCTCCCCATATGTGCCTGCTCAAGGACTAAAATTTGCTGGCAGGGGGCCCTCCATCCACATCAAGAAACTGTATTGAGGCATGGGGTAGGGCCTTCTCTGCCATCGAACCCAAATGTGGAATGCTTTTTCCCTGGAGGCCTGACTGGTGTCAACACTACTGTCACTTAGGTGCCATGTTAACACTTGGCTGTTTGCCATAGACTTTGGGCCTTATTAATTCAATTCAAGACTATTTTTTATAGCTCTAAAATCTTTTCAAACAAAACTGTTTTTTAATTTATTATATTGTTTAACATGTTTTTAGCATATTTATACCATCTTACTGTTTTTAATCTTTTAAACCTGCTTTAATGTTCTTTGTAAGCTACTCTGAGATCTCCTTATATAGGGCAGGGTATACATATTTTAATAAATGATATAAATAAATAATAGACCAGATCTACTGAAATGAATGAAGCTTAAGTTAGTTCTGAATAACTATTCCCATTCATCACTGCCACACAGTTTGACACTACAGTACTTTATGTGCCATGCCTCCATCCTATGCAATTCTGCAATTAGCTGTTTGTAGTGGCATCAGAGCTATCTGACAGAGAAAGGTAAATATGTCACAAAACTACAAATCTCAGAATTCTACAGCATTTAGCCATGGCAGTTAAAACAGTATCAAACTGCATTATTTCTGCAGGTTGGATACAGCCACAGAGGGTCTTGGCTAGATAGGCCTAACATCGGATTTGATTCATTAGTGGTAAATCTGGTATTTATAGTGCTCCGAAAGCTGATGTCTTTATTACAACTTAAAGGGTTTTCATTTCCTTTTATTCAAGCTATTAAGAGGAAAACTCATACAACTTTAAGCTAATGTTTGGGCAGAAGTGGGTGAAGTGTGACCAGCAGGCTGTATGTGGTTCCATATGAGTAAAGGGAGATCCTCCTTTTTTAGTTCAGGAAGTTAATCAGGAATTTTAAAATTGTGGTGAACTTGTTCTTTGGGGAGGGCATTTTTGACTTGCTGAAAGAAAGAAAAAGAGAAAGGAAAAGAAAGGTTGCACCCCTCCAAACTGGCATGGGGTCCCTCAACCCCTGGCAGTTTCTTCCCCCTGTATTTTAGAGAATCTGTTTATGTCATTGAAGAGTATGAAAAGAGGAGAAAGGAGGAGAGTTAAATGTAAAATAAAGCAATTAGAATCAACCTTTTTTTTTTACATTTGTTTAATCAAAGCACATACTTGTACTTTAACTTTAACAAGCTTATTACTTAAATACAGTAAAATAACTGTAGATTTATGTGAATTTCATCAGTTATCCAACAAAACGTTATTACCAGAACTGAAAATGTTTTTAAAATCCAAAAAAGATATTATTGAATAAGTTGACAATTGTAGATGATGAAACTACATATACAGTATGTTATTTCCTTGTTCAGGGTTGTTTTTTTGACTGTTCAGCATAACTGCAAGTAGGTGTGGCATTTTAAAAATTATTAATGCATACATTGTGCTTAGCCACGTGCAGTAATGTTGCTAATGATTAATGTTCCAATGATTTCCAGCTTATGTCAGTCATTACAGTGGTGTTCCTTAATTCAAGTTAGCATGAGATTAAATTGTCTGTGCTAAAGGAACCATGCAGATGAAACTGACAGGAAATTGACAGGCATCCAATGGAATTACTGGCACAAACCCCAAGACTTGGTTTTAAAGGAGTACTTAAATCAGGACTGGGGGATCACAGGCCCCATGGCCAGATCTGACCCTCTTGAGGACCTTTTGGGTATATGTTATGGTGATACTCCTTTCACCAGCTTTTGTATGTCAGCTTTTGTACATTTTCCCCATCATTCCAAAAAGTTGTAGTATTAGCTTTAAGCTAAAATAAGACTTTTATTTTCATCAATTAAATTTGATCCTCAGGATGAAGGAGGTCCTCCACTTTGACTTAAAGGCACAACAAATTTAAGATAGTGACCTAGAGATTGCTGAATAGTGTTTTAGTGGATAATATGGATTGCTATTAAAGAAAATGTCTATTTTTCTGGCTTACTGTTATCACTGTTCTAAATGTAAAGTATTCACAACTGAATCATAGACAACTTATTGGTTAATTCTTCCACCCATGTCCTGGAAACTGAGAGTATCCAATAATTTTCCTTTTCCTCTTGTAAACATAACATTTCATTAAACCTGTGATCCTGTGCATTGGTAAATGTACACAGAACACTATAATATTTTCATATTACATCACAGGCTAGATGAAAGGCAGTATGTACACAAAACAATGTAAGCATCTTCTCTCAGTCTGTTTGCAAAGGTGGAGAGAGTTTCATAATGGGCATGTTGCAATTTATCTGGTTTGCAGTGTAATATGAAGATATGACAGTGTATTTACATAACTGACTGGTTTAATTGCTTAGTACCTTCTGCTGAATGTTGAACTGAATCATGGCACACGTGAAAGAGGTACATCAAATTATTTTTTTTAAATAATAGGTAAGCACCTTTCCTTGCCAATAATCCAAGGTAAATTGTTGCTGTTGACTACCATCAAGCTGACTTCAATTTATGATGACCCTATGACTGTGAGACCTCCTAGTCACCCTATCAACAACCTTGTTCAGGCCTTGTAGAATCAGGATCGTGGCTTCCTTAATTGAGTCTAACCCATGCTTAACGCGGTCTTCCTCTTTTCCTGCTGCCTTCTACTTTACCAAGCATTATTATCTTTTCTAGGGACTCATATCTTCTCACGATATGCAAAGTATGGCAATCTCAGTTAAGTGCTTTTTTAAATTTTAGGGCACATTTGTGCATAATAATGTAAATAACATTTCTAATAATAATAATAATAATAAATTTTATTTCTAACCCGCCTCTCTGCACAGCAACCGAGGCAGCGTACATCAGAATTAAAATAAACACAGTTTAAAAACACTCTATCGACATAGTCTTTAACCCTCCCACTCCTTAAAACTAGATTAAACTAATGCAAAGTTAAAATAATAACAGGTCAAGATAAATACAATAAAACCAGCTTTAGGAAAACACAGGCAGTGTTTGGGATAGCATAGGCAGTAGGACTGGGGGGGGGGGGTAGTAATCATCTCCATTGTGCTGGGAAGTTATTCTGGGATGGCCTGCCAGAAGAGGTCCATTTCTATGGCTTTTTTTTGAAGCTATCAAGAGTGGAAATAAGATGGATCTCGTCTGGCAGGCCATTCCATAGTCTGGGAGCAGTTACAGAAAAGGCCCTCTGGGAGGTCTGTGACAGCCTAGTCTTCATGGGCTGCAGCAGATTCTTCCCAGAGGACCGGAGTGTGCAGGGGGGATCATATGGGAAGAGGCGGTCCCTGAGATAAGATGGACCCAAGCCATGTAGGCCTTTAAAGGTTAAAACCAACACCTTGTATTGTGTCTCAACATGTCAACACACTGCATTAAAAATAAATAAATAGGACTTTATTATTTATTTTATTGCTATTTTGGCATCTTTTGTGAAAACCCATGAAAGGTTATTTTGCACACACAAAAAAACACTGTTTCCTGTAAAACCCCACAATATTTTGTGTAAACCTATCCCCAATATATTATAGGGCAATATACAAAGCGTTTTTCACAGAATGATGTTTCTGGAACAAATCATTTTATTTTGTACAAACTCCCCAATCACTGAAATTGTTACTATTTCCTTATTTATTTATATACTGTGCTTTTCTCCACCCCAGGACTGAAGGTTAATAAAGTTAAAGCAGATAAAAGCACACATCAGTTAAACAAAAAGCAACAAAAAAGTATAGCACAATATTAAAAGCCCTTCCCTTGTAGATTTCCAGAGGTCTTTAAAAATAATAAAAGTTTTTACTTGCAGTTGTAAAGACACTAAGAAGGTAAGACGTTCTGTTAAAGGAGTTCCAGAGGATAGAACTTCCAAAAGAAACTATTAGCATGACTGAGTTAGGGCCAAACAAGACGGGCCTTTTGAGCTGCCAACTGGGCAGCTTCAGAGCATGGCATTTATACGCCACACATTCTGAAACCACCCAGAAGCTGGCTTCAAGCTTCCTGGCTTCCCAGACATCGGCTGGCTTCTGGGCACTCCAGTGGCATGGTGTTTATACACCACATGCCACCGGAGTGCCTTAAAGCCAGCTTCAAGCCATGGCAGGGTGGGGAAATCTGGCTTTTTCCAGCCGAAAAGGAGCAGCTCTTTGCCGCTCTATTTTTGGCCAGCTTCTAGGTGGATTGGGGCTGTGGAATGCTGTTGTCACAGCCCCAATCTGGCTTTGGAAGGGGTGGCTTCAAGCCACCCCTTTGGGACAGTCTATTTTGGCCTTTATTAACAGAATATATTTCATGAAATATTCATTGTCACTGGTTTAACCACAATTCTGTATCTTCAGGTTTACACTAGTTGACTGGTGTCTTCAAAGTGTCCCTCCCCCCTAAAAATGGTGATGACTATTATATAAAAAAAGTTGTATGTATTCAGCTGTGTGCTGAATACCTGTGTGTTTTGTAAACCATATGGCCATTCATTCTCTTTGTTTTCCAAGATGATTGTATGAGTGTGTTTTTGCTCTCTGAAGCTTATACATCTCTGCAGGGAACTTCAGAATGTTTTGTGCACATGTCTTTCTTGATTATTAGAAACAAGTTTAGGAAGATGGTGATAAAAGTTGAAGACGTATTGATATTTTTATTTTTTTACAAAAATTACCTACACTACTTCTTTAATATATTTAAACTCTTTAAAACTTTTCAAATAACTAGTACAGAGTTGGGAAAAATTATTCCTGGAAGCCAACATGACATTTTTATGCACTAGATCCTTAAAACTCAAGCTCGTTTGAGTTCTGGTTTTGAGGAAGAGGTGGGATATAAATAAAGCTGATGATAAGAACAACACCAGAAACGACAACACCCAAATCCATAAGGACCAGCAGGACTCCTACTTGAAGATGCTTAGAAGATGAGACATCTGTGACAAGTCACTTTTTAAAAATTCAAAAAAAATATTTAAGTAGTTTGTAAAGACCCTTAAGGACAAAAGCCTTTCCAAGACCATTTACATAGTTAAAAACCCATACAGTTAATACCAATCCTATAATAAAACAGTAAACCTAAATCAAGCCAACAATTGTCAGAAATAAATGCTTTCTGCCCAAATCTAAATCTTAAACATGATGCAAGACTATACTATAGACAGGGAAATGTCAGAGAAAATGATGAAATCTTAAACTTTGTTTCACTTAAAGCTGTTATACAGCAAGATGAATAACATGGATAACATGTTTCCTCCCTCCATTTTATTTATTTATTTATTTATTTATTTTGGTAAGCAAATAATTATACAATTTTCTTCCTTCTGTGAGCACATCATTAAAAATCACAGAGTTTGTGAAGCTATTCTGTACAAAATGTACACGTGGTGTGTTTTTTATACAAAACAGCATTTTCTGCACAGGAAATAACATTTTCTGCACAGACAATAATATTTCTACACAGAAAGTTCTGTTTTCTGTTAAGAAAATTATGTTTACTTCACAATACAACCAAGTGTGCATTTTGCACAGAATATGTTTAGACTTGCCAAAATTTTCATCATCTCACCAGGATTTCTCAGCATCTTAAAAACTGCTTTGTTCTCTCAGATGTGCAAGTTATTTTAAAGTGGAGTGTACTGGACTGGAACGGAAAGACTAAGAAGGAAGCTGGTGAAATTAGGTCAGTTGCCTCAGAGTTCATGGGCGACGAAGGGCTGAGATAAGACTTCAGTTGTGACAGCTTCTTACAGCCTCTTGCCACTGAGACAGCCTTGTACCTGCATGCGCTTTCTCTCCAGAAGTACATTTTTTCTGTATTATGAATAACTACATTTTTTTAAAAAAAAAATCTAAATAGCTGTCCCTAAAAAAGAAATTGTGACTACTTACTGCCAAATTTAAATAACAAATGCCCCATGTAGTCCTGATTGTTTCTGAAGGAGATGGTCTCAAGACCCTAAATGCTGCTCATTCCTGCTACACTGACTTGGGAGTAAATGACTTTAAACTCAGTGGGCTTACTTCTACAAAGATCTAGTATTAGTTGTTAGTACAGTCACCCCACCTAACATGCTGATCTGAAATCCATTCCCTTGAATATACGTGGAGGGATGACCGCTGTTATTTGCAATGGTGTGCACACCTGGCGCATGCAGGGGGGTCCAGATTGATCCCCAACGAAAACGGAGGGCCAATGGTATGACATTTTGTCTGGCCTAAACCAATAAAGCTTACATTGGTCAAATGATTTTTACATGCCAGATTTCTTACATTGATTTAAGGAGGCTTTGCAGTTTAGACAGAAATATTTGCTTCCCGTACATGTGCATACAATTTATGATTTAAGCAGAAAGAAGAGTTTAAAAAATAAATTAATTTGAGGCAAATTGGTGAAACAGGTTTGCTATGTGAGCTATTGTTTTTCTGATTTAATGTTTGTTTGTTTGTTTTTTTAAAAAGCCTATGTGTAATTGCTTAAATATTTCATTGCTTATATAACTAGAAAACGGGAGTTGGAGCACAGTTTGGTTGGCTTTTTGTCCATGGTTTGCTAATTCTGTTTTTCTGAACAGTTTTTCCAGTATTAGAACCAACTCCAGAGAAATGATGAGCTGTTGGCTGCTTCCTTTAATCTCTGCAGCATCTGTTGAACACTCTCCCTCTCTCTTCCCCCTCCTCCCTCCATAATAGTTTCACTGGACTTTGACACACTTCTTTCTAAAGGGATAGGCTCAGCTGTTTCTCTTAACAGCTATACTCCTACTGCTCCAGTCCCTCCCTAAGCACTTAGTAAAATCATGATTAAGCCTCTCCTTGAATCTTAGCTCCCAAAGAAGGAAACTAGCAGATGGTCACTTGGAGATTTGTGCAGACATATTGCCTGATTTGTGTGAACTTCCATAGGGGTAACCCATGTTAGTCTACTTCAGCATTTTATTTGTAAAAAAATTCTTGTCTCCAAGTTTTGCTTTATGCATACTATAGATGCTGAAAATGCGGGGTTTCTTTAAAGTTAATTACCAAGAATTTCTGAATACTACCTAAGAAGCTCTAGTCCTTCTTACGGTGATCTTATATTGCCTTTACGCTAATATGCTATGTCATATTTCTTTTAAGCATGGATTTACTTTCTCTATTCAGATTGTGGAAGAATAAGAATCAAAGTTAGATGATATGGTGCCACATTAACCATTTCTGCCAAACTATCTGTGTGCTGCTTCACAGATATTAGATTTCAATTAATTATGTTCCTTCTTTTGACAGAATTATGTCTGTTGCTTTGACCAAAGGAAATATAGAAAATAGAAGGAAATTAATGCTTTTGGTCAGTTACATCAGAGTTCATGTGCATGGTGTGATGTGGTGGCATTGGGACTTTCACTCAGGACCAGGACCCTATGGTGATTTCTTCCTTATCTGATCCTACCGCTGCTACCAATATGTAATGAGTCACCCCCTGCTTCGCTACTTTTCTCAAATGCCAGCATAATGGTTCTTTTAAATTCCACTGGTGGCACCAATATGTTATGTCTTGGCAACCACCTCACTACTATCTGAAGTGTCCCAAGCAATAAAATGTCCTTTCCCTTTGGTAGTGTTTTACTTATGTTTGTTAATCTGGATGAAAGTGATCTGTAATCACACTTCAGGCAGCTACTTGTTGAAAATGGGAACAAATTTTATTTACATGCAAGGTTGAATACAATATCTTCCTTCTAGGATGTTATTCAAGCTTGATGCAGTGCATAACTTATTTCAGTAGTTGCAAAGTTTAACATTTTCTTTCACTGGACTTTATAAAGGTTCCCTAATAGACTTTGGGGCTTAACAGGCCACCCCTTTCAGCACTGGATCAGGGCCAAGGCAACTACATGCCATGGCCCTGATATGACATTTCTGAAGTGCAAAAGGAAGCCACAAAAAGCAGCTCCTTTTTGTGCTGCAGAATGGGTGCCTTTGCTGCCGCAGCGGCATCTTCTAATGCTCCTTTTGATGCTGTGTCATCTGGACACAGTGCCAAAGGAGCGCTGTGATGCCACCCACCATACAGTCGGGTGCACGGCATGACGGCGGTGTCAGGGTAGCATTGGGGCATCTGCCCTGAGGCTGGAGTATAACTCCAGTCTGTACAGCCTCTGAGTTCCCATAGAAACTTTATCTGGCTTCTGTATCTTTTTTATATATCCTGCAGGATATTAACACATGCACTTTAATCCTCTTGTCCCTAATGTGGGTAACTAAACCCCTTTTAACTGCACTTCACAGCAGTTGCCCTCATCCTTCTCAGCTGCTATCCTCTCAGGCTACAATGACACACTCTCCTAATACACAACTCTGCCTCTCTATTTATACCTGCTCCTGGGAGCAGCCCCCAGCTTTTCTAGCTTCACTGCCATGGCTGTTCTCAACATTATGAACTGCCTGTGTCCTCTACATATGGCAGGGGGTTGGACTGGATGGCCTTGTGTTCTCTTCCAATTCTATGATTCTTTGATTCTATTCTTTGAATAGCTGAGATCAGACTTAGAAGCATAGAAATGAAAGAGACCACATTTGAACCCTGGGCTCCCAGAGCCCTAGTCCACCACTCAAACTACTGTACTATATGGCTCTCTGAGCAGTTAATACTAGCCTTTAAAAGCCAGCTGGCTGGTTTGGAGCTGCAGGCTCTAATCATTGAACACTTACCTAGGGGGAAATGCCACTAGACTGAGCCTAATGTCTAAACCACCATCCATACATAG
Source organism: Urosaurus nigricauda (assembly GCA_034509955.1). NCBI lineage: Eukaryota > Metazoa > Chordata > Lepidosauria > Squamata > Phrynosomatidae > Urosaurus > Urosaurus nigricauda. Next base: position 47,864,001 of record JAOEGL010000003.1, read on the forward strand.
GCTTGTGATTCATTGATACTGTGCAAATTCTACTTCAAAATAAATTTGACAGATGGAGTATATATTACACATCTTTGGTTTCATTTTCGCTAATTGCTATGTGGCTTCCCTTCAGTCTGAATGTTTTGGTATCTTCCAATAAACATATAGAATGTGTACTTAGCAATTATAATTTTTGCTATCTTCCAGAATTAATCTTCATTCCCACTGAGTCATGCAGATTGTTCAGACATTTTATAGGTGAAGTATATGTCTTAAAAATATATCCATGAGATAATAATGACTATATATATAAGCAAATAGAAAGTTAATGTGATTATACAGTTCTCTTGATAAGGCCTGAGATGGGATGGGGGCTTAGTAGTAGATGCATATAAAAGATGTAAGATGCAAACTGTTTCCAGGAAGACTGGGAAAGTTTCTTGTCTGACATCCTGAAGGCTGTTGCTAGTCAGTGTAAACAATACTGAACTAGATTAACTAATAGTCTGACTAGGTATTAAGCATTTTCCTATGTTCCTTGAAGCTATAATTACTATAGCAGGTTTAATATATTTTGATGACTATCACATTTTACTACATGCTGTAGAAAGCTTTGAGAATAGTATTTCTAGACAGTCAGCACACAATGTGAGATTAAATCCTGTGTTACAGTTAGTGGAATTTGTCTCAACCTGTTCTGTAATGTAAAATCTTTATTGCATATCCCTTGTGTGTGTCTCTTCAAGTCACCTGTTGATTTATGGCAATCCCATGAATTTCATAGGGTTTTCTTAGGCAAGGCATACTCAGAGGTGGTCTGCCAGTTCCTTCTTCTGAAATAGCCTACAGCACTTGGTATTTGTTGGCAGTCTCCCAACCAAGTACTAACCAGGGCTGGCCTTCCTTAGCTTCCAAGATCAACAGGGATCTGGTGCCTATAGGGTATTTAGTCCCTTGGATATACCTTAAACAACTCTGAAAGTCAGTGGTGTACTGATTGCTGCTCGTGCCTTTAGCTGTGGACTGAATCAGCATGAGAAACTTAAGACCAGTGGGAAAATCTCAAAACTGGCAAATTTACTTAACCTTATCAAGTATGTGTGTGTTTGTTGTCCTTCTCCCATGTTCAGGTCTTACCATTTTCTTCTAAAGGAACATACATACAAGGCAATGTAGGAAGTACTACTGCAGGTTTTCCCCCATCTATTATTATTATTATTATTATTATTATTATTATTTGTATAGCATCATAGGCTTTACATAGCGCTTTACAAAGAAGAGAAAACAACAATCCAAATTAGAAACAAAAGCCTGCCTACGGCGTACAATCCAAAACCACAAACAAGTTTATAAAATTAATAAAATATCACTATATCAAAGTTAAAAGAATACTATAAAAATGTAAATTAATACAAATAATATGTCATGAAATATACAGTCATAAATCAAGACAAAAGTTGGAAGGCTTCCGTGAACAGAACAGTTTTAATTTGGACTTAAAGTAATCTAAAGACTTAAAGTATCTCATGTAAGTGGTTCCAAGATTTCCCTATTGGTCAGTGCTGCCTGTTATAAATCATTCTCCCTTATACCTTTTTGGATTCACTGGAGAAAGAGACTGGAATGTGATGAGTTTAAGCCTGAGGAGGAGAAAGACAAAAGGGAAAATGTACAGTACATTGATTAGTCAAACATGAAATATTTGAAGCAGGTGTTCATTGCTAATTTTCCACTTCTCTTCATTAAGGTTTGGCTGAAATTACTTGTTGGGCTTTTATTACTGTCAAGTGAAAGATGGAAAAAGAGGAGGCAAGGTTAAATGTTATTGTTAAAGCAAAACTGTTCCTTAAAATGAAGTCCCCTGTTGGACTGTCTGGCTTATGTATGTTTTTATTACATCTATTGCATTAATGGGGACCTTCCATGTTTGTCATAATTTTGCTTTGTGGGGTGTGTGACAGCTCGCTGGTGCAATGGGTCGATGGTGCATCTGGCCATCCATGCACCTATACACTCAACAAAAGAAAAACACCATATGGTGGATGCATCTCAAATGGTCCAGGGGGCATGCTCCAGACCACCTCTGTATGCTGTCTGGGCCTTCCTGCTTTCTGCACTCACATCAAGGTTGTTATATACCAGTGCAATAATGTGCACTTTCTGAATTAGAGCAGAGTACAAGGGCTTCTTTTTTGCTCCAGTTTTTTTGCTGACGAGCCCAGCTTCCTCTTGGTTTCCTCCCAGTCTAGAACCATGTATCATAAATATGTAGTCTTCAAGTTGGTTTGAAGGTGCTATATCTTGCCTGTGTGGACAGACTCTTTGTTTTGATATTGAAGTTATCAGAGAAATCAGGAATTGGATTCTGGAGAATTTGTGGTCAACATTTCAACTTCCATATTTCTCCTTCCCAATTGAGCAAAGGGCCCTGTGGAAACTTTGGAGATTTTGCACCAATTTATGTCATTTTATGCCAGAGGTGAGATTTTAAAAGGGTCAGTCCACCCACAAGGAGAAGTTGTTTATTTCAATATACTCATGTTACATTGAGATGGATTCAGGAAAGCTTAAATAAGAACTGGATGTAAAATGATTTGTGTGAATTCCAATACAATACTTTGTCACCTGCAAAATAAGTTTCTGTAGGAAAAAGCCTTGACCCCAGTGCTAATGATGAAACAAAATACATAATATACACACAAATACACAATATTTAAGTGATACCAAAAATCACCTTCCCAAAACTGAAAGGGGCTAGTGATAGAAAGTATATTTGTGAAAATGTGAATCATTGATTTAAAAAAAAAGGGGGGGGGGGGTCCCAAATGCCAGGAATCCTAATGACTCTTGGTGCAACATTTCCAAACTTCAGAATTTGGGATTTATTCTGTAGGAAGAGCACATGTGGTTTTGCGTGGGTTTTTTGCACAGAAAATGGCATTTTCTGCACAGTCATATTGTCCGTGAAAACCCTTTTTGCACACACACAAAAATTAATGCCCAGAAGATGTGTTTTCTGCACACACACACACAAAAAAAAACCATGTGTGGATTTTTCACTGAATGAATCCTGAGTTATGAATAGTTCTTGCAAACTGCACACTCCTAAAAACTGTCTAACTGTGAAGAATCATATCCAAGATTTTCCTCAGCAGGAGTTTCTGACACTTGGGGAAGCCTCTTTTCAAACCTCTGTGAATATTTTTCCATCCCTACCCTTGTGTGGTGGGGAGAATAATGATTACATTATTTACTGTTATCGATGAAAAAAATTATGAAGATGTATATTCCTGAAAGGGAAACAGTTTACTGATACCATGAAACCTCTACAGGAGCCAATCAAGAATAGGCTTGTGAAGAGCTTCCCTGAATTAGAGCAAGGGCAGCTAAGCTGGCCATCTGGTTTCTTAGAGATCACGGCTGTGAGAAAATGCAAGGAACCAAGAAAAAAAACCCTTCCCCCATCCGAGAAAGGACTGGCTTATTTCATCCTGGCAACTGTATCACCACATGATATTGTCCTTGCAACACAGACAGAAACATATTACTTAAAACTGGATACTTGCTAATTGGACTTCCTAAGGATGGAGAGGGCAGATCAGTCCCCCTGATTGCTTATCACAGAGATTGCTAATCTGCTTTATAAAGAGGATGATACAGTTTTGCTCTCAAATCTTCCTTAATATCAAATGTGCCAAAAACACCTTGGCATGAAAAAAAATCTTGACAAATCTTGAACCTGTTTTATTTTATGTTTTTTCATGGAGAAGACACAAATGTGCAAAAAAAAAAAATACAAAAGGTTCTTAAGGAGACAGTTTGTAATAGTAAAAGCTGTGTAGCCCAAAATCATTGATTGATCAGAAACCGAAGTGGATGAAGAGTTAAGATAGGAAGGCCTTGTGAAAGCATTTTAAATCCCCATGCCGCAAAACCACAATTTATCAAATCCCAGGCATTATTATTTTTGTAATGCCTTCGTTGTTGTTGTTGTTGTTGTTGTTGTTGTTGTGTACCTTCAAGTTGTTTCTGACTAAATGTATTATGGGATTTTCTGGGGCTCAGAATGTATGACTTGCCCAAGGTCACCCAATGGGTTTCCATGGCTAAGCAGTGCTCAGACACTACGCTACGCTGGCTCTGTAATGTTTTACAATAACTTGAAATTTTATTTTGGGTAGTGTTTCCTTATATTTACCTCATCAACAAAAAAAAAAATGAAGGAGAAAATTATCTCATAGTCCTTGTTACATTTCAAAATGGTAGTGAGAAGACATGTCCACCCTGCTGATATCTTAGATCAATCAGTCTGAAGGACTATATTTAAATAATTTTAAATAATTGCTTTGAAACAGCTGGGAAGGCTTCTCCTCAGGGCTATTTTACTGTTAGTTTGACCTCACAGGAGTGTAGCTGTGGGAGAGGAAATGAGAGTGTTGCTTACTTTCCCCCAGTAAGAATGCTGATACTCAAAATTAAATGTTTATTCAGTTCCCAAGTTGTAGCATGCAATAACTTTAAATATTCAGTTGAGCTTTTAGAAATACAGTTTGGGCATCCAAAGAAAAGGGACAGGCAGAATCAGCAAGGAAATGCAAACATAGCCAAGAGAGTTCTAGGTGTGAGCGATCTTCCATGTCTTAGTATCTGGAATGCTAGAAATTAAGAACTGGGAGGGAGGATTCATTGCAGGAGACCAGAATTCTTACTGACGGGAGCAATGTCTTCATCCCCTCATAGCTACACCCCTAAAAGATGGAATGTACAAACTCTCAACTAGACCCATGCATTATGCATCTGACACTTTTCATCTGACTTTATGGCATTATACATCTGACCCTGAGCTCAATTTTTGATAACTCTCTCTCTCCCTCCCATGGCCACTGTGCATTGGAGTGACAAACAGAACAAGGCCCAAAATAGCATAATGCTTGAGCACTCAAATGCTTTGAGGTATGTTGGCAGGAGTGGGGCAGAAATCTCCTGCAGGTGGTAAAGCAACTTGGAAGTTCCAGTTGACAAATAACATGAAGAAAAAGAGCTGAGCAGCCTCTGGCTTTCCATTCTGCTACGGAGTAGATTCACATAGTGATATATGCTTTGAAACACTCCTAAATGCTCCCATTAGAGATTTTTGCTTTGTACTGTATGCTCTCATATTACGTCACTTTTACTATTTACATTTGTGTTCAATATTGTTTCCTTCTTTCACATAACACATCATTATGGTTTATTCTCACACACTCACACTGATGTGATTCTGTTCACAGAGAAATGGTTAAAGGCAAGATAGGGATGGTTGGGGTGGTCCTATATTGCCACATCCCACTTTCTTTTTTCTCCATGCATATTTTATCCTGTTCATGATGTCATAATGTCTTGAGCAGTGACAATATCAGCAGCAGCTAGAGCACCATGTTGCTGGCACATTGTCCCACAGTCATTGGGCAGCATGTGAATTATGCTCAATTATCAGGTACTAGAATGTGGATTCCAGAAAGCACAATGACTGTAAACCTCCATACTGTCATCAGGATTTGTCATTTATTTATGACAAATTTTGCTTCATTTATTTAGAGGTGTTGTTTTTGTTGTTAGCTGCCCTTGAGCTGACTTCAACTCATGGCAATCCTGTGGACTTCTCGAAGTTCCCCCCTCCTCAACCTCTCTGCTTAGGTCCTGCAGGCCAGACCCATGTCTTCCTTGATTGAGTCTAATCCTCTTGCATGTGGTCTTCCTCGTTTTCTACTGCTTTCCACCTTCCCTAACATCATTGTTTTTCTAATGATTCATTTTTCCTCACGATGTGGCCAAAGTACAACAGACTCAGTTTAGTATCTTGGCTTCCAAAGAGTTCCAGACCAATCTGTTCTAGAACCCAATTGTTTGTCTTCTTTACCTTCTGCGGTATCCTCAGCCCTCTTCTCCAGTACCACACTTCAAATGACTTGATTTTTTTTCTGTTGACTTTTTTCATTGTCCCGCTCTCACATCCATACATGGTGACAGTGGTCTGGATGATCATCATTTTGATTTTCAGCTATAGGTCTTTAAACTTTATGATCTTGTCCAGTTCTTTCACAGTTGCCCTTCCTAATCCCAGTCTTCTTCTGATTTGCTGACTGCAGTCTCCTTTTATTTTTAATCAGTATTTGAACCAAAGTATGGGAACTGTTTAGAGTTGTATAGTACCATTAAATAATTACATCACTGTTCCTATAGAAAAAGAAAGGAATGTATGTGTGTTTGCTTTGTGAAGTGATCTGTTTGTAGCACACACTGCTCTGCAAGATACAGTGGCTGGATATATGACCTAATGTGGTCTACAGGGGCATCTCTTACAGTGATGGTTACAGTCCCTTTCAGCCAGACAAGCAGAAATCATCTCACTAATGCCATAAGTTGGATGGGAGACCAAGAGGAGGGAAGAATTTTGCAAACGATACCATTGCAGCCTGAGGCAAGAGGACTCTCCCTCCATACCAACTGCCATCCTCTGCCTAGGAGGGAGAGAAGAGGCAGGCCCAGCTCCATCAGGGCTTGCCTGAGGCAAGAGGACTCTCCCTCCACACCAACTGCCATCCTCTGCCTAGGAGGGAGAGAAGAGGCAGGCCCAGCTCCACCAGGGCTTGCCTGAGGCAAGAGGACTCTCCCTCCATACCAACTGCCATCCTCTGCCTAGGGAGGGAGAGAAGAGGCAGGCCCAGCTCCATCAGGGCTTGCCTGAGGCAAGAGGACTCTCCCTCCATACCAACTGCCATCCTCTGCCTAGGGAGGGAGAGAAGAGGCAGGCCCAGCTCCATCAGGGCTTGCCTGAGGCAAGAGAACCCTTGTTTATCCACTTTTGTAAACCGCTTTGATCTTTTTTGGAAAGGCGGTATATAAAATAAATAAATAAATAAATAAATAAATAAATAAATAAATAAAATATGGCTAGGTTAGAAAACAGCATGCATTCACAGCACAATGAAGTATGTAAATAAGAAAACAACTGTAGTTGAGTTAAACTTAAATTTTCACCTTACCATGAAAAGGACAAAGTACTTTTGTCACCAGGCATGGGTACTGCTTTGTTGATTTGATTACATGCATCATGCATATTAAACATATGGAGGGAACAGCTATATATATTAGCTGTTACAAAAATACTATTCACCATGTCAGAATTTTCCGACTCTTAATTGTAGCTGCCATGGTTGCTTTTACATGAGAAACCACATCCAACTGTGTGTGAAGTGTCATTTGTCCCTAAAAAGCCCAACCCTATTAATAGCTTTCCTGGTTTCTCTGTATATTACAGAACACTCTGAAATTAGCATGCTTGTCAAGAGGGTTTAATTCTGTCATTCATTTCACTTAATTTGTGGGCATAATGTTTATTGCCTCTAACTGCTCTAGTGAGCAATTAAGTTAGCTTGCTTTTAAAAGCTGTTTTTAAGATGCTAATCTGCTCTGTTAATTATATGAATCCTCAAGCCTCATGACATTTTGTTAGATACATTTCCAACTAGGTCAGCGTTACCTACATGCACCATGCAAAATTGTCAGCCAGGAAATAGCATAAAACTACAGTTTGCTTATGTAAGATGAGGAGCATTTTATGGAGTATTTCACTGAAATGCACTGTTTAAGAACAAATGAATATACACTCCAGGCCGTCTTTATATATTTATAGGATATGTTATTCTGAAAATGCATTGTGTTCTTCAGAAATCACTATCTATTAAGTAGAATAGTACCCACAGGCCCCAGGGACTCAAATAACCTTTTTTCTAAGGACACTACCAGAGCTTGGGAAAAAGTACATTTTTGGACAACAGCTCTCAGAATCATTCAGCTCATATGAACATTTAGCTTGGGAAGCTGGAGGATTCTGAGAATTGTATTTAAAAAACAAAACAAAAACCCTAAGTGTTCTAAATTTTGAATAGTAACACATAGAGCTTCCACAGTGTTATATCCCTCTTTGACATGTTATCTGAAAACTCTTCAGTATCTTATCCTAGAAAGGTCTTATATACAGAATATTAATTATAGCATAATATCAAATGCAAACATAGACCAAGAATTCAGGTGAAGCTCCTACACAACATTTAGAAAAGCAACATGAATAATTTATAAAAGTGCTATACATATTTGTCCTTGCTTTTAAATCTGCTAAATACTGGGAACCAAGGATACATGTTGGATGTGGAGAAAGCTGCAAATACAACTGAACAAGGGGCTATGTGCCTCTAGAAGTTGTTCAGTGGGGTGCTTTTTATTTGTCTTTTCTCCTCTGCAGTGGCATCACTAGGGTTGGCACCATCTGGTGCAGTAATTCATGGTGTCACCCACCTCATTGACTTCCTCCCATACCACCTCATACAGAACCCTTAATAATGTTTCTTGTACTAATGTTACTCATAAATCGTAGCTTCTGTATGTCACTGAATGTAAAGCCAATAGTTGTGACACAGCTATAGTGGCATAGTCACAGCCTAAATGTATTCATGTGTATATAGTTTCATGTGGTTGAAATGAAAATTTCATAAGATGTGATGATTTTAAAGAAAATGTAAAAATCATATTTAAAAAATTAAATTATTTTAAAAAAACTTTAAATTATTATTTTTAAAAAAATAACCTGAGGCCTATCTTTTTTCCTCCCACTTGACCCCTCCCTTACTCACATCATCTCAGCATTTTAAAGGAATGCAGGCAAACACCACAGCCTGTTTCTGCCCAAAAGCAGATGTTTAATGAGCATCGGCATCACCCTGCATAAGGTGTCACCCAGTACAGACCACATCCCCCTGGTAATGCCCTTCTTCTCTCTTGTGATGATGATTTGACATCAGCTTCCAGTCAGCATACCCTCACCATACCATACAGCCAGGATTAATCCTCTGCTATCCCCCCCCCTTTTTTTTTCAGATACAGTTCAAATGCCCCAGTTTCTCTATCCTCCTCCTCCTCCCACTATCTTCTTCTGTCCTCAGCTCACTTCAGTTGCTCAGATTGAGTTCAAAGTGCAAAAGTAGTTTGCCTTCAATTAACTCAGCAGTGGGGAGAGGAGAGGGGTGGCAGCAAAATCTTCCCTATAGGCTCAAGCAAAGGCAAACTGCAGGAGCCTGTCCTATTTTGTGTGTTCTTCCTCATTCATACCTTTGCCATCTTGACCACACTCTGATATGCTTGACCACATGGGTCCCAGTTGTCATCTATGAAATGTTGGAAGGTATGATATAAGACAATGCTGTAAGAGAATCTGGGTACAGAATGGATAAATGATGAGTTTACAGGTTGTTAGGCAAGGGTGAAAAAAAGTAATAATTGCAGAGAGACTGAAGCGACTGACAAGTCAAATTCTGTGTTACTTCTTGGTGGTGGTGGTGGTGGTGGTGGTAGTGTCTCTCCTGCACTTAAAATGGCCTAGGGAAGCATGGCCTCATGCCTCTTGGGGATATTTTAAGGCATACTATTTTGGGAATGCTGGGGTACTTAATCAGCCTCAAAGGCTATGCGAAGCCATATTATTTCTACCACCACACAGCTGGTAATCATGCTTGCATTCTCCATCCTCTTTTCTCCCCTTCTTCTTCATCCTCCCTTCTCAATTTATACTCCACCTTTTCTCCAAAGAAGCTTTCTTCGCCTTGATCTAATCCAGCTATACTAATAGTCCAGCTCATCTTAGTACTTTGCAAATAATTTTTTTAAAAATATCTATCATCAAATCAGATTATTGCTGTGCATTTTGCATTTTATTCAGGTGATACATATGTTGTTAAAATCTTGGTCTAGACTTCTCCTCCCCAACACACACTTGTCCTCTATGTGCAGGATGGCCAGATGTTCTCCTTTTCCAGGGCATGTCCTACATTTCAGCATTCTTTCCAGAAGGAATTCCAAAATGTCCTCCATTTTGAGCATGCCTAACAAGCATGAATTTATCTTTGTATGAGTATTTCTACCTTTTATTTTGTCATGTTCTACATTTTCATTGAATAGCCTACATTTTTCAGTGCCTTTTCCTCCTTTGCATTGAAGACTTTGCAGTTAAGTCACCCTGTCTCTGTGTCTTTAATGAACATTTTTTGATCCCTGTGACTCTAGTCTTACATGCCCAGACTTCCTCATTCTCAGAATAGAGAGATACAAGCTCCTTTCCTCAGCCTCATATCACATGCCCAAAGGCCCTGAGATCTTGTGCCCTTAAGGCAACTGTGATTTATGAGACATTCAGGAGATGATGAGATAAGGTGACCTCAGGGTTATTAGGTGAACTTCTTAAGAGCCTCAGTTATTAGGTTCTATACAAGTCACAGGGCAATAAAATAAAAAGATTTTGCAAGTGCAGAAAACTGTGCTTGATGTTAAAATTCCTGTCAGTGCTCTCTGAAAAACAACATGCAAGATGTGATTTGGGTCACTGCCAGTACATTGGTTTTGGTTTGATTTGAGTCTGCATTGTGTTTGTTTGCTCTGTAGGTTCAGTGCTATGAGGAAATAGGCATTTGTATACTGAAATCTTACTCTATACAAATAAGAAATGTCATATTTAGTTTATGATCTGCCCATCAGGAGAGAATCTATAGCTCGGTAATGGTATCTTTGCTTTGTGTGGGAAGGTCTAAGGTTAATTTCCTGACATTTCAAGCATGAGAGCTGAAAAAAAATTATAAAACTTCTGCTTCAAGTTCCAGAGAGTCACCAGTAGTCAAGGGCTGCATTGATTTAAGTGAACCAATATGTTTAAGACAGCACCTTATGCATTCAGCCTGTCTTTGCAGTTATACTTTTTATCTAAACTGAGTTTATATTGGGATGATAATTTTTAAAAAAGAATATAGTCTCATCCACATTGTGTGCTTTTAATACATTGTCAACTCTCTGTAACTATGTAACTATTCATAGGAAAAGATTTTATCATGAAGGTGCAGCATGATATATTTCATTGCAATAGTAATTACTTTTAGGGAAACATGAAAATCCAGCACTATTACACTGGATGTTCAATTATTGTATAGTGTTGTTTGACTGACAGTGTGCGTGATATGTAGGAGTCAGCTGGCTTTGAAAGTCTTCCACAATTTAAAAGTAGTTATCTTTTTTTTTCCCCAGTGTAACAAATTAGGTAGATTACAGATAGAAAAAGCAATATGCACATAAAGGATTAGCCTCACTTCACACTGAAGGTACTTAGAGTCATGACATGGACCTGCAAATCTTGGTACTTAACCCTGAGCTCTGCCTGATACTAATACTGTTTCCTTCCATTACCAGTGTGAAGTCCTTGTGAAGGGTAAGAATTAAAATGAATGCAGCTTCACTATATATGTTATGTACATATATGTCATATATGTTATGCTAAATCCATTGATAAAGCTGGCCCTCAGTATCCATGGGGGATCCACTCTGGATTCCCCTGCAGATACCAAAATCCACAGATATTCAAGTCCCATTGTCGTCAATATTGCCGCGGTCATGCAGTCACACCACAATTAGGGACAACAAGATTTCACCACCCCAGCCACCCGAAGCCCACCTTTCCTCTCTCATGGTGGCGGGCAGCAGGGAGCTGCCTCTTCCTCTTCTTCTTCCTCCTCCCCTCTGCCATTTTCCCCTCTCCTTCTCCTCTTCCATGCATGATCACTTGTCTGGGATTGCGAGACTCTGAGTCCAAAACATATCTAGTTCAAAAATTTGAGAATTATCAGTCTAGAAAAACCATTAAAGCTAATGACTAGGAGTGCAGCAAGTAACATTTTCAACACTTAACATACAATTACCATGCCTCTAGGTATGCTTCAACAAAATGGCTTAAGCAGTGGTTGTCCACTTTTTGTCCTTCATGTGTTTTGAATTTCAACTCCCAGAAGGCCCATTTGGTATGGTAATAATTCTTAGAACTGTGGTCCTAAATAGAAGGATCAAAAATTGAGAATCATTGTTCTAGATTTTTGTGTGTTTCTTTAAGAGCTTCATTTATAGTATTTGTGAGCTAAGGCTGTTTAGCTTGTCCTGAGTGATCTAGAGTATGAATAAATCATTATTTGGCCTCTTTCTTTTCACAGGATCTGACGTTATCTCACAGTCATTCACATTCAGTCCTTCAGAGGCAAAAGAAGAAGAAGAAACCTTCTTTGTTTACATTTAAAATATTTATTCTAACTTCTAGCTGTTTAGTTTCTGAGCTGAAGTATATGAAGTACCTTGAAATGGGATGAAAGCAAAGATTCTGGTTGTAAAGCTAAACAACCATATTTTACAAATTCATCTAGTTAAACAATAATAATGTACTGAACAAACATTGCAAAAGTGTAATCCCTCATGATGCTGATTATTGGTTGCATTCTCAGAATATGGCACATTGATATTTTATTTGTACAGTGTGTAGATCCAGGTGAATTCAATTTCTCTAACAAGGTAATCCATTTAAGAACTTAATCTCATTTGTAGCTCAAATTGTGCATGGCAGGAAACCTCATTTTTTTAAAAAAAGAATATGCACGTGAACACACATGAGATGGCTCCCAAGCACACAAGAGACACAAAATACACATGCCATGTGTCATAATCACCTCATAAGTATAATAAAGATAAGGAACCTTAGAGCTGATACCAAAAAAATTTGGTGATGGTAAAGATGTACCTGAGATTAGGTTTCCATACTAGCATGTTTTCTCTAACACAGTATCTAATACTTTTTCACCAAGATATTAAGGAAACAATGATCCAAAACACACTGCAAAAATAATCCAGTTGAGACCACTTTAACTACCCTGGCTCAATGCTAGGAAATTCTGGGAACTATAGTTTTGTGAGACATTTAGCTTTCTCTATCAGAGAGCTGTGGTGCCACAATATACTACAATTCCCAAGATTCCCTATAACTAAGCCAGGGCAGTTAAAGTGCTGTCAAACTGGACTATTTCTGCAGTGTGTTTTGGACCAACAAAAGAAGACAATGTAGGAAACAAGCAAGACAAGAGCTATTGCCAAACTGACTGCTTGCTAATCCACATCTCTGCCTTATTTACAGATGCTTGTCCTGCATAAAATGAGTCTTATGGTTAGTTTTCAGTACTAGCAATCAGAGCCTCTGATCTGCAAAACATCTAGGAAACATTTGTCTAGTAGTCTAATAAAACCCCAAGGGGAGACATACAATTTGATATTTTCAGGAGTCAGCTAAAATAACAGAAGGTATATGTCCACAGGAATGCTTTATCTGAAGCACAGTGCATAGACAGAACACTTGTGTCTTTTTATCTTCCCCTCAGTCCTTGGAGCATGAGGATGTTCCAGCATTTGGTATTTTTATATTTACAGATTTATAAACTGAGAGAAGAGAGTAAGGCAGCACAACATAGCCATTTATTAGCCAGTGGTAAATGGAGAGAGGGATGGCCCCAGAGGATGACATGGTCATTCTGTGTCTAGCTGCAGACAAATAACCAGATGTGTGTTTGCTGCTGCCACCTCTCCAAAAGCCAGGAAATTGACATGTTGGAGTGTGTGCAGAAACTAAAAAGTACATTTTGGAGGGGTGACTGAGGAAACAGAATGTAGTTCTGCCATAACAGAGGTTTATGTGCCATATCCTGATGATGCTACAGTGAAAGGGCATGCAACAAACACAGAGCACTTCAGAATAAAACAGTATCTATCACCTTTCTCCACTATAGGGTCACATGACTCCTTCAGCTACTGGGTTGATGAGAAGTCTCCTGTGGGACCAGATCAAGCTACGGCAATCAAACGGCTAGCCAAAATTTCTTTGGTGAAGAAAATAATGAAGAAGTGGTCAGTGACACAAAACTTGACATTCAAGGAGCAGCTTGAGGGTGGAATCCGCTACTTTGACCTCCGGGTATCTTCCAAGCCAGGTGAAGCAGGACAGGAAATCTACTTCATACATGGCTTGTTTGGAATCACAGTATGGGATGGACTGATGGAAATCAACACCTTTCTAACACATCACCCTAAGGAAGTAATTTTCCTAGATTTCAACCATTTCTATGCTATGGATAGGACCCATCATTTGTACCTGATCAGCAGGATCCAAGAAGTGTTTGGATCAAGACTTTGCACAAAGGAATGTGTCGAAGATGTGACACTGCAAAGCCTTTGGGGAAAGCAACAGCAGGTAAGGAACAGTTTCTCTTTTAAATATATTGGGAACATAGTTAATATTCTTTGGATAACTGTTAGGAAAGCACAAAGAAGGTTCCCAACACATATGATCTGTCTGCTGTAGATAATTTTATGCTTGCAAAATGAGAAATAATAATAATAATAATAATAATAATAATAATAATAAATTTATTTATATACCGTTTTTCCAAAAAGATCAGAGTTTAAGCTGAGTGTTTTACTATTTTACTCATGGTGAGAGTTAAATGGGAGAAACATGTTTTGGAAGTTAGGATTCTTCATTGCTCCTTTAAATAAAAAGTTTGCATGCCTTGTTAAGTGGAGTTTAAGCTTGAAAAATACTCTTCATCCAATGAGATATAGCCTATTCCCATTAGTTCAGGTCCAAATGCATAGATAGGAAAAACACCTTTTTGAAGGCGACAACAAAAAATTCTCACACCTCATGAGAAATACAGATGTGCAGCCAGTTTATATAGATTTGATTATTACTCCATCTTGAAGTAGTAAATTCATCTTTATTGTATGTAGTTACCATTCAGAGTTGTGTCCATGCAAGGAGACTCAAATGCAAATGATTCTAATGGGAAAGGACCAGAATTTATCATCTAAAGGGTTATTCAGATGGTGAAAATAATCCGGGTAGAATCCAGGTAGAGCAAAGCTCTACTGACACAACAGAGTACAATGCCCATGATTCCATAGCATTGAGTCATGGCAGTTAAAATGGTGTCAAATTGGATTAGCTGTAATGCGGAGGCAACCATAAATATATTTTGCAGGTTCATGTTTGGTATGGTAAAAGGAAATGTTCTGCCATATCCAGTTACCCCACACTTTTTTCCTCTTTGTTGATCATGCTTCTAAATTAAAATCCACGTGCTTAGTTCCTGTGAGACACCTGGCTTTTGCTTGCCTTTCCCATCTTAATCATGTCCTGTGCACTCTCTGGAAGGAACCGTGGAGACTTGGTCACCTGTACCAGCCACCTCCCTTCTGGAAACTGGCTATTTATCAGCAACAACTTCCAACACACGTGTATGCCCTTTCTTGTATTTCTGTACCCTTTCTCTCAGTAATAAATAGGCAGACACTACCTCCTTGTGGCCACATCAGAATACAGCTGCTCAGAGAATTAAATGCATCACTAGGGACTGCAATCTAAAAATGCACAACAGGTAGTTTAAAACAAAGCTGGGGGGAAATTACCTTTTTGACTACAAATCCCACATCCCTCATCCAAGATTCTGGGAGTTGTAATCCATTTCCATTCGAAGTTCTGCTTCAAGTACCCTGACCCTTATGGAACTTAGATTCTACCGAGAAAAAGTATTACCTTGCATCCAATAAAGTCCACAAATGTTAATCCAGATAAAGCATCTTTAAACTTTACGGTGCCACCAAACGCTTGTTTTTGTTGTTTTTACCCAAAAGTGTGTTAAAATAAGCCTTTCATTTTTCCAGTCACTTTGTCTTGTTCACAGATTTCATAGGGATGCTGATGAAGTTGTCTTCCCTTTGTAATTCTCCTGTGTTTTTTACTTTTTGTTGCATGTTTTCATTTTCCACTTTTAAAAAAGCAGTTACAGAGGCAAAGTCAGAACAGAGCACAATATATTTTAATAGGCAGCACTAAAAGCATTATATTAGGCTTCTAAACATCCAAGCCATGGTAATCCAGTTTGAGACCACTTTAACTGTTCATGGCTTGTCCCCAACCCAATTCCTATCCCTTCTTGCCAGCCTTGATTCATGTTCCAAATTCATTTTTTAAAACAGAGACTGCATCTGCACTGCAGAAATAATCCAGTTTGAGACCACTTTAACTGCCCTGACTCAGTGCTAGAGAATCCTGGTAATTGTAGTTTAAGGTGGCACCATATCTCTCTGACAAAGAAAGCTAAATGTCTCATAAAACTACAATTTAAAGAATTGCCTAGCATTGAGCCAGGACAGTTAAAGCATTTTCAAACTGAATTATGGCTGCAGTGTGTTTTGGACCCAGGATAAAAGTCTTATTTATAATCAGCTCAATTATACATAATTCAGCTGTGTGAATAAACACGTTTGTTTCGTGGGATAGAGATAGTTTTACTGTCAAGGGCAGGAAAAAGGAATGCTCAATGGTGATTCTTTGTGTAAGTGCATTTTTCCCAAACTGGTGAGAGAATGCAGGATAAGAGTGTTTCACTAACCACAAGTATACTTCAAGAAAGAATATACTTGGTGGAGTGCACATGGTCAAGATACTAAACTACAAATTATTAAATCCTTATGATTTCACTAGGGAGTCATGCAAAATGTTTGCAGCTCCCGTTTCTTGTACTTGTAATATGAAACTACTAATACTTGCCTGTCTTGTAAATTTGGTGTGAGGGTTAAGGATTACAAGATAATGTTGTTTAAGATCTTCTGATTGCATTCAGTACAATACTAACATGTAAGTATCATTCCCTTTGTATAAGTACCATCGTACGCCTTCCAAAACCAATGCAAGTATTCCCTTGCCCAACATTTAGAAAGCAAATTTAATGAAGTTAGTTCAAATGTAAGACAATAATTTGGTTTGGGAAGAGGCTTCTGATGCATTCTATTTTTCTCTTAGGTACTTATTTTCTACCATCATCCTCTCTATGAAGAATACCCCTTTCTGTGGCCAGGGAATAAAATGCCAGCTCCATGGGCAAACACCACTAATGTAAATAAACTGTTACAGTTCTTGGAGACCACTCTTGGGGAACGAGAAAAATATGGAACCTTCCATGTTTCTCAAGCTATCCTCACACCAAGGGTCAAAACTATTGCACGAAATCTCATCCGTGGTCTGAAAAACACACTTGTTCACAGGTAAGCTAAAATTTTATCATTTGGCTGGCCCTACATGAAAATGTATATAGAAATTATCGTAAGAGATATTGCAGCAGCAAATTGCTGCCACCTACAGACCAAAATAAGGTTGTCTGACTTTTTCTCTGAAGGCATGTATGTTCATGAGTAACACATGAAAATGTTCTAGCAACCAATTTCAATTCCTTTTTTAACTGTTCAAAATTTAATTCATTATTTTTAAAAGCAATTAATACCACCTATTATGCTACTAAAGGTTGCAGTGCTATTTGTGTTACTGTAGCTCTTGACTTGAGATATTTCAGTGTGAAAGATGACTTCATTTTAACTGAAAAAAATCATACATAGATTGAGGATGAGGTAAGCTGAAGGCAAATCAGAAAGGATTTTTGATTACAAATTATTTAACAATGACCACACTGAAATTATTCCCCATCCCTCTTAAAATCATATTACTGAATTGAAGAAAATTTGGAAGGGGGGAGACTAGGAGTAAATTTTGTGGCATGAATCCATGCTCCATTCAATTCTGGCATTCAAATATTTGGACTGTTTCTTTCTTCAATTAGTTTCTTTAGTTCTGACTCCAGGCTCCAGCTGCTGATTCACAGAATCTTCTTTCTTTCTTTTTTAAAAGAAAGGTAGATTCTACAGAAATGAATTGTATCCTTAGCTGTTTCAGGGTTATCAAAAATAGGCATGTCTTCTCTATACCACTATTAAACATCACATATCTTATAATCATAACTTTTCTCTGCAGCCTTCCAAAGTAGTTTTGGACTACAATATTAAGACAGTAGATGGTGCTAAATGCCTTTTCTCTTTCTTAAGAGCAAATGCATTTAGAGACAATCGTTCTGAAGTCTTACAATAGTTCATAGCGAACTGTTTGACAGTGGGTTATATTACCTTGGAGTTGGAAGTGAACTTGATGGGGAGGGGTCATTAAAAACATGATAATCACCTCTTGGTTTATTTTTCATGATGATTCTTACACTGTCAGCACATTGGACTAAATGGTCCCTGGCCTTCCAACTCTTAAAGTTTCTATCAGTCCTTCTATTTTATTTAATAACAAAAAAGTTACAACTGTAGGTTGCTACCATCACTCCAAATCTCAAATGATACAAAATATGTTTTAACAAAATCTCTTAAAGTTGCACTGTCTTTCTACCAACCAAGTATGTTTTCTTTGTTCAGGTTTTTGGTCCCTCATTCTTTATTCCCATCCTCCTATTGTTTAGCTGGAAATTGACAATTGAACATGTGACTGTAAACACAAGCCATATGTGTACTAATGGTCCAATTAATGTTTTGTTTGCACGCATGGAGGCATGTAAGGAGGACTGGAAATGAAAGTGCATGTCAGCCTATGTAAGCCATAGCTGCAAAGCTGTACTACAGAATTAACTTCAATACAAAGCAAAACCTTTGTGGTTAATATTTATCTGAATTTTTAATGAGAATACAATGCATAGTTATTGTTATGAACAAATTTAGATATGAGATATGAGTAGTGAGGTCTATCTTAGATTTGTTTTAGGATAAATGTAGGACTAGTGATATTAAAATTTATTTAGGATGATGTAAACAAAAGCAGTTTATGAAGCATTCCAAAACGGTACCTGGGGAAACAGCCATTAACATAGCAAATGAGATTCAGCATCTGACAAAGTAACAGATATTAGGGGTTTGGTCAATAGCAGAATAAGAAAGGGATCTTAGGTTTATATTTGTAGTGCAGGAGAGGGCAACCAAATGATAAAGGTATAGAAGCAAATCTCTTATGAGAAAGCTGACACAAGCTGGAGACATGATAATAGGTGTATTCAGTTGGAAATGTTGTTGGATTACAACTCCCATCAGCCATAGCCAATACAGCCAATAGTGAGGACTGATGCAAGTAGCAATCCAACCATCTGGAGAGCCATACATTCCTCTTCCTTGATTTGGACTAAGATGGCACTTTAAAAACAAACAAACTTGCATTCAGATTTCACACTGACTAACTCCAGCACATGCCTAGAAGTTCTTCATATTCTCTATGAGTCACATATATGGACCATTGTGTGCCTGTGTAGAGTTCTTCAGAAGCTTCTAGAGCTATATTTTGGTATATATCAAATATATATCACCCATATCAGCACAGATATAAATCATGTGTTCTCTGAAGCCTAGTTTCTTTTTGTCTGCCATCAAAGTAAGATCATTAGGAAATCTCGGCATTTTGGCATTTTTGTCAGTTTGCCAGTCTGTCTCTGGAAACTTCTTCCTATGAAGATTTTCTTCAAGAAGCAGTTGACTCATGCCCGAATTGCCAGATCTTAATGTGGAAAGCAAGGTGATAACAGAGCCTCCCATCTTAAAGCTTTTCAGTGGGAAGGGATGCTCTAGACTGCATTGCACCCCAAAATAGGCAGCTTCATATCACTTCACTGGCTATCTGCTTGCACCCATCTTCATTCATGGAGCACCAACCAGAGTGTTCAGTGAGCCAGACTCCTTTAGCCCCTGTACAAGCCTCTTCAGAGTACAAATTGGCACCATTGGCCCCAATACCCAAAGTGGCTCCTAAGCCTCTTTCCAGGGCCCCAAAAATCAGAGATGTTTTGCTTACTCCTGACAAGTTTCTAGATAATCAGATGCAGAGGGGAAAGCATCTTTCCTCTTTAGTTTTGGTGGAGCCTAAGGAGGAGGAGGAGGAAGAGGAAGAGGAGAACCAGCCACCAATCCTCACTAATTCCCCCCCCCCAACTCAACTATGTCTGGATCTTCTACTCAAGAGCCTTGCCTATGCTTGACTCATTTCCTCTCCACTCTGTTGTCTCCACATTTCCCCCCTGCCCAATTCTGAAAAGAATCACTAGGGAGATTCCAGCAAGGTACACATTGGTGGTTCCTACTCAGGAGGAGGGATTCTAGACAAATCACTCCTCTCATGCATCCTTTTCTTAAACACCACTTAAATGCCCTGCATTTGACATTGAGAGTGTCAGGACATAAAATGTTATAATGCAGTGAAGCAGAATGGGAACCTCAGCTTTTCACTCTATCTTGGTACCAGAGTAGGTCACAGTCCCTGGAAGACGCCCAATCTCGATAATGACATTCCCCTTTACTTTCGCACAAGGAATTGAGACATCTTTTATATTTGGAAGACTGTTCATATTATTTCCCCTTATTATTGAGACAGATCCTCCAAAGTATTTGCATGACTCCTACCATGGAACCTGTACTACAAATACTATGCTACTTGTACTGCTATAGGGAGCAACACTGCCTACCTCAGTCTGTTGCTTGTTTTCATACCTCTGCATTTAGTTTTCCTGTGGCTATCATTTCTAGACCTCAGTCCCCACCACCACTCAAGCTCCCACCACTTCCTCCATGAACTCTGATACTGTCTCCTCAGTCATCCGGGAATTCTGCTGCTCAGCCTCTGTCTAGCTGAATCTGATTGTTTCAACTCTAACAGATCCACCCACATCTCAACACCAATGTAATGTCGCTTCTGTTGAGGTCCCTGTTATGTCTCCATAACTTCCTAGAAGAGTCAACAGGACACCTTATTTTGAATATCATCAGGACAGAAATTTGATCCATCATCACTGGAGGATCTGTCTGCTTCCCCCCTTCACCTTCTAGTGGGAAACCAAAATCCTGTTTCCTCATCAGATGACCTGGTCACTTTGCAGAATGGCCTAGATCAGTGATCCCAAACTTTGTCCTCCAGATGTTCTGAACTTCAGTTCCCAGAAGCCCTGGCCATCTTGCTTAACACTCAGGAATTTTGGAAGCTGAAGTCCAAAACATCTGGAGGACCAAAGTTTGGGAACCACTGCCCTAAATCTTTGAATCAATGAATTGAGACTTCTTGAGGACCCAGTCTTTAAGAGGACCGAGTCTCAAAATACTCCTCCAACAGCTATGTCTATGCTTCTGGCACTACTCCTGGTAGACTCTGGCCATGGTTGTTTCACTTTGAGGAGGATCAAAAATCTGTAATAAGTGCAAGACGAAGAGTGTGCTGTGCTCTTTAAGCACCCTTAGCCAAATCTGATTATTATCTAAGCAACTTAGTCTGGATCTTCCAAGAAGACCCATACTAGTTCAGCCAACAAAGAAGAGTATAAGTTGTCGTGGCCCATATAATATATTCCATGACAGCCCTGACACTAAGAACAGTGAATTATCAGGCATGTATGGGGTCTACCAGCAGTTCCTATGGGAACAGGTTGCTTCCCTAATGCAATGATGAAAAGGCGACTTTGCTCTTGCACTCTGAAGCGCATAAATTGGCAGTTACCACAGGAAAGCACACAGCAGGCTATAGTGTGAAGGCCATGGCCAATGGTATAAGTTGTTTGCAAACACACCTGACTGCACTATGCAGGTGTAACCCACACTGCAAAGTCCATAGCAGAAGACTGTCCATTTGATGAACAAGAATTGCTCCCCTTTTCATAGATGAGAAGCTGTAACACAACCAGAAAACGAGGTTGACCTTCCCACACACACAGCATTTGGACTCACTCGACTAGGAGACGGCAGTGCTCTTAAGGAAAGATGTGATACAGCCAGTTGATTCATTCCTGACAGCCTTTAGATTCTATTCCAGGTACTTTTTGATCTCCACATGGGATGGAGGCTTGTGACAAGCCTTGGACCTCAGAGAAGTCAATACCTGAAAATGATTGAGGATGGTTACCTTGTCAAATTTCCTCCCCCTCTTCTACAGAGCTATGGGACATAGACTTCCATATCAGTATCCACCCTTCCAGCAGGTGCTTCCTCCAATTCTATGCCATGCTCTTTATTTCCATCTCATGCTATCCAGTTCATGGAATATGGTTCAACTCCGTGAAGTCCAGATCTTTTCTACCATTCAGCCTAAAGGCCTCAGTACAAATACTCTTATGGAATCGATGCACCAACGTCATATTCATTCATGTTCTACTGGGATTCATAGTCACAACTCTGTGGTTATTCCCTTCCCCCAGCTTCAGATGGGATATCCACAGAAGTTGTTTCTGGATCACTTCAATCCCAAGTGGTATAGTCTCATCATGGTCCTCTTGGTCCCTTGCTTGGCTGTTTACACCTTCCACTGGTGGTCTGATATCTTCAACATCAGGAGAGTCATGCCTTTCACTTACCCTACTCCATCTCTGGTCCACAAGACATATATGTTCACATCCTGGACTTGACAGTCAATGGCCAGTGATCTGAAACAGAGAAGTTATGTCATGTCAATGTCTTTGAACTGCTCCCCATGGAAAAAGCTAAGCTTATGGTGCACCTCTTCATGAAATCCTGCGATCTTCACCCGCTCTCCAGGAAAACAGATTTCCTTCTGTTTATAATGCCAGGAAATTGGCAGCATTCTGGATGAACCTGCCTTAATATCATTTTCATAGGGACAAGGTCGTCTCTACAGATATCGCTTTCCTCCCTAAGATGGTTCCCACTCTCCATCTTAATTAGCTAATGGTGCTTCCAAACTTCATGTAATCCCATTTTCCAACTTTGAGTATGCCCTTTATACCTCAGATACCAGGTGGGTGCTCCTGCTCTTTGCTTCTTGGACAAGGCAGTTTTAGGACAAGGCAGCAATTGCTTCTTGGACAAGGCAGCAATTGCTCATCTCATCTGTTCATCACCTACACCACTCATAAGAAACGGATGGCTGTCTCATCTCAGTGTTTCTCCTATTGTTCCTCAGTGTTTCTCCTATCCGCTTTGCCTGCTCCCTTGCTGGGAAACCCCTTCCATAACTCACTTGTCTCAGGCAGCAACCACCTCATCAACATACCTCAGAGGGATTCCTCTCCTAGAACCGTGCTTCATAGATATATGGTTACAGTCATCTATGTTCCTGACTCATTACAGGCTGGATGCTTGGTCCTGAGCTTAAATGGCTTTTGGTAGAATGGATATGTCATCAGTCCTGGCATAACCCATTGTCCTCAGTGAGTTTAGCTTGCTATAATCCCATACATGTGACTCACAGAGACCATAAAGAAGAAGAACAACTTGCCAACCTGTAACCGTGGTTCTTCAAGTGGTCATTTGTGAATTTATACAATCCACCCTCCTCCCCTCTTCATGCCATTCCTTTCTCCAGCCTCCCCCATGGCAGTCTTGGAGCTGAGTTTCAGTGGGAATACATGGTTTATATGCATGCAGGTGAGGGGGTGGGTTACTGCCAAAATGCAGCTTCTGAAGATCTCCATGCAGGTAAACAATGACCTGCTTGTGTGAGTTCACAGATGACCACTGGAAAAGCCACAGATACAGGTAGGCAATCTGCTCTTCTTTGCAGACATGCAACCATATGCTTGTCTGTTCCAACTCATGCCCTTTCATCCATGTGGCAACATTCCCTGCAATTTTCAATGGCAGTAGAATGAAGTTCCGACCTTTTATCAGTGCTGGGTATTTTAAGCAAGAATGCAAAAATGATGCACAAAAGTAAAAAAGGAATTAATTCAGAAACATATATATTGGCATTCATTCTCTCTGCAACCACATATTCCTAAAAGTGTCATCATGAAAAATATATAAAGCAGATTGCAAAACATTCACTTGTCTCCTTTCCCCATTCACATCTTGATAATTCTGATGTCTTAATTTTGTATTTGGATCTGACTGGCCTCCCTTTCTTAGCTATGAACAGAACCTTTTACAGTATGGCACATTTGTTAACTGGCTGCTGCTCTAATTTCCTAAGATGTCAGCTATTGAACAATAAAGGAACCCAAAGGAACTCTTCTGTTCACCAACTGTCTCTTTAACATGAATGGAAAGAGCCTGGATCCAGAGGGAACCTTGATAAATAGAATTGGGAGGATGGTGATTTTTGCGGTTTCTCCCTTTTCCCCCGAAGTCATCTGGGTCACCACCCATGATGAAATTTAACAGGAGGAAAGCATAGAAAAATGCAGGAAGAGGGGGAAAAGCTAAGCCCTCAAAACACTTGGTTTTGTGAGGTAAATTCCAAAGAGAGGGATCCGGTTCCAAACTAACATGAGCTAAATTTATTAGAATTTTGTATAGTGCTAATTATTAATCAACATGTTGTGTATGAAAAGCAGTGTGCCTCAAGCACTTGGCAAAGAATTGCATTACATTCTTTTTTCTTTTCCCTTTAGGAATCTTCCTTTCATTCTGAACTGGGTGAAGTCACAGAAACCAGGCATCATGGGCGTTAACATAATTACATCAGATTTTGTGGAGCTAGTGGACTTTGCTGCTACTGTAATTTCACTGAATAATCTCCTTCTAGAAGACCATAAATCCTGACTTTTTAAAGGTTTTCTTTCTCTCATCTAAATTTCACTTTGCCCCCATTTGGTGGGGAAGTGGTGTCTAGACCTATCAACAGCTTTGTATCTCAAGCATTCAATCTCCACGCACCATTTCTTCTCTTTTTAACATGGGTTAAAGACACCAAAAAGCACACATTACTGTGGCATGCCCAGGTCCAAACTGTGCTGTGCAGCATGAATTTCTCTTGCACTAGGCTGCACATATGGCTGTTCTGGCTGCCTCCGCTCAGACACACAGGATATGATGTTGGCCAGCTAACTTGGAGGCTGGACACTTCATCACATGTAAATAATTAGCAGAGGCCTCGTGGTGGACTTGCTGAGTGTGTACATTCTGTCTGTTGTGAAACCCAGGACTGAAACTCCCAGAATAGTTATGGACATTTAAGCACAAATTTACTAGATTACTCAAAAGATTTCTTCTGCTGGCTCCATCAGTCAGACATGTATGCTGTTCTCTGCCCTTGTACTGTATTGTACATTAAGCTACCTCAGTCAGTTTTAAAGAAACAGCAACTGTATTGTCCATTGTGACCTACTGTAAATATATTACTGTGTGTGGGTTTTAAAGAGTTCACTGTGACATATGAATTATGCGTTTAAGCCTCCTTTTGCTTTTACTTGAACTTACGTTTTAATTTATTATGAAAGTTGGCAAATTGAATCTAATGGAGAAGAAGGATGGGTGTTTTTAAATGCAATAAAATGTATTTTGTAAAAATGTTGTTAAATTTTAGAGAATCACTTCTGAGAAGTAGGAGACAGTGTTAATATACCTTTGGGCTGATTCTGATAAAATGTATTTGTTGGATATTGTAATATCTACAGAAGAAAATGATCAGAAAATGGTGTACCAAACTGCAAAATGTTTGTGGATTTTTCAGGAAATTGTGATGGAATAATTTCCAAATTGCATTTGAGGGCATTTGTGTGCATGGTGACAGTTCATCACTTCCTATGAAAAAGTAACTATGAATTTACCCCTATAAATTAAAACAGTAAGAATAATTTTAAAGGACTCAGAACACTTTAAATAATCCAACAAGTTAAAACAAAAGACTTTAGAAACATTTAAAACAATTTAAGATAATGTAAAGGCATGCACATATGGTGGCACAGTGGTTAAATGCCTGTACTGCAGCCACTCACTCAAAACCCTAAGGTTGCGAGTTCAAGACCAGAAAAAGGTCTCAAGCTCGACTCAGGCTTGCATCCTTCCGAAGTCGCTAAAATGAGTACCCAGATTGTTGGGGGCAAATTAGCTTACAGTTGTAAAATGCTTAGACGCTCCTTAGGTGGTATGAAGCAGTATATAAATGAAGCTGTTTGTTTTGTTTGTATATGCAGGTTTGGATTAAATCGCCTGGTCCCAAAGGTGCCAACAAAAGGGCATGTTTTATTTGGCACCGGTCTGACCTCCAAAGGGAAGATATTCCATAACCATGCCCTCCTACAGTATATTGCCCCTCATTTTCAGGGAGGC
Source organism: Urosaurus nigricauda (assembly GCA_034509955.1). NCBI lineage: Eukaryota > Metazoa > Chordata > Lepidosauria > Squamata > Phrynosomatidae > Urosaurus > Urosaurus nigricauda. The sequence goes on from JAOEGL010000003.1 coordinate 47,889,783, forward strand.
ATATACAAGGGGAGAGGTTCCTTTAAGTCCCAAGCCATTTATGTCTTCAAATATTTTTATCAGCACCTTGACTGGCACAGTATTGGCAGCCAGTGAAAAAGCTGCAGCCTTTTTCTGAATATGGGCAATTCTTATACCTTCTGAAAGTAAATCTTGTTAGCTGTCAGACTGACTTGTGTTTTAATTCAGACGAGTATTGCCTGCCCATCAGAGGATACATCTCAGGAATGCATCTGAGGAAGTAGATTTAAGACTTCCCAATGCATCTGAGATAGTAGACTTAAATCTACAAAAACTCTTGCTGCCAACTTCTTTCTTTCAGTTAGTCTCAAAGGTGCTACAAGTTATCTCTGCATACATTCTTCTGTGGATATTTCTTCCATGATTCTTTGTTTTACAAAAGTTTGCTTGTTTTACTGTATTGCTTAAGTATAGAACAGGGCATGGCAGCTGTTTCAGTGGGCCATTTTTCTGTGGGTGAGGAGGGGGGGTCAACACCACCCCTTCAATATTTCATCCAAATTTTTGCGAGTGTTTCTAACTCTTGACAACTCAGTTACCCAATAACCAACATATATGGTTTTTTTTCTGTTTACATACATGTTTGTGCAATATGTGATAATGTTCCTGTTTCAATTTTGTACTTGCAGAGGGAGCATTTATTGTACTTTTCTAACTTCCTATTTGGAAGATTTTCACTTGGCAATTCTAACATTTAGTTGTATCAGTTTGTATGCATAATTTTAATGGAATGTCGGGAGAAAACAGATTTGCTGAAACCAATTTCAGCTTTGTTTCAAGTTTTCCAGTAGGCAGAGATGACCTGCTGGCCCCCTCAGAAATATCCAGGTTTCAAATATGGTAGTTTGAATTTTCTATTATGCCTATTCTTGACGTCAGGAATTCAGTCCAGCCAGAATGAAGTAGGTTTCAACAGGAAATAAAGGTTGAATTTGTCTCTCTAAAGGGCTGTATTTCACAGGTCTATACAGAGCCTGGAATTTATTAATGTATGAGTCTACCTCTAGATGGAATTCCTGGGCTTAAATAGTTTGTCTTTAAGATAATGTAAGATTTTCAGGTGATTACCCCCTCCCAATTTCTTTTATATTTATTTTAACTTATTTTTCTTTGTTTTCTTTTACTAAAGTAGCAACAATTGGGATTTTTTTTACTGATTTACTTTTGGTTGAGTATACAATGTAGCAATGAAATATGATACTTAGGACATTTTCCTGGAACTGGAACATTAGTACAACAGGACTGTGCATATATTTGATAGTTTTGGCTTTGGCAAAGGGAAACAAATTGATGATAGTTTCAAACAAGACTTTGAGATCATAGAATAGTTGGGAGGGACAGCAGGGGCCAACCCATTGCCATGCAGGAACACACAACTATATCACTCTAAAGTGATGGCTCTGTTTAAGGAGTGTGCCACATCCTCCAAGGAAATCTATTTCAGTGTTTAACAGAACTTACTATCAAAAATTCTTCCTGGTTTTTAGATGTAATATTCCTTTCTTCTAATTTGAATCCACTGTTTTATATCATAGTTTCTGAAGCAGCAGAAAGCAAGCTTGTTACATCTGCTACATGACATCCTTTCAAATATCCCATGTTCAAAATTCCAAACTAACTGCTCCTAGCAATCTCCATTTATGAGATGTAGGGGAAATTGTTATTATAGATCTCAGGATGATGAAGAATATTATTGGCACAATCACACAAGTTCCCTTGTGATAAACAGCTCCTACAGCCACATCAGCCTCTTACTTACTTATACTGTACTATTCTTAGAGTGATTCAGAGGTTGAGAGAGTCAGATCTGAGTCAAACTTCTGAGTTGCCTATCTTTCATATTGAGATACGTAACTATTTGATCTGATTTGTGGAATTCACCTTTTCATAGAAATACAGAGACCTGAAGAAGATGGCTCTCATGGTGTGACTGAAATTATTGGAATTCCCTACTTGTGTCTGCAGAGACGGTAGCTGAAAGAACTGTAGCCTGCAGGTTCAAAGAAAAGCAGTCTGTTATTGATGTTTTCTTTTAAAAAAGATAAAGAAAGCCAGCATGGTCTAGTGGTTTGGACTAGGACATTGGGAGACCATGGTTCAAATCTCCAGTCAACCACAGAAATCCACTGGGTTACCTTGGGCAAGTCACACTCTCATCCTCAGAGGAAGGCAAACTCCCTCTCAACAAATCTTGCCAAGAAAAAGATGTGATTTTATTAGGGTCGCCATAAGTCAGTAATGACTTGAAAGCACACAACAATAAAAGAAGATAAATGTTGGATATTTATCTTACATTTTCTCTTAAACTCATGTCTGACAATAAAAAATCAAAAGAAAATATATCTTAAAATAATTTTTAGTTTATGTGCTGCTATGGCACGCAAAAAATAAATGAAAAAAAATTGAAGATATATGAAATACTTTAATAATTACATGATTCTCTTGTCTATTTGCCAAGGCAAGTAAAGCTCAGGCAATACATTATACAGTATGGTGCTATGTCTCATTGCAAATTCCATTTAATAGAGTCCCACATGGTGTGTGGGGGGTTTTTTAAAACAATATCTACTATTGTAGATAGCGAATATTTCCTTTGCCTGCTTTGTCAATGTAGTCTGAGGTTGTACATGACAGCTATCTGAAGAAAGAGGCTTAAAATTAAAATTGCCAGTTCTTAGCATGTGAGAAACTGAATCAAAATTATATGAGATAATCTTTTTGTGACAACTTTATGTTGAAATGTCACTTGAAAATATCCATTCAGTCTGTGTCAGACTTTTTAGAGAAAGGTCTCTGTAACAGTGGAACAGCCACTGTGAAAGTTCTTTGGTGTCCGTATCTTCTGAACTTGGTGTATTATGAAGTATTTGCTTTTGGTGATCACAAGATTAGGAACTGATATAAGAAGGGGTTATTTCTGGGTTAGAATGGGTACAATCTCATTAGTATGGCTGAATCAATGTTCTTTGGAGAATCCATCCATCATTTTATTTTTATCCTGCTTTTCTCCCAGACTGGGGCTCAAGGAAGCTTATTGTGACATTTACTACAACTTTGTAAACATATTTGTTTCAAACAGGCAGAATCCAGATGAACAGCCACTTGTAATGTAACTACCTAGGTGCACATCTGTATAGTAAAGCATTTGGGTAAAGGAACACTTTTGAGGGTTTTGTGGACTAAATGCATTAGCTTGATTAAAATCCACATCTACTCCCAACAGTTTCTGTGTTTGTATGAAGCTGCACTTTGTGGAACAAGAGCCACTTATAGTTTGTGATGTATAGGTTGTAGCCTTATGGCATCATGAGGTAGACATTTCATAAGCAAATTATGCAAACTATGAAGGCTCATTACATCCAAATTTATGAAGCTGTTATGAACCAAAGGCTGGGATTTTCTGTGCAATTTAATATTGGTAGAGAGAAGAATTTGTCAGACAAATTCACCTTTTAAAATTGTTAACTTGGCTTTTGTTCATTATTTCATTATATTTCATGTAAACCATTATATTTGTAATTATTATAGGATATTTGAAATTCTTATGGGATATTTAAAATATTGTTTTTAATAAACTGGAAATACTATCACTCTTCTATATGCAATGCTTAGCAGGCATTCTGGCAAAGTTAAGGCCTCCTGCAGCATGGATGGTAGCACTATGGATTTATCCATCTGATCAGCATAAATAGGCTGATGACCAAACTGATGGGTAATCGGGACTTATCAGTGGGACTGAGTTATCTTTTGTATCCTAGGATCTCCCTTCAGCCTTGAGATTACGGCATCTATCAGGGTATGAGGTGGAAGTGAAAGAGAGCTAGCAACATTTGAATTCCAAAACAGATAGAAGCATGGATTTGGAGGAAATATTACATGGATAAAAAGCGACGTGTCTTGTGCTGTATAGCATTTCTTTGGGTAGCTAGTCTGCTGTCTGCTTTAGGAATGTTCCCATTGCTTCTACTATGTTCAGCAACACAGAACTCTGTGCAGGTGCTCTTATCAACAGGAAACCGAACTAGAGTAATATTATCCTGGATGGGTACTGCTGAGGGAGTATTAGTAGCCAAGTCATTCCTTCAGGTTAGCATTATCCAATTTTCTGCAAATGGCAGATCAGAAATTGATTTCAGTGACTCAGACACTAATCAACTTTGTCTCTCGTATTAGTACAATAATAAAAGAGTGCTTTGCTTTTGTTTAGCATAAAGAAAAGCACTCCAAAGTTTCATATTTGTCCACTACATAATTTCTGCAGTATCTGTTTAGGTAGCAGGACTGTGAGGGGGTGTGAAATTCATCTGCTGTAGATCATCATATAGTGTAGGAGCACAGGATCTAATGCTACCAAACAGTGAAGTTTCCTCATAATTACTCCTCTTACCTTTACCATATGTGTATATGTAAATACAACACTCATGTGTTTCCCCTAGGCAATTCAGCCACAGCGATCCCAGCAAAACACTCTATAGTTATCAGGTTAATGACAGAAAGAAAAATAAGATAAATATTTTGTTTTTCACAGTTTGCCTAATTTTTTATGGTCTAGGAATAACGTACAGTCAATATTTCTGATTCTGTTTGCAATTAACCATTATAAGTGTATCTGAATAAGTATATTAGAATGAGCATTATTTATTGTCTATTTATTTTCTATATGATTTTTCTTTATACTAAGTACATTGTTTCAGTCAGATGTCTTGTATTTTATATAACCTTTTATTATCCTCCCATGTAAAAGTATACATTTCATTTCAAGAATGCTGATCCCCACCCTCACCCCGGCACCAAGTTTTTTGGTCACTGTATGTTCTACTTTAACCTTTCTGAATATTGTAAAACCTGGATACCTCATTTTATTTATGCACATAAAATTTTGGGGTAACATCTGTTTTTCAGCTTTACCCGGTGCTTTGTTTCTAATTCTGAAATTTCCAGCTTTAGATGTGAGTGTGCAGCCTGGATGAATAAAACAGAATTATTCTATCAATTATTTTGATATTCAAAAACTTACATAATGGTTGTTTTAGAATACTTGCAAGTTTCTTTTGTGGTTTTGCTTTTTGTGACCTCTTGCAGAAAATTGTAGAAATTCTTCTTTTGGTAATTTATATTATATTCTGAGACAATAAAAGCAGATGATTTCAGACTAAAGAGAAGTTCATTTTATATAATGCAAAGTTTTGCCTAAAGATTTTACAGCACAAATATGCAACTGGATGCTGTTACTATTGTGAAATTGAAGGCTTTTATGGCTGGCATCCATAGTTTTTTGTGGGTTTTTCAGGCTATGTGGCCATGTTGTAGATGAGTTTATTCTTGGTGTTTGCCAGCATCTGTGGCTTCACAGAATGCCCACCACAGATGCTGATGAAGCATCAGGAATGAACCCTTCTAGAACATGGCCACATAGCCCAAAAAACCCACAAAAAGCTGTTGCTATTGTCTAAACTATGCAAAATCCAGCTTTTCTGTCTTTGAATCTGGAAAATGACTAAACATTTGAATCATTACATATTTTTATTTCACCACTGTTTGGAATCCTTGTAATTTTATTTAATAAAAGCTGTTAAATTCAACTTACAAAGAATATTGGTCAGTCCTTTGTGGCAATTGGAGAGGGAGGATTCCTTCCATATTAGTAAATTCCTTTGCACTTGTAGAATTAGCATGGCAAGATGGTCAGAAAGTGTTTCCTGTAAAAACAGAGTAAATAAAATGATAATGCTTCCAGGATAGCTTTGTCGCTGGTCATGCTTGCTGTTAGCTACAGAGAAATGCTGCATTTACCTTTGTTGTGTTCAAACAGGGTTAAGCCTGAAGTCTCTCAGGGATGAACAGGGCAAAAGTGGTAAGGGACAGGGCACAGAAATTGAGTGTCCCAAAGGATCAACATCTTGTCTTTGTGAGATGCCGGGTTGAGTACTCAATAGTAAAAAAAGAGACTCAACTTGCTTTTCAATGCTTCACATCCCCTGTGTAAGCTGAGAAATGTTCTTTCATGTATTTTATTTGTTTAGTTTATATCCCACCTTTCTCTCAAGTGATTCAAGGTGGTTTGTTTTTAAAAAACATTTATTTGTAGTTTAGTTTTTTGGATTTGTATGCTATGACTTTGCAGCTTAGTGGTAGAGCATTTGGACTCTGCACCAGGAGAAAGGTATGATAATTAATTAATTAATCAATCAATAATTGGCTTTGCCAGGAAAGAATCCTGCCTTAAGATTCTGGGGAGTTAATGCCAGTCATTGTTGGCAATGGGTTACTGGATGGACCAACGCTGACAGTACAGGGCCAACATCTTATATAGTTCTATGAACCCATACCTCCCCAACATTTCACACATGAAAATTGGGACATATGTATCCTGGCAATATCAGAAAGTAGTCAAGATGGGAAAAGTTATGAATGAGGAAGTACACAGAGATTAGGAAAGGCTGTGGCATTTTGCTTTTGTCTAAGCCTGCCCTTTCCTCTTTCATTCCACTGTTGATTTAATTGAATGCAAACTACTTTTGCACTTTGAACTCTGATTGCAGCAGTGGAAGTAAGCTGAGGATAAAGGAAGAAAATGGAAGAGGGAGGGAAAACTAGTTCATTTTAAAAGGAGCTTTAAAACTGGGATGGCAGAGGATTAACCATGACTGCTTGTGCCAACCTGGGACAGTTGGAGGGTATCTGAACTAGTTTTTCTGATCACTAAAGCTGATCATATGACCCAATAGGCCTTGTTCTGGATATTTCCTCATGGCTGTTTCTTTGTTGTAACATGCCTTCACCCTTTTACTATTTCCATTTTGCTTTTTTTTCTAAGGCCACACTTCTTTGTAAGTGCTTGACTGGTTTTCTTACAATTGAATGTTAAGCCCCATCACACTGGCCAGTAACTAAATGATTAGGGTAGTGTCTCTCAAGTGATGGTCCAGCACAAAACTATGGTATTTATCTTTGCTGCTAAGAGGTTCACAAATCATAATTTGCAGTATATATGCAAGTTTCAGCTTGGATGAAATATTCAACCTTCTTTAACAACAACAAAAAAAAAAATCAAGATAAAAACCGTCTATTAGAATAAAAACATCTGCACCACATGACAGAAAGATATCAGTGATGGTGCTAGTCTAGCCTCCCTTGGTAGCAAGTTTCATAAGCTGGAAGCAGCCACTGAGAAAACCAAATGTGCTTCTTATCATGGTGGGAAAGAGGCTCGGGGGGACAGTGTAGTCTTTTAGATAACTTGCGAGTCATGCAGGCCTTTTCAGATCAAAGCCATCATTGACTTCCTTTGACTTCAAAACAGAATGATAGATTCTGAACACTTTTTAAGTGCATTTAATGTGCATTATAGGCTCCCAAATGTATTGCAACTGTCACTTAGACAAGATCTGACAACTCCAGGAAAGGTACAATTGGTAGAAATGTGCAAATACCCCAGGATTTGTTTTGGACACAAGCTCAGCCCTTCAAAAAATGTTCCATATCTGTTTGGAGCAATTCAAAGCTGGAACACTTTCACTTGGGTCCACATTCAGACATCTGAAGGTTTATGCCTCTCATTGACTGTTATCAAAAATATGAAAACCATCTGGACCATTTGTCCTCTTTGCCACAATAAAATGACATTTGCATGCTTAACAACCCTTTAATAGAGCCTATAGCTACCAGATTTCAGACCGATTGTTATTTGGGGTTGTGTGCAAGAGTATCCTTTCAACTAGAAAGAATTCAACAAAATGTGCTTAATCTCCTTACATTCCTTGCAGACCATTGCTATGAAAATGACAGTCAAGAGAGAGGTGGGTCTACTTAACATTCAAAGGATCATAATAATAGATGGTCAGTTCAGATGGGGTTTCCCACAAATTTAGGACATGGGGAGTGATTCACCTCCCATTCCCAATTCTCATTTTTATGGAGAAGCACACATCATACAGCAAACATCATACAGAATCCCCAGGCCAGAAAGCTTCAAGTAACATTTACATTTCTATACCACTTCATATTGAACTAAACATTCCCTACGCAATGTGGAGTCGAAGGCTTTCATGGCCGGCATCCATAGTTTTTTGTTTGTTTGTTTGTTTGTTTTGTTTTGTTTTGTTTTTTGTGGAGCTTTCGGGCTATGGCTCCCAGTCTTGGCTCCCAGTCTTGAAGGACAGCAAGGTCAAGACTCAACCTATGCAAATGAGAAACAGGCTAAGGCCAGGGGATTCCCAGCAGACAATGAACACCAGTTAGCAGACATTAATCCTTGTTTGCATATCCTCCCACCCTGAGGACTGCCATTAGCAACAGAACAATACATTTGCAAATTACCCCTTCCTTCCCAGGGTCACACAGGTTATATATCTCCATCCTTTTCCAGGCTATCATTCTCTGAAGATGCCAGCCACAGATGCTGGCGAAACATCAGAAAGGAACTCTTCCAGAACATGGCCACATAGCCCGAAAGTTCCACAAAGAAAAAAAAAAACTATTCCCTAAGCAGTTTACAACCTGTAAGCCAACTGCCCCCAACCAGCTGGGTACTCATTTTACTGACCTATTAAAGGATGGAAGTCTAAATCAACCTGGATCCCTCTGGGATTGAACTCACAACATTGTGGCTGCACTACCAGCATTTAATCACTGTGACACCAGGGCTCCTTTAAAGTCAAAGTCAAAGACTCAAAAGGATAAGTGCAAAAGCTGTGGGGTTATAACACCTACGAACATTTTAAGGTTTTTTTAAAAAAAAAACACTGGTGGTAGCAACCCTCCTTTCACTGTATGTCCTCAAAACCACAGTGATAGGAAAGGCTGTTGTAAAACATACCCAAGGGCTAGAATGTAGACCTGTTCAGTCACTCACTCCCATTCTCCCCTCCTTATTCTGCTCCATCATCACTGTTTCATACAGAAAATACATTACTTATGGCAAAAGACTGAACACAGCTTTGGTTGAGTTCAGGTTCAGTTCTGTTGGCCTGAAGAGGAAACTCCATTCATCATAGGAAACACACAAAGATGCCAAAAGTGTCCACTTCTCCTTGGATGTTGGATTTTGACTAAATTCTAACAGTTGATAAATTATAGTCGTAGCTGGTCCTTCTTCCCACTGCCAAAAACTGGATATCCACATTCAGACCTGAATACAGGAGGACAGCAAAATTAGTGAAGCTGAGTCTTTAAGAGAAGTATAACTCTAATACAGGGTGGATTCCTGTTCCCTGAGCTGACTTTCAGCTAAACAATACCGCCTTTGCCTTTTTCTGGATTAAGCTCCAATCTGTTTGTCCCCATCTATTCCATTACTAGAATCAGACACAGAAGTAAGGCTTCAAATGGTTCCTTGATTTAGATGCAAAAGAGATTTGTTTTTCTTTCTTTCTTTTTTGTAGCTTAATTTGTTTTAAGATAGCAATGTAATACACCTCTTTATTCCCCCCCCCCCCCCCCCCCCAGTTCCTGAAGACCTTTTGTCCCAGGAAAGCCTTTAAGAAATGAAACAAAAAAGTTAAGCTTCATTACAGCCGTCCAAAGAGCACATTGGTTTGTGCAGCAGCTCATTAATTTACCTTGTGGAAAGTCTTTTGGCAAAGTGCTAAGCCTCCAGGTTGCTGCTTGAGTACAGTCACATTCCTGAATGACACATGGCAGAGCACTTGCCTCTTAAGCTCTATGCAATACAGAGCTCTTAGCTAAGGATGGAAAATGCTCCCTCACTGTCTTTTGAAAGAAAGCCAGTTGGGACCTTGGAGTGTTTGCCAGCTGTTCTTGTTGCACATATTTTACCCTGAAGGTGAATAACACATTTGAAACCTGCAGACTTAAGTAAATGTTACTGTTAACAAAACTGAAAACAAAGTGAATCACCTGAGACTAAAGGTCTCTTTCAAATGGAAACTTACTTGGACAATAATTTGAAGAACACTTCTCTTGTTAGAACGTAATATAAATTTGTTCAGACTTGCAAACTGACATTTAACGTTGAGAATGTAGGGTCAGACTAATCTAATAGTCAAGGTCCAAGGAACTATTTATTTGAAAAGAAGAGAGCAAGAAAAGCAAGTTAAGTGGATTAAAATGCCTAGACTGGAAATTAAAATATTGGTTTTGCTTAGCTTGGCTTCACTAAGACCAAAGTGCTATTCCAAATTATTAACAATAGGAGAATTGTGATTCATTATTCAGAACAGTTGAGGAAAATGTACAGGATTACATTTTTAAAGGTAGTTATCACAGAGGAAATAGATAAAATCTATCCTCTGGATGACCATATTCATGTCTATGTATCCAGGCCATCACTAGGGAGTGTGGGGAGTGCAGACTGTACCAGATAACACCATAAGGAAGGGTGACACCACTGCTCCTCAAACATCTGCCTTTTGGCAGAAACAGTCTATGCTGTTCATCTGTGTGCCTTTAAAACACTGGAGTTCTGTGAAAGAGATGACGTCAGTGGGGTAAGGCTCCAGGGAGAAAAAGGAGAGGCCCCAATTTTTTTGTGTTTGTTTTTAAATTAAAATTTAAAATTTTATTCTGTTTCAATTTTCTTTAAAAACATCACATCTCACCAAATTTTCACCTTAACCACATGAAACTATGTATATGTAAATACACTTAGGCTGTGCATATGATATTATAATTTAAAGATATAATTTCAATTTTGTTAATTGTTTATGTCACAACTATTGCCATTACATTTGGTGATATACAGGAACTACCATTTATGAGTAGCATTAATACAAAAAGCATAAGTTAGGATTCTGTATAGTGTGGTATGGAAGGAGGTCAATGGGAGGGGTGACATTATTATTATTATTATTATTATTATTATTATTTATTTTATTTATTTCTAGCCCGCCCCTCTGAACGAGCAATCGGGGCGGGTTACAACAAGGTTAAAAAACAATACAATTCAAATATACCATCCCATCACCCAACTCCCCCCCTTAAAACAGGATTCAATCACAACAACATTAAAATCAATAAAATGAGCATATAAAAATAAAATAAAAACAGCGACAGAAGTTCCAATCTGGAAACCTTAGCTGTATAAGGGTGAAGTAATGCTGAAAAGAGAGATGGAAAAGCTCAGAAATGCATTTCAGGGCCGGGAGGTGTTACATTTCTTCTGGGAAGGCCTGCTGGAAGAGATGCGTTCAAGGGATGGAATAAGACGCATCTCGTCCGGCAGGTCATTCCACAGCTTAGGGGCAACAGCTGAGAAGGTCCTCTGGGAGGTCTGCACCAGCCTGGTCTTCATGGGCTGTAGCAGATTCCTCCCAGAGGACCGAAGTGTTCAGGGAGGTTTATATGGGTAATAATAATAATAATAATAAATTTTATTTATATACCGCCTTTCCAATAGATCAAAGCGGTTTACAAAAGTAGATAAACAAATACACAAATACATAAATGATTTATATAAGCAAATAAATTAAATATCTAAATACACAACATATACAAAAAGATTTATAATCTAATACCAAGGTACAAGAAAAATATGAAAAATACAAAATACAAAATACATTACATAACATAGTACTAATTAAAGTATAACATGGCATATAATCAATTAACAATAATCAACTCTACCCTGGAAGAAAAAATTACTAAAATATTAAGGCAGCAATGGTGCAATTATAACAAACAACTTTAGTCCATATACTTTTATAAACCTTGTAAAACAGAATTCCTCACAATTACAATAAAAAAGACAATTAAAATAGATCAAAGCCCAGGGGGAAAACCAAACTAAATATTGCTCACTAAATTTTATAATAATGTTAATATTACCCTGTGTACTGCCATGTCTCAGGAGGTGTGTTGTCTCCCTGGGGCAAAGATCCATGATGTGACAGAGAGGCTGACAAGACTGGTCAAACCTACTGACAAATACCCTTTCCTTTTGGTCCACATGTGAACAAATGACACAGCAGGACACAGCCTTCAAAATATCAGAAGGGATTACGAGGCTATGGGTAAGAAGCTGAAAGAAATGGATGCACAAATTGTCATCTTGTCTCTTCTGCTAGTAGAAGGGCATGGTCCAGGAAGAGAGAGGAAAATCGCAGATGTCAACAACCGGCTCCGCAGATGGTGTCGCCGAGAACGATTTGGATTCTTGGATCATGGGCTGCGGTTCCATGAGGAGGGACTTCTGGCAAGGGATGAACTGCTTCTCATGCCAGTTGGCAGAAACGTTTTTGCCAACAGTCTCAAGAATCTGATCAGGGGGGCTTGAAACTGAGTTATGTGGGGGAGGAAGACAAAAGTGCTGGAGAAAATAATCATATTGTCATAGATGGAACAAGGCAAACAGTGAAAGGATCCCACAATAGGAGGCAAAAAATGTGCACAGGCAGCAAGTGAAGAGGACACATGGTCTTAGATGTCTCTACACTAATGCACAGGGCATGGGAAATAAGCAAAATGAACTTGAACTCCTGGCACAACAAGGGAAATGTGATATAATAGACATCACTGAAAATTGGTGAGATGAGTCTCATGATTGGAATGTAGAAATAGAGGGATATAACCTTTTTAAGAGAAACAGGCCGAACAAGAAAGGAGGAGGAATAGCATTATATGGCAGGGATATTTATATCAGTGAAGATATCCAGGACATCAATATTGGAAGCCAATTGGAGAGTGTCTGGATTAAAATTAAAGGATAGGGAAGCAGCAGGGATGTTACCTTAGGAATCTACTACAGACCCCCAAGAAGAATTGGATGATGCCTTTCTAGAACAGATGATCACACACTCAGGTAGGGAAAAAACTATAGTAGTGATGGGTGACTTCAACTATCCGGATATTTGCTGGAAGCTAAACTCAGCAAAATCTTCAAGGACTAGCAAATTCCTCACTTGCCTGGAAGACAATTTCATTGTCCAAAAGGTGGAAGAGGCAACAAGGGAATTAGCCATTTTAGATCTGATCTTAACCAACAGGGATGACCTAGTCAATGGGGTGCAAGCGGTTGGATCCTTAGGTGGCAGTGACCATGTTTTTCTGGAGTTTGTTATACAGTGGAAAGGAGAAGCCAGGCATAGTCAGACACGCATTCTAAATTTTAGGAAAGCTGATTTTAGAAAACTTAGAGAGAAATACTGGGGGTTATCCCATGGTCAGGAATACTAAAAAAGAAGGGAGTTCAAGATGGATGGGAGTTCCTCAAAAGGGAGATACTAAAGGGACAATTTCAAACAGTTCCAATGAGGAAGAAAAATGAGAGATGTCTCAAGAAACCAGGGTGGATGACTAAGGAACTTTCTACTGAACTAAGTTCTAAATGGAACATGTATAAGAAATGGAAAAATGGGATAATCACCAAAGAGGAATTCAAACAAATAGCAAGCACCTGTAGGGATAAAGTCAGAAAAGCTAAAGTGCAGAATGAAGTCAGGCTTACTAGAGAGGTTAAGAACAATAAAAAGGGCTTTTATGGGTATGTCTGCAGCAAAAGGAAGAAGAAGGAAATGATACAACTGCTGTGTGGAGAAGATGGCAAAATGCTAACGGGGACAGAGAAAAGGCGGAATTACTCAACACCTTCTTTGCTTCAGTCTTTTCAGAAAAGGCAAAGGGTGTTCAACCTGAGTACAGTGGAGCAGGGGACAGAATAGGAGAAGTTCAGCACAGAATAAGTAAAGAGATAGTACAGGAACACCTGGTTAATCTAAATGAATATAAGTCTCCAGGACCAGATGAACTACATCCAAGGGTACTAAAAGAACTGGCAAATGTAATATCGGAACCACTGGCAATAATCTGTGAATATCCAGAAGATAATTCCATAATCACACACACACACAAAGTCAGCATGGGTTTCAGAGAAACAAGTCCTGCCAGACAAATCTGATCTCTCTTTTTTTTATATAAAATTACCAGCTTAGTGGATGAAGGGAATGCTGTGGATATAGTATATCTTGATTTCAGTAAGGCCTTTGACAAGGTTCCCCATGACATTCTTTCAAACAAGCTTGCATAACGTGGGCTAGACAAGGTAGCTGTTACATGGATTTGTAATTGGTTGACTGGCCGCACCCAAAGGGTGCTCAACAATGGTTCCTTTTCATCCTGGAGAGAAGAGACCAGTGGGGTGCCACAGGGTTCTGTCCTGGGCCCAGTGTTATTCAACATCTTTATTAATGACTTGAATGACAGTATTGGGGGCCTACTCATCAAATTTGCAGATGACACCAAATTAGGAGGAGTAGCTAATACCCCAGAGGACAGGATCAAAATTCAAAATGACCTGAAAAGACTAGAAAGCTGGGCCAAAACTAACAAAATGAAATTCAACCCGGAGAAATGTAACGTACTGCACTTAGGACGGAAAAATGAAATGCACAGATATAAGATGGGGGACACCTGGCTGAACGAGACCAGTTATGAAAGGGATCTAAGAGTCCAAGTAGACCACAGGTTGAACATGAGTCAACAGTGTGATGCAGCAACTAAAAAGGCCAATGCAATTTTAGGCTGCATCAATAGAAGTATAGTGTCTAGATCAAGGGAAGTAATACTGCCACTCTATACTGCTTTGGTCAGGCCCCACTGGGAATACTGTGTCCAGTTCTGGGCACCACAATTCAAAAAGGATGCAGAGAAACTGGAGCTTGTCCAAAGGAGGGTGACTAAAATGGTGAAGGGCCTGTAAGCCATGCCCTATGCGGAATGACTTAGGGATCTAGGGATGTTTAGCCTGGAGAAGAGAAGGCTAAGAGGTGATATGTTTAAATATTTGAAGGGATGTCATATTGAGGTGGTAGCAAACTTTTTTTTCTGCTGCTCCAGTGACTAGGACCTGGAACAATGGGTGCAAGCTTCAGGAAAAGAGATTCCACCTCAACATTAGGAGGAACTTCCTGACAGTAAGGGCTGTTCAACAATGAACACACTCCCTTGGAGAATGGTGGAGTCTCCTTCTTTGGAAGTCTTTAATCAGAGGCTGGATGGCCATCTTTCTGGGATGCTTTGACTGGGAGTTCCTGCATGGCAGGGGGTTGGACTGGATGGTCTCTTCCAACTCTATGGTTCTATGAGTCTATGAGTTATACAGACACACTGCACGAGCAGGACTTTGGTCTTTGACTGGTTTGAGAGTTTGGCATGTTTTCTCCTTTTTTCTCTCACTTCTCTTAATTCATTTCCTTACACTGTTTCATCTGCAATCAGGGTAACCAATAGCAATTAATCACAATTTCTGTTTCAGTACGGCTTGTGCAGAAACATGAAATCAACATGGATTTAATGTTCAGACAGCATGTTTTTGTCTCTTTGTTTTTATTTCAAGCCCTCCTGATCATATTGGAATATAAATCAGGAAGATAATGAACATGATAAAGGTTGCATCTGCACTGCAGAGATAATCTGTTTTGGCACCACTTTAACGGTCTTGGCTCAAGGCTATGGAATTCTGGGAAGTGTAGTTTTGGGAGACATTTATCATTCTTTATCACAGAGCTCTTGTGCCACAATAAATCTCATAATTTCATAGCATAGAGCCATGTCAGGTAAAGTAGTGTCAAACTGGATTGTTTCTGTATTGCAGAGGCAGGCAAAGGCTGCTTCTACACAGCTGAAATAATCCAGTTTGATACCACTTTAACTGCCATAGCTCAATGCTATGGAATTCTGGGAACTTCAGTTTATTGTGGCACCAAAGCTCACAACAAGCTACATTTCCTAGAATTACATTGCCTTGACCCATGGCAGTTCAAGTGGTGCCAAACAGGATTATTTCTGCAGTGAGGATGCAGCCATAGAAACTGTTTTTTTCTAAAGTCACAAAGTAGTTTGTTAAAATGTCAAAATTAGAATTTCACAGAAAAAATGCATTTGCTAAAGTGTTTGTATTTCTTATTGCATTTTAGTGCTATGTGTTTTGTGATAACATGCTGATTTGTTTTAGAAATATTGGGAGCTGTAATTACTTCCAATGATGCTGAAGTACCTTCCTCATAGGATCTTCTCTTGTGCAAGCCAACTAAAATGAGATTGCACAGACAAGATTTTACACAGCCCATCACACTGAGTCACTTATCCATATTTTGGTTTATATTGTCTTGTAATAACAGATTGTGGGTTTCAGAAACGTATTGTGAAATAAGGCTATTCAGTTATTAGGCGTGGTTAATACAAAATAGGAATTCATCATCCACACTGTTTAAAAGATGAGAAGTGACAAATAAGCCTAAGAGCACATTGCTACTAGAAAACTTAATCAGAAAGGAAATTCCCAAGAAAGAAAAATGAATGACAGAGTATCCTGTCAGATACACCTGATCAACCTCATCCAGGATATATCTTTCCTAAAATGACTCACGCAGTGCACAGAAACCAAACACAAAGGAGTCAGTTTATGCACAGTCTGATCTGAGTCATCATCTACCAACAGACCTTGAACATAGTTTTCCAAGACCAAAGGGCAAGTAATTTTATTTTATTATTTTTTGTAGTCCTACTACCTAAAATATATGCAGCCAGGATGAGCAATTGCAGCACACATGGGAGGAGATTTCATTGCCCAAGAAGGCTCTGTAAACCACTCTCCCAAAAGTTGTAGAAGGAAGCCTCCTAGCAGCCAGGAGTCCATTTCTAGTTTTGAAATTTTCACAATGAGTTTAAAAGGTACATTGCAATTCTTGTTAGCTTTCAGGAGAGGCAATTTATCCCCTTTCTTTGTTCTGAAGAGGTCAAAGACCACAAAAACAGTCCCGAGGCCATACTTTACCACTCCCCAATATGCAGCCTGCGGATATAAATCATAGTAAAACTACAGAAGGTTTTAAAGCTGTCTTTGCATTTAACATGCAAGTTTTTAAAGATGCAAATAACACCAGCTGGAGGGCCTGATAATTACTGGGATCAGACCAAGTGTGTCGAATAACTTAACCCCTTCTCCCCTTCCTTTGGATCTAATAGAAATCACTTTTCTGAAACATTAAGGAAAAATCTTTCTGTCACTGGTGCCAAGAAATAGCTACATTCCCCATTCACCCTGACTGTGAACTCATATTTTTATGCTCATCCCATCCATTTTTGTTGTTCTTTTCAACTGCCCTTGAGTCGACCTTGGTCCTTGACCCATGGCGACCCTGTGGATGAGACATATCCAAGACCCCCATCCTCCACTGCTCTGCCTAGTTCCTGAAAACTCATACTAGAGTCCATCCATCTAGCATGCGGCCTTCCTCTCTTTCTACTTCATTTTACCTTTCCCAGCATTAGTCCCCCCCCCCCCATGAGCTGTGCCTTGTCATCATATGTCCAAAGTACAACAGCTTCAGTTATAGCAGGGAGATTTCTGGCTTGATCTGTTCTAGGACCTATTTGTTTGTCTTTTTGGCTGTCCATGGAACCCTCAGCATTCTTCTCCAGCACCACATCTCAAATGAATTGATTTTCTTCCTATCGTCTTTCTTAACTGTCCAGCTCTCACATCCATACATGCAAATATGGAATACAATGGCTTGAATGATTCTAACTTTTGTGCTCAGTGGCCTATCTTTGCATTTTAGGATCTTTTCTAGTCCCTTCATAGCCACTCTCGCCATTCTTAATCTTCTTCTGATTTCCTGGTTGCTGTCCCCATAGCTATCAATGTTTTATCCCAGATATGAGAATTCTTTTACTGTTTCTATTTCCTCATTGTCTAGGTCAAATTCGAGTAGGTTCTCCATGGTTATTATTTTTATGTTCACCAGTAAGCCTGCTTTTGCACTTTCTTCCTTGATCTTCCTTAGTAGTTGTTCCAGGTCTGTAAAGTTTTCTGCTAGTACTATGGTGTCCTCTGCATATCTTAGATTGTTGATATTCCTTTCTTCTGTTTTCATTCCTCCTCCTTCTGTGTCTAAGCCTGCTTTCCTTACAATATGTTCTGCATATAGGTTGAATAGGTAGGATGATAAGATGCAGCTTGTCTGACCCCTGTGCCAATTGGGAGCCATTCTGTTTCTCTGTATTCTGTTCTGACAGCAGCCTCTTGCCCTGAGTACATATTTCTCATCAGGGCTATCAGATGTGTTAGCACTCCCATGTCTTTAAGGGCATTCCACAACTGTTCATGATCTATGCAGACAAAGGCTTTGCTATAGTGTATAAAGCACATTCTGATTTTCTTTTGGAATCACCTGGTGTAATTCCTCATATGTTTGTAATGTGGTCCCTAGTACCTCTTCCTTTCCAGAACCCCATTTGGACCTCTGAGATTTCTCAAACCATGTATGGTTGGAGTCTTGCAGAATTTTGAGCATAATTTTGCTTGCATGAGAGATTAGAGCGATGGTCATATAGCTGCTGTGGTCTTTTGTGTCTCCTTTTTTTGTGGATTGGAATGTATATTGATTGTTGGCTATCGTTTTGTATTCCATATCTGTTGACATATGTTGGTTAGCGCTAAAGTTTACTCTGTCAATGTGGATCCCAGCCATGCAAGTTTTTTAAAACCTGTACTATAAATACAAAGAGGTCTTGATCATCATATGTCCTTTGGTCCTCTTCAACATATATTTACTGGATCTAAAATCTTTTGGAACTAATATTAATTAATTCCAAGTGCCTTCTATTCACCCTTGACATTTGGTTTAGTACTCTGACATTTTTTGAAAGTTTTACTGTCACAGGGCCCCATGTTACCACATTTCTTGCTTTGAAAAAGCTTTCCCATACTCAGTCTTCTGAGATTAAATGGTCATACTTGTAAGTTAGGCATTACTGTGTAGCTGGCGCATTATGCATTCTTTTCTTTATTAGCTTAGCTACACTTGAAAAAGTAGGTTCTGAGTTGCATTTGTTTTTCTTTTCTTTAAAGTTTAAAATGTAGAAAATTCTCTCCTTGAACAAGAGCTTCTTTGTCTAAAATATTACAACATGGCAACAATTTAGCTCAAGCTGGTATGTTTGCTGATTAAGGCACATATGATATGGTAAGCCGAAACAGCTGGGAATATATGTGGGAGATTTCAGAAACAGAATGAGCCTGAACACTGACATTCCATAGGTGTATAGAGTGCTGTTTTCTACACAGATCCAAAGCCAATTAGAAAGACTGAAAAGATTTCTTGTTTCTTTTGCCAGAAAGTGACAAGAAGATAAGCTTCAAAACAAAGTTTTTCCATATTACAACAGTTTTTATTTTAGTTTCAAACACTTGATATGGATGTTACAGAGATCTGGTATACACTGTGTGCATGTGTTGTGTTCCTTCAAATCATTTCTGATTTATGGCGACACTGAGGTGAACCTATCATGGGATTTTTCTTGGCAAGATTTGTTCAGAGGAGGTTTGCCATTGCCTTCCCCTGAGGCTGAGAGCATGACTTGCCCAAGATCACCCCATGGGGCTTTCTAGATTGGCAGGAAAGGGCAACATGAAGTTGCCTTATCCTTAATACTTAGCAGCTGCACTGCAAGTCCCAGGTGTGTAATAAAAAGGCATAGGGCAGCTACACTGAGGAGGTGTGGGTACGACTTATCTACATTGGAAGCTGTCAGGATGCTAGAAACACAGGTGGAGCTGCTGCACTGGTGGCAATAAATGGGGCTTTTGGCTGCACTGAACCTTTAATTTTTTTTGTTGTTGTTGGCAGCTGCGAACTGCGCAGTTGCACCGGTACATCATACAGACAATTGTATTGCCAGCTGCGAACTGCGCAGTTGCGCAGGTACATCACACATGAACTGTGCAGTTATGAAGCTCTGTCTACCATTGTGGTTTCGCTTCCCTTTTTAAAGTGCGCAGTTGCATCAGTGCACCATGAATGAAACCCATTATTATTATTATTATTATTATTATTATTCATACCCCACCCCTTTGAGATCAATCGAGACAGCTTACAAATTAAAATACTATTACATCAATAAAACAAACTGCATCACTCCCTCCTTAAAAAGATATTAAATCCATTACAATTTGAGTTTATGAATAAACTTCTTTATTTTATGAATGAATTGACATTTTATGCACAGTTGCATAACAGTTACAGCATCCCAGAGTCCCTACTGCACATGTCTAGGGTTCGGATTAGAGTTGGAGCTAGGGTTTGGGAGCTTTAAAAAACTGCACAGTTGCACTGCAGCATTTAGACACAGCTGCGCTGTTACACCCTTTTTAAAAAGAAGCTGGGAAAAGCAACTTCTTTTTAAAGCTGCTTTTTCCCCACTAAAATGCAAAAGAAGTGTGTTCATGCCAAACTTTCAGTGTAGGTCATCTAAAAGCTACACTTTCATGCAGGCATGAACACACCCCTTTTTGCCAGTCTAGATCAGCCCCATGGGTTTCATGGCTGAGTGGGGACTAGAACCCTGGTCTCAAGAGTCATAAGCCAACATCCAAACCACTACACATGCTGGCTCTCAGACAATATATACTAACAGCGTGCATCTCTAATCTAATACTCTAGTCCATGTGAGCCACTTCTGGCTGTATAGTATAGGAAGAGGTTATAAAGTTACTTTTAATGAGAAGGTAGTTCCATTTACTTTTTCATGCCCCCCCCCAATAGTTACTGTCCATAACAGTACTTTTAAAAGGTACTGTAGATCTTATAAATAATAAATAATAATAATAATAAAACTTAAATTTCTACTCTGCCTTTTGTGGAAACAATCAAACCAGCTTACAAAAATAAAATACAGATAGAAATATACAGTACACCATACCCCCCCCCCTTAAAACAGAATTAAACAGTAATACAATTAAAATCCAACATTAGTTAAAAATCACAGTAAAACTATGAATAATTAATGGTGGGCACAATTATTGTAACCAAAGTCACACCAATACAAACAGTGTAGGGTTCCTTATGTGGCCAGGGGATGTTCTGGGAAGGCCTGCCGGAAAAGATTCATCTTATCAGCTTTCTTGAAGCTGTCTAAGTTGGATATTAGATGGATCTCATCTGTCAGGTCATGCCATAGAGTGGTAGCAACCGCAGAAAAAGTCCTCTGGGAGGTCACAACTATTCTAGTCCTAGCTGGTTGTAATAAATTCCTTCCAGAGAATCTGAGTGTATGGGGTGGATTATATGGAAGCAAGCAATTCCTTAGATACGTTAGACCTAAGTCATGCAGGGCTTTAAAGGTGATCACCAATACCTTGTACTTTGCCTGGAAACTAATAGGCAGCCAGTACAGCGATTTCAGTATTGGTGTAATATGGTCGCTCCTAGTTGTTCCTGTAATCAGCCTGGCTGCTATTTTCTGTACCAGTTGAAGTTTCCAGACTAGGCACAAGGGTAGCCCCATGTAGCGTGCATTACAAGAGTCAAGTTGTGAAGTTACCAGTGCATGTACTACGGTTTCAAGGTCTTACTTTCTCTTTGTTCAAAAATAATTAAATAGTTACATTTAGTAACTTTTTAAATTGGCAGAATGCTATCAGCTGCTGGCCTGTGGCACAAAAAATATCTAAGTAAGTGAGGTTACACATCCCATCACCATAAAAATACCCAATAACAAGGGACAGCTGAAGAGACACAAGGCCTGTTGAAACTGCAGTGAATCCAAATTCCTCTTCACCTTGGGATGTTAGACTAAGCTCAGCCAGGCCTAGCTTTGTGCTGACTGTGTCCCTGGGCAAGAGGAGGCTTGGAATAGGCATAACTCTAGTCCTCTTTCACTTGTCTCCCTTCTGCCTCATTTCTTGGATCTCCTGTGGCAGATCTTAGCTAGCAGAG
Organism: Urosaurus nigricauda; assembly: GCA_034509955.1. Lineage (NCBI taxonomy): Eukaryota > Metazoa > Chordata > Lepidosauria > Squamata > Phrynosomatidae > Urosaurus > Urosaurus nigricauda. Next base: position 47,911,478 of record JAOEGL010000003.1, read on the forward strand.
TTGTTCTATTGGAAGATTCTTATGTAAGCAGATCTCTGAGGTTTTTGTTGTTGTTGTGTGCCTTCAAGTTATTTCTGACTTCTGGCGACCACAGGGTTTTCTTGGCAAGCTTCTTCAGAAGTGGGTTGCATCCTCTGAGGCTGAGAGTGTGGGACTTGCCCATTCTCTGAGGCTGACAGTGTGTGGCTTGAGAGCGTGTGGGCTTCATGGCTGAGCGGGGATTGAAACCCTGTTCTCCAAAGTCATAGTCCTACACTCAAACCACACTGAGATTACCTAGTAGAAAAGGGTTCTGGTCTGTCTAACTGTAGAGAGAAGAGAAGAGTATCTAACTATCAATAGTATAGCCAATGTATCTTTGTCAATGCTGACAGTTACAGTTAGGCCACAAAATGATCACACTTATCCCTCATTAAGTTACTATTTTAATATAACAGAGTGAATTAGGCAAGACCTAGGAGTAGTGACTTGTTGCTCTGGTTGCCTTAGCAATGAAGGTTTTCAGAGAAAGCTGAACCCCTGAAATCATGACATCTTGAGATAAAGCCCTTTATTGGGGGAGTTCTGTAATCCTCTGGCTATGAGAACACCAGTATGGAAATACATTTGTGGCTTGCTAAATGCAGATATCATCCTCTTTTCTCTGTGGAGCTTATATCAAACATTTCTTCTAGTTTCTAGAGCAACAGAAAGAGGCAAACAGAAATGGAAGGGCTGTCTGTATCTATGTTAGCTGAGGAAAAGTGATAGGGAGGAGACATGCTTGCCCTGCAGGAACAGTTTGGAAGAGTTGCTTTTGGACTGCAACTCCTAGAATCCCATAGTCAGTATGTACAGGGAATTCCAGGAGTTGTAGTCCAAAAAGTAATATTGTCAAGCTCTATTTCATCTGAGATGTTCACACCCACTTCTCTTTCTTTGTACATTGCTATGCACATTTTAAATAATATACATCAACTTCATGAAACAGCAGAAAGTCGTGTGGGACACAGACTTACTACACAAAGGATTCAAGCATTCTTTATCTTTGTATCTTCTAAATGAAGACTTATGTCATCAGTAAACAGAGCATCTGAATTCTGGTTTGGATTAACAAAGGAAAGAGATGGTTTATTAAACTGTTCTGCCTGGAGGTCACAATTAACTCACTGCACTCAAGTTATTTTAGTTTTAAAATAGCATCTAGAAATTGGTGGCTGGAAAAGGATGGCTATTGAACTTTGCATAGTATTTAGACTTAGGTAAGTTTCAAAATTAAAAGAAAATTGTGGTCCAAACTTTGTTCAAAGTTATTCCTTCTGGACTTTCCCAAACACTATATTTCTCCTATGCTGATATAATCTCTAGAAAGGAATGCCAGACACAAATTTGAGGTCCAAAGTGTCTGAAGGTTTTGAGGAAAAAAACAGAAAAAATGTGCTGTTTGGTTTTCTGAAACTCCAGTTATAGATGACTGATAGCAGCAGAGTGATAGCATCATCTTTTCTAACATGGGTCTGACCATTTCCCATTCCTATGTAAAAGGCTTCTTATTTGTTATGTTTTAATTATCTAATTCAGTACCATCTTACTCTGATAGTTTATTATACAGTCTTGTATCTTTGTCCACAGGCTTTAGGATCTGAGCATTGTGGACAGCAAGCCCCACTGTTCTCACAATGCACAGCAATTGGAAACAATGGGACTTGAGGTCCAGCACTTTTTCTTATCTGCACAAGGGTCCAGAATAGATCCCTCAAGTTATATTTCACTTTACTGGTCCAGAGATATTAACCTTGGATTTAAGAAAAGCAGGACAACTTATATTACCAAAGTCCGAAGTAAGTTTATTGTTAAAAGCTAAAAGCCGTCACAATACAATACTGAACTGTTTAATAGGAAATCACCTTTCCTAGGCCAAAGTTGCAGAGTGGCTGCACTTCTCTGAGCAGAAGCTAGGCACAGCCAAATATTCCTTATGTCACTACAACGACGCACAGACATGTCTTTTGTAACTCGACGTTCTTCGTCAGGCAACAGGGCTAAGCGGATTTATCCCTTTTAACGCTTTTTCATTATTTCTCACCCTTCTTGCCTCCTATTTGTTTAAAAGTCACAAACTGCTCTTTGGTATTTTGGAGGCAGACAGCACAGAAGGAGACAATCAGAAGTAGGCAACATCCAAAGATATATAACAAAAAGCCTTTTTTAAAACTAAAAATAGCTCTTCCAAGGCCCTGGAAGGAATTTAGACCAGGTTTACATTTTTTTAAATTTTTTAAACCTTTTTTGGGCATGTAAAATAAAATCCAGAGGTCTTTGGGGATTTAGCTATAAAGAGTTTGAATGCTAGGATGAAAGTGGAGGCCTTTTATGATGTAGATACATGACTAAATATGGCTTGTATTAATAACAAAGGAATCAGTTTCTTGGCAGAGCTGAGCAAAATTTCTCCAACATATCCTAAATTAAGAGATGCAGAAATAGTATTAATAGCGTGTGCAGAAGTTTTCCAGAAAGTTGTTTTATGCCAGACTAGGCTTTTGTTATTTTTTAAAAAATAATTGTAACTGAAATGGAGAAACAAGAAAAACACAAATCTGATGTGAACTTGTACTAGACTAAAACATTAAAATATGACCTTGATTGTATTGTTCAATTTCACAGTACAGAAAATAGTACAGAATATGAAAATATGAATTAAATAAACAAAACTTTAGCAGATAAGATACTTATATCCCCCTGGTACTCACCAGAAAAGGCTTTCAACATACTAAGAAAGATTCCATTAAGCAAACTGAAGACTGTTGGGAGGGAATGTCAACATATAATAAGGAATGTAAATAAAATATTGAAGCTGTAATTCAGAAATAATTCAGGGGTTAACTAATTCTTATATGTGTTCAGTGAAACTTACTGCCAGGAAAATGTACATAGGATTTCCAGCTTTGAAATGCAATCTCCATGCATGGTTTCCTGCAAGTAAACACTACCATGTTCACTGAACCTTTGTTATTATGTGCCCTGAAGTCAATCCTGATTTATGAGGACCCTAAGACAAATCTGTCACAGGATTTTCTTGGCAGGATTTTCTTGGCAAGGTTTGTTCAGGGAGTTTTCCTTTGTCTTCCTTTGAAGTTGAGAAAGTATGACTTGCCCAAGGTCATCTAGTGGGTTTCCATGCCTAAGAGAGGTTAGAAATGCCAGTCTCCACAGCTGTAGTCCAAACTCAAGCCACTGTGCCATGCTGGCTTACTTTCAAGTAAGTCTGCATATGACTGCAGCCTCAGGCTAATGGAATAACCCAAATTAAGTATAGCTGTTATAATTAAGCTTCTGTTATAATCCAAAGGAGGGAGGGGAAAAGTGCATGATGGAAAATATGTCTGAAACAATATACAAATTTATATCAAGTAGGTATGTAATCATTGCCTAATATAGATCAACTGTATTAAAGGTATCTGGGATTGCACCTGTACTGCAGAAATAATATAGTTTGACACTGCTTCAACTGCCATAGCTCAATGCTTTGGAATTCTGGAATGTTTGGATTTGTGATATTTTTAGTCCTCTCTCTCACAGAGCAGTGGTGTCACAGCACAAAACAAATCCCAGGATTCCATAGCATTGAGACATGGCAGTTAAAGCAGTGTCAAACTGCATTATTTCTGTAGTGCAGATGCAGCCTGAGATGCACATATGCTCCTTGCAGCTTGACTAAATAAATGTGTATGATACTGGCAAGTCAATATTGCATTTTTATAGGCAATAACTTGTCTTCAGGTACCGAAAACATGGAACAGATTTTTTTTTAAAAAAAGGACTCTTCTATGGACAATAGTTTTGGCTGCAGTCCTAAACTTAACTTGGCTTGGTGTAAAGACAGGTTAGGCTGAGAGAATGATTTGTCCAAGGCTATCCAGAGAGATTAATGGCTTTTCTGGGATTTGAACAAGGATTTTCCAAATCTAGCAGCGTTTGGGCAGTTCTGAAATTGGTATTTTCTCAGTATTGACTAAGATCTTACATAGTCAAGCATAGCATAAGAGTTATGCATGCAGGACTCCACTATGTCTCCCATGTCAACACTGCCGGAATTCACTCTTCTATTGCAATAGTCCCTCCCATGGCCCTTTCATTGCTGGTAGAGAGCAAGGATGGGGTAGATGAGAGAAATATCTGGCTCTCTTTTCATAGGCAGACTAAGACTGAGGATATCTTCTGTTGAGATGAGCTGGGGTCCTCCATGGGTCTCAGTGGATGATGCCATGGTCTACATCTGGCTATAGGTACATCCCATATCCCCTAATCACTCTACTCTCCAACATAAATAGCATGGCGTTTGCAGGCTATGACAGTGCAGCATAGAATCCTGGGGGCTTTTGACATTGCAGACGGAGGAAGAGAATACTAATCTCCACAATGAGCCCACCAAATATGTACACAAATATAAGGTGCACTTGCAATTGAGCACATCACAAACAGGATGCAGGCCATTTTGTGTGTCACTTTCTCTTTGCGTGTGTGTTACTCTCTGGGCAAATGTTAATGCTTTGTTCAGATACTATTTGTTGAATGTTATTAGACCAAGGTAGTTGTCAAGATATTTTTGGAAGCAGCAGAAGAGATGCTTTTATAACATGCCAGCTACAGATGTTGTATATAAAAACCTGACAGTTCTTTCTAGTCCATGTACTGTAGATTCTTCATCCAATTTACAAGTGCCAAATCCTCTGTGTGTGTGTGTGTGTGTGTGTGTGTGTGTGCCAATGTTTCTTTCAAAACAATCTAAAAATTGGCCTCTAATATTATCTTCATTTTAAAAAAAAAATTACTTAAAACAAGTCTCTGGACAAAATTGGCTTCGAAAGAACTTCACGACTTGAAAAGCAAGGAGTGGAAATGGCCTCTGGGGAACACTAAGAATATGCTTGAAAGATTTATGGTAACAGTTCAAATATTTATATCATTGAAAACATACTACAAGATAAGGACATGGCATAATTGACAGACAACTGTAGCGGATTCTGTCTTGGCACCAGATTTTCAAATATTACTTTTCATCAGGCCGGTAAAGGTATATAGGATTCTAATGTACATTGGAAGGAAATTATTTATCCATACAATAAAAATATAATTGCTACAGTCTAACATAACAACCATACCTGCTATGGTTTTAATAGGCCTTTTTGCCTCAACAAATTTGCAAAGAGATCCTTTGTTGACCTTTGTACTGACCTGTATTTACCCATTTATAGGCATAGCTGATGATGCTGGAAGTGCAAGGCTGAATCAACACAAGGGCAGAGCTTAGCAATATTGAACTGCAGGTCCAAAAATTCACAAGCTAACCTATCTGGGGATTGAATCCCTTCAAAATAAATTTTTTCAAAGCCCTGTAGAAGGAATCTCCCATGCTTTCTCTTGAATTCTTGTCATGTGGTATTAAAGCCCAATGAAAGGAGGTCAATCTTCCTTCGGAATGCCACCAAAACAAATATAGTGTATAATCTTGTATTTCTGTTGTGGTTATCTCTGTTAGACACATAAAATGGAAAGAACCAGCATGGCTTCAGATATCCTGTGCAGTGTGATTGTGGGAAATATTTTAAAAGGTGCTTAATTCTCGTGGTCTTTTGGAAAGAAAACTACTACAGCAGTTGCAGATGGGTATGTATGGCCCTCTAGATGTGGTTGGACTGCAACTTCCGTCAGTCTTAGAAAATGGTTGGGAGTTGTAGTCCAGCCATAACTGAAGAAATACACTTTTCCATCCCAACACTATAGAAGGGAGCATAGAACAGAGAAGCATTCAGAAAGAGAGGTTGCATGTAATCCTTTTTGCCCAGAATTTCTCCTCCGCAGTTCCTCACCATCATCTTCACACTCAGAGACAGTTTACAACATGAGTCTGTGGAAGCAAAGTCTCCTCAATTCCCATTGTGCTTTTCTCATGAATTCTCAGATGTATTTGCAGTAGGACATTGTCTGACCACAGTAAGGGGCTCTCGAGAACACCCCTAAGGGGTGGCAGGACAGCACCCCTTTTCTGGCTGGATTGGAGCCACAGCAACCTCACATTGAAGCCTCGATCTGGCCTTTGGAGGGTGCAAAAAGGAGCCACAAAAATGGCTCCTTTCTGTGCCCTCCAAAAGGTGTCACAGCCACAGTGGCATGGCTGTATGGTGCCCCTTCAGTGCTGTGTCATCTGGACAAAGAGCCAGAGATGCAGCATGATGCCACACACCATCTGGAGTGGCGCGCTGAATCATGACACCTTGGGGGCAGAGTCAGGTCGTGCATTGTCAGGACACTGTTCCCTGACTCTGCCCACAGGCCAGCCTTTCGAGCCGGTCTGTATAGGGCCTAAGTTCAGAACTTGACATTTCCCTCTGTTGGGCTGTACACATACTAATTTTATGAAGAAGAAAACTAGTCTCCTTTCAAAATCACATTATATGAATGTAATAAATGGGAATAGGGAACACACAGCTCTTCAGATGTTGCTAACTATGGTTTCCACGATTCCTTACCACTGGCTATGCTGGCTTGGGTTTATGTGACTTAAAGACCCACATCTGAAGTCCCAATGATCCACCCTGGTCTAAAAGCTTCATATCTATTCTGGCATTCAGCAGAACTGTGGACATGAACTGAGTGGTAGCATTGGCATTTTTAGTCTCTGAAGATACTTAGCCAGACTTCCTCTATAAAGCTCAGCCATGCCCACACCCTGAGATGCTATGAGACAATGCCTGATTTCATATCTGGAATGTTTAAACATACCATCCATCCCACTCCCACTCCAAGCTCATTTCAAGAAAGCACTTGTAGACCAAGGGCCAATTCCCTGCCTCTGATAAGCATGCAAGCTAATTGTTTCTGGCTAAAATATTTATGGGATGGAATGTACCTTCCTTTCAACATCTGATCTACAGGTTGTTGTTTTTTTTAAAGCACACTGGGAGCATAGTTGGGTGAAGGAATCGTGTTGCTTGGCTGCACATACCTAGAGAGTGTCGCTGGAAGCAGTTTCAGTGCACTTTTACAATAACATTCAAGTGGCTTTAAAATATTTATTAATAGAATACTGGCTCTGGTGTGTAAAAGTCTTCTGACATGAATGCCCTTATTCATCCCAAGGCACTGTCCTGTAGAGCTGAGACTCAGCATTTTTAAACCACAATACTCACTTCAGGGCATCCAATGGGAAGAATCTTTTGGTCTTTTCTCTCCCTGCGGGAGGAGTGACAGATTCAGCATGGCTCCCTTGAAGTCATCAATGGCATTTTGATGTTAGTCCAGGGAAGACAGCAGCAGGCAAGGAGCTGATCTTGTCTGACAGGCTTGCTCTCAAGACAGTAGCAGCTGAAAACAACATGGGGGTGGCAAGAACAATTAAATAAAAAAGAGGCAGAATTGTCTCATGTATTTTGGTACACTAGGCTGGTGGCTAATCGTCAGCCATGTGTAACCATGAGAATCAGACATCCACAGGTTTGATAATTTGCATGTTTGAGGATACTCTGGTAAAAATTGCAATTCCATTTTCTGAGGAGTTTGAGGGCTCCCCCCACCCTGACTGAATACCTTTGAATTGTGTGTGGTCAGATCGCATTGTAATTGCATTCTGGAAGGAGTGTTTTAATCATGCAAACAGGCCCATGGTCAATGATGTGCTGAACCCAGTCCAGCTGTCAATGAAAATTTTAGTGAAAGTTTTCCCAGGGGCATTCAGAACTTTGGGTAGCTATTTTTTTTAAATTCATACTAGAACCTGGGGGATTCACCACTTCACTGACATGAAAGCCACCCACCTCCACTGACACCAAGCAAAGAACAAGCTGGGCATGTGTGCATATACAGATGCATACATGCACATAGTGCAGCACAGACAAAACAGTGGCCCGGAGAGTTTGTGTCACCATTTGGGGAGTTGACATGCCTCTGAGCTTGCAAAGAGTGCTTTTCATATGCTACTGAGTCACCACAGCAATGCTTCCTACTGGGCCAGAATGTCTGGGCAACAAAATGGATGCAAACTGCAGGAAAAGAGATTCCACCTCAACATTAAGAGGAACTTCCTGACAGTAAGGGCTGTTCGACAGTGGAACACACTCCCTCGGAGTGTAGTGGAGTCTCCTTCCTTAGGGGTCTTTAAGCAGAGGCTGGATGGCCATCTGTCAGGGATGCTTTGACTTGGAGTTCCTGCATAGCAGGGGGTTGGACTGGATGGCCCTTGTGGTCTCTTCCAACTCTATGATTCTATGATTCTGTGATTCTAAAAATCAGTTTCCAGATTGGCCTTGATGTACCCTCTCTTTTTCTCTTTATTCAGTATGCCACACAAACTGCACCTCTTGCACAGCTAGTATACTTCCAGGAAAGCAACCAACTCATCTAGTGGTTCTGTAAAATGAGTGCTGCTCCCACAGGGGATTTTTAAAGTTTGAAAATTTGAAATCTTCAGTGGAGGCAATGCTTTATATCCCAACACATTGCAAGGACAGGTTGGTGTCCCCACATGACAATGCTTTCTCTGTAGCAGTTGCCTGACAGTGGGACTCCCTGCCAAAAGAAGATAAACTGGCTCTGTTTTCAGCTTCCAGCAGACAGTTAAAACTGTGCTGTTCTGCATGGCCTTTGGTGCTTGAAACTGAATTTTATTTTAAAATTATTTTAAGGACAATTCTTGATTGTTTTTTAAAGTTCTGAAAGAGCATTTTCATTTGTTTTTTTAAATGTTTATATCTATTTACTATTTTAAATGTTATAGCTTATTGTGCATCACTTTGGGGACATGTCAGGCAATATATAATATTGTTATCTATTTGGCAACCACTGGCCAGAACTCATTAGGACCTGTGCTGGCTGCAAGGGCTTCCAGAAAGAAGACCACATCTCAAAGGGGAAAACTGGAGTGCTCCATGCCTCCCACTAAAAGGGGCCCCAGGTGAGACCAGGACTTATTCTTCTTCCTCTGTTTCTTCTAGACAAACTGGGTTTGTAGATTTTGAAACAAGGCAAAAGGAGAAAACTTCAAGGTGTTAATACAGGGAAAATAGGATAAGGATGCACTCTGTAGGCACCATTCGTACTGCTTTATCCTGGCTGAAAAATTATGATTCTGTCCTCTAGTGGCTTTTTCACCAGATCTATAGTCAGTGCTTCATGAGGACCAGTTATGTCTGCTTAACAAACTGGCTTTACAATGCAGCAGTTTAGTTGGCTTTGGTTTCCCAGTCCATGCTGAGTGTGTGATACAGGGAATTATCATTCAAAAAAAGTCACATTTCTAAATTCCTGAATACATCATGCTACAGGAGTTAATTCTTGGTTGATCCTGCAGTCTTTAAAGTCTTCCCAGAGTGAAAGGAAAAGTTTGGGAGTGAATTAAATTTCCAGGGCCTGAGAAAGGTCATATTTCAGGGGAGCACAAGCATTTCCCTTCTCTATATAATCTCATTTTACATACAGAACACTTGACTTGGAGCCAAACTTCAGTCACCTAACTGGCTTCTATGTTTCACATGCATCCACTTTCTTTTAGCTACCCAGAACAATGCAAAATTAAAGGGAAGGTTAAGGGAAGGTTAGACCATGGACCACATTATAAATATGAATGGAAACATTTCTTGAGTCAGAAATCTTTCATTGCCATTTACCCCTTTACATGCAAGATGTTTAAAAAGGAAAGAAAGGAGAAAGACAGGACAACTTAGTGTAGGGTTGCCATATTCCAGTCCCTCATATCTTGGCATCTAATTTACATACTATTATAATTTACATACTATTACATAAATTATTATAATTATGCATAATTATGCATAATTATAATTATGCATATGCATAACTGCACTTTTTCTACCATTATATTTCAACCTCAGTACTAGTATCAAACTAAGAGCTCTTTTTTTTCTCCCCTCCCCCAAACTGGTATAATGAGAGGGAAACTTCCAAACAGCCACATTTAGTAAAGGGACTCCTTTTATTCTCTCAAGGCTGTTTGGAAGCAAGGTTCCACAGTACTGCCTAGCTCTAGGCTCAAGCCACCAACACAATCACCAAACAGCACAAGGCCATTTCTGCTCATCTCCTTTTGTTTTCTGCCTTCTGGGCCTGTCAGAGGATGGGAGGAGGGAAGGGATGAATAAGGTGGCAATACCATGCCTGTACAGTAGCAACTGGAGCCTGCAGGTGGGATGCGGCTCCAGTGCCAGTCTTTTTGCACTTTCCTGCTTCATAGCCCCTGCCACATTTTAACTGACCCATCATCCTGCAATGAGGGTGAATGCCAGGATTTACTGCTTCAACTGGCCCACCATCTTTAATCCCTTCAATCCAGGATATTCAAGGTTTTCTGGGACAAATGGCAACCCTTCATTTGTGGGAAGACTCTTACTCATACTCCATTGCTGGTAAAACTCCAACACAGGGTGGGAGGAATAGCATTAACTATGCAGAAATTAAAATATAGAAGAAGTAAGTAAAACTCATAGAAATGCATGTTCTTTAATTGCAGGTACAATATGCGTCATTTGCTAATCAGAATGTTCTAGGGATTTAAAAGTCAAGCCTGGTTTCTTCCTTTATTTTCTGTATATTTCTCTTCTTCTCCTGGGCTCTGATTCAAGAAAAGCAAACCATATAGGATTCCTTTCCCTGTTCCTCCACCACTGCCACCGCTTTGAAGTGCATGCCTACACAATGCATATTGCTTTCAAATACTGTATCCATTAGATCACTGACTGAGCTGCTTCCAGCACAATGCAGTCCAACATGAGGGAGCTGCTTTCTGGGAAAGCATGTCAAAAGAGGCAGTGTGTGACCCCAAGTTTTTCTATCATGACCAGTCCTACAATAAGGCAAATTGTTGCAGTGCATATGTATGTATTCCTGTCCAGTATTCCAATCAGCCACCTTTCTTCCAAGACTCCCCAATTCATTCTTCTTTCTGTTATGATTTCCATTTTCCTTTCTCCAACAATCAGCCACCATTAAGCTGAGTCTGAAGGGGAACTCTCAAGAGTTTTCTTTCCTGTCATGTTTGTGGACTTGCCAGAAGCACATGGCTGGCCATCGTGGGAAACAGAATGCTGGCCGCAATGGACTTTTCTTCTGATAAACCAAGGCTTTTCCTAGGAATAAGAATGTCATGACCAGCCCAGTGGAGGATTCGGAGGATGAGGATGAGGTCGTGGCTACTCAGGTGCAGGTGCTGGTAGTATTCCTGGACAAAGAAATAGCTTTGGTCTCATAATCATTTTTTAGGATATTTATTGTGCCTGGGCAACTATGATTTAAATTAGGAGTGATCAAAAGACAGAACAGAATCTTCTGCTAAATATCCATGTAAATGTCTAGAAAATGTACTGTTAAATCTCTAGGAAATCTACTGAGTGATTTCCAATGGTCTGGCAAGGATTTCTGACTGCTGGTTATTTTTCAATAGCAGCAACAAGACTCGCACCTGCCCAAAGTTATAATATTTAAAAGAATCTGGTAGTTTTTTTTTGGGGGGGGGGGGTATGGAAAAACCTTTGGTCCCCTATTCAGTTTTGGTATTTGTTATAAATTCCAGGGCTCAAAATTCTCCCCCCCCCCCCCAATCCAGGAAAATGTCTTTTAAAGCAGGCTTAGATTGGTGGGTCTCAAGTTTCTCTTTAAATGCCACAACCAAAGTAGATTCTGCCTGCTTAATATTTGCCTAGTGTAGATGGCAAGTCCACTATGAAATGCTTTCATGGAGCAAAGCTTATTGATCCAAATTGTCACAAGAATAATGTCCAAACAATGTATTTCTAGTGTCAGTGACACTGGTGTGAAAACATGCTGTGCAATAGAGTGCTTCAAGAAGATACATTTTGTTTTACAGATGCCAGAATTCATTAACCAGCTTGGCTAATAACCATATTGGCTGGCAAATTCTGGGAGCTACACTCCAAAAGGTTATTGTTCTGGGCACTGAATGAAGTGGAGAGGAGGTGTCCACATAGAGCTTCTCCTTTTAGATGTTTCTGGGTAGCTTTGGCATGCCCCTTGTAGCACATGGGTTTCACAATGCAGCAGTTGCACAGCTGAATCTTAAATAGAAATCCATTTGCCTTAGGAAAAAGTAATATAATGGACTGGAATATCAGATGGGATGGGAAAGGCTAAGTGCCACCTCCTCACCACCCTGAATACACCCCAAGTAGGATCAGATCTGGTTAGTACTTGTAAGGGATCTCCAGGTAAGGCTAGTAAAGAATCCTGCTTGAAACCCTAGAGAGGAGCTCCCACTCAGGGTTGACAATACTGAGAAACAGAGTCTGGCTCTATATAAGACAGTTAAAAATCTTACTAAACATCCTCTCCCTGTGTTATGCCATTCCAGTGAAAAAGCCACATTTATCTTTTATGGATTTTTTTAAAAGAAACGAACATGACCAAAAGTGATGGCCCCCTAAGGCTCTCAAATGACAAGTGGAGATGAGGAATTAGCTGGATTCCTAAGGATCTAATTCTGTTTTCCAGATTAACACAAGTTACTTCACTGAATCTATCACTGAACAGGGAATTTGCAAGGAGAATGTACAGTGACACTTCTTTGTTCTTGACTGAGGCCCCTCGTTGACCTTTCCCCAACCCCAAGAAAGGATTGGAGAGTTGTGAAAGCCATATTCATGTTCTTCAATCTGTTGGCATATCCTCATCTTTTGATGGGTTCAACAGAATCAGTTGCACTCACTCCACTTATGTAACACCCTGTACTTGCAAGCAATCAAGACAGCAGGCCTTTTCAATGTTTTTCTAATTCAACATATATCTTTCATGAGTCAATCTATGCTAATCTTCCGTCTCCCACAGCAACTAATTCCAGCACTTTCTGAGAAACAGGAAGGCCCTTCCCAGTATTGTACATGCAGAAAGGGCAAAGTAATTTCCCTTCTAACTCCTTGGTGATCTGCTTATACCATGAAGCATGAAATGTGATTACCTTTATCCATAGCTGTAATTGAAGAGTTGAAGGCAAAGCATTACAATTTGTTCTGAATTGTTGAAGAAAGCTTCAGCAGAGAGCAATAGTCAGGAGACAGACATCATCATCATCATCATATTTATTTCTTACCTGCCTCTACCCATGAATCAAGGCGGGGAACAAGAGATCAACACACAACATGTAACATCTGTCAAAAACATAACATCAGTTAAAAACACATAAACCAGTTAAAACACATTACATTAGTTTGAAGAATAAGACTAGCACATACCAAAATAACCAATCCACAGTTAAAATTCACAATGTAACATTCATAATTTAAAAATCATCTGGATAAGCCTGCCAGAAGAAACTGGTCTTTAAGGCTCAGACAGTGTATTATGTTCAGTATATTCTTTTATTTGAATATTCATTATTCAGTTGAATCTAATGATAGGTTGTTCCACAGTTTAGGGATGGCTGGGTGATATGGCCTCAATGTGGCATCTCAGCTTTGTGCTTCGTCTTCTAAAACCTATGATAACGAAATATAATGTATATAAAATATACATTATAAGTTTCTTCTTTATGAACCTCCATTTGAACATAATAAGGCAGCTGCCTCAGGTCATTGAAGATCAGCAAATTGTTGGTCATTTAATTTGTCATAGACAGGAGAAATGCTGTGGGATTTTTTCCTGGTTTTGGGTACTAAGTACCTTGATTTAGATGACAACTGAGGCAGCAAAATAGCTAGGGCCAACCCTGGACTATCCTGATAGTTACCTCTCCACCATAAAAGTTCGCTTCATTTTAGATTCATTTTAACATCTTGTCTTGCAATACTTGGAGGAGGAGGAGGAGGAGGAGGAGGAGGAGGAGGAGGAGGAGGAGGAAATGATGGTGATGATCATAATTTTATATTCCACCTTTTAGGTTAGGTAACTGTCAATGACCCAAAGTGTCCTGATTTCTTACCCATTATCTTAACCCCTCTGGTATGCAAATTGATACTCACAGTTATCTTTCCATCTCCTCTGTTCCTTTCTTCTTAGGGGTTGTACAGATAGACGCAAAGGGGTGGCCTGCAGCTGCCCTGTTTCAGCCAGATCGGGGCTGCAGCCCTGATCTGGCCTTTGCAGGGTGCAAAAAGGACCCGCAAAAAGCAGCTCCTTTTTGTGCCCTGCAAAGGGCGCAATAGTTGCGTTGCCGAGGCTTGGCAGCACTTCTTTGGTGCTGTGTCATCTGTACACAGCACCTGAGGAGCTCTGTGATGCCACATGCCATGCCATGCAGTGCACGGCATAACACTGCCCTGGAAGTGGAGCCGGGGCTTGCGTCGTGGAGATGCTAGCTCCGACTCTGCCCCCAAGCTGGTCCAAATGGCCTGTCTGAACTTCTCTTACTTCCACCAAAACTGAAACTAGTTTAATTCACTATTTGCTTAGGATGTTTAACTTTCCTGTCTGTAATAAAAAGTTTACAATAAAGCCATAGTTTGTTTCTTTAGCCATTGATGTCTTTATTCCTTAATCAGAACTGCTAACTCATGTGGTTTAGTGCTTTGACTATGATTCTGGAGACCAAGGTTTGAATCACCACTCAGCCGTGGGAACCCACTTGGCGAGGGGAAGTCCCATTCCCTCAGTCCCATTCTCTCAACCTCTCAGCAATGGTAACACCTCTCTGAACAAATCTTGCAAGAAGGCCCTATGATAGAGTTACTTTGAATCATAATCGACTTAAAGACATACAAGTCAAACAAACAAATACATCCTACTATCACTATTCCACCACCACTCCTTACGTTGACAGAAAGTATAGAGTAGAGAATTCAACACAGAGAGCTACCTGGAAAGGAATAATTGCCAAGGCTCGTGTCATTATGAGGAATAAAACTAAAAATAACTTCCTCAAACTTTTCCACACACTTTGGCATCCAGTAGGATGGGGGAACCTGTGGCTCTCCACACATGTGATTGGATTTCAATTGCCATGAATCTCTGCCAGCTTTACCAATGGTGAGAGGACAGGGATGGTAGTTCACCATTATTAGAAGGACCACAGATTCTCTCAATTGGATTATATCCTCCAATTCTGGAGTCATTTATAGAACAGTAATTACCTTTTGCCCTATCATGGATTTTGCTTTCTCTTCAGCTTGTTTTAACCCTCAAATTCTTTTCTTTGAACCTTAATTTCCATATCAGCACTAGATCTAGCAGAATGTTTATAGTGATAAAATACCAAGCCATGAAAAATTGCATTTGTCTCAGAACAAGAAAACAAAGCCAGCTGCCTTGCTGTTGATTTTCTAGACTATTTATTGGCAAAGGCAAGTCAATGCTTATTAAAGGACTCTAGATATTTATTTATTTATTTATTTATATCCCACCCCTCTGGGAAACAATCAGGGCAGTGTACAACAGTTATAATACAAGTACAATTAAAATATAACAGCCCAATTCCCTCCCCCCCTTAAGTTAGAATTAAACTACAGTAAAAATTAACTGACTTTTGCAGTCATCAACCTTAATATGAGATTATTTGCCAAATGAAACAATTGACCCAAACAAATAAAAATATCCGAATAGCAAAAGTAGTTTGGCCATATCAAGAGAGGACATGAATTGTTAGAAAATATGATAATGATCTGTAAAACTGAAGGCAGTAGAAAAAGAGGAAGATCTCATTATAGGTGGCTTGACTCAATCAAAGAAAGCACAGCCCTGAGTTGCCAACTTTAGCAGAGCAGTTGCTGGCTACAATTCTTGGAGGTCTCTCATTCGTAAGGTCACCATAGTTTGAAACCAATTTTGTAGTTGGTTTGAAACCGACAATTAACAACAACAAATTGTTCCCTTATTATGGTGTGATATCTGGATTATTACTTGCTGAAAGACTGTATTAAAACAACATAACCCTATTCGAGCATTCATTTCTCCATGTGAATAGAGCAGGAGTGGGAAACAGGTAACCTGCCAGATTTTTCTGACTGCAGGTCTCAGCGTTCCTCGCTATAGCTGTGCTGGCTAGGGATTATGGGAATAGCAGTCCAACAACATCTGGTTGGGCTAAATAATTCCCATACCTGTAGTACAGAAAGCAGGTGATGCATGCTCTACACCTACCTTCTGTTTCCTCCACTTTTTCCCCATGTTATGAAAAACATCTGACAGGAAGCTCTAACCCAGGCCTGCAAAACATACAGCCTTCAGGCTGCTCATGGGCCACCACCACCAAAGGATTTCCAGCAGCCCATGAGAATGTGGAAATTCAGCCCAGCTTTCTTTCAAGGAGACAGCCAGGCTGCAGAGAAGGAGGAAGGGTAAAGGCTCACCCCCAAGCTTCCTCCACAGCCTATCTTTCTTCTGAGTAGACACCAGGCTGTGGAGGAGGAGGAATGGCAAACTTCACCCTGCAGGTCTCTTCCACCACTTGGCTTTCTCCTGAGGTGAGGTCTGAGCAGATCAGGGGGAAGACAGAATTAATATTATTTATATTAAATACTATTTATTAATTTTAATCATTAATTAATCAATCATTAATTAGTTAATAATTAATTAAATCCTATCTGTGGTCCAAAGAAGTTTAACCTATTTTAATTTTGGCCCCCACCTACTGTGAAGTTGTGCACGTCTGCTGTAACCACATCCAAGTGAATGCAGTGACACTTATCATGATTTCTGATTGCATGAAACTCTGTAATTGCATTCAGAGAAACACAGCTTCTTCTTCAGGTTTATCTTGCCAACATAGGTAGGGAAGGTGTGCAGAAGGTGAGAATGGAGTGGCACCGTCAACTACTGTTGGTCATTTGAAGTATACCTGAATATGGCTATTCTCACATCTGCTTCCAAACAATATAAACTGTAGATGAAGAATGACAATTAAGTGGTAGAGCAGATGCTTTGCAAACAAGAAATCCCAAATACTATCCTTGGCATATTCAGTTAAAAGAATCAAATAGAAGGAGATGAGGAAACATCTTAAGAGAACTGTAGACAAAGATGGGCTAGATAAATAAAAAGTCTGGGCTAGTATATGGTGGGTACCTATGATCACTGCAAATCTGTTAGTGATAGGATATGACCATCACCTTAAAACTCTTTAAAACATCATATTAAACTCTTCCAAACAAAGTTAAGAGGGGTTTTTTTTTTACCCCATTATGCTTTTATAGGCCTCAGCTTTCTACAGAGAGTATTGCACCCAGGAATCCTGGTGAGAGAGATGTGGGATCCAAAAGATGAAAACAGATCTTATCACATTTATCTGTGTCCAGGCTGTAGGCTGGATTTTTCCTGTGGCTTTTCCAAGAGCAGGAAAATCTCATTCTTGAAAAAGACACAGGAGAAGTCCAGGTTGCAGACAGGCTGCCCAAGTGGATACTGGGTGCCTGTAGCCCAGACATGGGTAAATGTCTGTAGTCCAGACATGGGTAAATGCGATAACATCCGTTTTTGTCATTTAGATCCTGCACCTCTCCCACCGGGATTCCTGGGTGTGATAATCTCCTACATTTTATAGCAATGCAGTAGTCCTTGCTCTCCTAATAAGTTCTGCTTGGTTTTGTTTGTTTGTTTTACTGTAATACTTTGCTAAGTATGTAAATTAGGTTTTATATTTTTCCAGAAAAAGTAGAAAAATATCTGAAATGATAAGGAGATTGCATGAAACTCTGTAAAATGTTTAGTTCATGGTTTATTACGGAAAATATCTTGGTTCAAAAGTATGGACATATGGGGATGCTTAGAAGTACACGATTTATGAATTACATATAAAGAATGTATTATATTGACGGTGTGTAACATTGATATTGTATATATGAAAACTATTAAAGTTTTTTTTTAAAGTGCTGCTTGTATAGGAACCTACCTGTACCATGTGCTTACTAAGCATGCACTCAACAGGATCCCTATATATTTAAGCTGAATGCAAAAAACTAAACTGGGATGATGGGAAAACATCAGAAGAATTACCATCCATTACTGATAGGTCACATATTTGGTTTTGTGGCTCCAAGCTAAAGTTTAAAAATTCACAGTACACTTTCGGTATCATGAAATTGCAATCTTTGGGTAGAAAATTGAAGCTTTAGAACTTCCATGGAATATAAATGCAATTTCATTGCCAGTAGTACAGTGTGTGGCTGAGTATATGTGTTTTAAGTCATAAAGACTCATATACCACAGCATTTTTTGTTTGCCACTAAAACCATCTTGGGCCAACAGTCCTGCAGACAAGGCCAGCATTTATGGAGGTTGGAACTAGTGGGAGATTGAAAAGATTAGGAGGAACTAGTGAAAACATTTGGCACTGAGTATAAAATCATGTGCTTTCAGTCACAAATAGCCTAAAATGTTTTTGGGGGGTTTTTTAGAAAATATATCTGACAAATTTATGCTAGTCAATTAGCAATGAAAGTCAGAGGAGCCCGCCTTGGGTCAGAAGTTACAAGCATCAAAGGCTTTCCAGGCTCTGTTCATATGACCTTGCTAGATCTTTTCTTATTTAGGACACAATACCTTTTGCCAAAGGTTTGGCCCAACCATTAAGATGACAACTAGTGTATTTATTTCATGGTTACAAAATTTGCTGTCTGTGTGTCTTTAGATAATAAATCCCTTTCTAGGGGAGAATGCCTTCCTTTAGAGAAACTGGTTATTAACTTCAACCTTCCTAAAAGGTTTAATAATATACTATGTACAAGAGGACAGCTGTGGTTTGAACAGGAAAAGCCAATAGGAAAAGTAGTATTCTGTGTTTGCTTATTAACCAACATCTCTAAAAGAGCATTTCAACCTGAGGGGGAACCTATTTGGCAAGCAAATGTATTATGTAAACTTGAGCTTTCTTTAGAAGCAACAAACATTTAATAGTCAACTTAGCTTGATATTCATGTCTATTTTGTGTGTTTTGTAGCATACCTGAAATAGATACATACACAGTAAAAGCAAGAGATTTGTTTTAGGACAACCACAAGCTTAGCCACAAGGAACAATCTTTTCAAATGCTAGCAATTCTGTAATTATTTATCATTTATTTATTTGAAAAAGGCCTTTTGGGGCTGATAGAAGTTTTCTCAACTCATGGAACATTGCCTCAATTGTGTTCTAGTAGGAAGAGAACTATGGTATAGCATTTATCTGTAAGAGCCTGGAAAAGGTTACCTTTTGTACTACAAATCTCAGAATTTCCCAGTCTGTATGGCTGGGTCCTTGCCACCTTCAGCTAAAACAGATCTTATGTAACATGAGTGCATCTGTGGAGAGCCATTGCCAATCACTGGGCAAATGGAGTCAGATATAAAGCAAGTTTCATATAGCTACAGCTTGAGCAAAGTCAAAGGCATGATACTATTGGATAGTTCCAACTAGAGTAGACCCAGTGAATTAATAGCTGAATGTTGAGTCAACACATAGGAAAATCCTATTGATTCAATGGGTCTTCTCTAATTAGAGCTGACAATAGAATTTAGACCATTATCTTAGTTATAGTAGATACTAAACCAAAGCCCATCTTTTGACATATGAGATGATCAAATGATTTTCTTTTTCATTCTCTGAAGCCTTCTTCTGTATTTCAAACAACCAGTCCTGACATATCAGTTGCCTTTCTTGTTCTGTGCTAGAGTACTATATGGTTGGTTCTATTCTGGATGGTTTAGTAGTGCTGTTTGTTTATGCACAACAAACATCCACATGCATTCTGGAGGACAATAATGGTATATCCTACTAATGTTAGGTTATGGTTTCTTTTAATAAATTATCCATGAAACCTATAATGGCTTCATGGAAGACTAATGTTAGATTATCTGAACTAATGCTTTTCTGTGATTCTGAGAGGTTTAGAATACAAAGGCAGTAATAGCAGGGTGGTTTCAAATGACAGGAGATGCTTAAAAGCTCCCCATCCATATCCCCTCTAAATATGTGACTAAGTAGCTGTTGAGACAACTGCTACCACACTTCCATAATGGCTTAGAAAACAGTAAAAGTTGGCCTTACTATGTGCAACACACAACTGGCTCTATACACAATAACCAGCACAACACACTGAATTTCTAAGCAACATCCATATAGCAGATTGTTATTGTCATTGGCACTTTTCTTGCTGCAAGAACCTGATGATCTGAATTTTAATACAGTAGGAGACTATTAAAAGGAAACTGATAGAAGACTGTAAGAGAGAGAAAGAACATTGAAAGAAAGCTAAGAGAAAAATGTTATAGTCATATATAGTTAGCTATTCCAGATAATATGTATTCACAAGAAGACGTGGACTAAGATCTAATTCCAAATTTTTGAGGAATTATCAGTTAGAATGACTGTGGTAGATTTGAGATGTTATTAAACAGAGAAAATTGTTAAAAATATTTAATTACCCACTGGTGAAGAAGATCCAACCAGTAGCTGAACAAAATATTCAGGAACAATGGATGTTCTATATCAAATAACCATCTCCCTTGCTAGACTCCTTAATTTTGGACTAGTCTACTCCATGTATTCCAGAAGATTGCTTTAAGACTCCTCTCCTTTTTAGCAAATACACAGAGACACATATGTATATTCAGTGAGAAACAATTAGGTGATTATGATTCCTAGGCTATAGAAGATGAGTCACCCTCCCCAGCTGAGCCTGGAGGAGGTCTGAGCATCACTTCCAATGATATTATGTGGGATCAGTCCTAAACACTTAAAAAGTTTTTTTCCTCATACACAACCATCAACTAAATGCAAGTTTTCCTTGAGTCATGTCATGTTCTGTCAGGGCCACAATTCAGTGTTCCATCAGAACTACTGGTATGAACTATTATTTCCTTAGTACTTTCTAAGATGGCAAGTCTAAATATGGGAGTCAGCATGGTGTAGTGGTTTGAGTGTTGGACTAGAACTCTGGAGACCAGGATTCAAATCCTGGCTCAGCTATGTAAACTCACCGCAGTGACCCTGGGCAAGTCACACTCTATCAGTTTGAGGATGGTTATGAAAACCTCCTCTGAAGAAACTTGCCAAGAAAACCCTGTGATAAGTTCAGCTTAGGGTTGGCATAAGTTGGAAATGACTTGAAGGCACACAACAAAAATAACAAGCCTAAATATGAGCTGTATTGCTTCAGGCTGTGTGGGGTCACCTGAAGCAGTATAACGCATTTAAAAATAACTCACAACTACAGAAACATAGGGAGATGGGAAGACTGGGTTTCCTTCCTCTGAAGCCAGTGGTATGTTTTGGTGGGGTTTCAATGTGGCTTCAGAAAAGGCAGCTTCAGGCCACTTTTTCCTGCCCATCTGTTTCGACCCACAGTCTTTTGTAAAGGAGAGGTTTAATATTTAGGACCCCTGGATGTGCAGTAGCTCCAAATATTTCTAGCTTATCTTTTTTTTTCACACTGCTTTTCAAACCTAACAATGACAATCTATGTGGTAGGACCAATGATGAAATGAAATCATATTTGAACTTGCACAACCCAAATCTTCTGAGACTACAGCTGTTGAGTGAACCCCTCCTGCTTCCTGTCTCCTATTTTGTCCCTCATGCAGAGATGGAGGAAAGGTTTATAGATCCTTAGGGCAGGGATCACATCACTTCAGCAGTTAAGCAAATTGTTGGCATTGTAATAACAGAAGAAGCTTTAGAGAGTAAATTTTGTTTAATGTAAGCTTACTAGGTTAATCAAAATTTTTTTTAAAGGAACAAAAGCCACCTGTGGGTATGTTTTCTTCTGCACGTAGGCTGCTTACACAAAGATTATGGCTCCAGTTATGGATTGCTAACTGCTAAAAAAAACCCCAAGAAACAGAGGTTAAGTCTAAACAGGAAAGCTTCATTACAGAGGAAAGTAAACAGCAAGCTCCTGCACTCTGCCCCAAGGATCAATATTGGGAAGGATGTTCATAAATAATAAGTCTAAGTTACCCTCTACTTGCTGGAATAGAGGCTGTCACAACAATAAATCCATTCTGAACTTTTTTTTTCTGCTGTTTGTTAATCCATCATTTACATTTTCACCTTAAAAATATGCATTTTTATATTCACTTTCTTCTAAAATGCAAAATCTTTGCACATGGTTCCCTCTAAAACATAATACATTTCCCACTTAAACACATACATTTTTGTACCTGTGTTACAAAGTTTAGAAAAGATTACAATCAAAAGGATAACTACATTTTGATCTGCATATAATTCCAGAAAGCACAGAATAAGTTGGGTGACTTCAAAATGTGAACTGAACAAAATTTCTACCATTCTGTTATCTGTTCTTTTACACATTCTATAACTTCTTTGTCATTGCTTACTTTCTCTCTCATCACATTTGGCCAACTACAGCTTTGGTTAGATGGCAGGCAGAATCCATAGTGTGTGGATCAACTTCAAATTTTATATGCACAGACCTTTAATTTAGTATGACATTGTTCATGTATTTCAGTCTTAAACAGCTGGATTCCCCTCCCAGTGGATGCTTAGATTCACTCAAGTAAACAATAGAACTTTTAGTTTTGATGTGATCTTATCCTCATTAACCATCGTTAATTAACAATAGTGAATTGTTGTTTCTTTAAAATTGTATTTAATTTCTATGTATGTTGATCAGTCTCTAGTTAAACAAACTTGAATGTTGAATTATGCTATAGTATTTATGTGAATAGCAGGCAGGAAAAGAATGAATCTTGGCTAACAGAGAAGGCTGTTCTCCATCACAACATCCATCTCATTCTGCCTCAAATTGAAAATTTAGTCAACTCTGCAGTCTGCCAAAATTCTCTAACTAAATCTGCAGATGCAGAAATTACTTGAATAAGCAACAACTAGCTACCTCAGAGCAAAGTTTCCAGATTCCTTAATAGGAACACAGGAAACTGCTCTCTGTTGAGTGAGACCATACATCCATCTAGTTCAGGGATGGGGGAATTATAATGCTCTAGATGTTGATGGAATGCAGTTCCCATCTATCCTAGCATGTATCCTCAGTGATGAGGAATGCTGGGAGCTGCAGTTCGCCAGCTTCAGGAAGGCTGTAAATAAAAGCCCATTCCTGAACTCACTCAGTTTGCACTGGCTGGCAGTGGCTGTCCATGTTTTCAAGCAGCTCCAGTTGGAGATAGGTGCCATTTTCCTATTCTGGCTCATGAGGAGATAGATGCCATTGGTTGAACTTTGGAAATTTTGCAGTCCAAATATGAGAATTACCACTGGACTACAGCTCTTCTCCATTGTGTGTCTCCACACATGCATTGAATTATAACAGCCGTATATGGAGTCGAAGGCTTTCATGGCCAGCATGCATAGTTTTTTGTGGAGCTTTCGGGCTTATGTGGCCATGTTCTAGAATGCTCCTTTCTGACATCTTGCCAGCATCTGTGGCTGGCATCTCTGAACATGGCCACATAGCCTGAAAACTTCACAAAAAACAACAGCCATATAATTTCTATGGTTTACTCCAGAGTAAGCAGCTACAGGGCTGCAACTTTAGAAGGGATTGCACTTTTTCTATACGTTATGGTTAGTAGACTTTGGTACTAGTGCAAATGAAGCAGGGTTATTAAACAACCATAATGCATTCACAAGGCCAACCAACCATGTGGCTGAAACCATCTGTACCCAATCTCTCTAGGCAATTTATTTCCTAATCTCCCTTTCTATTCTTGTCTCCCGGGGTTGTTGTTTTTCATTAAAAAAAACAACAACATTGATTTGCATTCAGTTTATTTTAGCTCCTTTATTTCAAACCAGTCAGGTTAAATATAAATAAAATTTATTATTATTATTATTATTATTATTATTATTATTTATAGACACGGCAAGGAAGGTATTTGCATAAATGTAGCCCAGAAAATGTAATAGGCTTAAAGACTATGGTCCAAAACACACTGCAGAAATAATTCACTTTGAGACAGCTTTAACTGTTCTGGCTCAATGCTAGTGAATTTAGGGAACTTTAGTTTTGTAAGACATTTAGCCTTCTCTATCAGAGAGCTCTGGTGCCACAATAAACTACAGTTCCCAGAATTCCCTAGCACTGAGGCAGGGTAGTTTAAGTGGTCTCAAAGTGGATTATTTCTGCAGTGTGTTTTGGACCAATGTTACAAATTAGAAAGGCTAGTTATTTACCCATGAGCAGAATAACAGTGGTAAAAGATTAAAAGGAGGAAGCGGTGTAGTGGAAGAAACCTAGACAAAGTTGTTAAAAAAAAAACTTTACATTTTTGAGTTAATCCACTTTTCAGGAAATATTAAATTCTTCTCATCAGAGACAGATCTCTAGCTAAATTGTAACTTGATCAAAGTCTCCAATTCTTGTACAGTCTCCCCCCCTGCTAATACATACTACCAGTAAATACTTTATTACGATGCTTGCTCTACATCCTTTCACTTTGTTCTGATAGCTTTAAAGTGTTGTGGCTACATATGTACAGTGTTATGTGTCCTACAAGAAAAAAGGCACACAGCAGTGGATAATATATCTTTCAAGTTTACTCCTTAAAAATATAGCGAGAGCCCATGAATTAAGGGTGTAAAATAAGAAACATTCTAGGTCCCAGTTGAATTCTTGGTCCTTATTTAAAACCACAAGACATCTGGACACTTTATTACTGTGTTTTGACCTTTCCTGCAAATGACAAATGATTCTGGAGAAAAGTGGAAGTTAGAGAAGGGGGAAGCATGTTCTAATCTGATTTAGATTAGATATCCCAGTATAACATGCTTTGTTTTTGCTCTCTTATGGCAAGAATGCAACCACAGACTTTTAAGCCAAAGAATTCTTTTGATTTATTAAATCTTTTTGGCATAAGATGAAGAATTCAATACTATTTCTTTTAACTCTGCCATAACACTTTTTAAAAAGCTTCAAATATTGATTATTTTGAGACAGATACGTATATGCATCCCAAGCTTAATCTGCACTGTAGAAATAATGCAGTTTGACAGCACTTTAGCTGCCATGACTCGGTGCTATGGAATTCTGGGATTCGTACTTTTGTTAGATATTCAGCATTCTCAGTCAGGGAATTACACTATACCATTAAATACTTACAAAAGTTATAAGGAAAGTTACCTGCTGTAAATCCTAGTGAAAGGGACAACTGTACCTCATAAAATAGGAGTAATGGACCTGTGATGTTCCAGATATTCTTAGAGTCCAAATCCATCAGCCTTTGCTAGCATGGCAAGCAGTCAGAGATGATGGTAGCTGCAGTCCACTATTTGGAGGTTCTTCAGTCCTGTCTTAAAGACACTTAGAACATTTTCTTTCAATATTAAAAGCAATAATCCAGGTTTCATACACTTAGTGGTCTGTTGTTATAGGCTGAACACTATTTGGGCATATGTTTTGCAGAATTTAAACTTCTAATGCCTAAATATTAAGGAAATAAGGGTGTCTGTCTTTATACCTACATGTCAGATAGGAAAATATTAAGAGACGGGCTTATTATCAAGTTCTGAGCCTGATGTCACCTAATCCAAAACAAAAGAGAGAGAGAAATCTGACAGTGAAATATTAAATAAGTGAGCAGGATGTAACAAAAAAGGGGTATTGCATTAGTACAAAAGTGTTAATTGGCTGATGCAATCGCCTGCAAGCCTGCTGATGGCTGGCACAATTCTGACAAATTCATCTGATGGCAGGCAGCCAGAAACAGTGGCTAGTGACACTTTCAGGTGACTAGTCCCTTACGTGGCCTCATATAGATCTCACTTCCCATTGGAGGAGCAGATTACTGTTGATTTTATGGAGATTAGTTAGATCCATCTCTGATTGGATAGATAGACTGTAAATACTATAAAAGCTACTTCCCGAGACATGAGATTTAGGCTGTTTACACAGTCCTCAACTGTCAGATCTTGCTGTTTATGACAGCTTTTAGGCCTTTGATGATATTCCCAGCTGAAGAATACTCTAGAAATGTTGGTAAGTGAGAGGAATGGAAAACCTCTGCTCTCATTATTAAAGAAATAAATGCCTGCTATAAGAATACATAATGGATGCTGCAATGTGTTGCAATCTCTGTGCATTTCATCCACAGATGATGTAAAATGTGTGATTCCTTGCATGTAATGTAAAGTTAAAATATAAGCCTAGGCAAGGAGAAACTTTACATGCCTAGACAAAGAGAAGACTATGTTCCTCTCCAAGTGGACTTGTGTGTATGTGTGTGTTTTGCTCTCTACTTAAGCTCTCTTTGGTACTGGATTTTTCTGGATATTTTAACATAGGAATGAGCACAGTTTGATAATCTTTTAGGCTGGAAGGTGCCTTTTAATTATCCCATGTTAATATATCCTGAAAAGTCCAGTACTGAACATAAATATTCACTATAAATATTCAAAATATTCAAGATGCTTGTAGGCAAGTTATGCCTGGCTAGGAACCCTTGGTTTTTATACTGCCTCTCCACCTTCAAAACAGACCCAGACTAACTACACTGGATTAGCTGGAGATTCCTTTTCAACTTTAAACAGGCCAAGTTGCAGCCAGTTATCTGAGGGAAGGATTTGGGGGAGGTGTTTAAATTCCTTTTCAGTCTTAAGAATTTATGTTCAGTAATTAGACTGGAATGTGTTGTTAGGGATAGGATCCGTAACGAAGTGGTAAAGAAGAGAGTTGTAGCTCCCTTTACATCTCCCCAAGTGTCCAATTTGATGGTGTCACCTCTAGGAGTTGTTCCCAAGAAGGCCCCTTCTGAATATATGCTTTTCCATAATTTGTCTTATTTGAGGGATGAGTCCATCAGTGATCCCATTCCTGTGGAACTCTGCACTGTTCTTTATATATATATTTTAATGCAGCAGTTTGGGAGGTGTACAGGAATGGAGTTGGAAGAATGGAGGCTGAATTGGAGAAATGTGACAGTAAGACCCACAACAGACCGGTGATAAACACCAGCATCTGGGCAGAGTAGACTGGTGGCAACTGCACATCAGCCACCCCAACTCTGCCCCTATCCTTGTGTCATGCTGCATGCCCCACTACATGGTGGGCAGCGTCCCACTGTGTCTTTGGTGCAGTATGTAGATGTGCTGCACCAAAGATCTTCTGAAGTGTCGCAGCAGCAGCAGCAAAAAGGATGCTGATTCTGTGGCACAAAAAGGAGTTGCTTTTTTCGGCTTCTTTTTGTGCCAGGTTGGGGGCGTGGCATACAGTTGCTCCAATGCAGCACTTACAGGGGTGGCATGCAGCCACCTGTTAGGGACCGTCTGCTGAGCCCCTAAGTCTATATTTTGCCTTTTGTCAGTTCATCCACAGGACATTGTATTACTGGCCTTTTCTTTTGACAGACCTTTTTTGCATGGATGGGACCATATTTGAAAAATTAATGTGCCACATTTGAAAAAATTAGTACATTTCTTGGATAGTTCCTTAAGCTTGGAGTAAAGAGAGTTATTCATTATTTGGATGGTTTCATTATTTGGATGGTTTCTTGTTCATAGGGCAATCAGGGACAGAGTAATGTGCCTTCTTGTGAGGGCATTTTATTCATTGACGTCAGAATTATGTGTGCCCCTAGCCTATGGAAATCAAAGGGACTCATCATTGTTGGAGAAACTTAGTGATTTGAGGGACAGGGTTCTTTCTGAGTTTCTAGTGCATAGAAGAACTACACATAAGGAATGTCTGGAGTTCACTGGCCATTTAATTTTCATGTCCAGGGTTGTGAAACTTGGTAGAAACTTTAAAACCTTTTCTGTGACGCTATATGTGGAATGCTTAAACCCCATAATAGGATTAGGATTACTCAAGGGATTAGGGAGGACTTGAGGGTCTATCAGGAATTTCTTGCTCTTTTTAATGGGATTTCTTTTTGGAAAGATGAATTGAGGATTGGGGATGCAGTGGGCCTTGGTTACGGGGTGTCTTTCATGGATGTTGGTGTGCCCAGGTATGGTCTGAGGAGTGAGCTGAAGGAGGTTTGTTGTCAAACCTAATGCTTCTGGGTTGTTGTTTTTTCTGATTGTGGCCACATTCACACTACGTTATAAACCAGTGCACAAACTGGTTGAAAAGGGGGTCATTCATACTTATGCCAGTTTTTCCCAACCTGGATTCCAAGGGGACCAGCACAAATCCCCCTTAACCCAGTGCTTTTGAAACCATGGGATTTACCATGTCTTTTCAAAAGCACCAGGTTTTTTTTTAGTGAGCAGCCAATGTGAACTCGCTGTCGATCCCATTTGGGGCATCCAAGAGGGAGGGGTAATGGACAGAGGGTGGGTAGAGGGGCAGAACATACCCATCCCATCCCACAGGTCTTGATTGTGTTTTTTGCACTTGTGGTTGTGTGGGTGAAGATACCTGATCTTTAAGTTCAGTGCATTTAAATTTTCCGTGCTGTCAAGTGATCCCTTTAAACCATCGGACAGCTGTTTTCCTCTTCTGCTAGTGAGACCAGCACTTTGCATTGGCCTGGGACCAAAATTAGGGTTACGTAGGACAGGTGTCCACACATGCCCAGCCCTACTATCAGTGCCCAGGCGCCATCATTGCACATGCACATTCATACAGGGTGCATGCTGATGATGTCCACACAGCACCCAAACAGTGCCATGACTCATGGACATCATGATCATGTCTGAGGGCACCAATGGCACCTGGCACACACTGTAAAAAGAATCCGCCAAGAGCGGGTTCTTTTTAGGGCTTTTTAGGGCTCCCAGAGGCTGCAGCATTTGTCTGCTGTAGCTTCCCTCTGGGGCAGATGTACAGCCCCTTAGTCCTCTTATCTTCACCAATGCCTGATGCTCATAAGAGGTTTGCTATTACCTTTTCCAGAGACTAAGAGTGTGTGACATGTCCAAAGTCACCTGGTGGGTATCCAAAGTTGAGAGCGGGGGGAGGAGGTGGTGGTTTTGGATTGGGATGGAATGAACTGAGGGAAAAATGTGGTGGTACGGAGGAGGGGAGGGGGATAGGAAGGTTTTCCATGGGACTGAGAAGGAAAGTGAATTTGTCTCAACTTCATCTGCACCACCAATGGCTGATTCTCAGAACACTCAAAAATCAGGAGGGAGTGTTCTCTTGGGAACATGATGAGATGGTAGATTTTTTTTTAAAAAAAATTTTTTTGACAATTTATGCACACTGTTGTTTTTGTATGGTTGCCACTGGGGGGTTGGGTTAGGCCATCCCCCTAGGCTGAGACAGTGTGAGTGCCCCAAGGTGAACCTATTGTGGGGGTTTCTTGGTAATAGTTCTTCAGAGGGGCTTGCCATTGCCATCCTCCGAGGCCGGCTGGGGGGAGGGGAATCCCCCAAACAGTGTGAGCTAGGTGCACATCATTTGATTAGCAGTTTAAAAATAAACCTGAGAATGATAAAAATCCCAGGTCCGTTTTAAATTGATACAAATGGTAATGTGAACATCAACAAGTTTAAATTGTTATGGAAAGATCTGATTGGAGTAAATATAGTGGGAACTTTTATTAGGAATTGCAACACCAAATCTCCTTGGATCTCCTCACTACAAAAATGCTAGTGTGAATGCACCCTGTAATAATTTTTTGGATTTGGCTAGAGGAGCAGGCTAATTCTTCTGTCCGTTTCTGGTATGATAGTATGGTCACAGTAGAGGTTATGAATTCCTTGTTCTCCAGGTCCCTACAAGTGTGTCTGGTCAGGGCGTTAACACTATAGTGTCTTTATTATATTATTCCTTTCATGGAGCTCCATGTGGCTGGGGTGGACAACGTAATTGCTGATGCTCTCTCACACCAACAGATGGACAACTGGCTCCAGGTGCACAGGCCCATCTAGTTGAGATGCCAGCCAGGGTGACCAGATGTCATAACTGCAAAGGAGGACAAGGCACTGCAAACTGTAGCACATTCAATAAAAAAGTAGAACATTACAAAATAACAGCTTTAAAAACCACTAATAAAAATGTAAAATCATGCTTCTTAGACATCCTCAAAACAGAGGGCATTTTGAAATTTTTCCTGGACAGAAAGTTGAAATGTCCTGGAAAAGGAGGATGTCTGGTCACCTGGGATGCCAGCAAATGTTTGGAGACTTGGAAGGATGAGGATGTCAGGGATATTTGCCTTTCCTTAGCTTCCAGTATTAGGAGACATTATAAGAAGGCCAGTTAGAAATTTGAAAGGTTCAGGTCTGGGGAGAGGGGTTGGGCTCTTTGTCCAATCCCTGTTTCACACACTTTGCAGTTCTCTGTCCAAGGGATAGAATTTTAGCTTCACAGTTCATTCGAGCTAGGTTGGCAGTGTTGGTCTTTGCTTCCACTGCTCATGTGTGACTTCAGAATTGACAAGGTATCAGACAGTTGGTCTCAGGAGTTGGGCAGGGTGTCTTTTTACTGGGTTACTTCATGCTAACCCACTGAGCAAACTGGTATGAAAATCTTATAAACTGCAGACATTGCACTATGACTCATGATATGCCAGAGGCCTTGCAAATGCAGCTTTGCAAAGGGCTCATGGGATGTTATGATCAGGCTGTTGTATCTTTAAAATATCAAATACCTTCTTTAAATGTTAATTATGTTCACATGGGTATTGGTAGAAAAGAGTACATGACACAGTAGGATACATAAATATCAAATTATTCCATTTATAGTATAATAATTGCTAGCAAACTTCCCAGTCTATGACTACATGGCACTGATTTGTTGCAGTGTAGGAGTGTGTTTTTGAATTGCCCTCTTTTATGCACTGTCTGCATCTTGTGGCTGCAGTTAAAACAGGTGTTATAAATGCAAATATAGAACACAGTTAATTTCTTTCATTTTTTGTCTCCCATACCTACATCTAAACATGGGAGGAAGAGCTTTTAGTGGCAGACAAGACAAACAAACTTAAATAACCAAACCCCTGGGTATTTTTCTCAGAATAGTGAGTGCTCTTGTGTCAAAATGTATTTGCTGAAGGTACTCCAAGTATGTGAATTTGTGAAATGCTAATAATAGAGGCCTTGACCTCATGGCAGAAGTTAAGCTTCTCCTTACTGAATGAACCGGATTTCCCTTCTCTTTTCATATACGTTATAAATAGTACTTTCCCAGAGGAATGTGTGCTATAATTGAAATGCAAGTGCTATTGAATTTAATTTTTTTTCTCAAAAAAATCAAACCTGACCCTGACCTTTCAATTCCACATTATGTACTTTTCTCACTTCCTCCTTTATTACCCTCACTTCCTGTATGTGCACTGAGATCATCGAAAGAGGCTCCTTTCTGAGTGACCCCACTGACTGTAGTAAGACAGGAGATATTAGGATCATTCTAGGGCATTCTCAATAAGGCCACCCATTTATTGATTTAGCTGATTTTTAATTCCATCTTTTGATCCAGGTAGATTCCCTAAAGCAAATACAGTAATACTGGGGCTATTTCTTGTAAAGGCATGATAGAAAAACCATGGCCTATAAGAAGCTGTATTTGGATTCCAGTTCCCATTAGCCTTCAGCCACCATAACCAGTTATCAGTAGCCAGTCACCAGATGATTGGAGCTGGACTCTGACAATAACCTCTGCTTTAATCATGCCAATTCTGTTTCTTATGCTTTGTTGTTGTTGTTATGTGCCTTCAAGTCCTTTTGGAGTCAACCCTAAGGTGAACCTATCACAGAGTTTTCTTGGCAAGATTTGTTCAGAGGCAGTTAGCATTGCCTTCCCCTGGGGCGGAGTGTGACTTGCCCAAGGTCACCCAGTAGGCTTCCATGGCTGAGCTGGGATTCAAACCCTAATCTCTGGAATCCATAGTCCAACATCCAAATCTCTACACCATTTTGGCTCTCCAATTTCCTAGCCCCTGATTAATCCATCAAGAAACAACAATATCATGCTATAATTCTGCCACCTCTAAAACACATCATTGCCTTGACATAGCATAGTCTTTCATCAATTCCATGCCCACATCCCCAGGATCTTTAAGGACCTGCTGAATTACAGCTGAACTTCTATTGTCACAGTTCTGCATATGTTTTAACTGCCCCTCCTAGAATTGCAGGATTTTTTTAAAACATTCTAGGGCAGAGAGGAAGGGATCAGATGCAGCTTGCTGGTAGCTGGTGAATGTCAACATGCAGAAAATAGAAAATTTGGGACATGTATCAAGACTGAGAAAAAGGGATAGAAATAGAGCTGTGGAACAGGCCATGATGCTGCATCACGGGGAAGACATGCTCCCTCCTCGTGTAAGTTTATGAGCAGAATGTATGTGCTTCCCACTTTTATTACATTTCCCAAACTCTTATTAAAAATAAGAACAACTTCTGAAGTTCTGATCACTCTGCATTACTTCATTGTTGATTTTAGGTCTTCTACTCCCGTCATGCTTCAAAATCATATTGTGAGGAACGTTGAAGATGGAACTTACCAGAAACTTTTTCACTATCCCTCCCTATATGAAACTTCATATTAAAGCAATATCATTTAAACACCTTCCTAAAAGCAAGGCCTTCCTCAGAGGCTTTCCCCCATCAGAGGATCAAATAAAATTATTAAAGTGTATCTGAAATATATGTGTTCCACATATGTGACTCTCAGTTTCTTGCAAACAGTCATGCCACAAGGCAACAGGATACTGGTGCTAATCTGAAAGGAGTACATATCATATGTTTCATTCAAGGTTTTATTACTTGTTGCATGATCCCTGTTTCAATCTCAGTTTACTTTGACTGAATCTGTGCCTGACAACTTGGGGGGGGGGGTGTTTCAAAGGAAAGGGGGGGAATGTCTAATGTGAATGGCACCAACTAAAACAAAACAGAATGAAAAAGAAAGAAAGGTGAAGAAGAGTAGTAAACCATGTTTGAAAAATGAACAACTGGCATCTTCTTCCATTTTTACAAAAGATAATGGAGATAACATGCAAATGAATAGGCATATGTTGTCTTTGATACTGTGTGCACATGTGTGCACACTTGAATATCTTTCATTATTCACACACCAGCAATTGGCAACTTAGCATATCATAAAAGACAGAGGCAAGTCTGTCTTTTCCATTGCTTGCTATCACTTCTTTGGTTTATTGAATATTTCTTACATATGGTTCTCTGAAAGACAAAGCAGACTCAACATATTTTGCTGCCTGAAGTGAAGCTGCAAAATTACACTCCCCCATATACATATACAGAGTAAATCAAGGAACATACAATACTTTCGAGACCAGTTATTTCAGCACATGAAGGCATACCTTACATGACCCTCTCACCTTTCCTGGCAGCAAAATTACAGTCATAATTATGTGAGCGTCAGCTTAGTGTACTGGTCTGTGTGTTGGACTAGGGCTGCTTCCACACTTCAGAAATAAACTATTGTGACACCACTTTAACTGCTATGGCTCAATGCTATGGAATTCTGGTTACTGTAGTTTTGTAAAATATTTAGCCTTCTCTGACAGAGAGCTCTGCTGCCAAAACAAACTACAATTCTCAAAATTCTTTAGCACTGAGTCATCAAAGTTAAAATATCATAGAATCACAGAAGCATAGATTCATAGAGTTGGAAGTGACCACAGGGGCCATCTAGTCCAACCCCCCTGCCATGCAGGAACTTTCCATCAAAGCATCCCCGACAGATGCCCATCCAGCCTTTGCTTAAAGATCTCCAAGGAAAGAGACTTCGCCACACTCTGAGGGAGTGTGTTCCACTGTTGAACAGCCCTTACTTTCAGGAAGTTCCTCCTAATGTTGAGATGGAATCTCTTTTCCTGTAGCTTTCTAGTCTCTGGAGCAGCAGAAAACAAGCTTACTCCCTCATCAATATGACATCCCTTCAAATATTTAAACAGGGCTATCATATCACCTCTTAACCTTCTCTTAACCTCTCATTCCTCATAGGGCATGGCTTCCAGACCCTTCACCATTTTAGTCACCCTTCTTTGGACACTCTCCAGTTTCTCCGCATCCTTTTTGAATTGTGGTGCCCAGAACTGGACACAGTATTCCAGGTGGGTACCTGATCAAAGCAGAATAGAGTGGCACTATTACTTCCCTTAATCTAGACACAAGACTTCTATTGATGCAGCCTGTATTTGCATTGGCCTTTATAGCTGCCTCATCACACTGCTGACTCATGTTCAACTTGTGATCTACTTGGACTCCTAGATCCCTTGCACATTAGTCTCATTCAGCCAGGTGTCCCACGTCCTATATCTATGCATTTCATTTTTCTGCCCTAAGTGCAGTACCTTACATTTCTCTGTGTTGAATATCATTTTGTTAGCTTTGGCCCAGCTTTCCAGTTTAATCAGGTTATTTTGAATTTTGATATGGGACATTAGCTACTCCTCTTAATTTGGTATCATCTGCAAATTTGATAAGCATGCCCCCAATACTGTCTCTCAAGTCATTAATAAAGATGTCAAATAACACTGGGCCCAGGGCAGAACCTTGTGAGACCCCACTGGTTACTTCTCTCCAGGATGAAACGAAACCATTGTTGAGCACCCTTTGGGTTCTGCTGGTCAACCAATTACAAATCCATGTAACAATTGGCTTGTCTAGCCCAGATTTTACAAGCTTGTTTCCAAGAATGTCATGGGGAACCTTGTTAAAGGCCTTATTGAAATCAAGATACACTATATCCACAGCATTCCCTTCATCTACCAAGCTGGTAATTTTATATATATATAAAAGAGATCAGATATGTCTGGCGTGACATGTTTCTCTGAAACCCGTGTTGACTTTTTGTGATCATGGGATTGCCTTCTGGGTTTAATTATCTCTTCTCTGTTTAATTATCTGCTCTAGAATCTTTCCTGGTAGTGTCAGGCTGGATTATTTCTGCAATGTAGACGCACTCAATGTCTCTGGGAGATTCGGGCTGAAATCCCTGCTTGGCTATGGAAATTCACAGGTTTCAGTTTTGTAGATAGTACAAAAGAAAAAATAATAATTGAAATGTGTGTGTGGGAGACATAGTCTACTATTGAGCTTCATTTCTTTTCATACTACACAGATATGGCACTATAATTCCACTTTAACTGTCAGGGCAACATCCTATGAAATCAAGGGATTCGCATTTTATGGAGCTGTATTCAGAATTCTCAGCCAGAGACCTCTAATGTCTCACAATTTTTTTATAAAATCCAGGATTCTATAGATTAAGTGGAATCATAGTGCTATAACTGTATGATGTTTGCATGGCTTATGGGATAACTATATTTTTCTTATCAGCTACTACAAAATATGGAAGGCAAGATGATACAAGGGCATGATTTGCAGTATGACGTACACTGGTGAGAAGCAGTGTACTTCACTGCTGGTTCTCTTTTTGTATGCTAAGATTCATCTTGTCTGAAGTAAATTGTCAGAGATCTATTGACCCTACCCTTTTTGTCTTAATGTAGGAAGATCGCAAAGCAAGGAAGCTCTGAATTTGTGGGGTCAGAGGATTGCTGTGAACCTACCAGTTATTATTGCTGAGGCATAGAATCATAGAATCATAGAATCATAGAGTTGGAAGAGACCACAAGGGCCATCCAGTCCAACCCCCTGCCATGCAGGAACTCCAAGTCAAAGCATCCCTGACAGATGGCCATCCAGCCTCTGCTTAAAGACCCCTAAGGAAGGAGACTCCACCACACTCCGAGGGAGTGTGTTCCACTGTCGAACAGCCCTTACTGTCAGGAAGTTCCTCCTAATGTTGAGGTGGAATCTCTTTTCCTGCAGTTTGCATCCATTGTTCCGCGTTCTAGTCTCTGCAGCAGCAGAAAACAAGCTTGCTCCCTCCTCAATATGACATCCCTTCAAATATTTAAACAGGGCTATCATATCACCTCTTAACCTTCTCTTCTCCAGGCTAAACATCCCCAGCTCCCTAAGGCGTTCTTCATAGGGCAAGGTTTCCAGACCCTTCACCATCTTAGTTGCCCTCCTTTGGACATGCTCCAGTTTCTCCACATCCTTTTTGAATTGTGGTGCCCAGAACTGGACACAGTATTCCAGGTGGGGCCTGACCAAAGCAGAATAGAGTGGCACTATAACTTCCCTTGATCTAGAAACTATACTTCTATTGATGCAGCCTAAAATTGCATTGGCTTTTTTAGCTGCCGCATCACACTGTTGACTCATGTTCAGCTTATGGTCTACTTGGACTCCTAGATCCCTTTCACATGTGGTCTCGTTCAGCCAGGTGTCCCCCATCCTATATCTGTGCATTTCATTTTTCCGCCCTAAGTGCAGAACCTTACATTTCTCCGTATTGAATTTCATTTTGTTAGCACTGGCCCAGCTTTCTAGTCTATTCAGGTCATTTTGAATTTTGATCCTATCCTCTGGGGTATTAGCTACTCCTCCCAGTTTAGTGTCATCTGCAAATTTGATAAGTATGCCCCCAATTCTGTCATCCAAATCGTTAATAAAGATGTTGAATAGCACTGGGCCCAGGACAGAACCCTGTGGCACCCCACTGGTCACTTCTCTCCAGGATGAAAAGGAGCCATTGTTGAGCACCCTTTGAGTTCGGCCACTCAACCAATTACAAATCCATGTAACAGTTAACTTGTCTTTCCCACATTTTGCAAGCTTGTTTGCAAGAATGTCATGGGGAACCTTGTCAAAGGCCTTACTGAAATCGAGGTATACTATATCCACAGCATTCCCTTCATCTACCAAGCTGGTAATTTTATCAAAAAAAGAGATCAGGTTCGTTTGGCATGACTTCTTTTTCTGAAACCCATGTTGGCTTTTTGTGATTATGGCATTGGCTTCTAAATGTTCGCAGACTCTCTGCTTAATGATCTGCTCTAGCACCTTTCCTGGAATTGATGTCAGACTAACTGGACGATAATTGTTGGGATCCTCTTTTTTTCCCTTTTTGAAGATGGGGACAACGTTTGCCCTCCTCCAGTCTTCTGGGACTTCTCCTGTTCTCCAGGAGTTCTCAAAGATTATTGCCAATGGCTCTGATATTACATTTGCTAGTTCTTTTAATACTCTAGGATGTAGTTCATCTGGTCCTGGAGATTTATATTCATTTAGGTTAACCAAGTATTCCTGTACTATCTCTTTACTTATTCTGTGCTGAAATTCCCCTATTCTGTCTTCTGCTCCATTATCCTTCGGTTGAGCACCTTTTGCCTTTTCTGAGAAGACTGAAGCAAAGAAGGTGTTGAGTAATTCTGCCTTTTCTCTGTCCCCTGTTAGCATTTTGCCATCTTCTGCACGCAGTGGCCCCACTGTTTCCTTCTTCTTCCTTTTGCTGCGGACATATCCAAAAAAGCCCTTTTTATTGTTCTTAACCTCTCTAGCAAGCCTGAGTTCATTCTGCGCTTTAGCTTTTCTGACTTTATCCCTACAAGTGCTGGCTATTTGTTTGAATTCCTCTTTTGTGATTTCTCCATTTTTCCATTTCTTATACATGTTCCATTTAAAACGTAGCTCATTTGAAAGTTCCTTAGTCATCCATCCTGGCTTCTTGAGACATCTTCCATTTTTCTTCCTCATTGGAACTGTTTGAAATTGTGCCTTCAATATCTCCCTTTTGAGAAACTCCCATCCGTCTTGAACTCCCTTTTCTTTTAGTATTCCTGACCATGGGATCACTCCCAGTATTTCTCTAAGTTTATTGAAATTAGCTCTCCTAAAGTCTAGAGTGCGTGTCTGACTATGCCTAGCTTCTCCCTTCCACTGCATAACAAACTCCAGGAGAACATGGTCACTTCCACCTAAGGATCCAACCACTTGCACCCCATCAACTAGGTCTTCCCTGTTGGTTAAGATAAGATCTAAAATGGCTGATCCCCTTGTTGCCTCTTCCACCTTTTGGACAATGAAATTGTCTTCCAGGCAAGTGAGGAATTTGCTAGACTTTGAGGATTTGGCTGAGTTTGACTTCCAGCAAATATCCGGATAGTTGAAGTCCCCCATCACTACTACATCTCTCCTTCCTGATTGTGTGGTCATCTGTTCTAGAAAGGCATCATCCAATTCCTCTGCCTGAGTCGGGGGTCTGTAGTAGACTCCCACAGTAACATCCCTGTTATTTCCCTCTCCTTTAATTTTTATCCAGATGCTCTCCACCTGGCTTCCAGTATTGACTTCCTGGATCTCTTCACTGGTGTAAATATCCCTGACATATAATGCTATTCCTCCTCCTTTCCTGCTTGGCCTGTTTCTCTTAAAAAGGTTATATCCCTCTATTTCTACATTCCAATCATGAGACTCATCCCACCAGGTTTCAGTGATGCCTATTATATCATATTTCCCTTGTTGTGCTAGGAGTTCAAGTTCATCCTGCTTATTTCCCATACTCTGTGCATTAGTGTAGAGACATTTAAGACCATGTGTCCTCTTTACTTGCTGCTTTTGCACATTTTTTTGCCTCCTACTATTGGGTCCTTGCACTGTTTGCCTTGTTCCCTCTATGCCACTTGGACTATTCTCTCCATCCCTTTTGTCTTCCAGTATAATGTCTCCCTCCCCCACATAACTCAGTTTAAAACCCTCTTGATCAGATTCTTCAGACTGTTGGCAAAAACGTTTTTGCCAACTGGCGTGAGATGCAGCCCATCCCTTGCCAGAAGTCCCTCCTCATGGAACCGCAGCCCATGATCCAAGAATCCAAACTGTTCTTGGCGGCACCATCTACGGAGCCAGTTATTCACCTCTGCTATTTTCCTCTCCCTTCCTGGACCATGCCCTTCTACCGGGAGTAGAGATGAGATGACAACCTGTGCATCCATCTCTTTCAGCTTCCTTCCCAGAGCCTCATAATCCCTTTTGATATTCTGAAGGCTGTGCCTTGCAGTATCATTGGTTCCCACATGAACCAAAAGAAGGGGATAACGGTCAGTAGGCTTGACAAGTCTTGTCAGCCTCTCCGTCACATGATGGATCTTTGCCCCAGGGAGACAACACACCTCCCGAGACATATAGTAACATCTCTCATTGGCTGCTGCCACACTGCAGATTTAACACAGTTTGGCATCATTTTAACTGTCCTGTCTCCATCCTATGCAATCCTGGAATGTGTAGTTTATTGTGGCATCAGAGCTCTCTGGCAAGGAAGGCTAAATATGTCACAAAAGTACAAACACCAGAATTCCATTGTATTGAACCATGACAGTTAAAATGGTGTCAAACTGCATTAATTCTGCACTATAAATGCAGCCCTAGTCCTTAGTAAATATAGAATGGTTTGGGTTTTTTAATATAATTACACACCCAGCAACTGTTATTTCAATTTTGGTACATCTTTTACTATTTTAGTATATCTTTTATCTAGGTAAAGTATTAGATCTGAAGGAAATTTAACACCCATTACATGCTTGGCCTTGTGGGATTTTTTTTAAAAAAATAAGATTTGAAATTTCTGTCTCATACTCTTTGCATAAAGCTCAGTAAAATGTAAAGCAAGAATTTATAGATAGAGTTATATTTTCTGGAAGGATATCTTCTTGCTGATTGTTCCAGACAAGCACATGAACAGGAGCCAAGATTTCTATCTGTTTTTCTTTTTTTGCTTTAGAATTTTATCCCCATGCGTAACTGCCAAAGGTAACAAATTCTTATATTAAAATATCCATGTGTGAATGCTCCTAGAATCACTTGAGACTGCAGGATGCTATGATGGAGAAAATCCTATGCATGAATCAGGCTGCATTTACCTGTGAATGGTTAAAAGCATTAGTGAAAATATAGTCGGCCCTCTGTATCCACAGAATCTTTATCCACAGATTTAAGCAACCATGCCTTGAAAATATTTTAAAAGCATAAATACCAGAAAGCAAACTCCGATTTCGCCATTGTAAAATGGTATAAAGGATATCATTTTACTATGCCATTATATTTAATGGGACTTGAGCATCAACAGATTTTGGTATCCATGGGAGTCCTGAAGCCAAACCCAATGGATACCAAGGGCTCACTGTAATCTGACCTTCCAGATTCAGCTCCTGGAATTCCTCACTATTAGCTATGCTTTTTGGGGGGCTGCTGTGAACAAAACCTGGAAGGGCACATGATTTCCACTCCTGTGTTAAATGAGCCTATTAGATGAATCAAAGTCATTTGTCTGAGACAGCCTTTCCCAACCTAGTGCCTCCACACTTGTTCAGCAACTCTTCCCTCCATGAAATACAAGATATCTAGAAGGCACCAGCTTGGTGAAGGCTGGTCTAAGCTCAAATTGAAATTGATTTGAGAGTTCTGCACGAAATTCAGAGAAATTCCTGGCATCTTTTTTTTTCTTATAGAAAAGCAGCTGCTGGATCAGGACCATGGAATGAAAAGCAGACAGATTATGTGTCCAGAATTGTTTCCAATAAAAATAAATAAAGCAGGGACTGCAAGGAAATGGCATGTGAAAAAGGTGGTGTCTCCCTATCCCTCCAGTACTCTCCCAGTTCAGATTGGAATATAATAGTTTCAGGGTTGATTTGTCCACCCTCCAACATTTCACAGAATAAAACAGGGACATGTGTGTCCAAGCAGCATCAGAGTGTTGTCATGATGACAAAGTTATTAATGAGGAAGAATATACAAGCCAGGAGATGCAGCAGTTTATTTTTGCCTGAGTCAACTGGAAAGGTGTACTGGGAAAGCAGCCAAGTATACTGATACTAACACATTCAGAGCTAGATAATGTTCCAAAGTCAATTGAAACATCAAAGGTCTGTGCAGACAGACAGTTCTCAAGCAAGAGTCCAAATAGCACAAACCAGAGGGCACAGCCAACAGCCAAAGAGAGAAGTCAATGATCCAAAGTCCAGGGTTCCAGAGAGCGATAATACAGGTAAGCAAATCCAAAGGTCAAGAAGCCCAGAGAGACACAGCAACCAGCAATCCAAGGAGCAAGGTTTCCAGCCAGGAAAACAAGGGATGTCAGGATCAAGCGTGATTTCTAAGGAAAGCTCAGATAATCTCTGATAGTGAGGCAGGCATTCTGCACCTGTTTAAATTCCCAAACTGCAGGAACCCACCTGGGCCTGATTACCTCAATGTTTTTGATAAAGCCTCCTCAAACCCTGGAGGCCCTGCCTTTCTGCTCATTGCTGGCTGAAGGTAAGTACTGTAGGTGCTCATGTCCCTTCTCCCTCATCCATGCCTACAGGCTCTACTGTTGGGAAGCTTGGCTGCTGAGCCACCAACTCTTTGGGAGCCAC
Organism: Urosaurus nigricauda; assembly: GCA_034509955.1. NCBI lineage: Eukaryota > Metazoa > Chordata > Lepidosauria > Squamata > Phrynosomatidae > Urosaurus > Urosaurus nigricauda. The sequence continues at coordinate 47,952,481 of JAOEGL010000003.1, forward strand.
CAACTCTGCTGGAGCTTGCAGGAGAAAACTAGGGCCGGTTTCAGGCTCAGGCTCAGCTTCCGGTACAGGTCCAAGTTGAGGCTCTGGATCATCCTCCAAGTCCTCTGAGTCCTCAGCCTGGCTGGGCATGACAGAAGGGCAGGATTCCACCTCCTGTCCTTTCCTCACTGCTGAGTGCACTAAGTACACTACTTTTGTAATTTCAACTCAAAGCCAGCGATAGGGCTGAGCGTTCACATGCTGCAAGCCCTTGTTCTGCTGTCTGTGCGCCATTATGGCATGTGCTCAACCACACGGGGTGCGCCATGGTGATGCATGGGTGGTGCTTCCCCCAAATAGTGCCCTGCGGAAGGGGCGTCATCATGGCAAATGAGTGCGCCTGTGGCGCCCCTTCTGGGATGCAAAAAGAACCTGCTGGTTCTTTTTGGTCCTTCCGGAGGCTGCAGTGTCTGGTTGCCACGGCCTCCATCAGGGGCTCAAAGGAGTGGTGTTGAACCACCTGTCTGTCAAGCCCCTCAGTTTCCAGTAACCGAAACAGGCTGAGGATAAAGGGGAAAGTGAGAAGAGGAGAAAGAAACTGAGACACTTTAAAAGTGGCTAAAAGAGTTGGATTACAGAGGTTTAATTGAAACTGTCTCTGCCAGATTGAGAGTGTTGGCATGCATGGGTCTGAATGACTTTTCACTACTGTAGAGGGAATCAGTATGCCTTCTAATTCCATAATTCTATGACTAGTTAAGCACGGCTATCAGTGCAAACGCCTATAGACAAAAATTCTTAAAGATCTGTCAATAGAAAGTGTTGATGCCTTTTTAAGTGGAACCTGGTTGTCCCCAAAATGCATATGTTTCACTTATTTTCCTCCCATCACTAAGGAATTCAGGGGTCAAAGAGAAAAATAGAAAAAAGCCACTATAGGAGAATGCAATAGAGAGTGAGTTCTGCAACTGGATGTGAAAGAAGAATTAACTGTATTTTCTGCAGGAAATCCTTTTGTGCTATAGTTACATCTGATGGCAAATGGGAATTTGCTAGACTACTATGGCTGTGGGCTCCCTTTTGTTTCCTTCTCCTCATTTTTGTATGCTCAGCCAGTATGTACGTATTAATAAACCTTACTAATCTATGCCAGTGGTTCTTAAATTTTTTCCCCTTGTGACCCTTTAATATCTACATATGCATGTCCACTTCTGCTGCTCAGCACAGCATACAAATAAAAAACATTTTGTTTGTTTAGTGTGTGTATTTTTGTTTGCTTATTCATGAGTATTCATATTTTAACCGTTTAAAAAGAAATGACATCTTTCAAATTAGAACAGTTTTATTTAAATAAATTTGATACTTAACACATGTGTAAATTTTACACATACTGTTTCACACACTGCCATATACAGCTGCTTCTTTTCTGCCTCTGAAGGGGCTAAGCCAGAGCCAGGGAACAGTGGTGGCCCTGAGCAAGAGGCACTGCCAGCCTCCTCCACTGCTATGGACTATTGTGGATGCTGGCTCTTCCTTGACCATTGTGTGCGCAGGGTCACTAGATTATGCAGGCACACTACTTGAGGCTGTAGCTGTGTCTTATCCTGAGAACTAGGACACTGATGAGATGGGAAGAAGGATGAAGCAGCAGCTTGGTATGGATCCTGCCAGAGACCATGATCAGTGAGCTTCCTTGCTCTCTTCCCTCAGGCAGAGGAGGCTGCTCCAAGCACCCTCCTCACTTTTCTCTTCCCCTCCAGGACAGAAAAAGTTTGGAAAGAAGACAAGGAGGAGGAGGAAGAAAAGGAATAGGATGTGAGATTCGGCCCTCCATATCATGCCTCCTTTGACTCACTCCCCCAGTTTGAGAACCACTGCCTTATGTCTTTGGAAGCCACCATATTATGACTAGCAACCTTGATCTCATCTGATATCAGACACTAATCAGGGTAGACTTGTGTACTGCTTGATGTAAGTAAAGGGAATACTAGAGTTCTCCAGTACGAACAGGCAAGAATCCTGCTTAAAATTGGAGAGCTGCTGCCAATCAAAGCATGGCAATACTGGGCTGGATGCATCAAGGGTATGACTCAGTATAAGGAAGCTACTTCTGTTCTTCACTCTTGCAAGTGGGGTACATTTGCATAGTAAGGGGTTCTTTTCTTGTAAAAGAAAACAGGAGTGCCAATACAAGGACTCCAACAGCATGTTTAAATGAAAACCCAATTCTGACTTGATATTAGAGACGCTGAAAACCACTTTCAAATGGATGTATATTTTTATGACTTGTATGATGTTTGCAAACAATGGAGTGGGTGATTAGTCATTATGAATGGGATATTTCCATGACAATTGGTAATAGTTCCTGGTGTGAGGTTTATTCTGCCAAACACGGCATGAGACATAAGGGGACCAACATGCATGGAAGCACTTTTCATCAGCTAGCATATCCCTACTGTAATGTTTGGGAAGCTAGAACTTTATCACATGGGGAAAATCGGGATTAAACAGCAAAAATTGTGTGAAAATCACATGAAAATCACACAACTGCAAATAAAATTTTCATACACATTATGATTAAAGAGCAATTATCCCAGGAATAAACAGGGAATAAACTGCAACAAATTATTCATGGGATTTCCCTGCGAATGATTTGCTGCTGTTTATTGCCTGTTTATTCCTGGAATAATGGCACTTTAATTGTGACATCGTGTGAAAATGTTAATCACGATTTACAATTTTCACGTGATTTTTGCTGTTTAAACCCCCAATTTTCGCTATTTAAACCTCGATATTCTCGTAAGAGTAGTGAGGTGAATTGAGAGAATATAAAATAGCCACATGTTTTTACATTTATCCCCCATTATTAGATCAATAACACATCCAAGACTCTAAATCATAAGGCACAGACTCAAAATATACAACAAAGTATACATTTTGCCTATAAAGACAAATTAATTATGGAATCCTAAAATTGCCAGAATGGCAAGCATGATGCCAAACATCCTAGATGGTTAAATAATCTGTTTAAAGAAAGATGTGTGCAATAAACATCTCTTTAGTATATAGCAAAATTCTAGGACCAAGATGCTGGATCATACCAAAGGCATGTCTAGTCCAGGATTCCATTCTCAGAAACCTACAAGCAGGACATGAATGCAAAAGGAGCATCCCCATACTCAGAAATAAATTCTATTTGCAGCTTTAATGCTTCATGGAGAATAGGAGTGGGCACCGGTGTGGGGGCAGGGGCAGGGGCCAATTTTTGTCCCCATGCCATTTCTGTCTGATGCATCATCAGTACACAGGGAATGATGTTATGTCCAATTGCCATTTTTTGCTAGTTTTCAGCTAACAAAAAACCCAAAACAGACCAGAAAACTCGGGGGAAGCTGAGAAAAGAAAACCACTGTATATGTAAGCTCCCCCTCCCCAAGCATTTGGAGTAATTTGCGGATTAAAATCACCCCCAAAATTAGCCTGGGGAAAATTAATTTGGGGATGGGGGCTTTGGGGAGCCACAAATATGGGGTTTTGGGCCACAGACATGCAGCCTTCAGGCAACACTTCTCAGTGGAGGAGAATATATTTTAGGGCATGGCAACTGCTTGATACATATAAAAAGTGCCTTGGCAATAGCATTGAAGCAAATTTCTGCCTTTGTTTTAAGTGGAAAAACTCCAGTATGCTTGCCAAATGTGTGTTCCAAATTTCAGAAAATCCAGTATTTGTCATGCCAACTAGGTCATTGAAAGGTTGTCTCCACTGTGGCCCAGCAATGTATCTTGCCAACATTTGTGTTTTTGTTGTTTGTAGTACTTTAGACAAATAAAGACAGTTAAACAGATACATTTTAATGGTGATGTTTTCATATGTCGATCCATTTATATGAAATAAAGGTTCTTGGCTTCACAAACTTTTTGAAAGAGTGAGGCAGCCATTTTAATGATCAGCTTGAAAACACATTATCTTTTGATACACAAGTACAAGCGATTCATGTCTCTCCATCTCCCAATAAAAGCTCTCAAATTAACTTTCTTTTGCAAGTGAGATGGTGCATCCACATATTCTGAATTTTAATGGTCTTCAAAAAGATTGCAATCAGATTGGCATGGGACGTCTTTTTGTGCAGACTAGACTGTAAGGTAGATATCTTCAGATTCTATGCTTGTTCTTTCTAAACAAGTGTTTATAGTGTGGAGGTGATGCATCATACATTTGCAACATGCCTGTATACACATTGCAGACATGTGGAAGAGGGCACTTTACCATTTGTTTCCTCACTGCCCTTCACACATTCATTCAATTCCCCCCCCCCCCAAAAAAAAGAAGGTGGCTATACTGCTGACTCTCATATAACTACTCACATATGGGTCATGCATGTCACAACCAGAAGTGTAGAGAAAGTTAAATGTTAAGTCAGACTGAGTTCAGGGCTGCTATCAGTACTGTATAGGCATCCTTGGCTGGGGCGCTAGAACTCTATGCAAGCTTAGCTACAGATGCCTGTCATGACTATTCTTAATTCCCTCCCCTCTACTAGCACTCTGAGAACTCTGTCCATGTTGACCCTGATCTAAGTGCTTTGGGGCATTGTGGGAGTTATAGCATTTGGAGCACTGCCACCAAAAACTAGTACAATCAGGAGGACGCACAGAAACAAACACTGCTACCTCTAGATATGTTTTCTGGAATAAAATACACACAAGGTGCCCTCAAGATGTGTCTATTCAAAATGATTAAGATGGGAAAAACAATCACAAAATGTAAAAGTGATGTTTGGAGCAGAGAGCATCTACTTTTTCTTAGAACATAAACAATTGCAACTGTAGGCCTTTTTACAGAAGTCCTAAATATGACTTTAATAGTAACAAAAAGACCTTCAAAATGGAGCACCACGTGTTGCTTCTCCTAGATGTGCTACCCTGCAGTTTCCTCCATCAGATCAGAGGTCTTTTTGCCAAACTAAATAAATCTACCCAAGATTCTCTTCTTACCCACAAGAGGTCATTTAAAGTTCCAGCAAAGCAACTGTAGTTTCAAAAGACACCATCCTCAGAAGAGATTTCTTTTGAAAACACACACACACACACACACTAAAGTATCTGTCCTATATCTGATTAACATTTTACTGGAATGTGATAATCCAGTCCAATCAAAGGCAAGCTGAAAGCAGAGACTTGTAAGATTAAATGGTACTAATTTTGTATTGATCAATAACTGCTTAAAGACACTTCCTAGTCAATATTCTGCTCAGATTGTAAATGATTATGGGTGGGGTGCACATTCCTTTGTGGTTAATAGCAACATGTTTAAATTTATATAATTTCCACAGAGTTGCTGCATTAACAGCAAAGGCAAAAGCCTGGGTAGGTTCTTTGAAACTAACAAATTTGTCATAAAACCCAAGGTCAGTACAGAGTTTGCTCCATCAAATGCATTATTGTTATCCAGACAAATGTGACTGGGGAGGGGAAAAATAGAGTGGAAGAGAAAGACATTTTGGGCAGGCTTTTGGCAAATGACCACTGTCTGGCAAAGTGTCATTTCAGTGGATGGTTGTATTTTATTTACTGATGTGTTTTAAATTATAGGCAGAATGTAACATCTCACATGTGTGTCAACTCCTCTATGGGAAGACTTGAACACTTTTGTCCAATGCAGAACATCTATATTCAGTTGAAGTTTGTAGAAACAGAGGTGTGATGTAGTGACATTGTGCATACAGCTGTACATATGAATCCACATCCACATTAATTTGTACATTTAGCTGTGCATTCATTTGTGCAATGTGGCCATTCAATGCAAAGATTGTGTAGCACAAATCAATGCATAACTCTACATGCTGAGATTTAAACTACACAGATCTCTGTCAATGTATTTAGTTAGGTGAAACAATGCTCCTGGATATTTTCTAGTATATTATCTGGTTGACACAAATGTGTAAGGATTGTACAATCATATATAACAGTTAAAACAAGAATTTTTAAAAAGCGGGAAACATCCTGCTTGCACAGACAGTAAAGAGTTGTGTTACTCATACTAAATTATAGCACAAAAATGTTTAACAGGTCTACAATCCTATGGTCATTTATCTTAGAGGATATCCCACTGACCATAGTGAAATTACTTCCAAGTAAACATATATACGACTGAAGTAATATCAGTTGCTGTGATATATGCATAATCATATTATTTGTTTGTTATATTTCCCTTTATTTCTTTAAGCAGTTCAAGATGGTGTAGATGGCATTTTATCTTTACATGTCTATGAGGTAATGAGGCTGAAAAAGAGTGGCTGACCTATGGTCACAGAGTGAGTTTCATGTTTTAGAAGGATTTCACCAAACTCTTTCTTTCTCATGTCCATTTCTCTTTATGTACTTGGAAAATGATCCACAACAGAAGTGCAACTTTAAAGACAGATGTGGAGAACATGTATAATAAATGAGAAACAAATGTTCACTTATTACGCTATAAAACTGATTATGTGGAAAGGCTCTTAATCTCCATGGACTGAAAAACGGGGGGGGGGGGGGGGGGGGGACAGCAATGTGCATTACTGTTCTACTTATGTAAAACTAGCATTTAATTTAAGACATATGTGCTATTTTCTCTCTTTTTTTCATCAGTATATAAGAATCTTGGCTACAGGATGATGTGATTTAAACCATATGTTATCTCACAAACAGGTGGGAAAAGGCTGATTAAAACGTGTCACAGAATAAAACTAGTTTTTCTAAAAGTGAAGTATAGAATCATAGAATCATAGAATCATAGAATCATAGAGTTGGAAGAGACCACAAGGGCCATCCAGTCCAACCCCCTGCCATGCAGGAACTCCAAGTCAAAGCATCCCTGACAGATGGCCATCCAGCCTCTGCTTAAAGACCCCTAAGGAAGGAGACTCCACTACACTCCAAGGGAGTGTGTTCCACTGTCGAACAGCCCTTACTGTCAGGAAGTTCCTCCTAATGTTGAGGTGGAATCTCTTTTCCTGCAGTTTGCATCCATTGTTCCGTGTTCTAGTCTCTGCAGCAGCAGAAAACAAGCTTGCTCCCTCCTCAATATGACATCCCTTCAAATATTTAAACAGGGCTATCATATCACCTCTTAACCTTCTCTTCTCCAGGCTAAACATCCCCAGCTCCCTAAGGCGTTCTTCATAGGGCAAGGTTTCCAGACCCTTCACCATCTTAGTTGCCCTCCTTTGGACATGCTCCAGTTTCTCCACATCTTTTTTGAAATGTGGTGCCCAGAACCGGACACAGTATTCCAGGTGGGGCCTGACCAAAGCAGAATAGAGTGGCACTATAACTTCCCTTGATCTAGAAACTATACTTCTATTGATGCAGCCTAAAATTGCATTGGCTTTTTTAGCTGCCGCATCACACTGTTGACTCATGTTCAGCTTATGGTCTACTTGGACTCCTAGATCCCTTTCACATGTGGTCTCATTCAGCCAGGTGTCCCCCATCCTATATCTGTGCATTTCATTTTTCCGCCCTAAGTGCAGAACCTTACATTTCTCCGCATTGAATTTCATTTTGTTAGCACTGGCCCAGCTTTCTAGTCTATTCAGGTCATTTTGAATTTTGATCCTGTCCTCTGGGGTATTAGCTACTCCTCCCAGTTTAGTGTCATCTGCAAATTTGATAAGTATGCCCCCAATTCTGTCATCCAAATCGTTAATAAAGATGTTGAATAGCACTGGGCCCAGGACAGAACCCTGTGGGACCCCACTGGTCACTTCTCTCCAGGATGAAAAGGAGCCATTGTTGAGCACCCTTTGAGTTCGGCCAGTCAACCAATTACAAATCCATGTAACTGTTAACTTGTCTATCCCACATTTTGCAAGCTTGTTTGCAAGAATGTCATGGGGAACCTTGTCAAAGGCCTTACTGAAATCGAGGTATACTATATCCACAGCATTCCCTTCATCTACCAAGCTGGTAATTTTATCAAAAAAAGAGATCAGGTTCGTTTGGCATGACTTGTTTCTCTGAAACCCATGTTGGCTTTTTGTGATTATGGCATTGGCCTCTAAGTGTTCACAGACTCTCTGCTTAATGATCTGCTCTAAAACCTTTCCTGGAATTGATGTCAGACTAACTGGACGATAATTGTTGGGATCCTCTTTTTTTCCCTTTTTGAAGATGGGGACAACGTTTGCCCTCCTCCAGTCTGCTGGGACTTCTCCTGTTCTCCAGGAGTTCTCAAAGATTATTGCCAATGGCTCTGATATTACATTTGCCAGTTCTTTTAATACTCTAGGATGTAGTTCATCTGGTCCTGGAGATTTATATTCATTTAGGTTAACCAGGTATTCCTGTACTACCTCTTTACTTATTCTGTGCTGAATTTCCTCTATTCTGTCTCCTGTTCCATTATCCTTAGGTTGAGCACCCTTTGCCTTTTCTGAGAAGACTGAAGCAAAGAAGGTGTTGAGTAATTCTGCCTTTTCTCTGTCCCCTGTTAGCATTTTGCCATCTTCTGCACGCAGTGGCCCCACTGTTTCCTTCTTCTTCCTTTTGCTGCGGACATATCCAAAAAAGCCCTTTTTATTGTTCTTAACCTCTCTAGCAAGCCTGAGTTCATTCTGCGCTTTAGCTTTTCTGACTTTATCCCTACAAGTGCTGGCTATTTGTTTGAATTCCTCTTTTGTGATTTCTCCATTTTTCCATTTCTTATACATGTTTCATTTAAAACGTAGCTCATTTGAAAGTTCCTTAGTCATCCATCCTGGCTTCTTGAGACATCTTCCATTTTTCTTCCTCATTGGAACTGTTTGAAATTGTGCCTTCAATATCTCCCTTTTGAGAAACTCCCATCCGTCTTGAGCTCCCTTTTCTTTTAGTATTCCTGACCATGGGATCACTCCCAGTATTTCTCTAAGTTTATTGAAATTAGCTCTCCTAAAGTCTAGAGTGCGTGTCTGACTGTGCCTAGCTTCTCCTTTCCACTGTATTACAAACTCCAGGAGAACATGGTCACTTCCACCTAAGGATCCAACCACTTGCACCCCATCAACTAGGTCTTCCCTGTTGGTTAAGATCAGATCTAAAATGGCTGATCCCCTTGTTGCCTCTTCCACCTTTTGGACAATGAAATTGTCTTCCAGGCAAGTGAGGAATTTGCTAGACTTTGAGGATTTGGCTGAGTTTGACTTCCAGCAAATATCCGGATAGTTGAAGTCACCCATCACTACTACATCTCTCTTTTCTGAGTATGTGATTATCTGTTCTAGAAAGGCATCATCCAATTCCTCTGCCTGAGTCGGGGGTCTGTAGTAGACTCCCACAGTAACATCCCTGTTATTTCCCTCTCCTTTAATTTTTATCCAGATGCTCTCCACCTGGCTTCCAGTATTGACTTCCTGGATCTCTTCACTGGTGTAAATATCCCTGACATATAATGCTATTCCTCCTCCTTTCCTGTTTGGCCTGTTTCTCTTAAAAAGGTTATACCCTTCTATTACTACATTCCAATCATGAGACTCATCCCACCAGGTTTCAGTGATGCCTATTATATCATATTTCCCTTGTTGTGCTAGGAGTTCAAGTTCATCCTGCTTATTTCCCATACTCTGTGCATTAGTGTAGAGACATCTAAGAACATGTGTTCCCTTTACTTGCTGCCTGTGCAAATTTTTTTGCTTCCCACTGTTGGGTCCTTGCACTGTTTGCCTTGTTCCCTCTATGCCACTTGGACTATTCTCTCCATCCCTTTTGCCTTCCAGTATAATGTCTCCCTCCCCCACATAACTCAGTTTAAAGCCCTCCTGATCAGATTCTTCAGACTATTGGCCAAAACGTTTTTGCCAACTGGCGTGAGATGCAGTCCATCCCTTGCCAGAAGTCCCTCCTCATGGAACCGCAGCCCATGATCCAAGAATCCAAACTGTTCTTGGCGGCACCATCTACGGAGCCAGTTATTCACCTCTGCTATTTTCCTCTCCCTTCCTGGACCATGCCCTTCTACCGGGAGAAGAGATGAGATGACAACCTGTGCATCCATCTCTTTCAGCTTCCTTCCCAGAGCCTCATAATCCCTTTTGATATTCTGAAGGCTGTGCCTTGCAGTATCATTGGTTCCCACATGAACCAAAAGAAGGGGGTGTTGATCAGTAGGCTTGACAAGTCTTGTCAGCCTCTCCGTCACATGATGGATCTTTACCCCGGGGAGACAACACACCTCCCGAGACATCTTGTCAGGCCCACAAACCACTGCTTCTGTACCCCTCAGCAAGGAGTCCCCCACCACGACCACGCGCCTCCTCCGAGGCTTAGCAGTGGCTGTTCCTTTTTGTGATACTCTCAGGCTCCCCTGCTCTGTCCCTGATGTCTCTCCCTGCTGCTTTTCCTCAACATCTCTGACAACAGAGAGAGATTCAAAGCGATTCTGTAGCTGCAAGCCGCTCACAGAACGTTCCCTGGTTTCCTTACTTCTGTGTGTGACCTTCCTCCAAGCATCTACCTCTGTTGTATGTGGAGTGACCTCCTCCGCCCCAACAACTTCCTCTGTCTGTTTCCCACCCAAGACATTCTGGTCTGATCTGTTCAGGAGAATCTCCTGCTCTCTATGATGCTGGAGTGCAGATATCTGCTCCTCTAGCTGCTGTACTTTCTCTTCCAAGAGGGCTACCAACTTGCACTTGTGGCAGGTGTAGTTCGCCACCTCTGTAGGCAAGAAGACAAACATCCCACATGTGTTGCAGGTGACTGCTGCAGGGCCTTCAGTGTCCATACTGAGAAGTCTTAAAGAGGCACTGAAACAAGACTGTGGGCTTCCCTTGCTAGACTTGGCCTTTATTCCCAAGCTCTGTCACTGAGTTCAAGTCACAGGGCCTATAGTTATGTAGAGAGCTCCTGGCTAAAAGCTCCTTCCAAAGGCAAGTCTCTGATTCACTTCCTCTGATGCTTCAGGCTGGCTCCTCTTCTATTCTCTAAACACCTCCTTGACTAGATAAAAAAATCAAAATTCGCGCACCGTTAGGCGCGCGCTTCTGCTAGCCTTGAGTAGCCTTAAGTAGCCTGCCAGCAATGGCTCCCAGAATGCAATGGCTCAAGTGTAAATTAAATTAGATCTCACCCAAGCACATGGACTAGAACCTCCTCCTTTTCCTTCTCCTCCTTAAAGGAAATGAAGCTTCTGCTAGCCTTGAGTAGCCTTAAGTAGCCTGCCAGCAATGGCTCCCAGAATGCAATGGCTCAAGTGTAAATTAAATTAGATCTCACCCAAGCACATGGACTAGAACCTCCTCCTTTTCCTTCTCCTCCTTAAAGGAAATGAAGCTTCTGCTAGCCTTGAGTAGCCTTAAGTAGCCTGCCAGCAATGGCTCCCAGAATGCAATGGCTCAAGTGTAAATTAAATTAGATCTCACCCAAGCACATGGACTAGAACCTCCTCCTTTTCCTTCTCCTCCTTAAAGGAAATGAAGCTTCTGCTAGCCTTGAGTAGCCTTAAGTAGCCTGCCAGCAATGGCTCCCAGAATGCAATGGCTCAAGTGTAAATTAAATTAGATCTCACCCAAGCACATGGACTAGAACCTCCTCCTTTTCTTTCTCCTCCTTAAAGGAAATGAAGCTTCTGCTAGCCTTGAGTAGCCTTAAGTAGCCTGCCAGCAATGGCTCCCAGAATGCAATGGCTCAAGTGTAAATTAGATGTCACCCAAGCACATGGACTAGAACCTCCTCCTTTTCTTTCTCCTCCTTAAAGGAAATGAAGCTTCTGCTAGCCTTGAGTAGCCTGCCAGCAATGGCTCCCAGAATGCAATGGCTCAAGTGTAAATTAAATTAGATCTCACCCAAGCACATGGACTAGAACCTCCTCCTTTTCTTTCTCCTCCTTAAAGGAAATGAAGCTTCTGCTAGCCTTGAGTAGCCTTAAGTAGCCTGCCAGCAATGGCTCCCAGAATGCAATGGCTCAAGTGTAAATTAAATTAGATCTCACCCAAGCACATGGACTGGAACCTCCTCCTTTTCTTTCTCCTCCTTAAAGGAAATGAAGCTTCTGCTAGCCTTGAGTAGCCTTAAGTAGCCTGCCAGCAATGGCTCCCAGAATGCAATGGCTCAAGTGTAAATTAAATTAGATCTCACCCAAGCACATGGACTAGAACCTCCTCCTTTTCTTTCTCCTCCTTAAAGGAAAACATGGATATCTCAGGAAAACATTCAGATTTAAATTGATTTTAAAAAGTTAACTCTCCACTAACAAAAGATTGATCTGCATCATTGTCTATTGCAAATCTGCACCATGTACCTTATTAAACATTTATGTGTTCTCTGAATAAAGCCATCCCTGCTTACTCAGCATGCCTGCCCCACATCCAGTGGCTCCACAAATCCACATTTGAACAAGTACAGTCTAATGTGTTGTGTTGAATGTACCTAAGACACTCCAGGTTGATGGAGAAGGCATGGACTTTCACTTTGCTCAATACACAAATGAGAACTATCCAGTCAAAGGGCCATTTGAAGGACTTTTGGAATCCTTGAGGTGCCTCCAGATCAACATTTGTCCCCAAATCCTTGTTCCCCAATTTTTGCACAAAAATTACTTTATGGATTCACCCATTTTAATAGAACATAAGATTAGACTGTACAATGTGGTGGAGATACTAACCCGAAGACAGTGATAAAAGGGAAGCATTAAATGTATACTTGCTCTCAGTTAAGTGTTGTGACTTTACAACTAGTAAAAAGGAACACTGTACTCAAGAGTGACATTTTGTCATGATTTTGTATAATAATCCTCTTCTTGTACATATTTCAGATTCATTTGGAACACAGCCTGGTGTATAATTATGCAAAAGTCTCCTAGACTTCAGTGAATACATCTAGAAGACTGAAGCCAGGAGTTGTTTCCTCATTACTGACAATCTTTTGTTAATAAAGCTATATGCCAAAGCACTTTTAAATTATTCCCTCGTCCTTTGCAATAAATAGAAATAAATTCCTGGAAGCCAGAAACAAAACCCCATTTGCTTCATTTCTCCCCACAGACCTCCTCTTCATCTATTAATATGTTTGGTGTGAATTACTCTTTTGAGGAATACAACGAAAAGACTCCCAAAATTGTGAGACTTGAAGTTGACTTGCAGCAGGAAACTCAGATTTGGTCTTCTGTATCAAATCTTCCATTATCATCTGATTAAAATAAAAGGGAAAAGTTGGAAAAAACTAAAATCTGCATGGAAAGAGAGGATAAAGTTACTGAAGGATATCTGTCTGCATTTCTTATGTAAGTAAGGTTTTATAGTAGCATTACTTTGGTCAATCAATTCCAACATTGTACCCAGTGGAAAATTTTGTTTGTTTTTCGTATTCTGTAAGAGGACCAGAACATGCTTAATTAATGTAACTATTTAAATTTTGCTCACTCTCATCAAGGGGAGAGTAGAGGAGTGTGTTTACATTGACCAAATGAACCAGTTTCCTCTCACCCTCACATCGCCCTATCTTCACAATGCAAGGACAAAGGCCTGATTCAACAGCAGACTGTCTTCACGTGGGAAGTACAATTCTACAATGAATCCAGGTCATTCCTGCAATAAAGTAAATTTTAAAAACTCACAATGAACTCTGAACCTTCCTAGAAAATCTGGAGCACTCTGGAACAACGTTAGTTGGCTGTTCACACAGTGTCCCGCTGCGCCACCCACCTCTGCTGCTGCCCATTGCTTCTGCTGAGGTTACAGTGAGATGTCCAGCCATATGATTGACCCTGACTGCTTAGATGATTAATGCTCAATGCCCCCAATGTATCTGAAAATGATCCCACTTTTGTGGATTTTGTCTGGGATTTAAATCCTGTTTCTCCATGGAATTAGAGCATTTAGCCTCTTGTGTGATAAACCCCTATGTGAATTACCACTGGCTATATGAGTTGCAGTCCAAAATACGTGCAGGACCACATGAGTAAGATGGGACTTGTGCAGCTTATAGGAAGAAAGTGTTGTTCTCAAGCTGCAGGTGTCCCATTTTCCCCAAAAGTGTGGAGAATCACTTTTCTAGAGAGCACAATTCTCTTCTAAAAAGCAGCGAAAGATATTTTTTTAAAAAACAGAAATGAGCAAAACAAACAGAAATGAGCACTTTCCCAGGAGGGACTGGTGAAGCCCGAGTGAATTCTGGCAGTGGAGGGAAATGCCCTCCCTGCTCTTGAAAACTGCTTTCTTCTTAAACACTTCTAACAAAGAGGTTTATCCAGCATTGAATGTTTCCAAGTGCACAGGCCTAAACATAGAAATGACATTACACTCATATTGGGGTCTGCTTCTTGCCAATAAAGTCTTCACATAAATACACAGCATTTATATTGCATCGTTAATTAGGGTTCTCTGTTTTAAAAGGTTTATTTAAAAGAAAGAATGGGACAAATTAATGTAGAAGAAATATCTTGTTACAATCCCAGGTGAAAAGTGCAGCTTTTAATGGGAGTGTGGTTGCAGTCTGGATGACTATGAAATTTGGCTTAAATGTGCTCCTCTGTGCCTCACCACATCCCACTCGAAACTCCACCATGTAGAAATAACAGTTCTACTGATAGAGGTTTCATCATGTCAGCATGATATATGTAGAAAAGGATCATAACTTGGTGGTAGAGCCCCTGTTTTGCAGGAAGGACATCCTGTGTTCAGTCTGCAGCATTCCCAGGTAAGGCTTCGAACAAACCCTATCCCCATCTGAAATCTTGGAGAACTGCCACTGGTCAGTGCAGACAATACTGTGTAAGATAGACCAAGACTGTGACTCAGCATGAAGACATGTCAATATTTTTGCTAGGAAGCTGGTGACATGCTTGATGAAAACACTTATGAAGCAGTCTGGTTAACATCACATGGGATTTGATAGTCGCGCTTGAAATTTCATGTGATGTGAACCAGACTGCTTCATTAGTGTTTTCAAGCTCTGCTATCAAATCCTATAGTCATAGTCCTTCATCTATTGGAGGGGTGGGCCACGTGTGGCATGTGGGCTTCATGCAGTACTCCTGGTGTACTTTACTAGCCCTCCCAGGGGTAAAAAAAAAAATTGCCTCAAAATGCCGTTTAGGGCGTAGGGTGGACATTCTTTTATTTTTATTTTATTGCTATTTCACCCCCACCACATTTTGGGCTCCAAAGAGAATTTTAAAATGAATACGTAGTGACTTCCACTCACTTCCTGTTGTTTAAAAAAAAGGCATTTTCTGGATCTACAGTGGCCCACTAAAACATTGTGAAGATCTCCCCAGGCCCCCATTTATTTTTGCATGGGGTACAGGGGACTGCAGATCCCTCCATGGTTTCCAGGGGGGTTAATGCAGCCCCCTAGCTCTCTACAGGTGCCCACCTCTGATCTAGTGAATATTGAATACAGAGCACTAAATATGGTTTCACAAATCATTCTTTTATTTCCTCCTGATTTTGAGTGGGCTAGTTTTGGTGTGCCTTTAAAGATGTTTTCTTATGCCCTGAATCCTTGTATAAAGCAATCTTGTTACCTAGAATAGTTTATATATTGAATTTAACACACAGGAAATATATTTTTGTATCTGTGGAATAGTCTCTGCCCACTTGGAAAAACTAAATAGTCAGTATTGGCTGCACTTCCCTCTTGTTTACATCAGCTCAGATTCCTGTTCTAATGAAAAAAGAAAACCTCAAGGCAAACAGACAGCCAGACTTAGATTTATTACTGTATACACCCACCTTACTCAAAACATCTTCCTGACCATTTTCATAATAACAGACAAGAGATATTTAATAACATAATCAACACACAGAGAATTTTTTAAGACACTGCTAAATAAATTATTAAAAACACAACTCAAGTTTGTTCTTTGTGGAAGGAAGGAAAGAAAGTAGGTGAAAAAAAAAGGATAGTAAAGCAATCAAGTTCCAGTACAAAGATAAAGAGGAGCTCACAGAAGAATATTACAATACAGTGTAATCTAAGTATGAAAACCTGTTCAGAGAATCCAAATCAATTTCATTTCAGGAAAGAGCATCTGGGGCTGCATCCACACTGCAGAAATAATCTGGTTTGACACCACTTTAACTGTCATGGCTCAATGCTATGGAATTTTGGGAATTTTGCTGTGGCACCAGAACTCTGCTCAGTTAAAGTGGTTTTAAACTGGATTATTTCTGCAGTGTGTTTTGGACCACAGAATCATAGAGTTGGAAGAGACCTCAAGAGCAATCAAGTTCAACCCCCTGATATGCAGGAATACACAATCAAATCACCCCAACAGATGGCCATCCAGCCTCTGTTTAAAAACCTCCAAAGAGAGAGACTTTACCACACTCCAATGTAGTGTATTCCATTGTTGAACATTTCTTACTGTCAGGAAGTTCTTCCTAATGTTGAAGCGGAATCACTTTTCTTGTAGCTTGCATCCATTGCTCTCTGTGCTAGGCTTTGGAGGAGCAGAAAACATGTTTTCACCATCCTCAATATGACATCCCTTCAAATATTTAAACAGGGTTATCATATCACCTCTTACCTTTCTTTTCTTCAGGCTAAACAAACTCTACGTTGCTCCTCATAGGGCATGATTTCCAGACCCTTCATCATTTTTGTTGCTCTCCTCTGGATACGTTCCAGCTTGTCAACATCCTTTTTGAACTGTGGTGGCTAGAACTGGACACAGTATTCCAGGTGAGGCCTGACCAAAGCGGAATAGTACTTGTACTACTGCTTGTACTGGTGGAAAATGTAAAGAGGTAGATTTCAGAAGTATCAAGGTAAGAATTGTTCCACAGTAGAACTGACAGCCTCAAGAAGTCATCATCTTGTCTTTTCCTTTTAGGATTAGGCAAGAGCTACCAGCAGAAGATTGGCAAATTAGTTTTCAAAACAATTTGCTTCTCTTCCAGTTCCAAGATAGCCTCCAGGAGAAAAGATCGCCCTCCCCATTTCTCAAAAGTAACTTTTTTAAAAACTTTTAGGGGCTGTACAAACAGCCCCAAAGGCGGGGCCTTCAACCTCCCATTCTTCAACTGGATTGGGACTGTGGCTGGAAAGGGTGCGATAACCATTGCACCATAGTTTATATGGCACTCCTTCAGTGCAGCATCCGTGTCGAATAGCCTGCAGCATCATGACACTATGGGGGCAGAACCAGGGCCTACATTGTGGAGACGCTATGCCCCAACTCCACCTCTCAGCCAGCGTTAATGGCTGGTGTGTACAGGGCATTAATTACTTTTAAAAAATGAACAGTTATAAGCCATCTATCATAGAAAATACACTCTCCTTTATTCCACCTCATTGACACAAAAGCAAGAGCCTATTTTTGAACCATATGATATTCCTCTTCTTTCATTTAGTGAATAACAACCCCATAGAAAGGTTACATCACAAAGAGAGTGAAGCTATGTTTCACAACTATGAGACAGATATCATGCTACAAATTGAGTATCCCTTATCCAGAATTCCACCATCTAACATATTCCAATCCAAAATCGTTCATATGAGTGGCTGAGATAATAGCACATTTGCTTTCTGATGTTTCAGTGTACACAAACTTTGTTTCATGCACAAAACTATTAAAAAAATTATTATAAAACTGCTTTCAGGTTATGGCTATCAGGTGTATACAAAACATTAATAAATTACATATTTGGATTTGGGTCCCCAAGATATCTCATTATGTATATGCAAATATACCAAAATCCAAAAAAATTAATTAAAATCTAGAACACATCTCGTCCCAAGCATTCTAGGAGAGTCAACCTGTATTACAATTATGATATAATGTAATTATACCTCTGTTATTGGATATCTAAGTTTGAGCTCATGGACATTGTAATACCATTTACTAGTCCTTCACTGCTTGGTGCCAATTAACTAAATGAATATAAAACTATGTCAAATATACCTGCTTTTAAAAATGGATGCACTATACGCTAATTAAGTTTAGTTGAAATCCCAGAGGTAATGTCAGCTTCAACCCTAATCTTACCCCTACCTAAATAAGTGGAACTTACTGCTGAGTAAACAAGTTAAGGATCAGTCAGTCAGTAATTTAAATTAATCGGGACTCTGGCCCATTAAAGATAATTGTATTTGCAGAAAGCTCTGAAATAAATGGAAGACATTAAATACATAAATAAATCCTTTAGCAATGCAAACACTAACTAGTTTGTTATGACTGTATTGTTGCTTATGCAACAGCCTTCTTAATCAGTTTTAAGTTAATGGATAAGCTATCTGTGTGGGTAATTCAGCTAGAATAGATGGGAGGACTTCATTATAGGAATTCCTTTTATCGTACTAAAAACCTCTCTCTAGTTCTCCCCCCTCCCTCCAGATCTTTATACAGAGAAATATGAGTGCACACACATGCACAGAAGGTATTTTCCTCCCATCATTTATCTATCATTTTTGTAATTCCAGAAAAATGGCTAAAAGATCAATGGTATAGCAAAGTCAGCAGTTGCTGGGCTGAAGCACTTGTACTTTCTGATTAGCAGAACAATGACATTATCTGTCATCCTCTTCAGATAGCCCTGTTTATTCTGCACTATGCTCTATTCCTCAGACTTCTTGGGGGCAGGCAGGACAGTAGGAGGTTAATAATTTTTTCCCCAGCAAAAGTATATTGTTGTGAAATGTGCATATTCCCCCATAGACATATAATCAGGAGTACCTATGTCGGCCATATAACAAAAGTATTAGTATTATTATTTATTTTGTTTTCTAATATCCCACCTTTCTCCCAGCATACAGACTCCAGGTGGCTAACAGCAAATTCAAAACAATACAGTCTGAAAACAGTACAACAATAAAATGTAGAAATATAAAATTTAAAAAAAAAAAACAATGAAACAATGTTAAAAGTTAAAACAGTTATGTGTTAAAATGTAACATGTTAAAAATACAAACCTTAAAATTTAAATTGCACAACATTTAAATCCCAGCCCTTATCAGCTTGAAAAGGCCTGACAGCACAAGAATGACTTTGGGGCTTTGTACATACAGCCAGATCAGGGCTATGGGAACCTCACACTGCGGCCATGATCCAGCCTTTTGAGGGTGCCAAAAGAAACCACAAAAAGCGGCTTTTTGCACCCTAGAAAGGGTGCTATAGCCATGTTGCCGTGGCTATATGGTGCCCCTTTGGTGCTGCGTTATATGGATGAAGCGCCAGAGGAATGCCATGATGCTGTGCACTAGGTGGAGCAGCGCATGGCATCAGGGTGCCCTGGAGGGTGGAGTCAGGTGCGCATCATGAGAACGCTATGCCCCAACTCCTCTCCCATGCCAGCCTTAATGGCTGATGTGCAAAAGGCCTTTATCTGCTACCGAAAGTAAAGCAGGGATGGAACCATCCTGGCTTCCCTAGGGCAGGAGTTCCAAAACATGGGAGCAGACACTGAGAAGGTCCTCTCTCTTGTTCCCAACAAAGGGGCCTGAATGTGTTGTAGGACAGAGAGAAGGCCTCTCCAGATGATCTCAACAGTCCAGTTGGCTAGTCAAGAGAGATACAACCCTTCAAATAACCTGGACCCAAGCCGTATTGGGTTTTATACATCAAGTATAGTAACATCCAAAATCAACAAAATAGTAATGTCTTTATTCGATCAACATGATGCAAGCTTTTGAAGCTTCACTGGCTTCTTCATCAGGCAAAGGTGTTAAAAATCATGCAGGAGAAAACTTTTTAAACAAGGACGATGTTACTCACAGGCTTGCATTTTATCAAGATGTAGTTGTTGTGCTGTCCTGTGTTGAGATGGTATGGAGTGATATCTATGCAAGCCAGCCCCTCCTTCTTCTGTCCATGTGGCACTTGGAACAAAGCATTCCAGAGTCCAGGAGATAAAATCTGAATTCAATTTGAAGGTGTGAAGCACCTTTTAGTATTGCTAAAGGAATCCAAATTTTATCTCCCGGACTATGGAATGCTTTGCCTGCATAGATATCCCTCCACACCATCTCAGTACAGAACAACACAAAAACAACATCTTGACAAAATGGAGGTTTGTCACACACACACACATGAACACACACACATACATACATATCCTGCATGATTTTTAACACCTTTGCCTGATGAAGAAGTCAGTGGAATTTCAAAAGCTTGCATCATATATTTTCTGCATTTTGTTCATCCAATAAAGATATAACTATTTTGTGGCACTTGGATGTTATCATAGACATATAATCTACACATACACATTAGTTATATGCATATTTAAACAGGACTTCAACCTTAACTGGCCAAGATACAGTGATATGAAATTAGGTGTAGTGTTAGTATTCATTAGTTAAGTGTTAATGCCCGAAAAGTAAATTATTAATTGGATTAATAATCTAATGCTTTTTTAAAAAAAAAAATGCACTCCATATTGTTTCAGATGTTCTGTTTTAATTTATATTGTAAGCCACTTTCAGTGCTATTCAAGAGCCAATGTGGTGTGCTGGTTACACTATCAGATAGCGTTCAATGCCTGTGTAGCCATGATTTAGAGCCAAATTTGGTAAAGTATACTTGGTAAAGTGGGAGTTAGTAGGAAAAGTGGAAGATGAAATTACATAATACTCCTTACATGGTACGAAAAGAGAAGGAATGCAGGTGGATAATCAAGAAAGCCACAGCTCTGTATTTGTATGACCAGAGAAGGGCTATTGATGATAAGGTTTCTTGGCAATGTTGCGTCCATAGGGTTACCATAAGTCAAAGTCAACTTGATGGCATTAACAACAAATACTGTAGTGGAAAAGATCTAGGTTACCAAACTGGCACACTAAGCAGGAACACAACAGTGTTTGTTTGTTTTTAACAAATCTTACTTGTGCTATATAAATATCAAATATTATAATTAATTACATTTAATTAATCACAGTTGGCCCTTGGTATCCACTGGGGTTTGGTTCCAGCCCTGGCTCATGGAAACCAAAATCCATGCATTCTCAAGTCCCATTATATACAGTAGGATAGTGAAATTGTATCTTTTATATAAAATGACAAAATCAAGGTTTGTTTTTGGAATTTGTTTTTTATTTTTGGTGGGAATATTTTCAAACCGTGGATGGTTAAATCCATTAATCCAGAAACCATAGACATGGAGGGTTGCCTGTATATCTTACCTTTCTTCCATTGCTGAATTCCAGACATACATAGGATTCTGAGATCATACCATATGACAATAAAACATACCAGACACAAATATGCTTGGCTGCAGGATGATTCCAATTTTATGCTCCCAGACTTGTACCTATTAGAGTCATAACTAGCATGTTGATAGTGTTTGCCTGTTCGGATTACTGGAATATGATTTAAAAGTAATTCTAAAAGAAAACCTAGGCTGGAATTCTGTACTAAGAGATGCACTCTGGTATGTAGCTACAACTCTATAAGAAAATACTAGGTGGATGTGACTTAACTGATCTGTCCACCTGCTATCCAACAACACAGAAATGTCTGTGTTGTAGGGGGCTGATTCACTTCAAAGCTGGGTTTGGTGGGGAGAAAGATTTGTATATTGTATGGTTGACAAAGAATTTTGATTCTAGTGTAAGCTGACATTCATTTTCTAAGCATTTAACCAAATATGCACATATAACTATAAAACTGACATTTATACACAATAAAATCTTCCGCATTCATTGTTATGAAATTTGGGCAAATTCCATCATGGTTGCTTCACAGAACACTGACACTGTAAGGACTTGCTAGCTGCTTATTCTTCAGGGTTTGCGTCACAGCCAAGAATTCATTAACTTTTTTAAAGGGTTTTATTTTTTTTAAATGAGACAAAGTAATAAAGAAAAAGACAAAACAAAGCATTTCTTATTATTCAGCAATAGCAAGCTCAATCATGAATGCAAGAGTGTTTTTTTTAAAGAATGTATTACATTTTATTCATATGAATATTAAATTGCTAGGCATTTGAGAAATTCTTAAAACAAACCAAGGTATTTGGGCTTTGTGAATTACATTCCATGTCAGGGATCTTTATCATCCTATTTATATAATTACAATAAATATTATGATGGCTGGGGTTCTTTTGACTCTTATGGTTCAGTCTAGAGTCTAGACATTAGGAATTTCATGCCTGGTTTTAAGCATTATGTTTCACTTTATTATTGTTCCTTGCTACATAAACTTCAGTTTGAGTTAAAACTTAGTAATTATGAAGTAGAAATAAATTACAAGTCACTTATCCAAAAGCAAAAGTTGGGGGGGGGAGATTTCCCAGTAGTTAGCACTTACATTTACAGCGCATTTTGCCTTTACTGACACATTGAATGGCTAATGAGAAACATTAAGCATAGCATCATTTTGTGACAGGCATTTCTGTGTAACACAGAAAAGATAATAGGAGAATAGGTCAGGACTGGGATAAATGCTTGGCAAAGCAGAATTTTCTAGCTCTGTACACACAGGGCTGGTCCAAGACATTATGCTGTCTGAGCCAAAGGGTAAGACTATGTGTCATAGAATCATAGAATCAAAGACTTGGAAGAGACCACAAGGGCCATCCAGTCCAACCCCATTCTGCCATGTAGGAACTCTCGATCAAAGCATACCTGACAGAAGGCTATCCAGCCTCTGTTTAAAGACCTCCAAGGAAGGAGACTCCACTACACTCCAAGGGAGTGTGTTCCACTGTCGAACAGCCCTTACTGTCAGGAAGTTCCTCTTAATATTGAGGTGGAATCTCTCTCCCTGTAGCTTGCATCCATTGTTCCGGGTCATGTTCTCTGGAGCAGCAGAAAACAAGCTTACTCCCTCCTCAATATGACACCCTATCATATCCCCTCTTAACCTTCTCTTCTCCAGGCTAAACATCCCCAGCTCCCTAAGTCTTTCCACATAAGGAATGGTTTCTAGACCCTTCATCATTTTAGTTGCCCTCCTTTGGACCTGCTCCAGTTTCTCCACATCCTTTTTGAATTGTGGTGCCCAGAACTGGACACAGTAATCCTGTACTGACCAAAGCAGAATACAATGGTACTATTACTTCCCTTGATCTAGACACTAGACCTCTATTGATGCAGTCTAAAATTGCATTGGCCTTTTTAGCTGCTGCATTGCACTATTGACTCATGTTCAACTTGTGGTCTAACTTCGACTCCTAGATCCCCTTCACATGTGGTCTCATTCAGCCATGTGTCCCCTATCCTATATCTGTGATTGTCATTTTTCCGCCCTAAGTGCAGGACCTTACATTTCTCTGCATTGAATGTCATTTTGTTAGCTTTGGCCCAGCTTTCTAGGCCAAAGGTCATTTTGAATTTTGATCCTGTCTTCTGAGGAATTAGTGTCCTTCCATTCCATATACCATACAGAAGATGAAGGGGCTGGCAGGGACTTCAACATTAGCAATGGGGTAGGATTTTCCTATGGAGGGAAAGGACAGGAAGGACTCAGTAGGAGGTCTGCTTACTAAGGTATTTTCCTTACCCTTTATGATGGAAAGATAATGTTACTGTGTTCTGTGTTCAAAATGTAGCATATACTTTTCTAAAAGTAAGATTATTTTGTCAAAGCAAGCCCCATTCACTCTTGTCTGAAGGTTGGCTGATTTTTATTTGGAGTTGTATCAATGTAATATCTCATCTGCACAAAATGTCTCAAAGAGATACACAGTTGTTGCAGAAAGATCTGACTTGGGCTGCAATTTATCCCTCTTTCCATAATAAATAAATAAATATGATTGTGACCTTACCATAGCTTTTTCTGAAGACAACTATCAAAATATATACAGTGTATTTGTATATTTATCGGAAAATTTTGCTGACAGGCAAGGACACCAAGTGACCTCCTAAGATAAAACAACAGACCATGACAAGTTCTGTCTTGTCCTTGCCAGGTAATAAACATCTGGAGTGATTTCACTGGAAACCCCACCTGGACACAAAGAGTAGCTGCATGAAAAGCAGTCCATTGCTAAGGGATACATGCCAGGCTAATTAAACAGAACCTGGTAAGTTATTTTTTCAACTACCTTGAAAAGAAGTTGTACTTTTTCAACTACCATTTTGGGAAAAAGGTGGGTTATAACTCCAATAAACAAGCAAACTACAGCTCCCAGAAATCCCAACTCTTGGAAATGTAGATCAAAAAAGATCCCCCCCCCATGTTATATATTTAAGAGAAAATTCTATTTCAATAAGGCAATTTTGTATGACATTCTCCCAGCTTGTATGAAGGGGATCAACTGCAGCAACTGTTGACATTATTTGCATTTTGTCAGCATTTTATTGTGTTCTTGGAAAAATTTTGTTGCAGGCCCAGAGAAAAGCAGGCTGGTGTGAGGACCAGATGAATAATAAAAATGATCTGGGAGAAACAGCCCTCAGGGGTTTCCTGTGTAAGGCCGCACACAGTTATCACAAAGCCAGCCCGTTCTAATTGTATGCATCCTGTTAATTCAGCAAAGGATTTGACCTGGGCCTCTTGTGATTTCTTAGAGAGTGAATACTTCAAGGAGATGAACGTTTGCCAACCTCCCCCCCCCCACCTCCTTAAATGAGTGCTATTGAAGGGCTGGCCTCCTGAGATGTAGGCGCCTTCCTCTAAGGAGGCCCAACATGTATACTAAATTGTATACAAAATGCAATAATATAACATTCCTCTCTCTCTCTCTCTCTCTCTCTCTCTCTCTCTCTCTCTCTGTGTGTGTGTGTGTGTGTGTAGAAACTAAATACAGCTGGATTTCTGAGACAGTGGAACTTGCAGGCATCCTTTTCCTGTTTGACTTTAGTCCCAGGTTTGAACTCCAGATGAAGGAAGGAAGGAAAGCTTTTCTTCTCAGGTTCAGATTTTTCCACTGGAGTCCCAACTTTGGACAGGAGACCAAATCAGGGTGTCCTATATTTTGTGGCACCTTGTCCTCCTTTGCAACTAAGATATCTGGTTACCCTGGACTGAGGAGGAAAATCTTTCCTTCTTAGGTTAAATTTTTTCTACTGGAGTCCCAGATTTGGACAGTTCTACATTTTGGGGTGCTCTGCAGTTTGGACATCTGACCACCCTTGACTGAGGAGGAAAAGCTTTCCTTCTTGGGTTAGTTTCCCACCCCCCACTGCCTGTCACCCTTGCAGCCTCTTTTTAAAAATGTTCGGCCCTGTTTTGCTGATGTCACAGATAGGAAGCTGACTCACGCTGAATAACTTATTTGTTGTTCTCCGACAGCAGCCTCTGCCCTTGGCCAGAAAATCTGTGCAAAGTTTAACAAGAGGGATTTCTCAACCTGAAATTTCTCCAGCTCCTACAAGCCTTCTGGGTCCATTGCTGGGGTGAGGAGGGAAGAGCTGCATGATGTCAGTGGGAGCAGCTCTGGAAGGGATTTTTCATGGCCAGCCAAGACTTTAGCCTGCACACTGTTTGCCTATTAACCCACTCTCAGGAGTCTCAGACTTAGAACTAGTGAGGCATAGTGGTTTGAGTCACTCTGGAGTTGTTGACGTGTGTGCCTCTATAACAATTAATGGGACTTGACTATAGGCGGTTTTCCCCATACATTGTTCCAGAACGGATTGCCACGTATGGGGAGGGTGGACTGTATATACTTGTGTGAACCTTAGTTCGGAGTAGGGAGTTTATCACACGGGGACCATTCGAAGTGTAAACGGGGTTTATCCCATGAAAATCGTGCATTCACAATTAAGATTTTCACATGATGTCATGAACAAAGTACCATTATTCCAGATATAATGTGCAAAAATGGTATGTACAGCACTGTGTAAATTTACAGCGCTATATAAATAAAGATTAATAATAGTAATAATAATAAAAATGGCTCAACTGCGATAAAAGTTTTTCACATGACGGCATGATCGAAAGCGATTAAAGCACCATTAACCCAGGAATAACCAGGCAATAAACAGCAACAAATCATTCACGGGGAAATCCTGTGAATGATTTGTTGCTGTTTATTGCCTGGTTATCCTGGGATATTGACCGCTGTGTGTGAAAATCTTTATTGCAATTTAATAGTAATTGCACAATTTTCATGGGATAAACCCTGTTTAAACTACCAATTCTCCTCTGTATGAAAAACTCTGAAGTAATTTACACGCTAATCTGTGTATTGGTCTGTTGGGGAATGGCAAGGTCTCAGGGTGTGAGGATATACCTAAAGTTTTGTCATCTTGGCTTCCAGGGAGAGTTCTGGTTTGATCTGTTCAAGGACCCATTTGTTTGTCTTTTTGGCTGTCTGTGGTATCCTCAGCACTCTTCTCCAGCATCACATCTCAAATGAGTTGATTTTCTATTTGTCAGATTTCTTCAATGTTCAGCTCTCCCATCCATACACAGTGATGGGGAATACAATGGCTTGGAGAATCCTAACTTTAGTACCCCATTGTATATCTTTGATCTTTAGGATCTTATCCCTAGCCGCCTTCTCATTTCTTAGCTGCAGTCTCCATTCTGAACAATGCTTGATCCAAGGCAAAGAAACTCATTATTTCAATTTCTTCCACTCTGGAGGCCAGGGTTCAGTTCCCAACTGGGCCATGTAAACCCACTGGGTGACCTTGGGCAAGCCACACTCTCTCAGCCTCAGAGGATGGCCATGGCAAACCCCCTCTGAAGTAACTTAGAAAGAGGTTATGATGGTTATGACCAGGGCTGGAATCCTTGCTCAGCCATGTGAACCCACTTGGGTGACCATGGACAAGTCACACTCTCTCAGCCTCAGAAGATGGCCATGGCAACCCCCCCTGAAATAACTTGCAAAGAAAAAAAAAACCATGACAGATTTGCCTATCTGGAGGCCAGGGTTCGAATAATTGCTTGGCCATGAAACCCACTTTGATGACCATTGGCAAGTCACACTCTCTCAGCCTCAGAGGATGGCCATGGCAAACCCCCTCTGAAGAAACAGAAACTTGCCAAGAAAACCCATTCACCCTAAGTCTTGGAGGCATACAACAAGTGCCCTATCTATCTATCTATCTATCTGGAGACCAGGGTTCAAATCAGCCATGAAACCCACTTGGGCGAGTCACACTCTCTCAGCCTCAGAGGATGAAGGCTAGAGCCATGGCTGAAGAAATCTTGCCAAGAAAACCCAGTGACGGATGAGGAGTCTCCAAAAGTCAGAAAGGCACACAGCAATCAACTCTTTCTTTCTTTCTTTCTTTCTTTCTTTCTTTCTTTCTCCTACCCTCCCCCTTTTTTTCTCTTTGGTCCTGCCCTCCTCCCTTAAACCCTGTCCCTGAGGGAAGGAACCATTGTTAACCTGGAGGGGTGCCTGGGCTTTTCTGTGGGTGGGAGACCCAGAGTGGTGGGAGGGAACTGGAAGAGGAGGAGGAGGAACAAGAACAAGGGGAGGGAGTGGGTCTGTCTGACTCTGTGGCTCAGAGAGAAAGAAGGATGTACAAAGGGAGGCAGCAGCAGCAGGAGGAGGAGGAGGTGAGTGTTGTCCATCCAGAGGGGGCTTTTGTCCCAGCCAAGAGGGCCACAGGGGCTGAAATGTGGGGAGAAAGCCCTGTGAGAGGGAAATGAATGCCTTTATGGCTGCTTCTGGGGCAGGAACAAGTCTCTCTGTTGGGGTTTGCAGCCAGAGAGAAAAGAGAGAGAAAGCTGAGCCTGGAAACCAAACTAACAGAGGATTCTGTTTAACAAAGGCATGCCCTCCTCCCAAACCACACTGCAGAAATAACCCAGTTTGAGACCACTTTAGCTGCTTGGGGATTATAATTTATTATTGCACCAGAGCTCTCTCTCTCTCTGACAAGAGAAGGCACTATATCTCTCACAAACCTACACTTTCCAGAATTGCCTAGCATGGAATTCAGGGCTGGGTTATTATTTCTGCAATGTGTTTGGCTCAGTGCTAAGGAAGGCTTGGGATTTGTAGTTTATTGTGGCACTAGAGCTCTCTGAGAGAGGAGGCTCAGTGTCTGACAAAACTACACTTTCCAGAATTTCCTAACATTGAGCCAGGGAAGTTAAACTGGATTATTATTTCTGCAGTGTGTTTGGCTCAGTGCTAGGGAGTCTTGGGAATTATAGTTTATTGTGACACCAGAGCTCTCTGACAGAGGAGGCTCAACGTCTCACAAAACTGCACTTTCCAGATTTCCCTAACATTGAGCCAGGGAAGTTAAACTGCATTATTATTTCTGTAATGTGTTTGGCACAATGCTAGGGAGTCTTGGGAATTGTAGTTTGTGGTGGTACTAGAGCTCTCTCTCTCTTTGACAAAGAGGAGGCTCAGTGACTCACAAAAGTAAACTTTCCAGAATTCCCTACCATATAATTCAGGGCTGGATTATTATTTCTGCAGTGTTGTTTTTAATTGTGTTAAGTGTGGGGAAAATCTGTGTGTATGTGTGTGTATCTTGCAAAGCACCTTTGGGGCTTCAAGGCTGCACCCGCACTTTAGATATACTGTAAAGTTTGATGCCACTTCTAATTCTGGGATTTGTAGTCTGTTCTGGCACCAAAGCTTTGGGGGAAGAAGAAGGAAGGGTAGTACATGTGCTTGACCTAGAATCCTAGATCATAGAAAGCAGATACTGAACTTTTAACTTGGAGATAAATTCTATAAAGAAGAGGCTCATCTGTTCCAGCAAAGACACACACACAAAAGAAGTTTGGGTATATTTTATATAGGTTTGTGGTGTATTTCTTAAGAGGCATGGAATGCTATTCTCAGTTGACCCTGATGTTTGCATGCCCCCCCCCCCCCCCATATATGTTCACAAAACCTTAAGGCAAATTGAATTCTCTTTTAAGGAGCCACTGGAATTTGCTTTTGTGAAGTAACAATCTGCAGCTTTTGGTCTGGTGCCGCAACAAACCCCAAATTGCAGAATTCCAGAGCATGGAGTGAAGGTGGTGTCAAACTGGGCTATTTCTGTAGTGTGGAAGCAGCCTAACTGAAAAAAGGAAGCTGGTAGCGTGAGTCTTGGTGGACTTGAGCCTCCTTCTTCAGATGCAGGTTAGAGAATGGCACTCTGGCTGCCTCCTGCAGAGAGAAGGACTGGACTTCAAGAACAAGATGGGAGGAAATGGTTGTTGAAGGAAACACAAGAGTTCCCATTTAATGCAGGAGAGAATGATGTATACCCATACATCATTCTCTCCTGCATTAAATGGGAACTCTTGTGTTTAATCTGTCCACTTGTTTAATCTGTCCACTTCCTGGCAACAGTTGTGCCGTCAGGGCTAGACTTGAGGCAGAAGGCTAGGGCTTCTCAATGCTGCTGGGATGGGTCATCACATTTTGAAGAGTGTGAATGGAAAGACATATAGCTGTGTTAACTAGTGTGGAAAATCAGTATGCAAAGGGATCCTGCAGCACCTTTGAGACTAACCAAAAGAAAGAAGCTGGTAGTGTGAACTTTGGTAGACTTCAGCCTAAGATGCATCATGTATACCAGCTCCTTTCTCAAAGGTGCTACAAGATCCCTTTGTATGGAGAATGTTAAACTTTGCCTTGGGAATAGAAATCAAAGACATAGCCATGTTAGTCTGGAAAATCAGCATGCAAAGGGGTCTTGCCGCACCTTTTGAGACTAACCTAAGCTGGCCTGAGCTTTGGTAGACTTGAGCCTAATGTGCATCCTGTTATCAGCTCCTTCCTTCCTTCCTTCCTTCCTTCCTTCCTTCCTCAAAGGTGCTACAAGATCCCTTTGAGTGGAGAATGTTAAACTATGCCTTGGGAGTAGAAATCAAAGACAATAGCTATGTTAGTCTGAAAAATTAGTATGCAAAGGGATCTTGCAGTACCTTTGAGGCTAACTGGGGGGAAAAAGCTGGTCTCATAAGCGTTCATAGACTTGAGCCTAAGATGCATCATGCTACCTCTGTCTGTCTGTCTGTCTGTCTGTCTCAAAGGTGCTACAAGATCCCTTTGCATGAAGAATGTTAAACTTTGCCTTGGGAACAGAAATCAAAGACACAGCTGTGTTACTCTGGAAGATCAGTACGCAAGGGGATTTTGCAGCATCTTTGAGACTAACCTAGTAGACTTCAGCCTTCCTTCCTTTCTTTCTGTCTATCTGTCTCAAAGGTACTACAAGATCCCTTTGCACAGAGAATGTTAAACTTTGCACGAGAGTGGGTTGCCTTTTTTAAGGGAGCAAGAACAAAACAAAACAAAACTTTGAGAGAGTTTGGGAAGACATCTCTTGAAAAGCAGCAACTTTTAAATCCCCCAGTTTCTCTCCTGCTGCTGATCTTTTATTCTCAACAGCAGGCAGATTTGTTTTGTCTTCCAGGAGAGGTTTGATTTACCGTTGGCTTTCCCTGCATTAAATCTTGCTGCCCTTTTTATGAGGCAATCTGTGAGGGGCTTGATTTTCCAGCCTCTGTGCCTTTCTGTTAATGAGGAGATGGCGGTTTTGGATTGCTTAGACTAGGTTGAGAAACATCTGCTGGTGGGGGTGGGGGGATGGAGATAACACAACATTTGGGTTTGCTTGTTTGCTAAAGTCTAGGTACTGTCTGTTGACTTAATGTAAACTGTTTTCTTCCGCTGAGATTCATTCAACAGAGCTTTGGTGGTTAGAGGCTGGCTGTAGCTTGGAAGGAGGGAATTAGTACTTGCCTTGAAAGAGATTTTATGAAAATACAACTGAGCAATTTCCTTTCACCCACATATTATTTGATTTAAAGTACTATACTTCCTTGGTGTGTGTGTGTGTGGGGCTGTGTGTGTGTGAATAATCATTTTTTATGTGTTATCTCAAATTATTCTTACCTCTCAAAATGGTCAGCTAAACAAAGGTTTCTGTGTTCTTTTGTCTCCCCCTCTGAGAAGCCCCAGCACAGCATCTGTGCACTCACAGACTGGATCTGGTAGATGGTGATGGTCCCTTCAACTTAGCATTAGAGACTTCTCTGCAGGAAGTTCAAGCGAGTGGAGATGGGATTTTATGGCTGGTATTTAAACATAAGTATATTGGCTTTTTTCAGGAGAATGCAAAAACAGGAGGAGTAGAACGTGTGCCTTCATAGATCATAGAATTCAGATACCAAACTTTTAACACAGATATAATTCTGTAAAGATAAGTATGTTAATCTGTTCCAGCAAGAACAAAAAAGAAGTTTGGGATACTTTACATAGAGTCATTGTGGTATATTTCTTAAGATGCATCTGATGTATGAAGCGCTATTCTCAGTTGCCGTCAGTGTTTGGATCTTTGCCCCATACATGTTCACAAAATCTTAAGGAAAATTAAGTTCTCTTTAAGGTTCCACTTGGTTGTTGTGTGCCTCAAAGTCATTTCTCACTTATGGTGAACCTAAAGCGAAACTATCATGGGGTTTTCTTGGCAAGATTTCAGACTTTTGTTTTGTGAAGTAACAATCAGGATGTTATTAAGTTAAAATGTTGGAGTGGCAAGCAGATGTATTCTTTCTACTGCACTCTCTGGCTTTGTCCATTGGACAGATTGTTGGAGTGTGCACTGGGTGACTGGAGTTTAAATTTCATCTCTTAAAAAAATTAAGAATGACTTCTACAGCAAGTGCACCATCTAAACATATATATAAATGGCTTGCATTTGCTTTTTGCCCTGCTGCAGTGTTTGGAGGGAAATGTGTAAACTGATTATGTATTTCTATGGACAAAGTGAAAAAAAGTAGCAGAGCAAAATGTTAATGCACCTGCTGGTTAGCAAAATATCCTCCAAAATTGCTGTAGTGCAGGAGTGGGTGGATTGTAAGGATGTGGGATGTACTTTGCTTTTTGCTGTAACCATGATAATTACCAAGTGGAGCTAAAAGCACAAAATAGTGGCATAGATAGAGGGGTAGATATATATTTAGAATTCAAATATCAGGGCACATCTCGGTACAGAATAACTTATTTCTCAGAGCTTTCATTCCTGGTTTCACATATGCTTCCACCTCACATTTTTTCATTTTTGCAGCCTAATGTTAAGAACAAACAATGTTAAGAACAAGTTATTGCTGTTTTTAAACTCCCGAGGATCAGAAATAGTTGGTAATCTATTCCAAACTCCTCAGATACCTGTCCGTAACCTACGAATATCTATCATGGTGTACCCTCCCTGAGCCATTTCTCCTAGATTCTGTTTTTTAAAAGGTAGGCTACCTTGGAAAAACCAATAATGCTAGGAAAAGTAGAGGGAAGTAGAAAGAGAGGAAGGCCGCATGCTAGATGGATGGACTATAGGACTCTATTAAGTAGGTAAAGGGTATGATTTTGCATGAATTGAGCAATGCAGTGGAGGACAGGAAGTCTTAAAAATATTTCTTTCACAGGGTTGCAATGGATTGAGATCAACTGGAGGGTGGTTAACAACAACAAAAGCCTACCTTATTACTGTAGTTGTTTATTTATATAGTGCCGTTGATGTACATGATGCTTTACCTTCCACAACTTTGTGAAGGTGAGAAAAAAAGAACTTTTGCAGACAACGTAGTGCTCTTCAAATCTTTTGAAGTACAAATCCCATAATCTTCAATCATCTGTGCTTAATGGGTATTGTTGGAATCTGTAGTTCAGCACATCTGTAGACATCCAGGTTGGGAAAGATGTTCAGTAGAACAGACTGTATGTACAATTTGCAGCAGAACAAAGTAGTAACTTTCCATAAGTTTTGTTCCAGTGTGATAGCCCTCAGCAGGTGACTGATTTGGTGAAACACATTGCTTACATGGAGCATGGCTAGGAATTCAAGCATAATCCCTGCCTCTTGCAGAACTGGGTTAAACATTACTAAGCAAGTGACAGAGTAATGGCACCAGCTAGAGCTTCTCATCCCCACTCTGATCCAGCTGTGTGGGAGGTTGAAAGTATGCTTGTGTCTTGTAATGAGCACTTTTACATATTCTGCAGCCCATAATACAGCAGCTGGTCCTTCATCATAAAATAGGGGAGCTGCAAAATGTTCTCTCTAGTGAGGAAAGACTAAAAGTCTTACTTGCTGGCCAGTAGTAAGAGTGGAACACTGACAGTTTTTTTAAATAGAACATTTTGAGATGCAAAATGGCAAGGTAAAAGAATGAATTGCAGGTTGTAAAATATAGTTCACAGGAGGGATTCCTTAATCTTCTGAGCTAACACAGTCTTAATCTTCTGAGCTAACACAGTCAGCTAAATCTAAACATATTTCCATATTTTCAGCCATGACTTGAAATACACTTAAAATTTGCTTTCTTTCAACTTGCTGTGCTGTACATCTGCACTGTTGATAATTTTGCAGTGTGATGCATTCTGATTTGGTTACACTGAAACATCTTCCATTTTACGTCTCTGCATGTGCCTTCAAGTCCCCTGTTGATTTATGGTGACCCCATAAATTTCATAGAGTATTCTTAGGCAAGGAATATTCAGAGGTGGTTTGGGCAGTTCCTACACAGTTACAGCCATTGATACAACTTTGTCATATAGCCATCCTTCTGGAATCCTGGATTTACTAGTTTTGTGACAACTAGAATTCTTGTCAGAGAGCTCTAATGATGTAGAGAATTCTAAGTACCTCTCATTATATAGCATGACTCTCTAGCAATTAAAGTAGTATCAGAGCACTATGGGGACACCCTTAGTTATATCTGGTTAAACTATGTGTAGATATGGCTCTATTAAGCCAAATTGCATACAAAATTTTCTACATTGGGACAAGTATCCATTAAAATGTAAACATATTTCTGAACAACAACCCTTACAAACTGACTCAGAAATGTTATTAAACAAACTTAAGACTGAAAAATGAGAAACTGAGCAAAACAAAGGGTGACATCTGTTCCACAACACATCTCTTGTGTTTATGTCAACTTCAATGAAGGTCATATAAAATATGTTTAATGTATTTTTCTTTACAAATTGATTCTAATTTACTGCTGTATTGTACTTCTGGGCTGCAGTGGAGGACAGGGAAAACTCAGATCTCATGCTGGGCTACAGAGAAGCATGAAAAGCAATGAAAAGTTAATGTTTTTCTAGTCTCACCATAGTTGAGAGGCTTGAGAGATTCACAGAAATGTCATCAGAAGAAAAAAAAATGCACTCAGAAGTGGTTAGCTGGCCAATGAAATCATTTATGGGTCTGTAAGGAACTGGAAAAACCCTTGAGTATTTCTTGTCTAAGAAAACCCTATGGAATCCATGGGGTCTTCATACGTTTATAGGCAACTTGAGGGCACATGCACATACATATGTACATAGCACACATAATGCAGTACAATAGTTATTGTGCCCTGGAGTAAGAATAATTGATCAGATTGAAAAATGTGATATGAACACCTTTTGTTTACACCAATTCAATTTTTTGCAGCACAAAACCTCCATCAGTATGATGTTTCAGGATATGAAAGCTATCTAGGTGTTTGTTCTCCAATTATAATAGTAAATAGTAATAATTGACTAATAATGAGTGGTTCAATGTGGAGGCTATAACTACTGACACAGAATCTCCTGGATTCCTGTTTCTAGTGATTTTAAGATGGATTCTGTGATATGTACTGGATCTGGCATTACAAAGTAAATGGCCACAGCAGGCATTACAAAAGATTCTCTGATCAAGGATGAAATCCTTCAAAGGACTATGTGATGGCATCAAAGAAGCCTTCATCACACTGTTACATTAATGCAGTGGCATAAAGTCACATGTCCTGACAGTGTTCTAGCAGGATATCTGTCTTCCCACCCAAATATTGAATTATCAATACTTGGCCCTATCAGTACATATATTGGTGCCCCATATATGTGGAAAAGACTAGACAGAAAAAAAATTCCATCTTCAGATTGACTTGAATTCGATGCAGTCTTTATCAAAAATGTTACTTACACACTCTTGTTGGAGTTGCTGAAATTGATTTGTTGTTTTTATTTATAAAAATACCCTCGGTGAGAGGGAATATTTATACATGCACTAAATATACATGAATAAGACTAGATATTTAAATTATGAACAGATTATTAAGAGAACAGATACTTAATAATAATAATAATAATAATAATAATAAATGTATTTATATACTGCCTTTCCAAAAAAGATCAAAGCGGTTTACAAAATTACATAAAAACACATAATGCATAAATTATTTACATAAGCAAATAAATACCTAAACAGTACATAACATATATAAACTAAAATTCCATCCCTCATCCCTTAACTAAAATACAACCATCATTAAACAAAATACTTAAGCAACTACATAAAATACTTAAACAATTTGCATAAGCAAATAAATTAAAATATCTAAAATACCTAAATAAAACATAATATATACAACTAAAATTCAATCCCTCATCCCTTAACTAGAATACAATCATTAAACACTAATAATAATAAAAAACAGAGGTGCTTTCCTCTTTCTTGCCTCCATGCAGTCTCTTCTGCCTGCAAGGTTTTTAAAGCAGGGCAGAAGGGTGGGGCTGGTGGATGATGGGTGCTGGTCTCTTGGAGCCTTCAGGCCTCAGCTTCCCTGTGTTGAATACAGTTGAATATCATTAGTATCCCATTGTAAGTAGCATGCACTTTCTGTCACAAAGTAAATTATCCTTCTGTTTCTGCCTTTGTAAGCAGAGCAATCAGTTGTGCATCATGTCTTGACATCTATGGATCCCATCCCTGGTTTTAGATCATCATTTGATTCAGTGATCCTAGTGGATAATAGTTTGAGATTACTTTCAAAGCATCTGATGCCATAGAACAATGGTCCCCAAACCTTTTTTGGTTACCGCCTCATTTCCTCTTGGGCCTAGCACACACATCCATGTGTATTTCTTGATATTATTGCTACTGTTCTAAAGCAGATTCAAAACAACCAATCTCGGTTGCTGCTCCCTTTGTATTCAGTCATCTTTTAGGTGCAGCAGCTGAGCAGCTATTGAGAAGCCTTTCACCTATGCTGGCCTTGCGGCAAAGGCTAGCACAGTTGAGAGGTTTATTGGTCACTGCTCAGCCAGCTGCTCAGTTGTGACTCTCTTTGTACTTGGTCACCCTGGGTGTAACAACCGAGCAGCTGGCTGAGCAGTGATAGAGAAGCTTCTCTCCTGTGCTGGCTTTGCAGAAAAGGCCACTGTGGGGAACAAACCTCTGGTTGCTGCTCAGTTGGCTCCTCGGTTGCTGTTGTCAAGGTGGCCATCTGCAAAAGGATAAACTTCTCCCTGCTAAGGAAGGATCTCAATCCTTCTTCACCAGGGAAGAGAGAGGCTCAACCAGTGTGTGTGTGTGTGTGTGTAGGGGGTTTATAGATGCCACATGCTCTGGACTGGAGACTGGAGTGGATGATGAAAAGGAGGAATTTTAATTAAAGGAATTGCTCCATGACAGGAATCAGCCCTGAATTTCCCTCCCCCAGATACATGTCTTTCCCTTCAAGCGCCACCCTCAAACATTGCTTCTACTTTTACCTTTTCTCTCAGTCTGTCCAATGAAAGAAAGCAGGAGCAGCAGAGCACCTACAACCTGCCAGCCAAGTCCCAACAAAGTTCACAAAACTTAAGCAGGGTTGCAAATTTGAAAGCTCCTTTTTGCCACTGTTCCATGCAGCCTGCATCTCCACCATTGTGGGGTTCCCCTTGTCTTTCTTGTGCTCCAGTACTTTGACTGAAGGCTCCCCTGTGGATCCCCCTTTCGCTCACCTCCCCCTACTTCCCCTTTTTTCCTTCACCGCCTCCCTGGATCTTTTCATCA
The DNA here is from genome assembly GCA_034509955.1 of Urosaurus nigricauda. Taxonomy (NCBI): domain Eukaryota; kingdom Metazoa; phylum Chordata; class Lepidosauria; order Squamata; family Phrynosomatidae; genus Urosaurus; species Urosaurus nigricauda. The sequence goes on from JAOEGL010000003.1 coordinate 47,989,032, forward strand.
TCCGGGGGGGGGGGGGCAGGGGGCATACCACCCACTTTGGGAATCACTACCATAGAACCATTGCCAAGATACTGCTCACCTATTTTCTGTGTTCAAAGGGCATGCAGTGATGATCCTTTCCTTGCTCAGAAAAGATTTGTCATACCACACTCAAAAATAGTATTATGCACATTTTTGGGATTCCTTTGCAAACTATTCTCTTTTTTTCCTCCTAGGACAAATTGCCCAATGTTTCAGAGCAGACTGTCATCAATGTGATGCTTTCAAGTCACCTATTGACATAGCATTTTCTTACATTTCATAGGATTTTCTTAGGCAGACATGATTTTTCAAGTTGCTTCTTCTGAAATATAGCCTACAGTACCTGGTATTCATTGGCAGTCTCCCATCTAAGCATTAACCTGCTTAGCTTCCAGATCAGACAGGATCTAATGTTTTTAAGGTATTTGGGCATCATTACTGGCTACATATCCTTAAAAGACCTGGATGCAGCATGCTATAAAGAATATATCCCATTATATTTTCATTACAACATCAGGGAAGAAATAAAAATGCTTTCAACTTCCTATCTGAAAATGCCTTTGGAGATTCACAGGTCTCAAGAGTGCAGGCATTTGCACCTGGGAAGGACCCTTCACTTCTTTACCTTGCATTAGTGTGGTGTGTTTGTAATAATATAGATAATTACAACACCATCTGCTCCCTTGATTCATAGGAGCCCCTTATATGATAGGAGAGTCTAAGAGGATTTTCATGTGGAATGCTGTGTATAAGCACTTTTATATTACCTTCAGTTGTGATGTAAATATAAAGCTTAGATGTCTGGAACAGTTTTGAAAATGACTGTTTCCATGATGCTATCTAACATTATTGTAATAGCATTTACAGATGTACACAAATATCACATGATAAGACTCAGAAATTCCTTCAATGAGATATATTAAAAAAGAATCCAAGATTGAGAGTCTGCTGCAAACATGCAGACTTCCCTGTTTGAACTGGCTTTTATCAGTGGGACTGTCAATGGTAGGGATGGTTGATTGATACCCTACAATGTTAGATGAATCTTCAGTTTTAGTGGCCAGTTTTAGATCCGTCCCAAGCCTTTGAGATAGCATATGCTATAAATTCTGTTCTTTAATTTTTCAGGTTTCTTTAGATTCATTCCAGTCCATCTTCAAACCTGATTGTGGATCTGAAAAGGGTTTGAAAAAGGATTGGGGTGAATTTAAATAAACCTGAAGAAGTATTATCTTGTCATAATAATTCTGGTATGATGACATAGTACCATGCTCTGTGTGCTTTCAAGTTGTTTATGATCAATGATGACCCTAAGATGAACCTATCAAGGGGTTTCTTGGCAAGATTTGTTCAGAGGTGGTTTGTCATTGCCTTAGGTTGGGGATGCAGGATGAGTATGCATACATGTTGAATATGCATACATCTACTATAACTTCAAGACGATAATGATCAGACATCTGAAATTTAGTATGAATACTGAGAGAATGATGAAGGTATACAACTTGTAGTCATTTTGTTTTAAAAATAGATTAATTAATCTCTCTATAGCCTACTGTATTGCATTGAGTGGCTACGAATATGGCTACAAATTCCTCAATAGTAAGTAAGAGGAGTCTTAGGATGTAAGTGGGCTTGTGAACAGAAGAGGGGAGTTTGGCATTGGTCCAAATGTTTGCAGCTGGTTTCTGGCATCTTTATTTTGGGAGAACAAATTACAGCGATTCGTTCCTTTAAGTGGGGGATCCCCCTGTATAAGAACCCCCCCCCCCTGTATAAGGAAAATTCTGCATATGCTCGATCCCATTAAAGACAATAGGGGTCGTGCTTGCAGTGGCGCATGGTGGTGCACACACCATTACTCTTTCCAGCACGTGGCGCCACTTCTTCTGTCATGGATTCCAGCATATACTGGAAGCCGCGTAAGGTGTGCCCATGTATGACGTGGGCACCCTGTACTTAAATCTTCAGTTCTCCTCATCAGCCTAGGGCCTACATCAGTGTTGCTCAGCTTCTTGGTAAACAAATCTCTCTCTCTCTCTTTCTCTCTCTCTGTACATACATACTGTATATGTCAATGTGTACATGCATCTATACCTATATATGAGAAACCCAATTGATATATTGTTTAAATGTTGGAATAGGATTTCAGAAAACCAGCACTCGAATCACTGCTTGGTCGTGGAAATCACTGGGTGATCTTGAGCAAGTAACATTCTTTCAGTCTCTAAGTCAGGAAATAGCAAACCCCATCTACAAGCTAAGCCTTTCCTAGATGGGGATAACATCTACAGAGACCATTCACTGGTAACTTCCCATTAGACTACTGCAGTGTGCCATGTGTGGGATTGACCTCGATGATTCAGAAAGCTGCTAACTAGAAAATTATAGACAAACCTTATACTGTAACACCAAAGAAATTCTACTGGCTGCCCATACAACCTGTGATATGAATTCAAGGTGCTGATAAAAACATTTAAAACCCTAAACGGTTTGAGACCTTAATTTTTTTTTATGGAGCATTGCTTTTTGTGGATGCTTGTCCAAGAATTGAGATCTGCAGGAAGGACCCTTCTGTATGTCCCACGGGTGGAGGTAATACATTGAGGAAGGACATAGGACAAGGTCTTCTTTTCTGTGGCATGAGAGTTGTGGAATGTCCTTTTCTCTAAGGCCCAATTTGCACCGAGACAGGTGACATTCATGGCCTAATAGTAGTTATCCTTGTGCATGTTGTATGGGCACAATTAAAAAAAATCATTTTAAATTGGCTGGTTTAGGTGATGAATGATTTAACACATTCTTGGTCTTTTAAAGTTGTTGTTATTCTTGTTTAATGTTTTGAATTAATTTTATTGTATGTTGTCCTGAAAGCCTCAAATATATGCTGCAATAAGGTTGCATTAGGGATGATATAAGTTGGAAATGATTTGAAGGTATATACAGTAACAACAGCAAATACTGTATATACTCATGTATAAGTCTAGTCAAAAATGGATTAAAAAAACTTGGGTCGACTTATCCACTGATCAATGTAAGTACAGTCAGCCCTCCTTATCCACATATTTTTTTAATCCATGGATTTAAACATCCACGGCTTGAAAATATTCAGATCATCCACAGATTTTATTATCCACCAGAGGTCTTGGAACCAAACCCCAGCAGATAATAAGGGCCCAATGTTCATTATAGGATATTGTTATTGTCATATTTTATAAATTCATCTCCTCCCCAAATTATTTGTATTTTTAAAGAGCTTGGAAACATTATTTTTTGGACTCTAACTCAGCTATCAAAATCCTCCAGTCAGTGGCTGCGCTGACTTTTGGATTCAGGAAGTTACAGTCCAAAAAGTAACATCCAAATATATGCAAAGGAATGAGACAATATCCTTGCCTTATCTTTTTCATTGTTTTACTTCCTCTCTGAAGATTACTTGACCAGTTTAGCACTGACAGTGACATTAAAAAGAAGTCTAGAGTTTTAATTAACTGTTGTTTCATTGTTCATAAGAGGCTGTGGAGATTATTTGTCTCTCTCTCTCTCTCTCTGTCTGTATGTTTTATGGATATGACATGAAGTTTCATAATATTTTGATTTTTAAATCTAAAGTTTCTGGACTCTTGGAAGTTAGTTTCTGTGGGGTTAAATATTTGTGCTCTTAAAAATTCTGATTTCACATTCTTCCCTATTAAGAGAAATCTCTAATTGAGGGCATATAAGCATCACAGAAGGTAGTAGTTATCCTGTATGTCAAAACCCATCCTTGTAGTAAGGGAGCAATGCAAAAGAGATCCAAATCCTCTATTTTGCTACTTTTTGGACTTCCTTTCCTCTCCCATCTGCCACCCCAACATTTTCAGAAAACCAGATTTGAATGGTTTTCAACAGTTCAGGGCTAGTTTTTGATGTGTGTCCCCCCACAGGTGTGGGAGGAAGACCAAGAAAAACTTAGAATTTACTTTTCTAAAAGCAGAAGTCCATCACTGAATTCAGTCCGGATGCCACAGTTTTTGCAGACCTTGTTCTCTGGGTTTGTTGTTGTGTGCCTTGAAGTCATTTTTTTTACTTATTATGACTTTAAGCCAAACATATCATAGGGTTTTCTTGGCAAGAGATGTTCAGAGGAAGTTTACCATTTCCTTCCCCTGAGGCGGAGAGGTTATGACTTGCCCAAGGTCACCCAGTGCATTTCATGGTCAAGCTAGGAATCAAACACTGCTCTCCAGAGTTGAGGTACAGTGCTCAAAGGACTACGCCATTCTGGCTCCCCAGCAGCAGTTCTCAGAGTGCTCACAATAAAACCATCATCATTTTCTGTAAAGCTGGTACCTTTCAAGCTAATAGGTCTAGGATGCTTTTCCTGCCCCTGTGTACCTTCAAGTTGCCTGTCAACTTACCGTTTCTCTAAACAGTATACAGGAATGAAGTTGGTACTACAGTTGGCCTTCCTTATCCACAGGTTTTTTATCCTCAATTTGAGCATACACAGCTTGAAAATATTCCCAAAAAGTATAAATTCCAAATAGCAAACCTTAATTTTCCATTTTATATATGCGACACCTTTTTGTTGTGCCTTTATAGTTAATGGGACTTGAGCATCCACGGATTTTGTTATCCACGGCTGGAAGGTTTTTGAACCAAATCCCAGGGCATAACAAGGGTCCACTGTATATGTAAGAATTTCTGATATAATAAGCTGCTTTCAGGCAGGAAATATACAAAAATGATTTATGTATTTTCTGCACATTAAATATGTATTGGGCAGAAATGCTTATCATGATGATACTTGTGAAATTTTCAAATGTGTGCCATATGGGTTGAATTTGTTCTTTCTTTACATTTTTGTCAGCTCATTTTGACAAATTTATATGTTCTGTGCATATTGAATGAAGGAACCTGGTGTTATGCTGTTTTCTTATGAATCTGCCATATTGTACTTGCTGAGGATCACAGAATATAATATCAAGCACCCTTCAATTTAGAATAAGTTAAACTGCCCTGTGCCCCTGCATGGTCCTTAATTGTTGTTTTACAGATAACTCACTTTCTCTTCAATTACATATTACAAATACTTTGGGGTCCCATTTTGACTCTTCTTGTATTGGAATATAAGGTAAGAAACACACTGTAGGAATAGTCCAGTTTGAGACTGCTTTAACTGTCCTGGCTCAGTGCTAGGGAATTCTGGAAACTGTAGTTTAGCCTTCTCTGTCAGAGACCTTTGGTGCCACAATAAACTACAGTTCCCAAGATTATTTAACACTGAACTAGGGCAGTTAAAGTGGTCTCAAACTGGATTATTTCTTCAGTGCCTTTTGGATCCAAGAGATAAAGAGAAGAGGGTGATGTATGGATGAAGCTTGGATGATTTCTCTAACAAAATTTTTCTTTTCTTTTCTTCTTTCTTTCTTTCTTTCTTTCTTTCTTTTTTTGCTGCACCTTAATCTGCTCCATTCTGCATGGCAGGGGGTTGGACTGCATGGCCCTTGTGGTCTCTTCCAACTCTGTGATTCTATGATTCAACTCTTTGCACACTCCCAAATCTGTTGCTGAGCACTGGAAGACTTTCTTAAGAGAATGACATTCTATAGGAGTGAGGATGCAACAGAAAAGGGTAGCCACAAGCATCCTTCCATTGCAGGAACTGAAATGTTGTCTGTTGATATAGCAATGTTTTTCTATGCAAGCTTTAGACTTACTTGATTATGTAGTAACCAACATTTTTTCAGGTTTTATTTCTATTACTTGATAATATATATGCTCAGTTTATATAAGCTCAGTCAAAATTCTAGCAAGCTCTCTTTTCCCCAGTTAATAATTTTGATTTCATTAAACAAATCTCCACCAAACTGGTGCTCTCCAGATGGTTTGAACTATAATTGCCAGCATCTCTGATCATTGATCATTCTGGTAGGGATTGATGGGTCTTGGAATCCAGAACATCTGGGGAGCATCAGGTTGTAGAAAGTTAAATTAGAGTATTCCCCCATTTGGGAAAAGAATATTGTAGAGCCTTGGATTTTTTTTTTTAAAAAAAATAAGACATATGTCTCTGTCTCTCTCTTCACCCCCTTATTTGGAGATACACACCAAAGAAGATTTCTGAATGAAGTAAAACAGAGACTATAATCCATTTTACAAACATAGTAGATTATGTTACTGTGCTCATTTGAGCATAAATGTAACTTGGTTAACCTTGTCTAAGGATAGCTAAACCTTTACTTTAACAAGGTCATAAATCTGGAATGAAATCCACAATTGTCTTGATCTAGCATGAAACAGCTACTTCTTGTCCAAGCAATTGTTTGGGTTTTTCTTTTTTAAAAAATGAAGCTGCTAAACTGCCTTACCCCCTGAATTCTTACTCAGTTTCTCTAGACGGTATATTAAAGTGAGTCCTTTTGTATCTGGAATAGGCAAAACTACATAATTGAAATAAATTTGGGTTATTCAGAATGTTAGTGCACTTGTCTAAATGTTGTAATGATCAGAAACTATTCTATTCAAGAAAGAAGTGATATAGTTGAAATCTGTCAAATAATGTGAGATAAACTGGCACAAAAACAATTCTGAAACTGACAGCTTTTTAGAAAGTATATTTTGTGGAGAGCTCATTGTCAATCAAATAAAACTTTGGTACAAAATGCCAATGAGTTCAAAAGTAAAGATGAAACTTTTACTGTAGGGAGTTTGCTACTATTGAATTGCAGAAAAGGCTCTATCTGAAGACTAATATGGAAAAAAATTTCAGTTGTAAACACAATGGGTTTCTCCATTTTTAAGCCAGTAGCCACTGGTGGGTGCATGTCTTTGGGACAGTGAATCTACTCAGGGCTTGAATTTTGACTGGAGCTATCCAAGGTGCTGAACCTATTTGGGGGAAAGGTCTTATAAAACTCGATTAATGTTCAGGCTAAAACTTGAAGCAGATACACCCTCTGACATGGAAGCTACCAGGTCCATTGGTTGAATGTAACCACTTGCATGAAGTATCTTGTCTGTCTTCAGAATACACAGGTGATAGAATTCTTTGTTTAACACTTTCTTAAGTGTTTTTTTCCTCCAGTGGAAATTTTATGCAATTTTGATGATTATGTTACCTGTGAGACAGCTTTAGAACTTTTTATTATTCTTGCTTAAATAAAGCACCAGAATAATGCCTTCAGTTGAACTTTCACAAGGAGTTTGTTTCACCATGGAAGGTGTCTGACTCTCCCAAGCAAAAGATATTTAAAACATTTCCATCTTTTTCCTGGTGAACAAATAAGATAGAAGAAGAACAGGGAGGTTACAAATGGATGATGACGTTATTTAGACCCTTTCTAAAATTATGTGTTTGAATCAGAGTACTTACAGGATTAATATTTTGTTTTGGATCATCTTGTCAGCATTTCTTGGCAGTGTGAATGTTTACAACCTTGTTGTACCCCGCCTCAATTGTTTTACAGAGGGGCGGGTAAGAAATAATAATAATAGTAATAATAATAATAATAATAACAACAAGTCTAATGTTTCAGATAAAACTAGTCACTCTTCTGTATTGGAATAGTTGTTTCATATCTGTAAAATAAGGGGAGAAATATTTGGGATGCTTTTTGATCAGTTTGCTGATATTTCTTTTAATGATGATAGTGGAGTTGCATCTCAGACAGACAAGGCCCTGAAAAAAATTACATTACAGACTCATGGAAAAGCAATAGAGAACGTGAGAAACATGCCCAGTGGGGATGACCAGTCTGAGAAGTGTGAAAGCTGCAAGAAGCTTCCAGGACAAAAAGTTATAAAACATAGCACCACTTGTAGTAAAAGAGACTTTTGAGACTGAGGCTGGAGAGGTGCTGCATCCCTAGGTCATGCTGGACAAAAGAGTTCCAGACTTGTAGGTTTCATGTGTATCCAAAGACCCAGAGCACCTTTTATATTGTGGGTAGAATAGAAATATTTAGCTACTGGTAGTTGTTTTCTAAGATTGCTTGATTAGAATAAAACCTTTCCTTAAATATCTCTTCTTTTCACTCTCTCTTCACATGCTTTCTTGGTGTGTCGATTGGCTTCTCATCTCCCCCGGGAGGAGGAGGGAAAATCTACAGAGACAGAGTTGGGAAACCCTTCAGTAACTTCCCACTAAGATATCAAGTTGATAAAATTTGTGGGAGGGTTTCCGCTCAGGAGCAGGAGATGGGATTGAGTCCATTATAGTAGTCATATGATCTGATTGTCCTATTCATTTTAATTCCAATCTGGAATTAATATGGCCCACTTTTTCATTTATTCGATATTAGATGTAATTATATCTATTGCTGGACATGATTTCATGATCAAAAAGGCCAGTCACGAGGGGCTAATAGCATATCTTATACCAGTTGCCATTGGGACTTTGCCACCTTCAGCAGTAATGTTCTTGTATATTCATTAAGCTTGATGGGACTTATTTATGTGAAGTTCTTTCTTGTTCTGAAAAATAAATGGTGACAATCAAGTTCATCCCCTCCCCAAAAGTTCCGGCATGTCTATATAAGGACTGAAGAACAGAATACTGTTCGTACATCTAGCTTAACACCGATAACACTAACTGGCCATTATACCTCAAAGTTTCTCTGAAAATGACAAGGATTGAAATTGGGGCCATATGTGTACAAAGTATGTTGTCTGCCATTGAGCTACAACCTTTATATGTTTGCTAGCAATGGGATGGTTTGGATGTAACACTGAGTAAATCATATTTGAACATTACATCAATGGTTCCCTTTAGCTTATCTAAAATGAAAAGAAAATATTTGTATCTTGTCAAAATCAAGATGAAGAGAGACTTAGAAATGCAACATAATAATAATAATAATAATAATAATAATAATAATAATATTTTTATTATTATTTGAAGTACAATTCAGAATGCCTTAGCCAGTATGGCACCGTGGCTTTGGGATTCTGGAAATTGTAGATTTTCTTTTTCAAGCTAATGCTTGTAGCACTACATTTGAATACAGCCCTTGCATCACTTTTTTTTGGCTTTATTACAGAACAACAGATAACAAATAAAAAATGTTAATATTCTTCAGGATCTCACACAAAAGCTACTTGTGTTTTTCATATTTAATTTTAATTTTAATTTACCTTTACTTTCAAAGTTGCGGGGTGGGGGGGTCTGTAGATAAGATAATACATCTAATTAAAAATAATAATCCTTATTTTCTTTTGAGTATACAGTAATTCCTTTGAGTATAATTTCCTTTGAGTAAAATAAGTACAAATATCTCTCCCACTGTGTTTTCTACAACTTGGGTTCACTTTGATAAAGGACTATTTGTGGAGGCAGAGCTGTTGGAATGAACGTTTGTTCCCATTTTCTCATACAAAAAACATTTATATCACACCTTTGATCTTTCTTGAATGTTCTTCAAACATTCATGTCTTAAAACCTGCACATAATGTGCCTAGCTAAGATAAAAGTATATTTTTTGATACTGGGAAAAAATGTGAGTTGAGATTGCATGTCTGTGTGTGGTACTGGCTGGAAACTAAATGTGAATAAATATCAGCTTTCTTTCATTATGATCCTTTCTAACTTGTGTTTTCTTCCCTTTCGCCCAATCCTTTGGAGGCAGTATAAAAAATTCTAGGACTGGGTAATGGTTAGCCTGTGGCACTTCATTTATTTATTTATGACTGTTTTGAAGTACTGTCATCTTGCATATGCCTTTTGGATTGAGCTGACTAAATATTTGGATAAACAGATAAAAAGCAACGTCTATTAAGTGAGCTTTGGAGAAGAACATCCTTATGTAGTAACTGCATGGGCATAATTGAATGAAAAATATACTGGTAGTGTAGCACAGTCTCTTACAATGTGATGGTTTCTAGATGTTTTGTTTTTGTTTTTACCATAGGCTTCATTAGTCTCATCTAGCAAAGAGCAGGGAAGATGGAAGTCTGGTAGAGCAATATACATCCTGGCCCAGCCTGCAACTACCTGGTACTCACCAGATCTGTTGCATTACAGTTTCCATTATTCTGGGCCAGTCTGCCCATTGGTTCATGTTTAGGTTCATTTGTTGTTCTTTTGATCTTTGTTTATTAGAGTTCTTCTGTCTGTCCATTTTGGTTATTGTTTTGCCTTGTGTTTTGCCTTTTTTTATAAGCTATATTACATATCCTTCTATTTCAAAAGTAGGATATCATTTAATAAATAAATTAAGTGTATTTTTTTCAGGACATTTCACAATATTCATGTTACCTGTTCTTAAAGGAAATATTTTGCTTTATTTACAGGTATCAGAATTTCCACAGTTCAGTCTAACATGGTTGTAAGCATCCGTACCCTCTGGCAAATAATGTGATGTCCACTAGAAATAATTTCGTGTACCAAAGTCTTGGGACAGGTATGAGATAAGCTACTTACTTACATTTAAGGGAATGCTTTGTTAACATCTCATGATCCTTGGTATTATTGAAATTTGTACATGGAAGTCTATAGCATAATCCAAGTCAATTCATGTACTCAAAAGTACATTCCACTACGTTCAGTGGTGCTTACTACCTAGACATTACGTTTAAGATTGTGGCATCTATGGGCTGTGTTATCTATGTGGGTTTTACTTCGTTTTGTTGACTTTTTATTTGAATACTATTGAATCTCAGTTTTGTGCCTTTTAGACATGTAGGAAATTAAAGAGTTTCAATATAGGTTTAGCTAGCAAATCTTTGAATACATAGTGATGAGGCAGGCATTCTGCAACCACAGTTCATCAATTTAAACTCAGGTTGACCTCCAGCTAGAGAATGTTCTTCTCACACCTATGAAAGCAAGCCTTTTCTTTTTTGCTAAGCTGGAAGAGCCAATAAACCATCTCAGAAGCCATTGTTAAGGAGTAGAATGCAATGCTGAAAGCATTTTAACAATCTTCTTTACATAAAAATAACTCTAAGTACATAAAATAGTGAAACTCAAGTTAGTAGGAAAAACCATATTTTGCCTTTCTGGGTTTTCCCTTCTTCAGATCACTTCAATAGTACTGTAAATTTAGTAATTATTGCAACTGGATGTGATGTGGAAGAGCCGTGACTGGCTCTCTTAAAGGTTTTTTGAAGTGTAGAAATAGTTAGTGGTAGAATTCAAAGACATAGCCGTGTTGGTCTGTAGAATCAGCATGTAGAGAGACTTGTAGCACCTTTGAGTCTCACATACCTGTGGTATATATATGTCTGTCCGTGGCTTCCCCTCTAACAAAAGCATCTGAGAAAGTAGACTAAGGCCCACAAAAGTTCATGCTGCTAACTTTCTTTCTTTCTACAAGATCTCTCTACATACTGGGACAGGTAATGTGTATATTCACACTGCACAATTAGAGAAGTTTGATATCACTTTAACTACCATGGTTCCATCTTAATGAAGCCTGGGGTTTGAATTTGGTAAAGTACTTTTAATTCTCTGCTAGAGTTTTAGTGAACTTCTTAGACTTTTAGCACTTCTGATCTGTAACAGAGAATTCTAAGTATTCCTCCCCCCCCCCCCCCCCGCAGACTGCAAATTTCAGGATTCTGTAGGATGGAGTCATGGCGACTAAAGTGATATCAAGCTTGATATAACTGTGCAGGCTCAGGATAACAGTGTTGATGGGGTAAGTTTACTTAATTGGAATTGCACTCCTAGCTCTGCTTGGGGTGCTTGTGGGGGGCATTTACAACAAGTTAACTTGGCCTCTCCCTCATAGGGCTAACAACAACTTGCTACATATACTTGTGTGATTATGACTGGGGAAACAGCATCACAGAAAGTAGTCCTTCCAGTACTACTATCCACCCCCCAAACTGCTCAAGTTAAAGAACAGAAAAGAAGGACTCAGATGGGAATATAGCTGAGAGAAGTTACCAATCCCAGCTGAGGGAAGTTACACATGAAGTCTCACAGGGATCCATAGTGAGACTACTTGATATATATAAGTAATAGCTCCTAAGTATATTATTGTTTGACCAAGATCTGCTTGATTCAGGTTTCACCTTCAGTCAGAAAACAGTTCATTAAAAATTTGTGCCATGCAGACCGTGAATACATACTGTGGGAGTGAAACAATGCCTCCCAGCCACACTCTTGATAGGCCTGTGTACTATAGACGTGTGTGCATATAAGCTTCTATCATATTGGGAACACATGGCTGTTGATGTGGAGATTGGCTGGCCCAATTTGGTTTGATGTATTTATCAGGTGTAGTCCATTTACCATTTCAAATATTAAATTAATGTGCAAAAGAAGCTGTATGAACATCATTCAATAGGTATTCAGATGTCTTAGGAGAGTATTTGCAGTATGTAAATACTGTAGTTAGCTCCAGTTCATCACCACACTCACTGGTAAAAGATGAAATAATACTGTACTGTGAAATATTTAAACAATAGTTTGTGTTCAAATAATATATGATGGACTTTATCGTTAGGCTTGTTTTAAAAAAATGTCTATGTGACATTCATTATTAAAGTGTATGGGCAGATTTCCATGAGATCAGACCTTCTACCATGTCGAATTGTTGTGTCAGCAGTTCACCACACAGCTAACATGAATATGACCCATTAAAGTTGGGAATGGTATGAGAAATGTTCAAGGTGAATAGCAAGAGTACTAGGCTAAAGTGTGAGTGTGTGACATACCTACAGTGGGGCCTTGCTATCCGCTGAGGTTTGATTCCAGGGCCCCTTGTGCATACCACATGGATTAGAAGTTTTCAAGCCCTGGATGGTTGAATGCTTAGATACCAACTCCAGGGTGACTATATACAAAAATGTTTGAATAAACAATTAACTATTTATTTTTGTTCTTTCTCAGTGTAGATTCTGGTGGTGGTGTTGTTTTTTCTATGACAAGGAAAAATAAATCTCTTCTTTTTGATACCTTGTATAATTTGTAAAGTATTTTGGAGTGCTAAAGTGTGGGGTTTGTAAGCAAAAGGAGTCTGATTCAATCTTGACATCTTCAGATGGTCAGGAGGGATACAGCTACCAGTAGTAAGCACAGGTTATACTGACCTTGATGGACTATGGTTTTAGTTGCTATAAAATAGCTTCCTGTCTTCTTAAACATTCTTTACAGTGTTGTTGTTGTGTGCCTTTAAGTTGTTTCCAACATATGGTGACTCTACGGCAACTTAGTTATGAGGCTCTCTTAGCAAGATTTGTTCAGAGGGGTTTGCCTTTGCTTTCTTCTTAGGCTGAGAAAATGTGATTTGCCCAAAGTCACCCAGTGAGTTCCATGGCTGAGTGGGGTTTTGAATCCTGGTCTTCAGAGAAGTAGTGCAATGCTCAAACCACTATACCATGCTTGCTCTCAGTTTCCTTAAAATATCACTGTTAATCAGAACCATTTTCAGGCCTGTAAATGTGATCTGAATATTTTTGTTCAGCTCTGGAACAAATATAAAACAATAAAGAATGCTTCTGTGTATGTGTTTCACAGTCCACCATATTTTTGTTCAGGCGAAGGGTTCCCAGTTCAAGTGATTTTCCCAGAAAAAATACTAGCATGTTATTTAGCAAATGGTAAGTCTGCCAGTAATAGTGCAGGGAGCATCTGGTTAAGGACTGAAAGTCCAGATAGGAATCTGTCCTGCTGTATGTCCATAGCCTATAACAACCCATGAAAGGTTGTGTTAAGAAAAACCTTGTGTCATTATATAAAGCTGCAGATAGTGACTCTAGCAACTTAATCAAATTGTTCTTGTGCATGTTGGGTGGAGTAATGGAAGAATCTAGCCAGTGCATAATATTTTCCATGTGTTTCTCCTCCCTGTTGAATAGTAATAGTATTTTGCCTCACTACTGATAAATCTGAAATGTTTTCTGTGGACCCTTGAGAAAAATGTTTGCTTCTTTGTTAAATAGAAAGTCCTGTTCTTTAATATTACAGCCCTTTCCCTCTTCCCTTTAACAAAAAATGTTTTTCAGAGGTAAGTAATAGGGGATAAACAAGAGTGCATATGGTGCTCAAAAATTACATCACAACTTTATGGTGTTGTGGATAAAATAATTTCTGCAACTGGAAGCCTTTAACAAGATGCAGATTTTTATTTATTTATTTATTTATTTGGTGAACACTGACACGTTCCCTCATCTGTTTAATATCTCATCCTGTGATCTCATTTTAGCAGTGAAAGTTGCTCTCTTTCTCTTCTGTTTGATCCTGGCCCCTTTCCTTGTACCTCTCCCAAGTTTATCTTGATCTGAGCTAAAAGCACTGCAGAATCTGCAATGTCCTATACCAACTTATTGGCAGCAAGTTTTCATGAACTCAGTTGGACATATTTCTGAATAGGATTGTACAGGATTTCATTGTTCAGTACATTTATTTTTAATCTGATGCTAGTATTTTCATCTAGATCCTAAGCATGTTAAGCAAATTCTACTGATGCTAAGCAGTGGCAGAGGCAGTACAAAATGTTTATCTCCATTGGACAGGCAATCATACAATTTCTTGTTGTTAATTACCCTTGAGTCGATCTCGACCCATGGCGACCCTGCTGATGAGACATTTCCAAGACCCTCTGTCCTCCACTGTTCTGCTCAACTCCTGCAAACTCATACAGTGGTCCCCCGGGTTACGAAAGTAATCCGTTCCAGCCTACCTTTCGTAACCTGGAAATCTTCGTAACCCGGGGGACCGCTTTATTTGTAGTGCCGCGCAGCAGATTTAAAGGGCCGGCGCTTTTTTTTTCCGGAACCCGGGGTTTTTTTCGCAAGCCGGGGCCGTTTTTCCAGCCTCGGCTCTTTCGTACCCCGGGGGTTTCATAACCCAGGGGACCACTGTACTCATGATCTCTTTAATAGAGTCCATCCATCTTGCATATGACCTTCCTCTCTTTCTACTTCCCTCTACCTTTCCTAGCATTACTGTTTTTTCCCAATGATTCATTACTTCTCATATGTGTCCAAAGTATGACAACCTGAATTTTGTCATCTTGGCTTCTAGAGAGATTTCTGGCCTGATATGCTCCAGGACCCATTTGTTTGTCTTTTTGGCTGTCCATGGAATACTTTGTCTTTTTGGCTGTCCATGGAATACCTAGCACTCTTCTCCAGCACCACATCTCAAATGAATTGATTTTGCTCCTATCCTCCTTCTTAACTGTCCAGTCCTCACATCCATACATGACAGTAGGGAATACAATGGCTTGTACAATTCTAACTTTTGTGCTCAGTTGTATATCTTTGCATTTTAGGATCTTCTCTAGTTCTGTCATAGCTGTCCTTCTCATTCTAAATCATCTTCTGATTCCCTGGGTGCAGTCTCCATTTCTATCAATTTTTGATCCCAGGTATGAGAATTCTTTTAATATTTCTATTTCTTTGTTGTCTAATTCAAATTTTTGTGGGTTCTCTGTGGTCATTATTTTTTGTTTTCTTTACGTTCAACAATAGGCCTGCCTTTGCACTTTCTTCCTTGATAGTAGTTGTTCCAGGTCTTTGAGGTTTTCTGCTAGTTTTATGGTGTCACCTGCATATCTTAGATTGTTGATATTCCTTTCCTCTGTTTTCACTCCTCCTCCTTCTGTGTCTAAGCCTGTTTTCCTTACAATATGTTCTGCATATAAGTTGAATAGGTAGGATGATAAGATGCAGCTTGTCTGACCCCTGTGCCAATTGGGAACCATTCTGTTTCTCTGTGTTCTGTTCTGACAGCAGCCTCTTGCCCTGAGTACATATTTCTCACCAGGGCTATCAGATGTGTTGGCACTCCCACGTCTTTAAGGGCATTCCACAACTGTTCATGATCTATGCAGACAAAGGCTTTGCTATAGTGTATAAAGCACATGCTGATTTTCTTTTGGAGTTACCTGGTATACTTCATTAGCCCTCATATGTTTGTAATGTGGTCCCTAGTACCTCTTTCTTTCCTGAACCCCACTTGGACCTCTGATTTTTCTCTCTGCATGCATGGTTGGAGTCTGTGTTGCAGAATATGAGCCTAATTTTGCTTGCATGGAATAGTAGTGCTATGGTTCTATAGTTTATAGTATATTTGTATATTTATATAGTATATTTATATATTTATAATATATAGATTATAGTATATTTTATTTTTCTAAGAAAATAAAATATTTTCTTAGAAAAGATTTTGGTAAAAAGAGTATTCAGAGATTTTCCTCTAAACTCAGTTTACTAGCTCATAGGTCTCTCAATCCAGAGAAGTTTGGAATAGGCACAGAGATTGAGAATACCAATGTACAGTATGACCAAATGTAGGACTCCTTTGCCAGTAAATTTTATGTGCAATCATTCTTACTGAGTGGCAAGGTGAAAGAGAGAATTGGAGAAGAGAGATATTGTGGTTTTATCAATCAAGAAATTCTGGGTTGATCTGGAGGATCTTTATTGGACTTGTACTGCCTGTGACACAATAAAAAGAAAGGCAACCCATCTGTAAGATGATTGAGACCTCATTTGATCCTCCATTTTTTCAGTGTCAATCAGACAACTAAAGGAAGAGGTCAGAGAGTGCCTGGTGTTCATTGTAATTCACTGATTTTATGGAGTCAAATGTTATACAGGTCTCATATAAATTTTTATTTTTACGGAAACATCACTCTGCCTTGAATCCATTATTATAATCTGGTTATGTGAAAATGCTCTCAAAGTATCATATATAACAACAGTCATGTTTGCCTATAAATTTAAAAGTCACAAGGCTAAGATTTTTTGAATGTAAAAATGTAAAGAGAACAGTTAGCTTAAGAGAAATAGATGGAACAAATATTTGATACGAAAACAAGGATACTAAATAGGGGAGGAAGTGGAAATTTGTGTTAAGTGGTTTTTAGATATTAGTATAGTATCTGTTTTTGTATTTGTTTGTTTGTGTTTTAGTCTTTTTTGTATATATTGTGTTGTATGGATAACTAATAAAAAAATTAAAAAAAAAAGAAAATGCTCTCAAACACATGACTGAAATTAATGACCATTATTGACTAAACTGGTTTATCATCACAGTTCCTAGAAAGTCATTATGATTTTCCAGTTAAATGGTGTACTAAAATGAGTTACATCACCACTTCAGATTAGAAGATAAGTAATTCTCTTCCTCTTCTCCTTTTTTCAGATTCCAGTAAAGTGATGGAAGAGTACAATCACATGCAAAGCCAGGTAGAAATACCAAATACTAGTTTGGGAAAGGAGATGATGATGAATTCTCTTGAAAACGATCTTCAGGACATAATGGACAGGCTCAACCAGAAAAAATATTCGTCTAGTCTGAAATTAAAAACAAATGCTGACTACTCTGGTTCTTACTTAACCCTATCGCAACCTCTCTCACCACCAAAGTCTAGTCCTGCATCCAGTGTTAAAAGCATGCCGTCTGTTACCAGAATTCAAGGAAGCAAACCACTGGCCTGTGAGAGCTCTTATCTTTCAGACAAGAATGTTTCTGCAAAGCATATGGGCTCCTTTTCAGGCACATCTCCATCCTTAAGTGAGCACAGCTTCAGAAAGAGAGACTTTGATATTTATGCTACCAGAGAAAATGAGAAACAGTTTGGACATCTGGATAAATTTCCCTATTCAAAGTATAGTCAGAAGAATAAATCTCATGATAATGTCTACTTCCCAGGAATGGTGGATGGGCGGAAGAACTCTGGATCTCTTCTTGCAATGTGGAATGGAAGCTCAGGGAATGAGGTCATTCTTTTACCACTTAGTGGCTCTGGAGCAGCCAGTATGCCCTCCAGTCCAAAGCAAGGTAGGAGGATGAATATTCAGGATTTTCTGTCACTCCAGTCCAGGTTAGTTAAACAGAAAGATCCAACAATGGAAACTTTGGGGTCTAGAACCAGGAAGTACTCTGGTGGTTCACTGAGCCATATGGGAGTTTATAGTCGTTCATTACCCAGGCTTTACAAATCTAATGAAAGCCAGCTCATGCCTCTCAGTTTACCCCCAAGAAACTCCCTTGGGAATTCCAAAAGAAAAAAGACTATGGAAAAAGATCTCCTACCTCAAAGCATGCTGGATGCTGACAATTACCTTAATTTTTCTTCTCATACCTCAGGGGTTTCTCCGTATACAAACTTTGCATCAGAAAGCAATTCGTACGTGAACTCCACTCTCAGTGTTCCTGCAAGCCCTCGTATAGCTAGGAAGATGCTTCTGGCATCTTCCTCCTCATACACATCTGATGACTTTGATAGAGTTGGACTCTCAGGAACCAGCCCAAATAATTCTTTTATACCTGTGGATTCTGAGAGGACATTCCCTTTCCAAAGGAAAATTTCCAGCAGTTCCATGGAGTTTGATGAAACAGAGCTGGACAGCTTCAGGCAGACTCCTTCTATCCGGGAAAGAAAGAATAGCATTAGTTCAGTATCTGGAAGGGATGACCTAATGGACTACCACAGGAGGCAGAGAGAAGAAAGGCTTAAAGAGCAGGAGATGGAGCGACTGGTAATGATTTTTTCGAGTTAATTTTTACCCCTTGTTTGCCATTTCAAAAGCTAAATGTTTCAACATTTATACTATACTAAAATGATGTTTAATGCTGTTATACATTTTTAAATTTGGGTGAAAAAAGTTTATTGCTTCAATCTTTAAAGATAATGGTAATAAAACCAGCTGTATGGTATAGGAAATTGATAGAAAACATAGTTCATTTCTGTGCCTTCTTCCAAAATTACCAGACCCTTAAAAACCACAGATTACATAGTCTAGGGATCCAATATTTAAAGAAGAAGAAAAAAAAGTTGATGTCATTGCTTTGTGGCTTCTGAGTAAGTAAAGCCATGTCTCCAGCCTAAGTTGTTTCAGGGCATATTTGTATGCATTTTGCTGAAGGAAAAAATCCAGAAATTGTTACAGTGGCATATTTGTCAGTTTGTCAAATTAGAGCATATTTCCATTTCTGTAAAGGTTGTAGTAATTTATTTATATAGAAAAAAAATCAAGTATCATGCAGAAACCCATTTATTTATTTATTTATTTATTTATTTATTTATTTTGTAATGCAGCCTTATGCCAACTTATTTACAGTTCATAATGTGATGTATATGTTTCCACTGTCTACAATGCTCAGCTTGCTCTTAATATATGGGATGATTAGTTTTTTCGAACTGATATTATGCTATTTGAGTTTCTTTTAAAAATCCCCACACCAAGCCATTAATTTAATCATGTTCAATTGTTCATATATTTTCCTTAATAATTTGCTTTTCCAAATGGTCTGTGACTATTTTGTTTTTAAGTGGTTTTCAAAGAAAAAAAATCTTTAAAATCTTTCAAGAGAAAATGCTTTTCAGGGAGTGCTGAACTCTAATTTCTTTCTTAGAAATGAAATACTGAGGGATGCTAATTTGGCTTTATCAGACTTTTCACTTTATAACTAATGGTTTTAATGGCCGAACACTGGAAAAAATCAGTGTTCTTGTGTGGCTTTTAGCTGACAGACTTCAGAAAAAATCTAGTGGATTTTTCCCAGAATATTTTTATTTTAAGCATCAGTGGGAAAATGGATATGCATAGTGCTAAATGAAATAGGAGTGGCTGTTGTAATTAATTATTGGAAAAGTATAATTGTAAAGTGATATTACTTCTAAAGTAAGGTATATTTGCCAGCCTGACTTGTGTTGCACTCAGAAATGAACAGGTTGCTGTGAAAGCAAAGAAAGAAAAAGTTCAGGAGTTATAGGGCAAAGTTTCAAAGTACTTTTCTGAGGAACAATTCATATGGACAAGCTCATCACTTTCAGTATCAAGTGGAAATGACTTGAACATATGAATGAACCATCACACGTAGCCTGTTCAGAGTACAGACACAGTGAGCTTCATACATTTAGCTGCATAGAGGGGTGGGAATCATGCAGTGCTCCAACCAAGAGGAAAGTGGCTCGCCTGGCCCAGGATGTCTTCTGACCAGGATGACCAGATGTCCTCCTTTTCCAGGACGTGCCCTACATTTCAACCTTTTGTCCAGAAGGAATTCCAAAATGTTTTCCTTTTAAGTGTCACTAAGAAGCATGAATTTACATTACCATGAGTGTTTCTAGCTTTCATTTCCCATTGTCCTTCTTTGTGGTTATGACATCTGTTCACCCTGCTCATGACCTCTTCCACCCCTTCCACTATTGATGCTCCTTCCCCAGTGCTCACACCAGCATGCAGTCCATATGCTCAGGGGATTCTCTGGAGTTTCCAGCCTGATTTGGAGCAAACAGGAACTCTTTTTACTCTGGAGAATCACTCTGGAGCATGGATTGGGCCCCTGTTTTACCCATTTGGGCCTTGTGTATCATCTAAACAGGTTAGTGTGGGAACGGTGTGGGAGCATTTCTTTTCCTCTGTAGGGACATGGCCTAGATCATTTCCCTACAGATTACTATAAAGCATCCTTAGAAAGTGAGGAGGATGCTAATATGTTTGTATAGCACAAAAAAGAGAATTGTGTGCTGTACTGCAAGATTTGGCAGAACCAGTAACTGCATCCCTGAAAAGGTCTAAGGAAATATTCTACTGTTAAAAGATAAAATGACAAAATGTTATATTGTTTCTATTTTATTTGGCTGTTGTTTACCTTACCCACACACTTTTTTTCTTAATAGTCATCATCCAAATAGATTTGTTTCTTTTGAAACAAGTTCAACTGTTTAAGGGAGCAACTGTTTACATGTGATGGAATTTCCTTCCTTGATTTATTTTTTCATTTGTAGCATTTTGCAAGGGCAGCCAGTGAAAGGACTGAGGTTTTGGACTGCATGTTGAAATGAGCTGAACTATCAAGAGCCCTGGAAGGAAGTGCATATTTGTAGGACAGTCTCCTTCCATCCTGAGCTTGATGCTGTTTTCAAAAGGTCAATGCCTTTGCAACTGCAATTCTACTGTCCTTCAAAGAGGCCTTTTGGTATTGTGCCTTATTTAAGTGTGCAGCCAAGGATGCAATACTCAGTCTGTGCTCCAAGTGAAATGGGCAGGAAAGGTGGGGAATCAAAGCAGAGGACAGTTCAGGGTAGTTTCCAACCAATAAATCCTATCTGAAAGGTCCAAAACACACTGCAGAAATAATCCAGTTTGAGATTATTTGCTTTAACTGCCCTGACTCAAAGCAAGTGAATTCTGGAAACTATTTTTGTGAGACAGTTAGCCTTCTCTGTCAGAGAGCTCTGGTGCCATAATAAACTACAGTTTCCAAGATTCCCTAGCACTGAGCCAGGGCAATTAAAGTGGTCTCAAACTAGATTATTTCTTCAGTGTGTTTTGGAGCTCATTTAGCTGGGAATAAGTGTGATTATACTCAATAGAACATGTTTAGACCTGCAGAGCAAGTCACTAATTTTGGCTTGTTACTGTTTTCCAAAAATTAGAAAAATGTTTTTAACACATATGAATAACTCTGAGAGAATAGTCATTTTCTCTCTTTCTTTCTTATTTTTTGAGAACTAAGTCTTACTCTAAAAATATATCAGTTTACAGTCCTTTAAAGTGATTAGCTCATCAAAATATATACCAGCCTGCATGTCTACACATTGCCATTTGAGACAAATGAACAGTGTCTAAGTGGACAAAAACATATTTGCTGGTTTCCTAGAAGTGATTCATGTTTGTCACTGGACCAAAATAGATATGATGTTCAATTTATGTAATTTAATATCTCAATTTTCTTTAATAAAATAGGTGAAAGTGTAGGGGTTCCAATTTGATGGGGAAAACAGCGCAGGAGGATGATGTGTTTAACTCTTTCTTATATGAGTGCATTTTAATGGTTTTTTAGTATTGTATTTTAACCCTTGGTTTTATATGTTTTCTTTTTAAATTGTGTTTTGTATTTTAACACGTTGTATTCCCCCCTTGAGCCTTGAGGAGAGAAAGGAAATAAATAAAATTTATTATTATTTTACTATTTTCCTCCACCACTTTGCTGATGTGTAAGTATCAATGAGAACCAGTGTAGTGTGGCAGTTAGATTGTTAGAATGGAACATCAGAAAGGCATGCTTTGGTCTCCTCTGAGCCACCACACTAGGTTACTTTGGGTTAGGATGACCAACTCTAGGGGAGGGTTATTTCTCCCCTTGATCCTCTCTCCAGTAAACTGTATCTCCCCCCCCCCCCCCCAATACCGTCACTTTCCTATGCTGTTCCTCTCAGGACGGCTACAGAAAGCGACACTTCCACCATTTTGAGAGGGTCTGCACCAGAAAACAAAGTTATTTAAGGGGTACAGTACAGCCTTAGGGTCTGGTTGGGGGGGGGGAGACTTCAGGGGCCACAAAAGCAGGATTCAAGAGCTGCATGCAGCCCTCAGACCAAAAAAAATCTGCTTTGGATCAATCACTCTCTTTCTCAACGTATCACAGAAGAGTGTTATGAGGATAAGGTGTTGTTGTGTCCCTTGGAAGTCATTTCTAAGTCATGGCAACCTTACGGCAAACCTATCGCAGAGTTTTCTTAGCAAATTTCTTCAGAGGGGGGTTTGCCGCTGTCATCCTGAGGCTGAGAGTGTGTGATTTCCCCAAGGTCATCCAGTGGGTTTCCATGACTGAGTGGGGTATCAAACCCTGATCTCCGGAGTTATACTCCAGCACTCAAACCACTATACTATGCTAGCTTGAGGATACAGTGGGGAATGAGGACAAGGTGGGGAACCACATATGCTGCCTTGAAGTCACAGGAGGAGAGACAGAATGTAAATGTTGAAATATAAAAATAAGTAAACCCCTAAAGCTGTAGATTTCACTCCTAGTGAGCTGGTGAGCGACTGTTAGGCAGGCAATTGGTTCAAAGTATGAACCCTTCTTTGTTTCAATTCATGAAAGTAATAAGGACCCCTGTAAACACATAGATGTAAACACACTGTTCTATAATGGGTAGTACAGTCTGTTGCATATTGCTGCTTTCAATATGCTAACATTAATATGTAGGGTGGGATGGCATCAATAGTAGAGGCAGTACAAAATGATTATCTCCATAGATGTTTGGACATGCAGTTATACAATTTGACCCATGGCGACCCTGTGTATGAGACATCTCCAAGACTCTCTGTCTTCCACTGTTTGTTTAGGTCCTGCAAAATCATACTTGTGACCTCTTTAATAGAGTCTATCCATCTAGCATGCAGCCTTACTCTACTTTCCTCCACCTTTCCTAGCTTTTTTTTTTTTACATGAGTCATGCCTTCTCACGATGTGTCTGAAGTACAACAACCTAAGTTTCATCATCTTGGCTTCCAGGGAGATTTCTGTCTTGATCTGCTCTAGGACCCATTTGCTTGTCTTTTTGGCTGTCCACAGCATCCTCAGCACTCTTCTCCAGTACCATATTGCAAATGAATTGATTTTCTTCCTGTCTTCTTTCTTAACTGTCCACCTCTCATACATGATAATATGTAATACAGTGAATACAGTCTTACAATATAGTCAGCTAATTTGTCCCAATGTCCCAGCCTTTGTTTCTTTGTAATCCATTGCTATATTTGTATGGCTTATATTGTTATCACAAATTTAGATCATTTGGAGGCATGGAGCTCAGTGTCATCAGTATGCTGATGACACTCAGATATACTTCTCCATGACCAGATCATCTGCCCAGACCTCAGATGACGTCTCCTCTCTCAATGACTGTCTTGAAGCTGTAATGGATTGAATGAGGAAAAACAGATTGAAGCTAAATCCAGACAAAACGGAGGTACTGACCGTTACAGGCCCGAAACCAGGTTTGGGAATACATCTTCCAGTCCTAGATGGAGTCACACTCTCCTCGAAGGACCCTGTTCGCAGTCTGGGGGTACTTCTAGACTTGTTGCTTTGCATGACTAGTCAGGTGAATGTGACAGTCAGGAGTGCCTGCTATCAGCTTCGGCTGATATGCCAGCTGCGCCCTTTCCTGGACATGAAGGATCTGGAATATGTGGTACATGCTTTGGTCACCTCACGTTTGGACTACTGCAGTGCGCTCTACATGGGGCTACCCTTGTGCTTAACCCAGAATCTTCAGTTGGTTCAAAATATGGCAGCCAGGCTTGTTACTGGAACATTGAGGAGAGAGCACATAACTTCAGTGCTCAAGTCTCTCCACTGGCTGCCGATTAGTTTCCTGGCGCAGTACAGAGTGTTAGTTTAAACCTTTAAAGCCCTACATGGTTCGGGTCCATCCTATCTTAGGGACCGCCTCTTCCCGTATGATCCCCCCTGCACGCTTAGGTCCTCTGGGAAGAACCTGCTACAGCCCATGAAGACTAGGCTGGCACAGACTTCCCAGAGGACTTTCTCTGCTACCGCTCCCAAGCTATGGAATGGCCTGCCGGACGAGATCTGTCTTATTTTTAAAAAAGCTGTGAAGACACATCTCTTCCAGCAGGCCTTCCCTGAAACTTTATAATCTCTCCCGGCTCTGAAGTTTAACCCCAGGAATTCCCAGCTAGTTCCTGGCATCATAACCCCCAGTGCCACTGTCTGCGCTGTTCAAAGAACTATTGGTTTTTATGATGTTATATTATGTTGTTAATTTTTGTTTGCCTTGTTTTAATCTATGCTAGTTTAATTTAATTTTAAGGGGTGGGAGGTAGGAACTGGGTTGTGGGAATTGTTTTTAATTGTGATTGTTTTAAACTTTGTTGTACCTGCCCCGATTGCCTGGACAGAGGGGCGGGTTATAAATAAAATTTATTATTATTATCTATTATTATTATTATTATTATTATTATTAGGACCTAAATTTTAAGGAGGGACTGCCAATGTGAAAATTGCAAATGTGCTCTGAAGAAACTTGCCAAGAAAGTTAGAAACCCCCACAGTAGGTTTGCTTTAGGGTTGCCACAAATTGGAAATGACTTAAAGGCACACAACAACAACAACAACAAGCCAGTGAGAATTGTGGAAAAGTAAAGAACTGTGCCTCCAGTGTTCAAGTTAAGTAGAATCATAAATTACTCATTTAAGTAAGTGCCCAGGTTTACCTCTAGATGGTGCCATTTAATTAAAAAAAAACTATTACTGATTTGGATACATGGTTTCTGGTTTTAGTTTTTCACGTCTCATATCAATGGCTAAAACTGCAGAAGGTTGAGGACGTCACTGTATTCGCATTCAACAACTCCTTTGAAAGTAAGCATTGTTCATCTGAATAACATGGTCACTTCCAGGGAGAAGATTTTTGAGATGTTTTGCACACAGATTCAATAAATGCAATAGTCCATATATCTGTGTTCATATACCACAGATGGATTATACCTGCTTTTCTTAATAGTAGATTAAGGGAGCAGTCCTTAAGAACATAGGCAGAGCTTTTGGCTCTTAACTTCCAGAATCCCTCAGCCATCATGACTACTATATCTGAAGAAAATTCAAGTGTATTCCAAACAGTTGTTATGTTTAGTAATGAAGACAAGAAATACATTGGTGTTTTAAGCATGAACAGGTTCCCTGGTGAGGTGGTTAGAGATTTTGGAATATCTACATTCAGTTTAAGATTGTGGAAAAAGAATTGTGCATGCAGTAACATTGCTTATGCATATGTGCATGGGATTTGTATAGCATTTGGTTGTGTAATTAGCTGAGCATTTGAATGTGCATTCAGTTGCACAATATTGCTCTGCAGTGTGTAACTTCACATGCAGAGATGTGTGTTACACAGTCCTGAGGTAGGATATTGGCTAAACTCTTGGTCGGAATTTTATGTATCATGAACTGTCTTGGAAATGTAGGTTATATGAGATTTTATTTTGCAGCCTAGCAAGATTTGCATGGTTCTAAACTTAGTTGTTGTAATTCCCTGAACATATATGATTGTGGAAGCTAAGCAGGGCTGGGGCAGTTTACTACTTGGAAGAGAAACCACCAGGGAACCCCGAAGTAGGAAATACACGCCGGAGGGCCATAGATGCTAATGAGAGTTGACAGTACTGGGTTAGATGGACCAGTGATCTGTCTCATTATAAGGCACCTTATTTTTGTGCTATTTATATCCCTTGCCCATGTGTGTATATGCCTTCAAGTGGCTTGCTGATGTA
This sequence comes from Urosaurus nigricauda, assembly GCA_034509955.1. Taxonomy (NCBI): domain Eukaryota; kingdom Metazoa; phylum Chordata; class Lepidosauria; order Squamata; family Phrynosomatidae; genus Urosaurus; species Urosaurus nigricauda. Next base: position 48,015,021 of record JAOEGL010000003.1, read on the forward strand.
TGGCAATCATGTATTTCACAGGATTTTCTTAGCAAGAAATACTTAGAGGTGATTTTGTGAGTTCCTTCCCTTGAAATAGAGCTTACGGGAACTGGTATTCACTGGCAAGTACTAACCAAAGCTGACTCTGCTTAGCTTCCAAGATCATACAGGATCTGGTGTGTTAACATATTCCTTCACTATACTCCTTTTTTTTAAAAAAAAGAAAGAAATTGAGAACAGATCAATATGAGCTATATAAAAGTATGCATTTTATAAAGGTTTTTTTGTTTGTTTTTTACAATTATTATATTCCATACCTTAAGAAGAGTAGAGTTACACTGGCATTAAATTCAGAGGTGGATACATTGCCGTTTTGGTCAATGACCGTAAATAAATATTGATTGATTGATTGATTGATACATTGCTGAATTACAATTGTCATTAGCCCTAGCAAAGTTTGCAAGTGGTGGGAGGTGGTGGGACCTGCAGTTCCTTGCTGGAGGGCTACAACTTGCCCACCTCTGATTTCATTTGGAGTGAACACGTCATTTACTCAGTGAGCAGAATGGTGTAGTGATGTTCGCATTTCCACTCAGCAGTGGAAACCTACTGTGTGATCTGGGACAAGCTACTTTCTCTCAGCCTAAGAGAAAGGCAGTGGCAAAGCTCTTCTGAAGAAATCGTGCCAAGAAAATGCTACTTCTATGTTGTCTCTTTTAGATTGTAAGCCTGGGGGCAGGGAACCGTCTAATTATAAGATTGTATGTACAACACTGTGTAAATTTACAGTGCTATATAAATAAAGGTTAATAATAATGATAATAGGTTCACCAAAAATGGAAGTTGAGTCGAAAGTGCGTAACAGCAGCAGTTAGTCACTGCATAGTGGTTTTAACTGTGTGTGGAAGAATTGCTCAGTGGCCATGGAGGATGGGGGATTCTGGGAGTTATTGTCAAAAAAGAACATTTTTTCCAGTCTCTGCTGTGGACATGATATCATTGACATATTCCTGTGAATGTTTGGGAATTCTAGGAAGTGAAGAGCATACTCTGCCTTGCTCACCCATTAGCCACAAACACTCTCTTATCTTCATAGCAGAGGTAAGTTAGGGTAAGATTGTTAGGAGTCCACCGTGCAGTAAGTGTTTATGTGATTTTACTGGGAATTACACTCCTATTCCAACAAACAACTGGTTACGCTGTGTTGACATGTGTGCTCTAGTACTGTTAATTGTAGCAAGTCTTATAATTGGTGCTGCACACCCTTGATTTACAAAACAGAATGTAAATGTGTGGTATGAACTGGGAAGTGAAGGTGTGATGAAATGGCGACTGGTTGGCAGCCAATAGAAAGGTGAGAATAGACAGCACAAAATAGCAGCTGACAGAACTTCCTGTGCATAAGCTCTTCAGTACTCAGTTGTGCATGTTGAAATAGAAATGAGGTAACATATTCAGTTACTTCTGTAGCAGTGATGATAGTAAAGGAAGCTATATTTGTAACTTAGATGGAGAGCCATTCTTGTAAGTATGAGTGTTTAGAAACTTTTGATTTCTTATTGAAATGCCTGGGAAATAGCTGAAAATCTATTTCCCACGCATTTCAGTAAGAAATCGATAGTTTCATGTGTTTTTAAAGGCATGCATTTGCTTTAAATTCCTGAGCTTTTAGCTCTTTTGAATTCCAGCTGTCAGCTATTATATTTAGAAGTTTTCCTCTGCATACACATTTGATGGCAAGTTGTTCTTTAAATGCCTTTGCATTTTGAAGGGCTAAAATAATCTCTTTACACCAAAAGCATCCAAGCAAGACAAAGGTAAAGTTGTTTTGTGTGGGCTTTAGTTTGATATAGCCTCTGTTGTAAAGAGTGGATGTGGAGGAAAGGTGCCAAAACGGACACATCCTGTCACTGTACGTGGGGGTGGACTCAGAGATTGAGTATTGTTTATCCCAGCTCTTAACTGTTTCAGTGAAGGTAGTAAAAGTGCCATCAAAGTGTCCTCTGGCAAGTACAAAGGATGGATAAAAGTTGGAGTTCCTGGCCAGCAGTCAGACGGTGCTTTCAGAAATGGGTTGGCTACTCAAAGAATGCAGGCTTGAGAGGAAGAGAGCAAATACGGGCTAAGCAAATGAAGAGGGAGCTGGAGGCTGGTGAAGAAAATGTTTGGAGGGAACAAAGGAGTTCTGAGGTGCAATGATTTCATTGTCATTTTTCTTTCTCTAGTGTAATGTGATGCTTGCCTTGAGAGGAAGGGAGGAAAAGAGGAGGAAATTTTTGTTTAAGGGATGATTAGAAAGAATGCATTTGATTAGTAACATTACACTCACAGTTCAACAGTATTAACATTTTGTCTGACGTGAAGACAGAGTTCAGAAGCAAGTGCAGAGCTGTTCCTTCAGGAGAGACATTTATGTTTTGCACTAATTTTTCATGGATATGCAAAAGACGTGATGACTTTTTATTTCTAATGAAAAAAATTGGGAGCAAACTCTTTTTAGTTTCTAAACATCTGGCTCCTCGCCCCCCAGAATTATATATGCCCCTTTAAACTCAGTGAAACTTTATTTTGAATATCTGTAAACCTGTAATTTTGTAGTTTGAAATAAATCTTTTGAATTCAGTGAACTCCCTGTGAGCAAATAGGCATGAGCTGCATATACCTATTTTCCATGTTTTTGCCTATTCTTGTTTTTGAATCTGGAGACAGAAGCTGAATATATTTGTGTAGGCTGTCACATGGATTAAGCTTAAAGAATATTTGATTGCCTTTAATTAGTCTAAGATGAGAGTTGTCAGAAAGTGTGTTCATTGTTGGCTCTTGTGAGCGGGAAGAAAGGTGCTAAAGTAACACATTAATTTGCAACCTAAAGAAACATCTGTTTAAAAATGATGACTTTTATATTTTATTTAAGTTATGCAAAGTTCTATGTTAATGACAGCGTCTGCAAATCATTGATGTTGTAATCAGCCTTAGCTTCAGCCTTGAAATTATTTGTATAGTACTGCACATGTCAAAATATATGCATAGAAAACCTAGGCAGGATTTTTAAACAGGTGCAATTCAGTGAATTTATCCCACAATTTGTTTAGGGCTTGAAGATTCGTATAACAACTCATATAAAGACCTGAAATAATTGTTTTCAATGGCTGTTCATAATTTTACCTTAAAGAGCCTCTTCTATATGAGAAATTCCATCATAGGGAAAATAACTTTAAAATATTTGTTTAGAACAACTCCAGTACATGTTTATTTAGAAGTACAGTAAGTCCTTTTTTTGGTCAGACCTCCTGGATGAAAGTGAGCAAAGTATTGCTTCAAACTAAGTAAACATGCATAAGATTGCTCTGTGATTACAGTTCCCCATTCTTAACTAAAAGTAAACCCTGATGGATTATAGCTGGGAAAAGTGGGGCAGCTACCAGTGAAGTCACTTAGCGTGGCCTATACCTTGTACTATGAAGATGTACTGTATTCCAAAACTAAACTAATTTCAAATTACCTGTGTAACATATTTTAATTTTTCTTTTTATACTGAAAAAAAACAAACCCACATTGGAATCTGAACACCAATATAAATTAAGTGAAGAGACTGAGGTTAGTTGATACCTATGTCCCTTTTGATTGTTGTTGAGTGTCTACAAATCACAACTGTAAGGTGAACCTGTCACAAGGTTTTCTTTTTCAAGATTTGTTGAGAAGAGGTTTGCTTTTGCCTTCCTCTGAGGCTGAGAGAATAGGACATATAGGTTTATATAGCTGAGTGGACATTTAAACCCTTAGTTTTTTGTAGGGCCTTTGGGCTCTCTGGTCATGTTCTAGAAGAGTTCCTTTCTGACGTTTCGCCTGCATCTGTGGCTGGCATCTTCAGAGAATGATAGCCTGGAAAAGGATTGGATATGTATATCCTGTGTGACCCTGGGAAGGGAGGATTAGAAAGAATGCATTTGATTAGTAACATTTGCAATACATTTGCAAATTACTCCTCCCTATATATATATATATATATCCAATCCTTTTCCAGGCTATAATTCTCTGAACATGCCAGCCACAGATCATAGAATCGTAGAATCCTAGAGTTGGAAGAGACCACAAGGGCCATCCACTCCAATCCCCTGCCATGCAGGAACTCTCCATCAAAGCATCCCCGATAGATGGCCATCCAGCCTTTGCTTAAAGACCTCCAAGGACGGAGACTCCACTACACTCCGAGGGAGTGTGTTCCACTGTCGAACAGCCCTTACTGTCAGGAAATTCCTCCTAATGTTGAGGTGGAATCTCTTCCTGAAGTTTGCATCGATTGTTCCGGGTCCTATTGTCTGGAGCAGCAGAAAACAAGCTTGCTCCCTCTTTAATATGACATCCCTTCAAATATTTAAACAGGGGTATCATATCACCTCTTAACCTTCTCTTCTTCAGGCTAAACATCCCCAGCTGCCTAAGCTGCTCCTCATAGGGCATGGCTTCCAGGCCCTTCACTATCTTAGTTGCCCTCCTTTGGACATGCTCCAGTTTCTCTGCATCCTTTTTGAATTGTGGTGCCCAGAACTGGACACAGTATTCCAGCTGGGGCCTGACCAAGGCAGAGGAGAGTGGCATCATTACTTCTCTGGACCTAGACACTATAGTTCTATTGATGCAGCCTAAAATTGCATTGGCCTTTTTAGCTGCTGCATCACACTGTTGACTCATGTTCAACTTATGGTCTACTTGGACTCCTAGATCTCTTTTGCACATAGTTTCATTTAGCTAGGTGTCCCCCATCCTATATCTGTGCAATTCATTTTTCTGCCCTAAGTGCAAGACATTACATTTCTTTGTGTTGAATTTCATTTTGTTAGCTGTGGCCCAGCTTTCTAGTCTATTCAGGTCATTTTGAATTTTGATCCTGTCCTCTGGGGTATTAGCTACTCCTCCTAGTTTAGTGTCACCCGCAAATTTGATAAGTATGCTCCCAATTCTGTAATCCAAATCATTGATAAAGATGTTCAATAGCACTGGGCCCAGGACAGAGCCCTGTGGGACTCCACTTGTCACTTCTCTCCAGGATGTAAAGGAGCCGTTGTTGAGCACCCTTTGGGTTTGGTCAGTCAACCAGTTACAAATACATTTAACAGTTGCCTTGCTTAGCCGACATTCTACAAGCTTGTTTGCAAGAATGTCATGGGGAACATTGTCAAAGGCCTTACTGAAGTCAAGATATACTATATCCACAGCATTCCCTTCAAGCTGGTGATTTTATCAAAAAAAGAGATCAGATTTGTCTGGCATGACTTCTTTCTCTGAAACCCATGTTGACTTTTTGTGACTATGCAATTATCTTCTAGATATTTAATGATATGCTCCAGAATCTTTCCTGGTATTGATGTCAGACTAACTGGACGATAATTGTTGGGATCCTCTTTTTTCCCCTTTTTGAAGATGGGGACAACGTTTGCCCTTCTCCAGTCTGCTGGGACTTCTCCTGTTCTCCAAGATTTCTCAAAGATTATTGCCTATGGCTCCAATATTACATTTGCCAGTTCTTTTAGTATCCTTGGATGTAGTTCATCTGGTCCTGGAGACTTGTATTCATTTAGATTAACCAGGTATTCCTGTACTATCTCTTTACTTATTCTGGGCTGAAATTCCTCTATTCTGTCCTCAGCTACATTATCCTCAGCTTGAGCACCTTTTACCTTTTGTGAGAAGACTGAAACAAAGAAGTTGTTGAGTAATTCTGCCTTTTCTCTGTCCCCTGTTTGCATTTTGCCATCTTCTGCACGCAGTGGCCCTGCCGTTTCCTTCTTCTTCCTTTTGCTGCAGACGTACCCAAAAAAGCCCTTTTTATTGTTCTTAACCTCTCTAGCAAGCCTGAGTTCATTCTGCACTTTACCTTTTCTGACTTTACCCCTACAAGTGCTTACTATTTGTTTGAATTCCTCTTTGGTGATTTCCCCCCTTTTCCATTTCTTATACATAGAATCATAGAGTTGGAAGAGACCACAAGGGCCATCCAGTCCAACCCTCTTCCATGCAGGAACTCTCCATCAAAGCATCCCCGAAAGATGGCCACCCAGGCTCTGCTTAAAGACTTCTAAAGAAGGAGACTCCACCACATTCTGAGGGAGTGTGTTCCACTGTCGAACAGCCCTTACTGTCAGGAAGTTCCTCCAAGTGTTGAGGTGGAATCTCTTTTCCTGCAATTTGTAAACATGTCCTGTTTAGAACTTAGCTCAGTTGAAAGTTCCTTAGTCATCCATCCTGGCTTCTTCAGACATCTTCCATTTTTCTTCCTGACCATGGGATCATCCCCCAGTATTTCTCTAAGTTTATTGAAATCAGCTCTCCTAAAGTCTAGAGTACATGTCTGACTATGCCTAGCTTCTCCTTTCCACTGTATAACAAACTCCAGGTGAACATGGTCACTCCCACCTAACGTTACAACCATTTGCACCCCATCAACTAGGTCATCCCTGTTGGTTAAGATCAGATCTAAAATGGCTGATCCCCTTGTTGCCTCTTCCACCTTTTGGACAATGAAATTGTCTTCCAGGCAAGTGAGGAATTTGCTAGACCTTGAGGATTTGGCTGAGTTTGATTTCCAGCAAATATCCGGATAGTTGAAGTCCCCCATCACTACTACATCTCTCCTTTCTGAGTGTGTGGTCATCTGTTCTAGAAAGGCATCATCCAATTCCTCCGTCTGACTTGGAGGTCTGTAGTAGACTCCCACAGTAACATCCCTGTTGTTTCCTTCTTCTTTAATTTTTATCCAAATGCTCTCCACTTGGCCTCCAGTACTGATGTCCTGGATCTCTTCACTGGTGTAAATATCCCTTTCCTGTTTGTCCTGTTTCTCTTAAAAAGGTTATACCCCTTTATTTCTACATTCCAATCGTGAGACTCATCCCACCAGGTTTCAGTGATGCCTATTATATCGTATTTGCTTTGCTGCACTAGGAGTTCAAGTTCATCCCGTTTATTTCCCATACTCTGTGCATTAGTGTAAAGATATTAAAGACCATGGGTCCCTTTTACTTGCTGCCTGTGCAGAATTTTTTGCCTCCCACTGTTGGGTCCTTGCACTGTTTGCCTTCTTCCCTCTATGTCAATTTGACTATTTTTTTTTCAGCCCTTTTGCCTCCCAGAATATTGTCTCTCTTCCCCACATAACTCAGTTTAAAGCCTTCCTGATCATTTTTTTTAGACTATTGGCAAAAACGTTTTTGCCAACTGATGTGAGATGCAGCCCATCCCTTGTCAGAAGTCCCCCCTCATGGAACCGCAGCCCATGATCCAAGAATCCAAACCGTTCTTGGCGTCACCATCTACGGAGCCAGTTGTTGACATCTGCTATTTTCTTCTCCCTTCTTGGACCATGTCCTTCAACTGGGAGAAGAGATGAGATGACAACCTGTGCATCCATCTCTTTCAACTTCCTACCCAGAGCCTCATAATCCCTTATGATACTGCCTTGCAGTATCATTGGTTCCCACATGAACCAAAGGAAAGGGATAACAGTCAGTAGGCTTGACAAGTCTTGTCAGCCTCTCCGTCACATCACGGATCTTTGCCCCAGGGAGACAACACACCTCCCAAGACATCTTGACAGGCCCACAAACCACTGCTTCTGTACCCCTCAGCAAGGAGTCCCCCACCACCACCACACACCTTTTTCCGAGGCTTAGTAGCGGCTGCTCCCTTTCATGGTACTCTCAGGCTCCCCTGCTGTGTCCCTGATGTCTGTCACTGCTGCTTTTCCTCATCTTCTCTGATAACAGAGAGAGATGCAAAGTGATTCTGTAGCTGCAAGCTGCTCACAGAACGTTCCCTGGATTCCTTACTTCTGTGTGTGACCTTCCTCCAAGCATCTACCTCTGTTGTCTGTGGAGTGACCTCCTCCACCCCAGCAACTTCCTCTGTGTGTTTCTGATCCAAGACATTCTGGTCTGGTCTGTTCAGGAGAACTTCCTGCTCCTTAAGATACTGAAGTGCAGATACTTGGACCTCCAACTGCTGTACTTTCTCTTCTAAGAGGGCTACCAACTCACACTTGGGGCATGCGAAGTTCCCCACATCCCTTGGCAAGAAGACAAACATCCCACAAGTGTTGCAGGTGACTGCAGCAGGGCCTTCAGTTTCCATACTGAGAAGTCTTAAGGAGGCACTGAAACAAGACTGGGCTTCCCCTGCTAAACTTGGCCTTTGTCTCAAGCTCTGTCACTGAGTTCAAGTCACGGGGCGTAAAGTTATGTAGAGAGCTCCTGGCTACTAGCTCCTTCCAGAGGCAAGTCTCTGACTCACTTCCTCTGAGAAAAGGTCCCCACTAGCCCCTTAAGGAAAGAAAGGAAAAGAAAAGTGGAAAGTTTAAAGAGTCCCCTCCAACAGTGTTTCAGGCTAGCTTCTCTTCTGTTCTCCCCAAACCTCCTGGATTAGATAAGAAAATGGTGCGCGCCTCTACCAGCCTTGTGCAGAGTTAGAGTTCTGGGTTCTCCCAGCAATGACTCCCAGAATACAATAATAGCTCCAATGCAAGTTTAGATCTCACCCAAGCACATGAACAAGAGATGCTGGTGAAATGTTAGAAAGGAACTCTTCTAGAGCATGGCCACATAGCCTGAAAGCCCTACAAAAAACTATGGATGCCAGCCATGAAAGCCTTCGACTCCACATTTAAACCCTTGTCTCCAGACACCTCACTGGCTCTTGCCCCTTTTGAAACTCTGGATTTAATTTAACAGAGCATATGTGAATTGTGTGTTAGGAGTACACTTGATTGAGCTCAGTGGTATCTGTATTTCAGGAAATGTGTTTAGGATCAGTGTAGCAGACTTGTTTGAGTTTTTTGTTGTTGTTGTTGTTGTTTTAATCCATGCAACTGCTCTATGCTGTGCAACATGATGGTATTAATTTCTTGTCATTCCACTTTAATATTTTCATTTCTTTTTCCATTATAAGGAGCGCCAGCGGCTGGAAACAATCCTCAACCTGTGTGCAGACTATTCCAAACCTGATAGTGATCCTGCCACTGTCACAACTGTAGCTGATGTAGAAAAAATTAATAAAGAACTTGAAAAGCTTCAGCTGTCTGATGAAGATTCTGTATTTGAAGATTGTCAGATGACTCCAGAAACAAAACTGAGAAGGCACTTGCAGCCACCTACTGGAGATTCTGATTTCTCTGAATTCAGTGATCTTGGCCAAAATGCTGTGGGGCTCTTTTCTTCTGGAGGCGTCAGAACAAATAAACATATAAGTGACAACTGGACAATTTCTCCTTTACCTGCTTCTTCCTTTATGAAGGGTGTCAATGAATCTTCTTACCTAAGCATCATGTCAAAGGTAAGTGGAATGTACTATATAACAACAACTAGTTGGAAACCTGATTAGGACTTAAGATTGTTTCTATTCTTTCATTGTTGGGTGCCTTCAAGTTGTTTTCGGCTGTTGGTGGCCCTAAGGCAAACCTATTATAGAGTTTTCTGGGTCTGAGAGTTTGTGACTCACCCAAGGTCATCCAGTTGCTTTGCATGGTTTAACAGGGAACTTAACTTGAAACTCCAGAGTTGTAATCCAATGCTTAAACCACTCTGCCGGCTCTTATTTCTGTACTTTTACCAAAGGAAAGTAGTTTAAAACTCTGTGAGCATGTGAATCTAAAGACTCTGGCTGTTTATGTCTTCCATGTTTGTTCTTAGCCCCTCCATAAGTGAGAGTTCCTGTTTTAACTTTGCACTAGGAAGATGAAACCCAAGATGCAACATCAGTTTTAGCAAAGCAGGATGCTTGTAAATGAGTGGTGTTCCTGCTTGGATTACTATAGTTGCCATCCATTAGAAAGGTTCTTTTATATTATGGCAACAGTAATAACTTCAGTCCCTTCAGTCAAATCCTTTATTTGTTTTAAAATGCCACATTTGGACTTGCAAATTGTGTTTCTTTTTCATGGCCCAAGGGAAGAACATGTGATTTAATAATTTCCTTCCATCAAACTCAGGTAAAGAATTGAGAATCATGTGATTTAATAACTTCCTTCCCTCAGATTGAGGGAAATAATTGAGAATAGGAACAGAGGCTGTGATAGAACTGAGGTATAGAAAAATACTCTTGTGAATTTATGGAAGTAACTTAGGGCCCAAACAGACAGGCCAGGCCAAAATAAACCTGCTTTGGGTCACTTTGGAGGTATGCTGTTTAAATTATGCATGTGTCCTAAGAGACCAGAAGCCATGTCAGAGCCACACTCCAGTCCTAAGAACTGGAGCGCAGCTTTGGCACAGCCTCTGGTATCTTAAGATGCATCTGTCATTTAAACAACAGACCTCCAAAGTGACCTGAAGCAGCTTTATTTTGGCCTGTCTTTTCGGGCCCTTAATTTCCACTTACTATTCATTCCTGTATGGACATTTTTTAAATAATCAATTAGAAATATTTGCTTTCCTAAACATTTTGGGATTATTATGTCTCAGTGAAAAGAGGTTCAGAAGTAATAAGGCTTATTCCCAAGAAACTGCTCCTCTGGACAAACATAGATAGGACTATGTTGTACTATCAGTATTTATATTGAGGTTTAAAGAAATTTGATGCAAGAAATAATTGCATCAGAAAATAACCTTGACACTAGATTTTGTACCTGCCAGTACAGTTCAGTAATAATAAATAAAAAGAGGACAAAGATATGGAGGACGGAGTGTTTTGGAAGAATGGAAAAAAATGTTTTGAGGGTTTTTTAAAAAGAAAATCTCATTTATTGTTGTTTTTCTTATTATTAAATATTTGCTGACACAGCTAAGACTTTGTTGCTGATATTTGTCTGAAAAATAAAAATAAATCACAATAGAAATAATGCACGTTTTGAAGACCCTTAAGTTAAGAAATACAATTATTGATTTATTACAGACACCAGAATGTACAAGTGATGAACAAAGAGCACTGCAGCTTAATCAGATGGAAGAACAGCGCATTGTAATACTGAATAACCTGGAAGAACTTGAACAAAAGATCAAAGATTTAAATGATCAGATGGATGAGTCCTCTAGAGAGGTAAGATATCACTGGCATATGTGTATGACACTTTAAGAAAACATATAGCAATTCAAGATGATGCATACATATAGCGCGTACACAGGCTCGCCATATGCAGACTTGAGGTCACGGCGAGCCCTAATACAGTGAATGGGGTGTGTTTCTGTGATGTGTGCCACACCTCACATCGCGGGGATGTGCCCCATTCAAACAATGGGGCTTGATCTTACATGGAATTTGCCTTACGCTGGGGGGTGGTGGTGGTGGTGGTCGGGAACATATCTCCATGTAAGGCAAGGGTGTGCTGTATTTTAAATACGTTAATATACTGAAAATAGGTACCATGTTTTCCCCAAAATAAGACAGTGTCTTATATTAATTTTTGCTCCCACAGATGCGCTAGGTCTTATTTTCAGGTGATGTCTTATTTTTCCATTTATTATATACTGCATATATATTAATATACAAAAACTTTGCTAGGTCTTACTTTTGCGGGAGGCCTTATATTAAGCAATTCAGCAAAACCTCTACTAGGTCTTATTTTCAGGGGATGTCTTTTTTTCAGGGAAACAGGGTACATAAAAATGCTGTTGATATGCCACAATGTCATTTATTCATTGAACAAAAGAAGATATATCATGATTGTATTTGTTAGCTATCCCCTTGATGCCAGTGTAGCTATACATTTGGTGTTGTTATTAGGCATTGGCACCACACAAATAATGGCAGCTGGCCTCTTAGGTGAAGGACAGCACTGAAGTGGGGGAGGTGATTTCCAGTATAACTATAGCTTGGATCTTTATGTCCAATACTTAGTCTCTGTTTACTTAGAAGTGAATCTCATTATGTTCAGTGGGACTTATTTTCTAGTTCGGGAGTGAGCAACTGTTGGAGGTAAACCCTGGGGAGTTGCATCTTCTGACACACACACACACATGCACGATGTTGTTGCCCCAGATGCCCCCCAGAAATTCTCAAGGTGAAGTGGGAGGCACTATTGCCACATTTGCCTTCCGCTAGCCAAATTAGGCCCAGGAGTGGCCACCTTTGCAACAGGAAAGAATGCAGGGATCACTTCCTGTTCACTTTTAGTTTGTTTTTTGTTTTGTTTCTTTTTTTTTTTAAAGCCTTAGCTGGGTGTAAAATATCTTGGAGAGATGTGGCAGAAGATCATGTGGGGGCAACAGAATTTTTGAGAAAATTTTGAGAATTTTTTTGATCCCGTGTGGGGTACAGAATGGCCCGGGGAGCAGTGGGCCCACAAACAGCACTTTGCTCATCACTGATCTATGTCTGTTAGTATGTTTTGAAATACAGTCCAGTAAAAGATTTTTATCCTAATTATTGTACTGACTAATTTACATTTTACAAATATAAATTGTAAAACATTACTTGGGAGTATTATATAGCTAACATAGTGTAAATGGTTTGAGCATTGGACTGTGACTCTGGAAAAAAGGGTTCAAATTCTCACTTGGCCATAAAAACCTTCTGGGTGAGCTCAGGCAAATGACATTCTCTCAGCTTCAGAAGATGGCAGTAGCAACCCCCTCTAATGAAACTTGCCAAGAAACAACAATTACATGAGCATCTTTAACAGACAAAGTTGAGATGAAGAAGTATAAGGAAGGAAACTCCTATTAAATATATAGTTAGCCCTCTACATTTGTGGCTTTGACTTTTGTGGATTTGATTAATATGTGCCCTCTAGGAATCTCTAGGTCCTCCAGCACAACTCTGTGGTCAATATCTGTCAGAAGGTGTCCTGGGGGACCTAGGGAGAACACTTCTCTAAGCATTTGTAGGTTCTCCAGTGCAAATCTGTGGTCAATTTCTGGCTGATATTGGCTATAGAGTTGTGCTGGACGACCTAGAGATTCCTAGAGAGGTGATCTTTCAGATAAAAAATAGGGTTTTTTTTTATTCTTGGTTTTTCAACTGTCACTGCGTCCTAACCCCAGTGATTGTGGAGGACCCACTGTGAAATAGTAATGGGATGATCTACTCCAAAAGGGACAAGTGCAAATGCTCGCTGGAAGGAAATCAGAAATCCACAAAGTAGTAGAGACAGGAGAAGACAGAAGAAACTAGATAGTCTTTGAAAGCAAGTGATTTGGAAATTTGATTTCAGTATTCAGTATTTTCTAATAATTTTCTGCTTTCATAGATGTGGTCAGATATCTCAAAAGAAGTTGATAATGTGGCTTGGCATCAGCAGTTTTTTAAAAATGTGTATTATGCATGAATAAGCCTTCCAAAACTCTGTGTCAGGACTTCTTTGTGAGCTGGATTGAGGCTGAGAATTGTTTTGTGTTCTTAGATGGACATGGAATGTGCCCTGTTGGATGGAGAGCAGAAATCTGAAACAGCTGAACTTCTCAAGGAGAAGGAAATACTAGACCATTTAAACAGGAAGATAGCAGAGCTGGAGCGAAATGTTATTGGCGAAAAGACTAAGGTAAATGAAGTCACATCACCATTTTTGCACATATTTCAGAAACAGTATTTGAAAAATAAAATAGTGTCCGTTGATACCTTTTTTTAATTTAAAAGAACAGTCTTGTGAACTTGCTGACTGCTCTCAAGAGTTCATGGCAGCCAAAGTACAACAATAACTTGAAACTGGCATGGATTTTGATCCATATTTACATCTAAGTTGTTTATTGAAGAACTATTATTAAAGAATAGCATGTTGAGTTAAAAAGGATTAACAATTTGCTCTTCAGAAAGGTGTTGGGTATTTTCTTACTCAATTTGATTACCAATTGTATCTATATTGTATCACAGTGACTTCTTGGTGGTACTGAAAATTTCATGTGAATTTTACCAGTTCAGCTGATTTTAAAATATTTTCTCATAATTGCTTAATATTTTCAGGTTTGTACACTGTTTACATTTGTGATACAGCTCCCTAAACATAACTTTGATAATCTGTTGCAGAATATATACTGTAAATGAAGACTTAAAAGTAAAATCTAAATAGAAAAAGAGCTTTGAAACACAATTATATTAAGAAGGTTTGTATAATACTTCATTTGAAAGTCTAACCTGCCAATATGTAAACATTTTAATTTCAGTGGGATGCCATCAGATACTCATCCCAATAATTCTGAAATTAAGTCCACAGTAGGTATTGCATGCCGTTGCCAGTAACAAATCTTCAATGACTTTTCTTCCACTGCAACTGATGGCTCTGGTAATAGTGCTGCTATTTCCAATATTTAATTTGAACTAGAAAGTAGATATCTAATGTTCTGAGACATATCTCCAAATTAATTTCAACACCTTGGGTAGCCCTTTCAAAATTTAGATTAAAACCCAAAACAGACCCATTTCCTTCCTGATATCAGAGCTCTCCAAGTGTACTTTTGGGGAAAGTAATGATGTGGCCAAAGTACTGGGTATGTGTTAGTCTTACTCCCTTCCACTTCAGATTGTTTCCCTCTTCAGAACCTTGGAATTTAGAGCATTAGGTGCTCTCACCATTTATCTGCTTCATTGTATTGCCTATGGGTAGAGGGGGTCATAGGAGGTTTATTACTTTGAAGATCAAGCTAGACATACGGTTAACATGGACATTTTTGTTACACAAATAGCAGCTCTGTGAATGCCTGAGCAAGTTTGGGAATATCTCTTCCTGATATGCTCTCAATAAAAATTGCCTCTCCAAAAATCTCCCACTGTTGTCAGTTCAGGCTTCCATTGAAATACATTTTCCAGATTTGGTAAGGTATTCCTGACATTGCCTGCCTCATTCCCATGACTGCTGTTTCCATATAAAAATGTGAACATTACATGAATTTACACACCATTAACTCTGGAAACCACAGGAATATGCACTTACCAGACTAGAAGTTTATAGGATGGATGCTTGAGTGAGCACACAGAAATTTTTATCCCACCAGAGGTTTTCCATTCACTTCAGTGGAAGACAACAGCATGTGTGCATTGTTTTCCGTTCACAGATTGGATTCACTCAAACTTCTTGGAGTACTGAAAGCCCATGAAAATGCTCATATATTTTGTTTATAGTTGAGTTTTAATTATAATGTATGTCTTCAGTCACAGTTTACCTTTTTGTAAAACTGCTTTATTTTTTATGAAGTTGATTTTAATGTGAGGAGCCCCATTTTTTCAACTGGTAAAATGTGATCTTGCTTCAGGTATCTTTGCCTTGCTGACCAATAGACACTATAATAGGAATGCTCACAATATGAAAGTGACGTGAACTCAAAATGTGGTATGTGACATAGGAATCATAATCCCTAGAGTGAGGCATTGTATGTGATGGAGGTACTGTGTTGTGAGGGGACACATCTTCACCATCATTTACATACACAAAACTATGTAGGCATAACAATACCTTGGATGCTGTTTTGACTGGCAGTAAGCCTGAGAAGGGGGCATTGCAGGGGAGTGGGATCAGTATGGTAGCTCCCAAGTCTTTATTGCATCATTGGATCCACTTAATCCAAAATCTCTTTCTTAACTGTGAAGACCTTAAAATAAGCTTGGGGCTTATCCCACGTATAATTTTCACACACACCACCATGGGGTTATAATAAGGGAGGGAGAAAAAGAAGAAAAGGATAATGCGGAATAGTGATATGGAAAACATCCTCACCACAAATTGACAGGATTTTGATGGTCATCCTGCCTCACCAATACGAATTTGTCTGCTGATTCATAAGGTTATCAGAGGAAACAGTACTTTTGAACATTATTTTCTGCAGAACTTAGTCACAGATCCACATCAGAAAGAGAAAGAAATTCAAATAGTGATTTCCTGTCATGGAAGCCCCCTTTTCCGAATAGAAGCACCTTGGATCTAGCCTAAAGAGACCTTTTTGTACTTCCAGATTGTGGAATGCTCTCCTTTGAGAGATTAACAAAACTTACTCTGCTCCGCTTTTATTATGGCCACAAAAGATTTTACAGACTCTGATGATGTTTTCATTTATGTTACACATTTTCCATACGCTAGACAGTAATTGAAGAAGTCTTGTTGAATTTTCTATATATTGATACATTTAATCTTATACACATTTGATACTGTTTACTGTTATTGTTTAATGTTTTGTAGCTTCCAGTAGCACTTCAGTAATGGTTTGAGGATAGCTTAATGAGCAGCTGTAGCTTGCATGCTTATCAGGTATCATTTTACTTATTTAGGCTGGAATTCTATATTCAGTTACCTGAGAGGAAGTACCATTGAATTCAGTGTTACTTTCATGTGAGTAGATCTGTATAGGCTTGTACAGTTAATTTCTTTCTGCAATCTAAGAGCCTAGGTCGTATCATTTCCCTTC
Organism: Urosaurus nigricauda; assembly: GCA_034509955.1. Classification (NCBI taxonomy): domain Eukaryota; kingdom Metazoa; phylum Chordata; class Lepidosauria; order Squamata; family Phrynosomatidae; genus Urosaurus; species Urosaurus nigricauda. The sequence continues at coordinate 48,031,319 of JAOEGL010000003.1, forward strand.
TCATATTCCATGTTATGGTATAGTTCACTTCCAAGCAGCTGTTGTGGTTTGCTCCACCAGTGAATACAGTTTTGAGAATAGTGAAATGATATCTGTATACAGTTTGTGAAAGATAAAACCAATTTCATTCATAGAAATATAGCACAAATGATGAGAGTTCTGTTTGTGATAGTGATAGCTTGATGTTTATGGAAAGAGTGAAGGACTGGAATTAATTCTTGATCTTAGGCACCTGTTCGGCAGGAAGTCTTGTGCAGATCCAGCTGACTGTTATAGACCACCTGTTTCAGAAGCTTGTGAAATTCTTAAAAAGAGATATCATGAATGAAAAGATAATCAGTTTTCCAAATGAATGCTTAAAATAGACCAAAGGAATCGTAGAGTTGGAGGAAACCACAAGGGCCATGAAGAATTTTTTCATGCTTAGAAGGATGAAAACAACAAAAAGAATAACTGATTGTTGGTCTATTAATGCACTCACAATAAAATAAAAAAATACTGGTCTTGACTCTAATTGTCAGTTCTAACTAACATTTAAGCAAACACCTCTTTAAGGATGTAGCCACACTGCAGAATTAAAGCAGTTTGACATCACTTTAACTGCTATGACTCTATCCTGTAGAATCCTAGGATTTGTAGTTTGTTGAGGCACTAGAGCTCTTTGACAGACTAGGTTGAATTCCTCACCAAACAACAAATCCCAGGATTCTACAGGATGGAGCTATGCCAGTGAAAGTGGTATCAAAATGCTTTAATTCTTCAGTGTGGCTACATCCTAAGTTCAGTTGAATCAGTGGATCTGTTCTCATTGGAACTACCGCAACACAAACCCAACAGTATTTAAAAAAAAAAATTACAGACAGAATTTTCTGAATCAATTGTGTTAATTAACTTACTCCAAATATTTTTAATAAAAATGCCTCAACTGTATTCAAGATCAACAACATGGTGAATTACCATTTAGTCTAGGCTGTGTATTCTGTACTATGTATTTTCTAGTGCAGAACAGAAGAAGGAATAGTGGGATATGAAAAAATACTACTGAGAAGGATATATGGAACAGTTACTACAGAAGAGAGTAATGACTCTTTCCACTGGCAGGTGAAGACATTTTTATTTGGGCAAGGCTTTTGAATTTTAGTTATGGAGCTGTAGTTTGTGTGCAAGTAGTGTGCTGTATTTTTATATCTTCAATTTTAATTATAGTTTAAATACTTTTAAAGTAAAAAAAAAAACTCCCAAAGTTTTTTTTAAAAATTGGGCAGGCAAAAACAAATGCCTCAAATCCTGAAAAATATCTCTCAAACATTTCTTTTTCTTAATACTGCACTCCACAGTTATTCCCACTCTGAGTAATGGCTAAAAGTGTGATGCATTTTCAGCCAAAGTGGAGATACAAAAGTGAAGATTAACTCCAGACTTAAGCCTGGCAACAGCCCCAATTTTTTTCCTGCCTTTTTTATCTGGATATGCCAAGGACTGAATTTAAAAGGTTCTTCTTACTGAGCTATCCAAGTCTTTATAAGTGCCAATTTTGGTAAGAAGGTGGGATAGAAATCATATAAATGACTAAATAACTAACCAGCAGTTGAGATGTTGGGAACCTGTGGTCCCACAGATGTTGGTTTCTGCAGCTAATGGTCATTGATGATGGAAACAATAGTTTAACATCTGGAGAGTAACATGTTCCTTATCCTTGAAGACCTAAAAGAGCTTTCCCTCAATAAACTGAAATTACCAATTATACCTGCTAGAGTATGAAAGGCATTTTTTGCCAAGCCCATTAATTTGGTGGAGCTGTATTGGGGAGAGAGTTGGAGGAGTACCATGACCTATATTGGGGCAATGCATTTGCCTACACTCTGTGCCACCCATGGGAGCACTGGATTGGGTTCGCGGCAACCGCATGCCACAGGCCGAATCTGGCACTTTGCCATCCCAAAAACAGCCAGCAAAAAAGCCACCATTGCTGCTGCTGTGCCAGCTTTTCACCAGTTCTTTGGCGGAGCACATCTAAATGCTGTGCCAAAGAAGAGGCGTGACGCTACTTGTTGGGTGCATCAGGGTGGAGTCAGGGCATGCAGTGGGCTGTTGCCACACCTCACTCCACCCCGATGCTTCTTGCCAGTCTGTACAGCCCCTTAGTTTTGATAAAAGGGTTTGAATTTGTGTTGTGCCCATGAATTTTACTATAACCCATTAAAAACTTTTTTCAGCCTACAGCTAATGCTGTAGGGTGTAATGGTTGCATTTGGACAGCCATCCAAAGTATGATGACCTGCTCTCCCTTACTCTCCCTCTTGTGCTCAGGCTTCAGTGAGCTCAAGCCAAAGATCTTGACTTGCATTAAGTCTGTTTCCCATTACAGTTAGGCTTTTTCAGTTGTTTGGATTCAACAGTGGCTTAATGCAAGCCAGCCAGCATACATTAGGAGGACAAGAGAATCATGGGAGGAGTGGGAAACCATGACAATTCATAAAATTTGGTTTATTTATGAAGTTTGGGATGATCATCAAATGTGACCTATTTGTTGCTTGAATTGTTGGGGCACATATTTAATGCTTCATTTTGTTCAAAAATTGTGTATTATTTCATAGAATCATATTGTTAATATAAATATGAAACATTGAAGATACTTGGCATTTAGGTGCTGGATACCTTTTCACTAAAGCAGGAAGCTTCATGTGTTGCATAAGCCATTATATTTAGTTAGTCCATATATACAATGACTTTTTAAAAAATATTTTTATTAAAGATTTTAAAATCATAAAAACATACCAAGTAATATCGAAGTTTTCTGATCGCGATATACACAAGCACATATTTTCTACTAACTTATAATTTCAAACATAGTCACTCCCAATAATCTTCCATAAATTTAAATAGTTGGCAACGATGGCTATCTACTACTTTCCACTTACAGTTCCGTCAACTTTCTACCATTCTTTATTTCCTTCTTTGTTACTTCTACTTCAATTCTCCCACTTTCATCTATTCTGTCTTACTCTTCTCCTTTCCTCTAACATTCCCCCCTGACTTCATTTTCATTTCACTTCCACATCCTCTCCACTCACCTTCTTTTCACTTACTCTAACCCTCAATCACTTTCTTGTACCTTCTTCATTCATACCTACCTACCTTTCCATCTTTTGCCAATTTATCATTCCTTCTGTTATTGACTTTCTGTTGTTATAAATTGTTGCAAATCACATCTGCTTAAATTATTATAATCTCAATCTTGGTTGTCATAAGACTCTGTCATGTAGTTAATATCATATCAATCCTATAAATTCCTATCAATGTCTTTCTAAATATTTTATCTTGCAACTTGCTTGTCTGGAGTTTATACACCATCTCAAAGTTATATTACCAAAAATAAGGAGGTATAATCGAATGGCTTTTTTAATTGGATATTTTTTTTAAAAAAAAAATTGCAGTCACAACAGACTTTGAGCTTTGCAAATGCTTCTTCAAATTATGTTTGGCTGTTCAGAATTTGGTATGTTACTTATCTTGTATGGATGTGAAAAATAGCTTTTTCCAGAGGGCTGCTTATATCAAATAAATTTCCCAGAGGACAAAGGGCTTTGATATAAGATGAGATTGGTAGAAAACAGGTGTTCCCAGTGGAATTTCCCCTGGAGGAAAGAGGTTTGTTGCCTTGTTTGTGCATGTGTGGTGGACAGAAAGGATTGCCAGCCTTCAGCCAAAGCTGGGAATCTAAGCAGGGACACTTGACGATGATATTTGATACAGTCACAGCTGCCAGACAGGAAAGGAAGTGCATCCAGGATGGGCTGTGGCTCGTAGTTTCCCCTCATCACTGGACCACTGCAGCTTTCATTTCTCTCTTGCTGCTTATCTCCTAGCCAGGATGCCCAGCTCTTCCTAACAGCAAAGATCCAGTGGAAAGGAAAACAGTGTGCTGCAGTCTCTCTATCATGCATGTTCACCTGGGTGGAAAAAGACCTATCGTGAACAGGGGAAGGAAGTGGAGGATGGTAGCAGCAGCACTAAGAAACAGGAGTTTGATCTGGGCTAGCTCCCAGTTGGATTCTTGGCTAAGGTTGTGGGTTCCTTTCAGGCATCAAAGGGTATGTAATCAGTTTGGGATTGGCTGTTCTATGATATGCTCTAAACTACGCATGCGTATGAATCCCAGAACTTTCCAGCTGCCAGAAGGGAAAAAATAAAATAAAACCTGATTCCCTGCTAGCACTGCAAACTGCTATTCAGTATTTTGGAACTTTTTAAAAAATTTCATTTACAGTTCTCTGGGTTTCTTTCTATAGATGTGTTTTGTGTTTCAGATGTTTTGTCTTTCCAGCACCAAATTGCTAAATTTTCATAAAGGGCTGCAGACATATGTTTCAGTAAAAAATGTATATGGTAAAAAAGAAAGTTATGAGATGATAGTTCTCTGCTTGAGTGTTTGCACATGTGGTGCATATTGCCTTTTAAAAAAATCATTGTCAAAATCTGAAAATCCTATCATAAGATCTTTCTCAGTAGAGTTGATGAGAGGTGGGTTTTGAATTAATTTGTTATGCATACCATCTAAAGTATTTCTGTGAATTGTTCTTGGAGATAAGAGGCATAGCTAACTCCTGTCCTTTTTTGACCTGTACATTTCTGCTCTTCATAGCACCTGTTTTTAATGTTAATATTAAATATTAAAATATTAAAACTATCATCATTAATGGAAGTGATAGGGTGGGGGATGAAGAATTTTACAGGAAAGTCCCATCGTGTTTGTCAATGCATTTTCTGTAAGAAGTCATTTCAGCATTTCCACCTACATTTTTATTCATAGATGGGCTTGTGGACATCTTAAGACATAGGGTTGTACTTTTCGTGTTCATTTTAAAAGAAATACCGTAGTGTTTGCTTTTGTCTTTAATTGTGTTACTCTTCCATAGGAGATGCCACTTTTGGTGCAACAAAAAGCATGCCTGTTTTTATTGAGGCACTGCATCTTAAAAAGAAAAGGGAAATGGCTCTTCCACTTGGTGTCAGATTTCCTTGTCCATCTGCAGCATGCAGCTGTTGGTCTTCCAAATTAATGGCTTCCCTTGTAAGATGAGCTCAATGACAGCCTTGTATTTAGCACCAAGGAATAATAAACTATATTAGCTCTTTCTCTGTGGCTTCCTTGTTACTCTGGCACAGAAAAGTGTTTGAAATAGATGCTCTAGGAATTTAGGAAACTATTTTAATGTGAAATATAGTTAGTGAAGACACAATATCTTCTCTCAAAGTATAAGATAGTATTTAGAGTTTGTGAAACAAACTTCACAATGGCCATTGTTAAAGAGATTTTTCAGATTTTTCAAGACTAGTGTTACAATCAACACTGTGAAATGGATATTTAAAGCTTCATTGATGCTGTGACATTACTGTTGACACATCCTTAACCCTAGATTTTCAAAGTACCTTGAACAATTCTATTTTGATTTAAAAATATTTCTTTCCAGGCCTGTATCCAGAGATTCCAGGGAAGAGTACATTATTTTAAAGCAGCTGAACAATTTAAAAACGCCTTCCTTTCAGTTAGTCTCAAAGGTGCTACAAGATCTCTCTATGGGCTGGAACAGATGGCCAGAAAGAGGCAGCCTCTGCATTGGGGCTTCAGCAAACACGTTCTGCAGCTCCAATTTGCCCTGAACCTGGCCCAAGTAGGAGTGGAAAAGATCTGCTCCTTTTTGGGCCAGGAAAGGTCGACCTTTTCCGGCCCTGCCACAGCTGCAGGGTGGGTTCAAGATGCTCTGGTGGCATGTGGTGTGTAAATGAAGCCCCCCATGTCTGGACAGCTGGCTGGCTTCCAAGTGCTTCGGAGCACGCAACATGTAAACGCTGCGCTCTCAAGACTCTTGGAAGCAGGCATTAACAGGCTATCTGTTTGAGCCCTAAAATGTGAAATCAGATCAACATAATCAAAGTAGAATCTAGAGTGCAGTAGACCAAGTCCAAGTTATGGTCACCTTCCCCTGTCTCTTAAACAGGCATGCTTCAATTAACAAAACTTCTAGCAGACTCCTTTGTACAAGATCTCACTCCCTAACCCCCCTTTTTCCTCCCTGCCCTCTGTGTAGCTGGAGGTTTGTTTTTTAGCAGCATTGGCAACGGGAGGATGGTGGTTAGGCTGATATACAGACATATGCAGTGTTAGGTTGCTACAGAATCTCTGCAGTAAATAATTCAATAAAGCTTGAACTGGGAAATAATAGCCCGTGTGCTTCCCTGGAGTAGGCAAATGCCTTCAGAAATCCTTATTGATCATGCATGAATAGCAAAACAGAGAGAAAACAGGAAAACAGGTATGCATGCCTCACCAGCTGACCTCAGCATGTTAAAAAAGATAGATCTGTAATTCTGTCCAGCCAAATGTAAATTATAAGAAAAGTGGAGGTTTGTGGAAGTCACCCCTGGATGCATTTTGGAGGAAGCTTTTAAGTGGTCTCTAAAAGGTTCAAAATATTTTTGTTTACTTCTGCAAGGCTTATCTGACCTGGTTGTTGCATTTCATAGGTGTATATTGTTGTAAATAAATAGTTTGTTGAAACATGCTGAACTGTTGTGCTTTTTGTGGTGCAGGAATTCATCCATCTTTTTTCCACATTATTTGTGTCTCTGCTACCAGATTTTCTATTGAAGAAGGAACACATCTACCCAGTTAACGTCTGTGCTTTGACATTTCCTTTGGAAATAAACTCACTAGACCAAAAGCTACATGGAATCCCAATCCGATCTACTGTATATGCTCAACTATAAGTTACCTTCAAGTATAAGTCGATAGAAGGTTTTGGGGCCAAAATTATAGATGTTGATATGATCGGCAAATAAGTTGGGAGTAAGGATCTAAAACATGAAGCAGAGGAAAACAATGCCAAAGAACTTGCAAAATCCCAGCAGGCATAACTGCTTGTGCTCACACTAAAGGTTAGATGGATGAGAGAGTAGTGGGGGGTGGGGGGTCAGTGCTTCCAGGACAGATCACACTCTTCCCTTTCACCAGGGGATGATACCTTTTAAAATAAGAGTTAATGTACAGTACTGTAATGTACATCACCCTGTAGATAAATAAACACAGTTTTTAAAATTTTCTGACTAAAATTTCTAGACTTATACATGATTAATACCCTGTACTATTCCACTGATTTGTAATTAGGTCAGAAAACAAGAAATGTCCTGCTTTCAGGCTTTCCTTTCTCACTGTGAACACACAGTTGTCAATCTGTTAATGATAGGTCAGGACAAAGGAGTCACTCCTCTTGCTCTACAGCAGGGGCAGGTGCATGCTGAGGATGGCCTTAATTTTCATGATATTTCAGCAACCAGAAATCACATCAAGTCACTTTCTAAAGTGTTTCCCATTTATTTCAGCCCCTCCCACCAGTTTTCAGGAGCAAAACTACACCCCTAGGAAATGGCTTCTTCTAGCTAAAAATTTGGGTTTTCCTGACAGATCTCAGGGTTGGGGAGCATGCAGGGGGATCAAAAGCTATACAGAACTATGCCAATGACTGTGTGCAACCTGTGAGACACACAATTCTCACACATGTTCTACAGAAACCAGATTCTACAGAAGATTTTAGAAGATTTTAAAAAGAACAAGAAGCACATGAACAATTTCTTACTCTTAGTATTAAATTCCAGCTAGCACTAGCACTGGTAGTATGCCACGTATTTTCTTTCTTGGGTTGCATCTGCACTGTAGAAATAATACAGTTGGACACCACCTTAACTGCCATGTCTCAGTACTATGGAGTTCTGTTCTTCAGAAGACACAGTTTCTCAGAGATCGAAAGTTATATTTCAACTACAACTCCTAGAATCCCTAGAGAATGTGCCCATGTTCTGTGCAGATTTTGGAAGATGTAGTCCAAGGCTGCTGTACAAATAATGCCGTTTGACACTGCTTTAAAAGCCATGGCTCAGTGCTGTGGAATTCTGGGATTTTTAGTTTTGTGAGATATTTAGCTGCCTTTGTCAGAGAGGTCTGATACCACAGCAAACAAAATCTCAGGATTCCATAGCATTGAGCTATGTCAGATAAAGCAGTGTCAAACTGCATTATTTCTGCAGTGCAGATACAGCCTTTAGTTGGAAAATATAAGGGCATAATGGAATGGTACAAAGTTTGGGAGGTTGTTGACTTTGACCTAGCAAATGCTAGGAAATACAGGGAACTCATTGCACTGAAAGAAGTGAAATGATCGGTGGTGAGACTTACTGTACAGATTGACATTCTGTAAACAAATCATGACCCTCTGTCTTTGGAACCTGTTCCTCCTTGTGAGCAAATTGCTAGTGCAATTTAAGTATAGGACTTACATTTCAGTTTTTGTAACAATATGTGATATGGCTGTAATATAGCTTGTATGCTTTTCTTCTCTTGCAATATTGTTATTTTTCCACCTATAGTGTTAGCAAAGCCAGTTTCTAAAGCTATTTTGACCTTTTGGTTGGCTGAAAAAGGGTATCACCACAATGTGTGTTTTGGATTTTGTTGAGTTTTGTTAATATAATATAATCATTCTACCAGAAATAGTTTCAACTGTAAGCACTGAAGATCAAAAAGAATGTCTTGTATTTCTCTTTTTTAACTGTTGTCCTCTTTATCAAACAAACATGTAGCATGGTCAAGGTCACTTAAGAGATTGCTGAATGCATATGTGACATTCATGTATCACTTTCTGCTTTAATTAATGAGAACCACTTGTCTTAGAAATCAGTATTTCCCATGCAGTAAATATTAAACTTTGTGCCTCATCTTGCTTTAGTGTATAAAGAGCTTCTTTCTTGACAAAATTAACATTATCTAAGCCATTGTGTTAAGCAGAGCAATTATGAAACTATTCTTCAAGATGGAGTCTCCCCAACCTTTCCCCGACTTCTTTTTTCATGATTTTTACAGGCTGTAAATATCTGCAATAATTAATTTGTAAAGAGGCTGTAATAAAAAATTGAGATAATTCTTTATTAGATTAATTTTTCACCTCATCTTTGCAGGAATCATGCTGACCAGGAAAATAGATTTAAATTTGCACAAGCAATTGTAGTAAAGGTGGAGTCTTGCAAAACATTAGTGCAGCTTCCCCCCAACCTAGGATACTCTAATGGTTGGACTAAAACCTACATTATGCTCAACCAGCATGTTAAATGGCCATGCTGGGGTGGGGGAATTTAGAGCTGGGTGGGGATGCAGGAGATCTAGGTCCAAAATACACAGCAGAAAAAATCCAGGTTGAGACTGCTTTAACTGTCCTGACTCAATGCTAGGGAATTCTGGAAATTGTAGTTTTGTGAGATATTTACTCTTCTCTCTCAGAGAGCTCTGATGCCACAATAAACTACAATTTCCAGGATTCCTTAGCACTCAGCAAGGGCAGTTAAAATTGTCTCAAACTGGATTGTTTCTGCAGTGTATTTTGGACTCTGGTCACCTTACATCTTGGAACATGCTTAAAGCAATACATAGTTAGCCTGTGGGATTAGAGCAACCAAGTGGAATCCCACAGATTTTATTGTAAATCGTAGAAACTTGTTTTGAAAAATAGACAACTTCATTTTTTTTGAGACCAAAGCACATTTAACAGATGGTATAGGGATGCTAACAAAAAGGTGACATCTAGTGGTGAGTGATATTGGCATGATTTATAACAGAAACACCTACTTTTGTGCATTTCCGTTTTCATAATGTACACACACACATTGATGTGTACACACAACAGTGGAAAGTGGAACTACATAATCCAGCAGGAGCCATTGAGTGAGGACTAATGTAAAATGATGATCTCTGTGTTAATAATTGTTAGCTGAATGGGAAACTTTATTCTTAGTACAGGACCTAAATGATATTGCAGCAATCTGCAACATATTTATATGAGGGAATCTTGTTTTTATTGCTCACTTGGAACTACTATAGAATTTCTAGAGCTCTTTGGTTTAATAAGAATTGATATTTCCATTATTTGATAAAAAGGGATGAGTACAATAAAGGCTGGAATCAATTATTATTATTATTATTATTATTATTATTAATTATATTCCACCTTTTCCTTACGGAATCAAGGTGGATTACAAAACACGGGAATCAAAAATACAAAATACAAAATCACAACAAATATAATAATAATAAAGTAATTATACACAAAAATTACAGAGTACAAAATCCAAAATACATAGCATAATAATGGAGGCATAACATAGCATAATCTAAATGACAATCTCTGGCACTTTCCTGGCAGCAGAACAACAATCAGTATCAAATTATATATGTTAAAGTAACATGACATGGCATAATAATCAAGCATAACATAACAAGGAATAAAACAATCCCCAATTCTCCCCCAACAACAAAATAACAATCAAGTACAGATTACATACTTAAAATAGTTATACTAATTATAAAATAGATAGAGAACAGGCAAATGGAGTAGGACCATCAGGGGCAGGCTAGGCTGTTTAGGATTAGCATTGTCTGCATCCCATGGTCCACTATTCACAATAATATTTCTCTGCCTGTTGCCATCTCTCTCCATAATTAATATACTAATAATGTTCTCAATGGAGGAAGAAAACAAACAAACAAACCAATGTCCAGCACAATGTCCACTTTAGGCTGATGATGTGTTCTGGCTTTTGAATTGCCGCTCTCCTGGCATACCTCCCTCTCATCACCACCGGAGTGCTGGGCTCAGGTGTTTCTGTGCCGATGGGCTGTTGGTCTTGGACTTGGAGGCAGTGTTTTTAAAGGTGAAGCTCTCCTGGCCTCTCTCCTCCTAGCTGTGCCAGTGGGCTGATCTAGTTATTTCCTTTAAGTACTATTTGAAACAAAATAGAGGACAATTCCAGTATGTACACTAGTATGTTAATAGTCATGTACACAAAAGTTAGAAAGGAGTCTGCACTTCTTCAGAGGAGCCCTTCAGTTTGACAACATGTTTTTGTATATGAGTGCATATCAGATTGGTTGTTTTAGGTGATCTTTGTCTGAGGAAAACCAAGCTAATTGTAAAACAGCCCTTCCCATAAGAAATTTTAAGTGTAGGCATAAAACATCTGGTAGAAGAGATGATGAACTGGTGTTTGTTTTTTGTTGGTATCAAATAGATATGTGGATTGGATTATATTTGCAGTTTCTGTATAAATCACACCATTTTTGGTGACTGTGTATTCATAATGACAAAAGAACATTTTCTCCAGATGAAATTAAAGACCTGCTCTTTTACTGTAAAAGGATTGATCTGTTAAAATAAACAAAAAACCGCCCAGAAGCAGTGCAACATTTATACGAGCTCTACTTTTGAAATTAGTTAAATTAGCTAAAACGATGCTTCCCAAAACAGAGATCCAAAACACACCGCAGAAACAATCGAGTTTGAGACCAGTTTAACTGCCCTGGCTCAGTGCTAGGGAATCCTGGGAATTGTAGTTCATTGTGACACCAGAGCTCTCTGACAGAGAAGGCTCAATGTCCCACAGAACTACAGTTCCCAGGATTCCTTAGCATTGAGCCAGGGCATTTAAAGCAGTCCCAAACTGGGTTATTTCTGCAGTGTGTTTTGGACAAGACTCCCAAAATGCTTTTGATCTAAAACTATGAGAAAACCTGGTTATTAGGGTGCTGGCTGAGGCTCTGGAAGTGCTAGCCAACAACATTAGAGCATTCAAGTTTAGGAACCACTGGTATAAAGAGTTAGGCTTCGTTTGTTTAAATGGTATGAATGTTTCTTTAGATTTCTGTGTGTAAAAGGTTTTTTCTCTTCTACAGAATACAGTGAGAGGCAAAACATAAACATTCAACCTGGATTAAATATATATTATATACACACATAGTTTAGGAAATCACAAAATCATAGAGTTGGAAGGGGGGGGGGACTCATGAGTTATTGAGTTTAACCCTCTGCTCATGTTCTCATTTTTTAAAATGGGGACTGAAATCTGAATACCAAATTTATAGTATATCCAAGATCTGGATAGCATTACCTTCAGGATGAACTGAACCAGCTCTGTTCATTCAGCATGTTTAAATATTGAAACAGAATTTCCTGCACCAAACCAGTTACTCTCCTGTGCTCTGCTTCAGATCCTCCTTTCACAGCTTATAAAACTGTATTAAGATATCTGTGCCACTACCTGTCATCTCTGTGTCATATCCCCATTTATTTTATTTTGAAAAATCTTATATTTTTCTGTCTTATATCACCTCGGAACTAACATACTAATCTTCATTTCTTAAATAGCTAATACACCACCATTTAAAAAAAATAAACTGATGGTATTTCCTGTTTATTTATTTATTTATTTATTTACTATTGCTGCTGACATACTGCAAACTCCACTCTAACTTGATTTATATTTGCTAATTAAGAATGTCCAATTTGAGTAACACGTTCAGAAGAGGTAATTAATTAATAGATTTGATTGTCTTTTGGGACCTAGTAATCAACAGCATGTGATCTTTGCAGTGTCCAATCTCCTGAGGAAAAAAATAAGGATGTAATCCTTCTTCTCTTCTAATCAATGGCACAGTTCCCCACTTCAGTGGGACTGGAGCAAATCTTGCCATGATAGGTTTGCCTTAGGGTTGCCATAAGTTGGAACTGACTTGAAGGCACACAACAACAACAAATCACATCTTCTTTTAAATCTCATAGTTGTAGAGAATATTTTGAAAGATGTAGAACAAGGAGACAAACCATGACATTACTATGCTCTATGGTAATGCCTACCACATGATTTCCCATTACCTTCAATCATATTAGTTACCTTCAACTATAGCTGCATTACCACTTCTCTGCATTACTGTCTCTTACATAGGGAAGCATTCCAGCCACTGGAATCATTTCTAAAGTCTATGTCATAAGGGATATATGTTGTTTTTCACACCTGAGATGTTACTGTTGCAGAATAAACATACAAACAAACAAATATATCATGTTTTCTCTCTTTGGCGTCTGCCAAGTTTTACTAAATTAATATGCTGGTTAAATGTTACAGCAAATGCAAGTTAATTGCTGCTCTCCAGCACGTGAACATTCCTGTGACTTTTTGCACTGATCAAATCTCATTCCACCCACTCCATCTTTTATCACCACCCCACTCAATGCACCATTAGAATCACTAACAACTGCTTGGGTTTGAAGGTAATTCTGTTCTTTATTTTTCTGGTTCATACTCCAGGAAAAAATAAAGCTTGATGCTGAGAGGGAAAAACTAGAAAAGCTTCAGGAGCTTTACTCCGAGCAGAAGACCCAGCTTGATAATTGCCCCGAGTCCATGAGGGAACAATTACAACAACAGCTAAACAGGGTCAGTAGCATGGATTTTATGAGTGTGTGTGTATGTCCAGTTAATTGTAACATGATCAAACACAGGTGTCCAGAGACTTTCTGTCAGTTGAAGGCTTTAGGATGAGTTTAGTTCTTTGTTAACAAAAACACCGCACGGTGAAAAGGTAATAGAATGCAAAGAGCTGGATTAAGAATCAGTTTGTGTTACGCACTTTAAAGGTTGTCAACAAGGTAATACTTAATACTCTGTGACCACTGGCTAAAAAAGAGCTTGAGTGTATGCAACTGGGATATTTAGTTATAATTTAGATAATCTTGCTATAAATGAAGTACAGACATTCTCAATTCTAATTAATGTGACCTACTATATAGTACATAGATTTTATTACATTTACAATTGCTTTTATTGTTCTTGCTTGTAGCACTGCAGTACCTAATTTTTTTTACATTTTCTTGAAATTCTTCTTCCCAAAGCTCTTTCTTGAACAATAAATTATGTTTGAATAGTGCATTTTATGTGGATTTGTTTATTTATTTACGTTGTATTTGGGAATTGCTATAATGCAACTGGAAGAAGGGGCCTAAATATTCTAAAGCAAACTGTAGGAAATTCATGGGATCTCCATCAGCTGACAGGTGACTTGAAGGCACATACACACAAGTAACAGGAAGCAGGAGGTTGTATCCAGTAGTGGTTTTAGCTTAGCAGAAGCTGCTATTAGCAGAAATAACTTACTTTTTTGGAAGAACACTTTTCAGTTACCACCACCACCTATCCAGTATAGACATTCACACTTTATTGCCCCCTTAATTTTATATTATTTCTTATTTTTTTTAAAGCAGCCTTGTGAAAGTCCCTTTTCTGAAAAGCAGAATATAACATGATTAAATAAATACAAAACCAGTTCAATTCGGAGGGTCCCCTAGCTCCCCAACTCTCTAGAGCTGCTTTCTGGGAATAATAGGAGGCTTACAGGTAGAGGAAAATTGGCAAACATCTGGTGTCCCAATTGCTGTTTGCAAAAGGGATTTCTATTAAGGCAACCTGGGTCCGGTTCTCAGGATGTAAAGAAACATCTAAACCACCACACTCTAGAAGTATGCAGGGTATGCCTTTTTATGTTTCATCTCAACATTATCCCTTTATTCCACTTTCCACCCTTTTTATTAGTTTGGCACTGCTTCAGAGGTATTGTTTTCTACAATCACATTCAGTAGGTTTTTTTTTATTTCTGTTTAATTTTATTTTTTTAACTAAGAGAAAACTAAGGGGTGAAACAGACTTTGAGTGCCAGATCGGGGCTGCAGCAACCGCACACCACATCCCCAATTGGCCTTTTTTTCCAAAATGCTGCTTATTTTTGGCCTGGAAAAAGAGTGCCCTTGCCTCCACCACATGGGTTTCCCTGTTTCTTCAGTGCAGTGTGCCTAAATGCTACACTTAAGAAACATTGTGATGCTGCCCGCCATCTGGTTGGGTAGGCAGCATGTCACTGTTTTTTGGGGGGTGGAGTCAGGGCATGCAGCATGCAGTTGCCATGCCCCTACTCCACCCCTTTTGGCCAGCCTATACAGCCCCTATATCACCAATATTAAATGATGAAAGCACAGATATGGGGATCTTTGAAAATCAATACTGGGGTACTTAGAGGCATTCTGGAATAGAAACAATGGCTGAGAGTGTTACTTTCTCACCTAAATAAACCATTGTAAATGAAAATTAGCAAAATATTTAAGAAGAATATTTGCTGAAGGAATTAGCAAATTGGGGGATCTTGTTAGCAGAGATCCTTCAATACCATAGACAGAGAAATGTGTCTGCTTGGTGGCTCTTTTGCACAAAGCTAGTTATAATAGCCTTGGCTGTAATGCACATATCTAGATTGAAGCAGGATCTCTTTCCAACCATTTGGTTTAGGCAACCTTTTAAATTATGAAACTTCCTTTATAGAACCAAAGAATGAGCCCAATTTATAAACATCATCCTTTTACCCTTCCAATTCATATGATTCCTTTTGATGCTATACTCCACCTTCCACAGAGGTCTGTGTAAACACCATTTTAAATAAAAAAGCATACCATGAAATTACAGTGAAGGGAAGGACAAGCATGGTAATGGCCTCATGTTGCAAACCACTTTTCCTCCAACATGCAATAATTCTTTGGCTAGAAGCAAGAGGCATACAATCAGAACTTTAACTTTGACGTATGCTTCAGTATAACCTAAAGGCTATAATATAAAGGTCTCATCTGAACTTGGAAGCTAAGCAGGGTGAGCATGATTGTTACTTGGGTGGGAGATGTCAATGAATACCAGGTGCTGTAGGCTGTATTTCAGAGGAAGGAACTGGTAAAACCATCTCTGAGTATACTCTGCTTAAGCAAATTATGAAATTTATAGGATTGCCATAAGTCAAAAGGTAACCTGAAGGAACACTATGCAGTTCCATTCACCTTGCTGCAGTATGATCAAGAGATGGCTAAACTTGAAATGAAGAAAAACAAACCAAAGTGAATTAGCATCTGAAACTATTACTTCATTTCTGTGACATTAGATGTGAAAATACTACTCAGCTCAACATTTAGTTGATTTATTTTACTTTGAATTTTTTGGGAACACCACTAGCTCATTGGAACTTATTTTTGTATAGGATTGGATTACATGGTCTGCTTAACTCTAACAGTGTTCAGTTTATAATTTTGTTTATTATTAAAGGATGCAGACCTGTTGGAGATAGAAAGCAAACATTTTGAAGATCTGGAATTTCAACAGCTGGAAAATGAGAGCAGGCTTGATGAAGAAAAAGAGAACTTAACCCAGCAGCTTCTGCGTGAAGTGGCTGAATATCAGCGCAACATTGTCAGTAGAAAGGTAACTTGTTTATTATGGTTTATTTCCACTTTGTAGTCAGATTTCACTTAAGTTCTTTTGCTGTTGTTGTTGATTTTGTTTTGAATAGGGTTTTGTGCATCCAATTATTTCCCCCTTTTCTCTCCTGTTTTTTGAACCTCCATATAGATTCCACTGTCTTTCCCTCTGCCTAGTTGTTAAAACTATATTGAGTACATGTGGCGTCTTTGTACACATTATAACCTTACCATTTCTACAAACCAACTGTCATCTAAGGGAACAAAGGGTTGACATGTCTTTACTAGGAACATACAGTAAATCATCACTTATTTCATTCTTGTGTGTACACAGGATTTCAAAACTTTTCTCCCCTTGCAATAAAAGGATTTCCAAATGTTCCCCTCATTTTGTGCAATTACAAGACCTTTTGCACATTTTTCAACAGTGTTCTGCATTTGTTAGTGCAATTTTTTTTAATGCAAGTATTTATTTATTTATTTTGCAAAAGAAAGAATGAAAGCACCAAAATGCAGGAAATTTCATGGCAATTTATCATTTTCTTGACAAGGTGTCTTAACCCATGAAGGATAAGAACATTTTCACTGAGGATAAGAAAATGTGCAACTTTTCCATACATCACAAGTCTTTGTTCCCCTTCATGTGACTTTATTCCTGGTAAAACAGGATTGGTGCTGTACTGTTGTATTTCCAAGTTCATTTTGAATGTATATTGATGCTGTCTTCATAACAGGAGAAAATTTCTGCTCTCAAAAAACAAGCCAATAATATTGTCCAGCAAGCACAGAGAGAGCAAGATCATTTTGTCAAAGAGAAGAATAACCTGCTAATGATGTTACAAAGGGTAAATAAATTTTCTTGATTATCTTCAACATTGTTTTAAAATAACCCCAAAGTATTATGATATTCTTATAGCTTCATTACACAGTGACCAAATTCTCCAGCACAATACCATAGTCAGAAATAAGTTTCATTGAGTTCAGCATGGCTTATTCTCGAGTAAATAGGTATAGGATTTCAACCTAAATTAGGAATTGTCTTGACCCTGAAATGAAGAGGTCATCCTTTTTCATGGATGTTACTGATCCAAAGAGAGTAAATTTCTCTTTTTTTCAGGGACATTTTTGTGTGATTGTGGTAAATCCTGTTTCTGCTCCAGTCATGTACAACAATAATTCTGAAAATAGAGAAATTTACTCCCTATAAATTAGTCTTCCATTTTCAGCAGGGTGTGGATCTTGGACTTCCCAGAAGTACTGAATTAAGCAGGAGGTTTTTTTCCTTTGAGCAACTGCTATTGGTTCCTCATTCGTGCATACCTGTGCTTCTGATAGCAAACACATGAAATGTAGATTACACCCCTGCACATGCAGATGATTTTAAAACTCCATGTCTGTGCATTGGAAGGAATTTGGCCAAAGCAGGAGTAAGTACACAAGTGCTTAAAAATGTATGTGCACGTTTTTGCTGCAGTAGAATGAGGCCATCTTGAGATAGTGTTCTCCTCCTACCCTTTGAAATGGCAAAGCCTTCAGGGCATATCCCCACTTGTGGGGACCAGATTATTTGTTTGTCTGTCATTTGGATCCATGCCCTGTCTTTCTCCCAAAAATAGGATTGAAGGCTGTGTAGAGCCACCATGGTGTAGTGGTTTGAATGTTGGACTGGAATTCCAGGAGATCAGGGTGCTAATCCTTCATTACATCTGTCATGCCACCTTTTGGGAGTGCTTTGATTGTGTATTTATGTATGGCAGTGGGTTGGACTGAACTGACCTTGTGGTCACTTCCAACTCTGTGATTCTATTATTCATCCATGAAAATCCACAAGGTATCCTTGGGCAAGTCACACACACACTCAGCCCAAAAGAGGTTGGCAATGGCAAACCGCCACTAAATACATGTTGCCAGGAAAACCCTAGAATAGATTCACCATAAGTCAGAATTGACTCGAAGGGACATAACAGCAGTAAAATATTATTTACCAGAATGATACTGCTAAAAGACAGAACAAGAGCAATTATTGAAACAGAATTTAATTAGAAGTATCATTAAAAGCAATTAAAAGCACATTACATCCCTAAGAAAAGTACAGCATTCATCTGCTGGTAACAATCTCTGTACTCAGCAGCCCAAAAGCCTGCCTAAATGAAAAATACATTGTGAGCTTGTAGAAGGTAATACTTTAGGGAATGATGCATGGAATGACTCTGAATATATGGAAAATTTGTGTTCAGAGGAAATGCCCTTTCCTGGAACAATTCATTAATGCTAGATGATTCCTTGACAATGAGGAAGGTGGTCAGGCTTTCACACACACACACACTTCCTCAATGTTTGAGAGACAATTTCCCAGCACTTCTGCCTGGTGTGATAATCTTGGGAGAGGTAACAATACACTAGTATGTGATTGTATGGTCTAGGACTGGAAGAAAAGAAGACTGGGAGATAAACAGCATATTATTTTTGTAAAATTTCAAAATGAAGCAATATTAGAATTTATTAGTTCTTTCTGTTACTTCTGATTATTGTGAGCAAAACATTAGAGTTCTTTTGTGGGTGTCATGTAAGTGGCTTTTATAATCTGTATCTGAAATATAAGTTGGTTTTAACAGGAGAAGGAAAACCTTTGCAATCTAGAAAAAAAATACTCTTCACTATCAGGAGGAAAAGGATTTCCTGTAAGTCCCAGCAGTCTAAAAGAGGTAAGTACAAAATTTGGAAGGATGGAGAAATGAAGAGTTATTATTGCTGTGTTTTCCATATTAGATGGTAATTTGCACAACATATGTTGTAATATTCAAGGTGAAATGATGTGGGATTACAGTTTTCTCTGTAAGAGGGCTACTATTGATATTCGAATTTTTATTTTAGATATGTTAATAATGGTCAGTTTCCCTAATTTCCGATTTTGTAGAATTTTACTTACTGCTAGTTGTATATTTGTTGGTTGTGGGGTATATAGCTTGCTTGCCCATGACTGTAGTTCTTTAACTAGTCATCTGTGCATTCATACATGTAAGTTTTGCATGCATGCATAGATGGCAACTAAAAAAAAAAAAAAGTAAGCAACATGTTTTGGTTCTTTATGGTCACTGTGCCAACATGTATGAATGAGTAGCAACCTGACTTACTGGTGGTGGGGAAAGTTGTCTCTAGGATTGAAGAGAGGGTGACAAAATAAATATCCTGATGAGACTGAATGACCAAGCAGTAATGCTCAGTGAATGTCAAGTGCTGGAGAAGTAGCTCCTATTCTGGTGGAACATACCCAGATGGACAAAACATAGAACAGTAATCTTTCTCCTTCTCTTTCATGCGCTATCAAATGTACATATACATTGGAGTTTCATACAGACACATAGCATTTTAATGTGAGCTGCTATTTATGTTGCCTTTTGGTTACTTCAACAGGAACCCCTCTTTTGCAATCTAGTATGTCTCCATTACAGTGACGTCACATCTCCCAGAGTGCAGTTTCCAGAATTCAAGTTCCATCTTGTTCATTCTGAGTATTTCAGAATATGTACCCTTCCAAACAATCAACAACGTTGATAGAATGGTACTTGAATTCTTGGAGGTGCATTTGGTTAGAAATGGGAGGAAAACACATCAGTTCTTCCACCATATCTTTCCAGTGTTTGCTTTGGCCTAAAATCTTTCTGCTGCTATTGCTGTTACTCCTGCTGCTGCTAATGAAGTCCTAAAATTGATTATATTTTAATTGAGAATTGCAGCTGCTCTGATCATCTTCATAAAACAAAAATTACATTGTCCATGTGTTATGTGAAATAGAAGATTGTGATCATATGCCAAAAATGTTAAATTGTCATGATTTTGATAATGTTGAAAATTAGTTTTGACACACGGTGGGGGAAAAAGATTTCTTTCACCCAGTTGCATTATAGTAGTTTTTTGGAATGCAGTGATGTAGAGGCAACTCCATCTTGCCAGAGATTTGTGTGATGAACATCTAAACTTGCATTGGAATTTTTTCCCATGCCAGGGAATCACTTCATCACATGGTTTATGATTGCAAGGTGAAAATAGCCAAAATTATAAAGGCTGTCATATCACAAAGGAGCATGTCTTGGAAAAGCTGCTCTCAGATTGGATCAAAAATAAAAGAATCAAAAATAAAACTGCCAGTGCAGAGCTACACTTGGGATATTGTATAAATTTCTCATCATGTCATCCCACAAATAATATATAGTATAATCAACAACATGCAGGAAAGAGCAGTGATCAAGCAACTAAAGGAATTTTCTTGTGGTGAAAGAGTACAGTGTTTGGGGATTTTCAGCTTATAGAAAAGACAATTAGAATCTGAGCTGTTCTTAAAACTAGTTTCTTAGGCTGCATCAGTACTGCAGAAATAATGTAGTTTGACATTGCTTTAACTGCCTTGTCAGTCTTGTGAAATTCTGGGATTTGTAGTTTTGTGAGATATTTAGTCTCTTGTCAGAGTGTTCTGATGTCTCAACAAACTACAAATCCCATGAATCCATAGCATTCAGACATGGCAATTAAAGTGGTATCAAACTGCATTATTTCTACAGTGCAGATGCAGCCTTAGTTTTCACATTAGACATTGCAGTTTAAATAGTTTTGAAATGAATGAAAGTTTCAGTCTGTGTACATGTATCTGACAGTGAATTCCATTGAACACAGAAGGACTTATTTATAAATAAAAATGAATTGTACATGAAATACAGCCTTATGTCTGTGTATCTTCTTTTTGGTTGATGTAGAAATTGGTATTTCCTTCCTCCCTCTGTGTCAACCAAAGTCCCTCCAGAATTTCTGCAGCACACCCTCCACAACCTAGTAGAAAGTGGGCAGAGATGAACAGATCAGAGAAACAAAATTTAGCAAAGAAATACACCCCTAAAATAAAAAAATGGAGGTGGGCTAGGTGATAGGATGATGTTAGCATTCAAAGGATATTGCTAATACTCCTCCAATACCTGGCACTTGTCCACCCCGTGATAGGTCTTTGGTCTAACTCAGTACAGCTCTTGTTATGTTCTTATATTTTTTGTGTGTATATTATCTGGATTAAATGTCCACAATCTATTTGCAGGGATATGGCAGGAATTCCATTTGATATATGGCAGTTCATTTTCTTTCCTATATTATAAATTTAAACAAAACCTATTTATGATAACGGTTTTGTCTCATTGTGATAAATAATTTGTATGCAATGACCCCTTGATAAAAGTTTTGTTTGCCTTACATTAAAGCATTCAAATATTCAGTGTATGTTATATTAATGATTTTTGATATTTGAAAGAAAGTTTTATAATACCACAAAGAATTGGCTGAATCACTCTAAACTAACTTCCACATCAAAATGGAAACTTTTAATACTCTTGCATGCCTTTTGGCTTTTGCTTCTTTTTTGTGTTTAACTTCTGAATTCCTCCTTTTAGGATTATATGAGTGTAAATGACATTAGCGAGCCGTATGGCAATTCCACGAACATATCCCCTTCCACTCAGCCCCCCATTGCTGCTGAAGCTGTTCCCACTGAACCTTCCACAGCTGGCCTGATGAGCCAGCCACAAAATAAAGAGGTTTGTTTGAGAGACATTTCCCATTTTCTGTGCATTCACCATTTTGTAATCCTGGTGTTTTAGGTTAATTTTAAAACTGCATTTCTTTCTTTTTCATAATTAAAAAGATGTCATAATTTTTTTAAAAAGATTATTTTCACATAAATAAATAAGCCCTATCTGAGAGAGAATAAGATGTAAGTACTGGGCACACCTACTCCTGTATTTTTCACCAGAGAAAGGAAGCAGAAGTTAGCTAGAAGCTATATGAATGGTCAACCTTGTACCCTCTTGTTTCCAGGGAATAAGACCAAGGTCAGGATGATTCCACATTCAGACAAATATGATAGCATCCAACAGGGCTGACTTAAGACATTTTCCTGCCTGAAGCATGGAAAGTCAAAGTTCATAATATCCAAGGTCAGCCAACTTATTTTGGCATCTGAAGTAGAAACTCCCATTCCCATGGTTTGAGTTTAAATCAAGAGAAGTGGCTGAATTGCTGTGCACAACACACACACGCACACACACTATAAAATCATAAGCAATATTTTATAGAGTAAAGATAGAATCATTTGTATTATTAATAGATACAAATTAAAAATCTCACAAGTACTTTGTGAGAAGTTTTTCTTCTCAATCATAGTGGAAACTGAACTCAATCAATGTGATCTGAATCAGTGTGATTTCACTCTGCTACCAACACCGTTTTTGTTACGTCACTTGAGAGTTGAGAGGATGGGAAATATAATTTCTTGTTTAAGAAATAATCTTAGGCAAACAAGTAAATCTTGTGCTGCTTGAAACGAGTGCTACATGCCCAAATAGAAAGTAGCCTGGGAGGAGGACTGAACCAGGAATCCATTCCTCTTTAGTTTATTTCTGGCTTGTCTTTACATGCAAACCAGAAATCTTGGTTTAAAATTAACTTTAGTTTGTTACCAAAGCCAGCTTCCTAACCTGTGGTTTGAAAATAGCTTCAAGAGCAATTATTTAGAGTTTATTTTAAACCATGATTCCCAATTGTCACATAAGAACAAAATAGGAATTAGGCAATAGAAACTAGATTATGGGTAGCACCTTTTACTACTACAATGGAGAAAGATTGGATACAGGGAACGATATGAACTTGAATTTTGTTCAGCTTGTGCTTGTAATGCTTATCCACTGTTTAGTGTCAACTGTGAACCTTCACAGTATCTGTTAGCAACACTAGTTGAGTCTTGGACACCAAATCTTAATTAAAATGGCTCAGCCTCAAAAGGAAGGTAGAGAAGTTTACTTAACATTTTTTAAAATGTGGGAACCTGTTCATTCTCTCTGCCTGTCTCTAAGCTGTTCATAACACTTCATGCATCTGACAAAGTGAGCTCTAGACCTCAAATGCTTGTGCCACAATAAATGCATTATGCTTTTGTGTGTTTGCAGCTTGTCTGTTAAATTTTTTTAAAAAATACCCTGAATATAATTTCTTTCTTTCCTATCAAGCTAAGGTCATCTTTCTGTTCTGGATTTGTGTTTCCTCACTCCCTTTCTCCTCGCCCTCTTGCACAACTTTCACCAGCCCACTGGCCTGAGGTCAGGGCTGCAAATGTAGAGCCTTTTCCTTTACCTGACACACCACCTCCTCTTCCAGCTAAGAAGCACCGAAGGCAATCACAGGTAACATGCCTGAAAACAGACAGCCTTAATAAAAGCGTGGTTATCTTTGCATGGACCTTCCTGTTCGAGCCTGATGGAGTGCATGCAGAGTAGCCAAGGCTGAAGCTAAAATATTACCTATAGGCTGTTTGGCATGGGGCATGTCTATATGGGCTATTTGCAGTGGTTTTCCTTAGAATCATAGAGTTGGAAGAGACCACAAGGGCCATCCAGTCCAACCCCCTTCTGCCATGCAGGAACACCAAATTAAAGCATCCCGGACAGATGGCCATCCAGCCTCTGCTTAAAGACCTCCAAGGATGGAGACTCCACCACACTTCGAGGGAGTGTGTTCCACTGTCGAACAGCCCTGACTGTCAGGAAGTTTCTCCTAATGTTGAGGTGGAATCTCTTTTCCTGGAGCTTGCATCCATTGTTCCGGGTCCTGTTCTCCGGAACAGCAGAAAACAAACTTGCTCGCTCCTCAATGTGTCATCCCTTCAAGTATTTAACCCTTCATCCTCATTTTGCCCTTTCCACTTGGGGCAGGGCCAGAGGCTCAGTTCAATTGCAGTTTGTCTACGTATGGGAAGGACAGTCCTGCAGAAAATCAGGGCCATGCCACCTTAATCCACACACATACATACCCACCATCTTTTTTAAAAACTGCATTTTGTTCCAGATCATTCCAGAAAATCCAGACAAACTCCAGAGTAACACTGGGTGGTGTCTCCTCTGTTGGCACAAGTTGCTCTTCTAAGGTCACTACAGTGTGACCAAGCCATGTTATCGAGCCTGGCTTCTCATTATCGACTTTAGAGTGATTTATGGCAGCAGTGGGTGGCATAGTGGGACACCGGGTAGACAGCTGCCCAGTATTGCTCTGGAATATGCAGGTGACGGGGGCAGCCTGGAGTATTCTGGCCAGTGCAGACCCACCTATAGAAGAGAGTCATGGTAGTGGGTTTTCCCTTATAACTGGTAGCTGGTATAGATTACCTGTATATAGAAGGTGGGAACCAGTTTGCCACCCCAAACTGGTATTCCTCGCCCTTATTTTAGACAGTAAAACCTTTATATGGCATGGAAATATACCAGAAGTAATACTTTAATGATTTCATTTGAGAAAAACATTTGGGCCTATGTTAGTCTACATTGGTGGGTGTTATCATAACATGAATATTAACAATGTATTAATGTATGGCTAAAGCAGAGGCTTTTGAGTTGCTTGTGTTTAAAATAAACCACAATGTATCACAATATCATTGTAGTCCATTCAAACAAATAACATTGCCTTTACATTCAGACAATGTCTGTTATTATCTATAATTTATGTATCACTTCTTCATGTTCAAAATGCTTTTCAGTTGTGTTATTGTTTGGAAGTCGTGTATTGTTTGTAACTCCTGGAGATGTTGTTTCAAATTCAGTGAAGCTTGTTCAAGGAACTATACATATTTATGTGTAAATCATTGGCATTCTGAGAAATAGTTTCACCCTGCATTCTTATGAAATGTAAGATGTTTTCATTTTTTTTAAAGAAAAATACTACACTTTTTTTCTTACTGTTATTATTGCTGGTTTTACTATCATTTTGATTTATAATTCACCTTTCTGCCTAAAATAGGGACTCAAAAGTAGCTTACAAATTAAAACAAATGCAATATTGCTAAAACATACGAAAGGTTAATATTAAGCTATCGATAACATAAAACATAAAAGGTAGAAATTATAAAAAATTAAAAGCTGTTTAAAATAGTGCAATACCCTGTTAAAAGCTCTTTTATTCTCTTTTATACCATGGTCCCTTGGCATCTGCTGGGGTTTGGTTCTAGACACACACACACACACACACACCATGAATACCAAAATTTTTGGATGCTTAGGTCCCATTATATATAGTAGTGTAGTAAAATGGTGTCCCTTATATAAATAAGAAAATCAAAATTTGCTGTTTTGAATTTATACATTTTTAAAAATATTTTCAAGCCATAGATGGTTGAATCTGTGAATGAAAAATCTATGGATACGGAGGACAGACTGTATGTATATATACAGTTCTCAACAGCTGGAATTTTGGAATTTCAAAAACATCTTTGACTGCTTACAGAAAGAGAGCAAGTAGGAGACCATTTTAGCCCCCCTAGAAAAGGGAGGTTCAAGAACCTAGGGCTAGCTGCCAAGAAGGCCCTGTATAATGTTCCTACCAGATATCCTTGTGGAGATGGTGGGAATGAGAGACACGTATCTCCTGAAGATCTCACGGCCCAGTTATACAGTCTATCAGATGACCTCAATCTAAGTTTAAAATTATATTCTATTTTTTCAGATATGCAGAGGGATTTTCTAATGGCTATTACAGCCTGCAGAATGCAGTATAATCACAATAGAATTTTAATATATTTTATATTTAAGCGCTTCCGAAATCTGGAAGAGAGGAAGAAGCAGCACAAAGAAGGCCCATATATGAGTGATACTTTGCCACGCAAGAAAACAGCTCCTTCTGTATCACCACATTTCAGTAGTTCAACTCTTGGACGAAGTGTTAAGGTAAGCAATGTACAGCATATCTGCATGACATATAGTAATAGTAATAGTAATAAATTTTATTCGTATTTCCCACCTCTCCCTATGGATCGAGGTGGAATTACAGCAAGTAAAATCAACATTACAGAATACAGAGTAAGATAATTCTCTAAAAAATACAATCAGTCATTAAAACAGCTACAACAATGCTACAATGCTATGCTACAATGCTACTACTATCAACCCTCAAAATAATCAGTCATCGTCAAATCCAAAATGATAGTTTGTCAAGGAAAGGCTGGAATTGTGTTTGTTTATATTTGGCTAGGATACTCTTTTCTACAGTATTCTTCTTATACTGCAGTTCTGAGTGATTTGCTTCAGACATTACTAAATCCAGAGATGAAGCAGAAGGTGGAGGTGGAATACCTTTCCCACTTTCTTCTGACTGAAATATCAGAAGTGGAATTTGTACATCTGCCTAGGTTCTCTAGGAAATATGCAGGCATATATCTCAGTTAACAAAGCCTCTGACAAAGAAGTCCCTTTTTCCAAAATCTTTTTTACATCTTCACCACTCCCCACTCTTTTCCTCATCCTCTGTCGAGCTATCAATTTTTGTCTTTCGAGACTTTTAAATTAATTTTTAAAATAAACAGTCTAATTTACAATCAATATACAATCAATGATAAAGCAACCAGAGGGCGGAAAGAAGAAAGAATGGATTGCCTTAGTGCAAGTCAAAAAGATATGTTGTTTGTCACATGTTTTGTGGAAACTATGTGGCAACAGCAAGGATACCACAAGACCCTGTGCACTCCTTACCTGCTGCCACTGCAATGTTTGTGACATTGGCCAGGGGTAGCTGTCCACGCGGATATAGCCAGCTGCACAATTTCTGCCCTTATGAGCTACAATGAGGGCCTTCTGAGGAGTCATGATGTGCCAAGTAAGGGGTGTGTGGCAGAAGCAGCTCCATAGTGCTTTGGCTTGTAAACACCTGCCTGTTGCCACACTGTCCAGGGATTAACCCAGGTCAGAACCAGAGGATACCACGAGAATGGCCTGTAGTATCCTGCTCATCTGCTCAGTCCCTCAGAAGCCATTTATATACTTTTTTAAAATTATAAGGTTTTACATAACTTTCAATAACACTCGCTGTATGACTGCATTTCTCTTTCTTGATTAAATTTCCTTATGTTGCATATACGCTAATGAATTAAGATCTTTACCTTTCTTAAGAATCATATGTCTTGATTTTAGTTTGTAGCTATCTTGTTCAAAATACAAAAGATCATAGTGCAATCATCTGCAATTTTTAATCCATTCTTTCCTTTAAAAAAGCATCCAAAATTCTTTACTGAGCATATTTGAATAGCAGAATGGGCATGCACAGATAAGCCTTCCTCATCAGCTCCTCCAGCATGTAAAAAAAAAAGCATAGATCTATAAATTTGGACACCAAAGTAGAAATGATTTAAAAAGTAGATCCTGGAGAAATAAAAAGTCATCCCTGGATGCATTTTGGACTATATGGTTAAAAAAATTGTTCCCTTATGCAGTGTTTTCCTGTCCTTGTTTCATTTGACATGTGCATAGCATTTAACTTTGAATAAAAAGTTTGCTAAAACATGTTGAATTGCTCTTCTTTTTTCAGGAATAGAAACGTTATTTCTACTGCTGGTACCAAACTTTCTGTTTAAAAAGTAATATCCGAGAACATATCTGCTTTGTTAACTGAGGGGCTGTACAAATAGCCCCGAAGAGGCAACCTCCAACTGCCCCTTCTCAGGGTCATGGCAACAACCCACCATGGACATGATCCAGCCTTTCTAGGGTGCAAAAAGGAGCCGTAAAAAGTGGTTCCTTTTTGCGTCCTGGAAAGGATGCTATAGCTGTGGCTATACAGTACTCCTTTGGTGCTGCGTTGTATGGATGCAGCGCCGGAGGAGCACCGTGACATTGTGCGCCATGTGGAGTGGTGCACAGTGTCATGGCGCCCTGGGGGCGGAGCTGTGACATGCATCATGGAGATGCTACCCCCTGACACCACCCCCCAGCCAACCCAAAGTGCCAATCTGTATAGGGCATGAGTTATACCTGTATAAGCTCCTGATGCAGAGACAACTTGTGAATTTCACTCAAAAAGGATGATGGAATCTGTGCTTTCTATATCTGAATTAACAATTGTACAGAACAAAGAACAAGTCAAGTGTAACTGACATGGATTTTTTTTAAAAAATAAATAAAAAAGTTTAACTAATTTCAAAATTACAGGGTCATCTCCCACTTGGACAAAGCAATAGCTGTGGCAGTGTACTGCCTCACTGCTTGGGAACTATGACTAAAGAGTCTGAATCAAGGAGAGCACATAAAGGTAAGTTGATTAACAATACCTTCAAACACTCATGAGCACTATGATAAGAAGAAATCTTATTTCCTAGTACTATTTTTTTCTACTTAATTTGAAAGCTAAAATATATTTATTCACCACAGTGCTTTTATGGCTCATAATAAGTTTTGATATAATTATTTGTTGCACACTTTGGCCAAATTTGGAGATTATTTGATTCTGCATTGATTTAGATACAAACCACACTCAAATGGCCTTGTTGTTGCATAACAATCCCAACAACTGATCAGTAGATTTTACAGTACAATATATTCTTGCTGCAAGCCAGCATGATGTAGTGGTTTGAACGTTGGACTATGACTCTGAAGATCTGGGTTCAATTCCCCACCAGCCATGAACTTGGATGACCTTGGGCAAGCCACATGCTCTCAGCCTCACGAGAAGGCAATAGCAAACCTCCTTTGATCAAATCTTGCCAAGAAAACCCCATGATTAGGGTCACCATAAATTGGAAATGACTTGAAGATGCACAATAGCAGCAACAGTATTTTTGCTGAGAAATAAAGCCCACTGAATTCCCTAAGACTTCCTCTCAGGTTAATCTATATAGATTCCATCTTTAAGCTGATTAAAAACAATATTTTATAAGAAGAAATTTGGTGTATTGTCTCACCAAGATTTACTCACAAGATACCACTTTCTGGTGGTCTCTCTACATATGTGGGGGGTCTGTTGTTTCACATCACTGCACATTAAGAGGATTGTTTTAAAAAGAAACACTGTCCTAACCATGGAATCCTAAACTGAAATCCTAACGAAGGCCTGAAACACTTGAGGATAAAAGCCACAGCCACCTTTGGAACGGGCCATGCAGTCGCCATAGATCCGATCCGCTTGCGGATGGAGCAGCCTTGGATCATACTTTCCTGGCCGTCTGCTTCACTCCAGTGTTTAATCAGAAAGGTCCTGCAGATTTCAGTGGGACTTATTCCAGGCATGTGCATAAGATTGTATCTAAAATATACAACCTTACATTTTTAATAATGTTAGTCTCAAAGGTGCTACAAGATCCCTTTGCATATTGATTTCCCAAAATTTAAAATGCCTTTCATTTGAAGTAGGCTTCACTGAAACTACATAGACTAATTTTTAAATGGTGCTGCATTATTTTTATATCATTTTAAATGGGTTCGTTTAATTTGTCTCTTTAAAAAACAGGAAAAGGCAAAAAAGGTATGAGAAATGTTCAATGTATGCTTTTACTGGTTTCTTTTTGTGGTTGTAACTGATGAAAGGGACACTGTCAAGTCATGTTGAGCCAACCTGTGTAGAAATTCTAAAGTTCCTCCTACACTGGCGACTTCTGGGATGACAGGAACATTCTTGTAGCACACTTCAGGCTTTCCTGGTCTTACAGTTAAATATAAAAATTGCATTACAGAGAGAATGGGGGCACAACAGTGGGCTTTGCCCTCACTGTTTCATCTGATTCTTTCAACCCTCTCACCTGCTTCCACACATTGGGAGGATGGCAGATGTGTGCAACACTGATGCTCACCAAATGTGTGTGAACTATCTCCACTATGCTGAACTATATTGGCCGAAATCCTACTGTGAGTCCTGACTAGAGTAGGCTCATTGAACTGATGACATTTACCTATGTTAAATGCGTAAACTCCACTTGGGACTAACCAGCAAGATTCTGGTCTTGGCCTTCCCTATTATGAGGAAAATCAGCAAGCTTCCTCATCATGAAAATTCCCACAACCCATGGAAACAGGGGATGGGACCCAGTGAGTATGCAGCAGTAGATGGGGCTACAACCATTAGCCATGCTTTTAGAGGATTCTGGGAATTGCAGTTCAAAAAACAGCTTTTCCAGACTGAACATCAGTGGATTCAACAGTGTATTATGTCCAACTGGCACAACCATTCTCTTTGTCACATGGTTGTAAAGCTTGTAAGGGAAGGGAAACATCTGAAGAGGTCTTAAAGAAGCAGACTTACCCCATGTTTTTCCTGATGATCAGTAATGCTTAGAATAAATAAAACAAATTTAAATTATTATGGCAGCTTAGCCAGGTAATGTTTTGCTTAGCTCTGAATACCCTAGCCTCAAATATTAATTTTAATGTAACTTCCCTGTTGTTGATGTACAAACCAGATTATTTGATTGACTGAGGAGGACACAAATCTTAGGTGTCTGTTTATACAATGGGTGGTACAGCCTGGCCAGTACATTTACTTGCTCATGCTTTAATTACTTGATGCGCGTCAAAGAATTCACTCTTTTCCAATTTAGGAAACATTTCCCTGCTTAAAAATTATTCTTGCCTACTGTAGGCAACCTGGAGAACTATTTACATGATTTCTAGAGCTGCTCTGGTTAAGAAGAAGATAACTGTCCTGTGTAGTTTTGTCACATGGGTCATTTGAAAAATATTGTGGATTATGTAAATTGCTCTTTCTTTTAAAGTGCTTGCTTTTCCATTCCCCAGAAAACGAGAGATTAGGTAAAGATTATATGGCTGCAATACTCACATGTACATAAGAGGCAACATTTATGTAGGACAACCAATCCTATTGATGAACATTTTGATTCTTTCAGAGTTTATAATTTTACAATGATATTAGAAATTATTTATGTTAGCATATGCAGAGATCAGAGATTTGGTAGGCAAATGGTTCTGGATCACTGTGACCCAAAATAATCAAGATTTCATTTCAGATAATATTTTAAAATATATATATCTACTTGACCGTGTTCCTTTCACTAAAAAAAAAAAGCAAACTATTGAGAAGAATAGTTGTGATTTTGATACTCTTCTCTTACTGCATTGCACTGAAAAACTAAAATAACCAGTTGCTGTTTTATATTTCTGTTCTGTTTTTCTTTATATTTCTGTCTGTGTGTTTATCTCTAAAATAATTTAATCCAGTTTGTTTTTTCTGTCAAATGTAGTTCTGCATGTCTCTGAGGATTAATGGTAAATTGAATAGAATAATACAGTTTCCTTTGAATTAGTAGTGTCAGATATAGTGGACTGTTTTGTGTTTAAGTATCTCAACCTTTAGACAGTGTCTCTATATTTCTGTTCCTAATTATATTCAATATGCTTAAGTATGTTCAAGAGAGATGGCTGGATGCAAATTGAAAGCCATGTGATTTAAATAATTCATGACTTACTTGATCCCCACTGATTTTAGCAGATTACCAAAAAGTATGACTAGATCCAGATCGAATCCACTGACTTTTTCATCCCATCTTTCAAATCATAATTTTCCTTTTCCCTCTTCTTTTCTATTTTTCATACTTAAACTGGCAAAATTTGCAAAGATAAGTTGTTGCTGTTTTTTAATCGGTTCTACACCTGTTACACTACTTACTACTCCACACTCCACAATTTCGGGTGTTTTGTGTCACAAGTTGTGACAAGTCTATTATCACCTAGCCTTTAAACTAGCAGTATAGAGCTTGGAAATGTTTGGAAGCTCTGATTGCATGTTCGAAAGCAGTATCCCTCTATATGCCAGGTGCCGTTGTTGAATGATAGAACTGTGTTATTATCTATTAATTATATTATATTAATAATGTATACATACATATATATATATATATATATATATATATATTTGTGACTCATTAAATTATCTTCTCTACTGCACTTTCTTCACTGTCAGTTTTTTCTCACTCTGTCTTAGGGATGTTTAATCCATTTAGTTCTCTCCTTATTTATTTTTACTCCATTTGACACCAGTGGCTAGGAAACTATCTTTCAATGCAGAATTCAAGATTTATCTATAGTAGCTGGCAGGCTACTGGTACACTATTGCCTGCGTTAAACCCAGCATGGTGAACAGTTCTGGAATAAAAATTGTGCCAGTCCATGTATGATTTTTCAGGACTCCCCTCCCCTTTCTTTTTCTTCCAATAGCATATATTGGCACACTGGCTACTATGAATAAGGAGGCTCAGCCCCTGCAGTTGGGTTAGTGGAAGCTGTAAAAAAAGTTTCACTTGCAGATGTTAGAGAAATCCTGCTGCTATTGCTGTCTATCTTTTGTTTCCTAAACCATATTCAGAGCACTCAGAGTATAGTTTAAGTATTTCTGATGCTTACATGATTATGCTCTGCGTGGATGTTAAAAGCAAATAGAACATTTAAATTTGTATAAAAGGAACAAGGGAGAATCTGTGACTAGTGGAACAAAGAATTTTAGAATCAAAATAACAGTGGTTTATTTTGTCCCGCAATTATATTTTCTTTTGGGCAAAAGAAGAAATAATCT
Source organism: Urosaurus nigricauda (assembly GCA_034509955.1). Taxonomy (NCBI): domain Eukaryota; kingdom Metazoa; phylum Chordata; class Lepidosauria; order Squamata; family Phrynosomatidae; genus Urosaurus; species Urosaurus nigricauda. Next base: position 48,063,850 of record JAOEGL010000003.1, read on the forward strand.
TTTCCTTAGATTTTTCCCCTTTATAATGAATATTTTTCTTTAAATAATACTGTTATTATGATTATAAAATGTTTGTGTGCTTTAGTTATTTATTGCATGTCTGTTGAAAATATCTGAAGCTGGCATACTTCAGATAGTTTTAATTTCTACTTGCATGTAGAGAGGAACTAGATGATTGCCAGCATGTGGAATACTTCAATGATCTCATTTAGATTTTTAACTAAAGGTCACAAAATGATAGATTGATCATAATTTCTTTCTTTCTTTCTTTCTTTCTTTCTCTCTCTCTCTCTCTCTCTCTCTCTTTCTTTCTCTTTCTTTTTTCAACAAACCTTACCTTAAAAAAAGGAACAATTAATCATTCCAAAAGTCCAAGTAATAAAGGTAATTTTAATCCATTGTAGCAAAATGCATTCAGATAACATTTTCCATACCTCTAACAAAAAAGGTGGATAGCATGATTGTCTTGTGTGTCTTGCTGCACATCATACCATTTCAATCTAAATGTTTAAATTGCACTGTATTCTAACAGAATGAATTTATCAAAGTATAATCTGCATTTGACACTTCTTAAGACAATCTAATTGGAGCAAAGATATTCCCCTCCCATGCCCCTTTTTGTTTATTTTTCCTTCCCAGCAAGCTGTAAGTGATTGATTTAATGTAGAAGTAAAAGACTCCACACTCCTCCTTACAGCTGCACCAAACGGGGAGAAGGGAGTAAATATTCCTGGGATGGGCCCATCTCGTGCTTGTAACTCATTCACAGTCTAAAATCTATAATTTTGGACTATACCTCCTAGAATCCCCTATCCATCTTGATCAAAACGTGGCTTTTCCAAGCTCTTTAACATTAAACCATAAAGTAGCCCACTGATTTATTCAGAATACATAATAACTGATCAGAAGTTGCATTACTTGAATGGAAGAGGGTTTTCATCTGGTGGTTTTCATTTGAGAGTATTCACTATGTAGGCAAATAAATGAATATGTTGTGTTGCTTATTCTAGGTTATAATCACCAACATATATGTGAAGATCAAAGCCAGAAATCTCCTGAATTCTACAGCAGAACAGCCTCTGAATCAAATGTATATCTGAACACGTTCCACTATCCAGATAATAGTTTCAAGGACCATGCCTTTGACACTCTAAGTTTAGATAGTTCTGACAGCATGGAAACCAGCATATCTGCCTGTTCTCCAGATAATATTTCCAGGTAAATTGCAGTAACATTTAAGTTTTAGCAACAAATGCAGCCTAAGGGACACATAATATGTGATAGAAGACCTTATTCAGATTCATCAGAAAAGCATTTTCTTTCTGGTAGCATCAGCAGTCCACATTTCGCTGACGTCTGGGGCTCTGCAGAACAATATTTTTTTGAGCATTTTGATGTCATTTCTTTAACTGAACAATGGATAAAAAAGAAAAGAGGCTAAATCATCTGCTGGCTTTGAATCTTCATCACTGTTATACAGAAACATCTATTTCATCAAACTCCTTTGAAAAATAGTTTTATTCTTTAGCTGGTCATTTATAAGAATTGTAGCAGTAAAAAGTGGTGGCTGAATTTCTGTTTTTGCTCATTGTTCCCCATCCTTCTTTCTTTTTGTGTTTTATCTTACAGATGGTAAACCAGAAGGCACAGTTTGATGGTGTCCTTCCCCATCTTATTCTAGAAACCACTATGAATATGTTTTTCACTGGAACTGGATATTTTTTAAAAAAAATAATACAATACATTAAATTATACTGCATAAGCTGAGGAGTGACCCTCAGCTGTTCTTCCTATTAAACATGCTTTCTAGACCTCTGGACATCTTAAATAGATTGGAACAAATCCATATCCTATCCATGCTCAGTTTACTGACAGAAAAAGATATGTGTACATTCACAGTACTGAATTGTTTTCTCATTTTTATTCCTTATAGTGCTAGTACATCAAATGTTGCAAGATTAGAAGAGATGGAAAGACTTTTGAAACAAGCTCATGCTGAAAAGACTCGACTTCTTGAATCCAGGGTAATCTGCCTATAAAAATGAAAATGTGGCTGTCTGACTGTTTCCATCTAACTCCCAAACCATAAAACATAAACCTCTAAAACTTGCCATGCATACCAAGAGAACCCCAAGATTGTGCATCTCAGAGTAATTATTTTTTTAAAGATTAAGCTGAATTTTAAGTCTGTAACCTGCCGTATCACAACAAGTCACTAGGTGGCACAGGATCACTTGGTGGCATAGGACCTTATCAGACAAAGGAAATTGGAAGTATAATCTAATGGCGATCTGAATGCAATCATGGGGTTTCACGTTATTGTGAATTAAAGCATCTCATGCAATTTTGGGCAATGGGGGGGGGGTCATTTTCGGATAATGGGAAGTCATTCTGAACACATTCCAAACGCAATAGGAATTCACGTGAATTCACTAAAATAGCGAATTCACATGAATTTGACTTAGCTCCAATTGGCTCCATTTGCAATAAAGAGAAATTCCTCCCATCTGATAAGGTCCATACACTAGGCTCCTTTAGAAAAAACAGTCTGCTGAAGAGTCCTGTTCAAGACTAAAAGGCCTGCTTAAACAATGACTTGAAGTTTATCTTGCAGCTCATTTGGATTTGGGCTATGGAAAACAACACTTGATTCATAGTCTTTCTAATGTTGGAACAATACAAGTCCCAGAACTATCTAACCCGTTTTGCATATTCCTGAATTATCTGAAAAGATTTTTGTTTTGTAGTATAGAAAACTTGACAGATGTTACTGATGGTTTGAGCATGGTTTTCACATGGATAAACATGTGCATATGCACAGTTAGGTAATTTTGGATTCATCAAGCATTGTAGAACCCTCATTCCTGGAAGAGTTGTAAAAGAGCTCTGTGAGGAAAAATTGTAAAGATGCCATAATATCCTGGACTATAAAAAGTGCAAAGGATTGAAGAAAATTATTTTTAGAATAACTTGGAAAGAAGTGCTTCCTAGACTGCTGCCACACTGCAAAATCAATGCAGTTTGGTACCTCTTTCACATTCATGGCTCCATCCTATGGAATCCTACCTTTGAAGATGCCAGCCACAGATGCAAGCGAAACATCAGGAATCAATTCGGCTAGAACACAGCTACATAGCCAGAAAAACCCACAAAAAAACTATTGTATAAAATTACCCTTAGGGTATGTGTATATGAAACAGAAATTAATTTCATATTTAGACATGGATCCCATCTCCAAGATATCTCATGTATATGCAAATACTTCAAAATTTGAAAAAATTAAACAACTTCACAATAGTATCAGGCAGTGCAAATCTGAATGTCAGAATTCCAGGCTGATGTGTTAATTTGTTAAAAATGTGTTTGAAATCATCCTGTTCTTAACCATCCTTTTTAAAAGGGCCTATGTTGTGGTTCTTACAGGAGCGAGAAATGGAAGCTAAAAAAAGAGCATTAGAAGAGGAAAAACGTCGCAGAGAGCAACTTGAGAAAAGATTGCAAGAAGAAACTAGCCAGCGACAAAAACTAATTGAAAAAGAGGTTAAGATACGTGAAAAACAAAGAAATCAGGTATGTAGCCCTCAAGTGGAAAAAACAGGGACAGAATAAGACAGAAGGCCCCCTTGAGCACCAATTCTTTGAGAAGCAAGACAGAATTGTAATAAATAAAATACAGTTGATCCTCCATATCCACAGATTCTTTATCCATGGATTCAATCATCCATGGCATGAACATATTTTAAAACAAGATATACATTCCAAAAACCAAACCTTGATTTTGCTATTTTACATAAGGAACACCATTTCATTATGACACTGTACTTAATGGGACTTGAACAGCCACAGATTTTGGTATCCAAAGGGGTCCTGGAACCAAACCCCAGCAGATACCAAGGGCCTACTGTATTAGAATTAGAGAGAGGGAAAATTGAGAGAAACCCAGTTGCAACTATGCCACTGTGGATTGCCTCTAATTATTTCCATGCTTTGTGGCAGGAAAAGTCAAAAGGTAGTAGTAGGTAGGGCTGGGCTAGTATTAAGCCTAGCTGGGGTCATGACTCCCCATACCAACATACAGATTTTTCCCCATTGACAGAGTGATCTCTCTCTCGTTCTCTCTCTCTCTCTCTCTCACACACACACATATGCACAGTCTCATTCAGAGAGCCTTATCCTTTGTGCATGCTGTCCTTCCCATCACTGTCATGGTCTCATCTACTGTGTTTTCAAAACACTGTATATATGGGGAGGATGGCATGTGCAGTCATTCCTTCCTATCATCCTCCCCAAGAAGATCATACCTCAGCTTGCTGAATAACTGGGCATCATATGCAAGAGATGTTACCAAAGTTCATCTCCAGTCACCATACTCAATGCCTTCAAGGCTTGCATGCACCATGGGGTGTGCCCCTTATGCTATGCATATGAGATACAGTCCTTACCTTTGAATGAATGAGATCGTGTCTTGAGAACCTGAGGAAATAATCTTCTTGAACTATAATACTAAGGTTCTCCAGACAGCATAGGCCTAGCGTGATGTCCAAAACAATAACTTTTACAAATGTGAAGTACTTATATCAACAGTAAAAAATACTTTTAATGCTGAAGTTGCATCCATATATCCGTATGGCAGGTCTGCATGTCTGAATATCCTAAAAAGAGTGCAGAAAATCTTGATACCATTCTGCTAGTGGCAGAAAAGCTAATTGTGTCCATTGTGTGTCTTAGATTGGTTTATAATTATTCAGGCCACACTTAAGCAGGCTAAAGTGTAGTGAATTGTGGGGTCTATGGATATCATATAAGTCATGTGTTGGGTAAAATGATGTCATACTTTAGAGTGCTAAAACAGAGATCTTTGATATTTTGTCTTACTCACTGCCCAGGTGCCAGTCATATTACATGATAAGTGACAGAAATACTTGGACACAATTTTTTGTGCAACTTGAAACATTCCCATTAGAATGATGTATCAACTGCTTTTCAGTAGTAAACACTTAGCAAATAGACCTTCAGTTTATTAGTCATGAAATCAGGACTGACCTTTCACATTATAATTCTGCAAGCTTGAGATGTGATGATATTAAAATTGGACTGTCTGCATAATGATGAATGCTTCAGTGTTTGATAGGAAATGCAGCCATCTGAGGATAACACAAGAGTTGGGAATATGTTTGTTGAGAATAAGATTGAGAATACTGTATGTACAATCGTAGGAGTACTAACTAAACTAAACATGTGGAAGCTGGAAGCCTCACTGGAAGCCTTTCTAGATAAATAAATATAGCCAATATGGGATGCTGTGTCGTCTTTCCTTTCTGTAGTTCTCAATTGAATGCTCAAAACAAAAGTGGACAGAAAGAAAGCCAAGAAAAAAGTCACTTGTGGGTCATATGTGTTCTTACATTTTTGTAAAAGAGTTAGCACAGGGTGAGGGGCAATTCTGATAAGGACTTTGGTAATGGATTAAAGCTAGGACAAGTGAATATATATCTTCATATTTTGCACTTCTGGGTAGGTTGTACTGTAGGATATACCTTCAAATGGTCATGTGTGAATTGGAGATTAATTATTTTGGGACTTCACAGTTTGTAAATGTGTACTCTTTACTTAGTAGTGTATTTATTGCCAAGAACAGATGGGTAAAATTTTCACTTGTAGATGGGAACAGCTTTAATTGGATTTGGTTAGTAAGTATAATCTATTAATGTCACATATAATGCTTTGCAAATCAGTGTAAGATGGGATATATAGATAGATATCTCCTAGAAATATTCCATTTTTTCCGAAAGAAATTATTCATTTGCAGTTTTTTACACGCTGCAAAGAAATGATGTTTCATGCTGGATATTTTGTTTCAGATGAGAAAGAATTAATGCTCATATATATTTATATTTGTTCTAATTAGTCTCGACCCTTGACTCGTTATTTGCCGGTGAGAAAGGAGGATTTTGATCTCCGTGGCCACATAGAGACTGCTGGCCACAACATAGACACCTGTTACCATGTTTCTCTCACTGAGAAGACCTGTAGAGGCTTTCTTATTAAGATGGGAGGCAAAATTAAAACATGGAAAAAACGATGGTTTGTGTTTGACAGAAACAAGAGGACATTTTCTTATTATGCAGGTGAGTTGTATATTGTGCCTGAATGGATATCTATAGCTTGGATATTAAAGTATATCAATTCTCTTGTACCACTTTTGCAACTTGTCATTTAAACAGATTTATTTTGCTGCTTGCCAAGTTTTTTACTGTTCATATATTGTCTTGTGCACTCAGAGTTCCATAATTTCTCAGTTCACTTAGGGCCGGTACAAACCAGCACAATATGCTGGCTTCGGAGCGGCATGGGGGCGTGATGTGGCATTTTGCTGCTTCTTTGTGAGCCAGAAAAAAGTTGGATTGGGGCCACGACGTGTGTGCTGTGTCCCCGATTCAGCGATCAAAAGGTTGGCGTCAAGCTGCTCCTTTAGGACCACCTGTTTCAGCCCTTAGTCACTACTCATATTTCCTTAAGAGTAGTCTCCATTATTTCATGGCTTTACACTGAAAGCATAAAGTTCCTGCTGCAGTGGGGAACAAAAAGACAGTTTAGCTCTTGTTCATGAGAATTTTTGTGTGTGTGTGACTTGAATTGTTTCTGTGTCATTTCTCTTGTCCATAAAAATGCCTGTTATTCCTTGACCTAAGATCATTCCCTGGTAACAGTGTTTCAATTCATACTTAAGAGTAACATTTCCTAAACTATGATTAGGGAAAGTCATAAGTAGTTCCATGTAAACTCCAGAGAACCTAGAAATGGTAATAGGTTTTTGGAACCACCCATGAGCTGTATTTTTCCAAAATCTTCTTTACTCATATCATGACAAAATAAATTGTCGAGAGGTGGTAGCATCATTTGCCCTGCTTCAGAGAGAGACTCCAGATGAGTACTCTGCTTCTTCCAAGTAATCTATGGATCCTGTACACACTGAATTGATACATTGTATAACACTGATTTAAAAAGTAGAGGTTCTCCTAGAACAATTTGTAAATGAACATGTTATTCCCATCTTCAGTTTAGTCCTGGGGGGAAAAAAACATATTGTTCAAGCTAATCCTTTAATCTCTGTGGTGGGGTTTTCATCTAAATCCAGTTTCTTTGCCTTATCACAGACAAACATGAAACTAAATTAAAAGGAGTGATTTATTTCCAAGCCATTGAAGAAGTCTATTATGATCATCTAAAAAATGCGTATAAGGTAAATAAAGTGTTTTTATTTTTTCCTGCATACTTATCTTATTATATTCTATGAATTTTATAGTTATATCAAATATATAGATATATAGTTATACTTATATATCTGTGTATTTAATATGAAGATACTTTATACTTGGCTGAAGTAGGCTTGAAGTTAATTATAGAGTGAAAAACATGCCTCTCTAAAAGTCCTCAACATGGAATTGCCACATGTGATGTAGTCCTGTGGTTCCTGGGAAGGTGTCTGAACTCCAGCTTTGAAGGTGGAGAAATGGAGGAAGAATTAGTTTCAGAATCTTGCTTGCAGCTCCTGTGGAAATTTTGGCAGCTGTTACCTCTCTAATGTCAGTGCTTTGATTGCAAGTGGACTTTGCAGTCCTCCACCAATCCACCAAATTACCACCTCATTTTTTTAAGTGTAATTTTCAGGCATTCCCCCTGAGCCACACAGAAAGCTCCCCAAGCATGTGAAAAGTACCATAATCCTACGAGCATCTCAGAACCTGGTACTATTACATTCTTCCATTTTTCTCTGCAGGCGCTCTCAAAATGGTGACATTTTGCAACCATTTTGAGAGTAACTGTAGAGGGAAATGGAGGTATTTGGGCTTGTTGTGGGGTAGGGTGGGCTGCAAAGTGTCAGGATTAATTGGCCCCTGGTTCCCATGTTGTTGCCTTGATGTAAACCACAGGAGCCTGCACAGATTAATTTTGGACAAATAATGCTTTAGTACAAGTAGCAGTTATCCCTCCACTGTTACATGGAGTCTTTCATATATTGCAATAAACACACATATGTAGGGGGTGGAACCACCATCCTGTTATGTCCTCTGTGGAAATCAGCAGAAAAGATTTTTATGTGTGCAGAATTATATTTCACAACAGCTCAGAGAATACAAGCCATCCCTGTTTCACTTGTCCCACAGATAATATTTATATTAGCTGATTGTGGTTTTTATTTTATCTTTCTTTCTTTCTTTCTTTCTTTCTTTCTTTCTTTCTTTCTAGAGTCCTAATCCATTGCTTACTTTCAGCGTTAAGACTCATGACAGAATATATTACATGGTGGCCCCATCACCAGAAGCTATGCGGATATGGATGGATGTAATAGTTACAGGAGCAGAAGGCTACACCCACTTCATGTTATAGAAAATGGTGCAAAAGGTCATTGGCAGGGCATAATGCAATAATAGCCTCATATTTGGGGGTGCAAGCCATATTCAATCACATTTTACAAGCAACATAAAACAAGAAGAATGCACAGCTCACCTACCTTTATGCTCCAAAATGAAATACATGCTGTGTAAGGCAGACTTAATTCTTAGATTTGTTAATCACGGTCCTAGCAGAAGAAAAGAAAAGCTGCTTAAAAGATTGTGGTGCTCCAAAATGGATAATCAGATCTCATCAGCCTGTCACTACAGATTCAATGGCATTTTCCTACAGACTACAGCATTTTCCTACAGACTTTATCATACAGAACTTTCTTAATTAAAAAAAAAAAAACTTCTTTGTTTAAAAATGTTGATATATTCTTCAGTATTTCAAAATTAAGAAAGAAAAGGGAAGTTATGATGGTTATTTTTAATGTATGGGATTTCTGTACAAATTTATAGGTATTTTATAACACATTTTAAACTACAGTGTGCAGTGTTTTTGTCTTAATTTACTAGAGAACCAAAGATACATGCTGTTATGATGAGATTTAGCTTCTATCCAATGAAGGTTTTTTTAAATCCTTCATAATGAGGCATCAAAGCATTATTACAATTATCTTTTTATTTTGAAAATACTGGACAGAAGCTACAAGTGTACTTCAGTTGTTAACATGGAAGTATTTTCAGAACATTGGGGGATTTCCCCAGGAGAAGACTTTTTCGAAGGACAATAGCAAATGAAAATTCCTATGTCTACAGCTTATTTTCTAATTATCTCTTTCTATTAGTTAATGTTTTCACATGTTAAGACTTTCTGCTTTACACACAGAATTATTCCTTCTTCACTTCTAGCAGATAACTAAAATATCTGGATCCCATGTAAGAGATACATGAGAGGTCAACAAATGGGGGAGACAATACTGTGAAGTCCCACTGAAAGTGTGCACAAACTCAGTCCTTCCACATAATGATCAGATTTTAATGAAACTAAATACACTTGCCAAGGGTTGATTTAGAAACTAAACATTAGGGAAAATTCCTTAGGGTCAGATGAGACAGGCCATATAGTTCTTTCTAGAATTATACATACATTGTTGATAAAGGGCTCAGATCATTTCTTTCTTAGGAGTTTATCAGACGGGAGGAATTTCTCTCTATTTCAAATGGAGCCAATTCGAATTCATGTGAATTTGCTAGTTTAGCGAATTCACGTGAAATCCCATTGCGTTTGGAAGGAGTTGAGAATGACTTTGTATTAGCCAAAAATGACCCCCCCATTGCCCGAAATTGCGTGAGATGATTTAATACGCAATAACGTGAAACCCCATGATTGCGTTTGGATTGCCATTAGATTTTACTTCCAATTTCCGTGGTCTGATAAACTCGTTAACTTCCTCTCCCCATCCCCTTCTGCCAAGTGGCAATCAGTGCAGTTTGTTTGGGTGCCTGAACAAGGAGCATTATAAATAAAGTAGCAGAACAGCTAACCCAGTTGCATTCTCTTAACAGAGTTGTGTTTCTCATTCCACCTTCAAAAGTGCCATCACAGCAGTTTTCGTGTTCCCAAATCAGATGAATTGATACCTTGCATTGCTCTGAACAAGAACGCTATTTCTCAAATGTATTTACAGAACCTTTCTTCTGTAATAAATATTCCAATAATAAAAACATAGAATCCTCTACGTTTCCTGTAAGCCAAATAAAGTACAGTGGAGCCTTGGTGCTTGCTGAGGTTGCAGGACGCTCTGTGGATAACAAAATCTGTGGAGACTCAAGTCCCATTAAATATACTGGCATAGTAAAATGTTGTCCCTTATACAAAATGGAAAAGTCAAGGTTTGCTTTTGGGAATTAAAGCTGTGGGTGCTTGTATCTGTGGATAAAGAATCCATGGATACAAAGGGCTGACTGTACACATGTTGCTTGCTGTTTCTCTGGTTTTCAAAGAAATGATTCAAGGGTTAGTGTTAGATCATATGCTTCGGGTGATAAAGGTCCCAAGTACAATAGTCCATGAATTTTTTTGAAGGCAAGGAAATCCCCAAGTCATTACCAGTCAAAATAGACAGTACTGGGCTGAAATAAATGGAAATTTACCTGATAACAGTGGCAATCAACTGATCTCAGATCCATGGGATCAGTTCCATTTTGATGGTCTTCAGGTGGCCACCCATCAAGAGTCCAAAAATGTTTGGCATTTATATGTAATGAAGAGATTAATATACCTCTGTTTTAAATATTATATATTTCTTATGAGATCTTTTCCATTTAAAATGTATCTGTAGTTTATGCATATTGTATTCAATTGAATTACCGAATTTTGAACTTCAAGGCTGTGTTTGATACTCTGTTTTAATAACTGGACTTTGTGCCACATGTTTCCAATGCAATAAACTAAAATGGTTAGTTCTGTTTAAAAAGTATAAACCTTAAATCACATTTTCTGAAATGGCTGTAATTTTTAAGTATATCCTGTGTGAAGGAAGCTGGGTATTTTTTTAATGATACAGTGTAGCAGTAGTGTAGTTACAATAGTTCACCATCCTAAAAGTATTTACATGAAAGTTACTCTAATGGAAATTTACTTCTAAGTGTGGTTATGATCTGGATTTAAAAGTTGTATTCCCTTAAAATCAGTAAAATACCTTTTTTAAGTAAATGATTTCAAGAATGTAATATAACATTTAAATGTGGGAAATTAAGTTTGATTGAGCCAAATAAGACATACATCTGGTTTGTCAAGCATAAAATTCTGCTGAAAATGAAACATACTAGACAGAGACATTGGATTGGATCTATGTGACTTTGAGTAACATCTGTCCTGTTAATTTCACTGGGCCTGTTCTATCTGTGAATACATCTGGATCTCACTGACTAAACTACAATGAAAGGAAGGAACTGAACTTCCACAAGACCTAACTTGTATGCTCTAAAGATTTAATATTTGCGGTGTCTAAAAAAATGGCAAAAATTAATTGGTTTGGCTTATGTGATTTCTATCATGTACTTTCTGTATCCTTTTACAGGTTTTCTATTTGTTTTTTTTTTAACTTGCATGTTGTAATAACATTTAAATAAATGCTCAAAAGTAACTTTTCAGTGTGTCTGATTTCTCACTGATAAATTTTATAATAATTTTAAGTTTTAATCAGTTTCCATCCTATCCTGTGCATTATTAGTTTCATGTAGCACCATTAAAATTAGTGCCTGAACCCAGACAATCAGGCTATTAATCCGATTACTTTTCTTATGGCTGGAATCTTAACCATATTTACTAGGTGCTATTTCTGAATTTCACTTGTTTATGTATAATGTGTTGTAATGTGCTACCACTCTGCGAACCCTTCATGTGTTTCAGATTTCCACTCAGGCCCAGAACAGACCGGCCAAATAAACCAGTTTCCACCCATTTTTGAGGTGCAGCATTTAGATGACGCACACCTCGAAACCAGACGGAAACTGCACCCAAGCTGTGCTCCAGGGCTCAAAACCAAACTAAAAAGAAGCTGAATCTTTCCACTCTTTCTTGGAAAATGTGCACCTTCACCTGTGCATATAAATGCACCAATACTAGACTGATTCTAGAGGAATGATCTATCTCCAATTGTGCATATAAACACCCCAACATAGGAGTGCATTAAGAAAGGATGGAGGTGCTGTACCCAAGCATTGGGGGGTGGCAATGCCCAAAAGTGAAAGTGTGACACTTCTAATGAAGATTATGGCAGCATACACAAACCAGACAGTCCAAGAGAGGGCATAGGGTGAAGGGAGGCATAATTGGATGCTCTGATGCCCTGGAGTGGTTGAGGGTCGCATGTGCGACTGTGTGGCTGATCAAAAGGGGTCAGCCATCCAATGGGATGGCTTTTTTTGGAGGAAGCAGTTGCCAGTGGCTGTGTGTTCATGTGACAGTACACAGGGATCATAGAATCCTAGATTTTCATACCAGCATTTATCTGGGGCAAGTGCTGGTAAACCGTCAGGGAAGCACACATGTATGAAAGCGTGACTCGCTTCTCAAATGGCAGGGAACACATCCCCTATGCTTTACCCACAGTAAGCGCTGGTATGAAAATATTCCTAGAGTTGGAAGAAATCACAAGGGCCATCCAGTCCAACTCCCTGTCATGCAGGAATATACAATCAAAGCTCACACACACGCACACCCCGACAAATGGCTATCCAGCCTCTGTCTAAAGACCTCCAAAGAAGGAGACTCCACTACACTCCAAGGAAGTGTGTTCCACTGTCAAACAACTCTTACTGTCAGGATGCCCCTCCTAATGTTGAGGTGGAATCTATTTTCCTTTAACTTGCATCCATTATTCCATGTCCTAGTCTCTGGAACAGCAGAAAACAAGCTTGCTCCCTCCTCAATATGACATCCCTTCAAATATTTGAGGAGGAGATGACAAAAGACCCCTGGGAACACCCATGACCCTGGGTGGTTTTCATTTGCGTTTTGCTAGGTCTTGATTTTAGTGTTTTTCAGGACTGGTTGCCAAACTGGTAGACAAATCCCAGCAGACAATGACCACTGATTAAAGAGACGCTAATCCTCATTGCATATCCTCCCACACTGGGGCCTTTGCCAGCATTTTCTGAAGATGCCAGCCACAGATGCTGGCGAAACATCAGGGACAAACTCTTCTAGAACATCATGGCCACACAGCCTGAAAAACCCACAAAAAACTATGAATGCCAGCCGTGAAAGCCTTGGATTTCACATAGGTGACCAGATGTCCTAATAACTGCAAAAGAGGAGGATGCAGTACAAAATGTTGGACATTCAAGTAAAATGGAGGGCATTGCAAAATAAAAACTAAAAAACAGTTGTATAAGTTTAAATTCCTGCTTCTTAGTCATGCTCAAAATGGAGGGCATTTTGGAATTCCTCCTGGACAAAAGGTTGGACTAAAGGAAATTGTTCTGGAAAAGAGGGGAGTCTGGTCACCTGCCTAGAAGAAGCCATTCAACCACCCACAGAAGGGACACGTGAAATGGAAGGGTTACTTATTATATTCATGTTCCCATTTGCCACACAAGCTTCAGTGGCTTGAAAATGAGAATTAAATGAGACATTTCGCCTTCTCTGTGAGGAAGAGCTCTGGTGCCACAATAAACTACAATCCCCAGGATTCCCTAGCGGTGAACCAGAGCAGTTAATGCAGTCTCAAACTTGATTATTTCTGCAGTGTGTATGGGACCATAAATAAATATTATTATAATAATAGAATTCAAAGATATAGCAGTGTTAGTCTGTGGAATCAGTATGCAGAGAGATCTTGTAGCACTGTTATGGTAACAGTGGGTCAATTAACCCATTCACAACCAATTATGCAAAGTGAGGCATTTGTGAAGATTTCCAAGCAGATCCAGGTTTATTCAAACAGCTTTAGACTGCATGCAGTGTTCAGTTGAGAATCATTCCATCAACTAATGCAAATCACATGATGTAGGCTGGTTTTTATAAAACTCAATTCACACATGCGCAGTTTAACATCATCATCATCATCATCATCATCTATATCTGTATTGTTCAGCTAGTCTAAACTGGTTGGCTCTCTGCTGCCCTGAACCTCTCTTAAGCAAGGCAAATTGCAACATTAATGAATGTCTGTAAGGCTGGCAGTAACCTTGAGAGAGAGAGGCCCATTTCCTTTAGCCTCTCAGCTAGGAGAAATTTGTGCTTTAGTTTTTCTCCTTTTGGGCGACTTGCCCTCCCTTCCTCCTGCATTTCAGTGTTTCCCCCTCCTTCCTCAGCCCACAACTCAAGCCGAATTCAAAGTGCAATTCAGCCAGCTAATTCCTACCCTATGCAAGCTGATCATTGGTTATCAGTTGGTTATCAATGGCTTTATTAGCTTCTACCTTAACAGCACCTTCGAGACTAACTGAAAGAAAGAAATTGGCAGCATGAACTTTTCTAGATTTAAGTCTACTTTTTCATATTTTCATATTATTATTATTCAAACACATAGCCGTGTTAGTCTGTAGAATCAATATGTAGAGAGATCTTGTAGCACCTTTGAGACTCAATAAAAGAAAGAGGTTGGCAGCATGAGCTTTCCTGGACTTCAGAAGTAGAATGAAGTCTAGTTTTAAAAAAAGCTCATGCTGCCAACTTCTTTCCTTCAACCTTTGGGCCTCTACAGATTTTTGGAGACTTCAACTCCCAGAATTCCTGAACAATGAGCATACTGACTGGGACTTCTGGGAATTGAAGTCCAAAAAACCTGGAGGCCCAAAGGTTGAGAACCACTGCATTATGTATTTTATTTATTATTACTTTATTATTATTATTATTATTATTATTATGCCTTGTAGCGTCTTTGAGACTAATTGAAGCAGTTGGTTGAGAACCACTGCAATATATTTTTTTTGTTGTTGATGATGATGATTATCTCTGAGACTAATTGAGTCAGTTGGTTCTCAACCCTTTAGGCCTCCAGAATATTTTGGACTTCAATTCCCAGAATTCCCATTCAGTAGGTTCACTGTTCAGGAATTCTGGGAATTGAAGTCTCAAAAAGAAAAACATAGAGGACTAAAAGGTTGAGAGAACCAATGACATACATAATGCGAGCTTTTCAAGCTCCAGTGGCAAAGGTAATGTAGTGGGAATGAATAACAATCTCCCTCGTCAACGTTTTTAATGAACGTTTTTAATTAACAAACGAAGAAGAGGTAAAAAAAAAAAAGAAAATGGCGTCGAAAGACAACAACAATCAGAGCGCTTGTAGCGGACTCTTATTTGTCACTGTATTGTCACTCTATACTGTAAATGATTTATCTTTTTCCTCTTGGCCTCCTTCTTTCATAGAGAGCTATAACTAAGGCGCCATATACCATAGAGGAGGAAAGCCCTAGAGCGGCGGCGGCGGCGGCGGCGGCTCACTTCCGGCGCACGCGCAGAAGCCATTTCCTGTTTCATTCTTTTTCGTCTCTCTCGCTCTCTCGCCTCAAAGTTGGCGCATGCGCAGTCCCGCTCGCTGTCTCCTGAAGGGGGCGTGGCAGCAGCCGAAGTGTGTGGCTCTGAATCTGAAGCGGGGATCATGGCGCTTCCTGGGGCGGCGAGGCTGCTGTGGCGGGAGAGGCTCCGTTGGGGGCCCTCTGTGGCCCAGAGGACGGGGCTGGGTCTCCCTCAGTTGATGGGTAAGAGCCCTGTGTGGAGAAATACGTCATGAGCCAGCAGTGCGATGCAGCAGCTAAAAAGGCCAATGCGATTCTGGGCTGCATCAATAGAAGTCTAGCGTCCAGATCCAGGGAAGTAATAGTGCCACTCTATTCTGCTTTGGTCAGGCCCCACCTGGAATAACACTGTTCTGGGCACCACAATTCAGAAAAGACTGATTCATGCCAGGCGTTCTGTGTACAGGGAAGAAGATACCTGTATTGCTGCCTCACTAGTCTCCCCATAACAGGTATCTTCTGTGCACTGTAATACATGTGTAAAAACGAACTGAGCAGAGATAACAACTGGGATTACTTTCAACAGAGGGGAACATTTGTAGTTCAAAGTTCCCCTTACAATCATAGAATCACAGAGTTGGAAGAGACCACAAGGGCCATCCAGTCCAACCCCCTGCCATGCAGGAACTCCCAATCAAAGCATTTCTGACAGATGGCCATCCAGCCTCTGCTTAAAAACCTCCAAGGAAGGAGACTCCACTACGCTCCGAGGGAGTGTGTTCCGCTGTCGAACAGCCCTGACTGTCAGGACGTTCCTCCTAATGTTGAGGTGGAATCTCTTTTCCTGCAATTTATATCCATGGTTCTGCATCCTAGTCTCTGGAGCAGCAGAAAACAAGCTTGCTCCCTCCTCAATATGACATCCCTTCAAATATTTGAACTATCATATCACCTCTTAACCTTCTCTTCTCCAGACTAAATATCCCCAGGTCCCTAAGTCGCTCCTTATAAGGCATAGCTTCCAGACCCTTCACCATCTTAGTTACTCTCCTTTGGACCTGCTCCAGTTTCTCCACATCCTTTTTGAATTGTGGTGCCCAGAACTGGAAACAGTATTCCAGGTGGGGCTTGACCAAGGCAGAATAGAGCGGCACTATTCCTTCCCTTGATCATGTAGTATTACAAATGATCCCCACTGATTACAGCAGAACTTTGAAATAAATGTTCTAGATTATCTTGTGTGTTAAAGAAATTCTTACAAGCATGACTTCATTTATATCCTGCATTCCTCCACTGAGAAACCCAGTATGGCTTTTTGATTCCTAGCTCATCCACTCTCAGACCATGCTCATGCAGTCTGATATCTTTGCATTCATTGTCAATTTAAATTTTTCAAGTTGTAAAAAGTATCACATTATAACTTCATCACTTTTCTTTTTCTCTTACACATTCATCCACATTCTCCCTCCATCCTCAGATATTCAATAATAGTATGCTGCATTGACAAGTTCTTTGATGCTTTTCTCACAGTGTTCTTTTTCCAGCATTGTGTGAATGTCCCGTGTTGCCTGTTGACTTATGGTGACCCCATGACAGCATCTCCTATAACTTGGGGGCAACAACCATGCAGTTAATTTTCATGTGCAGAACATTTCTAATTTCTTTAGTTTTAATTAAAAAACACAAAAAGTTACATTTCAAAATAAGGTTTAAACTAGACCTTTAACACCTGTCTTTCCTTCAACTGTGGGAACTAATGACAATGAATAGTACAATGTTGTGCTTGTATTTACTCTGATTTCAAAGCATAAACTCTCTGTATACTCATTTTTAGACATTTTGTTTATCAGAGCATGCTTAATGGTTTTTCAAAGCACAAGAAGTGCCAAGAAGTAACACAATGTTTGCAATGGATTAGTGTGGAAACAACTTACTATTTGCAATAATGAACTGGAATTGTTTTATTTTTTTATTTATTTTTTGTCTGTAGTGGTCAGGGGTATAATTCACTGTTGTTGTGTGCGTTCAAGTCATTTCCAGCATACGGTGATCCTAAGGCAAAGCTATCACAGGATTTTCTTGCCATGTTTCTTCAGAGGGAGTTTGCCATTGCCATCATCTGAAGCTGAGAAATATGACTTGCCCAAAGCCACCCAGTGGCCAAGCTGGGATTGGAATCCTGGACTACAGAATCCTAGTCCAATGCTTAAACAACTACACCACACTGACTCTACTTTGACTACTTTTCAGTACTTTCACCATAATGTAGTGGAAATGTCTGCCTATTACGTTTTATTGGTTATTATATTCTGACTCACTTTGAGCAAGGGGAGGGAAAGAGGAAGGATCATCTGGGTGAATATGCTGCCACTGTCAGAGAGAAAGGCGGTCAGTGTGAGTGCAGAGGGGATGGGGACACAGTTGACTTTTCAGTTTGGTTGTTCCTAACAGCACACCTTTATCGTCACTGGGAAGAGTTCAGTGGAGAAGTGTTTCTATGTACTTCTGAGAGTGGCTCAAACATGAAATTTAGACTAATTATTTGGTGAAGAAGGAAAATGATATCAATGAGTACAGTGGTCCCCCGAGTTATGAAGGTAATCCGTTCCAGGATTACCTTCGTATCCCAGAAGTCATTCGTTACCCGGGGGACCGCTTTAATCAATGCACAAAGCGCCGGAAGCGCGCTGTTTTAAAGCGTCCGGGTTGCGAATTTTTTTCATAACCCGGGGTTTTCTTCGGATCCCGGGGGCTTTTTTTCGCCCCCAGCGGTTTCGGGTCCCGGGGATTTCGGATCCCGAGGGATTCGTATCCCAGGGGACCACTGTAATAGCTTTTGCGCATCTCCACAAAGCATCTGAAATACAATGAAGATAAGAAATACAGAAGCGTCTCTTACAGTTGTGGAAAGAAACAGTCCCTTCTTTAAAGTTATTTTATGTTTTCTTCAAGTAAACAAAAAGGGCAAACAAAAGTCTTAGAAAGATGATCTTTGTACTGCTGGCATAGTTTTTTGTGGGGTTTTCATGCTATGTTGCCATGTTCTAGAAGAGTTTCTTCCTCACCTTTTGCCAGCATCTATAGTAAACAAGGTTTGGCTGCTAGTCCTGAAGAACAGCAAGATGAAGACTCAAATGCAAATGAGAAATCTCCCAGGGTCAGGGGTTTCCCAGCAGACAATGAGCACTAATCAAGCAGACACTAATCCTCTTTTGCACATGCTTCCACTCTGAGGCCTGCCATTAGCAACTGAACAATGCACATGCAAATCACTCCTCCCTTCCCAGGGTCACACAGGATATATATACCCAACCCTTTTCCAGGCAAGCATTCTCTGAAGATGCTAGCCACAGATGCTGATGAAATGTCAGGAAGAAACTCTTCTAGAACATGGCCACCTAGACCGAAAACCTCACAAAAAAACTCTAGCCATTGTTAGAATCCTCCCTCCACAAGTTACTAGACTGCAAGATGTTTTACTCAGCTGTTCTTTACATGTGAGATCAGTTCATAGAGAATAGACAGAACACTCCATTCCTCCTTTCAGTCTTTTTACAGAAGACACATGCTAATTAAAAAAATCTGAGTGGCTAAATATGCAGCAAACTGGATGAGAAGACACTGAATGCTGCCCCTGCTGTCTCTATGCACTTGCTTGGCTTTTATGGTGAGTCTACAGGAAGATCTGAAGGAACACCTTCTTTTACACAATAGAACAGAGTACAGTGGAGACACTTGCCCTCTTGGTTGTTCTGGTGGACTTTACCTCCTAGGCATTCATCATATGAGCTAGTTGACTTGTAATGGATCACTCTGTCAGCTTGGATCACTTCTGTGCTGATTCATGAAGAAAGAGGTGTACTTGGTGGCCAGTGTGGAAGCCAAGCAACCTAGCAAAGGAGGAAGAGAGCAGCCAGTCTGACCCTCCATTGCCATCCATCTGATTTGGATGGATGGGATTTGATGTAATTACTAGTGTAGTATTTCACATTGCATATGCTTAATTGCAAGCCTGGAATGCACTTTCTGTCATAAAGAGTTTATCACAATGAAGTTGCAGAGGAAAAATCAAGGTAGATTAATTGGATATGGTGTTAAGCCACTTACAGTTGCAGAACAAGTGTCTTCAGGCCGAAATAACATTTGCTAAATTGTTTCTCAAATGAACAAATATCCTTTTTAATCCTGATTTTCTATGATTGTTATTTCAGTGAAGTTCTGTTTTAATTGATGGGACTTGTGTGTTTTCTGGGCTTTCTATTTATTTATAGTATACTTTGGTACAATAAAATAGAACTTCTAAAATGTTGCTATAATGATACAAACTCATTTAAGCAGTGAGAAAAGCCACCATCACACTCTTGTTGTCTTTTACATATACAGATATGCTTAACAAATTAGATATGCTCCTGGGTATTGCTACTTTAGCAGAAAATTTGGTACAGGTGCAGAAATAACATGGAAAGAATATGGATAGGTTCCTATACTACAGTAGTGAAGACCAGTTTAACAGATTTCAATAGACTTTTTATTCAAAACTAACAATATTCATATGTGATATGAAACAACCAGATCCGGTAAGCCACTTGAAAGGTTTTTGTTTGTTTGTTTTTTGCCAAAACATACCCAGGGATTTTTTTTCTTTCACCAGTTTTTGTATGATTTCCATCTTGGTTTATGCTATTTAACTTGCTTGTGGTAGCTGATGAAAGCAGACATAGCCACTTTCTACTGTTTCGTTGTTCATATATGCTGAGTAAGGGAATCTGGAGGCAACCGCTGTATTGTAGGAAGGTACACACAATTACAATAGGATCAGCTAGAGAAGAATCCCATTCTTTCTGAGTGCAAACTTTATTATATTGTTAACTGTAGGTGTGCGGCTGCAACTGAATAGTGAATGTCTGTGTTGCTCAAGCCCTCCTTCACCATCTTCCTAATATTAGTTCTGCTAAACACTTTGAACCAGGAAAAGTACAAGGAGGAAAGATGGGCTGGACAAATATAAAGACTTTGGAAAAAGGAGTTTCTTTGCCAGAGGTTTGATTAAATATAGTAGGCCTGTAATGTGTTTCAATAATGTCAGCAATGCCAGGAAGATGAAGTGGGTTGGACAATGACTAGAGTACGAATGGCGAAAGACTTGTCTCCCGTCCAAAAGAACTTGCTATAGACTGCATCTTCGCAGCTATGGTAAGGCCTTACATGCAGCGCGGAGATCTCTCTGCTCTGCACGTATCGCCTCTGCAGAGTCCCGCCCAGCAGAGCTGTTCAGGATGATGGGGGAGCTGACACAGGTACCTCCTGTGCCAAATCCCTTACTGGAACCCACGACAGCCTGCTGTGAGGCATTTAACAACCACTTTGAAGGCAAAATCTCTCAGATTAGAGCCGACTTGGACGCCAATATTTGTTCAGTGCCCATTGGTGAGGTGTCTAGTAACTCCATTGCTGTCAGTTTACTGGATGAATTTCAATTTGTGAGTACCAAGGACGTGGACAAGCTTCTTGGATGTGTGAGGAAGACGACTTGCTCTCTCAATCCTGGACCATCTTCTCTTGATCCCCTGGACAGGAACAACTACAGACCAGTGTCCTTGCTGCCTTTTCTCAGCAAGGTGATCAAGAGAGCAGTCACCTCCCAACTCCAAGCCGTCTTGGATGAAACCGATTATCTAGATCCATGTCAAACCGGTTTCAGGGCAGGATTTGGAGTGGAGACAGCCATGGTTGTTCTGACTGACGACCTCTGCCTGAGCATGGACATGGGCAGTGTGACCCTGTTAGTGCTCTTGGACCTCTCAGCAGCCTTTGACACAATCGATCATACCATCCTTTTGAATCGACTAAGAGAGTTGGGGATTGGTGGCACCGCACTCCAGTGGTTCCGGTCCTTTCTCTCTGGTAGGTATCAAAGGGTGAGGCTCAAGGACAGTTGCTCTTCTAAAACTGAGCTTAATTGTGGCGTCCCTCAGGGTGCCATCCTGTCCCCGATGCTATTTAATATCTATATGAAGCCGCTGGGCAAGGTCATTCGGAGGCATGGAGCTCGGTGTCTTCAGTACGCTGATGACACTCGTTTATACCTCTCAGTGACCAGATCATCTGCTCAGACCTCAGATGGCGTCTCTCCTTTCAATGACTGCCTTGCGGCGGTAATGGACTGGATGAGGGAAAACAAATTGAAATTTAATCCAGACAAAATGGAGGTACTCACAGTCACAGGCCCGAAACCAGGTTTGGGAATACAACTCCCAGTCCTCAATGGAGTCACACTCTCCTCGATGGACTCTGTTCGTAGTCTGGGGGTACTTCTTGACTCGTCGCTTCATATGACTAGTCAGGTGAATGCGACTGTCAGGAGTGCCTGTTACCAGCTTCAGCTGATATGCCAGCTGCGCCCTTTCCTGGAGATGAGGGATCTGGAAACTGGTACATGCTCTGGTAACCTCACAGTTGGACTACTGTAACGCACTCTACATGGGGCTACCCTTGTGCTTAACTTGGAAACTACAAATGGTCCAGAACATGGCAGCCAGACTTATTATACGAACATCCAGGAGAGAGCACATAACACCTGTGCTTAAAGCTCTCCACTGGCTTCCAATCAGTTTCTGGGCAAAATACAAGGTGTTGGTTTTAACCTTTAAAGCCCTACATGGCTTGGGCCCATCTTATCTTAGGGACCGCCTCCTCCCGTATGACCCCCCCCCCCCCGCACACTCCAGTCCTCTGGGAGGAACCTGGTACAACCTGTGAAGACCAGTTTGGCGCAGACCTCCCAGAGGGCCTTTTCAGCAGTCGCCCCCAAGCTGTGGAATGACCTGCCGGATGAGATGCATCTTATAACTTCTATCGATGGTTTCAAGAAAGCCTTAAAGACGCATATCTTCCAACAATCCTTCCCAGATACTAGTTAATACCCCCGGCTCCAAATCTGGGTATAGACCTTCCCAACCTCTGCCCGTACGCTCTTTCTTACTAGAACTAGAAATCCTTGTTTAGGAATTTTTTGGCCTAATTTATTGCACAAGTTTTTATTGTATATGATTTAATCTATAGTTGATTTAATCTTTTTTTAGGGGAGAGGTGGAGATGGATGGGAATATTTTAATCTGTTATGTTGTAATCCGCCCCGATTGCTTTGTTCAATTATTATTATTATTATTATTATTATTATTATTTGACTCAAATGTTTTCTGTTTAGGTTGCAGACAAAAATCATCTCCCAGTTTCCTTAACCGAACCGATCTTCCAAAACTAGCCTATCATAAACTAAAAGGCAAGAATCCTGGAGTTGTCTACCTCCCAGGCCTTTTTTCAAACATGAATGGCGAAAAAGCACTTGCACTGGAAGACTACTGCAAATCAGTTGGCCATGCTTTTGTAAGGTATGTTTTAGGAGAACATAGTTGTCCGTAATATGAAGCATTCACCTCTCATTCCATTATCTTAAATATTTTGTTCATGGTATCAATGAGTTATGTTTTATTTTAAATTTATCTATTTTATTTATATTCTGCTTCTATTCCTTATGCAGGACCCATGTTGACCTAAAATATTTTAAAAAAACAGCTAAAACATTGTTTACTGTATATACTCAACTATAAGTTGACCTCATCTATAGGTTGAAGGCAGGTTTTGAGTCCAAAATTAAGGATTTTGCTATGTGGATAAGTTGAGGATAAAACTTGGAAGCTCCTTCAGTGTATGAATATGTATGCATGCAGCAAGAGAGGCTTTTTTGCTTCAGCGTTTGTTTCAACTTTGGTTTCAGCCTAAACCCAGACAGCAGTGGCCAGGAGAGGGGCTCTGTTTGTTTGTCTAACAGCAATTAATTACTGAGGACTTTTGCTGCTTTTTCTTTTTCTCTCTCAAGAGAAAAAGAAACTCTCTTCCCACCACAGAGGGACATCTGAAAAATCTGCTATCACGTTACCATAATGACTTGTAAATAGGTCAGCCTGGGATTTTGAGGTCAATTTTTGGGCATACATTTTTAGACTTATAGAAGAGTATATATGTTATATAAAAGTTTTAAAAGAATTAAATAACGGTACCATTAATAACATAATTTAAACAATATAAAAACATTGTCTCGCTGTCAACATTTTTCCAAACAGTTTTTATATGATGGCTTCAATGAGTGGAGCTTATACAAAGCCATGTCTTTTTCATCCTTCTTTAGGTTTGATTACAGAGGCTGTGGAAGTTCAGATGGCAATGTTAAAGAAAGTACATTGGGAAAGTGGCGGAAGGATGTTCTTTCAATACTAGATGAACTCACACAAGGACCACAGGTTGGTTGTCTTTGATTTTTCAATGTAGCATTTTCTTCTCTTTAAGTTGTACTGTACCCCTATTTGTGAATAAAAATTCCAGAATATGTCACTACAGCTATACTGCTAACTGCTTGAAAGAAGCAAACATACTCCTGACTTATGAAAGACTTTGGCAGGAAATGAGTTTATCTGGTTAATAAAGTTTAGTGTGTAGTCGTTGATACTCAACATGCAGTTCTGTAAAACTGCTTTTTAAACAGAACTTGACAACAGAATTTAGGGCACGACTGAAAAGTGTAGATCACCCAAATTTTTTTAAAAAGTACTGGCATTAAGTACAGTAAGATATCCAAGAGATCTAAACTATTGGGGCAATTATACATGAAGTAATAATACACTCAGTGGTACCATTTGAGATGGAAGTTACATAACATTTACTAGTTTGGACTATTGTATCTCAATTTAGTAAGATGATAGATAACTGAGTCTCATGCTGCCTTCAAATAACTATAGTTTCCCATGGCATTTGATCTATGAAATTGTCACATAATTTAGGATATAAACCATGTATCTTTATCATATCTTAGCATATTAGACTTATTAAATATTATCTTCTCAGTGCAGCTGTTGACTGTGCTTACCAGGTTAGCTTGTGTACTTACGTATTTGTACTACAATTGGGTGTCTGTATCCACAGTTACTCTATCCACAAATTCAACCATCCATGGCTTGAAAACATTTTAAATAAAAATAAAATGTAAAATAAATTCCAAAAAAGCAAACCTTGGTTTTGATGTTTTATACAAGAGACACCATTTTACTCTGCCATTGTTTATAATGGGACTTGAGCATCCATGAATTTTGCTACCCATAGGGGGTCTTGGAACTAAACCCTAGCAGATACCAAGGATCCATTGTACAGTGCATTCAGGTACTCCTTCATATAATTCAGAAAAGGTTAAACCTGTTCTGGAGTGCACAGTTCTTAAGTCAAATGTAGGCAGTTGTGGGAGGCTTGGAAGGCCACAGTCCTCCACAACATCCCTTGCAAAAAGAAATCAAATGTTTGTGTCCATATACCTTCAAACACCCTTCATGATTGGTGGGGCAACATTTTGTCATGTTCCCCCACCCTGGCCACTTCAGGTCTAGGAAATACTTTTGAACAACAGGTAGTGATCAGATGTCACTGCCTATTGTTGAAAAGGGTCCCTTCTGGGCCTAAAAGTCACTTGTTGTTTTTAAAACAGGCCTTAAAGGCAATATGGGGCCAAGGCCTCCTGAGAAATGTGAAACTTCAAAGATGTTTGTGTTAAAAAAATTATTGGAAAAACCTGTTGTTGTTGTTTTTAAACTCCCGTGAGGCCACTTTTGCATACACAGAAAATGTTTTGGGTGTATTTCTGTAACACGAAAGCACTAATACTAGTTTCATGTTAAGATTTTAGTTGGTGCCAGTCTGGGTGGATGGCTGATGCTTCATGCTGCTATTGCCCGTCCAGAAAAGGTTGCTGCACTAGTCGGAATAGCTGTAGCTGCAGACCATTTTGTAGCCACTTTTCAACAGCTTCCTGTAGAGGTAAGAGGAGATGCTGGCTTTCCTAATTAAAAGCACACACTGTGGTGTTTTTGTAGGGAGGAAGTCCACATTATAGAGAACTGTTGCGAACAGAGCCCATGTCAGCTGGAGAAATGAGCAGTACAAAGAACCTTCTTTACTCTTGACATTTCTCAAGAATGAAGGTGGGCAGTTAAGGTGCTCACTGTGAACTCTACCACTGAACGCCATCAAAATTTAGTAGCAGAAGTGACCAAAATGAACAATAAAGGTCATACTGCTTATTTTGAAAGAGACTTGAGCTTCCTGGAGGCTTTCAGGAATGTGACTCTCCTTTTTTTCCAGTGGTTTTGAGTGGGGTCCTGGGTTTGCAAAAACAGATGAGGGAGACATACAATGCCCATCACAGCTCCAGACACTTGCAGAAGAAGAATCACTTTCCATTATGAAAGGTATCTTTTGTAAATTTTGAGAGTACTTTCTGTGTTAATTTAGATAACTAGTGAGAAAGTTGTCACGCAGGTGCACTATATATTGGAGAATGACATTTATAAAGTTGGGGCACTTTCTTTGAGCTTCATGCAGTAAACTTACAGGATTTCTGCAGGGTTCCATCACTGTATTGTTTGGTTGGATTGGATTTCTCTTGTGATCTCTTTCACTATGATTCTATGGGGCGAAACAGATGGGCAGGAAAAAGTGGCTTGAAGCTGCCTTTTCCAAAGCCACACTGAAACCCCACCAACCACACCACCAGCTCCCAAGCTTCAAGCCAGGAAGAAGCAGAAAAAAAGCTGCTTGTTTTTGGAACAACTTTTCTCTGTATAAGGCGCCTAGAGGGCACTTCAAGCCATGCCTTCAAGCCATCCTGAAAGCACCTCTTTTTGCCTGTCGGTTTAGCCCCAATGATTCTAAAAGCAGAGTAAGATCATTCTAGGCTTTGAGATTGTATTATCAGCATTGAAATGATACTTAGTATGCATATGTATGTTTTCTCATATGTGTCAATACACTTATTAGGATAGCATTACATTTATCCAAAAGATTTTTAGTTTGGGGATGTTTGCTAGAGGTTAGTTGTCACTAGAGACCTAAGTGGCATAACTAGGAAGCAGCTTCGTCAGCTGAGACGAAGTTTATACCAGCTATGATCCAGATGTCGGTTATATATGCTCATACATAATGACCACTATTGCTAACTAGGAATGAATTGAACATATTTAATCAGTGCTTCAAGAACATACTTGGCTATAATTTCTTCAGCCATGTAAATGCTATTCCTCAACATAACAATCTGCCTGCGTGACATCTTTCCATCCATGTTTCAGAGTCATACAGTTTACTTTTTTAAATTTTTTACATAATCCATGGCTTGGTAATTCTCTGGGGCTGATATCAGCAGGAGACTTCATTCTCTGTACTGATTGCCCAAGTCTACCTAGTGAATTCATAGCAGCTGCAGAATAGGAACAGGAGACTTAACCTGTGTTTCAGTTCCACAGCTGCTACCCTACAGCAGCTTAGAAGATTTTTTTATTTTTTTAAAAAGTAGTGTGCATGTACTTTGTGCTACTCTGAAAGGGATGCATAATCAATTTGTAAACAATCTAATGTCACACTCTTTGTTAATCTCAGTGCTTTGTTGTTGTTGTTGTTGTTGTTGTTGTTGTTGTTTTAAATTAATGTGAAACGATAGGTGCACAATGGTGAGATGTGGATCTCACCATTTGGTTAACATTTAGACAGTCTTGTTTTAGACAGAACTTAGGTATCAAGTCCTGTCCAGTAATCAGTTTTACAGTCTGTCATTCATTTATCTTCCTAGGTAAAAAAAGAAATAGAAGAAAAAGGTGAATGGAGGCTGCCAACCAAGCACAATGAAGAAGGAGTTTATTCTGTACCATATGAACTCATTCAGGAAGCAGAAAATCACTGTGTTTTGAGTAGTCCCCTTCCCATAAAGTGTCCTGTGCGACTTATTCATGGCTTGAAGGATGAAGATGTCCCATGGCAGATCTCCATGAAAGTTGCTGAACGTGTTGTTGGTGCAGATGTGGATGTTATTCTTCGCAAAGGTGGTGGTCATCGAATGAAGGAAAAGGAGGATATCAAACTTATTGTATACACTGTGGAAGATTTGATTGAGCAGTTGAGCACCTAGCAACAGGAACATAGGGGTTTACATGTCTCAGTCAGAAAAATTCAGTTCCGAGCATGACTCTTCCACTAGAGAGAACTGGAGCTTTACAGTTATTTTCTTACCTTTCTAAATTTGTTTGTAGATACAGCAATCCTCGTAATGCTGCATTTGCACAAAAGATAAAATGTGAAGACAAGCTGCTGTTTAATCCTTTTCTGCCCAAAAGAAATCACCATTGACCTTTATGCAATATGCATCTTACACTTTCATACCCAGGTATATTTGTGCCAATAATTATTGCCTTTTATCTTGTAGTACAGTGTGACTTTTCCATTCTTTTTTACACCTTAAATAAATATGCATTATAATGTTTTTCTGCCTCAGTTGTGAAATGCAGCTTATCATTCCAAGCTCCCTAGAAGTATGTCTGAAAAAACTCATGCATCACTTTCAGCACAAATTAATATTGTGTGGGGTGGGTTTTTTTATTTAGCATTGCTCCATTTTGAGTTATTTCTGCACCTCTCAGACCAGACTTATTTTTCAGAGTAGTATTTCACCAAAGTAAAAACAACAATTGCATGACTTAATATAGTTGTATGCATCAAAAAAGAAATATTTATAGTTGGAAATTGACTTTAAGACTTAAACAGTCTAAAACATGACT
Organism: Urosaurus nigricauda; assembly: GCA_034509955.1. Classification (NCBI taxonomy): domain Eukaryota; kingdom Metazoa; phylum Chordata; class Lepidosauria; order Squamata; family Phrynosomatidae; genus Urosaurus; species Urosaurus nigricauda. Next base: position 48,091,811 of record JAOEGL010000003.1, read on the forward strand.
GTCGATGAAGTATATTAAACAGAATGGGCCTTTGTTCCAAATGCGTTTAAGAGGTGTTAAATCAATTTGCAGTAAATATAGAGGGAAAAGAAGCTCTTATAGGTACCAGTGGGAAGGATTAAAGCCATTCCTGTCTGTGATTGTTGCCCTAGTAAGGGAGGATAGTACCTGATACTGCAAGCAATACATTTACAACGAAGAATATGACGTGGTCATGTGCATATAGGCCCTTGGATTCAAACTACATGACACTTTAAATGTGTATTGTTGAACATAGCTATTTATTTATTCCAGAAGGAGTGTGTAGGACTCTGATGCAGATTAAAACCTGTATTCTTAGGGGATGTTCAAGTCTACTCTCTCATGTAGTTCCCTTCTAAACATTTGGGGCCCCAGTATATGGCTTAAAAGAGAAATATATTCTGTGGTACCAGTAGAATTTTTCTTTTTAGCTCTCTTCCAGTAGGTGAGGTGACAAAACTTTAGGTTAAAAACTAACAAGTGTAATGTGGAGAGATTTAAGCTTTTCCTACCCATGTGTTGGTCCTGATCATGATTGATGCTTACTTTAGAGTAACTGAAGAGATTTTGTAGTGTGCACTTTGATTTGGAGTTACATGGAAATAATGCTAAGTCATAAATGTGTTTTACATGGAAGTTGGTCAGGTATTTCTGTTACAGACAGCTGCTTTCTTTTGGTAAACTGTCACTGGTGGTTTGCTGGAGATGGTCATATTTCTAAAGTGGGCTTCTGTATTTCCTAAAACCTGATCAGTTTAACCAACTTGTGAGTGTAAATACTTTATTAGTTATTCGTTAAGACCTTCAGCCTTTCTAACAGGCATGGGTGAGAACACTGGTAAAAATCAGTTTGTTGTAAGTAATGCTAGTTGAAATGCCAACGTTTTTAGTAAGAAATACTGCTCTGTAAATAATCTTACATAGGCAGTGTCACCATGCTTATCTAACGAAGATACTTCCCACATTTTTATGACATTTACCACTACAGGATGTACCTTTCCTTGAGCAAGGGGGACATTATAGCTCAGTCTTAACGAATAACAAAAAGTTGCTAACACTATGTGGAGACTTAGAGGTACATTTCTAAAATGAAGTTATTTATACTTCAGACCACATAAATCAGGTTCACTTCATCTGAAAAGAAGGAGGTATTTGACAAGATCTTCCTATTGCTTACTGTGGCAAGTAGAGTTGCCCAAGAACATGGCTTTTCTTTAAGTGATAAGGTCTCTTTGCACATCAGAGGCTGTCTTACTGGATTTTGACCAGTGTATGAATTACAAACCTAAATAACTCTTCCATTTGTATTAAGTGTTCTAAATTGTACGCCACACTAATCAGATTTTGAGTCTGACATGTATTAATGGTGAACCATAACTAATGTTGTCAAACTCTTAGTTTCTGGAAAATCTCGTGGTAGGTGCTAATCCCACTGGGACTTTTCTCCACAATTGGATTCTAATGATGTGCCTTTTGGATTTTCAGCACTTTGTATATTGTTTCTCTAGAGCAAAGTCTTCCTTTGATTGTTAGGTATCAAAAGTGATTTAGTATGTTTGATTCTGCATGTCTACACAAGCCTGGATGACCTGAACATGCCTGTGCAAGAACAATATAAGCATGAGTTTGTGTTGCACCAGTCACAGCATGATATGGAAATATCAATGTGAAAGCAGTGATACTGGTTTATAGGTGATCATCTGGGAGGCATATTGCAAAACAAAAAGGGCACTCTTCGATTATTTGGCTACAGACTGCTCAGATCTTCTCTCCTATGCTATAAAAAGAGAAAGCTCATCATATTTTTCTCTTCCATGATGCACTTTTGTAGAAGTAAGTTCGGTCAACTTAAATATGGGTAGCTTGTTGCATGTTGATGCCAAAAGAGTAATTAGTCTTAATTATACTGCAGTGTTACAAGGAGTATCCAAAAGTTTTAATGATCACATTTTAAAAAAATTGACAGAAAGTTTGTTTTGATTTGTATTTGTTAACTTATCTCTATGTAGTCACTATCTAGATTTATACATTTTTCCCAGTGTAGCTTGACCCTCCAAATACCTGATATTGAAGAAGTCTTTAGATTGCGCAATCTGCAGACTTCTACAATAATGATATTTGTAGGGTCAAGATACGCTGGGAAAAATGTAAAAATCTAGATAGTGGCTACATTGAAATAAGTTAACAAATACAAATCAAAACAAACTCTGACAATTTTTTTAAAAAAAGTGATCATTAAAACTTTTGGATACCCCCTCGCAGCTTGTAATTCTTATTCTCTTCTCCCACTTGTATGTTTTCTTCACCTGTTTATATTTTTTGTGGAAAATAAGAACATAGACTGCTGTAGTATATAAAAAGTGTGCTGTAGGACATAGAAAGTCTTTAAGATATGCAAGTGTTTCAAATGTACTGAAAATGTCTTAAGAGTTTGAAATAAATCTACTGGATGTGTTTTGAAAGGAATAAAACTATGCACAAAATTATGACATAGCATGAACTGTAATGATGAAAAATAGCTCTTCCTATTTTCCCGTTATTGTAATATAATAATATAAATAAATAAATACAATTCAGTAGCTTTAACAATAAAGAGATGTTCTGAAATATAATCTAATTTCACTACATTTACTGTAGTACTCTTCGGATAGGAAGCTGGTCTGGAATATGAAAATAGTAGCATTTCCACTTAAAGCAGATAATTGCCAACACAAGAGTGATTATTTTTATTTTTTGGGTCAGGTGCTTGAAGTTTTCTGAGGGCTAACATAGATTACCAACACCAAACACAATTCCCATATGCTAGCCTACAGTCTAAAGGGCATGTTAAAGAATTGGACTGTGAGGAGAAAAAGGAAAAAGCAGACATAGCAACATAAATGTTTAATGATAAATACAAGGTCCAGATGGCTTTTTATTCTTGCCAAGCCTATGGGAATGGGGTGAGCTGTTGTATCCCGCTTGAAGGCAGCACAGTGCAGTAACTACTAATAAAAACAGTATTTTTCCCCTTAATTAGAAACAAATACTAAAATTCAAAATTTATTTGAATTCAAGATGGGATTGTAAGTAGCTTTGTCTAGTGGGCACTTTTGTGTAGTAGCTTTTAGAAAACATATGTCTTACTATTGTCACTGGTTTTTAATCTAGAAGGTGAGATATAACCAAGGTTAGAGTATTCCATGGTGTTGCCATAAGTCTACAGGCGATGTAAAAGCATGTACGCACATGCACACACACATGCCATTTTCAATCTCACCTGTGAGTTCAGTTGCCCTTTGGGGGGAATTTCTGTCTCACAGCTTAATCTTTTTATTAGTGTGTGTGTGCGGGTGTGCACATTCAAGTGACCTGTAAACTTATGGCAGCCTCATGAATTTCAAAAGATTTTCATAGGCAAGTAATACTCAGGTGGTTTTGCAAGTTTCTTCCTCTAAAACATAGCCTACAGCAACTGGTATTTTCCAAGTACTAAGCAGGGCTGACCCTCGTGCCTTTAGGGTATTTAGCCCCCATTTGCCACTGAGATAATGCTAATTTACTCTTACATTGTATATATTACTAAAATAATAAGTCAAATACTCTGATTACATACAGTACAAAGGGAAATTTATTCTAGCATCTATAGTTCATGCTATAGTGAGAAATGGGGGTGGCATTTGTAGAAACATTTGTGAGGACAGAAACTGTTATATAAATCTAATTATGGCAATCTTCCGGGAGCAGACATGCTGAGAAGCAGTGCTGCAGAATCCAGAGGGAGTGATGTTTTCCTTCCTTTGTTTCATTAAATATAAATAGAAAGTTGGGGAGTGATGCTGCTTTGACCTCCATTGAAAAATGTGAAAGTGAAAATGTTGAAGACTAAGTGTGGCTCCCTTCCACTGTATGCCTTGTAGTGTTTTTCTTCGTAATCTTGCCTTAGGACTGCTAGACTGTGTTAAATTGCATAATGTGAGCACTGGGTAAGATGACCAAGGACAGACATTCCCTTAACATTACAGCAGCTTCACCTTAAATAAAGATGAGCATGTGGCAATCTCCAGGTTCCAATTAATTTATCTAAATACTTCTAGCTGTGACAGTTTTGATTAGGTTTGCATTGCTAGACTCCCTTCATTATTGACCTACAAATTTGTCTAGGAAATAAAATTGTCGCAGCTGTCAGGACTGAAACAAGCTATTAACATTGACAGGGATGCTGTGAGAGTTTGATTTAAGCCTCCAAGATAGATGGCTGAATCCTCATAGGTATTCACAGGCATCTGGTAATGCTCAGCTTATTTTTCCATATTATGCAGTCTTGCCATATTCATTTTTGTAATATTTTAATAGTTTTTTAAATAAATTATTTTATTCATGATACAATTTATTCCATGCCAAAATGTAACTATTCTCCAGTTTGTATTTGGCATTCTTTCTATGACTTGTGTATAGCATCTTTTCAGCACTAAAGAAAACACAGGTATGGTGATGGTGATGATTATTTTAAATTTGAATATTATGTTTACAATATTTTGTGTTTGCTTTTTAAATGTTACACTTGCAAGTGTGTTGTCTATACATTTATACAGTCATCTGTACAGCTTTACCTTTGCAGCAGAAACTTGCATAAATATGCAATCCTTGTAGAATCAAGATCATTGTACAGTATTCTGGATTCACAGGTCAATGTTCTTCTGTTTGCAGTTTCTATGCACATTTATCATACTTTGCCAAGATTCTTCCCATTTCTAGAGAATAGATATAAGTTGAATTTCAAAAGCCTAGCTCTTTTCCAGTCCCCCTTCCATAGGAACAATAAAAGGTAAAGATAAAGATAGTCCCTTGACATGAATGTCTAGTCATAACCAACTAGGAGGTGGTGGTCATCTCTGTTACTAAGCTAAATAGCGCCAGTGTTGTCCAAGGACGATTCCGGTGGTCATATGGCCAGCATGACTGCACCGAATGCATTACCTTACCACCAAAATGGTATCTATTTATTTACTTGCATTTGCATGCTTTCAAACTGCTAGGTTGGCAGAAGCTCACCCCATCATGTAGCACTCATGCCTCAAACTGCCAACCTTCCAATCATCTGAATTGGCGTCTTAACCACTTAAGAACCACATCTCTATTCTTAATCTGTCCAGAAGGATTAGATTTTGACCTGCTTCCTGCCCTATAATTTCTATTTTAATATTGCCTACCTAATTTTCTGTGACCCTTAAACATTTGATACTCCTCTCCTTGTATTGCAGCTGCAGTTCTTGAAAGCACATGGGTTATCAATGTTTTCCAAAGGTACACATTTGTCTTTGGTGACTACATGTCGTGAGTCCTTTGGGTCCTACTGAAAAATACAAAATGGGAAAACCATATCATTGGCCCATTTTTTTTCTTCCAGTAAAATTATATTGACCTCCTATGTGTCATCTATCACTTATGCTTTCTCCATCTGTCTGCTAAGCTAAAAACCCTATCAATTGTGGGCTCATGGGAACAGTCTTCACTCTCTGGTTTTGACTATATCCTGCATAGAGTAACTATGAAGTAGGAAGCTCATGCTAACCTTAAAAAAAATAGTACTTATTTGTATAGAAAAGCCTTTTTGTACACATCAGTATAGTCAAGAAAGTTTTACTTAAGTATCCCCAGCTGCAGATACCTGCCTTCTCACCACCAATAGACATCTATCCATTTAAAATCATGTTCTGTTTTCTTTAAGAACAGTATATATGTAATGCATGAAGCTAAAAGAGGAAGAGGAACCATGAGTGTTTACATTTTGAACACAGACCGTCTATCCCAAGTAAAAGAGGACACTGACCTGAAGCAGACTGGTGGCAAGGAGCAGCCTCTGGCCACTTGGGCTGCAATTGGGCCATGATCATCTTGGGACTGAAGTGGCCACATGGCCTGCTCTCAAAGTGGGTTGCCGCTGCCGCAGGCCCAAACACGCCACTGCCAGGAGCAGGTTAAATCTCCTTTTTCTGGTGGCTTCTGGTGCACCATGCCCCTGAAGCATCCATAAATTTCCCATCTGTTTCGGCCCATAGTATTTTCAATGTGTGTTCTGTCTATATCTTTGACTCACTGCACACAAAATTACATTATTCCAATAAATACATGTAAGAGAAGCTAAGAAACTCCTTTTCTGAATTACAATAGATAACAGGATATCAGCAAAAGTGCCTCATATGCATTGGTACCGAATGCACATCAGGATTGATCGGATGCACAGTGGGACTGATACATTTCAAACTTGTGCATCAGTTCCATTGAACACCAGGCACTAATACACATTGGGCTCTTTGCTAGCTCTGCTACATAAAATGTAAAAGCAGTCCTCTGCTGGAGATGGATATTCCACAACTGTGCAATTCTAATTTCTGCATACCTAAGTCCACTTATGGAGATGTGCTGTAAATTCCCAACAAGATTCCAGGTAGATGATTGAAAGTTTAGATTAACCACACGTTGCTCAGTTTGCATTTTCAGTTCCATGGTTTCTCAGAGGGATTCTGGTAGATGTAGGACTTGGCTCTGCTGCATAAGCCTGCAGGAGATAATTTGATCACATTTTGCAGGTCCACAGCAAGTTTCCAGTCAAGGAAAAAACATGGAGTCAATGGAGTTAAATATGGTACTGGTCCCTAGCACATTGGGTAGTGGTTGTGGTGGAAGGAGGTTCCCTATACACTGTATTGCATAACTGAGAAGTACAGATACAATCTAATGTCTTCTACATACCTACACCCCAACATACTTAAAAATAAGGTGAAGTTCATAAGCTAATGCTGATAAAATTGCCATTCAGTTGTGAACTTGTATAATTCCCTACTATTGGCTATTCTGGATAGGAATTATTATTATTATTATTATTATTATTATTATTTTATTATTATTTTATATATCGCTTTTCCAAAAATATCAAAACAGTTTACACAATTACATAAAAAACACATAATGCATAAATTATTTACATAAGCAAACAAATACCTAAGCAGTACGTAACGTATACAAACTAAAATTCGATCCCTTATCCCTTAACTAAAAGACAACCGTCATTAAACAAAATTACATAAAATACATATATAATTTGCATAAGTAGATTGCGAAGGTGATAACAGAGACCAAGGGTAATTCCAGGTGAGTTTTTTTTCTTTTCTTTTTAAATGGAGCAATCAACTTGTCTCATTCATGGAATGTGTGAAGAATCTAGAAATCATCATCATCATCATCATCATCTTCCCACCTCTTCTTCATGGACGGAGGTGGTGAGCAACAATGAACAGATAAACAATATCAGTTAAAACACATCAGTTAAAATACACATCAATTTAAAATGACAACATATAAGCATATTAAAATGATCCACCTTTAAAATTCATTATTCAAAATTTACAATTTAAAAATCACCTGGGTAAGCATACTGGAAGAGACTGATGTTCAGTGCTGTTTTAAATTCAGACAATGTGTTCAAAGAAACCTCAAAGGCCATCCAATCCAACCCCCTGCCATGCAGGAATACACAATCCCTCAACAGATGGCCATCCAGCCTCTTTTTAAAAACCTTCAAAAAAGGAGTCTGGTCCACTGTCAACTCTTTTTGTCAGGAAGGCCTGCCTAATGTTTAAGTGGCATCCCTTTTCCTGTAGTTTTAATCCATTGCTCCATGTCCTATTCTCTGGAGCAGCAGAAAATAAGTTTGCTCTATCATCAGTATGATATTCCTTCAAGTATTTAAACCTGACTATCACGTCACCTCAACCTTTGCTTCCTCAGGCTAAACATGCTGCAAAAGGGTCTCTTGAGTTCCCCCTTCTGTGGAACCCCATTAAAATGTATCTTAACCTCCTCACATTTAACCCTTTGTTACCTGGAAAAGGGGCTAACTGTGCTGCCCAGATAATGGGAAAATCCCCATTATAACACCTGGCCAGCTCCCTCTGCTGCATGACTTTCTATTTGTAATCTTCCCATGTTTCCCCTTTGCCACCTCTAACTTTCTCATCTCAGAAAGTCTTTTAAGGACTGAATTGCAGCATAATGTCTTTTGATTGGTAGTACCTCAAATGACCTTTCACTCCCATAACAACTATAAATTTTAATACATGAATTTAAAGCAAGGTCTGTGCATTAAAATCATATTTCTGTTCAGAAGAAACTATTTATAAAGAACCATGGGAGTATTTTTTCTAGGGTTCCAGAATGGTAATTTTTTTTCTCTTCTTGATTTAGCTGTTTGTATGTACTAATGACAAGGGTTTTCTTTGTAAAATTACCACAGGAGTTTTGTTTAACTTAGGTGTTGCATGCAACGGGATCAGCTCTAACAGATGTGGTTTATGGGAGAAAATATTTCAGCTTTAAAAAGAAATTTATAGTACATAATACAGAAAGCTTCCAGGCAAATGAGGTCACCTAATGAATCTTTCATATATTCAAGCTCAAGAAGAGTTTCAAAATTATATAAACCAAATTGTTCATGCATCAGATCTTGCTAAAAGAAGGACTATACAGAGGAGGTTTGACTGGGAAATCTTAAAATGGAATGGTGCTATGTAATTGACTGGCTTTTTCTCCATTCATTCTATGATTCTATGATTCTAAAGGAGTTGATAAAATGCAGATTTTGAATAAAAGGTTGCTCTGTGGCACAATCTTAGGTATGCAGAAGTGTTCAGTGAACTTTACTCCCTTGTGAGTGTGGTTAGGATTGTGACCTTAAGGAGGAGATGATTATTTGATTTTATTTTTCAGAAAGATTCCTGAGGAAGTTGGAAACAACCAGTATTTCCCAGTGGAAAAATCAGTGCCAGTGCCAGTGGGGTGACAAATCCACTCTGGGTTTAGGCCAGACTTTATAGGATTTGTCCAAGGTGCTATACCCTACCCCACAAATAGGTTTGGCACCTTAGATAACTCCTTTATGTTTCTCACTAAAACCTGGATGGGATACACAGCCTCTCTGAGATTTAAGCTACTTATTAAGCTGCTAGTGGTCTGCACTACATAAGACTGCAAGCAATGGGGTACTGCATTTGCCTTCTTCTCTCCCCTTTGGCAGCTAGTAAGTGAATGGGGTTGGGTGGGGTGTCTTTACAAAAGAATTGGTGAAAGGGGGGTGTCCCCTTGTTTGGCTATGAGTGACCCATGTGTTCTCCCAAAGTGGATGAAAGTATAGCTAGGGATGCAAAATTATAGGGAACATGGACCCCAAATTCTGCGACCCAATATGAGCTCCTATAATAACATTTTAGGTTACTTCCTGTAGCAATTGATGTCAATGCTCTTTAATCCATGTCAATTGGTGACAATGCTCCTTAACAGCTAGCTGTGGCATGTATGGGCTGTCTATCAGGAACAACCCACTCAGACATACAAAGCCAGGGATGAGGGAGATGCGGCTCCTCCCTGCCCTGCTCATATTTTATGAGTAAGGATAGTTTCTTTTCTTTTGGACAATTGGGAACTGGGAGCATTCAGAACACCCCCCAAGCACCCCATGACCTTCAGCCTAAAATCATACAGGCCAATACTATCCTAATGGGACCAGATCCCATTTGGCCTTGAAACCTAGGCAGGGTCAGCCCTGATTGGTACTTGGTGCCAAATACCAGGTGCCCAAGGCTATGTTTCAGAGAAAGGAACTGGAAAAAAACATCTCTGAATATTCCTTACCTAAGAAAACTCTATGAAATTCATGAGGTTATCATAAGTCATAACTAGGCAGCTTGAAGTACATAAACACACACTACCTCCACATGTGTAAACGAGTAGCAGTAAGTAACCTTGAGAGGGAGGGTCTGCCTTTCAAAGAAGATGGTGGAGGTAGTGTAGGATAAGGGGTAGGGAATGTGTTATCCACTGACTCCCTCCCCACCCCCACGGATGAGGAAAAAATGTGTTATGCTCAAGCCCCATTATAGTGAATGGGTGGTGATATGTGTGCGGCCATACACACTTCCACTGATAATGGCAGTGTGGAGTGATCAGTGGATGCTTAACTCTGCAGATGGCTAGCCTGCTAATATGGTCGGCCCACTGTATTTTTGCTCCCAATTCGATGTTTGTGGGATTTTTCTGTTCAAGTGTCTCATCTCAGATACCAGATCTTCTGACTATGGCTGCATCTGCACTGCAGAAATAATCCAGTTTGACACCACTCTAACTGCAGTTGTTGTGGCGCCAGAGCCCTCTGACACAGAAGGCTAAATAGTTCACAAAATTTCACCTTCCAGAATCCATAGCATTGAACCATGGCAATTAAAGTGGTATCAAACTGGATTATTTCTGCAGTGTAGATGCATCCTATGTGGGCTAGGGAGAAGTTTGAGTAGGAGGTTTGAAGTTTCACTTTGAACAGCAGAATAGCCTTGCCTGACCCTGAAGAGTGGACCTCTCCTCTTGCATCAAGAAGCATAACTTTGCTTGCCAAGTACAGCAAATGAGTTTTTTAAAAGGGATTTGAAATCTATGCAGCTCTGCATTGCAGGGATGTTGCCTAGGAGTCAGAAGCAGAGGGAATCTTGATTTTGACCTATGACAACCTTCTGCACACTTAAATATTTAAATATTTGTTGCCCTTTTGGTACACTTCTCCTCTCAAGACTAGAGAAAGCAGCACTGGGCCCCTTGTTTTCAGTTACTCAGACTCTGGTTTATCTTAGGTGCAAAGAAAGAGTAACACCAATAGATATAATCTTGAAAATATTTTTAACAGCACTCTTCTTGGGCGCTGCCATGACAACGGCTGCAGCAGCATAATGCAGAATGGCATGACAGCCTGGAAAATGAGAGGATGGCAGCAACAATAGCAGCCTGGATGAAGGAGCAAGTTGCAAGAGACTGAAATAAACTTTGCCTGAAGCCTGTACGCTGTACTCCATCAATGCATTTGAGGAAGGAGATTGCAATCCACAAAACCTATGTTCAGATCAGTCAGTTGGTCTTAAAGATTCCACAAGATTCCTCCTTTCCCTCTCCTCTCCCTCTTTAAATATTGGAAGAGACTAACACAGCTACCTCTTTAAAAACTGCTGTGGTGACTAGGAGTCCTTCTCTGCCTATGACAGAGTAGGAGGGCCTCTTTGACAGCCCTTAGCAACGCCCCTGCTTTGACCCTCCTCATCTGCGAGGAAATCAAATCAATACACCCTTCTTCAAATCACGATGCTTCCACAGCAGCAAAACACTGCAGCAGCCTCCTCCGACTCTTCTTGAATTTTGTTAGCATCTCTCGCTTCCATGGTCTCCACATCCTGGACTTAGATCACTGCTGAAGAGACCTTCACATCTGTCACTGAAAGGATCATCTCCATTGTCCTGTATTAGATCTTTTCTTCTTTTTCTTTAGAAAATAAATCTCTTTGGATTTGCTGGCTATTGTAATGTTAATCTGAAATGCTTAGATCTCTTCCTAGCAACAACAGAAAATTCATTAGCAACCTCTCCAAAGCTTTCTTGGTTTCATACAGAATTTTAAAATATTCAGCATGGTACAAAAGAGCGAAGTCTGTTTTTTGTTTTTTGTTTTTTAAAAATGATATTTGCAACCTGTTTTTAAACATGTATGGGAGTCCTTGAACTCCCTCTCCAGGATGTTTTGAATAGATGCTTAATAATGGATGTTCAGTGATGTGCATCTCCTGCAAATTAAATAAAGTGGGATGTGTGTGTTTTTCTTCTTCCTAGAGATGGCCAACAGAGGACCAAGCTATGGCTTAAGCCGAGAAGTCCAGGAGAAGATTGAACAGAAATATGACCCAGAACTGGAGAGCCGACTGGTAGACTGGATTATTATACAGTGTGGTGAAAATATAGAGCATCCCCCACCTGGAAGACAACATTTTCAGAAATGGTTAATGGATGGAACCGTAAGTAATAGTCCGACATTATGTCTACAATAGCAATATTTATGAGCAATGTTTGCTCTTAAATGTTTACCATCCACAGCTGTATCATCCAAAACAAATCAATATTATAATGCACTTCCCCTGACCACTTGGATACAAGTCCCATAGAAATCATTATGTAATCATGAAATGCTTCAGAACTGGAATGAACTGTATGTTGTACACTCCAGGTGTGTGCTAGTTCCTCTTCTTCTTCTTCTACTACTACTTATTAAATTCCACTTCTAAACATCCTTTCCATATCTAAAACCTAATAGAATGATTAAGATATTTGAAAACAATAGCTTATTGTGATCTGGAGGCTTTAATATAATATTGGGCACATGCTTGTAGAGACAGATGGAAGGATGATTATGTAATATGGTAACTATAGATTACTTTTCTCTGACAATTACATCAGATTCTCTTTTTTTAAAGCCAGGTTTATCCTCCTCCTCCTCCTCCTCCTCCTCCTCCTCCTCCTCCTCCTCTTCTTCTTCTTTAAAAAAGTTAGCATTCTTATTTTTAAAAACAATATACCAAGCTGCACATATGTAACAGTTCTCTTGTAAAGAATAACCATTCTGAAGGCTTTAAACAGCAGTTGGATCACTTAACAAATAAGCAAAAAATATGCTGCCATCTACACAGAAGATAAGACTTGGCAATGTATTGATTCTGTACTATTCTGTTTTTTAACAGTATACCAATTCATAACACTTCCAGTTGGGCTTGGGCTATGTTTGTCTCTCTCATGCAACTGTTAATTGTTATATAACCATTAGCGAATGATTTGATTTTGTCCGCTTGAGTACATCCATGCATGGTTGGTCCAGCTGTGGAAATGGAAGCGTTGGCTGGCTTTTTTCCCCCTCCTTTTAACATGTTCAGAATTATTCTCAATGGTACAAATTTTTGATTTATTTATTTATTTAAAAATGTTTCCTCTGTGATTAACATTAAAGCAGCCACATCGTAAACTACGTAGCATGCACATATTTGTCTTTAGTGAACTGGAACTAATTGATTTTTGTCTCTTTCAATTCTGTTTCTATCTTTAATCTCCAGCTGCTGTGCAAGTTAATAAACAGTTTACATCCCAAGGGAAAAGAACCCATTCCAAAGATCACAGAATCAAAGATGGCTTTTAAGCAAATGGAGCAAATTTCCCAGTTTCTGAAAGCTGCAGAAATCTATGGTGTACGAACAACAGATATTTTCCAGACAGTGGATTTATGGGAAGGTACACATATCTCTATGTATTAGCTTTCACTGAAGTGACAATTGCCTTTTGTATATTATGTCGCTAAGATGGATGTTAATCATTGATTTCTCTAAGGGGAAAGTTCCCTAATGCCATTATCTTTCTTCCTGTTTATGTTGTCTTGCTGTCATATATTTCCCAGTGGCTTGTTGTCTTCTCTGAGGCATTTCTATTACTCTATGGATGAACAGAATCTTTTATGCTAATATGTAACTGAAACATATAGCAGTTTGAAAGAGACACATGCAGTCAAAAGAAAAATGTCAACTTTGGATAGATTTTTCAGTGCATATCGCAAAATGTGATATAAAAACTACACATTCCCAGCAAATTTGTAAGACAGACAATAGGTATTCATGCTGGGTAAGGGTATATGGGATGGGGGGGGGGACCTTTGGACTGGGTTTAAATTGGGATTGGGCACCAAATCTATGTTGTCTTGTTCTACTTGTAAAGAGATAGGACATCACAAAGCTAACACCTAGATTAAGCATACTGTATTTTTCTAACCTTTCCTCTTAAGATTTTGATTTCACATGTTTTATCATCTTTTGAAATATTTCCATCTTGTATCTAAATTACTTGTACTGAAATAAGGATTCTGAAATAAGGATCTATTAGTTCTTGTGCAGTAACTTTCATGGCAGCATATTACCACATCATGATATGCCATCATTTTTTAAAATTGTGGTTCATACTTAAGCTATGAATTGCATGGCTTAAAACTATGGCTTATCTACAAAAGTGTGGATTGTCTTCTCCACTTCTAATGTTTTTATCTTTCTTGATCCTTTTGTCAGTTTCTTGTTCATGGTAAGGAACTGGAGAAACAAGCCAGGGACAGTCCTCAGTTTGGACCTCATAACAAATCATGGTTTTATCAAGGCAGAATTATAAGCTTCCAAGAAACCATGGCCTACATTCAATTTTAGTTCCAACTAAAGCATTAAATCAATGGAAACTTGGTAAGTCAACATTTATGTAAGTTCCATTGATTCAGCTATTCTACTTTAGTTGGAACTCACAGTTGGTTTTAGGCTCAAAGGTGGAGGTGATGGGTTAACAACTATGGTTTGCTACCAGAGGTAGATTTGCACATCAAATCAAAACAGAGTGCAGTGAACCACACCATGACCTAGTGTGACATTTTTTTGTGTGATTGTTGTTACATACTATCAAGTCAGCTTTGACCATATGTAAAAGAGAGACCTCCATGAGCCCTGGACATCGACAGCACAATGGTCTTGCAGAATTTTGGGTGTGGCTTTCACCTCTGATTTTTCTCTTTACCAAGCATCTATTCAAATGAGTCATGCCATCTCTAGAGGTGCCCAAAGTATGATAGCCCCATTTTAATAATTTTGGCTTCTAGTAAAAGTTAAGGCTTGATTTATTGTCATACCCATTTGTTTGTCTTCAGTCTGTGGTATCTGTAGACAGTTCATTTCGAATGAATTGCTTTTCTTTATGTCAGCTTTTTTCACGTCCAATTTTCATGACCATATATAAAAATCAGAACTATTATGACATGGATTATTTTGATTTTGGATTTAGTGATATATCTTTGTATTGGAGGACCTTATCTAACCTTTTCATGGCTACCCTTCCAATCTTAGTCTTTTTCTGATCTCTTGACTAGACTTTCAATTTTTATTTTTAACTCAGGCAAGGTATAAACAGCCTTTAACTATTTCAATGTCTTGACAATCTAGTTTAAATCATGTAAATTATCTGTGCTCATTATTTTTATTTTGTTAATATTAAGCTATAACCTTACTTTTGCACTTTTCCCCTTAACTTTTATAAGTGGTTAGTTCAAGTCTTTGCTATTTTTGTTACTAATATGGTATTATTTATATATCTCAAACTGTCCAGTTTCCTTCTTCCAGTTTTCATGCCTCTGTCCTCTGACTGTATTTGCATTTTTCTGTATATTATATGGTGATAGAGGGTGATAAAATGCACCCTTGCCTGACCTCCTTGCCAATTTCTCCTTGCATTGTTTCTTCAGATTCTGTCCTGACTGTGGCCTCTTCTACTTGGTATAACTTGTGCATTAGAACCATGTTGTAGCATGTGTAACATCTTTTTTTGCAAAATCATGTCAGATAAACATGGTCATTATATGGAGAATTGTGGTAATCTTGATTGGAGGCCTTAACATTAGGGTCCCCAGTGGTAAACTATAATCTTTTCTTTCAACATATTGTGGATTGATGAGAAGTATTCTTCCCAGCATTAATATGTACAAACAATCCGTGTGATTGGTTGTATTATTTAAAAAAAAAAAAACTCAGGAGACTACAAAAGATGAAGAGGGTTTACAAAGAGTTCTTGAATTACCTATTTCTTGCATTCAGTTTTTGGCTTGAATTTTTGGTTGAGAGGAAGGTGAACATTCTGAGTAACTGTAACTAGCTGTTGTTGTTGTGGCCTTCAAGTTGTTTCCAGCTTATGATGACCCTAAGGTAAACCTGTCATAGGGTTTTCTTGGCAAATTGCTTCAGAGGGGGTTCGCCTTTGCCATTCTCTGGGGATGAGAGTGTGTGACTTGCCCAAGGTCACCCAGTGGGCTTCATGGATTAGCAGGGATTAGAACCTTGATCTCCAGAGTTGTAGTCACTCAAACTACTATGCCACACTAGCACTAGTTCTTATTTGGACTAGTTTTTAAAATAAATTCCTGCAGCATCTTGCATTTTCATCTTCAGAATCAGCAACTAAATGGGATTTTATTTTGTTCCCCCTTTGATTGGTTCCCTGCTTTGGTTTTTTTTACTCTCCCCAGAATCAAACTTGAGGTCAATTTCATGTGATGCTTTTAATCCATTATGCAGTACATTATTCCAAATACCCTTCATTGGGTATCTGTGTACATCTTCCAGAAAAGTAGCCACATTAAAACTCTTTTCATGCATAACATTTTTCTCACATGGAGTTAATCTCCATGTAGGAAAAAGCATGTGTACAGCAGCTGTCCAATCCATGGACACAAGTCAAAGTAAATTCTTACTACCCACTGCATGAAAACAAGTAGTGTCTTGCAAACAGCTTATTTATTTTTCGTTCTTTCTTATTTTTCTCTATCTCTTAGTCCTGAGCAAGCAATCAGAAAAGCTTTGGTTTCTTCCTTTGTATACATGTTGTATTTTAAATTAGATTATGAGCCTGCAGGCTTGTCTAACCCGTTTACTGTGCCTTTTCTATCTGAGGTACATTTATCGATATACAATGATGGCAATGGTCAGGAAGGAGTGAAAGAGCTCCATCTAAAAGCCCTGAAGGATAAAGCTATTGCTCTGAAAGGAGATGGGAAAAGTAGTCTCTGCTTCCTGCTGTTGGTCATTTTCTCTTCATTTCTTCATTGGGCTGAAAGGAGATTTGGCATCCTCAGAAGAAAAATACTCATTAGTGCCAGTTCCTCCATGAAAATAATGCTTCAGATGCTGATCAAAAAGTGTGACTTTTAGAACCTAATCGATGAGTGTCTGGTTCTTGTAGAAGCTTGCAGGAGAAGTAAATGATGTATTTATTCACCGTACTTTGTTTGGAGTTGCAAAGTCCTGGGTCATATTGAGTTCATCTACTTGGATAGCAATTTCCCAGCTTCAAATTCATTCAATTTGTAGTGTGCTGAAGAGAGGAAAAAGTGCTGGGTTTAAAAAGACACTTAGCCAAGTTTCTGACAGAGATGTAGGCATTTTAAGTGATTTAAAGTGTTGACAGTGAATATGTTTGGCCAGGGAGAGGGTAAGCCCCCCAAATATTTCTCCTATATGTTCATTAGTTGAACCACTGTTCAAACAATAGTAGAATATATTGGGAGACTTTAATGTGCATATTTTCTGTACACACTTTGAATATCTGAACAGGGCTCTTAAATCAAGTAGATGCTCTCTAGAATAGATAGCATTCATCTCGATGGAGTGAAATCATTTAGGCAGTACTCATCTCGGTGAAACACAGTATAAACAATTTCCCACATTAACCCACCTAAAGGTATGGATTCTGTGAGTGTTCATAAGGAGGCTAGTTTATTTGTAAGAAAACCTAGAAATATTTCATGAAAAATTCTTTTGTGCTCCCCAAATCCATAACATTTTTAAAATTGATTTTAAAATTTGTTACTAGAGCCAACCACATTAATTGTTTTGAGTAAGGTTAGTGGCTTCTTTAATTTGTTAATTGTTCAATTTCAGCATTTTAATTGAACAGTTCACTGAAATGAATACATTAATTTTGTCAAATTTTAATGCTGATATATATGAAATCTCTTTAATGTCAATGGATTAATTTCGGCACCAACAGAATGTATTGAAAGAACATAATGTAAACAGAAAACCCCTGTACCCTTCAAATAAGGATGTCCAGGATTAAAATAATGTTTTGGGCCTCCAGATTTATCAGATTGAATACACAAACACACATACAGAGATATATTTGTTTAGTTGTTGTGTGTCTTCAAGTCATTTCCGATTTATGATGACTCTAAGAGAGTGAACCTATCATGTGGTTTCCTTGGCAAGATAAGTTCAGAGAAGGTTTTTCATTTCCATTCTCTGAGAATGAGAAAGTGTGACTTGCTCAAGGTCACCTAGTGGGTATGCATGGTCTAGGCAGGATTCCCAGGGTCCTAGTCCAACACTCAAACCACTATTCTATGCTGTTTATCATATGACGGAATTTGGGGGTATAGTGCAATGGCAATCCAAATGCAATCATGGGGTTTCACATTATTGCATATGAATGTATCTCACACAATTTTGGGCAAAAGGGAAGTCATTCCGAACGCAATCATGGGTTTTATGTTATTGCGTATTAGAGTATCTCATGCAATTTCGGGCAATGGGGGGGGGGGTTCATTTTCGGGAAATGGGAAGTCATTCTGAATGCATTCCGAATGCAATTAGAATTCATGTAAAATCGCTAAACTAGCGAATTTACATGAATTTGAATTGGCTCCATTCGAAATTGAGAGAAATTCCTCTCATGTGATAAACTCCACACACACACACACATCTCAAAACAAGGGAGTCATCTCAGGTTGAAGTTTCTGATAATGTGGAAGAAGAATCAACCACCCCTGTCTGCGTGCCTCAAGCTCGCTTGCTGTATTCAGGTGAGCTGGAGGATGGGGCCCCCTCATCAGTACTGACATATGATCCAATTGCCAGGTCAGTTGGCTTTAAAGCAGAATGATCAGGATGGTAGTGACCACTCTATTCTGCTTTGGTCAGGTCTCACCTGGAATACTGCATCCAGTTCTGGTCACCACAATTCAAAAAGGATGTTGACAAGCTACAGTGTGTCCAGAGGAGGGCAACCAAAATGGTTTGAAAACCATGCTCTATGAGGAGAGACTTAGGGAGCTGGGTATGTTTAGACTGGAGAAGAGATGGTTAAGAGGTGATATGATAGACCTGTTTAAATATTTGAAGGTGTGTCATATTGAGGATGGTGCAAGCTTGTTTTCTGCTGCTCCAGAGAACAGGACCTGAAAAATGAATGCAAGCTACAGGAAAAGAGATTCTGCCTAAACATCAGGAGGACCTTCCTGACAGTGAGAGCTGTTGGAAAGTGGAACACACTCCCTTGGAGAGTGGTGGAGTCTCCTTCTTTGGAGGTCTTTAAATAGAGGCTGGATTGCTATCTGTCGGGGATGCTTTGATTCAGAGTTCCTGCATGGCAGGGGGTTGAAATGGATGACCCAATTCTACGATTCTGTGGTTTTGCCATCTTATCATTCCCCTCAGATAGCAAGATGTCTTGGGCTAGCATTAGGCTGCATCTGCACTGTAGAAATAATGCAGTTTGACCACCACTTTAACTGCTATGGCTCTATCCTACAGGATCCTGGGATTTTTTTAGTTTTGTGGGGCACCAGCAGTTTTTTGCAGTGAAGGCTAAAAGACCTTGTAAAACTACAAATACCAAGCTCCATAGGATGGAGCTACAACACTTTAAAGTGGAGTCAGACTTCATTATTTCTACTGTGTTGATGCACCCTAAGTCTAAAAGACAGTGGATTCCTTAAGGCCAACTGGGAAATTCATACTTGATATCTTTTCGGTGTATAGTACAGACTCCTAGCCACCACACCCTAGCAGTTACATCAGGCATTTTGACAAAAAAATTATTTACATTATGACAGCTCTATAGGAATTAATGGATTTTTCCCAGTTCAGTATGCATAGGGTTTTATGGTTTTAGATATCTGCTTTAATGTTGTTTGGATAATGAGTTTAATCATTGTGCTTTTGTTAAACAAATGTAGTAAAGCTGACATATTCTATGTAATTGGAATGAACTGGACAATTTTTATGGCTAAGTCTGCCATGAAAACAGTGTCAAAAAGTTTCCAGAATAAATGGAAGCACTGTACTGATTCTATTGAGAAATTTTTGCCTCATACCTCACTGTAGCTATGAGGTGAAAGGGATTAGAGTACAATGTTTGTCTACCAAGGCCTGATAAGAAGAATTATGCAAGTCTCTGGCAGCTGCCTTGTACTGCGTTTTGTATAAAGATAGTGGATTTTGTTTAGATAGTAGATGGAGAATTGTCTCAGTCTTCAGGAATAGTGGACTGAAGAAATGATGAAGAGCTTTGTGTGGGAGGAGGGCGAAGAAACATCACATAACCACCCAGTGGTTCTCTGTGGCAGTGAGAAGGATCAGAGTGGATGTGGAGCTAACTTGTATCATGAACAGAGAAGGCTGTTTCTGCCATCAAGCAGAGTGATGCATTTGCCTCAGTTGACAAACACTTGGAGGTGGCACCAAGGTGTCAAGGGAAGGACCCATTCCCCATACTGCTTTATTTGCATCCTCCAAGCTAATACACTGCCTTCAATTGCAGTGAGGAATGCTGTCCAGGTACCAATATTGATGAAAATATTGATGGCAGCCTCCACATTTGCAGCTTTGACTTTTTCAGATTTTATTAATATATTATCTCTAGGCATATCTAGGTCCTCGAATGCAGCTCTGTAGTCAACTTTAACCAAA
This sequence comes from Urosaurus nigricauda, assembly GCA_034509955.1. Taxonomy (NCBI): domain Eukaryota; kingdom Metazoa; phylum Chordata; class Lepidosauria; order Squamata; family Phrynosomatidae; genus Urosaurus; species Urosaurus nigricauda. The sequence goes on from JAOEGL010000003.1 coordinate 48,111,985, forward strand.
AATCATACTGAAAGACCTAGAGATTCCTAGAGAGAACACTCTACTAGAAATTTGTAGCTCCTCCAGTGCAATTCCATGGTCAATGTCTGGCAGATGTTGACCACAAAGTTGCACTGGAGGACCTAGAGATTTCTAGAGAGGTGTTCTCTCAGGTAAAAAAAATAGTGTTTTTGTTATTTGTGATTTTTCCACATTCACAGGGGTCCTGTGCCCCTAACCCCAGCAAATGTGGAGGGACAAGTGTATATGGAATGATTGGGGGTGCCATCTTGTTCTTCAGCTCAGGTGGGAAGCCATCTTGGGCTCACTTTGCATGCAAGTAGCATGCAAAGATGCAAGTTTCTGGATACAGGGAAAGGTGCAACACAGAATGGGTTGCCATGGATTTCAGCAGTCCTAGCTTTGGGAGCGCTGTGTAAATTTACAGCACTATATAACTAAAGGATGATAATAATAATAATATAGCTTTGGGAAAACAGAATAGTAAGGATAAAAATGTAATGTAACAATAGGCTTCCAAAATATCTAGAACTATCCATCTTCTCCTTATTCATGCAATCGCTTCAGTAGAACAGAAAATGTTGTTGGTTTTGGTATTAATCTGCTGCAAACCATACAACAGTTGGCAAGAGATTCTGGGTGAGGGAAGCCCTCATAGTTCCCATGAGATGAGACGAGAAGCGGAAAACATAATGTTACAACAAAGCCTTGGGGATTTTGAGACTAAATTGGTGTCCCCATTACTGCTGGAAATACAGCCAAACAATTTAAAAGTAAGTAGTGTCTCTCATCCTTTTTAGGCAAGGATATGGCTGCAGTGCAGAGAACCTTAATGGCTTTGGGCAGTGAAGCTGTCACAAGGGATGATGGATGCTACAAAGGGGATCCATCTTGGTTTCACAGGTAAAGATCTCTTTGATTGTTCCCTGGGGACATTTTTTTTGGGGGGGGACTTATAGATAAAATGTGTTGGTTTTTTATGAAAGGATTTGAATATTAAATAAATCCATATTTCCAGTCATTTGTCAGCTGCCTCATGCCAAGGGAAAGGCAGCATATAAAATAAATAAATAATGCATAATCTAAAACACAACTCACAGGAGTAAAAGGCACAGGGGGAAAAGGTACAGTTTAACAATACAGGTCGAATCTCCTGATCTGATATGCCAAAATCTGAAATATTCCAAAATCCAAAATCGTCCATATAGGTGACTGAGATAGTTATACCTTTGCTTTCTGCTGGTTCAGTATATAAAAACTTTTTTTTCATGCATAAAATAATTTAATATTTATGTATAAAATTAGCTCCAGCATATGTGTATATGGTCATACAAAACATAAATGAATTTCAAGTTTAGACTTGGGTCCCATCTCCAAGATATCTTATTCAAAAGTTCACACACACCCAAAAGAATCCAGAGCAATTCTGGTCCCAAGCATTTCAGATAAGGGAGAGTCCATCTGTACCTGCTCAGATTATTTTCTTTTGTATTTCTACAAATAGCTATAAAAGTTTAGCCTACGTGGAATCACCACCCTCTCAGAATTGTCAGGAAGTGAAGAAATTTTTGCCAAAGAGGTAGGTGCCCTGAACAAAAAAAGTGGCACACCATCCAAAAAGCAAGGGTGGAGAAAAGGAGAAAATGCTCCCTTTGAAGAGGATTTGCTAGTTCTCTGTGGATCACTAGGTGCTCAAGGGCCTGGACTGATAGACTTCAGCATGTTTATTTTCCTCATAGAATCATGTTGGAAGGCATTTCATAGATCATTTAGGGTGTCACACTTTTTACCCTTGTGACACCCTTTGCATCTACATCCAGATGTTGTGCCCACTGCTTGTCAAAGTATATAAATAAAACATATTTTGTTTGTTTAGTGTGTGTATTTTCATTCACACATTTAAGTTTACTCACATTTTAACAGATTATAAAAAAATAGCTCCCTTTTTTTAATTCCCTCAGACAAAGGCTTCAAGTGCATTACTTGCCTGCCTCTTCCCTTTCAAGACAGAAAAGGTTTGGGAAGCAAGGGGCATTTCTGTAGCCATTTCATGTCAGAACAAAAGTAACAAGAAATGGGATGCATAGCCCTGTACCTGAGATGTTCTTTAGTATTAACCTGAGAAAAACTGTTCAGATAATGTGCTGGAGATTCGTTGGCTCTTTAAAAAGACTTTCCCATGATGTCATTGAAGCTTCCATCTGTTCTGTTGCATTTAAACCTTGTCATAAAATGCTTGCTAGCCTCTTTTCAGTGTCAAACAAAATGCTATATCATTTCGGTACTTAATACACAAAGCTCCCTGCCCTGCTACTGGCTGAAAGGCAGTAGTATATTTCATTCCACTTTCATCTAATACAGGGGATCAGATGTTGCTGGACTGTATTTTCCAGCTTCCATCCCCTTGGCTATGCTGGCTAGGGCTGTGGGAGCTGCAGCCTGACAACATTAGGAGAGCCTAGTTTGTCCTGATCAAATCAGTGCTCCACTGCAAGAGAGGAGGAGTGCTCAACCTAAAAATAACAGTGAGAAGGAGAATAAGGAGAGCTGCAGCAGCAAGAAAAAGGTATATCAGAATACTAAAGCATTGTTGTGGTAAAGCCACTCTTTGCTGTTATGAAAATGACCACTTGGTTGATACATGAACATTGTCACACAAGGAAATGAACACGCTTCAAAGAAATGCCAACCCTAAATGCTAAAAGTACAAGAATTCTAGCAGCGATTAATGCATTATCCCAAAATGGATTAAGGATCAAAGGATGAAAACTATGAAGCCCTCCAGATTTTGTTGGACTGCAACTCTCTGCAGCCCTAGTTAGCATACTCAATGGTGCAGAATGATGGGAACTGCAGTCCAACAACTGTTCGAGAGCCATTAGGGAGCTGGGGATGTTTAGCCTGGAGAAGAGAAGGTTAAGAGGTGATATGATAGCCCTGTTTAAATATTTGAAGGGATGTCATATTGAGGAGGGAGCAAGCTTGTTTTCTGCTGCTGCAGAGACTAGAACGCGGAACAATGGATGCAAACTGCAGGAAAAGAGATTCCACCTCAACATTAGGAGGAACTTCCTGACAGTAAGGGCTGTTCGACAGTGGAACACACTCCCTCGGAGTGTGGTGGAGTCTCCTTCCTTAGGGGTCTTTAAGCAGAGGCTGGATGGCCATCTGTCAGGGATGCTTTGACTTGGAGTTCCTGCATGGCAGGGGGTTGGACTGGATGGCCCTTGTGGTCTCTTCCAACTCTATGATTCTATGATTCTATGATTCTATGACTCCCAAACCTGCTTTTGGTTCTGATGGTAAAATCTAATCAAAAGTAAATCCTGTCGGCCTTATTCTCAGGTGGTAGGATACAATACAGCAGCCTTTCTTGTCAACAGCTACACAAGTTGGGAGGCTTTCTTCATAACCATGAGATCCAAAAAACCTTTTAAAAATGGATTCTCAGGCTGCTAAATTCTGCACTGGTAAAGAATTCCATGTTTAACCATACAGCAGTTTTATTAATCACACAGATATCAACAATATATGCAGTGTAGGCAGTTAATGTCTGATTTTTGTCCAATTTAATTTCTTAGAAAAAAAGAAGAAAGGATACCCAATTAATTGTCCATTGAGAGTTCTAAACTTCTAAATAAATCCCTAATGTACTCAAGTGTAGAAGCAGGAGGCTGCATCCTATTAAGTAACTGAATGTTTGAAACCAAAGCATTGTACTATCCTGAGAATGTATACAAATAAATGAATTTGTAGAAATTCAGGAGATGGAATTCAAATTACTACAACACAAGCTGACAAACATTATCTTTCCTTAGGGGCTGGACAAACCACCCCAAAAGGGTAGGCTGGAGCTGCCTGTTTTTGTTCCACAGCAGCCAAACTGCACAGCGTCCCTCCATACCAAAAAGAACCTGGCAAAAAAACAGGTTAGGTCCACTCGGCGGACATCTTGAGTGCACCATTGGTGCACTGTGGTGCATCAGTGATGTAAGCGACATGCAGTGACGTCTGTATGTTGCATGTTGTTTACGTCATGATGGCGGCCCCCATGTGACGTGAGACTGCCATCATGGTGCCGCTGTTATGTGCTAGGGTTCAGGAGGGTGTGGTTGGTGCGTGTTCCCGAACCCTAGAATCAGCGCCAGCACGCTGCTTCCTGCTGAATGAGTGCAAAGAGAGGGAGATCTTAACAAGCAGACAAACTATCCAAGGTCCTTTAATTCAAAATCAGGACATTAGGCAAGATAATAGGCTAATAAGATTATCAGCCCTAGTGGCGCAGATCAGCCCTGGTGGCGCAGTGGTTAAATGCCTGTACTGCAGCCCAGCCACTCACTCAAAACCATAAGGTGGCGAGTTCAAGACCAGCAAAGGGCTGAAGCTCAACTCAGGCTTGCATCCTTCCGAGGTCGCTAAAATGAGTACCCAGATTGTTGGGGGGCAAATAGCTTACAATTGTAAACCGCTTAGACACTCCTTAAGGGTATGAAGCGGTATATAAATGAAGCTGTTTGTTTTTGTTTTTTATCTTACTTAAATCCCAGGTTCTGTGGCCTCAGAAAGTGTGATTGAGCTAGGCAAAGTTTCAGGTTTAGACCAGTTGAGCTTAAGGCTCAGCTAGGTTCAGCACATTTTATAGCTCATTTAATGTTCATACTGAAATCAAGAATGGATTCATTGCTCCACTGACATGGTAGCCACCAAAAGTCACCATTAGTAGCACTACAGTCTTTTACATTTCTTTTATTCCAAGTTTCATGCAAATAAAAAAATAGAAAATAGAAAATAAACATGCTTGAAAATGGGGTTGTCAACCTAAATCTAAAAGACTTAGCATTTGTTCACAAATGTGCATTCTTGAGCGCATTTGTTTGTTTGGGAGGTACCTGAAGTAGTTGACTGGGTTTACAAAAAGCTCTACTGTGCACTTTGTTTTGGCCCCATTAAATAACCCTTCAAATTTGGTGACTCTGTGATCAAGTTGGTGGATTTGTGGTGAATAATGGACAGACAGACACTATAAATTATAAGAATATGTCCTAAGGAGTAACAATACATAGGATAATGGAAATACCCAAGTTTTTAGGCTCAGCTGAGCAAAATAGCAGAACTCCAAATCAGTGTAGGATGGTCAGCTTTACTGGAGAAATCTTGCCAGAGTTAGCATTTTATGCATTTTGTAAAACCAGCTTCTGGACAATGGTGCTCAGTCTTGTACATTCTGGCCTTAATCTAGCAAATCATTTGGGCATCTACTTAAGTGTTTTGTTGGATGAAATCCAGATTACTTAAGACCTCAGCCACTGGAAAAGCATTATATTGATTTGGCTGAAATAACATTTTCCCTGCCTGTATTCTGTGGGTATGGCTAATGCATCAGTAGCAACATTCCAAGATGATCTGCTTTTCTGATCTCCAAGACTGTAGCTTGAGAGAACCATCTCTAATAAGGAACTGAATTTGTTAAGCATTAGTCCAGATTTAATAATGCTCTTGGTTCTTTGTTCTTTGTTAGATTTTGGGTGAGATTCTATGACTCTAAGTAAATTCCATGACAGAGGTAGGCAGAAAGTTTTGAATCCCACTCCCATCCAACATTTGTTACATGTGGGCAAAATATCACAGTTCATGGAGGGAAGAAATTTCTCTGAAATTTCAGGGGTAGTGGTCTCTGCACATTTAACCTTATATGATAGCTGTTTCTGTTTCTCCTTAGTTTAAAAACACTTTAAAAAAATTACACCACTTGGAATTTTGTAAGACTTTACAGTTTCCTATAATATGTATTTTTCTAGAATGTTTTGGAAGTGATGCCATGTCATGTTCCATAATGTTTTCCCCAAGGCAGCCAGTGAAGTCAATTAGTGGGAAAATGCAGAAGAGCCTTCTGCCGTATATGCATAATGGTACTTTATGAAATGTTTCAAAAGCAAAGGGAAATTGGAAAAACTTTGGACACCTTGTAAGAGGCAAGCCCATTGTAGACATTGGAATACATCCTCCTGTTTCAAAAAAAAAATGCCCCTGCAAGAGGAACTATTTTGTGGAAAGGTTTTTATGCCGCTTTATTTCAAGTTAGTAAGAAATGGGAATACAGAAAAAACAAAACCTGCATACGATACTTTACTTTTACTCATTTTCCCCTTGTTTTTTTTTTTTAAAAAAACCTCTTATCAAAACTAGAAAAGTCTGAGTTACTTATTTATAATATTTCATAATGGAAAATTCTGAATAACAGCAAACACATTACCTTAACAAAACCCATCTTTTTCACAGGAAAGCACAGAAGAATCAGCGAGGGTTTTCAGAAGAGCAACTTCGTCGAGGACAGAATGTCATTGGCCTCCAAATGGGGAGTAACAAGGGAGCATCCCAGTCTGGGATGACTGGATATGGCATGCCGAGACAGATAATTTAGGTTACCCAACCTTTAAGCACACACTCACACACTCTATAGCATGGCCTGACTGGGGGGAAAATAGCTACTTTAACGTTCATGCTAAAGTCTGCTTCTAAGTTTATTTTCTTCTAAGAGTTTTGGATCTATCTATATATTTTTCAGCTGCAACCTTTTAATCTAAAATGTGGATTTATGTGCTTGTTGCGTGCCAGTTCACACAGCACACTGGTACCACATGATGTTCATTTCTGAACTATGCAAAGACTATTTTTTCTGTATTTATTTGCAAATTTGTTACCTTCTGTACCTGTGTCTTATTGAACTTGTTCTTGCAACTTTGTCATCTTGTTCTCCACTCCATCTTCTTCTAATAATAATTTTAAAAACAGGGACAGATGAGGAAGAACTGACAGATGCACTTAGATAGCATAGTCATAGTCATATTCCTGAACTTGGAAAAAGTTACATTTTTAACTATAATTCAATGGCTGCTGGTCATGTTGGCTAGAGCTCTGTAGGAGTTATAGTAGAGAAAAATGGATACCTGCAAGCTCTGCCTGTTCTGAGTTGTTTTGAAGGGTAAGTAGAGTGAAAATGACTCATAGTACTTGATAAACAGAGCTTTAGACAAGACATGTCTACTTTGGTGCTCTGACTGGGGTTGCAACACAGATCAGGATGAAACTGATTTACAAACAAACTGACACTTCAGCATCAATCTTGATCAATTTGGGTCAGCTATACCTAGAGCTTGCCCCATCACTGCAAAAGTTGGCTGGAATACTGTATTAGCTTATACTTAGCTAAGTACTTAAATAGGTATCTACTCCCGGCCTGATTTCTAAAGGCCAGTCAGAAGCACCACTCACTGTGATTATTGTAGGGATCATGAATACGAAAGTTACCTAACCATAACTGTTTTGTATTCATGATCGCTACTTAGTCACTGTTTTGACTGTATTTCCATAATTGTAACTCATCCCCAACCTACATTAGTTGGCACCAGCTGCACGAGGAGAAGGAGGGCCATTCTGCAAACAACCAGAGCACAGTTGAAAGATGCTTCCATTTGGTTTTGGGGGACTGACCTAGGAGAAGTTACTTAGTTAAGTACTTAGTTAAGTATAAGCTCATACAGGATTTTTACCTTTGGATCTAGTGGCAAATTTTAGTCCAGAACATAATTACAAAGATAAGGAGAAGTGCACCCAAAAAGAAACACAAAGAGACTATTTAATAAGAGGGAGCAGGAATATAGAAGGAACAGCCCCACAAACAAGCTGGTGAAAATGGAGCCTAGATCAAATGGTAAGGCCCAACTAGAGTAGACTCACCCAAATAACAGGAACTTGCTAAATAAACACATATGTAAGCTAAATTATTTAAATGGGTCTACTCTATTTATCAAGGCTAACAATTAATTGGATTTAGATCCAGGGAATTAGTCCAAAATGTATTTATTTGGGTTTTTTTTAAAAAAATATCCTACCCTTGATCCAAAGAGCACCAGCCAGCATATATTGACTTTTTTGCCATAAGGATAGGTGAGATTGAAGAAACAATGGCTTGTCTAATCTCTGCTATTCCTCTGGTGTAGTGGAATCAAGCCTTATTGTGCAGAGGTGGGAGTCACACAGCCTGTGGGTGATGTGATCTCAAAGACATTTATGTGTACCTGACTTCTCCATCCAGAAAAATGAGGGGAGCATTCTTCTCCAGAAAAATGGGGGGAGCATTTTGAATTCTCCTCTAAAATAAGCCACTTATGTCTTGTTTTACTCTCTCCCACATGTTTTTCTAAACTAATGTAGGATTTTTTGTAAAAAATGGAGGTTCCCCTCTGGATCTTCTGGAAGATACTGTTGAAAACTGTGCAAAACTGGGGTGTATATTGATGGAAGCTGGCTCCAAGACCTTCAGATTTTAATCCTCTCCCCACTCTATTGGCTGTAGTATATTTCCAGCTTCCAGCTTTCAGATCTTCAATGACAGGATTGAAATCCTTTGTCTTCAAGTAGTTTCTGTGTCGGGGTGTGATGAGTCTGCTTTGGGTTTTATTCCAGACTTTAAAGGAGTTATCCATGGTGTTAAACCTGTTTTGTGGATAAGGTTCTGGACTTTGGTTATCTCTTTTAAAGTCTGGATTAAAATCCATAGCTGATTCACTGTGCTCTTGACATGGAAGCAGCCATAAACACATCTTGTCCACCTTTCCACACATGGCCTAATTTCTGAAGTGCTACTGGGTTTCTGTGGAAGGTTTGCTACAGTTTACAGAAGGCAACATTATACTGGATAATTTTATCATCATTGTTATCTTGGATTCTCTGCACATACCATAAGCATATCCTTGAATTTGTCTTCTGCTCATAACCTGCAAAGTTGTAGGCTTGGACTGGTAAGTGAGGAGGAGAATATGCCACTGTGGATGTATCCACACTGTGGAATTAAAACAGTTTGACACCACTTTAACTGCCATGTAATTTGGTGAGGTATTCAGCCTAGTCTGGCAGAGAGTTCTGGTGTCTCACCAAACTACAAATCTCAAGATTCCATAGGACAGAGGCATGGCAATTAAAGTGGTGTGAAACTGTTTTAATTCTGCAGGGTGGAAACACCCATACTAAGCTGAAGCTGACACAAACTACATAATTATGGAGATTAAATTTAGATGTGGTCAGAAGTTGGCCTTATGATCTGGTGGAATGACACAGTTGTCTCAGGTTGCAGAATCTGGAAGGTGGGGTTGAAACAAGATGTCTGCACCATGTGGCCTGCTGCTAAGCTAGTCTTCTGTCAAGAATTGGATGGCAGTCTGGTTAGCTTTTGTACATGAAATAGGAATGTTCGCTGTCTTCCCCTTTGTCTCAGGAAACAAAATGTCTTGGATGGATCCCAGGTGCTCTCCTGCCAAAGCATGTAGTAATGTGGTTCTGTCTACCCATGTTGAAATGGGTCTGTTCTGAAGTGAATGCTTTAGCCAATGCTCAGCTCAATTCAGCTCATCTGTAATTACTATAGGCAGGAAATATAATAAACTGATATCCAGGTTACCCAGGCAAATAGCTCAATTAAATCAGTGCTCAGGGACATTATGGTAATACACTATAATGAGCTTTAACTGAGAAAGAAGAAGTGAAAGATGAGACAGAAGAGACAACAGCAATCCACGCATTGAGAGTATGTTCATTAGCAAATGAAACATTTCAGTTTTTCCTATCACTTGCTGTTATTAAAAAAGCATGAGAAGTGGTGTTAAAAATATCATCTTCAAGCTTTTTCCCCCATCTTCAAGCTTTCTTTTCCATTCATTGTACAGCAGCATTCCTCTTCCATGTCACATATTTCCTACGTTATAGGTCTTTCCAGGGCTGTAGCCTCTCAGGGTTTATAAGACTTGGCTCATGTGGATATTCAAGTCTCTTCCATTATGGTTTTAGCTTTCATTTTAAAAAACAAGTTATTATGGAGGGGTTGGTTCTCCCACTAAATTCAATGGACTTGCTCCCAGGTCTCTGTGGTAGAGGAAGAAGAACCTCCAGTGCCCAGACCTAATCTCATCTGGCCTACTGAAGGGCTGGAGAAGTTTCCCCTCAACCCTGAGCCCTATTCAGTGGTTGGGCAAATCCCCTCTGTGTTGCTTATCTTCTGTGGATGGCAAGTAGCCCATGGGAATAACTCACAATTATCTGCAAACAGTGAATAGACAGAACTATGTGTTTCCAAGACCTGATTCAATTTCTGCCTTGTTGTTCCTCAAAGAGGAGTTCTTGAATTGTGTGGCTCATTCTGTGCTTTATTAGCATGATATTCCCCCTATCAGAGGATGGAGTGGCTACAAAGCCCTACACAACTTGGAACTAGGTTACCTGAAGACTGTATTCTCACACAGGAACCCGCCTGAATGCTGAGATCTTGAGGAGATGCCTTCTCTAGGTCCTGTCATGAAAGCCACAGGGAGGGGAGAATGGAGTCAGGGACTGCTTGGTGTTCTCCTTCTGTTCCAAGACAGTCTAGGATGGTTCCTTCCCGTTTTCCTTCCACTGGCAGGTGAACACCTTTTTATTCAGAATGGCTACTGAGGAAAGGGCTTTTAATGGGTAGGTGTGGCATTTTTATTGATATGTTTTAAAATTGCTTTGAAATCAATATTTTGATTTGTTCAATTGTATTTCAAAATTATAAAGATTCCTCCTCCTCCTCCTCCTCCTTTTGAAGATCTAATTGTGAGCAACTTAAAAAAATCTCATTGTGATGAGTTGATGGGATATAAATCAGAGAAGAGAAAGAAAAAAACTAGGCAATGACAGTTCTTGACTGGACCATGTTCACTATGCATCTCAGTCATTACTGCTGAGTTATAAAAGAGTCCCAAAGATGATTCCTGACTCACCTGACCAGAAGACCCATCCTTTATGTCAGGTACCTGTTCAGGGCTGGTGGAGGTCTGCCCCCTTCAGGTTTGGTTCCCTGATCCTGCTTTATGGATAGAAACTAAAATGTAAAGGGAACATTTTACTAAAATGGTTGCTAAGATGCAAACATGCTCTCATCATCCATTGTTGGGCCACAAATGGAAATCTAAGGACTTTATCACACACACTTTTGCCCCCAATCCGGGCACAGGCAGGGGACATGTGTGACCAATTGAAAATGCATTTTATCGCATGCCATACTGTCCTCAAGGTGACCCCATTCCATCACCCGGTATTAAGCCATCCCCAATCAGGGCTCAGGCGCATGAATTTTGAAAGATGGAAGTTTTCCATCTGAGCAAAATCATGCAGGTGAGCTCTGATCTGGGACAGCTTAGCACTGGGTGATGGCATGGGGCTGCCTTGAGGACAGTATGGCATGCGATAAAATGGGTTTTCACTTAGCCACATGCGTCCCCTGCCTGTGTCCAGATTGGGGGCAAAAATGTGTGCAATAAGGTCCTAAGTTGCATAACAGTTGAGCTCTTATTTGAGAATCTTATAAAATTAAGCTTTTCCCTTAAATTTGATAGACATAAATAATGTTACAAATGTATTATCCTATTCCTGATGTGGAAACCCAGGTAGCTTACAACCTCTTTTCTGTATTCTAAAACCACTTTTTTTTTTTTTTTGGATGCCCTGCATTCATTCATTCATTCACTCTTTTGGATACCTCTCTTCCAGCTCAGTGTCAGTTACTAAGTCAATCTGATTTATTTATAGATAGAATTTAATCATAGAAGGATAACAGCAATACAATAAAAGCAACAATCAAGCACACACAATGACGTCCAGAGTTCAGTCAAACCACCGTTAAAGATCCATGCCCAGGAATGCCTATATGAACAGGTATGTTTCTATTAATTGAAGGATTGCATACACTGCAGTCAATGTACCTTTATGACAAGGTTGGAGGACCTCATTCAGCCTCAAGGCTGGATTGAATTTCAAAGATGGTCTTGGAGACCCCATTCCACTGGTTCACAAGGTCAAAAATAAAAAGGTGGGGCAAAAATGCTAGTGTGTCTTGCCTTAGGAGAGGGAAATAAATTTTTCAGAATTGGGGAAAATATTATACAAAAGCTAGAAAACCACCAAACCATATGCGGAGCACCCTCAAGTGATGAGAATCTTTTTTAAAAAGTGGGAAATTTCTCTACATAATTTGAAGATAACAACAACAATAATGACATTTATTTGTAAACCGTTTTCATCAAAGAGTGGAACATCAGACATATATAACCAAGAACAAAACAATAAAACGCCACATTATAATATACTAAAATACTAAAATAATATACTAATGTACCAAAAAAAAAAAAATCACCATCAGTCGCTCATCAGGATAATGGAACAGATCCCTCTGCAGGGGCCTTGTTGCAGGAATAATGGTCCTCCCTGCAGAAGTACTTGCTGTACTTCATCCGAAGTGTGTGAGTGTCCAAGTACATGCTGACATCCCTGGGTTACATGAACAGAAGCTCATACAACTTGATCTGGGTAAGCAAATAGTGACCATGGATCTCATGCAACTCATTGTCTAATTTTGTAGCCTCCAGACAGCTGCACCCACTACCTTAAGTTCTTTTTAAAAAAATTAAAACAAGGAAAGCCATGCTTCTGGTAGTGTGATTCTCTTGAAAAATAAAAGTTATTGATTTTTATTGTTTTGTTTTTTTTGTATGAGTGTACCCCAGAATTGCCCAAGTTGTCCACCCCACAGCAGGTTATGCTGGGTCATGGAAATGTGCAGAGATGTACCAAAGTCAGAATGGAGATAAGGATCCCCCCCTTTTTTTCTTTTCTTTTCTTTTTTTGCCAGAGTGGCATCATGGTTTGAGAGTTGGACTAGAACTCCAAGATTTTAATTCTCTGCTCAGCCATGGAATCCCACTGGGAGATCATGGGCAAGTCACAATCTCCCAGCCTAAGAGGAAGGCAGTTGGAAATAATAATAATAATAAAATTTATTTATATCTCCCGCCTCTCCCTACAGATTGAGGCGGGCTTACAACATGATAAAATACAGTACAATAAAATCACAATTAAAACAATTGACCTGAAGGTACACAGCAGAAACAGCAAGAACTGCTGCTTCTCATAGATTTCTCAGCAGGGAGTCAAAGTCCAACAACACTGGACCAAGAATCAGCACAAAAGGGATCTATGAAAATGAGCAGGCTCCATGCAGATGCAACAAGGCAGAGTAATAGAAGCATTCCAATGCCCATTATTGTAACCCATCTCCTTCCTAAAGAAGACAGATTTAAAATGGTTTCCTTGTTCTGCCATACACTAAAAAAATTCAGCATGTTCTCTGCTCCCATCCACTTTGTAGTTGTTTAGGGCTGAAGTCTGATGTCTTTGTCAAAACATCTTCTGTGACCTTAAATAATGTTATAAAATAAAGGCTAAATACTGCATTGGGACAACAACAGTAATGGATATAGCTGTGATGAATTCAGTCATCTACACTGCCATTGTATGACCTTTATTTCTAATGAGATTTCTTTGGAAATGGCTCCCTTGATAGAAATCTACTCCAGTTGCTCTTGTAATGTATCAGTCCTGGTTGAATGAATTAGTGGCATCCAAGTCCAGATTGTGACAGGCTGAAGGCTTCAGTGATCTCAGATTTAAAATGCCTTATCTCACCTACCTAGGCCTTACCTAGGACCTCATTACTATCACTTAAAGTTTAGTAAATATTTTGATTGAGATGCCATATCATGTGATGTAGCTTTGGAGAAGGAGGTCTGTTCAGTGAGGGAGACTATGAGTGAGGCTGAACAGACCAGTATGTGAGGCTACAACAATCAGAAGTAGAATCCCCAGTGGGCTGGAAATGTCATCATCTTGTGCCCGAGTCAGCAGCTGAACAGACCTTCTTTATCTGATGAAGCAACTGGCTGTTAAAGTGAGCTTTGGTTGGGGGTCAGACCAGAAGATGTTACTTGGGCTGCATCCACACTACAGAAATAATCTGGTTTAACACCAGCCTAACTACCATGTCTCAATGCTATGGAATTCTGGGCATAGCTCTGGTGCCACAACAAACTACAAATCCCACAATTCCATAGCATTGATACATGCCAGTTAAACGAGTGTGGTTAAACCAGATTATTTCTGCAGTGTGGATGCAGCCTTGGTTATGTATACACAACTAAGTAGCTGATGTAGAATACTGGTGGTTGTTTTCACCTCTACACTACAGCGTAGAGAGGCCTACAGCTCAAAACAAGAATCTATACAGTTGGCCCTTTGTATTTGTGGGGGTTCCATTTCAGACCCCCCTGAGATGCCAAAAACTGTGACATCTCAAATCCCATTGGTTTTAATGGTGATGTGACATGTGCACAGCCATGCTGGTGCAGCCATGTCAATGTGCCACCATTCAGGGGAATGTGGTGGTGCTGTTCTTGCAGATGCTTCAACTCATGGATGGCTAGTCCATGGTTGGGACAGGCCAACTGTAGTTAGATCACATACATAACTTCAGAGTTGCATTGCCATGATTGTTTTATCTGACTGGAAAGCACATGCACTCAACTCCATTCATCTCCAGTTGCACTCAGTTTTGGCCTTTTCCTCTGCCTACTACAAGTGCATACCATTTTGTATTTCAAGTGTTTACTATTTTTTTCTCAGACATCATAAAAAATCTTTTGATGCTCGCATGGGGTGTGGGAGTGGAAACACAGGGGTATAGGTAGGTGTGTGGGGACTTATAAAAGGCAAATGCACTGAATACAAGGAAATGAGTCATATACATTAGGCATCTTCATTTTCCTAATCAACTCTCACGTCATCTTGGAATTACTGTAATAGCAATAATTCTCCATAAAGAACTGATTTAAAATGAGTATCATTCTGGACCAGCCATAATTTAGTGAAAAGTGCCACTACATCACCTTTATGCACACACACACACACACACACACACACATGTATATACACACATCTGTTCTTTTAATCTTTCAGCAGAAGATTAAAATCTGTTCTGCTCATTTACCTTTTGATGGCAGATTAAGATCTTTTTTTCCCCTCAGCAAGCCTTTTGAAATTGATATTTTTTAAACATAAAAAGGGCATTTTATGGTACTGTACTATTTTTAGCATTTGTTTTACAGTAAAAATTTAAATGGTTTTAATTCTGTTATTGTTTAATATTGCTTTGATCTTAATTTTTCTCTGTTTGTATCTATATATGTTTCTTTTGTAATTTTCTCTCTTTTGTGAGCTGTCTTGAGTCCCAGTCTGGGAGAAGGGTGGGTTCTAGATAAAGCAGTAGATGGAATGGGTGGATTGGAGGAAGAATTTTCTTGGTATGGAGAATGATCCTTGAATGATGGCTGGAATCCTGTCAGGGATTTCTGCATGTGTACGAGTTAAATGCTGTAGTTATGGTGCTTCGCAGTGAATTCCAAGTCTCCCCAATCCCCATTTACCAGGGAGCAGCCATTGCGATCCATGAGGATCTGGTCCTCTGTTGATTGGGAAGCAGCTGGCTGATGGTCCCATACCCTCCCATGAGTGATCTCTGGGGTGGCAGGCAGAAGGAGGCCCCTGTTACAATTTGCCTTTGCTTCAAAATCACTTGTACAAGGGAGAATGGGACCATTAGCCAACTGCTTCCTGATGGACAGGAGAACAGAACCCCTTGATCTCAGTAGTTGTTTCTTGGTAAGTGGATACTGGGGGATTTTCATGATGAATAGGTTTCCTTTAAACTAGGGGCTACATAGGGATCGTCAATACAAAACAGTCATGAATGCATAACTCTAGCTTATGCATCCATAATTGCCCAACAGGATACTAGCTCATTTTTTTTTCCATAAGAAATAATTTGTACTGTGAAAAATTCCACAAATCACAATTTCACATATGGTGAGGAACTGGCAATCTATTCATAAGCTTCTATGCATCTTACGTTTACATTTAACTGTGGAGTGATTAATGTTGCCTATTTAGAGGACATTTCTAAAAGCCATGTGGCCATGTCTGTAAGCTATTTCTTGCTAAAGTGCTTGCTCAGTAAAGTGTGAAATGTGATGAAATGTGAGGGGTTTGCAGATGAGTGCTTGGCTTCTGCTGATGGATCAAGGCACAGAGATGTAAATGCAAATGTAGTTCATATTTATCAGCCCATATGGACATCATTAGATCATTGTTCTGGGTGGACAGAGAGTTTTCTAAAACTTCTACTACATTTTGAACTCTGAAGTTGACAAGTGAGAAATCAGAATTTTGTAGGTGAGAAATTCCATTTGTGTGTATATGTGTTTCTCTCTCTTAACCAGCAGAAAACTAAAAATCTTAGTAGATTTTAGTGATGCATCAGTGCATTTACTATTACTAGCTAGCCTTGAAATTTGAACAATTTTTTAAAAAAAGAATGGATTCCTTTCCACCTTTCTATTCCTATGAATCTGACTTCCCCCCCTCCCATTCTTTTAACCACATAAATGCCATCTTAATCTCTCTGACTCTTGTTTCTTCCCATGCAATCCTCCTCTCTTTGGAGATACCTCTTATTCCTTCTTAGCAGAATGAGCATGTGCACAGTAGTTTATAAATGGACTCAATTTTCTGAAATATCAGAGTGCCTGGAGGAAAACATCTTACTCTGAAAGGCAAACACATGCCTACTCTATGCTTAACATAATAATAAGGCTAAATTTTCTTGTGCTAAGAAAAAAGATAGAAATCCTTGTTTGGTCTTATTAAAGTGGAGATACAGGAGCTATGCTTGTTTCTTGTTTCTCCCGAAGAAAGCAATGATGAAAAGGATCTGCTGTAGTTTGGTCTAACAATTGAATTTAGATGTGAGATTGCAAGGAAGGTCACAAGTCAGTCAGTCAGTCAAATTTTATTGTTTTTAGCCAATGGCCATTGCATAAAACAATGCCACAATAACAACAAAATACAACAAATTAATACATATCATATATCCAACATCAATTGTATGATTATACAGCAATTTATATTTTACAAAATTTAGCAATTAAAATTTAAAATAGTGTGTGTGTGTATATATATATATATATATATATGTATATGTGTGTGTGTGTGTATATATATATATATATATATATGATATAAAGTTATTACGGTATATACTCAACTATAAGTTGACCTCACATATAAGTCAAGAGCAAGTTTGGGGGGCAAAATTATGGATTTTGTAATGACCCTTGGATAAGTCAAGGGTAAAACTTAGGGACATGCAACAAAGGATCTAAATGATGATGCAAAGGAAAACAATGCCAAAGAATGGCAGGCATAACTGTTTTGGCTCACACTAAAGGCTGGATGGAAGAGTGAGTAGAGGTGCTTCCAGGAGAGGGTGCACTCTTGCCTTTCACCATGGGATGGTTGCTTTTTAATAAGAGTATTTACATTGACCTGCAGATAAGTCAACCTAGGTTTTTGGGGTCAATTTTTTGACTAAAATTTCTAGACTTATACATGAGTATATACAGCAAACGTAATTATCACATTTGCTATTTATGGCAATCTCTGTTATATATTTCTTTCTGATTTTTTTTTTTTTTGGCTGTTAAAGCACACAGAGCTACTCCCCAGGTCACATATTTGTCCATATCCACTAAGAGATAGAAAACTGCTTCTTGTGGGCTCTGCAAAGGACTAGTTTCAATTATGGGTGTTACAAATCGTTCCCTTGGGTCACTATATAGTGGGCAATGCAATATGTAATGAACAAGGTCCTCTAATTCTGGGCATCCATTTGCATGTGTGCTCCTTTATTGGGATGCCTCCCAAGTCTGTAAGCTGTGCCTATCATATTCAGTCTTAATTCTTAGAAGGCCTTCCACAATTGTACAAATGCCAAGTTGTTAAAATACTTTGCATATTCATAAGCCTCCTTGAATTTATGATATAAAGATCCACATGGGGAAAAATAGACCCTTTGTATGACTGTTTCTCTTATTTTATTATTAATAATAATAATAATAATAATACTTTATTTATAGCCCGCTCCTCTGTACATACACTATTATTAATTATCCTTTTCTGTGCTTTTAGTTGAATCCCTTTTAGTTCATTTGATATAAGCCCATATTTGATGATCAACTGGGCAGCATGATGTACCCAGTTTTTAATAGATATACCATTGGAAAATTCTATCAAATATTTTTAGGTACTCTAGTATTATCCATCCCCTGTACCTTAAGCTAATAGTGTATTCATCTTTTTTTTTTTCCTGTTTGGTTCTCTATACTCAACATACACGTTTCCAATTGTGGCAGTCAAAACATCTTTAAGTAGGCCTAACAATGACCTCAGGAAATAGTTCTGAGTGGGTTCTAAGCTTGATGTTTTTGATGCACCCCAGATCTCTGCCCCATAAAGGGTTTGTGTCATTGTTTTGGCTTTATATACAGCCAAGGCGGGGTTTACCAAATTGCCTCCTTTGGTAGCATCAAACTTCAAAATTGCTTTGGCTGATCTACAAGATTGTATTTTAATGTTTAGCAGTTGTTCTTTCCCAGAGGTTGTGTCTAAGTAAACCAATCCCAAATATTTAAATGTTTTCACTTGTTTCACTAGTTTGGCACTTCCCACATACCATAACCTGAGTCATCATAATTTATTGCCAACACATTTCTTCTACAATATGATGAGAGCTTCACAAGGAGTCGCCTTAATCTTACTTGAGTTCTGGATACCAATATTAAATCAACTACATACATCAACAATGAAAGTTTTAAATCAAGAATTGTGACAGGAGCATATTGTAAACCATCTAGTCCCTTTACTGTATCTTTGATGAAAAAGTTAATCTGGAAAGGTGCTATTATGCAACCCTGCTTAACTCCTACAAAAGTACTAATCTTTGAAGTAAGATGGCCTGTCAAATTGACTTTAACTTGCGATGATGTATCAGTGTACAATGATTTGACAAGAAATAACAAACTGTGATCAATATTTGTCCTTTCCAATTTCTGCCATAATAAGTGTGTGGAAATTGGAATTAAGGTCACAGCTTTTCAGACCAGGTAAAGGGCAGTCTATGAAATCTGATAAATTCTCTCTCTCTCTCCCTTTCTCTCCCTCACTCTCTTTTCCTATATTACATTCATCTTTAGTGTAACATGAGTCACACACTCTCACTTGGAAGAATAGCTTGTATGAGAGCCAAGAAAGAGTAAAACTTTTGTGCTCTGCTTCCCCAATTTGACAGGAATGCTATTTCCAGGTTGTCTCACATTATACAGTGTGGCCTCATGATCCTGGTGCCCAGGGACAGCAAAGATGGGAATGGTTCTCAAAATATCCATAAAGCATTGAGCAAAGATGTTCTAGAGCTTGTCTACACCACTGGAAAATGCCACACTCACCCTGAAGCTGGTGCTAGCAGTCTTCACAATATATGGTTACTTCCTTGCCTGAAAGGAAGTGGTGATGGCAGCAGTGGAACTGAGGTGGACAAAAGTTCCAGTCTGGAAACCTTAGCTGTATAAGGGTGAAATAATGCTGGAGAGAGAGATGGAGAAGCTCAAAAATGCATTTCAGAGCAGGGAGGTGTTACACTTCTTCTGGGAAGGCCTGCCGGAAGAGATGCATCTTTAGGGCTTTTTTAAAGCCTTCAATGGATGAAATAAGACGCATCTCGTCCGGCAGGTCATTCCACAGCTTAGGGGCAACAGCTAGAAGGCCCTCTGGGAGGTCTGGACCAGCCTGGTCTTCATGGGCTGTAGCGGATTCCTCCCAGAGGACCAAAGTGTGCGGGGAGGTTTGTATGGGAAAAGGCGGTCCCTCAGATAGGATGGACCCAAGCCATGTAGAGCTTTAAAGGTCAACACCAACACCTTGTACTGTGCCCAGAAACTAATCGGCAGCCAGTGGAGGGATTTAAGCACTGGTGTAATGTGCTCTCTCCTAGATGTACTAGTGACAACCCTGGCTGCCATGTTTTGAACCAATTGCAGTTTCTGGGTCAAGCACAAGGGTAGCCCCATGTAGAGTGTGTTACAGAAGTCCAGACGTGAGGTTACCAGTGCATGTACCACAGTTTCCAAGTCACTCATCTCCAGAAAAGGGTGCAGCTGGCATATCAGCCGAAGCTGATAACAGGCACTCCTGACCGTCGCACTCACCTGACTAGTTATGTGAAGTGACGGGTTGAGGAGTACCCCCAGGCTGTGAACAGAGTCCTGAGAGGAGAGTGTGACTCCATCTAGGACTGGAAGTTGTATTCCCAAAACTGGTTTAGGGCCCGTAACTGTGAGTACCTCTGTTTTGTCTGGATTAACTTTCAATCGATTTTCCCTCATCCAACCCATTACTGCTGCAAGGCAGTCATTGAGAGAGGAGACACCATCTGAGGTCTGAGAAGACGATCTGGTCACGGAGAAATATATCTGAGTGTCATCAGCGTACTGATGACACTGAGCTCTGTGCCTCCGAATGATCTCTCCAAGCGGCTTCATATAGATATTGAATAACATCGGGACCGAATGGTGCCCTGAGGGACGCCACAGCTAAGCTCGATTTTAGATGAGGAGCTGTCCCCGAGTCTCACCATTTGGGATCTGCCAGAGAGAAAGGATCGGAACCACCTAAGAGCGGTGCCTCCAATCCCTAATTCTCTCAGCCGATCAAAAGGATAGAATGGTCTATGGTGTCAAACGCTGCCAAGAGATCCAAGAGCACCAACAGAGTCACACTACCCCTGTCGATGCTCAGGCGGAGTAATTAGGTCGTCAGTCAGAGCAACCATGGTGGTCTCCACTCCATAACCTGCCCTGAAGCCAGTTTGAAATGGGTCGAGATAATCGGCTTCATCCAAGACAGCTTGGAGTTGGGAGGTTGAAAAATTACTAGCATGTCTAATTACTCATTCATGTAAAGGAGTGATCAACAGAATGTTTAAAAATCAGAAGCTACTACATATCTAATCAGTCCGGTCAAATAGCCCAGTAACTACAAAAATAAAGTTATCCTACAAAAGACTGAAGTTATCCACCATCACAGTTTTTTGTGGGGCTTTCGAGCTATGTGGCCATGTTCTAGAAGAGTTCCTTTCTGATGTTTTGCCAGCATCTGTAGCTGGCATCTTCAGAGAATGTTTGCCTGGAAAACGATTGGATATATATATATATATATATATATATATACTGTGTGATCCTGGGATGAGAGTAGTGATTTGCAAATGTATTGTTCTGTTACTAATGGAAGTCCTCACATCCTCCCACCCTGAGGACTTCCATTAGCAACAGAACAATACATTTGCAAATCACTACTCCCTTCCCAGGGTCACACAGTATACACACACACACACACACACACACACACAATCCTTTTCGAGGCAAATATTCTCTGAAGATGCATAATATTGGTAAAAAGGGTTACCATAACTCTCCAAATCACCTTGCCAGAATGGCATGTGTGTCCTCACCATCCCCACTAATTTTCGGGGGGCTTTGGAAAATCAGCTATTTTTTGTTTTCTTTTTTAAAAAAGTGTTAGTCCCAGCACACACTGTTAGTAAGCAGAGGCCTCAAAGAGGTGTAGTGTTACTTTGAAGCAAGGCATACACATATCTCGTGCTTTCTCTAAGGGAGAAGCAGCCACAGTCGGAAGTTTAGGGGTGGCTGTGGGGGGCAAAGTAGTTTATGGGTCTTTTGACCCACAGATGCTGCCCAACCCTTCTTGAAAGGAAATAAGGGCCTCTACAGACTGATGGCTAAACATCACCCATTTTTTGCCCCAGAAGGAGGGACCAAAAAGAACCGGAAGGGGCACCATGAAGATGTCCCTTGTGTGCAGTGCCATTTAGGCACTGTGCATGACGAGCATCATATAGATGGGTGAGCACCAAGATGGGTGTAGATGGGTATGCACCAAGATGGTGCCCGGGTGGCACAACAAGGGCTTTGAGTGTATGGACGCTCAGCCCTAGTGTGCGTACAGGCCGGCGTACAAAGTGCCAGTCTGTACAGCCCCTAATTTCTCCAAAACTAACAAGTACAACTCACATAGGTTAATGAATTCACTCAGTAGCTGTGCATCCATCCTGTCTGGACTGTATTTGATTGGTGCTCATCCAATTCATTATTGTATCCAGATATTTTATTGCATTTATAGCCTATTTTACAACTAATATTTGCCTGAATAAATTATCACAGTTATATAGGACAATAAAGTTTCATGCTGAGATCTGTTAATGAGTGCCTTCATGTCCTATGAATTTTTAAATTTTGATTCCTATTTGTTTCTGTAGTTAAACTCTTCTCCTTTTTTAAACTCACAAGGTCCTTATTTCAAGAGAACAACCATCTAGTATTTATTTTGGCGCAGAGTTGTGAGAGGGAAAGCTTCAAATGAACCTTTTTACACTTGAGATGTATTATGTAGTATGTGTGAATCTTGACTGAAAGCTCAGAAGAAAGAATACTATCTTGTGAGGTCATTGTTGGAAGTGTCACATGTGCCTCTTGTTACAATAACCTGTGCTGTGAAAGCAATCCCTGACTGTGTAATGTGAGAAGTCCCCGTAGAATCCGAATCTACAGTTTTCTGTACCTTGAGTTTCCTCTGGAATAGCACAGATGCAGGCAAACTGGAGCCTTTGGATGGAAATGAAGGTCGCATTTCATAAAGAAATGAAGGATTTTTTGCTCCACTTGAATAAAAGCGTGTTAGAGATGCATGTAGTAGAGAACTGTAATGTTTGCTCTAGTCTTTGACTTTTCAAAACTGTTATTGACAGAGATGAATCTGGCTGACGCACCCCAAAAATTGCTTTCACAACTTTGAGATGAACTTGGATTTTGTGCACAGCTTAGATCTGCCTAGACAAATTTGCCATTCAAAAATCCAAGTAATTCTTATGTATAAGAGTTAGTGTGCATGTCACAGCTATCTGATGGAGGTATTTTGCATTGTTTCCAGTGACAGCTGTTACAACATGGTAAGTTGTTTGTGCAGTGAGGCTGATCATGCTTATAGAAAGACAGTCACTTTCCAGTTACAGGTACTTGCACTGTGACAATTGACTTATCTTTAAGGTGAAAGTATGTATGTTGAAACATCACTACTTACTCATGGTGCTATATCAGGTGGTTTAAAGCATTCCTCTGCATAAATTAGCTATTAAACATTCCTTTCTATTGACAATGGAATGCAGAAAGGTTCTCTGGCTTGATAAAAATCAGTTTTGTCTAATGTTGTTCCACACAGTTAAATTAGATTCCAGCCTCTATCATTCACTGAAAGAAGACATGAATCCAGGACATCTGGGTGGCCCCAGATTGAGAAAGGTTGACTTGAAGTGATTTTCCTGTGATGAAGTCTAATATATTTATTATTTAATACACTAATTGCTTAGCTAATATGTTTGTTTTATGCCTTTGTGTTGTATCCAACTTACGGCAACCCTAGGGCAAACCTATCATGGAGTTTTCTTGGCAAGATGTATTCAGAGGGGGTTTGTCATTGCTTTTCTCTGGGGCTGAGAGAGTGGGGCTTGCCTCAGGTCACCCAGTGGATTTCCACTGCCGAGCAGGGTTTTCAAGCCTAGTATCCCTCTCACTTTAGGGACTATTTAGCCACATTTAGCCTCCATATGACAGTCTCCATAGTCTTGATTTGTTCTCAGCTTCTGTTTTTATTTTTTGATTATTTTTACTTAAAATCTCACTAAAATTTTCTTGATTCTTCAGCCTTTATGACTGAATTACATCAGGAGATCCACAATACATTATGCTTCATAGATATATTTTATTTTAAATATCTTTAGTTTGTAACGTTGCACATGCCTGACTCCAGATAGCTTTGCACATGGCTGCCCCACAGACAAATGACATATTAACACTGGGTCAGACAGAACCACTTTTACTGTGTTTTTTCTTGTATATATAGAGTATTTTCCCCCTATAGTTTTCATAGGGGAAGAGGTCCATCAAATCACCAACCTGGATAGCTTCAAAAAAGCTATTAAAATGGATCTCTTCTGGCAGGCCTTTCCGGAATAGTTTCCATCCAGCATGAAACACCCCCCCCCCCCATGTATGCTGCATATTTTATATTACGCTACTTCGCCTGTTGTTATTGATTTTAATACTAGAGTGATTTTAATAGTAATATGTTTAATTCTTTTTAAGGGAGGTTATATATTGTGTTTTGTATCGGATGTTTTTATATTGTAAGCCACTCTGATTGCCTTATGGTAGAAGAGCGGGATATAAATAAAAGTATTATGATGATGATGATGATGATGATGATGATGATGAATATATTTGTCCTTTAGCATTCTAGCGACATATAACCACAACCTTTACTCTTAATTTAGTGGGTCCAGAGTTTGTTCAAGGGTATTTTACAGCTATTTAGGCTTCACCAAATGATTTTTATTTTTCTGCTTTGTTTAATATGTTATAACATTTCTTTTATTATTTTATCATTGCCTCTAAACCAATCACTTAACAATCATTTTACTGTTAAACTTTATGCTAGTCACATGACTGTTGTTTCAATTGCTTTGCTTTAAACATCATCATCATTATTAGAATATATATTCTATATTTCTATTATGTTTATGAACCTCTGTAACTGTTTAACCACCTTGCTTCTTATATATTTCAATATTTTTTTTTACTTTTGGAGTGGTTCTGGCTTATGGATCACTCTCCATAAAAATCAATGGAACAAAATAAAACAGTGATAATAAATTATTCATTTTCTCGTTTGCCCTAAAGTAATTCCCACTGATTTCCATGGAACTTATACCAGGTCATTTGGTGTAGGACTGCAACCTAAATCTGTAAAATATTGCCTTTCACATTGTGAATAACTGTCTCATCTGGGATGGAATACTTACCACCAATTTTATCACATCTTTAGTATGCAGTGTGCACACTGCCAAGCATCTCCTGGGAATGGGAGATCAGATGTTCTTTTAATAGATCCACTCTGTTGTTATGGCAAAAAAGAAAAAGAAAAAAAGATGAACATAAAGCTGTCAGCTATAATTATTTCAATAAATGTTCTCTTGTAATACCTGTCTTCAGTCTTATTTTTGATCACAATCTATGTCTTCTTTGCTATATGAAGAAAACTAATGTCATTCCTTTAACAGTTCTGAATTCTGATGGGAAATCAATCTAACGAAAAATAGACGTAGTTTTGTTTGCTTGTTTGCTTTGTAGCAGCAAGCAGAAGCAATGTCCAAGAGGTTTGACAATCTTAATGGCAATAGAATTACTGTGTTTATATCTGCATCTAAAAATAAACCACTGAACTGTTGACCAAGCTTCCTTCACGTTTAAGAGCTTTCCTTTCCATTAATGCAGTCATTTAATCTTAATTCTGAGGGAAAACTAAAGCCACAGTCTCATTTTAGATCCATGTCCCTTTCAAAATTACAAGACTCACAGAGTCTTGGATTTGTATTGCAAAAGTACCTGCACTGAGAACAAAGCTTGGAAAAGTTACCTTTTTTGGACTATAATTTGGACTATTATTTCCACAAGCATGAACACTACCAACCAGCACTATGTCCGTCCCCAGAGCTATTTGTGGCCTGATATAGTGGGAACTATATAGTGGGAAATAAAGTTTTGTTCCTTTCCAATTTGACAGCCCCTCGGTCTGAAACCACTCAGCTCTCCCCATCCCTGCAAAACAACGAATGTTCCCATGCCTCTAGAGGGAGTGACAAGACTTTCAAATGAAACAAAGAGAGTGGGAACTGTGGGGATGAAATGACTTTCTGAAGTCCAGTGAAGGCATTTGTGCTCCTCAGATCTCTGAAAATGGTCAAGTCTTGTCCTACATAGGAGCACATACATAATACCCAATTGTAGCACTATGATTCCACTTTAACTGTCATGGCCATATGCTGTGCATTCCTGGAGCCTGTAGTCTTGGTGAAGCACTAGAGCTCTCTGGCTGAGAATTCTAAATATCCCTCCTTGAATTCCAAAATGTATTTTAATGGCATGACCGTTAAAATGGATCCACAGTGATATAATTCTGTTGTGTGAAAAGGGCCTTGAGATCTCGATATATTCCTGTATTTTTTATGTGTCAGACCAATCTTATTAACATGTGGGGACAGGAGTAACACTTATCAGGCTAACACAAGTCTTGCAGTGTAAGGGTTATTCAGACAGTAGGAAATAATCCAGGATGAATCTGAGTTGAATCTCAGTTGTTCACATGCAACCCGAATGCACCCGATTCAGTTTGGAGGAGGAGGCTGCCAAAAAACCCACTTAACTAGGTTTTTTCCCCAAGGTTTTTTAAAAACGATGTGTATCATTAGCAGTGCGAATAACCAATGAGAACTGAGTTGGGATAATTCACCCTGCATGCCTTGAATGTATTTTGAATACATTCACATAATTGACTCTATCTTTATTCGAGTGCTGGCACTTATTATTATTATTTAGACATATTCTAAATATGTCTATATGTCTAAATGTCTATATGTCTATATTCTTATATTTAGAAATATTTAGATATTTATGAGCAAGCAAACTTACAGAGATGTCCATCGATGTGGATCCATAATGTGAATAACAAAACCAGAATGCATCAGTGAGGTGATTTGCATCATTCCACTAAAAAACAACAACATTTGAATGATCCCTTAGTGTGGCTTTAAGATGTACATATGACTTTATGACACAAGGTTTGAAAATGAAATTGGAACAGGATAGTAACATTTGTGCCCATACACTATCACATGACACTGTGCCTGGCCAATAGCTGATCTATAGTTTATCCATTGCTGGAGTACTCTTTCTCATTGATGGGCAAAACCTGTCAATGCCTCCCTTTTCCCACTGTTGGTACACATATAATAACTTCCTCCTGAAGCAGTTCTGATGTGCTGCCTGCCACATTGTATGAATTTGCATGATTATGTTCCTTTCTCTCTTCCCTTTCACAATTTCCTAACAGGCTGTTCACCTCCCTCCCTTCCCTATTGTCTTTTCTTTCTGTCTTTGCTCAATTGCTCTAAAAATAAAAATAAATAAAATAGACCAAAAGGCAAGGTGGGAAGTGGATAGGGCAGGGAGCTGGGGCTATGCAGGCTGGTGTGCGGAAGACAGCGGTCAGGATAGAAGCAGCACCATAGCAGTTTAGAAGAGCTGTGTGATAATGAGTGTTTCCAACCTGATATGTTTGCATTTCCTAGACTAACACCTTACAAGCCTGGTGTGGTAAAGTGCTAGGCACCACATTACCCTTCCCCCAATTTTTCCAGCTTTCAAACAACTGCAGAATGGTGTGAAAATTTGTCTCAAAGATATGGCTAGTTACAGGCTATAGATGCTGCATCCTCAAGTTATTGACAAAATGTCATAATGGGGATGGGCAGATCTGTCAGTTTCACTTTCTTTCACACACTGGAACCTGGAAAATATTTGTATATTCTGCTCAAACATGAACTGAAGTGAAAACATCATCCATCCCTATGTCATAATGGTTTAAGGAAAACATTGGGATATACCCTGAAGCTTATTTTATTAGAAAAGCAGTGCTGTTCTGTTTACTAGGGCACGGTAGAAGAACTATACAAAAACCTAGCCATTTTACGATTCCTAGGTGCTCTATTGTCTTTCTCTCTGTGTATGCTTAAAGGGTTGTCAACATATCACATTAATGAAAAGAAAATTACTAAATTTTAGTTGGTAACTTGGATGACAGACTAATGGGGAAAAATGTTAGCTAGAGGAATTAATGACTCTTCTTTGACTTTAAATGTCACAGGCAAATGAATGGATGATTAGCTTGGATATGTGCTTCACTTCCTTTTCACATCCATTGCAAATCACAGAGAGAAATATATAGTCTTTATTTTCCTTCTACAGAAGCTCACCTCAAGTTTACCAAACTATACTTATAGCCATCAGATTATAAACCAGATGTTTTATTCTAAAAGCTCCATTCATGACAGTTATATATTGAGTTATATGTTGGAATCATAAGTATTTCCTTAGAAAACAAAAGCAAAAATAAAAAAATCCTTAATATTTTTTAATCCAGGGGTGGATAACTGCATCAGATTTGAGGGCACTTACCTGCCCAAGGACACTCTAGGAGTCACTGGACTGTCAAACATGCCAACAAACAAATTAAAAATAAAAAGCTAGAAATAGCTGAAAGTCCACTTCTGTTTTTGAAAAAGTATGTGTGTTGTATTTAAAAGAAGAAATGCATTCCCTCCTCCCAAATAAGCATGATCTGAAGAATCTGGAGGACAATGGCCTCAAAATAACTTGGGGGTGGGGTCACAATTTACCCACCACTATTTTAGTGCATTGAAAGCACTACGGGTTACTCAATGGAGAAACTGATACATCTAAAAGCAAGGAAATACCTTGACAAAAGAAATAAAATCTGGCAGTAGTGGAAATACTACTTGTCTCATGCTAAAGCCTTGAATTTTAAAAACATAATATGTTCCTGTAGCTCCTGTCACAATTTGTGCTGATCTTCTTGAATGTGAAATCAAGACAAATAGATGGAGAGAGAGAGAGAGATTTTTACTACCAGACAAACAAAAGCCACTGTTTATTAGTGCTTATAATTTATAATTAACAAAGGAAGCTTAATTATACTGACCATGGGTCCATTCATTTGCTCACTACTCTACCTGGCAGTACTTTTCCACAGATCGTCTTCATTACCCTGTGACTGAAACAGAGATGCCTTGGACAGAACCTGGGAATTTCTCCATTTAAAATATATGCTATACCAGTTCTTTACAGTTCTGAAGAAAGATCATGCCCATATGGGAAGCTCTTTGTTGAAATCACAGTGGATTTTCCTTAATCAAACCTGAGTAAAACCATTGTTGAATGTTCTTGCTTGTAAAGTGTGATTACTTTGGAAAAACAACAGTTTCCCATGTAAACACAAAATGAAAAGCCAGTCCAAAATAAAACAAAAGGAGTGTTAAACACAATTCTCTTTACAGGCAAAAGGAGAGAGCTGAAGGCTCCTATCTGTTGAACCCTGTAATGCTAAACCATGGCTTACTGTTATGCCTGGTTAAGGACTATGACTTAAGCCTGATTACATCTATGGTATAGTCACATTGTTTGTAATGAGATGTCCTGTTTCATTGAAAGGAGAAAGGAACTAATTGCTAAGTGAAAGGAAAGAGCACAGAGATCGAGAAGCAGCATTCATCTATGTGCACAATTAGGTCAGTGCACAAAGATATGATGTGCAGAATCCTGCTGTCCAAGGGGCATCCTACAGTAACTAAGTGTAGGTGTCACATGCGTCCCTTAAGACTTCCTCATGAAACACATAAATATATCTGTGGGGCTTAAATTTCTACTGTTCCTGAGATGATCTGGATTAGGATGTCTTCTTTTAGCCCATTAACAGTGCAGTCCTAATCCAAAGATGTGGTTGATTGTAATGGATTAGGATTAGACACAAACCTTTTCTGACAGAAATGTATTCTTGTTGTAGGCCTTCATGTTGTTTCTGGCCTTGAAAACCACCTATCATGTGGTTTTCAAGATTTGTTTGGGGTGTGGGTTTGTGTGTGCCTTTGCCTTCCTCCAAGACTGAGAGTGTGTGGCTAGTGTGTGGGTATAAATACCATAAATAAACAAAATAAAAATAAAATTCAGTATCCCTGGGCTGGAAGGGCTTTGGAGTTAGCGCAGTTTCAACTAGCCAGGCAACAGCTTACCTGGCTCTTGACCGTCTCAGCTTGCCCAATTCTTTGCACAGCATAATTTCTGGTTTTCCATCAGAATGAGCCTCAGGGAACAGTGGGCCTTACATCCAGGTAAACACAGACAGGGACAGGCTGTCAGCTGCTGCTGTGGCAGGGGTTCTTAATAGTTTCTATTCTCAATTTCAGATGTAAATAATTAAAATACTAATCTAGGAAGATGATTTTGGTAGCCAATGTTCAGAGTCTAGTGCTCCCTGACAATGCTTTTTAAAGTGTTCAGAGACAACAATGGAAGTACAGGGCAGATGGAATTACCAATGGAAATTCTTGAATGTAAATCGATGCCATACCTCACAGGTCCACTTGAACAGGGTTACTACTCCCTCTTCAAGCTTAGTTCTCAACAGTCTGTACTAGTACGTACCTGTAGTGCCTGAGGCAAGGTTGGCTTGATATATTGTTATTATTATTTTGAATTCAGCATCCAGCAATGGAGGAACAAGCCAGTGACAAACCTGCTAAACCTGAAGATGAATTAAGTGTGAGTATCATTTCTAGTTTAACATCAGTGTGTTCAGTGTTGTCATCTATTTCTTCAGCCTGTGAACTATGAAAGCAGTTTCTTGCCAGTAAACTGCAAGTGTAAATACTGCAGCTAATTTTTACTAATATTTTCAGGTTAAATGTAATATGTTTTCATTTGCCCACAGGTAGATATGGGCACAATATCAGAATGTGATAGTTCTTGGAAGATGATTTGTGTTGGGAGCTGAAGTGTATTTTTATAAATTTTAAAGTATAAGAGCTAATTTCTTCCCTGGATTCCAGCCTGCTCCCTCTCCTCCCTTTAAAGAAAACAAAAGGTTAAATAGTATATCTAAATAGAGTTGGCATTTATCTGGTTGGCATAGTAACTGTTATCCTGGAGAGCTGACATGCAGTAGAAAGGGAGGATTTAAATAATTCAGTGTTCTGTGATACTTAAATTGGTTTATTAACAAGAGTGAATTCTACAATGCATAATTAGAACTGGCACAAGAAAAAGATGCTTTCTTTTCTGACGAATTAAAAAATCATTTGAGATATTTAAGTAGTAACAGTCATCTATAAACATACTAGTGCTGGAGCAAATTTGTTGTCAATTATACTGTTCTTGAACTAGTGTTCTGCTAAATAGCATGGCAAAAGAAAGATCAAGAAGTTGAAGAGATTTTGCACATTAGATCCAAGTATTGGTGAAGCATTTGAGGGAGTGTAAAATCTCAGAAACAACTGTTAAATAACGGCAAAAGCCTCTACTTTGCTATGAGAAATGTTTGCTTTTAGTTCAGTAGACAATGTATTTCTTTTATAGGAGATGATGGATAGGATATGCTTACTTCTATTACCATTAATTACTTTTGATGACTAATAGCTACTGCTTATTATAACATTCCATCTACTTGGGGTTGAGAGAAAAGAAAATTTGTTCAGAGGAGGTTTACCATTGCCTTCCCCTTAGGTTGAGAGCATGTGACTTGCCCAAAGTCACCCAGTGGCACACTGGCTCTCAATACACTGAAAAATTACAAACATTTCCAGTACTTTCTTCACAAGAAAGCCAACAAGGAAACTAAATATCAAGGTGAATATGCACATATGCCTGTTTTTCATCCCACGATGAAAATGTGGGATGTGTGCCTCAAGCAATCAAGTTCATTTTTACTTTCCTGTGACCAAAGAATGCTAAATACAATATACAAATACAATATGTATAGGTGAGAACAATCACACAACATGGCACACAGACTTTGTTCACCACTTGATGGAGCACTTCTCATAAACAAGGGCTAAAAGTATCATCTATTGTCAGTTTAAAAAGCTTGATCCTGATGAATCCTCCAAAGAGAAGTGAGAAAGGGAAATGCAATGTATTAATACTTCCACTTTCAGTGAAATAAATGTGGAGGAATGAGATTCAGCAAATGGCTCAATATTTGTGGAAGATGCTTGCCCCACCTGCATATGTCCTGTTTACATTTAATAATAGCTTATTTCTTCAGCTTCAAGATTCACTGTAGCAAAAATCACAAGGTACCTCCAATCACCTCATCAGAAATATGGAGCTTATCATCTCATCAGATCTGTTTATCTGACTTATTTTGCCCTCTTTCCTAGAACTGAAATTTGAGGCAGCGCTGCTGGCAATTGAAGGCAGACTCTATCTTGTCATGTCTGCTGACTAGATACTGCTTTATCACACTAGGGGTCAAACAGGATTTAACGATAGTTAAACAGGAAATGCCCTATGTTTATCATAGGACATTTCCTGTTTAACTCTTGTTTAACTCTTGTTTAAATCCTGTGTGCCCCCTAGTGTGATAGTGGTAATTCATTCCATTCTGTGGCACACTAAGACATAGTAATGGAGCAATGGACAAACTAATCAGAACAATTCTAAATATGAATGACATTCATCAATGAATGAGATCTTAGGAGGCAGGATCCAAGCATTGTCCTTTTGCCAACAGATCATAGCATCATGGAATCATAGAATCATAGAGTTGGAAAAGACCACAAGGGCCATCCAGTCCAACCCCCCTGCCATACAGGAACTCTCAATCAAAGCATCTCTGATAGATGGTCATCTAGCCTCTGTTTAAAGACCTCCAAAGAAGGAGACTCTGAGGGAGCATATTCCACTGTTGAACAGGTCTTATTGTCAGGAAGTTCCTCCTAATGTTGAGGTGGAATCTCTTTTCCTGTAGCTTGCATCCATTGTTTCAAGTCCTATTCAATGGAGCAACAGAAAAACAGGCTTGCTCTATCCTTGATATGATATTCCTCCAAATAAATAAACAGGGCTATCATATCACCTCTTAACCATCTCTTCTCCAGGCTAAACATACCCAGCTCCCTAAGTCTTTCCTTATAAGGCATGGTTTCCAGACCCTTCACAATTTTGGTTGCCTTTCTCTGGACACACTCCAGCTTCTCAACATCCTTTTTGAATTGTAGTGCCCAGAACTGGACACAATATTCGAGGTGAGGCTTGACCAAGACAGAATAGAGTGACATTATTACTTCCCTTGATCTAGACACTAGGATTCACATTGGCCTTTTTAGCTGCCACATCACACTGTTGGCTCATGTTCAACGTGTGGTCTACTAGGACTCTAGATCCCTTTCACACATAATCTCATTAAGCTAGATGTTTATGCACTTGAAATTTATTTATTTATTTATTTACCTTACATTTTTCTCTGTTGAAATTCATTTTGTTATCTTTGGCCTGGCTTTCTAATCTATTAAAGTCATTTTGAATTTTGATCCTGTCCTCTGGAGTATTAACTATTCCTCCTAATTTGGTGTCATCTGCAAATTTTATAAACATGCTGGCTATTCTTTCATCATAGGGTTGTGTCCTGGGCCCAGGACAGAACCCTATAGCACCCCACTGGTCATTTCCATGAGTTGATGGCTTCCATGAGTAGATTGAAGGCACTTCCTTTTCTTCTTGTAAACATTAAAATCTACTTCAAATGTTTATGAGATCATATGGATTTTAAGCTTCTGGCAAAGGAGGGGGGATATATCATCTCAGTAGCTGGCAGAGTTATGCTATGCTAGTACTGCATAATATTTAAGTACCATCATAGTGAAAGGTATGAGAAATGCTGAATGAGCATTGTGGGTTCAATGTACTGAAGCAAGGAGCATTGGCACACTACTCGAGGTCATTAATACACATTTGTAAGGGTTCTGCATGTGTAACCAGCACCATCATCTGGATATAAACATTTTTGCATTATCTAAAAACTCATTTCACATGTGCAGAACAACCTATGCCTCTGTATATCACCAACAGGGCTGTGGCCATTTAATTCTATAAAATCTGTTTCTGAGTAAATAATCTTAAGTCTGTGAAACAAACTCATATCACAAATAGGACAACTTGGCCCTTCTAGTGTACACCAAATGGTATAAATTCATTAATAGTGGAATAATTAAGAGTTGCGACTAGTATAAAAAATTAATATCAAATTATAATCAATGGACTTTATATATGTAATTTATCAAATTTCCATTGATTCAGACTAGCAGTTGGATTTTGGAAAGGAATGAGAAGCATGCAGCACTGCAGCTGTTGCTGGACTGCAGCTCCCAGGATACTTCATCATTTAATACACTGGCTAGGTAGGTCTGGTGGGAAATGCAACAGCATCTGGAGGGTTCCAAGCTTACCTCCAGTTTACACCTATATATTTGCTATAACTTGAAAAATTCAGATTGGAACTCAGAGTTACCCTGAATTTGTCTATGTTGGTGTCATTGTTTCCTCTTCTCTTTGATTAAGGTATCAAATGTATCAGTTCAAATGAAAGATTCAGAAGATAAGTGGGAAAGAATTGCAAGAAAACTCAACAGGGCATCAAAATCAAAGAGGAAAAGAAACAAGTCTATCTGGAATTTTCAAAATAAAATAATCCTCTTTACAGTAGTCCTCTTCATTGTTGGTGTTATAACGTGGACATTATTGTGGCTCTTTATTGGTGAGTTCCTCTCTCTATGGTCTAGGTCCAACATTCTTTTCTCATACATATCTAAAGAGATTCATTGAACTGTTTCTCATATGTACATTTAAGTGGCCTTTTATACACCATATTCAGTATGTTTGACATAAGCTATGCCCTAGAAATAGTTTTACATTTGTAGGTAAAGGAAACTGATTTTCTGTCCTAGAACAGACGTATATTGATACCTATTTCTGAAGGACAAAGTGGGGACCCCTTGCTCTGGGATAAGTGTCCTAGAAGACAGTTTTATATATTAGGGGAAGTCAACTACAGTGAATTCAGGGGCAAACTTTCTGTCCCTAAGTTCTGGGCTACACAGACTGACAAATGGAAACAAACAAACAAACCTAGAGGAAATCCACTTCTACTTTTTTTTTTAAAAAAAACTTATTTTCTTAAAAGGTAAGATTAAGCAGTGCAAAGGAAGTTATGATTTATTTAAAAGGAGAACCACAGTTCTGAAGCTTCCAGGAGAGGTATTTCATCACAAGCAGAAAAGGGTTAGGAGCTTATTGCATGAACTTTAAAAGTGTTTTAAGCCTCCCGGGCTGGAGCTGGGACACAGGCTGGAAGCAAGGATCATTGCATGCTAAATCACCACCTAACCACTGCCTGCCATCAGCCCAGGTCCCAGTCGTGCTCCACCCACACTTTTTAGAAGTCAGAAAGCTTCTGACTTCTAAAAAGTGCTGAAGGAGCATGGCTGGGACCCAGCTTGGACCAGTGCTAATGGCGGGTGGTGATTGGTGGTGATTTAGCATGTCCTAATCCCTGCTTCCATCCTGTATCCCGGCTGCAGCCTGGGAGGCTTGAAATACTTTTAAAATTCATGTGATAAGCTCCTTAGTTAAGGAAAGGCTGCAAAAATCATCTTAAGGGCCACATGCAGTCCTATGTCCATTTTTGCCCACACTTTTTTTTTTATCAATGGTGGCTGGTAGCTTCCATGCCAGAGGGGGAGGGAGTCTATTTTAGGTTTTGGAAAGCCTTCAAGGGGATTTTGGAGTAAGATTCAGCACCTTGCAATGGATACTTTAAAATGCAAGTCAAAACCTGAACCAGAGTATTGCCCTGCTGGTATGGAACCCACCAGTTGCCACTCCCTTTTCTGTAAATAAAATGAATATAGATTTTCTTGCTTATATCTTTTAAATAGATCAATATGTCTATTAGAGGACTAGCATGATTAAATGATGATGCATAGTTAAGGGTCTGCCTCAGAGGATGGCAATAGCGAACCTCCTCTGAACAAATATTGCCACGAAAACCCCATGAAAGGTCTTAGGGTTGCCCTAAGTTGGAAAATGACTTGAAAGCCCACAACAACAACAACAACAACAGTTAAGGTAGTATAGATTTCATCTAGCATGTATAAATTCAAGCCAAGTTGCAAAGCTAAATTCCCAACTGCAGGTGAATACACATTTCTTGTGACTCCTAATACTTCTTAAGTTTCCGGAAATAACTTTATTGCTGTCCTCTTTTTTTATTGCCATAGTGAAAGGGAGGGTAATACACATATATCCCCTTTCTATTTTACAGTGCAAGCAGAAAGCAAAGATGCTTTATACTTTGTTGGATTATTTCGTATTGCCAACATCGAATTTCTCCCTGAGTATCGGCAGAAGGAATCCAGGGAGTTCCTCACTGTAGCACAGAATGTACAACAAGTGGTAAGGAACATATTCATGCTTATGCAAACACACAATAGTGTGTACTAGGCTGTCATCAAATTTATGAATTAGGGTGCCCCCAGACAAGACTTTTAAGTCTATTCATCCTTCCAGAATTTTACATGTAGTTCAGATAATATTATCTCCACTTTTTGAGTCTGCCATGTTTCCCCCACCATGTTTTTAATTTTCTTACTGGGGAAAAAATCTTTTACAAACAATGTAGTTTGACACCACTTTAACTACCATGGCTCAATGCTATGGAAATCTGGGATTTGTAGTTTTGTGAGCTATTTAGCCTGCTGTGGCAAAGCACTGTGGTGCCACAACAAGTTATAAATCCCAAGATTCCGAAATAAAGTGGTTTCAAACCGTATTAATTCTGCAGTGCAAACTAGACCTCAGAGAAGAAAAGATGAAATAGCTAGGCATTGCCTTTGGATGGCTAACTCTAGGAGCTCTCTGTCTGCCCACATCTATAATCTGCTAGCCATATAGACCTAACAAATTCTGGCTTCTTGTATTGTAAGGCTGCAATGTCCCATTCTCACATCTCGCATAAAGGAAGACTAAAGGCCTTAACAGACCAGCCTAAAGATCTGGCAGGGGGGCAGAGTGGGTGCATGGTGACCACATGCTGGCTGCCCCAACTCTGTACCCACGTTGGCAGGACACCACCTGACCAACTGCATGGCAGCCAGCATCACACTGTGTCTTTGGTGCAAAGTGTAGACATGCTGCACCAAAGAGCTGTGGAAAAGCTGTGGTGGCTGTTAGTGTGCCATTTCCATGTTGCAAAATGAAGCCACTTTTTGTGGCTTCTTTTTGTTCCATGGAACTGCCAGATTGCCACGTCCCCAACCCAGGGCTTCCAGGGGCAGGGTGGCGGCACCTCTTAGTGGCAGTCTGTCGAGCCCCAAAGTTTTCTGAACAAGGACAGTAAACAACTTTCAAAGAGCTAAATGTAACCAATACAGCACATGTGTTAATTAAATGGAAGAGCATTGCTCTCCAACATTAGGGAAGGGGGGGCAATTCTTTTTGGCATTTCTTTCTTTTGCCCAGCAAATGAGTGCTTAGAGAAAGGGTGAAAAAGGTATCACCCTCAAGATGTTACTGAACTGTAACTCCTATCAATTCTATCCAGAAAAAAACAAGGAATACTGGGAGCTGCAGTCCAATCTCTAGGCCCATATTTTGCCTACTCCTGGCTTAGAATGAGGACAGTAGCCTCTGTTTCTATAAGTAATGAATGAAAATACTTTTTTTAAAATAGGCAAGAGATCACCAGGTGGTAAAACTGGCAGGAGCTTAAGGTTTTACATTTAGCTGAGTTGTAGCATTCAGTTACTAGCCAAAAGACCTTGTGGCAAATACAACCCTATTCCAATACCTGGAATCTAATGCCTGAGGGTGGATCTAAATTTAACTAGTCAAACCTTCCTGTTCACATATTGTATGAATCTCTTCAATGCAATTCCTCTTTCTCTGTTAGAACCTGTTGTCCCAGTTTAGCAGATAGTAAATACCTTTGGTTTAACTCATCACTGCATTCTAAGTTCCTCCCATGTACAGCCATGGCACAAGCTTAAAATATTAAAAATATGTTTTCCTTATAAAGAAATTATGTAATTGGACCATCATTAGGAGGCAGAGACAGCCAGGAATTACCATAAACTAAGCTTTGCCTTTAAGCCTTGGAAATTTTCCAAAGCATTATGAAGAATATGCCACTTAATCGGACCCTTTGCTATGTGTCATCAAAACACTGTTCCTACATTTCCAAACTGTACGATATGGTAGCTCCTTATTTGTACAGGTAAGATGGGTAATTAGTTTTCAATTACATCTAATGCTTCATTTCTAAAAAGGCATGATCTAATGCCATCATAGTAATGTTTTGCTCACCCTCACCAATGGCAGACCCTGTACTCAGGCTGAGGGCTCGGCGATGTCGGTACAGTCTTCCAAGGTCCCAGGAGAATGACATGAGATTCCCCAAACCTTCAGAAGTTGGCCTTTATATAATTATGGATTTCACTTAAATTGCCATGGCTGCATCCTGTGGAATCCTGGGGTTTGCAATCTGATGAGGCACTGGAGTTCTCTGGCTGTGAATTCTAAATAGCTCTCCCTAAACTTCAGTTCCCATGATTCCATTAAAGTGGAAACATAGCACTATAGAGTGGGTCCTTGGTATCTACTTGGGTCTGGTTCCAGGAATTCCCATAAATAACAAAATCATTGAATGCTCAAGTCCCATTATAGGTTTGCTTTTTGGAATTTATATATTTTTAAAATATTTTAAAGCTCTGGATGGTTGAATCCATGGATATGGAGGGACAATTCCATGTGTATTGTGCAAGCCCCTGGGCTAAATCAACTGGGGACTAATCTGCACTGCAGAAATAATCCAATTTGACACTGCTTTAACTGCCATGACTCCATGCTATGGAATCTGGGATTTGTAGTTTTGTAAGATATTTAGTCTACTCTGTCAGATAGCTACAATTTTTTAAAAATAAATAAATTACAAATCCCAGACTTCCATATCATAGAGCCATGGCAGTTAAAGTAGTATCAAACAGCATTATTTCTGCTATGTAGATTAGATCTGAGTCTGTTTTTGAAAGAACCTCATCATTAGATGACCTGTGATGGATATGTGTGTGTCTATAAACAACTGGTAAAGATTGGAAACTTTTTTTCAGGGAATATATTCCAGGAGGGTTGCTAGAGGAAGGATACCAGGGCGATCACACAAAGGCCTTTGTCTGAGAGCTTTTTACAATTTTCCTCTCATGCTTTTAATTTCTGAATTAACTTCATCAGTGTAGACAATTCTGTCATGGGAATAGTTCCCATGGAACTTCAGTGAGACTTGTCCCCTTACTCTTGGCTGGCAAAACACAGGGATGGCCCTACCATTATGAGGCAGCTTCCCTGGGCAATGGATTCTGGGAATACAAAGCAAGGAGATTATCACATTAGCTTTGCTTCTGGGATAGACCCGGGATATAACTTTCTTAAGTCTGATCTTATAGCATTCACCTATTGTCAGGCAGTATACAACCCTTATGCAACCCAGGGTTCTCTCACAGCTTTTCAAGAACGGGATTTTCCTGTTCTTGAAAAGATGTGGGACAAGCCCGGAGAAGCCTGTGTTGCATAAACGTTGTATACTGCTCAACAATGGGTGAGTGCAATAAAATCTGCCTTAAGAAAGTTATATCCCAGGTCTATCCCAGAAGCAAAGCTAATGTGATAATCTCTGAAGATACTGCTCTGTGTGGCATACAGCTTGCCCTATGGCCTTTCATATAGTCTGCTGCCCCCAAGTGTGGTGAAGAATGCAGTGCTGAAGTAAGATTCAGCTGTCAATGCCAGTACATATTTAATGAGCAAGGGATACCATCTTTTCCTTTGTCTCAGATAGCAAAATGTCTTGATCCAGCCTGGCTAGAACTTCATTCTTTTCCAGGTAAAGTTCTAGTGACATCTTATCAAAAACAATAAGAAAAACTTTAGCGAAGGAGACATAGGCTCTCATCACCATGGGTCTTCTATACATTCTGTAAACAAAAGAGGTTTATGTTATGCCTATTATATACCTATTTTATGCCCATTACAAAGGTACTTTGAATGAATACTTGTACTACTTTCTCCTTCAAAGGAACCTGGGAATGATTTCCTTCTGAAATGAATCTTACTCATTGTAGAAATGAAGAGCGTTATTGAATTTCTTATGCCTGTAGTTACATACCCAGCACACACAATTGTTCCGCCCCAGGATGCCTCCTTTTAACTTTGTATTAAGAAGCCATGCCCTCCCTCCTGTCCATCTGCCTTGGTCCTGGCCCCAGAGGGAGAGAAGAACCACTGGACCTCACCCCCTTTCCCATCACCTTCCCCTCTTCCTTTTGTGTTGTCTCTTTTAGACTGTAAGCCTGAGGGCAGGGATCCGTCTAATTTATGATTGTATGTACAGCACTGTGTAAATTTACAGCGCTATATAAATAAAGGTTAATAATAATAATAATAATTGTTGGTAAGATAAATTCTACTTTTGGTCTCTGCAGGACTGCCAAACCATTCTGTGAATTTTCTCTTTCAGATGAACTTGGTATATACCAAATCTGCTTTCTCCAAATTTTATAAGCAGTCCATTGTCTCAGATGTCAGGTGGGACATGTTTCATTTTACTTTTTCCAGCTGGGTTTCTTAGAGATAGAAAAAATAGTTAACCATTTTGAAGACTCTGCTACCTGTGTGTAAAGAGTTTTGCCAAATATGTGAGATATGCCAACACAGAATTACTTTTGTGCTCAGCAAAGAATCTTATGCTTCAAACACTTTTGGTACATTGCTAAACTAATGGGAGAATCTATAGATTTGTAGGGATCCACTATGGATACTCTAAGGATCTAAGAAATACTATGACACTTCTGCTTTTATATTTGATTTCAGTAATAACAACAATGGGGGACTACTTGTGCATTTCTGGATTGTGTTTGTGGTGCCACAGGCTAAAGGTCAAGTCTTTTGTGAAGATTGTGTAGCAGCAATTTTGAAGGACTCAATTCAGACAAGCATCACAAATCGAACTTCAATAGGGATCCTTCAAGGCCTTGCTGTTGATATGGACTCCATTGTGCTTAGCGGTTGGTATTTCTGCTTAATCTAAAATGCTTCACATCCTACATATTGCATCCCCCCCAAAAAAGCTCTCTTTTCCCCAGAAAATAGTAACTTCTGGGTAAAAAGCTATACTTTTGTCACATGAAAATAATGACAGTCTGCAACAGTGCAATTCTGTAGCTAAGGAGATGATTCTTAAAATGAGTTATAAAAGGCATTATTATGTTCTGCTATTTCTGTATTATTTTTAACCTTTCCTGAATGGCCTTCCAAAATCATTTTGCCTTTATGATGGGCTCAGTTCATTGCAGAGATTTCAGGAAGTCAAGAACTTGTTCAAATAATACCAGTTCTCATTATCTAAGGGCAGGGTTGTGAAATGGCACATGGAAACACAGGAAGTTGCTTCTGCTGGCTATGACTATTTGCACATGATTGTCTGTTTTTACAGGCAGAAACTCATCAGGCCCTTCAGCATATGTCTTTCACATCATCTGCTGGTTGATCTGTGTGGAGTTTGGGCAGAACCTGGAAAAGTTATATCCTTGGACTACAGTTCCCAAAACCTTCCAGCCAGCTGACTGGAGAATTCTGGTGGTTGTAATAATAATAAAATAATAATAAACTTTTCCAAGCTCTTTATGAGGCTATATGGCATGACTCCCTTCCCTTCTCTGAGGTGTGCTCAAATCTGAGATCATTTTGTTTGAGTGTGATCAAATCTTTTTTTTTTTTTTAAAAAAATAATCAAAATATGGTGACTTCACAAATTCACATGAATTGGATTTTATTCATAGGTTGTGATATGATAGCTTAAAAACAGTGGAGTATTATTTCATGTACAGTATCTGCTGACCATTTCTTGCAATAGTTGTTTAAACAAGGGGAGATTCATTTGTATCTCTTCTCCAATGCAGTTGGGCTCCGGTCAGATTACTCTTCAACAACAGGAACAGGTAAATTGCTATCTATAATGAATGTTCTGATTCCAGTTTACCAGGAGTGTATATTGTCTGACGTGAATTGAATTGAATTCTGAGACTGGGCTAAAAACAGTATTTGTCTTTGACTGGTTAATTGAATAATAATATTTGCGGTGTTGCTTTTGAGTATTTAGAGTACTTTACAAGGTGGTCCCCATGAGAGATGCCAATTTCTAGTAACAACACCACT
The DNA here is from genome assembly GCA_034509955.1 of Urosaurus nigricauda. NCBI lineage: Eukaryota > Metazoa > Chordata > Lepidosauria > Squamata > Phrynosomatidae > Urosaurus > Urosaurus nigricauda. The sequence continues at coordinate 48,153,582 of JAOEGL010000003.1, forward strand.
TATAATTTGCTTCCATTAGAGGAGAGAGCATTAGAGGTTTTGTACAAAACATTTCATGAGTTAATAGTTTAAATGTGGACAGCATATATTCATATTTTATCAGTGACCTGAGAGGAATAATTTCATGCCTCTTTGTGTAAAGCTTGATTTCCTGCCTTTTCTACAAGTATAAAAATCTTAGCATCACTGCTCTTTAATGTCTGATGTGTGTGATTTTTGCAGGTACAAACTGCATTTATGATCTGCATGCAGACCGACTGCACCAGCATTTTCCACTGGACATTTCAACAAAATCAGGAAGAATGATCTGCTATTTCAAATTGATTGCATTGGTTGGCTACCTAATTCGCCTTTCCATAGCATCCATTCAGCTTGAAGCTGATAACTGCATCACAGATTCATTGACCATTTATGACTCTTTGATGCCAATCAAAAGTAAGATACTATATCGGTAGGTGTGCCTTTTCAGCAATATTTATTTGATTTTTTTGTCATATATACAACTATACAGAAATGCAATCCCTTTTCAGTATAACCCTGTAGGTTTATTGAAAATATTTATTGACTATTTTTAACATTTATCAAAATGTTAAGTGAGAGGGGAATCTAATAATCAAAATCTGTGAATGCCTTTTAACTAAACAGGTTCAGAGGTATTATACAAGAGGATTTCAGAAACAATAGCAAAGTGTTATTGCTTATATGTCCTGGTTAAACACAACTGACCCTAGAATAGTAGAATGAAATCAACACAAAATTTCAAGGTTTGTTTCCACTCCACTCGCCATGAAAATTATGCTAATACACAGTACTAAAAGAGCATCTGGAGAGTTGGAACACAACCAGACCAAAGTCTGGTGTAACTGCGACCATAAAAAGAAAGAAAAATAATTCTAACCCATGATGAAAATGTCATTCAGTGCCCAAATTTCTAGCCTTGCAGAGAGTGAGTCATTGAAAATTGTTCACACCCAGAGCTCTTATATTTACTGTGTTAGCATTCCATTGGAAACTTTGGCTGCCCCTTGTCCTTTGATGCCCAAGCTGTATTTCTAGTTGATGAACTGTAGTTTTAAATTTCTGCAGTGACAGAAATTTGAGGACTGAAGGATAATTTCACTGTTCTTACTTGGGAGGCAACAACTTCTTTCCTCCCCACTTTTAGCTACACCTTGGTTTGGTTAAGGCTTAATGTCTAGAGTCTAATAAATCAGTCATTAGTAATCCTGTCTTTCTTGCAGTAGGCTCATGGTGGTATACATGGCTCTCCTCTTCCATTCTTTTATCTTCACAACAACTCTGAGAGGTAGTTCAGGCTGTCATTCTTAAATTTTTTATTTATTTATTAGTGCAACTGTTGTTGCTCAGCTGGAAGCACAATTGCTTAGTTAACTGGCTGACTAAGGAAAGAGGCAAGCCAACTAAGGGGATTTATTATATGAATGAACTTCATACAGTGTATATATGAAACAAAACTAATTTGTTTCAGAATCTGTGAACCAACTGATTCATTCCTGTCTTTCGTTTCTACTAATAATATGATGTTGATTACACTGAAGTCTGCACAAGTGAAGAAAGTAAAGGAATTTCATGGTTATTTTGAGGTCATAGCACAAGAAAGTAAGTGCTCTTTTTAACATGAAACTATATGGTAAAAAAAAAAAAAATCAAGGTGCTATTAGATTGTCCTGCCTTTTGGAGTTTTTTAAAAGTAGAAGCTGTAGTCATATAGTCTCACCCTAATTTAAGTAATGTTCTGCCTTTGAAAATATGACCCATCCTTCCTCAAATAAGGCATGCCAATCTGATTTTATCTTTTTCATTACTGATTTATCATTTGTTCATCTTTTTTATTGTCCTGTTGCCTACCTGCACCTAGTCCCAGGTCTTTCTCTTTCTTGGATAGTTCAGCTGCGCAAGTCATTCCTGCAACTAAAACAATATCAAAGAAGGCCTAAATTCTGAGATATATCAGAACAAAAAAATCCTCTTCTCCTCTTTTCTTGGACTTTTAAAGAGTTATAGTGCTCTTGTACATCAATGAAATGACAGTAGTGCACTATAGCACTATGAGTCTTATGACACAAGGAAAGAAAGTAGAAACAGAGCTGGAGAGTAGTGGCTTTCTCCATGCCTTACTGCATGATGTCATAGTATTTAAATAAGTTCTTTTTTCATGGGAGATTGTGTTAAAAGCATGTCTTTTGTCTAACTGGAAAAATCAATTTGACAAAAGATACTTTTTATAACTGTCTCTCACAGGAAGGAGATTATCACACCTGCGTTTACTGTGATTAAAATGCTGGTAAAATGGTCCAGAAGCTTGAAGGTGTGATAGCTGGTCATGCTTCTGAAGCATCACTGAAACGTCCCCTCACCTCTCCCATCCTCAAAATGCTTGAGGAGCAGCCATTTCTTCATAACAGAAGTTCCCATTATTGAAGAAATGTCTGCTCTGTAAATGCTTTGAGGATGGGAGAGGCAAGAGGACCCCTCAATGAAGAATCAGAAGCATGACTGGCTTATCACACCTTCTGAAGCATTTGGCCAGCATTTAATCCATGGCAAGCCTCCCATGTGATAATCCCTGAAGAGACCAGAAGCACTACAATGTCATGCAGAAAGACACAGAAAAAGCCGCTATTCTCTGGCTACATTTCCACCTTCTTTTGTCATGTGATAAAATACTATAACTCCAAGAATATTTTTTAAAATATAGAGAGGAGAAAACTGACCCTTCTGGCTATACAACCACTTCAGAAAAATGCTCCAGATCATTTTTGGAAGAGCCCTAAATAGTTTGTTGAGATATAAGGAATTGCTACAAGAAATTGCTACAAATAGCCCCACAAAGAGTAGAATGAGTGGATGCAGATGTGATGACAGCTGGCAAAAAGAACCCATACTTCTTTAGACCAATCTGGTGGATCTCTGGTAGCATTTTATGGCCAGAACTTCTAAAATGCTATACTTTATTAGTATGCAAAGAGATTAGTATTAGTATCTTGGGATCTTGTACTACCTTTGAGATTAACAGTCTCAAAGATTCCTTTGCATATTGATATTTTAGACCAACATAGTCTGAATTTTATACTCTATTGTACCAGTAGATGGTGTAGTTGTCACATATAGAAAACACCCATTATATTTTAAAAACTGGATTTTTGTTTTCTTCAACTTTTAATGGTGATTTGCAGAATCTTGACAAGTTGTTGTTGTTACAAACAAACAAACCACCTTTCTGATCTCTGGTCATTTCCTGGTAATTGCTATGCATTCTGGTGGGGGATGTGGAAAATAATGAGGATAATATATTTGGGACAAAGTATATTTTCTCCAGATAATGGTCAGGGTATATTTTATGAGACTTGCGTCTTGAGCTAAAACTTTTTTCCTTTCCCCAGTATTTCATTTACAAACTGAATTATGGAATAATGTATCTGACACAGAATAGTGTAAGTGACATTCATCTTAAAATCTGTTCCAAGGTGGGCTCATGTAAATCTCTAAACAGATCACAGTTTAGTGGAAAGAGGTTTTTCCCCTTCAGGCCAGCCTGTTGAAGTAAACTGAATGCTCAGAATAATTTAATTGGGGGGGGGGGGAGGTTTGGGTGGAAAAATCCCCTCTCCATCCTCTACTTTATTGGAAGCATCCCTCTTTGTTGTTTTAGGTTTAGGGGAAAAAATGACCACCATAAAGGCAGAGCTTTTCTATCAACACCCCCCCCCCCCCCAAATATCATTTTAATTCAGCTTCTCTTTGCAAGCATTGGACTTTATTTTTTACCTCTCCCTTTCCATTACATATACTTTGTTGACATGCCCTAAATTTAGATTGTAAACCTAAGGGTAGAGACTGTCATACTACTTGTTAGTTGCTCTGTCATCTTTTTTGGCTAATGTGCAAAGAATACTTGCTCTAAATAATTGTTTTTCAAAAGCAAGCAAACAAGCAAAATCTGGAATCCACTCCCTTGGCATGTGTGTCTGATGCTTTTACGCACCAGGGGAAGCCTGTTTAAGATTTTGAATGGAATTTCCCTTTTCTTTTAAGGATATCTGACAAACACTTCTGCATCATTTCTTTCATGTTCTCTTGCTCTTGGAATCTTTTTATTGATTTTGTATGGCTTGTTGCTCTTTCATGAGCTGGTTGCTTATTGCAATAATATCTTATTTTGCTTGATTTGTATCAATAAAAATAACTGTCTTTTTCACTTTTTGAGCCACCTTGAAACTTATGTAACAAACGGAGGATATACAGTCAGCCCCAGACATTTGTAGATTTGATATCGATGGATCTGATTATTTTCAGGTTTGCCACCACCCTTCTGAAGCTTCCACCCCCCACAAGCCTGAGACCACCACTTGCACATTCAGACAACAGCCTTCGGCTTTGGGAAGGCGGGGGGGGGGGGGTACCAGCAATTGCCATGGCTGCAGCCAACTGCCTCCCAAAGCCACTACTTTGTGGGCTGTATGGAGTATGTTCCACAGAACTTAGTGAGATTTATTTCTGTTTGACTTGTATCACCTCCAGTATATGAAATGAGAAAATGGTTCTTTTTAATAAAACAAAACAAAACAAAAATAAAGCTCCAGATTTTTTGTTCCTAGAATGTGTAACAATAAATATGGCTCTTCTCTCTTTTTTTTACTAGAATGTGGCCAAGCTATAGTAGCATTAGGAAGTACTGGCTTTGAAGGAAGAATCATGAGTCCATATTATCCAAGCCACTACCCACCAAAATGCATCTGTACTTGGACTTTTCAGGTAATTTTAAACCCCATTGTGCAGGACTTTTGCAATTTCACTTCACTGTGTTTGCTGTTGATTAGAAAATAGGGCTTCCAGTCTTCCTCTCTCTTTGGTAAGATGAAGTTGCAGGATTCTGAGCTCTTTGATCTTAGTACAAAGCCTGAATCTCTCTGTGTCTCTTTTTTTCTTTTTCGGTCAAGTAGCTATAGTGGGAGATGAAAGGTGTCCTTGTGAGAAGGTGGAAAGCTGCACCTGCTCTTTGCCTCTGCCAGCCTGCCCTTTCTCTCCAAGGCTCTCATGCGCTGGCTGGCAGTTAAGCTGTGGCAACCACTGCCACTTCTTGTAATCTGGCACACCGAAATCAGAAACTGCAACTGAGTGGAGCACCCACTTATCACTTTTGAGCCAGGAGGAGGGAGGAAGTTTGTAAAGCAGATTACAAACCCAGAAAAGAAGCTTACAGAAAAGAAGCCCTTCTTTTCAGTCCCAGTTAGAGTCTAGAAGTAACATGTTACAAGTAATAATGATATTGCCTGTAATATGTTACCAGAGAATCATACGGACTGGTAACATTGTAACTTGTTTGGAAGAGTGATAGCAAGTAATGTTTACTCATTCCTATAACATGAGGCATTGAGAGGGATTCAGGCCATGTTTGCACTGTGCATCTAAAAAAAATTCTAAAGTAATTAAAAAAAATCTTGTTGGTCATGAAGAATGCAAAGAATACACGTAGGAGCTGTACAAACAGCCCCTAAGGGGTGGCATGCAGCTGTCCCTTCTTCAGCTGGATCAGGGCTGTGGCAACCTCACAGTGCAGACCCAATCCAGCCCCTGGAGGGTGCAAAAAGGAGCTGCAAAAAGCAGTTCCTTTTTGCACTCTCCAAAGGGCACCATAGCTGCAGCAATGTGGCTGTATGGAGCCCCTTTGGCACTCCATCATTTGGATGCAGTGCCAGAGGGACGCCATGACACCACACACTGTCTGGAGTGGTGTGCGGTGTCATGGCACCCTAGTGGCTTTGTCAAGGGTGTACGTCATCTGGACATGATGCCCTGACTCTGCCCTTAGGCCAGCACAAAGTGCTGGTCTGTACAACACCTTAGTTACTTTTTATAATGAGCAATGAGTAACAACAACTACTTATCATCCAAAATCAGGAAGTAGCACATCATCATCATCATCATCATCATCATCATCATCATAAAAATAACATTCCAGTTGTATTGAAACGGAATATGGATACTCTCTGAGGGAGTCAGGTAGTCTGCACAAGAGATGAGGGAGAAATTCAATTTGTATTTGAATGCAGACTAACCTATTTCGCACTGCCCATGTCTAGGCGTGAACTAAAACAGTCATCTTTCAGTGCTCATAATTCATAAAATTTGAATGCAGTTTACCATTCCACAAAAAATGGAAACAAATTTCTGCATTTTGGGGGAAAATACGGACAAATATACAAGCATTTACATAAGTATAAATTATGTACAAAGCTATTTTGCTATTTTGAATAAAACCAGGAAAAATCCAAGCTTCGAAAGTTACTTTGAAAAAGTAATTCATTATGTAACTCAGTCCAAATTTCCCCAGCAAAATTTGTTGCCATTATGTGTTTTTTAAAAACAAATAGTTGATGTATGATTATGTTGTAAATTATTTTTTTGTTAATTTTTTATTCCTTAAAAAAATCTCCTAACTTTAAGATTGATGGTAATGGCATACAACTTTCACCACAATAGCCCCTTGAAATTTTGCTTAAAATGTCTTTAAAAGGTAACAGGAAACATTAGCCAATACACAAAAAGTATTATTGTTCCTTATGAAGTATAAATTTGTTGTGCAACAACTTCATAAATGAATAAATAAGTAAATAAATACAGTTACTCAGGCAAGTTACACATAATTTGTTACTTTCAAACACCAGGGGAAACCAAACTGCAAAAAAATACATTTATTATAGAAAACTATATACAAAAATGTGTACATTATTAAAAATTGGACAAAAATGCATCTGAAATGTTGTGTCCTTTAAAACAACATTCAAAAACTTATGTAGAAATGTGACAGAATAAACTTAAGACTGGAAAAACAAGAAACTAAAAAACTGGAGGCTGCTCAAGCCTTGAAATCTGCAGGAGAGATCCTTCAGTCTGTCCCATAATGGGTTGGCTAGCCTCTCTTCTTCTATTTTGCTAGTGTGTCACAAGTTCTGTTACCTTCTAGATGTGGAAATTACTTTCTGAAGGTAAGAATCTCTTGTATTCATTGTTTAGCTCCATGCTTTTCAAGGATTTGAAATTTCATGGACATCCTCCGCAGATACAGGAAAGAGGGCATTCATAATGTCTAATGGAGCTAGAATTTAGCAATTTTTCTGTTTTATTCAGATGTGTATGTGTATCTGAACTGGTATATGCATACCTGAACATGGCTTGAGAGGAACTAAAGTTGACAAATTTACCCACCCCTACTGTTTTTTCACACTAGGGGCAAACAGGATTTAAACGAGAGTTAAAAAAGAGTTAAACAGGAAATGTCCTGTGATAAACATACCTACCAGATGCCCTCACAGCTTTATTTGCACTGGCATCTAAAATTTATTCCCCAGCCTAGACAATACCCTGGCATGCATATATACACACATATATGTAAATCTACACAGATATGACATAATTATTTTTTTCCAGCTGAATTGTCCTCACATGACATCAATGTCAAATATAATTACTCTTTCTCAAAAACAGATTCCCCAGAAGGACTTTGGTATAGCACTGAAATTTCATAACTATACTATACGTGAAAAAAGCATTAAAGGCTGTGAGCATGGATGGTGGAAAATTAATGAGCATATGTAAGTATACCAATGTAGGCTAGTCATCTGTACAGCTAATTAGCGCTGCTTTTTTCAGGGAAGTGGTACATTAGCAAGGAAGCAAATATTGGAACTTTTGGTTGCAATGATAAGGAGACTGAGGGTAGATAGGATTAACTGGATTAAAACAAACATGGCAAGATAAAAATGTCCTCAACCAATTCACATATGTCCCTTCAGCTGTATTTGCATACAACATATACTGCCTGGACCAGAGCCTGGAAAAGTTGGGAGGTTTTGTAATGCAATTCACAGAATCCCCAGGCCAGCATAACCAGTGGTCATAATAGCTGGAGCATTAAGTTGTCAAAGAAGTAACTTGTCCAGGTTCTGGCCTGGACAGTATAATTTCACATTTTTATATTCTGTTCAGCATGGCATCTAAGCACCACAGTGTAGCATAGATCTGGGGCAATGGTAGATATAAATGCGTGTTTTTATAGGAAAGAGAAAAAGAGAGAATCTGATATAGAATGTATACTAGCATCCTAAATTATGAACCTTTAGAAACACACAGAAGCTTAGCAATTTAGGAAGTTACAGGTCAGCCTTTTCCCATTTACCTCTATATTGTTTATTCTGACTGACAATGACTGTCTAGGACATGAGTTAGAAAGCTCGTTCTCATAATTGTTTATATGTGGTTATGCCAGCGATCAAACCTGAGATCTTCTGATTGCAAAATATGTGTGCTATAATTGAGTTAAGTCTACATTTATGTTGAACAAGTACACAGCCATGTATAACATCAGGCATGAAGCAAGAATCATGTGGTCTTCCAGCCTTTTTAGTCTGCAAGTCCCAAGAGACTTGGCCAACATAGTACAGTACTTGCATTCCAACAATATCTGGAGGGTTGCATAACCCTCATCCCATCTAAGATTACTAAAATATGCTCCATACTACAAGTTAACATATAGTCATTTTCTAGGTACTGTGGCTATTACATTGACCATCCAACAATATTTCGTGTTGCAAGCTTTGTTGTCAACATTGAATTTCAATGTAGTTCCAAGCTTTCAGAGCAGCCACTCCTCGTGGAATATGGGCTTTACAACATCAGTCAACGTAAGACTTACTTTAATTTCCTTTGAGCCTTATGAAAAACTGTCTGAATGAAAACATGCTAGAAATAATTACTTACATGCAGGGTAATACCATCTTTGTATATGGTGTCAATGAGGGTTGATCTAGATTTTGGTGTTATGCACCTGGGATGGTGAAAGAAACTATATTACATCCTCATCCTTACAGTGGTCCCTCCTATCTTCTGAAAATACTTTAGGGCAGCAGTTCTCAACCTATGAGTCACAACCCTTTCACAGAGGTCACCTAAGACCATTGGAAAACACATATTTCTGATGGTCTTAGGAACAGAGACCATTGGTTTGGGGGTCACCACAACATGAAGAACTTATTAAACGATCACAGCATTAGGAAGGTTGAGAACCACTGCTTTAGAGGGTCCGGGGGATGTTGTTGAGTGGAGTGAGACATGGTTTGATGTGTAGGTGAGCAAGGATGCAACAAGGAATTGTGTCAGGGGTCCAGTTTACGATTATCACAATCTTGCTCACTCACTGGTTGAAGGGAGGTAGAACATCCTCCTCCTGTGCCCTGATCAGACCTCCATATAGGTGTGGCTATTGCCTGGTAAAGTAGGTTAGGAAGGGAAAATGATTGTAACAGTAGTGCCACAGTTGTGACTATGTAGTGTTAGTGAATATAGAGCAATTACAGATCAGTAATTCTAGGTTATAAATATGTAACTGCAGATTATACCTTCCAGTTACCACCAGAGTATTCTCTTGTGGGAGGGTGGGAGGAGTTGGGGGGGGGCAAAACAATTACAGTTTTGATCTATTGGGGAGGTTGGATGAATATTTACCCAGGAATTTTTAATGGGGGAGTCAGGAGACTTGGGGGGGGGGGGGCTTAAGGAATTCCCAGAGCCACATGCAACCCACAGGCTGGACTTTGCCCATCCTTGTGATAAACTGTATGTGTTGTTGTTGTTGTTGTTTTTAAAATCAAATTGTAAAATAAGAATTTAAAGGGATTTTATTAAAGGGAAGAATCTGCCAGGAAGTTTTTCTACCCTTGGAAATGAGTGATGTTCATTTGGGAATGGGACAACTTTTGGCAGGTCCTTATTCTTTTGTAACAGAAATGTTAATATTCAAACCAGAATCTAGAATGATAGATGTTCTCCCTCTTGACTTTAGCCTGTCCACTTGGATCTTTTGAATGCCACACTGGTTTATGTGTCCAAAGATATCGACGTTGTGATGGGATCAATGACTGTTTTGATGAAAGTGATGAACTCTTCTGTGGTAAAGTACCTATACCATATAATTGAAAATACAGTGGTGGTTCTTTATGGCTGTCCTTTGGCATAGTTTCTCCTTATGATGTTGTGATTTTCTTCTCCTCATTTTAGATACATTCAAACAAAACTGTAACACCAGCTTCTTAATGCAACACCATTCCATTTTCTGTGATGGAATAAATGACTGTGAAGATGGCCAAGATGAACAACATTGCACTGAAAGTGAGTCTTACCCAGAACTTGGAAATAAGTAGTTATAAATAACTAGTAATGTTTAATTAAATATTTTTTCTAACAATTAAGACATACCTGAGTGATATTGTAATTGTATCTTAGCAAGGGATAACTGTAACTTTTAAAAATTACTTTCATAGTTACAGAGGTATGACTTCATTAAATGGTGGAAGAAGAATATAAAATGGTTTAAATGCTGGACCATGCTGCTGCTGCTGCTGCTGCTCCTGCATATTCTGTTTTGGATGTTTCCAATGAGAGTAGATTAAATGAAACAATATGATTTGCATAACTGTTGATTCAGTGTTGTTGTTATGTGCCTTCAGGTCAACCCCAACTTATGGCAACCCTAATCTACAGTTTTCTTGGCAAGATTTATTCAGAGGAGGTTTGCCATTACCTTCCTATAAAGTTGAGAGAGTGTGATTTGCCCAAGGTCATTTGGCAAGTTTCCTTGACTGAGCAGGGATTTGAACCATGATTTCTCAGAGCCAGAGGCCTCATCTGCACTGCAAAAGTGATGCAGTTTGACACTGCTTTAACTGCCATGGCTCAATGCTATGGAATTCTGAGATTTGTAGTTTGCTGTGGCACCAGAGCAATAGGGAAGGCTAAGTATCTCACAAAACAACAAATCCCAGGATTCAAGAGCATTGAGCTATGACAGCTAAAGCAGTGAAAAGTTTCATTATTTTTGCAATGCATATTAGTCCAACACTCAGACCACTAAATTATGCTGGTTCTCAGATTTTGATTTACCATTCAGCAATTGAGTCAGTGAATTTTTAATTAAAGTTTTAGCCATGGATTCATTGTACAGCTCAGCAACACACTCTCAGACTCATTTCCTATCTGAAAACTGATAAAATAATATTGTTAGAGCATGTATTTTGCATTTCGTTGTTCTCTTTCAGACATTCCATGTACCAACAATACCTATAAGTGTAGCAACAATGTTTGCTTCAGGAAACAAAATGCAAGATGTGATGGAATCGTAGACTGCCTTGATCGAAGTGATGAAAGGAATTGTAGTAAGTCAGCCTAAAGTTGTACTCCCCAGAAACATGAAAGTTAAGCCCACTTACGAGGGGGTATCCAAAAGTTTTAATGATCACCTTTAAAAGAAAAATGACAGAAAGTTTGTTTTGATTTGTAGTTGTTAACTTATCTCTATGTAGTCACTATCTAGATTTATACATTTTTCCCAGCGTATCTTGACCCTTTGAATACCTGATATTGTAGAAGTCTGCAGATTGCGCCTTACGAGGGGGTATCGTAAAGTAATAATTATCACCCGAAAGTTATTATGGCATATGGCATAGTTGTTAACTTATCTCTATGTAGTCACTATCTAGATTTATACATTTTTCCCAGCGTATCTTGACCCTTTGAATACCTGATATTGTAGAAGCCTGCAGATTGTGCCTGATGAGGATTTTACACTTTAGTCACTTCTGGCACAGCCCGTAACAAAAATAAAGGATGTAATGAGCAATGAGCTGATTTTCTCAGCAACGTGCACTTAGGGACCAATAATGACACTGACAAAATCTCATCAATATGCCATAATAACTTTCGGGTGATAATTATTACTTTACGATACCCCCTCGTAAGGCGCAATCTGCAGACTTCTACAATATCAGGTATTCAAAGCGTCAAGATACACTGGGAAAAATGTATAAATCTAGATAGTGACTACATAGAGATAGGTTAACAACTACAAATCAAAACAAACTTTCTGTCAATTTTTTTAAAAGGTGATCATTAAAACTTTTGGATATCCCCTCATACTTTCTATACAAAAAAATGTGTAATTTTATCCCACTTTCATTGTTTTCCTGTAACTAATACAGTGCTATATGTATCAAATACTAATGCATTCATATTTATAATTAGTAAGTGTGTTGACCAACTTAATATGTTTAGGCAAAATATAATGTCCATCTGAAGAGAGTGTTTGAATCCTGTTTTTCATGACATCCTGCCTGGGTCCCCAACCCAATTTAGTCAATACCCAATTGGAAAATGTGAGCACCACCCATCCATGTTTTATGACTACAATTCACAAGTCATTTGGCTAACTGAACCAGAAGATAAGCTGCTTGTTTTTTCATTCCACAGCTCTTCAGTATCTCTTCCAAGCCAAATATAAGGACAGACAGAAGAAAACTAGCTAGTGTGCCATGAGTAGGGCTTTGTAGGAATCACCCTGGTACCTCCTGAGCAGCTAGATCTTGGGCTGCTTATGAGTCTTTCTACTGGGATGGTTATATTTTGATCACTAAGGAACTGGAACAGCCTGTCTGTAGACTCTGGCAAGACCGAAATGTGTATGTTACAATCACTTAGGTGAAACAAATTACATCTAAGACTGTACCAGGACATATATCACACATACACAATTATGAAGCATCTCCCATCCAACCCAACCCAACCCAACCCAACTCAACCCACATTTTCTTTGCTACATCCCCTTCAACATAGCCATCACCTGGCTGGTGGTGAACAGAAGGAACACAGAGAAGCTTCAGGTTATTGTCCCCACAGCTGGCTGAATAGCAGTGACATTATCCTCAGAAATCCCCAGTAGACCCCTGAGGGTCCAGAAGATGACCATTGTCATAATCCATGTATAGGTAAATACCTAGATGCTCCTCTGCCACTCTCTGCCAAGCAGAAAATTATAGTGTGTGTGTGTGTGTGTGTAGAGAGGGGGAGGATGCAGCAGAGGATGGGATGGGGTCAATGCATATTTGGTAAATTTTTTCATCTGCAATGACCTAAAAGTGAGTTGTGATGGTGTAAACTGGATTTATAGCATTGTATCTCACTAAAAAGATGCAGGCCAAAGTTTGCTCAGTGTATGGATGAGAATCCTGTTCAACAGGATTGCACCTGGGACCCTTCAGCTGATGATCAGTAGTGTGTTCATTATCTCCTAGAGCTGGTCAGTCTGGCTGGCACTGATGGACACTGCAGTCCAATAAGATTTTAAATTGTTTGATTGAATTGGGCATTCTACTTTTAAGTACACACCTCTGAAATTCTCTTTGGGTTGAAGGCATTTTTTAAAAAAGAAATCATAAATATGCTGCCTCCATAACAGTGGAAAGGTTAGATATAAATATATTAAGAAAATAAATGATAGAAAAAACATTAGCTAGATAATTATTCTGCTATTGTTTTAAAGCATTAGTAATTAAAATTTGTATTACTTGAAAATATCTGTATTTTTTATGGTTGCTAAAAAACTTGAATCATATTCTTTTAAGGCTGTGGCAGCACTAAATACACCAATGCACATCTCCGGATTGTAGGAGGTTCAGATGCACAGGAAGGTGAATGGCCATGGCAAGTCAGCCTCCAATTTGCTGGAGTTGCTTATTGCGGAGCTTCAGTTATATCTAAAGAATGGCTTCTCTCAGCTGCTCATTGTTTTCAGGGCAACAGGTAAGTAATTAAAAGCCAGTTCCTTTAGAGTCTTTCCTTTAATAACTCTAAAGTGGCATGCATATAGTATAGGTGAGCACAACACATTTGTTGTTCTTCCATTAATTTGTAATGGTCAGTCATGGATTCCCAATAACCAGTTATAAAAATTACCCGAGAACCTTTACATGTGCTAAGGACCAATAAACAAAGACAGCCTGTTCTCGGTATGCCAAAGATGACCTCTTCCTCATCTACTCAATGCACTCTCTTCATGGGTCATTTAGCTTGTTCAGAACAAAGGGGAGCTGATATTTTTGTATACCCCATCTCTTCCCACATCCCACATACAGGAAGTTGGTACCAATGGAGGAAAATAAATTGGACACCACAGCTCCAATAGGGAGTGTCATGTGTATTAGTCCTAAGAAGTTTTTACTTGAAGTCTTTTAAAGAAATCTACCTTCTGGAGGTCCTTGAACTCTGGGAGGGCTCTTGGATAATCACCTGTCCTTTGACATTGGTGGTTGTCCAAAGTAGCCTTCCTAGAATACCTTGTCTCCAAGGACAAACTGTCCTCCCTGAAGGCCAGAAATAGATTACTTTTAGCTGACAGTGCTCCTGTCTTGATGATAATCACCACAGATCTCCCTTCCTTCCATACCTTTGCACCAGAGGCCTTTTCCTTTCTGTCACCACAGTAATCTGGCATAGGCTGTGTAGTTACCCAACAGATCTCAGGTCTGGCATAGGTTGTGTATTTACCCAACAGATCTCAGGTCCCCAAAATAACTTTTCCCCAAGTATTGCAGAAACTCAACCTTCTTATTCTACCTTCCAAGTTGCTTTCACCCCTGCCTCTCATGACTCATATGCAGTCATCTTTTTGGCAAGCATGCAGAACCCTTGCTCAAGGCTGAATATGTGCAGGTTGAGACAAAGTAAAGATCTTTTGAATATTGCTCTAACCCATATTTGGCAATTAGGGGAAGACCCAGCTGGTAGGGAAGAAGATATAAGCAATGAGAATTGAGTATGCTAGGAGTCATCTTATGGCTACTAATTCTCTGTACCTTTTGTTCTGTGACTCAAGTGTTAAACTTTCATTTGTTGGACAAAAGTAACTCTGGCTATTGTCTGTTCAGTTCATCTTTATTACAGTCATAGACCAGCACAAGTAAACAAGGGATATAGAAAAAAAAAAAGAAGGTAATGGTAAAAGCAAGGTAAAAACAAAAGTAAAAACCAGGTTAAAATACAGGTTAAAAACAGAATTTAAAATATCCTTTTAAAATCTAGTTTGGCAGGGCAAGATTAATATTAGCCTTCTGTGGAGGTCATTGCCTGACAGATTTTAACCACAGCGGCACAGAATCTGGCAACGTTATATGTTATATCTAGACTGTTGAACAAAAGCAACAGAGAAGTGTAAAATTGACTGGTGTGTTCTTGATGTTTATACAATATAGGTGAAATAAGGCTGAGGCAGATGTCACTGTAGTATGAGCACTGGAGTAATATGTGCTCTGTTGTCTCTATTTGGCCAGAGTCACAGAGGCATAGTCTGTCTGAGAAGGGGATAGTCTTCTATCGGCCTTCAAGAACAGCTAAAGGGAGGGCAACATGGAAGGTAGAATCATGCCAAAGTAAAGGCTCTCTGGTGTTTAGGTATTTTGTGTTTGTTTCTGTCTGTTTCCACATAGACTGGAAATCATGAATCAAGGTAAGTGGAACAAGGCCGGTGGGAAAGAAGGATAGTCTGACCCAGTAGCTGAGGATAGTCACTCACAATCCAGCCTCCATTTTCATAAAGCCTGACTCCAGTCTCAGAATTGCATTAGATACATATTTTGGAGCTTGGGATGCTGAACTTATAAATTTGGATTGCACAAGTTCTAAGGGTGCAGATTTGGGAAGGGGTCCCAGCTGGGATCCATAAAACAGTTGTGCAACCAATTTGGCATCAAAGAGTTAGAGTGCCACCTCCTCTTGTTATAAGAAATTTGAGGATGACTGTTGAGCTCCTCTGCACATTGCTGGAAGCATAGTCACCATGCATTTTCCTACTACCAGTACCATAAAAGATTACGCCCAGATATTTGAAGCAGGAGACCTGTTCGATCATGTGACCATCTATAATCCAGTTTCAGTTCTTGGGCCTTTTAGCAAATGCAAATGTTTTTAGTTTTTTGGTAGATAATTTATAGCTGATCTTGTTTGCAATACTGTTACTGTTCCTAATGCTCTTTTTAGAACAATAGGTATTCTCGAAATTACTGCTGCATCATCTGCATAAAGCAGAGCAGAGATATGTCTTCCCTCTGGCTTCAGAGGATGGAAATTTGTGTTGTCTAGATAACCCATCATGCCACTGATGTAAAAGTTGATCAGGAGAGGAGCTAGAATGCAGCCTTGCTTGACACCTTTCTCAGTGGCAATGGCATTGGTAAGATGACCCTGGGGGCTGCAACTTATTTTGAATGAGGTCTCTTAATGCAGCATACGAATTAGATATAGTAGACATTGGTCAATCAAGGAAGCCTCCAGTTTTTTTCTGAGTCAAAAACTGCTTTAAAGTCTATAACTCCTACATAGGCACTAAAATTAGGAGAGTGGAGTTTCTGCACGTTCTGTGCTCTCCTGGTGCCACTTTGGTGCATATGTGTCCAAACAGCATGTGCACTGATGATTGTCTTGTGCTCCATGTCCAAATTGCACAGCACACAAGAGACATCACTGCGCTGCTCCAGGGTGCTAATGGCACCTTGGCAGCAGTGTGGAAAGGAGCTGTGTTTTGTAGCTCCTTTTTCCAGCCATATTGTGGCTGCACCATTTGGTTGGTGTGGCCACAATCCAGGGGAGAAAGGAGTGGCATCTTGCCTCCACTTTCTGCCCATTTGTACAGACCCATAGAGAGAGACTGTGTTGCATGTGACATACTTTTCAATGAGGTCTTGGAGTATGAGGCAAGGGTCTATGGTGGATCAGCCGTCCCTCAAGCCAGCTTGTTTCTCTAAAAGTATATTTTCTTGTTCCATCCAATCTTCTAGATTCCACTATAAGTGCTTTGCATACAGCTTGCTGATCATGTTGAGGAGACTAATCGGTCTATAGTTGCCAAGATCATTCATCTTTCTTTTTTCATATGTGGGAACAATGATAGCAAGCCCCCAGTCCTTAGGTGCTCTACCATCATTGTCAATACAGGTAAAGAGAGATGACAAAATAGGGGCCCAAAATTCCAAATTATTTTTGATGGCTTCTGAAGGTATTAAATCTCCCCCTGGAACCTTCCCCATCTCATCTGGTCTACAAGGTTTTTGATGTCTGTCACAGACACCGGTGCCCACCTTGGGAGATTCTCTATGTTTTGGCTTGCAGGTCCACTTTCAACATAAGTGTCCTTATAAAGTGCTTGGAAGTGTTCCTTCCAGGTCCCTACGGGGAATGTGATAATCCAGTATAGCTGGTGCATTGCTTTGGGAGCTTGATGTAATATGCCAGAATAAAGATGAGTTTTTGGTTTTGACTGCCTCAATAAATTGTGCCCAAATTTTCATGGCTTCTTTCTTCTTGTAGGCCAACAGTTTTTTGTACCCTCTCTTCTGCCAAAGCAGCTTTGTTGCCACTTCTGGCATAGTATTGGATACATAACTCTGGTAGGTGGTCGTTGGGGTGAAGAGAGATGAGCTGTGTCAACTATGACCACACGCAGAGTTGATCCATGTAGTCAGGACGCCCAGAAGAAATTGTCCATGAGAAGTCTACAAGGGAAAAAATTTCTTCCACACAGGCTTGAGCTCCCGGCTTGAAGGAATGAACCTTGGACAACAGGGTTCACTCAACACGAGGGCTTTAATCTTTGTTTTATAAACTATATACAAAGATTAGACAGAGTATCAGACAGCCGTCTTGAATACTCTCCACAAACAAACAAAGTGCTCTGCTAACCACCGACCATAACAACATAACAATGGAGATAGTCACATTCTCCCTTTTATAGGTGGTCTTCTGTGAAGTCATGTGACAGCCATGCCATCAATGAAACCTGGCTGCATCATACTGTATTCCATGATGTGCCTCTGACTGACTTCACCTACTGTGCATGTTGCATCAGATGTCCCATAATGCACTGCTCTCACACACCTGCCACTTGAACTGTAGTTACCTCTGCTCAGTTCCACCTAGTGGCCACATCCATGTCATTTTCACAGTCCACTGTCATCCTGACAGTGGTCATGAGAGCTTTTTTAGCATCAATACATTCCTTGTCAAACCATGCCTTTGATTGATGGTGATGTTGTTGTTGCCTCCAGTGTGCACTATTTTTCTAGTTTAGATATTGGAATAACACTTGGGTGAGGCTGTTGTAATTTTCCAGAAGTTCATCAGAGGACTCCGTTAATATCAGGTCATTCTGAAGACACAAAAGCCAATACTTTGCTTATTGTTTGATTTAGCTGGGAGTCCATTTAGCTTGCCTATAAATCCTTCCTGATGGGATTAGAGAGAGTTGGTAGCACTCCTTGGTGTGTGTCTCCTAAGTGAAGTTGCTTACTTGTAGCTGTAGCTGTAGTTGTTTGCTAGCACCATTGTCTTTTGTATTCTTCATGATTGGGACAAAGTATGACACTCTCAGTTTAGTCATCTTAATATCCAGATATAGTTCAGGCCTGATCTGTTCTATTGGTTTGTCTTCCTGGCTATCCATGTTATCCTCAGCACTTTTCTTCACCACCACATCTCAAATGAGCTGATTTTCTTACTATTGGCTTTTTTTACTGTCCAGCTTTCGCATCCATCCATTTTTGTGTGTGTGGAGGGAGCTAAATAGTATGGGGCAGTGTGCTAAAAATGTTTAAAATGTGAATTTCCATTCTTGGAGACTTCCACATGAGGGAATTAACCTTTCTGGAGAGACCAGCCAAAGCTCAGTCAGGAGTCAAGGATCACAGAAAAGCCTTGGAGGGACACATATGGCCCCAGGACCACCTTTTGTCAACTCCTCCTCTATATGCTGGAGTGCAGTTTTTGCTAGCCCTATCTAACATAGGGCCAAAACAGACCTCCCCTTTCAAGGCGGTCTGTAGGTGCCTGTTTTTGCTCCGCAGCTGCGCCGCAGAAACCAAACCCCATGGCACAGCCGAGCAGCAAAAAAGGAGCCGCCTAAAGCAGCCCTCATGACATCTCTTCCAGTGAATGACACACGCTCCCCCAAGTGGGTAGGGTGGCGCTCTAATGGTGCTGCCCATACATCATAGGGCTGGGGAACGTGTGGTTGCCGCACACTCCCCAGCCCTAATATCGCTGGTGCCATGCCACAAAGTGCCTGTCTGTATCGGGCCATAGTCAATATCATGGGACTTTCAATGAAACAATATATGGAGAGCCACCTGTTCCCTAGCTGTGATTTATGAAGTATTATAACTGCATGATCCTTTACATATTTACTCAGAAGTCAGTCCAATTGTGCTCAAAAATGCTTGAGTAAATTAAAGCCTTAAATTACAGCCATAATTATAGTAAATTACAGCCTTAAAAGAAGATAATTGTTATGAATCCTAGTAGATTGCAGGCAAATTCTTCAGTTGATTAGAAACAACAGCTTTTCATTTATTTTTTTAAAAATAGAACTAACCTCTCCATGTTCCAACAGTTCAATAACTGATATTCATTATCTAAATTATTTTCATTAGGTTATCAGACCCTAGAATCTGGACAGCACATATGGGAATGCGTACTCAAGGAAAAGCCAAATTTGTCTCTACTCTGAGGCGAATCATCATCCATGAATATTATAATAGCCAAAATTATGACTATGACATTGCCCTGCTGCAGCTAAGCACACCATGGGCTGACACCATGAGATCTTTAATTCAGCCAATATGTCTACCTCCTGCCACTTTCAGAGTGTACCCTGGGGAAAAATGCTGGGTAACAGGCTGGGGACAGAAACAAGAAACAGGTAAACACCTCCTCTTCTGTGCTTTTTAAAAATTTTTGGCGAGTGAGCCAGCATGCTGTTGTGGTTGGAGTTCTGGAATAGGAATTGTGAGATATGAGCTCTAATCCCTGCTTTACCAAGGAACTCTGTGACCTTGAAGCAGGCATTTTCTCTCAGACTGATTACATCATAAGGTTATTGTGAGAATGATGTGCAGACCCACATATGTAGTCAATGAGGTGCAGACCAACATATGTAACCAGAGGAAGAAACAGGATGTAAATGTAGCTAAAGGCTCCCTCCATATGGGCTAATAGTTCCATTAAATGTTTCTAGATTTCACATGTTGTAACAGTTATTCCATGAGCCAGTGTGGTATAGTGGTTTGAGTGTTGGACGAGGCACCAGGTTCAAATCCCCACTTGGCCATGGAAACTCACTGGTTGACATGGGGCAAATCACACTTACTCACTCCCAGTATTCCTTCTCTGAACAAATCTTGAAAAAACAACAGCAACAACAAACCCCTGTGATAACTTCACAATAGCTCAGAAATGACTTGAAGGCTCACCACAACAACATCCATCCCACATCCAGTCCTGCCCTAAATAAACTGTGGTTTTGTCAGCTCTTTTCCCCCTGTTTGAGCTTAGCTGTGGGGTGGGTGAGGCTTCCCACTCTTGCAACTATCTCCTCCATGAACATAACACCTCCCCTCATGCTCCCTTCCTCACTATCCATGTTCCCTGTATTGCACATTTATTCCCCTCCCCAAAATAGTAACTGAAGTGCTATACCACTTTAATGCTATAACTGAAATAAAGGTGGTGGCAGGGGTGGGTGGTAGGTTCAGCCTGGTAACTGGAAATGTAAGAAAGCACACTCATTCAAGATATATGAACAGTGGGACAACATAGATGGAGGGCAATGAGGCAATGGATACAGACATAGGAATTTATCCCATCTTTACTGGAAATTTCCAGGATCAGAAGGAAGGAACACTGCCTAACCCAAGATTGAAAAGTTTGCAGCAAATCCTGGAAATTCACTAGAAATGGAATGTACAGTATTAGGAGCAAGGTTATATGGATATTAAAAAAATCTCAGTAAGCACAGGTACATCTCCTGCCAAAGCCCAAGGTTTTTGCCAGTTTGGAATGAATCTAATAAATAATCCTGTCCCCGATGCTTTTCAACATATATATGAAGCCATTGGGAGACATCATCCAGAGACATGGGCAGGGTGTTATCAGTATGCTGATGACACCCAGATATATTTCTCCATGTCTCAGCCTTCAGCTTTGACTTCAGATGGCGTCTCCTCTGTCAATGACTGTTTTAAAGCAGGAATGGACTGGATGAGGGAAAACAGATTAAAACTGAATCCAGACAAAACGGAGGTACTTATGGTAGCAGCCCCAAACCCAGGCTTTGAGATACAACCTCCAGTCCTGGATGGGGTCACACTCTCCTCTAAGGACTGTGTTTGCAGTTTGGGGGTGCTCCTAGATCCGTCACCTTAGATGACTAATCAGGTGAATGCAACGATTAGGAGTGCCTGTTACCGGCTCCGGCTGATACGCCAGTTGCACCCTTTCCTGGAGGTCAGGGATCTTGAAACCATTGTACATGCACTGGTAACCTCATGTCTGGATTTCTGTAATGCACTCTACATGGTCCGGAATGTAATGCACTTGTGCCTGGTCCAGAAACTTCAACTGGTACAGAATATGGCAGCCAGACTGGTCTCGGGTACATCTAGAAGAGACCATCTCACACCAATTTTAGGATCCCTTCACTGGCTGTCTATCAGTTTCCCGTCCCAGGACAAGGTGTTGGTTATTACCTTTAATGCCCTAAATGGCTTGGGTCCAAAATATCTCTGGGACCACCTCCTTCTGTACAATCCACCCCGCACACTTAGGTCCTCTGGGAGAAATCTGTTACAACCAATAAAAACCAGGTTATCTACTACCGCCCAGAGGACCTTTTTGGCTATTGCTCCCAGACTATGGAATGGCCTACCAGATGTGATCCGTCATATAACCACCTTAGAGAGCTTTAAAAAAGCTGTTAAGAAGGATCTCTTCCAGCAAGCCTTTCCTGAATAGATGCCCGGCCACTAAGAGAGAAATAGACCAATCCTGTTTGCTGTTTGCCTGCCCGTTGTTGTAGTTTTATTGTCCATTTTTAACTTGTTTTAATTGTAAAATGTTTAATTCTATTTTAATGGGAGGGAGGGGGGATATGGTATGTGTAATTTTAATGCTGTAAGCAACCCCAATTGCCTGAGTGAAGATGGGGCGGGATATAAATAAATTCTATTATTATTATTATTATTATTATTATTTATTAAGACTGATTTAGTCCAACTTTGAAAAATAATTTTAAGTGGCTGATATTGCTTACTTTAAGCAGTATGTGAATGCTGATAAAGAGAGCATAGTTACCTGTTTTTGCTTTCTTCCTTTGGATACTATATGAATACCAGAATTAATTTCCTTGTCTCTTTTGTAGCCTGGCCAGAACAACTGGTGAATCAGGAAATTCCAGATGTGGTTTTAAGAAAGCTATTCTGTCTCAACCTCGGCCTCAGCTTCAGCCCCTATCTGCTATTATTATTTTGACTTTTCTGGGACATGGATTATTGAGACTGCTTTGATTCATAATCTTTCCTCATTAAGCTTTATGTCTTTTTTTCAGATGATGAAGCACCAGCAATTCTACAAAAAGCAGAGGTAGAAATTGTGGATCAAACATTGTGCCATTCAACATATGGGCTTATTACAGCCCACATGCTATGTGCTGGGATGATGTCAGGCAAAAGGGATAGCTGCAAGGTAAATATATCTCCCCAGATCTCTTTCCATCTCATATATAGACTCACTCACTATTTTTTGCTTGAAGTTCATTTTTGTGGTAAGAAATCTAATAACAATGGTGTCATCAATCCTAAGCACAGTTAGCACGATTGATATACACTGATTAGTTAATTTGACTTTGTAGCCTGGCTTCTGGGGTGGAGGTGGGGTACCTGTCCATCCAAATGGACAGGTTTTTTTTTAATCTGTCCCTTCTCAAAATTCCCAGTGAACAGTATGTGTTTTGGCAGAGCCAGCTTTACCATAAGGCAGAGTAAGATGGCCACTTCAGGTTCTGGATTTCCAGAACTGCAGATCTCAGGATAGACACAACAGCTCAGGGCAGATCTTCAAACCTCACACAGCTCTGTTTCACAAATCCTGGTGTCTGAAAAGATCTCAGAACTAGGTATTATAGGTTGGATTACCAGGAAAAATCAGGCAGTTTTTGGCAGAAGGAGATTTCCAGATTTATCCTGTTTACAGTGCTAGGTTCTGAGAACCTTTTAAAGTCAAGCATTAGTGAAATAGCTGAAGCCATGCTGGCTGCTTTTTACAGATGATGCAGACTATACATAACCCCCCTCCCCCCAGCCTGGCCAGTGCCATGCTGTATGAGGGGGTATCCAAAATTTTTAATGATCACCTTTTTAAAAAATTTACAGAAAGTTTTGATTTGTAGTTGTTAACCTATCTCTATGTAGTCACTATCTAGATGTATACATTTTTCCCAGTGTATCTTGACCCTCCAAATACCTGATATTGTAGAAGTCTGTGGATTGTGCCTTACGAGGGGGTATCATAAAGTAATAATTATCACCTGGAAGTTAGTATGGCTTATTGATGAAATTTTGTCAGTGTCATCATTGGTCCCTAAGTACACGTTGCTGAAAAAAATCAACTCATTGTGTGCTTTATTTTTGTGACTGGCTCTGTCAGAAGTGACTAAAGTGTAAAATCCTTGTGAGGAGCAATCTGCAGACTTCTACAATAATGGTATTTGGAGGGCCAAGAAACGCTGGGGAAAATATGTAAATCTGGATGGTGACTACATAGAGATAAGTTAACAAACTACAAATCAAAACAAACTTTCTGTCAATTTTTGAAAAAGGTTATCATTAAAATGTTTGGATACCCCCTCGTAGATGGTTATCCCATCATATTTTGAGGGACCTCATTTCCCACTTAAGATTTAGTACTTAAGTCATGAGAACTTGAACCAACTATGTGCTATGGTTTTGGTTTTAATGTAACCACTTACATCACTGAGTTCTCTGTATACTGAAGACTAGATGTGGTGGAGAACGTGTGTGCAGCAGCTAGCCATTCTGATTGAGGAGTAAAGACAACAGTGGTTAAAGAAACAAACTAAAATTTTATTGTAAGAACACAATTGATGATAGAAAAGCTATTTATGGGTGCTAAGAAAACATTGAACTCAGCTAGTTTCACCTTTGTACTGAGAGAGTGGAGAGTATACTGAGAGTGGAGGTGGGATGACAGGAGGTGAAAAGATCCCTAAGGTTTTGGTTTATAACTCAGACAAGCTAGGATAGGTGGATAGAGGATGAGGAGGCTTTAGATAACTGAAACTTCTTAATCCTGTCACTCTCACCCTTTCTAAGGTTGGTACATTTCCAACAAGATGTTGGGAAGAACAAGAATGTCAAGAGACATTTTGCCTGGTTTTTGCCAACAGAGAGCTTAACTGTGTGAAGGCTGGGTTGACAATGGTTGCCCAACACATGTGCAGGCCTATATACAGG
This sequence comes from Urosaurus nigricauda, assembly GCA_034509955.1. Taxonomy (NCBI): domain Eukaryota; kingdom Metazoa; phylum Chordata; class Lepidosauria; order Squamata; family Phrynosomatidae; genus Urosaurus; species Urosaurus nigricauda. The sequence goes on from JAOEGL010000003.1 coordinate 48,177,782, forward strand.
CCTGCCAAATCACACATGAAGTCTTGTGGGTTTGTATTCTTGCGAGATTTCCCCTGGTATCAGACTCAAGTCAGATCTTGCTTTAAGTGCCATCATTAGACTTGGGTCCAGGCCTGCTCCAAATAGCCACTTGTAGAGGCTTAAAGCTATAGTTCAAGCCTGGGAGAGCACCACACATCATCTCCTTCACAATGGTACTGAAGGTTAGCCTTGTCTCCCTGTCAAAGCAAATAGCAGTTGGCATGTTAAAACCATCCTTCCCTCTCTCCTGAGCTTCAGTTGCTCTTCAAGCCTCCCAGTAGCTGTTATTTACATAACAAAAATGTGCTATAATATGAACACAATTAGCATTACATCTTGTTCGGTCCTGAATATATGGCAATTTTCATTTCTCATTGCTATCTCATACTTTAAGGTTTAAATAGTACCAATCATTCTTTGGCATCAGTTAAAAACACTTTTAGCAGTGATGGCATCCATTGAAATGTTTTAAAATATCAAAAGCTTTATCTTTTGAAAATAATATGTTTCAGGGGGATTCTGGAGGACCTCTGTCCTGTCGAAGCAAAGGTGATGGAAAATGGCTTCTCATAGGAATCGTTAGCTGGGGCTATGGCTGCGGAAGACCTAATTTCCCTGGAGTATACACAAGGGTGTCAAATTTTGCTACATGGATACACAAATATGTGCCTTCTGTTTTTTAACTGAAAAGCGATTCTGCTTCATGCATCATCATTTGTTCAATTATGTCCTCATTCAAGTGATAGTACTTGAAACATCTTCATTAAAACCTTGTTTATTAATAAATGATTTGTTGTGTTTTTAATTTATTGTTGTGCACACCCCACTAAATCTTCAAAATGAATGTCATAGCCATACTCTCATTATGAAAAGTATAGTGAATCTAGGCCTTGTGTTAAACAGTGTTAGATTTGTTTAAATCTCTAGGTTAGGTACAGTTAATGCCATAGTTAGGATTAGAATGCATGGAGAATTAATATTAGAGTATAATGAAGATATACTAAAGATCAAGGGGATGTTGTGGTTCTAGTATCTCTTGATTTCAGTAATCTGTCTACACCACACAGAAGCCAGTTGTGTGTGTGAAATCTAGGACTTTCCTTTACCACATTCATATGAAAGCACAATACAGTATTCCTTGAATATGCTTATATTTAAAAACATCAGTAACAGGGAACTGCATAAATTCTCATGAAAAAGCACTTCCTTGCTGATCTTGGAAATAAGACAGGGCAGACCTTGGAGCTTATTGCATGAATTTAAAAGAGATTCAAGCCTCCTGGGCTGGACCAGGACACAGGATGGAGGCAGGGATTATTGCATATTAAATTGTCACCTAATTGCTGCCCGACATCAGCCCGGGTCCCAGCCAGGTCCCAGCTGTGCTCTGCCAGCACTTTTTTGAAGTCAGAAGCTTTCCAGCTTCTAAACAACAAGGAATAGAGAGTTAACATTTTAAGATTTCTTCCTCCCCCCCCCCCCCCCAAGTTCGCTTGGCACTGAAGTCACACAAAGTACAACAGGGCAAGTGTGGATCATGGCCACATAGAGTAGTAGAGGTATCAGGATTTGAACATCAGGATTTTCCAAGTTAAGTACCCAATAGTGTGCTCTCATGGGATTTTACTAGAACAGTGCCTGGACTTGGGAGAGAAATCTATTGGGGGGGGGGGGCAGAATGAATATTGGATTAGTCATGAAATATATTACTTCAACATCCTAGAAAGTCTTCATATAATCATCCACTGTATTGGTAAGCTCTCACACAGCTGTATTACCTCCTCTGCTTATCTCCCACTAAGGTTCTTCTCTCCCTTATCTGAAGAGCTGAAGGAAAACTGTGTCAGTATTTAGAATAATAGAAGCCAGAATCTTCTTGGTACCTTACATCATTGATTCTTTGGTCTTTTACACAGGAGTGATGCACTCTTTGAAGTGTAGCAGCAGTGAGGGGAGAAGCAAAGAAAGTCATTTCTGTATTTCTGTTACCAGAGAAAGCTGCCCTGTTGGCTCTCAAGCAGCTTTTATGCAACTCCTAGCAAATATCAATCTGCAAATAATCTTGGGAAATGCCCAGTTTTTGTCTCCTTTCCTGATTGAGGAGGAAAATAAGAAAATTATTTGTTCTTGACAGAGAACAACATTTAAAAAGGTTTACATCCCTTGACTAAAACAAAACATGAATGGCTATATTGAATTTACTGAATAGATCAAGGGTTAATAGATGCGAGATGTAGGAGCTGCATATTACAGAACAGAAGAGTTCTATCTTCTGTGTGAGCTAGTGTCACAGTGAATGACTCTGGCAGTCATGACAGTTTTAAGGCATGTGTACACTATCATCCAAAATCCACAAAATAGTGATACTTTTATTGAGCAACCAAAATGCCCATTATACATGTTGTAAGCTTTCAAAGCTCTACTGGCTGCTTCATCAGGCAAAGGTGTTAAAATGATGATGTTAGTCATCACCCTGCATGTCATCAAGATGTTGTAGTTGTTGTCTTCAGTTTAGAAGGGTATTCATGCAGGTGGGCATCTACTCCTGGCCATGTGGGCACTGGGAGATTCAGTCCAGGAAATAAACTTTAAATTTCATTTGCAAGACAAAAAGTTACTGTCTTTGAGATCCCGTTTGTCTTGAATCCTTTATGAAGCCTTATTAGAAGGAGAAAAACTGAACTTCTTGGGAAGCCTCCATGCTTTTGCATCAGGAAAATGTTTAGGTGTTGTTAAGATGAAACATGCAAATGCAATCCCAGTTTGAAGGGAAAAATGTTTTACCTTTGTTCGAGGTAGAAACCTTGCAGAGCAAAATTCCAGTCCATTGGCTCTCTCTTTAGGATTCACATCTAACTATAGTATCGGACATAAAATAATGTAATTTAGGGTTAAGAAACATGATTGTCAAGGAGTTGCTGGACTGAAACTCCCAGCATTCATTGTCAATAGCTATGCTGGATAGGCTGATGGGAGTCACATTCCAACTGGATCTGGAGGGTACTCCCTTTGAGGTAGCCCAGGGTAAACTCCCCACGTTTTCAGCCAGGAAAGCTGGATGGAAAACCTGCCATGACATTCTGTTCAATAGCTTAAACACTTGAACAGAAATACACATTGTCATGTGTGTCCATTAGAGCTGCTGGGTCCAAACTGTTGGATTTGAATGCATATCTTTATATTATAATTAAAATTCACAACCTAATATTTAATAAATCTCACTTATAAATCTAAATTGAAGCATGCATAGAGACTTGTTCTAAATGGTTAAAAAAAAAAAACCCTAAATTTTGACTATGTATGCATATCCTGCAACAGATGAAAACTGTGACAAGCAATATGAGCATGTGGTCAAAATGGCAAAAGTTAGTAATGAGGAAGAAGCCACAAGCAAGGAGAGGCTGCAGTAGATTTATTTTGTCTGATCCTCCTGGGAAGGGTAAGATTCCACCCGTTCTTCTCCTCTTCCCCCTGCTAACTGAGTGCAAACTATGTTTTCAACTTTGAACTCAGTTTACAATAATCTGAGTGGAAAGGGGGAAAGAGAGAGAAACATTTTGACAGGTGGGATGACAGGGAATTAATTGTGACTATCTCTGCCAAATTGGGATAGTTGGAGGGTATGCATATGAAACACCATACAATATTAGCCACACAGTTTTGATCTAACTCTGTTGATTATCAGATTATCAGACATCAACACAAGTCCCTACCATGTACTTTATCACTAAACACATAACTTATATCCAGATCAAACAAAACAACCATACATAACTTATATAACAAAATTACAACAAACAGTATTTCTTACTTTAATAAAAACCACACACACAAATTAACTTCCTTTATAGATTATGTTTTCATTTTTCTATCAGGATGTCATTGCTAAAGTCAGTTTCTCAAAATCTTTGTTATTTCATAATCCCAAAATTCCACAAAGGAGCTGAAATTGTTCTTTTAAAGGACAAAGGATGTCCACAACTTCTCACTTTTAAAATATATTCTGAAGACATAACCATGATGTAACACTCCTTTGGCATTCCTCTTAGTTTAATTAATTATGTTGCCACAACATAAGCATATTAAACAGTGAATAAATTTTGTTGGCTTTATATTCTCTCTGCCTTTTTAATGAACAGTGTTCCACGTGCTATAAAAGCATAAATAAAATTTGACATTTCTACATTTTTAAACATGCTTAGTGATGAGTTTGTCTCACTCATGCATGTTTAAAGGAGAAGCTGTCCTTTTCTATCACTATCTAATCTGTCCTGTCCTGTTTGGTAAAGAAAGAGTTACTGTAAGGATGACTTATTTTCCTTCCCACCTGCTACAGGTCTGCTGATAGGCAGAAGGCTGTTGAGCTATATAGTAAAAAGGAATCAAGACAACAATAGGTGACAGACAGCCTTTGAAGTGATGTTACAAAGAGAGGAATCCAGCTTCCTTTCAGGTTTTGAAATTTAGAATTTTTCAAAGAAAAACAAGGAGGTGTCGTGATGCGATCGTTTCCCGCCAGGCGTGTCTCTATTATATACAGCATACCTACACCTAGTGAATCATATTTTCATTCTCGACTGGTAAGAAAGCACAATTCAGTTTCTCCCGGCACATGTACTTATTTGAAAATTGCTTGTGCATAATACAATAATTATGCTGTCTGCTGATCCACTGTGTCACTCTGTTTGGGAAACCTGATCTCATCCTTTCTCTTGTTCTTTCACAGGGTCCATCTCTCCCCCACAGCCAGAGTTTACAAGGAAACATTAAGAGTCTAAAACGTCCTTTTGACAGAAAAACGAGTGTGCATTTCTGGAAAATATGCCTTCTAAAAATGTTTCCTACAATTGCCTTGATTGTTACTGTAATTCTTTTGTTCTTGTACTATACATTATGTAAGTGACATTACTGAAAATTACTTTACTTGGATATTGATGCACATGTAAAGCTATGCATTCATTTCTCTCAGAAAGTTTAACTTTAAAGATTTTTTTAAAATTGCTGTGGACACTATTTGAAGTTCTAGGATTCTAATAATGTACAATGTTGATAGGTAATTATTTATAACAGGGTCCAAAGTTTTGCCTTTGAACAAATGAAGCTGATGTCCAAACATCATTACAAATTTCAGTTTAAACTCAGATAATGGAAAGTGGTTTCCATCCTCCAAAAAGGAGTTGGACTACTTTCTCTTTTGTGAAAACTCACTGTCTATGGGTGTGGATGTGTGAGAGTAAAGGAGTGGGGATTTAATACAATCTTAAAATAAGGAACTGTAAAAGAGAATGATCATACATGAATTCTGAGCATTACTTATTATTATTTTTCCCTTAAAAATAAAAAAAAAATATTTTTCAGAATGCATACAGTCAAAATGAAGTAATTTTAAGAAACTGAACCTTTTATATACAGAGGAAACAGTTATATTAACTCCTTCATCTCTAGAGAATATCTGATCTATTGAGTAGGGAAGCAAACTGGCTGGATTGTATTTCCTTCATTGGTAACTGTTGAAAGTGATTTTTGAAAAAAAGTTGGAACAGTAAATATGGCTACCCATCATAACATGTTTTGAACAGAATCTTATTCTGTAATTTGGTGTTTAGTCATTCTTTTTAAAAAGTAACTGCTTTTCACCACTAATAACATGCTTTTGTTTGCCTATTTGCTAATGTGGGATCTCCCTCTTTCAGCTCCCTCATTTTCTTACATTTACATTGGTGGAAGTGTTGAAATTCCTAACCTGTCCTACTCAAGTGACCTAATGCATCCTGAGTCACATACGTTTGTACTACAAGCTGAAGTAATCCAAAATTATGTAAGTTTGCCTATGAAACATATAAAAATATTTAATTTAATAGTTCCTCCAACTGGCATATGCTTTTGCTAGGACCTAGAATGCTGAGAATTTGCTGAAAAATAATTTCTTTTCATTACTTTCAACATTTTAAGCTTTCTAGATAATAAAGAATCTTTCCAAAGAGTAGAATGTTGGCTGGGTGAAAACAGAAAATATCCTTTGGGAGACTTATACCAAGACTAGTCCTCTCATTAGTGAATCAGCCTCCTTCAGCTTGCAAACAATGGTCATAAAATAGGATATTATTTATATTTTGTCAGTGGGCTGTCATACCCACTCGATTTCTTCTCTAGAAACCATGTCACAAACACACCAACACCACAGCCATGTGCATTTTATAAAGCAACCATTTTAGAGTAAATTTTCATGCATCTGATGAAGTAGACTCTTCCTCACAAAAGCTTATGCCATATCCTTAATGTGACAGAAGACTCTTTGTTGTTATCAATAAATCAGCTACACTCTACAAAAGACCTTGACCAGTACTCGTAAAAACATTGCTTGATTCTATGTACTATTAAAATAGAGAGAATTGTAACTTCTTCTTCTTTACATAGTAGATGTTTTGCACTTCTTTTTGTTTTGTGGTATTTTGGTTAAGAGGTGACATGGTAGCAATGTTTAAATATTTGAATGGATCTCATATTGAGGATAAAATAAGCTTGTTTGCTGCTGATCCAGAGACTAGGGCATGCAGCAATGGATGCAAACTACAGGGGAAAGAGAGTTCACCCAAACATTAGGAAGAACTTCTGACAGTAAGCTGTTTGACAGTGGAATACACTGCCTCAAAAAGAAGTGGAATCTACTTCTTTGGGGGTTTTTAAACAAAGGCTTAGATGGTCATCTGTTGGCAGTGCTTTGATTGTGTGTTCCTGAATGATATGGTTGGACTGGATTTGATTTCTTCCAGCTCTATGATTATACACCTTTTCTTGTGCAGATTTTTGCATTATAAGTTTATATTTAAATCAAAGACATTCTTTTTTTATTCCTCCATATAGTACAACAATGCTTGCTTTTCTGCACTTCTCTCCTGTTTACTCTGCTTGTCCACAATACACTTCTCTAGGTCTGTGCTAACAGAAGGTTGAAAACACAAAGCATCCCTCTGTTAGCTTGCGTTTCCCACCTGAATTAGTCATGAATCTCAAAGCTGCTTTGTGCATGGATTACATGAGTTGCCTATGACCTGACAAGAAGTCAGAAATGACAGGAGTGTTAAGTGCCCTAAATTCATATATGTGCCTCTTTCAGCAACCTCTTCTTGGTGAAATGTCCCTATTTATGTTGTCTTTTAATAAACTTAACAAACTAAATTGAAACATGAAATTTATGTAATCCATTATTAGTTCCAAATACGTTCAGCGTATTTATCCTAGGCATAAAACAACAATAGAACACTTTTGTTATGGGATAATGTTTCAAAACTGATATATTTCCTAATGTAATAGATTTTTTAAATTTATATTCAGCTTTCTAATTGTTTATCAGTTTTCAGAACTCTATGGCTCTTCTGCCTTAGGAAATTATTATTTAAAATCCATTATAACCGCATTTAGGTAAGTCATTTTCTATTATGTATCATTATTGCATAAATAAATGATTGTCTTGTCAATTTTGGAGATTTTTCTCTTCATGTTTGAAAGAATAATGACATAAGAAAGCAGAGAAGAGTAGATAAGAGCTTGATTTTGTTTCAGTAGAGGCTAGATACTAATTACAACTTGCAATTGTAAATATATACCTGAATCAGGTGTATAGTCATGGAAAGGGCAAAATGTGTGCGTATATTTTCGATTCTATAGATGGTTAGCTGGTCACATGTTCATGTTGTTTTATGTGTACTTTATTTTTCCAAAATGGCCTGTAAATCCCATATATGTGCAAATTCTTAAGGTAAGGTCTGTTTCTGCTTGGAATGAATCTTAGGAAGTGGGGAAAAGGCTAATTTTTAAACTTTCCTATTCAAAACAATTATTTTCATCCTTAATCAAACTGTTCAATGTATAATGTAAGATAATCTCCATCATTTCTTGCTCTGACAGAGCATTATATCTTCCCCAAAATATGAATTAATAATCTGGGGTGATCTGGAGTGAACCTTCATATAAGAATACTTAGCATTTTGGTGCACTTAAAACAATTCATATCAGCCACAATGTATTATCTTATTAGTCCTTGCAATGGCTTGTATGGGAGGATTCATATTAAAAAAATATACCCACAGGCAGAATGAGGTTGAGAGACACAGCTTCCCAATGAATATAGGACTGAGGCTGTGCCCAAACTGCAGAGATAATTCAACTTAACACCATTTTAAAAGGCTTGGCTCAATGCTATGGAATTCTGGGAACTGTAGTTTGTTGTGTCACCAGAGCTCTCTAACAGAGAAGGCTAAATGACTCACAAAATTATGTTTCTCAGAATGCCATGGCACTGAGTCATGGCAGTTAAAGTGGAATCAACTTGGATTATTTCTGCAGTGCAGATGCAGCTCGAGATAGATGTGTATGAGGCAGCTCATTATCAGTTAATCAGTACAGTGCACCACATCATGGAGGGTCAGATATATATGATCACCCTGTTAGTGGTTGCCTTTTTGCCCATTTTCATTCCTAGGCCAGAGTCCAGTTTCTAAACATGATGACTAAGAGAAAGTCTTCTCTGCATGAACCTGGTATTGCTCTGGGGTACAAGAATGGAAAACATCTCTGTGAGCAGGGACCTTGTGTCCAGTGACTGATTATTGCCTATGATCTGAATGAGCAAGCATATTCAAATAATCCAGTCTGACACCACTTTTACTGCCTCAGTGCTATGGAATTCTGGAATGTAGTTTGTGGTAGAAGCAAAGCTCTCTGATAGAGAAGGTTAAATGTCTCACAAAACTACAGTTCCAAAAATTCCATGGCATTGTGTTTGCTACAAATCTTTCATGACAATCATGAAGCAATAATTTATACCAGACCTTCCCAGCCTGGAACCCTCCAAATCTTTTCAACTAGTGCATTCATCATCCCCAAACTAATATGGCCAATGGCCAAGCTAACTGGAGACGATAAGAACTGCTGTCCAACACATCTGGATGGGGCCAACTAGGAAAAGCTGACTAGTATGCAAGGATAGAAAGATACAAGTAATCACCAGTATAATATAATACAAAATCTGACCATGCAGATTTACATAGTCCACATGACCCCCTTGCTATGACAGTTCCACTGGCTACCAGCATGTCTCTGGGCAAAATTCAAAGAGTTGGTGATCATCTATTAAGTCCTCCATGGTTTAGGTCCAGGCTATCTAGCAGACCATATTTCCCCATGTGAGGCTACCCAGGCCTTAAGATCCTCAGGAGATGCCCTTCCCTCAGTCCCAGATCCCAATTCCCTTCCTAGGGAGGCAATAGCAAGCAATAGCAAGTACATTTCTATACCACTTACTGTTGTACTAAGCGGCTTACAAAGTGCAAGCTAATTGCCCCCAACCAACTGGGTACTCATTTTACTGACCTACAGAAGGATGCCAGGCTAAGTTGACCACTGGCTGGTATTGAACTCACAACCTCACAAAATGGTCTCCTTGCTGTTCTTCCACTGGCAGGCAAAGCCTTTTTATTCCAAGAAGCTTTTGTGAACTGAATGTTTTTAAGAAAATAGCTTTCAATAGGTGCTCTACTATTTTAAGCTGCACTGTTTTAAAATGATTTTTATTATTTCAAATGTTATGTTTTAAAATGATTTAATGTTAATAGTCTAATTCTGTTTTAAAGTGAATGTTTTGCATGTTTTAATTATACAGTATTTTGTTTTAGTTTTGAAACTGCCCTGGGTCTCAGTTCTAGGAAAAGGGAGGATATAGATGATGATGATTATGATGATGATGATGATGACTATGACAATGATGGCAATAGGAATACACTTGAATCTAATATTGTCATCTTCCTCCAGTGAAGGAAAGAATGGCCTTCGAGCTTACTACTGGAGCAGTTTTTGGGCCCCACAAGATGTTGTCCTGTCTATCAAAAATACATCTTTGGTGAAGCAAAGGCAAATCATTAGTAAAAGGACACCTCCAGCCACTAATACTACTGCTGACACATTTTCTTTAGAAGACGATTTTGATATTGTTACCCTGGAGCTTTTTGGTAATTTGACACTGTATATTCCTCAGAATTTCTTTTTAAATAATTGCATGCATATAGCCCTCATTTTTGACAACCATTAATCATTTTAGTTTCAGACTCTGTGGATTATGATGTGACACAGAAATCAGGTAAGAGTTACTGCCTCTGCCCTCCATTCTCTCATTTGTGCATTATTATACAATTACAAGCATTTGATTTTTAAAATCCCACTTAGAAAAAGGACAGCAAAAGAAAGGACAGCTAGGAAAGCAAAATGATGCAAAATGATGCATGATGTAGACAAAGTGAATAAAGAGTATTCTTTCTCTTTATCACAGCACTAAAGCCTAGAAGCAACTCTCTGTTTCTTTCAGTTGACTTATGGTAACCCCATGAATTTCATAGGGTTTTATTATTTAGGTGAGGAATATTCTGTTTGGCCAATTCTTCCCTCTGAAATATAGCCTACAGGTCTCTCATTCAAGTAGTAACAAGGGCTGACCCTGCTTAGCATCCAAGATCAGGCAGGGTCTGGTGCCGTTACAGCATTTAGGCCATGTTAGAAGCAACTACTGAAATGCAATGGTGGGAGACAGGGACCAGATAAAGTGTTTCTTCACATCCAGCATATAGTTAAGCTATGTAGTTTGCTGTTATATAATGCTTAGATGGTTACCTACCTGTTGTTTCCGACTTATGGTGACCTAAGTGGGTTTTGTTTTTGTTTTTTTGGTGGGATTTGTTCAGAGGGGGTTGTCATTGCCTTTCTCTAATGCTGACAGAATGTGAATTGCCAAAGGCCACTCAGTGGGTTTCATTGCTGAGGGGGATTAGAACCCTTTTCTCTAGACTTGTACTCCTGTGCTCAAACCCTACACACCACTGGCTCTCACTAGCATTTTACAAGGTTCTGAAAGGGAATTAGGCAGATTCATAATTACTAACCATGAATGATTATGGCTGCTCATTACCAGTGGTCTCACCAGGGTAGGTGTCACCCAGTAAGGTAACTCATGGTGTCACTCCCCATTGACTCCCCACTTTCCTAATCTTCCAAATCTTCACTCCTCCCATTTCACACCATACAGAATCCATAGTAATCCTTTTTTGCACTAATGTTACTCCCAAATCATAATTCTCATATACCACTTAAAGTAATGCTAATAGTTGTGATATAAACAACTAGCAAAATTAAAATTATACCTTCAAATTACAATGTCATACAATGTCATACACACAACCTAAATGTATTTACATATACATAATGAAGATTTGGTGAAAATGTGTTGTTTTTTTAAAGAAAATCTTAAAAGAAAAAATTCCTCTTCTTTCTCCCCCCACTGAGCTTCACCCCACTCCTACCATCCCTTAAAGCATTTTAAAGGGAAGCAGATGAATGCCACAACCTGTTTCTGCCAAAAGGTAGGTGTTTGAGGAGCAGTGGTTTCACCCCACCCTTTGGGTGACACCTGGTGCAGTCCACAAACGCTGCACCCTTCTAGTGATGCCATGCTCATTACCTCTGGGATTAGATGCACTGTGAGTCTGAATATCAGCCATTAGAGAGCACTGACTTGTGGGCTTTCTAAGGTATACATTGATTGGCCACTGTGGGGAACAGCAAGTCACACTGTGGCTTTCATAGGCCTAGGTCTTATCCAGTAAAGCTCTTTATAAATTCTTATGTTTATTTCCCAAATTTTACCCTGGAACAACTCTCATTCATTTTATTAGAATGAACCAATGAAAATAAATCATTGAAATGAATATGAGGTGCTTAAGATGACCTTTGTAACTCATGTGCATTTCTTTTTCATTTCAAGGGTACAGTACAGAGATGCTTTGTAGTATATCAGGCTCTAAGAAAATTACATGCATTGTCAGCTAGTGATGAGCACTGATAAATACTGACACAAGTTATCTAAACAGTTTGAATCTATCACTTTCCTAATCTTCCAAATCTGGGCTATTACCAGCACAATATTTTTGGTAGTCAATCCTATATAGTAATATCAAACTTAATTTTGCAGTGTCAGTTCTTATCCAATTGAATCACTAAACTGATGGGATAATCAAAACAGCCTAGTGTAGTCTGAGCATTTCCAGTGTGGATAGAAAGCTGATTGGGGGAGGAGATGAGAAATTGTGAAGTGAATGAAATGAAGTATGGCAGGGTAAGAATCCTGCAGTTCTCCAGGTGTTATCTGGCTGCATCTCCCAGCTTTCTTCCCTATTGGACTAGGCAGGATTAGAACTGTGAGGATTTGTAGTCCAAGGGATATCCTGCATTGCTGGCTGCATTGATCCCTGTACAGGAGCACCTTTTGCTGCAACAACTGTTAAGTTTCCACATGCCATTTACTATTGAATCCATCCAAATCAGTGTTATACTCTGTCAGCATATGGGGTATTTTTATTTTTACTTAGAAAAATTACCAATAGCATTGACTCCATTACCCAAAGAATTAGACTTGCTGCTCATTACCAAGAAAGCTCTAGGTACAGAGCTTCTTTTCAGCAATTTAAATAATTACTGGTTTTGATAGGTTCGTTAATGCTTTCATTTTTATCAATGCAGCTATTTTGGGGCTAACCAAATGTTTGGTAGCCTGGCTTGCTGATTGTCAGAAGTGGCTGATAACATCCATCTCAATGGCGAGATGAATCCATTCCAGGTTAATAGTTTGCATTTTAAAGAAGTTATCCAAAATGATGAACCTTTTCCTATAAAGTTCAGACAAAAATGTGGAGTGGATTCGCTGCCTCACTGACATGAGAGATTATCCCTGCTGTCTCCCCTATCCTGAAATGATGAACAGACCTTACAAATGTTTGCTGTTTATAGCTTCAATGAAGAAATGGATGTGGGATTGTTGAGCCAGCAGACACAGTCTGGTTCCCTCTCTGCATGTATCAATATCCCTTCAGATATTATCAGAGTAGATAAAGTAACTTTGTTTTCAGCTCCAACCCTTCATCACAGATAAGAAGAAGAATCTCCTTCTATTTTAGGGAATTACTGCTGTGCCTTGAGGCATGTCGTCAAAAGATTATGGCATGATAACAGCAGGTCTCTTCTGTGAGCTGTTTGTCCTTCCAAGATTACGGAAATAAATGAGATGATATGTGAGAAAAGTAATTATTTAATGCTACAGAGTGAGCACACTATGATCTTGGCCTTTGGATGAAATTAAAAAAAATAGATAGTTTATGATGATATGGTTTAGAAAGTTTTGGCTTGTTGGACTTGGAATTATACTTAGCCTGGCAGCCTTAGATATATCAGTCTTGATTCCATGTGGGTATGAAACTCATGCTGACTCTTTTGAAACCAAAAGAGTTAGGAACATAGGAAACTGAATCAGGCCATTTGTTTATGTAGCACAGTACTGTCAACTCTGATTGAAAGAGGCTTTCTAGGGTTTCAAGGAGAATTCTTTTCTTGCCCCTTGGTATTCCCTGGTTGTCTCCCATCCAAGTACTAACCAGGCCCAGGCCTCCTTAGCTTCAAAAATGAGAAGAGATCAGGCATGTTCAAAGTAGCATGGTGACAGAGGGATGAAGGGAATATAAAAGATTATCAAAAGTTAGAGAGTATCAAAATAGAAATTGTGATGGATCATAAATGAAAGAGTTGATTCTATCAGTTATTGTAAACTAGTATTGCTAAGGCCAGTTGCAATATGGGTAAATCCCATGTCGAATGCTCTGAACAACTATGTTGTAAAAAAGATTAATGGCTGTTAACTGTGAGATATTGTTTGCACAATAAACGTTGTTTAAACTAATGTCTTTCACTTGCTTTCTCCATTTGCTCGGGTACTTAAGAATGGCTTTACTTTGCATTGAATTTGTTGGTGAAAGATGTTGACTTAAAACACCTAGAAATTCAAGTTTCCTATCTATAAATCAGGTGTCTGGAGGAGATCCTTTTTCACAGCCTCTGTGCCTCAGCCTTGTCCCAAGGGAGGACAACTTCATGGGGTGAGAACACAGCACAGAGTTCTCTCACAACATATCCCTTCTCCAGTGAGATGGACAAACCTGCCTTTTGTAGCACAGAGGCATCGGCTCCTGGGGATCTGGGTTGATGGAACTGGGATGAATTTCTCTTTTAATTCTTCTCCTTACTACTTTTCAGCCACTGATCTGTTTTGGTTTTATCTAGCAGTGGCCTTTGATCTATATGCAAAGCCTGGTAATAATAGGACGTTAACACTGATGAATCCTAAGAAATCTTTTTATCAGTGGAGGCTACGAGTTCCGTCAGACTATGTTGTGAGGCTGGTCATTGTTACCTGGCATGGGGTGACCCCTGGGAGCTGTGCCTCCCACAGATTGTCTGCATATGATTTCCTTCTCCCTCTTCAGAACAAGATCATCACAAGGTAAGAGGATAAAGAAATGTTGATTCCTCCAGCTGCAAAAGAAACCCACATCTTGAAATAGTGGTCCAGGAACAGAGATGTAAAGGTCTAGAAGCAGAGGAGGGCTGGAATGGAAATAATCCCTCCCCCCCCCCCCCAATATTTTCTGATTTTATTCCCTTGGAAAAATTGAAAAAAATGTATTATGGATCTTTAAAAAAGTTTACGTTGTTTACTTTCAGGACTTTGTAGCATCATTTGTAGATTTTTTTTTTTAAAAAAAGCAAGTTCAATTTATAATTATATTCTGAATAAACTGTACTTTTAATATATGATAATTTTATGCCAAAGCTACATATAATGGTTTGTTCCTTAAGCAACAAAATGACTTTTCAATTGGTAAGGTGTGTATGTGTGTATATTGCATTTTTTCAATGCTTCCAAAATTTCTGGTCCTCCCCCCCCCCCCCCCAAAAAAAAACCACTTTTCTCCCAAGGATTCAACATTTCCAGCTAGCAGAATTGATTTGGCTTGCAAAAGTTTACATGTTGAAATGTCAAATAGGATTTTAGGTAGCAAATACTGAGAAGTGGGGGATAGTTTTTTTTTTTTTTTTTTTTGCTTCAGAGCAAAATCTATGAAAGCTCATGCTACAAACATCTTTTTTTCCCAGTTAATCTCAAAAGGTGCTACAAAATCTCTGCACATATTAATTCTACAGACTAACACAGCTGTATCTTTAAATCATAGCTAATGGTAAAGGATGATGGGAAGATGCAGTCTAATAACAACCCGGGGGGGGGGGATGCCTTTTCTATCTGAATCATCATCATTCTATACTTTAGATATTTCACCACACCCTCTATCGCCTCAATATATATCTCGCTATGTGTCTATATTCTGGAAACCTGAGAATGGCACTGCATTGGGTCAGGACTATATCAGGATTTCAAATTTCAGAGCCAAACCCCAAGACCTAGGAATGATTCCATTGATATCACAGGAGTCAGACCTTGAGGAGTGGGCATTTGAAGAGAGGTTGAATGCCCACTTCAAAGGGGTACTTTAGTGGTGGATTTCTGTACTGGCAAAGGGATGTATTAGATGGCCTTAAGGGGTCCTTTCCAAATCCATGAGTCTATGATTCTGTCTTCAAAGGTAATATTACAAGGGGAAGCTGCTGCTAATGTCATTAAGCAAGAAAAATTAAGCCTAAACCACAGGTTCACAGAGTATGTCAATCAAATACAAATATCTGAGTCTAATAAATAAGGAAAATGTATACAGTACACAAAAAAATTTCAAGGTAGACCTCTCACCCTAGGAATCCTTCCCATCATCCTGAGTTGCAGAGAAGAGGGGACAGGGCCTGGATTCTGGAATACTACATTTCATGCATCTAATTAAATGGGCTTTAGTCCTTGAAAGCTGATGGCAAAATATATTTGGAATAGAAACCTACGCAGCAATGTAAAGTTGTTACAGTTTCATCATTCTGTCAATTAATGGCAATGTGTTACTTTCTGAACAGTAAAATGAGTTGGAGGAATTAATTACTTTTAAGAATAATTTCCAAAGTTCTAACTGGAATTACTTCACAAGCAGTTAATTAACTTGGGATATATTTCAGGTGGTGTGGAATATCTGGAGCGTGGACTCCCCCAGTTATACGTGTAACTTCATCAAGTAATGTCATGTTGGTCACTTTCTCAGTGGACCGAAGAAAAGAGAACAATATATTGAGAGCATACTTCCAAGCAGTTCCTAAAATTGGTATGTGGTTACCAAATTCCAAAATTGGTTATATACCGGTAGTGTTGGTGCAGACATTAGAGAATTACTTTGGTTGCTTAACAAGTACTTGTGATCTGTTTGAAATATTTATCCAGAATGAAATCTAGACTAAGTACTAGATAATCTCCATAGATTGGTGGAGCAATCTAATGTATGCAATCACAGAATTATATCTGGGTGAAGATGAAATAGAGTCAAAACACCCTCTTCATGGTGGTTAATAATTTAGCCTTTGGAACTCTAAGTAGCTATTGCCCGGAAGAGCTAAGTGTGCGGGGCGGATTATGTGGGGAGAGGCGGTCCTTCAGGTACCCTGGGCCCAAGCCATTTAGGGCTTTATAGGTAATAACCAGCACTTTGTACTGAGCCTGGAAGCGAATAGGCAGCCAGTGAAGATCTTTCAATATCGGGGTTATATGGGAGGCCCTGGGAGCACCAGTGACCACCCGTGCTGCCATATTCTGCACTAATTGCAGCTTCCGAGTGTGATACAAAGGCTGCCCCATGTAGAGCGCATTGCAGAAATCTAATCGAGAGGTTACCAGAGCATGTACTATAGTTTCAAGGTCCCTCCGGTCCAGGTAGGGACGCAGCTGGCGTATCAGCCGAAGCTGAAAGCAGGTGCTCCTGACCGTCGCATCCACCTGAGAAGTAAGGTGGAGCGACGAATCAAAAAGCACCCCCAAGCTGCGTACAGTGTCCTTAACAGGAAGCGTGAGCCCGCTCAGGACCGGTGGAACCACCTCCATCCCTGGGCCGGGTGAACCTATCACCAGTACTTCCGTTTTCTCTGGATTCAGGCTGAGTCTGTTTTCCCCCATCCAGTCCATTACCGATTCCAGACAGGCCACGAGAGGAGCGATGCCACCCCTGGTTACTGCATCAGTCGGAGACATAGAGAAGACTATTTGGGTGTCATCAGCGTACTGATAACCCCGCGCCCCATGTCTCTGGATGATCTCTCCCAGCGGTTTCATGTAAATGTTAAAGAGCATGGGGGACAGAATGTGGTACACCAGGAATAGCCTAAAGAAATATTTATAATTCAGTTATTATTGTTCTGGAAACTAAGGGCTTGTCTAAACCAGGGGAAAATGCAAACAAATGCCAAAGCCAGTGCTGGCAGTTCTCACAACTAATGTCAACTTCTGGGAAGATACCACAGTTTTTGGCACATAAACAGCTGGATCAGGCCTGATTTGGTACAATCCCTTGTCCACATGCCAAATGCTGTGTCTTTCCCCTTGCCTGCACTGAGCAGTGCAGGGGAAAGGGATGACCTAATTTGAGAGCCACTGCCGGAACTTTTTCCCAGGCAGCAGCTCTGTGTAAAGCCTGCTCAGTACGCTGTCACTTCTTCTGAGGTCAGAATGAGGTGTTCCTGGGATCAACAAGGAGGGGATAGAGCAATCTCCTCCTTGTTGATCACATGGTAGCACACCCCATTCTGACATCAGCAGAAGCGACAGCATGCCAGCTGCCCCTGGCAGGCTCTTATAGGAAGCTGCTTGGCTGGTGAGGTTGCAGCAGCAACAGTGTGGTGGCACCAAGGAGGATAGGCCAACAGGGCTGATGCTGCATCTGCCTGGCTGGCCCATGTGCAGAATGATGCAGTGTCACATCAGTTTCAGTCCAGTGTATGTGATCACCATCGTGGTCAATCTGGGGCTAGTCCAGGGCATGATGCTCCAGACTGGCCCCAGATTAAGTGGCCAGTGCAAATGTCACCTAAATCTGATTGTTAGTCCCAACTAGAGTAGACCTATTTATTCAATTGCTGAATGATCAATCAAGAATTATCCATTAATGCAATGGTTTTACTAAAGCTGGCACTAGCAACTGGGCCAATGTCTGTTAAAAGAATTGTCATACCAGAGCAACTTTTCCCCAAACAGCTCATTCTTTATAGGTGAATGTAATAGTATGTATTGTGCAGTTTATATTGTATCCTAAAATATGCAGAAGAATGTCATTAAAAGGGATGGAGGAAACATTATAGCCTTCTCTTTCTTTTGGATTCCATGATTTCCAAAACAACAGTTCTGTCTCTTTTCCCCCTATTAGCATGTGGAGGCCGGTACAGTTCTTGGAATGGGACAGTAATTTCTCCTTATTATCCAAGTTACTATCCTCCAAATATTGACTGCCACTGGATAATCAGGGTATGTATTCTCAAGGGAACAGGTGTAAGCTTTTCAAAACATCATCATCATCATCTGAAAAGCAAGCATCTTTCTTCTAAAACAAGAAGACCTGAAGAGAACAAAGCAAAACAAGGACAGGAATATTAGTTTTAGTTGAAATTAAAGATACTTGCTTAGACAAACATGATTTATCATCTGTATCAGCCTAACATAAATTTTGGATTACATTTTATTACATTTTAATATTCCACCTTCATCTTACTCAGGGTAGCATATATGACCATGCTTCCACTAACTTCACAATCTCAGTGTAGGCTAGGTTAGTGAAGGCCCAAATTCACTTTGATCTTCTTCACACTATGCAGTTATAGGACTTTGCTGCCTTTTGTTTCACTTTAAATGCCTATAATTTGAGTTTTGGTGAGGCACTAGCATTCTATGGCAGAGAATCCTAAGTACTTCATGAAACTCCAATCCAATGATTTCATGGAATGGACCTGTGGCAGTTTCACAAGTATCAAAGTGCTATAACTTTAGTATGAAATCAACCTTAGTTTTACAGCAAAACAATAGTGTGAATAAAGGGCTCACAGGGCAAAGTCCAACACCTTCTCCACATTGCATCACATTCAACATGCTTACTAAATAATTCCCAACTATATAGTAAAATGTGAAGTGACAGGATTTTAAATGAGATAGGCCCTATCAATAAGTAAGAATAATATTGCAAAGGCCCAGATGATGTCAAGAGTGATGCCATTTTTTATTCAGTCCACATGCACATACCAGTAAAGATAAAGTAAAGTGCAAACTATGTGGAGCATGCTTAAACTGACTGCTTTTATGGCAGGGAACTATTATGGAGCTCTGATCTCATGCTTGTTCTGGATTGGAGCTCTATAAAGAGCTCAAGGTACAGGATTGTGCTGTACCAATGCACTGTAACATAGGGTAAGCAGGACAATATTTCCCCCCTTTACTTTTATCTTTTAAAAACTTATTCTCAAAATCTTAGGCACCACTACCTGGATATCGATTGCTGTTGAAAATTCTTGTAATACAAGTGCAGGAACACTCTCCAGGATCCAAAAAGTGTGACAGAGACTGGCTGGAAATTGATGGATTTAGGTGAGTTGTATACCCATCTGCTACATATCAAAGTTTGTTTGCTTAGTTTTTTAAAAAATATGTTTAATTTTAAGAGTTTGAAAATGTATAATAGCAAATGAAATTAAAGAGAAGAATGATGAAAGTATAATGTGAATATTTGAAAAGAAGACTTTTTTTGTTGGACTTATAGGGGCTTTCTGGGCCCATTTTAGATGGGCACTTTGCGGCGTCTTAAGGGTTAGGGAGGGCATCTTTAGGGTTAGGGAGGGCGTAGCTTTTACACCCTCCCTAAGCCTAAAGCGTATAGACGCCGCCATTTAAAGATGGCGGTGTCTATACGGAGGCGCCGCAAAGGTGTCATCACGTGTGCAGCATTTTGACATGCTGCGCACGTTGTGATGCTTTTGCGGCGCGGGAGGGTGCCAATCGTGCCCTTCCCGCGCTGCAAAAAAAGAGCTCCAATGCGGAGCTCTTTTTTTGCGGCGGGTCTTTGCTGCGGCCTTTAAATGGCTGCGGCAAAGACCCAGGGAGAAAGGGGCCGCGGCGGCGGCCCCTTTCCCCCTTCAGCCCCGCCGAGGGAAGCAGGGTGCAGTGGGCGCGCAGAGCGCCCGCTGCACCCCTCTTGGAGGCTGCGGGGAACCGGCAGTTTGCCAGTTCCCCTCAGCCTCCAAAAGCGGCGGGATGAGGCCTGTAGGGCTGCCCGTGCGGCAGCCTAGGCCTCATCTCGCCGCTAGAAGGGGCGAATATGGACCGCCCCTTTTGGGCGGTCTAAAAAGCCCCCTAGATTGGCAAAAAGAAGTATGTTCATGGCTGCATGAAACTCTAGCCTTTAGATGAGAAAAAGGGAAAGTGTGCCATGAAAACGCTTTTTTTGCATTTTAGGGGAGAAGAAGCACCTTTAAAAAGGTGCTGGTTTTCCCAGCTTCTTTTTTAAAAACTGCGGTACAGCGGAGCTCCATCTAAAGGCTGTGGTGCAGCTGCTAAGCATTAAGGAAAAGGCAACTTCATGTCACACTTTCCTGCCAAACTAGAAAGTCCAATACTTTCTTTTTGAAGAAGTAAGGAAACTACTATTAAATAAAGATAGTAAACATCTTTAAAATAACCTTTTAAAGTCATGTGTTTCTGCAGAATGAGAGAAAATTACTCTTTTACTTTTCCACAGTTAAGTGGGAAGAAAGAAAAAAGATGCATTTAAAAAAAATGAACATCTCCTGCACCGGGAAGGGTGGTTAAGCATCTTCCTTTATAAAGGACACTTTTTGATTTGACACTGCCCTGTGTTTGAAGAGCAGTCTGCTTTTCATGGCCCATGAGACTCTAGGGTGTTAGTGAGATTCTTACAGTAGAAGTGGGGATGCAATCCTCCCTTTCCCAATTTCTACTCCCTGAAGAAGGCACTTTTCTTTGCCAAATACAAATGCCAGCCCTGATTAGAATTGTTGGAGTTAGCAACCTTTGCATACCTGTACTCTTGCTAGCTTGCATTGTGGTGATTACTGTTTGCTTGTTTTACCACACCTGCACTTTTCCTGCATCATTCTAAACCACAGCCCTTTTTCCTCCCCTGTCCATAAATGCAGCAAAAAAGCAGCAATTGGTTAGCCCTGTTGAAATTATATTATGCTATGTCTGTAATGTCTCTTCTGTGTCATCCTTATCAGATATTGCAAGCCTATTATGGAAAGCAATAGGATCAAGGAATATGGAAATTCAGTTGCAATCAGCTTCCATTCAGATGAACTGGTGACAAACAAGGGTTTTTATATTGAATTCAGAACATTCAGCCACACAGACTGTAAGTGGACACAGGTATTAAAGGGGTTAGTTTCCCTTCCAACCAGTTTTTGGATATTGAGACTGAAAGCAGTGTGAAATTAAAGCATGTCGAAGTTGCATGAGCATACCTGTACTGTGATACCTGTGATTTGATATTATTATTCTTGCTATGGCTCCATCCTACCAAGTCTTGGGATTTGTCATTTGGTGAAACATTTCAAATTCTCTGCCTTGAGTCTGCTCTCCTGAATTAGAGAATAGCAAAGAACTCAAACAAACTACAAGTTACAAACACCAAATCCAAGTATTCTATAAGGCAGTGGTGGGCACATGGTATCAAATTGCTACACCTCAGTAGTATAGATACACTCTATAGATATGATCTTCAGTTAAACCATATAGACTGCACCAGTGCTGTGCCTCCACTAAGGAAGCTGTCAAGCCCAAGGGGCACTGCCATGACCATTTTGTTTCAGGACACAATTCAAAGTGCTGGTTATAAGCTACAATGCCCTACATGGCTCCAATCCAGGCTATTTGGCAGAACATATCTTCCTAAATGAGCCTACCTGGGCCCTGATATTATCAGGAGAAGCCCTTCTTTAAGTCTCACTGCCATCACCAGCATGGTTGGTGGTGATGAGAGAGGACCTTCTCAGTGGCAGATGATCAGGATTTCCCTTGCACCTTGCAAAGAACATGAAAATCCTGTTCTTTCAAAAAGTGCATGAAAAGTCCAGATTGGATACAGGATGCCTCCTGCCTAGGCATGGAGATGTGCAATAAAACTGCATGTTAAAGTTCACATCCTGCACCTAGCTTAGGATGAAAGGACACAAAGGTCCGTTTTACATTGGCAAAAAGAGGTGTGTTGAAGGCTGCATGAAAGCCCAGCCTTTAGATGAGAAAAAGGGAAAGTGTGCCATGAAAACACTATTTTGGAGTTTTAAGGGAGAAGAAGTGCTTTAAAAAGGAGCTGGCCCATTTTACATTGGCAAAAAGAGGTGTGTTGAAGGCTGCATGAAAGCCCAGCCTTTAGATGAGAAAAAGGGAAAGTGTGGCATGAAAACACTATTTTGGAGTTTTAAGGGAGAAGAAGTGCCTTTAAAAAGTAGTTTGATTTCCCCACTACTTTTTTAAAAAGGGTGCAGCATTGCTGGCCCGTTTTACACGGGCAAAAAAAGGCGCTTTTAGGGCTAAAAAGCCCGCATTTAGGGTTAGGGAGGGCGTAGCCTTTACACCCTCCCTAAGCCTAAAACGCATGGACGCCGCCATTTAAAGATGGCGGCGTCTACACGGTGGCGCCGTACAAGCGTCATCACGTGCGCAGCGTTTTGACGCGCTGCGCACGTTTTGACGCTCTGGCGCGCGGGAGGGCGCCAATCGCGCCCTTCCCGAGCCGCAAAAAAAGAGCTCGATCCCGGAGCTCTTTTTTGCGGCGGGTCGTTGCGGCGGGATGAGGCCTCTGGGGCTGCCCGTGTGGCAGCCTAGGCCTCATCTCGCTGCTAGAAGGGGCGAGTTTGGACCGCCCCTTTTAGCCAATGTAAAAAGCACCCCTATTGCATCTAAAGGCTAAGGTGTAGTTGAACGGTTAAATGGGGCTCTGTATCTTTAAAGCGCCCATTTAAAGGCAGCGATACAAGTGCGGAGGGAGGGAAGGTGCCAAGACAAGAAGAGACCTTCAGAGCCCGGCCAGAGTGCGCCTGCACCTTCCTTCACCTCCTCCCTTTGGTTGAGAGAGTGTGACTTCTAGGGAGACAGCAGGGCACTGGAGGCGCTCAGCCAGACCAGGGCAAGCTGGCAAGAGGAGGAGGAGAAGGGGAGTGACCTGGAGCACCTCCGCTGCCCTGCTTCCCTGCAAGTCACACTCTCTCAGCCGAAGGGGGGAGGAGAAGGCAGGCCCAGGCACACTCTGGCCAGGCTCCATGGCTCTCTCCTGGCTGCCTTCCTCCTCCCTTTGGCTGAGAGAGTGTGACTTGCAGGGAAGCAGGGCAGCAGAGGGGCCCCATGTCCCTCTCCTCCTCCTCCTCCTCCTCCTCCTCCTCCTCCTCCTCCTCCTCCTCCTGTTTCCAGCTTGCCCTGGCCCAGCATCAGGAGGACCTGGAGCACCACCGCTGCCCTTCCTCCCTGCAAGTCACACTCTCTCAGCCAAAGGGAGGAGGAAGGCAGCGGGGAAGGAGGGAGGGAGGGAAGGAGCCAGGAAGAGACCCCCAGAGCCTGGCCAGAGCACGCCTGGCCCTCCTGCTTCCTCTTCAAAAAGAAGGCTGGAAAAGTAGGACGTGTCCTGGCAAAGGAGGACGTGCCTGGTCAACTTGGAAAAGGGGGGCCTCTGCTCAAGAATGGAGGACATATGGGAATCCCTCCTGGACAGAGGGCTGAAACCTCAAGACAACTCAATATAATGCTCTGACAGAACACAGACTACAACTCCCATGAGCCTTTGCTACCATTTCCCAAGATGCCTTAATTTGCAACAGAAAGCCGACCAGTATGTTCACATGTGATGAATTCTTTCGTATTGACTCTGCATTTTCTTTTTGTGTAGATGCTCTCTTGTTTTGTGTGTGATGAGCTTGTGCGTAATCACGTGCATTTCCGAACTGACCTCACTTTCTCCCTCTTTCGGAATGGTCCTGTACTCCCCCATGTGATAAGCTCCGACTGTATGGTGTACCTGCGCAATTGCGCAATTCGCAGCCAGCAAGGGAAAAAAATGTTTAAAGCGTGGCTAAAAGCCACGTTCCTTGCCGCCCATGTAGCTGCTCCACCTGTGTTTGTAGCGTTTTGACAGCTTCCCATGTAGTTGCTGAGCCACAGAAAAAACCTCAGTCTAGCTGCCCTGTACTTTTTAAATGCACACCTGGGGCTTGCTGTCTAGCTGCTAAGCATTAAGGAAAGTGCAACTTCATGTCACACTTTCTTGCCAATGTAAAAAGCCCCATTGGGATGGTGCAATAATCTCCTCGGTAAACAGGAATGTTTTTATTCCAACAGGTTTTTAAAACAGAAAGTTTTAAAAGAATGGGCTGGGTGTGCTATATTGTTTTAAATTTAATAGTATTTAATCTTTTTGTATTGTGTTGTATTCATTTAGCTACAGGTTTGAATTGTTTTAATATTGTTTTAATTTAATATCCTCATGTTTTATGAGTTTTAATGCTCACTCTTTATATGTTTCTCATTATATTGTTCTTTTAAATTGTAAACCACCTTGAGTCTCAATTTTGGAAAAAGGAGAATACAAATAAATATATTAACAACAATAATCATTTCCTGGTGAGGTAGGAAAGAAGGGAAGAAGCAGCCCAATTGAGCCAATCTAGTTCTGCAGCTGGTATAACATAAGATCACTTCCCTGGATCTTGGGACGTTATCACACAATGGGAAATGGAAGTATAACCCAGTTGCATACCGAATGCAATCATGGGTATTCAAGTTGTATGAGAGATTATCACACACAATCGCTGGCAGTGGGAACGCATACTGAATGCAATCATGGGTATTCACATTATTGCATGATAGGGTATCACATGCAATCACTGGCAGTGGGAATGCATTCCGAATGCAATCCCACATCAATTCAAAAGTAAGTAAATTCAGTGAACTAGTGGATTCACAAATCCTATTTGCAGGCTATCTTTTCCCAGGCTATTTTATCTATCGAAATTGAGAGGAACCCCTCCCGTGTGATAACCTTTCACGTAATTGCGTTCATTTCTGAATTGACCTTGCTATCTTTTCTTTCGAAATTGAGAGGAATCCCTCCCGTGTGATAATGCCCTTGGTATTAGTGTTATTGTAACAAAGGGCCAATTAACCCATTCACAACTAATTATGCAAAGTGAGGCATTTGTGAAGATTTCCAAGAAGATCCAGGTTTATTCAAACAGCTTTTGACTGCAAGCAGTGTTCAGTTGAGAATCATTCCATCAACTGATGCCGATCACATGATGTAGGCTGGTTTTTATAAAACTCAATTCACACATGCACAGTTTAACATTCATCATCATCATCATCATCATCATCATCATCATCACCATCATCATATATCTGTATTGTTCAGCTAGTCTAAACTGGTTGGCTCTCTGCTGTCCTGAACCTCTCTTAAGCAAGGCAAATTGCAACATTAATGAATGTCTGTGCAGAAAACGTTATCAATTTAGCTGGCTGGCAGTGTCCTTGAGAGAGGCCCATTTCCTTTAGCCTCAGCTAGGAGAAATTCGCGCTTTAGTTTTTCTCCTTTTGGGCCACTTGCCCTCCCTTCTGCATTCCAATCTTTCCCCCTCCTTCCTCAGCCTACAACTCAAGCCGAATTCAAAGTGCAATTCAGCCAGCTAATTCCTACCCTATGTAAGCTGATCATTGGTTATCAGTTGGTTATCAATGGCTTTATTAGCTTCTACCTTAACATTAGGAAGGGTAAGATAGTAGCCTCAGGGAACAGATTCGGAGCTACAAAGATTTTATGGTGGGGGGAGGTAACCTGGTTGAGAATTCTGTGCTGAGGATTCAGAGGACATCCAAAAAGACAAACAAGTAGGTCCTAGAGCAGATCAGGTCAGAAATCTCCCTGGAAGCCAAGATGACAAAACTGAGGCTGTCATACTTCAGACACATCATGAGAAGGCTTGACTCATTGGAAATAACAACAATGCTATGAAAGGTGAAGTAGAAAGAGAGGAAGGCTGTATGCTAGATGGATGGATCCTATTAATAATAATAATAATAATAATAATAATAATAATAATTTTTAATAGCTTGCTCCTCTGTCAAAACAACTGGAGAGGGTTACAACAGATAAAAGTCACAGAATAAAACAATTCCAATACCCAATTACCCAACCTCCCACCCCTTAAAAGTGTATTAAACTAGTAACAAGTTAAAATCAAAAGATAATTAAAAACATATACAAAAACAAGGCAGCTAACCATTCCATGGGCGGTATAAGCTGTAGTGTCATAGGTCATGTGTTAAAAGCTGGTAGGGGGAACATGACCCACTTCCGGAGCCGGGAGTTAAGGGGTTTCTTGGAAGGCCTGCTGGAAGAGATGCATCTTTATAGCTTTTATAAAGCAATCGAGAGGTGCAATGAGACACATCTCATCTGGCAGGCCATTCCATAGCCTGGGAGCAGTGGCAGAGAAGGCCCTCTGGGAGGTCTGTGACAGCCTGGTCTTCATGGCTGAAGCAGGTTCCTCCCAGAGGACCGAAGTGTGAGGGGGAGGAGGGGGAGAGATGGAACCTAGCCATATAGGGCTTTAAAGGTTAAAACCAACACCTTGTTTCAGTAACAAGCCTGGCTGCCATATTAGAGAGGTCAGAGATATGAATTTGCATGAACTAAGCAGAACAGTGGAGATCAGGGAGTCTTGGAGATGTCTCATCCACAGGTTTGACATGGGTTGAGATTGACTGGAGGGCACTTAACTAGTTGTTTACTAGAAAAGTGTCTGTGTTTCCCACTATATAAATTAGAGAACAATGGGGACTCACTCACATATAGGAGGTTGTGGCCAATGGGATCCTTTTTACTGTATATTTAACCCAAGTCATACTGAGGGAGGGTAGGACTCTATTAAAGAGTACACAGGTATGGGCTTTCAGGAATTAAGCAGAGCAGTGGAGGATAGGGGATCGTGGAGATGTCTCATCCATAGGGTCACCATATATCAAGATCGACTTGAGGGCAGTTAACAACAACAACAACAACAAAGTGCAGACCTGACACCAAGAATGTAGGAGGGAGAAGAATTTCCTATTAGTTGTTACACGAAGAAATGGGAAACACACTCTAGACTGAGTATTCTGCTTTGAGGGGAAGGAGGGCATTAACAGGCTCCAACTGGGAATCCCATAGGGGTGTGGGCTTCTTCTAGCAACATGTTTAAGGAGTAGTGTTGGGACATCTGGAATTCATTTCTGTGTAGAATCTTGAAGAAAGAAAAATGAGAAGCTGCCTCAATGTACTTTCTATGTTCTCTTCTGCAGTTATAAGTAAAAGGTATTATTATAGCAGTACTATCTTTGTGTTATGCTTGCTATGAGGAATAGATTTGATTGCACTGTTATCCAATATCACCACAACTATAGTAATTTGAAATATTGTGTCCTTTTAGCTTGTCCTATGCAATTTAAGTGTTCAGACAGAACATGCATCTCTTTAAATAGTAAATGTGATGGGTGGAAAGACTGCACAGATGGAAGTGATGAGGTAGACTGTGGTAAGTTGATTGTTAAATTAATTCTTTTGATATTTAAGATGCACAGTAAGTGGCGTGCTGGGAAGGGGATATGTTTTTTGAAAAGATGACAGCACATCATTAAAAGACCATCACAGTCAATTTTTAAAAGCCTGTCAGAATAGAAAAAATTTACTTGCTGCTAGAAGAAGAGCCATCCTAGTCTCAAAGTTTGGAAGCAAACATGGCCCTCTTGGAACATATTAAATAGTTGTAGGCTATCCACATGTCCTGTCCTCTTTCTGAAGAACTGTTCAGCTCTAGTCCAATTTAAGGTAGATTGCTATTCACATAATGTCCCAGTCTCAGTTCAGTTACAAATGGATCTGCTCATTAGATTTAACATAAAAATAACCTGGGTTATTTTATAACCTGGCTTTGTTATTGAATTCTGGAAAACCATAAGATAAGAGATCAGGACCTTGAAATTGCCAATCAGCCATTAGTGGACAAAGGAAGCATATTGGTCACCTGATCTTCCCATTATGTCAAGATGTACTGCATATCTGTACCCATATAATCCGCCCCGCACACTGAGATCTACCGGACAGCGTGCACTGAGAGTTCCAGAGGCTAGATTGATGAATACTACAAAAAGGGCGTTCTCCATCTCTGCCCCTTACCTCTGGAACTCTCTACCCACTGAGCTCCGCTTATCTCCCACCCTCAACCAATTTAGAAAGGACCTGAAAACGCATCTATTCAAACAGGCATATTTGTGAACGGGTCTCTCTTGTGGTTTGCTCTGTTAGTTATGCTGCCTATTGTTTTTCCATCATAGTTTTACGCTGGGAGGTATTGTTTTTATTGTTTTATCGTTGTATTGTTTTACTTGTTTTTATTGTGTTATTTAGATTTTAACTATGCTTGATGTTTTAACGTCTTTTATCTTGTACACCGCCCTGATCTTTTTGGAAGGGCGGTATAGAAATAAAATTTATTATTATTATTATTATTATTATTATTATATCTATTTAAATTAAATTAAGATAAATTAAGTAATACACACACACACACATTCTACATCACACGGGACATACGCAACAAAGAAAAAGAAAGAAAAGGGAAACAAAAAAGGGAAAATGATGAAATAATATTTGTTGTTGTGTCTCTTCAAGTCATTTCCAACTGATGGCGAACCTAAGGTAAACCTATCACAGTCTTTTCTGGGGCTGAGAGTATGTGACTCACACAAGATCACCCAGTGGGTTTCCATGGCTTACCAGATCCTGATTTCCAGAGTCCTAGTCCAACACTCAAACCATAACACCATGCTGCTTCTCAAATATACACATATACAAATACACACACACATACACAAATGTATAGAAATACACATACATATATATCTATAAACAGTTCAAACTAATCTAAAATTAGACATTATACTGATCATTATACCAAAGATCTTAACTATGAGGAAGTACAAAGTGGCACTTTGTGCCGGCCTGACCACATACTAGGGCTGAACTAGAGTGGAGCATCCACATGCTCTGAGCCCTAGTTCCCCCACCGCGCCACCATCATGGTGCATGCCCATCCACACGGAGCACATCATGATGATGCCCATGGCACACAGCACTGGCCAGAAGAGGTGTCGTCATGGCACATGAGTGTGCCTATTATGGCTCTTCCAGGAAGCTGCTCAGTTCAGCTTTTTTAAGAGAGCGGGTCAGTGCTGAAGCTTGTGGCTGCTGCAGCACCAACCTGGGGCAGGAAGGGGCAGCTTCCAGCAGCCCATCTGTACTGCCCCTAAGACAATAAAGACAAAATAACTAATAACCGAACTGCTGACCTAAACTCTATCTAAATGGCTAGTTGTTTTGTCTGCACTGGCCAAGATATTTCAGGGAGTGCCCTGAGTATCTGCACTATTTGTACCGGTGTCCCATTGAGTCCCGTGGGTTACTCACCTCTGAGGTCAGAACTGTGACAGTTTTATGGCAGGGCTTCTCGCTCTGGCCTCAAAGCATGTGTCAGTATGGGAATGGTGGGCTCTGGATTTTTCCAGAAGATCTGGAATATCAGGTCAGATTTTAAAATGCAGTTTAAGGGTGTTATACTTTGTTTCTGATGCAGAACATGCCAGCCATTGTCCAGACTGCTGGTACCAGAACTAGGATTTGGAACATGCATAATCTGAACATGATGATGCCAGAATATGAGGGTGGGGGCTTTTTGGGCCATGCAGACAAGACCTAAGACTATAACATATGTGATCCTCCATTCCAAACTGTAATGAAAAACATACCCCTACAAAAATATATATTAATCTACTGTTACAGATCTAAGCAAATAAATTCATTAAATTTACTAATAACCAAAATCACAAATTATGGCATTTTTAGTATTCTTATTGCTCAAAAACTCCATAAATGGTTTCCAAATTTTAAGAAAGCTATGAATTGGTTTGCTTTTTTATGCCACTGCACAGAAACTGTAAATTTTCTGAGAAGCAGGTATTCTTGTTTTCAACATTATAAAATGTATGGATGCACAAAGTGGTTAGGAATAAAAAGACTACTAGTAACTGATATCTAATAACAATTGTACCCTTCTTTTCTTTTTATTTCTTTTTTGGTACCCTTTTTTTAAAAAAAGAGTTTATTCTTCTAAAAATTCTAGGGAAAATAGTGTAATATGGATTACACTTCAGGGTCAAATCCATATTCTGAAAAATGAGGAATCTCTGACTAACCCTGCATCTTACATAAGGAAAGACAAATGGCAAATAGCTATGTTCACATGAATTTTCTATGTCATAAAATCATAGAATCTCTGTGTTGCTTAGATTGTGTAATTGTTTGTAACTGTAAATGCTCTCTTTCATACATAATCTTAGTAGTATAGTTGCTTATTTCTACTGTATGCAGTTATTCCAGTATCAAAGTGGAGTTTTCAATTTTCTTTGCCTTGTTCAGTCTACTGCCAAGATACCTATGAAATGGTGCTATTAAAATGTATTGTTGCAAAATCCCTTGTGTTCATAATGCAACATGATCAATATGATAGTACCATTTAATACAATAATATCTTCTTATCTCTCATGGTGTCCTTTTAGCATATAGAAGTTGTTCACAGCATGCTTATGAATGTCTAAATGGAAAGTGTCCCATAAAGCCAAGCCCAGAATGTGATGGTATACGAGATTGTTCTGATGGATCTGATGAAATGAACTGTGGTATGTAATTAATAAGCACATTATTGAAGTGAATCAAAAATTGTGTCTGTGTTTCATTAGCCATATCAAGACTGCAACTCAAAATTTTGCGCAGGATAGGCCCTATGTCAAGAAAGTAGAACACTATGGTTAGTCTATTTTTAGTAGAGAGAGGCAAATAGACTTTTCTGTATTATGTAATAAAACATCTCAACAAGGCTTGGATATGCTATACCAGGGTTTGGTACATAACCAGGCCATGCTGATTAATACATTATGGTCATATGATTTTGGAACTATTCGTCCAAAATTAACTTTTTCAAGCTTTTCTAACCATATTGAGTTGGGGTGAAGGTGGAGATTCTGATCTAGATTGGATTTGTTTAATCAATTAGTGGCTTTCCAGGTTGTCATTGATTCTATCAATTTATTCCACTTGGGACTAAGAACTGGATTTAGGCCAAATAACACCTTCACTCCACATCAAGACTTTTGTCTAGGCTTTCCCTTGCTGCTTGGTCTCAGATATTAAAATTCCAGGCCTGTCTGTTGTTGTTTTTTTTTGTACACTATGATGTGTGCATGGAAGATCAAAGGCATCCCAGAATCCTGACTTCAGTGCTGAACTGACAGGGTTAAATGAATGTTCCTGAAGACCCCCGCATGCACACCCCGGCAGGGAGGTGTGCAGGCACTAGAGAACTTGTATGTCTTGGATACATGGATTAATCCCAGAGTTTGGAAACATACAATAGCTCCCAGAAAGCCCTGGCTGGGTGATTATGAGAGTTGTAGTCCATAAAAATAATGTTTCCATGCAGTGGTATCACTAAGTTTGGTGTCACCCGATGTGGGGTGGCGATTGCAGTAGCAGTGGATTGCCTTGCATGACCACATGGCCAGACCCAGAAAGACATGAGCAGCTGGGTGGGAAGTTGGGCAAAGCAGTAGACTGCCCAACCCTCCCTTCTTTCCTGCTACCCAGAAAGGTGAGGCAGTGCGAGGGGATGCAGGGAGGGGCAGTGCTTTGCAACAATTCACCCCCCCCCCCCACATATGGAACTGAAAAACAAAAGCAGAAGTGAAAATAAATGGCTTGATCCAATGATATGTTGAGGTCTGGTCAGAAAATGAATCTTCTCTAGGGACACAGAAAAAAAATCATTGAAAGTCGGTACCCTGTGTTCAAAAGGATGTATGTGTGCTCTTTAATTTTCCTTATTCCTAAACTGACAGGGAGAGCCAACAAACATGAGAAATTTTTGAGAACACTGCAAGAGACACATGGGACTTTGAATTATGTCTCAGAGTCTCCAAAATGAGAACCTAAACACTTTATATCAAAAGTAGTCAAAGTGTAGCCCATCAGCTATACGTAGCCCCCAGGCTCCTAATTTGAAGGCCCCAAATGCTCCAAAGCACCCAGACCTTTAAAAAAGTTTAATTTTTGCTTTTTTGTTTTTGTTTTTTGGCATAGAACCTTACTCAAACTGAGTTAAAAGCAGTATATTTGCCCTTCTCTAATTCCTCAAACCTACTCCCATCAGTTGAAATTGGCTGAAAATGAAACTGGAACTGAGGTGAACCTCAAACATTTCACAAATGAAGACACACATGAGAATGGGGTCAAGATGGCAAATTTTATTAATGAAAAAGATCAGACAAGCTAGGGGAGGATGCAGCAGTTTGGTTTTGCCTGAGCCTACCAGGAAAGGCAAGATTCTGCTTCCTCTCCTGCCACACAGTTAATTGAGTGGAAACTCAGTTTTCGGTAACTGAAGTAAGCTGAGGACAAGTGGGAAACATGGGAAGAGGAGGAGGGAGAAACTGGAACATTTGCAAAGCTGCAGAAAAAGTGGGATGGCAGAGGATTAATCAGAACTGTTGCCTCCAAACTGGAACAATTGGAGAATTGCTCTGCACAACTGGATGTTTTAACATAAGTAAGCTGTCTGTGTGTAATATTTTTGTATTAGCTTGTGGAAGGAGTCACCTAAAAAGGCCCAGAATTGTTGGTGGTGAAGATGCAAGGTCTGGAAAGTGGCCTTGGCAAGTAAGCTTGCAACTAGGAACATATGGCCATATATGTGGTGCATCTATTATTTCCAATAGGTGGTTGGTATCTGCTGCCCATTGCTTTCAGGACTCTGATTCTATAAGGTATGTGTCATGTGTCATAAATTAATTGCTAACAAGTGACCAGTGCTGGCTGGTAATGTCAGTTTAGTGTTCAGCATATTATATACATGTTAATGTAGTAATATCAAGCTGAAGTATTTGGAGTAAATAGTACTTGGCAAAATAAATAAAAGTTCTACTCCAATCTAATGGATATTAGGGCCTCAACAGATGGGCAGTTCAGTGCTGCCCATTTTTGCCCCAAAAGGAGGCTGTGGCAACCACATGCTGTGGCCTCCAAGGGACCCAAAAGAACCTGCTTCTGGATTCTTTTTTGCATCCAGAAAGGGGCACCATAGGCATGCTTGGATGCCAGGATGACGCCCCTTGTGTGCATTGCCATTTAGGTACTGCGCATGATGAGCATCATCATGGTGTGCACCGTGTAGATGGGCGCGTCCCAAGATGGCACCTGGGTGGCGTGGTAAGGAGTTTGTGCCAGCCTGTACGTGCAGTAAGGGCTGGGCGTCCACATGCTCAAAGCCCTTACCATGCCTCCCAGGTGCCATCTTGTACCACCCCTTAGTTTCATTGAACTCAGTACGAATTACCTGTGACTTGAGAGGAACAGGATTGCTGGGTTATTATTATTATTAACCTTTATTTATATAGCGCTGTAAATTTTCACAGTGCTGTACATACAATCTTATAAATTAGATGGTTCCCTGCTAGTTGTGTTTTTATCAGATGTCTTAATTGATAGCATATCAAAGATCCAAATCGATCCAGCACCCTTGGTGGGGATGCTGTCTACAATAACCTCTGAGCAGTTGCCTTGTAGAAATGCACTGGTGTGTGTGTGTGTGGGGGGGCAAAACCTCTGATTCCCATATGTGACACATTGTGCCACCACAGCCACAGTTTACCATATTCAGGAAGGAACATTCCAATCACTTTCAGATATTGGAGTGCCCCTTGCAAGATGTAAAATCACATTCCAAGAGGTTCATTCCACCAAAAATCAAATTTGGGACATATATTGGGCCACATTATTAAGCATTAAGGTTGTGTGGTGCATGATTCCCATCCCTTTTACAGTTTTTAAATTCAAGCTTTCTTTTGAGCTAATTCATAGAACATAATGGCCAGTATTCTATATTAGCTACTTCATTATGTATACTCATCTGTATACTCATTTTGTATTCACAATCATTACTTACAATTATGACACGGTTGCCATGATTTTAACTGCCCCCATCTTCTTTACCAGGCATCAACTGCACAGGGAGAAGGAGGACCATTCTGCTAGTAATTGGAGCATGAATGAATGGCATTTCTATCAGATTTGGGGTTGAGCAGATTGGCCAGGATACAGTATACATATAGTTAACTAAGGCTGCATGTGTACTGCAGAAATAATCCAGTTTGAAACCACTATAACTGCCACGGCTCTGTTCTATGGAATTCTGGGAATTATAGTTTGTTGCTGCACCAGAGCTCTCTGACAGAAAAGGCTAAATATCTCATAAAACTATAATTCCCAGAATTTCATTGCATTGAGCCATGGCAGTTAAAGTGGTATCAAACTTATTTCAGCAGTGCAGATGTAAGATCCTATTGCATGGGGTTATAACCTCAGTTTACTTTTCTCCAATTCAGTGCTAATTTGGGAGGCAGCTGGGTCCTATCACACAGAAATTGTGATGAATTGCTGCCTGGGTCTGTCTTGGATGCAACCTAGGTCCTGGAAGCTGCTTCCATGACCCTTTTTTGAAAACAGGAGCTTCCAACTTCTAAAGATGGCTGCTGAGGTGGCTTACAGAACCCGGGCTGCATCCGGGATGGACCCGGATAGCGATTTGGCAGCAATTTCTGTGTGATAGGACCCAACTGCCTGCCAAATTAGCACTGAATTCGGGAAATGTAAGACAGAGATTTATCCCCTTGTGATAGGGTCCCTTGTCTAAGTAGCTGATATAGAATATTGGTCAATATTTCAAACTTCAGTCAACTACTGATGCTGTGTATCACCAGATAAAAGTGGAATTATTGATCTGAATTTCTACTAAGTCCTGCTTTACTATTTATTGAATAGGATTTATACACTTTGGGAGACGCACATGCCATCCATGGGATCAACTGGTTATGCAGTTAATGGGATCTGTATAAGAACAGGGCCCAAAAGATTGTTTTCTTTGCCTCTTTTCAGATACTCAATAGCATCTGGCTGGACAGCATATATGGGTATAAGGACCATCAACAAAAACAGCAATGATCATGTAGCAATGAGATTGATCAAAAGAATTATTGTCCACCCACATTATGACCAATATATCTCAGACTATGATATTGCCCTGTTGGAAATGGAGGCACCAGTATTCTTCACTGAGCTGGTACAGCCCATATGTTTACCAAGCACTCCTAGAGTATTTATTTATGGAAGTGTCTGCTATGTAACTGGCTGGGGAGCCATAAAAGAAAATAGTATGTTCATTTCTGGATATGTTTATTGCAAACTGCAAATATCCCTAATATACTGTATCGGTTATGTGGACTGTGACCATAAACTACTATAAGAGTTTACTTTAAAATCTTTGCTTTAAAAAAGATGTTATAAATACAATAAACCTTAGCAGAACAAGATAAGTAAGATATGGCCTAATCAGATATTAGTTATGGCTATTCAGAATACATATATCCTCAGTGACCAATGGTGACTTAAATTTTGATGTGTTCTTAGAGGCTGGTAAATTTCATAAACCATTGGGAAGGTAATGTCCATAGGGTTTATAGAATGTGAAATTATATTTACATTCAATTCAGATAGTCCTGTGAATATCATTTGTAGTACAGGTGCACATATTCATAGCAAAGTGAAAAGATCTAGAATGGATCATGGCAGCTTTTCATTTTTATTTTATTAACCTTTATTTTCAGTATTTACAATCTGAAGTGCTATCATTGATGTATTCAGTGTTTCTTAAACCCTTCTGTTGTTCCAGGCCAGCTTGCAAAAACACTACAAGAAGCCAAAGTGAAAATAATTAATCAAAGTGTTTGTAGCAAGGTTTATGATGATCTGATTACTTCTCGGATGCTGTGTGCGGGGAACCTTAATGGTGGCATTGACGCATGCCAGGTAAAGCTGAAAGTAAAATTCTGAAAAGTAACAATGATTTGCATAACCATTGTTTCAGATTAAGATTTTGATAAAAGTGAGTTTTTATATACCTATTTTTTTGCAAAAAAGATATCTCTGATCACACATTTTCCAGCAACGTTTGTATAAAAAAGTACTTTGGGGACAAGAACCCAGGGTAGACTGTCATTGGCATAATACTCTTTATTTACTATGTTTGTCTATGACATTCTGTAAAATGCCAAGGGCATTTAAAACCACAAAGTATTATTAAATGCCATGCCCACTCATCTGCTCCTCTGGACCTGGGAGAAAGGAGTCCCTTTTTATCCCTTTTATATCAGGAGAGGTCAATATGCAGAGATCGCAGTATGCTCTCCTCCAGATCCTCAATGTATTCCCCCTGTCCCCTCAATAATTCTCTTTACTTTAAACATTTACCTGTACCTTCTAAATGCCATGGGTAAATTTTGCCATTGGAGCAGCTGTTTTAGGTTGTGAAGACTTTTTCTTGGGCCTACAACAGGTCATTTGTTATTGTTGTGTGCCTTCCAGTCATTTCTGATGTATGGCAACCCTATCATAGGGTTTTCTTGGTAAATTTCTTCAGAAGGGATTTGCCATTGCCATCCTCAGAAACTGAGAGATTAGCAGATCATACAAGAGCCAAAATGTGCCCAATGTGAAGAAATACTGCTACAGTGGTCCCCCGGGATACAAAGCCCCCTGGGAACGAAATCCCCGGGAGCCGAAACTGGCGGGACCACCAAAATTCCCCCAAGATCCGAAGAAATCCCCGGGGAACAAAAGGGAAAAACCGCGCAGCCCCTTTAAATCAGCCGCGTGGTCCGTCCCTTAAAGCGGTCCCCCGGGAAACGAACATTTCCGGGTTACAAAAGGTAATCCGGAACGAATTACCTTCATAACCCGGGGGACCACTGTATAGATTAAAATGTGGGCCTAAATTTTATTATTAGTCCTGACTAGAGTAGAACCACTGAATCAACTGTAATTACCTATGTGCTGGCTCACAATTCAACAATCAGTTCTGTGGGCCAACTTTAGTTGGGATTAGCCACCAGGATTCCACCCACAAATACATAGTTGTGCCTATTTGGGAAATACATGCATGGCTTTGCAAGGATTTTTTTTCTTACCCTGAAATGTATTGCAAGCCTCCGAAGTATATGTATACATATACAGGCATAAATTGAGCTAAGCACCCAGAGCGGGTTTTTGGGCAATGTGCAACTGTCATCGCTGACTGCTGGTGGTGTAAGCAAAGTTACATGCATGGAACTGTTGTGCATACAGTAGGACATTGAACTGCACAAAGCAGTGTGTCAATGCACATTCCCTCTGTGCATTACCTTTGAGCACGGCAGGTTATCAGCCATCCACGCTGACCATTGATCTACTAATTTATTTTATTTTTATGCACTAGCTTTATATCCCTTTTCTTTTCACTTACATTGTACTACATTCGTATTCAGTATAGTGGCTGCATAATGCAAATCTATGGACTGATAGTAATACTGTGCTGAAGCAATACAGGATCTTGACCACTGTCAGATTAGAGCCAGAAGGTCCCTTGCCATTGCTATGCAACCCATTAATATAGTGCACTGGTATCGTGGAATATGAGATATAGGCTGATGTGCTGATACACTGGATTAAATTTAATCTGAATGGGGTTTATCTGCATGTGGAAACAGGTTTCTAGTTGCATGCCTTTCTCCTGCATATACAAAAGTAGGTTGTGTGGAGATAGCTTCTTCTACTGAATTCCCACACTTAGCACCTGTGGCTCACTGCATAGTTGCCACTGCCTGAATGGAAGCAAGGATGTTTTGCTGACCACATTATCATATTGACAGCTAAAACAACATGGAAATCCCCATTTTCCTTTGCTATTACCAGGAAGCTTAAACAAGTGTCTAACATTGTCTAACCTCCTAATAATCTGATATGCATTGTGGTGGACAGATGAATAATCAATCTAGATGGTTGCACACGAGGATTTATAGAATTATGATTATGCGTAGAATACCACCAATTAGAAAGTGAGACATCATCTCACAATGTGCTGTGAAAATGAGTTGAAATAATGTAGTATCATTATCTTTCTTCTAATAGTGACAACTGTATCCTTCCATTTAGGGTGACTCTGGGGGTCCATTAGCCTGTTTTGGAAAGGGAAACAGATGGTACCTGACAGGCATTGTCAGCTGGGGTGAAGGATGTGCTCGAAGGAATCGCCCTGGAGTTTATACCAAGATCACAGCACTTTATGATTGGATTCGTCAGTATGCAAACTGACCAATAGGTTGAACCCAAAACCAGAAAGGCATGTACTTTCTTACAGGAGTCCTCACTTGTGATGAATGAAATGTGATATGAGTTTATAATTGTACTGTTATGTTTTATAATACAATAAAGATAATTAAAGAAGAATGTATATGTGTGTTCAGAGAGATAATATATAACTTAAGCAGAAAAGTACCATAAACTTTTTGCATTGATAAAAAGCAATATGGATTCAAGCAAACCAGCATTATTTCCCAAAGAGTGGGTGTACCATCATCAGATATGTAAAAATGGAGTCACATCTTTTGATCAACTATTTTGATGCTTCATCTGCTTTGCATCAGCTTTGATCTTGCTTTTGATGATTTGCTATTAAGATGGATTTCTTCCCCATCAAATGTATCCATTTTTTTGGAGATTTATGAATCTTTTGGATATTACACATATTTTGAAAATAAAGGATACTTTACTTTTTAGAATAGGAGCTGGATATTGTTTCGAGTTTCATTTATTTATTTTTCTGTCAGAATATCTGTGTGATCAAGCTGACTGATATCTTGCTTTTCTCAAATAGACTTCTTAATCATCCACCCACCTTCTACTACAGTGATGGCGAACCTTTAGAGGTTCGCATGCCAGGGTCAGGGCTTCTGCCCCCAAGGATGGGGGCTATGCGCCAGGAGTGGGACATCTGGCTCTGGGACATCTGGCTCTGGGGGTGGGACATCTGCCCACTGGGGGTGTGGCTTCTGGTCCCTGGGGGTGTGACTTCCACCAGAGGTGTGCCTTCCACCCACTGGGGGTGTGGCTTCCGCTCACCTCCTTTTCCCGCCCTAGCTGTCAAAGACAGCTGTGGGTCAGAAAAGGCCCTGGGGTGGCAGAGCCATAGTGCTCGTGTCCAGTCCTCTGCATCCCAGACCTTTCTTCTCCCTCAAAGGGCTCCCTGGAGCTCTTTCAGAGGAGAAGAAAGGAAGGCAGGAACCGGGAGGCCTGGGCATGCACCCAAGCCTCTTAGTCCCGGATCTTTCCTCTCCCTTAAAAGGCTCCATGGACCTCTTTTGTAGGAAAGAAAAGGGAGGCAGGGAAGGAAGAGGCCTTGGCCTGAGCCTTTCTTCACCCCGAACAGCTCCTCAGAGTCCATTCGGGATGAAGAAAGGGAGGTCAGGAAGGAGAGGCCTTGGCACAGGCACAGGCCTCTCTTTCCCGGCCTTTCCTCCACCTGAAAGGGTCCCGTGGAGCCCTTTCAGGGGGAGGAAAGGCAAGCGGGGAAGGAGAGGTCTTAGCATGGGCCCAGGCCTCTCTTTCCTGGCCTTTCCTCCGTCTGAAAGGGCCCCAAAGAGCCCTTTCAGGCAGAGGAAAGGCAAGCGGAGAAGGAGAGGCCTTGGCACGGGCCCAGTCCTCTCCTTCCTGGCTTGCCTATCCACAGCCTGAACAGACTCCATGGAGGCCGTTCGGGCTGAGGATAGGCAAGCCAGGAGGAAGAGGACTGGGCACATGGCCCGTCCCTTTTCCCCACAGACTTTTCCCTGCACCCAGCTATCTCAGTCTGGAGACAGCTGGCAGCTGGTAAAGGTCTCTGCTGGGCAGGAGCCACTGGCACACGCACGCCAGTCACTTCTCCTCCCCCCTGCCCTTTTCCCGGCCTCAGAGAGGCCAGGAGAGGGCTGGAAGGAGGAGCCAGAGGTGCACACCTCTGGCTCCTTCTCCCGAGTGCCATTTTCTGGCTTCCCGCTGTCTCAGAGAGATAGCAGGAGGCCTAAAAATGGCAGGGAAGAGGCAGAACGGGCATGTTGTGCCTCTTCCACATTCTTCCTCGCCGTGTGTCAGGCAAAATGGTGTCACATGTCATAGGTTCGCCATGTTCTACCATGTCATGATAATATGGGGAAGCCAATATAAATTAATTGTATAGAAACTTAATAACATTAAAGTTCATATACCAAGTTAAACCATAAAGATTGCTCATCAGCTACAGTGGAAGTTATGCCATGAGCTCCCTCAAATCTCAGCATTAACATTCTGTTACATTTTGGGAGAAAGGCAAAATGTAAGTGCAGTAAATAAAATAAAATTAAATTTATTTAAATCAATGATGAGGGAAAATGGGGCTGGACAGGCATAAAACGACTTTGGACTTTCTCACATGGGAGGCAAGCGTCATTAAATCATGATTAAATTGTGTTAATAGTGTGATAAGGGGGAAGATTATTACATATCATTACTGTTTATGTATGGGACACAAACAGGAGAAGTGCACGGAATGTGTGATAATCTTCCCCCCATCGTGCTATTAGCACAATTTAATCACGATTTAATGATGTTTTTCAGCAGTCCTCTGGTACTTTCAATTTTACTTCACATTATCTTTTGTTCTTTGATTTGTTTCCTCCTTTTGATCAAGATATTCTTTAGGTTGTGTGTATGTGTATACAGAGAAGCACTGTTTTGGATTTTAAATTAAATCTGCCAGGAGACAGCATGTAGAGGTTCTGCAAAATATTGGTGGGGTTGGTGGTGGGAATTCTCAAAGAAAGAAAGAGTACATTGGTATGCACGAGATATTAGGTAGAAATATTTATTTGTTCGTCTCTAATGGAAGGAAAGCATCAGACCAGTGACTGGACTGAAGGTTACATTGGTTAATTAAAAAAAACACACACACACAAAAAATGGCATTTTACACTTGGTATCTTAAAAGTTTATTTTGTTTTTATGTACCTTGAAGTCATTTCTGGAATATGGTGAATTTAACATGTGCAAGATTTGTTCAGAGAGGATTTGCAACTGCCTTCCATTGAGGCTGAGAAAGTGTGACTTTCTAAAGGTCACTTAGTACTGAAGCAGATGGGCTGGAGGGAAGGGCCTCTGGCTGCTCTGGTCCCGATTGGGCTGGACCATGGCAACTGCACAGCCTGCTCCTGAAGTGAGCCACAGCCACATGAACCATCGGCAGGAGCAGATTTAATCTGCTCCTTTTTGGACCATCTCTTGCCTCCTCGGTGTGGTCTCCAGCCACTTTGGAGGCATGCATTATGTAAACACCATGTCATCAAAGTGACCAGAAGCTGCTTTATTTGGCCCATCTGTTTCAGGCCCTAGTGTATAGTCATGGCTGAATGGAGAAATAAACACTGGTCTCCTAGATCTATAATCCAATATTCAAAGCCAAACCTTCCTCTTGCAGAGGCTCTACACTGGCTCTTAAAGTTTAGGATTGTGCTATATAACCTCTCCAGTGAGACCTTAGCAGTGTAATCCTATATTTCAAATACCATATATACTTGTCTATAAGTCTAAAAATTTAAGCCCAAAAACGGGCTCCAAAATCCTATGTAGACATATATATGGGTCAACACAGTAATACTTCTCTGTGAGCCTTGGGAAAGCTGTGGAGAAGGGAGAGAGGACAGAGAGGAGGGAAATCAGAGGTCTCTGTCCCCCATTTTGCAAGCTATCAGCCTTAGAGAAAGTTGTGGGGAAAGAAGGGAAATCGGAGGTCCGTGTTCCCTTTTTGTAAGCCATCAGCCTTGGAAAACGTTATGGGGAAAGGAAGGAAATTGGAGGTTTCTGTCCCCTTTTTCAAAGCCATCAGCCTTGGTGAAAGTTGTGTGAAAAGGAGGGAAATTGGAGGTCTGTGTCCCCTTTTTTTGCAAGCCATCAGCTGTAGGGAAAGTTGTGGAGAAAGGAGGGAAATTGGAGGTCTGTTTCCCACTTTTTGCAAGCCATCAGCCTTTGGGAAAGTTGTGAGGAAGGGAAAGAAATTGGAGGCTTGTGTCCACATTTTGCATGCTCAACTGTGACCCTTGGGAGAGGTCCAGAGGGAGAAGGAGGGAGAGAAGGGGTGTTCCCCCCCCCCTCTGTTTAGATCTTTTGTTACATGTCCCTGAGTTTGACCCTCAACCTATCCATGGGTCATATCAAAATCCATGATTTTGCCCCCTAAACCTGCTCTTGACCTTACATGAAGTTGACTTATAGATAAGTATATACAGTAGGTTTAATGGGACTGACTCCTGGTAAGTCTGTTTATGATTGCAACTGCATTATATATTTTTCTACTGTGAACTAAGTCTTACTGAACTCAGTAGGAAATATTTCCATGTAAATATGAATAGGATGGCAGCCTGAATCTTTTGCTTTATGCTTCCTAAATATTTTGAAACATTATTAATTTGAATAGATTATAAGAAATGCTGCTCATCTATTATTCTTGATATAAGGCTCTATATTCCAGAAGTTAAACACACATACACAGTGTCCATGTACTGTATCATGTTCAGCATCTTTTTTGCTATAGCATAATGTTGCCAGCTAAAGATAATTAACGGGCTCTGGTAATCAGGTAATATACCCCCCAAAATGGAAATCCTATCTATCTATTGGGATGAAGCTAGTGAGCTAACTGGTGAGCTAGCCTCAGTAGGAAATTGAAGGGTGGGTTACTACTTTTGATGAACTGAAGTTTTTACAATCTAGGATAGTCTATGTCCGGTAACAAAAATAAACAAGACAAGCTGCTTCTGAAATTTCCTGTGGTCAGGATGTGGGGAGGCGAAAATAATGTAATTTCTTTCTCATTATGTTAACAACTTGTTAGCACAGGGGAGAGACAAAATAGCTCTGCAAGAGGAAGGTTTGGCTTTTTGAAGAGCTAGATGATTGAACTATGAACCTCATCATGGTATGCAAAAGAGTAAAGCTGCAAACTTCCCCGGGAATTTAGTTAATAATTCAACTCCAGTTTCAGATTTCTTATCTACAAGTGAGTGGAAGGGGTTGAATGCTAACATAACAGAGAAAGGACAATTCAGTCGTACAGTTGGGAGTTTCAGGCATGCATTGAAATCATCATCCAGGATTAAAGGCCATTGAATGCACTTGCTTTATGGCAATTGGCCACATTGACTAGGAATGATGGGAATAGTAGACCAAAACATCTGGAAGACGTCAGGTTGGGGAAAACTGAATTAAAGGTAAAATATGTATTTTAGATTATTTCTTTACATTTTTCAGTATTACTCTCACCAGTGTGATAGTTTTTTTAATAAGAAAATATTTTGTATAGTTTTTTGTGGAGCTTTCGGGCTATGTGGCCATGTTCTAGAAGAGTTCCTTTGTGACGTTTCGCCAGCATCTGTGGCTGGCATCTTCATAGCCCGAAAGCTCCACAAAAAACTATAGATGCCGGCCATGAAAGTCTTCGACTCCACAAAATATTTTG
Source organism: Urosaurus nigricauda (assembly GCA_034509955.1). Taxonomy (NCBI): domain Eukaryota; kingdom Metazoa; phylum Chordata; class Lepidosauria; order Squamata; family Phrynosomatidae; genus Urosaurus; species Urosaurus nigricauda. The sequence goes on from JAOEGL010000003.1 coordinate 48,221,168, forward strand.
TGTCTCAAGTCAATTAAATAAGAACATAAAACACAATATATTATTGTGTAAGGAACTCCCTAATACAGGGGTGGGTAACTTCCAGATGATTTTAGATGGCAGATCTCATAATGCTTTGCCTCATATTGACTGTGGTGGCTAGGGTGATGGGAGCTTCAATCCACAAACCACAAGAGGGCCATAAATAGTCCACATATGCTCTAGTGGAACATAACATTTTTGATATAAGTGTTTCTTTGTATGGCTTGCTTTTTAGAGGAAAGACTTATATAGGGAGAAGGTTAAACACATTCCAAATTTGATGAATTTGGACATTAAATGGTATTTGGTTACTAAATATTATTGAAAGGGGATTAATGTTACAGTCATCTACACACTTACCAGGGACGAAGGCGTATGGAATTCAATGAGTCTTCCTTAACAAGCATTCATATTATTGTGCTTTAAATGTCAATTCACATAAGGCTCACAGGTGTTATGATCAATCTTATTTGAAAATGTTCATGATTACTGCCTAGTTTTTGGACAAAAATTATCTGTAGTGCTTCCAAATGAATGGAATCACTGTAATTGATCTTTTCCTTTTCTACACACCTCATATTTTAGTCTCTCTCTCTCTCTTTTAAAAATGCCAACCACCCATTATGTGAATCAGGAATCTGAAGAAACAAAAACGGTTTTCAAAACCTTATCTTTTACTTATTAATACCTAAACCCATATTTGTTCCAAGGACACATTATTATTTTACACATTTCCTCCTATATTCCTAGATCTCTGTAGGGCATATTTTTGAAATGGCCTTATGCTGTCAAGAGGATTTGAAATTAAAATAGTTTGAATGAGAACAACCATGAGCTTCGGTGGGATATATCTCCTAGGTTTATTATAAATTGCTCTAAGATCATGTAAATTCCAGATGTCTTTCTTTGTTCCTAGAAAGTATCAGCTGGGATTGTGTTGGTACCATATGTCTTGTTTGGATGGAGTACAAGAGGTTGTTCACTAGTCCTTGTGCTCTCTCTACACACACATTTGCATTCACACAGAGTACTTGTCCTTGTTTCTTTTCTTCTCTCTGGACAACTGGAGCCAGGAAGAGGGCACAATACTCAAACATCTCTTCCTCACTTCTGGCCATATAATAATCAAGAAGTATTCTACCGGGTTTGGGAACCACTGGAGTAAGAGGTGTTGAACTGTGCATTCAGGATCTCAGCCTTAACAAAGCAGAATGTCTTTCTTTCTTTCTTTCTTTCTTTCTTTCTTTCCTCTGGGCTTATCTTCATTTGTCAGAATCCTCCTGCATGCCTCTGGAGTATTCTGGCCCTGAATTTCCCATGAATCTCCTCCTTACCTGCTTTCTTTAGCTGCAGACTTTCAGTTCTTGCAGAGAATGGAGTTTATCATACCAGGGAATTTGGGGGCATAATGCAATGGCAATCCGAACGCAATCATGGAGTTGCCTGTTATTGTGAATGAGTGTATCTCACTCAATTTCAGGCAAAAGGAAGTCATTCCGAATGCAATCATGGGTTTCACGTAATTGCATATTAGAGTATCTCACACAATTTTGGGCAATGGGGGGGTCATTTTCGGGAAATGGGAAGTCATTCCGAATGCAATGAGATTTCATGTAAGTTCGCTGAACTAGCGAATTTACATGAATTTGAATTGGCTCCATTCAAAATTGGGAGAAATTCCTCCCATGTGATAAACTCAAATGATATTTTTAACTGCCTTCCCACATGATCCCTGTTTGTTGCCCAATGCAGCTACTGAAGTCAGAATGAAGTGCTCACCCGTAGTATAGATACTGGGCATTTCATTCTTACATCAGAGTGATCCATGTCTGCAGTGGTGGTACCAAACAGTTCACAGGAACTGCAAGTGAAGGCAGCACCCACCATCCACAGCAAAAGATTAGCTATTAGGTTCTATGGTAGGAGGTGACTGTGATCTGGCTGTAGAGATCCCAAACCACACATTGGACTTTATCAGACTGGTAAAAAAGATGGGAGCGTAGCAGTATAATTTTATCAATATTGCACAATAACTTGAAGATTATCACACAACGTCGCATGATGTCGTGATTAGTGATAATTGCTCGTGAATAAAGAGGCATTCTAGTGCCACTTTTTATTCACAGGAAAATCCTGTGAATAAAAAGCAGTGCTAGAATGCTTCTTTGTTCACAGGATAATTGTGCAATAATCACGATGTCGCACCACATCATTAATAATCTTCGCGTTATTGCACAATATTGATAGGAGCATACTGCTATGCTCCCATCTTTTTTGCCAGTCTGATAAAGTCCAATGTGTGGTTTGGGATCTCTACAGCCAGATGACAGTCACCCACTACCATAGAACCCACACAAACACACACACTCATCCTTCCAAATAAGTGGTCTGCAGCTACTTTAAGGCCTTGATTCAGATCCTGATAAAGATCTTGTGATAAAAAGGTTAATGTGGGTGGCAAGTAACCCAATGGTAGGATTTTTATTTACACAAGAAGGATAATTTTGTATCTTTAAATGCATCACCAAGAAATTGTAGATTGACAAAGTAACATTCTTTGTCTTTAACATGATAATTCAAACTGCTGCATAATTGAAAACTCTATCTCTCCAGCTCCCTTCATTCCCATTATTATTATTATTATTACTACAGGTAGTTCCCTCCATTTCCTATTTATCTTATTTATCCCCTTCATTCCCTTTCTTACGGGGCTATTCTGATGATGAAGATAATCTGGGATGAATCCAGGATGAATCTTTGTTGTTCACATGTATCTTGAATACACCTGATACAGTTTTTTTTTTTTTTAGGGGTGACTGCCAACCCCCCCCCCCACTTAACTTAATAATTGGCACTCTTTTTCCATGTTTTGTTTTAAAAAAAGATTTGCACTATAGTAAATAATGATGCAAACAGTGTAAATAATGATGCAAACAGACCCATTTTTGAACCCTGTATTTGTGGCTGTGTCTTTCCCCTCTTATGCAGGGAGAGGAGGACTCTATCTCTCTTGTTTTCCCTCTGCCCCCCTGTCTCTTGGCAGCCGGTGGCTCCAGGGAGCAGTGGGAGACTGCCGCTGCCTCAAGACACCCAGCTGGGGACAGTTTCTCTCAGAGGTTGCCAGCATCCTGGGGAAGGGGGAGGCACACGACTGGAAAATATGTCTGAGCAACAGAACACAAAGATATGCAAAGAGATGTAGTTCCAATGAAAAAATAGTGTGAATAACAAACTTAAATGCATGAGTTTGCTTATGCGAATCATCGCGCTAAAAAACAACAATGTCTGAATGACCCCTAAGTCACTCTCTCCAGCTCCCCACATTCCTTCACTCTCCCTAGCTCTCCTTATTCTCTGTCCAACTCTCTCTCTCCAGCTTCCTTTTTTCCCTGTCTCACCACCTCTTTCCAACTCCCCACATCCCCGTCTATCTTTCTACAGCTTGCCCATTCCCTAATCATTCCCCAACTACTCTCATTCCCTGTCTTACTCTTTCTCTCTCCAGTTCCTCTCCTTCCCTGTATAACCATCTCTCTCCAACTTCCCACATTCCCTGTTTATGTCCCTCCAGCTCCCCTCATTCCCTTTCTATCTTCCTCCAGCTCTCCACATTCCCTTTTCTAACCATCTCTCTCCAACTTCCCACATTCTCTGTCTCTCTCTCCAGCACCCCTCCTTCCCTGTTTAACCACCACTCTCCAATTCCCCACATTCCCTGTCTATGGACCTTATCACATGGTGGGAACTGGAAGTATAACCCAGTGGCATTCTGAACGCAATCATGGGTTTTCACATTATTGTGTGAGAGATTATCTCACACAATTGCTGGCAGTGGGGATGCATTCTGAATGCAATAGTGGGGTTTTGTGTAATTGCATGATAGGTTATCACATGCAATCGCTGGCAGTCCAAACGCAGTCTGAACGCAATCCTACAGCAATCCAAAAATAAGCAAATTCGCTGAACTAGTGGACTCACAAATCCTATTCCCAGGCTATCTTTTTCCAGGCTATCTTTTCTTTTGAAATTGAGTGGAACCGCTCCCATGTGATAACTTTTCATGTAATTGCGTTCATTTCTGAATTGACCTTGCTATCTTTTCTTTTGAAATTGAGGGGTATCCTTCCCATGTGATAATGTCTTATCTTTCTCCAGCTTCTCCATTCCCTATTTAACTATCTCCCTCCTTTTCCCCTCATTTCCTTTCTATCTTCCTCCAGCTCCCCACATTTCCCTTTCCAACTATCTCTCTCCATCTCCCATCCTTCAGTTGGAGCTGCAGCCTTTCTGAATATTCTTAAAGCTCTAACTGACTTCCTTGTCTCTAGCCTCCCTCGGGAGATTAACCCCTTGGTATCATTTTGGTTCAGCTCAGGGATAGGGATGCTGGTGGACTGCAGCTCCGATCACCCCTTGCCAATGGCTATGTTGATCATGTTCTAATACACTCTTATGAAGTTCACATGTTCTCATATATTTGGCTTAGTTCTTTCTGACAACATCAGCTACACTGATCAACTGGCAAAGAGTAGGAGGAAAAGCAAAATTTAAATCCACATACTCACTCTTGACTAGTCAATTGGTGTTACTGTAGTAGGTATAGAGGAAACTGGGCCTGGCAGCTGGAACAGTGGGAAGAGGCATGTATTCATCCCCTAACCTTGTAGTGATCGTGTTTAATGGAATAACAGCTAGCATCCTGTTAGTGATTTATGCATGCACTTGTACTATTTTGGCCATGGTGCATTGTCTGTATTCAGCTGAAGGTTGTGGAAACAGAGCTGAACATGTGGTGACATTGCACTTGCAGATGTGTATTGTGCTTTCTGCCTTATACATGCAACCTAGCAGCACAATCCTGAACAAATACCTTGTGTTACCCAGTTACAATTTTGTGGTACTTTAAGATTAATACATGGATTATAGCATGGATTTTTAATTTATTTGTTCATTCATTCATTTATATCCCACCTCCAAGACAACATGAATAAAACAAAGTACATCTTTTGTTAAAACCCTAATGATATATCTTTAAAAAAACATAAGACACATCTAGCTAGCTGTGTTTGATTTATATCCTGTCTTTCTCCTCAAATGAGACTCAAAGCAAACTTATTAAAAACAATTAAATACATTATCATATTAAAGCAGCAGTACTTTAAAGCAGTGTAAAATAACTTAAAAACATGATTGTCTCAATAAAAGTACAGATTACATTTGCCATTTAAAGGAGCTTTTGCATAATCAGTCACCAAATACCAGTTCAAATAAAAGGATCTTTATTTGCCAACAAGAGAGCAGAGAGGGGGGCCAGCTGAGCTCCTCATGGGAGGCAATTCTATAGTCTGGGAGCGGGTTCCAATACGGCACTCTCCCATGTTCTGGTTCCAGAGAATTTGGCACAAAAAGTGATAATCTCAGGATGACATCACTTCATTCTTTCTTACATTCTCATTTTTTCCTCCCTCTGATAGTACCCCAGGTTTATAGTCTTGTCCCTAAATGGAGTTCCTATTTTTGTCTTCTTTGCTTAATCCAGCACCATCATTCAAGGCATATCCAAAAAAGTCAATAAAGCAAGAGGAAAAGTAAATGCAGAAAGTACTGAGAGTAACTATTGTATTATTAACACTGGCCATTCACAAAATGGTTGCTGATGAAGTAAACATTCAGGAGATAGATAAGCCAGTGTGATAAAAATTCATTCTTCTTCTTCAAACCTCTGGAACCTTCTAATATAGCAACTATATTAGACTATATATATATATTGGACTACACACATATTAGACAATATAGAATTGTAATATAGCAGTTGTAACTTTCTGTAATCTCTTTTTTAAACTTCTTTGCTCAACAATGGCTACTTCAAGGACATTGATATATTGTATGCTTTCCATGTAGACATGATACACTGTAGCACCAACCATCACTTTTCAAAAGCTGTCATAGAATTAATTATCCAAACTTTCTATGTGAATGTCAGGGTTCACTTTCTGTCCTCTAGACAAAACCCTGTCTTGAATTTAGCTGTCAGTTTAGCCAGAAGTCATTGTTAAACAATAGACACATGGTTTTCATCTATCCTGAATTTGTCTGTCTTTATCCTGAGGCCCATGTTTCTTATGAGATAGCTTTTTGCTAGTACAGTATTCTTTGCCATTGTCCCTGGTAGAGGTTTTTATTTCAGCCCTACAAAGGAAAGAGCTTTAGTGTATTACTACATAAAGGGCTTGGTTGCCTCAGGTTAAATTACCTGCTAATGTCTATAGAGGGCAGGTTAAGTCAAGTAAGCAAACTGGAAAATCCAGACCAGACTTGCACAGCTTTTAAATGACACCTTAATGTTTCCCGATACCAGAGATCTTAGTATATTGTGATTTCATGTACTGAAGAGCACCTGTAAGGGCTGTATTGTGTTTTATAGCGTTTGATTTCAGGTATCTATCCATTCTGATTCATGTGAGGGAAGAATACTGAATGGAAACTCTTTTTGAATGGCATCCTATTATCAGCAATACCAGCAGAGCTGAAAAATGCAAAAGGAAGTTGGTTGTTCAGTGTGACATGTCCTGTTCTGTAGACCTCTGTGTCGATAACTAGGAACAATGAATGGCTACGTTCCTCAACAAGAAGATGCACAAGACATTCCCTTACAACAAGTAGGCGAAGACAGAACGGGAGATGATGTGCCTGAATCAAATGAGCTTCTTCACCCTAATATATTTCAACCTAATAAGGTAAGTGGTTGGACTTAGTTTTCTGTTCTGTAAAGGTGTATTAATTCACTGGCAGGGGTTGAATGATAATTGACCAGGGGTTAGTGAAAATAAAGTGACTTATTTAGATGTTTATTCAGCTGTTTAGACTTCAAATGTTTGATTCTAATATTGGGGGGGGGGGGGGGACTACCTTTACAAAACAACAACACTATATACTTATTTAATAAATCCAAAATCTGTGTCCTGATTAAATATATGAATTTCAGATATCTATCCAGTTTGTGCTTTATTCCAAAGGACATGTGCTTACTTGGCTAGTATGCATGGTGATTTGTTAAAAAGAAAAACATTATGAACACTTAAATCCCCCCCCCCAAAAAAAAAGCTTTGAAAAGGCATGCCATCCAGCCAAAGTGATTCCCACCTTTGCCAGAAGCCCAATAGGTGGTGTTAGTCAAGGATCTCTCTCTCTCAGCCTTATGCGAATTTACCTTATATGGTTGTTATAAGGATTACAACCAGTGTCATGCAAATATTTAAGTTGTAATACATATTGTGTCTTCCTTATTCAAAATGCTTGGCTTTGGATTTTGGATTATTTGGGTTTGGGGTTGTTTTTTGTTTTGTTTTGTTTTTTGGGGGGGGAATACCAGCATTTGCATATGTGCACATAATATTGAAGATGGGACTCAAGTCAAAACACAATATTCATTTATGTTTCATATACACCTTATATACATAGCCTGAAGGTAATTTCATACAGTATTTTAAATAATTTTGTTCATGAAACAAAGTTTGTGTACACTGAATCATCAGAAAGCAAAGGTGTCACTATTGCAATCACCCATGAAAACCATTTTGGTTTTGGAAGTATTTCGAATTCCAGATAAGAGACCCAGCCTGCATTTTAAATTCCTTCCATCCCATATATTTAAAACTCTCCCATCTAGGTCTTGCCGATCATGATGTCCTTTGTAACTGGAAACCATATTTTTGCCACTTAATTTCCTTTTCCTTTTCCAGTGAATGAATAGAGAGCTCAGTGGTAATAGTGACACTAAGATAAAAATCCCTGCTTTATTTTTGACTTATCACTGTCTCCACTAGCTACAGGTTTGGTGGCTGGGTACCTGCTAAAGCCCACGTCTTACCAGGCTGCCCATTGAGTTTGCACTGCCTTCTTGTTAAAGCTGCCTGTTTTTTGCTTTCAAAGAAGAACAGGCAGAAGCAAAAGCAAGAGAGAAAAATAGTAGTTTACAGTGCCTCATCTTCTCCTTCTAGTAATGATGAGGACAAGTAAATCAGCAATAGCAACTTTGACAAAGGGGTGGCCCCATTTGGCTCTGGCCCAAAAGTCCTTCAAATATCTGGTCAATGCACAATTGGTAGGTAGTCTTGGGTCGGGGTGAAGAACATTTTACCCTCCAAACAACTTAGTCTACAATTCTATAATCTCTTACCAGTGCCTTTTCTATCTAGAGCCTTGCTTGCATGGACCAAAAGGCCCACTCTATGCAACCCATTCTGGCATTGTCCAATTTGGACAATGTGTATTCCAAACCCTGATTCTGATGCGGGCAGTCCAGACCACATCTGGCATATTCCATATCAGAAACGGGGAATAATAGAATATATTGTTACTCAGAATCTTCCAGGAAGAACCAGCACCCTCTGTTCCTGCGCCATGACTGGTGTCTGTATGGACATCCCACTGAGCTGCCTGGCATATCTGCTGCCACCATGAATCATTCATTCTGAAGTTAGGATGAGGTGCCTAGCTGGGTGGCTCAGCAGGATGCCCATATAAACAGCCATTACAGGATGGGAATGGTGGTCCAGGGACTTCTGGGAAATGAATTCCCAAACCTCTGGAGCACTAAGGGTTCCTTCTCACTCTTGCTGAAGGAAAACTAATCTGTTTCCAGCCGTTGCAATCGGCAATATTGTCAAAATACTTTGTCACAAGACTAGGCTGTGGTAAGCATGATAATAATCAGACAATCCATATGAAGTCTTTTGAATACTAGAAAGTACTGCATAATTGGAAAGTAAGGGCTACAAAAGTAAGGGCTACGAAACAGGCATTCATGAAATTAATCTGTATTTTCCTGGACTGCTTTCTGGGCCTTAGCAATGATGTTTTGTTTTACAAAATGAAGAGTAACAATAACCTCATTAAATAAATGTCTGCTTAATTTTGACTCATTGATCCTTTATGAAATATTGCACAGTTTCAGGGTATACCTATACATGCCATAATTCAACAAAATACAATATCCTTAAAGGAACAATACTTTCTTTCTTTCTTTCTTTCTTTCTTTCTTTTGACTTTTTTATTAACAAATACAATATAGCAATAAAGTTAAACAGTACATCAATAATTATAATAGATAATCAATAAGTCTATAAGCATGTAAGAGCATTAAATTAGACAAGAGCAGCTCTAAACACAAGTATCTCCAATTTTTAAACACAACTATTTAATCTTTAACTTTCTCAATAAAGGAAAATACATGATTATTTCCATATAAATCTTGACAATACTTTCATTGGTCATCCAAAATGCAAAAAAATATATTATGCAAGATTTCAAAGCTTCACTGCCTTCTTCATTCACTGGCTTCTTCATCAGGAAAAAGATTTTTTTAAAATCATACAAGAGAAGAAAAGTGACGATGTTAGAGTCACAGGCCTACATTTTGTTTCAGATGTTATTTCTGTTGTCAGTTAAGATGGTCTAGAAGGATATTCGTTCAGGCAGAGGCCATTCTCCTTCTTGGCCATGTGGGAATCAGGGATAAAGATAGACAAAAGATTGGTAATATCATTTCAATTCCATTAACAATGGAGTATTAGTATTGCTAATAGAGTTGAAATTTTAGAGGTGTGTGTGCATGTGTGTAGCAGAGATGGGAAATATGAGCTGTATGCAACTCACAACCCATTTGTTGCTCACTAGCTCTTCCAAATCATCTGAGCCACCCATATTTTTTAAAAGTGGGGGCATAAAAATTTCCCTTCAGATTCCATCCAAATGCCGTGCTTTCCTTCTCTACGCTCCCTGTCACAACACCAAACTGTTTGGATATCAGCTGGAAAACTCAAGAATTTTTTGCTTATTTGTTTTTAAATGGGAGTAGACTGTTGACTGGGAGTTGTATTTAACCAATTTTCATCCCAAAATACAGCAGTGTAGCCCATGGAAGTGGTAAAAATTGGCTTCTGCCACAGTCACCCACCACTGCCTTATAGGATTTCACTCAAACATTCATCTCAGACTGCTTCTTTCCTGACTGGATCAGGGCCATGGCAACCACACACTGCAGCCCTAATCTGGTCTCTGGAGGGTGCTTTTTGTGCCCTCCAAAGAGTGCCATCGCTGTAGCACCCCTTCAGTGCTGCATCATCTGGATGCATTGCCAGAGGTGCACCATGATGCTGCGCACCATTTGGAACAGCATGCTGCATTATGACACCCTGGGGGCAGAGTCAGGGCATCCAGTGTCAAGACACTGCACCCTGACTCTGTCCAAAGGCTGGCATAAAGTGCCAGTCTGTACAGGCCCTATGACTGCTTTGAGGGAAAACGAGCACACAGAAGTGTTTTTTTAAAAAAAAAAAAAGAGAGAGAGAGAGAGAGAGAGAGAGGGGGGGGGGGATCAGTTTTGAAAACTGAATTTTTAAAGTTCCATGCTGCTTATTCTCAAATCACAATATCTGTATTTTCATTTCCAACCCTAAACTCATCTTTCTAAGGGTTTGTTTATGCAGTCCTTTCCTGCTCATTTTATGACAAGAAAAGAGACTTCAAAGGTCACCTGAAACCATTTCTAATCTATTGTTATCTATACTCATGGAAAGAGGGTGTTGGTTTATGGAACTATGTATGTGACACAGACTTCTTCTGTTCCAGCTTATGAAATACCGATGTTTACCAAAGGTGTAACTGGTAGCTCAGGATATTTAGAAACCTAGTAATGCTGTTGCTGTTTGTTAAAACCCAAACTTCAGCAAGCTATTTTTTCCTTCTCTGTTTTTGGTATTGGTATTTATGCTCTTTCTTTTTATTCTTATACTCACAAGGTTCTTTGTTTTGCCCATCTTAAATTCTCTATCTTGTCTCACAAAATTGTTATTATGGAATGCTGTCTCAGTTCTGGTGTTTGTTCCATAATTATTTTTCATTAGTATAAATAGATTTCTTCCTTTCCCCCCATGACTAGAAGAAAGCCCTCTTGAAGACATGCTCTGAGATTGTGTTTTGGAAATGCAAACTATGGATGCTTGTAACTTCTATTTTCCTGTTGTTGATAGCTGTGACTATCATAACTTTATCTGTGAGTTCAGGTACGTAATCTTTATGAGATATTAATTTTTCAAATATGAAATCATGTAAGAAATATTTCTGGGAACTATGTGAGAGATTGTTCCTGACTCCCAATGCAGCTCAAGTTACTTGTGACTAGGTCCTGTGACTTTCAATGGGACATATTTTAGTCATAACTAGTTTTAGGTTCATCTTCCACATATTTTCATGACATTTTGGTTGGCCCTAAAAAAATATGCCCAATACTCATTTTATAGCTCTTCCTGTTGTTGTTGTTGTTGAAATAGCATACCATGTTTCCCTGAAAATAAGACAGTGTCTTATATTAATTTTTGCTCCCAAAGATGCACTACGTCTTATTTTATTGGTATTTCTTGTTTTTTTCATGAAGAATTCACATTTATTGTTGAACAAAAAAAATAAAAAAAATTAAAAAAAAAGGGGGGGGGAGGGTGCTTCCAAACAAAGACTTTGCTAGGTCTTACTTTCAGGAGAGGCCTTATATTTAGCAATTCGGCAAAACCTCTACTAGGTCTTATTTTCAGAGGATGTCTTATTTTAGGGGAAACAGGGTATTTAGCCATTCAGTCACAAACTCCATCAACAGAGGAGGAAGTTTTTCCATCACTTTACTGTGGAGTCTGTCCACTTTTCTGTTATGTGCCTTCAAGTCAATTCCAGTTTATGGAGACCCTATCAAGAATTATTTGGAGGTTTATCATCACCATCCACTCAGGTTGAAAGAGTATGAGTAGCCCAAGTTCACCTATGGGTTTCCATGGCTAAGCAAGATGTGAACCCTCATTTCCCAGAGTCCCAGTCCAACACTTAAAAACTGCACCATACTTCCACTCAACCCATGTAACTCTACTGTCTAGTTAATATCCTCAATTTGTCTTTAATTAACTTTTAAAAACTAGTTTTTTAAAAAAAATCAGTGAAGTTTTTATGCCACTTCACTATGGCATCCATCTTCCTATACCTACTGGACAACACCCTAAATTTGGCTCCAACTATTTTTTTTTTTTTAAAAAAACATAGTACACTACTTAAATTTAATCTGAAACTTTGTAATTAAAAGAACAGTCATGTTAATCTTTGCTTTTGCTCTAAGCCAACTCAGGAGCCATTATTTTTTGACCAAAGTCATTACCTCTGAACAGCATAATGAACAGATCTTTGGGTTACAGGTACCCTTTTTGCCCACAGGGAGCAGCCATTAACTCTGTATCTAAGAAAAGATCAGTGTTGGGTGTCAATGGATGCGTTTTCACTTTACATTTTCACTATGGCCTTATCTGCACAGGCCAAAAGACTTGTTGCCATCCCTCCCTGATCTGGTGTTATCCTGTTCAGATGATGCACAGCCAAATTGGTTCTTGTGTTGCCAGTCCAGGCAATATCTGGCATGCATTGCACTAGAACTGGGGAATAACAGAGTTAAAACCAATTTTAAACATTTACCTGTTGTTGCTGATCTTCCAGAAAGACCCAGAGCCCTCCACTTCTGTGCCATGACAGCTGTGCCACCCATCATGCCTGCTACCACTGTGGGTCACTTGTTCTGAGCTGAGAATAAGGGACCCGGTATCTGACCATTGCCGGGTACCTCATTCTGACCTCAGATGTGAGCAATCTGCAATAGCAGTGGACATGCCAGGTGGCCCAGCAGGACATTCATGCAGACAGCTGCTATTGTTCAGAAATGGAAGAGAAGGTAACAGGTGCAGAAAGGGCAGCTGCGGGGCCAGGATACTCTGGGTTGCCCTTGGAGTATCCTGGCCAGTGCAGACAAGGCCTGAGTCTATAGTCCTACTCTCAAATCTCAGCCTTTGTGCATTTCAGTGCAACATTCCATCAGATGATTGGAAGCTTGGGGAGTTACTACAGATAATAACTTACTTTATTTAAATTTTACTTTTAATTTTTTTTTAATTTTAGCGGTTTACATTGATGAAGATGAATACTGGGATCCTGAATCAATAGCAAGTGGTAATCATCACAACTTCTCAGGGATAGTAAAAATCCATTGTGTGAATCATGAGCTGCTACTTTCAGAATCATCATATAATTTACTTTCTGAAAATCTCCACAAGAGGGTGAGTTTGTCTATATAAAGTACATACTTACCTATTTAGAATACATATATACAACTTTTAACTTAAAAAACATAATCAAAATTATTTCACAACATAAAATTATAGCAAAATACAATAAAACCAGTCAATTAAATAAAGCATCTAAAAAAACCCCCCAACACCTGTGAGAGGCAACAAAAGGCAAGAAAATGCTAAAGCAATCAAATAACTGTATGTTTTAATTCGTTCATGTAAGCATTCCTTACTAGATCCTGGATGTTATCAGAATGAAAAATGCCACAATAGCTTGTGTTGGAGTCTATGGCTGTGCAAGTGGTAATGCACACATGTTATCTGTTGCACAGTGCTGCACAAAGAAAACATGCATTTGTTATGATGATGATGATAATTACTATTAATAACCTTTCTTTATATAGCGCTGTAAATTTACACAGCGCTGAACATACAATCTTCCCTTCCTTGTGCCAATTTTAGCACTTTCCTTCAATTTGTGCAAGTTTCCTTGTGCTAACACATCACACCACTGAATGCAGACCTTGGAGGAGCCCACCCAGTCTCAGTGGGGAGGTCATTATACATGGTGGATGTAATAGAACCAATGGAGAAGGGCCTTATCTGCATCACAACCGCAGTAGGTTATGGTACAGTAACAATTGCTTTTCCATCACAACATAAAAGACTAGGTTGCTCTATTTGGAAAAAAAAAAGTGCTGTCACAGACAGTTCCTTAACACTTAGCTAAGAGGCTGTACAGACCGGAGATAAAGGCCGGCATCAGGGCAGAGTGGGGGCATAGCACCAAAGGCTATGATGCCCTTTCAGAGGTCCAAAAAGGAGCCACTTTTTGAGGCTCCTTTTTGCATTGTGGAAAGGCCAGATCAGAGCCATGGCATTTAGTTGCCACAGCCCTGACCTGGCCAAAAAAAAAAAAAAAAAGAGGTGACTTCAGGCTACTTGAAATGGTTACAATGAATATGATCAATTACCTCCAAATAAAGAAGCAGAAAAGAGCTTGCCACTTTTGAAAAGCATGGAGAACTAATTTAAACTTGTGATCCAATAGTGAGTGACTCCACTTTTTATTAAGTCCTGCTATATAGCTTCAGTTGTAATCCATTAATATTTGAAGGGCCACACCCCTGGTCCAAGCACCTTGTTACTCCTCTTCTCTCTCACACAGACACATTTTATGCCAACCTGAACCCTAGACAAAGGAGTTAGCTTCGACAAATAGGAGACAACATTGTAATACTAGTTTTCCAGATGCTATAATAATCATTGTACCATGTTTATTGTGCACTTACTCCAAACAGCTCAGGTAGTATGTGTGATTTCTCATTTTTATCACAATAACCCACACAATAACCCTTTGGGATAGTTTCTACAAACTGGCTGGCCATCAGTAGGCTTTGGAACTCATGTGGGATTTTGCTCTTTAAGTCTATCACTAATCACTCTACCACCCTAGCAATAGACCCAGAGTGAATATATTGATCCCAGCTGCAACTGTAGTAAACAGGAGCTAAAAAGGCAGGAAGAACAGATAGCTTAACCTAGTGATTTTAGAAGCAGATAGACTGCAAGCAATTCACAGATAATATTTTTTTAAAAAAAACAGAGGATGATATAGGCAGAAAATATCAATAGTTAAATCTAGACTTCTTATAAACATAATAAATATTATGATAATTATTATAAAGCTACAAATGTAGGCATTTGTTACATTAATCAATGCTTCTTTTTTAAAAAGTGAACATTTAGTTATGTTTATGTTCAGTTCATAAATGAGCATATATTATAGGTGTAACTCTCTAATTTTTTCCCTGTTTGATAAAAGATGGCTACATTGTTTCAAAAGAGTAGCAACTCACATATATAGCACATATATGGAGCATATTATTATACAATCAGACATTTAGAAGGCACTGTAAGAAACATATATCCATTTTGCAGGTGTGGAACCCCAAACCCGAGATTAATCCTACGGAAAGTCAATGGCAGATAATACAAAATATATCTGAGCTTGAATATGTCAGAAGACAATTTTCTAAGTGATTTGAACTTTTTTTTCCTCCCACACACTCTCCCAGGAAGAAGGAACCCACTTTCTTTAAATATTATCCACCACAAATAAAGGATTTGTATCACATGAATTCAGGACAGACCCATAATATAGATCTTCTCTTACAAAGCAGGATATGTGGCAAACCTAATTGTGTTGTTGGGGTTGTGTGCATCTAGAAAACTTTTTAGAAACAAGGCAGAGAGGCTTGAAAATATATTTTAAAAATGTCTACAGTTTAACCACTTGGATTTGGCGCCACTATTCCAACACAAGTAGAATGAAATTACTAAGTATACAAGATGATTTTTTCCCATGGTATGTAATATATGTCCCTAATTAATGAATTCTTTCTCAAGCTTATAGATGTGTACAGAGATTCACCTGCTCTTGGCCGATATTTTATCTCTGCTGAAGTCATTTCCATCAGGTAGGAAAGTACAAGAAGCTCCAGAACTTTCACAGGACAATTCTGAACACCTATATTTGACTCTGAGGTATGGCCTTAAGAAAAGGAAATGAGTTTGGGGAGGAAAGTTGGGGAACAAGCTAAGACATCTGGAGAGGTATGGGGGAAGGGAGCATGGCTAGGCAGAAATAGGTTTTTTTTTGTTTTTTGTTTTTAATAATAGGAAACTATGATCCTGTACAGACCAACACTTTGTGCCGACCTGTGGAGTCAGGGTGCAGCATCCTGACACTGGATGCCTTGACTCTGTCCCAGGGCATCATTCTGTGAATTTGGTGCTGTATCCAGATGATGCAGTGCTGAAGGGGCGCCATACAGCCACACTGCTTTTTGCAGCTCCTTTTTGCATCCTCCAGAGGCCGGTTTGGGGCAGTTGTATGCCACTCCTTATGGTCTGTTTGTACATCCCCTGTAACACTTTTCATTGCCGAGTTTATGCCTAGTGAAAGAAATAACTATAGTCACCCCTCCTAACTGAGGGATCTGAGATCTGTGCCCTTGAATATCCGCAGAGGGGTGACCTCTGCTATTTTCAATGGTCTGTACATTAGGACACACCTCATTCAAGTCTCCATTTTTGCAGGGGGGGGGGTGAGGTCCAGAGGGCCAACTGTACATTGGGAGCCAGTAATTAGAAGAATAAGACTGACGTTTTGCTGTTTCTGGAAATCCATTCAGAGATAGATCAGGGTTTTTGTCATTATTTTTTTTTTAAAGTCCAAACAATAGGGCATTCTAGATTGGCAAAAAGAAGTGTGTTCATGGCTACATGAAACTCTAGCCTTTAGATGAGAAAAAGGGAAAGTGTGCCATGAAAACACTTTTTTTGCGTTTTAGGGGAGAAGAAGCGCCTTTAAAAAGGTGCTGGTTTTCCCAGCTTCTTTTTTAAAAACTAAAGGCTGTGGTGCAACTGCTAAGCATTAAGGAAAAGGCAACTTCATGTCACACTTTCCTGCCAATCTAGAAAGCCCAACAGTTTACAAAATCTCTCAGGTTGGCTTTCATGAACATGAGTGTGCTTGCAATCAAGACAGAGGTCTCTTTCACATGACAGTTATAACACTTTGATATTGCTTTAAATGCACTGGCTGCTTTCTACAAAATCCAGGGGTTAGTAGTTTGATGATGCCAAAAAAAAAGTGAGATATCTGACTAAGAATTATAAATATAGTGTGTTGTTATTGTTGTTAACAGCCCTCAATTCGACCTTGACCTATGGTGACCCTATGGATGAGACATCTCCAAGTCACTCTGTTCCCCATTGCTTTGCTTAATTCCGGCAACCCCATACCCGTGATCTCCTTAATAGAGTCCATCCATCTAGCGTGTGGCCTTCTTCTCTTCCTTCTTCCCTCCACCTTTCTTAGCATTATTGTCTTTTCCAATGAGTTCTTCCTTCTCATGATGTGTCTGAAGACCGACAGCCTAAGTTTGGTCATCTTGGCTTCCAGGGAGATTTCTGGCTTGATCTGCTCTAGGACCCATTTGTTTGTCCTTTTGGCTATTCATGGGATCCTTAGCACTCTTCTCCAGCATCACATCTCAAATGAATGGATTTTCTTCCTATCATCTTTCTTAACTGTCCAGCTCTCACATCCACATGTTAATAGGGAATAAAATGGATTGTGTGATTCTAACTTTTGTGCTGAGTTGTATATCTTTACGTTTTAGAATCTTTTCTAGTTCTTTCATAGCCACCCTCCCCATTCTTCATCATCTTCTGATTTCCTGACTGAAGTCCCAATTTCTATCAATGTTTGATCCCAGGTATGGGAATTCTTTTACTACAGTCGTCCCCCGCCTTACGAATCCCCCGGGTTGCGTAAACCCCGGGATCCGAAAGGCGGCGGACCGGCTTCTTATCCCTCGGGATACGAAATATCCCCCGGGATACGAAGAAAAAAAAGCCGCACGGCCCCTTTAAATGGCCGCACGGTCCGTCCGCGAAAGCGGTCCCCCGGGTAACGAATACTTCCGGGATACGAAGGTAATCCCAGAACGGATTACCTTCGTAACCCGGGGGACCACTGTATTTCTATTTCTTTATTGTCTAGGTTGAACTTCTGAAGGTCCTCAATGGCCATTGTTTTTATTTTCTTTACGTTCAACATTAAGCCTGCCTTTGCACTTTCTTCTTTGCTCTTCCTTAGTTGCTGTTCCAGGTCTGTGAGGTTTTCTGGTAGCACTATGGTGTCATTTGCATATCTTAAGACTATTGATATCCCTTCCTCCTATTTCCACTTCTCCTTCTTCTGTGTCCAAACATGCTTTTCTTATAATATGTTCTGCATAATATATATATAGTAAGAAACTACAAATCACTAAGGACCTTATGACACCAGCCTGATGTGTTGCCATAGTTGCATTATTTTAAGGAAGTGGAAACATACCAGTTTGGGAAATTCATTATCACACTTCTTTGCAATAGCACTAAGACGCTACTTTGGTAATCTATGGTCTCAGGATCTTCTTCCATATGGCATCCCAAACCCCACCTTCCTGCCCTATGCCCTACCAAGCGTGTCTTTTGGTTTTTATTATTTTTACCACAATTGCACAATTACGGCAATACTATTAAATAAAAACAAGGAGAAAGGAAAGGAAAAGGAAAGGAAAGGAAAACAGCCTTTTTGGAAATAGCAGGGGAGAGAGGGGAGAAAAGAGGAGACTCACATCCACTCACATCACATGATTGCATAAGAGGTGGAACTACAGCATTGTCTAGAACAGATGAGCACACACTCAGAAAGGAGAGATGTAGTAGTGATGGGGGACTTCAACTATCCTGATATTTGCTGGAAGTCAAATTCAGCCAAATCCTCAAGGTCTAGCAAATTCCTCACTTGCCTGGAAGACAATTTCATTGTCCAAAAGGTGGAAGAAGCAACAAGGGGATCAGCCATCTTAGATCTTATCTTAACCAACAGGGAAGACCTAGTTGATGGGGTGCAAGTGGTCGGATCCTTAGGTGGAAGTGACCATGTCCTCCTGGAGTTTGTAATACAGTGGAAGGGAGAAGCTAGGCATAGTCAGACACGCACTCTAGACTTTAGGAGAGCTACTTTCAATAAACTTAGAGAAATACTGGGAGTGATCCCATGGTCAGGAATACTAAAAGAAAAGGGAGTTCAAGACGGATGGGAGTTTCTCAAAAGGGAGATACTGAAAGCACAATCTCAGACAGTTCCAATGAGGAAGAAAAATGGGAGATGTCTCAAGAAACCGGTATGGATGACTAAGGAACTTATAACTGAGCTAAGTTTTAAACGGAACATGTATAAAAAATGGAAAAATGGGGAAATCACCAAAGAGGAATTCAAACAAATAGCCAGCACATGTAGGGATAAAGTCAGAAAAGCTAAAGCGCAAAATGAACTCAGGCTTGCTAGAGAGGTTAAGAACAATAAAAAGGGCTTTTTTGGATATGTCCGCAGCAAAAGGAAGAAGAAGGAAATGGTAGGACCACTGTGTGCAGAAGATGGCAAAATACTAACAGGGAACAAAGAAAAGGCAGAATTACTCAACACCTTCTTTGCTTCAGTCTTCTCAGAAAAGGCAAAAGGTGCTCAACCTGAGGACAGTGAAGAAGGGGACAGACTGGGGGAATTTGAGCACAGAATAAGTAAAGAGACAGTACAGGAATACCTGGTTAATCTAAATGAATACAAATCTCCAGGACCAGATGAACTACATCCTAGAGTATTAAAAGAACTGGCAAATGTAATATCAGAGCCATTGGCAATAATCTTTGAGAACTCCTGGAGAACAGGAGAAGTCCCAGCAGACTGGAGGAGGGCAAACGTTGTCCCCATCTTCAAAAAGGGAAAAAAAGAGGATCCCAGCAATTATCGTCCAGTTAGTCTGACATCAATACCAGGAAAGATTCTAGAGCAGATCATTAAGCAGAGAGTCTGCGAACATTTAGAAGCCAATGCCATAATCACAAAAAGCCAACATGGGTTTCAGAAAAAGAAGTCATGCCAAACGAACCTGATCTCTTTTTTTGATAAAATTACCAGCTTGGTAGATGAAGGGAATGCTGTGGATATAGTTTACCTCGATTTCAGTAAGGCCTTTGACAAGGTTCCCCATGACATTCTTGCAAACAAGCTTGAAAAATGTGGGATAGACAAGTTAACTGTTACATGGATTTGTAATTGGTTGAGTGGCCGAACTCAAAGGGTGCTCAACAATGGCTCCTTTTCATCCTGGAGAGAAGTGACCAGTGGGGTCCCACAGGGCTCTGTCCTGGGCCCAGTGCTGTTCAACATCTTTATTAATGATTTGGATGACAGAATTGGGGGCATACTTATCAAATTTGCAGATGACACTAAACTAGGAGGAGTAGCTAATACCCCAGAGGACAGGATCAAAATTCAAAATGACCTGAATAGACTAGAAAGCTGGGCCAATGCTAACAAGATGAAATTCAACACAGAGAAATGTAAGGTTCTGCACTTAGGGAGGAAAAATGAAATGCACAGATATAAAATGGGGGACACCTGGCTGAATGAGACCACATGTGAAAGGGATCTAGGAGTCCAAGTAGACCATAAGCTGAACATGAGTCAACAGTGCGATGCAGCAGCTAAAAAGGCCAATGCAATTTTAGGCTGCATCAATAGAAGTATAGTGTCTAGGTCAAGGGAAGTAATGGTGCCACTCTATTCTGCTTTGGTCAGGCCCCACCTGGAATACTGTGTCCAGTTCTGGGCACCACAATTCAAAAAGGATGTTGAGAAACTGGAGCGGGTCCAAAGGAGGGCAACTAAGATGGTGAAGGGTCTGGAAACCATGCCCTATGAGGAACGCCTTAGGGAACTGGGGATGTTTAGCCTGGAGAAGAGAAGGTTAAGAGGTGATATGATAGCCTTGTTTAAATATTTGAAGGGATGTCATATTGAGGAGGGAGCAAGCTTGTTTTCTGCTGCTGCAGAGATTAGAACGCGGGACAATGGATATAAATTGCAGGAAAAGAGATTCCACCTCAACATTAGGAAGAACTTCCTGACAGTAAGGGCTGTTCGACAGTGGAACACACTCCCTCGGAGCGTAGTGGAGTCTCCTTCCTTGGAGGTCTTTAAGCAGAGGCTGGATGGCCATCTGTCGGGGATGCTTTGATTTGGAGGTCCTGCATGGCAGGGGGTTGGACTGGATGGCCCTTGTGGTCTCTTCCAACTCAATGATTCTATGATTCTATGATTCTATGATTCTAAAAGGCACTTACTGCACTGAAATCCATAATGAAAAAACAGTGCGATTGGGAGGCATTGATGGGTTTTCCCCATTAAAGGAGAGGAGCACTCCAGGAACAGATGGAATGCAGCAGTAAGATAGACACAGAGTCATGTGATAAATACCGGCCAAGTACACTTCTATCCTGTTCAAATTCCTCTTTAATAGCAATGTATGATAAAGTCCTTTGTGTGTAGTGTGAAAGAGACAAGAAGCAGAATGCTGCTTCCCATGAAAAGGAGAACAACTAACCTCTGGAGAACCTTATGAATAGCTACATCCTACATTAAGCAAAAAATTATTTTAAAAGGCAAGGTAGGGAAGATATCTGAGCTGCCTCTCTCTCTCTCTCTCTTTCTCTTTGTCTCCCTCACTGACAGTCATACACATACTATTAGCATGTGGTGGTGATAAATTCCAGCAAGAAGGAAGCATGTGTAGCCATTGGACCTGCCATCAGGTGGGGCATTGATGCCTTCTCTGGATTTTATTCCTCTTTGTCCTGCAGCTGCTTTGAGTTGAATGGAAGTTCTGCCAGTGCTGGCAGTCCCATTCAACCTGAGGTAGTGGTGGGACTCGGGAGTGGATTCATCACCCCCGTGATAGCAATAGATCCACCAGCCTCTGCTGCCCTCAAACAAACAAACAAACAAACAACAATACAGACAGAGAAGCTGGCTGGCTGGCCAGTTGAAGGGCTTTCCTCATGAGTGGATTATTGATTTGCATTTATTGCATGTAATTTTTATCATTTTGTTATTGAGTGTATATCACCATTTCAGAGTAGTCAATACATTTTACATGGCAAACTGTATCCTTACCTGCTAGCAGGAATAATGCTTGGGTTTTCAGCTAGCCACACTGTCCTCCAGGGTACCCAGCTGTAAGCTGCTCAAGTAAAGCATTTTATACATACCCATTCCTTATTTAATTTTATAAATAATATACCCTCTATGTTCTTATTTGGAATGGACAGTCCTAAATAAGTATCTGCTCTCCCATTTCTTCCAGCTGCTGTTAAAATGTCCCAATTTCTCTCTTCTCCTTCCACTTTCCTCTTTTGTTCTCATATTAGATCAACTGCTGCAAACTGAGTCCAAAATGCAAAAGGTAGTTTGCACTTAACTTAGCAGGTAGGGGAGGATTGGGTAGAATCTTGCCCTCAGTAGTCTCAGGAAAAAGCAAACTGCTGCAGCATCTCTAAGCTTGAGTATTCTTCCTCACTAATAACTTTTGCCCTCTTGACAGCATTCTGATGTTGCCTGGTGACATGTGTCTCAATTTTCATCTGTTAAATGCTGGAGGATAAGAAATAAGACTTTTTCCCCTTGTGAGTTTTTGTTTTTATGTCAAAAATGGTACTTTTGTAAATCTCAGGGGGGGGGGGGCTGATCTAGACTGGCAAAAGGGGTGTGTTCATGCCTGCATGAAAGTGTAGCCTTTAGATGACCCACACTGAAAGTTTGGCATGAACACACTTCTTTTGCATTTTAGTGGGAAAAAGCAGCTTTAAAATAGACCTGCTTTTCCCAGCTTCTTTTCAAAAAGGGTGTAACAGCACAGCTGCGTCTAAATGCTGCAGTGCAACTGTGCAGTTTTTTGAAAGCTCCCAAACTTTGGCTCCAGCTCTAATACAAACCCTAGACATGCTCAATAGGGACTCTGGGATGCTGTAACTGTTAATGCAACTGTGCATAAAATGTCAATTCATTCATAAAATAAAGAAGTTTATTCATAAACTTAAATTGTACAGGAATTTAATATGTTTTTAAGGGGGGAGGGAGAGGGATGCAGTTTGTTTTATTGATGTAATAGTATTTTAACGTGTAAGCCACCTCAATTGATCTCAAAGGTGTGGGGTATAAATAATAATAATAATAATAACAACAACTATTATTATAAAATAAAGGGGTTCATTCATGGTGCACCAATGCAACTGTGCACTTAAAAAAGGGAAACAAAACCTCAATGGTAATTTGACAGATCTTCATAACTGCACAGTTCATATGAGATGTACCTGCACAACTGCGCAGTTCGCAGCTGGCAATACAATTGCCTGTATGATGTAGCGGTGCAACTGCGCAGTTCGCAGCCAGCAACAACAACAAAAAAATATATTAAAGGTTCAGTGCGGCCAAAAGCTCCGTTTATTGCCACCCGTGCAGCTGCTCCGCCTGTGTTTCTAGCATCCTGACAGCTTCCAATGTAGTTGCTGAGCAACAGAAAAGACTTCAGATAAGTCGTCCCCACACCCCCTCAGTGTAGCTGCCCTATGCCTTTTTATTACACACCTGGGACTTGCAGTGTAGCTGCTAAGCATTAAGGAAAAGGCAACTTCATGTCTCCCTTTCCTGCCAATCTAGAAAGCTCCAGGGTTTTCCTAAGAATGACAAAACCTTCTCCCTGTTTCTTAGCAGCTCTGTTTTGGACCCATGCCTATCATTACAGGAAAAAGTGGCATACATCCATAACTTATGTGATTGTTTTGTGGAAAGTTGCCATTGTTGCCTACTGTGTTGCAACTGGTGATGCACAGTCCCATTCATTTTCTATGATCAATCACATTTAGTTAATTTTTTAAAAAAATGTTCCTAATGTCCTTTTGAATCTTCTGCAAACATTGACTTGGAGCATTCAAAAGTTGTTTGTGTTCAAATTCTCTGTGAGATTTTGTAAAACAAACATACTGCCCCACTGACGTTCCCTTCATTATCTGCTCAACACAGAAAAATGTTCCACGCTGTTTTAAAGGTATCGGAAACATTTACATATGCATGAAGTATCATTTCTTCTTGGTGAAACATTGCCTGCTAGAGGAAGAGTCTAAAAAATGTTTTCTAATTTCCTCATTCTCTTTGCTCTATGTGGCTTCAGCCCAATGTTATATTTTGAATAATTCCGAAGCCTTGTGAGATTCCTTTCCTCTAGACAAGAGCAAGAAAAGGATCACTGTTTATTTCTCACTAAGGTCTCTGTAAGCTGTGCAAACTATCTTTGCACAAAATCAGTACCCATCTTCTTTGACAATCACACACATGCAGCCCAATACATACTAAGCACAAACTAGTTGGCTGATTATTTTGAAAAACCTGAGTTGTCTGAACTTTACAAGTCTATTCAACAAAGCAGCATTCATTGTTGTTTTGAATGATTCCTCTATGCAATTTAGCTTACTGGTAATTTGCAAAAAAAAAAAAAAAAAAAAAAAGTTGTTCATATTCTTATGCTCTTCAGAGGTCCACAAATATCTCACTCTTACTGGGTGAGGAGAACATTTTTCCATTATGTAAAACTGTGGAGAGATGGGGGGATTTACATTGGTAGCTTGATGACTTTAAAATGGTTGCAATATAGTTTGAGTAGTTGTCTTTTTAACAGAGAGATAGATAGGTACAATTTGGATCCAGAATTAGGAAAGAGAGAAAAGTAAAAGAAGTTCCTTTTTTTTTTTTAAAAGGAGACTTTCCTCTCCATTTGAGCCTGTCTGAGCCTTATGATTTTTGCGGAGAGCTTTTACATGGTCCCATAACCTTCACAGACTTATCTGACAAAGATGGAGGGATAAACTTCTCAGGACTTTATCACACCAGCCTACCTTCCTAAAACAAGCACTTTAGTTTAAGAATAGGAGCATACCAGTTTGGCATAATTTCTTATTACCCTTTTCCTCATGATAGCACTTTGGTAATCCATGGTTGCATGATTTGTTTTCTGCACTGCCAAGTATTGTCTTCATGGGAAGGAAGAGTGATGAGTGACCCTGGCTACCAACCACCTCCCAAAGCCAGCTGTTGTGTGAATATGCACACAGCAGCTGGCTTCACAAAGTAGCCCCACACTTTGGTGGGGGGGGGGAGTGATTGTTGCTGTCAACTGCTTCCTGAAGCCAGCTGCTGTGTGAATGTGCTGTAATCACGGAGAGGGAGAGAGGAACAGAATCATCCTCACTCACATGGCACGACTGCCTAAGAAGTGGAACTTCAGTGGAAGTGACCTATCATACAAAAGCAGTAATGGAATAGCAGCAGAACTAAGAACCTATTGATAGGTTGTGCCTGCCAATGAAAAGGTACACTAAAGTAATTAATGGAATGCAAGGCAGCAGCAGGATGGACACAATGTTGTGTGATACATGCACTTTTATCCTGTTAAAATTCCAAATTTATAGCGTTGTGAGAGAAAGTCTGCAGTAACTGCTCCCATTCTGTAGAAATTCTTTCCATGGAAGGCTAAGATCTCTGCTTTCTTGTCACCAGCAAATCAAGACCATTTCATTTAAACAGGCCTTAAGCTTTTAATTGATGTTGGCAGAAGGATCCTTTGCGCAATGGTGTGTGTGTGCTTTTAAAAAATCTTTACTATGCTCTCAGTATGCTATTATGTTCAAAATAATTTTAATTGGATTATATGTTTATTTTTTAAAAAAACATTTTTATAAGTATTTGTTTTAATTTATATTGTAAGCTACATTGGGTTCAATACTGAGAGAAAGTCGGGATATCAAATAAACAAATAAACAAAAAATAACCTTTTTTTCCAGAGCATTTGAACAAAACAGAACTGTCCATATTCTACTGAACTGTGCATAAACACATTCTGTTATAGTCTTCTATTTTGAGATGTCTATAGGAACTGGTAGATTTACATTTGTCAGATTTGTATAACAAATATTTATGCAGAATCCCACTTTTATAATCTTTTTAAAGTGTGCATTTACAAATCTTATGGGTTCATCTAAGAATACATGAAGTGGTAGGGTAGAAGACTTGCACAGGTATTTTATCCTAACCATGTCTTATTCCTTCTTTCAGTGATGAAAATAATACGGCAGCCTATCATTTGTGCTTCTCAGTGCCACGAGATGAGACTGAAGAGTTTATGAAGTACAGAATGAGTCAAAAGTTTGTGATGAATATTTTGAGGCAAAGTATTTATGACCAGGAAGAACTGTATGGTCTGGATGTACCTGGATGTATAAATCTGACACTTGATCCAACGTCTCTTTCACTAACACGTAAGTATTTCTTTAATGAAGAACTGCATTCCTAAATAATGTTTTAAAAATTTCTAATATTTGCAAATACAGTAGTCTCTCAATTAAAAAAATATGTACATTCTACACATTCTCTGATACAGTAGGTTTCTATAATTTAAGGAGTGATGTTTTGAGTGCACTGTTTCCATTTTGATTAATTTTATGGGCAAAGCAGTCTTACATGTAGGATTAGAATATTCCAAATGCAGAGTATCCAACCTATCCAAAACCCTGCTAGGATTGCAATAGTAGGACAGAAATGAGGAAAGGGAAGCCCTTTCTGTTGCAAACATTGGGAGTGGATTATTTATTTATTTGTTTCCTGCTCTTTTCCCAGAAATGGGACTCAGAGTGGCTTCACAATATTAAAAGAACAATACAATTAAAACTTAGAGAAGAGGTGCATTAAAAGGAAAATATTTATGCCATGTCCAAGGTATGCATAAAGTTCCTTCCTTGTTGAGATGTGGACAGAGGATTGTGTGGGGCTCTGGACATTTTCCCTCCATTTATCCTCACATGCTCCTGATGTAATTCCTTTACCAGGAATGTAGTGTGGTGCATATGGGGAGAGGGAAAAATAACTGCCCTGACCCCCAAATAAGAAATCTTGTCCCTCAATTTTCCAACAGCCCCCCAATGTCTAGCACTGCCGAAGTGAGACACTGAAAAATATACCTTTCATTTGTTTATATCTGCTGTGTTTTCATCCCCTTGGTAACTTTTTACCTTTTTCTGGATTTCTAAACTGTATTTCTAAATGCTCAGATGAAGTTTTAAGGTATTGCAATGCTAGAAATTTTGGAAGTGAAGGAAAATTTCAAGGGAGGGACAGAATTCTTAGGAAGGGGAGCAATACCATCATTCCCTCCCTCTGCTAGCTACACCCACGTCCTTTCCCTGCATGTGATATCAGACAGCTTTCCATGGGAGAAAATGGAGGGATTCAAAGTTGGATCGATCTTCTCATTAAAATCTCTCACTATCCCACCTTGAGGAGAAGGAATTCCAAATTTACATATGGGATCCTGTGCTGGGAGAAAGATGGGATATAAATTATACAAAAGTAAATAAGATTACAATAATCATTCATTTAATCTGTCCAAATATTGCAGTCTATAAACAGAATAGTTAATAATACCCCTCTGGCTAATCCAGACACAGGGAGTGTGTGTAGGTGTGTATGTTTCTGAGGATAGATATAATAAAGATAAATAAGGAAAGATATCTCAATAATTCATACTAGAAATATATTTTCTCTTTTCCACCTTCCTTTACAAAAAAAAAAAGAATAAATAAACCTCCTTTTGTTCTAAAGAAATAGAGCCTGCTACAGAAGGATGAATTACATAGAAGTCTGGATTTCTTGCCTGGTCTTGGAAGAACTTTCAGATATGTTGCCTACCTATACCATTTCATTTGTTCAACAAACAAAGTTCTTTACAACATATCCACTGTGTTCTTCTCCATCTTATACCATCTTACACCAACCAACAATTCCAGGGAAATGTGAGTGCATCAGCATTACAGACAAGATGGTGGCTCTATGAGCAGAAACTTGTGCCACTGTTTAGAAATGCACACACAAGAGAGTAGACTTTTCAGAATGCCCTTAGATCACAACTGATGGGTTTGTGTGTGTGTGTGTGTTTTGTTTTTTTAACATTTGACAAAATGCTAAAAGGACAATGCTGAAACAAAGTGAGCATTCCAGAAAACAGATACATAAAAAGTCCCATTTGGCCTTGAGTTGGTTCTTGGTCGCACGAGTTCAAAGTTTGTAAATGCCGTTCTATATTTACTTTGGTTCTTCGGTACAAGGGTGTTTCCAGGATTCTCACTATGCTGCCAAACTGGGCATAGTAAAAGAGAAGCAAATATGCATTTCTTGGACATAGCAGTCTACAGAAAGGCCTTCAGAGTCAAGTTTCAACGTGTTTCTTTGTGCCTGCTGCTGCTTCACCTTCCTTTTGCGGTTGGAGAAATGTGCTGACAGCATAGTAGCTATTTACATTTACTTTTCAGTATTTCACTCCTCCTCTGCCATAGCAATCAGTTTGAACACACATTGAGAATCCGTTTGTTTAGTGAATGCATGAGCCATCCTGTGTTGGACTTATGAGTTACAGATTTACTGTATTTGGCTAATTGTTAAACCTCTGTTTTGCTTTTGATTGGATGGTTCTCAAGGAAACTATCAGCAAAGTAAAATGCAGAATGCATCTAAAATGTAACTTCGGTAAGGACAAGAACCAGTTAAACAATATCAGCAAAATGAAAGAAGAAAAATAAACTCATTTGAAATAGGATGCAGGAGGAGAGTTCTACAGATGCAATGGATTGCTAGAAAGACAACTGAATGGGTCTTACGCCTAGCCAAACATGAACTATCACAAGAACTGAAAAATAAACTGTTGTATTTGGATTATATAATGAGACAATGTGACTCATTGGAAAAGAAATAAAGGTCAAGTGAAAGGCTGTAGGAAGAGCAGGAGATTGCATTACCGGTGGACTAAATCAATCAAGGAAGCCATGGCCCTGAGTTTGCAAAACCTGAGCAGGGCATTTTGCTCAATGACTGGGAATCTTGGAGGTTTCCTGTTCATTACCCATTCACACAGTTTCCATAAATCAAAATTGACTTATAGTAAACAACAACAATAAATCGTACAATTAATAGTTTCTGAAGACAAAGGACTCTTTCATACAAGGCTCAATTGGAAGTAAAATTTAAGGTCAATTCGAATGCAATCATGGGTTTTATGTTATTGCAAATTAACTCTTCACATGCAAATTCGGGCAAGAGGGAAGCCAATTCGAATGCAATCATGGGTTTTACTTTATTGCGAATTAAAGCTTCACATGCAAATTCGGGCAGGAGGGGGTTATTTTCGGGCAATGGGAAGTAATTCCGAACGGAGCAGGGGTTCATGTAAATTCGCTAAACAAGCGAATTTACATAAATCCGCATTGGCTCCATTCGGAGTTGGGAGAAATTCCTCCCCGTTTGAAAGAGTCCAAAGACCTATGTATAAATGCCTTTGCTGGTTGTTGAAAGATCATCAGAGATTAGTAAGAAGTAATTCCAGAACCTAAAACCAAGAACACTCTCTCAAATTGTCATCAAATGTGCTGCATATAACATATGGTTTGTTGCACCACCTAGTGGTAAGGAGGCAATATTGTTTTGTTAGAAAAACTGAGTATGCTCAGATCTGTGACTTTTCAAGTTAACCAAGTTCCTTAAGATCTGAGAAAAAGAAACCAAGAAATAAATGCTGTAATTTTTTTTACCTTACTAGAGTCATATATTTCATATGTTGGTGAAGCAGAAAGAAAGGCCCCTCTGAATAATCTTAAAACTTGGACAGGTTTCTGTAGGAGAATGTAGTCTTTCAGATAACCTGGTTCCAAGTAATGTAGAACTCCATAGGTCATAAGTAGCTTCACAGTGGAGCTGTGAATCTAGGTTTTGAAATTTAAATAGTTATCTAAGATGTTGAAGCCTAGTCCTCCAAACAGGTTTAACACCTTGCATAGCAGCTTTAAAGTTTGGATTAAAACCTGGAATGGATTTACCCCCTACTGACATGTAGACCACTAGCCTCCATTGGTGAACTAGTAGCCAGTGAAACTGGTGTAACATGGATTCACATGCTCTCTATGGACCTTATCACACCAGACCTTGGAACTGATCTCTATGAATTCGGTTGTTGCTGAATTCACTGAATTCTGGGGTGACTTTGGATTGGCTTTGGAATGGTTTCATAGTAACAGCATTCACATGTGATAATTCAATGAACATTCACTGAATTCTGGGGTGACTTTGGATTGACTTTGGATTGGCTTTGGAATGGCTTCATAGTAACAGTATTCATATATGATAATTCAATGCACATTCATGTGCACTTGGATGGATGCAGAATGACTCTGGATTGGGGCTGCAAAAACCCTCGTCTGATAAGGGCCTGGCCCTGTTCAAAAGTCTGGTTCAGCTGAAATTCTGGACACTTCAAAGACACCCATGTGCAGACTGCATTATATTGGCTCAAACAAGATTTAAATAAGGCATTTGACAATGTTGCCAATAATCAGCGGAGTTTATCACGTGGGAGGGAAGTGACCATATCCTGTGCATAAATGGGATTTAAACCCAGGAAAATCCTGCAAGAGTGGGATTGTTTTCAGATGACATCACTTGAATTAATGCGAGATTAACCCATACAAAGAGTGGCAATTTCACCCTGTTTATGCATGGTATTTGGGCACTTTGCCTCCCATGTGATAAACTCCATATTTAAAGGAACAGGGACTGGCGACTTTAGCAGTGAACAAATATACTTGGATATAGCAGAAACATGAGTAACCAGAGTCAAGTCTGAATTGAATGTTATAACCAAATTGCAAAACTGAGGAGTTTATCACACTGCCCTTTCCTGCCCTTTCCTCCCAAGTTAGGTGCGGGATGAAAACTTTTAAACATGGATTGTTTCTCATGCCCCTATGCCCAGGCAGGAGGCATCCTGTATGTGATCGTGGCATCCCATACCCAATCCAGACTTCTCCTGCACTTTTGAAAGAACAGGTTTTTCCCATTCTTTGAAAGGTGCAGGACAAGTCTGGATTGGGGATGGGAATGGGGTGGGGGAGGGTCACCCCTCTTCTGGGTGTTACCTGGTGCAGGCTTCAACCCACCACCACCCCTCCCCATGATAACACTGAAGATAAGTATAGATATACTTGGTGGGACCTAGTATTCTGCCAAAATGATGTAGGATCACATCCATAGGGGTCCATATATGCATCCTAAGGAACATAGAACAGACTTCTTATCTGCTGAGACAAGAGAAGTTAGCTTCACAGAGGGGGGAAATTAGACCTTAAATGCTCTTTTCCAGTCTAGTCCTGGTGGAAACCTACAAGGAGCAAAAAGGTTGATAGCACCTAATAGAAGAGATGTAGAGAAGAGACAAAGCTGAATACCATGCCACACTGTTATAGTACTGTTATTCCTTTTTAACAGCTATGGCTGCCTTCTGGGATTTGCAGTTTAGGGAGCAGAACTTAGAATTCTTAGCCAAAGAGCTCTGAGGCATCACTAAAGTACAAACCTCTGAGTTCCATGGGAGGCAAACATAGCAGTTAAAGTGGAATAATGCTGCTATAACAGTGTTGTATGATATAAGGCCTTTATCACCAGGGATCTTCTCCGACTACAATAGGATTATTTTGGAAAATGCTATGCAATTGGGGTTGCTCTGTTTTTTATCATACCTAAAACATTTTTGGGATTGCAGCCTTAGTTTGCACTAAAAGCTTATCACATACTGCCAAGACATTACCTCTGCCTCTTTCGACACACAGGAACACATATGTGCACAGATTATTCCCCTTCCCTAAATATAGATAAATGAAAACAGTCTTACATTTAAAAATACAATTTTTGCCCTTGGGGGAGAGTTTTCTGATCAATTAGACTAGACTAAGTGCTATCAAATGTAAGCAAGCAGGAAGCAGCTATCTATCTGATCTACCTGCATTAATGAAAAGAAATGCTTCCCAAACAGTCTGCCTATGGGAGGACAATGAAGAGGACCAACATCAGTTAAAGGCATGGCTATCCTGCATCAGTTATGATTTGCTGTCTAGTGTGATAAAGTCCTTTCTCTGAGGGTGTTAAAAAGATGGTTTTATTCTTGCAATTAGCCCAGCATTTTGGCTAGTAACATTTAATTGCCTTCTTCAGGGGTTGATAAAATATAGAACAAAGAAAAGGGACAATATATAAGCATCAAAAATGATAACAGGAGACAAATTACCATGTACTATTTCAATTTTGTGTATATACATCTTGCATCAAGATGTATGTGAAATATCTCAATTTTAAAAATGTATATTAACTCACAGTGAGACCATGGAGAAATCCTACTGCTGATGAATGTGTTTTGAGAGGATTTCCCAGTAATGGTAGTTTCCTCTGAGTCCAAACACCCAGCTTCAGATAAAGGTTTTTCCTAAGGGGAACTGCAGGAATGGGGAGACAGTTAGATTTCCCCTTCTTTACCCACTGTATTCCCAATAACCTAAGATGGTGAAGGGTCTGGAAACCATGCCCTATGAGGAACGCCTTAGGGAACTGGGGATGTTTAGCCTGGAGAAGAGAAGGTTAAGAGGTGATATGATAGCCCTGTTTAAATATTTGAAGGGCTATCATATTGAGGAGGGAGCAAGCTTGTTTTCTGCTGCTGCAGAGACTAGAACACGGAACAATGGATGCAAACTGCAGGAAAAGAGATTCCACCTCAACATTAGGAGGAACTTCCTGACAGTAAGGGCTGTTCGACAGTGGAACACACTCCCTCGGAGTGTAGTGGAGTCTCCTTCCTTAGGGGTCTTTAAGCAGAGGCTGGATGGCCATCTGTCAGGGATGCTTTGACTGGGAGTTCCTGCATGGCAGGGGGTTGGACTGGATGGCCCTTGTGGTCTCGTCCAACTCTATGATTCTATGATTCTATGAATAACTGTCAATTATTACTCTCAAAAGTCATTTAAACCCTCATTCCATTTTTAATATGATGAAGAAGTTTTTATTACAAGCCTTTCCTTGTCAGGCATCTTTTTTTCTGTCTGCTAAGTTTGTTTTCATTTTATGTTGTATTTTATAGATTTTTTTAAAATAAAAAATGTTTGCTCATGAAATTGTGTTATTGTAACAGTTGTAAGCTGACCAACACAATATATATATATTCCCTGAAAAGGACAGGGGAATACATTTCCACAAAAATAAATGAAACCAAACTAAGATTTCCTCATTCTTTGCACTATGAGGGTTTCCCAGTTAAGTTTCACACAGAATTCATGAGTCATTCTTATGAAAGTGGCAAACTCATTCTTGTGAAAACCCTGAACTTTTTAACTGCACACATGACATTCTAAGGATAAAAAAAATAGGATGAGAGAGGTCAAAATACAAATAAATAATTAAATGATTACTTGTCCATGGTCTCAATTTATACTTGTCCAATTGTCCATTATGGTGTATTAATGGGATCATATGTATTAGAAATAGTTGTATTCAAGCCTGCAGAATTTATGGGGCTCGGCAGATGGGTGGTTGAACATCGCCCCTTTGAGTCCCGGATGGAGGCTGTGGCAACCAGATGCTACAGCCTCCAGAAAGACCAAAAGAGCCCACTTCCCAGCAGGTTCTTTTTGCGTCCCAGAAAGGGTGCCACAGGTGCTCTCACACACCATGATGATGTCCCTTTCGTGGAGTGTCATTTGGGCGTGGGACAACCTATGCATCATCATGACATGCCCCGTGTGGATGGGCACGTGCCATAATGGTGCACGGGCAGCAGAACAAGGGCTTGGAGCGTGTGAACACAGCCCTACCGCAGCCCTAGTACATGGTCAGGCCAGTCTATATTTCCTCTATCTTTTTATAGATGTTGACAGAAATTCTAGATCAGCTGTTTCATTATGTAACTAGTTCTTTAGCTAAGCTAGAGTCTCCCGGTTCAACCTCCCCCCCCCCCATCCTGATTTACCAGGCTTGTCAGTGATCTCCAGTATGATATTCAGAAGTAAGATCCTTGTCATAATTTTTCCTTGTACCACAATTTTGTGTGTGTGTGTGTGTGTGTGTGTGTGTGAAAACATCAATCTGCTGAGTTCTGATTGATAGGGAAACAAAGTCCTGTGGTTTGCAGTGGCTACTAACCAGTAAGTCAAGATAGTGGGACTATGATCCCTACGTATTCCCTATACTGTTGAAATCAAACCAGTCAGGTTTGCATAACTCTAAATTACTACACACACACACACGGGCACACACATACTGTATATACTCATGTATAAGTCTAAAAATGTTAGTAAAAAAATTGACCCAAGAAACCTGGTCAATGTAAATACTGTTCTTTATTTTTAAAAAGGAACCATCCCCTGGTGAAAGGCGAGAGTGTAATCTGTCCTAGAAGCACCAACCCCACTCTAGTCTCTCATTCATCCAGTCTTTAGTGTGAGCACAAATAGTTATGCCTGCTGAAATTTTTTAAGTTCTTTGGCATCTTTTTGCTTTGTTTTGTCCTTTACTTCTCTTGTTACATGAGCCTAAGTTTTACCCTTGATGTATCCATTGGTCATATCAAAATCCATAATTCTGGCCCCCAAACCTTCCCTTGACTTATACATGAGGTCGACTTATAGACAAGTATATATGGTAAATACACAACCATACATTCTGAAACAGAAGGTAAAAAGATGCATTTTTATTCAAGGTTAATCTTTCATAAATCATTAAAATATAGCATTAAAATATAAAAATGATAAATAATATTTGTGCGTGTGTGTGTAAATTTCTTGATTTATGTCATGTGAATGAAACACAGATCCCACATCCAATAACCAAATATCCAAAGCATTCACCACTTCCTAGACTCCTGGCCCAAAACAAGAATCAGTTACAGAAGATAGCAGCCAAGAAGCCACTTGAGTGCACAACCATTGTGTGATTCTCTGTTATCTGAGAATAAGGGAATGAGATGGGTGCTACTTGAAAAGCCTTTACTTTCACAGCCCCATAACAGGACTTCCTGACTGATGAATGATGGGCTACAGTACAAGGTCCAATCTCTGACACCTGTATCTAGCTGCCTGAGAAGCATCTCCCACACACAGGCTGACTTTTCCCTAGAGTTTGAAGCTTAGCAAACTGACTTTCCTTAATGGTTTCACATTAATGGCCCCACCCAGAATACTGTGTCTAGTTCTGGGCACCACAATTCAAAAAAGATGTGGAGAAACTGGAGCACATCCAAAGGAGGGCAACTAAGATGGTGAAGGGTCTGGAAACCATGCCCTATGAGGAACGCCTTAGGGAACTGGGGATGTTTAGCCTGGAGAAGAGAAGGTTAAGAGGAGATATGATAGCCCTGTTTAAATATTTGAAGGGCTATCATATTGAGGAGGGAGCAAGCTTGTTTTCTGCTGCTCCAGAGACTAGGGACTCTTTCAGACGTGGGAAATTGGAAGTATAATCCAAGGGCAATCCAAACGCAATCCTGGGGTTTCACGTTATTGCGAATTAATTCTTCTCACGCAAATTCGGGCAAAAGGGAAGTCAGTTCGAATGCAATCATGGGTTTAACGTTATTGCGAATTTAAGCTTCTCACGCGATTTCGGGCAAGGGGGGGTTATTTTCAGGTAATGGGAAGTAATTCCGAATGCCTTCCGAACGGAGCAGGGGTTCAGGTAAATTCGCTAAACAAGCGAATTTACATGAATCCGCATTGGCTCCATTCGGAATTGGGAGAAATTCCTCCCATTTGAAAGAGTCCTAGGACACAGAACCATGGATATAAATTGCAGGAAAAGAGATTCCACGTCAACATTAGGAGGAACTTCCTGACAGTAAGGGCTGTTTGACAATGGAACACACTCCCTCGGAGGGTGGTGGAGTTTCCTTCCTTAGAGGTCTTTAAGCAGAGGCTCGATGCCCATCTGTCAGGGATGCTTTGATTGGGAGTTCCTGTATAACAGGGGGTTGGACTAGAAGGCCCTTGTGGTCTCTTCCAACTCTATGATTCTATGATTCTAGTACTTTAACCCTAGTGGTAACATTATCCAACACTAAAACTTCCAAACACTCCTGTAAAGTTTGGAATAAAACCCAGAATGGATTCAAAGCCCCACTGATGTCAGTTTCTACTGACATGAAATTGTATTTGCAAGGATCACTGTTGCTTCCTAAATCAGTTCATAAATGTGACTTTTTCAAGAAGACGCTTCAGAAAGCTTGGGTTTGTAGTTTACTTAAAGTGGGAAGTCCCAACTTTTTTTTTTTAAAAAAAAGGTAGAAACATGACCTGAAAGAGAAACTCCACTCCAATACAAAGCTGAACTTTGGGGGGGGGGGGGGTTACTTTGTTTTCCATCTCTTTTGTAACATTCACTTGTATTTTTAACTTCTGCTTTTTTTCCTTCTTTCTGTGTGCATCAGACTCCATCTGCCAGGAACATTCTCAAAGTAAAACATTATCAGATGTTATAATAATTATTTGATCAAAACCAAATAGAGTATAGTAAAACTACCTTGTGAGAATATTCCCTTTTTACATCACAAAGAAGGATGTCACTAAAAAAGAAGAAAAGAAATAAATTACATCATTTCTTGAAATGGGGTTTACTAGAACAGTTGAGTAATAGACATACAAACCTGGGGGTGAAAAACAGCTGATATGTTATGGACTTTTTGTGAAGCAATGGGATTCATTTGCTAATGTGAATCATGTTGTTTCTAGATAAATATACAGCCCTTGTGAGAACTCATAAAAAAAAATGTATTGAGTAACCTAATAACAAAACACAGTCTGGTATTTTCTTTTTAATTCAGGAAACATTTAGGTGGATCAAAACCAACTAAAACATCTTGTACAAAAAATGTAAAATGACCATCTTCCCAGAACTAAGTGACTTTGAGGGTCCTATAAAAGGAAACTGAACCCTTGCTCCTTCTTGTACATCCTACCAGGAAACTTTGGCAAGAAACTCAACCCCTCCCCTTTTTTTATAGCCCACGCTGTAAACTCACATTTGGTTTCAAAGAAAAATGAGTTTTGTGGCTAGAGATAAAGTGAACATGTTTTCTTTTGAATGCTTGTCTTATACATGGAATGTCACCAAACCTGACTGGGCATGTATTAAGAAAATCTCAGAGTCTAAACAGACCAGATAAAAGGGCTGACACTGGGGTGGAATGGGGATCGGGGTTTATCACACTAGAGGGCAAGCAGGATTTAAACAGGAATTAAACAGGAATTAAACAGGAAATGCCCTATGTTAAACATAAGGCATGTTAAATACCCTATGTTAAACATAAGGCATTTCCTGTTTAATTCCTGTTTAAATCCTGTTTAAATCCTGTTTGCCCTCTAGTGTGATAAAATATGAGGTTTATCACACTAGAGGGCAAACAGGATTTAAGTGGACGTAAGCTGCATGCCCAGACTCCACCCTCAAGCCACCATCATGCCACCTGCCTGACCGCACAGTGGGCTGCATTACAGCGCTCCTTTGGTGTGGCATTCAAATGCCACATGTCAAAAGGAGCACTGAACAGTGCCATGGCAGCAGCAAAAGTACCCTTTTTCCACTCCCCAGAGGAGCGGCATTTAGCTGCTTCTTTGGGGACTGGAAAAAATGCTAGATTGGATCCACGGTGTGCAGTCGCTGCAGCCTCAATCCAGCACTCAAAGAGGCGGTGTTAAGCCGCCCCTTATCCACCATCTGTTTTGCCCCATAGTCTCTAGAACAAAAGAGATGTAGAGTCCACAGCGAGGTTTTTTTTTTTTTTTGCTTTGTTTTCTTTTGTCCACAGCAAATTTTTTTTGCCCATAGCTACTGTGCTTCTTTGTGACTCCCCTTAACCCCACTTTCATGCTCTATGCCCTATACAGTGTGCTTTTCATTTTTACATTTTTTATTTTTATTTTAACTTTTTCAAACAAATTTGGAGCTCTGCTACTGGAATTTAAGTTAAAAATGAATGTCAGCATGAAGAAATGTAAGGTACTGCACTTAGAGCAGAAAACTGAAATGTATAGATATAGGAGGGGGGACACTGGCTAAATGAGACTACGTGTGAAAAGGATCTAGGAGTACTAGTAGACCAAAAGTGAAACATGAGTCAAAAGTGTGATGCGTCAGCTAAAAAGGCCAATGTGATTTTAGGCTGCATCAATAGAAGTATAGTGTCTAGATCAAGGGAAGTAATAGTGCCACTTTATTCTGCTTTGGTCAGGCCTTAACTGGAATACTATGTCCAGTTCTGGGCACCACAATTGAAAAAGTATGTTGACAAGCTGGAGCATGTCCAGAGGAGGGTCACCAAACTGGTGAAGGCTTTGGAAACTATGCCTTATGAGGAGAGACTTAGGGAGCTAGGTATGTTTAGCCTGGAGAAGAGACAGTTAAGATAAGAGGTGATATGATAGCCCTGTTGAAGTATTTGAAGAGGTGTCACATTGAGGATGGAGCAAGCTTGTTTTCTGCTGCTCCAGGGACTAGAACATGGAACAATGGGTGCAAGCTACAGGAAACGAGATTCCACCTGAACGTTAGGAGGAACTTCCTGACAATAAGAACTGTTGGACAGTGGGACACACTCCCTTGGAGTGTGGTGGAGTCTCTTTCTTTGGAAGTCTTTAAACAGAGGCTGGATGGCCATCTGTCAGGGATGGTTTGATTGTGATTTCCTGCATGGCAGGGGGTTGGACTGGATGTCCCTTGTGGTCTCTTCCAACGCTATGATTCTATGATTCTAAAAAGAAAGAAAGAAAATGAATAGGCTAAAAATTACAGGCAGATAGTTTGCTTGGGAATAGCAAAGGGGAGGGAGGACAGGAGGAGACACCATGTGACCCCCAATATCGCAACTGCCCTGACAGCAAGTTTTGCACTCAGAGACTAATGCCATTGTGAGCTCATTGACAGGATGCCCTAATCACAGTTAGGGACACAAAAGGAGGCAATAAGTATCGCCAAAGTCCCCTTTTTTCTTGCTTTAATTGCAGTTTAAAAGCCAAAAGTAGTAATCTCCAGAGAAAAGCATGCACATATAGAGGTAAAATTTCATAGAGATAGGGAAACGCTGTAATAGAAGTAGGCCGGTTAGCCAGGGGGAGGAACTGAAAAGGGCTTTGAGGAGCTGTGAATGATTAAATAGTTCAGGGCTTAATGTGTGATCTAATTGTGTATTATTAAACCTTGGCTTGTTTATTCTTTTTTACGACTGTGTCTGGCTGTTACTGTTAAGTTTCGATATAGAGCCTGGTTACTCTTATCACAAGGAATGCACTGAACAATCTACTAGTCTAAATAGATACGTAGAGAGATCTTGTAGCATCTTTAGTGAAAGAAAGAAATTGGCAGCATGAGCTTTCATAGACTTCAACCTACTTCCTGAGATGTAGTCTAAATAGAATTCACTTTGGGGCCCAACTACCTAATCTAGGAAGGGATCTTGAGGAGAGAAGGGGCAAGGAAAGTGATAGGAGTCCAAGGGTTTCTTTCTTTCTTTCTTTCTTTCTTTCTTTCTCTCTTTCTTTCATTTCATTTCACTTCATTTCTCTTCCACCTTTCTTCCAGAAAGGGACTCAAGGCTGCTCACATATAAAGCCATTTAAAAATTTTGCAATAAATTTTTTTTAAAAAAAACAATTTAATACCTAACTTAAAACAGTATACTGGACCCAGGGAGGTGCAGTGGTGCAGCCTACACCGGCTGGCACCCCAGAAGATGGGTGACACCCAGTCGAGCCTTCCCCTGTGCACTGTCCTTGTGTGCCTCCCTGCACACTCCCCCCATAAGCTCTGTTCCCACATGCTCCACCCAGGTGACATCTTGTCCTTTTCCTCATTAGGAAAATGATGGGGTGGCATGGTGGAAGGAGCACACACCTCCCCAAAAGCCTCCCCCAGAACCCTCACCCACCCTGAGTGACACCAGGTGTAGGGGCACCACTGTCTGGACCTAAGCTGGGTAGGGCTTTATAGGTCACGACCAGCACTCTGAATTGTGCCAAGAAATGAACTGTTAGCCAGTGAAGCTGTTTCAACAAGGGAGTTATATGCTTAGCTTAGGAACTGCAGGGCCAGCCTGGAGAGAGGATACATCACAGTGAAGTTCTCACCCTCACTGGTGGTTGGTTTCTGCCAGAGCAATGGGGCAGTGATTCCACTCCAGGCTTTTAGCCAGACTTTAAAGAAATTATCCAAGATACTGAAAATAAATTATTCAACCTAATTAATTTGTTTCCCTTTTGGTAATATAACTTTTAAAATGTAATTTCATTACCAATGGCAATGACCCTATTACCAATAGAAAGGTAACTTGACACATTTCTCTATACTGTATTTCTCCCAAGCTCTTTTTTTTTGGGGGGGGGGGATTACCTTTTGTCCTAAAGCTCTTAAAATCAACCATTCTGGATGGGGTAATTGTGGAAGTTATAGTCTAAAACATTTTCCTTCTCCTCCTTTTCCTTCTTCTTTTTTGAAGCTCTGGTAACAAAGAAATATCTAGTCTGAACATCAGCTTAGAGAGGACAATAAAAAGTGAGCGAAACTCTCATTTTCCACCTGCATCTGTTAAAGCAGTTCACCTTTCTCCCATTCATAATAGGGTGCTATATAACTAATGAAAGAAATAATAACTTGAATTTGGAAAAAGTTCTCCAACCTAATAAAGTCCACCAGTATAAAAATATCAAGGGCTCATTTGTAACAGAAAGCTAAACAAACTGCTAAAATGTTTGTAATGCTTTTTAGCTAGTGACAGGGCCTCCATTGTGGTTTTTAAATATTCACAGCATCTGTGTTACTTCCTCAAAAGTACGGGGTTCTTCTGTTACAGTGGAATCATATGCCACCTGAATCAATACTGGATATAAACCCTGTAACCTTTGGTTCATAATTCTAATTTTTTAAATCTTTATCTTTGGGGATTTGGGGCTGTCTATTCTTAAGATTAAGAAAAAAATCATAGCTATTGCAAACATAATGTAAATAGATTTAGATGAACCTGCACTTGAAACCAAAACTGCCTAGGAATACCACATGTCATTTATGAAGAAGCACTTGGGTTTTTTTCTCTCTCTCCCAAGTTCTCGAAAATGACACAGTACCTTCACAAAGCTATATGTCAACAGCCAAAAGCAAACTTGATTAGTGGCTAACAGCCAAAGAGACAAGATGATCTTGGCATCTTTTTTCATCTGCATTTTCTGGCCTGATGTGACAGGTGAGTAATCCACTTGCTAAACTGTTCATTACCTGCATTATATATTAGCTTTATTGACAAAGCCACCACAAAGATAACACTAAAATTTTGATTCTAGTTGTGGGGCAATTCTATGGCACAAGTTTATATCAAAACAGCACTTTCCTTCCTTGATGCAATTATGTTCAATGCCATGTACTGAACAATTCAGGCAGTGGAGAGGATAATATTCGTAGTAGTATAGCAATATTAAGTTCTCACAGAAATGGATTTACCCAATGATAAAATGATGTGTCACTGCTGACAAGCAGTATGAAGACAACTGGAACAATTGCTGTGAATGAGAAAGTGGGGCTTAATTTGTACCATAGCTCACAAGAACTTATCCCTGGACTTAGAAATTGTGGAAGACATTAGCTTAGTTTACATTTTCATGCATTTTTGAACTGATAGATCAGGAAAAGGTATAAAACAAAAATGTGTACATTATGGTAAATAATATTACATTATTATTATTATTATTACATTGCAGTGCATTACAGTGTAGGAATATTGTATTACATTATAGTTCATTACAGTGTAGGAATATTGCTAATGTGTGCATAGAAAACAAAATGGTAATTTTGTGTATAGTAGTCAAAATTGCATACCAATTGCACAACTAGGAGAACATCACTTTGAAATGCAAACACATTTTCCTGTGGGCTTTTTATTTCTTTAAATAATCAAATGATGAATCAAACATAAGAATGGAAAACTGTTCAAATCGTATAAGGAACAGATGTTAAGATGGAAAAACTGAGAAACTGAGACGCTTAAAATAACAGATCTAGCATCTATTTTCAATGCAAGAATCATACTTGGGATACATTAAATGAGTATTCTCACCAGGATGAAGGTGGTCTTCCTTTCACCTAACATTCTAAGGAGCACAGTAGTTAAATGCCAGTACTACAACCACTCACTCACAGTCACAAGGTTATGAGTTCAATACCAACCAGGGGCTCCAGGGTCTACTCAGCTTGGCATCCTTCCAAAGTCACTAAATGAATACCCAGATGGTTGGGGGCAATTAGCTTACACACTGTATACTGCTTAGGGAGTGCTGAAGTGCACTGATAAGCAGTATAAAAATATGCTTGCTATTGCTAAGAATCCCCTTAATTATTGATAGAGGGGTGAATGTTTCTAAATTGACTGCTATTTCAAGGCAGACTTGAATGATCTCTCCCTTTCTTTCATCTACAGCAGTAGTTCCCAAACTTTGGACCTTTAAGTTGAAGCCCAAAATACATGGAGGACCAAATTTTGGGAATCACTGATGTAGTTGCAGACTACTATTACAGCTGATGAAATAACAGCTGAAATTGTGTTGGATGTTCCTAATAGAACAGAGTAATTGAATCAACTGTTGAATTGCAAGTCAATACATATGCAAATCCAGTTAATTCAAAGGCTCTAGTCTAATCAGAACTAACAACAGAATGTCTTTCTTTTATAATAAAGAGTTCATCACCATGAGCACACACAGAGACACACATAGGGGATAAACAGACTGTACAGCAGGCGGCATCACACCATTTCTTTGGTTCAGCATTTAGATGCTCTGCACCAAAGAAAGCAGGAAAGGCCACCACCATCACAGCAAGGGTGGCTTTGTGCTGTTCTAAAAAGCATGCGGCAAGCGGTTGCTGCAGGCCCGATCCGGTTCTAAAAGGAGCGGCATCAAGCCACCACTTCAGGGCTGTGTGTTTTGCTCCATAGATGTCAAGAATTCAGCATCTTGAATTTCTTTTGCAGGTGCAACACAGGTGATTCACAAGTCTGTACAAACAGTCACAGCTGGAGACAATGTGACCTTGAATTGTCAGTTAGCCGGAAAGCATGACATTGTTCAGATCACCTGGCAGAAGGAGCATGGAAAAAACAAGACCAACATTGCTACATACAGTGAAAGTCATGGCTCTAGGGTGCTGGGCAAATATCGAAGTAATGTGCAACTTTTCCAAAGTGGGATGGCCATTTCTGCTATCACCTTCCACACTGTTGCCTTGAAAGATGAAGGCTGTTATGACTGCATCTTCAACACATTCCCTTTGGGATCCATCTCAGGCAAGACATGCCTCAGGGTTTTTGGTAAGTTATATGCTCTTAGGGGAAGCCTGTAATCTTCAAGCAGTTCCAGCCATTCCAAGTCATCTGTGGTAAAAGGAATGCCATTGCGGAAAACAGGATATTATCAAAGCAATTACTGGTGTGTGATGGAACAATGGCTATACACTATGGTCAATGATTTTTCAGCATTCTCTCTTGTGTGTATGGTGAACAGAAAGTACCATTCATGTAGACCTTAATATATGTTTTGTGTCCCATGACATTAAATTATTTTATAATTCCCACCCATATGCACACTCAATCCCACCACCTTTCGCTTAAGATTTGTAGTCACATCCAACTGACCTCAACCTTACTCTGAACTTCCAAAGACTGCTGTTGAGGTAACTCAATTTTCTGTTTGGATAGACTACCTGAAGTGTCTCAGTGGAAAAAAACATTGGGGCTTTTTACATTGGCAAGAAAGTGT
This sequence comes from Urosaurus nigricauda, assembly GCA_034509955.1. Taxonomy (NCBI): domain Eukaryota; kingdom Metazoa; phylum Chordata; class Lepidosauria; order Squamata; family Phrynosomatidae; genus Urosaurus; species Urosaurus nigricauda. The sequence goes on from JAOEGL010000003.1 coordinate 48,264,502, forward strand.
GATCTGAACTCGCCTTTATGTTAATGCTTAGCAGCTACATAGCAAGCCTCCGGTTTGCATTAAAAAAGTGCAGAGCTGCTACACAGAGGGGTGTGGGAACGACTTATCTGAGTGGTCTTTTTTGTGGCTCAGCAGTTACATGGGAAGCTGTCAGAACGCTACAAACACAGGCGGAGCTGATACATGGGCAGCAAGAAACGCAGCTTTAAACTGCGATTTTAATTTTTTTTTTCCTTGCCGGCTGCGAACTGCGCTGTTGCGCGGTTCGTACCGCCGCGAACAGCGCTATTGCGAGGGTCGAGTCTTGAACTGCGCTATTGATAGGGTCGAGGCTTGAACTGCGCTATTGATAGGGTCGAGGCTACGAATTGCGCAGTTTTAAATGATTTAAAGGGGGCTCCTAATTGATTTTGACAGCAGCCACAGACCGAGCATCTGCAAGAAGACAAAGGAGGAGGAGTGCTGGCCATTGACCCAGTGACGTTGGCATTCGTCAGCACAGGGTCACTGTGGGCATCATCACCAACATGGATGCCTCCTCTCCTTTGTGGTCGGCACTTGTCGTCAATGTTCAAAGCACAGCCAAAGCTGCCGCCTTTGCCTCCGCTAGTGCTGCCAGGATCGTCAAAGTGACCACTGAAATGACTGCTGTGACCACTGAAATGACTGATGTGACCACTGAAATGATAGCTGATGATGACAGTGATGATACAGAAGAGAGAACAGCTGCAGTTGGTGTCTCACTGCTTGAGCAGTGTGAATTAGCCGGTGGCATTGCTATGTCCGATTGGGCCTTGACCAGATGGAAATGAGGTCTGAGGTCTCTGCATGAGACCAAGACATCCCTCTCCCCCTTTTTGGGCCACTTGTAGAAGTCTCTGCCATTGTGCAAAGTGCCACAGCAAAGCCTCGGCAAGAGTGTCCCTAGGAGCGGCTGACTTGGACAAATGCAAGTGGGAAATGGCGCTGGAATGTGTGTGGGGGTTCGTGTGAAAATTGAAAGTTTCCTCTTATCACTGCAACTGTAAAAACATCCGCCACCAAAACTGTCAATATCCCAAAGGCGCTACTGCGCATGTCTAGGGTTAGGATTAAGGGCGGAGCTAGGGTTTGGGAGCTTTAAAAAACTGCGCAGTTAAACCCCAGCTTTTACACCTGGAGGGCATAGAACGTTTTAATTAGGAGTGGAGTCCACACCACGCATGCTCCCAACTACGATCCATTCTGATCCGCACCAACAGCGCAGCCTTTAAATGGGCGCCTTAAGGAAACGGAGCCCCATTTAACTGCGCAAGTACACCTTAGCCTTTACATGCACTAGCGCTGTAACGCACTTATTAAAAAAGTAGTGGGTCAACCGAACTACTTTTTTAAAGCGCGTTTTTTCCCTTAAAACGCCAAAATGGCGTTTTCATGTCACACTTTCCCATTTTATAATGTAAAAGCTGGGTTTTCACCCAGCCTTCAAAACACCTTTTTTTGCCAATGTAAAACGCACCATTGTGTTTATGAAATGAGTTTCTCTTTTATTCTCAGAAATGTCTCTGGTAGCTGTCCATATGCTTCTGGTTAAAAACTTATTTCTTTAGGTGTGGTTGTAATAGAGAGAATCAAGTGGAGTAATGAAAGAACTCTGTAGGGCAGAGGACAGAAGCTTTTGTTTATTTTTCACACCCACACCCACACACCCCACCTTTACTGTTTGTGAGATAATATAAGGCTTCCTTCCACCCTTCCTGATGTTCCATGATTATAGACCAAGAATCTCTTGGGAATTCTTGCTGAAATTCCCATAAATGTTATCAAAAGAAGAAATGATATGATGATGTAGGGAGATACTAAGGCTATTTAATATCACTGCCCATCCTTGTTAACTGCACAGAAATCCCCTGTCATGGCAAGTACAATGCTTTAAAAGTTCATTTTAATTTTTTTTAAAGTTACCAAAAATATAGTTACAAGTCTCCCCACCAGCAATTAGTTTTCATTGCACTTGCAATCTTAAAAAATAAAAAATGAAAAGTTATTTCAATTATTTTTGATTTTTTTAAAGCAGTTTCATGGTATCAAAGGATGCAAGAATGCAAAGAAAAAGAATTCAAATAAAGAGTCTTTGGTCTGAAACCTTTTATTAGTCTCTGCTAGAGCTATTGAATCAGTGGGATTTACCTCTGTGTTGTCTCATAGCAATTGGAACAGCTGATTTCTGGTACCCTAATAAACTAGGACGATTCTGGACTGTAACAACAAGAGTGTGTAGATCAAGGGAAGTAACAGTACCAATCTATTAAACTTTGGTCCAAACTCATCTGGAATACAGTTTCCAATGCTGGGCACCACAGTTCAGGAAGGATATAGATAAGCTAGAATTTGTCCAAAAGATGATGACCAAGATGGTCAAAGGACTGGAATCCAAGCCCTATGAAGATCAACTTAGAGAACTGGAAATGTTTAGTTTGGAGAAGAGAAGATGGAAAGACAATATGATTTTGCTGTTGTGTACATTCAAGTCATTTGTGGTTTATGGCAACCAAGGTGAACCTATCACAGGGTATTCTTGGCAAGATGTGTTTATAGTGGATTTGCATTTTGCCTTCCTCTGAGGCTGAGAGAATGTAATTTGCTCAAGGTTACACAGTGGGTTTCCATGGCCAAGTGGAGATTCAAACCCTGCTCTCCCAGAGTCCTAGACTAACCTGCAGATCAGTACATTACCTTGGCTAGCTGGCTTTAAATATCTGAAGGTATATCATGTAGAAGATGGAGCAACCTTTTTTTCTCCTGCTCCAGAGACTACAACACAGAACAATTGGTTCAAATTTCAAGAAAGGGGATTTTACCTAAACTGTAAGAGTTGTTCTTCAGGTAGATTCTCCTTCTTTGGAACCAGAGGTCAGATGGCCTTCTTTGTGGAATGCTTTAACTGTGATAGTAGTGATGTGGCTAACATGATTCTAATCCCTTCCATTCTATAATTCAATGAATATACTCTAATTTGGAGTATCCAGTATAGGATTAAAAGCAACATTCCATGGCCACATTGTAGATTTCAGTGAAGTCTCACTAACTGGAAATAAACCACTGTTACTATTACCAATATTATGCACTGGCAACTGTTTCCATTTTTTTGCCATAACAAGAGAAAAGGAAACAATTGCCATGGCTTGAGACTTCCAGAAGAATGCTGGATTCTGTTCTAATGCCAAAATAAGTAGAGGCTGTATGATAGCCACCACCACCACCACCCATGGATAAAAAAAATCTGTGGATGCTCAAGTTCCATTAAATACAGTGATAATAAAATGGTGTCCTTTATATAAAATGGCAAAATCGAGGTTTGTTTTTTGGAATATATATCTTTTAGGAATATTTCCAAACCATTGATGCTTGAATCCATGGATAAAAAAATATCTGTGGATAAGGGAGGACAACTGTACTTGATCATCCCTAACTGAACCAGTGATCAAAGAGCTACCATCTCTCCTGTCTACTTACCAACAACATACAGGTGTGAAGACTGAATGGGATAAACTGGTGTGCATTGCCATGAGTTAGGAACAATGAATACATTGTTGGTTTAAGTAGTCTTCCTTTGTTCATTGTCTTGACAAAGAGGTGATTTTGGTCCATGATGGGGTTTACCAGGACCCAGAATAAATCATGACCATACCAAAGGTCATTTAAAATAGACGCTTGTGTCAAACATATACCCATTCATTTGTAGTTCTCTGCAGCTATAAATTCATCTTGTATTGTATTCAGATTACATTGGGTCCAGAATGAGAGATTAGACACCACAGCGCAGCTTGAAAAAATTAGGTGCTATATATGGTCTGTCTAGCAAACAGCAGGAAGCAACAACCTTTTGCTTACTTCCAGGGACAAAACTCTAAATGTTACTCTATTCTTTTTGTTTTTTCAAAGCCCTGACAGAACCAAAAGTGACTGTGAAGCATATTATTGATCCAGAAAAAGCTGGAAAGGGAGTGCTTGAAATCAGCTGCTCAGCAACAGGGAAGCCAGAGCCAGTGATCACCTGGAAGTTTACCAGACATCTTCTTATCAAGCCAAAGCAATATGCCATTCAGCAGCAGAATGACACAGTGACCGTCATCAGCAATTTCACTCATATGTTCTCCCATTGGGAAAATCCAATAATCTGTGCTATTCATCATCCATCTTTAAACTGCACAAAAGAGTTGACTGTACCTGTGACTGTGATGGAAGGAAGTAAGTTTGAACTTGGATGTTTTGATGTCTGTGGTTTGTCTAATCTCTAGCCCTTTGTTTCACAACTATATTTCCTGTATATGTTTTTTATTTTCTTGTGGCATATTGTGGGCAGCATTGGAAGGAAGGAATGAACCAAAATATTGCCAGTCCCACCTTTGAGCAAATCTGTTGCCCGAGAGTATTGCTTTTATTCTCCAGTATTTTTCTCATGCCATAAGATAGATCTGCATTCCTCAAAATGCACTACCATTCCCCCAATTCGAATTAGTAGAGGAAATGAAACAAAACATATGGGCTTTACATACTGCCCCAAAAGGGCAGTCTGTAAGCACCTAGAGAAGCACCAGAATAGGGCCAGGACTGCCTCACCAGCAGCCCGGAGGCCCCATTCCACTGCTTCTCCAGGCCATGGAGAAGTGACAAACTGCAGCTTCTCTGTAGCCTAAAAGTGGGATGCAGCAGGCGCCCTGGGTACCTGCTGCACCCCACCATCCACAGTGGTCTCGAGGGGAGAAAGGGGGCACCGCCACAGCCCCTTTCCCCTCAGGATCCTTGGCACGGCTGTGTAAAGGCCATGCCAAGGGCAAATGCCAAAAAAGGAGCTCCGTTTTGAAAGTGGCGCCATGACATCAGGCATGTGCTGCACTGTATAAACACGGCATGCATCATGATGTTATCATGGCAAGCATGTATGGATGGCACCATTTTAAAATGATGCCATCCATATGCAATAGGGTTAGGGAGCGTGCGGTTGCTGCATGCTCCCTAACTCTAATCACACACCACAGACGGCCCTTTGGGGCTGTCTGCATCAGGCCACTGTGCAATGGGTCCTCTCTCCAGGCTGGCCCACAGTTCCAAAACCTTAGACTCCTGTCACTAATTTTGTCGCCTTTCCCCTTCATGATCCCTCCGTGGATTGGGTACTAGGGACTCAGGTGTATGCCTGCAGTGGGTGTTTTATTCAGTGGATGGTAAGTGTGTGGTAAACATGACCAGAATCTTGGTCAAAGCTTAACACAAGGCTTTTAGAAAAGATGTCACAGATTACTTTGCATCTTTGGCATATTTAGAATAGGCAACTGAGTAGAGACCATGAGCTAACTTTCCCCCTATAGGATGTGCCCTCCAAATGTGCTCCCTAATATCTGTCTCTCCATCAGAGTCATTCCTAAAATGGTCACGTGAAGTGCTATTGTATCATTCCTTTAACCATTTTGAGAAGACCCTTGACAATCATTCAGCCATTGGGGTTTTCTGGGTTAATTTTTTGTGGAACTGAGAGTATTTTTGCTTATCAGGGGGCTTTCCATGTGGCTTGGGGGTAAAAACACATGATAAGCTTCAGGGAAAGTGTTGAAGAGCTTCAAGGGATGAAAAGGTAGCAACCAGGGCTCACACACAACCCATGGGTCATATTTTGCCCAATCATGCAGTAGCTGAATGAAGTAACTGGCCAAATTGGTACACTATGCTGATGTTACTGAGCCAATATAACTGTTGGTGGTAGTGGAAAGCAAAAAGGTCCCACAGGAACAGCAGCTGTAAGGGAAGCGAGGCATTGGAGAAATAGATTGATTAGATGAAGCAGATTTTGTTTGACTTTCTTCACTGTTGTGGCAGAATCCTGAATAAAACTGGTATATTCCAGCCACTCTGCCAGGTTAGTTAGAATAAATCACAAATCATTAGCTGAATATATAATAAATAACATAAAACAACAGCAAAATCATCTTTATGACCATTGCCATCTAGCCATTGTTTACAGTTGTGTTATTCATATAATTAGACAGAGATAGACAGATGACAGGCTTATGACAGATGTTTGATCTACCTTGTTTGTTTGTTTAACTAGAAACTCAAGATCCCTCAACAAAAGCCAGGTGCAAAAGATTCACTGTGGTCCTCCAGACATCTGAGCAAATGGTATAACGTAGCCAGACATACCAGTGATCCCCTCCTTTTTCCACCAGTAACATAATGGCTGAGGGACACTATCACAGCACAATTATGAGTCTTGGTGGAGGGCTTTGGATGTTGTTGAAAAAGGAAAGGAATACCATCCTCCACTATGACCATGGAAACACACACATGATTAACTGGATGCCATCTTATGTCTAGTTGTACCTATAGTTATAACAGTCAAACTGCCATGATTCCATCTTATGGAATCCTGTGATATGTAGTCTGGAAAGGGACTTAGAATTCTCTGCTAGTGAGTACTAATCTACTCCCATGCACAAGACCTTTTTAGGAGAGAATTCTAAATCCCACATCAAATAAGAAATCCCAGAATTCTGTAGGATTCAGAACCAGTGACAATATCAGTCCATAGATTTTAACTGTTTCAGATATCCTGTTAGATGCTTCTAAAGCCATTTTAAAAACATTCTCTGCACACCTTTTGTTTTCAACACCTTCACCAAACTTCTTCTGAAGCCATTCTGATTTGTTAATAATTTCTTGTTCCAGCCCCAAACAAAAATCTGGGAACTGACATCACACTTACTATATGCATTTTGGTTGCCCTGATTCTCATATCCTTGTTCATCTGCTACTTGTGGAGGCTACTTCCAGCAGAGAAAAAGCAAGGCCTGCTATGTTGTGTAAGTCTTCCAAGAAACCAACTATGTTGCTTTAATTTGATGAATTAAAATTAGAGACCATTCCAATAAAGATCAAGAGATGGGTGTCTATAGCACAGGATTTCTCTGGTACCACTTAAGCCCTTCCAGGCTGTGAATAATGGGGAAATGGGAAATTCTCAACTTTTTGTCTTTTTCTTTGGATACTTAGGGGCTGTACAGACCGGCCAAAAAGATTGGCATCAGGGTACAGTGGGTGTGTGGTGACTACATACTCCGACTCCACTCCCAAAGTGGCATCACACCACTCCCCCACCCAGACGGCAGGCAGCAACACAACATTTCTTTGGCACACCATTTAGACATGCTGTGCCAAAGAAACAGGGAAGAACCATGCGGCGGTGGCAAGAGTGCTCTTTTTCTGGGGCCCAAAGAAGGCATTTTCTGCTTCTTTTTGGCCTGGAAAATGGTGAATTGGGGCTGTGCCATGCAGTTGCCATGGCCCTGATCCACCGCTCAATGAGGTAGTGGCAGGCCACTAATTTGGGGCAGTCTGTTTCACCCCTTCATCGTTCTTCTTCTTTTTTTTCTTTTTTTTTACATTTTCGCTTCCACAGTTACAGTGAGAGAGGGAAAAAACCTACACCGTATTGTTTTTCTTCCCTTTAGGGCTGTTTTTGTATTTATTTATTTAATATCCTATCTTTCTCCCAATATTGAACCCAAAGCTGCTTACACCATAGGCTAAAAACAAACTGCAGCTAAAAAGATGAGGAAAAGCTTGTTAGAAGAGTAGGAAGGATGCTTACTTATTTCAAGCACACAAGGAAAAAGGGATAGCATATTTTCCAGTTGTCCCAATTTTCCAGGGATGACCTCATGTAGCCCTCTACTGTCCCACTTTCTCAGCTGTTTCTAAATTGTCCTGCTTTACCTTTCCTCCCCCCATTTGCCCCCTTTGTCTTCAGCTTAGTTCATTTCTGCAAACCTGAGTTTAAAGTACAAAAGTAGGAGTACAGGAAGTGCAGAGTCTCTTGCCCTTCCCAGTAGACTAAGATAAAAACAAATTGGTACTTAAAATAGTAGTTTTGCGTGTTTCTCCTCATTAATAATCTTTGTCTTTTTGTTGCCTGGCCATGTTGTTTTGACCATACTGTGATGTGGCTTGGCCACATGTATCCTGTTTTAATTTGTGAGATATTGCAGGGTACGGAGTAGGGAGGGAAATTAAGCAGGGGAATTAAATACAGCAGCTGTTTAATCCCAGTATAAGGGAGATGGATCTAACCATTCTGCTCTGTGGCAAGACATGGGGCGGTTGGGATCTTGAACTTCCACTAAGACCCAGGAATGATGGAGGTGAGTTGTGCTGCATTTTTTCTCTTTCTGTGGCCACAGCAGTGCTTTCTGGATGCTCAAAGGAGAGGCTCTCAGCAGTAGCTTGGGCTAGGTCTGCTTGTTTTTTCCCCTTCTCTGTAGAAAGAACAGTGGCAATTGGAACCTGGGAAGAAGGACTTTTAGCAACTGGTGGGGGGCAGATTTCCAACTCCTTTTCTGTCAGAATTTTCTGTCCCTGGAACCTTCCAAGAGTTACATGGGCTGCTAAAAATTCCTCCCAAAAAAGGAAGAGGTGAATCAAAATGGGAAGTTGCTGGAAGTCTACTTCAAGTTTTGAAAACAAGTAGTTTTGTGTGTTGGACAGTGGGCCATGTAATGTATGTAAATAAAAATGAACTGCTGCTCCTGGGGACTCCCAGAAGAGATAAGTCATATCCTTTTGACCCTCCCCAAGCAGCTAATGTTAGAAGTAGCAACCTTACCATGCCCATAACCTTTGGATCTTTCTTTACCCCCGCCTCTCTCTCTCTCTCTCTGTGAGAGAGAAAAATTAGGCAAAACACATAATCATGTCACATCCTGTTTGTGGGTCTTAACCACCAACTTTTTCTTCTTGAATAAATTTAATCAGTAGTTAGTCTGATTTTTGTTCATCCTCTATTATATACTCTGCAGTTCTCTTTCTCCTCCATGTTTGAAGAGTATATGGAGCTTATCACACTACTTTAAAAAGCAACTCACCACTCCCAAAATGAATTCTTATTTGGGCTGCATCTGGGTCCTATTGTATTGTTTTTGTCTCCAAATCTGTTATCCGGGTGAAGCCTGGCTGCAACCCAGGTCCCTTAGCATGCTTCAAAGTTGGAAAGCTCCCAAATTTGAAAATGACCACCAAAGCACATGAAGGGAGCTGGGTTGCAGCTGGGCTGCATGTGGAGGGCAGATTTGGAAACAATAGCCATGTGATAGGACCAGGATGCAGCCCAAATTGCAAACTGCATTAATTCTGCAATGTGGCAGCAGCCACATCTGCTTTATTACTCTGGTAGACTTTCTGTATATGGCATACTGTGGTGGTGTGAAACTAATTGCTGCTTTCCTTCAGCTTGTGAACTCTAATTACTTTACTTGTGAGACACTACTGTCTGTCACATTCTTCAATAGTTTAGAGAATGGTTAAGGGTTATACAAGCAGCCTTGGAAGGCTGCATGCAACTCCATGGTCACACTTTGTCCATTCCTTTCATTATTATTATTATTATTAAGCTTTATTTATATAGCACTGTAAATTTACACAGCACTGTACATACAATCATTCGAATTAGTTGGTTCCCTGCCTTGGCTTACAATCTAAAAAGACACGACACGAAAGGAGAAGGGATTGGTGGTGGGGAATGGTGGAAGGGGATCAGGTCCAGCGTTTCTTCTCTCCCTCTGAGGCCTGGACCAAGGCAGATGGATTGGAGGGAGGGCTATACTTAATCAAGGCCAGGCCTGCTGTCTGGATGGGGTTGGCCTGCCTTTTCTTTCAGTCCCTCCAAGGTTGGATGGAGTTCGTGGGAGGGGGGGTGCGCTCCTTCTTCAAGCAATAATAATAATAGTAATAATAATAATAATAATAATAATTATAGTTATTATTATTATTTCTTACCCGCCCCTCTGAGCGAGCAATTGGGGCAGGGTACAACTTGTTAAAAACATATGCAGTTAAAATCCTCCAACATACCCACCTCTCTCCCCTTAAAACAGAATTAAACTAATCATGATTAAAACAATCAGGATCTAAAATACATGAACTTACAAAGTCCAATGTAGGTGGCCGGATAGGGGAGGGGAGGTGGTCAGACAGTGGGAGATTAGTAACTATCTGGGAAGGCCTGCTGGAAGAAGTGAGTCTTGGTCACTTTTTTTAAGCCTTCCAAGGATGCAATAAGACACATCTCATCTGGAAGGTCGTTCCACAGCCTGGGCAATAGCAGAAAAGGCCCTCTGGGAGGTCTGGGATAACTTAGTCTTTATAGGCTGAAGCAGATTCATCCCAGACGACCGAAGTGTACGTGGGGGCTCATATGGGAAGAGGCGGTCTCTAAGATGTTGGACCCAAGCCATGTAGGGCTTTCAAAGTCAAAGTCAGTACCTTGTACTGTGCTCGGAAACTGATCGGCAGCCAGTGGAGAGATTTAAGCACTGGTGTTGTATGCTCTCTCCTTGATGTTCCAGTGACTAACCTGGCTGCCATGTTTTGGACCAGTTGAAGTTTCCAGGTTAGGCACAAAGGTAGCCCCATGTAGAGTGCGTTACAGTAATCCAGACATGAGGTGACCAGTGCATGTACCACAGCCTCCAGGTCCTTCATCTCCAGGAAAGGGCGCAGCTGGAGGATCAGGCAAAGCTGATAACAGGCATTTCTGACCACCACATTCATCTGACACGTGGTAACCATCATATAACCTTTGTAACACTGCACTATCCTGCCCCCCCCCCCAAAAAAAAAAATCAGCAGAAAAAGCCAGGCTATACAGCATTGATGGAATTTGACTGCAGAAGTCATCTTGCCTGATATGGATCTGAAGCAATATATAATGAACATGAGCAAACATTTCTTGGCTATAATTGTTGTAGAAAAAAAAAATTACAGCCTTTTTCCTCTGTAATTTAAGTCCTAATTTCCTGTTACTCTTTTTTGCCAGGTTCTCCCTGTATGTCCTGTAACAGTAACAAATGGTAAATATGCTTACACTCTGCAAGAAGTCTCAGTGAAATCTCTTCCTGAAGGAAAACTTCCAGACAGATGAAAAGCTTTGGACAAAACCCATCTTTTAGTTGTTGTTTTTTAAAATGAGCTCTTTAACTATATATCTATATCTATATGGTTACATGTAATTCTATATAATATATAATGATCTCTATATAAATATTATTTTCTGTATATAAACAATGAATTTGGCTGCTGCATTCTCTGTATAGGTTATTGATAATCAGTAACCTATTTAAACTGTACAGTAATATTGAGTAACATTTATTTATTTGAAAATGTTTGTAAAGCTTATAGGGAAAAAGAGTAATGTCATTATTAGACAAAGCGTCTCTGACCATCTAGACATTAAAAAAACACACACATTAAGCTTTCCTCTTGACTGGTGGACAATTAATGGCTGGCTAGGAAAAGTTGTGAGGCCATTTAATGTACATTTTTGAAGTGTAAATATGATGTGGAATGGGTGGTGTCTAAGAGAATACATCCCTCAAAATCTTGTATTGGCCCTTTTGCCAGATCTAGTGCATTCGAGATATGGTTCCCATTTAAAAACAATTATGGCCAATGATTATTATTCCACACCAAGACATTTAATTACAGCATAATTTCACTGTTCTTGCATTTTTGGTAGCTGCCTTAATAAAATTTCAAGATCATTTGCTGCCATCTAGTGTTTCTTTTACTGTAATACACATTTAAATCATTGCCTGCCTTGTGTGTGAATATATCTCAGTGGTTCTCAAAATTCTTACCTTGTGACCTGCTTTACATCTGCATGCAGACCTTCCCCCTGCTTAGCATATTTTATGACTAAAAATATATTTAGTGTGTATACTTTTGTTTGCACATTCCTGTATATTCACATTTTAACATTGTACAGTGGTCCCCCGGCTTACGAATCCCCCGGGGAACGAAATCCCCAGGGTGCGAAACCGGCGGGCCTGCTAAAATTCCCCTGGGATCCGAAGGATCCCCCGGGGAACGAAAGGGAAAAACCGCGCGACCCCTTTAAATCAGCCGCGCGGTCCTTCGGAAATAGCGGTCCCCTGGGATGCGGTCATTTCCGGGTTACGAAAGGTAATCTGGAACGGATTACCTTCGTAACCCGGGGGACGACTGTATAAGGAAATAACATTGTTCAAAATAGAATAGTTTTATTTTATCAAATTTAGTACTTAACATATGTACATTTTACACATACTGGTTCTCACACAGCTACACTCACATAAGCCAATGCTCACAGATGTGTACACACACAGACATGCTATTTTATTCTTTCTTTCACTCACATATACTCATTTATTGTTTCTCACACACAGTCACACAGAAACATTCTCTTGTGTATGTACGAGTATACACAAGTGCATATGCAAGAAGGTAAAAAAGAGATTTATGCTTGGATTTTTATCATGTGATTTTAAAGTTTCTATATAAAATTGTACAAAAAATACAACCACAGTACAGATGAAAACAGACATAAAGTTTATCCTTGGCTAATCTTGGAATGAAAAATTTCCAGTGAGCTCTTATGCTGGTGTCAAATAAACTCAACGTTTTGCCTGAAAAATTGCAAGTTATAGTTACTGTTATTTGCTTATCTGGTCCAAAACAAGATTAATGCCTTTGTAATTCTATCAATAAAGGGAATATATATATATATATATATATATATATATATATATCCCCATAAAACCATTTCCTTTTTGGAGAAACATCACTTTCACTGGAAAATCTAATTCTAATATTAGAAATACTTAGAGAAAATGCTTAATATTGCTGGTCTATGACTGTAATAAAGATTCTAATCTATTAATGCTTAATATTACCAATGGTAAATCACAGGTGCTTTTCCAGTGGTGTTGTTCAAAATAATTAACAACCTGTTTCCATCCCAGCCCCCTCCCCCATGTGTAACACATCTACTTCCATAGAATCATAGAATCATAGAGTTGGAAGAGACCACAAGGGTTATCTAGTCCAACCCCCCTGCCATGCAGGAACTCTCGATCAAAGCATACCCGACAGGAGGCCATCCAGCCTCTGTTTAAAGACCTCCAAGGAAGGAAACGCCACCACACTCCAAGGGAGTGTGTTCCACTGTCGAACAGCCCTTACTGTCAGGAAGTTCCTTCCAATGTTGAGGTGGAATCTCTTTTCCTGCAGCTTGCATCCATTGTTCCGTGTTCTAGTCTCTGCAGCAGCAGCAAACAAGCTTGCTCCCTCCTCAATATGAAATCCCTTCAAATATTTAAACACAGCTATCATATCATTTCTTTTAGTTGCCCTCCTTTTGATATGCTCCAGTTTCCATCTGTAGCAGTATTCATTTAAACTCTTATAAGATGCCTCATGTTCCTAGCTATCAGCATGTCACTCAAGTTCTGTCCATGTTTAAAAGTGGCCATGAGTGCTTGTCTACATCTGAGAACGTAAACTTTCCAAACTACAAATCCTAGGATCTCATAGAAAGTTGTCATGACACTTGAGAAGAAGAATGTAGAACTATAATTGTACAGCATGTCACCCAGTGCAGACAGTTGCAGAAGTGGATAGTAGCTGTAGTGTCAGTGGGATGATGAATCCACTTATATAAAGTTGTATATATTGGGCCATGCAACCATTCAAAGAGATACATCAGTTTGGTCAGTTCTTTTAAAATTTTGCCTGTAACCTAGAATGGATTCACTACCCCATGGTCACTGGAGCTGGTAGCTGCCTGAGGTGGTTCCACAGTCTTAATGCTGTCACCAATGCCCCACTTTGGCATTCTCCTTCACACACTTAATTGCATGAGAAGGAAAGTGGAGCCATGTCCACTGGCCCTAGCAGAGCTGAGAACTGGAGGATTCTGGGTGTTATGGTCTAAAAATAAATCAATTCTCCTAAGGCAGGAATTCACAAACTCTAATCCTTCAGGTGTTTTGGACTTCAGCCACCAAAAGCCTAAGCCATCTTAACCAATGGTCTGGGATTTTGGGAGCTGAAGTTCAAAACATGTGGAAGAACAAAATTTGCGAATCACTGTCAGCAATGCTAGACTGCCACCCACACTTTGCAAGGAAAAGGAATACATTTAAAGAAGGGAGCCTCCCTAATGTTTGCTGGTTCCCCTGAAACTTAGTGTAATCAGTGGTATCCCATGGTGGGAGTTGATTTTGACAAAACTATTTATTTCTACAATTGTTTCCCCAGATTTATGCTTGATCAGAGAACAAATCCAATGGGAACAATGGCTCCCATGTCACCCGGGTGGGGATTCTACTCTGGCTTTTAGTCCAGAATTTAAAGGAGATATGCAAGGAGCTGAACTCTATCCTCAGACAGGATCAGCACCTAACATTCAAGCTAAAATCGGCTGATGGGGAGCCATCAGCTTCCACTGGGTGGAGTTGTTATTATTGATGATGATAATGATGATGATTTGTATCCTGCTTTCTTCCAAAAAAAGTTCTCACAATGGAAAAGAACAATGCAATTAAAAAAAATACAGAAAGTGAACATTAAGGATGAATTAACTATCTATTTCAGTAAAATAATTTGTTGTGGTCACATTGTATTTTTCTCTCTTTCCATGGAGTTTATCGGGAGGAATTTCTCTCTATTTCAAATGAAGCCAATTCGAATTCATGTAAATTCGCTAGTTTAGCAAACTTACGTGAACTCTAATTGTGTTTGGAATGCATTCAGAATTACTTCCCATTGCCCGAAAATGACTTCCCATTGCCCAAAATTGTGTGAGATACTCTAATACGCAATAACGTAAAACCCATGATTGCATTCGGAATGACTTCCCTTTTTCCCGAAATTGCATGAGATACACTCATAAGCAATAATGTGAAACCCCATGTTTGCATTTGGATTGCCATTGGATTATACTTCCAATTTCCGTCTTCTGATAACGTCCCATGTAATTATAAACACATGGAAGATAATTTGCATTTGACCTATAATTCCTCAGATGACCAAGGAGCTGTTCAAAAGTGGAACACAGTCCTCAAAGTATGGTGGAGTCTCCTTTGGAGGTTTTTTTTTTTTTTTTTTAACAGAGACTGGATAGCCATCTGTAGGGGGTGCTTGCATGACTGAGGGTTTGACTTGATGGTCCTTATGATCTCGTCCAACTCTATGATTCTGTGATTCTAAGGATCACGATCCAGAGCAATGCCTAAATAACCAATTATATCAAGAGTCCTCCAGCAATGCTGAAGAGGCTGAGCAGCAGAACACCTGAGCCTGGGAGAACGAGACTTTTTTAAAAACTGTAATGGTGACAAATTGTGGTTTTTAATGCTTGGTAAGGTATTTGGATTATAGTTTCTCTGATATATTGTATTTAGAATTTTTTTACATTTCTCATTTATGCTATGTTGGTATTTAATTTATTTAATATTGTTTTGATTTGAACCTGTGTTGAGGGACTGGTAAAGGGATTAATTATGAATTTAATTTGATTGTAATGTTTTTATTTTCTTTGCATGATTGTTATTGCATTTGTTTATTGCTTTTGTTTGCTTAAGTATTGGTCAGGGGATTGGGAAGGAATTATTTTGTATCTTATTGTACTTTTTGTACTGTGCTATCCCACTGTTGTTAGCCACCGAGATTCCCTGTGATTGGGCAGGATACAAATATATGTAGCTTTAAAACTCTATTTATGTATTTAGAGTGTTTAGAAACTTCTGCAGACTTTTGTTGCTCTTAGAAGCAATACATCATCCACTTATGATTCCTGTTGCTAATGTAAAGCTGCTGTGGTGTCGTAGTTAAAAATGGTGACATAGGAGAATATCACACAGGAAATCTGTGCCGGGATAGATGCAGGTTTTAACCATCTGGAATGGTTCTTATCACATGGTTGAGAAGCCCAAGCAGTAGGCAGCTCATATCCAACCTGGGCTTCTTTAGCAGCTTTTAATGAATGGGATTTTTCTGTTCTTGACAAGCTGCTGGAGAAGCCCAGGTTGTGCAATAATCTCCATAATGAATCTCTCTGATTTACACCACATCTTATCCATGAACAATCTGGGTAGCTCTGTCTCCCCTATCCTGCTTAAAATATAGAATGATTAATACTGGGCTACTTTGTCAGTTGCAATGACTGATGAGACATGATATGTTAATTGTCTGCACACTTAACAAACATTAAATAAAATGTGTACCAAGTTCTAAATAATGCCAAGGGTGTAATTTACCCAGAGGGTAAACACACTGCAGAAATGATCCAGTTTGAGACCACATTAACTGCCCTGGCTCAATGTTAGGGAATTCTGGGAACTATAGCTTTGTGAGACATTTGGCCTTCTTTGTCAGAGAGCTCTGGTGCCACAACAAACTACAATTCCTAGAATTCCTTAGCACTCAGCATGGGCAGTTAAAACATTCTCAAACTGGATGTTATCTGCATTGCGTTTTGGATCTTAATTTCAGAATGAATGTGATTATGATAAGCACATTGCTTTATTTACTTGTAGGAGCTTAAAATGCATTAAAAGAGAGCAAACAAAGGCTAGATACCAGAAGGTCATCTTGTGGAATCCTACATTAAAGCTTTCATACAATGTACCTACTGTCCCAAATGCACTAGACCAGAGTTATCAGTATAATAAGAATTAATTCAGGTGCAATAGTTCTTTGTATATTGCTCTTTCTGCCAATTTCTCCCATAACCGTATTTGATTTCTAGAACTAGATACCCATTTTTAAGATTTACAAATATCACTAAAGTAGTTTGTTCCCCTTTTGAATTGTTCATTCTTGGGCAGGTAGGCAGAAACAATGATTTTTTACAACTTACATTTCATTATGTCCTCTTATATTGGTTTCACACAACTGTTTATAAAGAAGTACTGGATACATTTAGCAGGAATGCTTTTAATGCAGACAGGTATATACAGAAGGCATGTCCTGTTTTTCTCTCAACACTGACATAATCATATTCTCATTTCAACATCTGATGAAATAAACATCAGTTTAATATTAAAATCTTCAAATAGTTTCTCATCTCCCAATCACCCCCATACCTCCCCAAATAAGCCTTGCAAATACTTTGAAAAGATATCCACATTCCTACTGAGCTTTAAAGAAGTGACTGCATGGATAAAGCTCAAATTGTTACTGTTTCACTCATTCCTTATTTTTACAAAGGTTCAAATAGAATATTAGATTCTATTCCTTGTTGAGGCTGTTTTCAAGTTTGGTGAGAGTAAGGAACTAGGAATAGTTAAGTCCCTATACTGGGAGAAAGGTGGGATATAAATAAACAATAATAATAATAGTAAAAATAATAGACTTCTAATGGGCAGTTGTTTGAGACAGGAGTCCAGGTGCTATACGGCAAATGGCAGGTCATGGACAAAGTGTGGGAGGGCATGCCCTATCCCAAAATGGTTGGTACAGACAACCACACTTGGTCTATGAACAATCTGTGCCATGCAGGGATAAAACAACATTTGATGGTCATTTCCAGCTCTGTGATGATGTTTGCCTATATACTTAGCTGTACAGTCATATGTATACGGTGGTATCTGGTAAGCTGCTTCTGCTAGTGGAATGGCTTTCATCACTGGAACTGAGGAACCTTTAGCCTTGTCACAGGCCTTATGGTGTGGGGACACAACCTCTTCCTATTGCTTGGAAGAAATCAAGAATAAATGTATTTGTTTTTGAGTTCACATGATAGCTGCAGTATTTGTTCTGCCAGTAAATTTATGCAGGGTTTGGGAAAGCATTTTTAGCATTGCGGTAACTTAAAACTTCAGCTGAACATGCAGAAATATAATTTAGGCATATGAAGAAAGGGGCAGGTAAAGTTACCAAAGCAATGTGATGCAGCAAATATAAGTGTTCTAAATATGAAGGATTTTCAATGTCTCTGCAATTCTAAAAATTTAGGGATGAAAAAAAAAATTCATGGGGGAGGGAGAATTCTTATTTCTGGAACTGTTCTTCCAGGCAACAATTTGTTACTCTTTTTTTAAAAAAGGAAGGCGAGTAAGAGTTTTCGGGGGAGAAGCATGACTAAGGATGAAATATGGTCTGCAAGTCACATTTTTCCCACCCCTGTTCTGAGCAGCAGAGGTTCAAGAATGTTGTACTGTTGCTCTAATATCCTCGATCTTCAGTTTTTCAGAAATAGCTCAGCTCCATAGAAAGTCCAGCTTACTCTGTTTATAATATCCTCTGGGATTTGTTCAAAATTATACCAGTTTTAACAGCACAGTGCAACAGGAGGACAATACTGGTATTTTATTTTATTGGATGTATTTACCCTTGTACAGATGCAACCTTACTTGGTGCCCCAAATGACAATATGCATTGTTTTTGTTTTATTCTTTTACAAGTACCCTTTCTTTTCTTAGCAGCCTTACACCCCTATGGGCAGAATGCAAAATTTAAATCTGACATTGGGAACATGACAAAAGAGGAGGAGATATATCAAATCACTGCTTCAGCCTCCACAGGCTTTTTAGTTACTGCTTCGTAATGTTTATTTGGCCTTAATGGCATGTATATAAGATGATGCATTTGTTCTTACGTTCTGTTTTGAATTGTTTGATTTCTCTTTGTGCATAAAATTGTTTTATATGTAGGATTGTTTTATACTTCATCTGCCTAAACTAAAATACTAAATCTGTACTATTCCTGAACCAGGAATCACAATTCAATGGGAGGAGCTCTATGAAACTGTAGGAAGGGCAGATGTTGACTGTTATTTCTCTGACCAACCTATGGCTTCTTCTAAGCTTTTATGTGGAAGCAGCAGCTGTACTTAGATGCACTCTCCCTTCCACACTACAGTAACATGCATCCCAAGGTAAGATGTATTTTGTTGTGTAATACAATACTGGGGCAAAAGGTTCACCTTGGTTTGGTGGATATGAAGAAGAGAAACTGAATAGACAAATGTGTACTTCTTTCACATGAAGCTTTAGTTGTCCCCCCCGCCCCCCGCCCCCCCCCCCCCCCCCGCTTGATTTAGTCTGTAATGGAAATATGAGACTTTTACAGTCTCTGTTGAATATACCTTCTGTGTTCAAGATAGGTGAAAGAGGTTTTTTTTTTAAGTATTATATGTGAACAACAATCCAAAGAAGCAATGATTGTACTGGGGAAGACATTCTGTTAAGTACTGTCAGTGCAGTTGAGTTTAAGTAAATTGGTGTAGGATTGCAATTTCTGTGACATTAAATGTCACTGCCTGACACAAAGCAAGATAGTCCCTCAGTAGAAAGCTTTCCAAGGAATGTATAGATGATGCATTTGAGATATGAGCTAGGAAATGGAGTGGGTGCAAAAACTGATAGGTTCTTTAATCATTGCTGGGATTTGATTCCTTTATTCTTAAATATTTTGGTTTGAAACCCATGCATTCAGTTGTATTTGCAGGGTTGAATTAATGTTGCCACATTCTTTCCTAACAGAATTCTCCTTTTTAACAGCTCTGTGACAGATGGGTAAAACATGGTTGTTTCCATCCTGAGAACAGTTTGTATACTTTGAATTTGGCCTGTCTTCTTGTATGAAAATCTTTCAGTATGATTTTGATAAAAACTCTTCAAAATTGGCAAATTCATATATACATCTGGGAGGGGAAAATGTGAGATTCAGAAAATTGGAATATGGGAGAAAACAAAGCTGAGCTTCACAAGCAAATGGGCACAAGAGATGAAAAAAGAAAAAAATGGAGTTACATGTGGAAACAGCCATGAAGCCTAATCCCATGCATGTTAAATGAGAAAAAAATAATATTGTTTTCAGTGGAGCCACTTCCTAGATAAAATACATAAAATAAAAGCCTTAGAATATTTTTGGACCATTCTGGTAGCATCTTGTGTGAATGTATGAACAATGAATTTTAAACTATAATATACATTGTGGTAAAATTGAGGAACAGTCTTGTTGTTAGTCCCAGCTAGGGCCAAATCATTGAATGAAAGGAATTTAAATATGTGTTGAGTCACCATTCAAGAAATGATTCAGTAAGCCTACTCTAACTACTGAAACTAACAAGTGGATTTGTGTCAATTTATATTGATGTATTTGTAAATAAAATAAAATCAAATAAAAATGAGAGCCAATGTGGTATAGTTTGAGTATGGTTTGTGGTTTGAGAATTGGACTATAGTCCTGGAGACCAGGGTTCAAATCTCTGTTTGGCCATGGAAACCCACTGGGTGACTTTTGGCAAACCACTCTATCTCACTCTCAGAGAGATGCAAAGACAACCTCCCTCTGAATGGAATGATCTTGGTTCCAATAAGCGTAGTTACAAATATGGTTTGAATCCTACTGAATTCTACTAGTATTTGGTAGTAAATGCTTACATATATATCTTATTGGAATTAGTGATGATTACAATCACATGTAATTGGTCATGTCATTGAAATCTTTGTTCATTTTGCTCAATGCTGGCAATGTAGACAATTGAGAAAAGTGAGAGGAGGCTCTGATTTGGAAACCAAAGGAAAGAGTGTAGCTGGGTGCCAGAACAATATGCCTCGAATGTCCATTAATCCCTGTGCAAGACCAGAGGTATTATGCAGACACAAATCCCACTCAAATAAATGAATTCAAAATTACTAGGTTTAAAGTATATGTCTTCTGTTTGAATTTAACTGGATAATATGCAAGCACTATATGTGGGGATAAACCTGTGGTGGGTCACTACCTTCAAGAACTTCATGTTCAAGGGTTTCAGTATCTAGTACTGTATCTAAATAGAGCTAGATCTAGAGAAAATGTATACTATTTTATTGACCTTTTTTTGCTTACTTTTCACTTCTCTCTTGTCCATTCTTGGCCTCTTCGGAGTACTTCTATAGTGGTATTTTTAAGTATCCTTCCAGGCAGAAACTAATCATATCTCATTTTATTTTTCTTTGCAAATTATTTTGTTCCTTCCTTGTTATTTTCCCCCCAGATGCTTCCTTCTCTCATCCTGTTGGTAAAATCTCCTCCTTGGTCTCATGTTCCTCCAAGACCTTTTCTAGACAATGGGCTCATTTCCCTTTCATAATAACCCTGTTTCTTAAACATTTGTAAGTGTTTAATAATGTTCAAGGATTAGTGTAATGGCACTGTGCCATGAAGCAGGCAATGCCCATTTCAGATCCTGTTTCTGCCATGAACTTACTTAGGTGGTCTCAGGCAATTTTTTTTCCTCTCATCTTGATTTCCACTCATGTGCAATTATAAAATAAACATCTATTTATTTATTTATTGAATTTATTTCCTAACGTAACAACATAACATAACATATTTAGGTGCTTGAACAGAGAAGATGCTCATGATATCAGCTTCTTTCTTTCAGTCTTAAAGGTGCTACACGATCCCTTTGCACACAGTGGTCCAAAACATACTGCAGCAATAATTCAGTTGGAGACCACTTACTGCCCTGGCTCAGTGCTAGGGAATACTGGGAAATGTAGTTTATTAGGGCACCAGAGCTCTCTGACAGAGAAGGCTAAATGTCTCACAAAACTACAGTTCCTAGAATTCCCTATCATTGAGCCAGGGCAGTTAAAGCCGTCTCAAACTGGATTACTTCTGCAGTGTGTTTTGGACCAGTGTTAATAAAGTAATTGTTACTGTCTCTGTTGTCTACATTCACTTTGTCTCTGGCCTCATGGTCTACAGTCCTGCCCCCAGCCATATCTACTGCATATATAGCTAACATCTGGGACAACACATCATGCATCAGATAAAGTGGGTAATAGTTCACAAAATTTCATGCTTTAATAAATGTGTTTGTCTTCAGGATGCAAAAGGTAATCTTTGATATCAGATTTGAGGCAAATAAGTTGTCCTATGTAAGTTCTAAGATATGGCAAATTATTTGCCTTAGGACCATTCAAATTGATATATGTAACACAGGGATGTGGTGGTTCAAGTGGTTAAGATGCTGACTTTGTTGATTGCAAGATTGGCAGGTTGGCAGTTCGAGGCCTGGGTGCTGCATGATGGGGTGAGCTCCCGTCACTAGTCCCAGCTTCTGCCCAACTTAGCAGTTCAAAAACATGCAAATGCAAGGAGATAAATAGGTATCACTTCGGTGGGAAGGTAAACAGCATTCTGTGCAGTCATTCTGGCCACATGATCACATGACAATCCTGGTTCTTCAGTTTAGTAATGGAGATGATCACTGCCCCCTATGGTCACACATGACTAGAATCATAGAATCATAGAATCATAGAAATTTAGAGTTGGAAGAGACCACAAGGGCCATCCAGTCCACCCCCCTGCCGTGCAGGAACTCTCAATCAAAGCATCTCTGACAGATGGCTATCCAGCCTCTGCTTAAAAATCTCCAAGGAAGGAGACTCCACCACCCTCAGAGGGAGTGTGTTCCACTGTCGAACAGCCCTTACTGTCAGGGAGTTCTTCCTGATGTTGAGGTGGAATCTTTTTTCCTGCAGTTTGCATCCATTGTTCCGAGTCCTGTTCTCTGGAGCAGCAGAAAACAAGCTTGCTCCCTCCTCAATGTGACATCCCTTCAAGTATTTAAACAGGGCAATCATATCACCTCTTAACCTTCTCTTCTCCAGGCTAAACATCCCCAGCTCCCTAAGGTGTTCTTCATAGATGGGGAATACCTTTACCTTTGTTTTAAGATCTAACATAGGCATTTAACTCTTTGTTGTTGTTGTTTTTCTTTGGGGAATTCTATTATACTTCATCCTTATTCTTACATATGTGAGATTTATGTAAAACCATAAAATATGATTGCTGTGAAAGCAAATAGTATCCATGTGATTCTACAACAAGCGTTCTTTTTTCTCTTCTTTTCCAAGGTGAATGAAGGTAATTATTCTTTGTGGACTTTCCAGAACTTGACTGTATGTATCATACTTATAGAGCTCTGTAAGGTACAAGGTAAGTCTAATATGATTTGACCATTCTATTTTAATATCAGAAAAAATTTATTGTGTAAGAGCTACTGTCACAAATGCAATATGATATTTCATGTATCACATAGTAGTGTTGTGACAAACCAATTTTTTTCTTCTCGTCCATTGACAACTAGATGCATTTTTTTTTTAAAAAAATTCTTTTCAAAAGTCCCACTTTCAAAAGGTTTTTTTTTTCTCTCCCTGTCAAGAAGCATTTTTCACAGATTTCTCAAATGACAATAAAAGACAAGGGAAGCAAACACTTAACATGAATTACCTGGTATTTCAAACTCAATTAGCATGTCAAAAGGAACTTTAAAGAACATTCCTCTGCTAGAAAAACCCAATATGCATGGTAGCTTTGCTTATGCAAAATACTCAAATCCTGGCCATCGAATTAAAAACCAAAATTCTTACTCGTTGATTAAGAAGTGCTCATAATTTCTTCTTTTTAAAAAGCTTTTGAAATCTTCAAATAATAGATATTTCTTCTGTTTATTGAATTTGGATGAATATTTTTTACATCACTATCGCATTGTTCTCTTTCTTTTCTTGTGTGAAGTGAAGCGAGCATATTTCATTCAGAATTTATATCTATTTCCAGTCTTTTGGCACAATTTGGAACATGAGAACTTAGCCCAGAATCAGGTGAAGACATGTCAGTACATGGTATCATAGCACCCCATTTTATTTTTAGGTACGAAAGCCAGCTGGACTGGCAGTTGCCATTTTCTTCAAACGTAGTGACGGAAAGCAGTAGACCAGCTTAAGAGACTCAAGGCAGCCCATTAAGTGGAGAACTCTCTCTGCCAACACTTTACTGCTGATTCACAGTCTCAGCTGATCCATTCCTTTATCTAATGAAAAGGACAGACAGCCTACCGAGCACAGTATAGCAGAATGAGTTAATCAGGGATTAGTTGTCAGGGCAGTGAATTTGATACTTGAAAGTAGTTAGGGGAAATCCGAAGGTTTTCAGCTGCCTGAAATTAAGAAAATGTATCCATAACTAGTCATAGGATACCCTTGCAAAGCATGGACAGTTCTGAGTCAAGCACACTTTCTGAGTCAAGTGACTTGGGACTTTATCGCATGCACTTGTAAAACCATTTTGGGGACGGGGACGGGACTCGTGGTGGCAAGCATGAACGCATTTTACTGTACACGCAAGTGTCCACAAAGAGGCCTCCTTCCGGCACCTGTACCCAAGCCGTCCCTGTTCAGTCCTGGCGGGCGCCGTTTTGTCCAGACGGAAGTCTTCCGAGCAGAAGATTTAATGCTTCTCAGCACGGGACAAGGACAGGTGCCGGAATGGGGCCTCTTTGTGGATGCTTGCACGTGTGGTAAAATTTGTTCACGCCCCCCCCCCCCGCGAGTCCCGTTCCCGTCCCCAAAACGGTTTTACAAGTGCATGCGATAAAGTCCTTGGTGAGAAGAGATAATAACTGAAAAGAGAGGACAAACTGATGACAAAGTCTTGGTTGATGTGAGCTCAAAGTGCCATTTAGCACTTCTATTCTTTCTGTACTGAAGCTACAGAGATCAAGAGAGCAGCATTTATGGACTCACTTGCAAATAACCTTTCAAATATTTCCCACCACCACCACCAATGTTAGAGGTGAAACAAACCATCTTGTTTTGAGGATGGACTGTTTCAACAAACCATTTGTTTGTTATATCACCCTTCCATTTGCTATTCCAAAGCAGACTAACTGTGCTGTTGGTTTATTTATTTTTAAAATTTTTACTGTGGTTGTGTAATTTCTAGACATAAATGACAATGATCAACAATGATATTTCTATGTGTGTTGCCACAGGTGAAATAATTACAAAAAACAAAGATGTGGAACTTGGTGGCAGAGTTACTTTGAGATGTACATCATCAAAGCTGTATGACACTGTTCAAGTTACATGGCAGAAAGAAACAAATGGAAGTGTTATAAATATGGCAACATATCAAAATGGAAAAGCTCCAAATATTCTCCCACCGTACAATCATCAAATCAATTTCACAGTTTTAGGAGTCAATGATACTGCGATTACCTTTTGGAATGCTAGCATTCAAGATGATGGGTGCTACCGATGCATATTTAATACATTTCCTTTAGGATCTGTCACAGGAAAGCCCTGTCTTTCTGTTTACAGTAAGTCAGAATAGAGTATTTCTATGAATGTGGTACTTCTCCCATATTAGCTACAATTACGTTGTGTTTATGATCTCATGTTGGACTTCCTTCTATTTTGCTAATGCATATATATGTATGTATGCATGCATGTATGTATTACAGGTCTTAGTTAAGCATGATCAGTTTGGATTTATGCTAGGTCAGTTATTTCAGCAAAAAGTTTATCCTCAAGGAAAGGATGAGAGCATAAAAAATCATACTCTTGATTTGACTCATATAAACTCCCAAAGCTAGAATTTTTGAAAGGATAAGTATTTAAAAATAAATGAAGAAAAGAAGGTAGTAATATTAGACCAAGAAATGTTATGGTTGATTTTTAAAAATTATAAGAAAAAATAATTAACTTAATAAAACAATAACCCAAAATAAAATCTAACAAAAGCCCAGTTTCATGCATCCTCATTCATATTTTTCTGTGCATTTTTGAAAGTATGTATTTTTTTTTTAAAAAAAAATTGAGTGCATTTTTGTATTATTTCCCCCAACTGTACACATTTATGTATGCATGCAACCACTGACTAAATTTTGCATGCTGTTTTCCTCATACATTTTAAATATGTGTTTGACATACTGTCGAATAGATTTTTCTCTTTAGCACCGCAAGTTCAAAAATCTACAAATTTCCAACCACAAATTTCATTTAAACCCATCATGCAGTCTAAGACTCTTATCCAGTTACAGTATATAATTAGGATGAATTTCTCATTCATTTGTAATCGATATTATGCCTGAGAAATTCCTTAGAGAGCTTCATGTTTTGCAGCAAAAAGGTATAGACCACACACACACTGAGTCTCCCTTATCTGGAACTCCAATATATTCCAAAAACCATTTTTTTCCCATGGGTGTCTGAGATAGCAACACCTTTGCTTTCTTGATGGTTCCGTGTACACAAATTTTGTTTCATGCACCAAATTATTTTTAAAATGAAGTATAAAATTACCTTCAATCTATGTGTATAACGAATTTTGTGTTTAGACTTAGGTCCTATCTCCAAGATATCTAATTATGTACTTATAAAAATATAGGTATTCCAAAATCCAAAATCCAAATAAAAATAAAATAATTGCACTTGTAGTGCAAAGCATTTTGGATAAGGAAGACCCAACCTATATACACCCCCATATATACTCAACAAGTCAGTGTCATTTCTAAGTCAAGGGAAGATTTAGGGGCCAAAACTCTAGATTTTGGTATGAGCTGTGGATAACTTGGGGGTAAAACTTTGGAGCTCCTCAGATCCATAGTGGCTTTTGGGTGTTTTCCCATGGCATTGGTTGCCTCTTTGGTGCAGTGGACAAATACCAAAGAACCCCAGTTGTAGCCATTTTTCCTTGGGGATGTGGGCTGAACAGACATGTCACCCTTTGCTTCTTCAAGCCCACCAAGAAACCTACTTTTACAGTAGGCTTTCCCCAGATGGACTTTTCACCACCCACCCATCCTCAGTTGTTTGCAACCAGCTCACTTGTCTTCTTATAGAGGATGGAGAGAAGGAGGAGGAGGCAGGCAGGCTGGCAGGTCATAAAGACTCCATTTGGGGAGAGCCAACCGTAAAAGGCGCACCAACCACCCACTCTTCCTGAGAGATAGTGTGTGTATGTGTGTGAGTGATGTTAGCAGCAGCAGAAGCAGCAGTCTCTCCCCCCCCCCCAATATATAAGTCAATCCAGGATTTGGGGGGGGGGGGAATTTAGGCACACATTTTTCAACTTATAACTGAGTGTGTATGGTCTGTGTGTGTGTGTTTGCACACCCATTATTTCAGTTTCTTTGAAACATGTGTCTGAGTTTTATCCAGATGTTGCTGTTTAGGATGTTCGGCTATTCCACATCTATAAAATGTGCATCTTTCTCTGTTTGGCTGTTATGTTATACAAATCTATATGCTTGATTACTGAGTCAACAGACTTGATGTGTTATTTAATGGAACCAAAACAAAAACTATAGTCAAGTTTTGGATCCAACATTTCAACTACTTCAGATACTTCTGGAACAAACACTTTAGACTTCTGCATCTCTTGCTTTACATTGCAGAACTGAATTGATTTTGCCCAGGCTTGATATTTAGACCTGCTGCTTTATCCCACTAGGGGGCACACAGGATTTAAACAAGAGTTAAACGAGAGTTAAACAGAAAATGCTCTATTTTTATCACAGGACATTACCTGTTTAACTCTTGTTTAAATCCTGTTTGCCTTCTAGTGTGATAAAGCATTAGACATTGTGTGAAAATTCAAATGCACAAGTTTTAGCTTTCTGCCTTTCCCTCCCTTTGGAAAATTTCTGGCTTTGGTACGTTTTTCAGGGAACATGGTGTAAAACTAATTACACACAACAACTGGTTTTGTTTCATTCATACCATAAGCTAACTCATTGAAGTCAACTGGAATAAAGCCAGGGATGTTTCTTAGTAAGATATAAACTAAACAACACCACAGCACAGTACTTAGGAGATTATCACATGGGAGAGAAATGCGTCCTTCTCCTGTACTTAAATAGCATTAATTGTATGATTGGGGGGGAGGGGGGATTATCACACCTGCACACACTTGTCCTGTTCTTCTACCATCTGTCAACACTAATGGGCCCTTCATTACCTCCCATTAATGCCCAATGATAGGCCCATTACTGTTTACAGACAGGAAAAGAAGGGATAAGAGCATGACTGTGTGATAATCCTCCACTCGATCCTGCAATTAATGTGATTTAAGCATGGGAGAACGACACTTTCTTCTCCCATGGGATAATCTCCATAGTGTTGAAGAATACTTATCCTACATTTACATGTTTTCTATTTCTGTGGTTTGACTTATCATCTGTGTATATTCAAGAGCTTCTAGCCCCCTGAGTGATAGGAAAATGTTTCAGTTATTTCATTGCCAACCTGAGACCTTATGCTAAAGGGCTTTGTTGTTGTTTGTGTTATACAGCCCATCTCAACATCTTTATATACTACAAAACCTCTGATAGACATACAAATGTTACCTGTTTTGCATCCGGCTTCCCACGTCCTTCTATCTCATGGCTTCCACCAGGAGACAAAATGAATGAAAACCTGGTCACAAATCCCAATGGCACAGTATCTGTTATGCGCAGCATCTTTGCAAATAACTCAGGAAGCCAAGCTGGACAAGAGCTGATCTGCAGAGTTAAACACAGAGGAAAAGAAGTGGACCTCAAACTGGCATTAATAGGCAGCAGTAAGTGGGCAAAGCACAAAATCCTGGTGCATATAATTTCACAGAAAGCCACAGAACATTTCTTATTTAGCTATTTTATTGTAAATAAGGAATGCATAAGGTTGTATTCTGTGACATGATAGCCCTATGATAGCCCTGTGAAGGGATGCCATATTGATGATGGAGCAATCATGTTTTCTGCTGCTCCAGAGACTAGGACACGACACAATGGATTCAAGCTACAGGAATATAAACATTAGGATACCTAAACATTAGGAAGAACTTCTTGATTGTAAGACCTCATCAATGGAATATGCTGCCTTGTGGTATGGTGAAGTTTCCTTCTTTGGAGGTTTTTAAACAGAGTCTGGATGTCCATATGTTGGGAGTGCTTTGATTATGGTATTCCTGAACAGCAGGAGTTTGGACTGGATGGCCATGGTATCTTTCATAGTCACCTCCCTGAGATGGGGCTTGGTGGTACTGTTCTATAGTGGCTCTGTTCTTTCCTAGAGGAGTGTTCACAGAAGATGGTGCTGGGGGATTCTTGGTCAACTCCTTGACCATTGGCCTGTGGGGTCTCAGAGCTCAATGTTGTCTTCTATGCTCTTTAATATCTAAACATTAGCCTTGTGCTGGAACAGAAAATGTGGTTCTAATATTATTGCCCTAATGCTTATGGGATGTTGATCTTCCAGGAAATGTGGAGCAAACAGGAACTTATTTTACACAATTGTAAGAGAGATACACCCTGGGTTTTGTGTTGAGTAGGCCAGATGTAGGGATTGATTACTTAATGATTATTTAATGGCACTTACATCTGGGCACATGTGGCTTCAATTGTAGTTTTAGTATGGACATAGAAGGAAATATATTAGTGCAATATTTTATGGAGCAGCTTTGGTGAGCTGTAAGGGTAAGCCACTTTATCAAGGAGCAGATACTATTAGGAAAATAGCACTAGTTATTCAGGCTTGCTTGCTTGTTGAGTTCCTTCAAGATGCTTCTGATTTATGATGACTCTAAAGATGAGCCTATCAGAGGGGTTTCCTGGTGAGCTATGTTAAGAGGGGGATTCACCTTTGCTTTCCTCTGAGGCTGAGAGATTGTGACTGGCCCAAAGTCACCCAGTAGGTTTCCATGGCCAAGCAGGAATTCAAACCCTGGTCTCCAGAGCTGTAGTTGAATGTCCAAACCACTAAAATAGAACAGTACAGTGACCTTGTTCATATTTGTCACCTGAAGTATCCTTTTCTTTCTTTTTTGTAGGTCACAGTCATCAGGGTTATTTGATTCTAATTCTGCTGGCCCTAATGCCTATGGTCATTCTTATGAATTAGGTACGTTGCTTGAGGCAAGACATGAAATAAACATAGTGGTAAGTTATTTAAATAATGGTAAGTTAATTAAATCATTAGCTGATTCACAATGGGAGTAGTGGATAGCCATTGTAAGTGGGAAGAATGCGAATTCATCCAAACAATAATCAACTATGCTAACAATAATTCAAAAGGAGTGAGAGGAGTCTGGATCTCAAGAGCATTGGCTCAGTCAGTAGTGTCACAATTTGAGCTCTAGTATCTTCATACTCCTGGGAGATGTCCACAGGTGTGGATGGATGGGTGGATGGGTGAGTGAGTGGCACAAAATGAGGATGTTGCCCTCAAATAAAAATTCTGCCCTGCAATGACGTTTTCCTTCAGTCTCCACATTTCTAGCATTCCAGAAGACAAGACACTGAAAATCAGTCACAATTACCACTCTTGTGTTTTCTGTGTTCATATTCCCTTGGTAACATCTGACACTTTTCTTTGGATGCCTACATCTCAATGTTCAATTGAAGTTTTACATTAGTGCATCACTAGAAATTGGTCATCCTTGATCCGTGGATTCAAGCATCTGCATCTTGAAAATATTCAATATATATGTATACATTCCAAAAAGCAAACCTTGATTTTGCCATTTTATATAAGGGAGACCTGCCTGATCCACTGCCACTTCTGCTGAGGTCAGAACAAACAACTCCTGTGACCAATGAAGAGAGGATTTAGTGCCTCTTTATTGATCACATGTCTGGGGGCTTGTTTCTGTTCTCAGCAGAAGTTGTGGCATGTTGGGCAGGTTTTACACAGAGCTTCCACCTATGAGGAAGTAATGGCAATGGCTCCAAAAACAGACCATCCCTTTTCCCTGCACTGCAGGGGAAGGGGGATCATGTTGCTCTTGGTATATGAACAATGGATTTGGACAAATCAGACCTAATCCAGTTGTTCACATGTCAAAAGAACCTGAGGTCACTCCAGGGTTTCTGGGAAGAACCAGGTTTGTGTAATTCAGAGCAAAGTCTGATTAAGAGCCGGAAACCATGGTATTTCCCTCGAAGTAGCTGTATGTCTTGAGGACTGCCAGCACTGGCTCCCCCGGTGTAGACAAGCTCTGAAATAAAATTATAAAACTAGGAAAATTGGGGACAGCTTCCAAACAGCTGGATATTATCCATTGGATATATCCTCTAGTATACTTAATCCTGATGTGAAGTCAAAGGCTTTCATGGCCGGCATCCACAGTTTTTTGTGGGTTTTTCGGGCTATGTGGGCATGTTCTAGAAGAATGTATTCCTGACGTTTCACCAGCATCTGTGACTGGCATCTTCAGAGATTCTCTGAAGATGCCAGCCACAGATGCTGGTGAAACGTGAGGAATAAACTCTCCTATTTTTTCTCCAACAGTACACAGTTTACTACCATTAATCAGTGAACCCATGGGGGGAATGAGAGGTTATCCAGACAAAATGCCAGCCCCACCCATGAAGTCACACAGCTTCTGGTGACTATGCCTACAATTTTATTTATTTATTAACCTATTTATATCTCACCCTTTATGTGAAGATCTTGAAACAGCTTACAATAAATTTAAAATAATAAATAATTACAAGAGTTGAAACAGATTAAAATATATTAAATTGTTTCTCAGTGAAAAAAAGCCAATTTAAAACCAGTGCAAAAAAAATCAAGTACGTTTGGCTGCACAAATCAGTAGTGCAGCATGAATCAAATGGGTTTGGCCCGAAGGCTTTAACAAACAGCCAAGTTTTAACTTGATGTCAAAATGTATCAGCATTACGGGAAGGCCTGAGTATAACTGCAGAAAAGACCCTCTTCCATGTCCTTCCACAAAGTATTTCCCCCACTGATGTGACACAAAGGAGGGCACTAAAATAGATCTCACTTCTTGGAGTGTGGGCTCCATTATCTGCCATTCTCTCAAATTTTCTAAGCAGCCACTTCATTTGATATGTTGATAGTTACAACTGAGTTGCTTCCTCTTTCTCCAATGTTATGTCCTCCTTCTTCAAGGAAAGCAGAGATCTTTGTAAGAGAAGGCAAAAAGTTTCATGAAGTTATATCCCCAATAAGGCTGCCACCCAATGCTCATGCTTAAGAATTGGTTTCAAGAGCTTTTATGCTATGGAGCCTTTTCTTATGCTTTCAGGTATTTCCTGAAACAATCAGTGGCATCACCAGGGCTGGCATCTCCTACACAGTAACTTAAGGTGTCACCCCCTTTTTGGTGTCTTCCCATACCACATCATACAGAATTCTTACCCTTTTTTGTATTACT
The DNA here is from genome assembly GCA_034509955.1 of Urosaurus nigricauda. Taxonomy (NCBI): domain Eukaryota; kingdom Metazoa; phylum Chordata; class Lepidosauria; order Squamata; family Phrynosomatidae; genus Urosaurus; species Urosaurus nigricauda. Next base: position 48,296,293 of record JAOEGL010000003.1, read on the forward strand.
TAACCCATAATCCCTGTATATCACTGAATGTAATGGCAACAGTTCTGACAAAAACAACCAGTAAAATTTAAATTTATGTTTTTAAATTGCAACATGATATGCACAACCTAGGTGGATTTATATATACATTGTACCATGTGGTTAAAGTGAAAATTTGGTAAGATGTGAGATTTTGAAAGAAAATTTTAAAAGGATATATATATATTTTTTTAAATGTAAAAAAGTAAATTCATTTAAAAAAATAAAAATTAAAGCCTAGGTCCTCTTCTTTTTCTTTACATTGTGCCTTGCTCCACTCACATAATCTCCTCAGTGATTTAAAGGGATGCAGTCAAATGCCATAGCTCCTTTCTTCCAAAAGACAGATTTTGGAGGATCAGTGGTGTCATCTTCCCTTAGGGCATTACCTGTTGCAGTCTGAACCCCCTGGACAATTTTAGCAATGCCCCTGAACACAAGGTATATGGAAGAAGCCAGAGAGAACAGCTCTGTTGAAAAATTGTTCTAATTTATTGACTCTTTGAACAAGGCTGGACTTTGGACATCCTGTTACATTGCCAAAGGTTTTGGAAGGATTCATTCATTCATATTCCCCTCCCAGATATATCAGCTTACTGATGCCCTTGGGAACAATAAATATAACTTTTTAATCTTACCATGTTGGATCTTCTTCATGCAAAGTATATTCTCTGCTGTGGAGCTTTTCCTCAAGTGTCAGATTTTTATATCAAGATTACTGTTAAAAATTCAAATTAAAAATTAAACTGAATTGAAAGCAAACTAATAGTCTTCAGAATTGGATAAAAATATATTTCTACTAAATACTTTTTAATTATTATTTTTTGTTCCAAATGTAAGCACTTTTTAAATACATACACACGGTTGAAATGATAATTTCTTTAACAAGGCATAGCTGTACAATTAAATGGTCATAATAATACAAAGATTGCCTCTAAAAAGTATTAAGGAGAAACAATATTTCCATCCATCCATTCCTCAGTTTGGGCCAGGCTTTCTTCTCACCATTGAGAGTCTTTTATCAGCTAGTAGCATGATGTTTTCTGTGGAGGCACATCCTGCTTGAAACCAGGAGGTCAGAGTAAATTAATACAAATGAGTTCAGTTAATGGGCAGACAGGGGTGTTTTCCTGCGAATTTGTATCTTGAAGCCAAATGCCAAAAGGAAAGATAATAATGCCAGCTTCTGTTCTCAAACACAGGAAATAGATACGTAGAGGACTTCTGATTCTGTCATATTTAGGTATGTTTTTAAAGGCTGCCTGTCAAGATTTTAAAAGTTGAAGAAGAAATAGCCCTGAGTTCATATAAACAAGATTACAAAAGAATACTTTTCTACAATACTGTAGTGTTATGAGAACACAGACCAAACCTTGCTTTCACAGCATCATAAGCTCACAGTTTCACTTCCCTTCCTTACAGAAACACTGAACAAATAAAATTCTCACTGAAGTCCATGTATGAATTCATGTTATCTTTAGTGCAAACAGAACATACTCCAAGGTATGTTCTGGAACATACCATCCAAATAAGACCATTACTGTTCTATTGTACTGCTTCATTCACTGAACTTTGTGGGAAATCTACAAAATAAGCTTCATTATCTAGCCTACTTTTTCCTCCACTGCTTTCTCCATTTTTTTTTTGTCACCAGAAAAAAAACAACAACCAAGCACTGTTGTTTCCAGATTTCAATTTACTTATTTTATCTTTCCATTCTTACCAAATAAAGAGTGGCTTATCTTAAATGTCTCAAAATGGGTTCATATGCTATCTTGTTTTGTGATGGTCACATAACATACTTATCAACAGACATTCAAGGTGAGCTACATAGATGCAGATCACAGCTAATAGAAGTCCTGGGATTGCTGGGTTTTTCCCTTTAAAATGTACCTAATAAAAAAGGATGAAAGAAGCAAATTTAGGCTTCATTGCTATGCATATCTACCCCAAAAGAAACTCAGAATGCTTACTCATTTAATTCAACGGGACTTAATTCTGAGTACATGTGGACACAGAAGAAAATGTATTAGTGCAACCTGATTTGGAGCAGCCTTGGAAGGTAACCTTCTTTTTAAGGAGCAGATGCTATTAGGAAAATAGCATTTACCATGCTTGTTTGCTTACTTGTTGTGTGCCTTCACATTGTTTCTGACTTATGGTGACCCTAAAATGAACCTGTCATGGGGATTTTTTGGTAAGATTTGTTCAAAGAGGATTTGCCTTTGCCTTCCTCTGAGGCTGAGAGAATGTGATTTGTCCAAGGTTACCCAGAGAGCTTCCATGGCAGAACATGTGGTCCGGTGCTCTAACCACAATACTATGCTGGCCTGTCATCTGTTTGGGTTGTATATTTCTAATCAGTCTATTTTAAAGCCACCAGAAGTATCTAGCACTTTCTCTTCACTTTCCTGAACTGAAAATCACAGTTGGCTAGTTTTATTGTTTAAACTCTGGTCTCCACACTCCCTCTTCAGCATTCAGAACCAGTTTCCTGTACACAGTGGAAATGGGATCTTTTCCAGACAGTAGCAGTATCTCCCAACCAGGATGTGTTGCTAGTAGGAGAACTTTGACCTTGCCCTTCAGTTTTGTTCTACTGTTCGTTATTTTGCAGCTGCTACAGCTTTAGTTCCAAAATGACTTTGGTCCCTTCTTCTGCAGTTCTAATATTTCAACAGTCACATAGGTTGAGTGGGTGTGAACCTCTTCCTCTTTCCTTCCCTCCCACTCCCCTTTTTCACTATTCTCAAGCGGAGATTGCTTTAACTTCATTTCCCTTTCCTTATCTATCTCTACTATTTTATTTTTTTCCTATTTTTTTCATTTTGCCATAATTGTGCAATTGCAGCAAAAAGAGGAAGAAGACATGCATGCATTGGGGAGGGATACACAGGGAAGAAGGTGGGGTTAGTGGGATGGTGCAGAAGAGCAAGCACCGGACATGATTTCAAAGCAGCATGATAGCATGTTTGCAGAGAAGTGTGATAGTGACTGTTTTCAAACTTGTATATTCCCATTTGCTTCAACAATGCAATTGCTGCAAGACAATTAGCTGAAGTCATAAAGTCCTTAGTTTGCCAAGAAGACTGAGTTGTTAATATATACCTCTTTTTTTCTAGGTTTCAAAGGGATTCTTCAATCAACCCCCAACACTTTGTTCCATAGAAATGAAAGACAAAAGCCTCAGTAGATCTTGCCAAACTAGACTGAACAGACTGGTGTTGCAACTGCACTTTAAGACTGAAAAATAATAATCCACCAGTCAAATCTGAAAACAGAGGGAAGGGTGACACAGGAAACACTGGAATGAAATGATCTAGCAATGAAATTATTTTGATCTTCTGTAAAAACTGATCAAATGAAGCGTATCAATTTCAGATATTCATGGCAAAAGCAGAAATAGGTCATGGAGGTTTTACTGAATCTTACATTTTCTATGAGGATTAATTCCTGAAATTGCTGTGATACATAACTGTTTCTTGTGCCTTCATTCAGAGGTGCAGGTCAGAGTCTGGATTTATGGTTCTTATTCCCCTGTCTTTTCAGATGATAATCCATATCACTTCACCTACTTTAAAATGAGGTGATCAGCCCTACTATGTGGCCATTCACACTTACTTTTTGAACATTTGCATCTCTGTGCCGATTCAGAACTGATTCAGAATCGGTTCAGTGTTTCCACTCCATTTACCATGATCAAATCTCTCTGTGCTATTTTAATCCTGTTGCCATTCACATTAGCCACTTTAAAACTCAGGCATCTGAATTGATTCAGTAGTGGGTTCACACTACCAATGCTGCAAATCATTGCAGCTCTTTAAAAATAGCAGTATTTTGCACCAATTTAAGTGGGCTTTTCATTCACACCCTCTCCCCCCCCCCCCCAACTGCACCGATTGCACTTACCCAGTGAGTGTGAATTTCACAGAAATAAACTGATTCCACACCGGTTTATTTCCGTAGTGTGAACAGCCCCTGTTTCAGGATCTTCCTGTAAGTGCTGCTGAGGAGTCTCCATGGCTTTCTGTTTCAAGCCCTATCCTCATGACATCCCTGCCTTCATTATAACCTCCTTTGTGGCTACCTCTGCTATAAAAGAAAAACAAAAAACATCAATCCTTGTACTGAGTTTGGAAATACTTGCTGCATTTTATTTCAAGGAAAACCAGCTAATTGCTGTAGCTGGCTACATTTTCTAAGTTTTTAAAATGGATTTTGTATTATATTCTGTTTTTGTTTTGTTTTTTTTTTTTTTTGCTTTTCTTTCACTTATAAACCATTCCAAACTTTTCTAGAGATGTCAAATATTCAGTAAATGCATACGTATATAAATTATAGATAGTATGCTAAGAAATCTATGTGAAGCAATGCTTTGCCCTTTTTTGGAACTTTAATTATTTCAAAACCCTTTGGAAGGCTGCTCATTTAATCAAAGGAGTAAAGAAGAGAAATGCTTTCTCAAGTGTAGCAGCATTAGTATGCAAACTTGTGTTCGTGGCTAAAATCTTGCTTGTTAGTTCCAGCTTAGGTAGATCTAATGAGTCAATTGTTGAACAGTGGAATGACTGTTAGGGCTAAACTGGGATTTAGAACAATGTTATATTAGTAGTCTGCTTTCTATCAGCTGCTTTAGCTATGATTTAAAAAAAGTAACATGATAAAGACAGAAGGGTAAGAACTCTGCTGAAGTTAAATTTGTATTTCCTCAGTTTGATCTGGAAAGGGGCATTTTCGAAGTTATCTACTTCTCATATAATTAATTTGGTAGGAAGCCTATCACACAGCATTGCTTTTCAAAATATTAACTTTCTGGGAATTTTCTACACTGACCCAAGCAGGACCCAGTAGGATTCTGTCACATCACAATGGATTCTGTTAAGAATTGTCTTACCAAACCCTCTTAGTTCCTTTGCCATTCTGTCTCAACTCTTCATTGCACTGGAAAACACTCATTTCTGTGACTCGACCACAGCAAACCTTCACTATTAAGCAGTGGTAGCTTATCTGCCATTATGTTTTTCATGTACCTTCCCTTATTCATTTTGGAGTCAAGAAGAAGAAAGCAGATACCAACTGCTTTCTAATAAGAACTTGATCAAAAAGGCATTCACCATTTTAATCAGGAAGGCTTCATATGGTCACTCTCACAGGGGTTCATTCACATTAATTTTCTAAGCTGTTGACCCTCTGAGAGGAATTTCTTTCAGTCTCAAATTCCTTTTTCTCCATAGACAAAGAAACACTAGATTTTCCAGAACAAATTGGTTATCGGGGAAGTGGTTCCTCCTTTTCATGTGAGCTTCAAACAATGGCAGTTAGAGTAATCAGTGAAAGTACTGACTAGTTTAATGTGGCTGAAGCATTTCCCTCCCTCACATCTGCAGTAAGGGCACCATAATTCAAAAAGGATGTTGAGAAGCTGGAGTGTTTCCAAAGGAGGGTGACAAAAATTGTGAAGGAAAGAGAGATCTGGGAATGTTTAGCCTGGAGAAGAGACTGTTAAGAGGTGATAAGGTATGAAAATCTTGACTGACTTTTGTTTGGGACTCCCATGAGGGTGGGTTTGCAGCTGCGTAGGGTTGGTAGAAGATGCCCCAGAGAGGGGGACTGCCATCAGTGACGGTAGCATAGGCCTTGGATCTGTAGAGCATGGTTCCCAGGGCTGCATAGCTCTGGATCAGGAGTACAACAGGGACCCGGGGGTGCTGGGAGCATCCTGATGTTGCCATTGCAGGGGCAGCGCTGAGCCAGTGTCCCCCAGTAGCTAAAGGTAATGATGCAATCAAGCAATCGACCAGTTACCAAAGAGCGATTAACTGGTCATCTCTTTGACATTCTGAAGCTTGGCCGTGACCAAGCAAATGGGTTCATTGATCAATCAGGGATTAATTGATGGCAGATTAAGACCTCATGCTTTGGGTAGATTAACCCTACTTTACAACTGTTATCAATAAAGTTGTGGCCTTTTCCTTCCAATTGATGTGTGCTGTTACCTTTTTGTGGCGACTCCCTTCCATGGCAAAAGAGATTCAACCTAAACATTAGGAGAAACTTCCTGACAGTGGGAACTGTTCAACTGTTCAACAGTGTGGTGAAGGCTCCTTCTTTGCAGGTTTTTAAACAGAGGCTGGCCCTCTGTTGAGGATGCTTTGATTTTGAGTTCTTGCATGGCAGGGGGTTGGACTGGATGGCTCCCATGGTCTCTTCCAACTCTATGATTCTATGATTTTAAGGCTCCATAGCTGACATACCTTGTACATTTATGAATCAGATTGAAGTAGTTTCATGAACTAGTGTACATACCCTTTCGCCCCATTACACTCCAGGATGATATACCAGGTTGATAACTGTGAAGAGAAAGTTTTTATTAACATGAAAAGCAGATTTGTGTATATTTGTTAACATGAGAGAAGGAGAGAGGGAAAAGGGGGAAAAATTGAGTCTTCTGTCTCTAGTTACTAGCTGCAAGAAGTGAGGTGCAGGAAGAAGTGGAATTATGAACCTCAGGCTCTATCTCCACTGCAGAATTAATGCAGTTTGATACCACTTTAAATGCCATGGTTCAATGCTATGGAATTCTGGAATTTGTAGTTTTGTGAGATATTTAGCCGCGTCTCTTCAAAAGCTCTGATGCCACAAGAAACTACAAATCCCAGGATTCCATAGGATGGAGACATAACACTTAAAGTATTGTAAAACTGGCAGCAGCCTCATTGGGGGCAACAGAAACTATTTATAGAATTGTTATAGCACTTTAACTGCCATGGCAACATTTTGTGAAATTGTGGGGTTTTTAGTCTAGTAAGGTCTCAGCACTCTCTGACTGAGGATTCTAAATGAACCCTCCCCCAACTGCAAATCCCAGGATTCCACAGGAGGCAGCCATAGCAGTCAAAGTGAAATAATAGTACTTAACAGTACACTGGGATAGGGCCCAAAGGCGAATATGCCATGAAACAATACCTCCCTGTATATACCTTTATTGCCTCCTAGTGACAAAATCACTTGTGCAAACTGATTTTACTTTTATTAACCACTAATAGTTTCCACAACTGTTTGAATTTCTCATTAAAAGGTAGAATTTCGAATGGACTCAGTATGTTTTACAGTATGCTTTTGTTGAAACTAAGTATGTTTTACTAGCAGAAACTATGCACTGAGCATCTCTCAGCAGCAATTGCTTTCATAGACAATGGTGGGGGATAATGAGAATTACAGTCCAACATCTAGAGGTCTACTCAGTTGCTGCTTTAAAGCTTTCAATTACCCCACCATGTGCTAAACACAGTTAAGTTATACAAACCTAAATATCCTAAAGCCACCAGATCCCATCTGATCTTGGAAGCAAAGCTGGGTCAGGCCTGATTAGCACTTTGGTGGAAGACCATAAACAAATACCAGGTGCTGTAGAGGAAGGAACTGGCAAAACCATCTTTGAGTATCCCTTGACTAAGGAGTTTATCAGATGGTGGAAATTGGAAGTATAATCCAATGGCAATCCAAACGCAATCATGGGGTTCCACATTATTGAGTATGAGTGTATCTCACACAATTTGGGGCAATGGGAAGTCATTCTGAATGCAATCATGGGTTTTACATTATTGCGTATTAGAGTATCTCATGCAATTCCAGGCAAGGGGAAGTCATTCTGAACGCATTCCAAATGCAATTGGAATTCACGTAAATTCACTGAACCAGCAAATTCATATAATTGCGAATTGGCTCCATTTGAAATTGAGAGAAATTCCTCCCATGTGATAAGCTCCTAAGAAAACCCTATGAAATATATGGGTTTGCCATAAGTCAATAGGTGATTGAAGGTGCATATGCACACACAATAGTACATACTTTCCTCAGGCAGATTATTATCAAACCATTTTCTAATGTGGAATTATTTGTAGCCAGAAGGTAGGGATGGCCAAACTATTAGGCAGAGTGCAGTTGGTTTTAATAAAACAGAATGATGGTGCTGCAACAAATTACAAATCTGATAGCGAGGAGTCAAGGAATTGTAGCAGTGTCAAACTGCATTACTTTTGCAATGCAGATTCAACCTAGGAGATTGAGCAGTGGATTCAAATTTCAGGAAAAGAGATTCCACATAAACCTTAGGAATAACTTCCTGATGGTAACAGTTGTTCAACAGTGGAATATGCTGCCATGGATTGTGCCTCCTTCTCTGGAGATTTTTCAATAGAGGCTGGATGGCCATCTATCAGGAATGCTGTGATTATGTATTCCCTCATGGCAGGGAGTTGGACAGGATGGCCTTTGTTGTCTCTTCCAACTCTATGATTCTATGAATGCTGCCATTTGAGGCCTGTGGAGGCTCAATGCATATGGGATGCTGACTGAATGTTGGGAATATGAACATATGGAGGAAGGAATGGAGTATGAAGGATGGAAGCATGGTTTGCTGGCTAGAACTCTGCATGGTAGCCCTCCACACTACAACTCTTTGTCATAGGCTCTATTTATTCCCTTAGAAAGCTGAGCCACCTTCCCTGTATCTCAATTGGGGGCTATCGTCTAAGTCAAAAATAACAAACCAACCAATCAACCAGTCGATAAAAATCCAGATGTCAGGTAAGTCACAGAAGCAATGGGCAGTTTCCTCTATAGCTGGCATGTCAGTTCAGAAAGGCCTTGGATTGTTCTGTTTTTCTCATGGCAACCTGGCCATGCCTGGCACAAACTTTGAGAATGACAGTGTTCCAGAGTTGTTTCTTAGCAGAATGATTTTGAAAGTTGTTAAAGGCTTCAGTCCTGACATGGGCACTTATTTTCTGAAGCCATTCATAGTTACAAAAAATTCAAAAATTCAGAAAGGCAAACATAAAGGAATCTAATGAAGAACATAGATTTCACATTGACATTGCTCGGATTATTTTCTTCCCAACCGAGAATGAAGACAACCTTGCCAACATTTTAACTGTCTCCAGCTGTGAAATCTCATGGGAGATATGTGCTTAATTTGGTTTCTCTTCAGAAGCTGTGATGCAGCCCAAACTCTATGCATGCTTACCCATTTGTGCCACTGAGCTGAATAGGATTTATTTCAAGTATGTAATGGTGCATAGGGCATACTTCTTTCCAATTCATACATGAAACATGAAGAAACAACTATCAAATTCTTATGGGGACTTAAAAGATCAAAACTTGCAATTGGCAATGGAGGATTAATTTTCCAACAAACTTAAGTTTTCTGTTTCTAATCTTTTGGTCTTTTTCTTTCTTTCTGAGCTTTAGTGTTTCCATTTTTAGAAGGTTAGCAAATCATGGGAAAAATCCTCCCACTGAGGACAATGGAATGAATATATCAGATTTGACAACTAATGTTCTTCAGTTCATACACAAGCAGTTTGATGTCACATTCATTTTGATGGCTGTTTTTTTAAAAAGGAAAAACATATTTAATTCACATACTTTCTAATGAGATGCCCAAAATGCAGCCTCCCAGTATTGGCAGTGATTTGGGCTCTTGGGAGTTGCAGTCCAGCAACGCAAGAGCAATACCTTATTTTGTCCACCCCATCTCCTATATATCTACTCAGAAGTAAGACATTTTGAGCTGAGTGACACTTATTGCTGAGGAAAGATCTGGACGTTAACAATAGAAACATATTAATATCTATTCATAAGTAAGCCCCAGTTAGTTCAATGGGGCTTCCCCATAAGTTTGTATAGTGCTGCAACCAAAATTTCATATAATATGAAGAATTAGCACTGAGTTCCTTTACAAGAACATTTAGTGCACTCCTAACTATATTTGCCATCCTCATTAGATCCCTCCATCAACGCCTGAACCTCTGATATATCTTTTAATTTTCACTCTCATTTGAAAATAAAAAGAACAAGGATAATGTAAGTTATGAAAATTCAGACCTTTTCTTTTTTTTAAAAAAAATCTACCTGTCACTTTACCTGTGCTTGGAGAAAGGGTCAGTCTTAGCCAGCTTAGTTAACAGTAATGCTGGAAAGTGTTTATCTAACCAGTGGTTTCCTGTGACTTCCATGTCTTTGGGGTGGTGAATCTGCTCAGAGTTTTAGTATGGACTTTAAAAAGAACTATCCAATGTGTTGACTCTGTTCTAGGTACTGATGTGGAAACCACCAAACACCACTCCTCATTTAAAGAGATTACTACATGTGGCTTTTAAACCGCAATTAGATCCAGAAAGATGTGGCTTTGGCAATACTTATCGCACGCTGCTGCCTCTGACCCATAGGTGCTGTATCTCCTGATGATGATTAGTGCAGCCCTTTTCAATGCTGGGGAAACCCATCAATGAGCTCCCAATCGTACAAGTCCCCAGGTGCAAAATATCAATGCCTGGGCAGTATCATAGAATCATAGAATTATAGAATCATAGAGCTGGAAGAGACCACAAGGGCCATCCAGTCCAACCCCCTGCCACGCAGGAATTCCCAATCAAAGCATCCCCGACAGATGGCTATCCAGCCTCTGCTTAAAGACCTCCAAGGAAGGAAACTTCACTACACTACCCTTACTGTTAGGAAGTTCCTCCTAATGTCTAGGTAGAATCTCTTTTCCTGCAATTTGTATCCATTGTTCCGCGTTCTAGTCTCTGAAGCAGCAGAAAACAATCTTGCTCCCTCCTCAATATGACATCCCTTCAAATATTTAAACAGGGCTATCATATCACAACCTTGTTATTGGCAGTAGTGTTATTGGCAGTCATGTAGTGTCAATGTCCCCTCCTCTCCCCATCACCTCCCCCTCACTATTCCTAAGCAGCCTGATTCTCCCCTCCCCATTTCTTCTCTTTTAAAAGCAACAAATTAAATTGAAGTAGCAGAGCTCCAGAACTGCACCAAAAAATTATGAAATTAAATTAAAATAAATTGGGGGGCATGCTGGGTAGAATCATAGAGTTGGAAGAGACCACAAGGGCCATCCAGTGCAACCCCCTGCCATGCAGGAACTCACAATCAAAGCATCCCTGACAGATGGCCATCCAGCCTCTGTTTAAAGACCTCCAAGGAAGGAGACTCCACTACGCTCTGAGGGAGTGTGCTCTACTGCCAAACAGCCCTTACTGTCAGGAAATTCCTGCTATTATTAAGGTAGAATCTCTGTTCTTGGAGCTTGCATCCATTGTTCTGTGTTCTAGTCTCTGGAGCAGCAGAAAACAAGCTTGTTCCATCCTCAATGTGACACCCCTTCAAATACTTAAAGAGGCCTATCATATCACCCCTTAACCGTCTCTTTCCCAGGCTAAACATGCCCAGCTCCCTAAGTCTTTCCTCATAAGGCATGTTTTTCAGACTCTTCACCATTTTGGTTGCCTTTCCCTGGACATGCTCCAGCTTCTCAACATCCTTTTTGAATCATGGTGCCCAGAACTGGACATAGTATTCCAGGTGAGGCCTGACCAAGGCAGAATAGAGTGCCATTATTACTTCCCTTGATTTATACAGTATACTTCTATTGGTGCAGCCCAAAATAACATTGGCCACTTTAGCTGCTGCATCACACTGTTGACTCATGTTCAACATGTGGTCTACTTGGATTCCTAGATCCCTTTCACAAGTAGTCTCCTTAAGACAGGTATCCCCCATCCTATATCTATTCATTTCATTTTTTTCCCTACCTAACTGCAGTATCTTACATTTCTCCCCGTTGAAGTTCATTTTGTTGGTTGTGGCCCAGCTTTCTAATGTATTAAGGTCATTTTGAATTTTAATCCTGTCCTCTGGGGTATTAGCCACACCTCCTAATTTCGTGTAATCTGCAAATTTGATAAGCATGCTCTCTATTCCTTCATCCAAGACATTGATAAAGATGTTGAATAGCACTGGGCCCAGGACCGAACCCTTTGGTACCACATTGGTCGTTTCTCTCCAGGATGAAGAGGAGGAGCCATTGTTGAGTACCCTTTGGGTTCAGCAGGTCAACCAATTACAAATCCACCTAACAGTTGCCAAGCTCAAAACTTTCATCTCCACTTCCATTTCAGACCCTATCAGTGTAAGTGAAGTTAGAATGTTTTCTTCGTTCCCAACCTGAGTCAATTTACCCTTATATACAAACCACATACTCTTATATGTAAACCACATTTGTCATTTTGTTGTCCATTCACAGAGTTTGAAGATATCCAGTCAGACCATTTCATAGCATAGTTGGGCTTTTACTGAATAATTTGTATAGGGAATCATTTCTACAAATAGTCAAGCTTTTTTCAGTACTTTATTTGTCTAACCCACTTCTGTTTGTTTTCCTTTTTTGGTCTTTGTAGACATTTGCAAAAGTAGACAACATAAGAAATCAACAGGCAATTTTTATTTTGCATTTCATAACATAGCAAAGACCTGCATGTATAACACAAGTTCTCAAGGATTTTTATTCATAATGTATTTGTGCTTCTTTGATTTCTGTGTACGTGCATATTATGAATTATGGAAAATATTTTATAACTAGTAAAGAAATGTCTAATGACACTTTATAACTCAAAGCATAAAAAAACTAGAGTCCAAGTCATAAACTCTGGAGTTTTTAGCTGGTGCAATAATTGTTTTCTCTACTTGCTTAAACTTTTTGAGGGTAGTAGTCATGGAAATCTTGAGACTGTATTAGATTATTTTGGCACAGACTGTGGGAAGTGTAGATAAAGCAAAGCCATTTTTTTTCTACAGTTTCCACAAATAAAAAGAGTTTAAAATGGAGGCGTCCATATGCTTTAGGCTTAGGGAGGGTGTAGAAGCTAAGCCCTCCCTAACCCTAAAGGCGGTGCAAAGAGCCCTTATCACAGCTCTTTGCGCCCATCTAAATCGAACTATAGATAGGGGTAAGTTATATGTAAGTTTATAATGGCTATTTGTAATGAATATAAGAAACAGATGATACTCTAAGGAAAATAGTGTAAGAATCTTTAAAGTAGATTTGGTAAGACAATGGGATTGAGGAAATTTATGAAATACCTGTAATAAATGAAGTAAATGAAGAGATTAAAAATTTCCGATACGAATAACATACAATGTACTAAATATCATGTATTAGGCTGATGATGTATGATATGAAATTAAGGGTAGAAAAAGTTCAGAGAGAAACAGTCAAGGTAGAATTAAAAGAAAAAGGAAATTATTTCAGATCAAGAAAAAGGAAGTCTTTTTAACTTAAATGGTTTAGGTTTATGTATATGTTTATGTATTTTTATTTTCTGTGGCTATTTCATATGTTTTCATATGTTAAGGTGTACTGTTTATTGTTTAAATGTATTATTGTAATAAATTTTTTTTAATTTTTTTTAAAAAAGAAAAGAAAATGAAAACAAGCCCTCCTGTTACCAATACCACTTCCAGACATTGTTTCATAGTGAATTATAGAAGGGGAAGGCACTGCCCAATGAGTCAACAAGACCATTTCCTTAACTGCCTATATATTCCTTGGAATGTCTCTCATCTGACCTTTGAGGTCTGAACTGGGAGATTTCCTCTCAGTGAAAATTATAGATACAGAAAAAAAAGATTTTCTTCATTTTGATAAAAGGAGGAGGAAAGAGTTAAGTTCTACCTTCACCTCTGCTCTGATCCACTTCAGTATCCTACATACAGTTCTCATTTGTTTATCTAAGTAACTAGAGAAATTAGAAGGATTTAGCCAGGGTGAAATAGCTGTTCCAAACAGCAAATTTTGTATACTGTCCCAATCAAACTCTTTCGCTTATTTGATGTCAATTGCTATTTGGGAAGAATATGCCAGTGAGTGGTTCAATAAAATTAAAGGCTTTATCAGAATAAGGGTGAATTAAATATCCAGTGTGCTCAACTCCAGCATCTTCTGATAAACACTGGTTTATTTGTTTTTTAAAGTACATGTTGGGAAATGGTATTTAGATTCACACTAAAAAAAATATTATTATAAAAATTATAACCTAGGAAACCTGGAGTAAACTTGGCACCCTGTTGACCAAGGAGCTCGACAGACAGGCAGCTCCGTGGTGTCCATCTTTGCCCCAAGTTGGTGCTGCAGCAGCCGCACACTGCAACACTAACACACTGCCAGTGGTCTTCTTTTTTGCCATGTTGCAAACAGGAAGGGGCACCACTATGACTCCACTTCCTGCCAGCAACGGTGGCATCATCATGGTGGTCACCTTGTGGATGGGAGGCCACCATGATGACAGCGTCTGTATGGACTAGGGTTCCAGAGCATGCGGTTGCTGCGCGCTCCAGAACCCTAGAATTGGCGCCAGCACACCGCTTCACAGAGGTATGTACTAGGCCTAAAGTTCACCCAGTTTCCAGGCATGCCACCTAGATGGTACAAATAGTTAAATGTAGCAGTTGAGGGGAAAAAAAAACAGCTATTAATGTGCTGAATATGCACACATAGAATACAAATGAACATAGATAATTATAATAATTGACAAAATATGCAAATTAGATGTCCAGATTAATAAATCTAAAATATAGCAACCCTAATTTGGCCAAGGGCTGGATTAAGCCACACTTTTCCTGTTTTAGCAAAATGGATACTGAAGAAAATCTCAACATTACATCTTTTATCCATACTTATAAAAGTAGTAGATATCTTCTTCCCATAGTTAGGCATATTGTGCATGGATTGATTTCAGAATTAAGCAATGAAACATTATCAGAAAAATGATTGAGTGAGATTTTTTTTTTTTTTAAAAAAAAGAGATCTAATGATATTTCTGTAGAGAAATTAAGTTTTAAATCTCCCAGAAGTCAAAACAACAACAGCAGCACAAACAGTGGGAGATTACAATGACATGTTCTGAAACCAGAAGTCTGGTTTTGGAATCTATGTACGACAGTATTACAGCATGTTTATTTTGTTGAGTAAAACATTCTGAACATTATTTTGTAGCTTCATCCCCTAATACATATAACAGTAAATTTTTGTGTTGGGGTTTTTAAGGCAGGGTTTTTCTTCTTCATGGTGCTGAGGATTTCCCTCCATCTTTCTTTTTCTTGACTGTTGATCTTTATTCTTCCTGTAATTTGAACACAAACAGTGTCCATGGAATAGTTAAAAGACATATTTGATGTATTACCGAAAACACCATGGGTTGTCTCTTAGACCAGCCTCCCCCTAAGCAGGTGTGAGTGTGCGTGCATGTGTGTTCTCATACCACCTGTCATATGTCAGATGGAAAATCCCCAGATAAAACAGATGAGGTAGCATAATTTCCTCTTCAATGTAACATGTTAAAAATGAGTTCTGCTATTTTAAAATACAGTATTAAAAAGAGGATCTGAGGAATTTTTTTTGCAATAGATAGTTTCCTATAGTGAGAAAAAAGTATTTTGATTTTGTGTGTTTGTTTTCCACTTTCAAGAAATAAAAATGTTTCATGCCATATGACTTGTTTTTGACCTAGCGAATTAACACTTTAATTAAATTAAATATAAATGCAATTTTAATTAGTTTCTATTTCCATTCTAATGCCCATTTTCTAAATCAAGATTGCCTATGAGCCATAATGTCAGTTAAAGGACAATACATTGGCTTATGCCAGAGGCGAACAAGGTGTTACTTTGCGGCCACATGTGACTCAATGGCTATTTTGTGACCCTGAACCTTTTCAGACTCAGGAACTAAAAAGCGGGGGTGGGGGGGAGGGAGTCTCCAGGAAAAGCAATTTACCTTCAACATAAGTCACATTCCCATCTCCACTCAGCACTGATTAACATAAAGAAAAACAGTTTTTCAAAACTTTAAGGACTTTAACACATGAAAAAGAAAGGCAAAATGCATCAAGAGAGTAAAGGCTTTCTCCATGCCACTCTCCATGACATCATAGCACTTCCATTCTCTTCCCAAGGGGAGATGTCATCAAAGCATGCCTTTTGCCATTTGGCAAAAGGCACACTTTGACCACTGTCTCCCCTTGACAAGAGAATGGAAATATTACCAAACCATATAGAGTGGAACAGAGAATTCCGCTATTTTCCCAATCCTTTTTGCCTTTCTTTTGTTGTGTAGTAAAGTTTGAAGTTACCTGGTTTAAACTAGATTGGTTTAAACCATAGTTTAAAACAAATTACTACTTTTTTTAAAAAATGATTATATCTACATCACTGTGTAAACATTTTTCTGGTAAGAGTGTTAAGCTGAGAGACCCAGATTCAAAATCTGCAATCAGCCATAAAGTGCAATTTGTGGACTTAACGTGTGCTAGCTAAATATAACAAAATCCAGAATCCTCAAAAGGTTAGCATCTCTTAACCTAACATACCTTACAGGGTTATTGTGAAGATAAAGGGGGAAGGATATGTTCAAATTGAATACCTGAAGTTAGGATGTATGAAATATATCACTAAATATATTTTAAAATATATATATATTAAAGTTTTTTTTTTTAAAAAAATGATAAACCACAATTACACAATTTAATACAATCAATAGAAAAATACATAATCCATTAAATTCTATAAGGAAGAAGTAAACCTTAATGGAAGGGGAACATGTGCAGTCTGAGAAGTTGTAAAAGCTCTTCTTAAAGATGACTGAAGTAAAATAATTGATAGGAAAGAAGTCCATTGGCTCTGTGTAGTACCAATCCACAATCTGTTCACAGCCAAAGGTGTTTTTACCAAAGTCTTCCTCAATGGCTGAGCTCTTCTTACTTGGTTTGTGCTTCCATACCACAAATTATGCAGTCGAGTTTTACACACGTGGGGGAATGCAATGGATGTGCAATGGATGAGCCTCTCCCTGGGAAAACCACCTTCATGATTATGGTGTCTCCTCTGCCAGGTAAGTCAAAACCTTGATAATGTCTATTTTCTAACAATAACATGAATTTAAGTAACAATTAGTACTCACCACAAATAAAGTACTATAGATAGAATGAAGAATATGTGCCACCTGGGATGTCTTGAAGGAAGGTACAGAAATGTAAGGAGTACATCATAATCAGCACTGGTAAGGCATAAAAGAGACCACTGTTTTTTAAAGGGAAGGGAAGCAAATTATTATGTCCTTGTGTCATGTCTATCTGTCAACTCACCCCTTGAAGAGCAATCATTTCCTCCTGCATCCATAATTTAGCAATTGTTCAGCAATGGAGATGAGTTTAATTTCCACTGTTATCAGTCAGTGATTAACCTATATGAGCATAGACAGCCATGTAGACATAACTGACTCAAGATGGCATCAAAATATTTGTTTGCAGTCATCACCAGGCATTGTCCTATAATTATTTCCACCCAAAGCTATATCTGATTTCAGATGCATGCAGTTTCACATCCTTTGTTAACTTTGCAAGCCACTTTTATCTCTGTGGAGCACTTTCCTCTGCATGAACTGCAGTTCATGATAAGATTTTGAAGCACTTCCTGTTTTTCTTATGCACTGTGTCTTTCCTACAAAGTGTAGCATGTTGAGTTCATCAAAACTGATGTTCTAGTTTAGTTTATCTACTTCCTCAGAGAAACGATGTGCTCTTTCAGCCGAAGGCAGTTTGAAATGACTGCAGACAGTTTCATTTCATTTGATTACCAGAAATCATTTGACAGTCAGTCAAGATCGGAGCTTGGAAAAGTTATTTTGAACTAGAACTCCCAGAATTCCCAAGGCATTGATCATGGAAACCCCTATGGTATGTCACACTCTCTCAGCCTCAGGCAAAGGCCATGGTAACCCCCCTTTGAATAAATCTTGCTCAGAAAACTGCATGATAGCTTTCTCTTAGAGTCACAAGAAGTTAGAATTATTTCAAGCCATGTAATAACAACGCCCAAAGGCTAGAAGACTGTTATTATTGTAATCCAGAAAGTGACTTTTCCAAGCACTTTTCCAAGCAAAGTAGTATACATTTGTGCCGCGCAACTGCGCAGGTTTTCAAACTGCGCAAACGCAGTTACACCATACAGTCAAATTATCATTGCCGGCTGGGAACTGCGCAATTGCGCAGTTCGCAGCCGGCAGCCGGAAAACCTGCGCAGTTGCGCAGGAC
Source organism: Urosaurus nigricauda (assembly GCA_034509955.1). Lineage (NCBI taxonomy): Eukaryota > Metazoa > Chordata > Lepidosauria > Squamata > Phrynosomatidae > Urosaurus > Urosaurus nigricauda. The sequence goes on from JAOEGL010000003.1 coordinate 48,314,262, forward strand.
AAATGTATACTTATGAGGATCTGTCAAATTATCATTGCGTTTCCTCCGCCTTTTTAAACTGTGCCGTTGCACTGGTGCATAATAATAATAATAATAATAATAATAATAATAATAATAATAGTTTATTTATAGCCCGCTCCTCTGTACATACACTCGGAGCTGGGTATGAACCCCTTTATTTTGTGAATGAATTGACATATTATCCACAGTAGAATAACAGTAACGGCATCCCAGAGTCCCTACTGCGCATGTCTGGGGTTCGGATTAGGAGTGGAGCTAGGGTTTGGGAGCTTTAAAAAACTTCGCGGATAAACCCCAGCTTTTACACCTGCAGGGCATTGAGCGTTTTAATTAGAAGTGAAGTCCACACCACGCATGCTCCCAATCCACGATCCATTATGATCCGCACCTGTATCGCTGCCTTTAAATGGGCGCTTTAAAGAGACAGAGCCCCATTTAACCGTGCAACTACACCTTAGCCTTTAGATGCAATAGCAATGTTGCGCCCTTTTAAAAAAAGTAGTGGGGAAATCAAACTATTTTTTAAAGGCACTTCTTCTCCCTTAAAACTCCAAAATAGTGTTTTCATGGCACACTTTCCCTTTTTCTCATCTAAAGGCTGGGCTTTCATGCAGCCATCAACACACCTCTTTTTGCCAATGTAAAATGGGCCAGCTCCTTTTTAAAGCACTTCTTCTCCCTTAAAATGCCAAAATAGTGTTTTCATGGCACACTTTCCCTTTTTCTCATCTAAAGGCTGGGCTTTCATGCAGCCTTCAACACACCTCTTTTTGCCAATCTAAAATGGGCCTTAAATTTGTTTACAAATTTAAACAAAGTACAGATAAAACCTATCTGATACAAAAGTTTAAAAGTAAAACAATTCTATTTAAAAACAGAATTAAAATAAATAAAAACAAAAGAAGGGGGAAAAACCACACCATTAAAAGATGCTTTCATCATAGTTAGAGCCTAACTAAAAAGGTCTTTGATAGCTGGTGGAAGGAGAGCAGATGGAGCAAACCATGGGAGGGAATTCAACAATTTGAGAGCAGCCACTGAGAAAAATGTCTTCTGGGCCCACACCCAATGCACCTGTGATGGTGATGGGATAGATAGAAAGCTCTCACATGAAGATCTTAAAAGTCAGGCAGGCCCACAGAGGGGGTTATGGTCTTTCAGGTAGTCTTGACCCAAGCCATGGACCTAGAAAACATACTCTCCAAAATGAAATCAACCAATCTGCCCACCCCAAAGTAGCTGGACATTTACTTCTGGTTTTGAAAATAGGGTTAAGTAGTTAATGGAGTCCCTGCAATCAATTTAAAGATGAATCACCACTCCTGTAAGTTTCCAGGCAATTCATCCTTTTCTTTGGGCAAGAAAATAGGTGTTTGGAGTCTGGAGGGATTGAGTGATATGAAACAGTCTTGGGAGATCCCAGCCCACACTTTGCTCACATCTGTATTAGGTAGGTGGAGAATGGGGACAGACCTTCTTGGAGTGGTGCAATTGCAGCTATGCTACTTGACATCATGCTCTAGATAAGCCCTTGTTTGAGTTTTTCTGCAGGTTTTCTGATACTTCTACTTGGTTTTACTGTTGTTGATATTATTGTCGCTTAGGCTTGGTTTCTTGGATTATCTGTGGTAAACTGGTTTGGATAATAGATTAGAAAAGTGAAATAAAAACATATGAAAAAAATAAAGAAATGCAAAATGTAAAAAAAAAGAATAAGATACATTTTAATGTTATTTTCATGAATGTATGTGTGTGTTTTAAAACATTAAAACACATTTTACTAGGAAAATGCTTGCAACAATTTGTATAGGAGGCAACACTGTGGACTCTTTCATACAAGGTTAAATTGGAAGTATAATTTAAGGTCAATTCGAATGCAATCATGGGTTTTACGTTATTGCAAATTAACTCTTCGCACACAAATTCGGGCAGGAGGGAAGCCAATTCAAATGCAATCATGGGTTTTACCTTATTGCGAATTAAAGCTTCGCATGCAAATTCGGGCAGGAGGGGGTTATTTTCGGGTAATGGGAAGTAATTCCGAACGGAGCAGGGGTTCATGTAAATTCGCTAAACAAGCGAATTTACATAAATCTGCATTGGCTCCATTCGGAGTTGGGAGAAATTCCTCCCCGATTGAAAGAGTCCTGTGCGAAGAAATAGTTATTTTCAGAAGAGTGTACAGAAATGTTTATATATTTTCATACAAACTTTAAAATTAATTCTGAAAACCCAGGATGCATTGGGAAAGGTTTAAGACTGGAAAAAAATTCAGGTGTACAGGAGTGCAAAAGAGAAGAGCTTGTCAAGCCTGAGTAAAATCACCAAATTAGAGCCTTAAGAACACTTAAGAAGGAGCTTTGGAAGAAACTATAAAATCAGAGGCTTGTCAAACTGTTAGGGCCAGTTTGGAATAGAGGAACTGATAAACTCTGAACAGGAACTTTGATTTGAGGGGAACTGAGAGTGTGGAAGGAGGTCAGACGGAAGTGTTACTTTGTTTTAAAGTGAAGTGTTATAGTATACTGTGCATAAAACCTGTGTCAGTCTATATGTTTAAGACATTATACTATGGGGCTTTCTAGATTGGCAAAAAGAAGTGTGTTCATGGCTGCATGAAACTCTAGCCTTTAGACGAGAAAAAGGGAAAGTGTGCCATGAAAACGCTTTTTTTTTTGCATTTTAGGGGAGAAGAAGCGCCTTTTAAAAGGTTCTGGTTTTCCCAGCTTCTTTTTTAAAAACTGCAGAACAGCGCAGCTCCATCTAAAGGCTGTGGTGCAGCTGCTAAGCTTTAAGGAAAAGGCAACTTCATGTCACACTTTCCTGCCAATCTAGAAAGCCCCAATAAATGTTTACTGGCTTTATTTTCTATATCTCTGTCTGGATGTTTTCTAATTAATAAGGAGGATTGGTCACACAATACCAGACTGAGAAGATTATCTCACTGCTATTTTTCCAATCTGGGCACAGGCTGAGACTGGGCTAGAACCATGTGTTATCACACAGCTTCATGCCCATCCTGTACCCAATTTGGAACATCTTCATTACTTTGCTAAGAATGAAAAAGAAGCATTTTAAGATAATTATGGGAGAAGTCTGATGTGGCATGGGATGGTAATGATCTGGGCATGGAGATGTTCGATAAGACACAGTCCAGTCCAGTCTCAGCCTGTGCCCAGATCAGGAAAAGACTGCCAATGCAATAATCTCCTGAACCAAACCATCCTTACACCTGCTTGTCGATTTTAAATGTCATCTTGGGACCAAGAATGAGATCCTAGAAGGGATTTTAAGTAAAAAGAATGAGTGATGGAGGTCCAAGGTTTCAAACTGCAGGGCAAACCTGGTGTCATAACAGCAAACCTGATTTAAGGTTAGATTTAAGGTGAGAACAAATGAAGAATGGAAAGAAACCAAAGCAGCAGATATGTCAACTAACTAGCCCTTTATAACCACTTGAGCTATTCAGAACAAAGATAGAGCTTGGTATGGGAAAAACTAATTAGATTCTAAAGCAAGGGTGGGAAAATGTGACCCACCAAATTTTGCCAGACCAATTCATCACCATTGTCTGTGTTGCCTAAGGCCATTAGGAATTGCTAACACCATCTGGAGCATAGTAGCCCAGCTCTTTTCTAAAACTTCGATATGTATTCTGTTATAACTCCCATGCCTGTAACAGCAGCATGTACTAATGACATATGGTGGGGGTCATGGTGGCATGATTCACAGATCATCATACTATACCATCATCTATTCTGAAACCTAGATTCCTATGCAGTTCCACAATAGATGTCCTTCTGCATATATGTATAGTAAACAGAATGGGTTTAATTATGCCAATAATGATGTGGAAATGAGTAACTTTAAAAAAGCTATTTCAAAGGGATCTGATAACATAAAACATGACAGTGGGTGGGAGGGAGAGTGTTTCCCTTTCCTATGTGTATTCCTTGTTTTGGTCTTGGGACTACAGTTCTTTTTGTCCATTAATTTACAATTTTTGCCATCTCTATTTTGATTTCCTAGGAATAACACCAGTAAGCAATGCAATTTATTCAGGCTGAAAACAATGAATAAAGATTTGTTCATTTTATTTCCAGCAAACAGAAAATACATACAGTCATTCTGTACACTGAGAGTCTCCCATTATGTCGTAGTGAACTAGAACTGCCAATAAAAATGACAGAAGTTGCCCTTTCTCAGAATGATAGTTCATCAATCTGTTGTGACAAATCTTATTAGACGCATTTGTGGTATTTGTCTGTTTTGTAGTAGGGATTTAGGTTAAAAAATATACTGAACTATTTATGCAGTACAACAGTATTATGTTTTTATTAGATCAAAGTTTGTGCTAACAAGAGCCTTCATGGAAGTTTATAAAATTAGAATAGGTGCTATCTTGTCAACTAGGATGAGACTAACTGAAATGATTGATGATGATCACGAGTGGAAACATATTGTCTGATAAGCATAAAAGCTGGTTGAGTCACAACAGAAGACATAATATTATGGGAGCCAATGAGACATCTACATTTAGTTCTTCAACACAATTGCAGCATATTCAGTAAACTCAGTTTTCACAAAGGGCTCACTTTTCTCAAAATGTTCTCCATGGTTCAGTGTTGCATAAACAAGAGTATCCTGATTTGCAGGTAAGTGCTGGATAGTGACAGATTTATCGTGTGCAGTTTTTGATGTTGCCATGTTGAGCTTCTTGCAGTTGCTTTGCCTGCTATAGACAGCACTGCCATTGGAAAACTGCTGCAAGGAAGGAACAAATCCATCATTCAACACATGGTCACTAGTATCACTGCAGCATTTGACATTCTTATAGCTATTGATCAGGGGGCGGGGGAGGGGGAATGTGTCTACTCCTACCAGTAAGATGCAATGCAGGAAGGTCAGTCATATGGCCCTCTGGAGGAGTGGTTCCCAAACTATGGCCCTCTAAACTAAACTATGTAGTTTAGGAGGAGTGCACTAGAGAATTCAAAGTACCTTTCCAAACTACAAATCCAAGGATTGAGCTATGGCAAATGAAATTGTATTATAGTGCTATAAATGTACAGTGTAGCTACTCTCAGTTTTGACAAAAGTAGCATTTTCACTTCTCCAGAGTCTTGTTCCAAGACAATGTGCAACATTAGCATCGGTACATTTGTGAAATTTCAGAGGAAGAAAAATAAATGCACATAAAATAATGCACTTATACCAAAAAGTGAATGGCTAAAATACACATAATTGAAAAACATACACAAATATGATTTAGTTACAGAAATTGGGGAAACTGCAGAAATAAATGCATATATTAGGAAAAAAAATTGTACAAAGATAGCATAGGTATTGATGTGAAGAACAAACTACAAAGTTTCACAATCCAGGATAGAACCAGGTTGGGAACACAATGCAGATGAGATTCAGAGAAACTCAGTGAAATTAAGATTGTGAGATTTTCACATACTGTACTTGCTTCTGTTTAGTTGCTGCATTTTGGCTCTATAAACAATTGTATTAATCCCTAAGCACTGGGAGCTGATAGAATAATCATAGCCAAAAAAATAAATAGATGTTTCAATAAACAAACCTACCTCTTTCATTTCTATCTGTAAGGTTGATGAAAGTGTCTTGTTTCCCCCTAAAAACGAAAAGAAAAAGACATTATGCTGCTGGAACAACTTTTCCAAGTTAGTTGTAAAAGGATGAACTAGGCTCTGGGAAACCTTTGACTCATAAAAGTGGGATCAAGCTAAATTTTCTTGGTAGGATGAATTTTCAAGATTATTTGAGAGGCAGACAATGCATATTAGAAATAAATAGGTTTTCTCCAAGACTATGAGTTTCATAAACACCAAATAAACAAACTTCTGGAGAGTTATGAGAACATAGTTATCTAAGTTGTCTAAAATAATCTGAAAGACAGGGATCAGATAAATGAATTTCTCATCCCTGGGAAGAGAATAGAAAATGGAAGACTGAAGACCAAAAAGTTCACCTTGAAGCCTCCGTTTAGATTGCAGCAGGCCAAAGCAGCAGAAAATGAAGAGGCCCAGTGCTCCCAGGGATGACAGGAGATAAATAATCAACATCTTGTTCTTTTCAGATGCTTCATGAGCTTCTGTAGTATTTCTAGCGTCATCAAATACAGTGATGTTGATGTAATCTACACAGACAGTGAATCATATGACTATTGAAATCCACGGAATAGTGATATTGTTGACCTTAAATACATTGTAGTCTTAAATACATTATAGTTTTTGTTCTTTTTTGTTGTTGTTATGAGTGAAAAGAATCACAGAGGGTTCTTCCCAAGCTGCTTTTAAATCCCAGTGACGTGCACTAATTCGTTCCTACAACTACTTTTTCTTTGCAAAAGAAAGAAAGCCCTCTCAGAGATCATGAAGCTTTGACCTGAGAAGGTGAGTCAAGATGTTCCTTGACTGAATCTATACAGTTATGCAGAAAACAGAATTGAAACGTAAGCCCTATTCAGGTGTTCAGGACAGGTTCAGTCTCAATGTTTGAGGAAAGAGGCCCCCTCCATTGCCACTCCCCTGATGTGATGGTATGAAAAGAAGACATTTTATTACAGAGGACATGCTTTTCATGTCGAGGATAATATCTTCTTCAGAATATATCTGTCCACACAAAAAGAGTGAAAAGAGAGGGAGGCTAATCTCAATTATAAATTTTGATCAATGTAATTCTTTTAGTCAAAGTACATTCAGGGGCTGAACAGATGGCCCTTTTATGTCACCTTCCCAGTGGCTTTAGAGTATGGCGTTTTGACACTGCATGGTCCGATGATGTCTTGAAGCTGCTGGGAAGCAAGGCAGCTGCCCAGACATGTGCAGATTCAGCACACTTCGGCAGTGCAGCATTTACATGCCACACATGCTGCATGGCATGGCAAGGCACAAAAAGCCATTTTTTTGCCAGCCGAAAAAAGGAGCAGATGTCATCCACTCCTTTTTCAGTGGGCTTCAAGGTGGAGCAGGGCTGCAGCATGTGTTTGCCACAGCCCTAATCCATTTTCAAAAAGGGCAGCTTCAAGCCGTCCTCTCTTGCTGGTCTGTTTTGCCCCCTAGATACCAATTTCAGTTTTTTTTAACTGTCATATACACTACTATTCTGTTAGACAGGCTGATCTGTTACAGCCCACACATCAACTCGTACCTTCTGTTCATAAGTACGGGAACTATAATGTTTCACTAGTTTCACTTGTTGAGAATTATAGAAAATATATAAAGTCTCACTGGCTTAAATAAGCCAACTATAGCATCCTCATTGTGTGTTGAACATCAGTTATATAATCTGTTTTTCCTTCAGGTAGCTTTCAGCTAGCATGATAGTGAACCTCTATGAGTTGTAGTCTGAACTTTAAAGGGGACATCTAAGGTACTGACCCTGCTCTGTAAACTAGCTTCAGCACTTTGGAGAATTCTTTTAAAATTCAGATGAAAACACATAATGGTTTGTTTTTTTACATGGAAGCCATAATCAATCAGTCACAAACATTAGAGCAAAAGCCATTATTCTGCTAACTGCTACCCACTGTGACTTCAAAGCAGTTTGTTCCATGGCATCAAGAGAGTTAGAATAAACAACAACACACACAAAAACACAATAAGAAATTTATTCAAACTCCAGATGAAAATTTGACGTAAAGATTTTGGATGATAGTAATATGGACTAGAATTGTGTATGGCAGTTAAAAATGCATAACCTGGAATTATATACTTGTGACTGTAACATATTCATAGTCCCTATTTAGCTCCTTGTTTAGGGACTAAGTAAGGATCATAAAAGTCCTCCAATCCAGCTGTTGTGATCAATGGGGTCTGTTGGTCTGGAGGCAGCTGGCTGCCATTCCAATCAGTTTCACGAAAGCAATCTCTGGCACGAGGCATAATTGCCACGGGACCCTCTTTTCAGCTTGTCACAATGGGGATCACTCATGAAAGAGGGTGGAAATGGCAGTGAATTGCTTCCTGAATGACAGGGGAAGAGACCCCCCATTGATAGGAGTGGCTGCTGCACAGTAAGTGGGTATGGGGATGTCAAACAAGAATTCACTGGACTGTGCCTTTACTACTATGCTTACACATACATGAAGACCACATAGGATTCCAGCTGTGGATTTCTTGGGCAAAACAATAAAAACAGATGGTCAATGGGATGGAGCCATTAGAAGACTGAATGAGCCTGATGCCATAGTGCAGAATTAGTGCAGTTTGAGTTAAAGAACTTTAACGGGCATGGCTCCATCCTATGGAATCCTGGGATTTATAGCTTGTTGTGGTACCAGAGCTCTCTGACGGAGAAGGCTAAATTTCTCATAAAAGTACAAATCACAGAATTCCATAGCATGGAGCCATGGCAGTTAAAGCAGTGTCAAACTGCATTAATTCTGCACTGTTGACGCAGCTTCAATTGTCAATATACTATCTGTTCCTTTTATGTTGTTCCTACCCAATTTTCTAACCATAGACCCCATTTCTTCTCAACCAGCTTCCTTAAATACGTCACAAACAGTGATAGCATAAAAGGGCATCACTTTTTGTTTCTTTAATACCCCACGGGACTAAAGGTAGCTCACATCAAGTTATTAACTGAGTACAATAGACAGACAGAGTCAGAAGTTTAAATAAACATTAAAGAAACAGTTCCCTTAAAACACAAAATTTGAAAACACATTAAAGCATTGTATGAAAATAAAAATATACCCCACTGAAATATCCTTTTGCCACTGTAACCTAAAAGCCAAAAGGCTGCCTAAATAAATAAATAAATAAATAAATATTTGCCTGCTGGTGGAAAGAGAGAAGGCACGGGGTCAACTAAGCCTCCTGTGGGAGGGAATTCCACAATTTGGGAGCAGTCAGAGAAGACCCTCTCCCTCATCTTCATCAAACACATATGTAATAGAGCTGGGATAGAGAGAAAGTATAGATCACTTATGATGCCTACCTTGAACAATAACTTCTATTGCATGGCCTGGGATGGTGAAGTTAGCCACAATTGCTTCACAACGATACATTCCGCTATCATTTTTATTAATAGGTAGAAAATTCAGAACAAAAATGTTTTCATTTCTCCATGAAACTGTGTGATTTGGTCCAAGATTGAAAGAGGAGAATTTCTTGTTTGTTGTATTGTACATATACCAATACACATTGGGCTTCTTTTGGCAGTATGTCACAGGGCACTCTATAGAAGCTGAATCACCAGAATTTCTGTAGTACTTGGTATATCTCTGGACAGTAACAGCAATAGTGCAGTTATCAGCATGAACCCCTGAAAGAGAAAGATGGACAAAACTTATGTTTTGCATACCTCATATATTTCAATACTGTATGCAGTGACTATGCAATATCATTTATAGCACTACTCAATTTTTTTCATTCATGAATCCATATTTTTCTGCAAAATGTATTTAACTGGCTGGAATTGAATATGTTGTAATTGTGTGCCCTAAAGTCATTTCTGTCTTATGACAATCATAAAGTGAAATTATCATGGAATTCTCTCACATTTGTTCAGAAGGGGGTTGCCATTGCCTTCCTCTAAGGCTGAGAGAGTGTGATCTGCACAAGATAACACAGTGAGTTTCAGTTCAGGCGGCACCTCATGCCAGCAAAGATTGCTAAAATCCATAAAGGAGAGAACAATCTCTGCTGGAAATGCCATGCGGCAAAAGGTACCAGGTTTGGTGGGAATGTTCCAAAATAAAGAAATTTTGGAACTACATTCATTTGGAGATAATCAAGATACTTGACATAAATTCTGATAAACTACCAGAAATGTATCTTCGAAATATGACTAATAAACTACCTAAAAAGATAGAAACTTTACATAGGAGGAAAATTCTCTACATGGTATCAGCAGGGAGATTGCTCTTGGCCCAATATTGGAAAACCAACCCACTTCCTACTACAGATGAATGGCTGTTAAAATTCATTGAAAATTCATTGATTCATGGGAAAGTGGAAGAGAAGATTGAAAGGGACTGGAGGTCTGTTATGAAATATTGTGAAAATTGATGGAAATATAACAATCCATGATATACTGAATATATAGTTAATAGTTAAAATTTCCTTTTTTCATAATTAGAATAATAGGAATGAGAAATTTAAAAGAGCTTTTGATATACTGAAGTTATCTACAAATAATAATTATAAGAGGAAGTAATAGTAAACTGCAAGAATCAATCACACAAGACAAATGTTATCTAATGGAAGTTTATTATTTAGTTAAAAACATTTTTAAAAGAAAAGAAATGAAGCACAAAATAATAGGATGGTTCAGTGATATTACTTTTTATAAATATTGGTTGCCAGTTGTTTGTTCTGTTTAGCTACACACATCAGGTATATAAGCTTACTACTACAATATGTTGAGGTTTCTGTAATCAATATGTTGATGCTTCGGCTATTAAGTTTTGGCCCAGTGGTTAAATGCGTGTATTGCAGCCACTCACTCAAAACCATAAGGTTGCGAGTTCAAGACCATCAAAAGGGCTCAAGCTCGACTCAGTCTTGCATCCTTCCGAGGTCACTAAAATGAGTACCCAGATTGTTGGGGGCAAGTAACTTACAGTTGTAAACCACTTAGACACTCCTTAGGTGGAATGAAGTGGTATATAAACGAAGCTGTTTGTTTTGTTTGTTTTGTTTTATGCATTAAAAATAATAAAAAAAAGATAACACAGTGAGTTTCCATGGATGAGCAGGGACTTAAACACAAGTCTCACAGAGTCCTAGGCCATATACTCTGGTGCTGGGGCTGCTCCACAATCCCTCCATTACCTGGGGCCTTCTGTTGCAATGATGGTTGATTGTTTGAACATGTATGCTGCTATGCCACCCAGTACCCTCTGACGTCAGAGAGAGCGACTTGTCGCAGTGGCAGCCATGCCAGGCAGCACAGCAAGACATACAGTACAGTAAACAACCAACCAGCATCACAACTGTGGGGGCCAGGTCACCTGGAAAGATCTGAAGCAAAAAGTTAGCTTTTTAAAACAGCTTTTAAAAGGGAGGGGTATACGATGGGTGTGGTGCTGAACTGGCAGAACTTCACCTGGATATTTCACACTAAAACTGGGGATTGGACCATGCTTTGTCTAGATTCCAGGAAAGGTTCTAGAGCAGATCATTAAGCAGAGAGTCTGTGAACACTTAGAGGCCAATGCCATAATCACAAAAAGCCAACATTGGTTTCAGAGAAACAAGTCATGCCAAACGAACCTGATCTCTTTTTTTGATAAAATTACCAGCTTGGTAGATGAAGGGAATGCTGTGGATATAGTATACCTCGATTTCAGTAAGGCCTTTGACAAGGTTCCCCATGACATTCTTGCAAACAAGCTTGCAAAATGTGGGATAGACAAGTTAACTGTTACATGGATTTGTAATTGGTTGACTGGCCGAACTCAAAGGGTGCTCAACAATGGCTCCTTTTCATCCTGGAGAGAAGTGACCAGTGGGGTCCCACAGGGCTCTGTCCTGGGCCCAGTGCTATTCAACATCTTTATTAACGATTTGGATGACAGAATTGGGGGCATACTTATCAAATTTGCAGATGACACTAAACTGGGAGGAGTAGCTAATACCCCAGAGGACAGGATCAAAATTCAAAATGACCTGAATAGACTAGAAAGCTGGGCCAGTGCTAACAAAATGAAATTCAATGCAGAGAAATGTAAGGTTCTGCACTTAGGGCGGAAAAATGAAATGCACAGATATAGGATGGGGGACACCTGGCTGAATGAGACCACATGTGAAAGGGATCTAGGAGTCCAAGTAGACCATAAGCTGAACATGAGTCAACAGTGTGATGCGGCAGCTAAAAAAGCCAATGCAATTTTAGGCTGCATCAATAGAAGTATAGTTTCTAGATCAAGGGAAGTTATAGTGCCACTCTATTCTGCTTTGGTCAGGCCCCACCTGGAATACTGTGTCCAGTTCTGGGCACCACAATTCAAAAAAGATGTGGAGAAACTGGAGCATGTCCAAAGGAGGGCAACTAAGATGGTGAAGGGTCTGGAAACCTTGCCCTATGAAGAACGCCTTAGGGAGCTGGGGATGTTTAGCCTGGAGAAGAGAAGGTTAAGAGGTGATATGATAGCCCTGTTTAAATATTTGAAGGGATGTCATATTGAGGAGGGAGCAAGCTTGTTTTCTGCTGCTGCAGAGACTAGAATGCGAAACAATGGATGCAAACTGCAGGAAAAGAGATTCCACCTCAACATTAGGAGGAACTTCCTGACAGTAAGGGCTGTTCGACAGTGGAACACACTCCCTCGGAGTGTAGTGGAGTCTCCTTCCTTGGGGGTCTTTGAGCAGAGGCTGGATGGCCATCTGTCAGGGATGCTTTGACTTGGAGTTCCTGCATGGCAGGGGGTTGGACTGGATGGCCCTTGTGGTCTCTTCCAACTCTATGATTCTATGATTCTATGATTCTATGATAGACTGCTTGTCATAAGAACAGGGGAAGAATTCTTTATAGAGCCCTAGTCAACACATATGCTACTACATCACTCTGGCTCTTAGTTAATATGACCGAGCACAAAATACTTGGCTTCAATCATTTTCACTGTTTTAATCATAACCAGGCTTCTTAGTCTTGCTGTTAGAAGTACGAATGACCAACAATCAGTTCTCCTTAAGCTGTATCAATTTAATGAAAATACTGAAAGTTGTATTCTACGAAGCTACGGTAACATCTGTTCTCCCCAAAAAAGAAATCTTAGGTATTAAGGGGAATCTTTCCTTGGGATGCAGTGGCTTAGAGGTTAAGATGCCAGTTCTGATGATCTGAAAGATCAGAAGGTTGGCAGTTTGAGGCCTAAATGCTGCATGATGGGCTGAACTCCTGTCACTAATCCCAGCTTCTGCCCACCTAGCAGTTCGAAACCAGGCAAATGCAAGTAGACAGATAGGTACCACTTCTCAGTGGGAAGGTAACAGTGTTTGGTGGAGTCATGCTGGCCACATGACCACCAGAGCAGTCCTCGGACAATGCTGGCTCTTCGGTTTAGTAATGGAGATTAGCATCCCTCCCCCCCAACAGTCAGTTACAACTAGACCTTCATGTCAAGGGACTACCTTTATCTTTACCTTTCCTTTTAAAAGAAGATGTGGACAACCCCCTGTCACAACAACTCCCTCTGGAAATGCTGTGTCTGTGTGTGGTGGTGGTGGTGGGAGTATATGGCTCTACATATTACTGTAGTTTCCACCAAAGTTAGGTATCAGCTTTTATGTTGTGAGGTTGTGAGAGCATCTACCTGCATCATACACCCTTGCAGGTGCCTCAGGGCAGAGCATCTACTATGTTACCTGATGGGAGAAGAAAGTAAGCCGAGGGAGGATGCTACCATGATTTCAGTGATGTTAGTGAGGTCAGTGGGCACTGCAAATTCTTCAGAGGTCAGGATACCAGAGAGGCCCAAATCGGGGGAGTGAGGGGTACACACATTGGTACATATATGTGTTTTCCATCCCAGCCTTAAAAGCTGTGGGTCCCAGCAGTTGCAGCTCACTTAGGGCCAGTCCAAGTATCCTGATACCCACTGCAGTCAAATCACATTTCTTGACAATGGCAACCTGTCATTAACAAGAAGGGTGCACCTTATCCTGCAGTGGTGGGATGAAACCCTCCTCCCCAACTCAAATGCCAGATTTATGGTACTTGCTGATGAATTCTAATCCAGAGGACCCCACACTTATATATAATAATAAATAAAACTTTTATTTCTATCCCAATTTTTATTAAAACAAAGTGGATTACAATGTTTTGTTGATGAATGGCTTGATGACAATGGGTTGTTTAACATATTTCTTTTTTAAAAAATAAGCCATCTTTTTAGGTTAAACCCTCACTAGATGCCTTAGAGTGAGATTTTTAACCATAAGCATAATAATTAAAAAGTGTTGACGATGATGAGAAGGAGGAGGATAACAAGCATCATTGTCACCATCACCAACAACATATCAAACCCAACTGCTGAAACCAGGGAGTACTACAGACGCAGAAGCCCCCAAAGACTCCTAACCCAAGCCAGGACTGATGTGGTTATTCAGTGAAGAAACAGCACTGTACCTCTGCACAGTAGTCTTTTCTTTATCATTACTCCCTTTTCAAGACTGAGCCCAAGTATTACATATGCCAATGTATTTAACTAAACTCTGTCCCACATATCACTATTTCTTCTTGGCTGGAGCCATAGCTTGGTCTTACAGCCATGTCTTGCCTAATATGCGACTTCTAAAGAGGCTTTCATGCACATTTTACTGTTTTTCTTATAAACGAAATTATTTTTAATGATAGCATCTTACCATACACCCATGGCTTGTCTACCACCAGCATCAAAAAGAAAAAATCAAGTGCCAAACCGCCTGTGTTCATGGCCTGTAGATGTCTTCACTTCATGATCTCCATGGAAATGAAATCTTGGTATGAAATGACTTTCTCTTGCCTTTTAAGCAACTTCCTCAATTAGCTTGCAATGGTTTATAAGGAGAAGTATGTGTGCTTTTTAAAAGACATCTTTAGAGGGTAGAAAAGTACAAAGAAATGAGGGAGGGAATAGGGAAAAAAAACCCTCGCTCTGTCCCACCCACAGATCAGCTTTGTTCTTCAGAGATCTTCCTGCAATGTGTCTGCTGCTTCTTGTTTTCAAAAAAAGTAATGTGCTATTTTGCATTTTTGTACTTTTCCCATCTCTCAAGAGAAACTGCTGAATTTATTTTTTTTCAAAAAAATGCTCAAAAGGACATGTTTGTTCTTTTTCAAAAAAAAAAGATTTGAAAATTTAGATAGAAAGTTATTTTGCAATGTCTTCTTGTGATGTCTTTGATTTTTATAGCACTACTAATAGTGAACTTAGTTTTATTACTACTACTACTACTACTACTACTACAAGTAGTCCAGGAGGCATCTATGTGGACCTCAGATCCTGCTCAATAATCCCCAGCTTTTTAAAAAAATAAAGCAAAAGAAACATATACTACAGGCTCTCCAGCAACCTCTAACAAGTGTGGTTTTGCACTTAAACCCAGCTACAAAGAGGTGCTATACCCTCAAAAGCTGAAACTCATCAAAAATACAGACTTGAAAGGTTCTGGAAAATTAGGCCACATTCAGCCTGTGTGTGGTTAACATAACCTGATTATGGTCCCTCCATCTCCCCGTGTAAGCCTGTACTTCAAATAGATCAACAGAATTAATTTTAGAGTTTCATTTTATCTATGCAGCACATTTTGCATAAACTCCTTTTCACTTATGATTTTTTTTTTAGTTTTTTCTGTTGTGAGAGTATATGTTTAAGAAGTGTGGGGACAAAGGTGAAACATATGTTTCTTGGAAAGAATTTTACACAGAAAAATGCTTTATTTTATTTCATTTAAAATGTACATCTTTTATTTTTTCATCCACATAAGCTATAAAACAGCATGCTGATTTCACTGGTGTTGAAGCATGACATGAATAGCAGTGATATGGGAGCATTCATATATATATATATATATATATATACATAGTTAAAACAACAATTAAAACAAGAGTTGTAATGCATGGCTCATGCCTCACTCTGTTCTAAAAATGGAGCTGAGGAAATCATATTATATAATCTCAAGATAAGCAAAGTTCAACAAATAATCAAATGTATTTTCAGATGATGTAATAATAATAATAATAATAATAATAATAATAATGATGATGTTTTATTTCTAGCCTACCCCTCTGAATGAGCAATCGGGGCGGGGTACAAAAAAAGTTAAAACATCACAGTTAAAATATCCAACCCCATTCCCACCCCCACCCCCCTTTAAAAAAGGAGTGGGAACAAATTAAAACATAGTGCAAATAGACAATTGACAAATGTGTTTTCTAAAACTCAGGGTTAGAGATCATTTTGAAATTGAATCTAGGACACAAAGATGTGACATGAAGAAGTAAATCCCGAGTCCTTAGAAGCATTATTTGCGAAACAATGCCATCTATAGGTGGTTGGCTATAACATTATCTTTACAACCATACAACTATAGTATCATTACCATAAAGGAAGCTGTGTTAATAAAGGGCCTAAATACCCCAAGGCATCAGATCCACTTGGAAGCTAACACTGGTTAGTACTTGGATGGGAGACCACCAATGAATACCAGGTACAGTAGGCTACATTTCAGAGGAAGGAACCAGGAAAACCACCTCTGCATATTCCTTGCCTAAGAAAAATCTGTGAATCCCATTTTGGGAGAAAAGCAGGATATAAATTCCTGAAATAAATAAATACCCTGTAAAATTCATGAGGTTAATCTGTTGTAAGAAAATAGCCAAAGGATCTTGGGACATCTTAAAGAGTAACAGTTTTTTCATAGCTTTAGTTTTTGCTTGGTAGCAAGGTATAGTGGTTTGAACATTGAACTTTGCCAGGATTTTTTCAGAGGAGGCATGTCTTGAGGGAGAGAAAGGCAAGCCAGTCCAACAGGCCTTGCCTAAAAGAAGAAGAGCCCTCCCTCCACTCCATCTGCCATGGTCCAGGCTTCTGAGGGAGAGAAGATCTGCTGGACTTTCCCCCTTCCCCACCACTTCTCCCTTCTCCTTTTGTGTCGTGTCTTTTAGATTGTTTGTAAGCCTGAGGGCAGGGAAATGTCTTAATTAACAAATTGTAAGCCACTCTGATAGCCTTGGCTGAAGAGCAGGGTAATAATAATAATAATAATAATAATAATAATGTCATTGCCATCCTCTGAGGCTGAGAGAGTGTGACTTGCACAAGGTCACCTAGTGGGTTTCCATGGTCAAGCTGGGATTTGAACCCTGGTATCATAGTCCAATACTCAAAGCACTACACCCTGCTGGTCTCTAATACTTTATGAGAACTGAGCAAAAAGGAAAAAAGAAAACGCAGTAAGAACAGAAGAAACTATTAAGAGTACTAACCCCCAAAAATCATGTATTCTCCTCTATTCCTCCACAGTACTAAGCAGACATAAAGCACTCATTCCCACAAAGAGACCTGAGAAAAGGAAACCAATACTAGGAATTACAACAATCCGATTTTCATCAATGCTTCTTACACCATCTTAAGCTCTCTGTGTTAAAGGGACAAATACTATACTTGTGCCAATAGCTACAACTGTTTTTCTTTTTCTGGCAGCCTGGCACTTCATAGCTTATGTCAGTTTGAATAACACTGAATAGTACTGTTGCATACAATCTGTGGATCACCAAATTCTTTGTCTCTGCTGTATATAATCTTACACATAAAAATCTACCCGATGAGAGAGAGAGAGAGTGTAATGATCATCTTGGGCCTCATTCCCACTACCTTTTAAACTGGATCATGAATCGGTTTGAACCGGTTCAAATGACCCTAGTTCCCACTTAATCCGAATCGCTGCAGTGATTCTGAGAGGGGGGCATGCGCTAGACCCATTTAACCCACGTCTTTTTGACACTGATTTTTTTCTTGCTTCTTTTTCAATAAATCGAATCTGCGCAAGCATGAACCACATGCGGATCAGAATTGATTTAAATTTGCCCTTCATCCGGCTGGAGCAGGTCCATTTTGAATCGATTCATGCCTGAATGTGAACCACAAGTGGATTATTTTGGAGGGAAAAAGTGAAATTGGGGCAAATGTAGTAGGAAAATGCAATCAGGGCAAATGTAGTGGGAACCACACTCCACTGTTAAATCGATTCATCAATTTGGATCACACATCGATTTATTTGTAAGTGGGAATGGGGTCTTGTACATTTTGTTCATCAGTTTAAAAGAAAATTTTCTAATCCTTTCCAGAAAAAGAAAGTTTTAGAAAAAAATGGAGGGGAAAAGCATTTACTCCCACAGCATCTAACAATAAGCGGCATAAGCCATGTTTGCGTATTTTCCCAAGCTTGGCTGGCATTTCCTAAACCATACCAATAAATAAACATGTTGTACCCCGCCCCGATTGCTCGCTCAGAGGGGCGGGTTAGAAATAAATATTATTATTATTATTATTATTAGAAGAAAAATTTCTAATGTTATTTTCTCAATGACCCTGAAAAAAAATTAACATATTCAAAAATGATGGTCAAGCATTTCATGGAACTATGAGAAAAAGGGGTGAAATAAATCTTTTCTTTGTAAACCTAGAGGAAAGAATAACTAATAGAAACAAACTAATCATAAAAGCAAACAAAAGATTCAAGAGCACAAAAAATAAACAACTCCCTTTTAATAGTAAAGAGTGATCCCTGGTGGCCAACTCTGGGTATAGCTCTAGCAGCCACACAAATCTTCCTTGTTACCAATGGGTAGCAAACACTAGTTGCAAATCTGAAAACTACATATGGAAAGCAAAGAAATCTTGGTTCCCAGAGGTTGATTTGCCTGCTCTATTTATTTATTTATTTATTTATTATCTTTATTTGTATCTCGCTCTTTTCCCAGGACTGGGACTCAGAAGGCTTCACAGCATCAAAAACAGTACAATTAAAACATTAAAAAATGGTTCAATATCCCAGCCTGTCCTCATAACAATTCCTTAAACGCCTGTGTGAACAGATAGGTCTTAACCTGCTGACAGAAGGCTATCAAGGAAGGAGCCATTCTGATATCCTTGGGCAGGGAGTTTCAAAGTCTAGGGGCAGCCACCGAGAAGGCTCTCTTTCGCGTTCCAACCAGCCGTGTTTGTAATGTTTGCTCTAGCCCTTTGTCTGTATTTAATACTGCCTACGTTCAGAAGATATCTTTCCAAGGCTTACTTCAGTCTGCTTCAATATGATGGGGCCAGTGCTGCTGCCTCACCGGTAGCCCCACAGGCCCCATTCTGCTGCTTCTCCAGGACACGGAGAAGCGGCAAACTGCCGCTTCTCCGTGGCCTTAAAGCGGAGTGCAGTGGGCCCAGAGCGGACAAATTCCAACTCCCAGAATTCCATAGCCTTGAGCCAAGACACTTAAAGCGGTGCCAAGCCAGATTACGGTATTTCTGCAGTGTGGATGCAGCCTAAGTGTCTCACAAGAAACAAAACAAAAACCCACAGTTCCCAGGATTCCCTAGCACTGAGCCAGGGCAGTTAAACCGGTCTGAAACTGGGTTATCATTTCTGCAGTGTTCTTAAATAGGGACTGTAGTTTGTGGTGGCACCAGCGCTCTCAGAATACAAGAAAAGGCTTTTAAACGTCTACTACAAAACTACAACTCCCAGAATTCCACAACACTGAAGGCTGAACATTCTGAACACTGAACATTCCAAGGCTGCTTTGGCTGTTTTTATTATTATTAAAGTGACATCAAACTGAAATTATATATGGGTGTGCAGCTTTAGGAACTATACAGCTGCGGAACTATACAGTCCTGTCCCAAGTTTCCTAGCCGGACGCTTTTACGGGTCCGGTACTCCTCCTCCCTTGTTATGGTGGCGGCGGACGAAAGAGCTGTGTGTGTACGTTCTAACCGGAAGGGAAGGGGAAGCTTTCGACAGCAGCACATAGGCAACCGGAAGTAGCGTCGTATACGCTTTATTATTATTATTATTATTATTATTATTATTATTAATTATTATTATTATTATTATTATTATTATTATTATTATTATTATTATTCTCTCTCTCGCTCTCCTCTCTGTCCTCGTCGCGCGCGCTTCGCCCGGTTGCCAAGGTTACCATCCGGCGGAGTGGGCGGGGCTTCCCTCCTCGCGCAGGCGCAGTAGCGGGAGGGGGAGGAAGAAATAGAAGAAGAGCGTTAAAGAAGAACTTAGCGCCGACGGCGCCGCCGCCACCATCTCCTCCTCCTCCTCCTCCTCCGTCGCCATTCGCTCTCAGTATGGCTTCCTCTTCTCCTCCTTCCTGGGCGGGGATGAGCGAGCGGGAGAAGGAGGGCTGCCGGGAGCTGCTGGAGCTCCTCCACACCCAGGACCTCCTCGCCCTCACCGACACCGTCACCAACCGCCTCGTGGAGCCCTGCAACCGGAGAGGTAGGTGGGAGGGAGGGAGGGAGGGAGGGACAAAATGGACGCCCGCCCCCAGAGTCACACTCTCTCAGCCTCAGGGGGATGGTTTTTGTATATGCGTATATCGATAGATAGATAGATATAGATACACATACACATATCATATACTGCACAAACAGGATACGCAACACAGTCACAACCTTCACAAACGTGTGTGTGTGTGTGTGTTTACTTCACAGTTACGCTTCACAACGGACACATACCGCATAAAGACACACACACACACATACGTGTTCGGACTTCACAGTTGCACTTGACAACACAGTTGCGTGCTTCACAAATAAGACACGCACACATATTTGTTCAGGCTTTGTTACACTCAACAACGCTGTCGCACCCTTCAGGAACAAGATACACACACACACATGTTCAGACTTCACTTTGACAACACAACGCAGTTGCATGCTTCACAAACAAGATACACACACACATATATCAGTTACACTTCACAACAGTCACACACTGAACAAACAGGATACACACAAACATACGTGTTCAGACTTCACCTTGACAACACAATCACATACTTCACAAACAAGATACACACATACACTTGACAATACAGTCGCATACTTGATAAACAAGATACACACACATGTTCAGACTTCACTGTTACACTTGACAACACAATCTCATCCTTCACAAACAGGATACACACACACAAATATCTTAAGACTTCACCTTGACAACACAGTCACATGCTTCACAAACAAGATACACACACATATGTGTTCAGACTTTGTTACACTTGACAACACAGTCACATGCTTCAGAAAAACACACTTTTGGATTTAGTGGTTCGAATGTTGGACCATGGCTCCAGAGAGCAGGGTTCAAGTCTCAGCTCGGCCATGGAAAGCCACCGGGTCGCACTCTCTCAGCCTCAGTGGAAGGAGGTCCTTGTTTTGGAGGTGGTGGTGCTGCTTGGTTTGTTGGTTTTTTTTGTGATATATATATTCAGACTTCACAGTTACAATCAACAATATAATCACATACCTCACAAACACAAAACAAAACTAACATGATAGTTAAAACGGAGATACATACAGAGTACTCCCTACACTCTTCTCTGGAGTCTTCTCTTGCAAATTGTTTTCCTCTTGACTTTCTCCTTTGCTCAGACCAATTCCATATATCTCATTTTTTCTTTAAAAAAAGCAAAAAAGATCTCTTGTCTAATTAACCTTTTCGATGTAGTGGTTGGATCGTTGGACTCTGACTCCAGAGAGCAGAATTGGAGTCCCAGCTCGGCTATGGAAACCCACTGGGTGACCCCTTGGGCGAGTCACACTCTCTCAGCTTCAGGGAAAGGCAAGGGCAAATCCCTTCTGAGGAACTCTTGCCAAGAAAATCCCATGGTAGGGTCACCATAAGTTGGAAACTACATGAAGACACACAGCAACAGGGACAGAGTCCTTCTTTTATGTTTATTTATTTGTTGTATTTATACCCTGCTCTTCAGAAATGCTCTCAGAGCAGCTTTCAAATTTTCTAGGAGAGAGGCTCTTTTCAGGCTGCCTCATCAGAGTTGTTGTTGTTGTTGCTGGTAAGTTATACGTTCTTAATGAGGCTTATGTTTCATCCCAGTGAAGTGTGATGAAAGCATATTGAAACAGGATATCTTTTGGGAAAAACTCTAGTCCAGGTTTATAAATCTGTACACAGTTATACACATAGAGTCTAGGTAGGAAATCTGTTGGTTCTGTGGGTTTGTTATTGTGTGCCTTCAAGTCACTTCTGAGTTATGGTGACCCTAAGGTGAACTTATCACAGGGTTTTCTTGGCAAGTTTCCTCAGAGCAGGTTTGCCATTGACTTCCCCTGAGGCTGAGAGCATGTGACTTGCCCAGGGTCGCCCAGTGGGTTTTCAGTGCTGGGTCAGGATTTGAACCCTGGTCCTCAGAGTCATAGTCCAGCACTCAAACCACTATGCCACGGTGGTTCTCCACCTGTCCAAGGGCCCCTCACAAAGGACATTTCTTATGCTTTCTTTCCACTTTAACTGCCACCACTTCCTCCTCCTCCTCCTCCTCTGGAATCCTGGGCTTGGCAGTTCCCAGGCAGAGAGCTCCAGTATCTCTCCAAATTACTAATCCCAGGATTCCTTAGGATACATCCAGGGCACTCAATAAAAGTGTAATTGTGAACTGGTCCAAAGTCTAAGGTCCAAAACACACTGCAAAAATAATCCAGTTTGAGACATTAGAGTAATCGCCCAAATGGATTAGGATTCCCCTCCTGGCTTGCTTTGATTCTGTGTTCCTGCATGGCAGGGGGTTGGACCGGATGGCCCTTGAGAGTCTTTTCCAACGCTCTGTTTCTTCTGTAGGTGTTTCCTGTGCTTATACCCTTGAGAGCTCATACCCTCACACTGCCCTCCTCTTTTCTTTTTAATCCTCTGTGTGTAAAATCTTCTCCTGAGCAGGCTCTTGCATTAGTTCGGAATTAGCCCACCATCTAGTACTGAATTGTATGAAGCGTCTTTTCAATTACAGTTTGTGTCAGACTGTGATGTCCCTTGAAACATAAGAGCTTTCCTTTACAGAACTTGGAAGAAAGTGCAATGGTTTATGGTGGTCCCTTTCCACCAGTCCAAACCTTTATTTTTAGTTCACATCTTTGAGTATTGAGGGAGTGAGGAAAGAAACATCATGTGTCTGTCCACTGTCTTCATTTTTGTTGTTGTCTGCCTTCGAGTCATTTCCAAGTTGTCATGGCCCTACCACAGGTTTTTCTGGGGCTGAGAGCATGTGACTTACCCATGGTCACCCAGTGGGTTTCCATGGCCAAGTGGGGAATCAAATACTAGTCTCCAGAGTTGTAGTCTAGTGCAAAAATCACTACTCCACACTGGCTCTCTGTTGTTGTTTTTACACACACACAAAGAGGACAGCAGTAATTTATTGTTGTTTAGAAACTTCTGAATCTACTTTATTGGCTGTTTTAAGTGCTTTTCCAAAATGCTGGCTGGAATTCCAAAAGGTGCATATAAAGTCTTCCATGCCATTTTCACACAGCAAGTGGGCCTGTTGAAAGAAAACCACAAGTGCATAAACGTACTGGAACACATAACAACCACAGCCAATAAAAGCGAGCAAAGTTTTGTCTGGACATGTGCTTTCGAGCTATGTCCTTATCTTTTATTCTGTTAGGGAATAAATCGGTTTGCCTAAAAATTATGCCTTGACAAAATGTTAGATCTTAATTTGTTGTCATGCTGCTTCCAATGTTTCTGTTGTATTATTGAGTGATGGCTGGTGATTGTCTGACAGGATGCTTCTTCAACACCATTTGTCAATTAAATATGTTATTAATATGTTAAATTTACATGTCTTTCAAGCATGAGGCAATGCCCTGTTTTGTTTGTAGTTGAAGATATTATTATCTCAAATATGTTCAGGTATAAAGTTAACCATTATGATAACATCTCATTGTGTGGTCTCCATTGTTACGTAAGTGGTGATTTCATATAGCTGGATAGTAATATGCAAGCAACTTAAAATGTAAAGTTTGTGAAATATTCATTGTAGGTAAATACAGAGAATATTTACTTGAAGAAGTAAAGGAAATGGGGTTCCTTTCTGCCACTTCTTTTTGTGCTAGGAAAATGCTGGATCGGGGCCACAGCATATGGTTGCTGCGACCCTGGTCTGGCACTCAAAGGGGTGGCCAGAAGCTACTCCTTTGAGGTGGCCTGTTCCTTAAATAGATGAAGAAGACATTGCTTGTTTAAGGATAATCTTTTGGCTTAACCTGGTTCTTATAGTTATACTCATGTATAAGTCTAGAAATTTAGGTTAAAATTGATCCAAAAACCCTGCATCAACTTATTCATGGATCAGTGTAAATACTGCACTTTAACTCTTATTTTTCAAAAAGGAATCATCACCTGGGAAAGGCAAGAGTGTAATCTGCCTTGGAAGCACTGACCCTGCTTTGCTCTCTCATCCATCCAGCCTTTAGTGTGAGCACTATTCTGACTACTGGAATTTTGTTCTCTGGCATTATTTACCTTTGTTTTCGTTCTTTATATTCTTTGTTACATGCCCCTAAGTTTTACCCTCGATTTGTCCACGGGCCATATCAAAATCCATCATTTTGGCCCCAAAACCTGCCCTCGACTTATACATGAGGACAGCATGAGTCGGGTATATATAGTAATGATCTTTAAGGGGAAAATTCCAAGTTGATCTTGATTGAAAACTCAGTTAAGGGTTTTCTTGGGATATGTGTCATTGACTGCAAATAGCATATGGAATACCTTCTCATCAGAAACCATGAGGCATGGGTCTGTGATACACATTGGGATAAGATGCTCTCTGTATGTCATTAGTAGGACAAATGCCACTGAATTTCATTCTAGAGTTACTAAACCATTCAAGTCAGAATCCCTGTAATCATTTTTTTACTTTCTCTTGTATTGAGATAATCCTCTACCACCTGTTAAAACTCGCCTAAGATTAGGCTAGGGCAGTAGTGCCAAATGATAATTTTTTAAAAAAAAATTCTTTGAGGTTTTTCAAATGAATTAGATATACAGTCAGCCCTCCATATCGGCAGATTTTTTTTAACCCACAGTTTCCAAATTTAAAAATATATATATAAATTCCAAAAAGCAAACCTTGCTTTTGCCATTTTATGTAAGGGATACCATTTTACTATGCCTTTGTATTTAACGGGACTTGAGCATCCACAGATTTTGGTATCAACAGGGGTTCCTGGAATCAAACCCCAGTGTATATCAAGGGCCCACTGTACACTTGAGGAAATGACAAATTCTCTGTTTCTGATTTCTGTTTCTGATTTCATTTTCAGAAGCCATACATGCCATCTTACTATACAGCCAAAGTGCTGAAGAGCTGCTGAAGAGAAAGAAAGTATTTCGAGAGATAATCTTCAAGTACTTGGCAACAAAAGGAGTTGTAGTGCCTCCTTCTTCCGAAAAACACCAACTTGTTAGTCATGCAAAACAGTACTGGTGCGAACAGCTGAAAAATTGTGCCTCAGATGAAAAATATGCTGAGCCTAACATAGAGGTAAGACTTATTGTTTCATGGTACTTAGAAATCCAAAAGATTATTTCTTTTTACAATTATAGTTGCTTGTTCATATATTAATTAACTGTTCAAATTGTTCTGCTTCTGACATATTCTTCAGTTAGAAATGTGTTATGTAACATTTTTGTACAGCAAGACTGTAAAATTATGCCTTCCAGTCTGTCTCTCTCACATTCTTGTGGGAACCTGACATATACTGAGAAGTGTGAGGGTTCTTGAATCCTCCTCCTGTTTCTGCCTGCATTGGATAGGATCCCTTGAGACCACCTAAATGAACTAAGCTGCCACCATCTACTGATTTGACCCTCCCTGCTTGGAGGCACCCAATAACAAGAACAACAATGTCCCTAGTAACTCAAGAAAGTTACTTTCCATCTCCAACACTGCACAGATTTCTCTTTTTCTAACCCTGGTGAGGAAATAAACCTAGCGGAAGGTGTGTGAGAGATAGAGAAGTACTTTTAAAAGAAAGCCATTGGTCTAAGCAACAAATCTCCATTAGCAAAAGGTATCTTCCTTTGTGAAGGGCCACCTAAGCACACGTAGCAATTACAAATTACAGAACAGATTGTATTATTTCAGTCAAGTAGGTAAAATAGTCAAAAGTCCCTGATGCGACTAGCTAATGCATTCTCTGTTGTACTTAGAGATCAGATGGGATTTGTAGTCCTTGATATGTGTGTATGTTGGGAGGGGGGGCGTGCTCAGAGTGAACACCTTGGTCCATTCTCAACCAGTTTCCCCAGATGGAACAGGAGCACCTTCCTCCTACCAGCCCCATGAGTTTTCTCACTTCATGGTCAGTTTCGACTTTTTATAACCTGTGCTGAAAAAGGTTTGCACTTCTGCCCAGTTGACCATCTCACCACTGTGATGCTGAATCCGGTTAAAAAGTAACTTAACCTCATCACATCATTTGTTACCTGGAAAGAAGGCTGTTGGTGCTGCCCAGATAAGGGGAAAACTCCATTATCACAGGAGGCCTGTGAAAATATAGATTCAGTATTTAGAAAAGTAATCTGGGTGTTCTCTCAGCTATGGAAAAATTAAGTTGATCTCGGTCAGCTGTCTATACAGTTTACTTTTAGCTGTCTGTCAAATTGAGATTCTTTTTCCAGTACATCTGGAATTTGATAGATCTGATTCCTTGGGCAGGAGTCTTAACAGTGCCTGCTCTCTTTTTTTGGGCCAAGAAGAGAATATTAGTGTGTAAAAAAATGGTAAAATCTGGACAGAACACTGTTTTCATTGAAATTATGAGAGAATTAACAAAAAGCTTGTACTCTTTTCCAACTCTGATTCTAATGTTATTCAAGTAGATGAAAAAAATAACTTTTCCTAGCATACTCATAGTACTAATTAGCTACTCATTATTAACTAACTGAGTAGACAGTAATGAAAAGTTTTAGGAGTCACTTACAGTTGTGAATTATGTTCCTTAACAAAGCCCCCCTGGCATCCTTCAAAATTAAAAAGGACATTTTTTATAAAGCTAACTTTGTTTACTTTGTTTTTGAGAATTATCTTTTGGGGAATTTTTTATCTTTTGTAATGGGTTTTGTTGATGTCAAAAGAGGCAATATTGCCACATTTGGAAAGCTGTATACCCTTTTGTATTCTTAGCACATTTAGGTACACCACTCAGTCTAGCTGTTCATTATCCCATTCTTCAGAGATCACACCTGTTTTACTTGGCTTCATATGTTTGGTGTATTTCTAGAATCTTCACAATATGTGCTGCACTCTATGGAAAGCACCTAACAGTATCTTGTTACTACTTTAAAATCCCTACTTTGTTTTGCAGCAGCCTCAAGGAGAAGGAAAACAAGGAGGAGATAAACAAGAAACTGACAAGGAGTGCTACAGTCTGGGAGAGGAGTTTTGTCAATGGTTTTTTGGAATCCTGAACTCTCAGAACCCATTGATTGGACAGTCACAAGATGAATGGGGACCACAACACTTTTGGGATGACGTAATACTAAAGTTTTGTTACAATACTTCAGAACAAAACATTGAAGAGTATGTGGGTGCAGAATTGGTGAGCCTTCGCTTATTGTCCTTGGTGAAAGAAGAATACCTTTTCCTGAACCCCAATTTGAATGCTGGTGGCCTGAGGTGCACAGTTTCACGACATGGGTTAGTTGTGGTGGCAGTAGCTGGCACAGTTCATAGAAATACTTGCTGTTTAGGAGTCTTTGAACAAATCTTCGGACTCATCCGCTGCCCATTTAGGGAAAATACATGGAAAATCAAGTTTGTGAATCTAAAGATTGTTGGTCAGAATGCCATTGAACCTGGGACCGAAATAGAAAGACCTTGCATAAAATATGAGCAAGAGGAACTCCAGGAATTCTACGTGCCCAAGGATGTTGCCTTGGTTGAACCTCAAAAATTCTGAGCACTTTGTTTGCAAAACTGAAGGAGGAAAGTTTGTGGGCCTTGGAAAATACAGCACATGAACAAACTTGAGCATTCAAATAAGTTGTTTGCTTGTGTTTCTTGAGTCAGATTTTCTGACTGGGTGACAAAGTAAAAGAATTGCCTAAATTAGGTAGTGGCAGCTGATGATTGGTGAACTGGCTCATTCTCTCATATTATTTCCTAGTCGAAATGTAAGAAGGGAGGAAAGGTCAGAGAATTCTCAAATTCTCTTGATTCAGCAACACATTTTTTTTTCTCTTGCCTTTCTTTCCCTCACTTTTGAGAGACTAGGGGCTAGGTGGAAATAAGCAAGCCCAAATGAGAAGGATGAAAAATTGAAGAAGCAATATTTTTTTTTGCTGACTTGTGGCTTTCTTTATTGGACCGGGAGGAATTTGAGATTTGAAGGAAGAGGCCTCTACATCAGAGATGGGCAGTTTGTGGCAATTTAGATGCTAATAGATTGCAACTTCATTCACTCTAGGGTTTTCTCGATGAAAACTGAAATGGGC
Organism: Urosaurus nigricauda; assembly: GCA_034509955.1. Taxonomy (NCBI): domain Eukaryota; kingdom Metazoa; phylum Chordata; class Lepidosauria; order Squamata; family Phrynosomatidae; genus Urosaurus; species Urosaurus nigricauda. The sequence goes on from JAOEGL010000003.1 coordinate 48,342,278, forward strand.
TACTTTAATGGTTATTTAGAAGAAAGAATTTTACCAGGTGTGTTTTATTCAGGTAACAAGCAGCATCTGCAGAAATTACCTCTTCTACACAACCATTAAAGGTACAGGAGCCATCCTCAGCTTTCACTCTGGCCACCCTAAACCAACCCAGGCAACATAGTCAGTGGTGAAATACCTTAAAGACCTGGGCCTATAGAAATGCAAGACTATCTTTTGCCAAAGACTGCATATGTCTTAAACAAGGGTTTGGTGGAGGCATGTCCTCCACTGTAAAGACCCCTTAGTGTGGCAAACCACACTATTAGTAAACTACTATTAGTTAGGAATGGTTTCTGTTGCCTTTTTTCATATGCACTTGTCACTTAGAATTTTTTGTTTTTCTTTAAAAATTAAGCTGTAATTAAAACTGCCATTGATCCCAGTATAGTTACTATTTACTTAATTTATTTAAAAGATAACTTTTTAAAAAGTTGCTCTAAATTTCTCACAGATCCTAAATCTCAGGGTGGAAGAAAACAAATTATTTTTAATGTATAGATTGGTTTTTTGTTATGTTAGTGGCTCTGTTAGGTAGTCACAGCCTTTAAAAGTTTCTTTGATCCTCTGTTTAAAGTTATAACTATTGCATTAAACATAAAAGAAGTGTGACAAGCTCTGAAACAGATTGATTTCACATCTACTGTGACCTTTGTTGAAATTGTGGATCTTCCATGTTTTACTTCTTGCTCAGTACAATAGCTGCTTCATGTGGCTATTCATACATGCATCTCTCCTCTATTTTACTAAAAGAAGTGAAGCTGGGAGAAAAAGAATATTATTTGGGACAGCTATGTCATTAAACATCTTTTTGTTTTGTTTGCATTTTCTTTTTTTTTAACCATGTACAAATGTCCTCAAACTAATCATTTCAACATTTTTCTTAATGCTTGAGGTTATTGTGGATGAAACAGTTTTAGGATTACATTCTTTTTTCCCTTTCCGTTAACAATAAACCTTTAAAGCTTTGATTCACCTTAATTTTATTATTCCCTAAATGTAAGCAAAATTTGAAAGTCCAGACATTCTCCATATATACTCAAGTATAAGTCGAGAAATTTATGCCCAGAAATTGACCCTAAAATATGGGGTCGACTTATATACGAGTCTGTACAGTCACCATGGGTTAATATTGACGAGGGCAGGTAATAACAACAAACAGTAATATTTCTTATAAAGGTCCTTTTAAAAGCAGCACTGATGCCCCACTCTCTGTGCCTCTGCAGTGATTGTTGAAAGAGCTGCAAGGCACGAGTGAGTGTGTGTGTGTTTGTTTGTGTGGTGATTTCCTTCTCAATCTGCTTTCCAAACCTTTGCTTCTCCTCCTCCTCCCTGCATTTCCCCATTTCCCCTCCACTTGCAGCCCAATCTTACAACCTTTGCTTCTCATTCTCTTCCTTCTTGCATTTCCCTATTTTCCCTTCATTTGAAGTCCGATCTTAAAACCTTTGCTTCTCACCCTCCTCCTCCTCCTTGCATTTCCCCATTTTCCCTCCACCTGAAGCCCAGTCTCCAAACCTTTGCTTCTCCTCCTCCTCTTCCTCCTTGCATTTCCCCATTTTCCCTCCACTTGCAACCCAGTCTTAAAACCTTTGCTTCTTCTCCTCCTCCTCCTCCTCCTCCTCCGTGCATATCCTCTGATGACCAAGCTTTTCTTTTTTTCTTCCCACTTCCAATCCAATCTTAAAACTGTCTCCTAAATTCTACCCTCAGTTTATCCATGGGTCATATCAAAAGCCATGATTTCGACCCTAAAACCTTACCTTGACTTATACATGTGATCAGCTTGTACACAAGTATATATGGTAATTACCAAACAAAAATGGCAGTATTCCTAAAACAGAACAAAAAAGTAAAACATACATAGAGTTGGAAGAATTAAAGCAAAATGCTTGCTAACAAAGATGGATTTGTTTTATTTCATGAACAAGTTGGACAAGGTCAATGTATTTGTAATTATACTTTGCTGACTTTCCATGCACAAAAATCATAATGTGGACAGCCATAGCTGTCAACCTCTGATCTAAAAGATGTGGATTTATTAAATTATTCATTTAAATAATTTCTGTTATTTTTGTATACATGTGCAAGGAAACTTTATCATGGCTGAATCTTTATATGAGATGGTTGAAGTATGATATGGACAACTGCATGTACATCCCCAGGCTTTGCCTCACATCTAGAATCATTTAGCGTTTCTGTAGAGCTTCAGAGAGTTCAGAAAGAGTACACAGCCTTTCTGTAATCCTAACAAAACTTTGTGTAAAATAGTCCAGAAGTATCTCAGTGCACAGTGAGGACAAGGCTAAGGCTGAGAGGAGGTAGCTTTAAAAAAGCCGCTGATAAATTAATAACAGAGGTGATACTGAAAATATAGTAATCCTATTTCACACCAGCATCTTTCTAACAAACCCATAACTCAGTTAATGTTTCTAACTTCTGACACACAAATTCAGAAAGAAATGTAAGCAGAATATTTGGCAGCAGCACATCAAGCAAGGCCATCAAAACAGCTAGAGGGGACTGGGCAATACTTTGCACACCCTTCTCTTTGAATATGAAGAACCAAACCTGTAATCATTAAGTGGAAAGTTTATAACTTCTGTATAGAAAGCTAGACCTATGACTCTTCTGTAATAATAATTACGGAATGTCGTAGTTCCAGTTTCATCAATAGGAGACATCAGATTACTTTTAACCAGTGGGAGAAATAGCTGATAACTAACTCAAAAAGTCCAAGATATATTGCGGGAAAGCTGCCAACACCCACTCACACAGCTGATAAGAGAGTCCTTGGCAAAAGATCTATACCAAGCTGCCGATACAGTTCCTTTAGCAAACAACCAAAATGTAGTCCAAAAGAGTAAACCAAAAATAGTCCGAGGTTCAGGTTACTGAGAGCAACAATATCAGTCCAGTCCAAGGTCAGAAAAGCCAGAAGGGTGGTCAGCGGGTCCGATACAGGGTCTAGGAATCCAAAGCAGTCAAGGGACTAGAGGTCAGATACCAAAGCAGCCTTCTCTTAGGAGAACTAATAGTCTCTGATGAGAGTCCTAGGCGTTTGCCACCTGTTATAAATAACTCCCTGATCACAGCTGCTGCCTGCCTGATGAGGCTCTCTGTGCAAGTCTCTTTGACCTTCTCAAGCCCTACTTTTCAGCTCTCCTCTGAGTAAAGGCAGGGACCTGAACGTTCTCCACTATATCTTCCGAGTCCTGCCCTACTACTGGTGCCAGACTATGCTTCTGATTCCCAGACTTCACGGGCTGAGAGAGAAGAGCTGGGTCCAGGCTGGACCACCTCTACAGGACCTGGCAGAGCAGAGCTGGGGCCTGTCTCAACCTCAGGTGGCACCTGTACTTGAGGGTACAAGTCCTCCTCCTCCTCGTCATCTTCACGGCTGGCCATGACAGCAGGCGAAATAGACTGCCCCAAAAGGTTGGATTGGGGCTGTCCCAGAGCCACTTGCCCATGAGTCACAGCAAACAGATGGGCGCAGCCCCAATCTGCCTTGCTGCTGTGGTCCCAGATGGCGCTCTGAAAAGAAGCGAACCTTTTCAGAGCTGCTTTTCTGGGTTCGGGCAGCTTCCACATGTGTGTCAAGTAATTGCCATGCCCCCCCCCCCACAGCCACCTGGAAGCAGGTTTATTTTGCCCGTGTGCTTCACTCCATAACACTTTTTTTTTTTTTTTGGCTCACTTTACCTATTTTTCTCTCCTGTGATGAAGATTTATAATGAAGCTAGTAGTATCTGCAGGTAAGCATGTCTCACTTTTAAAGTATGTATGCTTGTATATACAATTGCACACAAACACATATTTTGATTTATATGTTATTTCCAAACCTGCATAAATGAACCTGGGAATAAATGCCATGGGCCTAATAGGATTTATGAGTAAGCATAGTTATGTGAAATAGTATTTTTTTATGATGAGAGAAAGGACAAACTTTTTATTATACAGTGGTCCCCCGGTTTACGAAAGTAATTCGTTCCAGCACCCCTTTCGTAACCCGAAAACGTTCGCAAACCACGGGACCACTGTAAGTATAGGAAAAAACTTTGCGCCATTTGAATTTCGCACGGTTTTTCTTTCGCAACCCGGGTTTTTTTCGTAACCCGGGGCCGTTTTTCCGGCCCCGGCTCTTTCGGATCCCAGGGTTTTCGTACCTCGGGGGATTCGTAACCCGGGGGACCACTGTACCTCGATTTAAAATCTGATAGACCACCAATACTGTATATACCAGGTGGTGGTAGGCTATATTTTAGAGGAAGGAACTGGCAAAACTGCCTTTGAGCATTCCTTGCTTAAAAAAAAAAACCCTATGAAATTCATAGGACAGAAGAAACTGCTCTAGATAAGCTGTCCCTTGTTTTGGCCTATATCAGCCATCAGCTCTATGACTGACGTTGAGGAATGGTGGAAGATGGAAGTCAAAACATTGGAGAGACTGCCATTGTGTAAGACTGGTCTGGATAGCAATTAAATGCAGTTCTGGCTTATGAATCATGGATTATTTGTGGGATCTCTGTATGATGATGATGATGATGATGATAATAATAATAATAATAATTTATTTATATTCCGCCCCTCTGGATAAGCAATCGGGGCGGAGTACAACATTTAAAAATACATACAGTTGAAATAACAATTCAGTCTCCCCTCCCACCCCTTAAAAATGAATTAAACTAGGAATAAAATTTAAAACAGTAAGACATTAAAACATTAAACATTAAAGGCTCTAAAAATTGGATGAGTGGATGGCCACTAGGTATCTAATGTCTCATTTTATGGGATTAGAGGGGCAATGGATGATGAAAAAGTTAATCATTTTCCTTTTCTGGGAATGATTGGTTCCCATGATTATTGTCATCCAAATGGTGTGTGTTGTACTTCCCCTTACACGAATACCTGGTTAATCTAAATGAATACAAGTCTCCAGGACCAGATGAACTACATCCAAGGGTATTAAAAGAACTGGCAAATGTGATATCGGAGCCATTGGCAATAATCTTTGAGAACTGGAGAACAGGAGAAGTTCCGGCAGACTGGAGGAGGGCAAACGTTGTCCCCATCTTCAAAAAGGGAAAAAAAGAGGTTCCCAACAATTATCGTCCAGTTAGTCTGACATCAATTCCAGGAAAGATTCTAGAGCAGATAATTAAATAGCGAGTCTGTGAACATTTAGAAGGCAATGCCATAATCATAAAAAGCCAACATGGGTTTCAGAGAATCAAGTCTTGCCAGACAAATCTGATCTCTTTTTCTGATAAAATTACCAGTTTGGTAGATGAAGGGAATGCTGTGGATATAGTATATCTTGATTTCAGTAAGGCCTTTGACAAGGTTCCCCATGACATTCTTGCAAACAAGTTTGTAAAATATGGGCTAGACAAGGTAACTGTTACATGGATTTGTAACTGGTTGACTGGCCGAACTCAAAGGGTGCTCAACAATGGCTCCTTTTCAACCTGGAAAGAAGTGACCAGTGGGGTCCCACAGGGTTCTGTACTGGGCCCAGTGCTATTCAACATCTTTATTAATGACTTGGATGACAGAATTGGGGGTATACTTATCAAATTTGCAGATGACATCAAATTAGGAGGAGTAGCCAATACTCCAGAACACAGGATTGAAATTCAAAATGACCTGAATAGACTAGAAAGCTGGGCCAACACTAACAAAATGAAATTTAATGCAGAGAAATGTAAGGTTCTGCACTTAGGGCGAAAAATGAAATGCACATATATAGGATGGGGGACATCTGGCTGAATTAAACTACGTGTGAAAGAGATCTAGGAGTCCAAGTAGATCATAAGTTGAACATGACCGCCATGGGCCTGTCTCAGAACTCGTTCTTCGCTGCTCGTATCGCGTCCGCGGAGTCGCGTCCAGCAGAGCTGTTCAGGGTAGTGAGGGAGCTAACTCAGCTCCCTCCTGCCCCGAACCAGATCCTTGAACCAACCAAGGCCTGCTGTGACCAATTTAACAACTTCTTCGCGGATAAAATCTCTCGGATAAACGAAGGTCTGGACGCCAGAATTGAAGCAGAACCCAGAATAGAGGCGTCTAGAGCTTCCGTGGACTCTGTTGTACTGGGTCAGTTTGAGTCTGTCGGTACCGAGGATGTGGACAAGATCCTTAGAAGTGTTCGGAGGACAACCTGCTCTCTCGATCCCTGCCCCTCGTGGCTAGTGGCCCAGGGGGGATCGGCGGTAACCTTGCTGTTACGCCAAATTATTAATACATCTCTGAGGGAGGGACAATTTCCTGACCATCTTAAATTGGCCATTGTAAGACCGTTATTGAAAAAGCCCTCCCTCGACCCCCTGGTTCATAATAATTATCGGCCAGTCTCGCTGCTGCCATTTCTGGGGAAGGTGATCGAGAGGGCGGTTGCATTCCAACTTCAATCGTTCTTGGATGAAACGGATTTTCTAGATCCATTTCAAACCGGTTTTCGGGCGGGCTACGGGGTTGAGACTGCCATGGTCGCCCTGGTCGATGATCTCCGTCTGGGCATCGACAGGGGTAGCGTGTCCCTGTTGGTGCTCTTGGACATCTCAGCGGCTTTCGATACCATCGACCATGGTATCCTTCTGGAACGCCTGGCAGAGGTGGGAATCGGGGGCACTGCGCTCCAGTGGTTCCGGTCCTACCTCTCTGGGAGGTTCCAGATGGTGCAGCTGGGGGACGTTTGCTCTGATAAGAGGGCCCTTACATCTGGGGTCCCTCAAGGAGCCATTCTGTCCCCCATGCTCTTTAACATTTACATGAAACCGCTGGGAGAGATCATCCGGAGGCATGGGGCGCGGTGTTATCAGTACGCTGATGACACCCAAATAGTCTTCTCTATGTCTCCGACTGATGCAGTGACCAGGGATGGCGTCGCTCCTCTCGTGGCCTGTCTGGAATCGGTAATGGACTGGATGAGGGAAAACAGACTCAGCCTGAATCCAGAGAAAACGGAAGTACTGGCGATAGGTTCTCCCGGTCCAGGGATGGAGGTGGTTCCACCTGTCCTGAGCGGGGTCACGCTCCCCGTGAAGGACACAGTACGCAGTCTGGGGGTGCTCCTTGACTCGTCGCTCCATCTGACTTCTCAGGTGGACGCGACGGTCAGGAGCACCTGTTATCAGCTTCGGCTGATTCGCCAGCTGCGTCCCTACCTGGACCGGAGGGACCTTGAAACCGTAGTACATGCTCTAGTAACCTCTCGGTTGGACTTCTGCAATGCGCTCTACATGGGGCAGCCTTTGTATCACACTCGGAAGCTACAACTGGTGCAAAATATGGCAGCGCGGGTGGTCACTGGTGCTCCCAGGGCCGCCCATATAACACCAATTCTGAAAGACCTTCACTGGCTGCCGATTCGCTTCCGGGCTCAGTACAAAGTGCTGGTTATTACCTATAAACCCCTATATGGCTTGGGCCCAGGGTACCTGAAGGACCGTCTCTCCCCATATAATCCGCCCCGCACACTTAGGTCCTCTGGTCAACGGTTACTGAGAGTTCCGGAGACTAGATTGGCGAGTACGACGAAGAGGGCATATTCCATCTCTGCCCCCTGTCTCTGGAACTCTCTACCTATCGATCTCCGCTTGTCCCCCTCCCTTGCTCAATATAAAAAGGACTTAAAGACCTATTTATTTAACCAGGCTTACCGCTGAATGGACTTTTATTTATCTGCCTGTTGTAATGCCGCCCACTGTTCTGCTGCTGCATATGCACTAGCACTTATATTGAGAATTGTGATTTTATTGTGATTTTATTGCTTATTGGTTTTACTGTTTTTATTGTTTTATTGTTACCGGTTTGTTTTAATGGTTTTTATATTCTACTGTTTTTTATATGCTGTACACCGCCCTGATCTATGGAAGGGCGGTATAGAAATAAATCATATTATTATTATTATTATTATTATTATTATTATTATGAGTCAACAGTGCGATGTGGCAGCTTAAAAGGCCAATGCTATTTTAGGCTGCATCAATAGATGTATAGTGTCTATATCAAGGGAAGTAATAGTGCCGCTCTATTCTGCTTTGGTCAGGCCCCACCTGGAATACTGTGTCCAGTTCTGGCCACCACAATTCGAAAAGGATGTGGAGAAACTGGAGCGGGTCCAAAGGAGGGCAACTAAGATGGTGAAGGGTCTCGAAACCATGCCCTATGAGAAACGACTTAGAGAGCTGGGGATGTTTAGCCTGGAGAAGAGAAGGTTAAGAGGTGATATGATAGCCCTGTCCAAATATTTGAAGGGATGTCCTATTGAGGAGGGAGCAAGCTTGTTTTCTGCTGCTCCAGAGACTAGGACACGGAACAATGGATACAAATTGCTGGAAAAGAGATTCCACCTCAACATTAGGAGGAACTTCCTGACAATAAGGGCTGTTTGACAGTGGAACACACTCCCTCGGAGAGTGGTGGAGTCTCCTTCCTTAGAGGTCTTTAAGCAGAGGCTGGATGGCCATCTGTTGGGGATGCTTTGACTGGGAGTTCCTGCATGGCAGGGGGTTGGACTGGATGGCCCTTGTGGTCTCTTCCAACTCTATGATTCTATGATTCTATGAAAACCACAAAGCACAACTATTTTGCTATATTTTACAGTGGGCACTTTACATTATTACATGTGCATTATGGATTGTTTATACTAATGAGATTTCAAGACAAAAGAAGAACAAAATTTTCCCTCCTGGCCTGTGGAAGCCTTTGAATCAGTTGTCATATAGGTGGCACAAAGAAGACCTTCTGCAGATGGGTTACTTTGTCTGGGCTCTAATGCTGCATTGGGACAAGTGACCACAGACTTTGGCCTTGATGTGCATGGTAAAAATCATAAGTTTTGAAGAGACCTTTGTAAGGCTTGTTGCATCCGCCACTGTTAAGTGCAGGCTAATCACACTTTCCTGTAGTTTTCTTTCTGAAAACTTGATAAGACTATGAGGCATGTCCCGTCTGCCACAGTGCTGTCAGTGTCTCTGTTGGGTGATGATGACTCCGTTTTCTTTGGAATCCCAAAATTGGGTGGAAAGAGAGTTAACAGTTCTGTGTCTTTTCTTGCAATGTATATATTAGTCATATAGTGAAGGAAACCTTAGGCCAGGATCCTAAAACATAAAACATCTAGGGCAGGAAAAAAAAATCCTCAGAGCCATAGAATATTTGTGAGACATATAGCAGCACTGGTTTTATAAATATGCACCTTGAAAATGTGCATATAAAACACCTACAAGGAATGGCTTTAGGTAAAAATGTGTTGCAATTTTAGATATTTATAAAGAGTGTATGAGAGATAAGACACTCTGAAACTGATGATTTCCCCCCCCCCCCTCCTTTAAATGAATTGTACCATAATGGCAGCCTCTTATTACAAAGAAAGGCACGTGTGTGTCTTATGATGGAGGTATTGTCTGCCCATAGGGCAAAGTCTTGTTAAATTCGTGTATTGTAATGAAAAGGGGAACAGGAGAGCTAACTACCAGAGAAAGAAAGAAAGAATGATTGGTAAAACAGCAGACACTTTCCTTTGGAAGGCAAGAAGTGCTGCTCTTGTCAGAGTTCATCAATAATGCAAGTGCTGGATATTTCCTCGGGCTCGATTACCTTTATCAGATGAAGCAGTTGGGAGACAATTCACATGCCATTGATAAAAATCTGAACCCAGCCTGGATGTTTTTCAAGAGCTGCCCCTCTTTCAAGCTGGTCAATAATGTCAAGCTGAGATTTTGGGGCTGGTGGCGGTGGCAATGAAGTGTGTGTGTGTGAATGTGAATGTAACCTGTACTGTTGCTGGGGTCATGCAGGGAAGTGTTATCCATGACAGCTGTCAGAGAGAGCTGGCTGGCAACAGAATTTCAACTGACTTGTTAACAAACACATCTCTGAGAGTCAGGATCCCTGTAGGCTTAGGAGCTCAGCCTAGAATATAGAGCATTGTGCTGACAAAAGAATTGCTCTCTTTTCACCTGATGGTGTATCTTAACAATCATGTTGACAGTGAGATTGAAAGAGGAATTGCTTTCTTTCAGCACCTGTCTCTCTATCTTTACATCATCTCTAAGTAAGATATTTCTTTAGCTGCTTGAAGCATGAAGCAAGAACTGGAACCAAAAGTCCATTTTGTTAAGCTAAAGATAGCAGAAAATGTTTTCTATTGGAAAGGATAATTTAATTTAGCCTATTGCCAGACTTGGAGCTGGGTCACACAGATAGGTGGATCCCTTGGCCATCAGTTACTGGACATGTGGCTGAATGTGTGAATTACTTCTATAAAAAAAGTCTTTAACATGAATGTGATAAAAATTGGTCTACAATGAAAGGAGGCCTACAACAGTGTTACAACAGTGGTGGTAGTTGGACTGGTCCCCATTCATGAGCCATTGGCCCAAATGAAGATGTCTAGGGGGAAGGGAAACAACTGTAGCCAATGAGGGCTAATACGAGGGGGTATTGTAAAGTTTTAATGATCACCTTTTAAAAAAATTGACAAAGTTTGTTTTGATTTGTAGTTCTTAACTTATCTCTATGTAGTCACTGTCTAGATATATACATTTTTCCTAGCGTATCTTGACCCTCCAAATACTTGATATTGTACTGTAGATGTCTGCAGATTGCGCCTTATGAGGGGGTATTGTAAAGTAATAATTATCACCCAAAATGTTGTTATGGCATATTGATGAAATTTTGTCAGTGTCATCATTGGTCCCTAAGTGCACATTGCTGAGAAAATCAGCTTATTGTGTCCTTTATTTTTGTGACTGGCTCTGCCAAAAGTGACTAATCCTTGTCAGGTGCAATCTGCAGGCTTCTACAATAATGGTATTTGGAGGGTCAAGAAACCCTGGGGAAAATGTGCAAATCTGGATGGTGACTACATAGAGATAAGTTAACAACTACAAATCAAAACAAACTTTCTTTCAAATTATTTAAAGGTGATAATTATAACTTTAAGATACCCCCTTGTATACTATTGGTCCCTGATACTTTAGGGGGAAAATACCTTACCTTAGGGCAGATTACTGAAGAAGTCAAATGAGATCTAGGTTTTGTGGAGGGAAGGAGGAGGTAACAAATTAAATAATGGAACAATTTTTTTTCCATGCCTACTCAGAAATAAGCCCTGGAGTGATCAGTGGGTTATACTCCCCATGAGTGATCTAGCCACCTCAAGAAGCTGCAAATTGTGCTGCTTGCTCTAGATGCCCCTTCCACATCCTCATCCTTCTAGCCCCTTTGGCCTTAAGTTGTCTTGCCATGTTCCCCATTGTAGCTTGTTAACCTGTTTACTACCTCCCTCCCCAAACAAAAGAAGATAGCATATTACACAAAGACTTTGGGCTTTAGGTGGTGCTTCTATACAGATGGCAGAATTAGGGTAGTATGCAAACTGGGAGGGGAATCAAGGTGATGGGAGAAGGTGTTGGAGAGGAGGATGGCATCAGAAAGGATAGAGGGGCAGTAGTACTCCCATCTCAAGCAGTAGGAGGGCTCAGAGTGTTGCTGATATTCCCCCCCCCCAAAGGAGACATAGAACTGTAGCCTAACTGACCTAGTCTAGATGACATTTAGTCATCTACTGTAGTCTTCAAATGTGAAATTGCTGATTTTGTGGCAAAAATAGTCAGTTTTCTGAAAAACTGAAAGAAATGGGTTAAGGTTGACTTTGAAGAGGAGGATAATGGAGGCTAGTAATTACAGGGTAGTTAACATCTATTCCTATAAAATGATGCATAGCAGGAAAATAAAACAGAATTATTCTGTATGTTAAGGCTGTTTGCCCACCTACTATATGAATGCAGAAGGTGGGGTCTGCAAAAATGGAAATTTGATTTAACTTCCCTAAAGGACAGACCCTTGTCTTTCATGAACCCTGGTTCGGAAGGGGTAACAGGGAGATTAAGCCTCTCCCAGAATAGGCTGAAAGAGCTGAGCTCCCCCCCCCCTCCAAAGGATCTGAAAAAAGTGGATCAGCAAGACTTCAGCATAGTTGAACCTCCTCTTGCATTTTCAGTCAGAAGTGTATTAAATGATAATGCACTAAGAATGACAGTGATTGTCATTGAGCCCTTCTGGGAATAATAAAGACAGCTTGCAATCTATTTTATGTGTACTTTCCTCATAAGCTACAGCAATTCTGCATACTCATTGTGCTTGTAACAGAGTTCATATTTATGGATACTTGAATGATAATGGGTGAGAAGAGGAATTTGCCCTTCCCTGGCAAATAGGCAAGATGAATAACAACCTGCCTGCTAATCTTGACCCTCTCACCCCAAACTTTTGAAACAGTTCTGGGGTGTTACCAGGTATACTGCCAGAGCACATGAATGAATTCATACATGCTGGCAAATTGGATTCTATAGATTATATCCAGATAGAGCTCTCTCAAAGGTGTCAAGACACACACATTTAGCTGCTTTGGGGAATGGTGAACATCATGGTAAATGAAAACAGTACATGCAATATACAAATAAATGCATAACAGAGCACAGTTAGAGGCTTTTTGAACAGAGGCCATAAACTGGAACAGTGTCAGAATAACAGTACCTTTGGTTGCTTCCCACATGATGTTGCTGCAGTTCTATCATTATGGAATAGGAGACAATTGTAAAAGTGTTTCATTTTACTTACAAAAATAATCCGGAAATGAATGCTTCTGTCATGCTATGAATGCCAGTACAGAAGTTCAATAGAGCTTTTCTACTGAACTTGGTCAGTGAGTGTGCTTTTGGTGCAGAAACATATAATGTTCAGTCACTGAAACACTCATACAGCTGGGTGTTTTCATGCCCTATCTCCCCACTCGATGTCAATGCAAAGCTTCTGCTACATGCACGTGGATGAATATGATGAAGCCATACAAGACTCATTGCTTCACATGACTAGTCAGGTGAATGTGGTAGTCAGGAGCGCCTGCTATCATGACCAGATCGTCAGCTCAGACTTCAGATGGCGTCTCTCCTCTTAATGACTGCCTTGCAGCAGTAATGGACTGGATGAGGGAAAACAGATTGAAGCTAAATCCAGACAAAACGGAGGTACTAACAGTTACTGGTCCGAAACCAGGCTCGGGAATACACCTTCCAGTCCTAGGTGGAGTCACACTCTCCTCTAAGGACTCTGTTCGTAGTCTGGGGGTACTCCTTGACTCATCGTTTCACATGACCAGTCAGGTGAACGCGGTAGTCAGGAGCGCCTGCTATCAGCTTCGGCTGATACGCCAGCTGCGCCCTTTCCTGGAAACGAAAGACCTAGAATCTGTGGTACATGCTCTAGTAACCTCACGTCTGGATTTCTGTAACGCGCTCTACATGGGGCTACCCTTGTGCCTAACCCGGAAACTTCAATTAGTTCAGAACATGACAGCCAGGCTTAGCACAGGAACATCAAGGAGAGAGCACATAACACCTGTGCTTAAAGCTCTCCACTGGCTGCCCATTAGTTTCCGGGCACAGTACAAGGTGTTGGTATTAACCTTCAAAGCCCTACATGGCTGAGGCCCGTCTTACCTTAGGGACTGCCTCTTCCCATATGAACTGCCCCGCACACTTTGGTCCTCTGGGAGGAATCTGCTGAAGCCTATGAAAACCAGGCTGTTGCAGACCTCCCAGAGGACTTTTTCAGCTATCACCCCTAAGGTTTGGAATGGCATGCCGGACGAGATGCATCTCATTACATCTTTGGCCAGCTTTAAAAAGGCCTTAAAGACACATCTCTTCTGGCAGGCCTTCCCCTGAGGAGGGAATAAATATAACACTAACCCCCGACTCTGAAAAATGCAAATGAAAATGTAAATGGAACTGGGGGATTAACTTTAACTGTCCCCCTGTTTAAATCTTCTGATTCCACCCATTGGGGATTGCACTTGCACTGTCCATGAAACTGCACCTTGTTTTTACTATTTTAACGAATTTCAACTGATGTCAATTTTAACTAGTCCTGGTTTAATCTAGTCTTAAGGGGGGGGGGGAGGTTGGGAAGGGATATGACTGCTGTTTTACCTTGTATTTTTTAATTTCGTTGTACCCCGCTCCAAGTATTTCATTAGAGGAGCGGGTTATAAATAAACATTATTATTATTATTATTATTATTATTAATGCTTCAATAAAGTCTAATGAGCTATGAAATTTGGCAGTTTCTTGATCAAGGTGTGAGAATTTTAATTTTACATTATTTATGAATGAAATGAAGAAACAAGACTACAAGATGAGAATTTGATAGATAGCATTACCCACTTTACATAAACCACCATTCAGACAAAGGGTACACACTAATTGGTTATTTTTGGTTGCTTTTTTAGGATGATGGGATGGCCTTGCTGGCCTAGGGGAAGACTCTTGGCTTACATGTAAAGACAACCTTTTCCTCCTAACAATTGGTAGTTTATGCTACGAGAGCAATTGGCTTATGCAAAGCATATGAGTTTAAGGTGAAATTTGGATTTTAACCTTATAATTCCATTTTCTTAATCTTTAGAAAGGTTTCTGTGTAAATATATAAATATGTTTACTGTTGGAGTGGTGGTGGTGAAATCATTTGAGTGTTGAACTACAGCAGCCTCTGGAGACCAGGGTTCAAATCCCCCCTCGGCCATGAAAACTGGGTGACCTTGGGCTAGTCACACTCTCTCAGCTTCAGAAGAAGGCAATGGCAAAACCCCTCTGAACTAATCTTGCAAAAGGATCTTGCAACTTGCGAGGACCTTCTTCTTCCTTTTTTTGATGGACTACATGTCCAGATTCCCTGTCAAGCACAGCCAATGAGCCATGCAAATAATGTACTAGTACCAGGCAACCAATGGAAATTGTTTTGTGGCGCCTTCCAGCTTGGTTGGACTGCAGTTCACATCACACTTGAACAACCAAATGGTCTGATGATAAAGGGAGTTGTAGATCACAATTAGGCTTTCAATTAGGAATATTCAGAAATGATTTTGACGGTAGTTGATTTCAGAGACATTCTCTTAGCCTCAGAGAACAGCAATGCCTCCTCTCTGACCAAATGGAGGAGAGAGTATCTGAAATCAACCATATGGGTGGGAGTTATAGTAGTTTTTTTGGAAGGACTTCATCAGAATGGGATCCATGGACACAGGCTTATGAGAGATACAGTCAAGAAGAGAGAGATGGTAAAGGATCCTCTTTATGCAAATTATACGTAAATATAAATTACAAATGGGCAAAGTGAACCACTCCAGATGGTGGAGTGCAGCTCCCAGCACTCCTGGCCTATTGACAATGCTAGGTGTGGCCCCTGGGAGTTGCAGTCAAACAGCATCTGGATATCCTCATGATTCCCACCTTTTTTATATAGATTCTATAGATAGCCTTCAACTCAGTTTCAACTTATGACAACCCTTTTCCTGGACAGGGTCAGCCCTGGTCAGTGAGTGGACTTTTCTTATTCGTGGGCTTGTGCTTCTGTGGATGGCAAGCCCTATTGTTTTTAATGGTGGTACATACACATGACCACATCACCATAGGAAACATCACGGAACTTGCCAGGAATCTGTCACCTTTCCCTGAGTGGTAGGGATGATCAACTTGTTCTGTGAAGAGCAAGAGGAGTAAAAACAAAACAAAACAAAACAAAAAAACCCCCCAAAAACAAAAGTCACCTGCCCCTTCAGGAATGAGAGCAATATAGCTGTTGTTTATGCAACACTATATATACACTGTCTCACACACTCACAATCACAGAAAGAGAGCCCCTCCCCAATGGAAGACTCCAGACTTTTTTTTAAAAGTTATATCTCCCAAGCACTACACATATCCAAATAATGAAAAGGGAATGTGTGGAAAGCACATTAGTGCCAACGGATGCAAAAATTCTGGAAGTGCAAAAGGTAAGAGGGCAAACTGGTTTGCTCCTGTTTTTGCAGAAAATGCAATAACTGCAGGACAGGAACCTTATGCAATAAAAGGCCATTAGTTTGGGTTGGATAAAAGTAAAAAAGGAGAAAAGTAAAAGCAAGATTAAACAATTAAAAAAAAAACCAGATTCAAGCATGTCTTTTTGGTGCTCCTTTTGACATGCAGCATATAAACGTCATGGCAAAGGAGCACCATGATGCTGTGGTTGGTTGGTCAATGTGATGCTGACATGGGGGTGGCATTGGGGCGTGCATCATCCAAATGCCACACTCCCACACCTGCCCCTACACTGGCACTTTAAGACGGTCTGTACAACCCCTCAGCAAATTTATCCTCACGTTTACTTAAAAACAAAGGGTCTCATCATTCAAAAAAAAAAACACAGCTTATTTCCATTCTGGGGGAACATGCTGATATGATTCTCCATTCAAGTGACTATCCTTGACTGTGAGAAATAATGGCATTAAATAAACTGCAGTGCTTTTATGTCTTTATTAATCTGTCTCAAAAGGTAATCTGTTTAATTGTTCTATCACTTTGGTCCTCATTATGCATTAGGGAAACCTTTGTTTAAGAAAATGTATTATGTTCTCCATTATTTCCCTACATAGTTCACCCTCCCAATCTTACCTTGAGCAACCTACTTCCCATTGGCAGCACCACAAGGAGGCAAGTGTCATTGAGCCAATTCTTCATATAATCTTCAGTGCAATTTGTCAATAAAATTTTTATTACTGGCCAAATTTCTAGTATTCTAATATTTTTTTTTCATTGATTTAAATGCTCTGTGTATACTTGCTCCTCATGTAACATCATTTGTAGTCATTAAAGGGAAGGGTATATCACAGTTACATGATGCCTCAAATTTCTAATGAAAGGAATGATGAGAAAAGTCTGTCCTGGAGGTTTACATTGATGCATTGCCTTGAATGTTTAAGATCCTCTCTAATAGCTTTCATTTTTTAAAGTCTTGTTTTCATAATACATCAACCCAGAATGAGACTTTCTGTCTTGTGCTCAAGACATGGCATAATGTCTGGCATTTATCTGACATGCAGACGTTTGTCTGAAGTCTTGTAATTCCAAAGGTGAGTTGGTGTCAGCTTTCTCTGATAGATACTTTAAATAAAAATATAGAATGAGGTAACCAAGGCAATTCTGTAGCTGTAATGAGTCCAAATTTTCTGTGTCTTGATGCCTGGTTCTTCATGATATTGGCCTGGGATTCACATCACTGAGAGTCCCTTGGGAGAAAAGTGAGACTAATATATAGGTCCTTATCCAGATCAAAAAATTAAAGAAATGGAGAGCCAGTTGAAGAAACAAGAATATATAGCAGCCTATCCAAGCAGTGTCCTCTAAGGGCCTTATTGCATTACAAAAGAATGATGAGAGGCAGTGATATAAAAGCAGTTTTATTCTGACCTTCCCACAATACCTCATAGTACTTCCCCTTTCCCTCCATAGGGTGCTGGTCATAAACACATGGCTTTTGCCAAATAGATTTTACCAGCAGGAAAAAAGGCACACATTTGCAATCATTTCCATTAGCAGTAGAGCGGAAGTGCATTGTGGGCATGCAGGAAGGTAAGCGTAAAACCACTTCTATGTTGCTATATCTTGTCTTTCTTTTGTAATGTGATAAGGTCCTAACTGTGTTGGACTACAGCTGTCATCAGCTCTAGCAGTTTTATTTAAAGATTTTATAGCTTTTTTTTTTTAAAAAAAAAAACAAACAATTCAGTCTAGGCAGTTTCTCTGATATATACAGACCATCAGCAGATGGCAACCCCACGTTGTCCCCAATGGTGGCACATGCATGCAGCCATGCCACCATTAAGAACAATGGGTGACATCCCATTGTCCCTAATGGCAGTGAGGCCACATGCATGCACTGCCATTGGGGACAATGGGATGTCACCCATTGTTCTTAATGGTGTTATGGCTGCATGCATGTGCTGCCATTGGGGACAACACAGGCTTGAACATCCATAGATTTTGGTATGCAGGGGAGGATTTCCAGAATCAATCCCCCTTGGATACCAATGCCCCACTATATAGATATAGATGTAGACACACACACACACACACACACACGGACACACACACATCTCTACTTGGTAGTAAGGGAAAGACACTAAATATTCTCTAACATGGGTGGGCAAAGTGTGGTCATTGGGGCCCCTAAATGTGGCCTGTGGAATGACCCCTGAAAGCCCCTTAAAAAACTCCAATTGTATTTTTTTTAAAAATCAGGCTGATTTGAGGGCAATTGTTTTATGCCCAAACCATCTCAAATCTCTCAAAGCTGCCTAAATTGGCAACAGTTTCTCCTTCCTTCCCCAGGTTTGGAAACATCTCCAAAATAGAAAAGAATAGGTAAAATAGTGGCTGGAAGTAACATCAAGACCGTTTGAGCATGCTGAAATAGACTGTTGTGGCACATTGAGTGGGCACAGGAAGGAAAAATGCCCCCTTTCTTGTTTATAGTTGCCCAGCCCTATTTTAACATCAGTTACCTTAAATATGCTATGAATTAGCCCTGGCACCTAAACCAGATGCCAGGATTTTTATGGGTTTTTCACACACATAGAAACACACACACACACAAATGCACAGGGCCTCAGTAGAGGGTCCACTGGATGTCACATTGCTAACTAGAGAACTGAATCTGAGACTGTCTGCAAGTATGTAGCATACTGCAACCACAGATAAAAGCAATGCTTTGTGTTTGCCATTGTGTACGATACACAGAATGCAAAAAATTATATGCCAGTTAAAAACAACAAGAATGCCCCAAAGCTCTTAGTTGGTTTGGCTGCTGTGGACTAAGACGGATCCATGCATATCCTCAAAATTGCCCTCCTGCTTAAACTAGCATTTAAATTTGCCTCAAACTGAGCTAAGTAACTCAAATGGTTCCAAGTAGTGTGGGCACCCTTGTCTAAAATTCCATGCACTTTTACTAGATGATCTTCTTGTTGGTGGTCTTTGAAAGGAAGATACAGGGAAGCAACTAATGAGAGGGCAATTACTTCAGCCGAGTGCACTATTTATTTATAGCAGATGAACTAAAAACAACAAACCTGGGTTGCCACATACTTAATGCACTCTGGCAATTAAACAGTTCAATAGCAATAAAATAATTAGATCATAATGGTGACTTTCCATTAAAAGCCAATTAAAGCAGTGTAAAAAACCATTTGCATTAGGGGGAAACAAATGCAAAAGTCAATGTGTGCTGTGAATACAAACAATGGGTTTTTGTCTTATGATTTTTTTTAAGCAGTAATAATTCTAAATGTATTTATTTAAATGAATGCTGACTGGCCTACTAATAGTTCCCCTGCAGCATTCCAGTCTTGGTAAAAGGAAGCAGAGGGCAAAGAGGAGACTGGTGCAGTAGATCTCACATTTGCTCATGCCCTATCAGATTTTGTCACTAAACACAATTTAAAACTGAAGAATAATGGGAAGTAGTAATAGCATAGGAAAATGTAAAGACTACCCATGGGGATTCTAAACAAATTCAGAAGCAGATAAAGAACACAATACAACTGAAGCTGAAAACTTTATAAAGTCCACAGCCTAAATGCTCTAAAAGGAATAGATCTGGTCTGACCTTGGAAGCTAAGCAGGGTCAGCTCTGTTTAGTACATGGCTGGTAGAGTACTAGTGAATACCGGGTGCCGTAGGCTAACTTTCAGAAGAATGAACTGGCAAAACTACCTATGAGTATTCCTTGCCTAAGAAACCCCTATGAAATTCATAGGGTCACCATAAGTTGATAGGTGACTTGAAGGGACACACATATAAATTCTAAAGTCCCAATAATTGCAATGGGAGAAGTGAATGTATGCATTTACAGGCCTAAAAAGTGCTTTATTTGTAAAATCTATATCCCACTCTAGACTACATGTGACTCTGGGGCAAACCACTATAATCCAGTAGTAACAAATATAATGTTAAAATCCCAGAAACAAACCCTTACAGGATAGAGTAAGGATCTCACTCAGTGTCATCAAATATATACTAGAAGAACTGTAGCTATGGATCTTCTGCAGTATCTTATTCCCCCAAATGCTTTATAGACAAACACTGGTCTTGAAACATCCTGTCTGACTTTCAACATCTTTTTCTGCCCAGTTCAGTGTTTTAGTTCTTACATATAAGCTCCTCTGTGACTTGAGATCAATATACCCTGTCTGATGCTACATGAATTGTACATTTCTCTTTGGAGGTTCTATGTTCCACCTTCTAAAGGCAAGGTAGGCAAGTTGGTTAACATATTTTCAGCTGAAAATGAATTCCAGAAGTTATCAAAAGTCTAATTTTGGTTTGTATTTCTATGGCTTTGACTAATTTGGTTGGGAGTGCCAGGTTGGTTCAAAGAATAAACTGATACTCCAGGAATATTGTTTTAACCTTTGGGGTAATTTTGCCATGCCATTAAAAAAAACTTATGGTCAGTATCACAGTGAATCTCACTCATCCAACGACTTTTCTCTGATGGCAGCACAATGGGTCTTTTTGATCCCACCGCTGCCACCAATATGTGACAGCTACCTCCCTAGCTGCCACCAATAACTAACGGGGTGCCCTGTGAGATTTTAACATTGAACCCCTTGTTAGTTTTTTTTCTTATTTTATCCCACTGCTTGGTGCCACATTGCATGACAAACCCTTGAACTGGAATCCATCACTTGAGTGACTCCCACAGATTTTCTTTGCCTCTGGGCCACTCTGTGGGAAGACAGAACACTCACTATTTTGAGTGTTTTCAGCAATAAAAGTATTATTAATCCTTGGTAGCATTTAATTTATAGTTTCTTAAAATACCTCAAGCGACCACATGTTGAGCCAAAAAAGAGAAACCTTTATTTGCAAAATAGTTGGTTACAGTATCTTTCTTACGGCTGGTATTCAGAGTTGATATGGTGTTTATTTGCTTAAACAGTTACAAAGATTTACAGTATCTGTTACTATTTTCTATAAGTGGTCTCTAGGTTACAGTTTCACATAAGCCATTTGACTAGACTCTGAGCTTCTAAACTGAGTTGCTACTTTACGACTGTACCAGCCACACCTATTCAATGTCTATACTTGACCTCTTTCTAGGCCAACCTGGGTACCCAAACCCCTTCCAACTAGTCTAAACTTAGTCAGCTTCTTTCTTATCAGGATCAGCTGAAGACAACTTTCTGACTGAGGCAAAACACAAAATTTGCATCAACACTGCTCCCTCAAATACTCCATATAAAGAAACCTACTGGATTAGCAGGTATTTTCTCTCACCAGTTTTCTGATCCTTTTCAAAACTTGAATCAAATGTGGGTTTGTAATCTTACCACTGAATTATGATCTGTTTTAAAACAAATAGCAAAAACACATAAGAAGGCAGTCTCAAAAACCCAATATTGTCCCTTGTTATTATTTTCCCATATATCATGAATAATTCAGACTCAATATCAGAAATCTGTTCCACTCAGCTTGTCTTGTGCACTGAAGACAAAACATCTCTCCCCCTTTTTTTGAAAGAGAAATGTTGCTAGAACCTTCAGAGTTTTTTATGGAATTTGCACAGTAACCACTGTGTGGAGATGTTGCAACATAATTCCATCTAGGCAACTGAATTAAAGTGTGCTGAAGGATCAGTCGAACTGTCATTGTCTAAAGTGATTTTTCTGCCAATTTTATATTGTATCCTGTTCTAAAAAGCTTTCCCTGTGCCTTCTTATTTGAGCCAACATCTCTGGTGAAACCAAATTTCTTATATAGAAGCTGCACCCTGACAGAAAGCCATGAATACAGTTGAGCCCATGTAAACATTCATGGAACTACTGTGATAGCATTAGTGATCTGAAAGGGGATTGTATTTCAGTATATATCATCTTTGTTAACAGAATACATCCTTTTCCTTTTCTCTCTGTTAAGAAGATTCAACACCTTTTTACAAAGTGTGTGAAATTAATTTGTAAATGTCGCTGTACTAATTTATTTATCAGCCTTGTCTTTTTATCTAACTAGAAACTCCAATGTCTGTATTCCTTATGGCTTTATCTTTGTGAGCTTCATCTTCCTGAAAAAGTAACACATAACACACACAAACACACACAATAACAGTGTTGTTTGCTGTAGTTTTAAAAAGTCATTATATATTAGAGATTGTGTCCAGATTAGTTTGAAGCTGAGACATTTACATGTTTATGAGTATTTATAAAGCACTTACATCTATTGATTTCAAAGTGGTGTATACAAAGAATGAAACATACAACTTAAAACAAAACAGAATCCATACACAAGGTCAGCATCACCCATAAGAATAAAATACATAGTAGGTTAAACATCAGGAAGGCTTGCATAAATAGGTTTGTTTCCAATATGCGCCTAAAAATAGCAAATGGCAAATATCATGTAGAACAATTTTGAACATAAAGGGCTCTACTAAACTGAATATTCAGTCTGGGTCTGAAGAACTTTGAAACCAACCTCAGATTCATGCAACATTACCAGGAGACTCTGTGTAGCTGATACCAAGAACTGCATTAATCTATTAGGATCCATTCATAATAGAAGTTATTCTTTTTTATTTATGAATATATCAGAATATATCATGGCACAGCAGCAAACAAAGCAAAGCAAAACAGTGACAGATGTGAGATCACCCAAAGCAAGCTCTGGTGCCTCAATAAACTACAGTTCCCAGAATTCCATGAAACTGAGCTATGGCACTTAAAGTGGGGTCATACTGGGTTATTTCTGCAGTGTGGATGCACCACAGATACAAGCTGTTTGTCTGCACCAGAGTGAAATCATGGATCTAGAATATTTTGCTATTGAACTTTGTGGTTCCTAGAGCTATCAGATTCTTCTAATGAACATCCATATATCCTCTAACCATCTCAATTTTACTGTAGCAGTCTCAATTAATCTCCTACTTTCAGCTGCTTTTAAAAGGCCCACCATAGCACCAGTGGCTTTGGCACCCTTCCCACAATGCAGAAAGGGGCCACTTTTTGCAGCTCCTTTTTGTGCTGCAAAAAGGTGAGATTATGTGTGGTTGGTGCTGCCCCAATCTAACACTAAAAGAGGCAATCTGTACAGCCCCTGAATTCCAAGTGCAAAAGTAGGTTGCACTCAATTCAGCAGGGAGAAGGTTTCCCTTCCCTGTAGACTAGGCAAATGCAAACTGTTACAGCTTCTCCTAGCTTGTCTGTTCTTCCTCATTAGTAACTCTTGTCCTCTCAACCACTCACTGATTTCTCTTGGCCACATAGGTCCTGGGGTTCATCTGTGAAATGCTGGAGGGCATGCACCACATAGGGAAAAGTGACTATCAAAAACGTTATCTAAATCACTGGAAAGTCAGACTAGAGCTGGACTAAAAGAATGAATGGGGATGCCAGAAAGCTGAAGAAAGAACTAAAAGAAACAACAGGGAGATATTTTCATCACCGTACAGCTTCCAATTGCAAATTATGCTGTCCCTAATAATCTAATGCTGTTAATTTATACACTGCTCCATGACACTCATCGAGTTCAATCTTGAGTAAGCAGATATAGAGAACACTATAACTGCCATAATCCCATTTTGAAAGGTGGTGATGGGAGTTGTAGGCTACAACATGTGAATGGACAGAGTTTCCCATCCTTTAGAATGTAAGACTGCAGTACTGTACCTGCAGATGAAAAAGTCATTACAGATTCAAAAATGTTAAAGAAGAAGGTCTCATCCAGAAGGGATTGAAATTGCTCTGTTACTAATCATTTGATTAACTTCCTGAAATGGGAAGGATGGATAACTATCTAAAATGGTCTGGATAGTCTGGGCACAGTGATAGTTTATTTTTAAAGGAGACGGCAATGTCAAGCCTCCACTTAGTATAAATAAAACAAGTTCACACCAATATATTTTGTCTAAAAGGGACAGGTTGTATTTATGAATAAAAATGCAAAAATGAAATGGCTATACTCTTGATTCAACAGATTCTTTGTACCCATCTAAATTTAACATTTCAATAATGCTTTTACACTGCTGTTCCATGCAGCTCAACTCAGATGTAAGCCCCACCAAGTTAGAAATATACAGGAGTCTGTATGCAGGTATCTTGATGATCAATAGAAGCCAGTTTGGGTTTGTCAAGAACAAATCCTGCCAAATTAATATTATATCTTTTTTTAACCAGGTCTCTAGTTTAGTAGATGGTGGGAGTGCTGTGGATGCCATTTATCTGGATTCCAGCAAAGCATTTGAGAAGATTCCCATAATATCCTGATTAGCTGATTAAATGTGGGATTGATGACAACACCATTCGATAGATCCATAATTGTTTGGGAAACCATGCTCAAAAAGGTGTCATCAATGTGTGTGCTTCAAACCAGAAGGAAGTCTTGAATGGTGTGCCTCAGGGCTCTGTCCTAGAGCCATTACTTTTCAACATTTTTATCAGTGGCTTAGATGATAGGATGGAGGGAATCCTTATCAAATTTCCAGATGAAACAAAACTGGAAGGGGTGGCTAATACATTGGAAGATAGGTATAGAATTCAGGACTGTTGTACTGCTGAAAAATTGTGCAGAAATTAATAAAATTAAATTCACCAGGGGCAAATACAAAATTCTACATTTAGGCCAAAATAAATAAATAAATAAATAAATGCAGGTACAGAATTGCAGATACATAGCTCAGCAGTACAACAGTCAAAAAGGATCTTGAGATTTTTGTTGATCATAAGTTGAACATAAGCCAGCAGTATTATGCTGTAGCAAACAGAAGCATAGTTCCTATGTCAAGGGTAGTAATCGTGCAACTATATTCTGTTTAAAGAAGAATATAGATAGGTTGCAGCATGTTCAGAGAAGGGCAAGAAGGATGATAAGCAGTATGGAGAAAACATATAAGAAAAGATTGAAGGAGCTGAGCATGTTCAGCCTGGTGAAGAGAAGACTGAAGAGTGACATGATTGCCCGTCAAGGGCTGTCACGTAGAGAAGGGGGCAGACCTCTGTTGTCCCAGAGGCTATGGCCAGGCCTAATGGTTTGAAGTAGCAAGAGCTTAGATTCTGATTCAACATTACAGGGTACTTCTTGACAGCGAAAATGATTTGTCAGTGGAACTAAGTGCCTAGACAAGTGTGTGTGTGTGTGGGGGGGGGTCTCCTTCTTTGGATGTCTTCAAAAAGGATCTGGACAGCAACCTGTTGGGGATGCTTTAGCTCGAGTGGCCCATGAGGCCTCTTCCAATTCTATGATTCTATTAGTTAGTATTTGTAAGGGATACTGCCAATGAATACTAGGTACTGTAGGTTATATTTCAGGAGAAGGAGCTGACAAAACTATCTCTGTGTATTTCCTGCCTAACAAGATCCTATATGATTCATGTGATTGCCATAAATCAACAGGTGACTTGAAGGCACGCACACACACACACATTAGTTCAATGGGGCTTCCTTTCATACATATGAACAATTTGTGTTTTGTGTTTTATTGAGTACTGTGAACATTCTCTACCCTGCCAAAAAGTTGGGGACAGGGGTAGGAAAAATTCAGAAATGGCATGCAGAATGAAGTGGTTTTGTATTGCTAAGAGGACCCACTGAACTCAAAACCAGGAAGATTTACTCTACTGTTTGTTGTTGTTCACTGCTGTGAAGTCATCTTTGACTTATCATGACCCTATGAATGAGAGACCACCAAGTCACCCTATTATCAACACCTCTGTGTGGATTCTGTAGCATCATGGCTGTAGCCTCCTTGACTGAATCCATTTGTTTGCAATATGGTCTTTTCCTACTGCTTTCCACCTTGCCAAAGATTATTGCCTTTTCTAGTGAGTCATACTTCTCATGATGTGTCCAAGATACAATAATCTCAGTTTAGTTATCTTGGCTTCTAGGGAAAGTTCAGGTGTGATTTGCTCTTTTGTTGTTGTTGTGTGCCTTCACATTATTTTCAACTTGTGCCAATCCTAAGGTGGATCTACCAAAGGCTTTTTTTGGGAAGATTTGTTCAGAGAAGGTTTGCCACTGCCTTCCTCTGAGTCTGAGAGCCTGTGACTTGCCCAAGGTCACCCAGTGAGTTTCATGGCCAAACAGGGAATTGAATTCTGATTTCCAGAGTTGCAGTCCAACACTCCAAACAGCTACACCACACTGGCTCTCTAGGATCCATTTGTTTGTCTTTTTAGCAGTCCATGGTATCTGTAGAAATTTTCTCCAATACAACATTTCAGATGAATTTATTTTTTTCCTATCAGCTTTCTCCACTGTCAGGCTTTCACAACCATACATAAAAAATGGGAAATATGATGTTATGGACCATCCTAACTTTTTAATTCAATGATATATTGTTACACTTCATGATCTTGTTTAGTTCTTTCATAGTTTCCCTTTCAAGTCCTAGTCTTCTGATTTTTTGACTGCAGTCTCCATTCTAATTAATGAATGAGCCATGGTATGGAAAATCTTTAACTATTTCTATGCCTTTATCTTCTACTTTAAAGTTATGGTGTGGTGTAGTGGTTTGAATATTGGATAAGGACATTGGGAGACCATGGTTCCTATCCTGGCTTGATCATCAAAATCAACTCAGTTACCTTGGGTAAGTCACATTCTTTCAGCCTAAGAGGATGGCAATGGCAAGCCCCCTCTGAAGAAATTTGCCAAGAAAATCATATGATAGGTTCACCTTAGGGTTGCTATAAATTTGAAACTCATATGATAGGTTCACCTTAGGGTTGCTATAAATTTGAAACAACTTAAAGGCAAGCAGCAGCAACAAAATCATCTGTGGTCATTCCTCATTAGGGTCATGGAGAGGTGAATTTCACTATATTTTGATATTAAAAGGGAAACAGCAATATGTAGTAATATCTCAAAAATCTCCTCCTCTGGAAAAGATTGGGAATGGATGGAGAATGGAATGGAAGGAGTGAGGAACCTGTGTGTGCGATAAAATGTGCCCCACACCTGTCTCCCACTCGTTCCAGGCCCCTTCCGTTCCATTCTGATAGTGGTCCTTGAGCCCCTGTGCGATAAACTCCAATGTTTCATCTAAGATATAGGAACTCTTTTACTATTTCAATTTCTTCCATGTCTAGGTTGAAGTTAATAATTTCCTCCAATACAGTATCACTGTTAGTGGGTACCTCAGGTTTTGGTTAACCAGATTTACAGGCTGAAAATCGTCCATTCCTCCTTTTATTTAAGTAGCATCCTAACAGCAGATATACTGAGCACCAAAATAAAAAAGACAGAGCCTCAGTGGGTATATATTGAAAGGGGGGGGGGGGTTGATCCCTGTGATATATAGCAAAGGCCTGTAGAAGGGTCTGTTGGCTACACTTCAACACTGAAGTCCCAAAGTTTCTTGAAAGGAGTGGTATGTAAAGCCATGTCTCTAGGGAATAACTTACCAATTAATATAGGGTACCACTGAAGCTCCGGGTAGTGGACATCTTATGATCTAGATACATATTTCCATTAAAACACACACACACATTCTGAGCTTGGCTGACAGGTAGCAGAAGTAATACATAATAGTAATGGGGGCAAAATACAGGGATTATTAAACAACTTCTAGATTTTGTCTAGCATAGGGTTAAAGAAAGACCCTTAACAGAAGTGGTAGGTATTTCATTGCTTTCTAAATTCCAGTCATTTTCTGCAAGATTGCTACTCTATATAGTAGGGAAGGAACATATTCTGATAAGCAGGATAAGATATATTTCTCTGCTTTCAAAAAATAGGCAGGAAGGTAGATTTTTCAACAATTTTACACAAGAGTGGTTAATTTCCATTTTTAGGGAAACATATGGTTTCAGTGTAGGACATAGTATTAACAGATTTTGTATGGGTTAGCCTTGTGCTGCCCATTTTTCTCTCTGCATTTGTGTTTAAAGTGTATTCCCCCATGTGCTTGCATTCACTAGTTATGAAGATAGAAACTGAGAATTTACAAAAATTTAAGTTTTCTTTCTCTACTCTGCTTGCAATCCTCTCAGGTCATGTCTATAACAGTCAATTTCACCAGTTTCCCCCAATCCTCACCATGACCGGTCACCATGATGCAGGGCCAAATCCCCAATTCAAACGTAGATTGTCTTCATGCGAGAAGGCAAATTTCGTATTGAATCTGCCCTATCCCTGCCTGTGGATGTGTGTGTAAACAGCCACTTAGTGTCATTCCAGAGTGTGGAGGTAACAGTGGAAATTAGGGCTGCTCCAGGGCCAAAATACTCTGGGAGCATCCTGAAGTATACTGGCCAGAGCAGATATGCCCTTAAATTAACACTGGCTTAAATACTACTGTTAGTCCCAAAGGGAGGAGAGCCACAGAATCAAAGAAAATTACTTCTGTAGATTTATCAAGTTCTCATAGATTCAGTGGCTCTACTCTTGTTGGGACTAGCAAGTGGAGTCAGGGTATTGTTCTTAATCTCTTACAGTTCTTGATCCTGTCATGTTGGCGTCACATAAATGTGGACTTTATGTGGACATAAAGACACTTTGTAGTTTCCAGTCTCCTTACCTCTACAGCCATTGGCTTGTGTTTCTGTTTAAAGATGTCATATGTCTTAAGGCCATTTTCATCAAAGATGTTAAACAGAGCAATCCTATTTATTGTTGTTGTTGTTGCTGCTGTCTGCCTTCAAGTCATTTCTGACTTATGGTGACCCTATGATGAACCTGTCATTGAGTTTTCTTGGTAAGTTTCTTTCATTCTTTTTGAATAATTCTTTTTATTCATAAACAACAATTAAAATCACACACACACACACACACACACAGAGAGAGAGAGAGAGAGAGAGAGAGAGAGAGAGAGAAATCCCTGACAACCAAACACAATTTCCAGAAAATCTAACATCTTACATACTTCTCGCAATCCTTTCACTCTTATCCCTTTCACTACTTCCTTCTTTGTATTTCTTGGTGTTTATCATACTTATTTCTCACTTGTGTTACTAATTTAATTTGTTTACTTTCTTTTCTGTAGTCTTGTGTTAGCTTCTTCTTTCTCCTCTTTTTAGATTCCCTTTTCTGGTCATCCTCTTCAAATCTAAGATATTATTATTTTCTTTACCAGTAGGATGAGCAATTTTTCTCACAATTACCAACAAAAAGAAAACCTTACCAAGTATCCTTATACCTTTATACCTAAATCTACATTTGTGTGTGTGTGTGTGTCCCACAAAAGACAGTAATTATTTAAACTTAATTCACAATTTATATTCTGTTCTTAATCTATCAAAAGTAAATTTCCCCATTTCCCTTTAAAAAATTTAACACAGCATTCCAGTCATTTATTATTTTGCTTTCTTTCTTATTCCGGAGAAGTTTTGCTAATTTGTCCATTTCTATTGCTTCTAAAAGCTTGTAAAGCCAATCTTTAATTTCTGGAATTTTCTGTTGTTTCCATTCTCTCACATAATATATCCTCACTGTTAAGAAATAAAATAATAATAATCCTGTCATACTTTTCTTCTGTGTTGTCTTTGACTATATTCAACAGAAACAATTCTGGACAAAAACCCTGTTTAACTAGTAATATATTACATATGATTTGCTATATTTTCTTCCAGTATTTCCTTGCTTTGGGACAGGTCCACCAGAGATGAAACAATGTGCCTTTTTCCTTTC
Organism: Urosaurus nigricauda; assembly: GCA_034509955.1. Taxonomy (NCBI): domain Eukaryota; kingdom Metazoa; phylum Chordata; class Lepidosauria; order Squamata; family Phrynosomatidae; genus Urosaurus; species Urosaurus nigricauda. The sequence continues at coordinate 48,371,827 of JAOEGL010000003.1, forward strand.
CAGATTCCCAACACTTAAATCTGATTGGCTTTTTGATATTTTATCTAGTCTATCTGGGGTCATATGCCACTTGAAATAGAGTTTATAATAGTTCTCTCTCAGATTTTGACATGCTGTATATTTAATTGTTTCGTTCTAGGTCTTTCCCAATTTTTCCATCTCTATGGGGTATCCAAAGTCAACTGACCATGTTATCATGTTTTCATATACTGTTTCAGGTTCCATTTTATACTTTAACATTATTTTATAAAGTATAGATATCAATGATTTTTCCCTCTGGTTAACAAGTTTCCAATTACCAAATTTGATGATTCTATCTCCTCATTTTATTACTCACCAGGTATTTTTCTCTTTGCCAGCCACTGTTGCTTTTACTTTTTCTTTTACTTTTTCTTTTACTGCTGCCGCTTACCATCTGTCTCAGATTCCCCTCAGGCTGCAGTGGTGGTGGTGACCCTCATTTCACCATTCCACGGTGAAAGAAAGCAAAACAAATGCCAGTATTGCTCTTTGTTCCTTTGTTCTTTCCCCTCTCCTTTTCCTTCTCTGAATCCTGTGAAATCCGAAATTTGTGAAGGTTTGTGTGGAGCCCCTCGCAAATGCTCTCTTATGCCTCCATTTGCCAACTGGAAGCAGTTTCTTCAGAGTGGGTTTGCCATTGCCATCCTCTCATGCTGAGAGAGTGTTACTTGTCCAAGGTCACCCAGTGGGTTTCCAAGGCCAAGTTGGGTTTCAGAGTCTGGGTCTCCAGAGTCATAGTTCAACAATCAAACCACTATGCCACTGTGAGTGAGGCTCACTCCCAAGAAACATTTCATAGGAATACATTTCATAGGAATTGTTTTTCATGTTTCACAATATAATTGTGCATAGTACAGAGGGTTCTTGGTATCCGCTTGGCTTTGGTTCTAGGACCCCCTCATGGATACCAAAATCTGTGGATGCTCAAATCCCATTAAATACAATGGAGTAGTAAAATGGTACCCCTCATATAAAATATCAAAATCAAGATTTGCTTTTGGGGATTTATATATATATATATGTAAACATTTTCAAACTGTGGATGGTTGAATCTCTAGATAAGGATTCTGTAGATACTGAGGGTCGATTATAGTTATTTTAACAATTAAGCTAACATGATGAAAGGAAGGGACAGGGAGATTACTGCAGAATGTCTGCATGCACAGGTGGAAGTCCTGAGGCACACCTCCTGCCAATGGGAGAAAATGGCTGTCAACTACAAGAGTTCAAGCAAGACACAGATGAGTTCTGGAGGTGGTGATGGCAGATGTCTTTTTAAGTGCATTGAACAAAAACAGGCTAGCAGACTAGGCTGGGTCAGATGGGAGGGCAGGGGAGCAGAACATAAACATTAAAGCCACAGTAGATCATGAGAGAGGTTAAGGACACACAGTACCATCTTGTTTTGAGTATTGACAGGGCAATACAGATGTATGGAATGGGGATGTTAAGTATATGGAACATTGGGTCACTTCTCTCTAATATCATACAGAGGCCTTCTCTCATCCCACATATTTCTTCTTATTCCACTTTCCTTGTTTAATAAAGAAAAGGACCGTCTTTTCAAACATATGGATGTTAAGCTATGCCAGCCTCCCTACCCCATGACTGTTTTATGATACATCACAGCTTTAGCCTCCAGGTTCTGCTGTTTCCTCTCTTCTATTTGACCCGGTTTAATCTACCAGGCTGTTTGTGTCTATATGCAACTGAAAAAGACATCTGCTGCCCACCATCTCAGACCTCATCTGTGCCTCAGTGGAGTTTTGCAGTTGACTGCTATCCTATTTATATTAATTTAATGCACTGTATTCTCCATACGCTGCTGATTGGCCTAATTTATTTCAGTTCCTTAAAGGCCTGGGATTTTCCTGTTTGTCCTTGCTGCATTTTTTTTACTCATTTGGCTCCAATTAGCCTCAGCCAGCACAAATACATTATCCTGAGCCTCTTCTTAGCGGTGCTGTTTTTAATGACATAATTTGTGATTTATTTATTATTTTTTTAAAAAAATAAAAGAAAGCTCTTTAAGGTAAAGCCATTAGGAATTAAGTTACGTTTCTCTAGTGAGGATGAGAAATATTAATTGCAGGCACCTGGGTTCTTTCTCCTTCAAGAAGACTTGTGATTTTTAACTTAACTAATAAACGTTGACATAATCAGTGAGCTATCAGCACCATATGTCGGCCCTTTGTGAGGGAAAGATCATCCTCCTGCTCAGTTTGTGAGGAAATGCTTGAATATTAGCACCAAGGCATTGGTATATTTTTCAACCATCTTTCAGCACCAGATTGTTACTGTGGGAAAGAGATGAACGGCTCCTTCTAATTAACGGGGTTATTTCCTTAGCCATCCAGGTGAAAAGGAATTAAAAGATAACAGCAACTGCTAATGATGTTTGAGGCCTTGCAGACTATTAACCCATCATGAGCTACTCTGTTTTGTGTCACATTTATTCCTCACATGACACCACAAAGGGCAAGAGTCCTTCACTCTTAGTGTCACATCATGCAAATTTTATAAATATTATGCATAAAACTGTCAAGTCTACATCTTAACAAAAGTACATTTAAAATGTTTTCACTGTACAACAATGATGGCTCCAAACATTTTGCAACTTGAAATAAAAGGCAAAATGGGACCACTTTCTGTGCTATGCATACAAGCACTATGACTGGCCATACAGTGGGCTGAATTTCATCAAACACCAAAAAAATAATACCCCAAATTGCTCTAGACATTTCCCTAGATTGAACTGTAGAGTTAGTACTCTCTACACAGGCCAAATGAACCATTTTCTTCACGTTCATGGTGCTGTGTCTTCATGACACAGGGCTAAAGCCCAATTCAAGTGCTGACGGTCTACATGCTAGGCCACACTAAGTCCACCCCATCCCTCCACTAAACCAGATTAAAAAGATACAGGAACTCTGGACTGATGCTAGGTGTCTGTTTACACATACATCCTACTATGCCACCTGGCACCACCCCCACTGGCATGAGCCACTCTAAGGTCACAATGAGGTACCCAGCCATGTGATCAATGCTAGGTGTCTTGTTTTTGACCTTAGGGGTTTATCGTATTGGCTTTGCTCCTGCGAGCACCCCAGGCTTCTGCCACATCTTTCAAGAACGGGAAAATCCTGTTCTTGAAAAGATGCAGGAGGAGAAGCCCTTGAAAAGCCTGTTGTTGAAAAGATGCAGGAGGAGAGCTCAGAAAAGCCCAGGTTGTAACCGGGCCATGTATTCCCCAGCAATGAGGAAATGCAATAAGATCTGCTTTCTTAAAGTTACATCCCACATCTAATGTGGGAGCAAAGCCAATGTGATAAACGCCTTAGAGAAAGGGACTCATGATAGTTGCACCATGCTGCACATTGGGACATATGTGTAAACAGCTGGAGCAGAATACCTAAGCAGCAACCTGCAATACGCTGGCAAGTGCAGACCCACTTTAAATCAAGTGAAATGTAAGCAACTTTGTCACTGAGTTGCCTAACAACTCAAGCCAGAAACAGACAAGCAAAATGATGCAGCTTCAGGTCATGTTGGAGATGTGCTGTTTACATGACGCACACCTCAAATGCAGCCTGAAGCTGCACCAAGACTTTGTCAACGAAAATTAAGTGGACCAAGAAGGAGCGGATAGAGTTTAGGACCACAGTGGCAGTCTGGATTGGAACTGGGCATGTGCAGTTGCTGCAGTCCCAGCACAAATGATGCTTTGGGCCTGTCTGTTTTGAGCCACAGTGCGTTTTCTTATCACTTTGTGAGCCAAGAAGTAAATGGTTCTGAATTAAATTCTGGTTAACATCACTGCATGGGTGCAATGGAGGCAGAGCAATATTGTTTCTTCAATTTTAGCAGTGCCAGAGAGTGATTCCTCCAAATGAATCCTTACTTTGATGGTCAGATTTATATCAACTGTTCTAGTGAGCAGTTGTCAGGACAGGACTGTGAGCTAGAAGTCATGGGCCCCACTCATCAATATAAGCAGGATGGCCTACAGACATGGTAGGGATGCAATATTATATTATGAAATATGCTGAAACAATAGCCATTATCAAATAATGAAGAGTTCTACTTAAAGGAGCTATTTGCTCTAGCCATCTCCTGATCTAATTATAGCAGACACCTCTCAAATCTTCATGGAACCCAAAAAGCTCTGAACTGGGGGTGAGGGCACTTAGAGTTTCTCCAGACTGTCCAATCATTCTGGTGCTTTCACTTTCAAGATTTCATGTCTTGTGCCAGTTGTTTCACATACCCCACATCCAGTCCTGTCCTATGTATTCTAGGGGTTTGGCCTTGGTATATATATTTTTTCTTTTAATGCTTCTTCCAATTTGCATATTTTTTCCAACTCCTCTTTTGGCTGCTTGAGCTGTGCTTAAGGTGTGGTGGAGTGGTTTACTTCTATCTCCTCAATAAACTCAACATTTGCCTCCTGTTTCTGTCCCCAATATCCACGTTCTCTGTCTTGCACTTTTTGGGGGTGGGGGGTATAATTGTAGTGTTAAGCACTTTGGCATAATAACTGTAAAAGAAAGTGTGTGTGTGAGGGGGAGATCCACTGAATCTAGTTACTAGAAAAATAATGAGGCAATGAAGTTCAGTGGGAATCCTCGCTTACAAAAGTGACATCTTCATTCCAAATGTCATCAATGGGACTGCTTAAAAGTAAAACAGGGCAAACCAGTAGTGTCCCCATCACTGATGCCACCTGGTGGAGGGGTGGGGGCTGCCAGGGGGAAGTGATCAAAAGGGTTCTCTGGACACCTCCTTTGCTGTGCTGGCACAGGTCCTCATGTGGCAGCCACCACTGCAAGCCATGAGAGGGTTGCTTGGCTCACTCCCTTGCTAAGGTAGAAGCAACAGAAGGGCCAAACTGGGTGTCACATCTCTTCTAGAGTGCCACCCAGTGCAGGCTGCACCCCTCACACCCATCTAATGATTCCACTGGAGGAACCAAGACAATAAATACAGATGGAAATAAGTAAGTAAGAAAGTGACATTGACTCTGACCTGTATCAGCATCCCCACACAAAAACCACAGCCAGAAGTGGGTTTAACGTGCCAGAAATTCAAAAGACAAATACTGGGACAGGAAAAAAATGTCATATGAATATCAGAATCCACACAATAACTACAGCTCTAACACCTGCCAAATCTCGAGGGTTTTGGCGAGTATGGAGGAGCCCTTAGGAGCTAACTGCTTTGGCTACCTTTAAACATTTATTCAACTCACTTTTTTTTCCATTTCCGAGCCCCAGTAGCCAAAGGCAGCTTTCATCTGTAATTGGCACATAACCCTTGTGACCCAGCTTCAGTTCTTGAGAAACCCTACAGTGAGGGATTGCAGACACTTCTGTACATGCCTGACAAGTAGAAGAGGACAAAGTTTTGCAGTTTCATTTTCAAAGCACATTTCTGTCACTGTTGGTCCTGAATTGATCATCTTAATGGGATATGTTTGGAAAGGATCCAAATTCTAATTTTGGAAATTGAATTGTTTTAGTGATTAAACAAAGTAACCAAGGCCATCACCCTATTAAATAAGATATTTCATGCATATGATTAATTGTAATCTCAATGTAAATCCTTTTGATTTAGAGATTAATGTTGATTCTTTGCTTTGAGTTTACTGTCCATTTGTTTTGTTAATTAAAGAAGGAAGACAGCTGGGGAACCTCTTCAGGATGTTGATGCCCACTTTATTAAATAGGACATTTTCCATTACTATCCTCAAAAGTAATGGGCTTGGTATAACTATATTAACCTTCGTGAGGAACAGCATCAACAAAAGAGGGAAGTTTGCACTCATTTCATCTGATTGTAAAGCTCATCACATTTCACATCACTTTAAAGCTAACAATAGGGATGCTTTTGATCTTTGATGCAGTTCTCTTCCTCCAAAAGAAAGTCAATGTGTTTGAAAAATACATCACTTTAACAAAGAGGGTCATCCCCCCCTGCACAGCATAGTTTCTGGCTTCCATATTAAATAGCCATCTCAAGCTTCAATAATTTACTGCACAATTCTACAGTGTTCTTTACTGTCACTGTGCACTGAACACTCATCCAGTACTATTATGAAGTGATTCTGTGATGGAGTGTCAGGGTTCGATAAAATAATAAACCTATAAAAGAGGTTGGCAATACTGAGCATCTGCCAATGGCCATGACCCAGAAGGAGGTCCCTAGCCTATTCCTGGAGTGTCCTGTGCCAGATGGTCTTCTTCTATTCTATAGTTACTTGTTCAACTACCTTTTCAAAGACAATAACCAGTAAGAGAACCGAGGAAAAGGATGTGTGTCCTCTCCCGCTGTGATGGGATATAGTCTGGGACTGCTCAGAAATGTGAGAGGTAGTTGTATATCTCAAAGGCAGACTAGTTAAATTTAGTAAATGGAAAGTCAGAAACAGTCAGTCCCATCCCATCACCCTACACTCAGAGGGTCTAAGACTAACTGCTTTATCACACTAGGGGGCAAAGAGGATTTAAACAAGAGTTAAACGAGAGTTAAACAGGAAATGCCCTATGTTTATACCAGGACATTTCCTGTTTAACTCTCGTTTAACTCTTGTTTAAATCCTGTTTGCCCCCTAGTGTGATAAAGCAGTTAGCCTTCTTTGGTGAAAATATATGATTGAATAAAAGTTACATATTATCTCATACTGACAACCTCTGTTAATGTGCTTTTCAAACATGGAGGGTATAACACAAAATGGAGACTGCACAGTCTCAGATGTACTGCAAAATTATTGATGCAGGATGAGAAAGGGTGTGGTTAAGGCCAACACAGAAGAAAAGTCTAAACTTATGGAGAGACAGGTACTCAGTTAACTCATCAGGGGGAAGAGGAGAGGGCATGCAAGTACATAAACTCCAGAGTTTTTCTGCATAAAACTGTAGTTTTGTGTGCTCTTCCTCATGAATAATTTTTGCTTCTTGTTGATGGTCATCAAGCCCATCATTCAGTTTCACTGGAATTATTATCTCTCCCTTCTCTCCCTGTCATTCTTAACATAATAAATTCCAGATATGTTTACCTAGCCTCAAACCCACTTGTTAAGTGTTAAAATCCCCACATTTTAAACATTTAAAAATACCAAATACTTTCACCTTTCTGCATAAGACTATTGGGTGTGGCCTCAAAGGTTGAACTGTAGCATTCTGCACATAATTGTAGAAAACACTAGGGCTATCCAGGTCTTATTTCTCCCTGTCTGCCAGGTTCAGGTTATTTATTAGAGCATTTGTCCTTTAATTTCCAACAGAATAGGCTATTCCAGGTAAAAATCTATCCTCTCTCTCTGTCCCTCCGTCCCTACCCCCCACGTTCTCACACAGGTTCTATATCCATTCAATCATAGTGGCTTTGGGCTTTTGCTTATTGAAACCGCAACCATCTGCTACTTTATTCAAGTTGTGGTAGTGAGTGGATGAGAAGAAAGCTTAAAGCCTTTCACTATTTTAGCATTCTTCCTGCCTTTTAAGCTCTAAACCTACAATTGCTAGGGAAAAATGTACTGTAATGTCAGTTGCTTCAATTAGCTACTGAAAGAGAACAAATACATTTTAGTGCCATGCTTGCTGACCTGAATGCTACCATCAGACCTTTAGATGATTTGTTAATTAGGTGTATGCTGTGTGGATTTATTAATATATACATGGCATTGAGAAAGGATGGGGAAAAACCCTGAACAGATATGAATAATGGAAATGTAAAACAACATTAAATGCACAATAACTCTGTAATATAATTGGGAAGCTGACCTTTCATCCAATACTTCAGTTTTGTGGTGCAAACTGTCCTGGTAAATGAATTTGAAAACAGTATAATATTCAGATAATTACAGTTCAAGATAATGCAAATCTATTAATAAATGCCTTCTGAATTTATGGAGTTTCCCAGAGATCAGAGTGTAAAGTAGTTTTTATTATGAAATGGGCTGATTTGGACTATTGGAAAGAAATTGCTGGCTGTTATTGAGCCATTCACGCTCAATGGTCAGTCTCAGAGATTTACTTTGGATACCATGTCCCCCCCCCCCACTTATTTGGCCTATAACCTATTTTTCTCCCAATACAAGACTAAAAAACAGTTTAAAGTATAATCTTAGAACCATATGATCATAGAATTATAGAGTTGGAAGAAACCACAACTGCCATTCAGTTCACCCCCTGCCACGAAGGAACTCACAATCAAAGCAACCTTAACGGATGGCCATCCAACCTCTGTTTAAAATCCTCCACAGAAGGAGACTTCACCAACTCCAAAGCAGAGTATTCCTCTGTTGAACACATTTTACCACCAGGAAGTTCTTCTTAATACTTAGCTGAAATCTCTTTCCAGTAGTTTGAATCTATTGCTCTGTGTTTAGGCCGTGTCTGCACCGGTCAGGATACTATGGGGGGCAGCCCAGACTATTCTGGTCTTGGAGCTGCCCTGTTACCTGGGCCTCCATTTCCATGCAGGGGAGTTGTCTGAGTTGGTGTCCCACTGAGCTGCCTGACATGTCCATTACCACCATAGATCATTCATATTCAAACAAAGTGCTCAGTGATGATCCCTTGGGTGGCACTCATTGATAAAGATAACACTGGGTCCAGGAGAGAAATCTGTGGTACACCACTAGTCACTTCTCCTCAAGTTGAAGAGGAGCCTTTGTGTTAAGTTCTAATTGGTCAACCAATTAGAAATTCACCTAGCAGTCATATTCTAGCCCACATTTTATTAGCTTGTTTTCAAGAATATCCTGAGGGACCTTGTCAAAAGCCTTATTGAAATCAAGATATGCTAGGTCCACACCATTCTCTTCATCTACCAAACTTGTAACTACACAGTGAGAGAGATAAGATTAGTTTGGCATGATTTATTTTTGAGAAATCAATGTTGATCACAACATTCCGTCCTAACTCCCTACAGATTGACTATTTAATGATCTGCTCTAAAATCTTTTCTGGTATTGATGACAGGATGGTAATTATTTGGGTCTTCTTTTTCCCCTTTTTGAAGATGGGGACAACAGAAACAAAGAAAAACAAAACAGCTAAAGGATGTAAGACCTTCTGGTTGAGCAACATGGCATGGTACTGGGGACATTTCTAATAATAATAATAATAATAATAATAATAATAATTTATTTATAGCCCGCTCCTCTGTACATACACTCTGTACATACACTCTGTACATACATTTCTAGTGTATCTTATGCATTTTAAAACTATTTTTTGAGTATGAAATGTTGGAGGGTATGGTTCAAGTGAACACAAGCTGGACTCCCCCTCAGGCCTCACTGCTCAATAGAGGTCAAGAACGGAGAGAAAGAAGTGGCATGTTTTGTATCCTCTTCAGGCCTAGGATAATGCAACAGTGGGAAATTTAATTCAATTTCAGAGAAATTCTCGGGGCCACATTCTAGTGGTGCATTGGGCTAAAAGCAAAAACAAATATGCCACCATATTTTAGCTTAAAACTAATATGGCCAATAACAAAGATTTAGTAATGGAGCCAGCATGTACTACAACTCTGAAGACCAGCTCAGCCATGATTTCCAGCTCAGCCATGAAACCCACTGGGTGATCTTGGGCAAATCACATTCTCTCAGCCTCAGAGGATGGCAATGGCAAACCTCCTCTGAACAAATCTTATCAAGAAAATCCCATTATTGGTTTGCCTTAGGGTCGCCATAAGTCAGAAATGTCTTGAAGGCACACAACACATACACAACACTAAGATTTAAGTGTGTGTGTGTGGGGGGGGGAGGAGGTACCTAAGATAGCAAGCCATCAAAAGATGATGCCCTAGAGAAGGGGATTTCTCAGGCCATATGAGAAAGCTCAGAAGGGAGGACTGGGCCCCACCAGTAGGGCTGCCTTGGACCTACAGTCTGAGCGATTTCCTATTCTGGAAGGATGCCTGAATATGTCATTGGGCTCCTTTGTGGCCAACAATTTTACTCCGCAGTCTTTCTTGTGTTGTAAACATTAGAGAAGTAGAGTGTACTTTGTCAGAAGCTTGACTTACTTGACACACATATGTGCACATGTACACACACACACACAAAGAGGTACAAAATTTAAAAAAATGCCAATCAAATATGTACACAGATTCTATTTTCAAAAGCAGCAATATAGAATTATATTGGTATTGCTTTATTTTCCCAGCCCACTGCCTTGTAGATATGTTAGATACAATATTATAATTTCTAGCCAGTATTGTCAATGATGAAGCTTGTGGATGATGGGAGCTGCATTCCAATACATCTGTATGGCACCAGCTTAGTGAAGGCTAGTCTTGAGAATATTCATTAGAAAGCCTCTGCTAAGAAGCATACATTTATTTCTTATAAAGGGAGCAATTAAAGAGTTACTCCAGTAAGATGACAAAAAAGAACAGGGAAAGTGAGGTTAAAATAAGTAACCCCTACACAAAACCTCCCGGGATACCCAAGCAGAGGGGTCCCCCTTAAAAACCATCCATTATGATGATTTAAAATGCTTAGGTACCTTTACTGAAAGACTAACATACCTCCCAACAGTATCTATTGCTGTAATATTATTTTAACATGGCAAGATATGTGACTGAAAAGTTTAAGGTTACAGCTATATAAATGTCATTCTCTGGGGGAAAAAGTGATACATGGTAATATGATAATGAAGCACTTGAATTAAAAGCTTCCAGTATTTTATGATCTATGGGAGTTAGCTGGAAAGCCCCTATAAAGTACTTAATGATTAGCTTTTCTTGATAAGGTTTATTGGCTTTACATGGAATTGATCTGGAATGGTGATGAGGAATCAGGCTTTTGTTTGGGTTTATTATGCTGCTTAATATGTGGATGGATATTGGAAGACCAGCAGGTTATGTGAATGCAATACCTTTCCCCTCCAGGGCATTTTAGAGTAATAAAAGTAGCAAACCTAAGTCAATATTGATGCATTTGAACAGATTAATGGGAAGTAAATTGCGTCCTACATCAATGGTTCATTGTTGGGTTCTGTGGTCAGATTTTTGCTTCTTTATCAACAGCCTGGTCCAACAATAATTTCTATTCTGTGCACTTTCCCTAAAATTTCTACTTCCAGTTTTTATTTCCTTCCCCCCTCTTTCATTTAAAAAGTTTGGGAAACATTACAGGGAGTTTTGGGGTATGAACAAGGCCCAACTGCCATGCTTGGGGCAGCTTGGATGTGGGTTGGGTGATTTTCAGGCATGCCTGCCATTTTAAAATTTTGGGAGGACTGGCAGCTGCATGAAGCTTTGGTCAGACCTCAGCTAGAATACTGTGTCCAGTTCTGGGCATGACAGTTCAAAAAGGATGTGGACAAGCTGGACGTGTCCAGCGAAGGGCGAGTAAAATGGTGAAAAGTCTGGATCAACCCTATGAGGAATGTCTTAGATGCTGGGGATATTTAGCCTGGAGAAGAGAAGATTAAGAGGTGACATAGCAGCCTTGTTTAAATATTTTGAGGGATGTCATATTGATGATGGAGGAAGCTTGTTTTCTGCAGCTCCAGAGAATACAACCCAGAGCAATGGACTCAAACTGCAGGAAAAGAGATTTCACCTTAACATTAGGAAGAACTTCCTAACAGTAAGCACTTTTAGACAGTGGAACATGCTGCCTCAGTGAGTAGTGGAGTCTTATTTTTGGGGTTTTTTTTTTAAATAAAAAAGAGCTGGTGAATGGTCATCTGTCAGGAGTGCTTTGATTGTGAGTTCCTGCATAGCAGGGAGTTAGACTGCATGACTCTTCAGTTCTCTTCCAACTCTATGATTATATGTCTTGAAGGACTCAGTAAGCAACCAGAAATAGCACTGGGGGTGTATGTGACCCATGTTCTGGACGTTGCTTACCTATTAGTTGCAGTTTAGCCTTTGAATGAAAGAAAAAAAATGAAAATGAAAAAAAAAAACTACAATGGAGATGATAGCATCCCAGCCCCTTAGTTCCTGGCACTGCAGGGCAATCAAATGGAATTTCCCTCTCTGGTACCAAGGGGGACATTGCTAGGAAGCCCACAAGTCTCACAGTGCTCCTAGCCCTTGGTACCCATGAGGTGGATAATCACTGGCTGTCATAGGTTTCACATCCTACTGGCACATCACAACTCATTGCCACAGCCTAACTCTTAGACACCCCAAGCTGGCAGAGTTCTTTCCCTCTTAGAGACTGATGTGTTGCTGTCTTCACTGATGACTGTCATCTCTCTGTCACTTTAAATCTCAGTCAGGCCCTCCAGAGTGAGGATTTGTGCCCAATGTGCCAGGGTCCCAATTCACATGCTGAAAGAGGGTTTCTTTATGGCACCTTATTAAATCTTGCAAGATTGTGTATATGCAGTTTAGCAGCAAATCACATCTTCTTCCATTATCAGTGAGAACAGCATTCTTATACAGTTTTACAACTGTATCTATGACACCAGAGCAAACTGTGATTGGAAGACAGCATTTTACATGCAACATACCTTAAGTTTGTGGAAAGTGCATGGATAGTAACTCATGATTGGTTGTTCAAGCTTTGCTTAGTACATCACATATGTCTTTTATTCTTATGCATGACAAAACTGAATTCATCTATTGTCTATTCACCCATCAGAAACATGTTATCTGTTGTAGCTGTACTCTCTTTGTTCCCAAGAAAAAGAATGTCAATTGCTACCTCAAAGAACAGTCTTAAGGCTCAAGGCTTCTGCTTGCTTCTCAATCCATACTGTAAGGTTTTAGGCATACTTTCTGTCTTTTTGGCTATCATCTCCTTTCTCATTTCCTACTCAAAGTGTATTTGCATCACACAGTTTTATAACATCTTGGATTTCCTAGTTTGGTGTGGTGTTTGAATTTTTCTGCTACAGAACTTCAGTGCTATAATTCAGGGAAATGTGATGTCATGGATTTTATTTATTTTTTTAGGAATAGTGTTGTGTGTATTAGCCAGCATGGTGTAGTAGTTTGTGTGTTGGACTACAACTCTGAGGACCAGGGTTCAATTCCCAGATCAGCCATGAAACCCACTGGCTGATCTTGGCCAAGTCACACTCTCTCAGTCTCAGGAGAAGGCAATGGCAAACCTCCTTTGAACAAATCTTGGTGAGAAAAGGGATTTGAATAAGGATGGTTGGTCTGGCAGCTGAGTTGGCAGTTTAGAAAGACTTGTGTGGTGTAAGGGTCAATGAGTGAGGATGAAGGTTAAGAAAGTCAGTTACATTTAGGAATTAATAAGTGGGTTTTATGAGTCTGAGTTAATCATTATAAGAGAAGAGTGTGAGAGTGAAATATATACATTAAATATATTAAATTATCTGAAACAGTCTGCCTCCTTTCTCCCTCCCAGTGCTCCGTGCAAGGCACCAAAATGTCTACACTGAATTTATTCTCATCTTTAAGAACCAACAGAAGGTATACTCACTAGTCAAGTAGTTTCCCTCCTCTCTGCCCTCCCTGCAGATTGCCACAACAGCATTGCCACCACAAGGATGTTCCTGGGTCCAAGGCATCCCCAAGCTATGGACCTGATCTTTCAGAGGGAGTGTAACCCCATCCAGAATAGGCTGTGATCCCAATTGCAGGTTTGCTTTCCTATTGATCAGCATGACCACCACTTTGTCTGCATTAAGTCTCACTCTATTCATTTGCATCCTGTCCTTTACTGCATCCAGAATATTATTCAGTACCACCACAGTCTCCTTAGCATCAGTTGCAAAGCAGAGTTAGAACTGGATATCATCACCATACTGATAACACCCAACTCCAAACCTCCAGATGCCAGGAGCTTCATGTGGATGTTGAAAAGTATAGAAAACAGTACTGACTGCTGTCGAACCTCATAGGCTAATGGTCAAAAGATTGAACAACAGCTTCCAGTACCAATTTATGGGAACATTCAGCCATGAAAGACTGGAATCATTTGAAGACAATGCCCCATCCCATATCAGCCAAGAAACCCAGAAGGATATTATGTTCAGTGGTATGAAATGCTGCTGAATACTGGTGTAGGTCATCTACCGAAGCAACCAAGGCTGTTTCGATCCCATTATGAGGCCTGAACCTAGATTGGAATGGATCCAGGTAATCCATTTTATCCAATAATTTCTGAAGTTGTTTTGTCACCACTTGCTCTAGATCACAGAAAGGGAAGATTAGAGACTGGTTACCTAGGGAAAATGTCCATCAAAACTGGATTAGTATGTTCCTCATTTAACTGCCCAGGCTCTACCTTCAATGTAGAGTCCACGCCATAATGAATCTGAGCATTTTTCTCTACAAAGCATTTAGCAAATTTGTCAGAACAGTTTTCTGAGGGCTTCTCTTCAGCAATCTGAGGTCTAGGATGTAATAGTCCTTTAACTACCTGGAACAACTGCACTGGAGGAGACTGATCTAAAGTATCAAAGGCAGCAAAGAACAGAATAAGGATAAGCAAAGGACAGGGAGATTTCTCACCAGACGCATTGACTTCAAAAGACAACATCCATCTCAACACAGGAATATATGTCACCTCTCTGCAGAGAGAAATCCCTAAATAAAGATCTCACCATATAAACAAGGGAACATGTGAAGGAGTAACACAGAAGGTTGTGAGTATGTCCCTAAGGCTACACAGGCCTACAGAACCAGCAAATGCTAAACACAGCGACAGCCAGGATGGGGCTGTAGACAGAAAAGCATTGTTGTGCAAGCCACTGATCAAGAAAATAAATGTAACAAAAGACCATGGAAAACATGAAAAACTGATATGTTTTTCTGTTTTATTTCACTGCATTTTACCCCTCAATTTATCTTTCCTCTTGGAGTAATGAAGCTGAAATCCCAAAGATTTGCCACATAGACATGTATTGCTGCATGTTTCAAGCAGTGTCTTGAAGGATTAAATGTTGCTTTTTTTGAGAGACTACTCTGCACTTTAGTAGATTTCCATAGCAGAAAATTGAAGTCCCAGTTTATCTTCCATAAATTTTACATGATTTTTTCTGTGCCTATACAAAATATGCTAAAAGCTTTAGCAATGTTGAAAAAAGTGCTTAGCCTAGAATATGGAAAAGTATAAAAGCAGCAAAGAAGATGAAATTAAATAAACACAAATACAGATTATTTATGTGAAGTAGATATTTTGAACAGTGTATTTTAAGCTGATTTATTAAACAAAAATATATAAGTATAAAAAGTAATTCTATAGGAAAGCAAAAAGGGTGCTAGGTAGAGATTGCATAGTGCTGATTAATTAGAAAAATTAAGAATTACAAAACTTGTGCAGGCCAGTTCATATTTTGGAATAGCAGAATCCCTGCATAGACATAAATGTATCCAAGGAGTTTATCACATGGGAGGAATTTCTCTCAGTTTCGAAAGAAATGGAAGTGAGGCTAGTTCAGAATTGAATAAATTCGCTAGTTCAGCGAATTTACTTGATTGCGTATTGACACTGCATTGTGTTCAGAACTGCCTGAAATTGCCTCCCAGTGCCCAAAATTGTGTGTGATAGTTTCTCACACAATCACGCAAAACCCCATGATTGCATTCGGAAAGACTTCCCTTTGCCCGAAAATGTGTGTGATTAGCTTTCACGCAATCATGCGAAACCCCATGATTGCATTCAATTGCCACCCCTGATATAGGGTCTGAGCAGACAGGGCAGGGTAGCATGGGCTGAGCACGGGGACTGGTGGGACCTGCTACCAGCTACCTCACCACTATTTTTATTCAGAACCACCACTACCCATTGTCACATCTGATGCACAAATG
This sequence comes from Urosaurus nigricauda, assembly GCA_034509955.1. Taxonomy (NCBI): domain Eukaryota; kingdom Metazoa; phylum Chordata; class Lepidosauria; order Squamata; family Phrynosomatidae; genus Urosaurus; species Urosaurus nigricauda. The sequence goes on from JAOEGL010000003.1 coordinate 48,387,601, forward strand.
GGGAGCCTGGCTGTACCTATGTTCGGGGGGCTTCTGAGTAAGAGTGACAATGCATCAAGGTAAGGAGTGCAGGGGGCCAACTGAATAGCTGAGATTTGCTGCAGAGTTTCCAGGGGCATGTTCCCACTATAATTTAAAGTGAATAGCTGATCGGGTTATATGACCATTGTTCCCAATTGAAAACGGTTCCAATCCTACTTTGATTGATTTCTGTTGTGATAAAGCAAAGCAAACACAAAAAACTCAGTTTTTCCAGACACTAGTTTCCTAGCAGTTCTTTTGAAAAGAATCAATTCTGAAGTGTGTTCAACAAGTGGGAATGATGGATCTAAATCACATTATTATGGAGGGGAAGAACTAATGGCAGAAGGGTGTTTACCATCCCTCCTCAGTTTTTGGTAAATTCATCACCGCCGCCGCCTTTGTGCTTGTGGTGTGACCTATGGGTGCATGATTTTTTTTAAAAAAAAAAATTGATAGAAGATTCAATTCATTGTTTTTGCAACTACTTGCAATTACTCACTCACCTTAGTACCCTTAATACTCACCCACTCTCATTTTATCATTACAACAAACCACTGAGATAATTTAGGCCTTTTTTTTCACCCAATCCAGGCATGGGCTGGGCACGGGCTTAAATGGGTGAAAACAGATGTTATTGCACAACTCCTTGCCCAACTCAGCCGCATCACATACCCAATCCAGAATCCTGGCATACATTACGAGGAACTGGAGAGTATCGTTCATTCAAAAAGTATGCCAGATGTCCAGATCGGGTATGTAATGAGCTGAGTTGGGTAAGGAGGTGTGCAATAAGACCTGTTTTCACCTGTTTAAGCCCATGCCAAGCCTGTGCCCAGATCAGGCAAAAAAACAACAAAAACAAAACAAAACAAAAAGCCATGCAATAATGTCCTTAGCTGGCAATATGGTGATTGGAAGATGGTGAAGGGACTGGAAACCATGCCCTACGAGGAACGCCTTAGGGAACTGGGGATGTTTAGCCTGGAGAAGAGAAGGTTAAGAGGTGATATGATAGCCCTGTTTAAATATTTGAAAGGATGTCATATTGAGGAGGGAGCAAGCTTGTTTTCTGCTGCTGCAGAGACTAGGACACGGAACAATGGATATAAATTGCAGGAAAAGAGATTCCACCTCAACATTAGGAGGAACTTCCTGACAGTAAGGGCTGTTCGACAGTGGAACACACTCCCTCGGAGCGTAGTGGAGTCTCCTTCCTTGGAGGTCTTTAAGCAGAGGCTGGATGGCCATCTGTCAGGGATGTTTTGATTTGGAGTTCCTGCATGGCAGGGGGTTGGACTAGATGGCCCTTGTGGTCTCTTCCAACTCTATGATTCTATGATTCTATGATTGGCCCAGAGCTGTTCAGTTAGCTTAATGGAAGTGAGCTGAACCTGAGTTTCCACAGTCTGTATGCAAGATTATGTGATATTTTACCACAGGCTCTTTTGTCATAGACATCAGTGCAGCCACAGTCTCAAAGGGCCCCTCTAGAGTGATGCAAAAAAGTGAGAGCTTTCTCAGTGTAGCTCCTCAATATTTACTGGGCATTACTAACTTTTATGATTTTATGATTTTTCTATCCCTCAAAGTCACCCTCTAGGAAAATTTGCTGCAAATGAGGAAGGTACAGAAGTGTACTGGCTGCAGATGAAGGGTATACATGTAATAATAATAATAATAATAATAATAATAATAATAATAATAATTGTTTATATCCCGCCCCTCTACAAGATGCAGTCAGGGCAGCTTACAAACAACAACAACATACATTTCAAATCCCTCAATCTCCTCTTAAAATAAAATTAAACATAAACAACATAAAGTATACAACATACTTTAAAAATAAATACATACATAAATAAATAATTTGTTGCTGTTGTGAGGTCGGAATATCCTGGCATTACCTGTAGCTAAGGAGAATGTATCCTTTTTGGTGCTCATCTTGATGCTAATTTCTTTTTATAGCTGAAGAAAACTGTCTGTGAAGAGAAAGATATGCCAGGACAAACCACCACCAGCCAGATGTTATCAGCATTCCTCATCATTGTGTTGGATAGGTCTGTTGGGAGTTGCAGCCCAATATCTGAATGACTGAACAATTCCTAGCCCTTCTGTACATGTTATTTTCTAGAAGAACTTGAAGTCTTTTCTGTCTTCTCTCCAATCTGTGTAACCTCTCCTTTTACCTGGAAATATTATCAATCTTCAGCAGCCAAGAACAATTGTTGCTGTTCCTATCACTGCCGCCTCCTCTTCCTCCTCCTCCTTCACCACCACCACCACCTACTCTATATGCATAGAAAAAGCATTTTAAACAAGAAAAGATCTCATTTAAAAACACTGTCTGTTTAGATTTAATGTTAAGAAGATGCTTGTTTAATGTTAAGAAGATGCTTTTCGTTTACCTTTTTCCTATGGTCATTTGCTTTTTTTCTATGGTGACCACTCTCTTAGCTGCAGGCTAACTCTTTCACCTCCAATTAAACTGTGAAAGAACAAATCCTTGTTATCTAGAAAGATGTTTGAGGCTTAATCAGACAAAAGTGTCAGCCCCAAGTGTCTATTTCTACTAACCAGATGAAGTAAGAAATAAATTTTATTCAGTGCTACTCTTAGGATCTTCATGGTATAGGAATATGTGTTAATAACAAATGTCCTCATACTGAGAAAAGTCTCAGGATTTTATATATATATTCTTATAGTTCTGAAATCTAGTGATGATATTGTTGTTAACTGCCCTTGAGTCAACTTTGACTCATGGTGATCCTCTGGATGAGACATCTCCAAGACCCTTTATCTTCAATTGCTCTGCTCAGGTCCTTCAGGCTCAGGCCCATGGCCTTCCTAATTGTGTCTAACCATCTGGCATGTTGTTTTCTTCTCTTTTTACTGCCTTCTACCTATCCTAGCATCATTATCTTTTCTAATTATTTATTTCTTCTCATGATGTGGCCAAAATATGACAGCCTGAATTTGGTCATATAGGGCTGATACAGACAGCCCAAAAGGGCCATCTGTATGGTGCGATTAGGGTTGGGGGGGGGCGCAGCACCTACACCCTCCCTAACCCTAGCGCATATGGATGCTGCCATTTTAAAATGGCGGCATCCATACGGGCACACCATCAAAATGTCATGGCATGCGCAGAGTTTAGATAATGCTGTGTGTGCCTGACATAATGGCACCACAGGAGGGTGCCAATGGCACTCTTTCCACGGTGCTAAAAGGAGCTCGAAAACTGAGGGCTTTCTTGTGCCTGATCCTTGGCGTGGCCTTTAGAGGGCCATGCCAAAGACCCTGAGGCGAAAGGGGCTGCGGCGGTGGCCCCTTTCTTTCCTCAGAACTGCTGTCGGTTGCAGGGTGCAGTGGGCGCCCAGGGCCTGGAGAAGCGGTGGAATGGGGCCTCTGGGGCTGCTGGTAAGGCAGCCCAGGCCCATCCCACTCCTTAAAGGGGTGGCTGCAGACCACCCCAAAAGGGAACTCTGTACTGCCGCCTTGACATTCAGAGAAATTTTAGGCTTGATATGTTCTAGGACCCATTTGTTCATCTTCTTGGCTGTCCACAATATTGTCAGTACTCCTCTCCAGCACCATATCTCAAATGAGTTAATTTTCTTGCTATCAGCTTTCCTCACTGGCCAAATCTCATATCTGTACATGCTAATGGGGAATACCATGATAGGGACGATCCTCATTTTAGTGTTATGTCTTTACACTTTGTGATCTTGCCCAGTTTTTCTATAGCTGGCCTTTCCAATAGATCTATAGCCAATTCTATGATCTTCCATCAGCACAGGGGCAGGAAGTGGTCTTAATGATCATGGTTCTGCATTTAAACTTGCAGAACCAGATAGAATAGCACTACATACATATAACCACTGGATGTTTTTGGACTGTATGGCCCATCAGCCCTCACTGGACCTGATGGCCTGGACCAGGATCTGAAAGACCAAATGTTCTTGGCCATAGGACAGAAACATCTGTGGTCACCTGGTGGTGAACAGGGGAAAGGGGAGTTCCAGTTTGTTATGATGGAATTCTCAATGACTTACAATCCTATCAATAATGGTATCCCTCTAGACTGTTTGGCTGAAATAGGACTTGGAAGGAAACTTTTTGCAGTGGCTTCAGTCATTCTTAGCTGAAAATGCTCAGAAGGCAGTGCAGGGGAACTGTTCTTAAGCTTTTAGGTTATTAGTCTGCAGGGTTCTGCTAACGCTCAATGGCCTGATACAGACGTCCAAAAAGGGCTGTCTGCAGGGCGGGATTAGGGAGCATGCAGCATCTGCACTCTCCCTAACTCTAGCATGTGACGACGCCTGTGTCATCTCATAAGGCTTTTAAACAGCATGCGTGAACACGCTGCCGCAACTGCAGCTTTTAGATGGAGCTGCGCAGTTGCGGCGGCGGAAAGGTGCCTAATGGCACCCTTTTATCTCATTGTGTCACAACTGCAGCACTAAAAAGGAGTGACTGCAGCACTAAAAATGTTTCTCAGCTCCTTTTTTGCTGTGCAGCTCTGCCGCTGCATCTAGCTGCTGTGGTGAAGTTTCAAAGCAAAAAGAGGTGGCTACAGACTGCCCCTTTTGGGCAGTCTGTAAAGCCCCAATATATCTAAACATCAACATGAAGGTTTTGGAGTAGATCAGGCACAGCTTTGGAGGTGGGTGCCATCAGTGTAATACCAGCTCTTTCTCTCTTCTGTAACTGACCCCAAGGAGGCTGTGGAAGTTATGAGCTGTTGTGTGAAATGTAGCAAAGGATTAGTTGCGGGTAAACAAATTGAGGATTGGTGCAGACAAGATGGAAGTTCTCTTAGGCATCAGAAGATCTAATGTGCAGTTAGAAATACAACCTATCAAGATTGGCTTGCATGTCATGGACTGCCCTAGGCCTGACTTAGAGGCACAGTCAAAGGACTCAGACTCTGAAGAAACAGGGGAGGCTGAGGCAGAGGCAGATCTGTGGCTGCCTGGATCACCAGTCCAAGAGCAGGCTTAGGAAGCTGCAGAGGGAGAAACATACTCTATGGACTCTAGGCTGCAGGTGCTAGGACCTGTGGAGATAAGGCAGGTCAAGGAGTTCTTGAGGAGGTCTTCCAGGCTAGAAGCCAAGAGGAGAGCTAATAGGTTTCAGCTGAAAGAAGAAGAGGCCTTTAAAAAGACCTCAAGCTGCAGAGATTATTTGCAGCCAACAACCATTTTTGTAGCTATGTTGTTCCTATCTTCCTTGCTCTTGGATTCAAGTTATCTGACCTCTGGACTTGCCTTGTGACTATGCTCTTGCCTCTTCCCTTTGCTGTGACTGACTGACTGGTATTGTGTGGCCCTTGGACTGGACTCTGGACTACTCCTTTGCCTATTCCCCTGCTGTGCTGTTCTCAGTACAGGTAAGCAGGACATTGTGTTTCCTTTGAATAGTCAGGTTTCTAAATTGGGAATGCTTTTGAACCTAGAATTGTTCTTGATGGGACCAAGTGTCCGCTGGGGCCAGAAGTTTGTTTGCCTAGCTTTGGTGGATGCATCAATTGTATACTTTTTTAGGGGGGGTAGACCTAGCTACAGTGATTCACAGTTAACTTCTTTTGTAAGAACTGTTTAAGTCTGGAATAGACTATCTCTGAGGTTGGAGGACTCTCCTTCCTTAGATGTCTTTAAGCAGAGGCTGGATGAACATCTATCGGGGCTATGTTAGTTGTGTATTTCTGCATGGCAGGGGTTGGACTGGATGGACCTTGTGGTCCCTTCCAACTCTATGATTCTATGCTTTACTTAGGGTTGGAACAGACCTCCGCAAAAGGGCAGATTGGGTCTGCCCTGGAACTGGTCACTGCAGAGCTGTGGCAAACACATGCCATGGTCCCAATCCACCATGGTGCTCCTATTTGGGCTGGTAAAGGATGGCCATAAGCACCCCTGAAACAGCTCCAAGCTGGCTTCTGTGTGCTCTGGCAGTGTGCAGTGTCTAAAGGCCACACAACTGGAGCCTCTTGAAGCTGCTCACATCTGGTAGGCCAGGGTGGCTTCCAGACATCTTGGGGGCATGCACTGTCTAAATGCCATGCCCCCCAGCCACACGGAAGGTCGCTTTTCAAGCTAGTCTGTCATTGAAAACTGTTAGAATGCTACAGTTAGTGCAAAATACAACAACCAGATTTTTGTCATAGGCACTTGATCTTGCGTTTATTTCCAATTTTATCTGAGTTCACTCCAAGGTAATGACACAAGGCACTGTTGTATATCTCCACCCTGCAAATTTAGATTGGTGAATATGAGTGTCAAGGCTGTCTCTGTAGCGACACCTTGGCTGTGGAATTCCCTCCCACTGGATGTTAGTCTGTCTTCATTGTCCCCATCCCCTTTGACCTTCCTGTAGGCTGAAAAACTATATTATTTTGTTTGGCTTTTGATCCTGAAAACCAGGGGTGACATCTTTGGCTGTTTTCTCTCTCTCTCTCTCTCTCTCTCTCTCTCTCTCAAAGCCTCTTTGCTAAGATTTTTTTCAATCATTTTTTTTAAACTAGTGAGCTTCTCTCTTTTATCTGATGTTATTTAATGTTAGTTATCTGTTGTGCATTGCATCTGCAGTCCTGAGAGACTGAAATGCAATAACTAATTCAGATAAATAGTAAATAAATGTTCTTCACTCTGTTTAAGAATAACAAAGGGTGGATTTATAGATCTTGAAATCTAGAAATACGACCTATGACAGAAAATTAGAGTTTCCTAGGGCTCTTTTCCACTTGTCATTTTGTCGCGGATTGTTGCAGGTTGTATCTCATGCGATATAACTCAGTGATTGAATCACATGAAAACTAAATTTTACTCCATTGTTTCCATTTAGAGGTACTTAAGAAATACCTCAAATCAAACTTACCACTGAGCGTTTCCATTTGTCTTAAACCATATCAGCCTATACCGCATCAAGTTACGCAAAATTTTCATTGAAGCCTCTAAACCGGTAACTTTACTGGGGTTCAGGCTCCTGCTGGCATCCCTCCCCTTAAAGTCCTCTCCGCGGGCGGTAGAGGCAGTTGTTTCTGGTGCTGGTGCTGGGGTTCAGGGGGCAAAACCACCAGGCCGCCTTTATGCATGGAGCCGCTCCCACTGGCGTCCCTCCCCTTAAAGTCCTCTCCGCAGGCAGTGGAGGCAGTTGTTCCTGGTGCTGGTTTCCCCCTATAGAAATAATTGGACATTTTTTGTCCATCTCATAATGTTCTTGTGCAATTCAAGGCTGCAGAACTGAAGATGTACATGCAGATTGCACGTGCATTTGCATGCACATGTAGTAGTTCACTGAGAAACACCCCCTGGCTGGCCCCTTTTACATCTGCCCACCCATGCACAGTACCGCACATTTCGTTTCCATTAATTTGCCTCTGATATGGTCCGTGTTCTGCCAAAAAAGTGCACTAGAAATGTGGTGGCAAATTATTGCACAATCACACTGCATGGATGCGGATTCAGCCCATATATCACACACTGATTCAAATTGATTTGGAATCTTAATGGAAACGAGTAACATGACAAGACGCATGAATCCGTGCTTAAGTGGAAACGTCAAAAATTGATTCGCGTTAAAATCAAGTAGGATGCAGGACAAACATGAGTGGAAATGCGGCCCTAGACAGCATCTATTCCAAACAAATTAGTTAGACCCCATATGTTGTTGTTTTCAATCTGGCAGTAATGCTGTGGTGGTTTAATAAGTTATTTCCATGTGTATGACTAGCAATCTCCATCCCCGCGCTAGAGTTTAGAATCACTCTGCTGTCATTTTTGCAGCTATTTATTACCTCTAGAAGAAGCTTGTGTTGCCTCATTAGCTGAATAAAAACAGATTTTCTTTAAAAGAAATAGCTGGGTGTGACTCAAAGATAGTGCAACCAGTTGATATAAACAGGCTTTCTTTTCTTGTTGCAAAAGTTGCTTATAGACAGACCTGAGGCTTTGTCACAGTATATGATTATAGCACTATGTTTCCAGTTATAGTTATAGCTTTATCCTATGGAATCGTGGGTTTGTTGTTTGGTGAGGCACTAGAGATCTCTGCCTGATAATTCTTAATACCCTTCAGTAAACTGCTAATCCCAGGATTCCATAGGAATCCAAAATGGAATTATAGTTCAATAATTGTACAGTGTGAAAGGGCCCCCTGACTCTATCTGCAAGCAAGGATACTGCTGCTATCTCTTGGTTCTCCCCATGTTTAGCACACCTCCTCCCAAAGAAGAATTTTACTTTTGACTAATTACTGTGCTTTGTTGTGCAGCTGTGTTTGAATTCTGTATCTTGGAGATTCTCTTAAGGATTCTAGCAACATGCTTCCAATACTAGAGGAGCTGTATCTAGCTAGGCAGGGTGCTTTACTTGATTCTTTATTTCTGTTTTTTTTCTCCTTGTGTGTATCAGCCCTCTCTGTTTTTATGCATCACCTATACATACCTAGGTATAACCCAGAGGATACACCTCTTAGATAACAAAGTTAAGAAAATGCCTTGCACTGACAGAGCTGAATACTCAGCTGGCTAAAAATCCATTCTACTTTTTTTTTTTTTTTGGCGGGGGGGGGGGGGGGCGGGGAGCAAGTTTAAAGGTGACTAGCACTAAAAAAAACAAAAAAAACCCCACACCTTAGCACTACCTGTCTGCAATTGGCAAGGATTTTTCTTTCTGAAAGGGCTACAGCAATTTCAAATTCCACTTACTTGTGAAACTCCAAAAAGATTATATCCATTTTGGTTACATAGTAATGGTGTCCATTCACATTTCGCATTTACAGCAGAATGACTCTATTTTTAAACTGCATGGCTGTTTCCAATGAATCCTGGAACTGGTTGTCTGGTGAGGCATTGGAGTGTTCAGGATGGGAATTCTAAATGTTCTTCCCTAAAGAGTCAGTCCCAAGATCCCATTTATATCATGCTTTTCTACTAATGCAAGTAGATAAATGGGTACCACTTTACTGGGAATGTAATAGCATTCCATGTAGTCATGCTGGCAATATGTCCATGGAGTCATCTTTGGACAAAACAGGCTCTTCAGCTTAACAAATGAATGCTGGCAGGTTGGTAAAATTGTATTATTAAATGTGTGTGTGTGTGTGTGTGTGTGTTACATTATTCTTTCAACCATGGATTTTATAATCAGAAAATGTAATTCTAACTCTTTAGTCCTTCTTTCACATTCCCTTTTTCCCGTATTTAGCAGGACAAACCTACTGTTGAAAACATATGCTTTATATATTCCTAATTTGGGAAAACAATCTGAGTTCTAAATGTGTATTTAATGCTGTTTATGAAACTTGAGAATGGCATCTGCATAGTCCTGTGATCAATCTGACTTGCTTACACTGTTTTAATGTGCTATATGCATGTCTATAGCTTAAATGTATTGAAATGTGATTTTACATTGGGAAAGAAGAATGGGGGAAGTTGACAGACATTACTATGCTCATAGCAAGGGATTCTTGAATACTGAAACATATGCTATTATAGTCAGTCCTCCATATCCACAGATTCTTTATCCACAGATTCAACCACACACACCTTGAATTATGGAAAAAATAGTAATCCAAAATCAAACCTTGATTTTGCCATTTTAAACAAGTTACACCATTTTACTATGCCATTGTATTTAAAGGAACATGAACAGTAATGAATTTTGGTATCCACAGAGGGACCTGGAATAAAACCTCAGCAAATATCAAAGTCCCACTGTACTATGAATTAGTGTGGAGTGAAACTGTTTCCCTTTCTTAAAACATCTGCATGTTATGCAAAGTAGAATTTGCTAGTGTCTTGCAGTGTAAAAGATTGAGGGAGGAGTGGCATATGGTGTCAAATGTTGAAATTATAGTCTGGCTCTGGAATCAGCAGTTGATCAGTTTATCCCCTGTTTCAAAACTTGTTCTTCTCTTTCCTGTTTTTATACATAGTACAAAGAACAATCTTATTGTTTCACTCTCTCTAAATGATGAAAATGAGAAGGCTTCATCAGACCTAACTTTGGCTTCATCATGCTCAAGGGGTGCACATTGCAAAATTATTATTTTTTTAAAGTCAGACATAAAATGTCAATATTTAATGTCTTTTTCCTCTGCTTTGTTTATAGCATGAAAACAAAAATGATAGTAGGCTCATTTGTACCATATCTTCCATTAATATGTGTTAAATAGCTAATTAGAAAGTAGTCCATGGAAGCTTAAAATGGAAAAGTCAATTGAATTTATGATATATTTAAATCAGAACTAGATGCAATAATGTGCTGGCATGCAAATGTGTAAAAATGTTCACCCTTTGCCTTGCTTGTCAGAATCTTCTAGTTTTTAAATATCTTCTTAGCATGAGATAATAAAAATATTATATTTAATGTGCTCTCAATGGCAGAAGGAAAAGGTTATGAACCTTGCCATCTGGCTAGTGACCTCCATGGCTTCTAGCAAGTTATTTAACTAACCATTTATTCATTCTAATTTATTGTGCAATTAATGGGAGTTAAAACATAGCTATGGGATTCACAGTACTACAAAAAGACATAAATTGTAAGCAAGTTTAAAGGAGCATGACTTATTGGGCATTCTTCTCAGGTCTCTTTGGGGAACTGATATGTACCCAACACATTTAGGAACTTTGACTGTGATACAGCATCCTTGCATTTGTCCCAACTTAAGACTAGTTTAGAAACTTTCTCTTTTCAAGTTATAAAAAAAGTAGAACAGGAACAAATATCCACCACTGCTGAAAACAATGATGTACCCAGATACTATAATTGCCCTGATGCTTATCATGGGAAAGACCTGACTGTATAACATAAGAAGACTGGATCAGGCTAAAAGCTTAGCTAGTCGAGCATCCTGTTGTCCAAAGTAATCAACTACTGTAGATGCCTAGAGAAAGCACGCAAATGGAATGTGGGCAAAAGATATTTCTCCCAGCTGTTTTTCTCTACAATATCATATTCAGAGCCATGTTGATTCTCAGCCTGGCGTAGGATTGCCATGTCAGCTGGATCCCATCTCCTGAATTTGAGGGGCAAAATCAATTGATTCAGTGAATCTGCTCCTGGAGAAAGGCCCATGAGAGCCAGCATGGTTTGAATGTTGGACTATGACTCTCCAGAACAGAGTTCAAATCCTCACTGGCTGACCAGGGCAATTCACACACTGTCAGCCTCAGAGGAAGGCAAAGGCAACCCCCCCCACCCTGAACAAATCTTGCCAAGAAAACTCTTATGATAGGTTGTCTTATAGTTGCCATAAGTTGGAAATGATTTAAAGGAACACAGCAACAATAATCTGACTTTATAGAATGAAATTCTCTATATGAAGGCATCCCCTGTTTAAGGGTTGTTCAGCCCAAACCTGGTTTAAAGTCAAAGAGATATAAGAAAGGAGGGAAGGGGTTTGAAGTATCCTATCGTATAGCAGATGGATAGCACACTGGGTAGGCAGAGAAGTTGCTTGATCGTAACCTACCCCACAACAGCCTCATACTGGGAGAAAGGCAGAATATAAATATCATATATCCTCCAACATTTCACAGATGAAAACCAGGAAGAACATACAGGACTTGGAGAGTCTACAACAGTTTGCTTTTGTCCGAATTTACAAGGAAAGGCAAAATCCTGCTCCCCTCTCTTGCTCTCCCCCTGCTGAGTCAATTGAGTGCAAACTATGTCCCAGTACAGACTGGTGCAAAGCACTGGCCTGGGCTGATTCAAGGGCTCAGTAGGACTGGGCATCCATATGCTCCCAGCCCTAAAATTGGTGCCCATGTGCCATCTTGCTGTGACCCCACCCACACAAGGAGTGCAATGATGATGCACGGATGTCCGCACACCCAAACGGCACTCACCGGAAGAGGAAGTGTCAGGGCATGTGAGTGCCATTATGGTGCTCCTAAAAAGAAGCCACTCTAGGCAGCTTCTTTTTAGGGAGCGAGTTGGTGCCGCGCTGTGCGGTTGCCATGGTGCCGACGAGGGGTAAAGACAGGCAGCATCAATCCATCCATCTGTATCCCCCCTATGTTTGCATTTGGAACTCAGATTGCAGCAACTAAAGTAAGGGGAAAGTAGTAGGAAGAGAGAGTGCATTTTAAAAACAGCTGAAAAAGTGATATTGCAAAGGATTAATCAGAAAAAAACCTGTCCTTGAAAAAAACAGGACAGTTGGAAGGTATGATAATCACCACCAACATCAACATACCTATCTCTTAATCCTGCATCATGCAATCTTAAACAATGTAAAGCCATAAAAACAAATTAATTAGACTAAAAACGTGTTAATTACATTATCAAGTTAAAACCTCATGCATGAGCATTTTAGAGTAAATCAGTTAGGTCTAAAGTATCTAAAATAAAGACTGGGTTGGGGCCAATCAGGCCTCCAAGGGAAAGTCACTTCAACTGGGGTGCCAGAGGTGAGAAGGACATCACCCACATCCTCACACAGGGTATTGACCTCACTGGTTGGGAAAAAAATTAGCTTCTCTCCAGCAGATCTCAGTCTTCATCCAGGCTCAGTAGTGCCCAAACGGTGTTCTTTAAGGGATTTTGGACTTTAGCTCCCATAACATGTTAAAGGGCACAGTTTGGAGACCATTGCATAGGGACTGGTGCTCCCTCAAGTACAGAAATCCAAAGCTGTTTATTAAATGAATTTAATAGTTGATTCAGTGAATGAATTATTAATTGAATTATTAAATGAATTATTGAGAAAAAATAATTAAATTATTTGAGTTTAAATGCATGAAAAAGAAATATGGAGAGGTGAACTGGATTTCCCTTTGAAATTACAGAATCTTTTCAAAAGTTGCATCTTGTGTTTACACATCAGTATATTCAATTTTATCTGCATTTGTGGCCTGTTTTGTTCTCTTTGGGTGCATCTACAGTATAGAAATACTGCAGTTTGATACCACTTTAACTGCCATGGTCCATCCTATAGAATTCTGGGATTTGTAGTTTTGTGAGGCACCAACACTCTGGCAGAAAAGGCTAAAGGCTTTGTAAATCTACAAATCCCAAGATTTCACTTAAATAGTTTTTCCCAGCAATTTTGCTACCATGGAAGCTTTCCATACCACCAAAATCAGCTGGAAGAGAACGGCTGAGGGACACGTGATGGTTGGGTGGCAGCGCACCAGCAATTTTGTGTGTGATAAAACCCATTTCCCCCCTGTTCCAGCCCAATCCTGTCCCATGCCCAGATTGGGCTGAAAAATGCATGTGATGAACTCCCTTCTCTTCACTATTACTAGTGGAACTGCTGCCCACTCTCTTCCATAGGACTGCAGCAGTTCTGTGTTTATACATGGGGAACTACAATCATATTTGACTGATTGTACTTTCCTGTTCTCTGATGTCTACACAGTCTTATAGTCAGTTGGGTATTTCAGGAAGAACTGGTCAAGAAACTTTGAAGAAAGACTGCAGCAGAAAACAGGGACAAAATCTTGGTTACCCAAACACTATGAAGTGCATTAGTTCATTCATATAGATTCCTAATTGCATTTGACCCCACTGCAATCCCAAATGTAGAAACATGACTCCAGAGATTGAAGATGCACTCTCTGTCCATTTTCTTTATGCTAATGTTAATTAGCTAATTTGTCAGAAATAAATAAGATACAATTAGTGTGGTACTTTGATATTTTACTTCTAACGACAAGAAGATGATTACCTTCAAAAAATAATACTTAAATCTCTGTAAGGATCTAAATTATACTTGTTGAGTTGTGAAGAAAAGCAAATTCATTTAATCCCTATTTGCATGTGCCAATTAGCTAAGTATTAATCAATCTTCTATATAAATGGAAATGAGGATACTAAGCCCTCTATGGTAAGATAATGTTTCTCATTAACACAAGTACAACCTCCTAACACTTTAATGTAGAGAAATAATCTCTTTTTGTGCACAATAAAGCCCAAGCAAACTGGCCACAACATGAACTCAAAGTCATTTAAAAAAAACTTTATCCCCTGACTATTTCTATTATGAATAACGTGGGATTGATTCACAAAAATGATAACATTAACAGTCCCAAGATTAGAATTCTTTTTAAAAAAGGTAATCTAAGTACATGGTTCTTCTTTAAACTGTAATTTACAAAAACATAAATATATTTTCAAGTATCTTCCTTCCTTCCTTCAACCCCTCTAACCCCTTCCCCCCAAATAAACTTCTTATCTACAAGGACTAGCAACATATTATTGTTTTTGTATCATAAAATTGAAGCTGGCTTCTCTATTAAACTGACAAAACTGTTCTCTATTTGCATTTGTTGTTGCTGTATGCTTTCATGTCATGTCTGATGAAATGTTTTCTTGATGAAATTTGCCAAGATTTCCTCAGAGGGGGCTTGCAGTTGCCTTCATCTGAAACTGAGGGAGTGTGACATCTACAAGGTTACCCAGTGGGTTTTCATGGCCAAGTGATGATTCAAACCCTGATCTCCTGGAGTCCTAGTCCAGCACTCAAACCACTACTTCATGCTGACTCTCACTCTCCATTTATGTAGCACTGTGGAATTCAAGAAGAATTTCTGTATAGGACTAAATGTGTAACATCACCTTTTAATGTTGTACAGCATACCAGTGGGTACATGACTTGGTACAAGCCACTGGCATTGGAATGATGGAAGAGATTTAATCAGTTCCATGAGTACTGTTTTATCTGATCAAAATCTTACCACCTGCAAAGTGGCTCTTAGCTCTACCAAATAATATACTCTTCAAACATCTAATCCAACAGTTGGTTTCAGGGCATGCCAACAGTTGGTTTCAGGGCATGCCAGTACATACCTAGAGTTCTTCCCATCACCTGGGCATTTGGTAAACTCTCTTGCTTATGTCAGTGGGCAAAAAATAGGCCCACAATTGCATCCTTTTATTTCAGTTACTTGCTACTGCCTTCTCTTTCCCATCAGTAATTTGTATGTATTTGTAATGGCTTCAAAATGGTAATCCAGGTAAATTTACAAAATCCTTTTGAATCATATGGAGGAGCATGAATTCTGTATGAGAATAAAATGTAATATGGTGCAAGAAATGGAAAACATGAAATAGGATAGGATTTAAGAGGAAGAGAATGAAATTTTATATATATATATATATATATGATTGAAAGCACATTAGATACAATGGGGTATCATAAAGTTTTAATTATCACCTTAAAAAAATTTGACAGAAAGTTTGTTTTGATTTGCTAACTTTTCTCTATGTAGTCACCATCCAGATTTACACATTTTCCCCAGCATTTCTTGACCCTCCAAATACGGTTATTGTAGAGGTCTGCAAATTGCACCTTAAACTACTCCTCAACTTCATGAATGATATTTATGTTGTCAAATCAGTGACCCTACAACAGATTTTTCATTTTGGTGCAGTGGTTAAATGCTTGTACTACAGCCACTCACTCAATAATAATAATAATAATAATAATAATAATAATAGGTTGCAAGTTCAATACCAGTAAAAGGGCTCAAGGTTCACTCAGGCTTGCATCCTTCCGAGGTCATTCAAATAAGTACCCAGATTGTTGGGGGTAAGTAGCTTACAGTTGTAAACCGCTTAGACACTGCTTAGGCAGTATGAAGTGGTATATAAATGAATTTTTAAAAAATTCTGGGAACAAGAAAACATTTGGTGTGAGGTCAGGAGAATAAGGTGGATGCTGCAAAATCTCAAAGTCCCATGCCCTTGCTTTCTTAATTGCAACTTGAGATGAATGAGCTGGTGCATTGTTAGCTAGGAGACAAATGCCTCTGGAGAGCATACCATGACATTTCTTATTCATAGAATCTCACAACTCCTCCAGAGGCTTGCTGTAGTATCTGCCAGTGATGGTTTGTCCTTTTGCAAAGTAATCTGTGAGAATGACTCCAGGACAGTCCCAAAAAACTGATAGTATGATCTTCCCTGCTGACTTTTGCACCTTTGCCTTTTGTGGGGAGGGGAATCGGTATGCTTCCTCTCCATGTTCATGGTTTTGGTCTCTGGATCATACTGACAGATCCAACATTCATCCATGATTACCAGAAAACAACAACAACAAAAAATCCTTTTCATCCTCTTCCAACAGTGTCAACATCTTTCTTGAATAGTCATGCCGTGTTTGTTTCTAGAAAGCAAATGTGGTTCCAGGTTAGCAAACGTAGAACCCAGTGTGCAGAAACCTTAGATGTGTGCAGTTTGTCATGAATAATTTTCAACACACTACCATAACTCAGATCATTCATGACAGAGTCATGATCATTTGGCTGGTTTCTCATCTATCTTCCACTTTCTTCACTGTGGCTGCATTGTCCGTCAATGATGGTCTTCCAGATCTTGGCTTATCTGTAAGGGATATGTGACCTGTCTGGAAATTCCTTTTGCTCCTCACAATAGTGTCATAAGATGGGTAATTGTTTCCATAAATGACCATCATGTTGTCATGAGTTTGCTGGGCACTATTACCCTTCAAATACAGGAACTTTATCATGCTGCAAGCCTCAATCTTCTCCATCTTACATTTTAGTCACTCCTGTAACAAAAATAAAGGACACAATGAGCTGATTTCTCAACATCATGCACTTAGGGATCAATGATGACACTAACAAAATTTCATCAATATACCATAATAACATCTGAGTGATAATTATTACTTGATGATACCCCCTCGTATTCCTGTAGAAACCAATGCTGAAAGGAGAAGGAAATTAATATTATCATGTATTTTTCTTTATTTTTTTAGTATATGTCAAGGCATATGATTAGCTGTTGAATTACTTTTATGTCTCTCTCTCTCCCTCCCTCCCTCCCTCTCTCTCTCTCTCTCTCTCTCTCTCTCTCGTCATCTATGAGGGATGGATGGCTTGTGCTCTTTCCTATGCTGTCGGACTGCAAGTGCTAACAGCTTAGCCATTTTGTATGCTACAATTATTTCAAACTCAGTCAAATTCACATTTCTGAAGTTGTCTAGTCCTAAACTTTCTCACTGAAATAAAAACTAAACCCTTTGCAACTTTGTCTTATCAAATAGTGGCACTTTCCAGTGTATATTTTGTTTTCATTGAAATGCTAAGAAAGAAAGTCATTTTCCTATGAATTGTTTACCTAGCTGTGCAGAGAGTAGGCATTTCTTCATTAAAGAACTCTAGGTGCATGAGGTTTCCAAGAAAAACTGCAGAAAATCAGTTTGCATGTCATATAGATGGAGCTTAAGGAAATTGTACATAAAACTTTTAAAATTAATGATATCCTTGCTATCTTTTAATGTTAGGAAACTAATTAGCATTTCATAGCATGGGACTAGAGTGCTGTAAACAGAAGAATAAATCTAAGCCTAACACTAATGGTGAGCACTCTAGCTGGTCCCTTTTCCTCTCACACAACTGAATATTCCAGCAGAAAATGAATGGCAGTGAGATTTTAATGAACTGTTTGCCATTTGTTTGTTGGCTCTGCACCAGCGACACATACCCATCCAAAATGATTATTAATATTTAAAATATTATAGGGTTACATTGCACCTTTAATAAATATTTTCTTTATGAGTTCCCTGAGAGATGCAATATATTTCAAGCCCCTGAGGACGGGCAGGTAAAGTCAGCATTGTAGACGAGGCCTTTAATGCATATACATTCATGACTAATGACCATGGGGTTGGCAACAGATACTAAATCTACTTTATTATGGTCAGTAAAATAGTTTTAGAAGGTAAACCTGAACTAATTGCTTCTATCTGTTCATTCTGAAAGCTTCTAGAACTCATAGGGCTTTAGACAACATGGAAGGATTTTTGGGGTGGAAAATGTGTAGTATAAATAAAATAAAAAATTTAAAAAGCCTCATGCTACACGAAATGGAATAACCTGTATAAATATGTGATTCTCCTCATTGGCCTTTGTCAGAGTTCTCAAAATAAAGTGGGCAATAATCGGGGATAGAGACTTTATGGCTATGACTAACAGTTGGTCTTAAGGAAGCCAATGTCTGTCTACCTCATTCCATCCTCCACTTGTAATATGCTAGACCTAATATGGTTATTAATTGATCTTTTTTTTATTTTTTTAACATTTTCCCCTTCAGTTGCATTATTGCACTAATCTTGATGGCAACACTTTCTTCCCATGCTTTGGAAGCTATAGCAATTGGTTATTTTCTGATCTACAGAAAAATTTACACATATCATATCTGATGTTGGGAGTCTGACTAGGGACTTTATCACACGAGGCTAAAAAGCAGAATATTAACAGGATAGACACATCTTTGACCATCACTTTTCACATGATGTTGTGTCCATCTTGCTGACACCCTGCATTCCATTCATTATGGAAAGTATCTTTTCAGTGATGGGCAAAACTAGTGGGATTGTGATGGGACACAATCAGGTGTGATGAAGTCCTAAGAGTGAATTGAGTGTGTATAGCCCTTGTTGAATGGGTCAAGGACTTGATTTAGAACCTCTAGCTTAGTATGGACATTACTTTCCTCTGGTCAAACTGTATTGTGGAATCTATGTGATTGGCTTTCTAGATTGAGTGCTGGAGTATTCTGAAGAAAATAACCTTACCACTGCTCAGAGTGTCCTTTCTCCCGGGATTGGTTTAGTATACTTGACTAGGATAATGAGAAGCTTCTAGCTTCATATCTCTTAGAGGATATGAATGTGACCCTTCCTCTCTCCACTCCCACTCTATGTAGTGATCAGTACAGTATTCTTGAATTTGGATATCCACATTGAACTCAGCTCTAAGAATAGATTCTGTGTACTCTTAGCTACTATCTCTGCAATATAGAAGCTTTAGGGATAGATAACTATATAGCAAAGTTCTTCCTGAGACTAGTTTCTGGGTAATATGGTGGTGGTGGTGGGAAGAATTTCTGTAAAGACCATTTCTAGTACAAAGAAAAGAATCATAAAAAGAAAAATAATAGCACCAAGTATGAGAAGAGATAACATTCCTCACTTGTGTGTGATATGTTGTGCTTTTTCTGTCCTGAAGCATAAAAAGCCTTTCTAAATAACTATACTTAAATCCTCAGACCAGACTACATTATCTTCAAAACACATTTGCTATTCTAAAATGTCATGAAATTGCAAACTTCCTATGGGGGAAACCCAGGATGGCACACAAAAAGGAGCCTTTAAGTGGTGTCATTTCCTCTGTGCTTTCTCAGGAAACATCTCTTGAATCAGTGCACCTGCATTTGAATCATTGTCAATGTAGATGTGGGGGTGGGATGCAATGGACCCATTTGTTCACATTAAATGGATAAAAGTATTGCTTTTGAATCCAAGTGTACATTTTTTTTTACTAAAATAAATTGGATTTGCCAGAGGCGTTTTGTGAAGTAAAGCGATCTTTTCCCAATCATTGCTTCTATAGTTTTTAAAGGAGAAAAACAGAAATTTAACATGCATGCACCATGAATAACTGATATATATATGAAGTGTGTTGCAAGAAATGGGTCTTAGAACAGAAATAGATCCTAATTGTAAGAAAGGTTTCATACAGACATAGGATTTAGGGTAGAGATACCTGCCCTGTCAAATTACTATCGCCTCTGTGAGCCCTTTGATCCTTGACACTGTTAAAGGCAGCAATCTTAGTGCGGCTATATTTCGTACTTGCAAGTTTGTATTTCTCTGTAAGAGTTTAGAAGTAGCATGTATTCATGTGAGTTCCTATTTGTTGGCTTTAGCCAAATCCCCTCTTTTCCTGCATCAGTTAATCCACAATCAGCCTGAGCTCTCGACACCCTCCATTTTGTAGTCTGCATGTCTCTCTTTCTCCTCTATGTTTGAAGAGCACATGATTGCAGAGCATCTCCCCACAAGATGTTATAAAAGCTTTTGTATTTGTAAATAAACTTACTTCATATGTTTTAACCAAAGGAGACTAAACCTGCTTTATTTATCTGCTAGACTGTATGTGTGTGTGGTAGTGTGGGACTGGTTGTTGCTTACCTTCTGCTGCAAAATGTCAGTATATTTTTTGTTAGCTATACAGTACTACTGTCTCTCACATTCCCCAACAGGCATAGTCTGCAGTTATCCTCTTCCCATTTGCGCAGCAGCAACAGGCTCTTACGCTCTTGTATGGTTGTAGACATCTACACTTGAATTGCTGGATCCTTATTTGTAGATTCTTAATATGTATGTAATGGTTGTAACATTCTGGTTAACTCAGAATCAGACTAGACATTAAGGGGGATGCATATTTCCTCCCTTTATGCCTCCCACAATGGAATACATACTTTAACAATCAGATAAATAGTTGAGGAAAAATATGTGCTATGTCTAAAAGCCATCTTTCACTACTTGAGAGAAGACCTCTCCTTAACTACTTGCCAAACATATCCACTTGTTTGACCCATAATCAAAGCAAACCATATTATCCTGTCAAAGCAGTACTTAGTACTTAAAACAGTTGACAATGAATTTGTTCTTTGAATATTATTAAAAACTTGCCAGCTTAGATGGGCCAGCCCAATAACAACACTTTTTCTTTATGGCGCAACGGAATTAGTTTAACTTTCAGAATATGTTTTTGTGCATATTTCAATGGGATATTTTAAAAATCCTGTATAGAATTAGTTGCCAGAAATACTGTGTGATTTGACAACTCTGTCCTCCTTGTAAAGAGAAATTACAGCTGGGTGGCTATAGTTTTTGCTGTGTTATAGGACAGCAGTGCTTCCTCATTATATTATTACGTTGTGGTTTTGTTTTAAGTTAAGTTAATAACACCATTCAACCTATTTTTTTCTTTTTACAACTTAACATCTTAGCATGAGCAATTGCATTCTTGAAAACACTTAACAGAAAGGTCTTACATTTTCCACCCAGATTAATCTGGTTCCATAAACAGTTACTTGAAAATCTGTCAATAGATTAAAAATGACAATAGATTAAAAATAATTAACACAACAGATTGAGAAAGAGAGAGAGAAAGAAGAAAGAAAAGTTAAGGAGAATTGCAAGTAACATGTTTGTAACTTTTCAGTTATTATTTCAAACTCGTTTATAGATGGTTACTTGAATTATTTGTAAACTTATCTAACCTAAAGCGATTAAGAAGACAGATATATGTGGCTAGCTTTATCTGGACATATATACCCACTGAATATAACTATATTACTGATGTATTTGTAGGTGTAGATGTTCAGACTTCAGGCTTTGCTGATTAACACTGCCCTTTTCAGCATAGAGCACGAGTATCCTATTTTATAGTTAGTGTGGCAAAAATATAATGAAGAGGCATTTAAAATTTGGGACAGGCTCAATTAGTTCCTGTATTCTCAGTTGGTCAGTCCTCCAGTTATTTGCCCTAAATCTTGGTATCTAATAAGGAAAAAAGGCATGTCTGGATTGTTACAAATAGAAGCTGTGTATCACAAGCCAAACATGAAAAAGTTACTTTTTTGGAACATATCTCCCATGATCCAGCTGGCTGTGATCTTGGAAGCTGTAATTCAATTCCCCATGCTCTGGCATAGTTTATAGTAAATTGGAGCCTGTGGTCAAGCAGCTAGTAATTTGGTATGATATCAGTTCATCTTTAATAAGGACATGGGCCATTTTCATTCACAAGATGTAGCATGAAGTCCCCAATGATCGTGGTGGACTGCATACACGTTAGGACACATTGTTTAGCAATTGTTACAAGTTTTTTTAAAAAAGAAATTGTGCAAAAAATGGTTTTGGTGTGCCCCAAAGCCTTCACATGATCACCATGTCATATCACTAACTGCCCTTGAAAATCTTTCTTATCAATTCTAATTTTGCATGTCCCATAGAAACATAAATGTCACTGAGCTGCAAAGGAAAATGAATTAATTTTCAATTGTTTCTGGCTTATCAATCAAAGACATGGCCAAAATTAAACATTTGTTCATTTAAGTTTAAAAAGTGGCAGTTACTTCCATGCACCAGGGAAGGACATGTTAGTATCCCAGAATCATGTTTGTTGTAGAACCTGCAATGAATATGATATAGGCATTCATTATCACTCTGACAGTTCTAAACTAGGTCCTCAAATTTCAGCTGCTTGCTACGAACAGTATAAATCCCGCACCTACCTCTCTTTGGAGTTAGTTGGGGAACTTTTGTTGTCCAAGTCAATGGAATGTACTGGGCCATGATGACAAACCATCAAGCAGGGATAAAATGATGTGATTTTGTTGCCGTGGGAGATCAACGTTTGATTCTAGGCTTGGCCATGAAACACTGGGCGACCTTGGACAAGTTGCATGCTCTTAGCCTTAGGGGAGGTCAATGGCTAAAACATCATCTGAATAAATTTTACCAAGAAAACCTCATGATAGGTTCGACCTAGGGTTGGCACACTACCAACAACAAAGGATGGGGTGAGAGACACTGGAATTCACACAGGGTTCAAGAGTCCTTTCATAATACAGAATTATGGCACCATGATTTAAAACTGTCATGGTTTCTGGTGTTTTTAATTTGATGGGGCACCAGAGCTTTCTGGCTGAAAATACTAAAGATTCCTCCCTAAAGTACAATTGCCAGGATTCTATAGGATGTTGCCATGGCACTTAAAGTGGAATTACAGTGTTCTGCCTGCTGTGAAAAACATCCAGGAAACACAAGAGGGCTACCCCAGTCTAGATCCTAAGGCCAATGTTCTAATCCTCAAGATAGTAGAATTCTCACTTGGATCAAAAAATATCCTTTGTCTAACCCACCCAATGTAGTATAAAAAATTAAATAAAAATCCTTGTGCACAAGGGATTTATGTCCCCCAATGACCCAGGGCAAAAGGGTGTGTATATGTGCATATGTGTCATGTAGATGCATAAACTTAGCCTAAAGTCTCAAAAAATGTTAACAAATAAATTGGTAAGAATTTGCGAGAGTCTCTCTGCCGCCATTAACATATCAGAACCTAGCACACTGATGAAAGAAAATTAATGTTCTGTGAAATATCTTAGAGTGCATATTAAATGGTGCTGTCAAAATTCTGTATTTTGAACAAACACATGTATTCATTTCAAATAAGGATTTTGGCTTTTTTTTTCAGTCAGAAAGAATTACTCCTCCCTATTTCTGCATTCCCTGAGGGTACTTATAGTATGAAATAAAGTACAGAGTTAATAATTTCCACCTGAATGAATAATACTGTGAAGAGAAATTTCAGTTTTAAGCTTCCAGAACCAAAGAAGAAGATTTTTTATAAGTCCCAAATGCTTCTATTTTTAAGATGGGTTATATGGTTTCATAAAAATATAATGCATTAATACAATTGGTTTATTTGTAGGCTTTTACAACAAAAGCAGAATTGATGGAGAAAGCTAGATTTCAAGCTGAGAAGAAGGTGAAATATTTAGGTATCATAATGACAAATATGAACTTTATGTCTTTTCAAAATGTTGACATTAAGATGTGGAATGAAATCAAGAAGGACATGCAAAGAAGGGAGAAATTAAACTTATCTCTGTTAGAGAGAGTCTAAGTGATAAAACGGAATGTGTTGCCTAGATTGTTGTTCCTGTTTCATACAATATCAGTTCTGAATAATGACTTACCATTCAATCATTGGCAGAAGGACTTATCTAAGTTCATACTGTATAACAAGGGAAGAAATCCAAGACTGAAATTTAAAGTACTTCAAGACAGAAAACAAAGAAGAGGTTTGGGTTTACCTAACTTAAAAACCTATTTTTCTGCCTGCTTTTTAGTGTAGTTAAAATAATGGATGGTGCTGAGAAACAAAAGATTACTGGAATTAGAAGGTCATGACCTGAAGTTTGGATGGCACAGATATTTATGGTATGGTTAAGTTAAAGTGAATCCTGATTTTAATAATGACTATGTGAGATGTGCCTTATTAAGAGTTTGAACTAGATACATCAGAAAATGTCTTTATGAGTCTCAGCATAGGAAGTCTTTACAGAAGAGAAACAACAAGCAAAGAAAAATAGTTGTGGTATCAAGATTCGTAGGAGAACATCAAGGAGAAAACACAATAAAAACACTGGCTTTTGACTGAGGGGTATGATTTTCAGTGGTTCTCTTATTTGCAGTGATGAAAGAATTATTTGATGAAAGAATTAAGAAGGGTTAAAATGCACCAAAGTGCATCAATCAAAGTTTGAATTACAATTATGTAGAAATGATGAATGGGTTATTGGTAAAACATACAAATCTTTGTTAAAATTTGATATGAAAGAAGAACAAGAGAAAGAAGGAAGCCATAGCCTAAGACCAGCTTGTGAAATTTGCACAGAATAAGTCCAGAATTGCACAGATTCTCATCAGTCCCAGTATACTTCTTGTAAAGGTTTTTCAACACTTGGAAAACATTTTTTCGACAATGTTTCAAATATTTCCAATATTCTTTCCATTCACAGTATAGACAGGATGGAATTTTGTTAGATCTGTGGAAGGAAAATCATGTTGCAAGTTTGTCTTGGGTTGCCACTGAGCCTGACCCTCACTGTCCAGCCTTTACTTTCTGTTAATAGATATGAGGTCGAGCAGGTTTAACCTTACATCCTTGTCTCTGACTTGTCTTTAAACTGGTTCTGACATGGCAGAAAGATTTCACAAAGAAAGCACTGAGGTGTGACTTCCAAACGAATTGGTAGTATATTAGTGAAGAGGTTTGATTAGTGGGGCCAGAAGAGGGGAGGCAGCACAATCTAATGGTAACACCATTCAGGCAACTTTTATTCCATTTGGTGCAAAGATGTATAAGATCTGAGCCGTGCAGCTTTCCCTCATGGACATAAACAGAACCTGAAAAGTTACTTTTGTAGGAAATTTCTTAAAATTATACTGCCAAGTACACCCTAGAGTATTTAGTGGTGTATTTGCAATTTCACAATGCAACTCTATTTTCCTATTTCTCAAAAGTGGTTAGTTATTTTCAACAAGTTACTAAAACTGTAATGCTACAAGCTATAGCTCTATGGCACAAAACATACTTTTTTCCAGTCCATCTCATTATCACCTTTAAACAGCATCGAGAGAGTGAAACAGTGGCATGAACTATAGCATAACCCAGTATATGAAGCATATGACAGTCTTCCTCCACCATTTAAAGAGGTCACACATCCTTAACTATATTACTTAGTTTTAAAAGCTACACTTACTTCAAAAAAGAAGTGGAGTTATCCTAATTAAATTATGATTGTTAATGCAATGTAGTGATACCATCCTTATTGGGAAAATTAATTACAATGAACTCATTATTCATATCAAATTACTTCCAAGCACTGGTTCCTAAGTATAACCTTTATTTTATCAAGGAAGCAGAGATCATCTACATTTAATCTATATTTTAATTCTAATTAGAACTGGCAAGACTAGTCTCTTGCTGTTGATCAACCGGCATCAAATGCTCCCCTTTCCTGTTAGGAAGAATTGCAAGGAATGCTTAAACTCTGACATTTCTATACCTCATGCACTGTTTTATTGTTCAAAAACCTTGCAGCTCTAACCTTGGTGTTTGGCTAGGCTGACCCATAGGGCTTTTATAACCTTTCTGTAAACTTAAGTGCCAATCATCAGGATGAATGCAATCACTCTTCAGAGATGAAGTAGACCTTTTCTCCAGCTTTGAAAGCAAGAAAACAGCCTCAGGTATTTAGGTAACTGCTTGAACTTTTCTAATTGGTACAAACTGTCTGTAATAATTCCAGTTTGCCTTGCACTACCACCCAACAGCTCTGCTATTTTAAGTTAATGCACTTATCGTGATGTTATTCAATGATATATGATATCAGTATCTGAGCCTGAAGCTCACTAAAATCCTGAGACAAACATCTCTCTAGGCCATTGCTCTTTAAATTATATACTAATAAAATAACCCTCTATTGATCCATTTAAAGTTTAGATAATGCACTGGGATAGTGAATGTTGAACATTGGTTTCCTAAATATAGCTGAATGTTATCATTTGTCCCTTACCAATTTTATTATGATGGTATGATGAAAAATCTATGCTTTCAAAATAAAATAAAAATTATTTTAAAAGAAAGAAAGAGGGGAAAAAAGGGAGGGCCTATGAAGATAACACATCCAGACCATACAGGAGTGCTTGTACAGCCACAATTTCCAAAACTGATATCTTAAAGAGAAAAGTAACACCTATGTTTTGTAGGTATTTTCAGATCCACAATAACTGTGTGCCAGTCCTTCTGTGTTTCTACTAACATGTTAATAGTGTGGACCCTACTTTTTTTCTTTGAGATTTGTGAGTTTCATACACCCCACAGAGCAATGTGGTGTGTTCTTGATTCTAGGTTGTCCGACAAGGAGGAAGTTCCTCAAACAAGGACAACATACCAACGTAGGGAGAATTACAAATACAAAGCACATTAGGGTTCTCCATCAGGTTTTACATATTGTATATGACCAACAGAGACATAGGCTGCATCTATACTTGTTTGACACCACTCAAACCATCATTGCTTAATAATGATAGGAACTGTAGTTTTATGAGACATTTAGCTTTCTCTTTCAGAGGGCTCTGGCACCACAACAAACTACAGTTCCCAGAATTCTGTAACATTGAACTATGGCAGTTAAAGTGGTGTCAAATAAGATTATTTTTGCAGTGCAGATGCAGCCATAAACATGGTTCCTATTTTAATGTGATTCTTAATTGGGGATGTTGTATAGATTTCCCTAGTAACGGACATTTGAGCCTTGAAACTTTATTATGCATTGTTTGAAACAGAGCAATGTTTTCTGAAAATGGAAATAATATTTGAAAAATGCTCCACCCTCAATGTTTTGTGAGTGTCATGAAATCCTACTGAGAAGACGCCTAATCTGATGAGGATTTTCACAGTTTGGAATTTAGTCTGCACAAAAATTCACACAAGGTTGCTTTACATAGAAAATAGAATTTCTCAACTCATTAGTTGACCTTAGACTAACCTGTTTTACAGATCTGAGACGATAAAAGGGAAGAAGAACTGAATACTGCCATAAGCTTTTTGGAGGAAAGGAGGAACATGTGTGATAAATAAATACATTGGTAAAGACAGCAGTGTTGTTGTTCTGTGCTTTCACATAATTTCTGATTTATGATAACCCTTTCACAGGATTTTCTCAGCACAATTTGTTCACAGACGGTTTGCCTTTACTTTCCTCTGAGGCTGGGAGAGTGTGTTTTGCCCATGGTCACCTAATGTGACAGTCCTTAATATCTTAAATATATTAAGAAGTCCAGTGTCCTAGGTTCAGATGAAGAAGTATGAAGTGAATGGAAAGGTCAGCATAATCTGGAGCAATGGCATTGATTGTGAAAGAAAAGATGAGCTCATGTTCATTTCCCTGAGACCATTGATATCATCAGAGAATCCCGCCTTTATCCATACATCATACTTGCTTTGTATTGGCACATAAAGCTAATTGAACATGCCTTGGAGTTGTTGTGGAGGAAGGCAAAGCTTCTTCTCTGTGTGCATACAGGCTTCACTATATAATACACAAGGGCTCCTAAGCAGTCATTAATCTGTGTCTGTATGCTGTCACCATCTGCATGATATATCACAGCACATGCATAATTAAATATGGAAAGGAGCTGCAGTCAGAAGAACATCACTTCTACTTTGAAGTGACCAAAACTTCTTAACATTTCCCTCCTCGCTTAATCTATTTTATATCTCTAGGCAGGTACCTAATGCAGGCAAGGGGTAAATTATGATGTGTCCAGTTTGTCAAACAGCAACTAACTGAATATAGGAGCCAGGAGCTACCTAAGCACTTAAGTAGTTCTGCTCTGAGAATGTGAATACCGTTCATCACTATCTTATGGTCTAAGAGGCCGCGAGTGCTAATAAACCAGTGCATTATGTGCTCCTTCAGGTTTGGGAAAGTGTGGATCACTTTGAGGCTATTCACTGAGCAAGTTTTTCGTCCAGCTCTTTTCTTTTCAATTTAATCTTGCCCATACAGCCCCAGGAATTTTGTTTTTAAGGAATCGTTTTATATTTTAGTATTGTGTTTTAATTCATAGCTAATTTAATCTTATTTTAAGGGGTCGGAGTTGGGATGGGATTGTTTTTAATTTTGTACTGTTTTAACTCTGTTGTAACAAACCCTGATTGTTTGTTCAGAGGGGCGGGCTATATTATTATTATTATTATTATTATTATTATTATTAAAAATCAGTTTCCATGGTCTCAAATACAATGATACAATGGCCCTTCTAGGTCATGACTAAAAGTGACATAATATAGTGGTGATCTAATTTGCTATTAGCAGCAGACTTAGCCCTACAAAGGTCAGAATCAGAGGCCAGATGTATGGGTCTAACCGATCTTAATTGGTCCCAAGGATATTCCTTGCATGGCACTTGATCTTCTTATCCTCTCATAATAGTCCAAGGTATTTTTGCTGTTTGAGAGTGACACTTAAAGATATATGTGACAAAGTTAGGCATTGTTACTAACCTGTTGCCCCCTCTCCCTTTGTTTGTGGGATTAACCACCAGGGGAGAGACATGTCTTCCCAAGATTGGTGGATCTGGGATGATCTGAGTAGGATGTTTTGACTTTGTTGGCAATGCCAGCTCCAGTCCTTTATCTTTCCTATTAGAAAGTCAGTGTGCCATTTCTTTTCTTTCTTTGTCAATTGCCTGTTTAACATTTCCATGCTATGCACATTTATAGTTGCTTAGTTGCCATGCTATTAATACCACCATTCTTCTATGTATCTTTCCTCAGAAGTTCCTGACTTATTTCCACTTCATAATCTTTTAATCTGTCCAAATTGCTTTCCTTCACTGCTGATCTGGAGACCAGGTGCATTTACTCGAATTGCATCTAGAGAATCATAGAATCTTAGAGTTGGAAGGGACAACAAGGTCAATTTGGTCAAAACCACAACTAAAACACCCCCGAAAGATGTTCGTACTACTTCTGCTTGAAGACCTTCAAAGATGGAGTGTTCAACCCCCCTCCCCCCATCTTCAAGCCGTCTATTCTATGGTTGGACAATTCTCACAGTAGGAAAAGTTATTTGAAATGTTTAGGTGGAATCTCTTTTCTTGTAGTTTGAATCTGTTTATTTTTGTTCTAGTCTCTGCTGCAGCAGAAAACAACCTGGCTCAATATTCTACATGAAATCACTTCCAATATATAAAGATGGCAATGCTGTCATCTTTCACTCTTCTCTTCTCTAAGATAAACATACCCAGCTCCCTCAGTCATTTCTCATAAGTCTTGGGTTCAAACCTTTGATTAATGTTACTCTTCTCTGGACATGTTCTAGCTTGTCAATATCCCTCTTGAATTGTTGTGTCTAGAACTGGACACAGTATTCTAGGTGAGGACTGATCAAAGCACAATAGAGTGGCACTACTATTTCCTGTGATCTGGATACACTTCTATTGATGCAGCACAGAACTGTATTGTTCCCCCCCTTTTTTTGGGGGGGGGATGGGGGGCTACTGTAACACACTGTTGATTCATGCTTAGCTCAAAGACCCCAGATCCTCTTAGCATGTACTGGTTTCCAACCAAGTGCTACCTATCCTATATTTCTGCATTTCGTTTTTCCTGCTTAGATTTAGTTTCATACATTTATTCCTGTCAAAATTGATTTTGTTACTTTTGGCACAGCAATCCTGTCTGTCTGAATTCTGTCCCTGTCCTCTGGGGCATTCGCTGTCCCCTCCCTATTTTTGTGTTCCTTGCAAATTTGATACAAATGCCTTCTATTCCCTCATCTAAGTCATTTATAAAGTTGTTCTGTCTGTCCACCAGTTAGAGCCAACCAACTGTAACACTGTCTAGTTCATCAGCTTGCCTGCAAGAATATCACAGGGAACCTAGTCTAAAGCCATACTGAAATTAAGATATACTTCATTCACAGCTCTCCCCTAATCTACCAGATTTGTCAGTCTACCAACAATGAGATGAGATTAGTTTGCCAAGACCCATTCTGTTCTTAGTAATTACAGCATTCCTTTCTAAGTGTGCAGAGCTGTTGCTGTTGTTGTGTGCCTTCAAGCCATTTCTGATATATGGCGACCCTAATGTCAACCTATCATGACTTTTCTTGGCATGATTCGATCAGAGGTGGTTTATCATTGCCTTTCCTGAGGCTGAGGGCATGTGGCTTGCCCAAGGTCACCCAAAGGGTTTCGTGACCAAGTTGGAATCAAACCCTGGTTTCCAGAGTCATAGTCCAAACACTGAAACCACTATGCTATGCTGGCCTCAAGTGTACAGAGACTGACTGTTTAATCATCTGTTTTAGAACCTTTCCTGGTATTGATGTGAAGCTAACTAGGTGCCCAGGCCCTCTTTTTTTTTTTTTTTTGCACTTTTTGAAGAGAGAGGCTGCTGCAACTCCAAGGCAGAGCACAAGCAGAAGGCTATGGGTTTGGAACCAGTTATATCCTGATCCTGTTCTAAAAGATCCCTGTATTGAACCATGCAGAGACGCTTTCATTCAATGAGATAGATAGGTTAATGGTTTGACCTAACATAAAGCGGCTTCATAATCCTTATGGCAGCATTTGGGAACATGTGACCTTACATATGATGTTGAATTGCAGCTAACATGACTCCTAACCAGTGCTGTTTATGTCAAAGATGGTGAGAGTTGCAGTCCAACAACTTTCAGAAGGCGATATATTCCCCAGCCCTGTCCTATAGTTATGACTTTCAGCTATGTCTCATCTGAAGCTTTTGTATTTACCAATCATTTGCCTTTGCTCCATTCCATAGCTTTTGCAGTGCTTCTTTCTACATGCATTAATTTATGGCTTGGACATCAATCAATTACTTTATTTTTACCCTGGCTTTTTCCAAAGGTGGGACTCAAGGCAGCTTACAGAGTAAGAAGATATATAAGTAAAATCACATGCAGGTGAAAATATACAGAGTGAAGATTAAAATAGTATTAAATTGCCTATAGAAATGAAACTATATAAAACATTATTTTAAAAGCATAGGTTAGAATAACATCAAAACAGAAACCCACTGTATAAAACATTCACTATCAAAACATCTGCTGGAATAGAAAAGTCTTCACTTGACAGTAAAAGAACAAAAAGGAAGGATCCAGTCTATCTCTGATCATGGCATGTCCCGGATCCCCTCCTTCCAGTGTTTAGATATGTTACTCCAGTACATGTTGTTCAGGACAAACACTCAAATAATTCACATACCTCAGAAGATCTGAATTGTTTTCATTCAAACCCTTAAACTTATTTGTAACTTACTGGAAATTATGTATAAGTTAAGTGGAAAGTTATATGACTCTAGAAGAGCTCAGCATTTTGAATATTTATGATGAAGACAAGAACTGATGTTATTTTCTCGAAATCAGGTCCAGACATAGAATAAGGCTGATCTGAATCTTAAATGTGCATCCTAGCATTAAGCCAGCTGGACATGTTTGCTTCTGGTTTTGTCTTTTCTGAAGCAAGTGCCTTGTCTCTATTTTAAATATGGATTTTTGGTAGGCGGTATATGCTTTTATCTTTTATTTGGAGACAGGATTTTGTGCTGTGAAGTAAGCATCTTCTCCTTGATCTTATTATTGTACCAGTTCCAGAATGTAGTACTATTTGGTAGCTGTAGTCTGATTAAAGCATTCTCCTTGATTAATAGTACTTTGGCTCTGGACAGTGATGGTTTCTCCTAAGAGCCAGTAGACAATGCCTGGATTACTTGACTGCACATCTGCTCTCTTCAGTGCCTGCAAATATTTATCCACATTTTAATGATTCCCTGTCCACTGTAAGGTTTTACTGCTTTGCTAATCCTGATAGCATCTTCCTTGCTCTCAAGATTTTCCATTCTAGGGGCCAATTGTGTAAACAGAGATACAAACAGCATGTTTTGAGGTAGATTATTTTGTTTCAGTTTACACTGAACAAAGAGGATAAATTGAGATGCTATATGGAGTTACAGACATCTGAGGTAGAATTACACTTTGGTTAAGAAAAAAAATGCAGCTTACCATGGCCAGAAGCAGAAGTAAAGCAGTTGAGAAGAGGGAGAATTTATTATGTAGAAAGGATTCTGTGTTAGGCCATGTTTTTTTTCTTTTATAGAACTGAGATTCACAATAATCACCATTTCATTGGATGGTGGACAAGGAGCTTTCAATTAAAAAAAAAATGAGATGGAGGAAGAAGAGGTGGAGACCCAAAGGAACAACAACATCACATTGGTAGTTTTCATTCTTTTTTCAGTACTTCAAAATTGCTCAAGCAACATTACTCATATAGGTCAGACATCCTGGTCCTCGTTTTTAAATCACGAACTTGGCATCAATAGCTGAATTAAAATTTGATATGAAAAAAAATTAAAATTTGATATGATTTTGAAAAAAATAAAACTTGATGTGAATTTGGTTTTTTTTTTAAAAAAAATATATAACCATACCATTTCAGTCACAGACCCTGCTAGATATGGGGATCAACCCAATTTGGGGCATCACTGCATCCATGTTCGAGTAGTTATTCATTGTGGTTTGTCTTCTGTTCTTTTCTGTGTGTGGGACAAATAGTGGACATGTCTTGTATACTGTCTGAGAAATAACTTTTAACTCCTGAAAAGCCCAGCTTTCATTTTTAGAAGTTTTTAGTTTTCATAGTTATGATGGGATTTGTGTGGCTATACAGTTATTTCCGTGAAAGCTTTAATGTGCTTTTCCTGTAGCCTACCAAGAATGGCCCAGGACCATAGTTTAGCAGTGCAGTCCATGCCTTTCGTTGTGGACTGTAAGGAAGTGCTTTTAAATGATATATTTGGGAGTGAGTAGAAGTGGACTATATGGGGATTTTTTACTGCAGCAGTATATGGAGGTGACTAAACAATACAGATGTTCTTCATGACAAGAAGACAGCAGAAAAAGGCAACTTTTTTTTTAAAAGTAAGATTGGTGAAAGTAAGAAACTCTGTAAGGCTGTTGAGGAAGGCATTTGTATGAAAAAGCACGTATAG
The DNA here is from genome assembly GCA_034509955.1 of Urosaurus nigricauda. NCBI lineage: Eukaryota > Metazoa > Chordata > Lepidosauria > Squamata > Phrynosomatidae > Urosaurus > Urosaurus nigricauda. The sequence goes on from JAOEGL010000003.1 coordinate 48,420,554, forward strand.
CTATATATAATAGCCTTATTTTTCATGCGGGTGTGTTATGCTTTTGATTTACAAATAGAAACAGCTGATATTTGAAGATACAGGCTCGAGTGTAAGATGTTATTCCAACATGTTGGGACTAGAAAAATGTTTTGATCTCTGCTTGATATTGAATAATCGATGGTGGATTAATGCAATGTGTGTGTATTTGCATGCCTGGAGACTGAGAGAGAGAGGAAGAGAAGATGAAACTTACTTTTTAATCACTTTATATTTAGGATTTTCTTGTGAGTTAAGATATTTCCTTTTTTCTTTCTTTTGGTCTTAGGAAAACATACTGAAAAAGAAAAAGAAAAGGCCTTAGTCCTCCTGGTAGTGCCAAAATAGACCCATTGACTTAATTGTTCTATGGGGAGTTAACACTTACGTAAATCCAGTTGATTGAATGGGTCTGCTCTAGTTGGGAATATCAAAGGATTTATGCCAAATACTCCAAGTAATCTTTTGTCTCAGTTTGTGGATAGGAGAGTTATGCAATGGTAAAAGCTGTTCAAAGTTCAGCAATTGCTTCTATACTAAATATTGCTTCCACAGTTCAGCAGCCTGCTCCCAACATCACTCCTCTTATTCTACTTAGTTGTGTCAAAGACTTGCTGTGCTGACAGATACAGTATTATGGCATAGCGTTCTCAGTCATTCCAAAGCGTGCCAAGGTAATACAACCCCACAAAGTCTGCAGAAACAGCAAAATAAATATATATAAAATAAATAAATGCTTTCAAAGAATAGCAAGAACAGCAAGAGCACGTTGTAAGCAGCACTTATTGTAGGTTCAGACTGAGGGCCTCCTCAACAACAAAGTGCAATTGCTGGGATAAAGCAGAACAGTGTTTATTAGTTATAGATGTAGTGGCTTGGGTCTCCATTCAGGCACTGGTCAGCCCACCTGCTAACTAATATGAACCAATCACCTATCCTGCTTGCAGGATATGGAAACCAACTAGCTGTTGGGTATACTTCTGAAATGGCAGACTTGTGATTCCACATGAGTGTAAACCACTGTGTGGTTCTCTGTCACTTGAGATTGGGGCTGACTCCCCACCTGAGCTCTGTGTGAAACTGGTTGCTCACAACTCCACGCTTTGATAATGGGAACCCAACTGGGTCTGGCAGGCACCCATGCCTTATCTACTCCCAATTGGATCCAGCCACCATGCTAAAATGACCCAAAAGTTTGATACAATTAAATGTACCATAAAGATTCACATATGCCATAGACAAAGTTACAAAACTACGCACAGGGAAAGCATGAGGGATCATGGAGTCAAAGCTCTGTGCTGACTGATGATGGGGTTTCTTGGTGTAGACTAGATTTAAGCCTCTGCTCAACCTCTTCCATTCCCTCCCACAAGTCAACAGGTAGACCCTGATTGGCAGATTTTCCTGCCCTCTCCCAGAGCTTAGAAAATTGCACATTCTTCTTGGAACGGAAAAGTGTGATCACTGGAGAAGATAGCCTCTATCTCACCCTGTCTTGTCATGACCCCCAAATTGTACTCCCATGTAAGTCCCTATATTGGAAGAAAGGCAGGATATAAGAAAATAACGAGGAGGAGGAGGAGGAGGAAGAGGAAGAGGAAGAGGAGGAGAAGTAGCAGTAGTAGTAGTAGTCAAGGAATGTTTTTACAGCTGTAGCCAAAAATAATTTCCTTCATACAGGGCTGGAGGAAGCAGAGAAGTGGATAGCAGCCAAGTGGCATTTGTGGGTATCTCTCTGGTGTCAAACTCTTTTGGGGGCTGATGATGACAGACTGGCTGTTTGTTTGTTTGTTTAGTTTTCTTCACCTACTGAGATTTATTTTTAATTTTTTCTTTTTCTTTAATTGCATCTGTCAATCTCTTTGTTCCTTCTAAACTTTTTCTTTGAAACTTTGTTGTATGAAAAAACCTCTCATAAAGCTTTACTTCTTCTTCTTCTTCTTCTTCTTCTTCTTCTTCTTATTATTATTATTATTAATGTACTGCTGTAAATTTACATAGTGCTGTACATACAACCTTTTTAATTAGATGGTTCCCTGCCCTCATACTTGTTTCCCATACTACTTCCATATCTGTTTCTTTATTTAAATTTATCTCAACACATTCTTTCAAAATCTTCTTTGCTTTAATACTTCCACATATTGCAGTATTTTGTTTAATTTCCAACTAAAATATCTTTTATTGATTGTTGATAGTGCCAATGTAACCAGATTATGATTTTTAAAAAAGATATGAATTGCAGGAGTCAGGAAACAGGAAGGGTGGCCAAGAAACAGACAAGTTGCTTCCAGCACTAGCCTTAGGCAGACTCAGCTCTTAAATGGGCTGACACCAGCTGGTCCTAATCAAAGCTTCCTTGTTGCTGCTGGGCCCACAGCCTGCCTGAGCATCATTGCTCTATATGTTTCTCCCTCCTTCTTGTTTGTGGGCTTGGAACCCCAGCTGCATTCTCTGCAATCCTGTCTTTGACTTAGTGAGTCCTGCTGGCTGAGGCTGCACTTCATCAGGGAATGCAGGCTGAGGCTCTTCAGCATGGAGAGCTGGCTGAGGCTCCTATGGAACAGAGACACTGTTCTCTGTTTGTAAGTCTTGCCTTAGTCTCTTATTCAGCCTTCTCATTAGAGGGGCTGTACAGACTGGCAATTAAAGCTGAGTTGGGGCATGGCATCTACACAATGCATGCCCCAACTCCGTCCCCCAACCAGCGTGATGCCATGCACCACCCCACACACCAGGTAGCATCACGGCACTCCTCTGGTGCTGCATCTACAAAGGAAAGTGGAAAAGCCATGCAGTAGCGGCTATAGTGCCCTTTCTGGGATGCAAAAAGGAGCTGATTTTTGTGGCACCTTTTTGTGCCACAGAAAGGTGAGATTGGGGCTGCAGCGTGTAGTTGCCATGGCCCTGATCTGGTGCTAAAAGTTGCCTTGGCCCCAATCCGGTGCCGACCCTTAGGAGTGGTCTGTACAGCCCCAGAGTCCTCCTGTAGGTTCTGGTCCTGCAGCTTCTGGTCCATGGCTGATAAGCTGACATGACAAGTCTATTCACTAGTGACAATGATGGATGGAGGTAAGGGGCATGCAGTAGTACCAGATCCATGGTATGGCAACAGGTGGACATGTAAACACCCACCCATCCCTGTGCCATCCCAAAGACTGATCCAGGTTGGGCTCAGCTTGTGCTTTCCTGGCCTGTTTGCTCAGCCCTCTTGTTGTCCATTGTCCCCTCTTCTTTTTATATTTATTTTTGGAAGTGTTGAATAAAACTATCAGAGAAGATGAAGCTATCCAGGAAATAAATATTAAAGGCTGTTGTTATAAATTTAGAGCATTTGGCAATGACCTGATGATTTTCCTTAAAAATCCTTTTGAAAATATTGACAGGTTAATTAATTTTTTAAACTATTATGGTGAACTGGCTGGCTTTAAAATAAAGACAAATCTGTAATGATGTTTAAAAATGTGAGAAAGAACATCAAATCATGTTAACAGAGCAAAAAAATATAAAGTAAAAAAGTTAACTAGGAGTAAATGTGTATAATGCTAACTCCAAAATATTTCAAAATAATTATGTTAAAATTTGAAATCAAGTCAGGCATAATGTAATTAAAGGTAGTCAACTGAGGTTGTGATTTCTGGGTAGACTATCAGTTATAAAGATGAATGTGTTGCCTAAAATTGTATTTAAGTCAAATAATTCCCATACCGATGAATGAGATACCATTTAAACAATGACAGTAGGATATTTGGGAATGTCAAGGTAAGAAGCCATGAATCAGATTAAAAATTTCTACAAGATGAGAAACAAAAAGGCTTACGGCTGACAAACTTGAAAGTTTATTTTTCTGCTTGTTGTTTAGATTGTTTAAAGGACTAGATAACACTAGAAGAAAACAAATTACAGTTATAACCTTTTGATGAAGATTTGGTTGGCATGGATTTTTTTAAGCAGGATTAAATCAAGGCAAACACTGGTTTTAAAAATGAGTATGTTAGAAAAATGTTAAGTATATGGGGTAAATATAAAGCAAGAATTTGGATTTGCCACATGAGTCCTTTTAAGCAAGAGAAGAGAAACTTAATGCTACATGGATAATATACAGAGATCAAGTACTAGAAGAAAAAAAAATGAATATAGAGTGAAATCTATGGAAGAATTGGATGTTGAGGAAATAAGGTGGTGAGTTCAAGACCAGCAAAGGGCTGAAGCTCGACTCAGGCTTGCATCCTTTCGAGGCCGCTAAAATGAGTACCCAGATTGTTGGGGGCAAATAGCTTACAATTGTAAACCGCTTAGGGTATGAAGCAGTACATAAATGAAGCTGTTTTTTTTTTTTAATTGTATAGACAACTTTTTGAGCAATAGAAAAAATGTATAAAATGTTTTTAAAAACTGAAATGGAAGATGAATAAGTAAAAGACTGTATGGTGAAAATATTGATCATAACATGCAGATAGGATAATGGGAAAAGATGTGGAAAAAAAGGTTTGAAATGTACACTGGTTTATGTTTTAAGATTGTTTTTATAAGATGATGTATCATTGGTAATTAATGCCAGAAAAAATATTTAAGATGTATGAAGATCCTTTATCATAAACATCCAAAATCTTTTATCATACATACTCCATTTCATTGTCAAGCACTTTGTAATTTATGCTGGAAATGCCAAAAGAAAGAAGGGACTTTCTCTCACATGTGGTGGACTTGTGAAAGAGCAAAGTAAATAAAAATTTAAAAATTAGATCCAAATATATGAAGCGATGGTAGTTATACCAAAATTTAATATTAAGTTGAGAGCTTTTTTCCCCACTTGGACCTTTGGAAGAATAAATGGAAAAGAAGAATGGAAAAGTTATACAATATATGATAACTGCTTGGAAAGAGAAACAGCAAGACTGGAATGCATCCACAAACTACAGTCCCTCAGCAATGGAGTGAATAAAGACAATGGTTTCCTGGCGCATTACACACACTTTAACACTATCTGATTCCATCCTTATGGGGGTGCCCTACATTCATCTGTTCCCCTCACCACAGGCTAGTCCCATTGCAAAACTGGATCTGCTTGTTCATCTCCATGCACAAAGACATTTTCCTAGATCTTTATTTTGGACCTGTAACTTCATTTCCATACACAAAGGATTGAATTGACACCCTCACATACCAATGCTATGTATGTATGTGTGTGTGTGTATGTGTATATATATATATATATATATATATATGTCTGTACCTGGCTTCCATTCCACCAAATGCATTTGAGGAAGTAGGCTGAAGTCTTTGAAAGCTCATGCTGCCAATTTCTTTCTTTCAGTTAGTCTCAAAGGTGCTACAAGATCTCTCTATGTAATGTTACACAACATTGGAAGGACCATTTGTTCCATCTCCAGAAGAATGATTTTTTTTAAATGAAGAATGATTTATGAAGCTCATTGAATTTGCAGAAATGGACAAATTATCTGAGAGAGGAAACTATAGAGACTTACAAGAAGGAATGGAGTTGTGTGATTGACTATTGAAAGATGAAATGAGTACTGATATATATTTTGATACTTTACAGAATAGTTTAGAAATCATTTTTAAGTAGTGTGTTATTTCTTTGTAACCAATAATGTGTGTGTGTGTGTGTGTGTGTGTGTGTGATACTGGGGAAATAGAATTAACCTTTAGATACCATAAACTGGCAATTTGGAAATCACTTGTTAATACCTAAGTTAGTATAGAGTAGTAGTGTTTTTGTGTTTTTGTTTTGTTTTCATTTGTTATGCTTGTAGTATTTGTTGTGTTATAACCTTGTATCTGTGCTTTATATCAATGGAAAAATGAGTTTTAATAAAAGTATATACATATAGAAAAAGAGCAAAAAAAAAATTCCCTCGTCAGCTGTTATAGCCATGAATGTTTATGTATTAGTTACTTTTACATCTTTTCACCCAGATGGATTCCAGGTGTCATGCATGCCTCTCTTTCTACCCACTTCATCCTCTTACCACCGTGAGGTAGGCTGGGCTGAAAAAGACGAAGAAAGCAATTAGTTCCATATTGTCCAGTGAGTTTTGCCATTCAAAGAAAACCAGAACCTGGATCCAAGTCCAATACTTATTACACTGCACTGCTCAGGTTGTATGATGTATAATTTTACTATTGTATTTATGTGAAATTTCTTATGATGCTTATATGGAGTAGCTGATGGCTCTCACACAGCATTCTTGATTATCACATTAGCTGTGTCTTGTTGATCTTATAGCTGCCTAGTACACACCTGTTCAGGATTACTACATCCCAACAAAATTCCTTTGCAGCCATTCCCTTGGCTACTAGGGATCATGCTTTGACCACCTTCATTAATAACTAGAGATAATGATATCCTTTACTGCAGCAATTCCACCTCGCTCAGGAAATTTCACAAGTCCACAGCTGTTTTTCTGCCTTTGTAACAGATAAAATCTATATGCAAGTAAAGTAAGTGTACAAGCAAACTGTAGGTGGTACTTTGCATAATTTCCCTTAAGCCAGAAGAGAAGCCTAGCCAAACTTTTTGTGCGAGGGAATAAAATTATTCCAAAGTGCTTCTTAGTTCCATGTTGACAAATGACAAATAAATGAACAAATAAAAGGATTCACTTCTTTTTACCAAAAAATTGAAAGTATAAACCATAAAAGATCTACAACATAAACTGTGTTCTACAATATTCTCCAAAATAGTCTTTATTGTCCTCTGTAGTTTAAAGTTCTTTCACTTCATTAGATTTTGCATAGTACTGTAGTTTAAAAACATTCTTTTTGTTGCCTAACCTCAACACTAAAGTAAAATCCTGCCCCCAGCCTATCCTACAGTAGCACAGGCAACAAGCCCCAAACACACCAACATCGATTTACCATGGTTCTAATCAGCATTTTGCACATGGAAAACTCACCATGTGTCTTGGAAACCTTTGACACTCATCTCTTTCTAATACAACTCCTTGTTTCTCCCTCTGCTGGTTTCAGAATAAACGCCTTGTCAAAAAAAGAATTAGATTTTGACAGCTTTTTTTCCTATGGTTAATTGAGGTGATAGATACACTTGACATTTATCTAAATGCAGAAAAGAAGATTAAGACATATTTTTCTACATGCATTCTCTGTATTAGAGGAGGTGACTTTCTAGGGTCTCTTTAATATGCCTGTGCAATTAATAGCAGTGATAATTCCGCTTCATATCACAGCGTCTTTAAACTTCTCTTTCAAACCAACAGATAAAACTATCTTTTCTGTGTATGGGGCTTGAATTAGACTAATCTTTTTCAAGTTTGCCCTTAAGGCCTTTCTCTTCTCAGAGTCCTGAAAATTAATACTCAGTGAAAAACACAAAGGCCTGTGTGCTAGCTGACTCAACTGAATGGAGCTCAGAGGAAGGAGGTCCTATGTCAAACTTCCAAAATTATTTGCTTCTCATTTCTGAGGGCTTTCTCCTGAGTAATGTCTTCCATGACCTGTGTGAAAAATCTCTTCTTGCTATGTGATGATGGTCTTCAGGAGTGTGCCAAACTTTTCTGGCTTTGCTCAGAATATGCCGGCTGGAGCTCTTATATATCATCTCTACATGAAATGATTATAAAATCATCTCCTTTAATTAATATATAAACTTACAAATTAATTAAAACCTATTAAGAAAGAAAAATAAGATAAGTCCTTTTTCTCTGCAGTTCTCATCCTGGTTGTCTCTCCATACCAAAGTAATGGACAGGTTTTTTAAGCATTTGGGCTTCATGTGAGTAAATGATTTGGACTGTGGTGTTTCCACACCCACACAAAGTGGCTTGGGTCAGGGTCCTTAATTGTGGCATGGCCTCATTGGCTGAGTCAGTGCACAGGAAGGGAGCAGACCAGGGCTATTTCAAGCCATCTCGCCCCTTTTCCTGTCCTCTTTCAAATTTGCAAGATTATGGAGGAGCCAAGAGTGCAAGGCTATAGAGGAGCCAAGAATGGAGCTTGGATAAAGTTTGTAGCAGTTTGGTTGCTAGGTTGACTTTCTGGTTTGGTCAGGATGGTGGCAACGGGTTACAGTCCCCTCCTACACTTGTTTGCTACCTTTTGGGGGGTGTTTCTTAATGGTTTGCATCTCTTAATTGTTCCTTTTTTCTGGGGCTATGGAAAGTCTCCCCGCCCCCTCCTTCCCACTCATTGTGTGTTCTTTACAGGCTTTCTCCCTCTCAACAGCTGTGTTGGTTCCCAGGGCTGTGGCTTTGTCTCCCACCGCTGTCTCTTCTCCCCCTCCCTCTGGGTTAATTGGGCTTGGGGTGGGTGATTGTCTAGTCTGAAGTTTTTGCTGCTCCAGGTGTTCCTTACTGCAGCCATGGCCAGTTTTCCTTGTCCTTCCTTCCTCTGGTGCTGGGCTGGCTGGAGTGTGTGCATCTGGCTTACCTGCTTTGCCACCACACACATTTTTGCTTGGCTTTGCTGCCTTTCCTTCCTGCTCCCCCCTCCCTCTGTGTTCTTGTGCTCCAGGTGGGTGCTTTTGGCTTTCAGCTTTTGCCATCCCTGACACTTTGTTACGGCTTTGCTGGCCCTCCTATCAGTTCCTTCCCCCCCCTCTGTGTTTTGGTGCTCTGTGTTGTGCCTCTGGGCTTGCGGGCATTTTAACTGCCCCAGGTGATTGCCTGCCCTGGGGCTTTCTATTACACCACTTGTAAGGGCTCCACAGGCCAGGTTGGGATGTGTTTCCCCTTGGACTGCTCCAAGGCTCTGTGCTTGGTGCTTTTTCAGGTGGTGCCTGGGAGGTCTCCTGCTGCAGCTGGGGAGCATGGTTCAATGGTGGTTTTTTTTTTTCCATCCAGTGAGTTGGATTTAATTTTTGTTTTGGCACTAATTTTAAGTAGGCGATTTGGGGCTATTTTTCTTTCATTTTTGTTTTTCTTATTGGCTAGGGATGCGGGGGTCGAGCAGCTGTTTGGTGCCCTTTTGGACTACATTTTTGCTGTGGCTGCCATTTTTGTTTCCTGTGTCCATATAGCCACCAGGCACCTGGTACTATCTGATCTCTGAGGCTAAGCAGGGTCAGCCCTCATTTATAAGTGGATGGGTCCACTAATGGGCTGTTTCTCTATTTTTGAGTGGTTTTCTTTCCTTCAATTGCATAATAATAACTATTGGTGCTCATTATGTACATATACACACAGACACACATTAAATACTACTACTAATAATAGCAGGCACCTATGATTCAACATTTCGGTTGCTGGAAGTCTGTCTAAAGGAGCTATGTTTGGAAGGTTAAAGTTTAAGTTTAAAACTTTTCCTTAATGCTTGTTTTGGTCAGTTTCCAGATTTCATTCCATGAGGGCAAGGGTCCTGATCTTGGCCACAGTATGATATACTGGGCAGCACATTAAGCTCATTCCAGCCATTTTGGGCCACACCTTTGCCTGGGGACATTGCTAAAATTGAATGGGTGGGCAAGTGAAGCCTGCAGTGAAGTGGTATGCTTCCCTTATTGTTTGAGCACAATGGTCCAAAGCTGGATGTTGTCCTAATTCACCTTGGTGGCAACTACCTTGTCTTACTGAAAGGCAAGGCTCTTATCTGGCAAGCCAGATATGATTCTGAAGTACTTCGTGAAAAATGGCCCAGGGTGACCATTATTGGGTCTGAGATTTTGCCTTGTTTAATATATTGTGGCTATGGCAATCCACGTAAATTGAATGGTTGGGAAAGCTTGTAGACACAACAACAAATTAGTATTATGTCCCACTCTATACATAGAATCTTTGTCCGCACTGACTGCATCCATCATCTACTCATCCCAAATATCATCTGGCTTCATTCCCTACATTTGATGAAATGTGCTGCAGTCCAAAAAAGCTGAGATCAAATAAAACTTTTTAGTTGTTAAGGTGTCATAAGACTTTTTTTTTAGTGCAACACACTGTCATTGCTACTCCACCTGCTGGAAATTAATATAAATATTATTTTGTGAGTTTTGAGCAAATGTGGCAAAAGGCCCAGTTATTTGCTTTGTCACATATATTTACTTCCCCACTAATCACTTTTAGTTGTGTGGCTTTTCTTTGGTGTATTTGCACTTCATTATTTAGAAGGGCTCGGACTGTGAATCAACACAACCATGTGCTTAAGTTTATCCCCACTCTGGGAACAATTTCAATGTACTTCTCTTCCATTCCAATCCAAAGAACTGAAATCTGACCTTAAAGTTTAACATATGTTAAATATTTTCCTTAATATTTCCTCAAAATTATATCACAGGTCATAAATGCAATCTTTAATACAGGGCCAATTCTGATGTAACATTTTCCTCAGCAGGAATGATCTTTTGATGATCACTTCCAGTGCAGGAATGCTTCTGTAACATGTTACATGTGTGTGTGTGTGGGGGGGGGGGGGGCAGGCGGTGAGAATCCAAGTGACATTTTACAAGAGGCACCCATGACTAAGTGCTGTTAGAAGAACAGCATCTCGTTTATAGATCTTTTTTAGAAACTCCACATAGATGTTAAGATTGGACCTGCCATTCATCATATCATTTTTAAGGTGCCAAAAGCATCAGAAAAGAATAACCTATGAGGATTTGATTATGAATCTACTTAGTCCAGCCTTGATTAACCTGGTGTTCTTCAGATGTGTTGGACTACATTCCTCATAACCCCCAGTCATCATGGCTGTCAGCTGTGTTAAGAGAAGTGCACTGAGTTTACTGGTTTTGGGTCGGAAAGCAATAACTCTCTTGCTCTACCATCCTGTACATCTTCTTACACTGTATATAGATTGGCAAGAGGCAGCACCCTGCCTTACACATTAAAGTCTAATATATATATATATATATATATATATATATATTGACCATACTCATAACACTTGACCTAGACTTTCATTGCCTCATCAGCCCTGGGTAGACTGATGTTCTTTCCCTATCTCATTTATTATTTTGTTATGCAGCTTCATTGTATTATTTAGTCATATTTATATCCTACCTCTCATCTTGTGATGTACTTGGCTCTTCTACTCCCCACTGTATCTTCAGAACATCCTTTTGGGGTAGGTCATGCTGGATGACTGGTCAAATTCATAAACTATTAGTTTTATAGTCAAGTGTGAGTGCCTTTACACTTAGATCAATGAAAATAATATATGTAGATAAGCTGTTGTTGCAGGTTCCTTCTCTCCATCCTGCATAGTCAAATAGGCCCTTATGTCAGCATAGCTCCATAGAAGCTCAACACTCAGAAACAGCATGCTATTGTGCCAACTAGATTTTGTGGGCTTTCTTGTAGGCCAAGGTAGGTAGCAGGATGCTGGATTCAATGAACTCTAGATGTGAATCCAGCAAATATCTTCATAAAATCATACCTGGGCTGCCGAAGTAGAATCCTTACATTTGGAGGAGAGAGCAAATAGATTTCCTAAATGTTTGTGAAATACTCACTGAACTTTCACAGCATTCTCATCATTCTCATTTATTACTTCAAGTTGGCAGCTAAAGTAATGAACAGTGTAAAATCATTATTGAAAAGCTCAATAATTTGATCACAAATAGAGGAATGGCTTTGAATACCTTAGTTAATAAGATGAGAACAGTGCCTGAACAACTCCCTGGTGGGCAGGTATTCTAGAAGTTTCTGGATGCTGAATACGAATTTGTGCTGAAGCAGGCTTATACTACACTAGGTTATTAGAGTAATCAATCTGGTATACATCAATGGTTAATTATTAAATGTTAATATCTGCCTCTCACTGATGATATTTTTCTCTATTTTTTTAAATAATATTTTTATAAAGTGAACTGATGATCAATATAGCATAGTCCTTTTTATTCAAAGACAGGCTTTTGGCAGGTTGCTGCTAAGGGGGGGCTTTTTACTGGTTGGGAACAGTGTTTTCTTTGTATTGATGTTTTTTAAAAAACCCTGCTCTTTATGTTTTAATCATATTTTTTAAAAATGTTTCATTACCATTCATTTGAACTCACCGCTGTTAGTTGCCCGGAGTGCTCGTTGTGGCCTGGAAGGTAGGAAGTTAATTATTTAATTAGATAAATGTTAGCAATAAAACTGTACTAATGATCAATATAGCAATAAATATTCAGGGCAGGATCCAAAAATGATAGAAAAACAGAATCCAGGAGCTGCAGATGTGTATTCTCTAACTTCCATTGTAGCCTCTTATGTGTCCTGCAGAAAAGTTTTGGAAGGACTTGAAAATCTTACCTAGCCAATTTTCAGGTAGCACTGCAAGGGGCAGGGAATTCCCAGACTTTCTGTTGATAGAACATTGGTTTTAACACATACTCACAGATCTCTATTTGACCACTTAGAAGTATAGAGGAGTGACCAAAACATAATTTCTTCAGTTTGGAAGCAAAATGAAAAAAAAAAAAAGAAAAAAGAAAACTTCCCAGGCTCTGATACTGGCTACTAGTTTGACCACAAATATCAATGTCATAAAGGATGTAGATTAAAAGTACCATATTTTGGGGGAGAAAAAGGAAAAGGTCAGACACACAAATCTGTGTGAGACACATGCCCAAATAAGTGGCCATCTTCTCTTACCAATAGTTGGCTGCATGCTTTATCATGGGATGGACAGAAAGTCATACACCAGTTTATGAGAACAGTGTAATTTTCATCTGACTGACTATTGGTGTAGTGGAGTGAGCTATTTATATGGGCCAGCAGTAGACCCAAATGAAGTCCCAATTTGCTCCTCTGGATCCCTGCTCCACCAGCCAGCCATACTGCCTGTGACTGGCTGGCCTTCTTGCTTCCATAGCTGAGCCTAGGAAAATCATGTAGGTTTCTGGAAAGAGAAACAGCCATGGTACCTGGATCACGGCACATGTCAACACACGGGTCCAATCTAGACTGCCCAAAAGGGACGGACTCCACCCGCCTCCAGAAGCAGTGGGATGGGGCCAAGGCTGCCACACCGACAGCCTTGGAGTCCCCATCCCACCGCGTCTGGAGGCCGCGGGGAAGGCCACGGTTTTAGACTAGGAGCAGGATTCATATGGCCCTCCAGGTGTTGGAATGCCACCTCCTGTATATAAATAGAGTTTGCTAACTGGAATTTCCATTTCATACACACCCAGGTCACCAAGATCCAAGATCTCCATCTATGATTGTTAAATATCATCTTGTGATATCTTGTAGAGTAGCATCTTATTTCTTTCCTGTATGTTTCCAGTATGCACATGTCACTAAAGACAGAACATTTATTTTCTTAGTTATGTAGGTGTGTATAGAATGGGAATGTTTATTGGCAAGTTTAACATAGCATTTGCTGGAATATACCCTGATGAGTGGTGTATAAGTGCCACTCTCAGCATTGCTTACCATTGGTTATGCTGGTTGGAAGTGGCAGCCCAAAAATGTTTGGATGGCCACATGATTCTCACTCCTGGTGCATACATTAGCTGTTCTTAGCATGCAGAAGGACCATATTGTATCTATATTGCTGAGTCCCCGAAAAACAGGAGACAACTGTTACTTAACACTAGCATGCCAACAGGATATTAAAAGTTAATCTGGATTGGTGAATATGGTAGTTTCATTTTCCCATTCATTTTTCTTTAAAAAAATTCTTTCAGACCTGAATAAGGGAACATTTGTGAATTTAAAGGAACTGCAACAAGGTTTCCACCAATCAGTACCCCTCTGCCTTCACTGTGCAAAACCTGCAACTAGTACAAAATACAGCTTTCCCGGTACTGGCAAACACACAGCATTTGGAACATGATTATTTGTCAATTCATTTGCTGGCTGTTCACTTCTGATTTCATTTCAAAGTGCTGACATAATCTTCAAACCATTAGCAGTGTGGGAATGAGTTATCCTGAAATTTACCTTCACACTTATATGCCAATGCTTTAAGGCTTGTTTCTACTGGACATTCCACTTATAGTCATCCTTGCAACTGATGGGGCATTCTTAGTGATGACATCACCCTTATGAAAAATCCTTGAAGACAAAGTCTAGCAATCTCCCTCTCTTATCTTTTTTTGAGGTAGATTTCAAAGATTTGTTGTGTGTGTGTGTTTTTAAAAACAAATCTAGCAGATATTCAATGAATACAGTACTTGGCTTTTCATACTGTGGCTGTTGCAAGGTGCTTGCAACTATTGCTGTATTATTTTTCTTTTTTCTTGCTGGAGAGTGCTATTCTTCTGGAAGAACCAACAATGAATGTGAAGAATATGAAAGAGTAATACAAATGGTAAATATCACCAGAGCTTGGAAACATTATTTTTGGACTACAACTGCCAAAGTTCCCTAACTGCCATAACCAATTCCTATGCTAGCAGGAAATTTTTGGGAGCTTTGGTCCAAAAATTAAATTTTTTAGGATCTGGGCATTGATTTTCTGTTTTAAGATGGCATTCTTAGATTCAGGTTTTCTGAGTTCTTCCCTTTTCCATAACTTACATGTTGCTGTGGAGGTAGTGATGTTAGACCATGGATGAGCAAAATGTAACTCATATTTGATGTAACGACATTTTATTGTGTTAGCTGCCTTGATTGATCTCAAAGGGGCAGGTTATAAATATTATTATTATTATTATTATTATTATTATTATTAAAATTGATGTGATTTCGAGGTGTATTTTTGCCCAAAAACTGTGAAAAGCTCTTCAAAAATGAGCAGATCACTCACAACAGCACACTGAAAGCCCACCAGTATCCTCAGCACTCCCAAATACATCTACTTTCATATTGTTTTTCAAAATGGCAACCACCAGTGACACAGCATCATGTCTAGTCACAATTTTGGGGAATTCTCCAATGTATATAGAGATCTGCAGGAGCACTTCCAGGGGGGTACAGCCTGTGGGAGGTTTGGAGGGAGAAAACTGGCCTCATGTGATTGCCTATCCCTGTGCTAAACTAATGCAAACTTTTATTGGTACTTGTCTGAACATCCAATCACTGTGAAATTGTCAAATATAGAGAATCAAAGATACTTAACAAACTTTAGGGGAAAGTTGCTGGTAAGGTTTTTTTTTTTTTTAATGCAGTGGACATCTAATGATGTCATTATACTGAGTTAATGATGATCTAGGTCAGTCAATACAATTGATTGCTTTAGTCCACAAATTAAGCATGGGATCATTAAATTCTAACAACTCCAGTTACTTATCAGTATCAAGAAATCTACTTTTATGCTGGGCTGAAAAACAACAACAAAGAATTATATATTGATAGGTTGGTGAAAAGCAGTCCCCCCCCCCCTTGTGAGAATATTATTATCTTCCCGTGCTTGGTGAAATAGAACAATATTCAGCATCATTTCACTGAGGGTTGTATCATATAAATATAGGGAGGCAAATCTATCATCCCCAGTATCTATACAACAGGGAGATGCAGCCAATCACAGCTACTTGACAAGTGTACTCTGTATTTATTTAGTTTTATTTCTACAAGAATGTGTATCCCACAGTTCTAATGCATACACATTAGTCAGCGTCAAAGCAACTTAAAATCACAACTGCAACAAAAACATTCTCTGTCTCTCTGTGCCTGCTGATCTCTTTTTCTGTCTCACACACACCTTCAAAACAAGGCAAAATCCTCCGAGAATACAGAAATCTTTGCTAAATGATGGAAGTTGACAAAAGTATTGGGAGAGGGAGTTGCAATAATTTGAGTGTAGCCATTGAGAAAGCCCCAAAAGTTATAATTCTAACAAAGGGAAACTCAGAGAAGGGCCTCATTGAGTGGGGGTTGATTTATTTTGCTTGTATTATTTTTTGTTAAGATGTTTTCCAAAATTCACACATTTTGTCAAACATTCAATGGAAATTCCTTGGTTTTTTTAAAAAAGTGAATGTGGGAGAAAGCAAATCTGACATCTAACCATACAAAGAACTTTTAAGAACTAGACTCCTAAAACTCTGGCTTCACATCCCTGCATGTTTGAGACCCCCCCCCCTCCCCGCAACACACTTCTCACTTTTAACAGCTACAAGCAGATACACACCCTACCCTCCCTAAACTACACCTACTGAATTTGGCCAGTGTTGGTGGAAAAAGAATTTTGCTCATTTTTTAAAGACACCTTCCCAAAGTTACAAATTTCTTCATGACTTGTATAGAAATAACATAGATTAAAACAATTAATGTCAGAAGGAAACAAAATTGGCAGTTTCATCCATCCTTACATTCCACCAGACCTTAGAGAAAGCAAGCAGGTTGATACAGGAGGAGGCAGTCCCTGAGGAATGATACATATGTGTGGAAGTTGCTTGTTACCTCCACATTTTAAAATTTTATGTGCATAATAAAAAAAAATACCTTCAGCATACATCTGAAATGTCAGGTGGCTCCCAAGAAAACAAAAGTGTCTGCCTGAAATAACCACTAGGGAGTTGTAGTAAGTGATATGTGTTGTAAAACCAGAGCAGATGTTCCTTATAATACAGTTTGAAATCAATTGGGCCATATATAGATTCATTGCAATGAAAAACAAGTTATATTGTGGGTGGGTAACACTGGAAGCCAATATCTATTCATCTCTCATGGTTAACAGATTAACTAATGTAGGTTTGGTATCATGCACAATTAAAATTCATGAAGTACTTTAATATCACATTGTTTTACCTCCATATGTGGGGTGCTATATTTTGGTTCCCTTATTTTTACCTCCAGTAATGCTCAGAGTTAAGTTAGAGTGAAACTTGTTAGCTGCCCTGAATTGATCTCAAAGGGGCGGGGTATAAATAAATATTATTATTATTATTATTATTATTGGAATTTTCTGTCCAATGGACTTTGTGGCTGAGCTTGATAACAGGTCTAAGTCAACATTTCACTATACCACACCAGTTCTTAAACTTTTAATAGCTTGGAAATAGTGGGACAAAGTATAATGTATGAAGTAGAATGATCACTCTATGTCAATCTTGTTGCTTTTCCATGTATGTTTATAATTTTATTTGTATTTTGAGCTACAGACACTTTGTTCTGTGCAAGCATTGGGAAAGGTTTGCAAAAAAATGAGGTACACTGACCATACTTACTTTCCGTCATGATTCTGAGTTCAACAGCCATGTGGAGTCCTACATATCTGCTAGCATATCTGTGCAGAGGTCTTTTATGTGAGGTGGCTGTAGAGCCAGTTATGATCCTCCCATTTTGTGGAGAAATGTATTCATCTATATATCTTTAAATGCTTTGGACCACAGATTCTTTCAATGTGTGTGTGTGCTCATTCAAATGAACATCACTACTGATTATTTCAATTTGAGATCATTTCAAATATTAGAGCTAAATGCAACAAAATGATTACAGGAAAAAACAGACATACCTTCATGGAAACAGAGATGTAGAGTATGATTCCATATATTATTCTATGGCTTATTAATTATTATCACCATTACTCATCATCATGAGATAGAGTAAAATGTACACATCAGATACCATGTGTGCATGCCTGATTAAAATAAAGAAATATGCTGACAATCCAGTTAAAAATGAATAGATCAGTTTCTGGTCCAGCTTATGGCTTAGATGTGTTCATTTATAAATCCATTCTGCCCCTGCTTCCATATCAATATATGTTTTCTTATAAAAATTCATGAAAATTCATATTTAAATAATACTTAAATTCTAATTTTGAACATATTTTATTTTGAAATATGCATTTCAAAATATATTTCTGTGAATTGGTTTTGCACAGGAATGGCATCACAAAAATTTAATAAGTTGAAATCCAAGAGATAGCTATGCTTTGATTTGCATAGTAATCCAGAAGTATGGATCTGCTTAACCTATATAAGAATGAGTAAAAATTGAATTCTTCAAGCACCCCCATTTACCATATCACTCACCATTCAGAAAATATTAAATTTATGCACAAAATGATTTATATCTAATTTAAAGTGATGAAGTGATTCATATTGATTTAAAAGACAGCTTGATCCCAGGTCATCATATCTATTTAGGGTTGTTAGAATTAAAACCGGAAATAAATCCTATACTTTTAATGGTCATGTAGAAGAAGGAATTTCAGCAAGCACTGCTTGTCATGCAGCCAGCTAACAAGCAACACTTGCCAAAATGCTTTTTCTGCACAACCATTAAAGTGATAGGAATTGCCTCCAATTTTCACTCTGGAAATTCTATACCTTTTCATATAATGTTATATCACACCATCTTTCTTAATTTTGCATTGTTTTCTGCACTGCTCACCACTTTCCTTTACATTATGTAGCACAAACTAGACAACTACATGAATGTAAGGACTTGGAATTTCAGGTGTAGTTAACTGTTCTGCAATTGCACATGTTTGAAAACCAAGAACATTAGTTTCTTTCTAGTTAAGCTGTGGTACCCCCACAGTATGCACAGACCTGCCCATCTGAAGCTGTGAAGATTTTGTTATTTGACTGGAGAAAGAAATTGGCATTGCATATCTACATTCTCTATTGGCCTGTTGTTATTATAATTCACCTTGCTAGCATGCCCCTATTGGGGTGGCTGTATAACACAGTCCATGGTCCTCTCACATGTTCTTTCTTGGAAAAAAACTATTTCCTTCTCCCACAGTCACACAGGAATCTACATTCCATGCAACCTGCTTCTTATATTTTTCTTTAGAAGAGGGACTGAAGACACTCTCTCTATTGGTGTATACTTATTGTGTGTACTGACTGATGTAAGAACATGGCAATTTATGTGTGGCTACATGAATTTCTCAAACGCCTACATTAAATGAAATTTCTCATTAAAATTGTCATCTTTTCTTGCCTCCCACCTAGAGAAAGCAGTCTGAAAGGGGACAAATAACACTATGTTAAGCAGAAGCCTGCGTTCATCTCCACCGCCTCCTATTGCAATGCTAACTGGAGAGCTTTAAGTGGCCTGTGGGCGATGTGAGGCCTCCATGCAAGTCACTGAGCTGAACTCTGCCAGATGCTTAGTCCTGGGAATTGAGCAGCCTCCATGTTAACAAGTAACCCTCCCTTCTGTTTTGATGTTTTGGTGGTTTCGTGATTGCTACCACTTTCTTGCAGTCAAAACATAAATTTGTCATAGCTCTGGGCTGGTGAAGACTAATTGAAATAAATCAGCCATGACCACTCAGGGCCAATTTATGACAGTTAGGCCAGAGTAAAGGAACATTGTTAATTAGTTGCCTTTACATGGGCGTCCACCTGACTCTTTCTCCACAGATTGGGTGGCTGCGGGTTGCCTAAGTAAGTATTTGCACGCAAACGAGTGATATTTGATCCACCTCCGTGTCAAGTGCTTCCATAACTTTAAATATTAAAGAAGCTGAGAGTCTCCAGTGGATTTCAGTCGGCAGTTTGATTCAGATTTTATTATCAGCAATGGGTCTATAACAAGCTTGAACTGTCCTCTCAGATTAGATCTGCCTCACTAGGCATCTGCTCCACTTATCCCTCCTCCCTCTGCTGTGACTGAAAATGGAAGAGGATGTCTGAAGACTTTGGTTTGCTCCTTAAGCTTCTTGCATGACACAAGACTATTCATGGGAATGTCTTCATGCAATGCGTGCTGTTTCCTTAAGGTCCGGAAATAATTTTTATATGTGATGAGGGATGGAAAAAGGTAAAATTTAGACAAACCTTTCATTCCTTTCCTCCCTTGGAAACCCATAGGTTTGTTGGAGTTATCAATTGGAAAAAAACCCCCAGCTCATTTGTGCCCAAATTCAATTTTGCCACTCGGAAAAAAGACTGAATACAGTTTTTTTCCCCTCTCTGCTGTATTGTGTTTATGATGAAATAAGAAAGGGGAGATGTACAGTTTCGTAGATGTACTGGACACACAGAGTTCACTTCATCTCTCAGCTGTGCTTATATCACATTGTTTGTTTACCTGATACTTGGTAGTATTCTATGTGCAACAGCACAGCTGGCCCAAGATATTTTGATGCCTGAGTCATAGTACAAGATGGCTTTCCCTTTCCTTCCATGTACCAAATGTTCAAAGGGATCTTAGATATAGTGTGTGGCATCTGCAACTCTTGCATATACAGAGGATGTGTGGCTCACGCAGGGGATATTTAGGGGATTCAACTGGAGGGCTCCCACTTCTGTCCTTCAGCAATTTCACCTAAAGCTGTTCATTCCATCTGCCTGATGAGGAAGCCCTGGATGTAAATGGGTAGATAAGAGGCTGTGCAGACCGCCCCTAAGGGATGGTCTGCAGCCGCCTCCAGCTGCACCACATTGGGGCCACAGCAACTGCAAGCTGCGGTCCTGATCTGGCTTTTCCAGGGTGCAAAAAAGAACTACAAAAAGTGGCCCTTTTTGTATTCTGGAAGGGATGTGACAGCTGTGGTGCTGCAGGTTTAAGGCACTTCTTTGGTGCTGCATTGTGTGGAGAAGAGTGCCGTGACACTGCACGCCGTGTTAAGCAGTGCATGGCATCATGCTGCCCTGGGAATGGAGCAAGGGTGTGTGTCATGTGGATGCCGTGCCCCAACTCTGCCACCAGGCCAGCCTTTATGCCACAGCCCCCTCTCTGCCTCCCTGAAATTTACAGTCTCTTTTAAAAAAAAAAAAAAAGGGGGGGGGGACAGGAAGACACAAGAGAGTGGGAAATGGTAGCAACTGCCAAGGAATGAATACTAGGACAAGGACAACAGCAAAGCAGAAATCATTTTTAATTTTTTTATATGAACATTTGTGATTTTAGTTAAGGCAGTTTCAGTGCTGGTCTTTGTATCAGGATTTTGTGCTGTTAAATGAGAAGGGGCTTCAGGTTGCTGAGGCAATGAAAACCTAGTAAATTAATAGATCAATAAATCCATCATTGGGACAGTGTTTTTCAATACAGTAATTAGTCATGTGTCAAATGATGTCTACTTTAGGCCAGGGCAGAATTTGCATACTTTTCTTTGCAGAAAGTTGCCATTAATTAATTAGGGGAGCCTTTTAACACTGCTGACCACAGGGGGAAAAACAGAGTATGCTTGCTGCTCCATACCTTAGGCACTATAATGGAATGAGCTATACTGTGTGTGAACTAGAATATATGGAATCTATACACACACGTACACACACACACAATTTGTATGTGTATATGTGTATATACTGCCTTAGGATGGACGTATATAGTAAAAAAGAATTAAAGATAATATGTAACACCTTATTTATATGCCAAATGAATAAATAATCCTTTGGGTAAATGTTCAAGAACAGATAATCACATACTCAGAAAAGAGAGATGTAGTAGTGATGGGTGACTTCAACTATCCTGATATTTGCTGGAAGTCAAACTCAGCCAAATCCTCAAAGTCTAGCAAATTCCTCACTTGCCTGGAAGACAATTTCATTGTCCAAAAGGTGGAAGAGGCAACAAGGGGATCAGCCATTTTAGATCTGATCTTAACCAACAGGGAAGACCTAGTTGATGGGGCGCAAGTGGTTGGATCCTTAGGTGGAAGTGACCATGTTCTCCTGGAGTTTATAATACAGTGGAAGGGAGAAGCAAGGCATAGTCAGACACGCACTCTAGACTTTAGGAGAGCTAATTTCAATAAACTTAGAGAAATACTGGGAGTGATCCCATGGTCAGGAATACTAAAAGAAAAGGGAGTTCAAGACGGATGGGAGTTTCTCAAAAGGGAGATATTGAAGGCACAATTTCAAACAGTTCCAATGAGGAAGAAAAATGGAAGATGTCTCAAGAAGCCAGGATGGATGACTAAGGAACTTTCAACTGAGCTAAGTTTTAAACAGAACATGTATAAGAAATGGAAAAATGGAGAAATCACGAAAGAGGAATTCAAACAAATAGCCAGCACATGTAGGGGTAAAGTCAGAAAAGCTAAAGCGCAGAATGAACTCAGGCTTGCTAGAGAGGTTAAGAACAATAAAAAGGGCTTTTTTGGATATGTCCGCAGCAAAAGGAAGAAGAAGGAAACAGTGGGGCCACTGCGTGCAGAAGATGGCAAAATGCTAACAGGGGACAGAGAAAAGGCAGAATTACTCAACACCTTCTTTGCTTCAGTCTTCTCAGAAAAGGCAAAGGGTGCTCAACCTAAGGATAATGGAACAGGAGACAGAATAGAGGAAATTCAGCACAGAATAAGTAAAGAGGTAGTACAGGAATACCTGGTTAACCTAAATGAATATAAATCTCCAGGACCAGATGAACTACATCCAAGGGTATTAAAAGAACTGGCAAAGGTGATATCGGAGCCATTGGCAATAATCTTTGAGAACTCCTGGAGAACAGGAGAAGTCCCAGCAGACTGGAGAAGGGCAAACGTTGTCCCCATCTTCAAAAAGGGAAAAAAAGAGGATCCCAACAATTATCGTCCAGTTAGTCTGACATCAATTCCAGGAAAGATTCTAGAGCAGATCATTAAGCAGAGAGTCTGTGAACATTTAGAAGCCAATGCCATAATCACAAAAAGCCAACATGGGTTTCAGAAAAAGAAGTCATGCCAAACGAACCTGATCTCTTTTTTTGATAAAATTACCAGCTTGGTAGATGAAGGGAATGCTGTGGATATAGTATACCTCGATTTCAGTAAGGCCTTTGACAAGGTTCCCCATGACATTCTTGCAAACAAGCTTGCAAAATGTGGGATAGACAAGTTAACTGTTACATGGATTTGTAATTGGTTGACTGGCCGAACTCAAAGGGTGCTCAACAATGGCTCCTTTTCATCCTGGAGAGAAGTGACCAGTGGGGTCCCACAGGGTTCTGTCCTGGGCCCAGTGCTATTCAACATCTTTATTAACGATTTGGATGACAGAATTGGGGGCATACTTATCAAATTTGCAGATGACACTAAACTGGGAGGAGTAGCTAATACCCCAGAGGACAGGATCAAAATTCAAAATGACCTGAATAGACTAGAAAGCTGGGCCAGCGCTAACAAAATGAAATTTAACACAGAGAAATGTAAGGTTCTGCACCTAGGGCGGAAAAATGAAATGCACAGATATAGGATGGGGGACACCTGGCTGAATGAGACCACATGTGAAAGGGATCTAGGAGTCCAAGTAGACCATAAGCTGAACATGAGTCAACAGTGTGATGCGGCAGCTAAAAAAGCCAATGCAATTTTAGGCTGCATCAATAGAAGTATAGTTTCTAGATCAAGGGAAGTTATAGTGCCACTCTATTCTGCTTTGGTCAGGCCCCACCTGGAATACTGTGTCCAGTTCTGGGCACCACATTTCAAAAAAGATGTGGAGAAACTGGAGCATGTCCAAAGGAGGGCAACTAAGATGGTGAAGGGTCTGGAAACCTTGCCCTATGAAGAACGCCTTAGGGAGCTGGGGATGTTTAGCCTGGAGAAGAGAAGGTTAAGAGGTGATATGATAGCCCTGTTTAAATATTTGAAGGGATGTCATATTGAGGAGGGAGCAAGCTTGTTTTCTGCTGCTGCAGAGACTAGAACGCGGAACAATGGATGCAAACTGCAGGAAAAGAGATTCCACCTCAACATTAGGAGGAACTTCCTGACAGTAAGGGCTGTTCGACAGTGGAACACACTCCCTCGGAGTGTAGTGGAGTCTCCTTCCTTAGGGGTCTTTAAGCAGAGGCTGGATGGCCATCTGTCAGGGATGCTTTGACTTGGAGTTCCTGCATGGCAGGGGGTTGGACTGGATGGCCCTTGTGGTCTCTTCCAACTCTATGATTCTATGATTCTATGATTCTAAGTACTCTGAAGTCCTTATGACCAGACAAGAGTGGGCTGAATTTTCTCCCTTTTTATCCCTTATGCATGAGAAGGATTATCATTTATGGAAGTGGAGAACTGTGCCAGTGTCACTATCTCCAACATCTTCATTCTTCTGACTTTGGAATTTATCGCGCAGCCCCTGGGGATGTGATGGGGGGTGTGATGAAAGGGAGCAGGATGGGAAACGGATGGGGCAAAGAACACATTATACCTCACAATAGAATGCCGACATCGCTTGACGTTCCCATTCCGTTCCCAATCCATTCCCAATCTGTCCCAGAGGGGGCGATTTTCAGGAATGCTTTTGAACAGTTCCCAAAGAACAAAACAGAGAAACAGGGAAAGCAGATCAACCTGCTACCTCCAGCAAAATCATAAGAAATGTGGAGGATGGTGAAAGAAAGAAAAAATCATTCCTGGGTACATTTTGGAAGAAATTCTTTAAGTGACCTCTAGAAGTTTTAAAATGTTTTTGTTTACTTATGCAATGTTCCCTTCTCTGATTGTTTCATTTCTCATGTCATATTGTTTAGTTTCCAAGAAAATGTTGGCTGAAACAGGTTGAACTCCTCTTCTCTCTCTCTCTCTCTCTCGGAACAGGATCCTATTCCTATTTTTTCTTCCTTATTTCTGCCTCTGGTACCAAATTTTCGGTTAAAGGAGTATTTTCCAGGAATACATCTACTTCATTAACTGACATACACCTGCAGTTTCAATCAGAGACCGAATACCCACTGCATGCATGGGATCTGTTTAGGACTAACCAAATAGGTTCAAGCCTGTTTCTGCAGATCAGACTAACAACATAGAGATTTCCTTTCACTGTACAGATTATGGCTGGATTTCTTCTACTGAATTCTAGAGAAAGTAATTTTCTCTTCAGTTACGGCTATGTTATCCAATGTTATTTTAATTTGTTGTCTGCTATATTTTATTGTCTGAATGTTAAGATGTATTAATATGTATTATGTTTAATTATTTTGATAGAATGTACACCATAAGCAGGTTTATTTTATCTATTTTAATTGATTGTATATATAGTGCTGTGTAAATTTACAGCACTTTATAAAGAAAGGTGAAGTAGTAGTAATAGTAGTAAAATAGTAATAGTAGTAGTAGTAGTTGCACACATAATTTTTAGCTCTGGTGCACCAAATACTGGACTGATATGTTTGGATTGCTGGCTAAATATTGCAGTCCTTAGATGCATCATTAAATTATTGGTCCAGTCCATCTCTATTAATTAAGGGAGAAGGCTTAATCATGGCAACATAGGCCTTAAATTGATTTCCTGGTAAATTCTAAAATACTTCAAATTTTTAAATCAAAAATAACTAGACATAATTTAAAATAATAATCTAATTTGCTTCTAAAATTATGGCATACCATAGAACTTTATATGTGCAGTTCAAACCAGTTCAAACCAGGAACATGATGAGTTAAATACAACTCTTGAGCTGGAAGGAGTGTACAGGGAGTCTAGAAAACTATGAAGAAAAACGTTGAGGTTTTACTGAAGATTTAAAGTTATAATTTTAAAAGAAAAATGTATACTGTGTATACATATTCAGATTGGTGTTACTAACACTTCAGTAGAATGATTTTATTTATTTCAAAATCCATATCATCATGGATATGGTGATATGGAAAGAAATAAGGAAGAAAAAATAGGAATAGGATCCTGTTCCAAGAAAGAAAGAGAGAGAGAGAGAGAGAGAGAGAGAAAGAGAGAGAGAGAGAAATATTTTTTTCTCTCTTTCTGAAGAACACACACCAGAGTACTTTCTCTTGAAGCACTATGTTGTAAAACAGAATAAGAAGTGTAAAATCCAGGGGGGTGGGGGAACACCAGACAACATAAAATTATACACACTGTGTTTTTGTGTATTACTGCTAGATAAGATTTTAATGTGCATTTTAAAAGAAATTTTGAATGCTGAAAAGTCATGAGTTAGCATACTGGGAAAATGTTGGGTATGTGTTGTGATGCAATTTATCTTTCTCCCAAGACACATTATGCACTGCATTTTTACTATGTATCACATCAATTTGTTTATTTATTTGTTTATTGCTTGCTTGCCACTCTACAGCTAGAAGGTCCAAGGTCCAAGGATCAAGTAATACCATTTTTATAACTCCCCCTTATTTTATTCCTGTTTAAATATATATGACTATAAATGATGTTGTTTTCAATCTACAACCTTGATTAACTTGCTGAAGTTTTGCTTCATTTTCAAATTAGTCAGTATTTCTCCTTGGGTTTATTGTATTTTTTCCTAATAGCCTTTATGTGTAGGGGGTTTATTTGTAGAAGCAAGGCAGGCAAATAATTCAGAGTGCCATGCTTGTCTTGCTGAACTCTCCCTAGTTTACTGCATTATTAAATATTGCATAAATTATTCAATGTCCTTTATTTCAAACCATTTCTTTTCCTTGCAAAAGGCACCCTCTCAACAAATGGGCATTAGTCTAGTGCTCCCACCTCCCATCTAAATGAAATGTCTTATTGGCTGTTTTCCCCACCAATCCTTTCTGCGCACCAGTGATGTAAGAGATGGTAACTCTGACTAGTATATGTCGATAAACATACTAACATAGGTTGCTAAAATAACTCTTTCTAAAGTGCCAGCAACCACATCTGAGACAGCATGATCATTTCATGAAAAATTGCAGCCATTTGATGTGAGGATCACAAGCTACTTGCTCACTGGACTTGTCAGAGATGAGTCTGGCAGGACTGAAGCCACAAACATCATTCCTTAGCAGCCCAGACGGTAACTGGAGATTCTGCTGAAATAAAAACAAAGAGAATTTCAATGCCACATAACACACAAGCTCTCTTGGTGGATGTTTTGCTAAACCACATACTAATATGGCAGAAAAAGAGCACAAGTACTCATTATGTTTGTTTCCTTGAGGTTCTGGCTCTGGAGACATTGACTTATCTGAACAGATACTCACATAAGTAGGCCCAATAATTCCACTAAAATTTAGTACTGATGAGAATTTCCTATGGTCATAGATGACTGTTGTGTCAGTCTACAAAATCCTCATATTAGTGAAGTCCGGGGGGCTGGGGGGAAGGTGAAAGAAGGATACTTTTTTTAAAAAAAGTACTCTGAAATAAGTGTACTTATTTTATGAATGTTGATATGTGTCTGACGCTTCCATCCAGCCACCCCCCTTCTTCTTCAGCCTTGCACATCTTCTGAATACTGTGTGCTGGCTAGATTAGACATGCTTCTCTGAGCAGTTTAAGGAGGTCTGAGAATTTAGCAATATATACCATGAGTTCTTCTCCTTCATTCTCCTACCCTCCCTTCCCCCATAGCAACAGCAGGGAGATACATTCAATAGCAGAAATATAAGGAACTGGAAATAAATAATGGCCCTTAAAACAGAAAAGGGGGTTGGATGCTGGGGTTGTTTGGTTGTTTTTGTTTTTGAATACACAAAAAGAAGCATTTGTATATTTTTCCATGTGAAAATAACCCTATGTGGGGAGAAAAGATTGCATTGTGTCTGTAGTCTTTCAACTTAGGGGTTTTGTGTTTTTACAGTGCTCATTCTCAAGGTACAAAAAACAGGCCGTAAGACTGAAATTCAACTTGAAAGATGAAAACACAGCCAGTTAAAAAGCAAAGAATTACTGGCTTATTGAACTCTTCCATGCAACATTTTTTTTCATAAAAAACAAAATCCTAGCTTAATATTTTCACTAATTAATTAATGCCATAACTGTTATAGCGTTAATGTTTTCTGTTGGTGTGCATCTTTAGATTTAGAATAGTGGGAAATATTTACAGAAATAAGGAACTCAGATGAAAACACATCATATCAAAGCAGAACAAAATAAATTTTATCTCTGGATGAGACAAATACATATTGTTCTTTCTCTCCACCCTAACAATATTCTAGTGATAAGTGTGTGTGTGTGTGTGTGTGTATAATAAAGATATTGCTCCGGAAAAATATCAGTGTTTAAAATTGATTAGCATGTTTTTCTTATGAAGAAGAAGAAAATGTTTTATGCTTTCACACTTAGTTTGAACGCATACATGACCTAAATGTCTGATCTTAAACTCTTGGCTCTTCAGCTAGTGGTAGTAATCTTTCTAGTTTACCATGGGGAGATGTAGAATGCCATCCTACATTGCCATCAAATCCACTTCAAAATGAGTTTAGCATACTGTGCAAAACTGGAAGGTGTATCAAGGAACAGTCACTATGGTGGGTTGGAGAAAAAAGTCACAAATTACAGGCAGGACAAGCCTGTGAATTGACCCTTAAGTCTGAGTTTTCCTTCATTGGTGTGGTTTTGGAAAGATTCCTTTGAAGCCATATATGTGAGAAGTTCACTTAACTGGTCAACCACATGTATGTTTCAAACAACAGCAAAACAGTATTTCCTTCATATTTGTTTAAAAGTGCTCCTTGGAAAAAGATTGGAGAAAGTCAAGTTCTTGTCTCTAACCTTGTTGTAAACTATTGTCAAATTGACTTCAATTTATGGTGACCCTATGAATGAGGGACCTCCAAATCACCATATCATCAACAGTCTTGCAAATACAGAGCCATGGCTTCCTTGATTGCCTTTGACCTTATGAAACGACATATACTAAAATGTCATTTCAATCTGGAGTGTATGTACAGCCAGAATTCAGGAATGAGGCATGTGTGATCCTCCAGGTGGTGTATTGCAACTGTCATCAGCCTTAGCCAGCAAGGCTAATAGTGAAGGATAAAGAAGATTGTTCTAGTACAATATCTGGAGAGCCAGTTATAGCTGTAATTTGGTTGAGTCCATCATATGTGTTATGTGGGACCTACTCATAGGAGGTATCTCTATCTGATTTGGAAGGATTCCACCTTCTCCACCATGACAACTCCCTCAATTCATCAGAATTTCTTAGCATTTTCAAGAGTCTGGAGAAGAGGAGGCCAACTACAGATGCACAATGATTTGTAAAGACTGTTAGCAACTGTGGAATTGAGAGAGAAGTCATTCTACTCACTTGGTAACCAGAGATGCATGCGCCATGTTGATTGCCTAAGTGAGCATGTTGTTTGCACAGGAAGTAAGGGACATTTTTTCCCTTACATTTCCCTTACTTGGCTAATGTGTAAAATTATCTTTAAATCTGGGAGATTCCTCTGTAAAGAACTATTCATTGCTCTGCCTCATTACCTTTATAAACTATTTTGTATTCATTTTACATGTTATCCATCTTTGTGCTGTGATTTTTGCACTACTAGCTATTGAAAATATTTTATGTAGTTTGGGTCCATTTGTTATATTTAATTGTTTTTAATGTATTATTCTGTGGACTGCCTTGGGGAGACTTGGCCTCAAAAGGAAATTTAGAAATATATTCCCCCTGTAGGATAGTGGCCATACTGGTAGCATGGAAATGAAACATTAATCGTGGTGTCATAGTCTGGAATCTGAAATTCCAGCAATATCATTTTTATATTAAGTAAGTGCTCCTTTACACAGAATTATATTGCAAAGATCGATCTCCAGTTCTACCAAGTTTTTAGCCATTCTGTAATTACTTTTGTTGTTCAAACTGTTAAATTCAGAAAACAACTCAAGTTTTGTCAATAATATTGTAGCTTCTCAGTCAATATTCTTTTGTCAGAGGGAAAAGTTCATTAAAGAAGAAACCACTGGATTCCCTCCATATTACCAGGGAGGTTAGGGATTG
The DNA here is from genome assembly GCA_034509955.1 of Urosaurus nigricauda. NCBI lineage: Eukaryota > Metazoa > Chordata > Lepidosauria > Squamata > Phrynosomatidae > Urosaurus > Urosaurus nigricauda. The sequence continues at coordinate 48,449,941 of JAOEGL010000003.1, forward strand.
GGTTGAAGAAATGTTTAACTATTGATTGTTTTAATTCTGTTGTACACCACCCCGACTGCCTTGCAGAGGCGAGGGTTACAAAATAAATTATTATTATTATTATTATTATTATTATTACCAACATTGATTTTAGCAAAGATGGCAAGACTGCCATGAAATGTCAAGATCTGGTACCTGGGAATATCCTGATCTTCTTCAGTTCTGAAACACTTAGCATTTTTTCAGTATATTGTTTTCAAAAAAACAAGCTGTTTCTGCCAAGATTAACAGCTGGGAATTGTATTGGAAGCTAATGGTTTATGCATCTGCAAAATACTTCTGAAACAATATGCTACTGAGTAATTTCTTTCTCAGCTTTTTAAATGAAAGTCCTTCCCCTAGATATTTACTATTCTCTTTTCTAAAAATAACATTGTTTTTTTTCCTCTATATAATCAAACTAAATGAAAGCGGGACTCTACTCTGGCTAAGTTTAGAAATTAGATTTCATCTCTTTCTCCTATCACTCATGACTGAATGCAAATGTTACATGAATGTTCACTTTTTGTCCAATGATTGTGAGATAAAGTCTAATATCTAGTCCTAAATATTCAAATTAGTAGGATTACAGCCAGCCCTCCATGTCCATGGATTCTGCATCCACAGTTTCAACACACACACACACACACACACACACACTAAAATCAAACAGCAATTGACATTTTAAAGAAGGGATCACATTTTACAACTCCACTGTATATAATGGGACTTGAGTATCCATGGATTGTGGTATTCTGGGGTGGGTGTGGGTGGGTGTGAGCTGGAACCAAACCCCACCAGATAGCAAGGACCCACTATACTATTATGATCCTTATGTATTCCAGAGTTGCTTGTCTATCCATATGTGTTCTGAACTGAATTATTTTTAACTACAAAGAGATGGCAGGGCAGCGATGGTGGGGGTAGGAGGAGTAACCCATTCATTGAGTGTTTGAGGGATCAACAAAACCCTCTTGTTATTAAATGTGAGGTAGAGAGGTTCCCCCCTGAAATATTTGGTAGTGGGTAGCTGCTTTTTTTAATGTAAACTTATAAGTTGGCCAAGGGATTTTTTTAATAATAGCTTACATTAGCATGAGCCTCTTTTGACAATTTCTTGCTTTCTGCACATTGAACCAATGCCATGATACATTGTCATTCATTGCTCCAAGGTATTTTGGGAAGCAGTACCAACCGGCAGTGTCACAAGTCTGTCTTCACAGCTTCCCATCTGCATACATTCTTGAATTCTTTAGCACAAATGCAGCATTACCTCATGTCACTTTGATCCTAAGGCATTCCAGGAAGTACTGGAGGTGGGAAGCTATGGACAAAGACTAGCTACATGGTACAAAATTAAACAACAATAACAACAAAAGCAAAACTACAACTGTCAAGCAGAAAACTTTTGGTGCCTTCATAAGGTTAATTAAGGTAAAGGACAACACACTACTGAAAATTTTGGAGCATTTGTCCATCCCACACTACTTCAGGAAAACAATAGAAAAATGTGAAGTCAAGAAGGCTTTCATGGCTGGCACCCATAGTTTTTTGTGGTTTTTTTTTTGGGGGGGGGGCTATGAGGCCATGTTCTAGACAAGTTTATTCCTTATGTTTTGCTAGCAGCTGTGGCTGGCATCTTTCTCTGCTGTTGTGGACCTCATATCCTGAAAAGTCCACAAAAAACAACAGAAAAATGTTCCCTATTGAGATGGCATTTGAGTATTTTCCAGGGAATCTGGAGGAGGAATTTATGGCCTAGCCTCTTTGTAACATTCACTGTATGCCTGCCACAGTTTAGAAGTGAACAGAAAGCTGTTACAAGTGGAATACTCAACTTGTATGTTAAACACAATATCATCACTTGCACTGGGCTTTGGGCCTCAGTGACAATAGCCAAACTTGAGACAACTCATAGCGTTATGCTTCCACTTTAGGTTCATGACAACATGTGATGGGTTCCTGGAATTAGTTTAGAGATGAGTATTTAAAATTCTCAGCCTGAAAGCTCTAGGATCATATGTTGTTAATTGTCCTTGAGTTGATCTCAACCCATGACAACCCAGTAGATGAGACATCTCCAAGAATCCCTGTCCTCCACTGCTCAGTTCCTGTAAACTCATACTCGTGACCTCCTTAATAGAGTGCATCCATCTAGCATGTGGCCTTCCTCTCTTTCTACTTTCCTCCACCTTTTCTAGCATTATTGGGGTTTTTCTTTCCCCCCTCCCAATCAGTTGTGCCTTACCAAACTATAAACCCCAAGATTCCCCAAAATGCAGGTTTGGAATCAAGTGAATGCATACAGGTATGATTGTGTACAGGGCCTCTGATTGCAAAGACAGTATGCCTGCAATGGAGAGATGAAATTGTATGCCTTCTCTTGCTGCCTTCCTTTCTGTCACTTCTCTGCTCCTCTTTTTGGTGAGGAGAGGTAATATCTGAACTTTCTGCCTGCTTAAACACTCTCCCTCTTACACTGAAACAGGCAAGGTGGAGCTCATTCACATTGTACAATGATAGCATTCTGATTCTGCTTTAACTGCCATGGCAACTTCCTATGGAATCCTTGGCTTTGTAGTTAAATAAGAAACTAGAGTTCTGAGGCTGAGAATTATACATACTCCTACCTAAACTACAAATCCCAAGATTCCATAGGATAGAATCATGACAGTTAAAGTGGAATAGGAGCTCCAAGAGAGGATGGGAAGAAAGTTCTGAAGATTCTCCCAGTGTTGGATGTAGCCCTTAGATTACAACCTCCAGAATTCCCAGCCACCATTAGCTTCAACAACAACAACAACAACAACAAGGCATGCATGTTCCCATGCTCTCTGGTCTTGTTGTTAAGGCAAGGAAACCTAGGAGTTTATCATACGAGGGAATTTTGGGGTATAATGCAATGGCAATCCGAGCGTAATCATGGGGTTGCCTGTTATTGCGAATGAGAGTATCTCACGCAATTTCAGGCAAAAGGGAAGTCATTCCGAATGCAATCATGGGTTTCACATTATTATGTATTAGAGTATCTCATGCAATTTCAGACAACAGGGGGTCATTTTCAGGAAATGGGAAGTCATTCCGAACGCAATGAGATTTCATGTAAATTCGCTGAACTAGCGAATTTGCATGAATTCGAATTGGCTCCATTCGAAATTGGGAGAAATTCCTCCCATGTGATCAACTCATTTGATTCAAGCCTCTTCCTCCTCTGTCCTCTCCTTCCAGTGGCATCATCACCAGCCCTTCCCAGCCCTCCCCAGTGCCGACAAGACACCCGACCTCAGCCCCTCTTGCCTCCCCTTTCTCTCCGCCTGGGATCCTCAGGCTGGGGCTTGCATTGCCTCGCCTGCAGGAGACAGCCCCAGAGCCACCGCCTCCTCCTCCTCCTCCAGCCAAGGGACTGGCTCTGAGCCCCACGTAGCTGATGCTACCTCAGCTCCCAGCACCTGCCTCCTCCTCCTCCTCCTGGGCTGAGAGTGTTCCCAGGAAAGCAAGCAGAGAAGGAGGAGGAGGGTGGTGGCGGAATGGATTCCTCCAGCGTGGTTGCTTGCCTGCTCCTCTGGGGGTCTCTTTCTGACCCCTCTCTTCCCTCCCTCCCTCCCCCTCTCATTGCAACTTTCCTCCTCCTCTTGGGGGTAGCCCTGGAAAACCAAGCTGCCCCCTTTTGCTCCAAGCCTTTGGAGAAGCAGGGACAAGGTGCCTAGAGGTCCTCCCTGCAAAATGGAGGACCTTTGAGAAAAGCAGAGGCTCACAACCCTCCTTGCCAATACTGGCAAGCCCCAGGAGGAGGAGGAAGAGTGGAGCCAGAAAGAGACCCCTCCAGAGGAGCAGGCAAGTGGCCACACCAGAGGAATCCATCCCCCTGCCACCCTCTTCCTCCTCCTCCGGCCAAGGGACCCCCAAGCCACACTCAGCCAGTGCAGGCCTACCGCTGCCCACATTGCCTGGCTCTCCCTTTCATGGCCGCAGCACATAGTCACACACAAGGACAATGGAATTTTCTATCTCCTTCTGCTGTTTCTAATAAGTGTGTCTATATAGGCAGAGGAATAAAAAGACAGCACTATTTCTAAAGTGAGAATGAATGCTAGCACAGATCTCCACAATTAATAGTGACTAGTGACAGCTTCAATTTCATTCTTTTGTGAAAGTGATAGTTCCAGGCTGCTGAACAGAATAGATGGAATAAAATTAAATGGGGATATTTGTTGTCTGCTTGTTTGTATTTTTCTGCATTTAAATAGGTTTCCTCCATTCGTTTATTCATTCATTTATTCATTATATCCCAATCCTTACCCTCCTTAAGATGATTTTGGATTTATGTTGGTTTAATTCTATTGAAAACATGGGGCTAGATATGGAGTTTGAATCCAGTTTCTTTGTTTGACATGTGCATCAGGAGACAATAATTTAGCTGTTTAAGGGTTTGCTTAATACTTACATTATTAAATAGTTTGGGTTTCACATATGAGAAAAATGGGATATAAATAAATTCTCTTATTGATAGCCCACCTCTCTGGTTAAGTCAACTTATAAATAGTATTACTACTAAGGCAACTTATATTACTTGTAAGTCAGTCATGAATACAATAAAAAAATTAAACACTTGTGAAACATTTTCAAGATTGCCTCCACAGATTAAATGGTGATAGAGATGACACCATGGAAAACAGGGAAAGTTCAGCTGGGGCAAGCTCTAAGGCAATAGTCACCTTTTAAAAATGAATTATTCAGTCCCTTACAAATACAATGTGACAGTCAGCTCCTTGATTCCCTACCTCCCAGCTTTAACTCTGACTAATGGACGTTCAGATATATCAGTGTCAATTACCATATAAAAGATAATATTCCCCTAATTTTGCCTTGTCTTTTCTTATATCCTTTCCTCAAGCAAGTGGTGGTAATGGTGCTGTGTGTAAAGGGGCAGACTAGCAATGTTGAGCCTTGAGGAGAGGAGGGAAAGAAAATAATAATAATAATCCTCTATTAAGCTGATTGCCTGTCTCCCTTCTTGGCAGAGTGGTTGAAGCTTTTCCACTGCCTGTGATAGGAAGCAAGGCATGGCAGCCTCCATAGTGTCCCATTAGGATTCCACTAGAATCTAGAATTTTGGGCTAGGGGTATCCCTAATGGAAGCCTTCTGAAACTAGTACCTGTCTCCTGAAGCCTTGTCCTTCTGAACCCAGGTGTAGGAGACTAGAAATTAAAGAAATTGCTCTGTTGACCAGACATAAGCAGAAAACCAGGCTCCCGGTAGCAGTATCAGAACTGACCAATCCCAATATGTCCTACAGTCTGACAGTTGCAGAAACAAATATTGGCTTTCTGTTCTCTTTTCTGCCTAAAGCATACATAGTCCCAAACATGGAACATGGATCATGGAATGAGAGAAAGGGGGCTCAAGCTCCACTAAAGCTAGGCTAGAGGGACTGAAACCACCACCCCCTCCCATGATCTGGCAGAATGGGAGCACCAAGACTCCTCTGTAGTCCAGCCTCCTCAGGGATAATTAATTAGAAGTGCACTAAATGATCAGGCACCCAGACAGGTATAAGAAAGTCTGCTTGTAATCTACTGAGTACATTGTGACTTGGAAATCAGTTAGACTAGACACAGAGAGAGCACTTCTGAGTGAACATTGTACAGGTAAACATCTTCATATGTAAGGATGTTTCAATAATAATATATTCTTATTAAATTAATTATTATGCATAATGCATAAATAACCTCTGGACCCAAGTTGTTCACTAGGGACCTTATCACATTCACCCCCACCCCCACACCACCCCGTTTTGGGGATGGGAACAGAACTCTTGGGCTTGTGTGTGAATTGATTTTATTGCACACCCAAGCATCCACAAAAAGATCCCATTCCATCACCTGTATCCAAGCCACCCCCATTCAGTGTCAAGGGACGCTAAATGTCCTGGTCATAAGACTTCCGTCCTGCCAAAATGGCACATGCTGGCACTGAACAGGGATGGCTTGGGTACGGGTGCCGGAATGGGACCTTTTTGTGGATGCTTGGGTGTGCAATAAAATCAGTTTTTTCTCGGTCATGTGCGCTTCCAAGCATCCCATCCCCATCCCTATAACGGGGTCAAAAGTAAATGTGATAAGATCCTAGGGTAATTCCAAGGCTCAAGGAACTAACAATAACCAGTGGTTATTAGATGAAATAATTAGGTGCACATTTTTGATGTCACCTCATTTTACATGCTTTGCAGTGGCAGTAGAGATGGAAGATGCTGAAGCCAATGTTGAGCAAGCACAGTGTTGCTATCTGGATGGTCAACTGCTACTGGTGATTGCCTCAGCAAGGGTGGCTGATAAAAACCATGCCCATGTCTGTGATGGCTTCATCAACCTGTCCACTGCATAAAGGTAAATAGCAAAAAGCTTCCTCCTACCGTTATTACCACACAATAGCATCTGTCTGTTTAATCCATTAATGATTTCAATAGGTGACAGTGGAGCCATTGAGAGAGGATGAAGTGGAGGGGAAAAAAGAGTGCAGGAATCCTGGCATCACAAAGTCTACATTTAGTCACAGTCTTAAAATGGAATAGGAGGTGACTGCAGACTTAATTGGATTAGGTTTTTCCAAGTGGTATACAGTTTTCAGGTCACATCTAACCCTCAGCTCCCAGGATGAAGAACTGGAAGTGGGGAGTGGAAGGCTGAAAATATAACATCTAGGCTTTCCTGGATCTTTCTCTAGTCATTTTATCAGAATCCGCCACTGCATAACTTTTGGCAGGCTTCCAATCTTTTTGCTTGATTTCCCTTCCCATGCTGACACAGTAACCTAAAGATGTTATCAGCAATACCAATGAAGTCTACAAAGCTCCCATTTATCTTGTATTTCTGGTAGTCTCTGCAGTTCTCATGACTCATACTAAACACTTATCTGGAAATACATTGTCAAATTAATCCCTCGACTCCAATTTGATGTTGTTTTTAAGATTCCTAACATTCTGCTTGCGTTGTTAACTATTAAATCTAATCATCATCATCATCATCATCATCATCATCGTCGTCAGTCTAGCCTGTTAATTATAGATCTATCTTTGTTAATTAATATCGGTAGTTAAAGGGCAGTGATCATTCCAAAAGGTGCTGATTGAACTCCTATATTGATTTGCTCAGTTACTTTTCCGCTTTGTGATGGTTTTGTACCCCTAGAGTAATATGCCTTTCGATCCTCTTCTAGAGTCAGAATTTATGTCCCGTGAACACTTGACTGAATTTCAGTTTGGAAAGGGATGTTCTTTCTGTAAAGCTCGTGTCACATGCTTTCATAAAGTAGCAGTTACTATTAAAAGGTATTGTGCCAGTAAAGACTTTTATAGTCCTTAGTGCTTTTGTCTAATGCCAAAACGAACAGTAGATTTATCATAATGGTTAGTTATATTAGGGAGTCACCGTTTCTGTGTTTAATTTCTGTTAAATACAACCATGACCACACTCATGCCAAAACATACCATTGTCAATGCCTGTGGTTGTTCTCCTGAGCCAATCCTACTGGTATTTTGGCTTTTCTTGTGACATTTATAAAAGGTTTTCTCTGTGCTGAAACCTAGATTAGACATACACTTACTTTTTCCATTCTCCCTGTGAGGAAAGTGTTTTTGCCCCTCAAAACAAAAAGCATAAATTTGCACTTTCCAGATGTTATTGTTGTCTCCTTGTAGGCAAGGGTGAATCTGTGCATTTTGCTTCCTCCTGTGGACAGGACTGTATTTCATCTCCCTGCTATCTTAAAACAAGGAGTGATTTGGGTGGGAAGGGTGGGGTGGCAACCCTAATTCTGCAGTGCAAAGCAATTTTAAGATTTAACTGTTCAAAACTCTTTTTTGAACAAACAAATCTGTCAGTTTCACTTTCCCCTATATATATATATTTTATTATCTGCCTTCACATTGACTCCAGTTTAAGGTGACTCTATCTAGGCAAGATTTATTCAGAGGAGGCTTGTTTTTGCCCTTTCTCTAAGGCTGAGAGAGCTCAACTTGCCCAAAGTTTCCTAATGGATTTCCATGACTGAATGTGGGTGTGAATCCTCCCAAAGTCCTAGTCGATCACTTAGATTACCAACCCATGCTGGCTACATTTTCCCTAAATGCTGATTTCTCAAATCTCAAGGGCTTCCTCCATCACTTTTTATGAAGAAATTTTATAAAATTTATGAACCAGACAAAATTTCCATCAATCCGTGTTCTGTGTCATTAGAAAACTCACAGGATGAACATGTGTTGTGTGGCAAACAGTTGCAAGCTTATAAGGCAGGTTGCACAAATATATCCCAAGACGTTGGATGATTTAATTGTTTTGTTTCATTTGTCCCTTGTTGCATCACATTGTTTATCTTTTGATCATGATTTCCTCTTTTCTCCATTTGCTATATATTACCTCAAAAAACCACACAGTAGAAAAGGTAAGTCAAGACCAGCCTCAACATGGAATGAACAAATCAAGAAGAAAATTGGCATGTTTATGTGCTATGGTTTACACATGTACACTGGAAGAATACTGGAATACAGAAAGGATGATGTGAAACAAATCATCTCCTTGCTGGTCCGGTATGTGTCTGTGAAATTAGAGGGAACTGGGTGTTGCCTATTTCAACCCAACATTTCACTTGCAAGCAAAATCTATAGGCATCTACATAAAGGCAATGAAATAAGAAATGGCAAATTTTGATTTCTCAATGGTGGCATGCATAGCCACACTATTGTCCTATTTAACAGGTTGAGATTTGCATGGAATATTAACACAAGGAAGCAATATATCTAAGAGTACATTTACCTTTGTAAAGGTTATCTGCTTTTTGCTGTTCTAAGTTACAAAAATTTGGGGAGCTGAATATATAGCCCAAATGCAGAGAGATCAGCCCTCCTACAAAATTTGTATCTCACACAATCATGCCTGAATTTTAGGGCCATGGGTACCTCTGTATATTTGGGGTCCATCACCTATAATCCACTGGGGGAGAGAGAGAGAGATCAGCTCCTGTGTGATGGCATCATTGGTTGACTGACCCCTTCTCTTCTCTTCCCTTCCCTTTCTTATGATCAATTGCCTAATTTTCCTAAATGTCTCCTGTTTAATAGTTATAACAAGATATGAAAATCTTTTATTTTTGTCATTCTTGTTGAGCAGTATTTTCTCCCTATGTTTTGACAGACAAAGATAGGATATCGAAGAAGAGATTCTGATATCTTCTGGTTCTGTTGCTGAGATCCAACCATAGACAACACATGTCTTTTCCATCTTTACCTTCATATGGTGTGCCTGGAATGCTAGATATTTCCTAGTTGTATGGATCAAGTTCAGAAGGCTTGAGTAAGGCTGTGTACTACTCTGTCGCTTAGCTCCCTTGAAGTGACCTAACACTAATCTAAATAACTAACATCAACGATATGTCAGTGAAACACATACACAAGCAACAGAAATTATAGGCCCTTTCACCTCATTGATTTTTATATTAGGGGTCTTCATTCATTCTACTACAGGGTTCTGCCTGGAAAACACACAGACACACACAGAGAGAGACACATTCTTTATGTCATAATGTGAGCCTTTTGCCCTCATGACACCATATCACAGTGCAAGCAGCATGCCTCAAATGACAGTGTTTCTGAATGTTCATGGTAGGGCATATCTCTTCCAGCACATCTATCTAAGGAGGGCTGCCCACTGTATTTTGGTATTTCCCCACTGTCCACATGCAGATAAACACATAACTAAATAAATATATTTCTTCCATGATTTTGACATGAGGAAATAATTTACTCATAGTTTCCTAGCCTATTTCATGAATTGCGTAGCAGGGGAGTCAGACAAAAATGGTGTGTAACATGCTTGCAAATGGTAATAGGACATCTTCATCTGTGATTTTGGCTGGAAGGCGAAAGAGGAGACAATTCTGAGATGCAGGGTGAGAATCCCTTCTCTGGAATTCTGAAATCCAAAATAATCTGAAAGTAAGGTGACTGAGATAGTGATATGTTTGCCTTCTGATGGTTCAGGGTATTGATGGTTCAGTGTAGTGCATCTAACATTGTTAGATCCACAATGTATTTAAAGTATTATGTATAAAATTACCTTGAGGCTGTTTGTATAAAGAGTATAAGAAACACAAATGAATGGAAGACCCATGAAATTCTTGAAAATCTCATTATTAATATGCAAATATTCCAAAATCCAAAAGAATTCCAAAACCAAAAATCTTCTTGTTCCAAGCATTTCAAATAAAGGAGACTGAACCTGTACATGCAATGCTGCACAGGTGAGAGAGTGAATAATTGTTACTGGTTGCCTTAGGTAATGTTCCCTTCCATCAAAACGTAATCCATAGCACTGCGGGTTTTCCCCCTCAATGTAAAACATTATAGGTTTCTATAGTCCCAGTACTGTTTCTATACAAGTCGTTACAGAATAGCCAGCCATTCTTTGACTTTACTTTCTCTTTGGAATAGGACAATCCATTCAGAAAGTGCCTAGATAGAATCATTGTTTAGAATATTTTTGGACACAGGGTCCAAATAGCTGGGTCACAATCTAGCTCCACATAGAACCTATGCTTGGTACAATATTTCTCAAGTGTAGTGGGAAATGTTAACATGCTTACTTTGATTAAAATACACAGAAATGCCACATGTCAAGCATCTGCATAGGGTGTGTTTGATCAGACATATTATTTTCAGCATTTCCAGTGTGCCTCCCCTTGTTAATATCTATATGGAAAACTGTCCTTCGAAAAGTCATTACTCCATGTTTCATCATCAGTAGGATACAGTGGGGTCTTTTCCATCATTGACCAAGACTAGAGGATAAATGCAGAGGAGGAAAATGAAGTTTTCTTTGTTATAGGTTCCCAGGATTAAGGAAAGAGAAAGGCCTTGGGAATCTGCTTTCTTTCTTTCTTCTCCTTTTTTTTTTTTTAAGTAATATATTTTTTGTGACTGCATATGTATTTGCTGTTGTTCTTTTGGTATAAGGAACTGTAGTTTTTCATTTAAATGGGTTTTATTATTGTTGTATTTTATTGATTTGCATGCAACCTGAAATATCAGAAGGACAAGAAAGATAATTTAGATAATTATTAATGCTTACAAAAGGGGGAAAAAGAAAAGAAAAATGACTCTGTTATTGTTCAAGACACTTCCCACTGCCTTTGATGTGTTGACATTCAGTTTATCCCTCTAATGCTTTTATAAACAGCAGGTATTTTTGTATCTGCAGATACACATGAAATATTTGATTGAAATTCAACATATTGACAATTCAGGTAGCAGGGACAAAGGAACAAACAGAATCATGGCAGGGATGTAGCTATGGGCATGGGTGGCATGAGGGCATTGTTCCCCATAGGCAATCTCCTATTCTCATGAAATGTTCTTTCAGTCTACACATTTCTAAAATTGCAGAGAATGAAGCATTAAAATAATTCACACCTAGAGCTCTTCTATTTGCTCTGTTTTCATTCCCTTGATAAATATGCCTGATCATATTCATTGGATGCTTAAAATGTGTTTCTAAATGCTCAGCTGAAGTTTTATGCCCCTACAAAAGAGAGCCCTGGTGACACAGTAGTTAAATGCCACAGTGGTTAAATGCCAACCACTCACTCACAAACCTTAAGGTTGCAAATTCAGCCAGGGCTCAAGGTCAATTCAGGATTGTTGGGGGCAATTAGCTTACACCTTGAAACTGCTTAGGGAGTGCTTAAGTGCACTGATAAGCGGTATAGAAATGTACTTGCTATTGCTACAATACAAGAAATTTGAAAAATGAAGGGAGGTTTCATTGGAGGGGTAAGAATCGTCATTTGTTGGGGTAGTGTCTTCATTTTGCTCCCCCTGTAGCTACACCACTGAACCATGAAGATTATGGTCTTGAGTGGCAAAAACAGATTTGTGGACTGAAAAACAATTGTGTTGGTGTGCTTTTTGAGCAAAGGCTTTCTCCACAGTTCTGGTTTGCCCAATCTTACTCTGCAAGCAATTTTTACTCTGGTTGGCTCCAGCCCCACAGTTCTTACTCCTCCTTTCTATAATGCCTGTCCCATCTGTCTTGTTTCAGTTACTTTGCAAGTACTAGTAACTAGGTATTTGGGGATTGCATTTGTTCCTGTCTTCCTAATCTCTCTCTCTCTCTACCTCTTAATTTTTGTGAAATTTTGTTGTGCCACTCATTTCCCTTTTTCAAGTGCTGTCTGAAGAGGTGAATACAAAGATCCATAGGTACATGGAATCATCCCCATATTAGTTTACTTTCACCTACTCACCAAACAAGATGAGAAAATGTATTCCTTAAACTCAGATCATATAAAAGAGTCTTCTTTTTAAATAATAATATACAACTTGTATTTTGGAGGACATATGAATTATTGGCTGATGCTCTTGCACCTTCAGTTTAGATAATTTATGCAGTTCCTTAACTTGCTTCTGCGTGTGTAGGGCTTCTGCATATTTAAAGCCTGGGTATTCAGGGATTATCTGTCGTGCTTTTTTTCTTTTTGTTCAGATCACGCAAGGAAAGGCAGTTAGTCCACGTAACCGGAATGGGATTTCCCCCCTCATGCCTTTACTAGCTCTGCGTGCTTCCTTAGAACAACTGTCCCATGCAATGGTATTGTTTTCTAGCATCTGCTTAGTAATGCTCATGCAATACTAGTCTGAAGACATTTAAAGCTGAAGAGAAATTGCTTCCAACAGATTCCTCTTTTCAGTCAACCCTTGCCCTTTAAGCAACACGGCCTTCAGCACAGAGGAAAGTTTATCAGAACTATAAATAACAAAGGCCACAACAAAAAGCCTGAGATCATATAAAATATAATTTCATAGGCAAAATGAAAGCTATGGTAAAATTGTCAGGTTTCTGCATTTTAAGTGTTTAAAATAATGAAATAATTTGTGTGTGTGTGTGGGGGGGGGTACACATGATATATTTTGAAGGAACCAATAAGTGCCTTCTACTGTTCATAGGACTAAATATGAAAAGTTCACTTCTGTTTGTAGACTTGTAGTTTTAGCTGTGTGTGTGGACAATCGCTTAACTATTAACTAGAATTAATATTACCTGATAATTAATTTATAAAATTTTGCATACTGTTTAATCATAACAATGTTATTTTCAAAAGAAATGTACCAGTAGGCTTGATTGAACTGATTTGTATAGTGCCAGGGAAAGTGATTTTTCTAACAAAGGCAGCTTAATTATTTGTTAGTAGGGTTAAATTGTATTCCATGTACTGATTGCTTTATGTCCCCCTTTAAAATCTTAATCAGAGTATGGCGTTTTGTTTTGTTTTGATTTGATTTGGGGTTTTTTTTTTTCAGACAGAACTTACTCATTTAAAACAAGCTGCTCAAACTTCTTTTTCTCTGTAAATGTTAAGCCTTTAATCCCATTTTAAATAACAACAGTTGTACTAGATGTTAATAGTAATTACTGGATGTGTGTACTTTTGTTCAGGAAGAAGAAAGAAAATATGAGTTCTAGGGACTGATATCACACCAGGGTTCTTTGTTAAAATGATTTACAGAAGAGCTTAATTAGGCCACCTCCCTCTGCGGAATTAGATCCCATAGTTGTGACACAAATTCAATCATAAACCTGATTGTCCAGAAGTAATGAGCAAATACCCTTCACAAATTATCCTCAATGAAAGTCATCATGAAATAAATAGCTACTCCACTCTGAAACACACTGGGAATCTCAAGCTCACCAACTGGTAGACTCAATAAATGTCTTGGATATGTAAATGTCCTTTTTCTTCTTATGCTTAGTGCTACTTAGCTTGCTACATGAGAGAGTTTTTGTCTGCAGTAACATCATAATTCTAGCAGAAGTGCATTCATTTATTTATTGAAAACGTTTTATAATGCCCTTCAAATCAAAACTCCCAGTGGTTTGAAAACAACAAATGCAACAAAAACAACAACAAAAAGCAGCACAATTTTTTAAAAAAATAACAGCAGGAAAATTAAATAATTTAATAAACAAGTAAATAAACAGAAATCAAATAAGTGGCTAGGACAGTTTTTTTTAAATTAAGTCCAGTGCAGTGGTTTAAGGGTTGGACTGCAAGTCTGGAGACCAGAATTCAATTGCCTGCTTGGCCATGGAAACCCACTGTGTGGGTGATCTTTGGCAAGTCACATTCTCTCAGCCTCAGAGGAAAGCAAAGGCACCCCCCTCCCAAGCAAACCATGTCAAGAAAACCTGTGCTAGGGTCACCTTAGGGTTGCCATTAATTGGAAAATACAATAACAACAGTTTTAAAAAGGAGTTTGTCTGCTACTTTAAAAGGAGTTTGTCTGCCTGGTAAAATAAGGGACACAAGGGCGAAACAGCTGGGCAGGAAAAAGTGGCTTGAAGCTGCCTTTTCTGAAGCCACATTCAAACCCCACCAACGGCACTGCCGGCTTCCAAGGCAGCTGGAGTGCTCATGTCATGACCACATGACATGACTTCAAGCCAGGAAGAATTGGAAAAAAAGCTGCTTCTTTCTGAAATGGCTTTTTTCTGCATAAGGGCACTTTCCTGCTGGCTTCAAGGCATGTGTCATCTAAATGCCAAGCCTTCAAATCAGCCTGAAAGCACCTCTTTTTGCCTGTCTGTTTAGCCCCATAGTTCCTGTCTCTTTATAGTTGTAGGGAAAGAATGATTTCTGAAAATGTCTCCCCAGCTATTCAGCTCTCAAGCAAGTGTGAAGGATTTGAAAGAAAATCACTGGCACTTTGAATTGTGTTCAGATACCACAACATGGAAAGGTTACTTTGGGCTGTACAGACCACCCAAAAAGGGAGGTCTGCAGCCTCCTCTTTTAACTGCAGACCTTCACCGCAGCAGTTAGATGCTGTGGCAAAGATGTGCAGTTAAAAGGAGCACTGAAATGCAGCTCCTTTTTTGCGTCAGAGTTGCGACGCAAAAATGAGCTGTCGGCGCTCTGGTTACATTGCATTTACGCAGCACCATATAGATGTTGTACAGCTGTGATGTCATAGCTGCCTGCACCATCTAGGCTTGTGGGCCATGTGGAAGCCACACCTCGAGGCAACCCTAGCACATGATGGGGCGCCTCAAAGGGCCAGAGGTCCTGTCCCCAGAAGGCAGAAATCCTACCCCAGAGAGCAGAAGTCCCATCCCCCCAGAAGTCCCATCCCCCCGGAAGTTCCATCCCCTGCACTGGGTAACACTTGGTGCTGGAACATCTTCGAGTTTGGGCACTTGGTCCCTAAAAGGTTTGCCATCACTGGCCTAGTAGTTGTACTAACTGGTATTTCTGGACAGCCTTCAAGAGGGAGGTTCATGCCCACCAAAGAAACATAGGAGAAATAGGTCTTTGGAGACATTGTGTTGTATTTCAAAGATGAAATATTGCCCTTGTTTATGTATATATATTTATTTCGAAGGAGAAGCACATTGAATTCCCTTCTAAACATGCACAAAGAATTGTAAACATGTAGCACAGATGGTATAAAAGCACAAACCAAGAGGTTACTTAAATTAATCTTGTTGTTATGCTCCATATTTGTCAAGGTTAATGATGATTGCCTTTTCCTTGATTACACCAAATGCAAGTGTTGGAATGTCAGCATAGTGTCAGCTGTAGCAAGCAAATGCTATTTATCCAGTGGAAAACTGCATAAAGGAGGCTACATTTTGCCCTATGGATCTTAGTCTCACATTTATCATTCAGATACTGCTTCAGAGGTGGTTACATTATGTATATAGCTGCTTTTCACACTCCTCCAGAATATCCATTCCATAGACTTGAACAAATGAATCAAGGAGTTATGTTGTTTCTTTATGATTTTGCCAAGGTAAAGATCTGACTCACTTAATCACAATTCAATGTTATCATTGTTGTGCAGTGTGATGCCTCTCTGAACCATCTAACAACCTAAAGTCTCCCAAAATTTACCTTTTAAGCAATGCATCCCTGTAATATTTACATGTTGCCAGGGAGTAGGGAGATGAGTGGAGATGTATCTAGCTTTTTTTCAAGAAGTTGGATGTATTGCAGCAAACATCTGGATCCACAGCATATCCAGGTACATGAAAGGAGCTGAAGTCATATCCCTGTTCTCTGGCAACATAGCAATGTCCATATGTGTGGGTTCATGTTATTTGAAGGACTGTCGTCTCCCTGTATGATCCCATTGGGGTTTTAAGATTGTCTAGAGAGGCTCTCCTCTCTGTCCGACCACCTTGTCAGCCTCATTTGGTGGGAAAAGGGGAGAAGGCCTTTTTAGTGGGCTGCTCCTAGACTTTGGAATTTCTTCTCCAAAGAGGCCAGGATGGCCTTGTCCTTGCTGTCCTTTTAGCGGCAAGTCATACGCCAACAATCATGGCAAATCATGGCAAAACTACCTTTTTGGACTACAGTAATCTTTTCCCATCATGACCATACTGGCTTGAGGATTACAAGTGCTTGAGTCCAACAAAATAACTTTTTTCAAGCAACTGGTTCATGGCACATCTCACTGATATACATAAATGGACCATTTGGAGTTATTCCAAAATCCTCTTTCAGTGATGGAGCTGAAGTTATGTCCCACAGTGCATTTTGAGTCTCTCAAAAATAAAAAATAAAAATTATCAGGGAGCAGTTGGGAGTCATCAGAATGACAATTAAATGTTTTCAAATTATGTCACATAAGTGTTTTTTTTTCAAGCAGGGTTCCATCCTAAAAGCCTTAGTTGCTAAGACTTTATAAACAAGTCATCTTCATTAACATGTGCAAAGTAGCATAAAGTGCAGCAGCATTTTCTTTTTTAAAGTTCATAAATAGGAGATTAAACTTTTTTGTGAACTGAAATGCATGGGAACTTGTATAATTTGTAAAACAAAAATGCCCTCAATAGAGGTTAACCGGTTATTCAGCATTTCAATATGGGTTCACATGAGACTGGAAGTCCAGACTGCTTAAAAGATTTTAATGTCTAGAGGTTAGAAACCACACCAATGAGAGAATAGAGAGATTTCACAAAAGCTTACATGGGATGGAAATCCATCTCTTAAAGAAACCATTCTGTTTCAGCAAGGCATTATTAGTTGTATTGAGGGATGAAGTATATCGATCTGACAGGCTAGCTGTGGGATTAAACAGAAGCCAAACTCCTTGAAATAAAAATAAAATGAAACCAATTTTAAAAAGAGAAATTGTAGTTCTACCAATTCTACTAAAATTCAATTAGTAATTTAATCATTCTCTTATTCCTAAACATTTATCATAGTCCAGACAAGTAATGTTAATAAATACAAAGTCTCAGATAAAAACAACACTTTATTAAAACAATAATTGTTTTTTTTGTTCTAAATTTTAAATCAAATAATTTGCATTTATCCAAAAATTCATTATGGTTTTTTCATTTCTTAATAGATCCAGATCTATTTTTCAGTTACTGAATTACTAAGAGAAAAATGTGAACTTCCAAAAAGAAGCTATAAGTCTTATTAGCTAAAATAGCAAAATGATTTCATTTGATGGCAGTACTAGCCCCAGCTTGAAAGGAAATAAGTTAATGCGAGACTTCAAAATGCCCTAAAGATGCCAGAATACTGGCATATGCGTTTACTCATTCAGTGATTCATACTATTATGGTGTGTATATTTTTTAAAAAAATCCTTGTTTTAATTTTTAAAAAGTTTTTAAATATGAAATTGTATTAAGTATCTTTTTGGTTCAGTATCACAGATAACATACAAATAAAAACAATAGAGAACACAAAAGAAATCAGTGAATCAAAAAGTGAAATAATAATGAAACCACAGAATCAAATAATGAAATCCAATAGATAATATGGGCAACAAAAGGCCTTCTTTTTTAGCATACTCCATTGTATTTGAAAATGCACAGTAGTATATATTACTGAAGCATGGGGTAAAGAAAAACAATGTTACTCTGGTTGATTTGGAACATGTTGGGTAACACAGAAGCTGAGGATCCTACTCATTCTGTTACCTTGAACCCCCCCCCCAAAAAAAACACACACACACACACACACACACTCCTGGCATTTTCTTTTTTGAAAGGACTTCATCACATAGATCTTGGCTAGCAGAGACAGTAATTTAATTTTAAGAGTAGTTCCCAGAGGCTGCAAGTCACTAATGGACAGACCCAAAACATAAGACTGAAAATACCATTACATTTTAGGTTAAAACATAATAGATTTTTCCCTGAAAAGAAATATTTCAACCTGTTAGCACTGGTAGGCAAAAACCTGATGAAAGCTGGAAAACCATCAAGTGATGGTATCATGTAAGTGATTCTGCCTATCTGGGAAAATCCGAGGACTGGGTTTGACCCCAAGACAAGAGGTTTCCCACCCTTGCCTCCAAGAGTTAATTTGAATTGCACCACACAGAAATTGTTACAAGGATCATTGGTGCAATGGTTTGAGTGTTGGACTGCGACTCAGGATACAAAGGTTTGATTCTTAGCTCAGCTATGAAGCTCACTGGGCAAATCTTGGGCAAATCACATGCTCTCAGCCACAGCAGAAGGCAATGTCAATCCTCTGAACAGATCTTGCCAAGGAAATCCCATGTTAGGGTCACTTTAGGATTGCCATAAGTCAGAAATGACTTGAAGGCACACAACATCAACATATCATCAAAAGAGAAAAAAAAGTGTACTTGGGACAAAGAAATAGTTAAAGATTTCTATATCTAAGTAATAGATAGCCCTAAATAAAAATGTTTTAAATAAAGAAGGAGACTGTAGTAAAAAAAAATTAGAAGACTAGGACTTGGAAGGGCAGCTATGAAGAATTAGACAAGATCCTAAATTGTAAAAGTATATCCTTGAATACTAAAGTTAGGATTGCCCATGCCATTTATACTCTCTATTTCTATGTATGGTTAGGAAAGCAGGACAGTGAAGAAAGCTGACAGGAAGAAAATAAACTTAATTGGACTGTCAAAAGAGAAATAAGTGGGTTTGAGCATAAATCAGGTCTGAATTCTCTTTAAAAGCCAAACTGACTAAACTTGGACGTATCATGATACAATAGGATTTATTGTGAAAAGACGAATAATGTCTGGTAAAGTTTAAGGCCAATGGAAAAGGGGAAAGCCATAGTGGATAGATACAGCTGAGGAATCAAAACAGGCCTGATGGCAAATAAAAACAACCTAGAACTGCAGAAAAAAATAGGGATTGATGAAGGTAAATGAACTGATCAGTTATCATGTTAAAAATGCAGACAGAAAGGATTATTTTGTGTTGCAATGTTTCAAACACTTTAAAAATATGATTTTATTTAAAATCCTAGGGGTGCTTATTTTTAAAGAGCTTTTTAAAGAGCTTTTTGCTGCCACAGATCACATGTTCTCTGTATTCTTATGTTTTCCTTTATAGTGTGTGTGTTTAAACAAGCATATATGAGTGTACATGTACAAATCAAATTTTAAAGAACAATCCCTTTCTTGAGTTAAGGAAAGGTTGTGTCAGCTGCAACACTAGTTTGAAATCCAAGACTCTTTTCTTTGGAGTAGGTAGGATACATCCTTGTAACACAGGCTCCTAGCAGCATTCCTGGTATAGAAATGCAGTGACCTCAAGTTTTCTGTGTCTGGAATGTATGTAACACCTGCTTAACATAGACGCTAGGGCATGTTTTAAAAAGGAGGCACTTCCAAATGAAAAGGCCAAATAAGTGAGTGGGATAGTCCTTCTCTATTTTATTAAATTATCCATGTTCCAAATGTCTAATGCTGGGTGTGCATTGTAATCAACAGGTTCCCAAGCATGCTTTATGGACCTTCCTTTTTAGTTGTTTGTACAGCTGCCAGATGGTGTGCAGTATATCCCATTTCACCATATTATTGTGATTATTTCTCTTTAAAGATTGTTGAGTGCTACAAGCAGCATGGAATTTTTCACACTTTATGCTCAATTGCAAGTTTGACCCATATATTAATGCAGATTAAACTTTGAAAAGATCCAGACTGTGTGAAAAGTTCTTGTGTGGTGCCCAAGAATGTAAGGTCTTGGGGCAGACAGATTATCTTCAGAGCAGCTTGTAAGGTACAGCTATTCCCATTGCTATAGCAACCTCTTTCACACTTGCATCTTATATCTCCAGGGGCAATTGTGTGTCTGGGTAAATTTTAAATGCTTCTCTTTTTCTAAAACACCCACCCGCCCCCACCTTTGAAATGCATTTCATTTCCTTTCTTTTTCTTTACTTAAAAATATCAGTCAGAGCAAAACCCAGACTTCAGTTTTTCCAATGTGACCTTCCAGGTATTTGTTATTGTCAGATGCTCTAGGAATTGCAGTGCTCAAAGGCTGCAATAGTTTTTTTCCCTTGCTTACTACTAAGACATTGCTCAAATCTGTGTCCATTTGGTGTTTTGGTATACAGTATTTACATCAAGAGTGGGAAAATATACTGTGTCTTAGGTTTCACCCTATGTACCATGTAGTGGCTGTCCAGTATGTTTTTCTGTTTTAATTTTTGGTGTAAATTCAGTCATTATGAGATGTCCAGGGTTTCAGTGGTGCTCTGGAGATGAAATAAGTATAACAATTATATTTTGGGGGGGATTTTATGGTGTTTGAGAGGATTTGGAGGCAAACATTTCTGGGAGGAAAGTGGGAGTCTATTGGAGGTGTCCTGGGTCCTGGAAGACTGCAAAAAGGACGAGGGCCTCCATTTGGCCCATGGGACACATAAGTTTATTTAAAATTAAAGTTAACCACTGAAACCTGAAAAGCCAGGGCTTGGAAAGCTACCGTTAAAAAGGATGAATATGGCAAAGCTTTCCAGAAATGATACATGGTGGGATGATAGTCTGTGTAGGGTGAATGCCTCAGTAACTTCTCTAAAGTCACGTTTTCTGCAGAAAAGTGGTCAGATAAAAATAACGAATGTTTAAGGTTATTAGGAAAGGACAAAGTTCAAGGGCTTTAACAGTCAATCCCTGCTTCTAGGGAGCTTCATAAAGGTAACTCCAGGCAAGTGGGATCGAATTACAATCTTCAGCAAAATATTCTTACCATTGCCAGAATTCTTTGTGCTGATCCTAACCTTGTGGTTGTTGTGCCTTCAAATCGTTTCTGAGTTACACTGGCCCTAAGGCAAACCTATCACAGGGCTTTCTTGACAAGATTTGTTCAGAGGGGATTTGCCTTTGCATTTGTATGAACGTGAGAGAGTGTGACTTGCTCAAGATTCCCCATTGACCGAGCAAGGATTTGAACCCTGGTTTTCAGAGCCAAAGTGTAACATTCAAACCATTACACCACACTAGTGGATCCTGACACTTAACCCTAAAACTGCTAAAAATCCAGGGAGTTGTGGGAGGAGTTTCCTTACATACAGATCCTTCTATCCAAAGGTCATGTCCCCCAAAAAGGAATTACTGAGAGGCTGCCACAAGTGCCCTGGTGGGACATTTTAAGCCCTTTTGTGAAGAATCTGTTTAAATCAGCTCTGGGAAAAAATACAGTTCAAAAGACAGATGATTTGGATTTTCCTCCCCAAAGCACAGAAATATAGAATTCTACAAGTGACAATACTAAGGATGTATCTGCACTGCAGAAATAACCCATTGTATTCTGGGAGTTTTAGTTTTTAGAATTTTAGTTTTATGAGACATTTAGCCTTCTCTGTCAGAGAGCTCTGTTGGCACAACAAACTATAAATCCCAGGATTCCATTGCATTGATCAATGGCAGTTAAAGTGATGTCAGCCCAGATTACTTCTGCAGTGGGATGCAAGCTAAGACCATAAGTGTTAATTTTGCAATCATGCAGTCCCTTTCTTTAAGGAATTTTTAAAGGAGAAATTCTTTTTTGAAACAATGTGGCTAAATGAACAAATATATAAACAAATACTGGGCTGGGAGACGGAAAAGACAATTGTACATGGACATGTTTAAATAAAATCAATAGCATTAAACTAATTTAGCTGCTTAAAATCAATCTAAATTCTAATCTAATTCTGCTTGAGTAGAATCTTGAGTTTTAGAGCACATTGTTCTCTCGTTGCAGAGAGGAGGGCTAGAAAAATGGCCCCTTGGCATCTTCTTAGATATTATTAGGGAGAGGAGTGAGAGTAACTCTCATTTTAATGGGAATTGGAGTTCACTAAAAGCAGATTCCATGATGCAGCCTGACTGTTATGTCCAATAAAGCTTTGAAGGTTTACAGGTCTGTGTATAGTTTTATTTTTATTGTTTCAATGTTATAGTATTTTAACTGTTTTAATATGTACTGTTTTAAGCACTTTTATCTTTTAAATTACATTTTATTTTTAATGAGTGATATATTTTAATAGTCTACTAGTT
Source organism: Urosaurus nigricauda (assembly GCA_034509955.1). NCBI lineage: Eukaryota > Metazoa > Chordata > Lepidosauria > Squamata > Phrynosomatidae > Urosaurus > Urosaurus nigricauda. The sequence goes on from JAOEGL010000003.1 coordinate 48,472,280, forward strand.
TAATTCTACTTTAATGCTCACTTTAGTATGCATTTGTTGGTACTGTTTTTCAATTTGTGAGTTTATTTGTGTCCCAATTGCGGGGAAAAAGCAGGAAACAACAACAATAGGCTCCATTTTTTTTATGCCAGTGGTCTGCCTATCTGTTCAAAACATCCAGTTCAGAGGGGCGGGCTATAAATAAATTATTATATTATTTACATAATGGCATGATCAGCTTTTGTGGCAATCCAACAATTAAAGAGCTGGTCAATTCTTATAGGAGTTTGGACAAACTATTAGATAAAAGAGCATAAGTTTTGGATGTGCACTGAAAACAAAAGATGTTCAAACTATTTCATTTGTCTAGTCTGCTGCCAATGATTCTGATGCTCTTGACCAGTTGTTCCCAAGCTTTGGTTCTCCAGGTGTTTTAGAGTCCAACTTCCAGAATCCCAAGGCTTGACCAAAAGTTAGGAATTCTGGGAGCTGAAGTCCAAAATATCTGGAGGAGCAAAGTTTGGATAGCACTGCTTTAAATAATATTGTAGAGTTAGAACAGATTATAAGGTTTTGTCGTACAGTTGTACATGTGTAGTGTCATAGGCTTTTAATTGGCCATCTAACATACCATTTATCTACTGACAGAATTTTTCCCCTTGTAGCAGAAAGCTATACTGTGACCAATTCAGCATGTTTTATTCATTTCCTTTAAAAAGAAAAAAGAAAAAGAAAGAGATTTGTTAGGATCTCAAAGATAACTTCCAGCCAGAGAAGATAATCAAGTGGTCTTCAGAAAGTACAATGCAACTTCACATACGTAAAATCACTCAAGATCAAGTCTTTGGAGTTGGGACAAAGGTAATGGCAGGTACAGGATAATCCAAATTTATTCCTGACTTTAGGAGACATGACTACAGAACCCAGATGTTGTTCTAAACATGCACATCACTTGGAAATATTCGTTTAAAACCCAAAGTTATGCAAGTGTATTAAAATTTATCTTTTTCTTTCTCCTCCTTCTTTGATCCCCTTCCATCCCACAACCCTATTTAGGAGAATCTTCTTCCAATGTGCTCTGGAGTAGATTTGGAGAGCTCATGGAAGACTGCAAAGTAAATGGGAAACCATCCTACTCCACATTCCACTGATAAAGGCTTTTCTGTTAGAAGAAAAGAAGGGTTAACTGGATACTTTGCCCTCTTCCAATGCCTTTACTTTGTGGAATGTCCCTTTCTAGTCCCACATGGCAAAGTTTTGGGACTGTTTTCCATCTGCCTACCCCTGTCGTTATGGCACCTTTTATAAGGGAGAGAAATCAATAGCTCTCCTGTAAATTTCAATTAAAATAGCTTGGGGCCTGGCATGGTGCCAAAAAAACTCTATCAATGTTTGGGCAATATATGCACTTAATGGGGATGTGCAAGTATTTAAAAGCACACTCAATTATCCTCAAGTACCATCACAGGCTCATTTTGCACAGCTTTAGTACTTAAGTGGACCTTTGCAACGGATCTCAATTAATGGATACTGTTTTAGGGTGGAGCATACTTTTGTTTCCTTAATTCAATCAGTTATTAAACTACCATTAGCCTCCAAAATTCCTATTCATTCTCCTAAAGAAAATGTTGCACAGCATGGTAGAAATTATGGGTTATAAAATATATTCAGAGGCACTTGAGTTCAAAACTCATCATTAAAACATTTTTACTAAAATACTCCAACTCCTTATAATTACATTTCAGTTCAGCTCAAATGCTGCATTTGTCTGTGGCAGGTTGTTTGCAAATGAAGGGCAGGAGCCAATTTTTCTACTCACACCTTTGACAACAGATTGTACTAAGTTCTGTAACTCTTTCAGCCTGTGGGTGTACTGGCAAACAAATACATCACTCTATATGCAAATCAGAAGAGTTTGTAAGCTTAAGAACAGTAATTTTAACAATACTGAGTGGTGGCAGGAATGGCATCTGTTTAAGATACTCATCACAATTCTGTCTTACTAATGTAATTTTTGGATATATGGAACTCATTTCCACTAGATTTTTATGCAGTGTTAGTGCCACACAAAGATAATATTGTGTTACTGCACATTAAATGAAATATATTTCTCAATGTATATTTCTCAATGTAAGATGAAATTGCCACTGGCAGCAAGAGCATCAGTAACCTTTAATAATGTCCAGGCATTGTGCCCCCATTTTCATAATCTCTTCATCAGCACAATTTTTTGCATTTTGAAATTTCTAGCATCTCCCTGTAAAATTGGGAAAGATTCCTTTGTAAAATGTCAGATAATGACTTTTAGTCTCTGTGTAGATAATGAGCTAAATCCAGGGTGAACAGTTGGTCCCTTGAAATACTTGTGGCCTACAATTCCCATTACCCCTCTAGACAGTGCAGCCAAGAAAAAAAATTACTTTAAAAAGTCTGGAGGAACACAATTGTCCATCTGAATGCTGAATTCCATGTTAGATACAAGTAGAATAGATCAATGGGATTGGTTTGTGAGTGAGAATCATATTGCTCCAAAAATATGTCCAGACTGCAATTCCTAGCAATTGTGAAGAATGCTAGATATCCAGTCTTTGTAAAATTATTTAGAAGTATTTATGAAACAGGAGACTTGAGATTAGCCACACCACATTGACTATCAGATTGTTTGGAATTCAGTAGGGTCGAAAGATCTGTGTGGTCTTTACAGTGTTTAGAGATTCAGTATATGCTCTGAATTCTATGGCATTTCATATTGGTGAGTACAGACATCCAGCATGTGACGGGGGTGTTGTAGCTGTGGAGGTTATTAAAGTAATCTGGAAAAAAGAGAAATAAAATTTTAGGAAACTGAGCAAGTTCAGTCGGAGTAGTTGCTGGTGTTGTGGATAACCAGAAGGGTTAAGAGACACAGGGGCTAGATAAAGGTTCTGTGGGAACTGTGTATAAGGGAATGTTTATAAAGTCAAATGAAAGAAACTGCTAAACTTTGTAACTACTGAAACAAGCTCGAAACATCGTATCAAGCTTGAATAACACCCTAGAAGAAAATACTGTATTCAACCTTGAATGTAAATAAAATTTGTTCCTTTGTATCACCAAGTGGTTGCCTGAAGTGTGCTTACAGATAACATCATCCACTCTACCAAAGATAAGTAAAACACTAACAAAGAAAAAGGCCTTTTATTATTTAGGACACTTCAGATGGTGGTGAGGTGGTTGCCAAGCTGTCACAAATTGGTGTCAAGAGGTGAGATTTAAAAGACACATTGTGTTGGCATCTGAGAAAAGTAATGAGGCAGGGTTTGCCTCATCATACAAGCATTATTGTCTTTTTCAGTTAGCCATGTTATCCCATTATATATTTAAAATAAGATAGCCTCAAGAATTTATTGCACTGCCCTTTCCCATCCTTTCTCCTGAGCTAGGCAGTGTATGGAAACTTTAAAACACGGATTTTATCACACACCTCTGTTTCCAAGTAGGAGGCATCCTGTACATGATTATGGCGCACCATACCATATCTAGAGAGCTGAGGATGTTTAGCCTGGAGAAGAGAAGGTTAAGAGGTGATATGATAGCCCTGTTCAAATATTTGAAGGGATGTCATATTGAAGAGGGAGCAAGCTTGTTTTCTGCTGCTCCAGAGACTAGAACACGGAACAATGGATGCAAGCTGCAGGAAAAGAGATTCCACCTCAACATTAGGAGGAACGTCCTGACAGTAAGGGCTGTTTGACGGTGGAACACACTCCCTCGGAGTGTAGTGGAGTCTCCATCCTTGGAGGTCTTTAAGCAGAGGCTCGATGGCCATCCGTCGGGGATGCTTTGATTTGGAGTTCCTGCATGGCAGGGGGTTGGACTGGATGGCCCTTGTGGTCTCTTCCAACTCTATGATTCTATGGTTCTAGAATTCTCCAGCATTTTTTGAAAGAATGGGATTTTCCCATTCTTTGCAAGATTCAAGAGACATCTGGATTGGGTATGGGATGCCTCTTGCCTGGGCACAGAGGCATGCAATAAAATCCACATTTAAAAGTTTTCATACCACACCTAGCTGGAGAGGAAAGGACAGGAAAGGGCAGTGCGATAAACTCCTCAGTTTAGTCATGTTGGCTTGTAGTTCAGACTTGATTTGCTCTTGTACTCATTTATTTGTGATTTTGCCAATCCATGGTATCCATAGAACTCTCATCCCACATTGCAAGTGAATTTTCTGACAGCCTTCTTCACTGCCCAACATTCACAGCTATACATAGTAATCAGAAATTCTGAATATTTCTTTAATTTGCTTTATTAATATTTTAAAATATTCTATCAGTAATAGATAGCATATAAATTATACGCAGTAACCAGTGGTGGTGTGGGTAATGTATTGCAGGTATTTGTTACAATGGATAGGTAATACTGTAGTTGTCAGCTTATCAAGTTTTAGTCTCCTATCAGAATCAAGAGACTAGCCAGTTGTCTATGATCCAATGGCTTTTTAAAAATGTATCAATAGGTTGTAGTGCCATTTTCATTTTTTATGGCTATATGTGTGTATGTGTGTGAGTGTGTGTAATTTATATTTTATACCCTGCATGGTCTGTTGCAAATGTGAAGAATATAGTTAATCAGGAAAACAGTGTGTCAGAAACACCTTCTCCAGAAGTAACATCAGCCAAGATTGCACCTAGATGTGAGAGATGCCTGAAAGGTAGTACTGGTGTTTCAGAAGAGAAGAGTGTTAATTGCAATACCTTGGGATATGAAAATGAACTGAAATGATAGTATATGTTTCACAGTAAACTGTTTTCAAGGAGCTTCTTCACAAAAGGAACTTGTTATACTGCATGCGTCTGTTAGAAAATTTTTATGTATGGTGGTAGAGAGACCAATATTTTATTATTATTTTTTTCTGGCAAGATTTGTACATTACTCCTCATCCTGCCTCATTTCAGTTGAGATTGCACTATTGAATCAGATTTATAGCTATGGATGGGGCAAAATGAGAATATTGCCTCTGCCAGTTAAGAATGCTGGTTTTCCCAAACAATTTTTTTCTTCAAGCCCACAAATTTCTAGTATTGCAGTAGCTTCAATCTTGAGTTGAGAAGGTAAAAATACAGTTTATGCATCCAAAGAGAAATTGCAGGCAAAATTACCAAGCAAATGTAAACACAGAAAATATAAGATTTCTAGGAGTCAATGATATTCAATAACTCACTATTTCTAATGCTAGATATGTAGGTACTGAAGGTAAAAATCTTAGTGAGAGAATGCTTAGGGGGAAACAATGCTCTCACTTCCCCATCCCTGGAAGTACACCCCTGAAACAAATCCATTTCAAAAAGAATACAGACTCTATAGCTTTTTGTAGGTTTTTTCAGCTATGTGGCCATGTTCTAGAATTGATTTCTGGACCCTTTTTGTCAGTTCAGTGGGGAAACCATCAAAGCCTTTGTTACATCATTTGATAACATCAAGTACCCCCCTGAGGACTTGAAATGAAATATAAATATCCCTCAGCCATAGCCATGTGTCACGGGGCCCATATAGTTTCCCTGTTGGGTTGTGGACTTCCATCCTGTGTCCATGGTGCAGCCCCAGAATAATACCACACGGTTCCAAATAGTGCACTTAACACCAACTTTTATTTAACAACAGAACTTGGGTTAAGCTCCCTTTGCCTTCTCTTGAGACTTTTGGTGAGGAACCCCCAAATCCTCCCACTCTTTAGGGTAACAAGGCAAAACAGTAAATGAAACTCCACCTCTTTATAGCCCAGGTGCACAGTATCATGAAAGGATGTAAAGGAGAGAAGAGCAGGAAAGACTCATCTGCTGATGAAAGGACCTTCCTCATCCCAGCTGCCATTGCCCTAGTCTCTGAGAGACAGAAGAAGAGGCATACCGGTAGATTTAATCACTTTCCCCACTGTTATCATGTGGCTTCAAGTCATTTCTGACTTATGGCAACCTTAAGGCAAATGTATCATGGGGCTTTCTTGCCATGATTTGTTCTGAGCGATTTACCTTTGAGGCTGAGAGAATATGACTTGCCCAAGGCCACTCAGTTGGTTTCCATGGCTGAGTGGGTATTTGAACTCTAGTCTCCAGAGCTGTAGTCCAGTGCTGAAACCACTACACCATACTGGCTCTCCCACCTTCCTCACAGGCAACCCCCCCCCCCCAATTTTTTATGTCACATTTTGTTTAAGATTATAAGCCCAAGGCAGGAAACTGACAAATTAAAACAAGTTGTAAGCCATTTTGGGAGGTTTTTTTGGCTGACGTTTGGGTTATAAATTCTCTAAATCAATCAGTTTTTTTAGTCAGTCAGGATGTTCCAAATTCTTTGGATACCTGAGACAGAAAATCCAACAAATCATTTCATTAAAAATATGAACAATAATACATGAAATGAGGAATGAGAAAAATTAAATAAGGGGGTGGTGTGGCCTGCCTCACCCTGCCTAATGATAGAGCTGGCCCTTGTTTGGACTTTGTTTTGCTGTTCTTTATGTCTTGGATATAAATTCATGGAACAAAGATTTCCCGGAGTTCTAACAGCTGCAATAGCCATTATGTAAAATGGTCATCCTCATTCTCAGGAATGGCTTGACTAATTACCCAGGCTTCCTACTCCGTAAAAATGCATTGCATAATTTATAAGGGATCCCTTCCCCTTCCACAGCACAGCATAGCAAGACCTCAATCATTCTTGACAAAAACAACACCCGGACACAAGTATCTGAGCATCACTCAGACTCTGAGAACAAAGGCGCAACAGAACACCATGCATGCATAAATAGAAAATGAGAACCAAGAATAGAGAAACTTATTGGTTAAGAGAATTCTTTTCGGTATTCTCTTGCTTCCCTGCCCCCCATTCTCCTGTTTCCCCTTCACTTCTCTATTGTGAATGTCCTCCTTTTGAACTACAGTAAATTTTGCTTACACCAGATTTAGACATTGCCTGTGGTAGTAATAAAAGAAACTGGAGGGAAAAAAATTCTTCAGTCTACCAGTACCAATAAAAAAGGGGGAAAAACACTAAAGCAATAAAATGTTTTATATTTTGTGGGTGGCTCTGAAGAACTGTACCAAAACTGCCCGAGTCATATGCGCTGATTATTTTTTGATTTATTAAAGTAATGGATCTGCCTGAAGGGACATTCTTTAACTGAAAGAACTGAACAGTATACATTAGAGAAAAATAATTTTTTTGGAATAAGCATGGGCTTTCCCCACCCAGCGTGGGGAAAAATGTGTTAGAGAAAAGAGGGAAAAAAATGGGGAGGGCTACGTCCTCAGGTAAAATTTAGCATTTTGCTCATTGTAGATGTAATTAGACACTTCAGCATAGAAATGGGAATGATTTATCCTCACACCCACTTACTAACTCTCCCTTAGGCTATTCCAGATGGAGATATTTTGGCTGATTCAACATATTTGGCACCCTGAAGCAGCAGGGGAACTATGACATTTCCCCTGCTTGACCCCCTAATGTTTCAAATTGCAGACTAGGGACTAGTGGTCTCAATGTATGTGGTAAAGTCCAAGTAAGGGGTTCTCTCACAAAATCCGTTGATTTAATCGACACCTTTTCCTTTAGCTATTCTCCCACCCCATCTCAGTGTTTTGAAATAGCTGCCCACCAGAAAGAATTTCCTTACTCCAGTCAGGCACACACTGTTGTCTCTTACAGATGTTAAAAATGCTCATTTTCCCCTACTAAATTCAGTATGAAAGGAATCTTGGGGCCCTTTTTCACTACATGATTACAAAACTGATTCTTGTTCAGTTGTCATGATTTCAACCTATGCAATGCTGAGATATGCAGTTTAGGAAGGGAGATTTAGAATTCTTAGCCAGAGAGCTCTAATATCTCACCAAACACAAAAGACGAGGATTTTATAGGATGTAGTTAAAGTGATATAACTGTACCATAAGAAAGCACCCCTGAAGAAATTGCGAAGAAACTGCATGTGCATGATTCTGTGTATTCCTCAACAGCAAAGGGTGGGAGATGAGAGGAGGATAGAAAGAACAAATTCACAGGAAGATGGTTTCATCTTATCAACTAGACAAACAACAGTAGTGGACTTTGTTTAATGTTCTGTCAACAAAATAACATCATAAGTCCATTTATTGACTGAATCTCTTGTTCTTGATGACTAGACATTGGTAGATTTTCATAAATGTACTTACAGTATCTTTGTACTAATAGCTTTCATTTCTTGTTCATAAGTTGTCATTTTTGATGTAGTCTTTGGGATGTTTTCAATAAAATAATAAGGTTGTCAATCAGGGTTACTACAACTGTTGTCATGACATGAGACACCAGTGGTAGACAGCGAATGTGGTGGCTCAGGATCCCATGGAGTTAGCAGAAGAGATGGAGTTAGCAGAGACCCCATACATGGAAACCCTAATCTGAAATCTATGGACCCAGACAAAAATTGCTGACTTCTGAGCCCAAGTGTAGTGTGGGGCAGCAAATTCTCCCCCACAAATTCATGATTCCCTGGAGACAATGTAGCCATGCAGACAGCATACCTAGCAGGAATTTTTAGAGAGGGAAAGGAGTATCAAAGCAAAAGGTCTATCTTGTTAAAGCAAGATTAAGAAGTATGCAGTGCCATTTGGGGAAGGATGGGTGCAACCCTTGGGAGCTGCATAGATCCCTGAATGGTTTAGCTTTTCACCAAATTTCAGCCAAAAAGTCATTATTTAATGCACTGAAATGGTTTTAAATCTTTTTGATTTGTGGGGTTGCAAAAATGCTGTTTTTCTGGGGGGTGCCCAATCTAAACAGCCCAAGTAATATCTCCAGAATGGTATAAAAGGCAACCCAAAATAGAAGCTGGGATGGGACTACTTTTGCATTAGGGATGTTCACTTTCTGGAAAGGGATAGAATTTTTGCAAGGGATAGTCATGGCCAAGAGGAAGATTAAGCCTCAGTAGAGCTTCATACTTTGTTGGAGCAAGGTGATCACTTGGAGCTTTTCCTGTACTTCTCTCTCATGAGCTTGCAACTGGCCAAAACATTGCCCTGCAGAATTTGTTGGGTAGTGTCATAGAGGCAGCTTCTTCAGATGACAAATGCTGGTGGATGTGGCAATGACTACATATCTCTTATTGTTGCCCTTATCCTCAGGTTGGTGGAAGAAGCTGTTGTCATTACTACTGGAAGCTGGAGGGATTCTGTATGTAGAATGTTGGAAGTACAGTTTCATTTGATTAACACACATTCCTTTAACCACTATGTAGAAGGGCACTCAGCTGCTTATTGTGTAGATATACTCCTTTGGGACCATAATCATGTGGCCACATTAAAAATATTTTAAAAAAGCAATACCTATTAAAATATGGCTACCATCAAGACCTGAGTTTTAAACTCTACAGTTTTATTCTTACATTAATTCAGTGGTTTTATACACTTGTTAAGGCCCTTTGGTTATAATGTTTCTATCTGTTTCAGTCCTGGAGTTATATTGTAAATATATTGTTGTTTTACAATTATTATTAGCATGCTTTTATGCTGGCTGCATTTCACAGAATCATAAAGTCTGAAGAGGCCACATAGGCCAACAAATCCAGCATCCTGCTCAAGATAAGATCTCCAGCTAAAGCATCTCCAGCAGTAGCTATCCAGAATCTTTTTGAAGATGTCCAAAGAAGGAGACCCCCACCGCTTCTCTACACAATTGGTTTCACTACCGAACTGCTCTTGCTGTCAAGAATGTTCAGTCAAAATGTACTCCCCCCCCCCACAACTTAAAACCACTAGATCTGGTTCTACCTTCTGAGGCATCAGATGACAGACGTGACCCTCTTCCCTGTGACAGCCTTGAGGTATTTAAAGAATGCTGTTGTGTTCCTCTCAGTCTTCTCTTCACCAAGTTTATCAAGATCCTTTTGAATTGTTCCTTCTGATGTATTAGCCACCCCTTCCAGTTTTTTACTATCTGCAAACTTGATAAGGATTCCCTCCATCCCATCATTTAAATCACTGATAAAAATGTCAACACTCCACTTCAGGCCTCCTTCCATTCTGAAGGACAGTCATTGATGACAACTCTTTGAGCACGGTTTTCCAACAAATTATGGATCTTTCAGACAGTTCCACATCTGTTCCACATATAATCAGTTTGATAATCAGAATATTATGGAGGACCTTAGCAAATGCTTTGCTAAAATCCAGTTAAATGGCATCAACAGCCTTCCTACCATCTAGTACTAAAGTAAAGAGACCCATTGAAAAAATGTATAAGATCAATTTGGTAGGATTTGGTGTTGACAAACCTGGGTTGGCTCCTACTGATCACTGCATTGTAAATCATTCTCCAAACGTCCTGTAAACGTCCTCCAAAGAGCAAAAAAGCCTCTGTGTGTGAAGCCAGGAAGTGCTCCTGAATCATCATGGAAACAGATTTGGCAGAAGCGATTGTAAATCACTCAGAGAAAAGCAGGGAAGGAAGTTTTTTTTTCTTCCTCTTCCCGTTTATAGGAGTCTGCCTCCTTCTCTGCTTTTCTCTGAATGATTTACAATCACTTCTGCCAAATCCGTTTCCATGACGATTCAGGAGCACTTCCTGGCTAAACACACAGAGGCTTTTTTGCTCTTTCAGCCACTTTTGGAGGATGATTTACAACTGATTCAGGTAAGTGTGAAAAAACTATGTCAATAAGATGTTTGCAGACAGTCTCCTGTATAATCCATTCTAATAGTTTTCCTGTTATTTGCATCAGGCTGATGTGTCTATACTTTACTGGATCTTCATTCTTGAAGAGAGGCATAATGTCTGCCCTTCTCCATGTCCTCTGGCACCTCACCTGTTCTCTATGATTTCTTGAAAATGATGGCAAATAGTTCAGAGTCCACCATGACTTCAAGATTCTTTCCTTGAACTAATTTATCATCAGCTCAGACTCAACACGTATGTGCTTTGCAGGAATGGTGTAATTTTAACCTCCTTAAAGCAAGGATGGGAAACTGTGGAAGACAGAAGTTCCTTCTGTACTCTGAACTCTGATATGTAGTTCATCTAGGCCAGCAGATTTGAACTCATTTAGGTTAACAAGGTGATTCCTAATTCCCTACCAATGTTGATTTGCAAGCCAGATTCCTTGCCAAGGCTGCTGCATGGAAGCATACATTTCTCTCTTTTTTTGGGGGGGGGGGGGACTGAGACAAAATAAGTATTAAATAGTTCTGCCATTATTATTATTATTATTATTATTATTATTATTATTATCCTTTATTTATATAGCACTGTAAATTTACACAGTGCTGTACATAGAATCTTATAATTAGATGATTCCCTGTCCTCACGCTTACAATCTAAAAGACACAACACAAAAACAGAAGGGGAAGGTGGTGGGAAGGGGATGAAGTCCAGTGGTTCTTCTCTCCCTCTGGGGCCTGGACCAAGGCAGATGACTGCAGGGAGGGTGCGGCTTCTTAATACATAGTTATAAGGAGGCATCTTGGGGCACACAAATCCAAGGTTCATGTTTGACTATACCCTTCTTTGCTCTGTCCCACAATTGTGAATTCAAGCATTACATGGCCATTTCCCCCTAAAGTACTGACTGCTTTGATTTCAATGACCAACCAGGATTTCTGATCCCTTTGTTCCTTCTTCAACCTTTCAAAATAGGAAATTATTTGAAAATTATTTGAAAAGTGTCATTTACCATTGCTTTTGGTTTGGTGGCCTGTAGTAAACTCCTACCACAATAATGCTATTTCTTTCTCCATTTACTTTTACCAAAATATTCTTGACTGGTCCAATCTGATCACTCACATGGTTTTGTGTACAACTGAACTAAATTTGATTTTGACATATAAAGCTACTCCTCCTCTTTTTCTGCCACATCTATTCTTTTAGAATACGCTATATTTTTCAATTGTAATAATCCAATCATGGGAGTCATCTGACTAGGTCTTTGTCATGCTTATAAAGTGCTATTTACCTTCCAGCAAAAGGACTTGACACTCATTTTATTTGCTCCCCAAACTCTGTATGAAGCTATGTTCATTCTCACTGACAATTTACTGTCACTTTTACTGTGGATCCCATTCCCCACCTCCTACTTTCTCCTCTAAAATACATATCCTTGTGTTCAAAGCTTGCCTTTAGGCTGATGTTTAAGCTATCATCTCTAACCAGTAAAAATTTAGTTTAAACTCTCTTGATTAAACATGACATGCTACTATATTTCTTTGTTGGCCATCAGGTGATGTCAACATATACTGTCACTTCTTGGCTTTCTTGAAGAATGTGTTTGTGATGAAGAAGCTGTTGGCTTTGAAAAACTAGTCAGTTAATCAGTCTTCTGCTTCATTTCTTAATTCTAGGCCTTTTTCCTATCTTTGATTCTGCTCTGTTTCCTATTTTTTGCATTCTGTTTGCCTATAATTAAAAAAAACAGTCTTGTTTTGGTGTGTGCTCAATTTCCAGTACAGAATATTCAATTTCGTCTTCTTCTTCCTCTGTAGTTTGGTCCTTGTATGCTGCTAGCAGCACCCCAGATTCAGAATTCTAATATGAGCAATTCCCACCATTATATTGATAATTTTTCTCCAGTTCTAGGCATCACAGTTCAAAAAGGATGTGGACATGCTGGAGCATGTCCAGAGGAGGGTGACCAAAATGGTGAAAGGTATGGAAACCATGCTCCATGAGGAGTGACTTACGGAACTGAGTATGTTTAGTCTGGAAAACAGAAAGTTAAGAGGTGATATGATAGACCTGTTTATATATTTGAAGAGATGTCATACTGAAGATGGAGCAACTTTTTTTTTTTTTTTTTTTTTTTTTTTTTGCAGCACTAGAGAATAGGATGTGGAGCAATGGATTCAAACTACAGGAAAAGAGATTCCACCTCAGTATTAAGAAGAACGTCCTGACAGTAAGAGCTGTTTGATTGTGGAATATGCTGCCTTTGAGTGTGGTGGAGTCTTCTTCTTTGGATGTTTTTAAGTAGAGGCTGGATGGAGTGCTTTGATTGTATATTCCTTCATGGCAGAAGGGATGGACTTGATGGCCTTTGTGGTCTCATCCAATTTTATGCTTCTACAATTCTATGATTCTGTGACATAATTTGATCAGACTTTGCATTATATTCTTGACTTTGCATTATACTCTTGCTTTTGCTACATCCCCCCTCACTATAAATGGCACCCCATATCTCGTTGGATTTGCATTTTTCTGAATAAAACATTGGCTGCATCCGCACTGCAGAAATAATCCAGGTTGACACCATTTTAACATTTTAAAATTGGATTCCAGATTCAGCTGGATCACACAGACTGCACAAGTAATACCACCTATGCCCTACATATACTTGTTTATTGTTCACCTGAATGTAGATTCAGCAGCAGTCTTTGTATGTGCCAAATATCACCATCATTCCCTCTAAAAAGAGCAGCAAAAAAACAAACAAAAAAACAAAAACAAAACACACACACAAAATGTTAAGATGTCAGCTAGCTCTGATATGAACATGTTAGACACAGCTAGAGAGTCAAATCTGCTGTTATATTCATGTTTGAACTGTCTACCTATTGTTGGCCCTGTCACAACAGTCTTTGGGGGAAGAACAGATTAACTTTAGTATTAGCATCATCTTGCTTGCTTCAAAGATAAGGGCATTGCCTCAGAAATGCTATAACATACTTTGGAATGGCTAGAATGTGTGATATTGGAAAAAGAAGAAATAATTCACCCAAGTCATCTGTCGGTTGTATTCATATCAGTGCACCCAGCCTCATTTCATGTAAATACAACTTTATTATCTGAGAGAATGGAATCAGAATGTAAATGAAAAATGGCAAATGCCCCCATTATGTTGTTTGTTTAAGATGAAAGGTGAACAGAGCACAAAATTCACTAGGATGTATCTGAACAGCTCTAAAGAAAACCAGAAATTCTGCAAGAGCTATGCAGTTTTGACAAAGGTCTGCTAGTGGTTTTGATTCCAACTTAAAACTAATGGATTTGTAAACATTTGTAGGTTTATTTCAAAATATGCTTCATTTATGATGCCATAAGTTTCTCTTTTTTGTTACATACACAAATAAACATATACAGATGATGAATGTATTACAGAAGTTTATTTATATAAGCTGAATGCCTCCATGTTCAGTCTTAGTTGTCTCCAGGTAGGTCATTAAGGCTGAACTGTTAAAGTAGAGATATAAATACCTGACAGTTTCATTATAATTTAGCTTTTCAGTTTCCTATTGGCATTGATGCTGAACAATTTTAAAAGGCAGATAAATGTTTATAAATTCTACACCACCCACCAGAATGAGGCCAAGGTACTAATCAGGTGGGTGGGTGTCTTTGGGGAGAGCATTCCATAGGGAGGGTGCTGTAACCAGGACAGGAGCTCTGCCTTAGGACTAGCTCGCTCTCTCTGTCTTCAGTAATTTAATATTAACACGAAGTACTGGCTGTGTTACACAGCCCTGGGATCATCTCTAGAGATACCAAGATTGGAGGCAAGAAGGACTGCAGAGGCAAATCCTCAGTGAATTGTATTTCAATTTAAAAGGGGAAAAACCAACATGTACTCTTGATGATCACTCACACAAGCACACAAAAACTGAGAAATAGAGGTGTTAGGTTGGAATAGAGTTAGGCCTTCTAATGGAGAAAGAACACCTGTTTGGGTGCTGCTCTTCTTGAAGACATTCCAAGTTGGGAAAAAGGGAACCCCATCACTACCAAGGCCACTAGAGTTTGGCAAGCAAAATAGGGGCTAGCAAAGTGAAAACCAGCAGCAGCTCTGCCTGCAAATCAAGCTAATCCAACTAAACAAAGTAAAAGTCTCCTCGTTTATAGGACATTTCTTCCCTGAAGCAAAATCTACAGTTGATGTGCCCAAATGATCCAAATTTTTGATATGAATAGGTGACACTTTGAAGCTGGGTCTCCCAAAGGTGTAATATGGGGTTGTGAGTGGATGTATTTCTGCAGTAGGACAGCTTAAAGTGTCAGGCTGATGGGATTGTTTACTCTGACTGGAGCCATCCTGTTGCCTCATAGCCAGGCTTTTCCTCACCTCCTCTGACATGTCCAGAACATAAATCCCCTTGGCAACTAATAAGCTAGCCAACATGACCTACTCGCTTTCACATTATGGTGTCCACATTAGGATCATAGAGGCTGAGTTGACAGCAATTCTTATATCAAAGAAGATGGGGCGTTTTAGGCATACTTATGGCTAACAGAGCCACCAGAGGAAAACCCCTCTCTCACACAGCTACCCAGACCTCAAATATTAAAGGAGATGTTTGATAATCTGTCAGCCTCATTACAACTTTCTCATTTACCCCCAATGCTCGCTTTCTCCCACTTTTCTACTAGTTTGAGATATTTTTAACTGGGTTAATCTGATACAATATATAATGTCACATCTAATTATTTGTGGGCTCTTATGTTGACAGTTTTTCATATTTCAGTGTCTGGAACATACCGTCCAATGGTCTCAAATTGGCAGGGACATTCCTGATTAATCCTCTGTTGATCCACTTCTCAGTTGCTTTTATAATGCCCTGGTTCCTCTTCCCCTCCTATTTCCCCTCATTGTCCATAAGGGATATATATATATATATATATATATATATACCATTCAATTGCTGCAAACTGAGTTCAAGGTGCAAAAGTAGTTTGCTCTCAGTTAACTCAGCAGGGGAGAAAAGAGAGGTGGAATCTTGTCCTTCTCTTTGGATGCAGGGTAAAGCAAACTGCTGCAGCCTCTCCTAGCTTGTCTATTTTTCCTCATTAATAACTTTTGCTATCTTGACCACACTCTGTTTGAGTACATTTTCCCAATTTTCATCTTTGGACTGTTGAAGGGTATATTTGAGTTATAGCCTTTAAAGGGTAACTTTTCAACACTCTGTTCATAAACTGTGGTTTCCAGGTGACTTCTTTAGAACAAGGTGATTAAATCAATGATTAATTCAGTAAGGAAAATAAACACCCTACTGACATAACAATGGTCAACAGAAGTGCAAATATGACCACATATCCATGTTAATGTGCAACTAGATGTGAGACAATTTACACTATTTTAGGCCTTCCATTTCTTTGTCATTAGGGTCCCTGAAAACTGCTACTGGGCCCAGGGTGAGATGCATGATCTGGGCTCCCTCTCTCAATCTTCCTAATCTTGATAAGGACCTTATCAGATGTCGGAAATTGGAAGTATAATCTAATGGCAATCCAAATGCAACCATGGGGTTTCACGTTAATGCGAATTAAGGTATCTCACGCAATTTCGGGCAAAAGGGAAGTCATTCCGAATGCAATCATGGGTTTTACCTTATTGCGAATTAAAGCATCTCAAGCAATTTCAGGCAATGGGGGGGGGTCATTTTTGGGCACTGTGAAGTCATTCCCAAATGCAATGGGAATTAATGTGAATTTGAATTGGCTCCATTCATAATAAAGAGAAATTCCTCCCGTCTCATAAGGTTGTATGAGAACTGCAAGAACATATCATTGAGCAAATTGGAAGTGGGGCTTCCTAGTTCTCTGAAATGAAGTTATTTACTACTAATCCATAATAAATGTATGTTATGCTTTACCATACACTCCAAAGAGCTCATCAAAATTGTGAGAACACTGGGTCCTGATGTACTGTTAGCACTAGCAGAATTCTGGATTCAGAAATCCAGTATGAGCACTTCCCACCACAGGTATTAAACTTATGGCATACTTTTCCTAGGGCAACCCATCAGTTAATCAAAAAGTGGGTGGGAGGCAGTCTTAAGAGCCCTATAGGAAGTCCATAAGGGGGATATATACCCTATCTATAGGGATGTCCTACAAGAAATGAGTTGAGGCAAGGCAGGGTATCTGTTTCTTGTTGTAGAACATGACTGAGCAAGGAGGAAAGAAGTAAGGACAGAATGGCAGAAAACAAGGACCAGTTCAAAAAGCTTGTGTATATCTTAAGAAAAGACAAGGATGTTTGTTTTTCCATGTGTGAGTGTGACAGCATGTGTGATCTCCTTCCCCACCACCATTCCCTTCTCCTTTCGTGTTGTGTCTTTTTAGATTGTAAGCCTGAGGGCAAGGAACTGTCTAATTAAAATAATAATTGTAAGCCACTCTGAGAGCCTTTAGGGCTTAAGGGGAGGGTATAAATACCATAAATAATAAATAAATAAATTTGTGTAAGAGAGGAAGTGTATCTTTGTGATGGAATTTTGTGTGTGTGTGTGTGTGTGTGTGTGTGTGAGAGAGAGAGAGAGAGAGAGAGAGAGAAGACTGCTATGCTGAAGAATTAATGCAGTTTTAAACTACTTTAACTGTCATAGCTCCATCCTATGGAATTCTAGGATTCCAACTGGCAACTGGCAGTGAGAACAAAGCTCTAGAGATTTGTAAACAAGATCAGAGAACAAAAAAGACTATTTGCAAGATTTCAGCTAAAAAAAGCAAGAGAAAAAAAAAACCAAACCACCCAAAAAACAAAACACACACACAGTGTAATGAGCAAGTTTTATATTGGACTGTAGAGACAGCAACTTCAAAAGATAAAAGATATTTTTATTTTACTATTGGGTATATCTTGAGCAAAGAGGACATTTTTCCATGGGAAAAGAGGATTATTTACTTTTAAAGAAGATAGTACTGAGAAGAACATCCAGACTGTGGTGTTGGAGTTATTCAGACTGAGCTGGAGTTTGCTTTTTGGTTTTTAACCCTGTAATTGCTGAATCTGTGCAGATAAAGCCTTTCCCAGAAATTTCTCAGAAGCTGTGGGAAAAGATCAGATATTTAAAATATGGGTTTATGGAATTAAAAGAAGGTCTGATGGAAGATTTGAGAAGTGAATTTGAAGAGTCCAAACAAGCTGTGAAACAAATGTTCAGTTCACCTTGGAACTAGAGCACAAAAGGGAGAAAGAAGAAAGACTGGAAAGTCAAACTGAAATCACAAGTGAAGAAATGGGGGAAGATTTGATTAATTTGGTTTTGGTAAACAAAGAAACATATAAGAGTATAAATGAAAAACAACCTGAGTTGATGTATGAAAAAAATGTTTAAAGCTGATAAAGTTAAATACTGAGATGATGACAAGATCTTTGTGGATGCTATGTTGTCTCAGAAGAAACAGGTTGGGCATGGAGGGGACCTGACAATCAATCCTCACTGTGGAAATAATCCAGGTTCACACCACTTTAGCTGTCATAGTTCAATGCTCTGGGATTCTGAGAATTGTAGGTTGTTATGGCCCCAGAGCTCTCTGACAGAGGCCAAGTATCTCACAAGATCACGTTTCCCAGAATTCCAGAGCACTGAGCCATGGTGATTAAAATGGTGTCAACCTAGATTATTACTGCAGTGCAGATGCAGTCTTAGAGAGATTGCAGTGGAGGACGGAGGGAGGGAGGGATTTTGTTTTTGGTGGGGGTAAATTTTGGGATGGAGAAAATGTTTTGTTCACAGTGATGTTTTCATTTTAGATAGTTCTGGTCTTGTTAATTGATGCACCACCTGAACAATTGCAAATGGGAATGTTTAAATTAAATTTGTCAGATAGGGTTAGGAACCAAAAGTTTACTGTAAAATGAAGATGCTTGAAAATGTGTAGTAAATGGGTTATGAATTCTGGGTATAATGTACTGATGTATTTATGGTAAGAATATGTGATTAAAAAGATAGACATGAATGTTTATAAAATGATTTTTTTTACAAAATGCTGTACAGTTGGCATAGAACATTCTAGATATAAGGATGGATTAATAGATGGATAAGAGGTCATAGATTGTGCTTTATAATAAATTAAGAAAGTATACATAGATAGGTTAACAGGAAAATATGGCAGAAGATATTAAGGTTGAGATGGGGATCAATTATGACTTCAAGCAGACTTGTCATAAAAAGAACTATTATGATTGGTTATTAGAAGAATTGTTTAGAATGTATAAATGGATTTTAGATGTTTGTGGGAAATCTTTGTAGTGATGTTTTAATATATGGATTTAAATCTAGAGATTGTATAGCTGGAAAAGAGATGTGGGAGCTACTAAGAGGGAAGAATTTAACAATACTGAAATAGGAGGAATGGACATTGATGTTGATAAATATAATATAGTATGCATATAATAAATGATTTTATTAGAGGTTAGTTGATGACAGCTTCTTTTTTTAAAAAAAATGGGATATAAAAATAAGTGGAGAGAACTGGTAGTTTTGGGTGCTGGTAATCAATGAGGATATATTATTGGAAGAAAAGGATAGCTGACTTGGTAATTGCAGAGCTATGAGCAACTGTATGTATTTATAACTGCCAAAAGGAAGATTGGAAGTCATCTTTTTCTTTTTTGGTCTTTGTTCTTTTTTCCATTTGCCCCTATTTTTAAAACATTTCTTTCTTTTTCTCTTTTTAATTTGTATAAGGTTTACTGCATTTGTAAACTCATAATTAAAACATAATTTTTTAAAATGAAGTAAATGTCTCCAAGGCTGCATTCCCACTCTGATTTAAAGCGAAGAGCTGATCTCGTTATATGACCATCATTCCCATTTGAAACCCGTTCTAATTGGTTTTGATTGTGATGAAGTGAGGCAAACACAAAAAAATCTCTGACACTAGTTCCTTGGTGGATCTTTTGAAAAAAAAAATTGATTCTGAAGCATGTTCAACAAGTGGAAACGACGGATCTGAATCACATCATTCTGGAGAGGAGGGACTAATGGCAGAGGGGTGTTTACCATCCTGCCTCCGGTTTTGGTACATTCACCATTCCTCCCCCCCCCCAGCACTGCCATTGTGCTTGTGGTGTAACCTATGGGTGCATGATTTAAACAAAAATGATAGAAGATTTGATTCATTGATTTTGCAACTACTTGCAATTGCTCAGGCAGCAAGCCAGGTGATCGAGCCAACAGCAGCTCACTGAGGCAAGTAGTTGAAAAACTAATGGATTGAATCTTCTATCAATTTTTTTTTTAAAAAAATAGTTCTCAAGCTGGGCTGCTGCCTATGTCACCAAAGATATGCAGATGATTGACATACTGTCCGGGAAAGCTGCCAACACGTGGCTGATAAGATAATGAGTCTTGGATAAAACACAATTATAAGAGAAACCAAAATACCAGTAATTGCTGGCCGTAGTAAAGTACAAAGTCCACAAGGCAAAAGGCAAGTCCAATAGGCATTTCGAGGTCTAGGGTTTTCGCAGGCAGAGATTCCAAAGCCGTTCCGAAGGTCACAGGTAATGAGAATTCCAAAATCAAGCCGAGAGTCAAAAGCTTTCGCCGGTAAACCAAGATAAGCTTTGACAAAAGTTTGTCTTCCCTGATCTCTTATATAGCCCCCCAGCTCCTCCCCTCACAGCTGTTTCAACTTGGCTTTCTCTAGCAATCTCAGAGAGCGTCTCAGCCCCGCCCGATCTGCTCTTCTTTGAGCAAAGGAAGGGATTTCTATCTCTTGCTCCTGTGTCTCTTCCAGGCCTGCAACCTCTGCTGTGGAAAGGCTTTCTTCTGAGGAAACCCTAGGCTGCTGAGGTAGGGGCTGTGGCTCACTGTGTCCTATAGAACTAGGTCCAGGTTCACCTAAGTCTCTAGGATCTGGCAGCACTATGCTAGGACCTGACTCAGCATATTCTTCCTCAGAATCCTCCATGTCCTCCACCGGGCTGTCCCTGACACATACATTTTGAAGTGGCACAAACCAGTGGGGATGACAATTGTGCCAAAAAAAGAAGTGATTACAAGGGGATAATGAAAAGATCAGCTTTCATAGTGGGAATGACAGACCTTTTGGAATCATGGAGTGAAGGCAAATAGCAAACTTGTTTAAATATAAGTGGGAATGTGCCCCAAGATTGTAACCCATGTAACATCCAAAAAGGGCATTGGAATACATCAAGATCTTTATAATAATCATGTTATTCCAGCTAAATGTATTTGAACTAATTCAATTTACTTCCTGGAACTGACAGTTGCATTGTTGTGTGACTTCAAGTTGTTCCTGACATATGGAGACCCTAAGGTGAACGTATCACAGGATTTCCTGGGTAAGTGTTGCTCAAGGCTGGTTTGCCTTCCTCAGAGGCTGAGAGTGTGTGAAATGCCCAAGGTCACTCAGTGGATTTTCATGGCTAAGTAAAAATTTAATCCCTATTATTATTATTATTATTAACCTTTATTTATATAGTGCTGTAAATTTACACAGTAAATGTTCCCAGAGTCATAGTCCACAACTCAAATCACTACATCACGCTGGCTATCCTGGAGCTGAAAGTATTGTATAAGATTTTTCCTCACTCTCTCCCTCATTTTAACTGTCCTGTGAAATAGGTTATACTAAGGGACTGTAATTACCTGGAGGTGACATATCAGATCCACATGTATCCCAGTTTCCCACATAAGATTCATTGGGAAACTGGGATACATGTGGATCTGATATAAATTGTGTGTTGAGTAGACAGGGTAAGTGTTAGCAAAAAGCTCATGCAGTGATTGCGAGTCTGAGAGAAAGCTGTCACTCTATGCCAGGTATGGTTGATTTTACATTGATGCATAATGTAATATTATGTACAGTAATGCTGCATACACATGCAATTATATTTGATTTAGGGATGTTTCTTTTTACTGAAATTTAGTACAGAAATCCAGATGTTGCTCTGCTTAAAACCCTACAGTACTCTGTGTTCTTCCTAATTAATAACTTTGGCATTTGACTTAACCCTTTCAGTCACATCCTTATGCTGCTCAGCCATATGCCTTACCAGTGCATATAGGTGTTCCTATTATTATCTGTGAAAAGTTGGAGTGTATGGCTTTGCCATATCTGAATCATAGTTATAAACACTGATGCTGAGAGAAGATATGAATATGCTGAGATTTAACCATAGGAATTATAGCCATTATCTGGTATTTTGAGATAACAAAATGTATTTGTTTTTTTGTTTTACTGTCAAGACCCTCAGAGGCTGGGCTGCCAGATATCCAGCCTCCAGAAATTTTCTATCCCCCTTCTCCTCTTCTGAGTTCTGTTTGTCACAGTGTAAATATTGCATCCTTTCCATTTTTACTTATAAAGGGAATGGATATAAATCACTCACATATAAAGTATAAAGTATTACCCATTAGGCTTCTCCTGGACTATTTTGGCTCATGAAAACCTGTCCTAACTCATGTATTTTAGATTGTATTTGGTAGACAATGATTCAGTTTAGACTTTACAGACTGATTTATTTACTCTACAATAACTTTGTTAGTCCTTAACATGTTCCAGGATTTTTTGTTGAAATATTGTTATTGATACATTATGCATTATATTACATATTTTTTCAAAATGCATTATATATATAGATATAGATATAGATAGATATTTTATATGTGAGTGATCTAAATCCATCCCCTTTATAGGTAAAGGGGCTTTTGCCTCCCTCCCACACCCAAACCATCGGTCTACCTGCAAGCTGCAATGGAGGAAGAGGCACTGTTTCCCCCCAGCCACCCATCTGTATCTCCATTGAAGTCCACTGTGAGACAGGCAATCATGGAACGTGTGCTTGGCCTTTTGTGAACCTTGAACTGTTATAATTGTCTCTTTTACTGTTATTATGCTAAAGTGTGTTTTATAATGCTTGACAGGTTAATTGGATTGTAGTGCTTTGATATATTGTATTTTTTCCTTTTTCCTTTTTTCTTCTTCTGGCTATTATGTTATTGGTATTTAATCTGTTAATATTTGGTTTTGAATCTGTGCTGAGGGACTGGGAAATGGATCATTTATGAACTTCATTTGATTTGTAATGCTTTTATGTTTTGCATTTGACTGCCATTGTATTTATATTGTTTATTGATTTTGTTTTGGTTAAATATTGGTCAGGGGATTGGGAGGGGATTGTTTGTATTATTGTATTTCCTGTATTGTATCTTTATACTGTTGTTAGCCGCCTGGATTCTCTGTGATTGGGGGGGATATAAATAAATCTTTATTATTATTTATTATTATTATTAAAAATGGAAAGCATACAAAACTTAACACAGAGCTCAGAGGAGGGCAGAGAGGGATAGAAAATCTCTGGAGGCTAAATACCTGAGGGGCTTGACAGTGAGAAAACAAAGTAAATTTTGGTATCTCAAAAGACCATTAATGGCTGTAATTCCTACAGCTTAGACCCAGACCATTTGGGAGACTGTATCTCCCCTTACAAACCTGCCAGAGCCCTAAGATCTTCAGAGGAAAGCTTTCTCTTGGTCCCACCACCATTGCAGCCTCGCCAGGTGAAGACACAGGAGAGAGCCTGCTTGGTGGCTGCTCCCACTCTCTGGAACTCCCTTCCCTAGTCTGGCCACTTCCCTGCTGTCCTTTTGCCAGCAAGCACAAATGGTTTTATTCAGGCAGGCCTTTAATATGTAATCATGGATGGCTTTTATAGGGAGTGTTTGTTATATGGGGTGTGTATTGTAATTTTAATGCGTGTGGTTTTATATTGTTTCATTTAATGTTTTTAGTTATTTTGATAACATTTATAGTAAATTCTTTTAAAATATTTTTATTTGTCAGTCACCGTGGCTCCCTTTCTGGGAGAAAGGCAGCATTAAAATGAAATTAAATAAATACATGCACATACAATCTATTTTGAATTTTGTTTTCATTCACCCTTCTTTGAATTATTGAATTCTGCTGATGTAACAATCACTTCGGTTGGTCAGCTGAAATGACTCAAAGCAATATAGTTGATTGGCAGCAACTGTTTGATTGGCTGGTAATTTCAAGGAAAGTTTGTTTTTCTCATTTTTTTTCAATTTATAGGACATTTTCTTCTCTTCTAATTCTTTTTAAAAAGTCAATATGAAAATCCCTCCACCTGTGGATATCTTTCCCCTAGTACTTGAATTTTGTACACAATTTTACATGGAATTCCCCAGATCTAACACACTTCAACATTAAGTTGTCAAATATACCCAGTTTTGTTCACATTTTTTTAATTGGAGAACTCCATTGCAAAATTCATTAATGTGAGCACTAACACAATAATGTCTAAAAATGTTTAGGAAGCGAAAAATAAGTAGGCTAGTGTGAACAGAATTAATTTCCCCTCTGTCCCCTAGTGCCATAAATTCTAGGATCAGGTCATCTTTTTCAAGTAATATACTTCAGGAGAAATACTATGGCAGGAATGACATTCAGGATCTCTCCGGTGGTTTCCCCCGATTGCACACAAATGCACATGTGTTCCTGCCCATAGGCTAGTGTTGTGGTAGCTGAAGACTAAGCTCAATATATTTCATTTGTAACCGAGGTCATGGTAAACCACAAAACCCCAGATAGGGCTGGAGAATAGTTGAACACTGTGAGAACAGTTTGCTGTTATGTTCTCTTTCTCTCTGAGAAAAAGTTTAGCTGGCAATTGTGGTAGGAAAACATTTCAATTACAAAGATTCTGGAGGTGGCTGACACAAAAGATTTCACTGTGTCGGATGCATTTTTACCTCACATAGTTGACTTAGAAGGAAACCCTCATCTGATTCCTCTGGTAGACTTAAAGTCTGCAATGAATACCACAGTTATTTCAGCCAGAATTAATGTGTAGGCATAACTAGTATTTGCCAAAAATTTGGGTCAAATGAGGTTGCTAACATCAGTAATAGTCTTTGCAAGTAGTGGTTGGGAACTCCCTCTGCTTCTCAGGCTTATTTCTCATTGTATATGTACAATTCTACAGTTCTACAGATACAATACACACATGTGGGTGGGATTTTGTAACATGGAAGTGCACGCTCTGTGTGTGTGTGTGTGTGTGTGCATGTGCATGTAAATTCATATCTCCTGAAACAGATGCAAGGGTTAAAGTAGGGAAGGTTAGTACTAACTGGCAAAAATACCCAGGTTTGCCCACACTAAAAACACACTTGTCCCTCCTTCAACCCAATGCTTTCTTTTGTCACTCCTGCACCCTTTCTTTTAAGCTGCAGCCCTTTTATACCACACATTTATAACACCATGATTTACCTGCCATGGCAATATCCTATGGAATCCTGTGAGCTGCAGTTTACAGAAGGGTATTTAGAATTCTCAATCAGAGAATTCTACTGCTTCACCAGATTTCAAACCTCAGGATTCCATAAGATGTTACTATAGCACTTCAAGAAAGATCATAGTACTATAAATATGCAGTGTGAACAGGCCTCTGGATTCTCTGTCTCTTTTTCTCTTTTTAACCAGGCGTGCATTTGGCTTGCAACATCCTTACCTGGATTTTAAACTCATTCACCCAATCACTATTTCTCATTCACCCAATCACTATTTTCCAGGACATTGGACTGGAAAAATGGGAAGGGGATGCAGTTTAGAGCAAGGAGGAATCAGGACTAGTCATAGCATCAAGTCTTCACTCACTGTAGTAGTCTAAGTCTAAGAAGAATTGCTTCACAGGAAGAAATGTGGTATACTGGTCTGAGCACTGGATTACAGGCTTTGACACACATGGCATTTAAACCTCCAATAAAGTTTGAAAATAGCAGCTTTGGTGATACTTATTAGACCATGCTGTCTCCATCTCATCGCTTGCCTTGCCTTCAGTGTTGTTAGTTCACCCCTTGTCATTGATGGGAAAAACTCATCAATAAGTTCCCAAACATCCTGCAGTAGCATTAGTCCTCAGGTGGCAGTTCTGGTATTGAGCAGTCATGTGTTGTCAGTGTCTCCTATTCTTTTCCTCTTCCCCTTTTCCCTCAGTATTCCCAAGCAGGATGTTTTCCTTTTTAATAAGCGTTTCCTTTTTTCTTTTTTAAAAATTATATTAACATATCTCTAGAATTGTGTTAACACACACACACACACACATAATAATAATAATAATAATAATAATAATAGCGATTACAACAATAATATTTTTTTTTAAAAAAACTGAAAGGCATACTGGATAATGTATGGGGCAGAAAGGTAGGGTTAGAGAGGAGTATAGAAGACAGCACAATGGTCCAGTTGCACTACTGAAGAACCATGCAATATGGAACGCTCCCAAACTGGCATGTATCTGGTTCTTTTTATGATTGCAGTGAAAGCCAATCTTGTATGATAAACATTTATGATTCTGAAAACCAGGGTTCAAATCCCATTCAACCATGATACCCCACTGGGCAAAAGCTTTGGGCATGTCATACTCTCTCAGTCTCAGAGGAAGGCAAAGGCAAATCTCTCTCAGCTTCAGGGAAAAGCAAACTCAACCCCCCTCTGAACATATCTTGCTAATAAACCCCCATGAGAGGACACTTTGGGTTGCCATAAGTCAGAATGACTTGAAGGCAGAAAACAACAACCATCTTGGAGTCATCTGAGAGTGTGGTCCAAACTGATAAATAAATTTATAGATACTTGGACTAAGATCCTGTGGTGTATTTATATGTCTTGCAGCATGTGCAGACTTTATAAAAATGTGTGTCCTTTTTTGTCCTCTTTTTTGGTGACACCTTTAAGTGGCTATAATTTCCAATACTTAAAGCTAAAACTCTGGAAAATATCAAGAAAAAGTGGCAGGGGTTAACATAAGTCACAACATTTGACCACTGAAATGTTCAAATGCTAATGCCTCCTTTCATTGTTTTTCTTGATGCTTCCTTTCATACAACAATCTAGTTGGAAGCCACTTTTAAAATTAAATCTTCCTGATGCCCACAACATCATATGAGAGAATTATTAGGCATCCACTTTTTTTCTTTCTTTCCTGAATCCAAATTGTATAACCAAGAAGCATCCAACCTTTTCTTTTCCATCCAGAAAGCAAACTGCACTCAAGACTTCATGTAAATATGTCCTGGGGAATGCCCGTCATATCAAAGTGAGAGAAATGACAGTGTCATTTTTCAACTGAGCTCAGTCTCTTTATTTTGGAAAAATAAAGATATGAGAAGAATGGAAAATGGACATGTCATCCAGGACTCTGGGGGAAGAAAGTCCCAAAGAACATGTGTGAAATGGCAAGTGGCATCCTTGGATTGGTAACAGAATCAACTGCAGATACTGTAGTGATTTCTTAACACAGATGAAAAGAGAGAAGATGAGAGACTCACGCTATATAAGTAATAATTAAAGAGGGATACATTTGATATCCCTGGAGAATCCTGTGGCTCAAGGCCTTTCCCTGGCCAGGAAATGACAGCATGATTCAGGACTTTGGAATGTTTTCCCCAGTGCTAATGATATATTTCTTCTCCTCAAGCTTCTCAGCCACAACTATTGTGGTCTTAAAGTCATCCTCTTGATTGACTAGTTCTATCTTTTGATTCTTTGCTTCACTCTTTAGAAGTAAGTAATGTATATAGAATATCCAATGATGTCATGCTCCTTTTCAACACTAAGGCCTTTGTTCTTGGGCAAACAATTCTTATCAATGGCCAGTAGTGAATTGGGGCACATCTTCATTGGTGATATTGACACTGAACAAAAGATGTTGGCATAAGATGGCCATGTATCCTGCTTTACAGACAACAGTAGAAGCTGTTCGCTAGTTGAAGGATAGCCCAGTTCAAGTCTGGATGAAAGTAATTCATAAGAAGCTGAACTGTGGCCTTCAAACTGCCATCAATAGTTTATATCTGGACAGTAGACTGAATGGGTTACAGGTGAAATATATCAAAATAATTTATTAAAGCACACTTTAAATTATTATTGCTAGTTTTAAATTTGAATCTATAATATTAATATATACAAATTTAATGCAAATCTTGCCTCAGTTATTCCTCTTTGGTGATATGTTTCTTCTTTTTTGACAATATGCAAATTGCAGGAGTTATTTACATAGCTTTCTCATTAAAGGGACTGGCCAGTTTTTACGAGCTGTATGAAAGTTTCTGTTTGAACATACATTTCCTGAAAATGTATGACAATCCTGCACACATTTGTCAGTGACTATGCTAGTAGGCACCCAGAGAAGCGGTGGAATGGGGCCAGGGCTGCCTCACTGGCAGCCCCAGAGGCCCCATTCCACTGCTTCTCCAGGCCATGGAGAAGCAGCAAACTGCCGCTTCTCTGTGGCCTGAAAGCAGGGTGCAGCTGGTGCCCTGGGCACCCTCTGCACCCCGCCATCCCCGGCACTCCCAACAGGAGAAAGGGGCCACCCTGTGGCCGGTTTCCCCTCAGTGTCCTTGGCGTGGCCGCGTAAAAGCTGTGCAAAGGACAAGAAGCAAAAATGAGCTCCATTTTGGAGTTCCTTTTGGCGATGCAGAGAGGGCGTCCTAGGCACCCTCCTGCAGCGCCATGATGTCAGGCGCATGGCGCGTTGTACAAAAGCCATGACACCATCATAGTGTGTGCATATGGATGGCACCATCTTAAAATGGCACTGTCCATACTCGCTAGGGTTAGGGAGCATGTGGATGCTGTGCACTCTCTAACCCTAATCACGACCCACAGACAGCCCTTTTAGGCCATCTGTATCGGGCCTATGGGTGTGTCTGAGAAATAACCATCTATAATATGCAAACCACAAGAATGCTTTTATTCATCTGAAAATGTATTAGTTCCTCAACACCTAAAAAGGTAAGCTGCCAGCACTGATAAAAAGGCAACATCCATCTTAAAGGCTGGCTATACAGCTGAAAACCTTTTGGTTTTCTAAAACATTTGCTGGGTTTTGATGAGATGCACCAGATTAGAAGTTTTTATATTCCTGAAGAAATGTAATTTGTTGTAAATTAGTTTTTAAATGTTGGTGAAAGTGTATGTTTTTAGCTATTTATCTTGCTTTGCCTTCAGTGCCCAGCATTGAACAGAAAAGATATCTCATGCATATTAGAAATAATACAATATTATTTATAGAATGGGAATGGAATTTGCTCATGTTTTGGATTACAGGTCCTTGATCCATCGAGCCAGCACAACCCCTATAATTGCAAAAAGAGTACCCCCTCTCCGCATGGTTCCTTTTGCTCTTTTGCAACTGACTGTGCCTCCTCAAATAAAATCCAGCATGAATTGCTACAGTGGAAGTGATTCTCCATGTGTTGTTGGCCCATAAGATTCGAACATTGTAAAAATCTTTGTAATGTCTCCTTCCCTCCTTTTTCCTGGGGTTGTCATTGCTGAGGCTGTGGGGAAGTAGCAGGAAAACAGGCCCTCTGAGGACAGCAGGGTAAGACGTTTTGCTGCTCGAGACAGACAAATATCAAACTCCCTCCGCCCCCCCCCCTTCAAGAAGCATTTACCCTGAAAGCTGGTTGTATCCATCACTAGAGTCTGAAGATGTCACAAATGGGACTCTTAGGCAGTAACAAAGACAGTACTTAAAATAATGAATGAATGAATGAACTAAAACATTAACATTAAAGAATGTTGTGCCTAGCACCCCAAATGATCTGCCTGAAGTCAACCCCACCTTCTGCCTAATAGTAGGGCCAGCTATGCCTTTGGAGATCCAATTCTACCCATGGTCTAGTCAATTGCAGGCCTTTTAATTGATTCTCATGCTACTTGCTTATGGGAGGACTTTACACATATCCAGGGGAATCTCCCACGTATCAAAAAAAACTCCACCATCTCAGTGTGTGGTTCTCTTTCACATTCTCCTAGTTGGCACAGTGCCACTATGTTAGGGAATGATAAAATGACTTGGGCCTTCAGGCATCTGGTTTGAATATTTGGTTTTCATTTTCTCTCTCTCTTGTTCCTTGACTTTTACCACCCCTGTTTTCACGCTTGCTTCTACATTCTCTGTCCTTTACAAATATGATTTGTTGGATTATTGTTTATGGAAGGCAGTTGTATGTCCCATGTGTGCATTGTTATTGCTGAAGGTTTGTTTATTTTGTATTGAACCGCCACCAGTTTTACCCCAAAAGATATTTTATTGAAATAATTTTCCAATAAAACAATACTAGTTGCTTTCAATATACTGTATATACTCATGTATAGGTCTAGAAATTTAGGTCAAAAAATTGACCCAAAAAACCCTGAGTCGACTTATCCATGGGTCAATATAAGTACTGTATCTTAACTCTTATTTAAAAGAAGGAACCATCTCCTGGTGAAAAGCAAGAGTATAATCTGTCCTGGAAGCACTGACCCCCTTTACTCTCTCATCCATCCAGTCTTAAGAATAAGCACAAAGAGTTATGTCTGGTGGACTTTTGGAAGTTATTTGACATTGTTTTGCTTTGCTTCATCCTTTAGATCCTTTCCTATATGTCCCTAAATTTTACCCTCGACTTATCCACGGGTTATAGCAAAATCCATAATTTTGGCCCCAAAACTTGCCCTCGACTTATACATGAGGTTGAATTATAGTCGAGTGTATATGGTATGCTATATTTGGGTTCAGTATGCAGGAGAGATGTTTCATCTTCTTTAAAACTTTGAATTTCACTGAAAGCCAAGCATAATTAATTTGGATATTTATATCCTTCCCTTTTATCTGAAGATCTCAGAGTGACTTACAATAAAATTAGTTTAAAACAATAAGTAATTACAAAAGTTGTAAAATATTAAAAATGCATTACTCTCTCAATTAAAAACAAGACAATTTTTAAAAATGACCATAGAACATGTACAACCTGTATAAAAGATTTGGTTCAAAAGATTTAATAAAAAGCCAAGCTTCAACTTGGCATTGAAATAGCTCCAACGTTGGCACAAATTGGATCTCTAGGGGGAGAGTATTCCATAACAGGGATGCAACCACAGAAAAAAGCCCTCTCTCATATCCTCTCACAATGTACTTCCCCTACTGATGGGAGACAGAGGATAGAAATAATTCGTGGATAGGCATATATATAGAGAGGTGCTTCCTCAATTGAGGGGTCCCAAGCCATTTAGGGTTTTGCATATTATTACCAGCACTTTCAATTCAGAATATAGTCAGCCCTCAATATCCATGGGAGATCCATTCCAGACTCCCTCACGGATACCAAAATCTGTGGATGCTCAAGTTTGCATTGTCCCCAATGGAGGTGCGACTACATGGCCATGCCACCATTGGGAACAATGGGACTTGTCCATCCTCCCTCCCTCCCTCTGGCTCTCATCACTGGTTGGGCATGTGGCTGGCAGTGACAGCTGCCACTTTCTCCTCCCAGTTCTTCCTCCTCCTGGTTCTTCCTCCTCCTCCTGCCTCCCCCCGCTGTTCCTTCTCCTCCTGGTTCCTCCTCATCCTTCCACCTCTTCCTTATACCTCTTTCTCCTCCTACCTCTCTTCCGCCACCTCCTCACCATAGTCTTGAATCTGTAGATGACAAGTTCACATATACCAAGGGCGAACTGTAGAAACATATTGGTAGTCTGTGAATTCTTATATAACTTCAGTTCTAAAAGAATTCACAGACTACCAATATATCTCCATTCAAAGTCTATTCTAGCTCCTGTGTTTTCCACTAACTATGGCCCAACAGAAGCTATAGACCCTATCAGTGCTAGAATGGATGGGCTTCCTTGTGAAAAAGACTAAATCCTTATGGATGACAGCAACTCCTCCCACGGCCCCTTTACCCACTTTGCTACACTGAATATCCAGGTGGACAAAGATGGAACAAGTTGTCACCACTTAGCTTATCCACTCTGTGCCTCTGTACCACTCTGAGGATCTCTCTTCTCCAGAGATCCTCCAGATTCCAAGCCTGTGCATCCCTTTAAAATATTTTGAGATTATTATGATTTTTTGGTTGATATTTGTGCTAGTAGCAAGGTACTGTCCTGGTCAAGCTTGAATTAACACACTACTCACATTTTACAGTGTGTGGTTTTAGTATTTTGTTCTTTTCCATTAATTATGTGTTCTTCAATATATTTTTATCTCCACTGAACTCTTGTGGGAAACAGAAACCTAATCTATCAAATATATATTTTGCAAAACAAAAACATTTAAATTTCCATATTCTTATACTATTTCTATTCTATTCTATAGTGAACTCAGCACTCTCTAAGCAGTTTACAATCTGTAAGCCAGTTGCCCCCAATAAGCTGAGTACTCATTTTATTGACCTATGAAAAGAAAAGTCGACCCTGAGTCCTGGGATCGCACTTACAATGTTGTGGCTACAGTACCAGCATTTAACCACTGCACTACCAGGGCTGCAAAGAACTAGATTATCCTGAGCAAGTTATCCAAATGAAGAGGGTGGCTGCCACACAACAGAATCAATGCAGTTTGACACCACTTTATATGTTATGGCTTCATCCTATGGAATCCTATGATTTGTAGTTGTTGTGGCACCAGAGCTCTCTGACACAGAAGGCTAAATATCTCACCAAACTGCAGATTCCAGAGTTCCATAGCACTGAGTCATAGCAGCTAAAGAGGTGTCAAGCTGCATTAATTTTGAAGTGTAAATGCAGATCAGCAACTACTATAAATAGAACAACAACAACAACAAAGGAAATTTGCTATAAACATGGCAAAATGCATACAATTAACATCTTTTGCTCTGAGAGGAAGAATCTGGACAATGCAAATATGACTAAATATAAGGCCACAACCAGATTGTTAGTGAACAGCCTTATTAGTGATATGATGAAAAGGAAGACAGGAAAATAACTTGTATGCTAGTTTGACTGGACAACACCCAAGAGAGACAAGTTAGCTGGCCAAAATAAAACATGGTTTTATGCTTAAGCTAAATTAGCCAGTCTGCTAAGGGAACAGGCAGATAGGCATGGTTTGTCTGAAACTGCAGTGGCCCAAATCTACAGGTTCACTCCCCAACCCATTTTTTATTTTCCCCTTGGGTTCACTTTCCCACTGCCAATTTATATTGGTCTATCACTTTCCTCATCACTTTCATATCCTCTAATTGTGACAAAACAGCATGTAGTCATAAATCATGTACAGGGTGCATCATACAACTGACCTGTGCCACAGCCTAGAAGCAAGTGGAGGTAATAGCAAAACAACATTAAAAAAGGTGAAAAACTGTCACAGTGGCACAGAGAAAATACCTTTCCAGCTCCCAAATGGATAACAGCATCAACTTGGGATAACAAACTGTACAAGAAAATAGGTTGGATGGGCAAGTTGCACTGGGATAACAGCTGAAAAGGGCTGGTCACAAAGCAACCTGGGTTCTTTGGTCTATCCTGAGACTTGGCCCAAGACCTTATTCTGGCCAGAAGTCTTAACCACCTAGAGATTACCTACCCAAGACTACTCTGAGCAGGAGCATCAGGGCTTGAGAAGTGCTGGTATTTTTTTTCCCCTTTCCAATCTCTCTTTGCATTTGTGGTTGGGATGGACCTTTCATACATCTGGTTAGATAAAATAATGAAGATTTCCAAAAATACATGGTCTGTGTTATTCCTATACTCACTCACTTGGGAATAAGCCCCTTTTAAATTGTAGCATTTTACAATAGACATGCAAAGGAATGCAATGCAAGTATATTGAAATTATTATATAAAGCTTTTCGAAAAAACAAAGAAAGAGCAAAAAAAAAAAAAAAAGCCTATATGAACATCTAATGGGTGGGTCTTTGGATTATGTGTATATGTGTATCTTTATCTGCATTAGCATGCACATGTGCATGTTTGAAATTCTTTATTTGTATTCCTTTCCCCAAATGTATATCTGTGTGAAACAAATTAAACATGTTATGAATTAGTTTTCTGCATCTCTGAGATGCCACATGCTATATTGTGGCTACTGCTATATCATCATCATCATCATCATCATTTTTGTATAAGGCCATAAATTTACATGGCCCTTTCTAGAAACAAGTAACAACAAGAAAATCCTGCCAACGGTATGCAATTTAAGGTGACATAATATAAACTGTGTATAATAAGTTTATGTTATAATAAGCTATAACAGGCTAAGCAAATGAAACAATAATATGAAACATCTAAAATATAATCATACATAAAATTATCATATTATAAGAAAATACCAGTATTTCTATATGCTTTGGTAAACAGAAATGTCTTTAGCTCAGATTTAAAACCAGTTAGTGAAGAGGCAGTCCAAAGTTATACTGGGAGGCTGTTTCAGGAGTATGGTGTAGCAAGTGAAAATGGATGTAACCAAGCCAAGTAAGAGGATTTTATTATAGTATGTTGACAGCCAGCATGGTATAGTGGTTTGAGTACTGAACTATGACTCTGGAGTCAAAGGTTTCAATCCCTGATTGGCCATGGAAACCTGTTGGATGACTTTGGGCAAGTCACATTTTCTCATCATCAGAGAAATCCAAGGACAAACCCCCTCTGAACAATTCTTGCCAAGAAAACCTGGAGAACCACCATAAGCTGGAAAGGACTTGAAGGCACACAACAAAAATCGTATGGTAGAGATTAAGTAGAATTAGGAGAGTATAAGAAGATTGAATGACAGGGGTAGTATGTTGGGCAAATGAACATGGATGGTGACTGGTAGATAGAGTAAGAGTGGGAGGTAATATAAGTAATGCAAAGGGGGAGAGTTACATAGGATTAGGGTTTGGATGAAGCTGATGGGTGGGGTGGATAAGAGAGAGAGAGAGAGAGAGGAGAGAGAGAGAGAGAATCTTTGTTCAGGCATTGGTCTGAATGCACATAAGCTAAAACTGGGTTTCAAGGCATGGGGGCTCACTCCAACTGTTCATGATCACCTGAACTTTGGGCTTCATTTTCAACACATGGATTTTAGTGACATGATTTCCCAAAGTTAGACCTTTGTATGTTGAGTGCAATGGTCTGAGGAAGGTTCTGCCGGCAGAGCCAGTGGCTCTGTTATTGTGACCACCCTCAGTTTTCATGGCAGTCATCTCCATGGCTCTTTCAGTTATTTTGGGAGCTATCCAGGTGCTGAACCATTGTGGGAAACAGTTTCAAAAAGGAGCCATGTTAGCCAGTCATACTATAAAAAGTAAAAAACAAAAAACAAAACAAAACAAACAAACAAACAAAAACAACGGGGGTTGAGAAGGAAAAAAAAGAGGACAAAAGAAATCTTCACAATTGGGAAGAAAATTGCTAAAATCAATTGTTGCTTCCCTCAAGAAGGCAGTTAGGATCTTAGTCATTACTATTTATTATTTTATTTACTTATATCCTGCCTCTCTCCCAATATAAGTACTCAAGGAGGCTAACAACAAATTCAAAACAGAAGAATTTAAAAACAATATAAAGCATTAAAATATAAACATAAAGTTTAAAAACAAGCAATTTAAAAATGTAAAAACAATTACTCATTAAAAATTAAAATGCATTAAAAACTATGTACAAACCTTGACTTGCACAGCATTTAAAAACCCAACCCTTTTCAGTTTATGATACCTTGGTGTCATAAAGGTAATGAACAACTTTAGCTTTATGTTGATGGGGTTTTGAGAGGAGGAAGGAAGGGGGTGGAATCTTTTGAAAGTTAAAGCACATTCAGTATATTATTTCAGGAGTCCTTATAGGACATGTATAATTATCCCCATATTACAGGGCTTACAAATAGCCACCTATTGGTAACTAGAAATCATAAATAGCAGGTGCTGTTGCAGTGCTTTGCATCATAGCCATAGACCCTTTCATAGAGTGACATCT
This sequence comes from Urosaurus nigricauda, assembly GCA_034509955.1. NCBI lineage: Eukaryota > Metazoa > Chordata > Lepidosauria > Squamata > Phrynosomatidae > Urosaurus > Urosaurus nigricauda. The sequence goes on from JAOEGL010000003.1 coordinate 48,507,728, forward strand.
AATTAGCAATGATTTCCTTGTGTTATTGTGCTGACATTAAAAAACCCAAGATAGATCATGTGATTATACATTAAGATTCCACATGCCTGTGAAATTATGATGTACAACGTTCTCATAATCAGCTCAACCTGTACTGAAGAAGCATTAGGTTTTATGTGACCCAGGTGCACACTCCTTACAATTTAATCAGCACAAAACATACTCATTTCACAAGAGAGCAGTAATCCATGCCTGAAAGTACACTGGCTTACATGCCTACCCTCTTCCCTTGCCAGTCAGTAAAATATGACGAAGAGCAACAACTGAATTTACCTGCATTTAATCTAGTGACCTTTCCCATCAGTTATGCCAATTTTAGCTCAACAATAGGTTCAGGTTGTGCTCAGTGAAAGGAGTAATCTTCTTCAGAGATCAGATATATGAAAAGGGGAAGGGGGGCTGGCTTTAAGAAGCATATTAATCAGGTCCAGGAGGATTTTGCAGAGTGAAATATATATATATTTCTCTCTTAGCCAATAGCTTTATTTTAGCACATCAGAAATAAATAAATGAAAAGGAGGGTTTTTCTAAAAGGGCACCTGACTTTGGGCCTCCTCCCTCCTTCTCCTTTTCTTTCTTTTTTGCCCTCACTCTCACTCTGTCTGCACTTTCTGTCACAGGCCAATGGGCAGGTTAATAGCCTGAAGAAAAAGCTATCTTGTCAGGGTAAACTAAACTTTCATGATGACTCGATCCCACTAGCAATAAGATGTCAGAAACGGAAATAGGGAGGAAAAAAATCTCTTTAATGATCTTCTCAATTTATCCTGTGGAGCAGCTGCTTCCAAATATGTGATGCCAAGCTGAATGACAGCAGGTACTTTAGACGAAAGAAGGAAGGAAAGAAGGAAGGAACAAGTTTCCTTTTTCCTCATATTTTTCTCACTCTTACTTCAGCTTCCACTCTGAATTGTTTGCCAGAAGTATTTACTTTTTATTTTATATACATGTTTAAAGGCTCTGCTTTTCATGCTTGGTTATGGATGGTTTACTATGAAATACCTTTGTGTCAAGGTGCATAATTTCCCATGAAAAGTAATGCATTTGCAAAGAATAGTATGGGAAATGGTGTGGTGTAATGTCTGAGAGGTCAAATATTCAATAAATGCCCTCTCAATGGAAGCATCCTTTATAAGTGAAAGGGGTCAGGTGAAATGCAGAACCTTTGTAATTTTTCTTGCCAAAAAGGTTTTCGTGATTTCTGAGGTGAGGGCAATTCTTTTGAAAAAGGGCAGTAAATAAAGATGACAAACTGAAAATTCTAAGACTTAAAAGGCAGAAGCCCAACAGTGTCCCTTGTCCTGGTTCAAAACTCTGTGGAAACCACAAGAATACACTGGAGCTTTCTAAGGATGTCAGTTCTCAGGGCCAGACCTTCAGTCTCCAGTTTTGTGGGTCATGTCCAGGTTGGGGGGGGGGGATGCAAATTCTTCAGTTTTAATGGGTTTAGTCTAAGGCAAAAGGACAAAGTTTTGTGTGACTCTCCAGCTCAGCTATCACAGCAGCACTTCACTATGGTTTGTAAGGGTTAATTGATTTGTTGCTGCAGCTTACAAAGTCTCTATGGAGAGGGTGCTCTATGTATTTACTTATTCTTTTCCTCCCACTTGTTGTGACTGTCCTCTACTCTGTCCTCTTTTCTGCATCTACCTTCTTGACAGAAGCAAAAAGGCTAAGTGAAGTTCCTTATCCTATCTCCCTAAGTAAGTAGGAAAGAATAGAAACACATTTGAACTTGATCTGAGAGATGCTCCCTTAGCTAAGGGTAGAAATCAAAGATATAGCCATATTAGTCTGTAGAATCAGTATGTAGAAAGATCTTGTAGCACCCTTGAGACTAACTAAAAGAAAGAAGTTGGCAGCATGAGTTTTTGTAGATTTAAGTCTACTTCCTCAAATGCATCTGAGAAGTATATTTAATTCCACAAAAGCTCATGCTGCCAACTTCTTTCTTTCAGTTAGTCTCAAAGGTGTTACAAGATGTCTCCCTTAGCTGAGATTAATCTTAATTTCCAAACAGAAAAATGTGTGTGTGTGTTAGAATGAAAACCTGTGAGGAAACTATGGTTTGTGCTTAATGCATAACACTTGATGACATCCCTAGGTTGCAGATTTGGGGCCAGAAAATCCAGGGTCTGATACAATCCTGAACTAGCAACTCTAGAGCCATGATATAGAGCTGATAATGCTCAAAAGAATTTTGACAAGCTGAAGCCAGAAAAGATATGACTCCTTCTGCTAAAAGAATCCTTCAAGTAGATTCCCTATTACTCTTCTACATAAAACAAGAATACAGCTCCTCAATCTCTCAGTCAGGGCCACTGAGTTCTTGCAATCTGAATTTCTGTGTTCAGTTTTTTTTAACCTTCTGTTGTTCTTAAACGTTGTGTGTCTCTGGGAGAGGTGTAAGTGTAAGTAAATGAATACATACCCCCAGATTCCTCTACTTTTAATAGATGTGTCTTGCAGCTGCAGAAATTCCTCCCCAGCAAGTGCATCCACACCTGCCAAAATCCTCTTTTCCACACAACATTAAAAGTAGAGGAAGTGTTTTGCACCTGGTCACCCTAAAGTGTGGTGGGACTTATTACAACCTTGTTTCTGTCCATTTCTTGGAACTTGCTGGGAGGGACATGAAACACTGCTAATCTAGTCCTGCCCTGGGGCCTGGACACACTGGCTTGGATTCCAGGCTGTGACAAAGAAATGCTAAGGTTTTTGTATTTGTTTCCTAAAGAAGTATAATTCCATAAGCCAATGTAAAAATTCATTTCCCATTGCCTAAGCAAGTGTAACATGATGCATATTGGGGCTAACAGTCTTAGCTTCATATATATATATATATATATATATATAGGATCTGAATGAATACTGATTGTGAAAGTTATCTTGGTTTTAGTGAATGATAGAAATATATCACAATATTTAGGCAGAATTCCACATTAGTCATAATCAGAAAGGAATCAGAAACAAAGCTGCTTATACCATGCTTCCTTTACACAAATCTATGGTGTACAGTTCTGGTTACTGTTACTGAAAAAGGATATTATAGAAATGTGAAAAGTGCAATCAAAATAAGCAGCTGTAGCAACCTCACTATTAGCAAAGGGCTGTTAAAATTTTTTAAGAGGAGACATGTTAGAGGTGTTTAAAATTATTCATGGTGTGTAGAACATGGGTAGGGAAATGCTTTTCTCCCTTTCTCAAAACAGAAAAAACCTGTGTGAACACAGAAGAACCAAAGGAGGAATTAATATAAGTCAGAGTCAGTGTGAAGACACAAAACAACAGAAAGAAACAACATCTGTCATATAGGGCAATTTCAAATGGGAAATGGACAAATTCATGGAGTCTGAATTAGTGGCTACTAGTCATGATAGATATACATTCCCACCAGTACCAGAGATAGCACGCCTCTGTATATCAGTTATGTTGAGGAGCATAACTGAGAGGAACCTATTGCACTCATATCCTGCTCGTAGGTTTCACAGAATTGACTGGCCACTGTGTGAATAGGACTAATGGGCTCTTGGGTCTGATCTATGATGTCATCTCTTGCACTATACAACTCCAGAAAGTAACTATTCACACAATGAAATTAATTCAGGATGAATTTGGGATGAATCTTTGTTGTTCACAAGCATCCCAAATGCACTCAATTAAGTTGGGGAGGGGGCTGCCAAAAAACCCCACTTACTCCAGGATAATCAATATCAGGCTTTTTCCTTTTTTGCTTTTTTTCTTTTTTGGCAAAAGATTTGGATTGTCAGCTGTGTGAACACTGATGTAAATAGATCCAAATAGACTCAGGATAAAATTCTTCATGCCTTTTAACGGGTTACAAATGCATTCACATAATCAATAGCCCATGTGGTCAAGAAAGCAGAACAGCCACCGCAAGGGAGAAAAGAGGAAAGAGAGAGGAAAAGCAGGGAGAGAAAAAGGGATGCTGACCCCCTTTGTCTGGATGAGGGGTGCCGATGGGTGTGGGGCAAAGAAAGGTGCCTGCACATGTGAGCTACTAAAATTACAGAGATGCAGTTCCTGAAAAGGTGTGGTTCCATGGTGTGAATAACATACCTGGAATGCTTGAGTGAGATTATTCACATTGTTTAAAGTGTGTGGTGGGGGGTGATGTGAATGAAGTCTTGGAAGGCTTATAGGGGTCTTCAAAAATAGTTTGATTCTGCACAGAACAGGGCCAGTTGGTGGATCTGTTGACACATGGGTATTAGTAGTTGTGATAGTAGTAATAGTAGCAACAACAACAGCAAACCCTATACAGGAATTTTGCTGATAATGGACATCTGAATACATAGGGTCAAGCACTGGGAAGATTCCTGTACAACTCACAGCAGTTGCAAGAGGAGCAGCATTGAAACCAAACGAGGATTTACCACTTCTGGACAGTATACCCACCAGCTCCCTCGCCCCCCATATACACCAGGAAATTTGAGGCAAATCCTCCTTCCATGCAAGACTAACTATAAGGCATTGAATTAAGAGTCTTCCTTCTTTTAATTTTGTGCATGTCTGCTTGGAAGTTCTTATTGTGTTCAGTTGGTGTTACCAGAATCACAGCCTGAATGGCTTTGAAAAGATACATTTCAAGGGAATATGTGGTAAATAAAGCTGTCACATATCTGGATCATTAAAAGTACTTGGCTCATTAGCACCTACTTCACTTAATTTAAGTTAGATTTAAAAAGACTGTTGGCACATCATCACTGCCTTGATTAAGAGGTAGGCTGATGATGCTGAGTAGCTAAAACTCAATATAAAATTGCAACTCCTGGATCTTGATTTAGAGTTAACTACTTAATTGGGTGGGTAACTGTGCTTGATTTATACAGCTAACCACTGCACTGTGATCAATATTTGTTTTCATGCACATCAGCATTGAATCTGGCTTCATCAGTTCACATTGCACTAAGTCCAGATATTTGAGAGAATCAACTTAAGCAGATAAACATTTACCAGAAATGAGTGGGACTGAACTAACTGAGATCATGTGCATAGACCAGTTGAAGGGACTTGTGCTAGCAAAAGTTGAGGAATGAACTAGTTACTGTATGCCCTCAGACATTTTTGGCATGGGCAATAGAAGCACTCATCCCTATTTGAAGCACCCATTTTCTCATACTTAGCTCTCATTTGTCTTTGTTTTCACACTCTCCATTACATTACTGGGCTAGTTTTGAAAATGTTCTGGAAATAGGTTGCTTATTGCGTGAACTCAGGATTGTGATCATAATACATCTACGCAAAGTAACATCATTGATTTCCAGTCCATATCTGTGGCCAGTTCTATGTTTTGTTATGGGCCCTTCATAGCTTAGGGCTAGTGTACCTTTGCATCACTGATCTCCTTGTGTGCATCAAGTTCTTCAGTGGATGGCCTCTTGAAGGTGCACCCTGAGATAAAATGGGGACACACAGGAAGACAGCTTTCTCACTGGTGCCTTGTGCAACATTCTTCCTGGAGTTTATTGATCTTTCTCAAAGAGCTGTTTTTCCCTTAGCCTTCATGTCCATCATTCTTTGTTCTGTTTGTTTATTTTTGGTTTAAAGGCATTCCAATATGGTCATTGTGGGATAAAATATGTACATGATGCATAGTTTAAGGGGCAATACACAAAAATGTGCATTTTGTGAAAAATACGTTAAATATAAGATGAAACACAAAATTATGGAGTGGTGCAAAATGAAACTGAACATACTTAGGAGTGAGTGCATGCAGAAGCCTCATAGATCAGAAGTAGATTGAGTTAGTCATCCATTTACTTATCAAAAACACAATAATAAGTTCCATTATTATTATTATTATTAGCATTTATTTATAGAACACTGTAAAATTTGCACAGTGCTCTAAGTAGCAGGAATCAAAATAGAGTAAAACAGTAACAATAAAGAACAAAATATCTGCCATATGGCGTACAATCTAAACATCAACATACAAGATTAAAACAACTCTAAAATAATACAATATTGACATATCTAGATACAATGCATGGACTTTAACTCCCAGAATTCCCCATTGAGTGGCCATGCTGGCTGGGGTATTCTGGCAGATGTAACCCACAAAGTAATTTTCCTAAACTCCAGACCTGCTGGGCATCCAGTCCTATTAATATTGACTGGGCTGAGGCCTTTTATTTCTTTAAGGCCTGTGTTCCCCCCCACTTCACATCATTCTGGCTGGGCTTGGGCCTGGATCCAGCAGAGTGATCCTGGGGCAAAGGGGCCTTAATGCCTTTCTAAATGACTGGTTGTTTGCCATGGAGTTTTGTGGAAACTCTTCAGCAAATCCTGCTAGTATAGACAGCCCCCCACACTCCTTATACTACTTGCTGCAAGTGAGAGCCACCAGATCTGACATGGAAACAGTGTGCCTGGCTGCAACCATGTGGCCCAGTGCCCTCTTCCCCTATGCCTTGTATCTAGATATGTCATGGCAATGGGGGGCTTCTCGATAGTAGCAATGGCTGAATAAGGTGAGGTACATGCAGGGTTAGTGGGTCTGTGATGTGGGGATGGGTGGTGTATGACCACTCACCATCCCCCTGCCAGCCCGGGGACCGATCTGGGTTGGGATCCAGGACAGGACAGCATGGGCTTGGCACATGCTATCCTTGGCATATCTGCTCTGGGCTGTACTAAAACCAATAGGCCTTATCTTAATCATTGCTTATTTTTATTTCAACAGATTTCAACAGGTGTACTCTGAGTCTGGATCCAATCCAAACCCAAACTAATATTACAGAGCAAGATCTGTTAATCTTTAGTCAGAGCTATGATACAAGTTTACCTTTTCATTTAGAAGAGGTTAGAGACTATGGAGGAAAACACAGAGTAAATGTTGCTGTTGGCAGCTGTATTTGTTGTTGCTGCATTTTATTTAAAAACAACCAGGCAACATTTGTGTTGTCCCATTTCATTCTGTAGCAATTCACTGAACAAGCACTAACATTTTATCCCCATTCATTTTTTCTTTTTAAAAGACCAGGACCCATTGCATCACAATCCCATCAAAGAATCCATATGATTCTCTACTTGCAATTCAGCTGGGGTCCTTGGGCAATTGTCCATCTCCTTTCTGGATGTAGGATGTTGGAGTTCAATTTCCTTTACAGTAGCATGAAAATATTTTTGGAATGCTATATTTTTTAAAATAAAAGGCATACATGTGAAGGTCTCCAAACCAATAATGAGCAAAGAGATGGGTCATAAATGATGGCTGGTCAGTTGTCTACAGTTTTAATGAGACATGAATGAAGACTGGCCATTTGGTAAAGCTTGTTCACCACCACCACCACCACCACCACCACCCTGGTTTTTTGGTTTTTGTTTTTAAAAAGTAGAATTCATGTGAATTCTCAGGCAACAGTAGTATTACTGGGTGTGTGTGCAGGGTGTGTGGACAGCACAGGGTGATACCCCAGAAAAGAGAGTGACACCTTGCCAGCCCCCCCCCCCTGTGTAATGCTCATGCCATCCAGCCTCCTAGGCATGTACATGTGCCTCTGCCCCACACATGAGCATTTTCCCTTCATGTGCACAAATGCCTCTCCTTGCCCACATGCATGCAAAGGGCTCTCCCCACCAATGCATGCCTGCCTCTGCATGCGAGAGTGTCTCTCTGTTTGCATGCTCCACCACCCCCTTTAGGCATGCCACTTCACCCCCTGGGCACACTGCCTCCCAAGCATCTGGCTCGGAGAGAGGGAGCACACCACTGTCTCTGGAAGCCCCACCCCAAAACCTAGCCAGAAGCCCCACCGCAGAACCCCCACCCACCCAGAAGTCTCACCCTCTGCACCGGGTGACACCTGGTATCAGAACACTACTGCTGGGCAGTGCCAAGGGACACAAGCCATCTTAATTCTTTTAAATAGTTTGGAAGAGTCCTATGTCAGCATACATATGGTCAAACACAATAAAGATGTGGGGGCAGGGGGAAAGACTAATATCATTATGTTTGCCTCATCATGTTTTTATTTTAGGGAAAGAAGAAAAGTGGATGCAGATGCATTTTTCCCTACCTTTTCCCTATTATCTCCTATTTGTTGTAGTAGAATTCAGTCAGGTACCTCTGTACATCCAACATCTGGGCTTTGCCTTTTATTTTTATTGCCTATTTAAATACATGGTTGGAATAGCCTATATAACTACTATTTCATTTTTTTACAAAAGCACTGCCAATTTAGCAAGTCAACATTTTATGAATGAAAAGTCTAAACTGTGAACAAGATCCCACCCCTCCCCCACTCCATCATTAAACAGAAATGGATGCCTCGGTGTGCTGAACAGGAAGTTAATTCACATTTTTTGTCCTGATCTTGAATGCTTAGGATATGATTTCCAATAAAAAGTGAGCTGTTATAAACCTGGAACTAATTCTGAGTGCCTAGATTCACAAAGAATGGAAGGGTGAAGAAAGGCACAGATTTTAACTGGTTCAATTTTAGAACAACTGCTTGTTCTCTGCCTCGTACCTAATTTTAGATGGAAATTATATGCTGCCAAAACCTGTCTCTATAAAGTACATTAGTGCCTATGTTAAAAAGGGAGGTATCAGTCTCAACTGTCAAATTTACTACACTCTGTAATATTTACTGAGTGTACATGTGTACATTTTATTGTCTGCTTACTATGAGTTTAGTGCTTATGAAAAAACCCTGGTATTGAAGCAATAGAGATTGAAGTTCTTTCCTGCCTGGTAAAAAGAGACATGAGAAATAGTGTTGAAGGTTTTGTCTCCCTGCTTCCACCAAAACATTTGAGTGCTTTTTGAAAGGAGACCTTTTTGGTATAGGAGAAAGTGGTCCAGCTCCAAGGCAATTTAATTCCTTTGATCAGCTTTAGTAACACAGTCACAGAAGAGATCCATTCATGGGGATATATTTTGTTTTTTCCTTTGACTCCTGAATATATTGCCCATAAATCACCATGTCAGGGGAAAAAACCCCCACAACAACCATGATAACATGATTATATTGCTTGAGTCTTTTGCTTTCTTCCAGTCTTATTTCAGAAAAGAAATGATCATCCAGTGATTGCTGATCTTTTAAGAGGTAGTAGCTGGAATTCATGATCACAGTTACAAATGTTTAGCCTAGATTTAGGCAGTCATGACTAGTTTGTATTCACTATCTTTATGGATTCACTAGTGTAAGAATATGTAGGGATTTTAATAGACTTACTGGGCAGTCTTATTGGACAGCAGTGACTGTGAGTGACTGACAGGAGTTTGTTCTCTTGTCTGTCAGGATGCCACAGACTGATGTTTCCTCCTTCCTCCCATGAGCAATCTCTGGTGACAGGAGAGATTGTGACAGGTACCATGCTTCTGACTTCAGCACCGGAGACTGCTTATGGAAAACAGGTAAAATCAGTCTGCTGCATTCTGATCAATAGAGGAATAGATCCCTGTTGTGGGTTTGTGGCAGACTGACCAACATTATTTATCTATGCAACTAAGGTGGGTGTGTAACTGTGGTCTGAAACAGATGGGCCAAAAAGTGCAGCTTATGGCTGCTTCAGGAGTGTGGTATGTAGATGATGTATACCCTGATGTAGCCAGAAGTCACTCTGAGGCTGCCTAAGGCAGCCCAAACCTGACAAGAAAAGGAGCAGTGAAAAGACACTCCTTGCTGGTGACCCATTCAGGACTGTGGCAGCAGTTGGCTTCTGGACTACGGCATTCTGTTGTCACAGTCCTAAGATGATTGTGGCTGGAGCGGCCAGAGGCTGCTCCAAGCCACTGGTCTGCTTCACCCCGAATTAGCTAATATAGAATCTTAGCCAGCATTTACAGCATTTGATCAAAAACTCTTCATAGGACATGGTTTCCAGACCTTTCACCATTTTGGTTGCCATCCTCTGGATACATTCCAGCTTGTCAATATCCTTCTTGAACTGTAGTGCCTAGAACTGGATACATTATTCCAGATGAGGTCTCACAAAGCTGACCAGAGTGATACCGTTATTTCCCTCAGTCCTTTAGACACTATGGGGCTTTACAGACTGCCAGGAGCGGGCGACATGAAGGTGCATTTTCCCAAATGCTTAGCAGCTACACTGCAGGTCCCAGGTGTGTATTTAAAAGGTATAGGGCAGCTACACTGAGGAGGTGTGGGAACGACTTATCTGAAGTCTTGTCTCTTGCTCAGCAACTACATTGGAAGCTGTCAGAATGCTAGAAACACAGGCAGAACAGCTACACGGGCGGCAATGAACGGGACTTTTGGCCACACTGAACCTTTAATTTTTGTTTTTTTGTTGCCGGCTGCGAACTGCGCAGTTGCACCGGTACATCACACATGAACTGTGCAGTTATGAAGATCTTTCAAATTACCATTGCTGTTTCACTTCCCTTTTTTTAACTGCGCAGTTGCACAAGTGCACCATGAATGAACCCCTTTATTTTATGAATAAACTTCTTTATTTTATGAATGAATTGACATTTTATGCACAGCTGCATAACAGTTACAGCATCCCAGAGTCCCTACTGCACATGTCTAGGGTTCGGATTAGGGCTGGAGCTAGGGTTTGGGAGCTTTAAAAAACTGTGCAGTTGCACCGCAGCATTTAGACTTAGCTGCACAGTTACACCCTTTTTAAAAAGAAGTGGGGAAAAGCAGCTCCTTTTAAAAGCCGCTTTTCCCCCACTAAAATGCAAAAGAAGTCAGTTCATGCCAAACTTTCAGTGTGGGTCATCTAAAGGCCACACTTTCATGCAGGCATGAACACACCCCTTTTTGCCTGTCTGTATCAGGCCTATACTCCTATTGATGCAGCCTAGAATAACATCAGCGTTTTTTAGCTGCTCTATCACATCGTTGACTCCTGTTCACCTTATGGTCTACTAAGAGCCAAACCACACAGCCCAGAAGGTGTGGCCTCTGGCCACTCCAGCCCTGAACTTGCTAGGACCCACACATTCACTTTATTAATTCTACCCACTCTTAACAGGAATCTGTTTAGTTCCCCTAACATAAGTGGTCATATTTGCATATTTGTGCATCATACAAATCATGTGGTGAGTCATGGATGGTTTAAGTGACATACGAGGGGGTATCCAAAAGTTTTAATGATCACCTTTATAAAAAATTGATAGAAAGTTTGTTTTGATTTGTAGTTGTTAACTTTTCTCTATGTAATCACTATCTAGATTTATACATTTTTTTCCAGCGTATCTTGACCCTCTGAATACCTGATAATGTAGAAGTCTGCAGATTGTGCCTGATGAGGATTTTACACTTTAGTCACTTCTGGCACAGCCAGTCACAAAAACAAAGGACGCAATGAGCTGATTTTCTCAGCAACGTGCATTTAGGATCCAATTATGACACTGACAAAGTTTCATCAATATGCCATAATAACTTCCAGGTGATAATTATTACTTTATGATACTCTGTCGTAAGGCGCAATCTGCAGACTTCTACAATATCAGGTATTTCAGAGGGGCAAGATACATTGGGAAAATGTATCAATCTAGATAGTGATTAACAACTACAAATCAAAACAAACTTTCTGTCAATTTTTTTAAAAGGTGATCATTAAAACATTTGGATACCGCCTCATATACACACCCTGTTATTTTCCCCTTTGTAGCAATTATTTCAAAATTGTTTTATAAATAGGAAAGAGAAGGTTTAGTTGTCTTTGATTTTCTACAGACAACACAGGAGAGAATATCCTACACTTTCTGTGCATTTTGCTCAGCGTTTTACCATCTTTTCTCCTCACTGGTTCTTGGGTCTTAAACAGCTGCAGGAGATGCAGATACCAATGAAGTGTGTCTTTCCCAGGAACTGGGATTCTATAAAGTTTGTTATCCTTTCTGAGGCATCTAAAATTGTTCAGCTCTACCTATGTACAGTATCATAAGCATCATGTTCATGTTTATTTCTGTACCACTTTTCCATGATAATACCAGGCTCAAAGTAACACCAGCCGTTTTTAGATAATTCAGAAGAATCACATTTCCAGATAATTCAATACTAACTACATTCCAGATTTAAATAATCATATATTAGCCTAATCGTCTCATGAAATTAATCATACAATAAGATTTAACAACCCACTAATAATTCACAATAGGATGCAATAAAAACAAAGATCAAAATAGCAGGCTTTATAGCTGGAATTAGTAGGGATTATAGAGGTAATTTCAGATGAGTGCATTGTATACTCAAGAAACACTTTTAAAAATGCTAAGTGATACTCACAGTGGTATTATATAATAATTACAATAACAGAATTAAATTATGGCTTTGCAGAGTAACTTCCTCTGAGAAGGTCACTGGTGTCTTTTTCTTTTCCTTTCTTTCTTTCTTTCTTAGAATGGTTCTGAAGACTTACTGTCTCTGAGTATTTCCAAAGACATTCCCTCTTTAAATTAACATTACTTTCTATTTAAAGAAGCCACTCAACATAGTATTCCTATGCATAAATATGAAAAATAAGCAGCACTGAATTCAGTTGGCCTTATTCCTATGTCAGTGGCTATAGGATACAGCCTGAAATATAGTGACTTTGAAAGAGGACATTAACCAAGAGACCATTATCTTTCTTGCCTCTCACATTAATGTTTACCATTCCTTTCAAATGTAAACAAAAATGCCCTCCTCCCCTCCCTATAGTGGAAAGACAGGAAGCTAGTAGCAAGAATCAAAAATTTTATTTTTTCATTTCTTTCTCTGTGTCTTTGTCTCTCTTCTGTACACATTGTATATACATGCATATGCATGTGAGCACACACATAGTTCTACACAAATGTATGCTCATGTGTGCGAGTACATATACAGACACATGCTTCGAGTTAGGAAATGTCAAGGCTTATAAATCAGTAGAACATCTTCCTCCCCCCAGCAGAAGTAAGACCAGCACTGGAAGTTTTTGTTTGCTTACCTGGATTAGGTGCCACGTGAGATAATATAATAATAATATATAATATAATTTATTTATATCCCGCCCAATCATGGGGAATCCGGGCGGCTAACAAAAGTGGGAAAATACATACAAAAGTTACAATAAGATGCAAAATAATCCCTTCCCAATCCCCTGGCCAATACTTAAGCAAACAAAATAAATAAACAAATACAATTGCAATCAAGCAAAGAAAATAAAAACATTTCAATCAAATTAAATTCATAATTAACTCTTTTCCCAGTCTCTCAACACAGGTTCAAATATAGATGTTCTATAGAGCATATATTGTGCATTGTAATGTATACTACTATGCTGGATATGTGCCATAATAAATCAGTAATATGTATGCTACAGTATAAGGCTGCAAAATGGTTGTTGTGGGTTTGTCCTCTTCGGTTTCTGAAATCTTGTCTCCTTGCTAACTGTCTCAGAATGTTCCAGGAGGAGAAAAGCAAGTAAGCAAAAAAAGAGGGGTGGGGGGGGGGGAGGAAAGAAGAGGTTGTAGAAAATAAGTTAATAACACACTCACAAAAAATATCCTACTTACTGAGTCCTCTTTGCCAGGAATAAGTTTCAAAATAGCTATAAGCTGCTGAATAACACTGCTTCTTCTTATTGCTTTATAACTGACAGAGAAACGTTTACAAAAAAGCACTTCAAATGCTCTCAGTTGAAGCACTTCTTGAGCAAATGCTGAGGGAACAGTCGGCATCTTTAATCTCTTTGTATTTCATTATCACTGGCAGTTTCAGCTGGGACAGGTCCAGTACTGAGGTAAGCAAACATTGTTTGCAGGCTGTTTTATTTTGTTTTGTTTGTTTTGGCTGTGAACACTGAAGAGCTGTAGTTCAGGGGCAGAGCACATGCCCATATTTCCAAGTTCAGGGCCAGATCTCCCACAGAGACTAGGAAATGATGGAGGATACAAGCAAATCTAGAGAACTAAGGGTGGGAAATGGCTACAATGATGGAGAGGGGGGAACATGAAAAGGAGAGATGCTGCAAATATTGCTGCTGCAGGTAACAGGAGACATTGCATCATCCCTGTTCATATTCTATTCCTGGCATATCATGGGTTCCTTTCACACTACCCCATTATAGCACAATAATTCCACTTTAACTGGTATCATTTCATAATATGGAAACCCAGGATTTGCAGTTTGGGGAGGGATATTTAGAATTCTCAGCCAGAGAGCTTTAGTGCTACACCAGCCACAAACCCCAGGATTCCATAAGACACAGCCATCACAGTTTAAGTAGAATAATAGTGCTATAATTGTGTAATATGAAATGGTCCCTGGTTCAACTGGGAGGAGCCCTGCCTGGACCCTTGGAGAGTGACTACTAGACAGTATCAAGGTACATGGACATACCATCTGACTTGGCATAGGTCAGAGTCGTGTGTTCCTAAAATCAGAGACTGACTTTATAGATATGGCGGGGAAATATCACAAGCATGTATGTTGTGGTTGATCTTGATAATTTTATTACATTGAATCAACTGAATATATCACCGAAACAGAGTACATCTTATAAGACTAGCTATTATTAAACAAACTAATAATACAAATATTCAGAAAAGAATCATTTTAAAATGCTAGAGTGAAGTAAGAAAATCCAGTTTAATGAGAGGAAAGTTTTTCACAACCCAGTAGAAGCTTCAGATGATAGGACACAGTGAAATGGTCTTGTCTTTTGAAATCAGTCAATCAATCAGTCAGTCAGTCAGTCACAGTCATTCCATTTTTTAAAAAAGCACACCTATTTAAGAATATGCTGTTTAGTCTGTTGTGCTTAGTCTTACCTAATGGCTTGCAAAAGCTGTTACAATGATTTTTATTACAGGAGCAACAACAAAGTGGCAGCTCTTATTGTGTATCTTTGAAAAATGTGCACAGACATTGTCAGTCAATGGCAAAATGCATACAAAGTTACGTTAAGAAAAATGCTTTAAAAAGTGTATACATTAGGGAAAATGTACAGCAAATACATACCTGTTTCTGTGCAGAAAACACACACACAAAATCTTGAAAGTCCATATGAAACAAGCATTGGAGGAAAATGCAAGAGGGATTGATAGAAACACAGTGTGACTGAGACATCCCCAGTTGCTTAGAGCTTTTGGGCATCAGATCTCCATTTCCCATCCCTAATAAGATGGAGGGAGATGTTAGAAGTAACAGAGGAGGAGAAACAGCATGTTTGCATCCAAGAATATTCCATCTAGGGCACAGTTTAAACATTCTCAGTTAACTCTGAGTCAGGAAGGAGACCCTACCATTTATTACGTTCACTTGAGATGATAATTATTCTGATCTGGAATGCTATGTATAATAATTAAGTAGCCAGGCAGAACAAGGAATGTGTTACAAGGAGATAACACTCTCCTTGGAAGAATCAGGAGGCACGAAGGGAAATGAGTGCTTCCAACAACCTGGGAAAATATGTTATCTTACTGTACCACATGCATAGGGGGTGTATTAAAGGTTTATACAAAGTATTAGACACAGTATTCTGAGTCATTCTAGAACATAAAGCATATGTTTAAACATGCTATGGGTGTATTAGTTGAGACACCAGGCTTCAAAATATAGACACACCAATGGTAAATTTGCAACTACAGTAAATATCAGTAGATACCAAACTCTTTGAGAATCACACCTTTTTAGAGATTTCTCCCCCCAGTACCCTGGAATATCAGTGTGTGCCCTACCATAATGAAATATGCAACTTTTTTCTTTTACAAAAATTACAATAAGTATCTATTAGCATGACAAAGGAAAATTAGTTACCATGCCCACAACTGAAAAATTACTCTTTTTTTCCTTCTGAAAAATAATGTTTAGTCACCCAGCTTGAGAGTCCAGTGTCATAATCTTGATATTGAATTTTAAATTAGTTATTTTTTTTAAAAAAATGTCTAGGCTATTTGTTTTTTCTTTCTTTAATATTATGAAATAAAATTAATACTTGTGTTTCTCACTATATTATTTATTTACTTGTATAAATGTTTTTTTTTTCTTTTTAGACATAATAGCTTTGATACTAGTTTTCCATGAAACCTACCTGCAAAACTGTTAAGCTGTGTTTACTCCTGGGTGTTCTTTGCGCCTCTAGTATCTGTTTTCAAGCTTTCCTTTGCTGTTACAAGATGTTCATGACAAAGGTTGAAATCCTTTTATTTTCAAAGCTGGAGTTCACAAAGCTTTCAAAATATCAAAGATGGTTCTTTTTATATCATATTTTACATTGTGTGCCTTTGTATTTGTGTTTGTGTTCAAAGGAGGAAGAAGCAGATTTCAGCGTTTATTTTTAACCTCTTTTGGCAGCCTGGTGTGCCAGTTATTCTGCTTTTCTTTTGACAGACAAGAAGCATTTTCTAGTTCATTTTCCCCCATCAAATAGCTCAGCACTTTACACAGAAAGATATTTTGTTGGTTAAAGAAGCCATATCACACAAAGATCTTTGTAAAGTTTGCTCCTTCTCACAGCTAACAGCACAGCAAGAGGAAACATCAGACAGTAAAAGGATACCTACCTTTAATCTGAGCAACTTGTGGGAATCAAAGGGAATGGATTAAAACAAGCACAGTATCTGATTCCCCAGGGGATCCCTTTTTTGTTCCATTTGATATAGCAAACAGGATAATCAAAGCAAGGCAAGCATAAGTTCAAAATGCACATCACTCCTTTCTCCTCCAATAATGCCTCTGTGATATCAGTTCACAACATATTTATTATTCCATTGGTCCCAGAAAAAAAAAAAAAACACCTGTATTTCAGAGAAAAAGCCCTGTATTTCTTTCTTAAGCAATAATCTACAGGAAGTCAGGTTTGTGTGCCTACTTAACATTTCTATCATTGGGCAAAATAGGTTAATCCAGTGGAAACTAGTCAAGTCAAACATCACAAATCTTCACAAGGAAGGGGTGCTTACTTTGCATATCACTGTTGGATGAAATTCCTGGCTCTGTTTCTTTTTCAACACTAAGGTGGCTGTGCATGGATGTAGATGATATGCAGGGAGATAAAGTTCAGCCTTTAGAGTGCTATAAATACAGGCACTGCAAGTGAGCAAGAGGTCATTTATTACAGCTTATAAGAAACAGTGGGGCTTTCTAGATTGGCAAAAAGAAGTGTGTTCATGGCTGCATGAAAGTCTAGCCTTTAGATGAGAAAAAGGGAAAGTGTGCCATGAAAACGCTTTTTTTGCATTTTAGGGGAGAAGAAGCACCTTTAAAAAGGTGCTGGTTTTCCCAGCTTTTTTAAAAAAAAACTGCGGAACAGCGCAGCTCCATCTAAAGGCTGCGGTGCACCTGCTAAGCATTAAGGAAAAGGCAACTTCATGTCACACTTTCCTGCCAATCTAGAAAGCCCCTATATGAAGAATCAATCTATGGGTTGAATTAGATGGCATACTTTGTATGTATTTAGGAGAGGTGGTCTTTAAGTTGGGGAAAGATGTCTGCTTGTTATAGAACTTTATTTTTCTCACCTGTTATTTTTCATATTTTTGTGTTTGGTGTTTGGGAAGTAAGCACATGCTTGATTTGCAAGTTTCAGTCAGCCCCCCATATCTGTGGATCCTGCATGCATGGATTCAACCAACCATGGCTGGAAAATATTCCAAAAGGCAAATCTTGATTTTACCATTTTATATAAGGCATATCCATCTTAATACCCCATTGGATGTGATGGGACTTGAGCATCCACAGACTTTGGTATCCACAGGTTGTTTGGAACCAACTCCCAGTGAATACCAAGTGCCCACTGTATATATTAGATGATCTTCTGATCTGGGATGGAAAATGGGTTAATCACAGGGAACACACATTTCTCTTAAAAGTGTGCTTTGATTTTATAATTAGCAATGTGGATTTGAAAAAGTATTCTCCTTAACTAGTATGTAATGGCAATTAGCCCCAGTGTTTTTTAAAAGGTTATTTGTTTTTTCCCCAGATAGTTTATTCACCAGGAGGGGGTCCTAGCTCAATGAGGGAGAGGTGATATATGCCAGTTTGGGATCTGGCAAGGGAACTGAGATGAAATCAAGCAAACCTGAATCCAGTTATAGCGAAGTAAATCAGAGGATGAGCCCCAATTATAACAAATTAAGTAGCATATTGAAATGCTCTGTGGGAAGCTCAGGCTGGAGAGTCATATGAGCAGGCTGAGATGTCATTTCAGCAACATGCCAATACAGAACAAGCTTTCTGTAGAGCTGCAGCTTTCCCTGGGTATCTAGATCTGTTCACTGGCATCTGGTGGTTCCATTTCAATAAGAGTGATAATCCTTTCAAAGTTTGAGCTAGCTTTAAATGAGCTGTACATAGTGCTGAATCAATTAGATTTCGAGACCTGCTGGTGAATATGGCCCAGGGTCTAGACCAATTGTTCCCAAACTTTGGTCCTTCAGATGTCTTGGACTTCAGCTTCCAGGATTCCTGGCTGTTGGTCAACCTGGCTGGAGCTTTTTGAAGTCAGAAATACCCAGAGGACCAAATTTTGGGACTTATTGGTCAATAGCATCGTCAGGAATTTTCATCTCATACAAACTAGCCCATTCTTTATAAGCATAACATGTTAGACTGCTTTTCATCTGCTAAGAAATGTCTGTTTTTAACCTGATTTGCTGGAAATACAGGAGTAAAATAATATTAATAGGAGATTTCCGAAACTCTACTGTCATAAAGGTCTGTATTCAATCTGCATGTCATCCTTATGCCCTTTGCTACTACTGCTTCGTTGTCCACCTATTTGACTGGTCTAGATAAATATACTTCCCACAAACAAGTGCTGGAGATTAGGAGATTAAGAACAAAAAAGTATCAGTGAGTACTTTATTCCTTTGTACTGGAGTGCTTCTATGTGATCGTATTGTTTGGATCATAAATGTAGCTTCTGAAAGCTTCCTGAAACTTTTAATGTTTTTAGAAATAGTGTGTCCTTTCAAAATAATATCTGCCATAAACCTTGGTTTATGGTGTTAATGTGTGTTATTCAAGTCAAGGTTTTGTTTTTTTGTTTTTTTTTTTTTAAAAAGAGTAGGGTTAAGGGGAACAGGGCATTGTGTGATCTCAGCTAATTCTGTCACGCTTTGGGATGGCTACATATGGAAGACTTATTTTCAGCTCTGCGTTACTGCTA
This sequence comes from Urosaurus nigricauda, assembly GCA_034509955.1. Classification (NCBI taxonomy): domain Eukaryota; kingdom Metazoa; phylum Chordata; class Lepidosauria; order Squamata; family Phrynosomatidae; genus Urosaurus; species Urosaurus nigricauda. Next base: position 48,526,850 of record JAOEGL010000003.1, read on the forward strand.
TTTCTCATTTTAATGACCCCTGTAAATCTTTAATGATCACCATCACTGTCAAAAGGGCACAAAAGCCACTCATCTATCTTGATGCAACCCAACAAAATATGCTCGCAGATGTCAATTAAAAATAATGGTTCCAGTGATGGGTCATTTATAATTTTATTGGTGCATCATTGCCCTCCTTTCTTCTCTGAAATAGTATTAAAATCTGACTCATATGAAACATAATGTAAAGATAAAGCAATTTCTAGATATAATAACAGAACTCAGAAGATGAGGCAGGTGCTTCACAAGGATGTCTTTGATCATTCAAGTGGATTCAAGTGAATGAGAACCTTAAAAGGTGTCCCTTTTCTTTGAAGAAAGAGCTATATTCTTCACTGTGATCCATTCTCATTTTAATTTATGTGTTTGGTTCTTTTGTCAAGCAGAAGCTTGCTTAGTGAAAGACACAAGATATTTCCCCATTTATCTGAGTATTGTTCTATCATAACTAATTATTCCTTGAGACCCTACACTTTTGTTACATCTGTAGGTCAGCAAGACAGGAATTATATGCACAGCCTTATTCCTAAAGGGAGATATGTGTCTATTGTGTCTATTTCTGTAACAAAATTCATTTCTATAAGTCAGCATTGTTGTTGAGGACTTCACTCTGTGAACATTTCATTGGCAGGAGTAATGGCTATGTTGTGGAGTACTTACTAAAGGAAGCATAAAGTTATTCCCAAGTGTATGGCCACTGGAATAAAAGATATTCTGGTCCCTTTTGCTGTTGATCCCATAAATTGCTTCTTAGTGTCTGTTTGTAAGGATAAACCATATATATATATATATATATATATATATAAAACCATATATATTTTTCCATAGCTGAAACCATTAGCATAGATCTCTCTTTCTACATGCATCAGAAAAAAATTATTCCAATTAACAATCAATAATACAGGAGCACTAAATCTGTCTTTTTTTAAAATAAAACTTACAATAAAAATTGTTTGAGAGGCCCTTTCACATGACACAATTACAGTGTTTCAATTCCATTTTAATTGCTATGATGCAGTCTCATGGAATTCTGGGATTTGTAGTTTAGGGAAAGATATTCAGAATTCTCCAGCCAATAAAAACTAGTGGTTCACCAGTGCAGTTTTTCACTTGCAATTATTCTGAAAAAAATGTTTGTGTGATCATTTAGTATATGTTAAGTTATTAATAACTTGACTGGAAGGCTTTGTCATGGTGACTGCAAATTACAAATAAGCATGAAGTCACTGTATTTGTGTGATGCAGTGACGGGCAATTGCCTTTGTTTGGTGGATTGCATTGGCCTCTGCATAACCCTTGGAACCCCCCACACACATCCATTTTTGCTCCCTTATAACCCTCCAATTGTGGGTCCCATTTTCTACTCCCTCCTCCTCCTCCCATGATCAAGAATACACCAATAGCTTCAGGCCAGGTTTGCTACATTTAGGAGCATTTGTAGGAGGGCAACTTCACAGTTGTTAGGATTCCATATCCTTTTCCGAAGATTTGTTTACTTCACAATTTTTTTTGTGTGTGCATGGGGAGAGACCCATAATATCTTTAAAACATGATTGCAAAAACATGACTACAAAGGGGGGAGGCAAAATTAGTTTATGTACATTAAAAAAAGTCTCTCTGATATAGTGTTTTATCAGTTCTTTGACTGACTCAAAAGGGATGCATCAATATGATGGTAATAATATGAGTCTATTGGATTTTTGTTTTATGGTAATTTGGATTACATTGATTTTTCCTAGAATCTTAACAATTTTCTATAACATTGCCATGCAAGTCAATTTTCAATTGACTCCACAGCCTCTAGGAACTGAGATTTGTTTCCATTTCTCTCCCTATGAATACTAAAATTTCTTTTCTTATCACCTTGCTGGCTTCTTTGTGGTACAGATCCCACCACTCCCTCTCATAATATCTAATTATGCATTAAAGTGTCAATAGTTGTCTCAGTCTTCTACTATATTGACTATGGGCTGTTGAATGATTGCTGCTTTAATCACCCTGTGACCACACTGTTTTTAAAATCACATTTTGGGGAGTTGTCTGTTCTTTCTTTCAAAGCTGACATTCTTTAGCAGTCCACTGCATGTTTATATTCCAGTTTAGCATGAGATTTATGTGCAGAATATATGAAACAAATAGACAGGGAAATACCCATGTACTTTTATATAATATTTATGAAATTTAGAGGTTTTATCTTTTGTTGTAGAGAAATTGTGATGTCAGAAACCTGAACTACAGAGAATTTTTTCTGCATAAAAGCATTACTTTGTTTCATTCTTTCTTGTGGAGGCTTAATTCCTAGTTGATTGTGCCCATCTCTTTTGCATCGCTTAAACAAAAATTAAATCAGACCTGGAACAGAAGCAATAGAAATTTTTAAAAATATAATACATTGCAGCAGAGGCGTTCGGCCCCAAGAAAGACAGACTACTAACAAATTGGCATGAAAAAAGGCCACAACTTTATTAACAGCAATACAAAGGTAGGGTTGGCACCAAAAGCCCGAGGTGTGGATTTGCACATCACCGTCACCAAGGTTGGACTGATGTGAGGTTGCTTGTACGCCAAGCATCGGGATGACTTGAGGCAACGCCCCGCCCCTGCGCAATTACGCAATTGCGCAACAACCAGAAGAAAGCCTCTCGTCACCAGGATATACTCCATGTGACCCATGGTTGGCCACATTACACCTGATGTTTCCTGGGTCCAAAGGACTCCTGATCCACTGCTAGTGATCACTGGAAACCAGCCCACCAGATCCAGAACCTGTGCTGCCGCCCACAAATGAAAGTTGTGACAAGCAACACCAATCCCAGGAAGGGAGGGTGGGGAGCCGAGCAAGTCAGGAAGGCACAGGGGCAAGCTGCGCTGCTCCTTTTATAGGCCTAGGGAAGGCCTTCCTAAGCTCCTCCTCCTCTGGCCGATCAGCCAATGGGGGAGGAGGCAGGAAAAAACCGCCAATCAGCTCGTCGCCCGCCCAGGTACCGAAGCCCAGGAGCCAGGCGAGCGCAAGGGGGGGGAGCGCACTACAGCAGCCTCCTCCCGCCGGCAGAAAGCCTGTGGGCACGCAGGCTTCCCGCCGGTGGGAAGCGAGGTTCCGCCAACCATCCTGGGGCTCGGAGCCCCGCAGCAACTGCGCCTGCCCGCGGAGGGTGGGAGGCACCATTTTTTAAAAATATAGCCATCCTAGTTTTAGCATAAAAAGTGATAAAGGAATCCAGTAGCACTTTTGAGACTAAGTAGGATAAAGAAATTTCCAGCTTAATGTTTCATAGACCCAGGGTTAGTCCTCACTGGCCAGCTAAAGCAGCTTCTAATCATTTTGAAGGCAGGGCATTTAGATGATGCACAAGGTGAAAGCAGATGGAAACCCAAATGAAGCCATGCTAAAGGCCAGAGCAAAAAGAGTCTGGGATCCTCTTACTCAAGGAAGAAAATGTGCATCATCTCACCAGCATATAAACAGTCGGGTGCCAGTATGGCACTTCAGCAAAACAAAAACATAATTGCCAATAATACAATGGATGTAATTACAACATACACAAGTCAGACATTCCAACAGGCGTCATGGGGTGAAGGGAAAATGGAAGAGCTCAGTCAAAAGGGTGATTAGACAGTAGGATATAGCCTGTGCTGAAGGTGGTTACATTCCCCTAAAGATGCTGGCTCACAATTTGGGTGTACGTCTGAATTCAGCCTTGAGTCTGGAGACACAGGATTGTTTGGTAGCCAGGAATGTTTTTGCACACTTAAAGCTAGTGCAACAACTGCACCCATTCCTGGAAGCATCTGATTTGGCAACAGTAGTACATGACTTAATGCATCCTAGTAGGACTGCTGTAATGCACTCTTCTCCCATGTGGCCATTTTCTGGCTAGTGGACAGCAGGAAAGGAGTGGTGGAGTCCTTACAGCTGGACACATCCTCCGGGACCCTTGTGAAAAGGAAACATGTTGTTCTGCTTATGCAAAACTTGACAATATTCATTTATTTACTTATTTTCATTTATATGATTTCTTTCTCCCAGAATGGGATCATAAGACTCCTGATTCAGGATCTTGATCATTATTGGGTTTTCTATGTTTTGCTAGAATGCTGGACTCCCAGACCTTGGCACAAAAGGGTTCTGAAGATGAATTTTCTACAGGTAAAAAAAGGGCCAGGGAATGAGTTGTCTTTGCCTTCAAGAGGTAAACATTGATCACTTTAAAAATATAAGTTGTGATATATAGTAATATGACTATATGTAATATACTGGCACTAAGACAAGAAGTACATTAGCAGAGTTTGCTCAAATCTATTTGAGAAGCTGCCACATATTTCAATTTTATGTCATTTCACTACAAAGAGGAATGTGGGAGCAATCAGGCTTCCATTTTTTTTTTGTTCTTGTCCCTTGAACTGATTGCTTGGGACTATCTCCAGATACGTATGGTTGTTGTTGATAGTTGTTTTATGTATATAGGTATGTGAAGAAACTTATTTCCAATATCCAGATCAACATAACATGATTTTTATTTGTTAGCAACAGTATTGTTATGCCATATTACTTGGACCTAATTAGGACAGATGGCAAAGTGTGGCATAGCAGACCTTTTGCAAAAAAATTATTAATATTCCACATTTATTGAATTTTTACAACTTAAAAAACCTGGAACAGTTAATTCAATGTGATATTTTTAATATAGATTATTGATACCTTTTTTTACTCACATGTAGAAACATAATTAAACATGATGAATAGCAAAGGCTTACATTTGAAAAATGTAACAGAGTAAGAAAAATAGAATCTATCCATTATAGATTATATTCAGTATTATCATTGTTTGTAATAAACAGAGAAATAGTGTTCCACTCTCTCTTTAGCTTTGCTTGCATTTCACTTTGAAAAGGAAGGAGGTGTTTTTTGTTTTTTTTTTTACACTGTCCTCTCAGCTGGAATTTAAAGGCAAATTGAGGACTGAGGTTTTGGGTTGGGGGAGAATCAAATAAGTATATGGACAGGATTGCAGACAGTCTCATATTGTTACTTGTGGAGATAGATTAACAATATATGAACATACTGACATGTATGAATGTTGTTGTTGTTGTTGTTGTTGTGTGTCTGCAAGTCATTTCTGACTTATGGCAACCCTAAGGAAACCCTATCATGGAGGGTGGGGGCATGTTCTTAGCAGGATTTGTTCTCAGGGGAAATGCCTTTGCCTTTCTCTGGCGTTCAGAGAGTGCAACTTGCCCAAGGTCACCCAGTAGGTTTTCATGGGTGAATGGGGATTCTGGGGTCTTCAGAATCAAAGTCCAGTGCTCAAACCACTACACCCATGCTAGTGTGAATGTCTTGTCTGTTAATTGTACCCCTGTTTGTTTTATGTAGCTGCTTTAATGTCTCTGTGTGTGTTTTTATCTGTATTTGTTTTAATTTTTGTAAACCATCTGGAATCCCAATTTTTGGGAAAGGCCAGGATATTCATGACTTAGAATCAGGAGGAAGAGTTCCAAATGGTATAACTGAAATCACCCTAGATAGGATCACAATAGCACAATTTAAAGAAGCAACACATGGAACATGATCTAGTGATATCTCACTGATTCGTACATGCTTGAATAGAATCCATATCATTTCTGGTCCAAGGCTTCAGTCAGTAACACTTGGTAGACTGTAAAACTGACATGATAATGGGAAGAGGAAGAAGCAGAACAGGAGGAGTAGGAGGTTGTTCTTGTCATATCCATTGGTATCATTTTTTCTAGTGAAAGGCTTTTAATGCTTGCAGAAAGCTTGTTTTCCATCTTTATACAAGTATTTTTATTCTTCTTTTACAAGGCATTTCACAAGCTATTCCATAATACATTCCGCTATTCCTTGTACAACTCATTATGAATTTTTAAGCCAGGTGTTGCATATGCTTTTTCTTGTTGTGTTAGTGGTTGTGCAAACATTACACTTCGTTGGGGTGGGGATCATTCAGCGCTCAAGATATAATTGGACTGTAGCTTCCAGACTTCCTCACCCGTTTCTGTGCTGGCTAAGGCTACTGGAAGTTGTAGTTCAACAAAACCTGGAAGGCTATGTTATTTCCAGCCTGTAAAACAGAAATAATGGCAATGCTTGTAATTTTTTTCTCCTAGCCTGACATTAGCTATTATCAAATGCTATTTTTTTTACTATCTACATTTATATTGTACTGCCTTTTGGGATTTAAAAAACATTCTAGTTAAAGTTCATTTTTTAAAAAAAGATAAAAATAAAGAAAGGGAGCTTGAGGTTTGTCAAATGAGCTGGATGGTCTCAAAATTGAGTCCAATGATATGCTATATGGCTATATGATTGTAGGAAGCAGTGCTCACATCTGTTACTAAACTGAAGAGCCAGCATTGTCCGAGGACTACTCTGGTGATCATGTGGCCAGCATGAATGTACCAAATGCTGTTACCTTCCCACTGAAGTGGTACCTATCTATCACACAGCCAAGAATCTGAATCTTTTAGAAAAACTTGGTGTGTGTGTGTGTGGGGGGGGGATCCGACATCAATTATCCCATGTTAAGTAGGGTTTTTTTTGGCAGACCCCCCTCCCCCCAGATTAATCAGATTCGTTCAAAATGCATATGAACAACAAAGATTCAAGCCAGATTCTACCTGGATTATTTTCACTGTCTAATTAACCCCTTCCAATAGGTCCCAGAAGAATCCTGTTTCTTCCTGTGGGCAGCTGCAGAAGCACAAGAAGCTCCTTGAACACTAAATGGTGGTGGCTGTGGGAATCCCAGCCTGCAAACAAGTATGTAGCGTAGGGAGGGGAATGTTATGGTGTGTGTGTGTGGGGGGGGGAGGTGTTGAATATCTCCAGCAGCACTGGCCAGAAAAAAAAATCATGAGCATAATTTTCAATTATTCCTGCATATATAACCAGTGAAGAGAGGGAGTAGTATAGTGGTCTAAGTGTTGGACTACAACCCTGGACATTAGTGTTTGATTCCTTGCTCAGCCATGGGAACTCACTAGATAACCATGGGGAAATCACTGGTTTTTTTAAATATTCAAACATTCACTTTGTTTTTAGGAGTACCACTTTGTTTGTTCTTTTTCTGAGAGTACAGCATATAATATTCTGGCTATATACAGAATATGCAAAAAAAAAAAAAGAAAAAAGAAAAAAGGAAAAGAAAAGAAAAGAAAAGAAAGAAAAAGAAAAAGAAAAAGAAAAAGAAAAAGAAAAAGAAAAAAAGAAATGGTAACCTTTGTAGTTGTACATTTTTCTTTAGTTAAGTTTGAAAAAATATATTTAAAATTCAAGGAAAAATATTTAATAAATGGGGAAAAATAATTTAAAAAACCAATGAGCAAAGATGAAGATTCCCCCCTTTAACTATCCTAATTTAATCTGATTAGAAAGATCTGCATGCAGAAGCCCATTTTAATAGGTAGCACATATGGGTCCCAGCCTCAAACAAGTAAGAATCTTACACATCTGAGTATCAGTCCAACCTGTCTTCTCTGCATCACTTTCAATCGAGCACATATTAGTGTATGGGTGAGGTGCCCAATGCAGTACTAATAAACGGTTTGGCTGCATATTTGGATATTTGCTCAATGTGCCAATTTTCTGATTCTGCAACTATCATGCACACATGTATAAGCCTGGCTCCATGGACAACATTTCCCTTTTCTCCCCTTTGTTTTTTCCTTTCATCTCTAGATATCATGTTATCAATGCTCACTAAATGGATGGGATAATAACCTGCACTCTTGAAGAGATGAATGATGCTTCAAGGATGCCTTTAAAAGAGCCTTGTTGACGAAAGCAAGACTTCATTATAAATGATCCGTGATGCTTATCCCACATTGCATTGAGAGTTTAGAACTCCCCCATGTAAGAGATTCCATTAAATCCAAAGCCAGATATTTCATTGCTCAATTGATCAGTTCCATTATCCCTTATTGGCAAAGCAAAAGAGTTTTCTTCTGTCCTGACCATATCACCCTTCTTTGTCTAGAGAAAAAAAGTTTCTTAAGTGCTCTCTTCCAATAAGCTACATTCTCATTTTTTTACCATCTTTCTTTCAGCATTCTCACTTTTATTCAATTTGCTTTTAGCTTTAAATGTAGCACAACAGCTGAGAAGAAATATAGCTTGTGCCTGGTGAGTAGTGCTCTTCCTTCCCATGTGAATGAATGAATGATTTATTTTGAAGCTGATAGATGATAGCTGTAGCAGTGTCCAATATAAAACTAGCCTCATATAATTCAGATAGCCACAACTTTATATTTAATAATGTATGTTAAGAAGAAGGAAATACAGTCATATCAAACTTTAAAATGAATGGTGAGACATAGAAAAAAAGAATTATGCAAATTATAAATAATTTTTAAATTGAATGCAGGACGAAGCAATATTAACTCATTTCCCCATCCTTATAATAATCCTGTGTTTGTAACCTGATCTCCCAAATGCTTCATGTCAGAGTTTTCTGAATCTTCAGCATAGCTCAGAGGAAAGCAGTGGCACCAATGAATGAATCTTGCTGAGAAAACCCAAAGATATATTTGCCTTGGGATCACCATAAATCAGAAATGACATGAAGACACACAACCACCACCAGTACCACAAACACCATGTTCTATAATCATTTCTTTGATGTGAACTGGCATTGCACCCCATGTACTACCACAGTTTATAGTCTTAAGCCCTCATGGAGAAACCAAAATTCCAAAAAATAAAAATAAAAATCAACATTGTCTGGAGAGTGAGGCAATTGCCTCATGCAGAAGATGCTGAAGGGCAGATGCAGCCTTTCCTTCTGAATATTCTAGCTGTTCTCATTTATTGGAGGTATGTGTTACCTCCTATCTCAGGGATTCTTCCCTATCCTTCTCAGTATCTGAAAAGTTGTATAGGACACGATCTCACTGAAAACACTGAAGTATGTTTCAGTATCCTTTGGTTTCTGTACATGGGATGTGTAGGGGAAGCCAGTTTTGTCCTTTACCTTAGGCAGTGTAACTTAAGCCTAGTCATTCTGCCAAAGTTAAAGCAGGCCCTGCAATGCACACTGTTGGCTATATTATATGGATGGGTGAAAATATTGTTTCACTTCTTTTTTAAAAGAATGTATCAACATACAACCCTATGGAACATGGAGAGGGTTCATAATTTTTTAAAAAAATCACAGAAAGCAGGGGAAATCAATATGGTGGGATTCGTCCATCCAGCCTTGTGCAGTTAGCTGTAAAATGTCTGAGGTTGAATTGCTCTATTATGTCTGTGTTGCTAAAAAAATAAAAAAAAATAAAAAAAAATAAAAAAAATGGGTGTCATCTCTCCCCCCCCCCTCACCTCATCTAACAATGACACCTGATCATTAACATGTATATGACATGCAAGATATAATGTGGTCCTCTCCATATTGGGAATGGAGAGGACCACACTATATCTTGCAAGACATATAGATGTTAATGATCAGGTGTCATTGTTAGATGCGGTGGGGGGGGGGGGGAGAGAGATGACAGCCATTAACTATGGCTGTTGAGAAACATCTTAGGGAGCTGGGTATATTTATTCTGGGGAAGAGAGGTGATATGATAGCCCTGTATAAATATTTGAAGGGATGTGATATTGAGGAGGGAGCAAGCTTGTTTTCTGCTATTCCAGAGACTAGGACATGGAGCTAATGGGTCCAAACTACAAGAAAGAGATTCTGTCTCAGCATTAGAGCTGTTTGACACTGGAGTATGCTGACAAGGAGTGTGGTGAAGTCTGCTTCTTTATTGTTTGTTTGTTTGTTTTAAAGAGGCTGGATTGCCATATGTTGGGAGTGCTTTGATTGTGTATTCCTGCATGGCAAGGGGTTGGACTGGGTGACTGTTATGGTCATTTCCAATTCCTTGATTCTATGATTCAACCAGTGCAAATGGAAAAGACAGAATTTATTTCAGGATGTTTGAAGAATTTATCAACATGTACATATCTCCTCATACTTCTTTCTTTCAGGGAAAGAAAAAAACTTGATTTTTTTTTTTTTTAAAATAAACTGAAAGTAGAAGAAAGCAAAACTGACAATTTCCCCCTCCTTATTCTAATACTGCTCTACCATGCCAGCATATTTTCTACATTTTCAGTGTGGCTCCGAGTTCCATAATACTTTCACTATGTGAAGCACATGGGGTATCGTGTCCCATGTTCTGCAAACAGCTGACTAAGTTTCTCCCTCTGACTTCTGAAAATCAAACAATAAATTGTTAAGAGAGCTCCAGAGGCTCAAAATCACACTTGTATTGACTCTTATCCAGCAAAACACTTAAGCAAGTGCTGGAATATATATGCTCTTGAGTACTCCCATTGATTTCTGCAATGCCATTCATATCCTGAAAGTTAAACATGTGTCTTTAAATGCTTTGCTGGCTCATGGACAGCAGACAAAGAGGTCAGTGTATATATTGCTGTTCCAGTGCAAATGCTATTTTGTTCAACAGGCCCTGTGCAAGAGTAGCTATAAGTGGATTGATCTCAAATTAGATTAGATTACATGATAGCTCTTATAGTTTGCTAGTTCAGTTCATCTTTGCAATAAGTAGAAGCTTGGGGCAATCCACCTGACCTTCTGCATGCACCTAGATGTGAGATGAGTACATCTGTATTCATGACAACCATGAAGTGTTGGGGTCTTTTGGTGGCAGTGTCATTCACTCAGCTTACCTGTCATCGTACACAATAAGATTTCTAAATGCTTTTACTCACCTCATTGCGCTCTGACGGGTAAACTGAGAAAGACACTCAGCAATCAAATGGTTGTTGCTTCACTACACAGTCAACATGTATACAGTGCTGGATGTGTGCAATGGCCATTTCATATGACCCTGAGAGTAGATTAAAATATAGAGGGGGCAGGGGAATGAACTAAGTTGGAACCTCTGAGGAAGAACTTTTATTGTGTCTTCACTTGAAACTCAAGTTCTGTCTTTTTCACTGAAAGTGGGACTTTTACCATGTGATTGTAGAGAGTTTTGAGAGTTGATATGTACTGTTGTTAAGGATGCCTAAAGAATTTGATCATTGCATATTCTGATATAAATAACCTGATCTGTATCTCACAGACAAGCATTGTAAGAGGACAGAGACAATTTTCACATTTCCTGAATCTTCTGACAAGAGTTCTCAGCCTTCCAATGTATCACAGTGTAATTTAAAAATGTGTTCTTAGAGGAAATGCACTTGCATATTTTAAGAAAGAGACATTTTAAAAGATATATGTTCAGTTTTGTATTTTTTAAAACAAAAGACACATGACCATTGAATAAATTTAGGACAGAATACATGTGAAAGTGACATGTTAGAGTAGCATATCTACTCTATTTTAAATGTCAGATCCAGAGTTCCATGGCATACATATCTATGAATAGGATTATCTTTTTGATGCAAAGGAGGATTGAATTTCACAAATTATTCACTACCTGCAGCACTCTGTATCTATGAAATTCTGCTTGAGAAAACTTGGTAACCTTCAGAATAGTCTGTGGGTCTACACAGTGTAGAATTTATGGAAGCCATTGCCCCAAGAAACTCAGCTAGAAACTCGATTCCCTGTGACAAGAGAAGGAACTGTATTCTTCATGCATGGTCAAGTCTGGATCCATTGCAATGACTACTATGACATTTGACTGGGAGAATGAAAAGGAGACTGATGTTGCAGCCATGTCCTGATTGTGGGGAACTTTCTATGGGGAACTGGTTGGCTGTTGTAAAGCAAAATACTATCTCCATACCATCATGTAGACACCCAATCTGATCTGATATTGGATGCTAAGCATGGTCAAGAATGGTTAATATGTCAATGGAAGAACATCAGGAAACACCTGCTTGAATCCCTGGATAGTTGCTGTCATACTGTCATTGTTGACAACACTGGGCTTGATAGACTAATGGTCTGATTCAGTATAAGTAGTTTCCTACGTTTCTATCACTAGACAGAAACCTAGCTCTGATCCATCTTGGTTTTTACATTTTTGCATTCTGTTATCATGCACGCATAGAGACACACACATTTTGTATCAGATGTTGCTTCTGCTGTAGTTCAGTTGTTCTGGAAGAATTTCAGTGCAGGCACAATCCTTTTTGTTATGTAGGGACTGAGGCAAAGGACAGTAAGATTTAATCTCCATTAGCAGCTGTAAAATAACTTCTCAGGATTTTAGAGCTTTTCTGCCTTTTGTGAAAGTCAATTTGTTAGGCAAAGAACTGAATTTCTCAAAAACTCTCTGTACTGCTGCATATTAAAAAAAATATTTAGGTGCTATATATATATTATCAGTTTTACCTTTTTTGAAGGTAGAAACCTCAAAGAGTAAGTTCCAGTTCTTACCTCCCTCTTGTTTAGGGTTCCCCTGTTGCAGCTAAATCAGGTATCTTCAAATCCAGGAAACATATTCAGGGGGTTATTGTGCTAGTCATACAGTAAAATAAAACAAAATCCAAATGCATAAAAGAGTGATTACTGACTAGCCAAAATGTCCAAAATACACAATGCAAGCTTTTGAAGCCCCACTGAATCGTCTTCAGCAGCCAAAAGATGTTAAAAAGTCATATAGGATGAAGAAGCAAATGGATCTTCAAAAGGTTGTATGATGGGTTTTGTGCATTTAGGCTGGTCAATAAAGGTATTGCTCTTTTGTGGATTTTGGATTTTTATTATTGTTTTTATTATATGTATATAAGTGATCAAACATTGCTGATAGAACTGTAACATGTGTTTGCCTGTACTCTCATTCCAAATAAGAAATCATACAACCTTTACAGACCACCCAAAAGAGGTGGTCTGTAGCTGCCCCTTTGAGCAGCAGATTGGGGCCAAGGCAGCCTCACTTGCTGCCCCAGAAGCCCCAATCCGCCGCTTATCCAGGCAACAGAAAGGGGCAAAACGTCCCTTCTCCGTGGCCTGGAAAGCAACTGGTGGAGGCAAGGGAGAAAGGGAGAAAGGGGCCTCCTGGGTCCAGATGGATAGCATGCACCTCCTGGCCCCTTTCTCCTTCACTTTGTTCCCGCGGCAATCTAGTTGCCATGGAAATGGCGTGCTTGAGAGAAAGGAGCTCCATTTTGGAGCTCCTTTCAGCACTGCTGAAAGGGCGCCCTAGGCGCCCTCCAGCAGCACCATGACATCAGGCGCGTGCTATCCATCTGGACGTGGTGTGTGCCGAGATGTCATCAAAGCACACTCATATCGACGGCACCATTTCAAAATGGTGCCATCCATATGTGTTAGGGCTGGGGAGCATGTGAATGCTGTGCGCTCCCCAGTCCTAATCACAGTGCAGGGATGGCCCTTTTGGGCCATCTGTACCGTGCCATAGACTCTGTAACCTTCCTCTCACAACACAATCCATCCAAATTATTTGACCAGCTTTTTGCATGATCTTTTCTTTCATGTATAATGTGTATAACTACAAGCATAGCTTTTCACAAGACCAGTTGGATTGACATAGTGCTTTAGTTTTGCACAGCAAAGCCTCACAGTGGTCCTGCACCTTTCAAAGACCTTACATTTTAGTATAACACTAATAAATACATGGGAACATGGCCCGAAGTAGTTGTGATAGCTAATTGAATGCACAACACAGTAAGATTAAACTAGATTTTATAACTGTTAGGACATTAGGCCTTACTGATACAACTATGACTTAAACATATGGTTCCAGCCATTGACCAGGCATTTCATTTGAATTATTCTTTAGAATTGCGAATCCAATTACTAGTTGAAGTCAGGCAACTGAACGGCTATTGGAGAAACAGTCTAACGGATGAGAGGAAGTAAAGGGCGGTATGATTTGTGTGGTTATCGGGAAGAGGTCAACTGTAATAGAGCAAGTTGGTTTAGAAATACAGTGAATGTGGGTTGCCTCCTCTTTTGCTTCAGAATTCTGTCAAAAGATCTACACTTTTCATTGCAAAACAACAATTTTCTGACAGGTGAATCAACAAAGAGAGAAATCCCTTTGATTATGCAGTTTAATTAAAGCTACTCTACAGACAAGCAATTATCGCTAGCAAAACTGATGAGCTGATGAATGCTAAAATGTAGGACAATGGGAAACCAAGAACAGGTCCAATAATATTTAATTTTAAATAGTGGCCTCTGTGCAGAGTCTGGGAAAGTAGTCCTTCAGGCCCAGTAGAAATGGGCGGGAAGCACTGTCCTGGCACCGATTCATAGAATCATAGAATCATAGAATCATAGAATCATAGAGTTGGAAGAGACCACAAGGGCCATCCAGTCCAACCCCCTGCCATGCAGGAACTCCAAGTCAAAGCATCCCTGACAGATGGCCATCCAGCCTCTGCTTAAAGACCCCTAAGGAAGGAGACTCCACTACACTCCGAGGGAGTGTGTTCCACTGTCGAACAGCCCTTACTGTCAGGAAGTTCCTCCTAATGTTGAGGTGGAATCTCTTTTCCTGCAGTTTGCATCCATTGTTCCGCGTTCTAGTCTCTGCAGCAGCAGAAAACAAGTTTGCTCCCTCCTCAATATGACATCCCTTCAAATATTTAAACAGGGCTGTCATATCACCTCTTAACCTTCTCTTCTCCAGGCTAAACATCCCCAGCTCCCTAAGGCGTTCTTCATAGGGCAAGGTTTCCAGACCCTTCACCATCTTAGTTGCCCTCCTTTGGACATGCTCCAGTTTCTCCACATCTTTTTTGAAATGTGGTGCCCAGAACTGGACACAGTATTCCAGGTGGGGCCTGACCAAAGCAGAATAGAGTGGCACTATAACTTCCCTTGATCTAGAAACTATACTTCTATTGATGCAGCCTAAAATTGCATTGGCTTTTTTAGCTGCCGCATCACACTGTTGACTCATGTTCAGCTTATGGTCTACTTGGACTCCTAGATCCCTTTCACATGTGGTCTCATTCAGCCAGGTGTCCCCCATCCTATATCTGTGCATTTCATTTTTCCGCCCTAAGTGCAGAACCTTACATTTCTCCGCATTGAATTTCATTTTGTTAGCACTGGCCCAGCTTTCTAGTCTATTCAGGTCATTTTGAATTTTGATCCTGTCCTCTGGGGTATTAGCTACTCCTCCCAGTTTAGTGTCATCTGCAAATTTGATAAGTATGCCCCCAATTCTGTCATCCAAATCGTTAATAAAGATGTTGAATAGCACTGGGCCCAGGACAGAACCCTGTGGGACCCCACTGGTCACTTCTCTCCAGGATGAAAAGGAGCCATTGTTGAGCACCCTTTGAGTTCGGCCAGTCAACCAATTACAAATCCATGTAACAGTTAACTTGTCTATCCCACATTTTGCAAGCTTGTTTGCAAGAATGTCATGGGGAACCTTGTCAAAGGCCTTACTGAAATCGAGGTATACTATATCCACAGCATTCCCTTCATCTACCAAGCTGGTAATTTTATCAAAAAAAGAGATCAGGTTCGTTTGGCATGACTTATTTCTCTGAAACCCATGTTGGCTTTTTGTGATTATGGCATTGGCCTCTAAGTGTTCACAGACTCTCTGCTTAATGATCTGCTCTAGGACCTTTCCTGGAATTGATGTCAGACTAACTGGACGATAATTGTTGGGATCCTCTTTTTTCCCTTTTTGAAGATGGGGACAACGTTTGCCCTCCTCCAGTCTTCTGGGACTTCTCCTGTTCTCCAAGAGTTCTCAAAGATTATTGCCAATGGCTCTGATATTACATTTGCCAGTTCTTTTAATACTCTAGGATGTAGTTCATCTGGTCCTGGAGATTTATATTCATTTAGGTTAACCAGGTATTCCTGTACTACCTCTTTACTTATTCTGTGCTGAATTTCCTCTATTCTGTCTCCTGTTCCATTATCCTTAGGTTGAGCACCCTTTGCCTTTTCTGAGAAGACTGAAGCAAAGAAGGTGTTGAGTAATTCTGCCTTTTCTCTGTCCCCTGTTAGCATTTTGCCATCTTCTGCACGCAGTGGCCCCACTGTTTCCTTCTTCTTCCTTTTGCTGCGGACATATCCAAAAAAGCCCTTTTTATTGTTCTTAACCTCTCTAGCGAGCCTGAGTTCATTCTGCGCTTTAGCTTTTCTGACTTTACCCCTACATGTGCTGGCTATTTGTTTGAATTCCTCTTTCGTGATTTCTCCATTTTTCCATTTCTTATACATGTTCCGTTTAAAGCTTAGCTCAGTTGAAAGTTCCTTAGTCATCCATCCTGGCTTCTTGAGACATCTTCCATTTTTCTTCCTCATTGGAACTGTTTGAAATTGTGCCTTCAATATCTCCCTTTTGAGAAACTCCCATCCGTCTTGAACTCCCTTTTCTTTTAGTATTCCTGACCATGGGATCACTCCCAGTATTTCTCTAAGTTTATTGAAATTAGCTCTCCTAAAGTCTAGAGTGCGTGTCTGACTATGCCTAGCTTCTCCCTTCCACTGTATTACAAACTCCAGGAGAACATGGTCACTTCCACCTAAGGATCCAACCACTTGCACCCCATCAACTAGGTCTTCCCTGTTGGTTAAGATCAGATCTAAAATGGCTGATCCCCTTGTTGCCTCTTCCACCTTTTGGACAATGAAATTGTCTTCCAGGCAAGTGAGGAATTTGCTAGACTTTGAGGATTTGGCTGAGTTTGACTTCCAGCAAATATCAGGATAGTTGAAGTCACCCATCACTACTACATCTCTCTTTTCTGAGTATGTGATTATCTGTTCTAGAAAGGCATCATCCAATTCCTCTGCCTGAGTCGGGGGTCTGTAGTAGACTCCCACAGTAACATCCCTGTTTTTTCCCTCTCCTTTAATTTTTATCCAGATGCTCTCCACCTGGCTTCCAGTATTGACTTCCTGCATCTCTTCACTGGTGTAAATATCCCTGACATATAATGCTATTCCTCCTCCCTTCCTGCTTGGCCTGTTTCTCTTAAAAAGGTTATATCCCTCTATTTCTACATTCCAATCATGAGACTCATCCCACCAGGTTTCAGTGATTCCTATTATATCATATTTCCCTTGTTGTGCTAGGAGTTCAAGTTCATCCTGCTTATTTCCCATACTCTGTGCATTAGTGGAGAGGCATTGAAGACCATGTGTCCTCTTTACTTGCTGCTTTTGCACATTTTTTTGCCTCCTACTGTTGGGTCCTTGCACTGTTTGCCTTGTTCCGTCTATGCCACTTGGACTATTCTCTCCATCCCTTTTGCCTTCCAGTATAATGTCTCCCTCCCCCACATAACTCAGTTTAAAGCCCTCCTGATCAGATTCTTCAGACTGTTGGCAAAAACGTTTTTGCCAACTGGCGTGAGATGCAGTCCATCCCTTGCCAGAAGTCCCTCCTCATGGAACCGCAGCCCATGATCCAAGAATCCAAACTGTTCTTGGCGGCACCATCTACGGAGCCAGTTATTCACCTCTGCTATTTTCCTCTCCCTTCCTGGACCATGCCCTTCTACCGGGAGAAGAGATGAGATGACAACCTGTGCATCCATCTCTTTCAGCTTCCTTCCCAGAGCCTCATAATCCCTTTTGATATTCTGAAGGCTGTGCCTTGCAGTATCATTGGTTCCCACATGAACCAAAAGAAGGGGGTATTGATCAGTAGGCTTGACAAGTCTTGTCAGCCTCTCCGTCACATGATGGATCTTTGCCCCGGGGAGACAACACACCTCCCGAGACATCTTGTCAGGCCCACAAACCACTGCTTCTGTACCCCTCAGCAAGGAGTCCCCCACCACGACTACACGCCTTCTCCGAGGCTTAGTAGTGGCTGTTCCCTTTCGTGATACTCTCAGGCTCTCCTGCTCTGTCCCTGATGTCTGTCCCTGCTGCTTTTCCTCATCATCTCTGACAACAGAGAGAGATTCAAAGCGATTCTGTAGCTGCAAGCCGCTCACAGAACTTTCCCTGGTTTCCTTACTTCTGTGTGTGACCTTCCTCCAAGCATCTACCTCTGTTTTATGTGGAGTGACCTCCTCCGCCCCAACAACTTCCTCTGTCTGTTTCCCACCCAAGACATTCTGGTCTGATCTGTTCAGGAGAATCTCCTGCTCTCTATGATGCTGGAGTGCAGATATCTGCTCCTCTAGCTGCTGTACTTTCTCTTCCAAGAGGACTACCAACTTGCACTTGTGGCAGGTGTAGTTCCCCACCTCTGTAGGCAAGAAGACAAACATCCCACATGTGTTGCAGGTGACTGCTGCAGGGCCTTCAGTGTCCATACTGAGAAGTCTTAAGGAGGCACTGAAACAAGACTGTGGGCTTCCCTTGCTAGACTTGGCCTTTATTCCCAAGCTCTGTCACTGAGTTCAAGTCACGGGGCCTATAGTTATGTAGAGAGCTCCTGGGTAAAAGCTCCTTCCAAAGGCAAGTCTCTGATTCACTTCCTCTGCTGCTTCAGGCCGGCTCCTCTTCTATTCTCTAAAAACCTCCTTGACTAGATAAAATAATCAAAATTCGCGCGCCATTAGGCGCGCGCTTCTGCTAGCCTTGAGTAGCCTTAAGTAGTCTCCCAGCACTGGCTCCCAGAATGCAATGGCTCAAGTGTAAATTAGATTAGATCTCACCCAAGCACATGGACTACAGCCTCCTCCTTTTCTTTCTCCTCCTTAAAGGAAATGAAACTTCTATGTGGATGGGGCAGGTTGATGTAGAACCACTTTTAAAATGTGTAATCAGATACTGAATAGTGAGAATGTGTTTTGGTAATTGGTTTACTGCAGTTTGAATGCACAGTGGCCTGCTAATCGAAAGGGAAGAAGAATGCAACTGAGTCTTTCACTGAGAACAATTTTATGTGTGTGTTCAATACTGGGAATAAACACTTGTGATGAAATTCATTATGAAATGGAGTTACCCATTACCTTGATAAATTAGACTGTACACAAATCCATCCATCCAATAAACAAATAAATAAATTTGCATTTCTTGCTGAATTTGAGGCATGTGAATGAAATTAAGAAGACATGCTGAAAATTTTCTGATTATCTTTTAAAATATCTTTGCCATGAATTCTGGCTACACATTTGTGCTTCATAAAACATCAGTGAGCACTCCTGTGGGAGTTTCCTTGAAAGAAACATTTTATAAAATGATGAATCAATGGTATTTGACACCAGAAAGACTATTGAAGATGTACAAGATTTCCACTAATTTACATTGGAAATGTACGCAAAAAGGGGAGATTTCTTATCATATGTAGTGGACTTGTGACAAAGTGAGAAAATACTGGATTCAGATACATTCTGCAAGTGAATTCACCCTGAAGCTTACATTTCAGTTGAAACCAGGAATTTGTTTATTGGGAATACTAGAAGAACAGATATAGAAGAAACATGGAAGAATTGTTCAGTATATACTTTTATATACTTACTTTTATATACTTACAGCAGTGAAAATACTGTATGCACAAAAATGGAAGGATGTAGATACTCCATTACAAGAAGAATGGTTGATAAAACTGTATGACTTTGCAGAAATTGATAAATTGAACATTTTTACTAAAGAAACTTCAAAAAAAATGGAAATTGATTACTGACTTTATGAGAAAATACTGGGGGGAAATAGACGTTTTAGCAGTTCAAGAATAGTAGTTTGGATTAATAAGCAGCGGTTTATTTTACATATCTGCTTAGAGGAAGTCAAAGAATTTAATAACTAATAAACTCATCCCTCCATATTTGTGGATTTGATATTTGCGGATTTGATTATTCATGGATTTGATTAATATGTACTCTCTAGGAATATCTAGGTCCTTCCGTTCAACTCTATGGTCAACTTTAACTAAAATTGCACTTAAAGACCTAGAGATACCTAGAGAGAACACTCCTCTAGGCATTTATAGCCTTTCCAGTGCAGTTCTATGGTCAGTGTCTGTCAGATGTTCACCACAGAGTTGCACTGGAGAACCCAGAGATTCCGAGAGAGGTGTCCTCTCAGGTAAACACATGATGTTTTTGTTATTTGCAGATTTTCCATATTCATAGGGGTCTTGTGCCCCTAACCTTAGCGAATATGGAGGGACAAGTGTATTATCACTTAGTAACTTGGAAGTCATGTGTATTCCTTTTTTTCTTTGATTTTTATTGTCGCTGTATTGTTAATATATGTACTATGTTACTCTATGTAGTTTGTAGTAGTAAGTGGGTAAATTTTGTATTTTTCTCAAATATGTTGTCTTATGTTACTAAAAGCTGTGTATTAAAAATATTTAGAAATAATAGGACCAGCTAGGCACAGTCATAATAAACAAGCCAAAGTTTATTAATACAGTTAGATCACACATTAACACCTGAACTATTTAACCAGTCACAGCCCCCGAAAACCCTATTCAGTTCTCCCCACAAGTGACTGTCCTATCTCTATTACAGCTTTTCCATGCCATCTCTCTTCCATCTCTCTGCATTCTTTTCCCTGTCCCTATGCATTCTTTCCCCTAGCTCTCTACATTATTTTCTTTGCCTCTATACCATCTTCTCCCATCTCTCTGCAACATTATCCCTATTTCTAGGCCTTCTTTTCCTTGTAGCTCTGCAGTCTTATCCCTTTCTCTATTCCATCTTTGCCTTATCTATCTTCTTTCAGAGATAAAAAGTTTTGTAAACTTTTTATCTCATAGGCCCACCTTCACAGCATTTCTTGAACTGTGATTGGCTGGCACCAACAAAGCTTGCCCAGCAGTTCCATTCACAGGCACCCCTAGAAATGGAACCAAAATGGGACCATGGGGAAACAGAAGTGATGTTTCAGGGATCTTCCAAATGGGCCAATGTGTTGGGACAGTGCTGGGGGTTATGGAATCTGCCGCTGTAGTTCTCTGGGTAGAGAAGGGGGAAGTTGACTATCCAAACAACCTTTCTGTTATCCCAGGCTATTTTCCTACTAATCCCAGCACCAACTGCAACATTATATTCTTTCCTTCAAATGGAATTCCTGAATCCTAATACATCAGAACAAAAAAGTTCTGATGTCTCTATGATATTATAATGCTGAGAATTAAAAAAAAATCAGAGAGGTTAACATTTGACCTTTATTCCATAGGAGCACCTGAGCAAACCTCACCTTTAAAAAAAACCTTTGGAAAAAAAAATCAAAGAACGGATTAAACAAATTGCTACAAACAGCCCTTCAAAAGAAGGGAATGAGTGGACATGGAGGAAGTGACAGCTGGTAATGATGGGCAAAACTCATGGAGTTCATGCTTCTTTACAATCAGTCTGAAAGACCCCTTAGTATGGCTGGGAGAACTACAATATTT
This sequence comes from Urosaurus nigricauda, assembly GCA_034509955.1. NCBI lineage: Eukaryota > Metazoa > Chordata > Lepidosauria > Squamata > Phrynosomatidae > Urosaurus > Urosaurus nigricauda. The sequence continues at coordinate 48,548,117 of JAOEGL010000003.1, forward strand.
ACTAAAGTAGTTTTTTTTTTTTAAAAGTAAATCTGCAGTAAGAGCTCATCCCAACAAAACAAACAAAGCAAAACAAATGAGCAATACAAAAAACTCATGTCTGAATTAAAACTGAGCAGGTTTAGTAGTATATTAAATGTTTGGGGGTGGGGGACCAGGGGATCAGTGTGCACATCTGATGTATCCCTTTGTAGTTTATATGGCACTAGCTGATAAACTGAATGAAACCCTGAAAAGGAGCATTCATGTAATGGCAGGAAGGATATATTGGTATATTTTGTTGCAAGTCTTGGTTGGCAATTAGATCCTTGAAACCAGAGCCTTTTCAGAAAAGCTGGATACATTGAATATAGGATATTATCCTGTAAGTGGGAGAATTTGTCTGCCTCTTTAGAAGAAAGCCCTATAGCTTAAGCTTGGGACTGGTTCCTTCAACTCACACCATCTGCCCTTCTTTTTTCCTCTTGCCATAGAACAAGTTCTCCAGTAAAACCAGATCATGTCAATGTAGCCAACCATGATCATAAATCCATCATTCTCTTAACATGCTGTGCAAAGTGCTGTAACACAAAACACGAGGCAGCCATCTGCTTACCATGTATGATTGCTGTTCTTTGCAAAAAAGAAAAAGAAAAGAATGCCACTTAGCTTCCAGCACTTAAGAGTGATTAGCTGTAACTTATGGGCCTTGTCGCTCACTTCACTGTTAGGTAATTACTGGAGAAAGGAATCTTGGGAAAGTCTGAAGTCTAGGAGTAACTTGTTGGCAAGAGCATCCATTTGTGACAAGCTTAAAGTCCAGCAAATCTTTTCTACACAGAAGAGAGGATGAAGGCAGGACCGTTGCACAGAACTCTCCAGGAATGTTGATCTTTTCTGTCGACTGGTCCAAGGTCTGCTCTGTGAAGCTTGAAGTGCTGGTTTCCTCTCTCCCTGGCAAAACATGCTTTGATTAAAAGAGGAAAGGATTTAATTGCCCCTTCTGTCACAAGCCCAACACCACAATTTATTTTTCCAGTAGTCACATCTGTCTTTTATTGGTTGTTTGGCGGGCACCTCTGTTGGATCCACAATATGATTTTCTGTTCTGCCTCTCTCAGGCTGCTATGGGGCTGGGTGTTGTCTGCGTCTGGAATGTATTGCCACCTTATGGTGATTTTATACCCCATTATAAATTCTGAGAGTAAGCTCCCATTCAGGGCTTTGAACATAGAATAATATTCAATGCCTTTTTATGTTTAAGGAGTGTGCAATGAGAGTTTTTGGTGGAATGGCTATTTGAGACAGGCTAGAGGTTTAAAGGAGAAAATTTACCCACATTTCAGCCCCTGAAGTTGCCTGTAATACGCACCAATTATTCAAATTATAAATAATAATAACAATTATTTAGAGTTTTAGATCTTAATTTTTATGACTGATTAAATTTGTAAGACTTTTAGTAATGTTATTTACCTTATTATTTTTGATTATGTACATTACCTAGGATGTGTGTTTAAGTGTGTATATGTGTTATTTCAAGTCACCAGTTGACTTATGGTGACCCCATGAATTTCATATGGTTTTCTTAGGAAAGAAACACCCAGAGGTGGATTGCCATTACCTTCCTCTGAAATATAGCCTACAGCAACAGGTATTCCTTGATTGTTTCCCATTCAAGTACTAACCCGGCCTGACCCTGCTTAGCTTCCAAGATCAGATGGAATCTTATTCCTTCAGGATATTTATGTGTTTTTTTTTATTTTTGTTATAAAATGGTCAAGTACACTTAGTACACTCAGCTACTTACAGTACATGCAATGAAGTAATATGTATTTTGAATCTGGATTTTCAAAGACACATATTTTCCATTCTCTGTACTTGTGATTGTGCTCACATCTTTCAAAGTGAGTTGTCTCCATTCAGCACATATCAGGATACTTTTAATGTGGCTTCTTTGGAGATTTTGTAGGGAGATGGCTTAAGGCGGAAACAGCCCTGTGTATGGAGAGCATCATACCAGTAAGCCAAATGATAAAGAGTGGAAAATATTGAGATCCAAGGAATTGGACAGAACTCATTAATTTTGTATCCTGTCTGCCTTTAATTCATCTTGTTGAAATGATAACTTCATATTATTCTTTGCTTAGTAATATTATCAAAAAATATTAGAGCAGAGCTTGGAAACCTTCCATTGCTCAGCCATTTGAGTCACTGTGAGCGTGCATCTTTATCTTATGGGTCACCTTATATCCAGTTGCAAAATCATACTATTGCACCATACACTTCTAAATGAAGTCTGGTTTAAATGCAGTATAAACATTCTATGTGTCTCTCGTGTTGGCCTATAATTATGCAGGATTTTCACTTCAGAGATACATTGGTCTGAGTGGAAATATACCACACTGATAGGCCATGTATTTTGGCTTTCAAACCTGGCAAGTACCGATGAATGATACAGGAATAGTGCAAAATATTTACTCAGGAAGATGCTTCATGTCCAATCATTCACACAGTAAGTCTCAAGATACTGGCATTCACCCTTAAAGGAATCTCATAAATGTTCATAACAGAATCTTGGCATTTTTCTATTCTAGCCACATTTAGCCAGTAAATTATTCTGTTAACTACTTCCTCGATAAAACTAATTCAACATTTGCTTATGACATAATGTACAAATGTCTCCTACATAGTTATTCATGGTATATGACTACCTTCATTTCACTGCTGGGTCAGTATATATTACCCTTCTGCCATTTTCGGCTGATAGCCAATGCATGTTGAGGTTTCTTTCATGTCAGAGATCATTTCTTGTATGATTCTAGAAATCCTGAGATTTGTTCTGGCTAAAATGGTTTCCTCAGCTAATATCTCTCCTTTCAACTTAGAATAGTGGAAGAACTGCTGTAGCCTTTATACTACAAAAGATCCACTGGCTTATTTTTAGCCTCCTTTCTGTTTGTTCTCAGCTAGTGATTTCAGTGCTGGCCCAATAAATTTTTGTGTGTGAGGCAAAGCATGAAGTTGTTTCCACACTCCCATTCCATTTATATGTTGACTAGACTGAAGAGCCTTATTTCAGCAGCAACAATGGGACTGGATTCTCCAACACACTGGAGGTCACCATGCCAATTTAGGGGTACAGTGCTGTGCTCAAGACAGGGCAAAAGCTAGAAGACCAGAGGTAGAGCTGTGGTGGTTGGGAGGAACAGATAGGAATTCTGCCTTCCCAAATAAAAATTTCCTTCAGTCCCTAAATGTCTAGCATTGCAGTAACTTAGAATAGAGGCAATGTGGTGTAGTTCCTTGAATACTGGACTAGGACTGTGGGAGATGAGGGTTCAAATCCCCACTCAACCATGGAAACCCACTGGGCAACTATGGGCAAATCACATTTTCTTGGCCTCCAAGGAAGGCAATGCCAAACCTCCTCTGAACAAATCTTGTCAAGAAAAACCATAAGTCGGAAATTGCAAATTGGAAATACTAGACAGTAACCTAAAACTTCATTTGAACAATTAAAAACTAGGCATCCAATGAAAAGAGGCAGGCAAAATTACCATGGGAATGCAAATACAGCAAATATAAGAGTTTTAGGTAAAAAGAATTTTCAGTGTTTCACTCTCTGAAGTGCCAGGAATGGGACTGGAGGAACATTTCCTTTGTTCTCTCAGTGGGGAAATTGGATGACGTACAACTCAAACCCTGAGTTTGGTGTAAACTGACCAGATGACATCCGGCCTGTTCAGCACCAAAACCAGGATATACTCCTCTTACTTTGGGGTTAAAAAGTCCCTATTCACTCTTGATCTTCTGGAAGAGCAGGAGCCCACCATTCCAATGCCAGGTAGCTGTTTGGATGCACATCCCATTGTGCCTCTTGGCTTGCCCACCATTGCTATGGGTCACTCACTCAGAATGAAGCACCTAGCCTTGATCACATGACTGGGTGCCTTGTTCTGATTTCAGAGCAAAGTGACTCATGAGGGTGGACACACTAGGCAGCACAGTGGGACATGCAATTTCTGGGGCCAAGATACTCCAGACTGACCCTGGATGGTGCAGAAATGACCTTGAAGTCTCTGTGTTCAATAATAATAATAATAATAATAATAATAATAATAATAATATTTAATAATATTTATCTATTTATGCCCTGTGCTTCAGCCCTAAAGGCTATCAGAGCAGCTTACATTTATTACTTTTAATGAGACGGTTCCCTGCCCTCAGGCTTACAATCTAAAAAGACACGACACAAAATGAGAAGGGAATGGTGGTGGGGAAGGGGATCAGGTCCAAATGTTCTTCTCTCCCTTTGAGGCCTGGACCAAGGCGGATGGACTGGAGGGAGGGCTCTGCTTCATAATCTAGGACAGGCCCTGTAGAGTTTGGCCAGTCCTTTGACTCCCTCCTCCTCCTCCTCCTCCTCCTCCTCCCTACTACTCTTCTACTTGAGGCCAGGTCCAATGTTGTTGCTAGGCCTCTCCTTTCACTCCCTCCTACACCAGATGGCCTTGTCATTTACTCCCTATTGACCATGCTTAAGTGCTTTTTTGATGCCATAACTAGTAAATTGGACTAGAAATAAGACAACATGTATGTATGTATGTATGGAGGGTAGAATAGAGAAAACTGTATGGAAATTATATTATCCTGCACACACAAACTATCTGAAGGAAGACACAATGGGAAATGAATTACAAGGTCCACAGAATTTTTTTATGATTTTTTTTAAAAATAAGATAATAATAAATTTCTATCCCGCTTTTCTGTTAGCAGACAATCAAAGTGGCTTACAAATAAGACCAGTTCAATATACAATATATGGTACAGCAGGATATGGAGTTGAGACAGCCATGGTTGCTCTGAAAGATGACCTCTGCTTGAGCATTGACAGGGGTAGTGTGACCCTGCTGGTGCTCTTGGATCTCTCAGTGGCCTTTGATAACAGAGGAGCGGGCTATAAATAAACTACTACTTCTTCTTCTTCTTCTTCTTCTTCTTCTTCTTCTTCTTCTTTCTTTTCGGGGACAGTTGCTCCTCTAAAATCGAGCTTAATTGTGGCATCCCTCAGGGCACCATCCTGTCCCCGATGCTATTTAATATTTATATGAAGCTGCTGGGTGAGATCATCTGGAGGCATGGAGCTCAGTGCCATCAGTACGCTGATGACACTCAGATATACTTCTCCATGATCAGATCATCTGCCCAGACCTCAGATGGCGTCTCTCCTCTCAATGACTGTCTCGCAGCGGTAATGGATTGGATGAGGGAAAATAGATTGAGGCTAAATCCTGACAAAACGGAGGTACTGACAGTCACTGGCCCGAAACCAGGTTTGGGAATACATCTTCCAGTCCTGGATGGAGTCACACTCTCCTCACAGACTCTGTTCTCAGCCTGAGGGTACTTGTAGACTCGTCGCTTCACGTGATGTGTCAGGTGAATGCAGTGGTCAGAAGTGCCTGTTATCAGCTTCGGCTGATACGCCAGCTGTGCTCTTTCCTGGAGATGAAGGACCTGGAGGCTGTGGTACGTGCGCTGGTCACCTCACGTCTACATGGGGCTGCCCTTGTGCTTAACCCGGAAACTTCAACTGGTTCAAAACATGGCAGCCAGGCTAGTCACTGGAACATCGAGGAGAGAACATATAACACCGGTGCTTAAATCTCTCCACTGGCTGCCAATCAGTTTCTGGGCAAAGTACAAGGAGCTGACTGACCTTTAAAGCCCTACATGGCTTGGGTCCAACTTATCTTAGAGACTGCCTCCTCCCATATGAGCCCCCGCGTACACTTCAGTCCTCTGGGAGGAATCTGCTTCAACCTATAAAAACTAAGTTGTTCCAGACCTCCCAGAGGGCCTTTTCTGCTATTGCTCCCAGGCTGTGGAACGACCTGCCGGATGAGATGCGTCTTATTACAACCTTGGAAAGCTTTTAAAAAGCAACCAAGACACATATCTTCCAGCAGGCCTTCCCAGATAGTAATTAATCTCCCACTGTCTGATGATCCCTCCCCCCCGTCCCCTATCTGGCCGCCTATATGGGAATTTGAAAGTTCATGTATTTTAGATCTTGATTGTTTTAACCATGATTAGTTTAATACTGTTTTAAGGGGAGGGAGGTGGGTATGTTGGAGGATTTTAACTGTATATGTTTTTATCATGTCGTACCTCACCCCAATTGCTTGCTCAGAGGGGTGGGTAAGAAATTATTATTATTATTATTGTTGTTGTTGTTGTTGTTGTTGTTATATGTATCACATCCCTCAACTCCCCTCCTAAAGCAAGATTAAACAGATTGAAATTAAAATTAGTGTATTAAAATAATACTAACAATAACAATAAATTTACTAAAAGATTGAGTGAGGTATAATATGTGAAATGTGATGGGAGGAGTATTCACATTTTTATCTGGCTGATGGATTCTATCCGGGGAAGGCCTGCTGGAAGAGATCCGTCTTGAGAGCTTTTTTAAAGCTATCTAAAACAAAAACAAACAAACAGCTTCATTTATATACCTCTATATACCACCTAAGCAGTGTCTAATTGGTTTACAACTGTAAACTACTTGCCCCCAACAATCTGGGTACTCATTTTAGCAACCTCGGAAGGATGCAAGCCTGAGTAGAGCTGGTCTTGAACTCGCCACCTTATGGTTTTGAGTAAGCGGCTGCAGTACAGGCATTCAACCACTGTGCCACCAGGGCTCAGTTTGACGGATCTCTTCTGGTAGGGCATTCCACAATCTGGGAGCAGCAACAGAAAAAAACCTCTGGGAGGTTGCAGTCAATCTGAATTTGATAGGTTGTAATTGATTCCTCCTAGAGGACCTGAGTGTGTGGGGTGGATTGTACGGAAGTAGGTGATCCCTTGGATAGGTTGTACCCAGGCCATATTGAAATTTAAAGGTAATAACCAACACCTTGTACTGTGCCTGGAAACCAGTAGGCAGCCAGTGAAGTGACTTCAGAATAGGTGTAATATGGTCACTCCTAGTTTTTGTGGTAGCCAACCTGGCTGCTATATTTTGTACTAATTGGAGTTTCCAGACTAAGCACAAGAGTAGCCCCATGAAGAGTGCATTGCAGAGATCGATTGGTGAGGTTACCAGTGTGTGTACTACAGTTTCTAGACCCCTTACTTCCAGGAAAGGGCACAGCTGGTGTATCAGCCCAAGCTGATAACAAGCGCTCCTGACCGTTGCATTCACCTGATTTGTCATCTGAAGAGATGGATCTAGAAGCATCCTCAGACTGCGAACAGAATCCTTTGAAGAGAGTGTGACCCCATCCAGGACTGGAGGTTGCAACCCAATACCTGGTTTGGGGGCTCCTACTGTAAGTACCTCTATTTTGTCTGGATTCAGTTTGAGTCTGTTTTACCTCATCCATTCCATTAATAATAATAATAATAATAATAATAATAATTTTATTTATAGCCCGCTCCTCTGTCATCAATCGGAGCGGGTTACAATAATTAAAAGACATCAAGATAAAACAATCCCAATAACCCATAACCCCACCTCCCACCCCTTAAAAATAAATTAAACCAATATCAGATTAAAATCCAAAAAATAAAAAATAAAAATAAAAATAAAATTGCATACATACAACATAGAACATAGAACATAACAAGCAGCCAGTCAATTCTATAGACACTGTAGATGTAAACTTCCTAGATAAAGTGATGGGAACTTGTAGGAGCGCACGTCCCAATGTCGTAAGCCAGTGTCGGGACCAGGAGTTAAGATGTTTCAGGGAAGGCCTGCCGGAAGAGATGCGTCTTTAAGGCTTTTTTAAAGCTATCCAGGGATGTAATAAGACGCATCTCATCCGGCAGGTCATTCCATTACCACTTCAAGACACTGATTGAGAGGAGAAATGCCATCTGTCATCAAAGCTGCTGACCGAGACATGGAGAAATATATTTGGGTGTCATCAACATACTGATAACACCTGCACCATGTCTATTTATTTTTTCTTCCAGGGCTTCATATATAGCATTGGGGACAGGATGACGCCTTGAGGAATGCCACAATTAAGCTCCATTTTTGAGGGGTGGCTGTCCCCAAGCATCACCCTCTGGAATCTACCCGAGAGGAAGGAACGGAACCACTGCAGTGGAGTGTCTCCAGTTCCTAACTCTTTTAGGCATTCCAAGAGGATGTCATTATCTACCGCATCAAAAGCTACTGAGAGGTCTAGAAGCACCAACAGGGTCACACTTCCTCTCTTGATGTCTAGACCAAAGTCATCAGCCAGAGCAACCATGGCATTCTGCAACCCATATCCCATCCAGAAGCCAGTTTGAAATGGATCTAGATAACTGGTTTCATCCAAGATCACTTGGAGTTGAAGGGTGACAGCCCTCTCGATAACCACCCTAAACATCTCTGCTGGATGGTACTCTGCAGACACAAGACGTGTAGAGGAGAAATACGAGTGTGCCATAATTGTATCATGGTGCGTGCAGTGTTTAGATAAGCTGCACGCACCATGACACAATGGCGCCGCAGGGGGAGCTATGCGCACCCTTTCCGTGGCGGCAAAAAGAGCCCCCCGAGGGAGCTCTTTTTTTGTGCCGGGTTTTTGGCATGGCTTTCAAATGGCCACGCCAATGACCCGGGGAGAAAGGGGCCGTGGCAGCAGCCCCTTTCTCCCCTCAGCACTGCCAAGGGAAACAGGGTGCAGCAGGTACCCAGGGTGCCTGCTGCACCCTGCTTTGAGGCCACAGGGAAGTGGCAGCCTTGGTCCCATCTCGCCGCTTCTTGGGGCGGCTACAGACCGCCCTTTTTGGGCAATCTGTATCGTCCATAGAGCCCATGAAAGTCCCCCAATCCTCACTTACTGGGAAGCTGCCATTGCAAGCAACAGTTCCCCTGATAATCCAAGATCAGTTAACTGATGATAGAATTTTCACTTGAGCAAGAGCTCTCTTGTGTGGGGGGCATTGTGATATGGACACTATTTCTGCTGGATTGCTCTTATGGGAAGGGTGGTAACATGCTGATTGACAGAGGAACAGAGCCCCATTGATCACAACAGCTGCTGTTCAGTAAGTGGGGATGGGAAAATCGGGTTGGGAATCACTGTATAGTGACATACATTAATTAAAGCAGTTAACACATTCATAAATTCCCAACTGGATTCAAACCTTTGATATTATTTATTGTTTTAGATTTATTTTGTTATAAGCCAACCTAAATCCTATAGATACAGGGCAACGTGTCAATATTTTAATAAGTAAATAATAAATATATTTGAGTACAGAAAAAGAAGACATAATACAATGAGGCAGTGTGTAAATACTTATTTGTCTCGTTCTTTAAATGTAAGAAGGAGCACCTACATTTTTTATCACTTCACTTGCAATGAAATATTTTTCATTGGTTTCAATCAGAATTTTCAGATTTGTTGGAATGTGTGTGTATATGTGTGTGTATTCTAGCAAATCTGAAAATTTGCACAAATTGCAGGAATTCCATAGCTAAATTCTATTTCCTGTTGCCATGTGTCATTTAAAGTATCATTGCGCAGTTTGTCTGGGTTTGTTTGATGTTTCACTCAGTTCTTCAGCTCCATGAACAACACCTTTGAACAACTGAGAAAAAATCAACATTCTTGGAGACAGCCTGCATTTGCTGTGTGTGCACATCATTTGTACACTTCAGTGTGCTACAAAAGGAAAAAAAAGATACTTGCTTTGCTCAGAGGGATTTTGTGCAAATTGAAGAAACCTCAGCCACAACAGAACTGTTTCTTTTTCTGTCTAGAAGAGGCAATTTTTTTAGGGACTACCAAACTCTCAGCCAGCTGTTTCAACATGTGGAGGCAATCTGTTTCACTCACCACGAGTAATTTAGAAATATTTCTTCTCATCAATAATATAACATAGAGAAGAGGAAGCAGGGTTAACAAAGAAATGGTTTCAGGTAGGCCTTTGGTAGAGTAGAGAGATGGGATAGGGCAGAAAGACAGAAAGGTAAGGGGATTAACAGAAAATGGATTAAAAACAAAACACCATGATAAAAATGATAACGAAAACTGCTGTTCTGCTCATACAGCTGTGTTGGAACTCTAGAGTTAATAAAAATGTTTAAATGGTCCTCAGAGTGATTTTGGTTGTACAGTCCTGACCTAACACAGCGGATTATAGAAAGCAAGAGGCTAATTCCAAGTGTAGTCCAGAACTCTGTAAAATTGAGCTGTGAATCTTTTTCATTCAGACATTGCTGACTGTAGTAGCATCACTCTCAAGTGACAAGCTGAGTATGTATCTTCTAGAGGGGAATTCCACCTATCAATTAGTGAAATATTGGGGGCAATGAAATTGATGGTGATTCCATCTTCCTACGCCTCTCCTTTGGAAGACTGGGAAGAAACAAAACAAGAGATGTCCTCAAATATTTATTGATAGTACTAGAAGAGAGAGGGACAGTTCATAGTCCAAAAGATTAATACATAAAATCTTGAAAGTCAAATGATATTATCAAGGTGTCAGTTCCACACAAATTATTCATATCAAATTGTTGTCCAACTGTCAGAAAGTAATGCCTACAACTTAATTTTAAAATTCTTAATTTTTCCAAAGTATTAATTTAATCTCTCCTTTGGGGAGATAATAGTGCATATGGTTTGAGACAGCAAGAAGGTAGGGCAATAGTAGGCTAGGAAAATAGATTTCCTGTCTAGGGTGGGAAATCAACAGGGGATGCCTTTAGGAAAGAGGGCAATTTCCAAACATGCACTTGGAAGAATGTGACACACAGAGAGAAGAACTATCAGGAACCATGCTCTCAGTCTGGAGACAAACAATTGATTCAAATGTGAAGTCAAAAGCTTTCATGGCCGGTAACCAGAGATTTTTGTGTGGTTTTTTGGGGGCTATGTGGCCGCTATGTTCAAGAGTTTATTCCTGATGTTTCCCCAGCAGCTGTGGCTGGATCATCAGAGAATGCTGGCATGGAAGTGAGTGGGGTATATATACTGTGTGACCCTTGGTTGAGAGGAAGTGAATTGCATGCTAATCTGCATGTTGGTCTGTTGTTGAATGGCAAGGCCTCAGGATGTCTATTTAATTAGTGATCAATTGTCTGCCTGTACTACAGTCCATCCAAATGATGCCTGAGTAAACTTAAATTTGTTCATTTCATGATGTCTTATAAAAGTGAAAAGCTCCTTCCAATCTCCTTCTGTGCATACTTCTCTCAATGAGGTTGACACTTCAAACCCTCTTGTTGTTACCATAGTCCTGGTTGAACGCATACATACATTCTGAGGTCTTTGTGTATTTGAGCAATCATTATAAATAAACCATTATTATTACTTTTTGGAGTGAAATTTGGGTCTAGTTTCAGTGATATTTTGTCCTCCTTAAATCTGCACCAGTTTGGATTGACAGCGTTAAATCTGGTACTAATTAATGAAACCACTTTTGAGGCACTCCAAAAATCTCTCTAAGAATATTATAGGTAGGTTGTCTTCTTGCTGGCAATTAATTCTGTCAGAAGGGTATGAGAATTAACCTCTCCGACAGAATTATTTGCCAACAAGAAGACAACCTACCTATAATATTCTTATAGATGCTTCTTGGAGTGGCTCAAAAGTTGCTTCATTAAGGCGTTCAGTACCATATTTAAATCCCATGGCAGGAACCTGTGTACCTTTGGAGGTACTTGCAGAGATGCTCCTCTCAGGAACTTTTTTACATGGGTTTAGCTTGAAAGAACTTTTTCCCCAGGAGCAATCATTGTTGACAATGCTGCCACCTGCCTTTTTATTTAATCTTAAATCTTTTGAGATTTTATTTAATCTTTATCTTGTAGCCATTCTGTTGGAGACCTGGGTAAAGAAACTTCAGCATAATAGGGTGCAAGAGGTTCTCCTGGAAAGAACAGAACAGATGGTCCTGGATGGGGAACACACACAGGAAATTTCTACAGAGGAAGTCACTTCACATACACAGCAGGTAGGCAGTTGGAGTTTGTGGGCCTGACAAGATGTCTTGAGAGGTGTGTTGTCTCCCTGGAGCAAAGATCTGTGATGTGACAGAGAGGCTGAGAAAACTTGTCAAGCCTACTGACCATTACCTCTTTCCTTTGGTTCATTTGGGAACCTATGATACTTCAAGGCACAGCCTTCAGAATATCATAAGGGATTATGAAGATCTGGGTAGGAAGCTGAAAGAGATGGATGCACAAGTTGTCATCTCATTTCTTTTCCCAGTTGAAGGGCATGGTCCAGGAAGGGAGAGGAAAATAATAGAGGTGAACAACTGGCTCTGCAGATGATGCCACCAGGAACAATTTGGATTTTTGGATCATGGGTTATGGTTCCATGAGGGGAGACTTCTTGCAAGGGATGGTTTTCACCTTGCCCTAGTTGACAGAAATGTTTTTGCAAATAGTCTCAAAAATTTGATCAGGAGGGCTTTAAATTGAGTTATGTGGGGGGGAGGGAGACAGCCCTTTGGAAGGTAGGAGTTCATTTGAGATAATAGTCAAACTGTCATTGAGAGAACAAGGCAAATAGTGCAGGGACCTAGCAAAGGAAGGGGGAATGTTTTACACAAGCAGCTAGAGGAAAGGACCCATGGTCTTAGAAGTCTCAACACTAATGTACAGAGCATGGGAAGTAAGCAAGATGAACTCGAACTATTAGCATAACAAAGCAAATATGATATAATAGGCATCACTGAAACCTGGTGGGATGAGTGTCTTGATTGGAATGTAGTTATAGAGGGGTATAACCTTTTAAAGAGAAATATGCCAAAGAGGAAAGGAGGAGGAGGAGCATTATATGTCATGGATATCTACACCTATGAGGAGATCCAGGACTTAAATCCTGGAAGGCAGGTGGAGAGCATCCGGATAAAAATTAAAGGGGAGGGAAACAACAGGGATGTTACTGTGGAAGTCTACTACAGACCCCCCAAGTCAGATGGAGGAATTGGATGATGCCATTCTAGAACAGATGGCCACTATCTCAGATAGGGGAGATGTAGTAGTCATGGGAGATTTCAACTATCTTGATATTTGTTGGAAATCGAACTCAGCCAAAACACTAAGGTATAGCAAATACCTCACTTGCCTGGAAGACAATTTTGTTGTCCAAAAGGTGGAAAAGGCAACAAGGAGATCATCCATTGTCTATCTGATCCTAACCAAAAGGGATGACCTGGTTAATGGGGTGCAAGTGGTGGGGTCCTTAGGTGGGAGTGACCATGTTCTCCTGGAGTTTGTTATACAGTGAAAAGGAGAAGCCAGACATAGTCAGAAACACATTTTAGACTTTAGGAAAGCTGATTTCAGTAAACTTAGGGAAATACTGGAGGTGATCCTACGATCAGGAATAATAAAAGGAAGGGAGTTCAGGATGGGTGGGAGTTTCCTCAAAAAGGAGATACCAAAGGCATAATTTCAAACAATTCCAATGAAGAGGAATATTGGGAGCTGTCTCAGGAAACCGCGATGGATGTCTAAGGAATTTTAAACTGAGCCAAGTTTTAAATGGGACATGTGTAAGAAATGGAAAATGGGGAAAATCACCAAAGAGAAATTCAAAAAAATTGCTAGCGCATGTGAGAGTAAAGTCAGAAAAGTAAAAGCATAGAATAAGTTCAGGCTTGCTAGAGAGGTTAAGAACAACAAAAAGGGCTTTTTTGGAGATATGTCATAGCAAAAGGAGGAAGAAGGATATGGTAGAACCACAGCATGGAGAAGATAGCAAAATGCTAACAGAGGACAGGAAAGGCCTCAGTCTTCTCGCAAAAGGAAAAAGGTGCTCAGCCTGAGGGAAATGGAACAGAGAACGCAATAGGAGAAATGCAGCACAGAATAAGTAAAGAGGCAGTACAAGAATACCTGGTTAATCTAAATGAATATAAGTCTCCAGGACCAGATGACCTACATCCAAGGGTATTAAAAGGACTGGCAAATATAATCTCAGAGCCATTGGCAATAAATTTTGAGGAGTAGTCCCAGCAGACTTTATCAATGACTTGGACGAAGGAATAAAGGACATGATTATCAAATTTGCAGATGACACCAAATTAGGAGGAGCTAATTCCCCGGAGGACAGGATCAACATTCAAAATATCCTTAATAGATTAGAAAGCTGGGCTAAAACTAACAAAATGAACTTCTACAGGGAGAAATGTAAGATACTGCACTTAGGTTGAAAAAATGAAATGCATAGATATAGGATGGGGGACACCTGGCTTAAGGAGACTACGTGTGAAAGAGATCTAGGAGTCCTAGTAGACCACAAGTTGTAAATGAGTTATCAGTGTGATGCGGCAGCTAGAAAGGTAAAGTAACACATAGTACTGACATTTCTTTAAAAATCGACAAAACACCATTTAAAGATTATTCTACATCAAGTTAAGAGCCAAAGCCCTGCATAAACATAAAGGACTTTGCATCCCGGCATAGAAAGAACAGAGTGGGGCCCAAGTAACCCCTCAATATGAGAACATTCCAAACTGGGAGCTGTCACCAACCAGACCCTGTCCCATATCTTCCCCAGAAGATGGGATCCCAAAGAAGATGGTGGGACATAGAGAAAGCCTTCTCCTGTAGGCTAGTATGTGGACATGCAGACTTTCAGATATCATGGACCTAAAGTGAATAGAGCTTTAAAAGTCATATTCAACATTTTTAATGGTGCCCTGAAGTGGGCTAGTAGTCAGCAAAGTTAACTCAGGCTGAATCTAAAGAGGCTAAATAATGTGTCCCTTGCTTGATCCCAGTCCTTTTGGAACACACAATATTCTTCTCCTTCCAGTGTGTAAACAAGTTTGTTGATGCCTGAGGACTTTAAGGTGACTTTTGAAAGCTCCCATTTCACCAAATTGTGATCACAGTGAGGGCAGGTTGGTTAGTGTACACTTAGGTGAGGTGGTCACCTAGGTTACCTTATCATTTCCACTACAGAAGAGTAGTTCTGTTCTTCCTATTAGCATCCAGAAAAGCCAGTGTTGCCTTTGGAGGAAGGGGGTATTTGGTGTTGTTATGTACACATTCATAGTTTGCCAATTAACCTCCTTCTCTACCAGCTTTATTTTTTAGAAAAGCAGGTGGGCAATTAGAGCAAATGGAAAACAAAAGCTTATTAAGCAAATATGCAAATAAGTGCATGTATTGCAAGAATCCAAAAACTCTCCATAGCTTCCGCGGTTTTGTGAAAAGACATAAACTGATATAGGAAATATATGTACACAGTAGAAACACCCCCTTGCACTGATGTAGTTACATAACAGGGGTCATGCGTGGCTTTTAAACTGATTTCAGTTTGGATTAAAACAGGCACATGTGGCAGTAAAGGAGTCAAACCATAGAATCATAGAGTTGGAAGAGACCACAAGGGCCATCCAGTCCAACCCCCTGCCATGCAGGAACTCCCAATTAAAGCATCCCTGACAGATGGCCATCCAGCCTCTGCTTAAAGACCTTCTTAAGGACATTCTTATTACTTAGTGGAGCTGCAGTACACTCTTCATGTAGATTTAACCTCAATAAAGGAGTAATATGCTCCTTATAACCAACCTCTGTCATCATTCTTACTGCAGCATGTAAATTATGCATCAGCTAGTGTCAGATTCTTCCATTCTTTCTCAAATCTTGTTTTTTTGGATCAACACAGCTGGTGGCATTTTTAGACCCTGCTTGGGTCTAAAAATAATCATCTTCCATGGAGCATGATTATTTCAACGTGTCACGATGAGTGCCCTCAGTCTTGAATTTAACAGGACAGCACTGGTGCATATTCTAGAAAATACTGAGAACATGCTCTGTTTCCCAATGGAAAGAAGCTTTCTTACCAGTGACCTTTTCCAGTATAAATATACAAAGGTGATGAGTTGCTTTTGGGCACTACAGCATCCTGTAGCTAAGGATAGCTAGGAACTGTAGTGTAAAAGCAACTGTTCCAAGCTCTCAAAGTCTTTAGTAAATGGAATTTAGTAAATGGGCTCTTATTATCTGCAGAAGTCTGGCAGTACTTGGTGCAATATACACACCTTGTCATTTTTTACTTATGGCAAACCTGAGGTGAAGTTATCATGGGGTTTTCTTGGCAAGGCTTGTTCAAACGAGTTTTGCTTTGGCCTTTCTCTGAGGCTGAGACAGTGGGATCTGCCTAATGTTACCCAGTGGATTTCCAAGACTGATCAGAGAGCTATGGGGAAAGACAAGATGAAGCTGTTGCTGATCAAATAAGGATTTTGCCCACCCAAAATGAATTTTTCCATCAGTCCACAAATTTCTAGCATTGTAGAGACATTGATAATCATTGATAATCATAAATACCTAGAACTGTTGCTGCTGCTGCTGTTGCTGTTGCTGCTGCTGCTGCATTTCCAGCTTATGGTGACCCTAAGGCAGACCTACCATTGGTTTTCTTAGTGGGATTTGTTCAAAGAGGGTTTGTCTTTGCCTTCCTCTGACGCTAAGAGAGTGTATCCAAGGTCACCAAGTGGGTTTCCATGCCCAAGTGGGAATTCTAACATGTGTCTCCCAGTGTCCCAGGACAACAATCAAACAATCACACCACACTGGCTCAAAATGTCATGGGGAGGGGGAGAATTCTTATTTGAAGGGGCAATGCTTTCATCCCAACCCAAGGAGCTACAAGTATGAATCTAAGGCCCCAAATCCTGGCCTCATGCATCCAACAGAATCTTATTCTGAGCTCACACTGGAAATAGATGCTGGTGCTCTTTATTCATGTTGTAGCTCAGTTGTTCCATAAAGCACCTCAAGTTTCCAGGCGAAAAAGAAACTTCATCTCTTCCCTTTCATTCCACTTGATCATTCCATCATACTGAAGTTGGTTTTCTTAATGAGCTATGCTTTAGCCATGGCAGTGCAAGCTACAGCTGGTCCATATGCTTCATTATGTATTGGAGGTGATGACGGATAGACTGTTCATTGGAAATTCCAGGCCCATCTCAATTACACTGGATGGAAGCTTTTCACCCACAGGCAAAGAGATATCCATTATTAGGAAAAGATGTTCACACAAGATAATTTTACCATGTAATCACCACTGCACAGATTGATTTATTTGTAACTCCAGCATGACAATCTTTGCTTCCTCTTTAGCGCTGATGAATTTATACCAATTTTGGCTGAAATCTGTTGGAATCCCTAATACTCTTTCACTCCACTTGTCTTCAAGCTGTCTATGGTGGTAATCAGAGCCATTTTGTCATATGAAACAGTGACTCCTCAGAGCACTGCTGGAATAGTAGGACTGGTCCTGATGATGACTCATTAAAGAAAATAGAAAAGGAAGAATTATTTCAAGCTCAGAAATGTGTCTTTCTTTATTTTTCTTTTCTTTTCTTTCTTTCTTCTTTCTTTCTTCTTCTTCTTCTTCTTCTTCTTCTTCTTCTTCTTCTTCTTATTTTTTTACTAACATTACCAGGCTGAACCATGCCATATAAAATATGGCATCAAAAATGGAAAGAGTAGAACTTTGTGAGCTTGTACTCCATAAAAGCTTTGTTCATGAGTATTGGCGATTTCTTCCCTACTTGAATGATGACTTTGGTGATCTTGCAACTGGTAGGCAATGGAAACCTGTGGTGAAATGAGATTATTTTGCTTCTTTTTTCTGTTATTGTTTTAAATGGGTCTGCTGTAAGCTTGACAAACTCTGGATCTATCTAATGAAATGCTCATATGCATTTCTTTTCTCAATATTATAGTATAACCCATTAATGAGTATTGAAACTGTTCTTTTAAGTGGTTTATAGTGTGTAAGCTAATTGCCCCAGCAAGCTGGGTACTCATATTAGTGACCTATGGAAGGATGCAAGGCTGAGTCAACCATGGAGCCCTGGGATCAAACTCACAAACTTGTGGTTGCAGTACTGGCATTTAACTACTCTCTCATCAGAGCTCCCTAGTGTAGTGATTAGGCTGTAATCATTACAGAGTTGGGCTTATATGAATAGTCTTACCAAGTCAGTTACAGCACAGCCATAAACCCACTCTTTTATCCTTGTAGTATAAAATTCTTCTCAAAATGTTGTTTGGAGAACAAAAATGAGATTTGAGAAAGCCACTATCCTCCTGGAACTCTTTGGAAGAAGAATGAGATAAAGAGGTTATCAATATGTAAAATAATTTCACCTTGCACCTTATTTTTATATTATTTAAGAAAAAAACATAGAAACATCAATTAAGATATAAAGTAATTTGGCCCTTAGGGTACAACCAAGAAATACATTATACAACATAATCCAAAATCCTCAAGTAGCAGCATCTTTACAGAGCCAACTCTAAAGCATAAAATACATTATGCAAGTTTTTAAAGCTCCACTGGCTTCTTCATCATACAAAGGGGTTTAAAAACATAGAGAAGAAAGGGGGGGGGGGGAATGATGATGTTAGAGTCACAGGCCTACATTTTGTCTTACGATGTCGCTTTGATAGTCAGTTAAGATGGTTTGGAGGGATATCAATGCAGGCAGAGGCCACTCCTCTTTTTGTCCACATGGGAGCTGAGAAAAAAAAAAAAGAACCATAAAATCTAGGCAATAAAATGTCAAATCCATTGCAACAGAAAAAGTAACTTCTCTTGAGATCCAGACTGTTTCCGTCCTGTATGAGGCTGAATACGTTGCATTTCTTAGGCTGATGACATTGCACTTTTAAAGACACCTTTACTATTTCACCTGGAAAAACTTTTAAGTGATGTATAGGGAAACATATAAGTTTTTATGTTTTATGTTTTATGTTTGTTGGAGGCAGAAACCTCAAAGAGTTAAGTCCCAGTCCATTGGCTTCCTCTTCTTCAGGATTCCTCTGCTGTGGTTAAATTCAGTATCCTCATTTAAAAAAAAACATATTCAGGTTTAGCCATTTTGGTCATACAGCTAATTTCAACAAATCCAAAAATCCACAAAACAGTAATATTTTTATTGGGCCAAATAAAATCTACAAAATTCATCATGCAAGCTTTCAAAATTCCACTGGCTTCTTCAGTGGACAGAGGTGTTATAAATCATACAGGAGAAGAAAGTGTTAGAGTCACAGGCTTACTACATTTTGTCTTAAGACATTCTGTTGTCAGTTAAGTTGATCTGGTGGAATATCAATGCAGACAGAGGCCTCTTTCCTCTCTGGCCATGTGGGAACTGGGAAACAAAGAGCCATGAAATACAGGGAATAAAATTGCAAATCCATTAACAACAGAAAAGTAACTTCCTTTGAGATTCTGGCTGTTTCTGTCCTGCATGAAGCTACCTGCCCCTTTCTTAGGCAGAGATCATTGAATACAACATTGCCCTTGCATCTTATTTATTGTATAGTTGTCCTTGTGCAAGTGGACTTTTAATAAACTGATAGGGTTTACATGATTCCAGTGACAGGATCATTGACCAGTTATTTGTCCCCTACCTTCTCATGATATTGAGGTCTGACATACATTTGAAAATATCTTCAAAGGCCTGTCCAGGCTATTGCTGTCTGTCCAATTCAGTCATTAAAACAGAAAAGTTAGAACATTTATCATACTTCAACTTTGGTGTATAAAAGTACTGTGTCTTTCACTTGAATATTTATTTACAAAGTGTAAATGCCTCAAGGGGCAGAATCTGACTTTTAGTATCAATATCTTGACCCACATTTCCTCCTCACTAAGTGGATTAAAATAGTGATTTGGAATATTAGTCTGTTCAGAGAGAACAGCCACTGAAAGAAGTATCTAGCAGAAACTGAATCTAAAGCTGAAACAATAACTGGTGTGATGATGTAGGTGGGCTGCAAAGCAAATTCTGAAATCACCAGCTAGCCAACCACTCAAGGCTATGATTTAATCTGAGGGAAAAAATCAATAGATGCTGAATAAATATGCCCCCCTCACATACATGTACATATAGATAAATCTATATGTGTAATTGTGATACTTCACAAATATAAGCTTGAGGTAACTATAATACATTATAGTATCTGATCAAATCACTTTTTCTTTTGGGTCTATTGCATATATATGTGTATGTCTCTGGGTGCATATATATATATATATATATATATATATCAAGGTACACTCAGCATTGCATTCCTGCTTCATTAGAGTCTACAGTCCATTTATGACTAACATGCATGTGTCATTATCATTCACGAGATGTCTCTGTTCACTTCTATACCACACAGCAACATTAAATATCATCCAAACGCATGCACAAAGGACCCTCCCTTGGTGAGCTTCCAATCTGTGAATTTTACTGCTCATGGATCATCCCATCCCATATTATTCAATGGTCATGATGTGAATGCATACATGCTAAAGTGTGTTCATGCTGTCACCATTTATTATTATTATTATTATTATTATTATTATTATTTCCTGCCTTTCTCCCTACACAGGGGCTCCAAGCAGCTAACAGCAGAATTTTAAAAAATGCAATTTAAAAACAATACAACATTAAAAAGTATAAATATTTTTTTTTAAAAAAACAATTAAACAGTTTCAAAAGTTAAAACAGTTATGAATTAAAATATACCAAACCTTAAAATTTAAAACCTTAACATTTAAATCCCTTAACAGACTGAAAAGGCCTGACAGCATAAGAATGTCTTTACCTGCTGCCGAAAGAATAGCAGGGATGGAGCCATCCTGGCTTCTCTAGGGAGGGAGTTGAAAAACCTTGGGAGCAGCCACTGACAAGGCCCTCTGTCTTGTTCCCACCAAACAAGCCTGCGAGAGTGGTGGGAGAGAGAGAAGGGCCTCTCCAGATGATCTCAACACCCTGATGGGTTCGTAAAGGGAGATATGGTCCTTCAAATAACCTGGACTTAAACAGTATAGGGTGAATAATATGGGGCATGACTATCCATGTTTTTTAGCATCCTACGGGGGCAGTGGTGATGGTGGAACCAAACTTTCAACAATACGGAGAGCTCACTGTACTTCCGACACTTTTTGGTTCTGTAATGTTTGTCTATTGTATGTTATACTGATTGAGGAAGGGCTGATTTCTTCTTCTTCTTTTTAAAACCAGTTTAAGCATATGACTTTTTCATTTGCAGTTTTCTGGAGACCAGACTGGTGGTCATTGTGTAACATTTATTGTTAACTGTAAATTGATAATTATTTTAGAGATTGTGACCTGCAGGTTGAAAGAGACAAAGGCTCCTATTTATTTCAGTTTCATTGTTCTAGATTGACAGTGCAAAGTGAATTTCCCTGTAGTGCTAAGTGAGTACATCAGAGATAGGTGCATGTAAAGCTCACTGGAGAATTTCTCTCTGTAGTTTGTTGACTACAGTTGTGTAAGTTGAAAAGAGAGGAAAGATATGAAATACAAGCACAAGTTATATGCTGTTTGGCTTCTTCAAACATGGAATTCTGGGAAATGTAGTTTTGTGAGAAATTTATCATTCTCTGTCAGAGTTCTGGTGCCACAAGAAACTAGAATTCCCAAAATTCCATACCATGGATCCATGGCAGTTAAAGTGGTACCAACCTGTATTATTTCTGCAGTGCAGAAGCAGCCATTAACACCAATTACTATAGGAAATATACTAAACCTTTTTTACAGGAATTCTGTTATTGATGGGAAAGCTCTCTAAGGGTTCTAGGCTTAGTTGAACTAAACTAAACTAGAAGAGGACTATGTTAACTTTGGGTTCAGAGAAAGAGCAAAAGGAGGTGAAGAGAAGAGGTGAAGTGACCTGAAGTTTAGGAGTAAGGTGTCACCTATACGCTGAGGATAACTCAGGTTTATCAATCCTTTCCATCTAATTCCAAGGAAGCTGTTCCTGTCCTAAAACTGTGTTTGGCTGCTGTAATAGACTAGATGAGGGCAAACAAATTGAAGCTTAATCCAGACAAGAGAGGGGTGCTCTTGGTCAGTCAAAAGATTCAGGGATAGGGATTCAGCCTTTGTTAGATGGGATCACACTCTCCTGAAAACTCAGCTTCGTAGTTTGGGGGTACTTCTGGATTCAGTGCTGAGCCTGGATGCCCAGGTATCAGCGGTGACCAGGAATGCTTTTGGACAGCTAAGACATGTGTGCCAACTGTGCCCATTCTCAGAGAAGTCAGATCTGGCCATGGGGGTACATGCCTTGGTTACATCCCATTTGGACTACTGAAATGCCCTCTATGTGGAGTTGTCTTTGAAAAGTGTTCAGAAACTTCAGCTGACTCAAAATGCTGCAGCCAGATTGTTAATTACAACTGGCTACATGGAGCATACAACTCCCTTGTTGCTATAGCTCCATAGGCTGCCAGTAAGTTCCTGGGCACAATTCAAAGTGCTTGGCTTGACCTATAAAACCCTATATGGCTTGGGTTCAGGTTATTTGAATGACCATATCTCCCTGTATGAGCCCCCTATAGTTTTGAGATCATCTGGAGAAGCACTTCTCTCTGTCCCACCACCCTCTTAGGCACGTTTGGTGGGAACAAGAGAGAGGGCCTTCTCATTGGCTGCTCCCAAGCTTTGGATCAGCCTCCGTAGGGAGGCTGCTATCCTTCCAACACCAGGTAAAGATGCTTTTGTGTAGTCAGGCCTTTTAAGATGATAAGGGCTGGGTTTTAATGTTGGGCTATATCAATTTTAAAGGTTTATATTTTTAACATGTTATATTTTGATGTATAACTGTTTTAACTCTTAAAATTATTTAATAAGTTTTTAAATTTTATAAATATTTAAATAGTATTGCTCCTTCAGGATAAACAGTAAACTTTTAAAATTGTATTGTTTTATACTTGCTGTTTGTTGCCTTGAATCCCTATATTGAGAGAAAGGTGATATATAAGAAAATAAAATAGTAATAGTAATAAGCAATCATTTACCATCTAGATGCCACTATCTAACTAGGAAGAAAAAACTGTTATTGCAGAATAGGGAAGATCAGCAACCAGATAAAAAGCTATATGTGATGAAATTTCATCTTCTACAAAACCATTAAAAGTACAGGATCCCTCTTCCATTCTCATATTGACAGTCTTACCTGAGAATCATTTGGCTGTCCTTGGACACCTGGGTGAATGGATTTTGCAAGGAGGCACAGGATCTTGGCTTAATCTTTGGGTTATGTCCTCCTTCAATGCCTGTGGAGACATAACCCAAAGATTAGGCCAAGTCTGTGGTCCAAATAAATTTAGACTGTGGTCTAAATAAATATACTATGGACTGACATAAGGCTCATGTCTTTTAGTGGGTCTCATCTTTGTAAGACCAAGCCTAGATCTAAGAAATTTGACCTAGTAGGAAATTGAGTTCCTTCTGTGGCCCAATTAATACCTTTTTAAAAAACATTGATGAGCTCAAAGTGAGTCAATAGAAACTGCCAACTTATAGAAAATATGGTTTCTCCCACTTACAGCCCTGAAACAACTTATGTGATATTTCTTAGGTTTTCTCAAGAGCAGACTTTTGTGTTTCTTCTAGTCCTTGCTGTGTGTGTTTGAAGGGAAGATGTTCATCTTGATGATTCTTGCCTTTGATTTGGGGCCTGATGGATGATTTCTTTCAACAGAGGTCATATGTGCTGCTAAATATGAAGTCTGTGTGGTCACTGTTTGTTCAGTTGTTGCATATTAGCTCCTCAGTGGTTAAGACGACCTGAACAAATAAGAGGGCTTACACTACATTATATTACCCTTTATTAGTAGGAAATTGAAGTCTAGAGATTATTATTAAGCCTCAGACACTGCAGTCTGACAATGCCATGGTGAAGACCTTTCAGGCTGACCTCTGATCAGCTGTATTAGTAGGATTTTACCCTTGTTACTAATTAAATAAACAGCCCTGTAAGTATTAGTCTTCCTCATAGCCATTTCATGACATCAGCTCTCTAATGGACCACAGGACAAAGGGAGTCAAATTCCTGTTTGAAAAGGAATGGTATATTTTGCATATTGAGACCCTGACATGAGGGTCACCCACTTGTTCAGCTGCCTTGGTTGTGATTAACTCACTCATGTATCCAGTATCACTGGGTATTTCACTGAAGTAAAGAAAGACTAAAGGCAGGATTTTGTGTGTGCTTCAAATGAAACTTTTGGAATAGAGGAAAATATTTTTAAAGCATTAAAAATTCTATTCTGGGAACTGGATCATCTCTTTCAGGGTGCTGGATAATATAGATGAGAAAGCCTTCTCATACTCAAGATGATTAAGATTTACAGGGGACTTCTTCGATTAAATATGTCTTGCACATTTTATATATTTACCTAAAATATTACTAAGAGCACTTTTGGGAAAATGTAGCAACTCATCTATAATTGGGAATGCCATTTACATGATACAATCCAGTGAAATATCTAAGACCTGCAGGATTCAGTGGGACATACTCTCCGGGATTTCTATTCAGTATTATAGTTTCAAAGAAGCCCTTTTAAATATTTTATTTCTTTTTTTTTTTCCTTTACAAAGAAAAGAAACAGAAAGGAACGGAAGGGGGTGTGGAAGGGAAGGGAAGGCAAAGAACATAGGATAAGAACATGGGCCAGGCATATACTTTGATATAAGCTGACCATATTTCCAAAAATAAATTTTCTTGAAGTGGACATCTATAGAATACACACCTAGATAAAGCTGTAAGATCTGTTGACCTTTGAGATAAGTCTATTTTACAGCAGTAAAAGCATGCATTCATCAGCACTGATGCTCAGTTAAACTCCATGTCACAGGAATATAATTTAAAAGAACATCTACAAACATCAAGGATTTCTGTAATACAAAAAAAAAAAAAATAGTATGCTGTAACACATCTACAAACATCAAAGACTTTTCTAATACTAAAAAAGAGAACATGTTGTAATATTAGTTACAGCCTAATAGGTTAACTGCAAAACACACCTGCATCATATGCCATAAGGAAACATTTTCGGTATTACATGAACAACATTTAGTTGAAGTGGACATTTTTATTTTACTTTATTGTAAAAAGGTACAATGGTGTCACAATACAATCAAACATCAGTTTCTGCTGTAACAAGTAGTTTTTGGTCAAAAGAGAATTTAGATACAATAAAAATATCAAAAAAATATTTAATAAGCGAATTTAGATATTGAAGATAGAACAGTTTTTCATTACTATATTTGCACAGGGCAAACTAAAGTTTTATTCCATTCAGCTCTAACTTCATTCACATCCTTCACAGACATTAATAAATTAGATTTATTAGTTTCTATTTCTATGGGGATATAGTTAATATTTCCAACTCAACAAGAATGGCTAAGTCATTTGGAGCTAATGGTCCATATATAGACAACAAAAGGAGTTGCAGTTATAATATTGGCACAATACACACTTGGGTAAACTGCAGTATTGAAAATGGCAGATAAATAGGTTTTGGACCCATCAATTGATCCAAAAAAATCCTACTGTCAGTCATTTCTTCATAAAAAGGGTGGTCTCACAATCTGCAAATTATAATAACCTCATTAGATATGGTTTAATATTACTATCTGAATTTTGTTAATTGCAATTAACAGAAACAAAGAAGCTTGTAAAAGTCATTTATGTAGGAAATTATATATTTAGATATATATTTATTTCTGGTGTGTTTGTGTGCATGTGTGCACGTGCTTTCAAGTTGCTTGGCAACTTATGTCTCCATGAATTTCATAGCCTTTTCTTAGGCAAGGAATATTTAGAGAAATATAGCCTACAGCAGTGGGATTCTTTGGTGGTCTCCCATCCAAGTATCAATCAAGGCTGACTCTATGTTGCTTCCAATATCAAAAGGGATCTGGCACCTTTAAGGTATTTAGGCAGTTTTATTTTTGGTTAATGAAATAAAAGTTTTAATATACTTTATATAATCACAGCTTACGAATTATAATAATAAAAAGTCATTATAGCAATTGTGCACACCAACATACCCTTTTATATACTTCATATGATCTGTATAGCACATATATTATTTTCCATACTGGTTGGTTCTCCATAAATGTGCTATATTGTAGCATTTTATGGTAGCTGTTATGTGTATTCAAGGGTCATATAGCAGACCATGATTTCTGGCATACAGTGTGCATCATGTTTTGATACAGTTGTCGAGCCAAAGGGCAGATCATCCAGCCATTGTTCTCTTGACTTCTGCTAAGTATTTTCACATCAGGCTGCACTATGGGATGTTTTCTAAGTATTTAAAAGATGACTTTCTTAACCAGGTCTACTACATTTTTACACAGCAAGTACTCTTTTTGTTTGAGGAAGGGCAGAGAAGGTTGCCTGGTGGTAAGAAGTGGGGAAGTGTGCAGTTTGGTTTGGGTAAGGTGATAAAGGCAGACAGAATGGCACACCACTCTTTCCTTGAAGGTTTATTTCCATGGGAAAATTATAGGTTACCTTCAGACACTTTTGCAAAATGTTCCAAAGAACTCCTACCCACCTATCCACTTTGCCATGGAGGTGATGTTGGGTTGTAACAGCTGCATATTTTTCGGACATATTTTTTTCTCAATATTGGTAGACTAGTGTTGACTTATTCAAAAGTAGACCACAAGAGAGAGCTACACACTGCTTTCAATCCAGTAAAAATCCTTAACTTTGGAAAAGAGGAAATCTAACAAGAATGGATGATTGAAATCACTAGCCTACAGATGGACAAAATCTGTCCCAATGAAGGTTTGGAGGAGGCCTCTCCACCTTCCCCAAACCCCATCTTCCTTCCTCTGTTAACTTTGTTCAGTCATCAATGATAGGAGATTTTATTCATCCCCATTGCCATGGGAGGAATGCCTTCAAGACAAGGAGGTAGTACAGAAGACTCCATGACCATCTTGTTTTCCAAGCATTATGCCTTGTCAACTTCTTCAGTCAAGGACATAATCATTTTTCATTTACAGGTCACTAATAGGGAAGGAGTTAGATTCAGCTCCCGAGAAGCCTTGCTAGATGAAATCTGATCTCTCCAAGATAACATTCCTGCTTTAAACAGAGTAATTTAAAATATGATCCAAATGGCCAAACACAATGCCCCCTTTTCCTATTGATTTCAGCAAAGGCATTAAGCATGTGCTTATTTCATTCACTTTGGAAAATAGCAGATTGGCCTAGACTGAAGACTGAAACCACTATCCTACAGATGGACAAAATCTGTCTTCAGTCAAAATCATTGGAACTTAATTTCATGATGTCTTTTGTATTTACACCATTGATAAAAATAACATTCCTCCTTGGAAGAGCCCACTCCCTGTAGGAAAGACTTTGTGCATTACAAAGATCAATTTAAGAAATCAAACTTGGTTCAAGGTATATAAACAATGACTTGGAATTCAAAGACCAAGAAAGTCAAGCAGAACTGAAGGTGATGGATGACACCTATAGGTGCTTGTCTTTTGGTTACTCTTGGAAGAATAAGTTTATTTTACATTTGTCAAAAATGATGCTTCAGTTTAAGGAGTTCATGCTAATCAGGCTTTGATTGACATTCTCCTTGGATCTCCTTAAATGCATTAAATACAGACATTCTACAGAAGACTAAAACAAAAATGAGAAGGAATTTACTTCTACCATTACAAACCTAGCCATTTATAGTTTACATTGGCTGATCTCATAGAAATCAGAAAGTGTCATTGACGATGAAGATAGCAAGTGATTAAACCAAAGCTACTCACTTCTGCACAAGAAGGATATGAAGGAAAGAATGTAGTGTGTGTGTGTGATTGCTTGCTACTGTTGCCGCAATTATAACTACCATTCATAATGATTGCCATCTAAATTAGTGCCAAGAAACTTCCCAGAAGAGAAATGTGGTGTGGTCACTTGTTAATTTATTCAAAAGAAGGAGATGAAAAGAGAGATAGTCAAAAGAGATCAGGATTCACCAGTGGTATAGTTCAATCTTCTCCCAACCTGATGTCCTCCTAATGTGTAGCAGTGTAACAAAATTGGCCATTCTAGCTAAAGGTACCGAGTGGAAAGGTTGCAGAAGGTGAGTATAGTCAGTAAAAGTCACATCACCATAGAAAGATATGTTGAAGTTGTGCTCCATTCTATGCATAAATCACTCCCTGATAACCAAAACAAATAGGAAAGGAGTACTCGTTTTGACCACCATGCATTCTTCAGACCAACTTGGGCCATGACAATTATCATTAGCTGAGTCTATTATTTGTAATGTACTGGTATAGAGTAAAATATCATTACATGCATATTTATCCTTCTACAGTTTCCCCAGAGCTGAGAGACTACATAAAACATACAGGAACAGCTCTGCAAATCATGCAGGATATTGAGACCATTGTGGGTGTGTGCTTAATCCTTGTAACATTTTCCAGAATCCCAAAAGTTTTAAATCTATTGGCTTCTGTGGCCGCACAATAACCACCATCTACGTGTCAACAACAGCATTGTTGCTATATTGAGCTGTATAGCTTAATCCACTGTGTAAAGAAACAATGGACAGCTGTGAGTCTATAAAACCTTTAATGGGTTTTCCTTCTGAAAACAAAACCTGGAGACTGAATTTTCCCAAGGTTCCTTTCAGGTCCCAGGCCTTGTGTAAATATATGTCTTCCTCCCTCTCTCTCTCTCTCTCTCTCTCTCTATCCAGATATATATATATATATATATATATATATATAGTGTGTGTGTGTGTGTGTGTGTGTGTGACTGACAACAGGTCAGAGATATTAGCTTTGTATATGCAGCAGTTAAAGATCTTGACTTAAAGAGGAAAGACACCAATGGCTTGAAGAATGAACTCCATTATAGGAACTCCATTCTAAGATAGGAAAATTATTCAGGGTGGGAACAATTCTAATCTCTCTGCACTGTAAGAAAAAGTTGAGAGAGTGGGAGTGGGAGAAAAGAGGTGGAAGCATCCCTCAGAGCACCAGTTTACATCACAGAGGGCTCATGATAGTTAGACAAAGAGGGAGCTAATGCAAATCACTCAAACTGTCTAAACCTATTGCTATTGTCCATTCATTAACTTTTTCACTGCTAAGCCTTGTTGTACTTCCAACAGAAGTCACCTGAAAAAACAACAACAACAAAAGATGGCAGGAAAGACCATGTTGCAGATCATGCTATCTGACAGACCAAAGACAAACATCATACAAAGACTAAACAGAATCTACATTAGGTTTTATCTTAGTTTTCTCCTGTTACAACTGTCTCATGGGCCCTATCTAGATTGGCACAAAGAGCCATGATAAGGGCCCTTTGCGCCACTTTTAGGGTTATGGAGGGTGTAGCTTTTACACCCTCCCTAGGTATAAAGCGTACAGGCGCTGCCATTTTAAAATGGCAGCATCCATACGGACACACTAAGAAAGCGTCAACACGTGCACAGCATTTAGATATGCTGCGCACGTAATGACACTTTTGCACCATGGTAGGGCACCAATCACACCCTTTCAGCAGCACAAAAAAGGAGCTCCGAACAGAACTCCTTTTTGGGGGCAGGTCTTTACCGCGGCTTTTAAACAGCCATGGCAAAGACCCTGGGAGAAAGGGGCCGCAGTGCCGGACCCTTTCTCCCCTCAGCCCTGCCTCTGGAAGCAGGGTGCAGCAGGCGCCCACGGAGGCTGCGGCCTCCAGAAGCAGCGAGATTGGGGCCGCGGAGGCTGCCGGTGTGGCAGCCTTGGCCCCATCCCGCTGTTTCTTGGGGTGGGTGGAGACCGCCCGTTTTGGGCGGTCTAGATCGCCCCATTGTGTCTATGATATTTTCAGAAAACTTTTTTAAAATATTGCACAAAATTCTGAAATAGGAGATGTATATGTATCATGTAGCCATAGCTATGTCTTCTGATGCCTACCTGTCTACTCCACCAACCTGTCTTGTAAGCAGCAAATCATCCCCTTCCCCTACAACACAGCCATTTCCATATTGTCAGAAAGTGAAGGGCTGAGTGGGAACACATCTAGATATTTTTCTGCAGCTCAACACACTGTAACAGATCTCTGCGGAGTCTCAGGAGGTCTCTCCAAATGACATCCCTGCAGTGCATCCAGCCACAGGAAAACAGATCAGTCACTACTGAGTAGGTTGGGAGAGTTACTATTGTGCCAAAAGTATCACATTTGTGACTCCTAAGTAGCAATCGTGATTTCATCCATAACTGTTCTGTATTTACAATTGCTATTTAGTCATGATTATGACATTACCATGATCATACCCCTCAATCTACTTTACTGGGTGTCAGCTGCATGGGGAGAATGGGGTCCATTCTCCCTGTTATTGGAGCATGGGTGAATAAAACTTCTATCAGGTTTGGGCGGGTTGGGCCATATGACATTACTTAGTCCTGTAGCTGATTCACTTTTTATTCGGACAGGCTTTTAAAACAGAAAGTTGTTAAAGAATATCCTGGGGTGTTATCCTGTTTTAAAGTGTATTGCATCTCTTTTTATTTTTAAGTGCTTTTATCTTTTAAAACTGTATTCTATTTTTTTAATAAGTGATTTGTTTTAATATTATACAAATTTATTTATTTTTTATTTTTATTTTTATTTTATTTTTTTGCTATCTGCAGAAGATCCATTCCAGAAACCCCCACAGAAACCCACCCCCTCAGATAACAAAAAATGAAGGACCTTAAGTCCTGTTCTTTTCCGGGGGGTCCTGCAACCACTTGCACCACTGTATGTGTGCATACCCACTGAAAAAGCTGGGTTTGTCTTCCACAGAAGCTCAAACCATGGATGGCAAGCCGGCAGTTGGCATGGGTGCGCTTTAATAGTTTAATTCTATTTTAATGGTCACTTTTGTATGTTTTAAATTGTACTGTGGTTTTAAATTGTAAACCACTTTGAGTCCCAATTTTGGGAGGGGAAACAGGATATAAACATAACTACAACAACAGTACTAATATTGGTCACAGGTCTTTATTTTGAAGGAAATATACAAAGCTTTCTTTCCCCATAAAAGATGAAAAAAGCAGTCATTCAATGGTTTGAGTAAGAAGCTGGCATTTTTTGCACTCTTATGAACTTCTTCCTTCCAATTTGATGCACTGGGTTACATTTTCCAAATGTACTCATATAAAAGTTTCCACAAGAATGCACAAATTGAGACCCCCTTCATAGATCTGTTCTGTTCCATTGATTTTATGTTTCCTTATAGTCATATTTTGGATTCCACAGTGGGATTTTCTACCTCCTTTTCAACACACAGGCACAAAACTTCGTTGGTGGTGAACTCCATAACTCCAAAAATGAGAGAAGAAGCAATCCCAATTACCAAATAGCTGCTTCATTAAAATATTGTTTTTTCTCATACCTACCATGGACTACATGTGGACTGGGAATTAGTTCTTTGGCCCAATGAATATGACTAGCTAATTTCTATTTACACTTGGCAGATCTCTTTTTCCCAAACATACTTTGAACAAACATTATTCAACAATTATCCAATCTTTAATCACTTTAGAGAATATGAGCTGCTCACAAAACTCCTCTCTCTGAATTTCCTCTCCCACCTCTCTTCTCCACCCCATGTAGTTAGAAAAGTAACAAAATAGACTTGTGGCCACACATTTATTGTTGTTCTTTCATTCTGCACACAGAACAATGAAATCTACTTTCCCCATTGAATGCATTACTGCCAAATATTTTCCCTTTGCCAATGTCTCTCCAGTTACCCATGATGTTGTTTCACATTCCAGAGTACAGTGCAGCCCAATCACAATTCACAAGGAACAGTTAATACTTTCCTGGGAAAGCTGTATTTTTACCTGTCATTTTATTATTCCTGCTGCGAACTGCAACCTGCAGCAGTGCTGCTCATTTCTTTTCATTCATTCATTCATTCATTTAACATTTTTATTTTAGATTCTTTCCCAGTGACTGGTGAAATCCCAAAGGTTTTGCATACATAGGCCTTTCATTAGCCGTTGCAGATTCCCTTTTATTTCAGGCCAGAAGAGGTGTCTGTGTAAAAGCCTGTTTTCTGTTCCCTGGCAGCAGGCCAACAGCAACTATTGTTTTCTACCTATGGTGCAGATAATAATAAAGGTCCACACAGTCAGACAGAGCATGCAGAGCTGAAGCTATAGCCTAGAGCAGTGAGCTATTTAGAAAGTGAAGCCATGAAAACAACCTGCCAAATTGTGACAATAATATCATTTGATGGTTGTTGTTGTTTTTTTGTTTGTTTCTGTTTCTGTTTTGTTTTTTTAGTGGCAAGCCAGTAATGGTTGTGTATGTACAGTGAGCCCTTGTTATCTGCTGGGGTTTGTTTCCAGGACCCCACATGGATACCAAAATCCATGGCTGCTCAAGTCCCACTAAATACAATGGCATAGTAAAATTGTGTCCCTTATATAAAATGGCATAATCAAGGTTTGCTATTTGGAATTTATACTTTTTAAAAATATATATTTTCAAGCTGTGGATACTTGAATCCATGGATACAGGGGGCGATTGTACCTGTATTCATAAGGGTCAACATCCTACCAAGCACTATGCTAGGTTAACAACCTATTATACTTGGAATTTCCCCTTTTTTAAGGAGGAGGGGGTGGTGGTAGTAATGGGAGGAAAGGCTGCTAGCCCCATGCTGTGTGTTTCTTCAATTTCTGACTTGCAGAGAGACAACGGAATCAAGATACTATGAGTGGGTTGGTTTGAACAATTCCCTGTCCCCAGAAACATCCAGTGGATCTGCTACCAGTGAAATCAATATCCTATGCTATTCATATCAAAGCCATGATCTATCAACTTGTTTCCACAAATTTTGATTAAATATCCTTAAAAGATGTTTCAGGGATCTCTACTATGAAAAGTAACAGCTTTTGACAAGACTTTTATAAGTCACAGTATAATTCCCCATTATTTTAGTAGTATTAGTCAGCAGAATCAGAATGCAGAGAGATCTTGTAGCATCTTTGAGACTAACTGAGAGAAAGAAGTTGGCAGCGTGAGCTTTCATAGACTTCAATCTGTTTCCTCAGATGCATTTAGATGCATCTGAGGAAGCAGACTGAGGTCTCTGAAAATGCATCTGAGGAAGTAGACTGAAGTCTATGAAAATGCATCTGAGGAAGTAGTAAATGCATCCGTGGAAGTAGACTGAAGTTGATAAAAGGTCATGCTGCCAACTTCTTTCTTTCAGTTAGTCTCAAAGGTGTTACAAGATCTCTCAAATTGTGTTTGCAAATAAGTCCCTGGTGGATAGCATTTATTTGTTCTTGAAGTCAGAGGAGATTATCACAAGGAGGATGGGATAGGGATGGGATCGAACCCCCATCCTTATCCCATCCATGACCAGAGTGAAATTGATTGCGCAAATCACTTTCACACTGCATCCAGCAGAAAAGCACTTTCAGCCATCAGCTGAAAGCACTTTCAGCCCTCACAGTAATAACAGATTAAATGGTTAATATAAAAGACTGCAAATGACATTTGAAAGCACTTTTTTGCCCAATATAGTGTGAAAATGAATTGTGTGCTCACTCTCACTTCCCTGCCAGGTCAAGTGTGGGTCAAGTGTGAAAGTTCTTTCTGCGATCAGGAGGGAAGGACAGGACTATTCAACACGCAACAGTTATTTGCCATACTATGCAGAGGTAAGCAATAACGGGGGAGAGCTGAGCAAATGAAATCAAAATTTTATATCAGTTCCCCCTGTGATAATATTCCACACAATCAAGGTCAGATCAGATAAGATGCTGGGGGATCTATGATGGGTTTTTCTCAGCTACTTTTTGAGAGCTGGAGATGGACTAAAATTATTGGCAGAGGGCCAAAATGAGACCAGAGAAACTAGACATTTTAATTCCATATCTTTTTCATAATCTAAATTATTCCCCAAAGATGTTATTCACACTTTTAAGGTACTTAGCCCCATTGCCTTTTCAAAATACTGGTCTTTTCACCATGCAGTAATATCTCTGTAATTCTTATTTATACTATAAATTCAAGACATCCTCTTACTTCCTAAGCATGGGAAGAGGAAGAAAAGACTGTTGTGAACCTCTGTCAAGTTCAGGTTCCTTAGGGACCAGTGAAACAAGGGAGATGTATGTGCCCTGTTATACAAAACTGAGAGAGGTTCACTCAATGGACTCAAGATCTGTGCAGGCCTGCTACCTGTTCATCATTTTTATGAATTGTTCAGATATTGGGAGCTATGACTAGAATAAACAGCAAATATACTATTGACAGACTGACTGTTTCCCCCCCCCCCCCCAACACAAGTTATATCTCATAAGACCAAACAGGGACAAAGGTCAGTTTGTGCAAGCAGAATTGTGTATCTAAACAGTCTTCAATCAGTCTTCTCTTTGGTGTCAGAAATATATTTGAAGGGAAAAGAGCTTCCAAAAGCACCAAAAATATACAAAAAGAATCAGCAGGAGTTGAAACTAAAGGGAAGATAGGCAACAGTAATCTTTTGAAACCAGACTGGGTTATTCAGATCTTCAAAGCCTGTTTAAAAATCTGAGAAGGCAACAGAGGTACCTTCACAATTCATTCCGAGATGAAAGGCTGGGCCAGTGGAGGCAGGGTGTGCCTTTGATACACTCCATAAATGATGCCAGAGAATTTTAAAAATAAGCATGGCCCAATGGGGCAAGATTAGGCATGTGATGGAGGGTAGAGCTCAGGTATATTAAGCGAGCTGCTTCCCATCCATCTCTTTTCTTTGTAGGCAGGGCATCATTGGACACCCGTGGGACTCTTTTGGCTAAATTAACCCACGTCTTCCTTTGGAGCTCTTATTAGTGTGTGTGTGTGGGGGGGGGGGGGGTTAACCCTACTTACTGCTTATCACGGCGTGCCTCAGCTGCCATTGGGCAGGCTGGGCCTTCCTTGGCCACTGTTCCCTGTTGCTGCTGGCTCGAATGCTGAGCCTGCTTTGGCCTCGGCCAATCTTTATTTTGGGCCCTAACAAACCAGACAGCAATTCTAAGGATTAGGAGGTCTAAGACTGACCAAAAGGAGAAAGAGAGCTATATCCCATTACACAAATGTCTTTTAGTGGGCCTTTTGCCATGTTCAGGCCTTATTGGAATATTTATCACTTTGTGGCCAGGTTCAGGGTCCCTTGTTTCAACATGATTAAATTTCAATTTTGGACAGTGGCAGATGAGGCTTTGGTGAATCTTGGGCTCAAGGGGGTCAAATTTGGTACCCATTCTTTCTGCATTGGACAGCATCCACTTCTGCTGCAATGGGGATGGATGATGTGACAATTAAATGCATTGCTAGATGGAAATCTGCTACTTTCAGGAAATAAGTGTACAATGTTCAAACTTTGAAGTAAGCTTGTTAACCTTTGCCTTTTGTTAGATTTCAGATTACATTATGGTAGATTTTGAGTCCTCATCTGTGGCCAAAGTATGATATACTGAGTAGTCAGCCAGGCATGATCCAGCCATCTGTGTTGCCATCACAACAACAAAAACAACCACCACAATATTTGTATTAGGTTCCTTGTCTCCACATGGGGGACATCAGCCACTACTGGAACTTTGTCTAGTTTATCTCTTCAGTGCATTGCTTGAACTGTCCAGAGTGGAAATAACAAAATCCTGTCTGACCAAGGTCAGCCAAACCATTAAGCAAGATAAGTCAGGTGCCGTATACAGGAGACTATGGGGCTTTCTAGATTGGCAAAAAGAAGTGTGTTCATGGCTGCATGAAACTCTAGCCTTTACATGAGAAAAAGGGAAAGTGTGCCATCAAAACACTTTTTTTTTTTTTTGCATTTTAGGGGAGAAGAAGTGCCTTTAAAAAGGTGATGGTTTTCCCATCTTCTTTTTTAAAAACTGCTGAACAGCACAGCTCCATCTAAAGGTTGCCATGCAGCTGCTAAACATTAAGGAAAAGGCAACTTCATGTCACACTTTCCTGCCAATCTAGAAAGCCCCCATAGGTGCATAGAATGGCAGCAAATTGTTGTTCCATTTTATATATTGAATTTTTAGTGATAAGGATGACTAATAAAACTTGGCTGTTCAGTGCTGTGCACCCCAATCTCTCTGTGTGGTGGTATCTGTGTTGCTTTTGTTGTTCTGCCTCATGCAGTGAAATATATTGAACCAGCCCTGTTTCTCAAACAGCTAGAATATCTGGCTCTTTTCTAAGTACACAAAATATTGCTTTTGACAGTGTTATGCATTTAGCATTTTGATTTATGAAGGAAGATATTTCCTATTGTCTTTTGGATGTCAAGGAAAATCATAAACTAGCCAAATCAAAACAGGGCCCTATTTTGTGATGCAGCAATATACATATCATATCATACAAAGGGTTCTCCTCATCAAGAGTGTATCTACTGTATACATAGATATAGCAGTGTGATACCAATTAAATTGTAATGACTCCACCCTATGAAATCATCAGATTTATAGTTTGGTGAGGCATTTAAAATGTTCTGCTGCAGATTTCTAGTGTTGTGGTTCAGAGGAGTGCATGAGAACTGTTCAGCAAAGAATCATAATAACTAAACTACAACTCCCAGGGTTTGGTATGAAGGGGCTCTTTTAGTTTAAGTGGTTCTGTAATGCTGTAACTGTGTACTTTAGATACAATCCTAGACCTCAAAGTAAGCTTAATGAAGTGCTTAGGATATTGTGGTAAAGTGGAATGGGGTTGCTAGCAACTGTGATTACTTCTTGGGCTGCAAATTGGTTTTTTTCTGAACATTTCACTCACAACCTTTTAACTAATAAATCTCCAAAATCAGCACTTGAAGGCTCGGTTTATTTTGCTTCCTTCTAAATTACTAAGTCAATAAGAAAATGAGGACTTGACTGGCAAACACAAATAAGTACACACATGCTGTAACAGTCTTGGAGGAATTTAGAAAGGACACTTGGTCTTTGTGCATGGACTGTCAGTGCCATAAACCAAAATGTGATCCAGATTCACCCAGTTGTTTGAAAAAGAAACAGAAAGCTGTGTAGCTGGAACAGACCTTGTGTGTTACAAAAGGGGTCGGGATGGAGACGGAACAAGTGGGGGACACATTTTACTGCACACAAGGAATTCCCTCACTCATTCCGTTCCCTTCCCTTCTGTTGGCCATCTGTCCCAGACAAGGCAATTTTTGAGAACTGTTTTGAACAGTTCTGAAAAGAAAAGAAAAACCCTCCTCTGGAACAGATTGGGAAGGGAATGGAATGGAATGGGGACTTCTGTGTGCAGTAAAATGCATCTCCCACTCATTCCACACTCATTCCCAGCCCCTTCCATTCTGTTCCCAATCTGTCCCAAAAGGTTCCTTACCTTTCTGCCCTTCCAGACCTCCATGGAAGTCTGGGACAGAACATAATGCTCCAGCACCTCACAGTTAGATATTTTTTTTCTCCCCAAAGGCTTAACATCTTCTTGTTGTTATTTGCTGTCAAGTCAAATTTGATTTATGGTGACCCTACAAATAAGAGATGTCCGAGAACACTATATCAACTGCCATGTTCAGGTCTTTCAAATTCAGTGTTGTGGCTTTTTTCATTGAATTAATCTAGCTGTAATGTGGCTTTCATCTTTTCCAACCATGTTCCACTCTACCAACAAGTGGCATTATTTCATGATATGTCCAAAGTATGAGATAAGATTTAATTTGGTCCTGAACTCATTCAATTATCTTTTTAATAATAGAACTCTTCTCCAGTACTACATTTCAAAATCAGTTGATTTTTTTTCCTGTCAGCTTTCTTTACTGTCCACAGTTTTTGCAACCACACATACTGCTTTATCACATTAGGGTGCAAACAGGATTAAACAAGAGTTAAACAGGAAATGTCCTGTGATAAACATAGAGCATTTCCTGTTTAACTCTTGTTTAAATCCTGTTTGCCACCTAATGTGATAAAGCAGTCATAGAAAGAGAAATACCTATGGCATGGATGATTCCAACTTTGACATCAAGCATAAAGATATATAATTAAATGATCAAATCTATACAATTTATTTAGAAAATCTATACAAATACAGATATATTATTAAAATCTAACAGAAACTACATAGAATATATTAAAAAGGGGGGAATGGTGAGGAAACCAACAAGAAAATCCATGTATAGAGAGAGCAATTCTGAGTCGGACCATTAGGAAGTGCCAAGCCAAATATCCAACTTCATCCCCCTTATATTAGTGTCCAGGGCAAAGGTTTCACCTCAGGAAGAGGAGGCTTGTCGACCCATGGCTTTTCCAGTTGCTCTCCTTTTCAAAGCAGCAATGTATCTGATGTAACAGAATGAATAGAAATACTTTTGAAACAGTTTTCTCCAAAGCTTGCACTTCTCTCCTTCAGACCATTCCCAAAGAATGGCATCTTTGGACTACCTCATTCCTGAACCACATTGTCAGGATTATCTAGATTTCTAGTCATGCAGGCATAGCAGGGTGTTTGACTGTGGCAGAAGTGGAGGTTGGTACAGGAATCCCTATATGCTGTCTGACTCCCCTCGAGCAATTAAAATTAGAGGATGGTGGGATTGTGTATAATATCCAAGGAAACTTCTTGCTTGAAATCTCCTGCTGGGACTCTGCTTCCTTCTGTCCTTAGTTCTCTTAAATATACTGCTGCTCTTAGTTCTCTTAACTACACTGCTGCTCTTCTCTGGAGCTACTTTGAGTCATTGTTATTCTTGAAAATGAATCAGTTTCTGGCCCTCTGATGTCATTGTCCTTCTGGCAACTATCAAATTCAGGTGCCACATAAGTCTGGCCAGCCTTGGCTCATGCTTCCCTGTACTTAGGACAAATTTTAAAATTAAATTAAAATTAATTCCAAGAGTATAAATATCTAGATGCACCAAAGATATGGACTATCTTATGACATCTGATAACTAATTGTGCTATATCACACACCAGAAAGTGTATCCTGGTTATTAAAGAGAGAGAGAGGAGAGAGAGAGGCAATGAGAGAGAGAGAGAGAGAGAGAGATTTGTTCTAGGTTAATTTCTTTTTCAAGTGCTCATCATGCTGTTTACTTCCATGCTAGCTAGCTTACCCCCATTTAATAATTTACATGAGTTTCAAATAAATTTCTCCTTTCATGCCTAAGCATCTTGCCATTGGTCTTTTCCAAGTAATTGTTTCCAGAATCACAAGGAAATTGAATTCTTTCAGGTGGCTGACCTATTATTATCAGAGCTTGGAAAAGTTATTTTTGGGGATAAAACTCCCAGAATTACCCAGCCAGCATGAAAAATAGCAGTGCTGTATATAGGATTCTTGTAGTCCTAGTCCAAAGAAGTAACTTTTCCAAATTCTGGTTGTTTTCCTAGAAAATAACATTTGTAGAAGGTTCAGCAGAGTTGCAAAAGCATAAAATAAAAATGTCAGTGGGAAATCTTTACTCTCTGTAAATATGGATGGTTGAGAACCCTGAAATGCCATTCTTGGTTCTCTGGAATCAGGCTTTTGTTTTGCGACTGTTTCCAGAACGACTCACGTACTTGAATCAAATTCAGAATGATAATTCGACACTTTCTTTGCAGTGAGCTTGCATGACACTGTGACTCTTAGTATATAATAAGAATACAGTAAGCATACCTGATGCAGTGGTGGTTCTGGAACAGATTTTGCTTGAAATTTAGAAAAATCTTGAAAGATTTCAACTCCCACTAATGCACCCACAAAATAGCAACACCACACATGCCAAAGGCAGCTGTAATGAGAAGTAGGCACTTTCATTTGTAGGCTTTGGTAAGGCCATCACTCTTCTCAAGGAGTGTCACAAATGTCACCTCCTTCAGCCTGGAGGATGTAATTGGTGCAGCTGTTTTTGAATTCTGGCTTTCTGCTGGCAATGTTAACATGACATGCTGAGGCACTATAACAAGCAAAAGACAGTGCAGGTGTTACAAAGAGAAGTACCATGCTGCAAGGAGACAAGCTCTGATTAGGAAGGACAAAAGATGTTTCTCAGTAAATACTGAGGCTTGTTTCTTTGTGAGTGTCTTGTCAGCACACAGTAGAAGTGCTGTTGCACAACTTTGCAAGGTTATAGCAGATGGAAGATAATAGTGCCTGACTTTAGAGTATCTTCTATTGACAAATGACAAAAGTATTTTGGGTCTTTCTGTAAGTAGGAATGGCTTAGGAAACTGGGTATTGTTTAGCATGGGGAAGCAGGGTTGGCAGATCAGGACCATCCAAAACCCTTAAAGTTCAAGATCAAATTTTGGGCTGCATCCACACTGCAGAAATAAACAAGATTGATACCACCTAAACTGCCATGGCTCAATGCTATAGAATTTGGGGGATTGTAGTGCGAGACATTTAGCCTTTTCCGTCAGAGAGCTCTGGTGCCATAATAATCTACAATTCCCAAAATTAGGAGCATTTACATTAAACAGTGGGTTTGGTATTTATATAAAACACTAAAAGGGGTAAATTAGGGATAATCAACTTCAATGTCAATACATAGTAGTATTAGTATTAGTATTCCAGCGAAAGGGGAGGGTTAATAGGGTCCAGACCCCCCCCCCCTTCAGTGATGGAATCTGGGTATAGTGGCTTCCCAGCAGCGTGGGAAAGGGGAAGCCTGGGTTTCATTATGTAAATAAACTTTTTTTTACAACAGGGCAAACCAGATGGTGAAGGGTCTGGAAACCTTGCCCTATGAAGAACGCCTTAGGGAGCTGGGGATGTTTAGCCTGGAGAAGAGAAGGTTAAGAGGTGATATGATAGCCCTGTTTAAATATTTGAAGGGATGTCATATTGAGGAGG
Organism: Urosaurus nigricauda; assembly: GCA_034509955.1. Classification (NCBI taxonomy): domain Eukaryota; kingdom Metazoa; phylum Chordata; class Lepidosauria; order Squamata; family Phrynosomatidae; genus Urosaurus; species Urosaurus nigricauda. The sequence continues at coordinate 48,588,705 of JAOEGL010000003.1, forward strand.
GAGCAAGCTTGTTTTCTGCTGCTGCAGAGACTAGAACGCGGAACAATGGATGCAAACTGCAGGAAAAGAGATTCCACCTCAACATTAGGAGGAACTTCCTGACAGTAAGGGCTGTTGGACAGTGGAACACACTCCCTCGGAGTGTAGTGGAGTCTCCTTCCTTAGGGGTCTTTAAGCAGAGGCTGGATGGCCATTTGTTGGGGATGCTTTGACTTGGAGTTCCTGCATGGCAGGGGGTTGGACTGGATGGCCCTTGTGGTCTCTTCCAACTCTATGATTCTATGATTCTATGATTCTAAGATCATAGCAAAGAGTTGTGAAATGGATAAATCACCTAGACCCACAGCCTTCAGAGGTGACTGTCTTCTATCATCTCCTTTCCGTTTGGCAAGGACTACCCAGATTGATGAGTGATCAATCTACATACGTGTCAATGGGTTCCTGGACCAAAAGATGGTATCTAGCCTAGCAAGCTTTCTTCTTCTGGTCATGGCAATGTGCTGTGGGATTATGGATGTTGTAGTTCAGAGAGTCTCTCTCTCTGCCTGAGCTTTCCAAATGCCCCTCACCAGACTGCAAATCCTAGAATTCGATAGGATGGTGGGGTGGGGGAATCTATACTGTTGAAATAATACACTTTGACACCACTTTAAGTGTTGTAGCGCCATTCTATGGAATGCTGGGATTTGTAGTTTTATTACTTTAATATCCTTATGTATTTGCAACGTGTTTACCCCCCCCCCCCCAATAAATGGTGGCACTTAGTCTGGACCCCCCTTCCCAAAATCCTGGCTATGTCCTTGAGTACTGCTTTCTGACACTACTGTTTTTCCTCTCTCTCTGCCCCCGCCCACTTGGCATGGCTTCCCTTCAGTTTTCCACTGCCTCAGGCTTTTCTTTTCTTTTCTTTTTTACTGCTGCTTCTTGAAAGAGAGATTTCTAGGAGGAGAACCACCTCAAAATTGGTCTGTGCCTTAGGAGGCATACTTTTAAAGCAATAATACACAACAGGCAGAGCATTCCTCAGGGATAATTGGGAACTGTAGGTGTGTTGTGAAATGTGAGGTTAAAGGACTACTGATTCCAGCCAACTGCAGTCTCTGATAATTCTTTGAAGGGTGGTCCATAAGATATATCTTATTCCTGTTACTAGAACTGATATTTATTTTCCTCAACAGTTATATAGCCATGTGCTTTCTGAGAGGTGTTGTCAATAAAACCCTCATTGATAGGGAGTGAAGAGAAGGAAGGAAAGACTAGCTCATGTCTCAACCTTAGATGCCACTTCACAATACATAACCTTCTGAACCTTAAGGATCTCTACAAATCATTACAAATCTGGACACAGCACCACTGTTGATTCCCTGTAGTGCAGCATCCTGTTCCTTTTTATGCAAGAGGACAATAAAATATCTCCAATAACTCCTTTTGGCAACAAGCCACACAGGTCAGCAATGGGCACGCAATGGCCTTCTGGAAGAGTGAGAAGGTAGGAAAGAAAAGTTGTTTGGTCAATTTCTTCCAAGCAACCTGCAACCAGGACAGGAAGCTGTGGCTTAGAATTTGGAGATGGTTGCTGGACCTAATCCAAAGGCAGAAATAATAATAATAACAATCGGGGCAACTTACAAAGATTAAAAAACATACATTCAAAACCCTTAATCCCCCCTTAAAATACAATTAAATGATGTAAGAGTTAAAACATGCTTGAAAAACTAAAATAAATTTAAAACAACAAAAACAACAAACTATAGACCGTGACTAAATTGTGGCCAGAGTTCTAGACTTCTTTTTGTAGCCAGAATGACTATTCAGGAAAGGCCTGCCAGAAGAGATCTGTCTTTAAAGCTTTATGAAAGCTATTTAAAATGGTAATATGACAGATCTCATCTGGCACACCATTCCACAATATGGGCGCAAGAGCTGGGAAGGTCTTTTGGAAGGTGGTGGAAAGCCTTGTTTTATAATGCTATAGCAAGTTCTTCTCTAAGGATCTAAGTGTGAGGGGAGGATTAAATGGAGAGGAGGTCCCAAAGATAGGTTGTACCCAAGCCATTTAGGGCTTTAAAGGTGATAACCAACACCTTGTACTGGGCCTGGAAACTAATGGGCAGCCAGTGCAGTCATCTTAAAATCGGTGTTATATGGTTTCTTCTGGATGTACCATAGACCAATCTGGATGCCATGTTCTGAATTAATTGAAGTTTCCGAACCAAGCACAAGGGTAGTCCCATGTAGAGTGCATTACAGAAATCAAGACGTGAGGTTACTAGGGCATGTACTACAGTCTCAAGGCCCCTGACTTCCAGGAAAGGGTGCAGCTGGCGTATCAGCCGAAGCTGGTAACAGGCACTCCTGACCGTCACATTCACCTGATTTATCATGTGAAGCAATGGATCTAGGAGCACCCCCAGACTGCGAACACAGTCCTTTGAGGAGAGTGTGACACCTTCCAGGACTGGAGGTTGTATCCCAATACCTGGGTTTGGGGCCGATACCATAAGTACTTCCATTTTGTCTGGATTCAGCTTCAATTTGTTTTCCCTCATCCAGTCCATTACTGCCTTAAGACAGTCATTGAGAGGAGAGACGCCATATGAAGTCAGAGCTGATGACCGAGGCATGGAGAAATAAATCGGTGTCATCAGTTTACTGATAACACCCTGCCCTATGCCTCTGGATAATCTCTCCCAGCGGCTTCATGTATATGTTGAAAAGCATCAGGGACAGGATAGTGCCTTGTGGGACACCACAATTAAGCTCTTTTCTTGCAGAGCAACTGTCCCTAAGCACCACCCTCTGGAACCCGCCTGAGAGGAAGAAATGGAACCACTGCAATGCAGTGTCTCCAGTCCCTTGCCCTCTCAGGTGATTATTCCTTATTCAATCCCATGGTCTGCTCACACTGAGCCTTTATGGCTTGAAGTTTAACCATATTTAGTAGTGCCATGTCAGAGTTACAACTCATTTTTTTTTCTGAGAAGCTTCTCATCTTAAACTACTGTAGAGCAGTAAGTAATATTTACCCCTCTGAAAGTTGGGAATAGCTGTACCTATCTAACTGGAACAGAGCAAATGGGAAAGTTTTAGGCATCAGGCTATCTTTGAAGACTGTAGCAAATTTTGCAAGTTTCTACTTATATATCATAGCTAGAGATGGACAAAGTTGTCAGCTAGTTTCCTTCAGTTTCACATTTTTTAGTCTCAGTTCATCCTTTTTCTATATCAGTTTGTAATTTATAAAAACAAAGGTGTACACGAAAATATATACACTGTTTTGTGTATATTTCTCCTTATAGACATAGTTTTGTACAGTGGTCCCCTGGTTTACGAATACCCCGGCCTACGAAAACCCCAGTCTAAGAAAGAGCCGGGGCCGGAAAAACGGCCCCGGTTTATGGAAAAACCCCTGGTTTAAGAAAAGAAAGCGGCGGGAAATTCAAATGGTGCGGGGGCTGGTTTAAGGGGCCCCGGTTTACAAACTTTTTGGTTTAAGAAAGGGGTGCTGGAACGAATTAATTTCGTAAACCGGGGGACCACTGTATCTGGTTTTCCCTAGTTTACATGTGTAGCATTGTTGTTATTTTTAACTGCCATCAAGTTGTCTTTGACTTATGGCAATCCTGTGAATAAGCCATCTCCAAGACCACCATCCCTGTTCACCACTACTCTGTTCAGGTCCTGCAGGTTTGTGCTTATGGCCTCTCTGATTGAATTCAACCATTTGGCATGTTGTCTTCATCTCTTTCTATTGCCCTCTACCTTTCCTACAGTCATTGTCTTTAATTGATGTAACCCGCTCCGATTGGATACAGAGGAGCGGGCTATAAATAAATTATTATTATTATTATTATTATTATTATTATTATTATTATTATTATTGATTTTCATGATGTGGCCAAAGTATAGCAACCTCAGTTTGCTGGCTTCCAGGGATTGATCTGCTTTTGCTTGATCAGGGATGATATGCTCTATAATCCATTTGTTGTCTTCCTGTTCATACATGCACTCCTGTTATTCATTCCCATTAGTCTTCTCTAGCCCAACTTCTCAGATGAGTTGGTTTTCTTTTTATCAGCTTTCTGCACTGTCTAGCTCTCACATCTGTACATGGTGGTGGGGAATACAATGGCTTGAACAATCCTCTTTTTGGTGTTCATAGTTATATATTTACACTTTAGAATCCTGTCTAGTTTCTTCATAGCTGCCGTTACCATTCCTATGCTTCTTCTAATTTCTTGGCAGCAGTCTCCATTTTGTTCAATATTTGATCCAATATTTGAAAATTCCTTGACTATTTCAATTCCCTTGCTATCTAGAATAAATTGTTGTAGTTCTTCCATGGTCATTATTTTTGTTTTCTTAATGTTTAGCATTAATCCCTATCTTGGCTCTTTCCTCATTGACCTTCTTCAATAATTGTTCCAGGTCTTTGTTGATTACACATATTTTCCCTAGCACAACACATTTCTGTATGTTACTTTGTATGTTACCAATATAAAAATGCTTCTGTATTTTTGGAGAATTGTATTGAAAAGTTTGGAAAAGTGTGCATATTGAAATGTAAATGTTGTGCCTAACCCGGAAACTTCAATTAGTTCAGAACATGGCAGACAGGCTTATCACAGGAACATCAAAGAGAGAGCACATACACCTGTACTTAAAGCTCTCCACTGGCTGTCCATTAGTTTCTGGGCACAGTACAAGGTGTTGGTATTAACCTTCAAAGCCCTACATGGCTCAGGCCCGTCTTACCTTAGGGACCGCCTCTTCCCATACGAACCGCCCCGCACACATCGGTCCTCTGGGAGGAATCTGCTGAAGCCCATGAAAACCAGGCTGTCGCAAACCTCCCAGATGACTTTCTCAGCTACCACCCCTAAACTTTGGAATGACCTGCCGGACGAGATGCGTCTCATTACATCTTTGACCAGCTTTAAAAAGGCCTTAAAGATGCATCTCTTCCGGCAGGCCTTCCCCTGAAGAGGGAATAATATATCACCAACCCCCAAACCTAATAATGCAAATGAAAATGTAAATGGCACCGGGGGATTAACTCTAGCTTTCCCTCTGTTCAAACCTTCTGATCCCACCCACTGGGGATTGCACTCGTACTGCCCATCAACCGCACTTTACTTTTATTATTTCAAAATTTTTTAACTGATGTCGATTTTAACTAGCTTTGATTTAATCTAGTCTTAAGGGGGGGGGGGAGGTTGGGAAGGGATTTGACTGCTTTTATTCTTGAATTTTTTAATTTGCTGTACCCTGCTCCAAGTATTCTATTAGAGGAGCGGGTTATAAATAAACCTTATTATTATTATTATTTTATTATTATTATTAAATAAATGAAATCTTAGAATCATAGAATTGGAAGAAACCACAAGGGCCATCCAGTCCATAGAATCATAGAGTTCCTGCCATGCAGGAACACAAAATCAAAGCACCACCAACAGATGACAATTCAGCCTTTGTTTAAAAACCTCCAAAGCAGGAGACTCCACCACATTTGAAGGTAGCACATTCCACTGTTGAGCATCTCTTATCATTAGGGAATTCTTCCTAATGTTCAGATAGAATCTCTTCCTGTAGCTTGGAGCCATTGCTCCATATCTTAGTCTCTGGAGAAGCAAAAAACAAACTTGTTCCATCTTCAATATTTAAACACAGCTAATATATCACACATTAACCTTCTCTTCTTCCCCAATAAAGAATTAGAGCCTTTGATTGAGAGTAATATAAAAGAAAGTTTACTTACAAAATCATGTGTATGTATAGACACAGGTCCAGCTTCATGTTGCAAAGAAAATGAGGTAAAAAGATGTTTACATGCTTCTTAAGAAAGTTTCCGTCAGCAAGTGAGGAAGGACATGATTCTTGGTAGAGGGACAAAAGGTTAAGGAATGGTGATTCCCCCAGGGACAAAGGAAAGGTGTTCTTGTAAAAGGAAATGAAAAAGTGTTATAAAGCAGTAAATTACCATAGATATGCAGCTATGTTCCTAGTAGGTCTCAGCATGTGAAGTTGCCTTATTATAAGAAACTCTCTCCTGTCCTGAACTGCCTTATATTTTTCTATTCCTGACCATGGGATCACAGGATTTTCCTAAATTTGCTGAAATCAGCTTTCTTTAAGTCTAGAATGCATGTCTCACTAAGCTTGGTTTCCCCTTTCCACTGTATGACAAACTCCAGGAGAACATGGTCACTCCCCCCTAAGGATCCTGCCGCCTCCACTCCACTCTATTGGTTAGAATCAGATCTAAGACAACTGATCCCCTTGTTGTCTCTTCCACCTTCCAGACAATCATATTGTCTGGAAGGCAAGTGAGGAATTTGTTGGCAAAGTTTGACTTCCAACAAATATCAGGATAAATGAAATCTCCAATTACTACTACATTCCCCGCTTTCTGAATGTTTGTCCATCTGTTCCAGGAAGGCATCATCCCAGCCCTCAGTCTTGCTTAGGAGGCTGTAGTAGAACCCCTCACTGACATCACTGTCCCCCCTTCCCCTTTTTTACCCAGATGTTCTCAACTTGGTTTCCAGGAGTTAAATCATGGATCTTTTAAACATTCTTGGCAATAATGCTACTCCTTCCCTTTTCAGTTTGGTCTATTTTTCTGAAATAGTTTATATCCTTCTATTACTACATTTCACTCATGAGAACCATCCCACTAGGTTTTCATGATGATCATACTTGCTTTGCTGTGTTAAGAGTTCTTGTTCATCCCTTGTTCATCCTTTGTTTATTTCCCATGTTCTGTTCATTAGTGTAGAGACAATTAAAAACATGGTTCATTCCTCCTAGCTTCTAACTTAAGCTTTATTTCTCTCTCCCACTTTTTGGTTCTTGCACTATTTGCCCAGTTCTCTCTGTAACATTTTGGTTATTATCTTCAGCACTTGATGAATACTTGTCCTAAAGAATACTGTCTCCTTCCCCCACATAACTCAGTTTAAAGCCCCCCAGTCAGGTTTGTGAGACTCATAGCAAATGTTCCTGCCAACTGCTGTCAGGTGCAACCCATCACTTACCAGAAGTCCATCTTCATGAAACCACAGATCATGGTTCAAGCCAAATCACTCCATATTCAGAACCATTTGTTCACTTCCACCTTCTCTCACTCCTTGGGCCATGTCCTTCAGCTGGGAGGAAAGACAAAATAACAACCTTCAGCTTCCTTCTCAGACCCTCACAATCCCTTGTGATATCCTGAAAGCTATGCCTTGCAGTGTTATTACATCCCTTGTTGACCAAAAAAAAAACTGGGGGGAAGTGTAGAGAATGCTCAGTGGGCTTGATGAGTCTTATCATCCTCTCTGTTACATCATAGATTTTTGCCCAAGAGAGACAACACACATCTTGAGACATCCTGTCAGGCCCACAAACCACTGCTTCTGATCCCCTCAGCAGGGAGTCTCCTACCTCTATTTTCTTGAACAGAGTGGAACAGACTGTTCTGGATGAAAAACACACAGGACATGTTTCTGAGGAGGGGGTCAGTATACATACCCTCTGTGTTCCTCATCCAGGACAGTCTGTTCCACTCTGTTCAAGAAAAGCTCATCCTTCCTAATATGCTGGAGAGTAGATATACAGATCTCAACTTTCTGGACCTTCTCTTCCAACAGGGAAACCAATTTGCAGTTGTTCCAGGTGTAGTTACCCAGATCCTCTGGAAGAACACAAACATACTACAGCTATTGCGAGTGACTGCAGCAGCTCCTCACCACCCATATTCAGTAGTCTTAAGTAGGCACTGAAACAGAGCTCTGAGCCTCCTCCTCAAAACTCCCATTAAATACCTGTTGGCCTTACCTGTCTGCCAAGCTCCTGAATACAGAAGTGAATTTCAGTTTCTGTATTAGTTTGGGAGGTGTGAATTATAGGTGAATTCACAGTTGAATGTGAACTGAAGAAATTTCTATGCATTGCAAGATATGGACAGTTGCTATTGATTGCCTTTTATTGATAGCCTTCTTCTTCACTGATTTGTCAAACCATACAAAAGCCACTGGTCATCATTTTGTGGTAGTAAATTTCATCACACATTGCTTGAAATTCTATTTCATTTTATCTGCTCTAAACCTGCCAATAATCAGTGTCTTTGGGTGGCAAAAGGTAGCATTCGTTTTGGGTCCTAGCAAAGGGTCCTAGCATTCTGCAGAAAAGTAGAAATAGTTTTCTTGGTTCACATTCTTAATACTTTTCACTGCTTTATAAATATCTGTCATGTTCACCCATATCAGCCCTGCCTAATTTCACTTTTTAAATTATTTTACTATTACTATCATATTGTAAATGTAGATGCAAAATATGTGTTGCCTTTAATATGCAGCTTACTACCAGATCAGTATTCCTACCATTTCAAAAATATGTATGTGTGTAGTGGAATGAGGATCTCAGCATAGGGGTTTAAATAGGTTTAAGTACTTTATCTTGCACACTCTCACAGTATACAGTTCTAGCACTATGTTCCATTTACCTGAGCTCTGTAGTTTGGTGAGTTACTATAACTCTCTGGGTGGGAATTCTGAATAAACTAGACATCCCACAACTCCATGGGACATTGCCATAGCAGTTAATGTGGAATTATAGTGCTATAACAATGTCACATGAAAGGACTGCATCTCTGATCCCAAACTAGACTGGAGGAAATGGGGATCTCTTTTTAACCTAAAGCTAGAAATGAGGATCTCTTTTTAACCTAAAGGCACCAAATCCCATCTGATCTTGGAAACCAAGCAGTGTAATCTCTGGTTAGTACTTGAAAGGGAGACCATCATGAATACCAGGTGATGTAGGCTATAGCCTTTCAGAGGAGCAACTGCCTAAGAAAACCCTATGAAATTCCTGGGGACACCTTAAGTCAACAGGCGACTGTGCCCTTCAAACAGAAAACACCAAGCCTAATAATTTTTTAAAACTTTTTATTTGGAATATATACTTACACACTTTCAAGGCAGCACTTTCACCCTCCATTTGCCCTGAAGATTGGAGGAGAAGGTTAAAACTCTAAAGCTGAGGGCCAGGCCTGAGATTTGGAAACCATAGAGTAGAATGTTCTCTGATAAATTGCCATGGATAAATTGCCATAAACTCCCATGGAGTTGTGCTATCCACAAAATGTGTTTTTGTAAAGCTGTTCCTAATAAGTTTGCCTGCCATATCCCTTTGTGGTGGTATGCAAAAAAAAAAAAAATTAGAGATAGGATTACCCAGAGGTAAAATGGAGAACTGTTGTATCCTGGTTAATATATAGAAATTGGACAGCAAAATATGCTAGTAGGAGAACTATTTCAGCAAAGAGGAAAATGTATGGTTTTGGACACTTATTGATGTTGGAATTCTAAGGTTCCAATCATCTGACTCAATGTGGATGTGGGTGTATCCACATTGCAGAATTAAAGCAGGTTCACCCCACTTTAACTGTTACGACTCTGTCTTTCAGAATACTGAGATTTGTAGGTTTAGTGAGGATTTCAGCCTGGTCTGTCAGAGAGCCCTGGTGCTTCATCAAACTAAAAATCCAAGGATTGTATAGGATAGAGTCAGAGCAGTTAAAGTGGTATAAAACTGTTTTAATTGTGCAGTTCATATACACACCAAGATCCATCAGATCATTTTTTTCAAAGTAAGCAAATTCACACTTTTTTTTCCCATCAGGACAGATCAATAAATGAACTTCTTCTAGAAATGGTTGGGATAAAGCAAGTCAGAATATTTTACTTATGAGTTTTCATTGGAGAGGTGGGTTTCCATTTTTTCCACTTTAAAAAAAGAGTCTACGGACTTCATAATATCTGAGCTATATGAAAAGCACTGAGGCCGTTAGACAAGGCAATTCTCCAGAAAAGCCTTTAGAGAAGCCACCCAGAATTGCCCAATTAGTAGGACTTAAGAGCCACAAACATCTTGGCCTACTTGCTACCCTCTAAAGCCAAGAGAAGCCACATAAACCTAAGGCTCCATTAAAGATTTTTAGACAGTGTAAAAGACTCCAAAGACAGCTCAGATTAATTGAGATTCATTGAGACAAGATTTGAGAAGAAAAGGGGGCTGGTTTTCTTTGCTGATTCAAGTGGAATTTGGAATTTGGAGGAGCCAGCAGTAGTCTAAAACACAACCAAAGAGGAAGCTCAGAATCATGCTGAGCACCACCTAGAACCAATTATAATAAAGCCAAAGCAGAAGTTAGAGCCAGTGAAAGTTGCTCCAGGAAGAAAGGAAGTTTTAAGTGATCCTGGTGAAATCTCCAGCACTTAAACTAACTGTTAATTCATGATGGAGGGTTCTAAAGGAAACTAAGGTTTGATAATTCCACTCTTATTTTTTAATAAATACCACTCTTTGGCTACAAAATTTCTAATTTTGTTTAACCTATATAAATCAGAGTGCCAGTTTAATTTGTAAGTTTCCTCAAGAAAGCACCACATTTTATGTGTATATTCAGTTGTGATGTGATGACAAACCATGATTTGTCATGTGAAGGCTTGCTTACACACTGCCTCTTTCTTTTCCTCCCCTTTCTAAATGAGAAGGGATTAGAAAGGTCTGTGGTTTTTAAAAAGGAAAAAAAAACCAGTTTCATGTTTGAATAAATCATATTTGAATAAATCATATTGTGGTTTATGCCAGCATATTTAGATTACCCTGCCAGAATATCAAAGCAAGATCTGCACTTGATTCCATATCATTTTTTTAAATTTTTTTTTTTATTTAGCTGAATAATGCCCCACCAACAGGAGAGATTTCAACAAAAAGATTTCTGTAGTCATTTGAGTTTGAGCTGAAGGTGGAACAATTATGTGGTCATTCAACAACACTATGGTATTATCTACCCTAATGTGTTGTCCTGCAGTTGTGTTGGATTACAATATCATGCCCAATGGCCATGCTGGCTGATTATGGCAGCACATTTAAGGGATCCAGGCTGGGGATGACTGGTCTACTTCAATGAACTGCAACATCACAGTCAGAGGACAATGCAGTACAATCTTCCTCCCTTGTCACAACAGCTACTGGCTACTTATTCCTGTAGTGAGCAGGCCATGGAAACAGCCAATCACAGAGCTCCAGGAGTCCAGCTAATGAGAAGCTGGCTGGGCAGGGCTATAAAAGAGCCTTGACAGGGAGCGAAAGGGGGTTTATTTAGTTGGAGTTTTGAGGGAAGAGACAACTTCGGAGGGAGGGTATGCTCTTGGGGTTCCTGTGGGAACATTTATAGGATAATTATAGGCCAGGGAAGGGTCTGAGAAGTCCAGGAGGGACTAGAGAGGCTTGAGGGAGTCTGAGAAAGAGAGGCTCAGAATAAGCCTGGAGGTTAAGGAAGCTTTTGGCTTAAATATTGAAGAAGGTTGCCTGAGTGGCTGTAGTATTATTTTTAAGAACTTTTGTAACTAAGGAATAAGACAAACAAAGCTTTAAGTATATTTCAATATTTGTTTATTTATTTTATAAATAAACTTCATTCATGTTTTGAAGTACTGCTTGGCCTCTGTTAAACTATTGAAACACGCCAACAAAGATAACAGTGCCTCAGTAGGAGATGGGTGAACAGGAAAGGGTTCACGACAATTCCATCTTCTATTATGGGTACTACATGAATGGTACCTATGGGCAGTATCCACTGCTGGGTTTCTGCTGGTAAAACAGCAGGATCCAATGCAATCAGGAGAAGTAGATTTTTCTCTTCCCATTTCAGCTCAAGTTTGTCCTGGATCCCAGAAAGTGTGTGTGTGTGTGTGTGTGTTGACACTATTAACATAGGACTGAAAAATATAACATGAGCAAAACATTTTGCCTTCCACCTTCTTCAGTTGCTAATGGAGAAACTGAGATGCATACTAGGTGGCAGTTTAGAACACTCAGAGCGAGTCTGAACATTGGCTAGAGCTCATTGGGAGACCTATGCTTGGTGATGGTGACAAAGTATAAATTATACTTCTCTGACACCATTGTATCTGTATAGTGTTGTCCAGCAGAGCTGTCTCAAGTGGTCAGAGACTTTTTACAGACTGGCCCACAAGAAGAAAACAAAGACCACTCACAGCCCACTTTGAAGAATTTGTAAGGACTTTGCAGACAAAATTTCTTGGATACACTCCGGTTTGGATTCTGTTGTTCAGACAGGTCCAGTGGATGTAATCTTGGCACCTGCCTATCCTGTATGATTGGATATGTTTAAATTTGTGCAGCCTAAGGATGTGGACAGGATCCTTGGGGACTTAAGCATTACCGTGTGTGTACTGGATCCTTACTTATCCTGGATTCTGAAAGCAGCTAGAGGGGACTGATCAAGTAGGAAGATGTGAATTCCTCACTGCAGCAAGGCAAGTTTCCATCCTGCCTAAAGGAGGCTGTGGTGAGGGTGTTACTCCCCCAACCCAAAAAACCTGAAAACACAACCATCCCTGAGCATCACATAATTGAGAATTATAGGTTAGGCTCAAGTATTTCCTTCTTGTCTAGAATCTTAGAAAGTGTGATGGCTTTTCAGATCCAGGAATTTCTGGATGAATCAGATTATCTAGATCCTTTTTAATCCTAGTTATAAAACAGCTTTGGTCACCTTGGTGGATGATGTGTGCAGTGAACTTGACAGGAGGTAGGTGTTGGTTCTGTTGGACCTTTCAGCAGCTTTTGATACTATCAGCTATGGCATCCTTCTGGGTCACCTCTCTGGGATGGGACGTGAAGAACTGTTTTGTAGTAGTACATAGTCCTTTCGGGTGGGGGGGGAGAATTCATAAGGTGATGCAGTGAGACTAAGATGTCCTAGCCATTGGCCAGTGGGTTTCTCACACTGTTTAACATCTAAATGAAATTGTTGGGAGAGGTCATCTGGAGCTTGTGTTTGCTGCTTTCTATCTGATTTCAAGAGAGCTGTCTTGGTACTGAACCAATGTCTATTGTCAGTAATGGACTGGATGAGGGCAAAGCCACTGAAACTTAATCCAGACAAGATGGAGGTGCTGCTAGTCAGCTGAAAGTCAGATTGGGCAATAGGGACTCCATGCTGGATAGGGTTACATCCCCACTTGAATCTCAGACTTGCAACTTAAATAGTCTCCTCCACTCAAATTTGAACCTGGATGCCCAGGTTTCATAAGTGGCAAGGAGTGTGTTTGCACAGCTAAAACTAGAATCAATTCCTTGAAATGTCAGATCAGTTAACAGGGAGTATATAAATCCCTTGATAAAACAGCTTCACTGGTTACCAGTTCATTTGTGAGCACAGATCACCTGGTCATGACCCATAAAGCCATATACAGCTTAGGGTGTCTGACAGAATGTATCTCTCTTTACACACCAGCCAGAATCTTAAGATCTACAGGGGAGAGCTTTCTCTTGGTCCTGCTACTATTACAGGCTCAAGTCTATGGGAACATGACTTGCTCCATCTATTTGGATCTCTCATAAACATCCATGACTAAGGAAATGAGTGTTCACAGTGAAAACTTCATCTGCAAAATTTTTTAGGAGGCATTATTGTTTGTACTTTGTATTTTTATTCCTGTATTTTATTGTTATTCTTGTTTTGCAATCCACCTTGATTCCTTCAGGAAAAGACAGGATATAAATAAATTATTATTATTATTATTATTATTATTATTATTACCACTACCACCTTCCACTAGAATGTGGAGTGTGACTCCATCTAGGTCTGGGAATACAACTCCCGGTCCTAGATGGAGTCACACTCTCCTCGAAGGACTCTGTTCGCAGTCTGGGGGTGCTTCTAGACTCGTCACTTCACATGACTAGTCAGGTGAATGCGACGGTCAGGAGTGCCTGTTATCAGCTTCAGCTGATACACCAGCTGCGCCCTTTCTTGGAGATGAGGGATCTGGAAACTGTGGTACATGCTTTGGTCACCTCAGGTCTAGATTACTGCAATGTGCTCTACCTGGGGCTGCCCTTGTGCTTAACCCAGAAACTTCAATTGGTACAAAATATGGCAGCCAGATTAGTCACTGGGGTATCTAGGAGGGAGCATATAACATCAGTGCTTAAATCTCTCCACTGGCTGCCAATTAGTTTCCGGGCACAGTACAAGGTCCTGGTTTTAACCTTTAAAGCCCTACATGGCTTGGGTCCATCTTTTCTCAGGGACCACCTCTCCCCATATGATCCTACTCGCACACTTCAATCCTCTGGGTCAAGACCAGGTTGGTGCAGACTTCCCAGAGAGCTTTTTCTGCCACCACTCTCAAGCTTTGGAATGGTCTGCCGGATGAGATGCGTTTTATGACATCTTTAGATTGCTTTTTAAAAGCCCTAAAGACGCATCTCTTCTGTCAGGCCTTCCCTGAAATCCCCTAATCCTCGGCTCCAGATCCAGACTCTGATCTCATCTACTCCCATGTTTCCGATCCCTAACTTATGACATGGCCACTCAAGGAAGGGTTTGGATGATGTCTTGTGTTTTTAAATATTGCTAGTTTTAAATTATAGCTGGTTTAATCTATTTTTAAGGGGTGGGAGGTTTGGAAGTGGGTTATGGGATTGTTTTAACTTATTGTACCCCACTCCGATTGTCTCTACAGAGGAGCAGGTAATAAATAAACATCATCATCATTATTATTATTATTATTATTATTATGAATGACAACTTTTCCGCCATAACTACCTGCCATTATAGAAAGATTTTTGCTGGAAACCTTTCTACAGGTGACTCAATTCAGTAAATGACAATCATAAAGAAGTCTTCTAAGTTGTTGTGCCCCCTCTGTAGAGCTAGGGAAAGTTATTATTTTGGAAAATTATTGCAATGCCTCCAGTGCCCAAATTACTTCTTCTGAATTTGGCTCAAATTTGGAAGTTCGGCTGATTTTATCACATGGCCTTTTCTGTCAAAATGGCTTCCCGTTGCCTCCAGGTCTGAATTTGGGCTCTGCAAGTCACTTCAGTGGCCATTTTTTCCAATTCAGAAGCATGGCAGGTGGTGCAATCTCCTTGGACTATAAATTCAGAATTCCAAGTGGCAGATTCTAAGGGTGCATCTATACTGCAGAAATAATGGAGTTTGACACCACTTTAAGATCTGTAGATCCATCCTATGGCATTCTGGAATCTATAGTTTTGCAAGGTCTTTAGCCTTCTCTAACAAAGAGTGCCTCACAAAACTACAAATCCCAGGATTTTTTAAAGTATAGATGGACACCTAAAGTGGTGTCATAACTGCATTCTTTCTTTAATGTAGACATACCCTAGGAGAGGTATCAAAACAGGCACTTTTTCAAGCTCTGATATTTTCATAGATGATCACCTGGCAGCTACTCTCATATGCCTAGTGTATATTTTAAAATAGTTAATGATGATGATGGTGGTGGTTGTGGTGGTGATGATGATGATGATGATGATGAAATCCCTTTCTCTCCCTTCTCTGTTTCTCAATCTTTTATTAAAACATACATGTTTTATTGTTAATCTACCTCTGTATCTTAATCTTGTACAATGGTTTTTGTTTTCTTTCTATATTTTAAAGGGTTTGGGGGAGGAAAGAATTAGCTGAAGGACAGAAATGAAATTTTGCAAATACTGTGGAAAATTTAGGTGTATGATCTATCCAACTGTGACAATACTTTTCTCATCTGTGACAGTTGAGTGATCTTTTGAGTGCCACAGGGAGACTGAAAATCTTGGCACAGATGTACCCTGGGATCAGCTTTTCTCAATCAGATTGCTTTTTTACAGGTCCTCAAGGACATCAGTCCTGACTGTGCCAGAATCAATGAGAAGAGTATGGAGGCTGAGGATTGTCAGTGTCACTAGACTTGAGAAGATATTAGGCCTCATATGTTGCTCTCTATCTCGCTGCTTTTTGTTTCTTGTTTGTTTGAGAGATGGCAGTGGCACTCCTACAATCACAACCATCACAGTAGTCCCAGTGCTCCAACAGTTCTGTGACAACTGGTCAGATGCAATAGAGAGGGTAAGATAAGCCCTAATGGAAGAGAGCCCTTGATGGATAAGCAAGCAGACATGACTGTTTAAACAAATAAGAACAGCTACAAGCACACATCCTTTTCCTCCTTTCTTTCATAAAAAAGGAAAATAATCCCGAAACAGCAAAGAGTTGGTACACAGCAAGACTTGTTCCTGTCTGCCATGATTTGTTTCTCCCTTTAAAGGACCATTTGAGGAACAAACTAGATGAGATGCTATCTTCAACCCAAAGGGGACCACCAATTGGCCCATATATTGCTGGACAACAATCCTTTGCCATTTGTCATGCTGGCAAGGGATTTGGGGAGTTCAATCTGGAAGGCCAAAGACTTCCTTCCCTCATTTTAGCCAATGTATCCCAATCTTTGTCTGTCTATCTGTTTCTCTAAATAAGTTTCCTGTGCAAGTGGTCCTAAAATGGATTTGGTCTAAGGGGCATACTAGCTCCTACAGTCTTAGAACACATTTCAAGAGGAGGCAATGACTTTGCCCCATCTGTGAGTTTTGTACCTCTATTGAAAGGGTCACCAACTGTTCAGTGTGGTAAGCAGGTGTACAGTGCAGGCAGTCAGCTTTGAAGTTTAAGTCAGTTTCAGAACAAAAAATATACCCATGCGGAACACTGATTTTGTAAAATTATCCTCTATTGGGATTTATGCAAAATTTTCACTCGTATGAATGTTCAAAGCTTTTAAAGATAAAGCCATCCTAATCCTGTAGTCACTGGCTGCAATCCTGTTGGTGTCTTTTGGATGTGTCAGTTCCCCTATGGAAGAAGTTGGACATTTTTGTCTTATGTGAAAAATCTGCATTCAATTCAGGGTCACGGACATGGACTTGTGCATCTGGTGCTATTGAGCACACAGATATGCTCAGCCATGAATATGCATATTTGATTGATCATTTGGGTGTGTATTCAGTTCTGCAGTGTTGTCATCCAACACCAGTGCTGCATAGCACAAATGTAGCTTAACTCCATGAGCAGGAATTTATGTTACATAACCCCAAGGTAAGCTCTTAGTCATTGTGTGTAAATTTGAACCTCCAAAAACCCAGCATCTTGATAGCCTTGTATATTACATTTTGAACATGTGTCTAAAAACAAAATGGATTGGTTGGAGCCAAACATCATAAAACTTAATCCATTGAAATTAATGGGATTTAAGTTAGAATTTTTGTCATGGCCTGTTTATGACAGTAGATCTACAATGAATGTGACTGAATCTCACTCCAGCATAATAGATATACGTGACAAAAATGCTTTAATGCTGATATAGATGTTATAAAATCCTATAAAGTCCAGTATGACTTAGGTCCAGGCAATCTGACTTGCCATATTTCCCTTTGTGAACCTGCCAGAGCCCGGAAATGCACAAGGCAGAACCCTTTCTCAGTCCCACCATCTTCACAGATACAATTGGTGAGGATGTTAAAATAGCCTTCTACCCTGTTTCCCCAAAAATAGGACATCCCCTGAAAATAAGACCTAGTAGAGGTTTCGCTGAATTGCTAAATATAAGGCCTCCCCTGAGAGTAAGACCTAGCCAAGTTTTTGTATATAAATATATATACAGTATATAATAAATGTTAAAAAAAATTGTTCAACAATAAATGTGAATTCTTCTTCATGAAAAAAAATAAGACATCTTCTGAAAATAAGACCTAGTGCATCTTTGGGAGCAAAAATTAATATAACACACTGTCTTAGTTTTTGGGAAACATGGTAAGTGGCTGCCTCTAGACTTTGGAACTCCCTACCTTGGGAGCTTGGAATGCCCTCCAACTTGCTTTCTTTCTGCAGGGAGGCAAAAAGACATTTTAATTCAGATGGACTTTTAGAAATTAAGACTGCTATTGGAAAGGGCTGTAAGACTTGTACTATGTTTTATTTTAAAAATATACTGTTTACGTGTTTTTATCTTTTCAATGTGCATGTTTTAAATTGTCCCAATTTAGTTACTAGTTTTATTCAGTTTTAATTATATTGAGTGGATCATAAATAAAGATTATGATGATCACAATTACAATAATAAGAACAATAATAAATGTTATAAATCCATGTGTAAAGAATGGAGGAGCTGCAACTCTCTTTTTGGATAATAGTATCTGCATAGAACTGCACTGGGAAATGTGGAGCCCTTCACATGTTGTTAGACTGTAGCTCTCATCAGTGTTGGACATTATAGGCAGTGGTGAGGCATAATGGGTAATGCAATGGGTAATGCAAACCAACAACATCTGGAGGGCTGCCCATTTCCCCCTTGCTCAGATAGCAAGTGAAACATTTATTTATTTATTTGTAGTATTTATACCTCGGTCTGCAGTAACAAAGGCTCTCAGAGCGGCTTCCTTAAAAAACAAAAAACAAAAAACCTGGACAGTTCCCTGCCCTCAGGCTTACACAAGGACCAAACTAATTTTGGAAACAGACCCCTTTCTCCCAGACTTGAGATTTTATATTAAATTTTGATTATCCTAATAGTAGTTTTGACTTCATAAAGCATTAAAAGCTGAGAATTTCTTCTTCTTACATTTTATTGGAACAGAAATATTTGTTACATTAAGTATCTCCACAAAACTACTTTCTTATAGGGAGAACAAAGTTGAATAATATTTTTGTTTTGTTTTGTTCTTTCACTAATACCTAAGATTCTCCTTCAGAATTTTATTGTGTTGGTTTCCCACTGCATCATACAGAATAAAATTTATGCTCTGTGAACCTTGTATGTTTACCTTGAATTAGTCAAAATACCAAGCCACTCAGGAACTATTCTGCCTTTTCATCTTTCATATTGTACAGGAGCTGACTGGTTTGGGAATATAATGTCATTTATCATCCAAATCAATTTCATATCAACTCAATAAATATTTGTAAGAAATAATATGTTTTGAGGATTATTTGATAGAGGCTAAGAAGGAAAATGCATTGAACAAATATAATTACAATACACTTATGATATCATGAACCTATGAAATGTAACAAAACAAAACAAAACATGATTGTTATTCCAAGGTGCACTACATTTTAAGAAGGTAGCTGCCTACCGTTGCAGTTTATACTCTGACTAAAATATCTTTAGAAACCAAATGGACATAGACTTTGGATCTTCAATGTCGGGCCTGTAATATTTCTTCATATGGAGTTTCAGGAGATTAAATTTAGGAATCAGTTTTTACTGGATCTTCATTGCTTTTGTTATTTATTAATTTTTAAAAATTCATTTGCAAAAGTATATGTGACATTTTTCAGATTAGCACAGTTATGAAAATGAAGGAGCGGCTCAGGCATCTGCCTGAGCCTTAAGGTCAGTCACATCACAAATATGATATCAAGGTCACTTGTGCTGATGGGGTGAGGGAAGATAGGTCATTTTATAGGTAGCCTCAGATCTGAGAAACCCCCATCAACTAATAATAATAATAATAATAATTAATAATAATAATAATACATAACCTGGTGGGGGCATGTAATGGTTGAGGGAGAGTGTGGTGAGGCTGCCAGTTGCAGTTTTGCAGGCAGACAATGAAAGGAGACACTGGTTTTTGAGATCAGTGGAACTGAAACCCGTAACTGATCTGGTGATGCTTTGCCCCAACCCCTTCATGGTTGTGGGGCATGCACACTCCCCCCTTCCCTCCCAACTAGGGATTCTGTCTTCTTTGTGAGGGAAAGAGATTGCCTGGTCTGCAAAGTGCTGATTTAACTGTAACTAAAAGAATTCTGGTGATATGTACAAATAGCCATTAGGGCTAAAGTGCGGGGTATAAATACCATAATAAATAAATAAATAAATAAAATGTATATTTCAGTAGTGTTAATTGTAAGACAACTTGAAAGGACTTTTGTTCTGAAAGTAGCACAGAAATCTTAAAATAAATTCAATAAATAAATCATTTGTCCCTGTGTCCTTTAACAAGTCATATAATTGGTTAGGCCTTTCCAAGGTCAACTGGAATATATACAGAAATGCTACACTCCTTTATCTCTATGGTCCTGTAATTTGGAGAGTGGTAACAACTCCAATAATTTCTCTTAAAAGATATGTATAACCTTGATAAGTTATATAAGGATATTTGTATATCATAGTTTGCTGAGTGTTGTCCTATCTTTTTTAATACTGTATTTTAAGTCTACAGTGAGCCATTCCCTTACGCGTGGGATCTGTTCTAGATTCCCCGTGTAAGAGACATACCATATATGCTGGAGCCCCATTGAAAATAATGGGGCTCATGCCATATGCATGTGCGCCATTGACTCTTCTGGTGTGCGGCTTTCAGCATAAGCTGAAAGCTGCATATGGTGTGCCCATGTATGACGTGAGCACACTGGGGCTTTCTAGATTGGCAAAAAGAAGTGTGTTCATGGCTGCATGAAACTCTAGCCTTTAGATGAGAAAAAGGGAAAGTGTGCCATGAAAATGCTTTTTTTTGCGTTTTAGGGGAGAAGAAGCACCTTTAAAAAGGTTCTGGTTTTCCCAGCTTCTTTTTTAAAAACTGCGGAACAGCGCAGCTCCATCTAAAGGCTGTGGTGCAGCTGCTAAGCATTAAGGAAAAGGCAAATTCATGTCACATTTTCCTGCCAATCTAGAAAGCCCCACTGTATTTATATTTGTTTTCAGCCCCTGAAGAAGGCCTGGTGTGGGCAAAACAAAAACACTGAATAACATCTTAGTAATAAGTATCTTAGAATAATAGAATCATAGAATCATAGAATCATAGAGTTGGAAGAGACCACAAGGGCCATCCAGTCCAACCCCTTGCCATGCAGGACCTCCAAATCAAAGCATCCCTGACAGATGACCATCCAGCCTCTGTTTAAAGGCCTCCAAGGAAGGAGACTCCACTACGCTCCGAGGGAGTGTGTTCCACTGTCAAACAGCCCTTAGAAGTTCCTCCTAATGTTGAGGTGGAATCTCTTTTCCTGCAATTTATATCCATTATTTCGCGTCCTAGTCTCTGCAGCAGCAGAAAACAAGCTTGCTCCCTCCTCAATATGACATCCCTTCAAATATTTAAACAGGGCTATCATATCACCTCTTAACCTTCTCTTCTCCAGGCTGAACATCCCCAGTTCCCTAAGGCGTTCCTCATAGGGCATGGTTTCCAGTCCCTTCACCATCTTAGTTGCCCTCCTTTGGACCTGCTCCAGTTTCTCAACATCCTTTTTGAATTGTGGTGCCCAGAACTGGACACAGTATTCCAGGTGGGGCCTGACCAAAGCAGAATAGAGTGGCACTATTACTTCCCTTGATCTAGACACTATACTGTTTTGCCTGCAGCACTGGCATTTAAACACTGTGCCAACATTGCCATCAGCAATCATTGCCATTATCATTATATCTACTCTTAGTTATACTTTGATGGATTTAGCTGAGGACAGCAAATGAAGAAAAATGGAAAGTGGGTTAGAGTAGACATGGATCAATCAGGCCAGGTCAGGTCATACAGGTGTAATCTCGAGGATTTTCTGAAAATGCAGGGAGGTATAGCAGCAAGTCCTCAACAATGCCAAAATCAATCACAAGAAGCCAGCAGTCAGGATAAATGAAGCCAAAGGGAGAAGACAGCAAGATATACAAATTAAAGCCTGTCCAGGCACCAGAAATCCAAGTAATCTGGGAGCATACAAGAGTATATACCAGTTTGATAAATGATTGTCTGCATCAAGAACTCCCACAAGATGCTGGGAGACTGACAGGTGCTTGACCTTAGCACCCAGGTGGCTAATTGCTAACCAATTCCTTTTTGGGACTTTGCAAAGAGGTATTGGCCCTTTCTATGCTTCTGTGTATCTTGACTTTATTCTGCAAGTAAAATTGAGCTTCCCTTGTCTTTTAAGTGTGCTGGCATAAAGGACCATATTGATTAGGTGGCCCTCTTTCCCTCCTTTCCAACATCTGCCAGTGAAGACCGGCTGAGAGAGTGTTTGTTTAGCCTCCTTCTACCTGGGCTGCTCCCATGCCTTGGCTCCTGGACTTAAGGAGGTGGAATGGCCCTCTTTCCCTCCCCTCCAACATCTACCAGTGAAGACCGTCTGAGATAGTGTTTGTTTGCCCTCCTTCTACCTGGGCTGCTGCCATGCCTCGGCTCCTGGACTTAAGGAGGAGGAATGGCCCTCTTTCCCTCCCCTCCAACATCTGCCAGTGAAGACTGGCTGACAAAGTGTTTGTTTGCGTTCCTTCTACCTGGGCTGCTCCCATGCCTGGACCCCTGGATTTAAGGAGGAGTCTTGTCTCCCCCCCCCTTTTTTTTTAGATTGTGTATAGTTCACATTGTTTCTAGGATTGGGATGGGGGGGTTGAGGATGTGGATTATTTTCTTTTTACTTGTTTTGGTATGTTGTTATGTATTTTGCTTTGTGGTTTTTTTTTGTTATTTTTTTTGTTATAATTACTATGTATTTTGTTGTTGTTGCTATAACTGCTATGTATTTTTGCTTTGTTAATTGTTATGTGTTTTGCTTTGCTAACTTTACTGCTACTTAAATTACTATGTATTTTTGTTGCTATAATTGTTATGTATTTTTCTATTTATTGTTAATTGCTATCTGATTTTATTGTTATTGCTTAATACATTGCCATTTGTTTTTTTTTTTTTTAAATTCATGTACAGTGGTCCCCCGGGATACGAAGCCCCCGGGGAACGAAATCCCTGGGAGTCGAAACCGGCGGGACCGCAAAAAATCCCCCGGGATCCAAATGAAACCCCGGGGTACGAAAGGGAAAAACCGCGCGGCCCCTTTAAATCGGCCGTGCGGTCCGTCCCTTAAAGCGGTCCCCCAGGAAACGAATATTTCCGGGTTACGAAAGGTAATCCGGAACGGATTACCTTCGTAACCCGGGGGACCACTGTATATTGTTATTGTGCGTATAATCCCCTCTGTTGTAACCTGCCCCAATTGCTTGCTCAGAGGAGTGGGCTAGAAATTATTATTATTATTATTATTATTATTATTATTTCTGCCTGTAGTTGCCAAAGTTCTAAAAAGAAGCCATCATCTGGAGCCACAGACTCCTACAGGTTTGAATCTTTTCAATCCAATTCTTCAGAGTGAGGACAGTGCCAAATCCAGGACAAAAATAGGAGAATAGGAGAAGATCTGGGGTTCAAGCAGGAGTAGACTGAGACTGGATTAGTCTTGACTGAATCAAGCAGAGATCCAAACCATAAAAACAGAATTCATATTGAACTAGATGCTAAATTGTGTTTCTGTGGGGGGGTCCTAGCCCTCCCTACTTAGAGACCCAAATAATAGATGCATACCAGGAAATAGACACAATATCTTGATGTGGATTCCTCTTATCAAGCCTCCTCCTCCTCCTCCTCCTCCTTAGCTTTATTTATAAAGTGCCATAAATGTACAATATTTGACTTTGACTATTGACCAAATGCTGTTCCTTGGTGTATTGGATGTGTATGAGCTGATTCTACTTAGGAAAAGTCTACTTGCTCAAGAACTATGACTTGGGTGGCTCTGGGACAGGTAATAAAAGCAACCCACCCAGTGCTGGAAATATTGTCGGTGCAGGAGCAATTAACAACAATGAAAGAAAAATACACATTTTTTATGACAAGGAAAATTGTTTCTCTTTTCAATGGAGAAAGCATTCATTTCTAATGAATGGATTATTTATTGCACAAACATTTGAAAGAGTGTGTTGTTAACCACAATGTATTTATAATGTGTGAATTCCCATTAAAAAGTTTGCCAAGCAAAGGTTTATTTCATATACTTAATCACCCACTGTGGTGGCATGCATTAACTTTGAATTAGTTTGTGATATATTACAGGATACCTTAACATGTTGAACCAAAATTCCATGGAGTTCAGAGGGAATGAGGGTGTGAACCGCATCACAAAGCAATTTGAAGGTTTACCTCTTTTCACCACTGTAATATATCTTGATTCATGTAGACCTGCACTATTCACTGTTTCTGACTTGCAAGTAACACTGAAGTGTCCCATAGGCCACATTAATGTATAGCTCTAATGTATAAGGCTATGTAATCCTAAACACACTGCCACCCAGAAAGATTGATTGTATTGCATTCAGCAGAGTTTCTCAGGAGTAAACACATATATTCCAGTATCCATGCAGGATTAATGTAACAAAGAAATCTAGTCTTTATTTTTCACTTATATGCCACCTTTGCGTGTAAGAAGCTCTGGCAGCATATGCTAGTTTAGCTCTATTTTAATCTCTGTGAAGAATTTAAGATTTCCACTTGAGAGAGATTGTTGTTCATTAGAGACTGATCTTCACATTTGGATGAGGACTGAAACGCACATTTGTTATTCAAGGTGCAATGTTACATCTGCTAAAGTCTTATTCGGGGATTATGTTGTGTAATTTATGTAAACACACAAGAAAGGAAGCATGCTAGGCCAACTGCATCTGTTATCACCCTTCTCATGCATGAAGAAATGGTTTTGAAGAGGGTCTGAAGTGGTTTCTGGAAGGTGTGGAAAGCCTCCACATCTGTAGGAAGCTCTGTTGTTCTCCACAGATGGAGCATTCATAGAGGATAAAGAGTCTCTTCTTCTCTGGTATTCATTTTAACTATATAACATAACATACAAATAGTGAATGTACAGTATGTTCTATCTGTATATCCATCTTGTTCAGCCCCTTGTATTTTAAGGTAGTACCTTCTGTACAACCCTAAGATGTTTTCTTCTGTTTTCCCGTGTTCTTTGTAAAACATATGAAAAGTTGTTTCTGCTACTCCTTGCTTGTTTGTATCTTTCTTTTCATGTGGAGGATGAAAGAGGATAGACTAGGAAAGCCTCCTCTATGTGTTCAGTTCAGATCACTGATTTTCTAGCATTCTGGATCACACAAGGAATTTCAAAAAACAAAGGAGGTGCTCCCCTTGAGAAAGCCAGTCTCCATGTGAAGAGAGTGATGAGAAAACATGAAGAGTGGGTGGCATTAGAACACTTATTCTTAGTATGTTTATTCTCCCCAGTTTCTAGACATCTGAAAAAAAAAAAAACTTCTAAGTTTATTTAAAGTGACATTGAGGAACTATGGCTGGTATGGATATCTGCATATCCCATCACCCTCTCCTCAGGCCTATATCCCAGTTCACAACAGACAGCACTTCTATGCTCATTTTAACTGTCGTTTGTCTATATATCATAGTACTTTGAGCATTTTTCAAAGACAAACAAATGTAAATTTAACATTTGTTTACCATGATAATATCTGACATCTTTAGTGATGGATGTGGCTGGAGTAGCCAAATGAGCATAGCCAAAACCTCAGGGCTGAATCAGAGTACTTCCAAGCTGTGAAGCTGCATTTTTAGGGGGTGTGCAATCTTATGCACCTTGGGCTGAATCTCTGTCCTCTAATCTGCCTTTTGATTGACTGGAAGGACCTCTTTCTATTCTGGATTAGGATTTAGGTTTTCAGCTTCTGACATCAGACATTGGTTTAGAATGAAAACAGCTTCCTTTTAGCTAAAGGCAAAGGAGAAAATAAAGGTCAGCAGCACTGAACCATAACTCTCTGGTTAATCTTTCTGAATGGTTTCTACATATATTTTAAATAGCATGGTGGGTGGTACAAAATCTGAAGAGATCAAGAACCTCCTTCTAAGGTCACGCTTCCAGAAAAGACCACACCAGAAATGGTGTCTTCAATTCTTACCTCAGAGAGGCAGCCCAAAAGAATATCATGGTTAATGGTTTTGAAAACTGCAATAACACCTCACAGAACCAACAAAGGTACACACAGCCTATTTAGCTCCTTGCATAGATTATCCATCCAAACAATTAATGCACTCTCAAGCCCATAATGATTGAAGACAGAATGAAATAATCCAATACATTCATAATCACTTGGAGTCATGACACCCATTCATTCTCACCATCTAGCCCGACAGATTATTGCAAAGGAATGTGGCTTTTGACAGAAAAAAGATTGCTCACTTCTATTTTAGAGGTAATCTGGTCCATGCTGGAATAAAAAGAACACTATTCACTTGGAAGAATGAATCACTGAAGAAAAGTACTTCCATCTGCTGTTGATCTAGGCTCAACTTTGTTCACTTACCTGTGCCTAATGACATATGCATGACAGTAGAATAAAGCACTGTGTAATTACATTATGTGTTTGTTGTTGTTGTTATTAACTGCCTTTGAGTCAACTTCAACCCATGGTGACCCTGGGTATGAGAGCTTTCCAAGGCACTTTATCCTCAGCTGCCTTGCTCAGATCCTGCAGACTCATAGCCATGGCTCCTCTGATTAAAGTTATTTATCTAGAATGTGGCCTTCTTTTTTCCTATTGCCTTCTACTTTCCCAAGCATTATAGTATTGTCTACTGAGTCCTTTCTTTTCTTGATGTAGCCAACATACAACACCCTCAGTTTAATAATCTTTACTTCCAGGGAAATGTCAAGCCTGATCTTCTGTAGGAACCATCTTTTGATCTTTTTGGTGGTCTATCATCTTCTAAGAACCATTCTTCAGCACTACATCTCAAATGAGTTGATTTTTCCCGCCTATCCTCTTTCTTCACTGTTCAGCTTTCACAACCATGCATATAGAGATAGGTAATACAATGACATTAAGTTGTCTAGCCCACATTTTGTAAACAAACTTGTAAAATGTGGCCTAGCCAAGTTAACTGTTACATGACCAAACTCAAAGGGTGCTAAACAATGGCTCCTTTTCAACCTGGAAAGAAGTGACCAGTGTGGTCCCACAGGGTTCTGTCCTGGGCCCAGTGCTATTCAACATCTTTATTAATGACTTGGATGACAGAATTGGAGGCATACTTATCAAATTTGCAAATGACACTAAACTTGGAGGAATAGCTAATACCCTAGAGGATAGGATCAACATTCAAAATGACCTGAATAGACTTGAAAGCTGGGCCAATGCTAACAAAATGAAATTCAACGCAGAGAAATGGGTGGAAAAATGAAATGCACAGATATAAAATGGGGGACACCTGGCTGAATGTGTGAAAGGGATCTAGCAGTCCAAGTGGCCATAAGTTGAACATGAGTCAACAGTGTGATGCTGCAGCTAAAAAGGCCAATGCAATTTTAGGCTGAATCAATATAGCGTCTAGATCAAGGGAAGTAATAGTGCCACTCTATTCTGCTTTGGTCAGGCCCCACCTGGAATACTGTGTCCAGTTCTGGGCACCACAATTCAAAAAAGATATGGAGAAACAGGAGCATGACCAAAGGAGGGCAACTAAGATGGTGAAGGGTCTGGAAACCATGCCCTATGAGGACCGCCTTAGGGAACTGGGGATGTTTAGCCTGGAGAAGAGAAGGTTAAGAGGAGATATGATAGCCCTGTTTAAATATTTGAAGGGCTGTCATATTGAGGAGGGAGCAAGCTTTTTTTCTGCTGCTGCTGCAGCGACTAAGACACGGAACAATGGATATAAATTGCAGGAAAAGAGATTCCACCTCAGCATTAGGAGGAACTTCCTGACAGTAAGGGCTGTTCGACAGTGGAACACCCTCCCTCCGAGGGTGGTGGTGTCTCTTTCCTTAGAGGTCTTTAAGCAGAGGCTGGATGGCCATCTGTCAGGGATGCTTTGATTGGGAGTTCCTGCATGACAGGGAGTTGGACTGGATGGCCCTTGTGGTCTCTTCCAACTCTATGATTCTATGATTCTATGATTCTATCACATAGTTAAATGGATAGGGTGGTAGAATGCAGTCTTGCTTAACCCCTTTCCAACTGGAAACCATTCTATTTTTCATATTCAATCCTAACAGTAGCCTCTTGTCCCGAGTACAGATTATTCATCAGGACTATCAAATATTCTTTAAGTTTGACCCATAGTTTCTCATAATCAAATGTTTTGCTATAATCTATATAGCACAGGATGCTCTTCTTTTGAAAACATTATGTGTTGGATTCATATTAATAAATTACATTTAAAAGAAATACACCACAAAATTGTGTGGTGATTCAATAGATATTTAAACACTTATCCAATGAAATTTAATGGGAAATTAATGCCTGTCTCCTTTTCAGTTGTTCACCTTTTACATAATTTTTGATTTTGTTTAGAGAAGGTCATTGTTTGTTTATATTCATGTACCACTAAAAGTTCAAGAATTGCTACAGCTGTATAGCATTTGCCTGATGCTATAATTATTTCATTAGATGATAATGACTTTGTATATGAGAATGAGCTCCCAGCTATCTGCTTTAAAAACCATCTTTAAACTTACCACTAAGTCTACATTATGTGTCAACTAGAGGAACTTGAAAAAAGGTATAGTAAATACAGGGAAAGCAAAACCTGCATTCAAAATATGAAGCAATTATAGAGCCAATTACCGTATCTGAATTAATAGGCTCATTTCCACAAATTGTTAAGCAGTGGGGGTTCCAATCTGACCATGCAATTAAAATTCTTGATTTGCTTGAAGGAAAGGGTGGGGCCTTTGGCAGTCTCACTTAAGTTCTGGACCTCCAATGCATTTTTATGAACTATCAACCCAGCAGTGATGTAAAGGAAAATTCTAACCAAGACAGGAAGGTGAACAACTTTAGAGGCCACCAACATGGCTCTTATTACTTTTGAGATCTTCATGAAACCAAATTAGCTACCATGGACTCAAAGTATGTCAGTTCTCCTTTTTGGTGTTAGCTGATTTTCTGTCATTACTGAAGTATTGCTTTAATCCAAGTTAAGGACATTGTGCTGGAATGAATCCAGACTCTTTTTATATTTAAGAGCAGCAGAACTGTAAGAATGGTTTGGTAACAGAAGAGTACATGTGAGGGAATCACTTGTCCTCGGGGTTTTTAAAAAGGGTCTGGAATAATATAATACTGCAGTTTCCTTAGACTCTGCATGTATTCACTGTGAACAATTATAGCATTTCTGTGCTGCTCTTACTGCCTTAGCCTTAGTCCTGGGATTTCTAGCAGATAATTCCAGGTACCTCATGAAACGACAAATCACAGATTTGCACAGGATTCAACTATGACTATTAAAGTGGTACTAAAGCACTTTAATATTGCATAGGAATACACTCTTTGCTGACTTACTAAGACAGTACTCTTGGAAGTCAAATGCAATACTTTTGAGTGTTGCAAAAAGATACACTACATAAGTATTGTTTATTTCAGTTGCAAGGTTTTCAATAGACGTAATTCAATTCATTTCAACTGAATCAGTTCCTATACTACAAAATGCCTAGGCATTGTACAATAATAAAAATTAGAACAAGCTCGTTTATGCTGAATGGGTCTCTCCCTTGCAAGAAAAAAGAGTGATCAGTAT
Source organism: Urosaurus nigricauda (assembly GCA_034509955.1). Classification (NCBI taxonomy): domain Eukaryota; kingdom Metazoa; phylum Chordata; class Lepidosauria; order Squamata; family Phrynosomatidae; genus Urosaurus; species Urosaurus nigricauda. The sequence goes on from JAOEGL010000003.1 coordinate 48,617,934, forward strand.
GGCATAATGCTGCTTTTCCATCCCTCAGTAAGTGTGGATGATCTGAAGCTATCTCTGATTGACATTCCAGTAGCAACTTTGCTCCCAGGAGCAATTAGGCTTAAGGGCCACTTCTTCTGGATTCCTCCTTCAAGCCTTCATCCTCTGGGTTGAGGGTTTAATTAACAATCATAACATGGATGAAGTGACCCTTTACTGAGGGTTAATCAAGCTTTCCAAGTCCTTCACTTTCTTGGCAGACACAAGTCAAGAAGCTTGTTTTTCTCTGCCAGAACTATTGCTGCAAACACGATTGATCCAAAACACAGGAGGCAGACAGAAATAAATTGTAAACCAATACTTGGAAAAGGGATGGGCAACTTTGAAGTAAATGAGTGCAGATTCTTCTTCAGGAGCCACCCAGAAACACTGGTCACTTAATCGGGGCCTGATGGAAGGGGGCGGGATGGGAACAGATTGGAGGCTATCACCCATTTTATCACATGCCGGAACATCGCCAATGCTGCTGGAAGTTCCCATTCCATTCCCTATCCGTCCCAGAGAAGGTGATTTTCAGGAATGCTTCTGATCAGTTCCTGAAAATTGCCTCCTCTGGGATGGATTGGGAATGCAACAGAAATTTCTGGCAGCATCAGCGGCATTCTGGCATGCGATAAAATGGGTGATAGCTCCCATTCTGTTCTCATCCCGCCCCCTTCTGTAATGCCCCAATCACATTCCCTAGACCTGTGTGATAAGGTCCTTTGACTTATTTTCAAGCTACTTGAGATGCAGATTGTTGTTCATAGAATCATAGAATCATAGAAATTTAGAGTTGGAAGAGACCACAAGGGCCATCCAGTCCAACCCCCTCCCGTGCAGGAACTCCCAGTCAAAGCATCTCCGAAAGATGGCCATCCAGCCTCTGCTTAAAAGCCTCCAAGGAAGGAGACTCCACCACCCTCCGAGGGAGTGTGTTCCACTGTCGAACAGCCCTTACTGTCAGGAAGTTCCTCCTAATGCTGAGGTGTATCTCTTTTCCTGCAATTTATATCCATTGTTCCGTGTCTTAGTTGCTGCAGCAGCAGCAGAAAAAAAGCTTGCTCCCTCCTCAATGTGACATCCCTTCAAGTATTTAAATACTTCTATTGATGCAGCCTAAAATTGCATTGGCCTTTTTAGCTGCCGCATCGCACTGTTGACTCATGTTAAATTTCATTTTGTTAGCTTTGGCACAGCTTTCTAGTCTATTCAGGTCATTTTGAATTTTGATCCTGTCCTTTGGGGTATTAGCTACTTTTCCTAATTTGGTGTCATCTGCAAATTTGATAACTAGGCTCTCAATACTGTCATCCAAGTCATTAATAAAGATGTTGAATAGGACTGGGCCCAGGACAGAACCCTGTGGCACCCCACTTGTCACTTCTTTCCAGGATGAAAAGGAACCATTGTTGAGCACCCTTTGGGTTTGGTCAGTCAACCAGTTACAAATCCATGTAACTGGATTTCCATGTAACTGGATTGTTGTTGTTGTTTAAATAGTTTAACTTTTTATTTTTGAGATTCCCAGAGGGGGAAGTCTCTTGTGTGCATGGGCTACAAAAATAGGCAGGAGGGGCAAGTGATCACTTGTCATCCACATAACATGTATGTAATAAGTTACAAATAATGTAATGACATATAACAAGTTACATGAAATCATAATGAGGTTACATTTTGAAAGAGAAATAATGAATAGGAGTGAAGTTATTTTATTAAGATCAAAATGTTATATGTAAAGTAATTATTGGCATCCATTCAGCAGTTGTGGTGTGGTAATGATGTATGACACTGCAATTCACTTTTATGTTATTGTACCAAACCTTCCCTGAAAACCTATGATTTAACACATACAGCTTCCCCCCAAATAGCCATTTTAGAGTTGCTGAAGAGCCCGAGAGTGAGTGATGATGCATCCAACCTTCTTCTTGTAGCTGGGCATGCTGTGATAGGCAGCGACTGCCCTCCTGTTGCACAACTTAGAAGGAGCCATGTTGGTGAGGAGGGCTGTAGTATTTAAATAGAAGGGCTTTTTGGTGTAGCATCAGGGGACCTAGCTATGAGGTGTATCTATGTCTCCCAATGCAGGGTCTTGGCCAATGTTATTTATCTCCAAAAATTACTTTCATAGGGCATATTTAGGCATTTTTAGACATTTTGATGGATATTTTTAAAAATTTATGCCTTACACTTCACAATCCTAAGATTTCACCAGACCCAACAAAAAAGAATAATTAATCAGCACAACAAAAATGGTGAACACTACTTCTCTAGTGGTGTAATGACTGACAACAGTAAGTTACTTGTTACATCTGTTAACAGTGCATAGAAACAAATTATTTTCCAAATGTAACTTATGAAGTTCTGGTTGCCCACCCCTCATTTAGAACAATGATTTTACTGGATTCTAAATGGAAGTGATGGTGCTGGTTAGAAATGCTTCCTGTTTTAGATAATGCTCCATATGTGGAGGGCTATAAGGACGGTTACACAGAAGCGATGTCTTCCATCTTTCTCCTATGTAGAGGCCACATGAGGAATGCACAATTGTGTTTTAATCTGAAAGTGATTTTTTTTGGGGGGGGGGGGGGGAATACAACAATATAGGCAGTTTAGGGCACCTGGTGAGAAAGAGAATCAACATTGGCTTATGACATCTGGGCAGATGTAAATGTACAATACTACTATTTTTTGCAGGTTAATATTGCCATGTAGTTGAACAGAGACCACTCTGAAAGTGTTCCAGTTTGAGGGTAGGGAAACATTTTATTTGTTTGACTATGGGAACATCCCAGTGTTTGAAAACAAATTATTTGCAGGGCCAGCAATGTTCTAACAGATTCATTTTGAAGTTCTTATATCAGATATGTTGGAGGATAACTTCTTCCAAAGCTGTTTTTAAATACAGCAAAGCCAAACCTATGAAAGCACAAGAATTACAGTAATCCTTTTAGAATTAAGTTCCTGGCCATCAAAGAATAAATATTTCAAGAAGAGGTACTGCACTCGTCTTTGTTAAGTGTAGCATGAGTACATTGCTGGCAAACAGCCACTGTAGTCTCACTCTAATTACAATATGCACTGCCTCCCTGGTGCTATAAAAGATGACCGACACTAAAGAGATCATGGATCACCTAAACCAATTGAGGTTGTTTGTAATCTGAGAGTGAAAGTCTTTTAGGAGAATAGAGTAATATAGGCAATTTTGAGCACCTGGGGGACAAAGAAATTTAACATGGAGTTTATGGTGCCTGGGAGAAGGACAGGAGATGGGCTTGTCACGGAGGGCAAAAAGTACTCATCTTCTCAAGTGCCGGATGTCATCAGGAGATTGTAAGAAACCGGGTGATGGTCTTCCTGGAAGAGTGGAAGGAGGATATGGATGTGAGATTTAATAAGGTCACAAGACTTATTGAATTCTGAAACAGAACAGGGTTTACTGTTTGATCTGAAAAATGGAGCACAAAGGTTGAAACACAGCATGTGGGAAGAGGTTTTCCTCTGGTATAGTATGTTTTGGATTTGAGCTTCCATTCAAGGCTCCAAAAGGCTCTCATGGGATTTGAACAAATAATCATGGAACTTGGACCTGATTCTGTACTTCAATGCATTTGGGTTCTGATTGTGGATTCTAATGTTCTCCAGTAACCTATAAATATATAAATCATACACATGTAGATGTACAGTCTTCCCTCCGGTCTCATGGTCTTTGGATCTACATCCCTTGCTTATGTGTGAGGGATAAACAGAGGGAGAATGAATGGGCTGTGTGCTCACGGTGTGTGCCCACGCCCCGTGCCTATATTTAAGCCAATATGGCTGGAATATAGGTGAAACTCCATTTTTATGAGGGGGTCCAGAACAGATCCCTTGTGAAAAAGGAGAGGCGATTGTATTTGTTTCAAACATTTGTGAGAAGAATGAATACTTCCTCAGAAATTAAAGCACTAGATACTGTGCTGGATCATGTACTGGGATCCCTGTTTCCAATACATCTTTTGGGGGAGGTGGTAGAGCATATGTTTTACATAAGGAGAGACTCAGAACAGGTTCAGTTGCTAGTATAGTTAGCCATCTAAGATTCTATATTGTCACTATCCCATCAGAGTAGGCTTCATATTCTAATGGCCTAATGCAGTTTAAGGCAAATTTTATATTTATTCAAGGTGACTTACATTTTCTATTTTTCCCTTCATAACCTTCTTTAAAATGATGGCCACATCTTTGCTTAGAAAGTGGTTTATAACATTGATCTAAACTGTTTCCAAAGGTGGGAGAACAAAATATTTTTGATCATAATTTCATGGTCAAAAGCTCATTTCCTATTTCACAGAGGTGCTTGCCTCTATTGAGTGCTAAGGATCAATTTTCATGAAGGCTGATTACTTCATTCCACCAACAAGCCTTGTGTTAAATATCGGCATCCTAGCCAATCAATACGTCAAGATGCTTCATAGAAATAGATTATATGGCAAGGCTGTGCACTGCATATAGTTTCTGCAATGAATGAGGCCTTTTTCGGGTTCACATGCAACCTTGAGCAAAGCTGACCTGAACTAAAGTAGGGTCAACCTTATCTTTGATTACAAGTCTCCGTATTCCAGGTGTTAATCTGGTTTATTCTGTATAATGTCTCAGTTTCTTTCCATTTCACCCTGGCCGTCTATTAATGGTTTTTAAAACATTCACAGATAAAGGACCAAAGAAATACAGTAATGGTTGCAGACATATTTGTTTCTGGTGTTGGTATAAGATAAGAATATGGGGCATTCGTATTTTAAGGAATGGGGAAGATTAACAAAAGCTGCATCTCATATTGGCATCTAGTTAATTTTAAAAGCAATTTAGAAATGCAATTAGGACTGGGCTTCATCCCCCCTACCAAAAAACAAAACACACACACACACACACACAAAAAAAAAACCCACAAAAAACCCCTTAAAATATTATTTCCATGTGAAATGGACCATCAGGGTCCCCCCCCCCCCGATTTATCCATTTACTTTGTTGCGTTCCCACTTACCTTCCTTAACCCACATATACCAAGACTGCACTGACTCAAGAGATTATCACACTGGTTTTTATTCCCACAGTATTTGCAGGATGTAAATGCACAGGGACAGACTCTATCACACAGATCTGTCCCTGGATGTTCATCCTGTACCCAATCTAGGCTTCTTCCAGACTTTTTAAAGAATGGGATTTTCTTCCCATTCTTTAAGAAAATCCCATTCTTTAAAAGGTCTGGGAGAAGCCTGGGTTGGGTACAAAATGAGTATCCCAGAATTGGGATCCTTTATCTCTTACCCCAGGAGAAAGGTGGGGAATAAATAAAATAAAATAAGTTTAGAAGATGCTATCCACATGGCTCAGCCTCCATGACAATGAGGCTCATGTTCACATTTGGACTGCCACCTGTGTGAGAAAGAGTGATGTTGCTGCCTCTTCCCATTTGATCTTAGGTTTGATAGTGAGGTAAATATAGAAAGGATTAAGTTACCCTTTGAGAGAACAACTACAAGCATTGTCCAATCAGCATAGACAATGGCCATCGTGATCTACAGTTTCTGGGAATTACAGCCTTCCAAAGTAACTTCTCCATTCTCTTGGACATAGGCTGCAGCAGCTCTCACATCACAGGTTTAATATTAGGAAATATCTTTGAGTGAGCATGTTTGCATTTCAGGTAGAGAATATCAGACAGTTTTGTATCAGGCTTTTCCATCCCCCAAAGACCTGCTTCTAATATACTTTTACATAACTTATACTATGTTTTTATACTGAGAGGCACAGTGATTGTTTCAAAACAAGGCAAGGAGGGCCCATCTATGCCACACAGATTGCAAAGAGTGCAGCTTTGTCCTTTCATTTTCTTGACTTTCTGCAGACACAGGTACAGAAGGGTATGGAAGGGTAGTTTTAGCAACTATTTATGAAAGGAAAGAATCTATTAGCTCCAGTTGGACAGCTGGTTTTCCCTATAGCTCATAGCTATATTGTTAGTTGTGCCATGCATTGTAATTCCTTTTTCCAAATATCTTCAGTCTGTCTGTACAAATGAAAATCAGAAGGCACACTGAGATATGAACCAATCTATGGTAAGACTTGAACCAGTCTTCATGCCCTTTCTCTGACTGTCCTCCTCCCTCTTGTACATTAGTAGCACAATGGACATATTTTGTGCTTATCTGTGTTGTGTGCCAAAATGTATTAATTTTCTGCTGAGGTTTTCTAAGATCCCTCAGAAAGATTTGATAGGGCATTTCCAGACTTTCTGTTCATTTATGTGTACCCTCTCAGAGTAGATATTCTGTCCTTATTTCCCTGTTAATTTTCAAGTTGTTTCATGACAAGACAATAACTCCTATTTAAGTTTTTAAAACATTATACATTTTTATTGTCTTAGAGAGAGAGCATTTTGAGTAGCTTCTCTCACCCTCTGGAATGCCCTTCCTTGGAAGGCTAGACTGGACTCCTCTCTGCTGGCCTGTCACCGCTAAGTAAAAACATTTTTATGCCGGCAGGCTTTCTGTACTTAATGAATAGCAGGGTGGCTTTATGGAGCAGGTGGGTTTTTATTATATTTTATGTGATATTATATATATACATATTAATTGTTTAAATTTTATAATAATTTTAAAGGTTTTATCTGTGAGCTGCCTTAGGTCCCTCTGAGGAGAAAGGATGGATATAAATGAAATAAATAAAACAAATTTAGTAGAACAAAGAACTCAATAATTGCAAACATAGATTAGCAAGCAGTCATCCCCCCTCCCCATTGGAACACATGTCCTCACTAAGATCCTTTAGAAAGCACAGTGGACTAAGAACTCAAACAGACAGGCCAAAATAAAGCTTCTTCGGGTTACTTTGGAGTTATGCTGTTTAAATTACACATGCATCTTAAGAGACCAGAAGCTGTGCCAAAGCTGTGCTCCAGTCCTTGGGACTGAAGCATGGCTTTGATGTGGCTTCTGGCCTCTTAGAATACATGCATCATTTAAACAGCACATTGCCAAAGTGACCCAAAGCAGCTTCATTTTGGCCTGTCTGTTTGGGCCCTAACTCTATTTGTTAGTGCCAAATAGAATAGACCCATTGAATTGATGGAGCTTGAACTGATGGAAGGTCTTGTCCATGTGATTTAGTACGGCTCATGTAGCACAACTACCAATTTGATTAAGCTCACTGACATACTGTATAAGCTAATTTTCCAAGATTTTTTATCATCATCATCATCATCATCATCATCATCATCAAAAAGAAATGTACAATTTGGAAGGCCCACTTATATAACTTAGGGGCTATACAGACCCCCCAAAGGGCCGCCACAGCCTCTGGAAAGCACAGAATCTGTACAGGAACCTGGTGGTGGGAGCAAACTGAAGAACTGCTTTCACAAGTCTACAGACCCCCCTCCAAGGGGAGCCATAGCTGCAGCAGTGGATGCAGCACCGGAAGGTCGTCATTATGGCACACACTATGTGGACTGGCGCATACCAAAATGGTGCTCTGGGGCAGGGTTAGGGCATCCAGCATGAGGACGCTGCACCCTAACTCTTCCCACAGGCCAGCACAAAGTATACCTAGTGAGTATACCTCAGTATACCATCTTGTATACCTCAGTATACCCAGTGAGGTAAAACATACATTGCTAGCTTGCTCTGTCATTTATAGCTAACTGTAAATGTGCCTTTGTTCTACAAAGTCAAGGAGAGGGGCAAATCTTAAAGTGCAAACTCTCCCTATGTGTGTGGGCTATCTTTTTCATTTCCTCCCACAACCAGTCAGTTTCCATTTACTGTTTGATGAGGGCGTCTACCTGTTTGCTTTAACTGTGTTTCAGTTGTACCATTTCCACTGAAAAATCCTCATTCACATACCTGTTCAAAAGATCACATTCCTATAAAATTTGATGAGTTGAGTGGAAACTGTGTAACCAGCTTCTCTTAACCAATCCCACAACCATGCTGAGTATCTTCAGTTCATGTCTGTTTCATTCAGAGCTGCAGATTGGAAATTCACTATTGATTTTGCCTCATGGAATAAGAGATCAATAGTAAGGCATTAATAAAGTGTAGAGTTGGTGTCCTGGCTGCTACATATTTTGACAACTTTAAAGAAACTAATCAAATTTTCAAGTGATTTTCTTTACCAATTACAGTTTCAATATATGTTTAATGAATGTTGGTTTGTAAGAAATTAGCAAGCAAATAGTTTGGCTGTGATGTATACAGCACCATTTTCTTTTGTTCTGCATTGGAGTTTAAGTTTCATTACAGCTTCACTTCTAAGTCTTCTGTTTGTGTGATAGAACAGTGTTAAAACAGATGTGCAAAACACAGAGATACACTATAAACTACATGGTTATAAAGGGCTTATCTAAATTATATGAGATAGTTTCACAATGTCAAAATTCAACTGCTTGCAGAGGTGCGCACCTTTTCTAATTCATTTTAATTTTTTTAGTAGTGAAGGAGAGGTGTGAATACAGAGGTATAGGTAACCTAGGCACAGTGTTAGAAGGCAACCTATTCAATTTTAACAATTGTCTGTTCACTTTCACCTTCAGGGGTTGTGGATATTCAGAGGAAGTGCCTCTGGAAGGAGCTAGCAGCCAGGAGCTCTCTAGATAACTATAGGCCCAGGTGACTGAGCTCACTAACAGCCACACAGGGATTCTTTACACTGGTGTTTAAAAGGAGTAGCCCACAGTCTTGTTTCAGTGCCTCCTTAAGACTTCTCACTATGGACACTGAGGGACCTGCTGAAGTCAACTGAAACACTTGTGGGATGTTTGTCTTCTTGCCTTCAGATGTGGGGAACTTCACCTGCATCAAGTGCAAGTTGGTAGCCCTCTTAGAAGAGAGAGTTCAGCAGTTGGAGACTCAGGTGTCTACATTTCTGCATCACAGAGAGCAGGAGGTTCTCCTGAACAGAATGGACTGGACGGTCTTGGACAGGAAACACACAGAGAAAGTTGCTGTGGAAGAAGAGGTCACTTCATACACAACAGAAGTAGATGGTTGGAGGAATGTCACACAGAGAAGTAGGGAAACCACAGTTCGTTCTGTGAGCTTGCAGCTACAGAATCGCTTTGAATCTTTCTCTGTTATCAGAGATGATGAGGAAAAGTAGCAGGGACAGAAATCAGGGACAGAGCAGGGGAGCCTGAGAATAGCACCAAAGGGAATAGCCGCTGCTAAGCCTCGGAGGAGATGCATGGTGGTGGTGGGGGATTCTTTGCTGAGGGGTACAGAAGCAGTGGTTTGTGGGCCTGACAAGATGTCTCGGGAGGTGTGCTGTCTCCCTGGGGCAAAGATCCGTGACGTGACGGAGAGGCTTACAAGACTTGTCAAGCCTACTGATCAATACCCCCTTCTTTTGGTTCATGTGGGAACCAATGATACTGCAAGGCACAGCCTTCAGAATATCAGAAAGGATTATGAGGCTCTGGGAAGGAAGCTGAAAGAGATGGATGGATAGGTTGTCATCTCATCTCTTCTCGCATTAGAAGGGCATGGTCCAGGAAGGGAGAGGAAAATAGCAGAGGTGAATAACTGACTCCGTAGATGGTTCCGCCAAGAACGGTTTGGATTCTTGGATCATGGGCTGAAGTTCCATGAGGAGGGATGTCTGGCAAAGGAAGGGCTGCATCTCACGCCGGTTGACAAAAATGTTTTTGCCAATAGTCTCAAAAATCTGATCAGGAGGGCTTTAAACTGAGTTATATGGAGGAGGGAGATATTATTATGGAAGGCAAAAGGGCTGGAGAAAATAGTCAAATTGACATAGAGGGAACAAGGCAAACAGTGCATGGACCCAACAGTGGGAAGCAAAAAATTTTGCACAGGCAGGAAGTAAAGGGAACACATGTTCTTAGATGTCTCTACACTAATGCACAGAGTATGGGAAATAAACAGGATGAACTTGAACTCCTAGCACAACAAAGCAAATATGATATAATAGGCATCACTGAAACCTGGTGGGATGAGTCTCACGATTGGAATGTAGAAATAAAGGGGTATGATCTTTTTAAGAGAAACAGGCCAAACAGGAAAGGAGGAGGAATAGCATTATATGTCAGGGATATTTACACCAGTGAAGAGATCCAGGACATCAGTACTGGTGGCAAAGTGGAGAGCATCTGGATAAAAATTAAAGGAGAGGGAAACAACAGGGATGTTACTGTGGGAGCGTACTACAGACCCCCGACTCAGGCGGAGGAATTGGATGATGCCTTTCTAGAACAGATGACCACACACTCAGAAAGGAGAGATGTAGTAGTGATGGGGGACTTCAACTATCCGGATATTTGCTGGAAGTCAAACTCAGCCAAATCCTCAAGGTCTAGCAAATTCCTCACTTGCCTGGAAGACAATTTCATTGTCCAAAAAGTGGAAGAGACAACAAGGGGATCAGCTATTTTAGATCTGATCTTAACCACCAAGGATGACATAGTCAATGGAGTGCAAGTGGTTGGATCCTTAGGTGGAAGTGACCATGTTCTAATGGAGTTTGTTATACAGCAGAAAGGGGAAGCCAGGCATAGTCAGACACACATTCTAGACTTTAGGAGAGCTGATTTCAATAAACTTAGAGAAATACTGGGGGTGATCCCATGGTCAGGAAAACTAAAAGAGAAGGGAGTTCAAGACGGATGGGAGTTTCTCAACAGGGAGATACTGGAGGCACAATTTCAGTTCCAATGAGGAAGAAAAATGGGAGGTGTCTCAAGAAGCCAGGATGGATGACTAAGGAACTTTCAACTGAGATAAACCTTAAACAGAACATGTATAAGAAATGGAAAAATGGGGAAATCACCAAAGAGGAATTCAAACAAAATAGCCAGCACGTGTAGGGGTAAAGTCAGAAATGTTAAAGTGGAGAATGAACTCAGGCTTGCTAGAGAGGTTAAGAACAATAAAAAGGGCTTTTTTGGGTATGTCCGAAGCAAGAGGAAGAAGGAGGAAACGGTAAGGCCACTGCATGCAGAAGATGACAAAATGCTCACAAGGGACAGAGAAAAGGCAGAATTACTCAACACCTTCTTTGCTTCAGTCTTCTCAGAAAAGGCAAAGGGTGCTCAACCTAAGGATAATGGGGAAGAAGACAGAATAGGGGAATTTCAGCACAGAATAAGTAAAGAGATAGTACAGGAATACTTGCTTAACCTAAATGGATATAAGTCTTCAGGACCAGATGAACTACATCCAAGGGTATTAAAAGAACTGGCTAATGTAATATCGGAGCCATTGGCAATAATCTTTGAGAACTCCTGGAGAACAGGAGAAGTCCCAGCAGACTGGAGGAGGGCAAACGTTGTCCCCATCTTCAAAAAGGGAAAAAAAGAGGATCCCAACAATTATCGTCCAGTTATTCTGACATCAATACCAGGAAAGGTTCTAGAGCAGATAATTAAACAGAGAGTCTGTTAACATTTAGAAGGCAATGCCATAATCACAAAAAGACAACATGGGTTTCAGAGAAACAAGTCTTGCCAGACAAATCTGATCTTTTTTTGATAAAATTACCAGTTTGGTAGATGAAGGGAATGCTGTGGATATAGTATATCTTGCTTTCAGTAAAGGCCTTTGACAAGGATCCCCATGACATTCTTGCAAACAAGCTTGTAAAATGTGGACTAGACAAGGTAACTGTTACATGGATTTGTAACTGGTTGACTGGCCGAACTCAAAGGGTGCTCAACAATGGCTCCTTTTCAACCTGGAAAGAAGTGACCAGTGGGGTCCCACAGGGTTCTGTCCTGGGCCCAGTGCTATTCAACACCTTTATTAATGACTTGGATGAAAGAATTGGGGGCATACTTATCAAATTTGCAGATGACACCAAATTAGGAGGAGTAGCCAATACTCCAGAAGACAGGATCAAAATTCAAAATGACCTGAATAGACTAGAAAGCTGGGCCAATGCTAACAAAATGAAATTCAATGCAGAGAAATGTAAGGTACTGCACTTAGGGCGCAAAAATGAAATGTACAGATATAGGATGGGGGACATCTGGCTGGATGAAACTATGTGTGAAAGGGATCTAGGAGTCCAAGTAGACCATAAGTTGAACATGAGTCAGCAGTGCGATGCAGCAGCTAAAAACGCCAATGCTATTTTAGGCTGGATCAATAGAAGTATAGTGTCTAGATCAAGGGAAGTAATAGTTCCACTCTTTTCTGCTTTGGTCAGGCCGCACCTGGAATACTGTGTCCATTTCTGGGCACCACAATTCAAACAGGACGTGGAGAAACTGGAGCATGTCCAAAGGAGGGCAACTAAGATGGTGAAGGGTCTGGAAACTATGCCCTATGAGGAACAACTTAGAGAGCTGGGAATGTTTAGCCTGGAGAAGAGAAGGTTAAGAGGTGATATGACAGCCCTGTTCAAATATTTGAAGGGATGTCATATTGAGGAGGGAGCAAGCTTGTTTTCTGCTGCTGAAGAGACTAGAACGCAGAACAATGGATGCAAGCTACAGGAAAAGAGATTCCACCTCAACATTAGGAAGAACTTCATGACAGTAAGGGCTGTTCGACAGTGGAACACACTCCCTCGGAGTGTGGTGGAGTCTCCGTCCTTGGAGGTCTTTAAGCAGAGGCTGGATGGCCATCTGTCAAAGATGCTTTGACTGGGAGTTCCTGCATGACAGGGGGTTGGACTGGATGGCCCTTGTGGTCTGTTCCAGCTCTATGATTCTATGATTCTATGAAAATATCTATACTGAATAGGAATAGTTTTGCTGCATGGTTGGGGGCAACTATATTGCCAGCATGGTATTGTGGTTTGAACAATGGGACTATGCCTCTGAAGACCAGGGTTCAAGACCCTGCTCAGCCATGGAAGCCCACTAAGTAACCTTGGCAATTCACAAATCTCTCAGCCTAAAAGGATGGTAATGACAAACCTCCTTTGAAGAAACTTGCCAAGAAAATTCCATGATAGGTTCACCTTAGGGTCACCATAAGTTCCAAACAAACCTTGAAAGCACACAGCAACAAAACATACTCCTCTTCATTATTGCTTTTTTAAAATGTTAGCTGTGGTCAATCTGCAAAAACAAGATTAGCATGGAAAACATAATTGACCAGAAAGAAGGCAAAGTCTGGAGAAAGTGTTTGCCACATTTCCCACCATTAAAATCTTCCTGGACTGCAAGTTCAGTCAATGTCTCAAGGGCAAAACTAAACTCCCTATGCCACATGTGTTTCTGATAAAGGGATTCTTGACATCTTGCCTTGGACCACTTACTTCCTACTCCTTTGTGGGTCTGTTTAAAGTCACTAGTGAGAACGGAAAGTTGTGTCACTTGACATCAAGTTTATTAATGCGGACACAATCCAATAGATGCGAGTGATGCTTTTATGCAGCCATATTTTTTATAGCACAGAAAAGTGTCATGAGCTTTCTCGTTGGAAATTTAGTGAATTTAGTGAATTCTATGATGAGAAACAGGGTATCTTCTTATTAAATATAATAAGACCAATTTGGATTAACAACTGCACATTTGTTATGCTTTTTAGAAATATCTTCCTTTCTACTGCAAAATTATATAATTAATCTGTCTTCACTGTCCTGGTCTCTTTCTTTCTTAAAAACACATTCTCACAGTCACTTGGAAATCTTAGAAATGTAGGTGTGACCCTTACCAATATATTCCCATATGTGTCTAACACCTTTGCTTAACAGCCACAGACTTCCTCCTGCACAGCCTTCTATAGAAGTGTGGATTTATTCTCTTATGAGATCGTACAAAAAGCTGAAAACCAAAGTGTAAATAGCATTCATCACACCAAGTCAATTGGAATGTGGTTGCTACTGCTGCTCCTGTTAAGGTAAATTGGATCTTAGGGGAAAGTGAAAGATTTTTAGAAAATAATCACCCTGATTTTTTCTTTTAAATGTTAACGTCTGATTTGAGCTCTTTGCTGGCCAAAACTATCTACTGCTAAATTTATATGTAGGAAAATATAGATCCTTCCCATCAAAATGGGGACCTAGAGACACTCAGCAGGTGTGCAATTATATAATTTTGAGTAGGAAATTGTGTGTACTGTCCTCAGTATCTTAATGTATGGGAACACAAAGAGATAATATATTATTACAGCACAATTAGTTCAGTGCCATAAACTGGTAGTGGAATAATGTAATAGGTTCCAGACACACAGAATGCAAGAGACATAGTGTAATATAAATATAATATAGCCAAGAAAAAGGAAACAAACAAAGAAAAGAAAAGAAACTTAGAATTCTTTTAGTCATTCTTTAGTTTTTATATGGTCATCTGTCCAAGTAATATCCAAGTTGCTTTAACAGTTGGCATTTCCTTATTGATTTGTATTCGTTTGAATACATTCTATATGATTTTATCTTTTTAAGGCCAATACAATAGACCATTGGCATCTGCTGAGGTTTGGTTCCAAGACTTCCTTTGGATTCCAAACTCAATGAATGATCAAGTCTCATTAACTACAATGGGATAGTAAAATGTTGTCACTTATATAAATGGCAAAATCAAAGTTTATTGGAATGTGTGTGTGCATTTTCAAGCTGTGAATAGTTGAATCTGTGGATAAGAAATCTGTGGATATGAAAGGCCGACTGTATATGCTAGAGTCAAGGTCATCCAACCTAGGTTTGATTGAGGACAGCACTGAGTGAATATTATAAGTTTTGTTTTGTTTTTGTTTTTGTTTTTTAGGTGACAAGCAGATAAGCCAAATAATACTTTTGGAGAGTGTTACAGACTTTGAGTTGGTAAATACCATCATAATCCAAACTGATTTTAGTGGATTTTTTTTTAGTAGGAATTATTTTATCTGTGCCAAACTACATGTGATGGAAGAAGACTATGATCCCATATGATTCTTTATATAGATAATGGGAGTTGAGAGAAAGTAAGGGGAAACTACATCAAAACCATTGCATTGGGAATATGGAATTTTACACTCCTGTGCACACAATTGTCCTGGTTAGTATAGTCTCCTGGCAAGCTGCTCTTCACCCTGAAGCAGAAACAATACATGTATCTGTGGGAAAGGGTGGCCTTTCTCCCTCAGTGCTTTGGTGCTATTAACTTTTTTCATTGTGATTCTCTGCCACGAGTTACCTTCTGCTAGAAATAAATTTACCAGGTTCACAATTCACTAAGATCTATGTGTTACCTCACAAGATTGTCAGTGGAATAGAATACAATTCACCCTGCAGTATGCTAACAAAACTATGCATATTTTTCAAATGTGCAAGACAATAAATAGATACTTTTGGAAAAGATGTCCACAAATTGCTCTAAACCATTCAAAAAGATATCCAAAAATGTATACACTGAGAAAACACAATGTAAATACAGAAAACATTAATTTGTGAGGACAAGAAAGATCTCACATTCCAAACAGAAATGGGACAGAATGAACATGCAGGTAAGAAACTGTTAAATTTGATGAGAACAGGATTGAAAAAGACGGATATCCCTACCTGCACCTATTCTATATTTATCTCAGGTGCCTGACAATCCAATCGGTTCTTGGTGGAGTATCCAGATTAATCTGGAAAATGTATGTTAAATTTCATTCCATGGGATTTAGGATCATATCACTGCCAAGATTGAAATCCAATCAAAACTAAAGTATTTCATAGTATGAAACTGGAATAATCCTTCCTCTCCTTTTATATAAGTGTTTGAGTGATGATTGCCAAATGTGAGGTTAGTTGTGAAAGGTATGTTTTATTACAGGCTGGAAAAATGTCACAACATTTGGTTTTAATTGAAGGTCAGTTTGGCCCACCCAAAGTTTCTTGGTTCTCTCACTCATCATTATTTGTTCATCTAGTATTTTGCTTCTTCCTATAACCTGTCCCTGTGTGATGATGTACTGTTACATGAATAATGCCCAAGTACAAAAATCTGTATTGTGCCAGTTTCCAATAGGAAGTCCAAAATATCTGTGCCTCTTTTGGACGTGCCAATGTGCACTTTCAAAAGGAAGGAAAACATTACCAATGTTTCACCAACTATACTGATATAATTAAATAATTCTGAAAATTATGGTGTCTTCTGCTATAGCCACTTTGAGACCTATTTGAGAGAAAAGCAGGATATAAACCAAAATAAATAAACAAATACTGTTCTGCAGTGCTCTATTTATTAAGAGGTAATTTTTTAATTTAAAAATCTATACTGCACTTTTCCATTATGTAATTGGCCAAGGTAGCTTAGAATCATAGAATCATAGAATCATAGAATCATAGAGTTGGAAGAGACCACAAGGGCCATCTAGTCCAACCCCCTGCCATGCAGGAACTCCAAGTCAAAGCATCCCTGACAGATGGCCATCCAGCCTCTGCTTAAAGACCCCTAAGGAAGGAGACTCCACCACACTCCGAGGGAGTGTGTTCCACTGTCGAACAGCCCTTACTGTCAGGAAGTTCCTCCTAATGTTGAGGTGAAATCTCTTTTCCTGCAGTTTGCATCCATTGTTTCGCGTTCTAGTCTCTGCAGCAGCAGAAAACAAGCTTGCTCCCTCCTCAATATGACATCCCTTCAAATATTTAAACAGGGCTATCATATCACCTCTTAACCTTCTCTTCTCCAGGCTAAACATCCCCAGCTCCCTAAGGCGTTCTTCATAGGGCAAGGTTTCCAGACCCTTCACCATCTTAGTTGCCCTCCTTTGGACATGCTCCAGTTTCTCCACATCTTTTTTGAATTGTGGTGCCCAGAACTGGACACAGTATTCCAGGTGGGGCCTGACCAAAGCAGAATAGAGTGGCACTATAACTTCCCTTGATCTAGAAACTATACTATAATTGCATTGGCTTTTTTAGCTGCCGCATCACACTGTTGACTCATGTTCAGCTTATGGTCTACTTGGACTCCTAGATCCCTTTCACATGTGGTCTCATTCAGCCAGGTGTCCCCCATCCTATATCTGTGCATTTCATTTTTCCGCCCTAAGTGCAGAACCTTACATTTCTCCGCATTGAATTTCATTTTGTTAGCACTGGCCCAGCTTTCTAGTCTATTCAGGTCATTTTGAATTTTGATCCTGTCCTCTGGGGTATTAGCTACTCCTCCCAATTTAGTGTCATCTGCAAATTTGATAAGTATGCCCCCAATTCTGTCATCCAAATTATTAATAAAGATGTTGAATAGCACTGGGCCCAGGACAGAACCCTGTGGGACCCCACTGGTCACTTCTCTCCAGGATGAAAAGGAGCCATTGTTGAGCACCCTTTGAGTTCGGCCAGTCAACCAATTACAAATCCATGTAACAGTTAACTTGTCTATCCCACATTTTGCAAGCTTGTTTGCAAGAATGTCATGGGGAACCTTGTCAAAGGCCTTACTGAAATCGAGGTATACTATATCCACAGCATTCCCTTCATCTACCAAGCTGGTAATTTTATCAAAAAAAGAGATCAGGTTCGTTTGGCATGACTTGTTTCTCTGAAACCCATGTTGGCTTTTTCTGATTATGGCATTGGCCTCTAAGTGTTCACAGACTCTCTGCTTAATGATCTGCTCTAGAACCTTTCCTGGAATTGATGTCAGACTAACTGGACGATAATTGTTGGGATCCTCTTTTTTCCCTTTTTGAAGATGGGGACAACATTTGCCCTCCTCCAGTCTGCTGGGACTTCTCCTGTTCTCCAAGAGTTCTCAAAGATTATTGCCAATGGCTCTGATATTACATTTGCCAGTTCTTTTAATACTCTAGGATGTAGTTCATGTAGCTTATACCATCAAGTAATTATAAACACAAAAAATATATGCCAATCTAATATAAGACAGGCAGGAAGCAAAAACAGAACAGTTTCCCTAACAGTAACACAGAGTACAGGAACTAACATGAGTCATGTTGGATTAGGGATTGTGGGAGCCATGGTACAGGATGGTATCTTTTCAAAGCTCTGAAACAGCAATAATTAAAATCCATACATGCCACCTGTTTAGACTTGTTCAAACAAATAAAATGCACAAGATGTATGCATGTGTGAGGATATCGCTAACCAGCATTCCACAACAGAAATTATCCTGCCTGGGAATATCAGAAATAGGCCCTCATTTGTACAATTTACAAATTTTCTGGCCCATCAAGAAAATGTTGAGATTTTTCACAGTTTCTAAGCATCATAACCCAAACTGTAGCAATGAGGGTCCCAGCCTTCACTGCCTGTTGTCCTGTTAGTCCTTCAACATTATAACATGATATTGCTAACTGTTCATTTTATTTGTTTGTTTATAATATTTGTACCCTGCCTGTGAGCCAAAAATGACTCCCAGGAGCAGCTCAGAAATCATTAATTGACCATTCCCTGCCTTATTTTCAAATTAAATAAGACATAACATGTAAGGAAAGGGAAATGGCAGTGGTGGAGAGAATTCAGTCCATCATAGGTCACAGGGAGGGCCTCTTTCCAGCTACTGAGTTAATGCATCACACTTATTCACCTACCCTCTCAAAGTATGTACTAGCAGAAGCAAAGAAAAGAAACTCTTCCTTCACCTTATTCTATCTTTTTTGGGACATTGTTTCATATCAAAGAGAAAGAACAAAAATGGAAAGAAGTAAGTAAAAATAGACAGAATAGGAACATCTTGGAATCATAGAATCACAGAGTTGGAAGAGACCACAAGGACCCTCCAGTCCCACCTTCTGCCATGTAGAAATCCACAATCAATGCACTCCTGATACATGGTCATCCAGCCTCTGTTTAAAATCCTCCACAGCAGAAGACTCCACTACACTCCAAGGCAATGTATTCCACTATCCAACAGCTCTTACCATTACGAAGTTCTTCCTTTTAGAAGGAATCTCTTTTCTTATAGTTTGAATCTTGAATATGAGTACCACCCCCACCCCCCCGGGCAACCTGACTCTGACACTGGTCTACTGTGATCTTAAATCTTGGGCAAATAGATGTTGGAGGTAGCTGTTCTTCAGATATTGAGATATCCAGAATCCCATCCTACTAAGCTAAAATTCACAGCCTACAGCCCCAGCCATCTCTGCATGTTATATGGGGATTGTAGATGTGAGAGGAAGCTACATTGTTGCTGAACGGCTCTATCTCTTGCTAGTTCTTAGTCTCCATCTGGTTAAACAGCTCAGGAAGTCTTTTTGTTTGACATTGTGGATTTTGTTTATTTGTAACTGTTTTTAACTTGTCTTTTGTTTAATCCTTTTTTAAGGGGGGGGGGAGTTGGGAATGGGATTGGATATTTTAATTGTGATGTTTTTTTAACTTCTCTTGTACCCCACCCCGATTGCCTGTTCAGAGGAGCGGGCTAGAAATAAAATTTAATATTATTATATTATTTATTAATATATCAAGCAGTAAGGATGGTATGGCTCTAAGTACATAGATTTTCAAAGAGTGGCAGTGATTTCTCCATATCAAGTAGGGTTGTAAAAGAATTATTTTTTTCTGTATTGTTGAGAAAAAGTTGTGAAATTTTCCACATTTTGTAACTTTTTCTGAAAAATTCATTGGCCCAAAAGTTTTTGCACAAAAACCAAAGCTGAGCACAAAAAACTGTATTCTGCAGTAAAATACATAGGTTTAGGGTAACAAGGTTTTTGTGCCCTTTTCTTTTCTTTTCTTTTTTCTTTCTCTCTTGCAAAAATGCCCTAAAATATGAAATATTATCAAAAATTCACACAGGAATCATCACAAGTTCACCCAGTAGGGAGAAAGCGTTTGAAATTGTTCATTGTTGCATATGAGAACAAAACAAGTATGTGCATCTTCACTGTCAGGTTAAAAAGGAATATGAGCCTTGGCACACCCAACATGTTCATAACATCCTACATCGTTTTGGTGATATTTCAAATTCTCTCTTAGAACTTCCCATGCCCTTTTTTTGAAAATAAACACAAAATAACTGGTTGATTTATTGATTCAAATGATCTCTATATGTTCAAATAATCTGGGAATAGGTGGGAAGAACCATGTTTTTTCTACTTCCCGGCCTAATCCACATGATCACAAGCAAGTAGACAGTATGGCAAAGGAAAAGTAAAGAGCACAAAAGAGTATCATTAGATATGAAAAGAAATTCACTTTAAACACTGATCAGTGCTGTTCCATTAATCTGTATCACTGTCCAGAGTTTGATATAAATGAATGTACATAGCAATGGTATGAAGGAAAGGCAGGAGTTAAAATTAAGTCAACTCTTTTTAAAAAAATCTATTTATAAAGTCTGTATTTCAAGTCTAAATTTGCTTTTACTTAGCAGGAAGAAGATAATAGCTCAGAAGTTTCGTGGCCATCAGCCATTTTCTGCATTTCCTTTCTCTAGGATGTGTAATCTCCCATTAATTACTAATGTCCCAGTGTAATGGCTTAGCTTGTGGAACAGTACACATAGACAGGTGAATGTGCCAAGCTGAAACAAGACTCCTTGAGGAATCTGCACATAGGGTTGATGCTGTGAGGAGCTACATATGAAATTTTCCAAATGCAGCATCTGGAAGGGCATACATGCACACAGAGAGATATTTTAAAAGATACCAATGTATATTTTGATATTTTGTGGTTTGAGTGTTGGAATATAGCGCTGAGAGACCAGAGTTCACATCCCCACTTGGCAACAGAAACCCACTGAGTGACCTCAGCCTCAGAGGAAGGCAAGGTCAAACCCTTTCTAAACAAGTTCTGCCAAGAAAACCCTGTGATAGGTTTGGCTTCAGGTCACCATCAATAAGAAATGAAGGCACACAACAACAACAACAACAACAACAACAACAACAGTTTTAGCAGTTAAAAACATATCTTTAGAAATGCTATAGATATTATGGCTGGATGGAGAGAGAGAGAGAGAGAGAGAGAGAGAGAGAGAGAGAGAACACATCTAAAGAGTTCCTAAGTCTGTAATGAAAGAAAGAGGGTGAGAAGGGGAAACATCACAGCATTTTCTTGCTTATCCTTTAGTTCCTGTTGGGATTGAAAGTACATCTGACTGACACCCTTGGAGGTGCTGGTTAAGACTTGGAACAACAAACTGAAAATAGAAAGCTGCAGGGAGCAGCAAACTGGCAAACATTTAGCAGGAAGAGGATAATTGGTTCCTATTAAGCAGATCTTCAGGACCAAGGAGAGCTCCCAAGAAACAAGGGCATTATCCTGAGAGCAGTCAGACCTCTTCTCATCCATAAGAATGAAAATTGGTTTGATTACTATTTAGATAGTTGCCCTACTACTGCAAGAAAGTACCTAAATAGAGAATATTATTTTTGGAGCCTTTACCTCCAGAACCCTGGCTGCTAGAAATCTTTTATGCCATCTCAGGTCAGAGGTTATATAGCAACTGGGGTCTATGGTGGTTGGTCTATTGGAATGGAAATGGCACATGCTGATGCTGAAGAGATGAGACCACCATCTTCAGACAGCAATGGACAGAGTTGCTCTGCCTGAAATTTCTGGATTTTTGTTATTAAAGTTGCTACTATAACAACTGGGGAAAATAAATCCATATTTCTTTGTATGTACTCTGTGATGGTATCTCATTCCTGCACATGACTGCATTATTCCTTGCAATTTATAGCCCATTTCCTGCAGTACTTATGCTGGTCATGTATTGTAATATGATATTTATGGGGCATCATGTCACCTGACAGCCCACTATTGGTTACATGTGTGCACTGCATAGTTGTCAATGAAAATCGAGTGAAGTAGTTAAAATAATGTATTAAATCTAAACTACATATCTAGATTTGCAGCATCAACAGAGGGCTGCTGTACTGGCAATGGTGAAATATACTGAAACAGAAAAAAATTCTAGAGAATTGTGGGACAGAGTTCTCTCATACAGAGATGGATTTCATATAAAATAAAAATGCATTTTTATGCACATCATAGAAAGAAGTGTCCAGTGAATACAGCATGCAATTGACTGGGGCACTGTGTGGTTAGAAAGACAGCTTGCAAACTTTGACCACCACAATGGTCCCAAATGAAATTATTTTACTCTGAACTGACTATTCACAATGGGAAGATAGTTTCTACCTTACTTCAGATGCACTTTTCTCTTAGTTTGAAAAACAGGTGTATGTTAGAAGAAGGATTCTACAGTGGGCCCTCATTATCTATGGATGCTCAAGTCCCTTTCAATATAATGGCACAACAAAATGGTGTCCCATATATAAAATGGAAAATCAAGGTTTGCTACTTGGAGTTTATACTTTTTTGGCATATTTTCAAGCCGTGTATGCTCAAATCCGTGGGTAAGAAATCCATGGATAAGGAGGGCCAACTGTAGTTTTGACTGCAGTTGGGACAAAAGGCTAACACTCTTCTTTCCTCATGTTCTGAGGAAGGCTATCTCAAAGGTAGCCTTTCTCCTGTGCAATAGGTTTAATAAAACAAAACAAAAAACTGTGCAACACAAACTATATGATAAAACTCACATCTAACTTGATCCCTTATTTAACCGGTGCCTGACTTGTGACTGAATCTGACTAATGAAGTAGCAAGGAGGACATCATAGAAGGAAGTCTACAGTTAACATAGCCTGAGATTAACTGGGACATGGTGTGGCTAGAAATGGTGGACATGGTGTGTTGCTCTCTTGGTAATGGCTTGTATCTTGGTGGATTTTCAGAGTTGGTCATCTGAAAACTTTACTGTAATACAGAAAGGAATGGGCACATGAAGGCACAGTACTTTGGGCTGGTTTGTGTTTGTGTGTGTGTGTGAGAGAGACTGAGGAAGAGATTACAATGGTAAGTAATTTATGTGAAAAATTAAAGGAAATATAGAAGAAGGCCTAGTGATCAAGTTCTAGTGGGAGTGCCTCCACCATAATAGTTCCCACAAGGACAGACACAATTTAAGAGCAAGGAAGGAGCAAGGAAGGTTTTTTAAAAAACACTTTTTTAAAAAATATATATGTATCTATGTTTACTATAATGGGATTTTATTTTTAAAAGAATGCACACATTTTATATTGTTTAGTTTAAAATTCCTGCCAGACAAATAGAATAATGTTGCTTGAATGCAGAAAGAAAGAAAGAAATCCAGTTTGACAGAGACTGCCTATTTGTGTCTTTCTAGAGATATTCATTTCTTGTGTAATCTGTGTTAACAAGCATTAATCTCATGAAACATGCCTGGAACAAAGACAGAGACAGACCTAGACAACACCTAGGCTGAAATTCTCTCCTTTAGAGAGACTCTAATTAATAATCTAATTACTTTCAAGTGGAATTGGTGTGCCGGAGGGGGGCAGCAATGAAAAGTAGAAAGTCTTGGATAAAACAAGAATAGGGAGAGGCAAAGGAAAGAGTTTTGGCTTCTGAAGAGGTTTGTAATGCATCACTGTGCCTGGAAATTGCTGCTGATGTAACCAAGAGCTGAACCAAAGACCAGTGCCAGAGGTGGCACATTTATAATGAGACCAAATGAGGAACCTCATTAGTCTCCCAAATGGGAAAGAGCTGCCCATTCTTCTTCTCATTATCTCTCCCTCTTTCTCTCTCCTGTCATTATGTGAATGGGTGTGATGGGGTGGGGAGGAGCGGGAAAGCAAGTACTATCATGTTGAGGATGCAAGCTGATCTACATAGACTTACTGGGAAATTAAAAGAAACTTCATATTTCCCAAAACTGAAATGTTGTAATCTGCTGAAGAAGCCACAATATTGCCATGGGGGCAGGGGGAGAAAAAGGAGGCTCTTTTTCCCCACTGTCGAGCAAACAGTGAGAAAGGTTAGCAATCACTTTTGTGGCCCATTGTTTCCAGTATTCCTTAAAAGATTCCTAGCTTCCATTTTACTTGGGAACAAATAAAGGTTTCTGAGAAATACTGCGTATTATCCTACAACAGCATAATTTAGAAATCCTGAGAAAGCGGAAAGTTGCATGACAGGTGCATGGTGCAACATCCAGCGAAGTAACACTCTGTGCCTTTTACCAAATCATAAATGAGCTTTCACCCAGAATGATTGGTGAAGGCTATGTGCATGATCCTTGTATATGTCAAAGGAAAATAGCACTCAATAAGCAATTGCAAGGATTTCTTTCTTTTTCTTTTACTCCCCACCCCACCCCCCACCCCCACACACACCTTTAGACTCAAGACAAGCAAACACTTTGAAAAGTAATGCATAGATTCTGAAGAGAGCTTTTTGCTGAGGACATTCTGCTTAATGATGGAACTGCTTAATGATGGAAAACCATTACT
The DNA here is from genome assembly GCA_034509955.1 of Urosaurus nigricauda. Taxonomy (NCBI): domain Eukaryota; kingdom Metazoa; phylum Chordata; class Lepidosauria; order Squamata; family Phrynosomatidae; genus Urosaurus; species Urosaurus nigricauda. Next base: position 48,642,148 of record JAOEGL010000003.1, read on the forward strand.
GACCAGGAGGAGGAGGAGGATCAAGTTGGAAGAAACCACAAGGACCATCCAGTCAAACCCCCTGCCATACAAGAACACACAATCAAAGATCTCCCAACAGATTGCTGTCCAGTCTCTGTTTAAAGACCTCCTAAAAAAGGAGGCACCACCACTCTCCAAGGGAGTTGTTCCACTTTTGAACAGCTCTTACTGTCAGGAAATTCTTCCCAATGTTGAGGTGGAATTTCTTTTCCTCTAACTTTCATCCATTGTTTCATATCCTGTTCTCTAGGGCAGCAGAAAACAAGCTTGCTCCATCCTCAATATGACACCTCTTCAAATACTTAAACAAGGCTATCATATCACCTCTTAACCTCCTCTTCTCCCAGCTATACATACCCAGTTCCCTAAGTCTTCCAGATCCTTCACCATCTTGGTTCACCTCCTCTGACATGCTTCTGAAATCCCCCCCCCTCCGCCCCACACACCATATTCTTTGTTGAATATAGTTGATTCCCACCCCAGACTCTTTTTTATTCTCTTGTGTGTGATGATATGTGTTAATGTTGCATCTACGCTGGTACTGAAGGCCTGAAAAACATAAACTTAGGGTTTTAAAAATGAAGTTAATTGTCATGGAATAGGGCTTCAGTATTTACTGTTTAGAATGGCCCCAAGATGATTTGCTCTCTGAAGTAGAGCAGCAAATGATAACAGACAGATAGACATGGGTGTGCACACACACGTGCGCATACACAAGTCAAGGTGAATAGAGCTATAGGAAAGACTGGTATTCCAGCAATTCAGGCAGAAAAAACATTAAGAGTGAGACCTAACACTAAGAGCTGTTCAGATTGCCTTAGAGAGTGGTGGACTCCCTTACTTTGGCAGCCTTTAAACAGAATTGGATAGTCAAATTTCAGGAGTGCTTTAGTTGTGTGTTCCTGAATAGCAAGGGTTTAGACCTCTTCTATGGCCTCTTCTATACACGACTGATGAGTTGCTTTAGTAAATCACAATATCTGTATATCTGGCTGAAGAGGTAGAAAGTGTCCCACAATCATGCCTTCAAAATCTTTTCATGTCAAAGCAAAAGGGAAGGGAGATATGCTGCTAATACTCAGCATATAATAATCTGATTGTCAGCTGAGTACTTGTAACATGAAAGACTATTTTTAATTTATTTAATATTTTACCTTTCTCCCAGTACAGAACCAATTTCAGATTACAACAAAGATAGAAATAATGTACAGCTACAAGTCTGATAATTCAAAGGTTTTAAAGATGATTTAAATAAGGGGTGCTAGTTTACAAAATTGAAACGGTTTTAAACACATTTAAAATGTAGTAAAAATGCTAAACATAGGGCACACCCTATTAAAAGACAAGTTAAAAGGCATTAAATTCCGCATCCAATTAACAGCTGAAGGTCTGTATAGATAAATAAATAAAAAGGTTGTTTCCTGCTGACTTGGCCCTCAAGCAGACAGGTGGCTTGGAGAGGCCTCTTGCCACTCCCCCTGTGAGCATGTCCTGAGCTTCATGGGACTGCAGTGACTAGATGCCATAGTCCAGATCTGCAACAGACTTCTGGCAAGGACAGTTTTTTTGAGCTTCTTTTGTGGCTGGGTTTGGGCCACTTTAGGGTCTGCTTGAGGGCCAAGTTGGCCTGTTCTGTCAGCAGGAAAAGAGTGGCTACGGTGTAGCTTTGGACTGATCCTGATTGGCCCAAAGGCAGCACTTTGGGCCCATCTGTTTTGGGCTCTAGCCTCCCTTGGGAAAGAATCAAACAGCTCATGGTTAAATGGCACATGGAGGAGAGGGGGGTGCACTAAGCTGGGTGTCACCGGGTGTGGTCTACACCCGCTGCACTCCCCTAGTAACACCAATGCTAGGAACATTTTCCTATGTTCTCACCAAACACAGCTGTGACGGTGATGGAAATCAAAGAAAGCTTTCTTCCAAATTTGGACAGGCTCATATAGGTCCAAGTTTCAGCTAATCTGGAGCCAAGCCATACAGGGCTTTGTAGGTCTTTGAACCTTGAACAGCCAAAAGGGCACCAAACAAAGCAAAATGTCCAGCAGCACCACCAGGGGCTCTAACAGGGTATCATTAGGGCTCTTTAGTGCACCATTAGGGTTCATGAGCGCCCAACATCCACACGCCATTCATGTGGCGGCAGCATTCCCGAATTCTGTTTAGATGGCATTTGTAATGGTTCTCCTGCAGCTGCACAACTGCTAGATGCAGCTGCGCAGTTGCGGCGGAGGAAAGGCACCAAATGACGCCTTTTCCAGAAATCACACCACAAATGCAATGCAAAAAAGGAGCACAGTTTCCTTGCTCCTTTTTTGTGGTGCAACTGCGATACAGCATCTAGCTGCTGTGGCACAATTGCACCACTAATAAAGGTGGCTACAGACCGCCCTTTGTGGGCAGTCTGTAAAGCCCCTCTGTCTCCTTTTGGAACAAAAGGAAAAAGGGGGAATGCAAGCCACCAGGGTCCCTCATGGGGCCAACACAGCCCCAACCCCTGCTACTTGCCCACACCCTTGCATCACATGATAGCTTCAGTTTCACAGACTGTACTCTTTAAATTTATGTAACAGTATGTGATTACCATGTGCAATTCAATAACAATCCTTTTCCTTTTTTAAAGGCAATGGTAACTGCAACATTTCTTTTCTCATATTTTTCATATCATCTGATAATAGTATGGGGCAAATGGAAAAGTAGAAGCACTTTGTCGGACTGTTTTACTATAGAAAGAAGGAAACCTAACTTGAGAAATTCTCATCTTGCTAGTAGGGTTTGACCACAAGCTGTCAGCCAATGGGCTTTAGAAATTTAATTAAGTGGTGACGGCAGCTATAACACATACAAAAGGCAAAAAGAAAGACTAATGGCAAGCAATGTTTTCTCTTTGGCAGCTGTAATTAAACTAAAAATACTACTTCCCTTGCAGAAACATAGGCTAGGAAATTGAGATTTAATTGGAACAAGCTGTGTACACAGAAACTTATAGGGACAATTCATATGTTACAATTAGCCAATGAGGTTGCAAAGCTATACAGATAATGGTGTAAACCCCAATGAAATAAGAGGGTTTTATTTCTGAGTGAACATGTTTAGAATTGCAAAATGAAAAAATTGTAAATGTTTTGGACTACAGCTCCCAGAATCTCCAGATCAATATGGCTACTATCGTGAAGAGATCAAATGCAAAGACCAATTTTATATCTCTAAGACCCCAGGTGAATCATAATTGGGGCTTTATTCATTAATGAAACATACTTATAGGAACAGGCAAATTTCACCAGGCAGCTGGACTATAGAGAATTAGAATCTATGTTACTCCAGCAGTAAAAAAGAAAAAGAAAAAAGCCAATATTGACAAGGTCCAAACCAACAAATACTCTGATTATCTCCTGCCTGAGTTGAAATCAGCAGAAGATGAAAAGTAAAGTCTTCTTTCTCTTACTGAGAAGCCTGACACTTAGCAGTCTAGTGACTCAATGTCAACTAGTATTCACTCTGGTACCTCTGACTACAGACAGATTCAAATGAATTAGAATTTCTCAATTGCTATTTTTAAAAAACACATCCTCAGTGTCGTGGTACCAATATTAAACCGTCTTATTCTATTTGCTAACATATCCACTTTGTTATTTTTGATTTGGAAAGTCACTTCAGTATAATCAGGATGTTCACATTTATAGGCATCAGTTAGACCTTCAGTATTTATGGTATTCCTTTGGAATATATAAATTCATTAGATTTACTGGATTCATGATAATAAAGAGAGACATTAGGAAATATAGTATTTCTTGGCATAAATGGAACCATTTTTATAAAAGCTTCAAATGAATTTTACTCTCTAGCCATAGTTATACAATATCCAGAATATGTTATGAATCATAGCCCTAAGGAAGTTTTCTTGGTTTGGTTTAAATACTGTCTGTTGAAGCATGCTTCCTGCCCTCCTCTATCCAAATTAATTTAAACTAGATTTAGAAATACCTTTTTGTTCTACATATGTGACAATTTGTGCACTGAAGTTCTGATTAGATATATAAAATACTTATTTCATTCTCATAAGTATGCAAGAAAAAATTCAAAAGTTTTCCCAATATTGGTTGAAATTGTTAAAGCTTTGTGTATTTTTCTGTGATTGTTGACACTTGGCGATGTTGTATGAAATTTTGCACTGAAAGTATTGTTTTGCACAAAATTGTTGCATATCCTCCAACTGTCCTGATTCAGCAGGGATGGTCCCAATTAACATTGTTTCATAGCACTGTTTCACCTGCTTTTAAAATGTCCAAATTTCTGTTTCCTTCTCTCACTTTACCATTTTATCCTCAGCTTACTTAAATTGCTACAAAACTAGTTTATACTCAGTTAATTCATCAAGGGGGAAATGAGAAGACAGGAACCAAATCTGGCCCTTCCTAGTAGGCTCAGGAAAAGGCAAAGTTCTTCATTGCTTGTGTGCTCCTCCTCATTAACAACTTTTGCCATCTTAAACACACATTGACCACATATGTTCCAGTTTTCATCTGTGAAATGTTGGAGACTTTTTTTATGTGGTGGTCATTTTGGTTTACTGGTATTGTCCATAGATTACAAGAGACATGTCTCAAGATGCTCAAAAGATGGTAGTTTATTGCTAGAAAAATGCAGAACATTTGGGCCTGTATGTGCTGGAGGCTTTCTTCAGAGGAGTACTTCAAAAATATGTCCAAAAATTGTTTAGATGCTTTTGATTTAGGTATTTCTGAAGTTTAATTAGAAGTAGCCTGCTGAAGGTCTCTAGACCACACATAGGCCTAAATCAGGTTGTTGGCTCTTGCTAGAGTAGTTCCAATGAATCACTGGGATATACTACTTATCTACTTACCATTGAAGAATTGATTGAATGTGTCCACTCTAGATAAGGCTAACCAACAGATGCCTGCCATAGGTTGCAACATATCAGGCTCTGCTAATGGACCTCTAACTTTGGAATGTCATGAAACATGCTGCCTTCTTCTTCTGTGGTTTCTTTGGATGATCCTCAACAACATTCCTAGGTATTGGGATGCAGTTCTGAGTTTAATGTGTAATCAGTTTACAAGGCTCGATAAATGTGAGGAATTAGTCACAGTTAATAGCTGTGATCTATACAGTACATGTTCATTTAGACAGGGTAGGAAATAAAGTTCTTTGAATCTTTCATTCCTCCTATTTTTCCCCTATGTTTCAAGGTGGAATTGTAGAAAAGTTATTCTCATTTATAAAAAAAAAAAAATGTTAATGGACATTTATTTATTTATTTATTTCATCAGTTGCTACAATGCTTCCCATAGCCATTGGCATATTGAAGGGTGGTGAAATGTGAAAAAACACACCTTTAAAACATAATAAAACATATATTAAAATATCAAATAGTCAATCAAAGCAATAATTAGATGAAATATTTGAAACTAGAGATTCTAGACATATTTCTCAAACTGGTAAGCATAATCCATTTGGAAAAGGCCTGGATAAAGACATTGATGTCTAGCAGGAGCCCAAAGCACACCCCAGTTTTGCCACCAAACCAGTGCTTTATGATGAAAAGAATATTCAAAAATATTTGATAATGCTGATGAAAAACATGTTTCAAGTGTGAATAAACTTGGACAAGAAGAATCCTGGACTGAAAAAAAATCTTTACAGTTCAGGTCTTACTCATCACAAAATTCATCTGTGGTTGTTTTGAGCAGAAAATAATAGTCATGTGTAGAGTCTGCATATTTCCGCAGAAAATGTTGTTATGTATACAAATTTCCACATTCGATTTTTAATTCCCAAATTATAGCTTCTTGCAAACAGGCTTCAAAAACTGATTTTTTAAAAAAGACTTTGCATCTTTTTTTAAAAAATTAAATTAAAAAGAAAATTGCATCCTTCAAGAAAAATTTTAAATTAAAAAGAAAATTGCATCCTTCAAGAAGAATTATATCCCTACTAGTGTGAAGGGTAGTTCAAAGGTTAGTAGTACCACAAAGGAAAGCATCTTCCAGGTTGCAGGTAGGACTTCCTCTTCTTATGTTTAATAATCTGTAGCACAGAATGCATTCTGTCAAGTAACTCACATTTTAAATGCTTTATATGTCACCCAGAATTCCTTGGACTTGGTTCAGTTTCTAATATGCAACCAGTTGCTTCAGCACCAATGCAATAAATTTCACTCATTATCAGTTGGTACCAATGTTATACATAGTTTGTCTCTATTTGTCCTTGACAAGAGGAACACATGATGTGTGATTTAAATGATAAAGTAAATTCCGTACTCTTAGCAAGATGTTGGGATCTCCTAAACCCTTAGAGGACTGATATTACTTCTGTGCTGAGCTTGATTATTTACTTTGGAAAAGAACTATATAGGTGAACAGGCAATAAACCATCAATATTTCTTTTCCATCTGGGATCTTTTAAGGCATGCTTCTCTACATCACTGGCACCAGTGTACTGACAGTGTATTGATCAAGTCAGCATCCTTTCTAAATGTGACATCAACAGAAACAATAACATCCAGATACTATTTAAAATCCATTTCAGAAAGGGGGTGGACTGCATTAGGCCTTACATACCATCAGAGAAAACAGTAGAGCCAACAATCAACTGAGACAGGTGACTTTTACACTGTGAGAATGTGTTGTTAATGTTGTATAAAAATCCCAAGCAATTTGTACTATGACTGCAACATTTATCACCATTTGCTTAAGAATTTTTATTAAACACAAGATGAGTTAGTATGTGCTGCTGAAAGAACAGGAAGAAATACCGAAAGGGAGCTAGTTCTTTATAGTTTATGGTAAAGATTAAACATCAACTTTCATATCTTTTGAGAATGTATTGATTTGTTCAATGTAGGAATGTCACAAAAATGTATTGCATTACATATGAAGTGGTAGAGCAAGTCCATGGGAGTCCAAACATCTGAAAACAGCCAGTAGAGCATTGTTCGAGTGCAGCTTGTAGAGTTCATTAGACAGAATTCTCTTTGTGCATAAAAGACCACTTTCTATGTTTTTTCTGGCTGAAAAACTGATTACGCAAACTTTATTTTTCTCAGTGCCATCAATCTGTCTCTATTCTAATACATTTGAAAAGTATGCCATCATCCACCAAATGGTGCCATAGGTTAAAGGAATGGGTTATATAGAGGCACTGGAACGGAACATTTATAGCTTGCCCTGTATTGCTTTTCTTTTAGGCTTGTACTGAACTCCATTCTAAAACGAAATGTGGTCGTAACAACCAAGATTATTGTAACACAGATTTCTATATTATATTCCAAGGGCTGCTGAGATCTTGCACTAAAGACAGAGCAAAATACATGGTTAGCTTCCCCTCATTAAATTCAGCAACAGACATTTTAGCCACTCTGGTTTGCTGGGACAGGCTTTTGTATTCCACAAACAAACAAACAAACAAACAAAATATCCAACCTTCCTGAACCCCATGCCTTCCAGAAGTCTGGCCACCAAGGAGGGCCAGAATCTCGTAACCACTCAAAACATTCTATTTTGCTCATAAATCTCTCCCCCCCCCAACATAATTGAGGCACAGGGTCATTTTTGCCCAAGTTGTGGGGGGCACTAGGCCATTTTACACCTAGTAAAGGCCTTTTTTGAAACAGACTTTTTTTTTAAAAAAAAAAAAAACTTCTCCTAGTCCTAAAATGCCCCAGTGGCAAAATGTGACAACAATGCCCCAATGCACACCCCTCGAAGCTTTATGGTGGCATCGGGGAGGACTTTCAAAAACATTTTGTCCAATAGGAGTCCTTGGTACCACAAAACAGCCCTGAGGGGCCACTTGCAGCTTTTGGGCTGCCATTACACCACCCCTGTTTAATCTAGAGAATTCCAGGTTCTGCAAAGACCAAGAAAGGAGCCCTGATGGTGCAGGTTGTGAGTTCAATACCAGCATGGGGCTCAGGGGCGACTCAGACTTGCATCCTTCTGAGGTCGCTAAAATGAGCACCCAGCTTGTTGGGAGCAATTAGCACACTCATTGTAAATCACATTGTAAATTAGCTTACAGTTGTAAACTGCTTAGCATGCTTAAAGCCCTACATGGCTTGGGTCCAGCTTACCTGAGGGAATGCCTCCTCCCATATAATCCTTCCTGCACTTTCAGATCCTCTGGGAAGAACCTATTGGAGCCAATGAAAACCATTTTAGTTGTGAATTCCCAGAGGACGTTTTCTGCCAGCACTCCAAAAATCTGGAATGACCTGCTGGAGGAGATCCGCCATATAATATCATTGGAGGCCTTCAAGAAGGCAAAAAAGACAGATCTCTTCCGGCAGGCCTTCCCAAACTAACCTTCTCAGACTTTTTAACAGTCCATCTGCCTCATTGCCCCCATTGGATCTTTTCCGATTTTATTGTGAATTTGTAATTTAATGTTTTTAAAATTACCATTACTTTTAATATCTTTATTTATTTTTTAATATTTTAAAATTACTATTTTATGTTTTGTATGCTTGTATCATATTGGGCTGATCTAGACTGGCAAAAAGGGGTGTGTTCATGCCTGCATGAAAGTGTAGCCTTTATATGACCCACACTGACAGTTTGGCATAAACACACTTCTTTTGCATTTTAGTGGGAAAAAAGCAGCTTTAAAAAGGAGCTGCTTTTCCCAGCTTCTTTTTAAAAAGGGTGTAACAGCGCAGCTGTATCTAAATGCTGCAATGCAAATGTGCAGTTTTTTAAAGCTCCCAAACCCTAGCTCCAGCCCTAATCCAAACCCTAGACATGTGCAGTAGGGACTCTGGGATGCTGTAACTGTTGTGCAACTGCGCATAAAATGTCAATTCATTCATAAATTAAAGAAGTTTATTCATAAACTTAAATTGTAACAGATTTAATATCTTTTTAAGGGGGGAGGGATGCAGTTTGTTTTATTGATGTAATAGTTTTTTAATGTGTAAGCTGCCTCAATTGATCTCAAAGGGGCGGGATATAAATAATAAATAAATAAATAAATAAATAAAGGGGTTCATTCATGGTGCACCGATGCAACTGTGCACTTTAAAAAGGGAAGCGAAACCACAATGGTAAGATCTTCATAACCGCACAGTTCATGTGTGATGTACCTGCGCAACTGCGCAGTTCACAGCTGGCAATACAATTGCCTGTATAATGTACCGGTGCAACTGCGCAGTTTGCAGCCAGCAACAACAGCTGCTCTGCCTGTGTTTCTAGCATCCTGACAGCTTCCAATGTACTTGCTGAGCAACAGAAAAGACTTCAGATAAGTCGTCACCACACCTCGTCAGTGTAGCTGCCCTATGCCTTTTTATTACACACCTGGGACTTTCAGTGCAGCTGCTAAGTATTAAGGAAAAGGCAACTTCATGTTGCTCTTTCCTGCCAATCTAGAAAGCCCCATTGTTATTTTTGTTTGTTTTTTACTGTTCTTTACTTGCTGTTACCCACCTCTATCCAACATGATTTGTCATGTGAAGCGATGGGTCTAGGAGCACCCCCAGACTGCGAACACAGTTTTTTGAGGGGAGTGTGACCCCTTCCAGGACTGGAGATTGTATCCCAATACCTGAGTTTGGGGCCAATACCATAAGTACCTCTGTTTTGTCTGGATTCAGCTTCAATTTGTTTTCCCCCATTCAGTCCATTACTGCCTTAAGCCAGCCATTGAAATGCTATCTGAAGTCAAAGCTGATATCCGAGGCATGGAGAAATATATCTGGGTGTCATCAGTGTACTGATAATACCCCGTCCCATGCCTCCGGATGATCTCTCCCAGCGGATTCATGTATAAGCTGAAAAGCATCAAGGACAGGATGGCACCTTGTGGGACACCACAATTAAGCCCTTTCCTTGCAGAGCAACTGTCCCTGAGCATCACCCCCTGGAATCTGCCCTAGAGGAAGGAACAGAACCCCTGCAATTCAGTGCCTCCAATCCCTAGCCCTCTCAGGTGATCAAAAGCCTCTGAGAAGTCTAGTAACACCAACAGGGTCACACTACCCCTGTTGATGCCTAGACAAAGGTCAGAGCAACCATGGCCGTCTCAACTCCAAATCCCATCCTAAAGCTAGTTTGAAATGCAAAATACTGCAAAATTAATGCAATTTGATGCCAATTTAACTGCCATGACTCAATGCTACGGAATTCTTTGATTTGTAGTTGTGGGAAGTATTTAGGCTCTTGTGCCACAACAAAAACCAAATCATAGGAATTCCATAAAATGGAGTCATGACAGTTAAAATGGTGTTAAACTGCATTAGCTATGCACTATGGCAGCAGCCAAGGTCTCCTAAACATGTCAACAAACAAGGGACCACAGGAAACTGCCTTATACATTGGTCCTTTGGTATCTGCTGGGGTTTGGTTCCATGACGCTCCATGGATACCGAAATCCAGGGATGGTCAAGTCCCATCATATACAGTGATGCAATAAAATGGTGTCCCTCATTGGCAAAATCAAGGTTTGATGTTCAGAGTTTTCAAAAATAATATTTTAAAGCCATGGATGGTTGAATCTGTGGATGTAGAATATATGGATACAAAGGGCCAACTGTACCCAAATCTTTCCACAGTATACAATAATAACAAAGTGATATCACCAACATTCCACAAAAACAATGATTCCTCTGTTGGGCCAACCAAAAATGCACAAAATATATGATGCAATCTTTCAGAGCTCCACTAACCTCTTCATCAGGTAGAAGGGTTAAAAAAGAAGAGGGGCGGGGTGTTGGTGAGGTAACAGTATTAGAATCACAGGCCTACATTTTGTCAAGATGTCTTTCTTGTTGTCTGACAGTTAAGAGGGTCTGGAGGGATAGCTATGCAAGAAGTGGCCTTTCCTCTATCTCTCTGGTCATGTGGGCTCTGGGACACAAAGTGTTGTAAAATGCAGGAAATAATATTTAAACTCCATTATCATCAGAAAAAGCAACTTGGGGTACAGACTGCTTCTATCCTGTATGAGACTACCCACCCCTTTCATAGGCAGAAAACATTGAATTTGGAATTTTCTGCTAAAAAGCTCCCTAGCAGAGAGTTCTAAGTCCCTCGGCAAACTACAGATCCCAGTATTCCATAGGATGGCATCATGGAAAGTAATATAGCATTAAATTGGAATAACTGTGTAACGTAGCAGGAACACTCCCAAGTTCTTGGTTGACCCATTTACCTTGCTAGCCCAGATTATTTCTTCTATCAGCAGTGATTCTTCAGAGTCTCAGAACACCTGTTATCTGAACTAAAAACAACAACAGAGATACCAGGGATTTCCTGCATATTTTAGAAGTGAGGCTGTCAGATATCTACTGATTTAAGCAATCAAAAAAAAAAAAAAACCAAAAAAAAACCAAAAACACAAGTTTCCATCAAATATATTTAACAACCACGACTGTTTTTCTGCACCACTGCCATTAACTTCAGTCTTTGTCTTAACTTCACTAATTCAAATATGAAAAGTCTCATTTCTAGTGTATTTCTTAAGTGATTGTCAGACTGTAGCACCTTCATATTTTACACATCTGAATGGACACCATTATAGATGGATGGTGATGGCTAGGAATTCTGTGATAGATGAGAATTCTGGTCAAAAAGTATCTGAGGGCCCAGTTGTTCATTCCAAGTTGCCATATGTTTCCATCTAAAGTGAACAATGTCTCACCATCTTTGGTAACATGCACACAAACACATTCATAGAAGCACCTTATGGAACTAAACAGACAAAACAGACATGTATGTTGTTACTACTGTTAAAACATCTAGGAGCCAGAAATTCTTGTCAGACTTCCCCAGTAGTACATTTTAATCTTCTGCCCACTTCTATTGTAAAATCAGTTTCATAAGTTATGGAACAAGCTGTGAGGAGCAGTAAGGAATACTAAGGTATGGAGGTAAGCCCCACAGAACAGGCATAAGAGCCTGAATCATGTGAATCACATATCTAAATGCCCCTCTGCCATCACTTGGCAGTTCCTCTCATATTATGGTCACTCAGGAAAACATTTCTCACAATGGCCTTTTTGATTATCAGATTAAGGTGCCTCTAAAAATTCTCCCTCTTCATTCCATTTGTCATTGTTGTTATGTGCCTTTAAAGTGGCACATTGAGAAGGGAGCAAGCTTGTTTTCTGCTGCTCCAGAGAACAGGATCCGGAACAATGGATGCAAGCTCCAGGAAAAGAGTTTCTACCTCAACACTAGGAAGAACTTCCCTGACAGTAAGGGCTGTTCGACAGTGGAACAACACACTCCCTAGGAGAGTGGTGGAGTCTCCTTCCTTTGAAGTCTTTAAACAGAGGCTGGATGGCCATTTGTCAGGTATGCTTTGATTGGGAGTTCCTGCATGGCAGGGGGGTTGGACTGGATGGCCCTTGTGGTCTCTTCCCACTCTGTGATTCTATTATGATTCTATGATTCTATGAAAGTTGGCCCTGACTTACAGCAAGTCCTGGGTATTCTAGGCAAGATTTATTCAGAGTAGGTTCACCATTGCCTTTTTTGAACAATGAGTTAATGTACCCTGCCCAAGATTTCCATGGCAGAGTGGGGATTCAAACCCTAGTCTCCCAAAATCCTAGTCCAACACGCAAACTGCTAAACCAAATTGGCATAGCCCTTTTGAAACTGTACTTTATTTTGCATTTTATCAGCACAAAGAAATGAGGTAAAAACCAATGGAGCTGGCTTTTGCTTTGCCAGTGTTTAATCCACCAATTGCAATACACATAAAAGGGTGGAAAAACGTATAGCTCAATAGGAAGTAGACAGAGCTTCCAAAATCCATTAAAATTTAATTTGTTTGAAGGGGAGGAGCATGCAAAACACAGGAGATTAAGTTCCGTTGTAAGCCCTGACCTTTCACATTTACTCATTCTTCCAGCTTAATTCTGGTTCATGAAGTACATATTTCATATGGCTCTGGTTCTTATTACATACTCCTTATTTTATTAATGCTAGTTATGCACGTATAACAGAGGATATCATTTTCTTTATTGCTGTGTGAAATAGCATCCTGTATCAGTCAGGAAGTACATAAGCAATGAGGTATTCTATATGACACCAAAAAAGCAGGATATCAAAAAGATGCTGTTTAATTTTCCTCCTATTTTTTGGCATAGAAACACAAGCAATTTGGTAAATTATAACTTTCTTTTTAAAAGCACCACTGCATCCTGTACAGAAGACATGAAATTCTGTCACTTTCCCATTCATTTGAATGTTTTCTATAGATTCACCCCTGATGAGAATATCAAAACTCTCAAAACATTTCATTTTCTGCCAGTGCTTTTGTAGTGTTTAGTAATGATCTTTGTAGGTCACTCTTTATGATCCTTTCCTCCAAATAGTTTTGCTTCTAACAAGTTCCCCAATCGATATTTTCATTACTTGGTTTATTTTCCCCTTGGTCTTCTAGCATTACTTAATAAGGCTGCAATCCATAAACTACTTCCTATGGAACAGCTGTTGCAATTTAGATGAAACTGTTGTGGAGCAGATCAGTTCAGGATCCCAACTAGGAAAGAGCAATGCTGAAACAATGTCTGGGCAACAGCTCCATGTTTAAAGGGAAATAGATGCCCAAGTGAGTATATTACATATTTTTCTCCCATACACACACAATTAGGAATAGTTAGAAAACTGGAGTACATAATGTTTTGCATTTGCACACATCTGTTCAACAGTTCATGAAATTCTTCTGTAATTAGGCACAATTTACACATGTAGACCTTGGCTTTAACCCAAGGAAAGTTAATCATGTTTAAGTTCCACCAATATCAATGGGGCTTAGGTTATCTGAGGCTAGTTTGAATCATTCATTTCAGTCAGACTTAACACAATTCTTTGTGTGAAAGTGTCCCTTACTTAGTAATACAGGACACAAGAGGAATGATTCAAGATTTCTTTATATGAGGCAGCACTTCATCAGCAGAAAACAGCAATAAAAAAGACATGTGAAGCAGCCACCATGCTGTTGGATTTTAGTATATGATAGTTTGTGTTTATGAAATAGGCCTAGTCACTGTGCCCCATGTGGTTCAGTAAATATACAAGCACAGAATTACTTTTACTGAAGAATGAAACCCTATTTCTATTGTTGTGTCTTTATTACAGCCCATGGGAATACACTGATAAAGTCAAGTTACCATAGATTTACAGGGATTCTACACACCCTGGTGAGATTTTGGGCATAGCAGAACAGGCAGTCATTGCAGGAGGAAAAGGGTATAGAGGTTAGGAAGGAAAGAAGGCACTGGAGAAACAGACAGTTTAGAGGCATCAGATTTCATCTGATTTCCTTCACCACCATTGAATGGCCCTGGAAAAATGCATCTACTAGTGTATCACAGTGGGCCCTTGGTATCTGCTGGGGTTTGGTTCCAGAACCCCCTGTGGATAAAAAATCTGTGGGTGTTCAAATCCCATTGTATACATGGGGTAGTAAAGTGGTGTCCCTTATATAAATGACAAAATTAAGATTTGTTTTTTGGGATTTTTTAAAAAAAATAATTTTAAGCTGTTGATGCTTGAATCCATGGATGCAAAATCCATGGCTACAGAGGGCCAACTGTGCATAAAAAGGATTTTGGTCTTTCAGTCTTTTCACATTATGATAATTTCAAAAGGCAGAAATATGAGATAAAGGCTGTTACTTATAGCAAATTAAGGCTGGAGTCCTAATGGTCAGTTGGAGTTCTTAAATCCTATGGTTATGAGAGACATCAAAATTGTTGGTCTCAGTTTTGTTGATTTTCTCTGAATCCTGCCTTATTTTCTTCCCATTCTTCATTTGCATTGAATTGCAAAACTTTGTGCTTTCTTTCTGACATTGAAATTCACATAATTTTAATTGATTTTTCTGCATTTGCTTTTTGTTAAGACAATTTATCCAGTTTTCACAACCCTTTTCATTGGCTAAAGCATATTTCTATGGTTTTTTTTCCAGTTACGCACATTTTATCTGTTTACATTTTAAAATAATCACATTCTGTTTGCAAAGGACTCTTGCAGCACCTTTGAGACTATAAATCCAAAGCACACTGCAGAAATAATCCAGTTTGAGACTGCTTTAAGTGCCTTGGCTCAGTGCTATAGGACTATGGGAACTATAGTTTATGGGGCACCAGAGCTCTCCAACAGAGAAGGCTAAAAGTCTCACAAAACTACAGTTTCCAGAATTCCCTCATACTAAGCCAGGGCAGTTAAAGTGGTCCCAGACTGGATTATTTCTGCAGTGTGTTTTGGACCTCTGAGAGTGAGGGAAAGAAGTCAGTAGCATAAGCTTTTGTAGACTTAATTCTACTTTGTCAAATGCATAGAGTAAAGTCTCTAGGAACAGACCTTAATAGCTCTGAATGAGCAGGTTGTATGTGTATGTGTGAACAGCAATAGAAATGCAAAACTTGTGGATATGGTGATAAGGTAACAAATTCAGTTTTAACCACGGTCATTGGGAACAAAAGCAGGAGAACAATATTGCCTAAAGCCAATAGTGGAGGGAATTATTGGAATTAGTGCCAGAACCAGAAAGGAGATCAAATAAACAGAGCAAGAAAGCTCTCTTGAGGCTGGGGTGTTAATTAGGGTTATAATACGTGTAGCATTCCAGGAAACCATTGTCTGTGTTCAATCCACTATCGATGGGCTGGAGTTTGTGGATATATTCCAATTCTGCTGTTGGTCTTTCCTGTCTTTCTTAGCATTGTTGTTGTTGCTGGTGGTGGTGGTAGTGGTATTCAGGTACTGGTGTTCTGAGGTCTGAGATGGAATGCCCAAGAACACTGAAGTTTTCTGCAAATGGTTTTTGTGTATTCCCATTCTTAAAGTCTGATTTATGTCTAATTATCCTCTGGCACAGGAACTGATCTGTTTGCCCAGTGTGGAGTGCTGAAGGGCATTGTTGACAGATATCACATTAGTGGGTGAGCAAGTGAAAGTACCTCTAATATTGTGAGTGATGTGATTTGGTCCTCTGATGACACCTCCCTGAACTGGCATCTGGGCAGAGTTGGCATCTGGCTTTGTGGCAAGGTCTTGTACTCAACTACCTATCTGTGTTGTGTGTCTTCATGGAGGTAAATTATGGGACTACATAAAAAAAATTTCAAACATTTCAACATTTCTAAAATGTCACATTGAGAGGATACAGATCAACCAAATATGTGAAATGTGGCCTCCTTGGTGTCAGTGGTAGAGGGCCCACTTTACATGTCACAGTAAACCATGAATCTGCTTTGCAGCAGGAGGTGCTAAACAAACCACAGACCTTCAGTATGAAATTTCTGTAATGTTGCTCACTTAAACCAGTTGGAAGCAATCCATTTGGCTTCTTTTTCTCACGTCAAGACAGAGAATGAACTCTTCTTTTAATGAGTTATGTGTTTTAATACTCCTAGTTTAATTCTGTTTTAATGCCAAATTTTGCATGTTTTTTAACTGTATTGTTTTGTTTAATTCGAAAGTCATTTTGTATCCTAATATGTCATAGCAGGAGGAACAAATCAGAGAGCTATCTCATGTGGGATTCTCACAGTGCATTAAATAATCCATGGTCTTAAAGTCCATGCTTTAGTTGCTACTCCAGCAAGTTGGAATTCTGTTGAATGTGGCCACGTATTGTATCAGTCCAAGAGGTCACATATACTAATGAAAACATGGTGAATGCCCATGAAGGTTTCCAGAATCTATAGCATATACTGTATAATTTTTCTAACATTTTAGGCAGAGTCTATTGTACAAGTCAAGGTCGGTGACCCAATTGTTTCAGAGGGATATCAAGACTTACACAAGCAGCAAGAATCTGCTTGGGGGTTCAGAAATTTGATGGGAATTCAATTCTTCTTCGTGCTCATGTATTTATCTGTGGAATGCCTCCTTCATGTTTATTATACCACTAAATCTAATTAGTCTAAGGCTCAAAGGCAGAAGCTGAGTCTAGCAAACTTCAGACAATACTATTTTTTTTAAAAAACCTTAGCAAAACGAGAGAGCAGAATGGATGGAAGCTTAAAGAATGACTGAAATTTCACATATATCTCACCTTTTCACTGCAATTAGTGGGAAAGTGGCTAATAATAAAATGCAAGATAAAATAAACACATATATAGTTAAATTTAAAGATGAATCAAATTAAATTAAAACACAGGATTTTTTTTCTTTTTTAAAAAAAAGCAACACCAACCAGCAAAAAAGTCAGCTTGAAAGACCGAAATTTGTCTGAGTAATAATGCTTTGGCTGCCTGTGGAACAAGCACAGAGATACAGCTAGGTTTGCTTCCTTTGGCAGAGGTTTCTAAACCCTAGAGAAGCCCAAAAAGACCATCTTTCACCTTCTGGTCAGCCTGCTAAAGATACCCTCCCCATACCATCTTAGCTAAGGACAGAACCAACAAAATTCAGGCATTTTACTAATATCTAATTTTCTTCTGTTTGTAACATCTTTCCTGATGAAAAAGCCAGTGGAGCTTCAAAAGCTTGAAACAAATATATTGTGAATTTCATTTGGTCAATAAAGGTATCACTGTTTGGTGGATTTTCACCTGAATTTACTAAATGGCCAACATAGGTACCCCTGCATGTTTTTTGGTCAAATGTGCCTCTAGAGAGCCGGGTGAAAGGAAAGACCTCTTCCAAGGGTCTTAACTCACAGGGAGACATACATGAAAAATGCAATTCTGCCTCCTTCCACAAATAGCCTGGTCCAAAGAGACATAAAGTTAATCACCATGACATTCAGTTGTGCCTGTAAACAGACACCTGACAGTAAAACTGTTGAAACAAGGGAATTTCCCTACAACGGAATCCTCAGTGAAATTTCAGCCTGTAGCATACTGGCCCACATTAAGTTTCTAAACACTTTTCAAAAGGGAATCCCTGGCAGAATATAATTGAGGTATGTGTCACTATGGTTAGGTGTGACATTTGGAATGAAAGCTGTAACAAAATAATTTCTCAGGTTATAAGGGTTATTGGATTGAATGGTAGTGTGATAAAGTTAGTATTGCTATGCACCTATAAGTTAACTCCAATTTTTGTTGACATTATCAAAGGGTTTTCTTGGAAAGACATATTCACAGGTGGCCATCTATTGCCTTCTGTTTAGGAAGAAAAAGTGTGACTTGTCCAAAATCATCCAGTGGGTTTCCATGACTGAGCAGGGATTCAAATTGGTTTCTTGAAGTCCTAGCTGAAAACTCAAACCCTGCTGATTTTCCTTATGACTGTAGAGCAGGATGATATATTATCACCAATAGACATGGAAGATCTATGTTCTCAACTGTGGACAAACTGCATATGTGGAAATGATATCTTCCTTAGATAAGCATTGATCTCCATGTACAGAGAATGATGAGGGGCAGAGCTAACATTTCCTAGTTTTTTCTGGAGCTTTCGGGCTATGTGGCCATGTTCTAGAAGAGTTCCTTTCTGATATTTCGCTAGCATCTGTGGCTGGCATCTTCAGAGATTTCCTATTTATAGACTGTATTTACTAAGTGCACTGAAAAGCTCAATCACAAATTACATGCCAACAAGAAAAGACCCACTGATAAAAATCAAACTTAGACATAGAGAAAAATCATTTGTGGATTATTGGTGTGGGCACATCAGCTGCATAAATATATACAGGGTTTCTCTAAAAGTCTAGATGACAAGGGTTATGATGTCAAAACTAATAGCCCTATTACCATAGAGATATACAAGTGGGATGTTAAATCATTTAAAATGTTCACATTAAAACTTTGGTCTTTAAGGTAAAGAGTTTATTTCTTGGAGCTACATTGGGTCTAGGAACTGTTTATAATCTTGATATGAAAGCAGGAGCCACCTCACTGTAATCTGTTCACACCTGGGGTCTTAACACATTTTTGTGGGTTTAAAAGCTGTTTTCTCATTTTCAACTCTTATTCACTCTGCAGTACTGGAGATGAGTCAATTAAGGGTCATACTATAGATCTTCAGAAGATCAATTTTAATCCTCCAAAGACCACACTACATCACCATTATCAAACAAACAAAAATACCATTAAGTAGTTACTGATTGTTGCAGAGCTCAGAGCATTCCATTTTAAGTGTCTTATCTTCATCATTATCCTAGAAAAATGGACGCTCTGAGGATTGTCAAGATAGAGTTATGTCTGAAAACATGCACACCAGATTCAGCCGAAGCCCAGTTCAGAGAACTTAACTTTGGTTCTGGTACTTCTTATGGTTTAATTCTCTCCAAAATGTGCAGAACATAACTAGAGCCCCCAAGAAGCTTTACAAGTAATTTTGACTTTAAAATGAGTTGGTGTGCAAAAATTGCCTATTTAGGTTTCCTTTCTATTAAAATACTCTTGGTTGTGGGAGATGGTGTGGGAAGGAATGGTTGCAAGGTCAGTATTCTGATCATATGATTTTTTTTACCGCTGTGTTTGTGGTACTATTAAATGTAGGAATAGTATAAAAATGTAGGGGAGGGAAGTAAGATAAATTACTACAGTATTGCTTATAGTTTTCTTTACTTGGTTTCTCATTTGTCCTGTAGCAACCAAGAGCAGAAAGTGTGGAAATATTTCTGTATTAATTTCTGGGGTGGCTTCAAGTTCAGTTTAGTGTTTAAGAAGATATCTTCTTTTGTCCTTCTCAAATGTTTAAATCAATTCTTTCACTTTTTCTGCAGTGAAGAAAAAAAATCTGATATTCATGATGATACCGTTATCTTTGTTATTTTACTTTGTGAAGTTTAAGTAATGGATCTATCTTTCCCTCTCATAGAGTTCCTAGTTAGGAAAAATAAATTATATATTTGATTTCCCTTTCTCTAGTTTTTCCATTCTTTCTGAGCAGTGTGTTTCATTAATCAACATATTAGACAATATTATTGTTATTACCCCACTTTCTTAAGCTTTACTCTTGTAGAATTCAATGTGGGGTAAGCAATTTAATCAATCATGTTTTCCCTTATACAGTGGGCTCCTGGAATCCACTGGGGTTTGGATCCAAGACCCCCCATAGATGTTAAAATTTGTGGGCACTCAAGTCCCTTTATATACAGTGGCATAGGAAAATGGTGTCCCTTATATAAAATGCCAAAATCAAGCTTCGTTCTTTGGAAATACACACACACACACACAAAACACATACTCAAGTCATGGATGGTTGTATCTACAGAATCCATGGCTACAGAAAGCCAACTGTAATGAATTAACTTTCCTTCTCCCATTCCATTTCAGCATTCGGCTCATGAGCCAACATGGCATAGTGGTTTGAGCATTGGACTATGACTTTGGAGGCCAGGGGGCTTTACAGACTGCCCAAAAAAGACACTCTGGTGCAACCTTTTTTTACTGTGCACCTTCGCTGCAGCAACTAGAAGCAGCAGAAAAGGTATGCAGTAAAAAAGGAACACACACACTCAGCTCATTTTTGCATTGCACTTGTGACACAAAAAAAGTAAAAGGCACCATAGGGTGCCTTTGCGACTTCGCAACTGTGCAGTGCCGTATAAACATTGTGCAGCTGCGATGGCACCACTATGCATGCTGTTTAAATGGTGCTACATAGAGATGCCACATTGCAGAGCATGTATACACTTCGCCCCGAGGCAACTCTAGCATGTGACGGGGCACCTCATAGCACCTGTCTGTTTTGGGCCCAGGATTTGAATCACTGCTCAGCCATGGAAACTCACTGGGCAATCTTGGGCAAGTCATGCTCTTTCAGCATCAGATAATGTAAAAACAAAAAACAAAAAACTGAATACATTTTGCCAAGAAAACCCGATGATATGGTGCCCTTAGGTTGCTATAAATTGAAAATGTCTTGAAGGCACACAACAGCAACATCTCTTCTCCTGTTCCTCATTTCAGCCTGTATTCTGTATTGTTGTGGCCCACATCAGGATATAACTATAGAGTTAATACCCAGACATAACCTTAATGGGACCTATTTGAACATGTCTGTGATGGTATTTGTTTGGTGGTGTTTGCTTGATTGGGATTATACCTAAAAAGGTATCACAGGGCCAAGCTTTAGCAGACAAGGAATAATGCATTAAAAATCAACTAGAAGCAGTTATCAGGGGACAGGGGTGGGAGAAAAGATACTGCTTGAAACCAAGATGAATTGATACCCACATGAATTTTGATGGGAGTTCTTGAAATATAGTATGTTGCTGGCTAGGAATCTGAAAATATATGATAAAATGGGCAAGAGAACCCTCGTGACACTTGCATATTTACTAGTGTTCTAATGTGTAGTGTGCCAGAAAATCTATGGTATTACTCTCCCAGCCGTGTTAAAATTTAGAGCATGGGTCATGATTTTAATCTTTCAGGATTCTATTATATTCTATTCCACTCCCATAACTATATAAATATGCTTTATAAACTGAGGCCTTAATATCACTCTACTGAATCTGAGGAAGTGAGTTTATATCCACAAAAGCTCCTGCTAAAAAAAAAGTAGCTAGTCTTAAAGGTGCTGCCATATTCCATTTTCCCCTCCTCCTTTTGATAGTAAATTTAAGCCAGAATAGTTTCAAAGCTATTACTTAATTCAACACTATTAGTCAGAATGAAATAGTTTGAAAATTATAAACTAATAATACTGGCACTATCTACTTTGAATACACACACGTATGAGTGCTTATATATTTTCTGGAAAAGCTAAGAATATAATTTAAAATGGTAGAAGCAATGAGATAAAAGCTCAGATACCTCAGTACATTGGCTATAAGCAAGCAACAATGGTTTTTGCAACACTATCTGCTTTTAATTAGGATGACCAGGAAGGTATGTCCAAGTAGGTACTAAATACATTTATAAGAATTGTTATTTCATTCCTTAAATTTTCCATTCATCATCTAACACCTCTGGAAAAAACAAGGTTCTCCATACCTTACAAAATGACTGTTATGGTAATTTCCTCAGTTTTCCCATGTGTAGAAAAAGATATTATAATATTGCTCTCCTAAAGGACTAAGGATTTGCTAATAATAATAGCACCAATAAAACTTGCATTTACTCAGAGGCAACACATGGTATTACAGAGGATGCATGAATTAACATTTAGTATGTAAAGCAGTGAGTGAGCTACATGCAACAAAGGATATTTCTTAAAGAGACTCATAATACAGTTAACCACAAAAGGTCAAGTAATGATTTTTTATCTGATGCTTGTGTAGCTCATGGCTTGTATGACTATTCATTCTGGGGATCAAAGTCACCCTGAAATCATGTTCTTTGATTTGGAAGCCAAAAGGACTGAGGCAAAATGCTCCTTCTCCTGATTTTTCTTCCTCATTTGTAATGACATGATGTAAGTCTCAGAAGAACTAATCCTGCCCTCACTTCCACATCTACACTTAGGCCCTATACAGGCAGGCATGAAAGGGGGGCAGAGACAACGTGCAGCGTCCTGATGGCACATGCCCTGACTCCACCCCCAGGGTACTATGATGCCACATGTCACTCCAGATGGTGCGCAGCATCACGGTGTACCTCCAGCATTGTGTCCAGATGATGTAGTGCTGAAGGGCACCATAGAGCCACGCTGCCACGGCTATGGCACCCTTTGGAGGGCACTAAAAGGAGTTGCTTTTTGAGGCTCCTTTTTGCACCCTGGAAAGGATGGATCAGGGCTGTAGCATGAGGTTGCCATGACCCCGATCCGGCCAGGAAAGGGATGGCCTCCCACCCCCCCTTAGGGGTAGTCTGTTCGAGCCCCTTAGTTTTTTAGGAGATTGCATAGAAGACCTTGATCCTGCTGGAGAGGTGGGAAAAAATAAAATTTATATTCTATTCTATTCTAATCTATCTTGGACCCCACAAAGTGACTGATTTTTCCTTCTTATAATACCTCTGTGACTGATGTTGTGTGATGACTGGGGGCCTTATCACACCAGACCAATTTGGATTGAATCTGAAGTGACCGTGGAACTGATTTCTGTGAATTCAGTTGTTACTGAATTCACTGAATTCTGGGGTGACCTTGGATTGGCTTTGGAATGGCTTCATAGTAACAGCATTCACTTGTGAGAATTCAATGAACATTCATGTGAATTCACTTGGATGGATGTGGAGTGACTCTGGATTGGGACTGCAAAACCCTTTGATAAGGGTCTTAGTGTTACTCATAGAAACCTGAAAATTACTAAATAAGGCCTGACTGTCACTAATGCTCCTGCTTTTGCTAAACAGTTGGAAGCTAATAGGAGAATGTTAAGAGTGTTTTAAAAAGCCCTCTAAGTGTTGCTTTTCTTGTATTTTCACAGCTTTTTATTTCTATCTGCTTAGACTTTGTTTTGTTTTGTTTTTCTTTCCTAGAGGGAAATTAGTACGCATAAATTTCAACTGTCTACATTTTGTTGTTGTGTTCCTTCAAGTCATTTCTGACATGCAGTGACCCTAAGTGACCTATCACAGGGTTGCCTTTGCAAGTCTTATTTACAGGGGGTTTGCCTAAGCATTCCTCTGAGGCTGAAAGGGTATGATTTCTCAAGGTCTCCAAGTAAGTTTCCATTTCTAAGTGAGGATTCCATACCTCGTCTCCAGAGTTGTAGTCCAACACTCAAACCAGTACACAACATTGGCTTTCTGTGTATGTTTTAGCCACCTTTATTTTTAAATGTGGATAAGATTTTATGCAGGTGAACTGTGCCACAAGATTTGCAAATGTGTGAAGTTCTGAGGCAAGACGTGTTTTGTCTCACTATCACTTTCAAGAGGTGTGAAAGGGTTAGTTCTGGCCAATAATTAAACACCATCAATATTCTCTTTCAACCCTAAAGAAGTAAAAGAAGCACATAGATTTTTCTTCATTCAGTCTCCATAAGAATTCCAAAATGGGATGAGAGTTCAAAGATTTGACCCACTTGTGGGTCTATGCCCCAATTCCAGGTGGGCATGAGCCAGTTATACTTACCCATTGAAGAGGAAAACCATTCTGCATACGCTAAATCTGTCCAAGTGAAATTCCTTTAAGGTTCACCAGGGAAGAAACATCCAAATTTGTTTCAAATTTAGCTGTAGTTGAAATTCAAGGGCAAGTCACTGAAGTATGACTTTTCATCAGAGGTCTGCCAGAGAAGACAGGCTTTCAAATGGACCTTCCTTGACCTCTAGCTGGCTACAGATGCATGCTTACCCATGTAAATAGCCTTTTCCAATTCCACTGCTGGACTCACAGATGTATAGGAAAGAATCTTAAGGGAATAAAAAATGATCAGGAATGAAGGTTTAATGACATTTTAGGAAAGGGGCATATCTTCAAATGGGAAAAAGAGGAAATTCAAAATACAGTATTCCTGTTCAGTGTCTCCATTGCAGTGAATTACTTTTTAAAAAGCCATAGTAGCAAAACAGACGAAGCGCTTTGGAGTATTTTGGTCATTATCACATTTTTACCATGTAGATTTTGCTCCTTGGATTTTGTTCCTTAGACAGCAACATGCTTTGGGTCTGCCCTAATTTGCTCTGTTCATTCACCTTGAGCAAAAGGAAAGCTTCTCATGTTATGAGGGGGTTTTCTTTTTTAAAATCGCAGCATAGAAAGCAAGAAATATATATGGAGATTCTCCACATGTAAATTCACTTGGCTAAGTGTTTTGCTACAGGGAACTCCTACCAATTTAAAGGAAGACTTTCATATATACTGTAGTACTCTGCAACACTTTTGATACAGTTATAATACTGTTTACCTCACACGTAGTGATGGAAATCTCATCTGTGGGAAGTGGAAAAGATAACCCAAACAAACCCTGTTTCTGTGTTTCCACATATATCATACCTGCAAGTATTTCCAATCAATTGCTGTATAATATTCACACTGTCTTGAGGTCAGATGTTGCAAAAATTGAGTTATATGGCAGCTGTCGGGCTTGAAAGTGGGAGCTGCAGTTTACCTTTGGCCTCTCTTTACAGTGCTTGGACAAACAGAGGCTCCAGGCAGACATAAAATATAGAGTGAGGCCAGCAACATCTGAATGCTGTTTCCTGTCTTTTGCTCTACTTTTCACTCTTGGCATGAATTGCACTAACCTTCACCTGGTTCTTTAAAGGAATAATGTTATAAAGATAAATGAAATCTTTTAGTTTTGGAGATTTCATGTTGCTACTAAATTACACCTTCTCTGTGTATGCAGATATTCAGAAATCCACAGAGCAGGGTACTTATAATAATTGTTGGCATCATAGAATCATAGAATCATAGAGTTGGAAGAGACCACAAGGGCCATCCAGTCCAACTCCCTGCCATGCAGGAACTCGTCAAAGCATCCCCTACAGATGGCCATCCAGCCTCTGCTTAAAGACCTCCAAGGACGGAGACTCCACTACACTACAAGGGAGTGTGTTCCAATGTCGAACAGCCCTTACTGTCAGGAAGTTCCTCATAATGTTGAGGTGGAATCTCTTTTCCTACAGCTTGCATCCATTGTTCCACGTTCTAGTCTCGGCAGCAGCAGAAAACAAACTTGCTCCCTCCTCAATATGACATCCCTTCAAATATTTGAACAGGGCTATCTTTTCACCTCTTAACCTTCTCTTCTCCAGGCTAAACATCCCCAGCTCCCTAAGGCGGTCCTCATAGGGCATGGTTTCCAGACCCTTCACCATTTCAGTCACCCTCCTTTGGACATGCTCCAGTTTCTCCACATCCTTTTTGAATTGTGATGCCCAGAACTGGACACAGTATTCCAGGTGGGGCCTGACCAAAGCAGAATAGAGTGGAACTATTACTTCCCTTGATCTAGAAGCTATACTTCTATTGATGTAGCCTAAAATAGCATTGGACTTTTTAGCTGCCGCATCGCACTGCTGACTCATGTTCAACTTATGGTCTACTTGGACTCCTAGATCTCTTTCACATGTAGTTTTATTCAGCCAGGTGTCCCCTATCCGATATCTGTGCATTTCATTTTTGCGCCCTAAGTGCAGTACCTTACATTTCTCCGCATTGAATTTCATTTTGTTAGTTTTGGCCCAGCTTTCTAGTCTATTCAGGTCATTTTGAATTTTGATCCTGTCTTCTGGAGTATTGGCTACTCCTCCTAATTTGGTGTCATCTGCAAATTTGATGAATATTCCCCCAATTCTGTCATCCAAGTCATTAATAAAGATGTTGAATAGCACTGGGCCCAGGACAGAACCCTGTGGGACCCCACTGGTCACTTCTTTCCAGGTTGAAAAGGAACCATTGTTGAGCACCCTTTGGGTGTGGCCAGTCAACCAATTATAAATCCATGTAACAGTTACCTTGTCTAGCCCACATTTTACAACCTTGTTTGCAAGAATATCATGGGGAACCTTGTCAAAGGCCTTACTGAAATCAAGATATACTATATCCGCAGCATTTCCTTCATCTACCAAACTAGTAATTTTATATATATATAAAAAAGAGATCAGATTTGTCTGGCATGACCTGTTTCTCTGGAAACCATGTTGGCTTTTTGTTATTATGGCATTGCCTTCTAAATGTTCACAGACTCTCTGTTTAATTATCTGCTCTAGAATCTGGCTGAAAATCTGTCATGAAGCTGACCAGTATTACAAGCAAGACAGGAATTTTCAGAGATCACCAAGTTAGTCTGTTTCAGTACAGAAGGGGGAGGGGAAGAGTTTTGTCACACTTTTTAATTTTAGACTATTTTATTTTATTTTACTTCTAACATTTTATTTTTGGTTGAGATTTTCTGGATTTCAGTCTGAGTTATCTGGATTAAATTGGGGGAATGCATTTGAGGAAGTGGATGGTAACCCATGAAAATTCACACCAAAACAAAGATGACTCCTTGTTTTGTCCCTGCTACCCTCTTTTCTTTTCTTTTCTTTTCTTTCTTTTTTTGCAGTTTCCTCTTTTATTATTTTTAAAATTCAATATAAATGCAATAATAGTTGTTCATTACAAACTGTATCTTCATGTATCTTCTAAATTTCCTAATTACATCTTCTTATTTGATATCCAAATGCAAGTACAAAATAGCAAATGAAAATTATATACCCTTGCCATCATTTCCATCAAATTCTATACATTCTTAAAGTACAATATTGTTCTTTACCTATAATATTGCTCTTTGACTCTCAAACATGCTTGCAATCTTAATACTATATTACCTTTTTCATACTAAACTTTCCCCCTCTTATTCTTTTAAGCTCTGTTATTTATTTATTAATTATTTTTTTCACAGTCTTACATCCCAAGCCACACTCATATATTCCTCAAATGGTTTCCAGATCTCTCCTCCATTATTCTTATTTCACAACACTATAGTTAATTTATCCATCTCTCTTATTTCCAGTATCTTTTGTAACCTATCAGCTATTTCTGGTTGTTTTTTGGTTTTTTGTTTTGTTTTGGGTTTTTTTTTTTTTACTTTGTTTTCCAACTTTTTGCTGGCAGTATCCAAGCAGCCTATATAAGATATAACAATACCTTCCAGTATTTCCTTTCTGTCTCCATTCCCAGAAAGGATGCCATGTTGAGTAAATATAACTCCGGTACCATGGGATATTTTATTTTAAAGATGTCTTGTATTATAATGCACTCCTAACAATTGCTAAAATCTGGGCTTTCAGACTCAGAGCTGAATCCAGGAGCACAACCAAACTGCAAGCCTCCATATTCAGGGGAAGTATAACCACATCCAACACACACTGAATCCCTATTCCCTGGTCTGCTTTTCAACTGACAGAGCACCCCTGTCTATTACTGATGGCACCAAACTCCAGAACTCTCCCAGAGATTTCATGTATGTATGTATGTCCAGAAATTGCATCCTTATGTCCACTTTCATGTTCAACAAAGATACATAAGTAATGGGGAAGGACACGCCTTTCTCAGAGCAATATCGCATCACCACATACCAGAGCATAGAAGTATCTACTTACGTGCAATACCTTTTATAAAAAATTAAATAAAAATAAGGCATCATTCAATTACAGTATAGCCATAGTCCAAAGAGTAGTAACTGGAGGTGTGACTGAAACAATTTTATTTTTATAGTCAGAGATTGTCTGTAGTCTCAGTGCTCAACTGTTTTGTGTCATAGACCAGGATCCTGTAACATTCCATTTTTTCAAGTAAGAAAATTAACTGTTATATTAACTTTGGAATCAGAAGGAAGTTTGGATTCCCAGATATGAGGGCATCTTATGGTTTGTTCTTCTGTTAGCAAAAAGTCTGTCAGGAATGACTTTCTACTTTATGTCTACTTAGGCCTTTCTCTTTTAATCCTTGATTTCATTTCTCTCTGCCAGTAATCCCATGACTAGTACAGGACTGAGCCTTAAACAATGGTGACAGTAAGTGCCCACATTCTCCCTACAACATTGTGTAATCTGTATATGGTATGAATGATGGATGCCACAATAGAGGTCAGTACAACATCAAAGCAGATTTAAGTCAAACAAATCAGTTTCAGAAAGTTCTCTTCCTTGAATGATGAAACCAAAGGTGTCAGGTCCTTTGCTAATACATATTATGTTCACAATGATGAAGAGGTCTGTTTTTCATAACCGATCTGACAAACATTTTGGAAATACCTTCTAAAATAAATGACTTTATTTCTGCTAAGTGAGTCAATTTTAAAGCTAGCCATTTCACAGAAAGCAGCCTGTCTCTTTATTTAATAGTACTCAATGCAAATCAGTCCAGTACAAATTAACATATGGTTCACACTACTGTATGAAAGAATAGAGGTAGATAAAAAGCAAACCTTTCCCTTCTTCCATAACATATATTGTTTCTCATTTTCCAAAACACAGTGTCTGAACACATTGTGAAAAAGACTGAGGGACTGAAGATCCTTGCCACTTGTCAGATAATCTAGATACTCTCTGGGGTCACCTGCCACTACTTTCTGGCCACCTGAGTGCTCAGCTCATGATGGTGGTTAAACCAGAGTTTCCAACAATATTTCACTTAAGCATTCTTAAGTACTGGACTTTCAAAAATGAGCAGACTTTCTGGTACTATTACAGGCTATTTTTAGATGGATACATGTACAAATATTTACATCCCCTTTCAGTTGAAACACAGGCATATCAATGTTTGGGCACTTAAGCATCATTTCAATCCATTCCATTCCATGCATGGCATCTTACATTATACAGTGAGACCATGCCATATGCAGGCTTAACTTCCGTGACTTTCAGCATATGATGAAGCCACGGGAAAATCAAATGAATGGTGTGTGTGCCCATGTCACACACACCACATGGAGCCATGTGCATGCACCCCATTATTTTCAATGGGGCATGAACACACATAATTTCCCCCTTATGTGTGTGTGTGGGGGGGGAGTCCAGAACAGATTCCCTGCGTAAGGGAAGGGAGCACTGTATTATATAATATGACTATCAAGGCTCCTTTCATCAGGACATTTTATAGGGACTTTTATCTCTTTAACAGGCATAGTAGTAATTAACACATGTAAAAGCATGACCCTTCAAAAGCATATAACATAGCCCTTTAACCCTTTAGCATCACCATATTCATTCCACATATTTACCACACTGTCTGCTAAGGCATTATACAGACATTTCATAAAGGCTTTCATACGTATGGCATTCTGTCCCTTGAATCATATCCATAACCATTTTGACATTAAAATTTAGCCAAATATCCATTCAATTATTCAATTATCCATTCCCATAATAGTCTTTTCACTGCTGCTCATCTGGTGTCCTACTTGCAGCATTATAATTTGGTTCAAAAGTATATAAAGCTTTAATGGTGAAACAATTTTAAGTGGGCTTGAAAAGGCACCAGTAACCTTGGTGCTAAGGGATCCTCTAATTCAGGATAAATGCTTTCAAAGATATTTCTTGGATAAGAATTCACTAGAACAGAGGGAGGCAATCTGTGGGTAATTTCTTGCAGTCCCTGGACAAACCCTCTTTCCTGTTGTATGATGGGTGGAAAGGAAGAGGGAGGATTCATACATGGCAGGAAGGTGGACTGTATGGCCCTTGTGGTCTCTTCCAACTCTATGATTCTAGAAGAAGGATGGTGATTGGTGTGGCAGAGCTTCAAAATTTATTTTGAAAAGGATGAATATAAGGACATGCTGAAGACATCCATAACTGAGCAGGAACAGAATAGTGCTCTGGGACCCAATGGATCATCATAACACTACATACATAGGGATATATCCACCATGTTTCTGTAGTCATTCTTCTAAAAAGCAACTTTCCAGAAGATAGATTGGAGAGAGGTATGGCAGAAAAATGGAGAAATAAAAAAAATAGGGAAAGAAGGAAGAAGAAAGAGGGCAGAAAATATGAGAAAAGAATGGAAAACTTTTTATTCTGGCTGGTCTACTATTGCCTTGGCCCCAACCACCACCACCATTCAGCACCATCTGGGTAGGGGAAGAATCACACATAGAGAAAGCAAGGAAGAGAGCAAATTGATTTGTGGTTCTAGTTTTGCTGTGGTGTTGAAAGAAATTATTATTTTCCATGCCAATAAAATATCCCAGAAGTTGCACTCCAGCTGGTATGAACACACTGGTGGATACTCTTGATGTTGTTGATTGGGAATCGGGGGAGATTGTTGTATCATGGAGACTGTGTTTTTGTTTAACTAAAGATTCACAGTTGGATTAAAGCTTGACAATCTGGGGAAATTCCTTCTCGGACAATCAAAACCTCTCCCAAATGTCTCTTTTCTCTGGTTTCCATGTGTCTTAAGAACGAAGATTCTGACTGCAAGTTTACAATGCTGCAGGTAACATGTTTATTTATTCTTCTCTTTGGATCTATTAAGTATAATTGGATCTGCTCTCTTACAAATGTTTTCAGGAAACCTTTGAGTGCTCAGAGGGGAAGTTAGGAGGTAACACACTGAACATATTGCCATATAGAAAAATCCATATTGGTGGATGTTTACATTTTCTGGATATGAATGGGAACTAGTGCAGGGGTGTAGCTACAGTATGTGTGCCAAGATGAGGGCATCACCCTCCCAATAAGAATTCTTCCCCCTCAAATGAAATTTTCCTTCAGTTTCCAAATTGCTAACTTTGCCTTCCTCTTCTCTTTGAATGCCTAAACTATGTTTCTGAATGTGTGTTTCTTTTTTGCCTTCAGGTGGGCCTAAAGCAATACAGAATATAGGGTGATCCTAAGGCAATACAGAATATAATAGGGACTGAAATGAGGAAGAAGAGAAGAGATGTTATTGTGTAACTTCAAAATGTTTCCATCATATGGCAACCCTAGGGCCACCATATCATGGGGTTTTCTTGGCAAGATCTGTTCAGAGGAGATTTGCCAGTGCATTCCCCTGAGGCTGAGATAGTGTGACTGGTCCAAAGACACCAAGTGGGTTTCATGGCCAAGCTGGGAACTGAACCCTGGTCTCCAGAATCACAGTTCAACATTAAACTACAACACAACACTGGCTCTCATGTTTCTGAATACCCAATGGTATTTTAAGTTACTAATATGCTAGAAACTGGATGGAAAAATTTTTGCGGAGGGAAAAAAATTTTTTTCTGGGAAATTCCTTCTTTTTGCCACCCTGTAGTTGGACCCTTGAGCTACTGCATTATTACAGTAGGTTGGAAGCCCAGATCATATGAGAAGAATAGGGGTGTGTGTGCATGTATGTGTGTGTATATGCGCATATGCCCATATGTCTTCAAATTGCTGGTTGATCTGTATTGATTCCATGAATTCCATAGAGTTATCTTAGGCAAGGAATACTTGGAGCTGATTTTGCCAGTTGCTTCCTCTAAAATGCAGCCTACAGCATCTGATATTTGTTGTTGGTCCCCCATTTCAGTCCCTATCAGACTTGCCATCCACAGATCTGATCATTCATTGACAGCAAGCCCACATTGTCCCCAATGATGTGGCCATGCTGTCATTAGAGACAGCCCCCGTTGTCCCCAGGAGCAGCACGTGCCCTTCTCTCATTGCTGCTGTTGCTGACTGCCAAGGCCGGGTGGGGGCATGATAGTAACTTGGGGCCTCTCGGACCACTATTAGCATTGTCCCACCAGGGCAAGCTAGGGGATACCCTGGGGTGGGGCTCTGAGTGGCAGGGAGGCTTCCAGGGGGCCCAGTGCCCCAGTATGGCATTGCTCCCCACCCCCCAAGCACAGTGCAGCCCTGCCAAGGGACAAGAGGTGTTGTGGGCTTCATGCCTCTGCCAGAGCTGGAGAATAATAATAATAATAATAATAATAATAATAATAATAATAATTTCTGTCAGATCAAGGCAGGATTACAACAAATAGAATATATT
The DNA here is from genome assembly GCA_034509955.1 of Urosaurus nigricauda. Lineage (NCBI taxonomy): Eukaryota > Metazoa > Chordata > Lepidosauria > Squamata > Phrynosomatidae > Urosaurus > Urosaurus nigricauda. Next base: position 48,674,391 of record JAOEGL010000003.1, read on the forward strand.
CAATACAATATCACTAGTTCAATGCAATATAAAAACACAATACATTATTGTATACACAAAGATACAATATCAACAAGGTAGTTCATAGTATCACCTAGAATATTAATCAATTTAAACTCATACAGTGCAATATCAATGAAACATTTCACAATATAAACATAATCAACTACAGCTACAGTACAGCTACAATATGCATAAAATCAATCAGTTACAATACAGATACAAAACAATATCAACCCCTTCTTCTCCAAGGTGGGCAGGATGAAAACGGAACGAGTTTACAGCGAGCTGTCTTTAAGGAGCGCCGCTCCCACCAGTGCTCCACCCCCTCCAGTGTCCCGAGGTCCTCCATGGGCAGGGAGGGATGTTCTGGTGCTGGTGCTTGCTGGAGGGGAAGTCCAGCAGGCCGGCTTTAAGGAACGCAGCTCCCACCGGCGCTCTACCCTTCCAGTGTCCTCCAATGTCCTCCGAAGTCCTCCTTGGGCAGGAAGGGATGTTCCGGCGCTGGCACTTGCTGGAGGGTAAGTTCGGCAGGCTGGCTTTAAGGAATGCTGCTCCCACCGGTGCTCCACCCCTCCAGTGTCTTCCAGTATCCTCCGAGGTCCTCCTTGGGCGGGGAGGGATGTTCTGGCGCTGGCGCTTGCTGAAAGGGAAGTCCGGAGGGCGGCTTTAAGGAGTGCCTCTCCCACCGGTGCTCCACCCTTCCAGTGTCCTCCGAGGTCCTCCTTGGGCGGGGATGGATGTTCCGACGCTGGTGCTTGCTGGAGGGGAAGTCCGGCAGGCCGGCTTTAAGGAGCGCCGCTCCCACCGGCGCTCCACCCCTCCAGTGTCCTCCGAGGTCCTTCTTGGGCAGGGAGGGATGTGAGAAGACCTCCTCACAAAGCCCAGGAGGCCAGGAAGCAAAGGGAGGGAAAGGGGATGGAGAGAGGGGAGATGCCAGGAATGGGGGCTGCTAGTGAAGTACTCAGGTAGGAGAAGGTGAGGGAGGAGGAGTTCAGCAGGATTCAATGGCAGTGCGACAATGGAACATGAGCATCCACAGATTTTCGTATCCACAGGGGGATCTGGAACAGATCCCTGCTGATATCGAGGGCCAACTGTACTAAACAGAGCTGACCTTACTTAGCTTCCAAGATCAAATGGGACCTGATGCCTTTAAGGCCTGAATCAAAATCCTTTTTTTCTGTCACTCTTTCTGACAGGAGAGACAACATATCCCTATGAAGTAGTTTGATTATAGTTCCTAGCACTTTGTTTAAACATCTGCTATTTGTAGAGCAGCAAAAGTAGTTTGACTCTTCCCCAAGGCTTCCAAAGCACTGAAAAAATATCAGAGATGGACAAGATGAACAAAGAAACAAAAATGATATTGTACTTTATTAAATGATACCAGTTTCCAAATGCCACCTCATTGCCAATGTTAATCATACAGAAGTGCTACCTGTTGTCCTTCTTCTTGTAGTTAACTTCCCCTTTTCAGCTACACATCTGTCAGGCAGAAATTTAGCAGGTAAAGTCTTTCCCATATGACACTATTAAGTGATATGAATGTTGCACCTTTTGTGTGTTTTCAGGGGAGTGCCTTTCAAATAGATGCTTTAATGTTCAGAATTATGCCAAAGGAAATAAAGATGGAACCTACATTTCATAATGTGAGAGTCTCTACTATAATAATAAAAAGTGGACCAATTTTGTTGATGGAAGTCAAAGGGTTAATCAGAGTTGTGTAAATCCTTGCTCTTACAGTACATATGGTCTCTAAAAACCAAAATCAAAGCACAGAGACGTCATGAAGTTTGGAAAACGATAAAACCACAAGTCATTTTAAACTAATTCCTTCATGCCATGTTACTGATTTTACAAGGTATAGCTTAAAAACACATGTGGTTTCATTTAAGCATGTGTTGGAGTTCCTAGGTGATTCCATTTTTTAAAGACACACACACACAATACAGTGCCAAGAGGTCAAGGTTCAAAGTACATTATTACTAAGTTATTTTAGCAACTTTTTCCATCTCAGCATTAAAGTCCACTGAATAGTGCATTGTGGAGGTTAGCACCTTAATGCTAAAGAGATGTCAAACGCTAAGTGCCTGTTTTGCTGAACATGCAGCTTTGGAGAAGGGTGCAAAGATTTGAAAGGTGACTTAGAAATTTATTCTGGGCATGATCCCAAACCATGCATGTATTGGTACTTCTGGTTCAATGAATTTTTATTTGATGCTGCTGGTTCTACAATATATCCTACGGAATTGTTGGTTTAGTATTCTAACAGGTGAAAAATCTGCCATTTCTCTTTAAGGTCTATTATTCAGTAATTCATCATCTTTCATGTTTCCATTCTGATTTTATATAGGTTGTAATATTTTCTTTTATCCTGCTCAGACATTTATCTGTACTTTTGTGTATTTTTTTTTCAAAATATACAATTGGGGTATGTGTGTGTTTCTGACATGCATTATTTCCATTGACAAAAGCATGCATGTGTCTATTTTTTACATAGAACATTTATGGTAATGCATATATTTGAAATGAATGCAGGATTTTGTGCAAGTCCTCTCCATTTGCCCAAAATTTATTCCAAACTTCAAGACTTACAAGACAGGAATGTGTTTCATTCTGTTGCCTGTCTTGGGATGTGGGATATGGATGTTTCCATATGGAAAAGCAGATGCATGGTTTTTCTTTTCCACTCCTGCAGACTGGAGCCAAAATTCTCAAGAAGTACATTTTCTGATAATTTTTCTTCCCTGGAATTTCCTTTTTCTCAGCCCTATCAGAGAAATAAATTTGCTTTGAATTATTTTGTACAAATATCCCCCCCCTCCTTCCTTCCTTCCTCCCTCCCTCCCTCCCTTCCTTTATTTTTTGGTAGCCACAAATGTCATCACCACCTAGAGGCTCCAAAAAAGTGCTAGCTTTTGAACATTTGGGAAGATACCGGCCAGGAACATGAATGGAGTTTTAGAAAAAGAATGAAGCTGCCCTAGCTTCACTTTTACTAGTGAACTCCAAAAATGATTCTGCTGTATTGTATATCCATCTGGAGAAATTCTGTGAGTCCTCCCACCTCCAATTGGTCTGCTCACAAACATGATGAATAGCACAAGCAAGTGATTTGGATTAGCAATCTGGTGCTAGAAATGGGAGAATTGAAAAGGTTTTCCTCCTGCTTTCCTCTGCTATTCCAAGATGGTATTAGTACAGATGAAGAAGTGAAGGAGCAAGACAGGAATACTTTGGCCAGAGATTAGGGAAATTATGTCTTCACACTACAGATCCAAGAACCCCCAGACAAAATGCCTACTGGCATTATAAGTGTTTAAAGAGATCTTGTAGGATCTTTGAGACTGAGAGAATGAAGTTGGTAACATATGTATTTGTAGACTCAAATATATGAAAACTTATGCTACCAACTCCATTCTCTCAGTCTCAAAGGTGCTACAAGATCCCTTTGCAGACTGATCCAGGCTAACATAGCTATGTCTTTGAATTCTGAGTGTTGTAATCAAAAGATAATGTTTTAAAACTTGAATCTGAGAGGTGAATAATTTAAAAATAATTTGTGTACATGTACTGGTAGTGGTGTAGTGATGGTGGGAGAGAATTTGTCTGTGCATATTTATGTATGTTAGACTGACAGAAACATTAAAACATGAAAGCAAAACATACTGGCTTCTGCCTTTTTCATCTATTCTGATATGAATCAAAGGGCTGATCTAGACGTGCCAAAAGCAGTGTGTCTAGGGTTAGAAAGGGCGTTTTTAGGGTTAGGGAGGGCGCAGTGTCTACACCCTCCTTAACCCTAAAGCGTATGGATGCCGCCATTTTAAGATGGCAGCGTCCATATGGACACACTTTCAAAGCGTCATCATGTGCGCAGTGTTTAGATAGGCTGCGCACATTGTGATGCTTTTGCACCACGGAAGGGCGCAAATTGCGCCCTTCCTGCGGTGCAAAAAAAGAACTCCAAAACGGAGCTCTTTTTTTTGTGGCGGGCCTTTGCTGCAGCCTTTAAATGGCTGCGGCAAAGACCCAAGGAGAAAGGAACCGCAGCCGCGGCCCCTTTCTCCCTTCAGCCCCGCTGAGGGAAGCAGGGTGCAGCAGGCGACCAGAGCGCCTTCTGCAGCCCGCTTGGAGGCCATGGGAAACCGGCAGTTTGCCGCTTCCCCGTGGCCTCCAAAAGTGGCAGGATGAGGCATCTGGGGCTGCCCGTGTGGCAGCCTCGGCGTCATTCCACCACTAAAAGGGGCGACTACTGAAAAAGTGTTCTGTCCAGTGTGTACTATATATATGTACTCCAACCAATATGTCTGAAGTGCTGTTGGATGCTTTAAAAAAATAATCTATACTTTCTAGAGAGTTAGGTCACAAGACCTAGTAATACTCTTCTAGAAATTACTCATAGTAATACTATGAGAGCAATACTCTCATAGCTATGATATAACATTACTGTTGTTGCTGTGTGCCTCAAAGTCATTTTTGACTTATGGAAATCCTAAGGCAAACCTATCATAGGGTTTTCTTGCAAAGTTTCTTCAGATGGGTTTGCCATTGCCATCCCCTGAGGTGGAAGTAATTTGACTTGTCAAGGTCACACAGTGGGGTTTTTTTTACTCAAGTGAGTAATCAAACCCTGATCTCCAGAGAAATCACTACACCACACTGACAGTCACAACATTACTGCTGGCACATAATTTCACTAGGATGCTCCTTTATAAGTTTATCACATATTCGCTTCAGGTTGGTGCAAATCAGCAATAATTCCAATTAATTAAATAGCTCTGAAGTATTTACCAAAGTATTCAAACATCAGAAGACAAATTGCTTATATATAGTTCTCTCTGACTTTTTCTGCCAACTCTGTGCACTTCATGTATCCCATATGCGTTCCAAGTAGCTAAAATTAAATCAGCAGTGGACTATTGGGTGGGGAGAGGTGAGAAAAGTAGAATGTCCCAGATAAACACATGCCCTTGTTCATTTCTAATAATTCCAGCAGCTGATGAATTCTATTGCCTAGGGATTTGGCTATGGAAATCTGTCTGTCTAAAGCTTCACAGGATTATGTAAGAGCAGATCATTTCTTTTGTATTACCAGGCACAATAGTTACTAGGTCTTGTGACCTTGCTCTCTAGAGAATAGTCTTTTAAAAAATGTAATGGTGAAAAAAAAATCACACAATGCACTGTGGGACATAAATGAGACCCTGGTGATTGTTAAACCAATCTGGGAGCTTTTAATGATTTTTTTAAAAGAAAATTCAAATGGGAATGAAACTGAAACTGCAGATGAATGTATGAAGTGTGGATATCAGTTAAAAAGGAATGAGTTTTCCGAATGATGTTTTCATTTGTTCAACAAAAAGCCAGAGGTTCAGCTGACCTGACAGAAGGCAGACCTAACAGAAGGTTGCTGGGAATCAAAGTGGTGAGTCAAGGCAGGTCACAGTGGTTCACTGGAGGATTGCACCAAAGATTATAGAATAGTAAGGGCACAAGTCACCAAGAAATTATTTGAGATGAACCATACTTGTTCTGGAGAGTTTTGTATTGCATCATTCACTTAATGATTTTAATACCTCTTCTACATAAATATGGCATGAAATGGGAGCCTTCCTCCTCCTCCTCCTCCTCTTCTTAAATGCAGTATAAAGAGTCAATAAGTTATTCCTTTAAAATGTTATCCTCGTAATGATCCAGTATTTCTCTCACTTTTGGGAGAAAAACTAATTTGATTATAACCAGCTAATGTTTTATGTTTTCTTTAAGAAGTCTATCCATTTTTTAAACAGTAATACCCCCCCCCTTCAAGGTAGCTTCCAACAATTTAAGAAGAATGACAAAATAACATCAGAGAAATTGCAATTAATAACAATGATATATATTATTAATGAAATTGCCCAACTGCCAGAGACATGAAATATATTTTCAAGTGTCATCCTGCTTGATAAGAAAGGCTGTGTCTTGACATGCTGAAATAGAGTTTTATGAAATTGCCAGCCTTCAGGAGAGTCCTCACCAACATTGTGACAACATATGACAATGAGTGTTTTCGGTCATTGTTTTTGTCATTTGTATAAAAGTGCAGACATGGCAAGTGTTGATCGATGAGAATGACACAAACCACCTAGGTAATGTGTTTAATTATAAGTCAATACGCAAAATGCTATAAAAACGCATGACTACACAAAAACATAAGAAGTAAGCTGTGTAATTACAAAATCATGGTTCACAAATTATATAACTTACTGCTTATAGGGTTTTTTTAATGCCATGCATGGTTCTATAGCATTTTGTTTGTTATCTTTATTTTTTACAGTTGTATTATTTTGAGATCTAATTAACTCTAAGTCTCCACACAAAAAGACAGCAGCGGTCATAGTTTGCAATAAAATCACTCTCAGAGTTTGCACAAAATTGTTTTTATATTCAACAAGGGAGGTGTATATGGCCCTGTGAATAATTACAACTGAGTGAGCCCCACAAGTTAGCAGGAAATTGCTTTGGATTCACTGATGCTCTGCATTCTGTTACTTTCCTGTTACCTAACCCATCTCCTTCCATATACTGCAGTGATGCAAAACATACAGCCCAATTGGTCTCAGAGACATTGACTCAATTCTACCAAGGGTGCTCTAACCAAACCACTAATGAATTTTACTCTGCCGGTTTTATCGTGTTCTCCAGTTCCTCCTCCAAGTATTCTTCATACAGACTGCTCTTCCTTTTCCGGAAGCAATAGTGTGTGTGTGTGGGGGGGGAGCAACTTATATCTGGATGACTATGGGCTTAACGTGCTGTACAAACTTGGGAGAGAAGCCACTGCTAAAGCCCTCTCCCACGTTCCCATACAATGAAACTGGCACAACTGACAGAAGATCCTCCTTTTGCTTTTATAGGAACACACAGTCTCTTAGATACTATGGACTCAAGAAGTATAGACTTTTTTATTTTATTTTTTAAAAAATTTTTAAAATTTAAATTTTTAAATTTTTAAATTTTTAATTTTTAATTTTATTTTATTTTATTTATTATAAAAGAAGTATAGACTTTAAAGGTCATAACCACACTTTGAATTGTGTACATATACCTTTTAATATATTTTTAAACAGGTGTACCAAAGATTACTAAATTAAAAATTCACACATTTAAGAATTTCAATGGATTGGCAGCTGGTAAGAGCAATAATTCTGATCTCTAATAGAAGCCACTATTTCTGATATTTTGTGTTACACCTTTTATACTATCCATGAAAGATAACATTTCTTTTTTTGTGTTTGTTTGTTTGTTTAAATGTAGCTGCAACATGGTTGAGAAAGAATGTTTTCCTTCCCAGGCATTCAAGTACTGAAAATGCTTAAAAGAGAATAGACTAGAGCTCTTCTCTTTCTTATGCACTTAGCATATTCCAGAAGCGGGGAACCTTATCCAGCTGAATTCAGTAGATACATTTTAGTGGTGAGATTGGCCAAAATAAAAAGGGAAGATCCAATAATACCAGTACACTTAGCTGAAAACTTTTTGCTAGTAAATAAGCCTTAAAAGAATAGAGGAAATGACAGGAGATACCTGTACAAAAGATGGAAAATCACCAAACCAAACTGACTATAAAGGAAGGGATGGTGGACATCTGTGTAATACCGGAGGTCCACATTTGGAATCCAGGGCCAGAGGTTCCACCATGATGTGCAATTGAGATAGTCATAAGCTGCAAAGCTGATGATTATATTTGACAAACTTTTACTAGGCATAATAACAAGTATTAAATTAAATATCAAGTTTAGAAATTTTGTGTTAAATATGAGATGAGATGCTTATATTTTTTATAGATGTACAATTGTTTCTCAATACTCCATACTCATATTCTCTGCTTTAATGGAGGGAAGCTTCCTTTCAAAGGGAAATTGGGAAGATCCTCTGTTCAGATCATTAATATCCTGGAAAATCTCTAGGATTCCCATTTAAACAATGAGATGAGTCTTCCCGCACATCCACACCCAAAATCGTTATAGCAATGTTTGCTGAAGTGATGCTGATATTTACCTTGACACACTCTGTCATCAGTGTAAATATCTGTCCTTTGCCTCATTCTATTTTGTCTTGCATGATTTATGATGTTATTGGAACAGTGATATTAGAGCTTTAAATACCAAAACAATATTTAGGATGAAAATAGACACTAATCATGGTTTGAAAAGGTTGAATACTGTGATTCATGTGACTCACTGAAAATAGCAATTTGTATTCTTAAACACTTGTATTCAGAATCCATGTCTCATTAATTGCCAACATTAAGCTTGGTAACATTAGTAAAAGTCAATCGGAATGACTGGCATTCTGGAAAAACAAAATACAGCACAAATTGGTTGGAACGAACATGTTGCAAGGTTTGTTAAAACATTTTTTTTCCTTTTTACACAAAGTTCATTATGTGTCTAATAAGGATTCCAAGAATATCATGTCCACAGTTTGGCATAGTAATATGGGCTTGAGACCTTAAAAATCCAGCACTCTTAATTTTGTATTGAACTTTGCCCAATACCATTTTTCATCCCATTGTTTCCCTGATGAATATGAAGAAAGCATACTGAGAGAAATTCAGACAATGATATTAGATCAGTGTTTCTTTTATTAAGCATTTTATTTACACTTTTCATCAGGAATCATTGTTTGATGTGTGCTTGCTTCCATGGAACAGTGTCATTTGTCTTTGATATAGGAATCTTGTTCAATAAATTAGTCTTTGAAAAAAAAAACATATTGGGGCACTTTCTCAGAGAAAACCTCTCAACCCAGCTAGCATGTTACAGGATAATTTTTTTTTAAGTCAGTGGTGTAGTGGACACAGAGACAGGAGAGTCAGAGTGGTAAGTACTTTTGTATTAAGAGGGATCATGACATAATTGCCTCAACCTTCCCTCAAGCTTTCCTGTTCACCCTGAGTATCACATTAGCTTGAAGGGCTGGGAGGGGGGATTCATTTTCCTAATAGTAATATACTGGTCTTGTTCTTGTAGACAATTTACACTTGGCCCTCCATATTTGCGGCTTTGATTTTGCAGCTTTGATTATTCATGGATTCTCTCTAGGAATCTCTAGGTCCTCCAGCATGACTCTGCTGGAAGGCAATCATAGATTTACCCTGGAGAACCTGGAGATTCCTAGAGAAAATACTTCTCTAGACATTTGTAGGTTTTCTATGGTCTCCATGATTCTATAAGTTTCTGCTTGATGTTGACTACAGAGTTGCAAGGGAGGATCTAGAGATTCCTAGAGAGGTGTTTCCTTAGGGACAAAAATAGTGGATTTTTATTTGTGTTTTTTCTCTCTCACAGGAGATCCTGTGCCCCTAAGCCCAGCAAATATGGAGGGCCCACTGTATTTCCATTGCTGGTATGTTTATGACAGCTAGCTTTATATCTTGTTTTTAAGCTATTGTTTTCTTGCAGTTTTGGCATGGAGATGCACTATCCACAATGCACCTCATTGTTAAACCTGTATGTAGAGGTGGCAATGGCTTCTATGGGGATTATCACATGAGGCATTTACTGTGCTGGAATTATTGCCCAAATGCTTCAAAAGCATGGAGGTGGGATAGCTGGTCACACTCCTAAAGTGTCACTGAAGCGCATCCCACTCTTCTTCTGTTGATGAATTGTTCACAGAGCAGCCATATCTGTAATAATGGGATCTTCCATTATTCAAAAAATGGCTTCTCTGCAAACACTTCATTGACAGGAAAGAGGTGAGATGCCTCACTGACATTTTAGAAGCATGGCAGACTATCACACCTTCATGCTTCGGAAACACTTAGAAATGTTTTGCTCACGTGTGATAAGGTCCTGTGTCAGGGGAAGGTGAAACTCCACCAGGTTTTAATATGAATTTTAAAGAGAGATATCCAAGGTGTTGAACCTATTTTCCTATGTACAATAACAACCAAAATCCACAAAACAATGATACCTTTATTCAAACGACCAAAATGCACAAAATACATGGTGCAATCTTTCAAAGCTCCACTGGCACTGTAAGCATGGCTGCTCAGGGAAGAGTGATATGGAGATGCAGGGTTAGGGTGGAGCTATTGCCAGAGCCATTTCCTCTTGCATGATGAATGGTAACATGCCTGGCATTAGGCTTAAAGCAAGTGGAAATTCATCTCATATGTCCATAAAAAATATTTGGAATGTGATAAAAGAATCAAGATTTCAGAGCTTCTAAGCAACAGTGCTACAAAACAATTTCAACAGTCAGTATGCATGTCGGCAGTAAATACTGCTTCTATGTACCTTTGCAGGGAGAAATTATCAAAAAAGAGGGAGGGGATGTCTTATTGGTCTTAAAGCATGGAAACGATTTCCTGAAAATACTTGATAGTTGTAGAAACTGGAAGCTACAAAGCAATGAGCAGGTGCAAAAGAAGGAGATAAAGAAATGTGACTGTTGACTAGGGTACATTAGAGATAACTGGGGCTCAAATTTGCATCACAGATTTCTGTCAAAAAGCCAAATTGCCAAGCTTGTCAGCTGAGCAACTAATTATTTTTATTTATTTTTTATTATTTTTTTGGTCTGGGACTGAAAGGTCCATATTTTCAACAAGACTGGCCTGGGACATTTTGTTTCCTGTGTTAGAGGGCAATTTATTTATTTTTTTCTGGATGGGTTTAGCAATAATATATTACCTCTAAGGTAATATAGTATGGATGGTCAAACACTAATCACAGATAAAGCCTCCATCCTGAATCGATGGGCTGAACATTTCCAAAATCTCTTCGGTGCCAACCGAGAAGTCCAAGGCTCAGCTATTCAACATATGATACAACAACCAATGAAATATGAACTGGATGTGGCTCCCACTTGGGAAGAAACCATAAGGCCATACAGCAGATGAAAAACGGCAAGGCAGCCGGGATTGATGGAATCCCACCTGAAGCTTGGAAACATGGAGGTCATGTACTCCATGCCAAATTCTATGAGCTCCTTGTGAGTTGCTGGGAAAAAGGTGAACTGCCATCAGATCTCTGAGATGCAGTTATCATCACCCTGTATAAGAAAAAAGGAACAAAATCTGATTGCTCAAACTATCGAGGTATAAAACTGCTCTCCATTGCTGGAAAAATCCTTGCAAGAATACTCCAGAACAGATTAGTTCCTGCTATTGCAGAAGAACTTCTCCCTGAAAGTCAGTGCGGCTTCAGAGCTAATAGGAGCACTAAAGATATGGTATTTGCTCTTAGACAACCGCAAGAGAAATGTAGAGAGCAAAACAAAGGACTCTATGTAACATTTGTCGACCTTACCAAAGCCTTTGACAATGTGAGTAGAAAAGGACTGTGGGAGATCCTGGAACGACTAGGATGTCCCCCCAAATTCCTCAAAATGATCATCTTGCTACATGAGGGCCAGCAAGGACAAGTCAGATATGGCGATGCTCTCTCAGAGCCCTTTCTAATAACTAATGGTGTGAAACAAGGCTGTGTTCTTGCTCCAACTCAATTTACAATCTTCTTCAGCATGATGCTCCAAAGGGCTACAGCAGATCTCGAAGAAGAAGACGGCATCTATATACGTTACCATACTGATGGTAGCTTGTTTAACTTAAGCCATCTGAAGGCTCGCATGAAGACTCTAAACTATCTAGTACGTGAGCTGCTTTTTGCTGACGATGCTGCCCTTGTTGCTCATACAGAAGCAGCTCTGCAGCGCCTAACATCCTGCTTTGCAACGGCTGCAGAGCTGTTTGGGCTGGAAGTCAGCCTGAAGAAAATGGAAGTTCTCTACCAGCCTGCACCACAGGAAGAGCACTATCACCCCCATGTCACCATCGGCAAATCTGTACTTAAGTCCGTACAGGAGTTCACCTACCTGGGAAGTATCATCTCCTCAGATGCCAAGATTAACAAAGAGATCGATCACAGATTAGCAAAGGCATATAGTGCATTCGGAAGGCTTCACAAAAGAGTCTGGAGTAACAAACACCTGAGGCGAAACACAAAAATCAGTGTGTACAGAGCCATTGTACTGTCCATTCTCCTCTATGGGTCTGAATCATGGGTCACCTATCGCCAACATCTACAACTCCTTGAACGCTTTCATCAGCGCTGTCTACGCACAATCCTAAACATACACTGGACTGACTATGTGACGAATGTTGCTGTCCTGGAGCAAGCAGAGATCACCAGCATTGAGGCCATGCTACTGAAAATGCAGCTGCGCTGGGCAGGGCATGTTTCCAGGATGGAGGACCACCGCCTCCCTAACATAGTACTCTACAGTGAACTCGCCACGGGTCAGCGAAAGAGGGGCGCCCCAAAGAAGAGATACAAAGACTCCCTGAAACAACATCTCAAGCTTGGCCAAATTGATCACCAACAATGGTCTGCCCTGGCCTCACATCGGGAGGCATGGGGACGCACTATCCACAATGCTGCAGCCTCTTTTGAGAACTCACGCCGAATGAGTCTTGAAGAGAAACGACAACGCAGAAAGAACCACAACTTGGAAACATCGCCCAAGGAGACTTTCTGCTGTGCTTTCTGTAACCGGACTTGCTTATCTCGGATCGGCCTTTTTAGTCATCAACGCGCTTGTAGTAAGCGTGGGATAAGTCCTTCCTGAATCTTCGTTAGTGAAGAAAAGCCAGAGATTACCTCTACAGTAGCAATGGGACAAGCTTTTTTGCTGTATATGAGGACAGGAAGCTACCTAAGATGGTGTTAGGAATTCTCTTACTTAGGGGAATTGTAATTAGCTCAAATATGCAGAGAGGAAGATTCTAACAGTCTTACGCCAGGATCGGGTCCCGATATTGTCTACAAGAAGTCTGCTGACAAACCCCAAGAGAAGTGACACTGGTCCAAATAAGTCCAATAAAATACACAGTTTATTAGGGGGCATAAATATCATGCAGCAAGGGGGCACGCACACACACACGTTCGATGCAAGAGAAAAGGGAGGGGTAAGAGTGGGAGTTAGCTCTGAGAGAAAGAGACCACTGGAATAGCTACCATAGAAGTCTTCTCCTGGAAGCCGGATGGAGATGAATGATGATGATGATGAACACAACCGCCAGGATGAGGGGAGATTGGCTGCGAGAGCTATCGGCAGAAGTCAAACTGGCATGGACCAGCCTGTCCTCCGAGAATAGCATCGGGAAGTGATTAAAAATGGGAACCTTATATAGTGCTTAACATATCCAGAGGCTACTATCAATGCTGGACAAAGCTGTTGATTGCCTGGGCTTTCTTAAGCCAAGAGCAAATAATCTGTGTACAATGCACTTAGATTTGGGACACAATTCGGAGGGGAAGCCATCTTAATGGCTGAGTGGTTAAGTCAATCACTGACTCATTAAGTGTGAAGCCAAGGCTATTGTCTTTACTCCGGAGGGCAATGGCGAAACCAGTCTGGCAACTCCCTACTTCCTCTAGAAAGCTGCTTGCTATGAACTCAATTCCTCCAAGCGGGGCCTGCCTACGTGGTCTCTTCACTTGGGACTTATGGAGGACCTTTGAATAGGTCAAGCAGGGGTCATGATACAGTCCACATGTCTCCCAAAATTTTATATCAAATGTAGGTATTGTAACAATGGTGCTGAGAAGACCACTGTGTCAAACACAGTCTACTACCTCTTTGGGTTACCCTCCTTCCTATTCCTATTGGCTGCTTCCCTATTACTATTGTTTGGGTTGTGAAACCCTCAAACACTGGCCAGCACAAAGAGCAAAAAGTCATCTTTATACCTCCAGCAACTAGTAATTGGAGTTAAAATGCCTTTGAATATGAAACTTCTGTTACAAGCGAAAAGATATTGATCTTCCATGAAAGATGGTAGTCCTTTGCTAAAATCCTATCTGCTACCAATGTTCACAATACTGTGGAAATATTCACATAAGTTAAGTAGAAAACAGTGAGGATACAAGCTCAATTGTTTATTCAGTGTGGAGTCAAAGGCTATGGCTGGCATCCATAGTTTTTTGTGGGGCTTTCGGGCTATGTGGCCATGTTCTAGAAGAGTTCCTTTCTGACATTTCACCAGCATCTGTGGCTGGCATCTTCAGAGAAAGATAGCCTGGAAAATGATTGGATATGTTTATCCTGTGTGACCCTGGGAAGGGAGGAGTGATTTGCATATGTATTGTTCTGTGGCTAATGGCAGTCCTCAGGGTGGGAGGATGTGCAAGAGAGGATTTTTTATTTTATTTATCTAAATATTGCAGTACCATTTTCTACTCAAAATATCTTTTTAAATTGATTTTTATTTACATCTGTTCCATTTATTAATATGTATTTTGAGATAAAATATAAGTACAAATACACAGTTTATAAGTATGATATTTTCCAGTTGATTCTTTTCCTTTCAAAATAAGTTTACTGGAAAAATGGAATGAAATGGATTTGTGAATTACTAAGAATAAGAATAAGTAGTAGTAGTAGTAGTAGTAGTAGTAGTAGTAGTTTTATTTTTATCTTGCCTCTCCCTTCAGATCCAGGTGGGTTACAAAGTGGTACATAAATAAAATGTATAAATACATGCATAATAATACATAATTCCCTTATCCCCATTCTTAAAACTAAGCCGCATACTTGTAAAACAACATTATAAAAAAAACAGATAAAATCACTTAAAAATAGACATAACTAGAGACAGACGTCTTGAGGCAGACAGTGGGCAATCCATATCAGTGGAACTGGGACAGACAGTCAGAGAAGGCCTGTTGGAAGAGATCAATCTTGATAGCCATTTAAAAGCCATCAAGATAGGTGATGTGTTAGATGTCATGAATAAATACATGCATAAAGTGATGAAAACAAGAAACATGTTAAACTATCCATCCTTCTTCACAGGGATGGTTTTTGTTGCCATATGTTCCAGGAGCTGGAATAAATAAATACATCTGACTGATTTTTGGTTTTAGGTAGGGAATAGCAACAATTTTCTTTATACATATTGCATTTTTTAATGTTTCTACTATTCTGTTTTCTGCTGCTGTTTTTAGTTGCTATTATGTTGTAGATCCTTTGTG
The DNA here is from genome assembly GCA_034509955.1 of Urosaurus nigricauda. Classification (NCBI taxonomy): domain Eukaryota; kingdom Metazoa; phylum Chordata; class Lepidosauria; order Squamata; family Phrynosomatidae; genus Urosaurus; species Urosaurus nigricauda. Next base: position 48,689,423 of record JAOEGL010000003.1, read on the forward strand.
TTTTAAGCTGGTTTTTCTCTTCTTTCTGTGATATTATTGTAATATTATTTGCACAAGTAAGGACCTTGTGGTATTTTGTAAAAACAAGCAAACAAACATACAGGACATCACTCAATAATACATTTTTTTTTATTTCATGCCCTTCTAAATCATGCCCTAACCAAAGTTATCTGGAAAGTGTTCAATCTGTTTTTTAAATAAATCTTTTATGCTATGTTTATAGTAATTATAGTGTAATTAACAGTGTAATTATTGAAGAAGCAGAATCTAAGACTTTTCTAAGTCTTGTAGTAGAGAATAAAACATTTAAATCTTTTTTTTAAAAAAAATCAGGATAAAATGCAAATGTACAAAAGCATTATAATACCTGAGAATGTTAAAATTCCTAATAATGAGACTTGAAGAATTTACAATGTAGAGTTTGACCAGTTTGCTAGATAATTGTGCGTGGGCTTCCCTTTAAACTGAAGGATTAAAACATCTTTCAGAATACTGTAGTGGACTTTTGAGTACAGTCTAGTCCCCTAATGTTTCAACAGTGATCAGTTCACATCTGGTTATCCAGCTTACTCCATTGTTTTAACAGCCTACAGTATTTCATCTTGTTAGCTGAGTCACACAGTGTAGCTTCAATGCTGACCTTGACAGGTGGAAGAAGTTTAGCATAACTAATCTGATCAAGGTTTCATGGGAAAAAGCATCTGGTTTTCTAGAATATATTGGAGTCTTCAGAAATGATTTGTTCTTGAAAATATATTACACTTTCACTTGCCCTTTTCTGATTTTGCACTATAAAAATATATTTAAAATTTTTTCTCAGCTTTTCATACCTTATTTCTACAAACACTACCTTCATGGTAAAAGGGAGCCTTTCCACCTAAGAGGAGGCTTATTGCACAAAGGGTTGTGCATTGGTAATATTTTTTTTTTAAAAAAAGAAAGGTCCCAAAGTGTAAATTAGATGTTGAAAACAAGAATATTTGAAAGTATACTTTGCATGGCATGTTATGTTGAGAAGTAACCATTTATCTAGGAGTACCTAGGTAGATGGATATAGGAGTAGCTTTACAGTGCACGTATTCAAAGGAATAACTCTTTGTTGTCAGTGGTACTTACTTTCAGAGAAGTATTCATAGAAGAAAAATGTATGACCTTTCAGCTGTGTGCAGTTCTTGGCCACTCCTTGTACAACTCCAAAACTGGAGAGACCTCACTTACAAAAAGCAAACCTTGATTTTTCCATTTTGTGTAAAGGACACTATTTTACTATGTGACTGCATTTAATGGGACTTGAGTATCTAAAAATTTTGGTATCTACAAGATGTCCTAGAACCAAGCCCCAGTAGATACCAAGGCCCTACTGTACTCTACAAGATTTTGGGCATAGCATGTGTTCCTGTCATTTCCTATTTTTGGTCTCAGTTACACCCTCTCTTTTCCAACAACAGTGAGTCTGAGTTTGTTCAACCTCCCTTTTGTACTCTGCAGGATCTCTCTCTCTCACTCTGTGTACCATGTTTGAAGAGTACATGTTACAGAGCCTCTCACCATGCTATATTATTAAATTATTATTTGTAAGTAAATATATTTCATACATTTACAAAGAAGACCTAATCTGTTTTATTTCTTTTGCCAGATCTTCTGTGTGTAGTGGTAGAGGCATGGGATTGGTTGTTACTCATCTTCTGTTTGCAAAGTTTAACTATTCTCCTTTTGAGAAAGACTACAGTGTCTCACATTTCTTATCATCTGTTAATCTCTGTCTCTCTGCTTCCAATAATACCTGCAATTAGAAACAATATGCTTATATTGGAGACAACATTGTGTTTGTGTTTTTTTTCTATAGGGCTTCCAACATATGAAGAAGCTTTTTACAATCATCTCTACTGTTGTGAAAGAAAATACAAACTGTAATAGCTAGGGTTGAACACATATTCTTTACCATATGTTTGGTCAGAAGCCTACACTGGTTTAGTTGCTTTCCTTTATACAATTTATACCAACATCCAATCTGGACACATCCATTTATTGTGTCCCTTTTATTTATTTCTTCTGCTCTTTATTGGAATGGGAAATATATCTGAAAATATTTGAAAATGATTTTTAAAAATGTGTTTCTTCAGTGTTGGGAAACACTGACAAGCAGAATCCTGGACTTAGAAAATCTGTGGTTTGGGGCCTATGGGTCAAGTAAGTTCCTGCTGTCTATGGAACAGCATTTTCTGTACAGAAAAATGATATTTGCAGCACAAGTATTATTTTTATGTAGAAAAATGCTGTTTCGTGTGGACAATGCTATTTTATGCACAGAAATATTGTACCACATGCAGATATTGTGCAGAATATGTCCTCATTGTGCATAGTTTTCAATAACTGTGCAGTTTTCAAAGGTTTTCTTTCAGCAGGAGTAAAATTAGATTTTTGTGGGTTTTCCAGGTTATGGGGCTGTGTTCTAGAAGAGTTTATTCCTGACGTTTTGCCAGCAGTTGTGGCTGACATCTTCAGAGAATGCTGGCATGGAAGAGAGTGGGGCATATATACTGTTGGTTGAGAGGAAGCAATTTACATGTTAATCTGCCTATTGTTCTATTGTTGAATGGCAAGGTCTCAGGGTGTCTATTTAATCCATTGTCTGATGGGAAACTCCCCATCTCTGGGTGGTTTTCATTTGCATTTACTGGGTCTCAGTTTTGGTGTTGTTCAGGACTGGTAGCCAAACTTTGTTTACTTTAAAGGTTTCTTCTTTCCTGTTGAAGTTGTCAAGGTGTTTATGGATTTCAATGGCTTCCTTGTGCATTCTGACCTGATAGTTGTTCGCATGGTCTACAATTTCATTGTTTTCAAACAGTATTTTATGCCTAGGATGGTTTATAACATGTTCTGCTACTGCTGATTTTTCTGGCTGATCCAGTCTGCAGTGTCTCTCATGTTCCTTGATTCATGTTTGAACACTTTGTTTGGTGGTTCCAATATAGGCTTGTCCACAGCTGCACAGTATGCAGTAAACTCCTGAGGCTGTGAGAGGGTCTCTCCTGTCTTTCGCTGAGTGCAGCATTTTTTTAGTCAGTTTGTAGACCAAGAATAAAATTGCTAAAATTACTTGTTGCTTTATTCTTAAAAACAAATTGGCAAAAAAAAAAAAATCATATACTTGTTCTTTCATCTCTAAACATTCTGCTTTTCCTCCTGCACCTTATCATTACCTAAACATCTACTTCTTTTTTGGAGGCTGCCCTACACATCACTAGCCTTTCACAGTCTCTATCTAACCACTGTTGATGCCTTTGGTAGCCCATTCTCATTGTTATTGTGTAGGCTCCTTGACTAGTCGCTCCATCTTACAGCTCAGGTGGATGCGACAGTCAAGCGCACCTGTTACCAGCTTCGTCTGATACGTCAACTGCATCCCTTCCTGGAGCCAAGGGACCTAGAAGCAGTAGTACATGCACTGGTAACTTCGATTGGACTTCTGTAATGCACTCTACATGGGGCTACCCTTGTGCCAAGTTCAGAAACTTCAGTTGGTACAAAACATGGCAGCCAGATTGATTACGGGAATTTCTAGAAATGACCACATAACACTGGTCTTGAAGTCCCTACACTGGCTGCTTATTAGTTTCCAGGCAAAGTACAAGTTGTTGGTGATTACCTTTAAAGCCCTACATGGCTTGGGCCCAGAATACTTGAGGGAATGCCTTCCTCCCTCTTCTCTGCCCCACACTCTAAGGTCCTCTGGAAGAAATTTATTACAGCCAAAAAAATCTAGGCTAACATCAGTTTCCCAGAGGGCCTTTTCTACTACTGCTCCAAAATTATGGAATGACCTGCCGGAGGAGATCTGTCACATTTCCACTCTGACAGCTTTTAAGAAAGCACTCAAGATGGATCTCTTCCGGCAGGCCTTTCCAACTTAGCTACCCTCCCCAGATGTTGAGATGTCTGCCCCTGTATTCGCCTATCCTTCCCCGCCTGCCTCTCTGTCTCTGTGTAATGTTTTTAATGCTTGTAATGTTTTTATACTATTACAGTTTAATTCTATTTTAGTATTGGGAATGGGGGGTGGGGGTGCTTTAGGGTTTGATTTTACTGTAACTTCAGTATATTTTATTGTTGTAACCTGCCCGGATTATTCGTGATTGGGCAGGCTAGAAATAAATCTACTACTACTACTACTACTACTATTATTATTATTATTTTGTTCTAAATTATTAAGTTTTAGATTTGTCAAGAAATAATAACTGGTTTCTTGTTACTGTGGTAGTGACTTTGTTTCTTTTAGGCCAGGGCAAGAATATCATTAATACCAAGATTATCTGCATACAACTAAACTACAACAGTCCTCTGTGAACCCCACTGTACTGAGCCATCACTGGTCAGTCTCCAGTATTCAATTACTGGACAAGAAATTGCAACATGAGGTGACTTCCGTACTCCATAGTGTCCTGATAAAATTGAATATCTGGGAATATCTGACAGCTGGTAATTGAATGTAGATGGGTTTGGTTTCCTTAGAGGATGACATGCATTAGGAGCTGGATACGAGGAGTATGTTACTTTTGTTTTTGCTGGACCTTGTGGTGACTTTCAATAAAATCAACCATGTTATCCTTCTGGAATGTGTCTCTGGAATGGGATGGTGGCAATGTTTTATGGTTGTTCCAGTCCCTTGGAAGGGTGAGATCAAAAGGTAGTGCTGGAGAATCCCTGTTCAATACCTTGGCCACTGGTCTGTTGTCTGTGTAGTCCCTTAGAGTTCAGTTCTTTTCCTCATGATATTTAACATACACATGAAATCACAGGGAGACGTTATATGCAGTTCAGAAATTTGCTGCCAGCAATATACTGATGACACTCCACTCTGTTTCTGAGTTCCATCTAACTCCAAGTCTCTTTAGTGCTTATCCAATGTCTAGTTTGTATTACAAGATCTCGGTACAGGCTCATATGGTGAGATATGGTCCAGACAGTCTGGACATAAGCCATTAAGGACTTTACAGGTCAAACCCAGATGTTTGAATTGTGTCTGGAACAAATAGATTACTCACTGGCACCATGTTTATAAGACAGGATCCAGGAAGGAACCCTGGCAAGTGTGCAGCATGGCAAGGGTCCAGCATACATGTGATGAGTCTCAGTTCTTCACACATTCTATCCATGTTTTTCCTCTACACAAAGTGAAATGTATCCAGTAATATGGTATAAGCAGGGGGGAAATTTACATCCATTGGATCTGTCAACTACAGTATCCAGGTCAGACTGAATCCAAGCTGGAAAATGTTTGCAAAGTGTTATGCAAATTGTTCACAAGAGACCGCCTTCATTTTTCTTTATACAGCATTTTTCCTATCTGTAAGAATGTACTGTTGACCCCCTTGAGAAATATCACCTGAATGATTCTATGCAGACACAATAGTGAAAAAGAATGTTCTATTTGCCAACATGCTACTGCTATAAGTAGGCCTTCGAATAAGCTCTAGCCTGTATTTGGTTAGATTTGCTCGGAATTTTCCTTCATCAGTGCTCTAGTCTCTGTCCCACTCAGTTAATTACAATAGGCTTCCCAGGAAATTTGGGAGGGGGGGGGATAGCTTGGCTCTACTTGGTGGGAGAGGATGAATATGAGAAATCACACCCACTGTCCTAACTATTTTCCATTTTAGAAGTCAACAAGGGCTTCAACAGGATTGTCTGGAACCACCAGAAAACCACTAGTATTCATCCCATGGTGTCACTAGGGCTTGCATCACCCAGTGCAGTAACTCATGGTGTCACCCACAACATTGATCTCTTATACTACACCATAGAAAATCCTCCAAATTGGTTTGTTTGTTTTTTTGTAATAATGTTACTTATAAATAATAATTTCCATATCACTGAATTTAATGGCAGTAGTCATGACATAATCAGCTGGCAAAATTAAAATTATACCTTTAAAATACCATATCATGTGCATAGCCTAAATACAGCATGCAAATCATTAATAATAATAATAATAATAATAATAATAAATCTTTATCTCTAGCCCTCTCCTCTGTAGAACACAATTGAAGCAGGGTACAACAGGATTAAAACAAAAGTGAAAATTTGGTAAGATGTGAAGTTTTTAAAATATTTTTAAAAGAATATTTTTTTTAAAAAATAAAGTTTTCATTCCCCTCCCCCCCCCCAAAAAAAAACCTGAGACCTCTTCTTTCTCCTTCCACTGAGCCTTACCCCACTCACCCCATCTCTTCTTATGAGCTCCAGGATTTTAAAGGGACACAAGTGAACACCACAGCCCATTTCTGCCCAAAGGCAGATATTGGGGGGGGGGGGGGGAGTGGTGTCAACCACCCCTAAAGTGCCACCTGGTGTGGCCTGCACCCTCTAGTGATGCTCCTAGATTCATCAGCAACCCCTGGCGAGCCACTAATTAAGATCCTGCTTAGTTAACTCCTCAACCCTGAAGAGACTATGAATTCCAGTGACTCAGAGTTCCATCACGTAGAGATCTGCCAATGACAGCAGGAGTGCTAAGACTTCACCCTCAGATGACATCATCTGATTTAACACAGAAACTAGGTTCCAAATATGGCCAGGAGCATGAATAGGATAAAGCAGCTTAAACATGTATACTGAAGTTCTGTTGTTGTCGTTAACCACCCTTGAGTCGATCCTGACTCATGGTGACCCTGTGGGTGAAATCTCTAAGACTCCCTATCTTTCACTGCTCTACCTAGGTCCTGTAAATTCATGTCTATAAGCTCCTTAACATATTCTATCCATTTGGCATGCAGTATTCCTCTTGCTACATCTCTCCACCTTTCCTAGCATTATTGTCTTTTCCAGTGAGTCATTCCTTCTCATGAAGTGACCAAAGTACAACCTCAACATTATCATCTTGGCTTGGTTTTCCTCCTACCCACTTTCCTCACTGTCCAGCTCTTGCAACCCTACATGATAATAGGAAAAACAATGGGTTATACGATTCTAACTTTCAGGCTCAATTGTAAATGATGCAGCTTCAGGCCGCATTGGGGGGCATGCTGTGTACATGACACATGCCCCAAATAGGCAAAAGGATGCAGCTTGAGGCTCTATTGGGGGGGGGGAGGGGCATGCTATTTACATTATGCCTGAAGCCACACTGGCACTGTGCCAAACAAGAGGAGTTGGGCCAAAAAAGTAGCAGATTCTGGTGGCCCAGTTCAGGACCACGGTGGCAGCACACATCAGGATTGGATCCATGTTGTCACTGAAGTCCTGATGCAAATGGTGCTGCCACATGGTGCTCTTGGCCCATCTGCTGTGGGCTTCTTTTTACATTTTAGAATCTTTTCTAATTCTTTCATAGCTGCCCCTCCCCATTTCTACTCATCTCCTTATTTCTTTGGGGGGGGGGGTCCCCATTCTGATCAATGTTTGATCCAAGGTACAGGAACTGTTTTACCGTTTCAATTTCCTCATTGTCTAGGCTGTATCTGTGTAGCTCTTCTGTGGTAATTGCTTTTGTTTTCTTTATGTTGAGCAGGAAACCTGCCTTTGCACTTTCTTTTTTCATCTTTCTTAATAGTTGCTCGAGGTATGTAGTATGGTCTCATCTGCATATCTCATATTGTTAATATTCCTTTCTCCTATCTTCACTCCTCCCTCTTCTGTGTCTAAGCCTGCTCATTATATGATACTTTCTTCATACAAGTTGAACAGATAGGGTGAAAGGATGCAGCCTTGCCTGTCCCCTTTGCCAATTGGTAACCATTCAGTTTTTCCACATTCTGTTCTAATAGTAGCCTCTTGTTCTAAGTAAAGATTTCTCATCAGGACTATCAGATGTGTTGGCATTCCCATGTCTATAAGGGCATCCCATAGCTTTTCATGATCTATGCATTCAAAGGCTTTGCTATAGTCCATAAAACATGTGCTGCTCTTCTTTTTGAATTCTTTGGTGTGCTCCATAATCCATTGTATGTTTGCAAAGTAGTTCCTAGTACCTCTTCCTTTTTTGAACCCTGCTTGTACCTCTGGAATTTTTGTCTCCATGTATGGTTGAAGTATGTGTTACAGTTCTTTCTGTTGCCTCGCAGGTAAGGCGCCATAATAATACAAAGACAAATTGGCTGGAGGAAACAAGGCCACAACTTTATTCATAAACACATGATGAAACAACATATGTGTGTATCCAAACAAACATATAGGGTTGGCCCAAAGCATAAGGTCTGGATCTGGACATCAGCCACACCACGGTTGGCTAATGTATGGTTGCTTGGAGACCAAGCATCGGGATGACGTAGGTGCCAAGCCCCGCCCTATTACGCAGTCACGCGACTGTGTTGCTACAATTTGATTTGCAGGGCACTCTAGTCACCAGGTGTTAAATGACTGTGGCCCCCGCACGGGCCACAGCAGCCCGCTCCTTACACCTGGGTCCCGAGGACTCCCGATCCAGAGCCATAGGGCCCTGGAAACCCCTCACCCCAGATCCAGGCCTATGCTGCCCGCCGCTTCTCCCTGCGGCCAACGAGGAGGGCTCCCGCCCTCGCTCAGGCCGCCGGGAAAAACCGCCGCGGGGAGCGCGGGACCAGGCGCTTCCCGCGCGCGGCAACAGCGCCGTCCCGGTGACTCGGGTGGCGCCATTTCTCATGTAGCATTCCAGATCTTGGTTTCAACTTCCCTTTGATTTTTTTGGATTTTGTGGAAGAGGTCACTCCTTTGTTGTTATTTTTTTTCCCCATTTATCTGCATTGATCATTGTAGTAGTTGTTTTTACCTTTTTGCACTAGCTCTACAACACAATAAATCCAAGAAGCTTCAGAACCATTTCTGGGACTAGAAACTCAAAAGGGAAACTGTTGACCAGCAGGGTAGGCAGTACACCAAAAGAATTTCTATCCTGTCCTGTTTGCCCCACCCTGACACATGCACACTCAGATCTGTCAAACCTGTAATGAGATTCCTGGTGAAGGAGAGACACAATACTGTGACTCTTATCGTCCTTCCAGGTATTATTTCCTGCTTTACCAATAGAGCTGGATAAATTAACAGCTTCTCAGATTCATCCAGCCAGTTTTCTGTGACATTGTGCTCATCCAGGATGAGAGCCTGGATTGTTGCTGTTTTTGCATTTACTGATCTAGGACTAAAAGAACATGGCATTGCCTTCTGCTCTTCCAAACTATGCAAAGGTTTGCTAGTTCTTTTTAAATTTATTTTTGTGTATGATACACCTAGCATGCATTTTGAGATTTTAAATCACTGGTAAGTGCTGACCTTGTCAGTTTATGCCATATTACATTTGAACTACTCTTTGTGTATGAAAATGTCTTCCTGAATTGCGTATTGGCTAATCCCATCTTCTACAGCTTCCGTACTGACATCTTGCTTCTGAATTAGTTACTATCATTTAGGCTGACCTTTTCAATCTCTATGTCCTTCCTTCCTGTAATACAGAAAGCTGGAATTGCATGCTACAACTGTGATTTTGTCCTATAAACAACTCAGGTTCTAATGATAGCTATTCTGCTTATTTATTTATCATATCCCAATGCTCCATGGCATGTTGGATATTGGGCTATGCTTTTTAATTTAAATCTTTTTTCTATAAAAAAAAAAAACCCCTGCTACAAATTCTAATTAGTTTTTCAGAAACACTTTGAGATGGAGATGGAAGTAGAAGACTAGGTGTTAAATATGTCTTAATTGCACAGTTAAAAGCTCCTCGATGTGTGATTATTGAGTATTCTAGGAAGTCATTTTCAGCCAACTATGGCTTCCCATAAGTATTAAAGTGTTCCCTATGGATCATGTGCTGTGACTCTTGTTCTGAGTAATTTTGCCTTTTCTGTCTCCAGAAGCTGTATGACAGGCAGAAATTCAACAGGTTCAGTACTTCCCATCATTGCATATCACATCATCCTGAGAAAAATGCAATCTGCTCTTTTACCTTGCCAATCATGTAGGCACAAGAATCTCCAAGATAAAAATATAACAGTACTAGTGTTGAGCTTTGATCCTTTCAAGTTATGTTGCTACTTACAAGGAGCTACCTTTCAAGTGTAATTTGACAAAAAGGCCCTTTTCAGAAGAAATCTTTCAGGTTTTCTGCCATTCTCTTAGCAACCCTAATTTCTCATCCTTAAAATGTAAAGAGAAAGCATGTGAAAATTAAAAGGCAAATGAATAAGTTACAAGTTACTAAAATATAGTGCTGTTTTAATAATAACCACTATGGAAAGGCTTCATAATGAGTTACAGTATATAAAAAGCTTTGGAGCCTTTTTCTTAAAGTCAGTCTAACAATTTTGGCACATCTTTTCCAGTATTTTCAATGGATTTTCAGAGAGACAGATAAGACATGTAGGTTTTATATGTCTGAAGCAGCCTTTTCAAGGAATTGCATAGTCACATTTGCTTTATCATGTTGTGTTCATGAGAGCATACTTCCAAATTAGTAAATTGTGACTAAATATCTGATAAGTTTTCATTATGAGTTCAAAGAAAATAAAATTAGCCTAGCATTCTTAAACCAATTGCAAATTGCTATTTTAATATTTGCCCTGGTATCAAAAGGACTAGAAATTTCATAAAGATAATAATAAGCTGACTTTCTTGGCTCTCAAATTCTACACAAAATATTACAACTAATGTTGTATAAGAGTGATTTCTTACAGAACAGGCAATACTATCAATTTGCTTATATGATTTTATTAGTGATTCCATATACAAAATCCTGTCGATTTCCTACAAGAGTTATCTTTTATGTAGAAAAGTTAAAAGTATAGAGTTGCCTACAAAAGTTTATCATCAATAAAATTGTACCATGGATCAAGTGAGAGAAGGCAGTAAGATTAGTTTTTCATTGTCTATGGAGGAAATAAAATATCAGTCCACAAGTTTCAGATCCATGCAAATGTATCAGCCTTGCATTTTGGATGAATCCATTACCAAGCAATCTTGACATCCTGTTTACAAATCTATGCCTACAATGGTTGTAGATGATGGGAGTTGTAGCCCAACACATCTGGAGATGCATCAGCTTGGTGAAAGTTGAACCACACCCATTAATTTTGTATGTGTCTGTGCATTAAATAAGTTCTCAGGAAGATGGGGGAAAAGCTTTCAAAGAAGAAAGGGAAATTTTTGAAGGAATGCATGGTAACATTGCACATATGTTAATTTTTAGAGTGACTGACTAAAATAAGTGCTGATTGGTAGATATCAGGTGTAAAATTCTGCCAGTATATCAGGGGAGGTGGGAAGCCGTTCAAGTATGTTAATAAGAAAATAACATATGTTTCAAATGTGGGTGCATTGACAATAAAACAATCCCAAGCAAAATCCTAACAGATGGAGTTCTGCAACATTTCTGTTTATTGATCAAGGTGAAAAACAACAGCAACAACAAATGTTTGTAAGTAATTTGCTTTCATCCCTTTAATACATTAAAGAAAAAAGGTTTACATTGCAAGAAAAACAAAGCAAGTTGTGTTATGCACTTTTGATGTGGCTGTCTCCCTTGCAGTTCAGGTCCAGATTTGCCATGTACATTCTCTCTGATGCCATATGAATCTCATGTGCATGAGTTGTCCAGGCCTTTAAGAGAGTTTAAAGTTCTGCTGTTTTACAGAAAAGGACATTCTCAGGAGTTAGTCCTGGGTTCTGTTTCTCTATGTATGTATGTATGGCAAAGCAAGAGAATTCCCCCTCCCCCCCCAAAAAATAATTCTGCACCCAAATGAAGTTTTCCCGCAGACCTTAGATTTAGAGAAACATATTCTAGCAGTAATATCAAACTTGTACTGCACTCTTAGAAATAGAATTTAGGCATTGAACGAAAAGTGTCAGCCAAAGTTACTAAGGGGATTTGAACAAAGCAACTATAAAATTTAGTAGGTGTTTTGAAAGTGAGATTTTAAATCTCACTTTCTGCAATGCCTGAAATTTTGGGACAGAAAGGAAAATTCATTTGGGGAGATAGACTTCTTATTTGAAGGGCAATGCTCTCGTTTTAATCCCTTTGTAGTTACATTCCTCTTGTGAGGCAGTAGCGTTTATTTAACCTTTCATTGATCATTAGGCATCCCTACATGAATCACATGGATTTAGGTTGCCCTCATAACAGGGCTGAAAATATTTCCTTCTTTAATTCTTACATGCAAGTTTTTTTTAAAAAAAATTCTTTTTTTTTCCTCCCAGCAGGGCAAGGTTACAAGCATTTTTTAATTTTTGATTATTTTTCATATTTTAGGATTTTTTTTAGCAGAAACTATACAAGATTTTGTTTTGTTTTTATTGCTGAAGGAATATTGTTCTACACAAAATCCCATGCCCAGGATCAGCTACTAAGGCCCAGCCACCAGGGATATGGCATTCAGTTAATGTATGCCCCGCAAAGTGGCTCAAAGCTGGTGGCTTGAAGCCACTGGAAAAAGGAATGGATTTAAGTCACTCCTGATGGTGGTCTGTTTGGGACCACCATGGCAGCCCACTTTGAGAGTGGGCCATGCAGTTGCTACAATTACGGGCAGATTGCAGGCTGAAGGCATGGCCAGAAACAGTTTCTTGCTCTCTGTCTTCTTTGGGCCTGAGTTAATTTGGAGCCTTTACAGACCGCCCAAAAGGGGTGGTCTGTAGATGCCCAGGGAAGCACCAGACTTGTGGCTCCAATCTGCCACTTCCACAGGCCACAGTGAAGGGGCAAATTGCCACTTCTCCATGGCCTGAAGCAGGGTGCAGCAGGCACCCTGGGTGCCCGCTGCACCCCGCCATCTGCAGTGCTCCCAAGGGGAGATAGGAGCTGCTGCTGTGGCCCCTTTCCCCTCAGAATCCTTGGTGTGGCCGTGTGAAGGCTGCACCAAGGAAGCGGAAGCCAAGAAGGAGCTCCATTTTGGAGCTCCTTCTTGCGCCACAGAACAGCAGCCATAGTCACCCTCCTGCGGTGCGGAGGTGTAAGGCCATGTGGACGTGGCACATGCCTTACATCCCCGGCACGCCGTGCGTGTGGACAGTGCCATCCAAAATGGTGCCGTCCATACGTGCTAGGGTTAGCCCAGAGACAACCCTAGCACGTAATGATGGCACCTTTTCCTGCCCATCTGTTTCAGGCCTTGGTTAACTTAATAACATCTCTTGGCCCACCTCACCCCACAAATCCTGCTTTACTGAATATCAACTGCTGCAAGTAAGTGGGGACTGTTCTCCTATTGATCAGAGGTTCAACAGACTTTTTTTTCACCCCCTCCTATCAGCAATCCCTGGTGCAACAATCAGGAGGAACCCAGTCACAATTTCTTCTCATACCAGAGATTGCTGGCAGGAGGAGGGTAGAAACATTATTCTACTGTATCCTGATTGACAGGAGAACAGACCTTTATCTCTTGCAGTGGCTGATGGCCAGTGAAGCAGAATTGGGAGACTATAACAATTCTGGCACTAGTGCCATAATCATGACTACATAGGCTTTGTGAATACAAATCAGTTACAGATTCATAACTCTAGGATACAAATCCATAACTGAATTCCAGTGAAAGTTTTTGTTGTTACTGCTTCCTGTGAAAGAGGTACTGGACTTTTCAATTTTGTACAGGTGAAAAAAAATCATGAATGTTTTTTTTTCAGTGGGATCTTGCAACCTGTCAAGATATGTTTTCTTGTTCAGAATAGAATATTAACTAAACTTCCTTACATTCCTACCTCATATATTACCTCTCTCTCTTTGTGTGTGTTGCATCTGTGTGTGTTTATGTGTGTACAGATAGGTAGATATACCAATGCTGGAGAATTTTGGCCCTTCAGATGTTTCCATAAGCCCCCTCATAATAACCAATAGGAAAGGTATTGTGGGAGCTTTCATCCAAAGCATCTTGAGTCCCAAAAGTTCTCCATCCCCAGTATAGCTATATAACCATTTGACTCTTTGGAACAGTAAATATATACTTATATTCTACTTGATGTCTGCAAGAAAGATTAGATATAGTGAATGTATACGTGCATTTCCAGGTTTTTGAGATCTTATTTGTTTGATCCAAGCTACCTGGAATATGTAGGGATGCCGGTTGTATCCCACATTTTCTTTATATGCAAGGAAACTGTGTAGTAGCTCAGAGACTTTTTCAGTTGCCTTAGACATTACCTTTTCCTGTAAGACAATTGCTGGTGATTGCACAATGCTTTTGATTGAGGTTATACTGTCCCATGATATTAGAGACATTCCTGTGCTTTGTCTCCTTTCTGAAGGAGGTTTTGGGAAACTGAAAGGTTTCTTAATTTGCTCTTTGATTTTTGGACGAAAATCAGCCACGGTCCCTCTGTTATCCGGCCATTTCTTTACATTCAGGATGGAATGATTTATTTTTTATTTTTTTCAAAATAACTTGAATGTGGAAGACCAGAAATGAACATATTTTCCATCTGTAACACAGCTACATTGTTGTTCTTACTTTGTGTTAGCTCTCAGTACTGGTCCTTCATAGGAAATCCAAAGAACAGACTGCCTCTAAGGGGAGGTTTGCAGCTGTTTCTTTCTTTGCCAGACTAGGGCCATAGCAACTACATGTCGAGGCCTAGATCTGGCTTTTCTGTGGTACAAAAAGGAACCGTAAAAAGAAACTCCTTTCTGTGCCACAGAAAAGGTGCCACAGCTTTTTGGTGCTCATTTGGCACTGCATCATCTGGATACAGCATACAGAGGAGAGCTGTGACACCACCCACTGTGTGGTGCAGTGTGCAACATCACATTGACATGTGGGCAGAGTCAGAGCATGCATTGTACAGATGCCACCTCCTCACTCTGCCCCCATGCTGGACTTTAGGGCCAGTCTCTACAGCCTTTTAGTTCCATATTATCTGTCCATACACCTCTTAAGGCTTATTTGACTAGACCTTTCTGATGGGACAGCTCTTTTTACTTTGTTCATAATTCTAAGCATCTTCTTTGTGATTAAAAAAATGTTGTTTATATGCTGGGCTACTTATAAAAGGATTTTGCAGTCTAAATATCTACCAAATGTGACCCACTTAGCATTACATTTTATAATTCCCATCAAGGTCTTTTTCACCTTTTAAACATGGTTCCTTCTGGGTAATGAAAGTCTATCGTAAACACAGTTTTCCTGGCAGCTAAGATAAGGATGCAGGGGAAGTGCTAACATGATGGATACATGGTACATGAGATTATGCCAGTGATTAGGTTTTGCTTTAGAGGATAAACACCGCTCTGTATTTAAGACACCATCTGAACTCTGACCTGAGTGATTGACATTCAGTTACTGGCAAGATGGAATAACTGCTGTGGAAAATTATATTTTAAAATACAAATATGCATGTATATAATTGGTAATAAAATAGAAAATGTATATACCGGGGGGGGGGGGGGGATGAAGATCCCAGATTTTCCATTTAAGTAAATATGTTTTTAAAGAATAACATTCTTTCATTTCTAATAAAATAACACTGGCATTTAAAAAAAAAAAAAGAAAATCAGCTAAACATCTTTTTGGGGTTTTTATTTAAGTAGAATGTATACAATAACTTACACATCTTCCAAATAGTCTATTTATTTTGAGTAGAATTTTTTTCCCAATGGATAGCTTTGCATAACAAATGTTTGTTGCTTAGTTATACAAATGATATTTGGGGTGTCTGTACACATCAAGTAATTTGGCCTTTAACCTAAGGGCTGAAAATTGTATTCTTAATTTAATATGCAGTACTGATGAGAAACCAGAGTATCTCATTTGGGTTAGAGCATTATTTTTTCCATCTTACTCTGGCCCCTATCTGAAAAGCATTCACAGCTTTAAGGTACCAATGCATGCCTTCTGCCTATTTGACAGGAAGGTATAATAACACCCCTGTCCATCTAAAATTATGTATCTGCAATTACTGGGGAAGTAGAGAATATCAAACATTATCTTATACATTGTCCCCTTTACGTATCCCCCAGACAAAGGTTTTGCGAAGGTATTTTACATTCCCTCTCTGACAGACCTTGTTTCCAGCAGATTTGTGTTCTTTTGGCTGATAATGATGTATTTATCACTTATATGGTAGCAAAATTTGGGTTAGCAGCCAGTAAGATTAGACTCAATTCACAAAATGGGAATGATGATTAGGAGTTTTTATCTGTTTTACAATTTTATCGTTACTAATAATGTCACATGGTTTTTTGCTGATGAGCTTTTATTATCAATATTATTATGTTGTTCTATTTGAGGTTTTATTTACAGTTTTTGTGACTTGATTCTTTTATTTTGTCCCTGTACATACTGCACATACTGATTGGACCAGTATTGAATTGTGACGGCTTTTAGCTTTTAACAATAAACTTACTTTGGATGCAATGCTGATGGAAAAGAGAAGGAGCTGTCTTGTTAGGATTCAGTGGTAAAGTGCAGAGCTGCACTGGAAATAACAACATAAAAGTAAAGTCCTTGCATCATCACAATCTATTATTATTATTATTATTATTATTACAAATTAAAACAAATACAACATAGATTAAAAACCACAAAAGATCAACATTAAAATAGAGCTAAACTATTAACAGCAATAAAACAATTTAAAGCATATAATTTGAAAGACATTAAAAACAGGCATTCCTGGATGAGACAGATTATCTAGATCCATGTCAATCTGGTTTTAGGCCTGGTTATGGGACAGAAACAGCTTTGGTTGACTTAATAGATGACCTACGCAGACAACTGGGCAGGGGAGTGTGTCCCTGTTGGTTCTGCTGGGCCTCTCAGCAGCTTCCAATACCATCAACCATGGTACCCTTCTGAGTCACCTCTCTGGGATGGGGTTTGGAGGTACTGTTCTACAGTGGCTCTGTTCTTTCCTGGAGGGGCACTCTCCGAAGGTGGTGCTGGGGGATTCCTATTCAGCTCCTTGGCCACTGGACTGTGGGGTCCATCAGGGCTCAGTCCTGTCCCCTGTGATTTTTAACATCTACATGAAACAACTGGGAGAAGTTGTCCGAAGTTTTTAGAGTAAGCTGTCACCTGTACGCTTATGATACCCAGAACTATCACTCCTTTCCACCTAATTCCAAGGAAGCTGTTTCTGTCCTAAACCAGTGTCTGGCCACTGTAATGGACTGGAGGAAGGCAAACAAATGGAAGCTTAATCCAGATACGAAAGAGGTGCTCCTGGTCAGTCAAAAGACAGATCCAGGAATATGGAACAAGCCTGTGTTAGATGGGGTCACACTGCCCCTGAAAACTCAGGTTTTTAGTTTGGGGTACATCTGGATTCAGTGCTGAGGCTGGAAGCCTAGGTATCAGCAGTGACCAGGAGTGCTTTCACACAGCTAAAACTCATACACCAACTGCATCCATTCCTGAAGAAATCAGATCTGGCCACGGTGGAACACACCTTGGTTACATCTCATCTGGATTACTGTAATGGACTCTATGTGGGATGCCTTTGAAAAGTGCTCACAAACTTCAACTGGTACAAAGATCTCCAGCCAGACTGTTAACCAGAGCTGGCTACAGGGAGTCTACAATTCCCTTCTTGCAACAGATCCATTCGCTAGTGTGTTTATAACTTTTTATAATAAATAATATTCAGTGGACCATACTATACTATGCTATAATGACTACAAATTAGTGGAAGAACTGAAATATAGTTGAACCATGACAACCATCCAACTCATATTCTCTCTCCTGTATAACCTTCATCAGATGCCAATGTGAATGATACAAATGTAATGTTATCATCAACCTATATACATGCCTGAAACCATCAAACTAGGTTTTCAGTTCCCATTAGCTATTGGATGAATCCTCTTGTAAGACCTGATGAGAGTAGAGCCTTGATTCAATTGGATTTACCTAGCTGTTGACTCAACATTTAACAATTCACACAAGGGTGATAGGCAGAACCTTAGAGGGAGGATGTGGCTTTGATACCCTCCATGA
This sequence comes from Urosaurus nigricauda, assembly GCA_034509955.1. Lineage (NCBI taxonomy): Eukaryota > Metazoa > Chordata > Lepidosauria > Squamata > Phrynosomatidae > Urosaurus > Urosaurus nigricauda. Next base: position 48,707,320 of record JAOEGL010000003.1, read on the forward strand.
TATGAGACCAGATAATTTAAAAATAAGCAAAGCATAACAGGCTGAGTTTGGGCATGTGATGGGGGGGCAGAGTCAGTATTTATGATTCAGTATTAACCCCCCCCCCCCAATCAGGCCTCTTTTCTCCAAAGCAGCCCACCCTCCCACCATGAATGCAGTGTGAACTTGGTTGTTTGCTTCAGGGCTGGGTAGGAATTTTCTCCACTTTTCCAGGTTTTTTGTTTGTTTGTTTGTTTACCCCATACTGTGTGCAGGGACTGGCAATTGGCTTGGGGTGGCTGTTAAATAGGTTTCACTGGCCCATATGGAGTTAAAGAACTATTTGGTGCACACCAGTGGCACCCCATTGTAGTGAAAGGTTAGGCTCTGGAAAAGCTTAGATAGGTTGAGTGACCTGGAGTTGTGAAGGAACCTGCCTTTTTGGTAGGGGGTTTGGGCAAAGTGCATTATGTTCATCTTCCTACACTGGCTGAGGATGCAATTTGAATCATCGGATTTACCTCAGAGTCTGGTGCTTGTGCCCAAAGGGAAGGCTGAAGAAGTGGTCTGGGATTGACATCTGGCTTCAGCTTGATCCACACCAGACTTTTCACTTTAATCAATTTTCTCAAGAGTTTTGAAATTTAAAGTTGAAGGTCAAAAGCTTAGAATTAAATAAAATATAGATCAAATAAATGGCCCTTTAGTCATCCAATTTACATGTCTGGTCTCTACATTTCATGGTTGGGTACCAATTAATTCAGTTGGTTTACTCTAGTTGAAACTGTCAGGAAATGACATGGATGTGACCACAAGATGGAGCTGTAAGCTTAGTAATGAAAGAAGCTAAGCTCCAGTGGCAGGTGTGTGGGGGTTAACTAGTTGGTAATATGCACACTTGGGATGGGTGATGCAATGAGCATTTGAACCACCTATATAAGGGAGATGGGAAATGTCTCCAGTGTGGGTTGTTGTGGAGTGGTGGTTGGCGAAGCAGTTTGTTGGTGAGTATTTGAGACGGCTGTCCAATACTATATGTACATTTCTTTGTATATATTACAAACAAAGATTAAAGCCTTCATATTGAGTGAAGACTGGCAGTCGCTATGTCTGTATTCAGCAAGCAGGGAGTTGAAGTTCATTTGCTGCTGTGAAGGAATTTTTCCTTCCTGGCCTGAAGACTTGCAGTTATCTCTACAGAGACCTTCTTCTTGGCGTCCTGTCCACGTGGCTCGATTCTGCAAGTGGTCGTAGTGGACACAGTGATTCTCTCTACGTCCCTAACAGAAACTGACCAAGAGGATTCCAGCCAGAAAAACTTTCTTCACATTCCTACTCACTGTGTACTTGTCTCTCCAGTGATAGGCTATCTCAAGTTCTTCCTTAATTTCGTCCTTAAATATTTGATGTCTGAATGATGATCCTTTGGACAGAGACTTATGTCCTGGATAAACCAGCAATGAAGACTTTGTTCTTGTAGATTAGAAGATGTACCTATGTTGGAGCATATAGTTTGGTCTAGAACAATTTTGGGGCTGTACAGATCAGCCATTAAGGCTGGCCTAGGGACAGAGTCAGGGCATGGTGTCCATACAACACATGTCCCAACTCTGCCCCCAGTCCGGTGTGATGCCGTGTGCCATCACATTGCTGTACATACAATCGTAAATTAGACAGATCCCTGCCCTCAGGCTTACAGTCTAAAAGAGACAACACCAAAGGAAGAGGGGAAGGTGGTGGGAAGGGGATGAGGCTTCTTAATACATAGTTATAAGGAGGCATCCTGGGGCAGATGGCACAATCCTGGGAACAGGATTGTTATCCTATCTGCTAACACATCACAGGAAACTTCTGGTTTCTGAATATTGCTTAAAACCTAGAACTGAGTAATTAAGCAGGGGTACAAAGAGGCACAAAAGCATCTGTGCCATTATGTCTGAGCCACCTTAGTGGTTAATATAGTTAACATAGTCTGAACAGAGTGTAGTGCTTTGGGTATTGGACTAAGATTCCAAGATATCAGGGGTTGAATTGCCATTCAGCCATGGAAACCCATTTGCTGACCTTGGACACATCAAGCAGGCTCTCAGCCTTAGAGGAAGGCCAAAGCAAATTCCCTCTGAAAAAAATATTGCTGAAAAAAAAAACATGATAGGTTCTGCTTAGGGTTGCAGTACGTCAGAAATGATTTGAAGACATACCACCACCACCATCAACAATAGTTGGAACAAACAGCTGTTACTTTCTAATACATTTGTTCCCATAATACATTTGTTCTGAGCTTAATTGTGGTGTCCCTCAGGGTGCCATCCTGTCCCCGATATTATTTAATATCTATATGAAGCCGCTGGGTGAGGTCATTCGGAAGCATGGAGCTCAGTGTCTTCAGTATGCTGATGACACTCAGATATACCTCTCCAGATGGCATCTCTCAGACTTCAGACTTCAGATGGCATCTCTCCTCTGAATGACTGTAATGGACTGGATGAGGGAAAACAAATTGAAATTAAATCCAGACAAAATGGAGGTACTCACGTTCACAGGCCTGAAACCAGGTCTGGGAATACAACTTCCAGTCCTCAATGGAGTCACACTCTCCTCGAAGGACTCTGTTTGCAGTCTGAGGGTACTTCTTGACCGGTCGCTTCACATGACTAGTCAGGTGAATGCGACAGTCAGGAGTGCCTGTTATCAGCTTTGGATGATATGCCAGCTGCACCCTTTCCTGGAGATGAGGGACCTGGAAACTGTGGTACACGCTCTGGTAACCTCACGGTTGGACTACTGCAACGCACTCTACATGGGGCTACCCTTGTGCTTAACCCAGAAACTACAAATGGTCCAGAACATGGTAGCCAGACATATTATAGGAACATCCAGGAAAGAGCATATAACACCTGTGCTTAAAGCTCTCCACTGGCTTCCAATCAGTTTCCAGGCACAGTACAAGGTGTTGGTTTTAACCTTTAAAGCCCTACATGGCTTGGGTCCATCTTATCTAAGGGATCACCTCCTCCCGTATGAACCCCCCCGCTCTGGTCCTCTGGGAGGAACCTACTAAAGCCCATGAAGACCAGGTTAGTGCAGACCTCCCAGAGGGCCTTTTCTGCAGTCGCTCCCAAGCTGTGGAATGACCTGTCAGATGAGATGCGTCTTATAACTTCCATCGATGGCTTCAAAAAAGCCTTAAAGACACATCTCTTCCAGCAGGCCTTCCCAGACACTAGTTAATACCCCCGGCTCCAAATCAGGGTATAGACCTCCCCAACCTCTGCCCATTTGCTCTTTCTCTACTAGAGCTAGAAATCCTTGTCTAGGCATTTTTGGCCTAACCCATTGCACATGTTTTTATTGTATATGTTTTAATCTATAGTTTGATTTAATCCTTCTTTAAGGGGAGAGGTGGGGGTGGATGGGAATTTTTTAATCTGTTATGTTTTTAACTTCTGTTGTAATCTGCCCCGATTGCTTTGTTCAGAGGGGCGGACTAGAAATAAAATATGATGATGATGATGATGATGTAGGTTTGCAACATTTCCATCACACTTAGAATATTTGTCTATTATTGTCTTCACTCATAGAACTAGTTGTAGTTTATGGAGACACCCTTAGTTGTGTTGATAATGGGTCACAGGAGCAATGTGGTGTCCTTACAGTAGATCATAGCAATTACATAAATAAACCTTTTCCTTTTTCATTGACAGCAGCAGCTGCAGTGAACTTTGTCCAATATTAGGGTGATCAGACATGTAGAACACTTCTAAGCATTTGTTTGCAAAAGCTGTTTGCCATTTAGGAGTTGGCTCTTACCTTACAGTTTCTAAAGAAGAGCGTGCTGATTCGTATTGAGCATTTGATAGATAAACCACAAGTTTGAAATTTTTAAGTGGAGATGAGGGTTCCACATACATGGACTCCCATTGTGCTCATTGGCTAGTATTTTCAGGAGCAGTTTGCTCGTATTGTATACACTTACACCACTCTATTCAATTGCTGACTTCAGGGATGTAGATACGCTAGACAATGAGCAACTTGTCATTCAAGACCACAAGAAAGCTGCCTACCCTATCCTCCAATTCCTGATATACAAGAAGGGAAAGATTAGGGGTATGTGCCTGTGTGTTTGTGGGGAAGGATGTATCATTAAAAAAATTAACATTAATTTTTTTCCAGATAATCAGTTGAGGTATATTCATGAATTTATTTGTCATTGTAGTAATAAGTAATGTGACCAACAATGGTATCAATATATTTACAGTGTTCTTGGAAATAATTGTTCTGAACAGAACAACAGAGTTCTGGTCCAAAATGTGCAAGCTTGCATAGGTATGCAGCTGGCACATGTAGAAGTCCACGGAAGGAAACACTTCTAGAATACAAATGTGTGGTTATTATTCTCTTCTTAAAGCAGCAAGGGGTCGAGGTAAATTATTTTGCAAACCAACCTAGTGATATTAAACTTGTATCCTGAGAATCACTAGCTAAACCTGTGTGTATTGACTTAACACCTTTAGACCTCTTTAAAATAATCCTCCTGCATTAATTTTTAAGAGCTGCTCAGGCAGAAAATCATATTTCTGTTCAAATACTAATTAAAGACTCAGACTTACAAGTATTATGCGGGAAGTAAGAAAAGTCAAATGACAAGTCTGTGCATGCTCTAAGTGATCAATGTTCTTTTCAGCAGTGCTTCCTGTTCTCATTGGGGGAAGGGAGTTGTGGAGCCTATTGTGTAACCCTGCTATATTAAATGTTATAACTAAAGAATGATAGATCTAATAAGTCATTATTCTATATGATTATTTGGATTTAAATTTTGCTACAAAACTGGGACTTACCTGAAAATTAAATCATTTACTACTACACATGTTTTCTCAGAAGTAAGCCCAATAAATTCAATGGCATTTACTCCCAAGTAAGTGTGTATTAAAATGTGGTTTGTGGGTGAATAGGATTACAATCTAATTTGGAACTCATTTGGACACCTCTCCCTGACATTTTCCCATTTACATTATAATGAATAAGTCCAGAATAACAAGAAACACAGGCTGCATCTGCACTGTTACTCTGGGATTTACAGTTATATGAGATACTATGTTTTGTCAAATAGCTGTGGTGCCACAACAGACTACAATTCCCAGAATTCCATAGCATTGAGCTATGGAAGTTAAAACTGCGTCAAACTGAATTATTTCTCTAGTGCAGATTAGACCTCAAATTCTTCAAATAAAATAATGTTCATAAAAGCATATTAGCACAGTACTTTCATTTAATGGCCTTTGTTTCTATATGAGGAGATAGAAGTGAAAACATATGATAGTGTTATTTAAAATATATGGTAGAGTTTGGCAGAGCAAACAGGCTAATGGGCAGTGTTAGTCTTTTAAAGGAGAATGAGATTTTCCCTCTTCCTCAATGGAAAGCATTCTGAAACAGGCATGGTTCCTCACACATATCTCTTAGACAAAAGAATTGATGGTCCTTGCCACTTGGCAGTTAACTTTGTGTTTTGTCTGGGATCACTTTTATCAACTTCTGGTTCATCTAACGTATGATAATATTTTAACCAGACAGGTCAGATTAATACCAACACACCACTTAAATATTGTCATGTTTTGTAGTTCCAGGATATTTATATGGTCTTATTTAATGATATATAAACATTTTAATGGTATGTGCACAGACTGAGAAGTTGCCAACAAAAAATTTTCTGGCCTTTAACAATTCACTTGGATTTTTCAAACCTCCACTAGCAATAAATACCAACTCTCAGTGGATAAATTTATATTCTAGTCACTATGAAATAAGGCATGGAAAACATTTTTAAGAGAAGTCTGGCAGCATAAAACTGACCACCAGTGTTCATTATCAAGCTATCATATTTAACCAAAAGAGGGTAATTTCTTTACTGGACATATTATCAGAACACTTTCATTAACCATTTTAAATACAGTTCACATACAAATAAGAAGCTATTTGATATTAAAATAACCAACAAAAATGTACAGTTCATGAGAAGCATAATTAAATGTGTGATATAAATTCAAATCTTCCACCCTCTGTTTTAATATACTTTAAAGTTAATCCAAAGCATGTTATAACTAATTTATGTGTTTTGTCCTAAATATGTGCAAAGTGAAATTACTCTTCATCTGATTCGGTGTGTTTATAAGAAAGTTGAGGGTCCTGGGATCATATATGCACCACTACTCCAGAACATGTTAGGAATAGTACCCTCATGGCACCACTCCCATTGCTACATGACTAAACTTTTGTGGTGGTAGCAGTAGTGGTCAGGGAATAAAATTGCATGCCCCTTTAAGAACAAAATACACAAGGGAAGTACAAAGTCAAAGACATCTCATACTTTGGATCAACTATAAATAAGAATGGAGATGGCAGTCAAGAAATTAGAAGGAGACTAGGAATGGGAAGCGTAACTATGAAATGACTGGACACAATCCTAAAGTGCAAACATATAACTCTGAACACTAAAGTGAGGCTAGTCCAAGACATTATATTTCCCGTCACAATGTACAGATGTGAGAGTTTAACAGTGAAGAAAGTTGATAGAAGGAAAATCAACTCATTTGAGATGTGGTGCTGGAGAAGAGTTCTGAAGATACTGTAGATAGCCCAAAAGACAAACAAATGGTTCCTAGATCAAACTGGAATTCTCTCTGGAAGCCAGCACAACCAAATTGAGACTGTCATACTATGAACACATCATGAGAAGGCATGAATCATTAGAAAAGACAAAAATGCTGGGAAAGGTAGAGGGCATTAGAAAGAGATGAAGACCACAGGACAGATTGTTATACTGGATTAGGGAGGCCACTGACTTGAGCCTACAGACCTGAACAGGTCAGTTAATTACAGGGAATCTTGGTGGTATCTCATCCACCTCTGAACACCTTGGAGTCGTCTCAAGGTCAGCTAACAACAAACACTGGGAATATGCACTTTATATTTTAAAATACAAGTATATATCCAAGATGCTCCTGAGCATGACTGCACTTTAGAACAAAAGGGGCAGAATCCTACTGGTAGTGCCAACAACAGCTGAGCCATTGAATAAAAAAGATTTACATAAGTGTTGACTCACCATTCAACAATTGGATCAATAGAGCTACTCTAGTTTGGCCTATTAATAGAATTCAGACCATGGTGTGCTTCCCATGCACCTTGTTCTGAAACGAAAATGCAGGGTCTCAATTAAATGTTGACAGTGAATTTGATCATGACTTCAAGAGGGAGGGTAGCTTAGACAGCCTATAAAATTGGATGTGGACTCCATGTTGCCCATCCTTGATTTACAGAATATACATATTCTTATGTAGAACTGTATCAACTTTTGATTCCAAATGAACAGCTCAGCTTTCTCTTGTATATGTAAGTCCAAGAACAGATCCTTGTGATATTAGTGAAGCTAGCTACACATCATCAGCTGATAAAACCACACAACATTGGCTTTGGGTTGGTATTTTGTCCTGCCCTTTTATTTGGTGTTGACCAATTCCTCTCCCCCCCCCCCCAATTTTCTTATGAAGCTAACTACACATCATTAACATAATTCAGTTTTTACTGACAGATATGGATCCACCCCAAATAGGCTTAGTGGTACTTATTTGTATGTTTAATCTAAAATATAGCCCCAGCATCCTGATTCTGAGGAATTCTTCAGAATCCTGCCTTAGGAGAGCAATCTGCCTATTTATGTACACTCATAAGTGTTCCCTGTTTTGCCTGAATGGTGTTGTGGAGCCCTGGTGGCACAGTGGTTAAATGCCTGTACTGCAGCCACTCACTCAAAAAACCATAAGGTTGCGAGTTCAAGACCAGCAAAAGGGCTCAAGCTCGACTCATGCTTGCATCCCTCCGAGGTCGCTAAAATGAGTACCCAGATTGTTGGGGGCAAATAGCTTACAGCTGTAAACCATCATTAACATAATCGACTCATGCTTGCATCCCTCCGAGGTCGCTAAAATGAGTACCCAGATTGTTGGGGGCAAATAGCTTACAGCTGTAAACCACTTAGACACTCCTTAAGTGGTATGAAGCGGTATATAAATGAAGCTGTTTGTTTTGTTTTGTTTATGACAGATGAAGAAATCACAATTTACCATCTGTTTTAAGGAGCTCAAAATACTTAGTTTAAAAAAAAGTCTAGCATTCTTATAATGTACTTTTGCTAGAAGGAATCAGCTGCTTTCCTTAGCAATGTAGCTGCTCAAAGCACAGCCGTATCTCTTAGGAATGTGCTGCACAGCACCTCAAGACCTGGAAATATGTTCCCTGTGTAATGTCAAGACCTGACTCAATCAGCACTTTCTGTTTTGGTCAAAAACAGTGGGATCAAAGGCGCCAGGGTGCTGAGCCTTTTGCTCTCAAACAACCTGCCATCTATATAAATTAGGCTGGTTTCATCTTTCTTTCCTGAGTTAGATGACACAAATCCTAAACTGCTGGGCCCACATTTCTAAGTGAAAGTGCAGAAAGAGGTGATGTGTGAATTTCCTCTATTTGCCTGTACCTTGTATATTAAGCTGTCAGTGAGCATCTAAATCACTTCCTTTTCTGTCACTCCACCCGCAGACCACATCCTTGGAGACACAACACTATTCAGAAACAACCTTCAGAAAATACACCCTTTAAAATGATATGTAAATCCCACGATTCATCATGCACTGTGTAGTACAGGTTTAATTCTTCCTGCTAGGCCTCAATCTGCTGAAACATTACTCTGATATACAGTACAAAGGAGGTAACAAAGATGTCCATATCAAACCATTGTGAGCCAGTGGCAGGGAGAGAAATTGGTGAAGCCACAGGAACAATAGCTGCAGTTTAAACAGGCTGCAGAAATTTGCTAAGATGCAGACAAAAGGCCTATGCTGAAAAGCGGCTGCTGTGGAATTCCTTGGACTCCATTATATTACCTCAACAATCCTCACTTAGAGAGTGGATTTGCATCTCTAATAGAGTTCAGGGTCTGTTTGTGAAAGGCTTTCGCTAGGCCTGACCCCATCTCTCAAGATCACATTGATACCCAGCGCCTTGTCTCTGCCCTGCCCTGCACCACAGAGAGCAGTATCATGGGAAAATGCACGGACTTAAAAAGAAGCCAACGAAGGCAGGAGGAAGGCGAGAGGGGGAAAAAATTAAAGGCTTGAGGCAGTTTTGGTGGTACTTAGCAGTGAAAATTACTTTGGCAAATAATAGAACCTACTGCTGGTAATTACTGCTAACAAGCTTCTCCCAATCCAAATGTGACACTTGGACTGATATGAGAAAAAGCTGCTATAGGCCAAGCTTATTAACTCTCAAAGAAGGGAACCTTCCCTGCTCATAAAACTACAGCCTCAGCAATTTTTTTAACCATTCTTCGTATCTTCTAGTTGCAGTCACCTCTCTTAGACACAGATCCACCTATCTTCTTTATTAACTGGAATGTCATCACAGATCCCACCCCTTTCCCATTTTGTTGTTAAAGTTCATAGTCTAAATGGGAAACTGTTTAGAGGCACATTGCAACTTTTGTACTTGTTTTGTACTACTACTTGTTTTTCTCACATTGTGTAATTTCCTTTCCTCCCAAAATATGCACAATCTTGTTTCATTTTAGTATAGGAGTACTTGTTCCCCTGTTGAGATCTTCTTTCAAGGCTTTTAAAAAAGTGACCTTATCTCTGTATTAGGGATATGTGTGAAATATGATTTCAGTCTTAGATTTAAGTCTCAGCTGACATTTTTCTGATGGTCTATGGTATGGATTTTTTAAAAATATATATTTTAGAATTTTCATTTTGATGGATATGAGTGAAGTCATCTGGAAAAGCATGTACATTTGAAAAGGATTCACAGAAAAGATATTCATATTACAAATTCATGTAAAACATTGCTCAAAATATTTTAGTAATTGGAATAATGTGCTAAGCAATGTAGACAATGAAGCATGTATATACATGGCTTATATATGTTGGAGCAAGCTTGCTTTCTGCTGCTGCAAAGACTAGGGCTGCATCCACATTGCAGAAACAATCCAGTTTGACACCACTTTAACTGCCAAGGCTCAATTTCCTAACTGTAATTATTATTTCCTAACTGTAAGAGCTGTTAGACAGTGGGATATATTGTCTCAGAGTGTAGTGGTGTTTCTTTAAAGGTTTCTAAACACAAGCTGTGTGTGCTTTGATTGTGTCTTTCTGCATAGCAAGAGGTTGAACTGGATGGCCCTTGTGGTCTCTTCCAGCTCTATGATTCTAATGTATATGTCCAAAAAATATAAGGAAGAAAGGGAAGTCACTCATCTCTCAGAGCAGAACAAAACAAAGAACTACATGTGGACTAGATGTGGAGCGAGAGAGAAAAAAGAGGCCATACACAAATGTGGATGATGATGATTACTATTATTATTATTATTATTATTATTAAACAATTCAAGTTAAAAGTTATAACTCTTTAAAAGAAAAACAAAACAGCATCCCTGTCATTTGAAAGCCTGGTGGCATAAAAACGTTTTTACATGCTGCTGGAAGGACAGCAAAGATGGAGCCATTCTATGATGACAGCACCCTGGGCCTTTTCATCCCACCGCTGCCACCAAATTACTTCTGTGGTGGTGTGGACACTCACTCATACTCTCTCAGTCCACCCACACAGAATGCCTGTCTTCCCCTTTGCTGCCAACAATTGTATTTTTCTTCTGTGGAGGTCTTCTCCACCACTGCCTATCTTTTCTGAGGCTTTATTATCTCTAGTAGCGTGCCACAATATTTCACAGAGGCCAAATTGCAATAAAATAGTACTGAAGTTTATTAACAAACATCAAAGTAATCAGTAAACTACTTTCAAGGCTTTTGCATTTCTTTCTTCTTAGTTATGTTACCACAATTACATAGACACAATACTTCAGCCCTCAGGCAACGAGGGCTCCCTAGGGAGGGAGTTCCAGAGCTTGGGAGCAGCTACTGAAAAGGCCCTTTCTCTTGTTCCCATCAAACACACCTGAGAGGGTAGTGAGACAGAGGGAAGGGTCTCTCTTGATGACCTCAATATTGGGGGGAGGGCCTCATACAGGGAGATACGGTCCTTCAAATAGCCTGGACCCAAGCTGTACAGAGCTTGATACGTCAAAACCTACATTTTAAATTGTGCTCAGAAATGGACCAGCAGCCAATGGAGTTGTTGCAACAAGGGAGTTGTATGCTCCCTGTAGCCAGCTCCAGTTAACAGCCTGGCTGCAGCTCTTTAGGCCAGTTGAAGTTTCTGAGCACTTTTCAATGGCATCCCCACGAAGAGTGGATTACAGTATTCCAAATGGAATGTAACCAAGGCATGTACCACTGTGGCCTGGTCTACACAAATGTGGATATTTTAGAGGAATAAGGAGATTATGTAAATTTTAAGTAAGTATGAATGTTTTGTATTTTATGGTGTATCTTTATGTTTTAACCCACAGAAGTAAAGCAACACATATGTTTGATTCTTGGAAATGGTGCTAAGAGTTGTTGAAAACTAATTTCAGAACAATAGGTGGTACACAGCTAGAACCCTGATTTTTTGGTTCAACAAGCTTTCTTCTAACAGGTGGAAGTCTTTACATTATGAAGTAATAACACTGAGTATTCAATTCCCTTTTTCTTTTGTTATACCACATTTTTAAGGATAGGTGTATGACTTGATTCAGACATACAATCAACTGAGAATGACATCTGGATGAATCCTACACAGAGAAATGTAGGCAATGGGAGAAACGGAAGTGAAAAGGCAGGTTATCAGGGGCAGAAAAGATAAAGAGAATTTTCCACTGAAGTTTCTTTCACTTGTAGCCACCTGTCACACTTTTTAAAAATGGGGACTCTCTTAAGGATTACAGAAAACTGGATAGGTACATAGGGAAAAAGTGATCATGCAAGTTTTCATAAAGGGCTTTGAAAAAACAAAATCAGTATTTGAAATAGACCTGTAAGGATGACAAAGTCCTGGTATAATATTACAATAATAGCCAATATGTAGTGATCACTGTCTGCCATGGTCATGTTCATAGTCTAGTGTGCAGAACTGCCTTGTACTTCAAAGACTAGGCAAAAGAGTCAGCACCTTGGATAGCTCCAGATATAGCTGGGTCTTAAAGGCAAACATTAATGTCTATATATATATTGCTTCAACAAATACTTCATCTAGAGATCTGGATATGTGGTCAGCCTCCTTAAGACTCTGCACATTGTCAAAGGCTTAATCTCTTACAGCTTCTTGGCCTGTTTTACTGTTCACAAAACTATAACTGCAGCTGGATTTGTGGCAGGATAAAATGTTCTTATTCAGATTTTTTGGATTTTTTGTTGTTGTTGTTGCTCTTAAATGCCTTCAAGTCATAGAAACCATATGAATTACAATGTGGTAATATTAATTTCTTCTGCGTGTTGGAGAGCTTTCTGAAGGACAAGACTGAAGGAAGCAAGTGCTTCACTAGATTCACCCAAGATCTGGTAAATGCAAGAATTTAGTATCCTGGCTCTGACACAGTCCTAATTAAGAATGAATTTTGTTCAAATAGTTTATACCATTTGAATTTTTCCACATACAATGTACCACAATAATCCAAACATAATCTAGCAGGGTATGAATAGGTGACTGAAGCATAGTGTACATAGGATCATAGCTGGCCTACCAGGCTGAACTAGTAAGAGTTGATCTATGTTGCCTAAGCACTAATAGTAAGAACAGTTAGATCAGTGTGAACCTCTCAAACTAAGAACCTAGCCATTCAGAGGGATTTCCCCACCACCACCAAGTAATAGCAATAGCAATAACAATAGCAAGTACATTTTTATACTGCTTATCGGTGCATTTAAGCACTCCCTAAGTGGTTTACAATGTGTAAGCTAATTGCCCCCATCAAGCAATTACTCATTTTGGTAACCTCAGAAGGATGCAAACCTGAGTCAAGCCTGAGCCCCTGGCTGGTATTGAACTCATGGTTTGTGAGTGAGTGGCTGTAGTACAGGCATTTAATCACTGCGCCACCAGGGCTCAAACAGCATAAACATCTCCTTCCTAGGTGAATGAGCTACCAATTAAGAGTAACTTGCACTTGCCTAGTTTGAGCCTCTGTTTATTGTTCCTCATCCATGACAAGATATTGATTTAACACTTCCACTGCTTCAACAGGGTTTGTTGTGTAAGAAAAGTAGATTGGGTTGTTACTCACATATTGATTACTCTGCTGTTTAAATCTAACTGTTTAAATCTAACATTTATTAAAAGGAAACACTCTTTTAACAAGATTTTGTTTAATTGAGTAGAGAGAAACAATGTCAACAACATTTCATTTGTTCTTTGAGGGTAATGCCTACTTCTGAGCAGTTTTCATTTAAACATTTCGAATAGCATTCAACCAGAATCTATAGAAGCAGTAGAAGTTTTGGGGAACAGGTTGCTCACTCTTAATTTAATTGAAAGGTTAGAAAATGGCAGCAGCATCTTCATTAGAAGATAAGATGAATTTAAACACAATTCAGATCCTCCATATCATCTGTTTAATGTAATATTTCTTGCTTTTCCATGGGCACAAAAATAGTTTTAAAAGCTTACCACCATATGAAGCAGAACATTAATAAAACCAAGAATTAAAATTTATCCCACTAAGGAACCAATTCATAAATGTTGATGTGAAAAAGAACTCAATAATATCATCCTTTCATATAAGAAAGCAAAATCTGTTCTTTTCCTTTCTTTCAGTTACCTGAGGCAGCACAACAATTGATTACCGATCTACTCAAGTCATGGTACACAATATCCAAAGACAGACAAGTTATATTGGTGCAACAGGCAGAAAATCCCACAAACTATATATCTCTGGCAGTGAATACACAATAATACAAAGTTAAATAACTTAATAATATGCTGCTCTTGAATATCATCCCAAATCTGCTGCTTAAAGAATTTGCTCCCTCTGCCTGATGGAAAAGCTCTATGCATCTAAGAAACTAGACCAAGTCTATGAAAACTTATGCTACAACTTCTTTTGCACAGTTAGTCTCAAAAGGTGTCACAAAATATCTTTGCGTATTGATATTCCAGACTAACATGGATATATCTCTGAATTCCATTTATTGGTTCATGTGATAGTTTCTGAAGCAGCAGAAAACAAGCCCCATCTTCTGCATGACATCCCTTCTGATATTTAAAGATGACTATCACATAGCTTCTCCAACTTTTCTTCTTCAAGCTTAACATACCAAGCTCCCTAAGCAGTTCCTCATAGGGCTTGTTTTCTGAACATGCTCCAGCTTGTCAATAACCTTTTTGAAATGTAATGCCCCAAACTGGAAATAATATATCAGTGAGTTCTCAACAAAACAGAGAGTAATACTATTACTCTGCTCAGTCTGGATTTTGAACAAGTCTAAACAAGAATTCCACTTGTGCTCAGTTGAAAAACATAAGAAAGCTTTGCTCTGTATAATAAGGATGCTGACAAAATAATGCTACCAGATATATTGAGTAATATATTCAGTTGAAGATGAATAGAATCCCATTTCACTCCATACAGAAAGTATAGGGAATAATAGGCGAGGGCCTAGCATTTGTGGCAACACTGGTGACAGGACCAGCATAATCGTCTATCCCTGTCCCCAATTTGAGGAATAACGTCTTTGGAATGCATTATTGGGGTTTTAAAAGATGTGGCATGCTGAAGATCAATTCTGTGTATCTACATATGTAAATCCAATTCCCATGTCACAGAAATAAATTTATTTTAGTATTTTCATTTCATTTATATGCTGCCTTTCTCCCCTAATGGGATCCTAGGTGGCTTTTTAATTTTTAAAATGATTAAAAACCTCTACATTATACAATATAAAATCATTTAAAACCATACAAAAGTTAATAAATAACACACATCTCAATAATAACCTTCTGTGCTTACCCATTAAAAGTCTGCTTGAACAAAAATGTCTTTGCTTGCAACAAAAAAGAAAGCAGGGAAAGGGCCAGCTTAACCTCCTGTGGAAATAAGTTTCACAGGGTCGGAGCAGTCACTGAAAAGGCTCTCTCTCATGTCTTCACTAAATGAGGCTGTGATGGTGGCATGATAGAGAGAAATACTTCCCTTGTTGTTCTGGTATGTTCATATGAATAGATACAGTCCTTCAAATAATGTGAAGCCAAGCCATATAGGGCTTTATAGGTCATGACCAGCACTTTAAATGAACTGGCAGCCAATGAAGCAGTTTTAGTAAAGGAGTTATATGTTCTTTGTAAATGGCCCTGGTCAGCATTCTGGCTGCAGAATTTTTGACCCACTAAAGTTTCTGAGCAGTTTCCAAAGGCAGCCCCACATAGAATGTGCTGCTAAATATTCTGTAAACACAATATACATTTTTTAAAAACATATGGCACAAAAGAACATTTCAGTGTGTAGTCTGTATGCCTTGCAGGAGAATACACATGGCTATATCCATTCAATATAATGAATCAAGTGAAGAAACTCATGGTGATTTAATAATGAAGACTAGATAAGATCAGCAGATTGCTTTGTATTTAATTAATTTTCATTGATTCTACAATCAACTTTTCTTTTTCCTTCTCCCCCAGACTCCCCAATTATATTTAGTGTGTTGTATCAATTGTCTCGTGGTTGAAAGTAAAAACCTCTGGCTTCTCATAATGAAAGGGGCTGGAACCATCCACTGTACTTGATGAGCTAAAATCAATGGAGGACTATCCAGCAACCAAAATGGGTATTAAAACCTGCAATGAATGTATACACGTATGATCTTTACTTCTGTTATTTCTGCCTTAGTGATCTGTATGATAAATTTAACAAGGAGCACTCCCATAAAGTCTTAGTTATGAGTAAGCCAAATTGAACTCACACCTGCCTCAACATGCTTAGGCTTGCATAGATATACTAATAAAAAGCAAAAGATGTATACAATTGGGAGAGAAACCACAGTACGAATAAAAGCCAGAGAATTGAGATACTGTTTAAATCAGGTTTCTTCTATGAGTAAAACCCAGTAAAATCCAAAATTCACCTTACTAGAGAGTCAACAGTGTAGCTGAACTCCATAGATACATAAAAGCAAGCTTGGGGAAGTTACTGTTTGGAGTGCAATTCCCAGGAACCCACAAGAAGTATATCTACTGGCTATGTTGGCTATTCTGGAAGTTGTAGTCCAAACGGTAATTTTCCCATGCCATGCTACTACATTTATAAAGTCCTCATCTCTGTTCACCGAGTTTTGCATTTTATTTTACTTTTACTTTCTCCTACATTCCAATTCAAAGGAATAGTTTATCAAATATTCAGTCTACAGAAAAATAACAACTACTACTTTACAGGATAAGACCTAATCCTTATTCTACTATTTCTAGTATTGCTAGTATTCTAGTATTTACAGAACAATTTTATGCATGCCTGCTCCAAAGTAAGTCCCATTGTGTGCAGGTGGGACTATTCTCATAAGCAGGTGTTTCCAAGATTAGCCACAAAGATGGCATTCAGAAGTGTATATGCAGATCACCTTCTGTTTTTGTTACAAACTGTCAGCACTATAAAATGTTCTTTGAATATTTAAACATTTTTAACCTATTACTGTTGTGGACTGACCATTAATTTCCCAACTCCAAGTGGCAAAAAACTCGCCTCATGTCCAACAGAACTCGCCATAGGCAGCATCTTCGCGCCTATCGGGAGGCTTTGCGTGCAGCGCGGAGACTCTTCTACTCTGCACGCATTGCGTCTGCAGAGTCCCGTTCAGCAGAGCTGTTCAGGGTGGTGGGGGAACTGACGCAGGTTCCTCCTGCGCCGAACCTCCTACTTGAACCGACGACAGCCTGCTGTGACGTGTTTAACACCTACTTTGGAGATAAAATCTCTCAGATAAGAGACGACTTGGACGCCAATGTTTTGTCAGAATCCATTGGCGAGGTGTCCAGCAACTCCGTTGCTGTCAGTTTACTGGATGAGTTTCAATCAGTGAGTACCGATGACATGGACAAGCTCCTTGGCAGTACTCGGAAGACGACATGCTCCCTCGATCCATGTCCATCTTGGCTGGTCGTCCAGGGAGGGGATTCATTGAGAACATTCCTTCGGGATGTGATCAAAGCATCCCTCAGGGAGGGCACGGTCCCATCGTGTCTGAAGGAGGCGGCTGTCAAGCCTCTCCTGAAGAAACCTTCCCTTGATCCCTTGGACAGGAACAACTACAGACCAGTGTCCTTGCTCCCATTTCTGAGCAAGGTGATCGAGAGAGCAGTCGCCTCCCAACTCCAAGCTGTCTTGGATGAAACCGATTATCTCAATCCATTTCAAACCGGCTTCAGGGCAGGACATGGAGTTGAGACCGCCATGGTTGCACTGGCTGACGACCTCCGCCTGAGCATTGACAGGGGTAGTGTGACCCTGTTGGTGCTCTTGGACCTCTCCACGGCTTTTGACACTATAGATCACTCCATCCTTTTGGATCGGCTGAGGGAGGTAGGGATCGGGGGCACCGCTCTTCAGTGGTTCCGGTCCTTCCTCTCTGGCAGATCCCAAAGGGTCAGGCTCGGGGACAGTTGCTCTTCCAAAATTGAGCTTAATTGTGGCGTCCCTCAGGGCGCCATCCTGTCCCCGATGCTATTTAACATTTATATGAAGCCGCTGGGTGAGGTCATTCGGAGGCATGGAGCTCAGTGTCTTCAGTACGCTGATGACACTCAGATATACCTCTCCATGTCCTGATCGTCAGCACAGACTTCAGATGGCGTCTCTCCTCTTAATGACTGTCTTGCGGCGGTAATGGATTGGATGAGGGAAAACAAATTGAAACTGAATCCAGACAAAACGGAGGTACTAACAGTCACAGGCCCAAAACCAGGCTTGGGAATACAGTCTCCAGTCCTGGATGGAGTCACACTCTCCTCTAAGGACTGTGTTCGCAGTCTGGGGGTACTCCTAGATTCGTCGCTCCACATGACCTGTCAGGTGAATGCGACGGTCAGGAGTGCCTGTTATCAGCTTCGGCTGATACACCAGCTGCGCCCTTTCCTGGACATGAGGGACCTGGAAACTGTGGTACATGCTCTGGTAACCTCACGCCTGGATTTCTGTAATGCGCTCTACATGGGGCTACCCTTGTGCTTAACCCGGAAACTTCAACTGGTCCAAAATATGGCAGCCAGGCTTGTAACTGGAACATCCAGGAGAGAGCACATAACACCGGTGCTTAAGGCTCTCCATTGGCTGCCAATTAGTTTCCGGGCGCAGTACAAGGTGCTGGTTTTAACCTTTAAAGCCCTACATGGCTTGGGCCCACCTTATCTCAGGGACCGCCTCCCCCCCCATATGAACCCCCCCACACACTCCGATCCTCTGGGAGGAACCTGCTACAGCCGGTGAAAACTAGGCTGTCGCAGACCTCCCAGAGGACTTTTTCCGCGACCGCTCCCAAACTTTGGAATGGTCTGCCGGATGAGATGTGCCTTATAACATCTCTTGATTGCTTCAAAAAAGCTCTGAAGACGCATCTCTTCTGGCAGGCCTTCCCTGACACCTCTTAGATCCCAGCTCCGAATGGGACCTATAAATTGACCCCTTGCCTGGTGTTATTTTTTCCTCAATGCAAGAACTATGGAGGATGAATCATGTTTTTAATGTTGTTGATTTTAAATTATTGCTAATTTAATTTATTTTTAAGGGGTGGGTGGCTGGGAATGGGTCAATGAAGTGTTTTAATTTGTATGTTTTAATCTTGTTGTACCCTGCTCCGATTGTACTCACAGAGGAGCGGGCTAGAAATAAAGATGATTATTATTATTATTATTATTATTATTATTATTATTATTTAAAGAGGGTTACCTAGTCTGCAATCTGAAATATATCTGAATGAGATCAAGTTCTTTAGCAGCTTTCTTTACTGTAGTTAAACCCAGATTTGAGGGTTCTTCCCATGGGAAGTCCATATTACTGACTTGTGAGTACCTTTTGATGCATCCATTTGGTCTTGGTTTTGTGTACTTTGTGTGAGAAATATAGCACAGAGGTACCATCCTAAGGTAATACTTATTTGAAGAGGAATATACAGTGGATCTCTTCCCATCCATAGGGGTTCAGTTCTGATGGGCCCCACAGATGGAAAAAAACATGGGCAGCCATGCCAATTATTATTCAGTGGCAGCAATGTGAATGCAGACATGTCAGTGTGTCCATGTGCACAACTGCCATTGAAAATTAACTCATCCCTGTCCTGTCCAAAACAGCCATTTCTGTATTCAGTCAGCCCTCCATATCCATGGATTCAAGCATCCATGGCTTGAAAATATTTTTTTAAATATATAAATTCCAAAAAGCAAACCTTGATTTTGCCATTTTATAGAAGGAACACCATTTTACTATGCTATTGTATTTAATGGGTCTTGAGTATCCACAGATTGTGGTATCCATAGGGGTCCTAGAACCAAACCCCAGCAGATACCAAAGGCCCACTATGCACTTATGGTACATCTACACTGAAGAAATAACAGTTTGACACCACTTTAATTGCCTACAGAATCCTGGCTTTTTTAGTTTTGTGAGGCACCAGCAATCTTTGGCAGAAAAGGCTAAAGGTCTTATAAAACTACAAATCTCAGGATTCCATAAGATGGAGTTACAGCTTCAGGTGGTGTCAAAGTGCATTATTTCCACAGTATATATGTATACTTAGAATGACCAATATAACAAATAAGTTTGAAATATCAATTCAGACAGAGACAGGTCCCAGCCCACTAAAACAGTCTGAGGATATCTAAATTACTTTAACCCTTTTTCAAACCCCAAAGGATAAAACTTCTAAATTGTATGGGTTTTAAATTACAGAGAAATCTTCCCCCTACTGTATCTGTTTGAGAACTTTACTTTTAACATATGCTGGAAAGTGCCATATTACAAAACAGACACTTTTACTGAATGAGGGAGTGGGAGTAGGCTTTATAGGCAGAGCCAATCTCTCTATAACTGACATATTGTACAGACAAGCATAAAAATAGTATTTTTTTTTTTAATGCAGAGTTCTGTCAGTGTCATTCAGGACTCTCTGAATGGACAACCCACCAATGATTTATCTCCCACTCATCAGTCAATGTTCAGTATTCTTGAGCAATGATGGATTGTCTCTCCTGTTGAATTGACCATGAACCTGCTGGGCATTGTTAACCCTGAGAGTGAACAGGAAGAAAAATCAAAGCATGTTCTACTCAGAAGTTGAGTTGGTGTGTTCATTAATTAAGTGAAATGGCAAGGGAGAGTTCACAGAAAACCACAGAGTAGGAAAAAGAAGCTTTCACTAAATTCGTGGTCTGACAAAAGTATCAGACCATTGTGCATTTTTAAAATGACGTCTTAAGTCCCAGTACATTACCATAGTTGTTACAAAGCATAAACTAGAGGCATTTGCTAGACAAGGCTGTAAGTAATTTTCAAGATGCTTCAAAGAGATACACTATTTTAAGATTTACAGTATTTTCAAAAGCTCAGCTATATTTTATCTGAAGGAAGATATTAAAATGAACTTCTCTTTTCTACCAGGGATACCATAGTGATTTTCAAATTCATATTTGTAGGGATAATGCTGATATAAAATAAATTAAGACATACAAAGTATACTTTCTTTCTCTTTCTACCTGCCAAAGCTTAGCAGAGTAGGTTGTATGGACTTCTTTCTGATAAAAACATATACTTGGCAAAGGGCTCAGATAATATTTGGCTGCCCCTCAAAAATGAAGCATTTCCTGTATTCAGACTGATCTCCAAGATATGTGAATCCAGTCTTTCATTACAAATGTCCAATTGATCTAAAGTGCAGTTGTTTAAATAACATTACCCCTTGCACAGCTATTAGAAATTTTCTCTTTACATGCAGGTTTGACAGTTTTATTTTCACCTTCTTTCCAAAATGAACCATACCCTGTTTGTGGTTCCCCCCCCCCCCAAAGAAAAAATACTGGCTAAAATAGGATGCTGGAACAGATGGCCTTTCTTTTGATCCAGCATGGCTCTTCCTATGTTCTCTCTGATTTTATGTCTAATGCTAGACAGTACTTACCTAAATTTAGTCCTAGAACTTACATATGGTGCCCAGAAAATGTCCAGTACAATAAACACTTGTGGACTATCTTTTCCTCCATAATATAATTAATATATTAAAGATTACATAATATAACATAATAATATATGTACGTATATGCATGTCTCTCCCTCTCTCCTTCCCCCCCTCTCTGTGTGTGTGTATATATATATATATATATATATATAAAGATATAAAGAAAGAGAATGTTATATAATCAGTCTTAAATGTATTTAATTGGCTGCCAGTTTGAATTCAAGGTACTTGTGATGGCACCTAAAGCAATGATGAGATTGGGACACTGATATCTGAAGGGGTTCTTCTTCCTATAGGTGCCTCCCTGAGGTCTGGTGGCAGTGGCGGGGTGTGTGTGTCCCCTCTGTATCACACCAGCAAGGTCAATACATTCTGTGAGGATGTGGAAGAGGGATTCTCAGCTGTGGTACCCCAATTGGTACCAATGCTGGCTTCCTTTAGGAACCAGATTAAAAACCTGCCCATTTATTAAAACCCTTGGGCCTCACTGATTTATCTCAAAATAATAATGCATGTGTTTTTAAAACTGGTTTAATCTTTTAAATTTGTTTTAGCTTGCTAATAATATTGAATATGGTTTTAGTCCATTTAAATTATCTTCATTGTTTTACATTGTTTTAACTTGCTTGCACTGATTTCATATGTATGCCACTCAGCGGGGTAGAAATATCGTAATCTAACAATCAAACAATCAATCATCAATTCTTATATTATCTCTAGTACCCACACTACTCACACTAGTCATTTAGATAAACCTCCTACACACCCTAATACCAGTGTGTGTGTGGGGAGGGGGAATTTCCCCCCTGCCTCTTCATTTGCTAGAAGGAGATTGGTTAACAGTGTGGCTGCATTGTGCATAGCTTGAGAAAAGAACATATGATGCCATATTGATTGAGCCCTCTGGCTTCTTGTGCAGTAAGAAGAAAAAAAAAAGAGAGGGGGGGCATAGACCCTGAGAGGAGATGATTGCCTTGTTGCCTGGCTTGATGATAACCCAATACCCTCTTTTTTGATACTATCTGATCCAGATCCTTCCCCGCTGTCACTTTTCTCCTCCCTGTCAAAAGTGAATCCCAGTTATCTCCAGTCACTCAATTAAACTAATGACAGCATTCCTCCCCACTCTGTCCATCTTTTTCATTGTTTGGAGTAGAAGGAAATCTTGTTGTTATCTTTAGTTGCTGATGATGAGAAATAATAATAGGAGTTTCACATGCCACTTGTTTTCCTAATTGGAAGGTAAGTAGCACATCGTGGACCCTCCCTGAGTGCAGATAAATGAGAAGAAGGCAGGGGTTGGTGACAAGATGGATGTTGACCTTCATTAAACCAGATTAGGTTCATAGGCAAGAAGTTCCCTTCCTTTGTTTTAGAACAAATTTAGAACAAATCTGTGACCCACCAAGCTAAACACTTTGCTGAGGGCTCATTAAACATCCTTCCTGTCTTTGCTGTTCACCTTGTACTGAAACAACATGGTATGAATTGTGGAATGCCCTCTCATTGGAGATTTGGATTGGCACTGGCATTGATTTCTTTTAGAGGGCCCAAACCAAGGTGTGGCTTTGTAGCAAAGCTCTTGCAGTGCTCTGAAAAATGGGTGGGATATAAATATTTTCCAAAACAAAGAAAGAGAAAGAGGGTTGGGTGAGGAATTGAAACTGACATACATTTTTTTCAAAGTAAACTTCCCAGATGTTCTGGACACAGTTTGTGCTACAGAACGTTATGGTTGGCACACCACTATTGATGCATTTGACAACAGTATGTACCTTTGAAAAGTTTGAATAGAAACATGTGCATATTGTAAAAGACCACAAAAGGCTGCTTAGCATGCCAAATGAATGAATATGCTCAATCAGTTTTAAACTCATGGTTTAAAACATACTTACAAATATACATGTATTAGGATTAAGGGATCAAAAAGAAAACTGTTTGTTATGAAGAGACATGCATTTGCCTTCTCCTCTGACAGTGTGACCTACCCAAGGTTGCCTATAGGCTTTCCATGACTGAGTGGGCATTTGGACCTGAGTTTCCCACAGTACTAGACCAACACTGAAACCACTACACTATTGTTAGCTTGAAAAGACAAATTTTAGGTCTTCTCTGAATGAAGTGTTCTCTGTATCGTTAAAAAATGTCATATGAAATTTACCATAAATGTAAATTTATGTAAAAGCCCTCCCTCCATCCACCATCTTGAGGAGGAGAGAAAGGCAGGCCAGCTCCAACAGGCCTTGCCTGCCAGCAAGAAGAGCCCTCCCTTCATCCACCATCTTGAGGGAGATAAAGGCAAGCCAGCTTCAACAGGCCTTGCCTGAAGGGAAGAAGAGCCCTCCCTCCAGTCCATCTGCCTTGGTCCAGGCTTCCAAGGAAGAGAAGATCTGCTGGACTTTCCCCCTTCCCCATCACCTCTCCCTTCTCCTTTTGTGTCGTGTTTTTTTAGATTGTAAGCATGAGGGCAGGGAAATGTCTAATTAACAAATTGTAAGCCGCTCTGATAGCCTTTGCTGAAGATTATTATTATTATTACCATAAATGTTAAAGAAAAAGAATATATATTATGTTCCCTATACAAAAAGTTTTTAAAAATGCTAGCTATATTAGTTTGTTGAAGCAAAAACAACAAAAAGATTTATGCCACATTAAAGAATAACAAAGGGCCAATCTAGACGTGCCAAAAGAGGTGCATTTAGGGATAGAAGCGGTGCGCTTAGGGTTAGGGAGGGCGCAGTGTCTACACCCTCCCTAGGCCTAAATTGTAAGGACGCCGCCATTTTAAAATGGTGGCATCCATACAGGCACGCTACCATGTCGTCATGGCGTGCGCAGCGTTTAGATATGCTGTGCACGCCATGACAACATGGCACCACGGGAAGGTGCCAAGCATGCCCTTTCCATGGCACAAAAAAGAGCTCCAAAACAGAGCTCTTTTTTTGCAGCGGGTGTTTGCTGCGGCCTTTAAACAGGTGGGTGTTTGCCGCTCCCTTCCCACCTCCGAGGGAAGTGGGGTGCAGCGGGCACCCAGGGCACCTGCTGCACCCTGCTTTGAGACCGTGGGGAACCTGCAGTTTGCCGCTTCCCCAAGGCCTCCACAAGAGGTGGGATGAGGCCTCTGGGGTTGCCCGTGTGGCAGCCTCAGCGCCATCTCGCCGCTTGGAGGGGCTAGTACGGACCGCCCCTTTTGGGTGGTCTGGAAAGCCCCAAAGTTTATTTGTAGAGCTTCTGTCTATTTCATCTGATGTTCCTTACAAAATAACCTTGTCTCCATTTT
Source organism: Urosaurus nigricauda (assembly GCA_034509955.1). Taxonomy (NCBI): domain Eukaryota; kingdom Metazoa; phylum Chordata; class Lepidosauria; order Squamata; family Phrynosomatidae; genus Urosaurus; species Urosaurus nigricauda. The sequence continues at coordinate 48,731,716 of JAOEGL010000003.1, forward strand.
TATACTATGTTGATTTACATAAATAATCTAGCATGGCCCAACTGATTTTATTTAAAAATGTTTTCTTAATCCCTTATTTTGTTTTTGTAGGAAGTTATTTCCTTTCATGAAAAATCATGATTTTTTTTCCTACAAATGGCGCCATATAGGACATTATTATTAAGAATAGAAAAGGAAAGTGTCAATCTATTTTCCTGATAACAGATTAGGGACAAAGAGCAAAAACTAGGGACAGTAACTGCTCTCTCCATCACCCGAGGACCTTCATGGAGGCTGATCACATAGAGAAAAATCTGAGTAGGGAAGAAGAAGCAATGAAAGACTGGTTTATTTGCCTTTCTTAATTAAAGCCCATACTGTTAGAGTTAGAAATTTTTGCATGCCTATGCTCACGGACTGCTAATTTGCAGACTTCGTGTTTGTTTTTTTTGCCATGTCCACTCTCATCCTGCATCTCCTTTAATCGGCATCCATTTTCTTTCTAACCTATCTGCTGTTCGATCATGTATTAGTATTGTGAACAAGTATTCTAAGGCCATGTTCCCACTATGATTTAAAGTGAATTGCTGATTGGGTTATATGACTGTCATTCCCATTTGAAACTGTTAGAACCACTGTGGATGGCTGGGAGTAGGAATGGGGTTGGTTGTTCTTTATCTTCTGCCTTGCCAGTTTGATTAGTTTTCTTGGGAGATAAAATACTCTGTCACATTTTAGTGACACATATGCCCATTGATATTTCTTATTTGCTCAAAGCAAACATACCAAGTTACTCTGCATTAATATTATCTCTTTGTCATCACCATTTTGTGCTCTTAGTTTTTGTTGATAAATTTCTGAACTATCTGGAATAAAAAAGTTGTCAATATTCTCTACATTTTTTTACATCTATCATAGCTGATAAGCTATTGAAACAAAGCCCCTTTCAAATGTTTCAAATTTCACAGTTTTAAGAACAAAATCTTCATTGTCCAACTGCTTTTCAAAATGGCACTTATATTTTTCAGGGAAAGCTGTTCTGCAGGACATCACTTTAGCTGAGGAATCATTCACACTTTCTTAAATTTGAAATGTCAGTGAGGATTCAGTTGTCTTGCACAACTGTCATTTGGAAGGAAAACCAGGCTTCTCTTCAGTAAGGCCCTGTCACTGTGATGCCTTACTGGGCAGAGGGTGGGGGAGAGAAGATCTAGTCTGCTCTCTTTTGCCTGCTGGTAGTTAGACAGGAAACTGCAAGACATAATCCTTTCTCCAGGAGGAGGAGGAGGAGGAGGAGGAGGAGGAGGAGGAGGAGGAGGAGGAGAAGAAGAAGAAGAAGAAGAAGAAGAAGAAGAAGAAGAAGAAGAAGAAGAAGAGAAGGAGATTAGCACAATTCTACATCTTCTGAGGTGTCCTCCCAGGGATTACAGGATTGCAGCATGAAAGACTTAATATTGATCATCTCTTGCACCATTGAATTTCTGCAACTATCTCTGAAAATGTCTTCTGTACCCCAGAGCTTCTCAAATAGGCAAAATATTTAGCTGGAAACCTAGCTAGCTAACTTCTGTTAACCTAATAATAATAATAATAATAATAATGTTTTATTTCTAGCTCGCCCCTCTGAATGAGCAATCGGGCCGGGGTACAAAAGAGAATAACAATTAACAAAGCAAAAATACAAAGCAGTTATAGCAACAAAAAAATACATAGTAATTATAACAAAAAATAAAATTAACAAAGCAAAATATGTAACAATTAACATATCAAAACAAGTAAAAAGAAAATCTCCATTTTCAACCCCCATCCCAATCCTAAAACAATATGAACTATACACAATCTAAAAAGAAAAGAAAAAAGTGTGTGGGGGAGGGGGGAGACAAAACTCCTTAAGTTCAGGAGCCAAGGCATGGGAGTAGCTCAGGTGGAGATAGGGCAAACAAACACTCTCTCAGCCAAGTCCTCTTCACTGGCAGATGTTGGGGAAGAGGGACAAAGGCCCATTTCTCTTCCTTAAGTTCAGGAGCCAAGGCATGGGAGGAGCCCAGGTGGAGGTACGGCAAACAAACACTCTCTCAGCCAAGTCCTCTTCACTGGCGGATGTTGGGGAGGTTTGAGAATATGGTGCATGAAATAGGCCACATGTAAAATCTCTAGTCTATTAGTGTGTGCTTTGACTGATATTTTCATCTCCCTGTTTCATCAGTAGTTAACATCTGGCAGACTTTTTTTACAGCAACCTTTTTTAGAAGAAAGCAGAGCCTCTGTGAAATTATGTGTTGACTGTAATGATTCTTTCAGACAGTTAAATATAATTATTCCAGTAGCTGCAGCTTAAATATGGCAAGCTATACAGTTGCTCCAGAAGGTTTTAACTTTTTGTTTTTGAAAGCACAGAAGTGGATTTTCATGTCATTAGCTCAAATGGGTACTTAAGGAAGCAGCTGTTATAAAAGTAAGCAGTTGCATAAAAATCTTCCTGAGGTTCTTTTGCTATATCAGATTATCTCCAGGTAGTACTATTTTTATGGATTTGCTTCATTGTATTGCTTCTTAAGCCTCTCTTTGTTATTAAAACATTTTGAAGTATGAACTTTAATTGAGAATTAAAACATCCCCCCCCCCTCTACCTTCGATAAGTTCTATTCATATGTGCAAAATTTGTTAACATCTCAATCAAGTTGCTAGGTTCCACATGGAATCATGCCCTCAGTGTTACACCTAGGGTACAGGCATGTCAACCACAGATGATCCCATCACCTTCCCCTCTTCCTTTTGTGTTGTCTCTTTTAGACTGTAAGCCTGAGGGCAGGGATCCGTCTAATTTAAGATTGTATGTACAGCACTGTGTAAATTTACAGCGCTATATAAATAAAGGATAATAATAATAATAATTAATAATGTTCACACATGTAGCCCAAATCTGCAGAAGGTAGGCTTGCTTTCATATAGTTGCAACCTTTGGTGCTGATTTGTTCTTCAGTCCTGACTACTGGCTTGCCTCATAGCTATGGATACGTAAATTTGAGTCTGTCCAGCATTCTTATTTTACCAAGCCCAGCTCAGGTCCACATCAGATTGAAAATCTTTTTAACCCTACATGGAAACTTGTACTGTTTTGATCCACACTTTCCAAAATGGGTGCAATTTTCAACCATTTTCCCCCCAAACTGAAGCCTGTTCATACATGTTTTCCACAGATTAATTTGTCATTAAAGCAGGAGTGGGTATTATGTATAATGAATGCTGCATATAGCTCCTTGAGCCCACTTTTGTGTCCCCTGAAACTTATGCCAGTTCCTCAAAGCTCCCCATGTGGCACAATTTTAAATTTTAAAGTAGCATGATTGTCAGGCAATTTTTGACCCAAAATCATGCAAAAAGACACCATCCAAACAAAAGAGAACTCCTGAAAATATCCCTACCCCACTCAGCCTCCACAAGTCCTACAGAGCCCTGTCCCCATATAAATCAATTTTACTCTACAGTCATTCTCAAAAAGACATAAACTGCTGTTTTCTGTGCAAGAAACTTGTTTTCTGTGCAGCAAATTTGTTTTCTGCACATACATTTTGTTTTCTTCACAGAAAATGTTGTCTTCTGTGCCAGAAAGGCACATGTATTTTTATGCAGAATTAGTCCCAGCCTAAAATTATTGCCTCATCAATGTTTCTCAACACTTGAGAAACCAATGTTTCAAATATTTTAAAATATTCTTTCCATCCTTACCATAAATCAGGTAATCTTGCATTAAAATGTGAACCCAACAAACTTCCAACTCATCCTTCCCCACAGTTCATGTCTATGATTTCCTGAGGACACTAAAGACTTTATCTCACTAGCCACCTGCTTACCGCAACTGTATTAATGAAAAGATACACAGGGCACAGTCCTTATCACATGTATATTCAAATGTAGGACTGGGACAGATGCAGTAATGAATGATCCCACACTGACTTTCCTAGACTGCCCCTTAACCTTTTCTCCTTACCATACTGCTCTATGCAGCATGCCTTTTGCTTTTTATTTTTATTTCTCTTTTTAGCACAATTTGGCAACTATGGCAATATGATTAAGTAGGGAGGGGGGGAGAAAAAGTATTAAAAAGGGGGGGGAGCCTACTTGGGACTAGCAAGGGGGATGCAGAGAGGGAAAGAGAGGGAGATTGAGACCACATGACTGCCCAGTCCTAAAACTGCAACTGGAAGCATATCACATAGTAGGGCCAATGCCCAAAAATGGAAAGGTGAGCCACAACCACAGGTGGGCTGTAGACCAGCTACAACATCTTCTGTAAGGCTTGACTGTAGACAATATTATCCTGCTTGAATTCCACTTCTCTAGCCTTGTGTAATAATTGCCTAAAACTGAATACAATTGTTTTTCTATTTCTTAGTCACACATTTGAATCCCTAACCCTATTCAGCTTTTACACCTGCCATCCTGAATAGTTCAGTGGTGTCTGAAAATATATCTGCTGCACAATTCATTTAAAATATCACAGAAACTCAAAGCAATTTTTCTGTGCAACTTGATTCCATACTTACAAAAACATTATCAGTTTGAACTTATGGTAGAAACCTTAGATTTCTCTGGAGCTGTATGTCTCCAAGTGCACACCTGAAATGCAAACAGTTCAGCTTGATCATTTGCCAAATGTTCAGCAGTCTTTTACCAGTTGCTTTCCTTGTTCTTTGTTTCTTCAAAAAAAGTTGCTGTTATCAAGTTGCATATAGGTACATGGCACTTCTAGGTTATAATTATTCTATAGCTTCAGCATTCAATGGAAAAGCAATGCCAAGAGTGGGGCAGTCAAATACATGTGGAACCCATTCTCCATTACAGTACATCCTGTTTGAAAATATAGCCTTGACTGCTTAAGCCAATACAAACAATAGAGAGTTCCTTATGTATTTATTTTAAAATCTGCAAACATACACACATTCTAAATGTACTTATCATAATTTTCTCTCATTGAAGTTGTTATGTAAATGATCGGAGAAATAAACCAATGGCCATGCCAAAAAACCCAAACAAAACAAAACAAAAACCTCCTGAAATTGTACAGAGTGCATTTTTTATGTCCTGTATGGTAACTTTGTTTTCTATAATCTTGAAATGAAATGGACAGCGGCCTTGTCACCTGCTTGCCAATGTGTTGTTTTACACTCACAAATCTGCTGAGGCATTATATTGCTGACAAAGTTAACTTAAAATGTAGATGTTATTGATTAATTATAGTTAATGCATGCCTAGTCTTTCCAGCCAAATCTGTTTTATCTGTTCTGCTCTTATCTACCCTATCATTTGGAATATTATGGTTCATACTACTGGCATAGTGGCACCCTTCTCATGCCAGTGTTAGCACTAGTTTGTGATTCTGATAACAATACAAAAATTGCCCTTGGTGGTGAGTCATATTTGATAGAATCACCCATTCCTGGCTTCTGAGTATACCCAAACAATGTGCATATTGGCAGAGAAGATTACCACATTTACTCATTTCTTTTTTATTGTATGTGTCACTCTTTGGGTATTATTTCCTCCACTGCATAGAGAGTGCCCCGTGCATGATGCCCACACTCTTGCATGACCTGCTGATCCTAGGTGTGGGCACATTATTAGCTCACTTGGCACTGCTACACTTAACCTTAATATAATGCAGAAATATATATAGATATAGATACAGATATTTGTTTGGTGAATTTGAAGATAACTCTACTGGGCATATTCCATTGGTTGTTCCTTCCCCCTATTACTGAAAGTTGCCCTCTCTCATATGACCAAATATTGTCAGGGGAACTGTAGCCCTAGTAAATACATTTTCTTTGTCTTTGTTTCATATCCAAGTCAAAATACACAAGATATAAAAGAATCAAATAAATGGCATTATTTTTTCCAAGTATTTGAAATCTAGAGCCCAATTATTTACCATCAACTCATCTGTATTCCCAGAGTACATATCACCATAAAAAGTACATTAATGAAGTCTGATTTATCAGGAATATATTTGCACATACCTTTATAAAGCTTTCCATTCAGACTCTTGCAAATATTGCTTTATTTTTAATCATACTCTCCCAGATTATTAATATCTATAACTTGGTGCTAGGCAATCATCATTTTGTTGCAACCACATTTATTTTCATCCTATTTATCAGATATTAAGATCTTCAAAATGGCATCCTCCATCACACTATAAATGAATATAAAAGAGAAAGGAAATAAAATTACTGTGTATTCCTCTGCAGTTATCACAAGGGTGTCAATGGTTCATTATCTCTCTGGGAAAGATGGCTATTTTCATGTTCTTCCTCTGCATCGCATTCTATAAAAGGTTGTTTCATATACATTATTTGCAAGGATAAGTTGAATAATGTATAATTATAGTTAGGTAATGCAGTTAGGTGATGTAGCCATTCAACTAAGTGAGTAAAGTTAATATATAGTAGTAGATGAAATCACCCATTCCACAATTAATGCCCTACTTTATACAGGGATGAATCTACAGATGATATATTCCAACAACCTGAAAAGAAATATAATTCTCTCTGCAGAAAAATACTGTTTTTTTCTGCACAAAACAACCAAATGAAAATTTTGCATAGAATAAGACTCAAATTATAAAGATTTGTGCTAGTTCAGGATTCTTCTCACCAGTTTCTTAACACTCAAGAAAAATGCTTTTCAATCATTTTAAATATTTTCAAATATTCTCTCCATTCCTAGAATAGTCATAACCTATTAAAGTAATCTATTAAAGTAATCTGGGCTAAGAATCTCTGTTACATGTGGATTTAAGAATATACTTTAAAGTTATTATATCCTGAGTAAATGTCTAATCAGGGCTGTGTGGGGCTGCCCTTGAGTGATGGTCAGAAGCTACACTAAACAAACAGCTTCATTTATATACCACTTCAAGGAGTGTCTAAGCGGTTTACAACTGTAAGCTACTTGCCCCCAACAATCTGGTACTCATTTTAGTGACCTCAGACGCAAGCCTGAGTCGAGCTTGAGCCCTTTTTTGCTGGTCTTGAACTTGCAACCTTATGGTTTTGAGTGAGTGGCTGCAGTACAGGCATTTAACCACTGCACCACCAGTTTTGTACATACACAGTGGCTAGACCAGGAAAGAGACCATGCAACACCAGCTGTATAAGAACTACACTGGTTTTCAATGTGCTTTTTAGAAAAATTCATGATGCTGAGCTTGACTTACAAAGGCCAACAGAGCCAGGATATCTGAAAGATTGTCTCTGCTCATATAAACCTGCTCAAATTCTAAAATTTTAAAATTCCTAATGGGAGGCCTATTTGGATGCCCCATCACTCTGTGAGGCTAGGCTAGTGGATACATGCAATAAGGGTGTCTCTTTGAAGCCTCCCTCTCAAGCAAGTTTACTTTGACTTTGTCCTTTTTCAAGCTTCCAGTGGGCAATGAATATACTTTAGCTTGGTTTTTGATTATTAAAATTAGGGGTGGCTGGCCTGGGTATCTTTATTTATGGTTTTTTAAAAGATGTTTTATTTAGTTTTAATTGATTTTAGTCATGTATTTAATGTTTTAAATGTTTTTGTTAATTGTACATTGACTCAGGAGCTGTGATGGATTGAAAGGTGATATACAAATTCCATCCATCCACTCCTCATCTCAGTTGACCTACTGAACCTCTGTTTGCCTTTCAGTTCCCCTAAGTATCCTGGGATCTATCCAGATTAGCTTTTGCTTCTGGAGACAAAGAATTGGCCTGTCCTAGTGTAATGATGCCTGAAAGCATTTCCCACTGAATATCATGAACATCTTGCTTAATAACTCAAGCTAGTTGTGACTCTTCCACATTTTCCTTGACTAAGCCCTCCCATGGGCAACTGCGTATTTGCTTCCTGATAACAAGGGAATAGCATCTTTGGCTGGTGCAACTTCAGTGCATATCAGTTGATATTTTGTGAAAAAGCAATTAGCAAAGACTGATCTCATGTTTTCAATCTCAGCCATATTTTATCAAGTATGTTAACTTAAAGCAAACTTGATATGTCTCTGGAGCTTTACAAAAAACAAAATAATGCTTTATCAGCCTATTTCCTTTTTGCTGAGAAGAGGAATGAGACTTCTTGGTAAGACTGTATCCTGGTTTTGCTACCCTCTGTATTTTAAGCAAATTTTCTTCCACTTCACTGCTAATAAAGCATGTCTAAAGGGGAGGTCTATACTGGAAAAAAGTTCCATTAATCATGAATCATTCCAATTTGTCATTTGGCAAAAGAAGACTTCCTCATTTATCCTCTGAATGAAATTAGCTCTGGTCTAGGCTGCAGATAAGAATCTAAATTGCCTTGGCAACCCTCTGTGGCCATGTATGCATGTTTCTTAAAAAGGGAGAGTGGGCTTATTAATGGAAAAGATGGGTTTCTTTGTAGGATATTTCATTTTAAAAAATCAGAACTTATTTTGTACTTAGTCTTGGGAGAGAGGCTCTTTAAAAACTGTGGCTGTGTGTATCTAACTGTTCATAACTAAGTAATTTCTGACATACTAACAAGAACTTACAAGCAAAAAGTGCATTCCAGTTTAGCAACAACACTTTTGGGAGAGTGTTTCATGAATGGCAAATCCATGGATGCTTCTTTGTACTATTTTTGAAACTATCTATAGTGAGGATATCTTGAGAATGGTGAGGAAACCAGCATCACTTCATCCTTTTGCTCCTAACTGAAGAGGAGGTTAGTATTCATGAAGACACATGCCATACAGGAAGAACTAGAGAGGAGAGACTGATTTTATAGGGATGGACAACTTCGGGAAGAGAAAGCTTCTGTGCCCCCTTCATGGGAGACAGTGTCACTCCTGGCATGACCTAAAATTCAGTTTCACTTCTAGGTACACCATAGTTGTATTAATTCCCTGCTTCCCCCCACCTTTTTGCCACCTACAGATCATAGATGGCTTTGTGAGTTTGGCTTCCCCCAAGTAGTGGACACCATAGATGGGTACCACTGTCAGATTCTGCCACCCTTGGGGCAGAGGAACAGTTTGTCAACCAAAAGGACACCTACTCCATTGTCCTCCAGGGGACATGTGACCACACAGGAAGCTTTCTGGATGTGGAACTGGGATGGGCAGGGTCAACTCACGATGTTAGGGTGTCAAGGAACTCTGTCATTTTTGAGACCATGAAGTCTGGCATCTATGTGCCAGGAAACCCCACCATCACCCTGAAGGGCCAGCAGATTGGCCTCTTCCTGCTTGCTGACAGTGCCCACTGTCTTGAATAGTTTCAGGAAAGTGGTGGAAAGCACGTTCGGGTAGCTGAAGGCTTCATGGCAGTGCCTCACTGCTCCACTTCTTGTGGCAAAGAAAAATATCCCCATCATCACCTCATGTATCATCCTCCACAACCTCTGTGACACCCAAGGGCAGGGTCCTCGATGAGGGACTGCTGTACAGGCATTGCTTTGTGCTGCTCACCTTGCGGGTACCCATGGTGGACGATGAGACTGTGAAGGGGAGACTGTAAGGGAGGCCCTGACAGTCTTCGTTGTCACTGGGAGGATCTGAACTATCCCCTCTTCTCCATCTGTGATCCTAGGGCACTGATATTCTGTGACATGATAGGCAGCTCAATAAACATTTCCTATCATCCACAGTCTCTTTACAGCTATCTTTCACGCTCTTATGCAGTCATAAGCCTCAGGGACACACTTAACCATAAGCCTCAGGGACACACACACACACAGAGTAACAAAAGGGCATGGAGGGGTCATCTGTCACCAGTTTTCCTGGCCAGTGACAGATGCAGTTCATCAGTGACCAGCTGACTCTCTGACAATGTATCCAGTCCCTGAAATCCAACATTTCCTAATGACCCCATTTGATTGTAACAATTGTTAGCCCATAGGGCAAACATTGGGAAATCGATTCAGACTTGTCTTGTGAGGGTTTCCATTAGCTAGGAGCCAGGTAAGGCCAAATGCCTTCAGTCACAATGGCACAAAAATGCTCCTGTGACCGCCCCCCCATCCCTCCAGGATGGTGATGGCAGCCAGGAGAATGCCCATCCAGATCATCTACTGGATTATGAGATGCAAACCCCCCCCCCCAAGTTAAGAAGCAGCCACTTTTCTATGGCTGATTCCGTAATTTCTGGGTGAGGGCAGGCTGCCTATGGCGGGAGGATCATTGTAAGTGCTGGGCCCCTGCCATGCTCCCTGATGCCCATTCCTACCACTTTCATCCTTACTTATTCCTACTATCCCTCCCTTCCCACATGCATTCATCATAATGGTGCCCCTCCTATCCTCAACTACAAGTGTGTGATGATGGCAGTGCTGAGGACAGAGAGGGGATCCAGCCAGCTCCCCCTCTTTTTCTGCCTTGGAGCCTGAAGCCACCCCTGTCAGGGAGGGCCAGGAAGAAGGAGCCCCTCCATCCAGCAGCAGCCACAAGAGCATCCCAAGGCAGAAGGTAGGTCCCCAAGGGGAGGGGTGATGGCTGTATGAGTACAGCTTCCATGGCATTCCTGTTCCTCCCCTCCCTACCACTTCCCAGATCAGCTGGTTTACTGGTTTCACCACCTATCGCAGCAGATGCTGCTGAGGAAGAACCTGGGCTAAGTGACCATCTGGAAGCCCTGGAACAGGATTGACGATGAGGTAAGAGTGGCAGAGAAACAGGGGGAGGGATTATGTGAGGAGGGGGGGGGATCTGGCAACTCTGGCTGTGGCATTGGGTGATCAGGTGCACAGCAATCTCCTAACCACCCTTTTCTCAGATGGTTGCCATGGAAGACAACATAAACAACTCCAGGACACCATGGAAGCCATCCTGGAATGACCTGGGCCCCTCCAACCCTAAGCCCTTATCCTCCCCAATTCACCCCCCTTACTCCTTGTCAATAGTTGCTGTATATGGTTTGCGTTATTTAAAATAAAATAAAAAATTGTGACATTTTTTGTGCACGTACACAGGTTCAACAAGGAATCTCCTCCTCCTCTCCTCCCCTTCATAAACAGTTGGTCTTTTTTATGAATGAAATTGTTATATATATATATATATATATATATATATATTAAATGTGACATTTTATGTGCATGTGTGCAGCTTCAATGCAGGATCACTGCAGTTCATTGCAAGGAACCAGTGAGAGGAACCATTGAAGTGGGCATGGTGGAGGGCAGTAAGGGATGGGTTAGTCTTGGGAAGGGAGATCAGGATGATGGTGGTGGTGACTACCTTGTTACTGGTGCTGGCTGCTAGATCCCTTTCTTCATCTACTTGTTCTCTACCTTTGGGCACCTCACCGTCTCACTTGAGGGTGGTGTTAGGGCTGTGGCACTGCCAGCTCATTATAGAGGCTGGCAGATTCATCTACAGGGCATTGTTCAGGGATTTCTATTTCCATAGCAATCCCCTCCTGGGGGACTGGCACTCCTTCCTCTGTCCAGTTCCACAGCCCCCTCCTGCTTGTGTGTGGGGGTGGCCCTCTTTCTTCCACCCTGCTCCACTCCACTTCCTCTGCCACTGATGAAACCTTGGGTTGCCCTCATGATTTTCACAATGTCACCCAGAAGATCAGTTTGCACTTCCTGGATGGCATTCAGGTGCTTCTCTCTAGCAACTCTCTCTGCTGCCTCCAGTGCTCTGCCTCCCTCTCCCTGTGCTGTTGGGCACATCCCCCATTCAGGAGTCCTTTCGTGTGGTCTGAACTGCAACCCATGAGCCGATCTATGACACTAACAGTTGTTGCGGCTGCTGAGTGACACACACTCTTTTGGATCTCAGCCAGGTGGGCTGTCAGTGTCATTGTGGCTCTGTAATCAGCTGGGTGAATTGTCCAGGTCTTGCTTTCTCTTCGCCCTCACTGTGAACACTGGCCACTGTGAGAGAAGTGTCCACTGTACACCTGCCACTGTGGGAGATGTGAATGGTCACAATAACTACTTGTCATGGAAGATGTAGCACAAGATCGTGGTCTCATGTCTACTGTTCTCTTATTGCAGGATATGTCATCCAAGTCAGGGGGTTCATCTGCATAACAAGGGGTGAGTGTCATGTCTGCTCTATGCCCCCCCCCCCGGTGCCATGTTCTCCCCCTGTCCCCTGTATCCTTTCCCTTGAGAAATCATCAAAAGCTCCTGGAACATTCTATCTCCACAGCTTCAACCCTGGCTGGTTGGCTGGCTGGGTCATATGCTGCCATCCTTGGCCATTGCCAAATGCTTCATTAAGCATGGAGCTCATTATAGAAGGGCATGGTGACCACAGGCATTGTGATCCTTGACATTCTTGTACTGTGACCTGAGGGCATTGCTCTTCTGGTGACACTTATCACCAGTACATTGGTGCCCCCTTAGCCCTAATGCCTTCTGCCACCTCCTTAAATGTATCAGCATTCAAGCAGGAGTTTCTCAATTTGCCCAGAATATGTGGTTGTGACCACAGAGCTATCAGGTCAGCTGTCTCTGCATGAGACCATGATTCCCTCTCCCTCTGTTTGGCTCACTTGTGGATGGTGCTGCCATTCTGCCCAGTGCAGAATAAGAGCGCTGATGGGGCACAGTTAGAGAGCTGTGCAGCTGCACAGGACCATTGGGAAAATGGCACTAGAATGTATACCGGGGGGGGGGGGAGTCTAGAATTGAAAATACCACATTACTTTACCCTTCCAAAACATCTAGCAGCAACACTTTAAGCATCCTACAGTTGATAGAATGCATGCGTAGGGTTAACATTAGGGATGTGATATCTAGCCGCACCTGAAGCAGTGCGTCCAAATCAGGTAATATATAGTGCTTTAAATTGAAGCGTGCTTTACACAGTGCATGCCCTAGAATTGTCTCATATTCCTCTGCACTTGCAGCAGTGCATCCACACCAGTGAGCCTAAGGCACTTTAAATTGAAGCTTGCATCACACAGGGCATGCTCCGGATCCAGGTTCCACCACACCTGCTATGCTGCATTTACATGAGTGTTTTAAATGTCAAGTGCTCCTTTTTTGCCGCACGGCTGCCAAGTGCATTCAGACATCCCTGCAAAGGTGAGCCGCTTTTGGGAAGAAGCTGAAAAGGCTACTTCTTTTTTAAGCAGCTTTTCTATGCATACGATGTCTAGAGGGTGCTTTCCTGCCAGATTCAAGGTGTGCATCATCTAAACACCACACCTTCAAGCCAGCCTGAAAGCACTTCTTTTTCCCTGTCTAGCCCCAAAGTTTGGCTAATAGTCCTGAAAAACACCAAAATCAAGACCCAGCAAGTGCAAATGAAAACCACCCAGGGCCAGAGGGTATCCCAGCAGGTAATGGATCGCTAATTAAATAGACAACCTGAGGCCTTGCCATTCAACAAAAGACCAACACAGAGATTAACATATAAGTCACTTCCTCTCAACCAAGGTTGCACAGTATATATACACCACTCACTTCCATGCCAGCATTCTCTGAGGATGCAAGTCACAGATGCTGGTGAAACATCAGGATTAAACTTTTCCAGAACATGGGTCACATAGCCCAAAAACCTGACCAATAAAATAAAATAAAATAAAATAAAAATGGAAAGCCTTCAACTTCACAATTTGGGCTTGGTTTGCCAATCTATTACCTTCATCCTGAGCCATGAGTCTATCTTTTGAGGTATTACCCAGCCTTCCCAGTTTGGTGTCATCTGCAAATCAACTGCCATGGGCACCACCCTATGGACCTATAGTTTCGTGAGGTATTGAGAACTCTCTGTCAGAATGTTGTATTGAGAACTCTCCACACTATAAATCTCAGGACAGTTAAGGTAGTATCAAACAGCAGAGAGAAAGGTGGGGAGAGAGGGGGGGGAGAGATCAGTGAGGTATGACTATTGATCTTTATGTTTTTAAAAAAAAAACTTGTTTTTTTTTGTTTTGTTTTTTAAAAAGGCTTTCGTCTGAAACAGCATCCAGGCTGTAATCTTCTATGTGTTCTTTTATGTGTACCAAATTATGTGGGCTATACACATAATGAAGGAAAGAGAGTGTGCTAGCATTCTCATCATAACTCTTCCTACTCAAGTGCACAGACTACACAGTCTAAAAGGGCTGATAGAAAACTGGAGACTAATTCCAATCAAGCTCACTGGGGCTTCTGTGTAGACATGCAGACAACTGGGTTATTAATGTACCAATGAAGTTTAACTTACATAGCAACCATGATAAGAATGTCTGTTGCAAGAACATATTTTAGACTTTCACAATATTTGAACAAAAGGCAGACACTGGGCAGCATAAGGAATAATCAAAAGAATACAATTAAAAAACCTGTATAACAAGTAGCAGTTTTCATTAATAATGTGCTTCACCTTTGATTCTGTTCTGCTTATGAAAAAAGATGATTATTTCTGCCAGCAATCAGGACAGAGAAAGGGTTATGCTTTGAAAATTCATATTAAGATTTTGCTGATTCTTTCCAACTTAATCAGATTTGTGCAATGAAGAGTAGTGTGGATTTACTAGGCATTGTTATAAATTGCATTTGACAAGGATGCGGGATATTAAAATGTCACTTGCCTGCTTCTAGGTCATCAAAGTATTTTTACAAGTGCAACATTAATATGGGGGAGAGAACATAAAGCCATTTTAATGTCTGTAATGTAATCACTGCACCCACTTTATGACAAATCTATCTAGTTTATTTCCGCTGCGGATGTTCCACATGAATTTCCAACAATGCAATGGCAGAACACCATAAAAATGTAATTGATGTAGCCTGTTCTCCTTGGTGCATTTTGCCATGAGTTAGTCCTATTGGTTTCTGTGCTGCTTACTCTAGAGAAATCAGCTTAGAATCATAGAATCATAGAATCATAGAGTTGGAAGAGACCACAAGGGCCATCCAGTCCAACCCCCTGCCCAGCTTATCCTATGCCAAACATTGATATAGCCTTATGTTACTAGAAAACAAATATAGATTCATAAAGTATTGTGCATAACCACTTTTAAAACACAGTATAGCTCTAGCTATAATTACAGGGCAAATAAACTCCCTTCTTATGCTTGAAGGACTCTCTTGTGTGTAGGTGAGAATCATTAGAATTGTAGAATCACAGAATTATAGAGTTGAAATAGACCACAAAACCTATCTAGTCCAACCCCCCTGCCATGTAGGAAGACACAGTTAAAACATTCCCAACAGAAAACCATCTAGCCTTTGTTTAAAAGCTGTAAAGAAGGAGACTTCACCACACTCCAAGCCAGCATGGTATTCTACTATAGAACATCTCTTACTGTCAGGAGGTTCTTCTTAATGTTTAAATGGAAGCTCTTTTTGAATTCTGTAGTTGTAGTTGTACCATAAGTCAGAAACTATTTGAAAGCACACAATAATAATGTTATATCTCCTGCTGCTGCCTTGGTGCTGAATTGTGGCAGCATAATACTGAGGGTGGGTGGGTCACAATTTGTTCTAAAACAAGGTACTTGGCCAGCATAACCCTTCTATAGAGGGTGCTTAGTGCTTCCAGAAGCCTGCTAGAAGTGTTGATCTGCATGTAAACAAGGTGCACACTTCCCAAACACCCTGCTTGAATGGCAATTTGCATCTTTCTCCCTGCTGCCTACTGCCAAAATTCGCCAGCTTTTTGGTTTTTAAAGCAGGCAGCTTTTGGGAGGTGTGTAGGCTATGTATTTCTCATCCCTGATACAGAAATATGATGCCTCACTGTGTTCACTAGGGCAGTGAATACAGGATTCCAGCCCATGTGATTTGGAGATCAGTGATACCCACCCACCCATCCATCCATTCTTTTATTCATATCATGAATTTATCTCAGACTGTGAATTAAAGCAGGTTACAAAAACAAAGAAAGTTGCAATAAAACAAGTATGGTTAAAACATACAAAATTAAGATCAAAACAATATTAAATAATATCTCACTTTGAAACAAAGGTTTAAAACAGTCCATCAACATAAAAGACATTTTTCTTGTTTAAAATCAGTTTCCAAAGGCATGTTGGAAAGGAAACATCTTAGGCTGCCACCAAAAAGACAACAAATAAGGAGTCATTCCCTACAGAGGGAGTTCTGTAAATAAAATAAAATAAAATAAAAATAAATAATAGTCCAAATAATACACTCAGCTATTGACAAGTAAGGAGAAACAAAAACAAAAAGACAATCATTACTGTCTGCTACCCACCCTAGTCTGACTCTATATGAGTAATACTAACAATCCTGGCACTGGCCAGATAGTACTAGATAAAAGTTTCAATCAAAATAATAGTAGTTTTGAAAGAGACCACAAGGACCATCTGGTCCAAACCCATGCCATGTTTTCTCTTTTGATTTTTTCAAGGTGAAAAGCAGCCCAGGACTCTCCCATCCACTCCTATTATATATAGCAAGTACGTGGGTGTGAGTGTCGTATGAGAACTTCACCACAAAGATAACTCTCTCATCCTTGATTGTTTCATAATCTTGGTGAGTGTGCAACAAGATATGGTCCCTACTGGCTACGCTTTTGGAGCAGGGCTATAACATACTGAGATGTTCCAATCAAAATAGCATTGAGCAAACAGCTCTGTGGAATAAGTAGTGTGTTATAATTAGGGAGATGCAGATGAGTTTATTTCTTTGGAGAGCTCTGAATTATTCCCCAAGTGGAGTTCAGCCCTCTTTAAGATATGCTAATTTACTAAGAAAGAAAGAAAGAAAGAAAGAAAGAAAAGGTTACTAAACTCTCACTCTTCATCTGCATCTTCAACTCCTCACCCACACAGAGGCAGAGCAAGTGCAAAGAATATTCTCTGTGTTTTTAAATGTGAGGTACCATGCTCCTGGCTTGATTACAAATGACTTCAGCCAGATAAAGATGATTTCAACATTCCTTTGTGACAACACTTTTAAATCTATTAAATCATTGTTTGCTACACATCATTAAGAAACTAGTAAGCAATCTATGTAAGGATGATACTAAATGTGAATTGTCTGTGACAGCAGCTGGTGGTATCCTGCTGACAAACGATAATGCCATTTCAGTGTCCTTAGAGCATGGTAATTACTGTTGTACTCAGAAATGTATATTGGCTGTAATTTACCTGTTTTGAATACCAAAAAGAAAAAAAAATTGAAAAGTTCAGGACAGCTCAGCACAAAGCTCATATGCTGCATAAAGGTATTAAAACAAACTCTTTTCGCATACAATTTATTCAGCTTTGTCTGACCTCAGGCATTCTTTGCGTAACACCAATGACAGGACATCCCTCTTCAGAATGCCAATCAGAAATGCAATGCTTTAATATTTTTTACCTTGCAGGATGACGTAATGAAAAAAAACCCTCAAGTAACAGATGAAATGGCACAGAGCTAAAGAGTAAATCAGTGATTTGCAAGTCATGTCTTCACTCTTCTTTTGTAGTAAGCCTTTGTTATAGTTTGAGGCAGATGTATATAATAAATGTTACAAAAATTCTATGCTACTGGAGGAAATCAATCAAGGAAGATAATGAATTTGGAAAGTCTGTGATGGTGTGTCCCTTTAAGAACCCCTGAATGCTGCTTGAATAGTGTCAATGTAAAATGTATTCATCTGTGTACCAGTGTGATATAGTAGTTTGAGCATTGGACTTTGAATCTGGAGGCCCAGATTTGAATCCTTACTTGTCTGTGGAAATCCACTAGGTGATTTTGGGCAAGTCACACTCTGTTAGCCTCAGGACTTTATCGCATGCACTTCCTTAACCATTTTAAGAACGTGAACGAGACTTGCGGGGGCGCGCGGGAACGGATTTTACCGCACATGCAAGCATCCACCAAGAGGCCCCGTTCCAGCACCCATCCCTGTCCCGTGCTGCAAAGTGTTACATGTGCTGCGCGGAAGACTTCCGTACAGCAAAAATTGCGCCCGCCAGCACTGAAAATGGACGGCTTGGGGATGGGTGCCTCTTGGTGGATGCTTGTGTGTGCCGCGAGTCCTGTTCCCGTCCTTAAAACGGTTAAGGAAGTGCATGCGATAAAGTCCTCAGATGAGCACAAAGGCAAGTCCCCTAGGAAGAAATCTTGTCAAGAAAATTCCATGATATATTCACTTTGGGGTTGCCATAAGTTGGAAATAATTTGAAGGCACTCAGCAACAACAATTGTACTAAAAGGCTAAATATGTGTTAAACCTGAGCCCTGGGGCCTTTCACATTATAGAATTATAATGCTATGATTCCACTGTAACTGCTATGGCAAGATCATGTAGAATCTTGGGATTTCCAGTTTAGGGATGGGTAATTGGCACTCTGTCAATTGTTTAGGGTGCAGTGGTGTCTCATTCCAGTATATTGTTCAAGGGGTAAGTTGAAACAATATATTCTTTCTCAAGGACCCGTGTGGTACAATGTTTTGAGCATTTAGATTGGGACTTTGAGAGACTAGGATTCAAATCCCTGCTCAGCCATGAAAATCCACCGTGTGATCTTGGACAAGTCAGACTCTTTCAGAGGAAGGCAACAGCAAACGTCCTCACAATGAATCTTGCCATAAGAAATCTAGGATATGACTATGATAAGTTGGACTCAGCTTGAAGGCACATGAGTCTTTCCCAGCTTGGTGCCCTTCAGTTGTGACAGTGGGGTTCCACACGGTTCTGTTCTGTCCCAATGCTAATCAATATCTTTAACAATGACTTGGATGAAGAAAAAGAAGGGTTATGAGATTAGCAGATGACACCAAATTAGAAGATGGATCAAAATTCAAAATGACCTTAATGGATTAGAAAGCTGGGCCAAAACTCACAAAATGAATTTCACCTGGGAGAAATGTAACGTACTATACTTAGAGATAAAAAATGAAATCCATGGATATAGGACAGGGGATACCTGGTTTGACAACTGTACATGTGAAAAGGATCTAGAAGCTGGAGTATGTTGTGGGGGCCAGAGCTCAAGGCTTAACGTCCTCCATTTACCAGGGTGACCAGACGTCATCCTTTATCCAGGACACGCTCTATATTTCTGCCCAGGAGGAATTTCAAAACATCCTCCCTCCATCCACCATCGTGAGGGAGAGAAAGGCAAGCCAGCTCCAACAGGCCTTGCCTAAAAAGAAGAAGAGCCCTCCCTTCAGTCCATCTGCCATGGTCCAGGCCTCCGAGGGAGAGAAGATCTGCTGGACTTTCCTCCTTCCCCACCACCATTCCCTTCTCTTTTTGTGTCATGTCTTTTTAGATTGTAAGCCTGAGGGCAGGGAAATGTCGAATTAACAAATTGTAAGCCACTCTGATAGCCTTGGCTGAAGAGCAGGGTATAAATAAAACATCATCATCATCATCATCATCATCATCATCATCATCATTGTTATTTCATAATTTGAACATGCTTCAGCAGTGTAATGCAGCAGCTAAAAAACCAATGTGATTCTAGGCTGCATCAACAGAAGTATAGTGTCTAGATTGTGGGAATTAATAGTACACTCTATTCTGCTTTAGTCAGGCCTCACCTGGAATACTGTGTCCAGTTCTGGGCACCACAGTTCAAAAAGGATGTGGAGATACTGGATCATGTCCAGAGGAGGATGACCAAAATGGTGAAGGGTCTGGAAACCATGCCCTATGAGGAGCAACTTAGGGAGCTGGGTATGTTTAGCCTGGAGAAGAGAAGGTTAAAACTGAATCTTTGTAAATGCAGATAAGTTATATTTGATATCATTGCCAATAATTTTCTAAACCTATAGTTTCATACACACTCTTGAACAATTATTGGAAAGATCACCACTACTGTATTTCGTTGTTTAGCCATCTATAGTGCTGATCAAACGGGTGCTTGCATCATCATTATTCAATGGAGAACTGCTAAACTGGCAATGCATGCTGTTTTTAACAAATGGTTTAACCACCTCTAACCATTTGAGACATTTCAACTGTCATTACTGGAATTACTTGTCTAGCACATACCTATTTCTGACAAGGTGTCTGATTGCATTCTGGTTCTCATCTTTCCTGCATGGTTATCTTCTGCTTTAATTTCCCTTATTTATATTCCCATTTAATCCATTATAGTTGTGGATCTTTACTTCCAGATCCAGAACTATAATGTATTCTCTGGATCTGCACAGAAAAACTACTTTACTAACAGAGTGCTGATTTCTACACAGAAAATGCAAAAAAAAAAAAAAAAAAAAAAGTGTAGAAGATCTAGAGTGCATAGATTTCTTGTCAATCCAGGGGTCTCTTGGTCAAAGATTTCTGATGCTCAGGAAACATGATTTTCAATCATCTTTCAAATATTTTTCAATATTATTTCTTCCCTAATACATGGCTTATGACAGGCTGGACACTAACCTGTACATTTTTCATGTAGAATCACCAACAAAAGAAAAATAGGAATAAATTTAGAAACATTGTCCTTTATAAACTGTTGTTGGCTGACTGGTAAGTACAATGTTAATGAAATTTCTAGTACATTATGCATCTGATACTGCATATTTCCACTCATCTGTGTTCATCATTTAATCAAGATTGATAGAGGCATTTTTTATAACATTTTGTGTTTCTTTGCCATCTGTTTTTGTATTTGTTATAATTTTCATTTTGTTATGCTTCTTATTTTATTTATGCCTGGGTTAATTTGATCTCTAAATATGTTTTAAGACAGTCAAAGATGTTGGCTTTCTCCAAAAATTGTAATGCTTTTGTATGGCCTGACAAGCTGACATGATAATCCTTACATTGATCACTTTGAGCAGAACCTTAATAACAAGTTTGCCAATACTTGCTAATTTTTAATGGTCCAATCCTTTGTACAGTGTTGTTAACAATTCTAGTAATTATTGCTGAATGCCCATAAAGAAGGCCAGTTTTCATACATAGGGCATTTTAAAGCAATAAAAAGTTGGCTATCTGGCAGCATGTGGAGCTTGTCTCCTTTCTATTTTCCCCATCAACTTTGCCACAGCCTTCTCACTCTTTTCTTCTATTGTTCTAGTTTGTCAATATCCTTCTTAAACTCTGGATGTACCCTTGGTGGCTGCTTGCCCAGTGTTACTGGATATGTTTCAATTTGTGCAACCTGAGGATGTGGACAGAATCTTTGGAGAGGTGAGAGCCACTGCATGCATACTGGACCCATGACCATCTTGGCTGTTGAAAGCAGTCAGAGGGAACTGGCTGACTTGGTAAGGGAAATAGTTAATGCCTCATGGCAGCAAGGCAGGTTCCCAGCTTGTCTAAAAGAAGCTGTGGTGAAGCCACTAATGAAAAAAATCTTCCCTAAATCCACCAAATTGGAGAACTATCAGCCAATCTAAAGTATTCCCTTTTGGGCAAGGTGTTAGAATGTGTGGTGGCCTCCTAGCTCCAGGGGTCTTGGATGAAACAGATTATCCAGATCCATTTCAATCTTGACATGGCTATGGAACAGAGATAGCTTTGGTCACCATGGTGGATGACCTACAGAGGGAGCTGGACAGTGTGTGTGTCCCTGTTGGTCCTGCTGGATCTCTCAGCAGCTTTCGAGTCTCCGTCCTTGGAGGTCTTTAAGCAGAGGCTGGATGGCCATCTGTCGGGGATGCTTTGACTGGGAGTTCCTGCATGGCAGGGAGTTGGACTGGATGGCCCTTGTGGTCTCTTCCAACTCTATGATTCTATGATTCCTTCTGGGTCGCCTCTCTGGGATGGGATGTGGGAGGACTGTCTTACAGTGGCTTCAGTCCTTCTTGGAGGGACGAACTCAGAAGGTGGTATTATTGGGGGACTCCTGCTTGACACCTTGGCCATTGGACTGTGGGGTCCCTCAGAGTTCTGTTCTGTCCCCCATGTTATTTAACATCTGCATGAAGCCTCTGGCAGAGGTCATCCAGAGTTTTGGGGTGCAATGTCACCAATATGCTGTTGACACGCAAGTCTAGTTCTCCTTTCCATCTGTCTCTGTACTGAACCAGCGTCTACTGTCAGTAATGGATTGGATGAGGGTGAACAAATTGAAACTCAATCCAGGCAAGACAGAGGTGCTCCTGTTCAATCGTAAGGCAGGTCAGGATTCAGCCTGTGATGGATGGGCGTTACACTCCTCCTGAAATCTCAGGTTTGCAGCTTGGGTGTGCTCCTGGATTCAGATCTAAACCTGGATGCCCAGGTTTCGGCTGTGGACAGGAGTGCATTTGAACAATTAAAACTAGTGCACCAGCTTCACCCTTTTCTTGAGAATTTAGATCTGGCTATAGTGACACATGCCTTGCTGCATCCTGTTTAGTCTATTGTAACACACTCTACATGGGGCTGTCCTTGGAAACTGTTTAGAAACTGCAACAAGTCCAAAATGCTGCAGCCAGGCTATTGACTGGGGCTGGCTACAGGGATCATGTCATTTCTCTGCTGAAGCAGCTACACCGGCTACTGGTCCATTTCCATGAAGAATTCAGGGTGCTGGTTTTGACCTTTAAAGCCCTAAACAGCTTGGGTCCAGACTATCTGGAGGACTGTATCTCCCTATCCAAATCAGCCCGAGCACTAAGATCAGCAGGAACGGGTTTTCTGTCAGTTCCATCACCATCACAGCTGTGATTGGTGAGGACTCAGGAGAGAGCTTTCTCCATGGCTGCTCCCAGACTGTGGAACTCCCTGCCAGAGGAGGTTAGGTCAGCCCCCTCCCTGTTCTTTTTCTGCCAGCAACTGAACACATTTTTATTTAGGCAGGCTTTTGTTGGTTAGATTTTATTTGAGTAATCTGGTGTGTTGTTTTAATGTTTAATGATTTTTTACTGTTTTTAACTATGCTATTTTTAATATATGTTTTAATGTTAGCAGTATTTTTTAAATTTTGTAAGTTAAGCTATGTCTTTTTTAATATATTGTAACCTGCCTTGAATCCCACTGTGGGAGAAAGATTGGGATATAAATCCTGGAAATAAATAAATAGAAAATAAATTAATTAATTCTGATATTCAGAATTAGATACAATAGTCAAAGCAAGGTCTGATCAAATAGAACAGAAAATACCATTGCTTCTCATGAGCTAGATTTGATATTGCTGTCAATGCATGCTAGAATTGTATTAGCACTTTAAGTAATGACACATTTAGTTTATATGCTACTAAAACCCCTTGATTGTTTACACATATTCTGTTGATAAACCTGGTGTCACCAATCCCCCCCCCCTTCCCTGTTTCTTTTTATCTAAATGCACATCATGGTCCAGGACATTGAGTTCTTGTCCTCAAAGGATGACACTCATAAATTAATGATACCTGTGCATCTGGTATCTCCTCTAGTATCTCCTATTGCTCTCCTCTGATTTTGAGGATTCTGTCTATGAAGATAATCAGTGCTTAAGCCTCTTACATGTTACCACAACCTTTGATGGCTAAATCATCTTTTAAAGAAGAAGGGCTCATTTACCTTTTAAGGAAAAGGTTTAAGAGTTGGAAAAAAGAGCTCAAATCCCTGTTTGGCCATGAAACCCAATGGGTGACCCTGGGTAAGTCACACTCTCTCAGACCTTTGCCAAGAAAACCCTGTGATAGAGTCACCATAAGTCAAATGACTTGAAGGCACATAAAAACAACATCAGCAAAGGACTAAGGAAGACAAAAATAATATTTAAAGCTAAGCCATAAGTTTATTGGCAAAATGTACAGTCAAGATTGTCTGGCATTTAATTTCAGCAAACTTTGTAGCTTTCTGTAGTAGTCCTATTCCTGTTCTTGAGACTTAATTACTACTAAATTATTGGTTCTTGATAATAGCCCTTATATTAAGGGTGGGGAACATCTGGTCTATGGGATGGATGTGACCAGTAGGGTTCCCTACTCAGCCACCTGTTAAATCTCCTCATATCTTCATTAAGTAATTAGAGATAGGTAATAAAAGGCTATTCAAACTTGAGGAAGTTTTCACAAGAAAGTAAGCTCTGGTTTGAAGTTCATTTCAATTCTCAATGGAATACTGTTTTGTAGAATTTGGAGATTTTGCATGGAACAGGAGCTCTGCATTAGAGACTGGAACACTCCAAGATGGAATTGAGTTGGGGCTTGCAGTCCATGTTGAATTGGGAGTTGCTGTAACCCGCTCCGATGACAGAGGAGCGGTCTATAAATAAAATATTATTAGTATTAGTATTAGTATTAAGTAGACTTTTGAGATCACATCCCTATGTGCTATGTGGCTTGTCCTGCAACTCCTAAGAAACTTCAGATATAGTGTGGTAAAACATGCCATGAAAGCCAGTGTGATGTTGTGGTTTCAGTATTGCACTATTATTCTGGAGACCAGGGTCTAAGTTCAGCCATAGAAACCTACTGGGCACATTGGACACATCACACACTCTCAGCTTTGGATGAAGGCAAAGGCAAACCCTCTCTGAACAAATCTTGCCAAGAAAACACCATGATAGGTTTGCTGTATGGTTGCCATAAATCAGAAATTACTTGAAGGCAGACAACAAGAAACAACAAAGAATGCTGCCCCATTACTATCTTGAAATAAGATTCAGATGCCATTCTGGTTGGCTTTTGTATGTGATCTGTTATCTTTTGCTTCCTCCAGCAAAATGTTTGGGTCAGGCCCTTCTGATACACCATAACCAGCTTTCTTAAATTTTAAGCACATAATGCTATTGTGTGTTTTTGTAGGGCTTTTATTTTAAAAAATGACAAAAACATGCAGTGTTTTTAAAATTAAATATCCTAACTTTTTCCAGAGCTAGGATAGGGTGATCATTAAGAGGCTGTACAGACCGGCTTAAAGAGCCTTCATGGGGGTGGCGTGGGGGGGGGGGTGGCATCACACTACCCACTCAACCCCACAGCGGGCAGCATCATGGCACTTCTTTGAAGTGGCGTTTATATGACACATGCTGAATTGCCAGCTCTAAAAGGAGCAGAATTTTGCCGTTTCTTTTAGAGCCGGCAAAGTGCCAGATCAGGGTCATGGCATGTGGTTTCCACGGCCCCAATTCAGCGCTCAAAGGGGCAGCAGCAAGCTGCTCCTTTAGGGCTGTCTGTTTTTGCTCCTAAGTTAAGTTTAGGATATTTTCTATTGCTATCATATTGTTCCAGAGATTCAGGGTTAGGTATAAGAATTTATTAGATTTGTTATAGAAGAATTTCTCTTCACATCCAGTAACATTATTTGAGTGCTCAAGTTTCTCTTCTCAAATTCTAGCACATTCTAAACATGCAATCCTTAAAGGACTGATAACATTAACCAGAAGCCCAGGAGGCTTTCACAAACATCATTATCACTGCTGACTTATGTTTGTGGATAAAACATTTCCCTCCTTTGATAATGTATACTTCAAGCTGTATGGTTGAGCTGAATTGGAAGTCAATGGATGTGTTGACACTTGTTTCCCTGACTTTTCAGGAAACAACAAAAGGAGCCCCCAGGAAACCTATCATTTTGCTCAGAAGTGCATTTAGAGAGAGTGGCAACAGGAGAGCCTTCACAGAGGAACACATTTGATCTGTATCACAAACATGATTGAATGAAAAAGGCTGTACTTTGTATACTGTTGAAAGAGAACTCCCCATGGTAGGTTCCATTCCCCAACATTTATGTCAAAATGAATTAGCACGTGGTGATCTGGTGAAAACTATTGCCCAAATCAATCATTTGGGGATGGTTATAGGAAAACTGCTGTGCATTCAGCCCAGTCACCCAATAAAAATCAATAAGACCTCACTGGCTTACTACATGAGATATCATCAGCAAGTTTCAGGTTCCCGCCTATGTTTACTTGCAATGAGAAGACAGCACTTACAAGACAATGGGAGTTATTTTTAGCTCAGACAAGGCACTTGCATAACTATTTCAGCCACACAAAGATCTTTCCAAAGATGTAAGTGATCATAGCTCAGATAGGTTATGAAAAGGGCAAATCTGAAACTTTCCCCCTAAGATGAACAATTACTCTGTAATTTTCATGCTATGATTGTGAACACAATATTATTTATACCTGCATTTTAATTTAGGATAGAATTGATCAGTACAGAGCAATATGAAACAGAATCCGAGACAATGAATTGAATTACAGAAAAATTAAGATAGAATATTAAAGCTGACTCACACTGTCTCACACTACTGTTCTTTTAATCCTTTATCATTGTGACTGAGTGCCAGTGGCTATCTAGATTGTCAGGCATATATTTTGACCAAAATTTATATATATATATATATATATATATATATATTTCTTCATGACACTATTGAATATACAAAAAGAACATGAACTTATTCTGACCATGTTCAGAGCCAAGGAGCCAAACATCTCAGACAGAACAAATGGTTGATATGTAGAAGAACCTAGACTGAAATCTCAGCATCTCTTCTGCTGACCCTCCAAAAAAAAAAAAAAAAGATTCCTGGTTTATACACTGGAGAGCTTTTTACCAGTTGGAATAGAGAGCCTGGAAGAAATAGCTCAATGGACCCACGCAGCATAAGATGGCTCCATGTTTTCATATGTCTGTAAACTGAGGGTTACCACAAATATGTCAGTGAGGTTTCAATTAAGAAATCTTAAAGTCTGGTTTTAAGTGGCATTTTTCTGACTTGAAGATATTCTGTTTATCAACATAAGGTGAGAGGCAGTGAGGTGATATGCTGTTAGTACATGCCAGTATTGTACATGTCACTATTGTAACTGTCCTTCAGATACTGGTAGAAAAATGCAGAGAGGATCATTTGCATGTGTAATTGACTAAGTTATTGGAGCTGAGGCATCTAAAATCACTTTGTTGTTAGCTGCCATGAGTTGGTTCTGCTTCATGGTGACTCCATTGATGAGAAATCTCCAAGAATCCCTATCCCTGCCCAGATCCTGCAAGCCCCTGCCCGTAACACCCTGAGACTATCCATCTGCTTTGTGGTCTTCCTCTCTTTCATCTACCCCCTACTTTTCCTACCATTATGTTTTTTTTTCTAGTGATCTGTGTCTCCTCATTATATGGCTAAAGTACAATAGTCTCAACTTGATCATCTTTGCTTCCAAGGAGAGCCCTGATCTGATCCGTTCAAGAACTCAACCCATTTGTTTGTTTTCTTGGCTGTCCATGGTATCCCAAGTACTCTTCTCCAGCACCACATTTCAAATGAGTTGATTTTCTTTCTGCCTGCTTCCTTCACTGTCCATCTCTCACACTGGGAATACAATGGCCTGAACGATTCTGACTTTAGTGCTCAGTTGTACCTCTTCAGTATCTTTTCCAGTTCTTTTATAGCTGCCCTTCCCATTCCTAATCTTTTTCTTATTTCTTGACTGACATTCTGGTCAATGTTTGATGCTAGATATGGGAATTCTTTAACTATTTCAATTTCTTTGTTGTCTAGATTGAATTTGTTTATTTTTTGTGGTCATTATTTTTATATTCATCATCAGACCTGCTTTTGCACTTTCATCTTTGACCTTCCTTATAAACTGTTCCAATTCCTGAATGTTTTCTGCTAATATTATGGTGTCATCCACATATGGGCTCCTGCTATGTAAACAGGCATGAAGCTTCTAGGTCCCTTTGATTGAGAGTTCTTTTCCATTTGTCAGCTATCTAAACTTGAAGTTCAGCTAAATTGGTTACCAGAGCTCCCAATCTGTGGATAACAGATTATCCAGATAGGCTTTGAGTAAATCTGGGGATTGTCTTCAACCACACAGCCTTGTGTTTTCTTGGTCACACAAACCATCCTCTTCATAGCAGTCTGAGACTGGCCCCATTTGACTGTTTGTTCTCTCATTTATAGAACTCACAGAGCTTTGTTTATATTCTCTCAACCAGTAATCATACTGTGCCTTGAAAGGCAAAATATCTGAGACCACTGGCTCACAAATTTTGGCTCTCTGCCTTCAAGCATGACTAAGTGATCTCCTTATTCCTCCCCCTCCCCCCCTTTTTTTTACTGTTTTTTCCCACTGGCTTTCTAAGCAAGGTCAGTACCCTCTGGATCTTATTATGTCACCCATTTACTTATTATGTCACCCATCTCAGTTGTACAGTTCTGTCTTATGTTTTTTAAATCATTCCACCATCTAGTTAGTACTTAAGCCCATAGGTTTTACTGTTTCATATTGCCTTTATAAAGGCATGTATGTTACTAAAGTTAGATTGCATTATTTCTTAACCAATATACACATTTATATTAACACTCTTCTATTCCCCACTACAGGTCCTGAAAGCTGACAACATATATACAACCAGACCGTAATAATGTGATCTTCCAGTACTACAAAAAATAAATATTTTGAATTATTTTGTTTGGTATTCATTTTACACTGTTGTTTTTAGACAAGAGTGATGGGGTCACTTCCATTTATCCAAGTTTCCAAGTCTGTATAAATCAGGAGTTTCAAAAACATATTTTTTAAAAAAGCACAAAACACAAACATTCCTAAAACATGACTCTAGTGAAAAATTAAGATGTCCAGATGGTTGACAGTAAAAGCCAAACATCCAGTTTTTGGGGGAAATAGTAATTTTTCACTGCTGACCTCCAGCCAGAGCCAGTTTGGCTATTAATAAATTATTGTGACTTCTGGGGAAAATCATATATGACTGATGTGGATCTTATTCTTTCTTGGCTTTCTAAATGTGAAAAGTGATGAAGATAGCAAAATACAAGTAAGGTGTTATAAATCTGGAAAAGAGACTTTTACTTGTATACAAACGTTTTAAAATGATCACAAATGATGCAATTTAGTATGGAGTCATCACCATCACTGGTCATCAGCTACCCTGCACAGGTCTTGCAGACTCAGGGCCATGGCTTCCTCAATTGAATCAATCCATCCACAATGTGCTTTTCCTCTTTTCCTACTGCCTTCCACTTTATCAACATTATCATCTTTTCCATTGAGTCATGCCATCTCATGATACATCTGAAGTATGATAGCCTCAGTTTGTTCATCTTTGCTTCTAGTGAAAGCTGAGTTTTGATATAAGACCCATTTCTTTGCAATTTGGCCAGTTTCTGGTCTCTGCAGAGCTCTCTTCTGGCAACACACTTTAAATGAGTTACAGTCAGCATTCTTCACTGCCCAGCTTTTATGAATACATACGAATGAACAGTAAAATAGCCTGGCTGAGTCTGACTTTTGTATTTAATGATATATCTCTGCACTTGAGAATCTTGTCTAGTTCTTTCATAGCAGTCTAGTTCTTAGCCTTCTTCTGATTTCTTGATTACTGTCCCCATTTTGATTAATAATTGGGGTGAAACACAGAAAATATTTTACTATTTCTATGTCTCCAACACCCACTTTAAAATTATATATATCATCAGTAGTTATTATTTTTATTTTCTTAATACCCAGCCACACCTTTTGAACCCCGCCCCTTAAATTTCATCAGTAGTCTTTCCAAATCTTTGCTATTTTCTGCCAGTAATATGGTATCATCTCCATATGTTAAGTTGTTGATGTCCCT
Source organism: Urosaurus nigricauda (assembly GCA_034509955.1). Lineage (NCBI taxonomy): Eukaryota > Metazoa > Chordata > Lepidosauria > Squamata > Phrynosomatidae > Urosaurus > Urosaurus nigricauda. Next base: position 48,761,047 of record JAOEGL010000003.1, read on the forward strand.
TCCCAGTTTTCCTGTCTCCTTCCTCCAAATCTAATCTTGCTTACCATATTATATGTTCTGCATATAAATTAACAGTTAGGGTAATAAGATGCAATCTTGTTTGACTCCCTTGCCAATGGGAAACCATTCTATTTCTCCATATTGTGTCCTCACAGTGGAACCAAGGACAGGAAGGGCAGGAATTCATTTGGACTTTTGCCCCTAGTGTAGATTAGACATGATTCTTCAATTTCTGCTGCTTCTCCATTTCTTTCTGGACATGATTGAGAGTAATTACATCAACATGGTGGATGGAAAAAATGCAGGACCCAGAAGGAGGATTGTGTTGTTACTGTATTTGTTTACTTTAGAAACCTAAAAAAAACAAAAAACCCTCTTCTGTAGGTTGTCTCTGATCTCCCAACCTCAAGGCAGCATTCTTTAATAGTGCTACACCGGAGACAAGAATCCAACAGGTTTTGTGCAGGATAGTTGAAGTAGTACTTTCTCCCGCAACACTAGAGCCAGATTTACAAGGGGGGAAAATGGCAAACTTGCTGATATTCCTGGACTTGGAACTGCTATTTCACCCACATATGCCTCTGGGCTCTATGTTTGGGGCGTGGGAAGAAGAGAGCATGGGGAGGGTGTGGTTGAGAGAAAAGAGAGAATGCCTTTTCAGTGCCAAGCCTTAAAAAAAAAGAAGAAGAAAAAACAGTGATGGATACATTAGCACCTGTATTTTACTCTGTTAAGTTTGTGGAAAAATGGATGCCACCTTACCTATTTGATTTGATCCTTTCAAATATAGTGCTGGGCCAATTGCGTTTCTAAAGCCCTATTCAGTCTAGTACCAGAAAAACAAAAGATTGCCTGTTCCCATTTGAATCTGGCTAACAGCCTAATCCATGATCAGAGGCCCATATTCAGATGTCCACACTTCTAAACTTTAGGTGGATGACCATTAGAAAACAAGAGTTCTCTCTGGCTTGAGGATCTTACCCTCATTAAACTTCTACTGGATCTTTGCTTTTGATTTTCCTTTATACTGTTTGAATAAGGCAATAAATGTCTTGTCCTCCTCAGTGTTTAGTGTTCAGTGATATTGTCTATTTTGGTTTTTGTAAACTGTTCTGAGTTTGGCAACTTGTTTTATTTTCAGATTGTTGTTATTGGCTTTACAACTATACATACTTTTAAAAATTATTATAATGTGGCTTTACAAACTACAGAAAGCCCCCAGATGTGTAAATTGCTGTGCTTGGGAGAAAGATGGCACACAAATGTTGTAATAAAAACATGTATGTTTACTTTTTCCCTTTAATGGGCCATGGAAGTAAAGGTTTCTGTTAAAAGATAAAGACAATGTGGGAAGGTATTTCTTTTTCTCTCTCTTTTTCTTACAGGTAACTTGAGTTGATCTAAAACCAAGCAATGGGTTGTCAGAACCCATTTCTGCTTTATAATACAATCCTATAGTGTGCACAAGATTTTGCTTCTTCTCCCTGAAAAAAAGTTAAGGCCTGAGAGGAAGCCTATGCTCTATTCAGACAATGAAAATAATCCGGGATAAATCAGGGATACATTTTTATTGTTCACATTCATCCCAAATGTACCTGATTCAGTTTTAGGGTGGGCTGCAAAACAAAAAAAACTCCACTGAATCTGGAAGAATTGGTATTGGGGATTTTTTGGAGTATTTTCAAAAGATCTGCATCATTGGCAGTGTGAACAACGAATACATATAGACCTGAGACTGAACCCTGCATCTTTCCCCTCTGAGAGGGGGCAGGAGGAATCTCCCCCTCTCATTTCAATTTTGCTCCCATCACCTCTTGGCAGCTGACAACTATAGGGAGCAGTGGGAGACTTTGTAGATTAGTGCATTGGCTTTTATTCCTGTGCTAGGTGTTCCATGTAAATTGCACAGGGATGGATTCTATTGCACAGCTCCATCCCTGGGCAGTAGACATCCCTTTCTTTAAAAAGTCTGGGAGAAGCCTGGGGAGATTATGGGATGAATACTGCCAGGGACAGAGCTGTGAAATACAATCCGTCCCTATGCATTTACAATCCTGCGCCTAGCATGGGAATAAAAGATGGTATGCTAATCTCTATTTTCACCACTGCCTTGAGACACCCTGCTGGGAACATTTTCTCCAAGGGGTAACTGGCATCCTTGAGAGGCAAGCACAGGGCTGGTAACCATGTCTGAACAACAGAACATAGATAGATGCAGAGAGATATGGTTCTGATGAAAAATAATAGTAATAATGTGAATAACAAATCTAGAATGGATGAGTTGGCTTGTTTGAATCACTGTGCTAAAAGACCCAACATCTAAATGATCCCTACAACTCTCATTTATTAACTGTGCATTGGTTACCTCACAGACATATTTGCATTTATAAAGGGAGTAGCAAGTCATAATGGATTACATAGGCAACCTGATGTGTACAGAAGTTATAAGCAATAAATAATTTATTTATTTAGATACCAGTTCCATATGGTGATTCCATTCCACTTTCTTTCTCCATCAAATCTCACTCACTTGTTCTCATTTCTGTCTAAGGTAATCAATGAGTTACAGCTCATTTGGAGTAGAGGAAAAGAGCAGAGGAACACATAATACTATATCTTTCTAAAATCTTCCTAAGTCAAAGATTGGAGAGTGGCCTTCCAACCACTATATTTGAAAAATACATTCAGTGAGAATTCTAGGTAACTATAGCCAAGTTATTTAATGTCTTTTCCAAGTCAATTGGTTGAAAATGCTGTTAACAATAAATAATCAAGCACATACAAGCGCAAATGCTGCTACAAAAGAACCAACATGGCTTCAGCAATGGTAAATTTTTTCTTTGAATTATTTGAAAGTCTCCATAAGCATGCAAGCAGAATTGATCTGGTACATATTGTCTACTTGGAATTCCAAAAGGCTTTTGATGAAGTCCTACAGCAAGGCTCCAAAAACCCCAAAACCTTAGAAGATGTTAAGATAAAGAATAAGTTGTCATATGGATAAAAAAAATGACTAAAGAACAGGAAGCAGAGATTAATAAATGGTCATTTCTTTCAATGTGGGGGTGAGCAGTGGGATCTGCTGCTTTTTAATTTGTTCATATAAAAGCTGGAGTTAAAAGTGAGTACTGAGGTGCCCATATTTGCTCATGACTCTTAATGTGAGATCTAGACAGTAAAAAAAGTAGATAAGAAAAAAAATCAACTCATTTGAGATGTGGTGCTGGAGAAAAGTGCTGAGGATAACCAGATTGTTGGGGAAAATTAGCTTACTCTTTGTAAGCTGCTTAGGAAGTGCTTAAGTGTACTGATAAACAGTATAGAAATGTACTTGTTATTGCTAAGATACCATGGACAGCCAAACACACACAGAGAGAGAGAGAGAGACAAATGGGGTCCTAGAACAGATCTAGCCAGAACTCTCCCTGGAAGCCAAGATTATACTGAGGCTCTTGTACTTTGGCCACATAATGAGAAGACATGAATCTTGTAAAGACAATAATGCTAGAAAAAGTGGAGGGCAGTAGAAAGAGTGGAAGACCACCCACCAAATGGCTAGCCTCAGTTAGAACGATTTGGGGCATGAATCTGCAAGACTTAAGCAGAGCAGTGGAGAATCTTGGAGATCTCTTATCCACAGGGTCATCATGAGTTGGGGCCAATTCGAGGGTAGTTAACAACTTGTTACTAGCCTTCAATAGCAGGAATAGTACTACTAGTAGCTCACCATTTGCAAATAACTGATGTCAACAGAAGCCTGAAAAGGGGGTTGAAAATGGTGACTCAAAACCTCAGAGAATTTAAGATTTAAACTGATAGACTAATACAACATAATAGGCCAGCCAGACATCACTGTGGTTGACAAAAGAATGTTTGAGCAAAACTGAGGACAAAGAAAGAGAAAAGATTATGAAATCTTTCGAAATCTACACACTTAGACTCACCAGTTGTGGACAAAAGAAAACATCAGTGGTTTCAATGATGATAGGGATCTGGGAACAATAACAAATGAATTTACAAAATACTGGAATGAAATCACCATAGTTGGGATTATAATTACAAAAACGGTACTACTTGGAACCTACCATAAGGTCCAATGATGACTTCCCGAGTCTTAGATTTTTGGACAGAATCCAAATCACCAATGTTCCAAAATTCAAGTAATATTATACTTAGTAATATTTCAAAATACTTTGACATATAACTCACCTTTCTCTCAGGATGGACTCAAGACAATTTATAGCCATATTTTTAAAAGATAAAACTACTTTCAAACTACTTTCCCCATTCCCTACTCCTTTATAGAAATCAACACTCAGAAATCATGCAATTTGCTTTAACTGCCATGGTTCAATGCTGTGGAATTCTGGGATTTGTAGTTTTGTGATATTTAACTTTCTCTGGCTCAAAGGAGATGAGCCAAAAGAAGCAACTTCTGGCCTCTTCGGGGGTATAGTGTTCACATAATGCACACCTCCAAAGCAGCAGAAAGCTGTGCCGAGGTGGCAGGTGGCAGACTTTTCAGAAGCAGATTTCATCCACTCCTGCTGCTGGCCTGCTTCAGGAGTGGTCCATGCAGTCACTGCAGTCCTGACCCAAACAGGGCCAGAGCAGCCCCTGGCCACTCCTTCTGGGCGTTCTGCTTCAGCTTCTGTTGGAGAGTTTGGGTGCCACAACAAACTATAAATCATAGTATCTCATAGGATTGAGGGAGCCATGACAGTTAATCAGACTTCATTAATTCTGCAGTGTGGCAGCAGCCAGAGACAGAGATCACAGTACGGGCCGTTGAAATACACAGACCCACAATTTCATTGAGCTATTACAAATGCATTGAGATACTGTAATGCCTATTCTCAAAAAGGTCAGGAGTATTATATTGGTGCAGATGGGGGCATAGGTTGTGTATGGGGAGAGGGATTGAAAAGCTAATAAGATTTTACTTTGAAGAGTTAGAGAACAGAGAAAGTCAGGAAAGTGAGATGGCAATAGACCTCAGCACTTGATACAAATAGGTTGTAGAAACTGGGCATGAAAAATAATGTGAAAATTAACACACACAAAAATCAATGAACAGAGGGGTTCAGGCATTCTGCATACACATTCAAAGAATATATATGGGCAGATTAACCCTGACCTTCGCTGTTCACGTATTCACCGTGCAAGGGATTATGAGAAGGAGCTCCACAGGTATACTAAATATACATGTGTAGAGTTCCTTCACATAAGGGAGGATCTCGACTGAGCTGGACTTCTCTGTCATGTGGTTAGAGTTTTATGAACATAGAGTCCTCCTTCACACATAATTAACATATTCAGAACATGGATTCTGAAGGTGAATGGGTGGGTATAGACCCCTTCTTCCATAATAGTCAATTTCTTATTATTTTTGGGGACAAAATGTGGCAGATGTATTATAGACGTTTATGAATGAGGGCTAAAATAATAGTAGTGTTAGCAAGTGGCAGATGCAAAATGTTTATCAGATTAAGTGAGGCTACATATAATATACATTTCTCATATCAAAAGCCCTTTTGTGGGGAGAAAAAGTCTGACCTCCATGTTTTAGCATATGATGTGTAATGATCATGTATGGATGAGTTTTATGACATACAGTTCCATAGAATATACAATTGATCACAGCTTCCACAATGATAGTTATCAGAGAAATGCATATATGTGACACTGGTACATTTTGTGATCTGCTTGGGATTGGTTGTTATGGTTAAAGCTGCATGTATAAGCCTGGAAATACATGTGATGAAATACAAAATATTAATGCTTTGGTGGTACATCACCCATATAACTATATTCTAGGTAGGAAAAGAGCTACGTGAATAAAAAGAGTTGTTCAGTTATGGGAAAACCTTAATTTTCAGGGGCTCCAAGTTTACAGATTGTTCTTCAAGCTACTGCTGGTGCATTTCTGCATAAATATTTGGTTCTGAGTTTCCCTTTTTGTGGATGGGGATGTATACTGAACATTTCCAATCTGTTGGCCATCATTTTGTTTTCCATATCTGTTGACATGTTAGTTAGCACTGGAGTTGACTCTATCAATGTGGGCTTCAGAAGTTCAATTGGAATATCATCTATCATTTAGAGGGGATGGAGCCCTGCTCATTGTACAGTATATGATTAGAATGCTTGTGTTGGAGAGCAAAGTGACCCACTGGCCAAAATTTACACTTTAGGAAGTCATTTCACATAGTGTTCAAATCCCATGATTTACTCATAAAGCAAGTGGGAAGAACTATTTCTCAGTACAAGGTCCAAATTCAATTTTAAAGAAGTTTCTGCCAGCCATATTACAGTGATGGGTTCATAAAAAGGATGATGTTACACAAAAAGGTTGGGGGGGGGGAGACAGTGAAATCCCCACCAATTGGGGTAATTTGTTTAACTCAAACATTGGGGTAATTTGTTTAACTCAAGGAAGCTTGTGGCAGGCTGGGTAACTTGAGGATCATTTCCACTATTTATACCCAGTACTAACTGAGGAGGACGTCAAATTGGGTGAATAAGAGGAATTTTATTTAGAAATATGGGAGAGTGCAATTAACACATGATAATTGTTCAAACAGACATACAATTCAAAACTAACCAAAATAGAGGTATGGAAATTCAATAGTGTTTAGGGGTGTAGAGAGGTAATATTTTCCTGTACTGGAGAGGAGACAATGGAAAATGGGATATAGCTCAGACAGAATCTGAGGGACAGACAAACTGAGTAGAAGAGTCTCTCTGTGCACACTGTATTCACTGTGATCGCTGAGGCTACGTTTGGGATGGATTTTTTTTTCCCCCTGAGATCCTAGCCTCAAGGGATGCTAGGTGCTATCTTGCAATGTAACAAAGGCCTAATGGTCTTCACAGGGAATCAGCAATGGGATTTCAGAATTATTAATGGTTCTAACTACAGAGTAACAAAACCAGCAATTGGATTTAGAACAGCCCCAGGTTAGATGGATAGGTAAGTTGGCTGGGAACATGGCAGGGGGCAGGCAGGAAGCATTGGCACACATCTTTGGGCCTACATTTTCTTTCCATGGGAAATTCATCTAGTGTTCCAGAGGTCATTGTGACCACTTAAGAACATGCCTGGCTCCAGATATGAAAATATGGAAACCCCAAATATAACACGGGGTAGATGAAATACATTAGCAGTGGGGCCAGAAATATCAACACATTTTAATTTAGAAGAGGTGCTCCAAGCTTTTAGAATTGAATAAAGACATATAAGAACTGTGAAATTACCAAACATTGGCATCATGCAGAAGAGGAGGGAGCCATCTTGGGAGCTTCAGGTATGGGGAAGATTAAGATCCTAGGAGGACTAGGTTCAGATCCAGGGGCTGTGGTCCCCCACTTGTTACATAAACTATGCTACTAATACTAGTAAAATACATAACATCTAATGGTCTATACCTTTGTCACCTTGGGTTTCTCAATAGTTTTGAGTGTGGAAAGTCCCTTAAGTGAACTATAAATGACCCAAGTAACATTGTATAAGTGGAGCAACCTACAGTTCTTATTTCATAAAAGCACAGATTAATTACGCCAAGCTAATTACTTTGAACTAATAATTTTAGAAGCCACATTTAAGCCCTTTATTTAGTCATAAAAATCTGTACTAGGCATGTATTACTGTAAAAAATTGTGAAGGTTGATACTGGGAAGAATTTTGTCCACTCTGTATTTTTAAGAGAAATAAATTCATTTACTCTTCCCAGACCAATATGTGCATAGGTATCGAACACTTTTCCCTATTTTGCAATGCAATTATGGGCTCAGATTGTTGCATATTAGGGAAAATTACAAAAATGTGGCAATGTGTATATGTTTAGAAAATTGTACACAAAATGTATATAGGAATATAAACAATTGCCTTATACCAAGTCATTGGTCCATTTGGTCCAGTAGTGTCAACTCAAACTGGCATCAAGGGCTTTCTGGGGTTTCAGGCAGAACTTTCCACCCAAACCCTGTCTGGAAATCCCTGGGATTCTCTGGTGATTCCCCATATAAGGAAAATGCAGGCTTATGCTAAGTTTCCAAAATCAGATGAGATCCAGCACGTTTACCAAGGAATAATGAAAGCTGTATATGAAGACTTTATTGTAGTTGTGTGTCTTCAAGTCCATTCTGGCCTAAGGCAAACCTGCAATGGGGATTTCTTAATATGATTTGTTCAAAGGCTGTTTACCTTTGTCTTCTTCTGAGCCTGAGAGCATGTGACTTGCCCAAGGTCACTCAGGGGTTTCTATGGGGAGCAAGATTTTGTAACCATAACAGAGGCTTTGCTTATGGAAATTATAGCTCATCTGTGTGTATACAAAGGTGGGAGGCATGTAAAACGATAGAAGCAAACTCGCAATGAATTGTATTTATTTTAAAAGGGGAAAATTCAACAGTTGTCACACTCACTCACACAAGCATAAAAGAACTGTGAAACAAAGGGGCTTTCTAGATTGGCAGGAAAGTGTGACATGAAGTTGCCTTTTCCTTAATGCTTAGCAGCTGCACCACAACCTTTTGATGGAGCTGCGCTGTTCCGCAGTTTTTAAAAAAGAAGCTGGGAAAACCAGCACCTTTTAAAAGGCGCTTCTTCTCCCCTAAAATGCAAAAAAAGCGTTTTCATGGCACACTTTCCCTTTTTCTCATCTAAAGGCTAGACTTTCATGCAGCCATGAACACACTTCTTTTTGCCAATCTAGATCAGGCCAAAGGTGTTAGTGTGGAATAGAATTAGGTCTTCTAATGGAGATATTGTACCTATAGGGATGCTGCTCCTCTTGAAGATGTTTCTAAGAAGGGGCAATGGAAACTCAACTGCTCCCTGGGCCACCTTAAGTTTGGCAAGTGAAAGAGAAGTTTAGTAAAGTGAAAACTGGCAGCACTTCTTCCTGCAAACCCTGGGACAAAATAGTCGAAATCTTTGATATGGATAAGTGACACTTGAAGTAGGATCTTCAATGGGGGGTGTGAATGGGTCTATTCCTGCAGCTAATAGCTTACAGTGCCAGGCAGATGGATTTGTTTCCTCTAACCTGAGTTATCCTATTGTTTTATGGTTAGGGTTTTCCTCACCTCCTCCCAACATGTCCAGAACATTAATCGTCTTTGGAGTGCCTGCTATCAGCTTCGGTTAATACGCCAGCTGCACCCTTTCCTGGAGATGAGGGACCTGGAAACTGTGGTACATGCTTTGGTCACCTCATGTTTAGATTACTGCAATGTGCTCTACATGGAGCTGCCCTTGTGCTTAACCCGGAAACTTCAACTGGTTCAAAATATGGCAGCTAGACTAATCACTGGGGCATCTAGGAGAGAGCATATAACACCAGTGCTTAAGTTTCTCCACTGGCTGCCAATCAGTTTCCGGGCACAGTACAAGGTGCTGGTTTTGACCTTTAAAGCCCTACATGGCTCAGGCCCATCCCATCTAAGGGACCGCCTCTTCCTGTATGAGCCCCCTCGCACACTTCGATCCTCTGGGAGGAACCTACTACAGCCTAAGAAAACTAGGATGGCCCAGACCTCCCAGAGGGCTTTTTCCGCTGTTGCTCCCAGGCTGTGGAATGGCCTGCCGGATGAGATGCATCTTATTACAACTTCAGACAGTTTCAAGAGATCCGTCAAGACGCACCTCTTCCAGCAGGCCTTCCCATACAATGATTAAATTTATGACCGCTATTGTCCATCCAGCCTTACCCATAGAGACATTAGTCATTCAAGGCCGCCTAATCATTTTTAACGAGTGCCACATTAATGTTTTATGGTTTTATCCTACTGTTTTTTAATCTTATCTCAGTTTAATTCAATCTTAAGGGGCAGGAGGAGGGATTGGATTGCTATATTTTAATTGTATTTGTATTTTATATGTTGTACACCACCCTGATTGCTCACCCAGAGGGACGGGATATAAATAAATTATTATTATTATTATTATTATTATCATTATTATTAGCTAGCCAATTTGACCTGCTCATGTGCACCTCATGACGTCCACATTAGGATCGTAGAAGCTGAATTTATAACAACTCTAATATCAAATGAGGAGGGGTGGGTTTGAGCCTCTGCTTTATCACACTAGGGGGCAAACAGGATTTAAACAAGAGTTAAATGAGAGTTGAACAGGAAATACCCTATGTTTATCACAGGACATTTCCTGTTTAACTCTTGTTTAACTCTCTAAATCCTGTTTGCCCCCTAGTGTGATAAAGCAGTTAGTGGTAACAGATTCAAACCCTGATCTCCAGAGTTGTAGTGTAACACTCAAACCACTTAAGCCAGCCCAACTGATGTAGATATTGGATGGATCAGATTTATGAATGAATAAATGTAAAACTGAAACAGAATGGATGCAGACTGATTCAGTTATCCCTATTTGCAACCCCAAACTAATGAGACTCCAGCCATTTGTGTGGCACAGAAGACCACAGTTATCAATTTGCTTTGTAACCATTCTGCATGCTGAGCACAGAGACAAATCTAGTTCAGTTTAACAGCAGTTGACTCAAGCCTTAAATCCTCACTAGAATCCCTCATGTGCTGCTGTTCTGTTAAAAACCATCATGTTGCTCAGCACAATTAGGCATGAGTGTCTCAGCGGCCTAGATTGACTGACATTAATTAGCCATGCCGCACTATTAGTCATTGTCCATAAATCTGCTCTTACCATTCAGACCGTGCCTGAATTTACTGGCAAAGAGACATGTGCAAATTGTATTGATCTATATTTTATTTCATTTCCTACAAGCCAAATCATATATATCTTGTCAAAATCCTTTATTTTTTTATTTTTAAAAACCCAAATAAAAACAGAAGAGAAAACAATATTTTAGGTCATAAGCAAATTTGTAACTATTAAGAAAATCCCTTTATGTTTAAAAGGAGACAGACTGTCTACAAAGAGAACCAGACTTTTCAATCATGCAAATTAACTGTTTCTTTTCATACAGGGTGAGATGCCTGATATGCCAAGATCCAGGCACGGGAAAGGGGGGGGGTGTTACTTGTTTTCTAAAAGATTTGTATTAAGAATGATAGTTTCATCTGGCCTGCAAATGCAATTTTGTATATTCAGCAAGTAGTGTACCCTCTGTAGGGTTCCCAGAGTGAAAACTGGAGACAGTGTAAATGATTGTATAAAAAAGGACATTTCAGCAAGTGTTGCTTGTTACATGGTTGTTTAACAAGTAACACCTGCTAAAATTCCCTCTTCTACATAGCCACTACAGGTACAGGAGGTGTCTTAAGTTTTCACTCTGGCAACTCTATCTAAATAGGATATACATTAGAATAGGGGCTAAAAATTCAAGATTTCCATTGATCCATAAATTTGAAAAATTTACAGATTGAACAGGTATTCCCACACTCCTTTGCGGTCACTGAAAAGATGTGATTGGTGCAGCTGCACGTGTGTAATTTTCTTTCTTCCACAATTCTGACATACAGTTCTGAAATAGTTAGGAAATGATGTGTCTTGGCTACAATAAAAGCATTCAACTCTGACCAGTATATCCTATGTTTTTCCTTGTGGTCCACTTTCCCCCTCTTATTAGCTGCAATAACAGTTCCTTCTGTTTGGTAAATGAATGGCCATATAAAGCTGAAATTGACCATACTCTGCTTTCTAGCTTTACCAAATCAGTCTCCTCCACACATCAAAAGAAGGAAATCTCTAAAGCATGAGTCACACTTCCACTGTTCTCTGTTCTTGAACTGCAGTTGTTTGCAAACTGTAACCCGCTGTATTAAGGAAGAAATTATTGTAAGAGCCAGTACGGAGCTTTTGTGCTGATTTCACCAAATAGGTGGTACTAGTCAGAAATGCCAGTGGGATTATGGATATAATAAAATACAGTGTCAAGAGTCTCAAAGTGTGAACTATAATCAGCTGGTAAGAGAGACATCAGGACATCTTTGATGCAGTCTGCCTATCTGTATTTGTGTGCATTTCAGTTAAGATGCCTTTTCACACTACACCCTTATAGTACTATGATCCCACTTTATCTATCCTAGCAGCATCCTGTGAAATCCTGAGGATTGTAGTTTGGTAAGGCTCTCAAGCTCTTTGGCTGAAAATTCTAAATGCATTTAGAATTCTGAACTGCAAATCCCAGGATTCCATATGGAACTGTTACTGAAGCAGAATCACAATCTTTTTATTGTATAGTATGAAAGGGTCCCAAGTATAAAATATAAAATAGAACAGGGTTTAAATTGTGGGTTTGTATTTTAAAATCTGTGTCAGCTGAAATATCAGAGACTAAGATATTGATAAAAACAAGTAATCAGATGAGGTTGTGACTGCATACATCAGAAATAAGGGGACAAAATGATGAGGTAGAAGAGTAGATTGTATTGCTGCAGCATTCATATCAGGAATGTTCCCACATACAGAAATGAGGTGAACAAGGAATTGTTTCTCAGATGATAAGAAACCTGCAAATAATAACAATGGAGTATAAGTAATAATCTGACATGGAGTCTTAGCAAATATATAATTGAACCTCATTCTAGTGAGTATTGTGGGGAATTCTGAAGTACTAGAGAATCCATTTTGTTCATGTGAAACATGAATCATGCTTGTCAAGGGCTGTAGCTCATATCCATATTCAGCTGAAGAGTACAAAATCAAAGCTATATGTTGTTTCATTGCACATAATTGTTCATTGGGTATTACACATTGTAATTTATTGCATCTTTACAAAAGACTGCACATTGCACATCAGTGTACGATCTGCGTTTAGTTGTTTGAGGATGCAATTTTATAACAAGGTGTCATATCATTACCTAGGCATAACTCTTTGAGATAAAGATGTACTGTCTCATTGATTCAGGATCTCAGCCATGGTCATCATGACTGTTAGCCACTGACAGCCATATCCTCCATGAATTTGTCTCCTCCACCATCACGAAGTATCAATGTTCCTGACGATCACTTGTGTCTCATTGTTTGTGGACTGGGTGAAGAACTACTTATTTTTATCTGTCCTGAATAATCTATTATTCAGCTTCAGAGGATGGCCACCAATTCTAGTATTTCTAATTCTATCATATTTCTCTGCACCATACATCATTTTATCTAATAATGTCAAGGATCTCATTATTCAACCTTTTAAAAAGTTAATCAGCCCTAAACATTGGAATCTTTATCCACAGGGCATCTTTTTTTCCTGTTTTGCTTGACATTTGCTGGCTTAGCTGATTGTCTGAACTCTCTCTCTCTCTCCTCCAGATGCTGGGTGGAATCCTGTGCTGCAGACTAAGGAGATATTCCACTCCCAGCCATTAAGAAGCATCAAGCTCTTTTGAATAGTTCAATGAATCATTAGATATTAGTTTTTAGCAGGCAGATACTCATTTGCTGCTAGTTAGAAAATTCATAATAAATAATTTGCAACCTTTTTCTTGTTTCTTTGTTTTCAATCCCACCTTTCTCCTGATATAGGGACTCAACACAACTAACAGCAAATTTAAAACAATTAAAATATACAAAAAAGTTTGAAAAGAATAAATTTAACATTTAAAAAGAATTAAACAATTTCTAAAATTTAAAACATTAAACATTAAAATAATAAAAGTTATTTTAAAATTATATAGAAACCTTAAAAGATGAATTGCAAAGCATTTAAAAGCCCAACCTTCACCAGTCTGAAAAAGCCTGACAGCACAAAAATGTTTTAATCAGCCACCAAAAGGAGACTAGGGGTGGGACCATCTTGGCTACCCCAGAGAGGGAATTCCAAAGTCTGGGAGCAGCCACCAAGAAGACCCTCTCTCTTGTTCTCACCAAGCCAGCCTGAGAGGATGGTGGGACAGAGAGAAGGGCCTCTCCAGATGATGATGATGATGATGATGATGATGATGATGATGATAATAATAATAATAATATATTATTATTATTATTATTTATTTCTTACCCACCTCTTCCCATGGATTGAGGTAAGGAACAACAGCAAATCAAAAGATCTAATAACATCAGTTAAACTACATTAATTAAAACATGCAACAGTTTAAAAGGACATTTTAAAACTGCCTACATTTAAAATTTAACATCTTAATTCACAATTTAAAATTATCTGGATATACTTGCTGGAAGAGACTCATCTTCAGTGCATGTATGTGTGTGTGTGTTTTAACTGGACAGTGTATTCACCTGCAGAACCTCTTCCAGCAGTTCCTTCCACAGACTAGGGGATGCTGATGAAAACTTCCTCTGGCTAAAGTCGCTAACCTAGCCAACCTAGGATGATCTTAGAGCTCTAAAGGGATATACAATCCTTAAAATAACCTTGGCCAAAGTCATATAAAGCTCTATAGGTCAAAATCAGCACTTTGAATTGTGCCTAGAAACAGATTGTCAGCCAATGAACCTGTTACAACAAAGGAGTTGTAGTGCGATCTATAACCAGCTCCAGTTAACAGCCTGGCAGCAGCTCTTTGTGCCAACTTTCTGAGCACTTTCCAAAGGCACTTTCCATATAGCATTCAACAAGTTTTAAGCAAGAAATCAAGATGTAAGCAAGACATGTGCCACTGTAGCCAGATCTAATATTTCCAGGAATGGGCACAGTTTGTACACTAGCTTTAACTGTGCAAAATATCTCCTGGTCTCTACTGAAACCTGCATCTCCAGGCTCAGAGATGAATCCAGGAGTACCCCCCAAACTACAGACTGTGTTTTCAGGGAGAGTGTAACCACAGGCTGAATTCAGCTATTGCTCTGCCCACTACAGGTGCCAGACACCATTTTAGGGACCTAGAACTTTAAATAAAAATTATTACTAAACATTTGACCAAGTTTATCATAAATCACAATGATGTTCAACTTTTTGTTCTTATGCCAGGCAAACAGTTTGAGACTGACTGTCCTCTTGTTATAAAGGATGTCTATAAAATGGAAATCTTTTTATGTCAAAATCTCAGTATTTCAATAAGAGAACTTTCCATATTGCCTGTTACTTCTACATAAATTGTATGGCTGCTACTTTATCCCTATAGACTACTGTCAAGAATGTGAGTGACCTTTTGAATTTTACTCTGACAAACATGCTTATTTTATCAAAGAAGATTTTGCTTCTCCCAGTTCTATTCATCCTTAGGGTCGATTCCACATTGCAAATGCCACTAAAATGTGAAGACATCTTTCTAATGTGCTAATTTATAGGATTTTGCTGTCAAACAAGTCACTGCTTCATCCCAACTGGGCTCAGTTTAATAGAACAATATGGCAACTTGAGAATTAATGCCTTAGGGAGTGACTTTCCATCTCATATTTCTTATCCTCCTCCCCCCCCCCCCCCATTCATCTGTCTACGTGTTGCTTCTAGTCGCCACATTTCTTCATGAATTCAGACACTCAGATTGTATTGTTGGTGCTTAGGACAGGGCAATTGTTCTCTTTTCCTTTGGGACTTGAGTGCTTGTAGTACTTCCTAGGTAAAACTGATTATTAGATAAAGTTTTTTTTAAAAAAAATTGTGAACACTAAATTGTGTTTTTTCCTTTAGAGGTTGTTGTAAGCTGTAATAACTTCCCTTGCAAAAAAAACAAAACTGTTTGTTGTTAGGTGGAGGTAGCTTTGGCACTGAAAGACTTATTCATCTAAACCTAGGTCCAAGTCAGTATTGTCTTCTGTATCCTTGTTTTTGCTTCTTGGATGTAAATCATTTGAGGGATATGAAAGCATGATGGAAAAGAAAGGGGGAGAGAAAAGAAAAGGACCTTTCACACTACACTATGATTCCATGTTAAATGATGTGGCTGTATCCTGTGGAATCCTGGGATCTGTAGTGTGGTGAGGCAATAAAACTGTTTGATTAAAAATTCTAATAACTGTCTGCATAGAGAAGTCCAGTTTGAGCCAGATAATCACAAACTTCAGAATGCTGTGAAGGGGTGTGTGTGGGGGGGGATATCACTTAGAGGCATATATGTTGCAGAGTCAGATAGGAGCAGGATGAAATGAAGTGAGTTAGGGCAGTCAGAGACAGGGTGATGATATGAACAAGATTTTGAAAGCTGGAAATGTGGAAAGAGTTCAAGGGTTTTATGTGTAAATTATTTATTATGCAATAAACAGTTACTGGTTTGGTGGTGGTTTTTTTTTAAATAACTGTTTTGATTTAAGAATTGATAAGGAGAACTGATCTCATTTTACTGTATTGAACCCAGTGTTTAACACAGCCACCTGTCCAGTACAGTAGTCAGCTTGAAGCCTTGAGTACAAGACCCTGATAAGGCTCTTAAGGGTAAAAGGGTAAAGTGAGTGACAGGTGACCAAGTGGTGGAATTACAGCCCCAACCAAGACAGAAGTTCCATCACTCACTCCCAAAATTGCAACTCCTAGGACTCTATAGGATCTTGTTGTGGTAGTTAAGATGCAATGACAGAGCTATAATAATGTAGGGTGAAAAGGACAAGAGAGAGGGAGAGATCTTATTTCGACCTAAATATTTTTGTTAGTCCTGAAGACAGTAGTCCCACTGAATCATTTTTATTTACTTATGTGTTTATTTGAGTTGCCAGAATGAAAACTGGAGAGACCTTCTGAACTTTCAGTGATGGTGTAGAAGAGGGAATTTTAGCAGGTGATGCTTGTTGTGCAATTGGGTAGCAAGCAACACCTGCTGAAATTCCTTCCTTTACACCACCACTAAAGGTACAGAAATGGAATGCTGTCATGGCCAGCCAGGCTGAGGACTGGGAGGACAAGGCTGAGTTGGTCCCTCAGGTGCAGGTGGAACCTCAGGCTGAGCCAGGTCCCAGCTCTGCCCTGCCAGCTTCAACAGAGTCAGTAGAGTTAGGCCCTAACTTGGATTTGCCAGCTCCAGCAGAGCCTGTGCCTCAGCAGTCCAGCCTCCCCCAGCAGAGAGTCCAGGCCTGGGAGACATAGAGCCAGTACCTAACTTCAGCCAAAGAAGGACAGAAAGGGCGTGCTTCCAGTGTTCATGGAAGTTATATGAGAAATGCTAATTAATCACCAAACAACTGTTATAAGGAGCCAGCCTAATATAAACAGCTGTGAGATTCTCCATCAGACCTATATGTTTTCCCTGGCAAGTCTGGTAAGTCCCCTGGGAGTCTGGATGTGACTCCCTTGGACTTTGTTCCCAGACCTCTTGCTTTCTAGACCTTGGATTGACCTATAACTCAGACTGGACTCACTGCCCTGCTCTCTGGAACCCTCGACCCTGGGCTGGCTTCTGGTTTTGCTCTTCTGGACATTAGACTGGTACTGTGCTTTTAGAACTGTTTCCTTGCTGTTGCAAAGCTTTGCATTTGCCGGCCTCAGTCTTATCAGTTTCTCCATTGGCAGCATTCCTGGACAAATGCACAGGAAGAAGTGTTCTGCATCAGAGGACCTAGTCACATTAGAGGTACTTTCACTTGTTCAACCTTTAATGTGATATATGCCATTCTCTGTCAACAAAGCCCTTCAGCACTCAACATTGAGCAAGCAGGCCAGTCCCTGCACGAGATGATAAACAGATATAAAAGAGACATTAAAATGGGAATACACAAGAACCAGTTGCAGAACCCTTTAGTCTTCCTGGGCATTCCACCTCAGTCCTCAGGGCAGCTGTCCTTGAACAACAACAACAACAACAACAACATACAAAGGAAGATTGGAAAGAGAAACAGCTGAATTCGAATATATCCACAAACTCAAATCCATCAACCATGGGATGAACATAGACAATAGCTTCCTGGCACATGACACATATTGTAACACTATTTAACATCCCATCTTCGTGAAGGTGCTCTTGGCTAGTTTATCATATCGTTTCTGATTCTCAGCCTGCTTCACAGTACTTTCAAAAACTCCTTGTAGCATTCAAATGATCATCCATACATCCTGGCCTTCAGCAACATTTTTCATCTTGCTTTTTGTCTCTCAATGACCAGAATTAAAACTGAGTTTATCACTTCATCCCCATACCCACAGGTTTTACATTGTTACAGCTCATACAATTTATTATAATGGTCTTTTCCTAGGCACTAGTTCACTCCATGCATCTGAAGAGGTAGACTAAGGGCCTTTACAGACTGGTCTGAAAGGCTGGCATGGGTGCAGAGTCAAGATGCAGCATCCTGACAATGTATGCCCGACACCTCCCCCCAGGTGCCCTGACACCATGCACCACTCTGGATGGTGCACGACATCATGGTGTGCCTCCAGTGCTGCATGCAGATGAAGTGCCATATGGCCAAGCCACCACACCTACGGTGCCCTTTCAAGGGTGCAAAAAGGAGCTACTTTTTGCAGCTACTTTTTGCAGCCTTGGAAGACTGGGTCAAAGCCATGGTGTGAGGTTTCCATGGCCCTGATCCAGCACAGTCTGTACAGCCCCTAAATCTATGAAAACGAATGCAACAACTTTTTTCATTTTGTCTCAAAGGTATTACAAGATGCCTTTCCATACTGATATTCCAGACTAATATGGCTATGTCTCTAAAATGCTAGTCCAGGAACAGTGCTGATCTGTTGAGAGGAGAAGGGCATCTGCTCAGACTAATTATGTCAAAGCACTTCCTGGAGGAAGGAAACAAAAGCCGTTCTAGGTTTATATATCAGATAGCTGCAATAATATGCTAAAGAAACTACCTATTGGTGAGAAAGCATTACTAGAAGAACTTTGAAAACTTACTTTTCTGGACTTCAGATCTCAGAATCTCCCCACCAGCATTGCCACCTGGAGGATTCTAGAAACTGTAGTTCAAAGACTATATTTTTTTCTAGCTCTGATTACTATAACATAGCAATGATATGTATAGAAGAAGATGAAAACTATTTGGTGAATGAGCAGCTGGAAAAGGAAGGGAAGAAAACCACATAGATACATCTCTAGAGAAGCAAGCTTTTTTATTCCTCATTTTTCCTAGTCTTCTAGAACTAAGATTTAGCTTTTGTTTATGAGATATCTTGTGTTTCTTTGTAATGATCAATGGCAGGCTTTTCATAATACAGCATGAGAAATAAACATTATAGAGCAAGGTCTTCATTCTTGTTCACAACTTGGAGTAGGCATAACATTCAGTAGATGAGACTTCAGCGAATATATGCACATGATCACATAGTAAATTGGATTTTGACAAGAAAAGTAAATCAACTTTTTAAGTTTGGTAAAACACATTTTCTATTGCATAAGCACAACTGTTTTCTCTACTGAATATAAATGTAGGATGGTATTTGGAGAAGCAACTTTCTCTCCTGAATTGCTCTCCAAGACAAAACAGGCACAGATACAATTTAAACAGAATTTTTTATTGTCTTTTTTTTTTTTTTTTTGGTGAGCAAGTCCAGAGTTTTTTTTCCCATTTGTCGATATAAAGAAACTACTGCACTGTTCACATAGGAAATCAATGGCATTGCCACACTTTGAACTAGTTTTATAGAGCTGTAAAGGTCAGCCTGAGCCATTTTGTATGCGTGCAGTGTTCTTGCCTTCTTTACTACCTGTGGCTAAACATGCACTTAAAAAGCAAGAAACACTGAGCACCTTGCTGACTTTACTAGTACATATGGTTGTTACACTTAGCTCATTGTTTTCTAGCTTCTGAACCTGTGTAGTAAGAAGTATGCCCAATACAGTCTATAGCACAAGAATGATGAGGAATGTTTTATTTCTAGCTCTTGCTTACATACTCCATCCTTTTTTAGGGATTAAGACAGCTAATATGGTCTCTCCCTGCAGCCATTAACAACAAGGTGGAATAACCAGACTGTGAGACAGTGATGCAGAGGTCCAAAGAATCCACGGACCTGAGAATTCAAGATCCACCACAGCCTCCCCCATGTGTTGTGATTGGGCAGCCCTGGCTGATGAGTTTAAGCATTATACCACAATTCTTAATTTTACATCATTCAAATAACAAGCATGTAATTCTGCATTGTTCAACATAGAGTACCAGTTTCATAAGCAAAACCACACTTTGCTGAACCATTTACCACTCCCACACCTACTGAGTTGTCACTAAAGCCTCACCAACATGGCAGTTCCATGCCTGATGGAGAGCATGGATGATTGCAAAAGGGATGCAGTGGATGTAGCCAAGAGCCTGCTTTGGGGAATTATACTATTAGCTCAAATTGCAAGATGGGTCGGCTAAAACAACCCTGTGAGGTCGCCTCCCGCTGTGTATACCAAGAGGGCCAGGGTTCAAGGAATTCTGCAGAGACAGGCTTGTCTAATTAATGTCCAATTTATTAAAGAGAAAGACAATCACACAATGCACTTACACACACACACATACAAGGCTGAGGAAAGTCAGTAGTTAGCGTTGGGGATAGGTTGGAGGCTTGACTAATGGTGATGCTTACCAAAGTGGGGATTCTCCTCGGAGATCCGAAAGAGACAGTGATTTCTGGGACAAGTCCACTCCGCTTGAGTTTGAGTGGCTCTCGCCGGTGACCAAGTTCAGAGATCAAACTGACGTGGAGTATGCAGACCTCTGTACTGGCACACTGAGTGCCAAAAATTGGGGGTTTTTATAGGGAAAATATCCCCTCTGGCAAAAGTGTTTAATAGTGGGCTGATTGTTTGTACAATAGGGTCTGATGGGCTCAAAAGGGATTAATCCTTTGTGGTGGCAGCCTGGAGGAAATTACTCAAGGCTCCACGGATTATAAGGGAGATGTACCAGGAGGACAAATATTACACCTCCTAATGACTGGATCACAATCTGAAGCGACTCCCTTTTACTATCTGGTGATGGTATTTGTCTGAGAGGATGTGTCCACTATACTCTAATCCTCTCTTTCCTGTTTGACCAGTCCTTTCTGGTCTGGCCAGTTTCCAGGCTTGACCAGCAGCCAGGGTTCATCTAGGGGTCATATAAATGTATATAATTTATGCCATGATTTTATACAGGGCACTATGGGTAACATGGATTGGTTATTAAGATGCTAGTTCTGATGACTGGAAGATCAGAAGGTTGGCAGTTTGAGGTCTGAGTGCTGCTGTCACTTGTCCCTGCTTCTGCCAGCTTCGCAGTTTGGAAGCATGCAAATGCAAGAAGATAAAAATAGGTACTACTTTGGTGGAAAGGTAATAACAAATTAATTACATCATCTGCTGAGGTATGCCAGAGATATTAGTGGCTGAGCCTCTCTATTAGTCACATAATGGCCATGGTAGGGACTTCACCAGCAATAGAGTCAGTTTTGGAGGCTGGGACCTTGTTCACTGTCATTGGGATGAATACCAGCCTCAGCAGTGACCAAAAATAGGTATATGTAGGTCTATGGTCTATGGTTAACATACACCTGCATGCATCACTAACAGATGTCAGCCTCTATTAAGCAAATAAGAAATATTTGTGAGGAGTTAAATTTTCCAAGCACTACAATGAAGAGAGAATTTCATCCCCTGGTATGTTTTTTGCATCTTTGCAAACACTGTTTTTAAGAATATGTGGGAGTTGTAACCCAACCAAAGAAAGTTTTCCAAGACATGCTATGATGACAACTCTCCCCTCCCCCAACAACAACAATAACAACATATCATTAAGCATGATCCTAATGATCACCAATTATTTGGAGGAGCCTAGATGATGATGGTGACAGTGATGATCTTGATAATGATGATAATCCAGCAGGGCAATTTTATCTATGCATGTCTACTCAGAAGAAAGCCCTGTTTAATTTAATTTGACTTACAACTTCTTTATGATGAGAATCTAACATATCTCAGTCATGACTTCACAATTTTATTGGGAAGGCAAATGAGAAATGGAGGACTCTTCAAACACTGAAAAACAGACAAAACACAGAAAAAAGTCAAAGTTGATACAAATAGAACCAGAATCTGAATGCAACTGTCCAATTGCTACTGTGCAGGTAGAGAATTACTATAATAATAATTCAAGAGGTATAGATGATGACAGCAAAAGAAGAAGAAGAAGAAGAAGAAGAAGAAGAAGAAGAAGAAGAAGAAGAAGAACAACAACAACAACAACAAGGGACTGCTTGCACAGATTTCTGAGAAATCAAAAGAAAATTTAAATCAAGGTTGAGAATGGTCTATGACCAGTAGCAGAACACAATACACAACCAATGATTTTTTAAAAAAAAAGATGGACAGAAGAGATGAAAGGATCAAAGACTTATTTGAAGAAGAACCGTGTGAATGAAAGTTCAAGACCAACCTCACATTTTAAAAAGTGAAGTGAAAGCTACACTTGGAGCACTTAGAAGAAATAAATCAACAGGAACAGATGACATTCCAATAGAACTTCTTCAGTCTACAGAGATAGAATCAACTCTTGTTCTATCTATAAATCTGTCATAAAATATGGAAAACAATATAATGGGTCATAGATTTGAAATATTCAATATACATTCCTATCCCCCCCAAAAGGAGATACAAAAGATTGCAGTAACCACAGGACCATTGCTTTCATTTCCCATGTAAGCAAAGTCACTGTCAAAATTCTACAGTAAAGACTTCTAACACATATTAGAACAGAATACAGAGAAACAGAATAGTTTCCAGACAGAACAAGGGTCAGACACGGCTGCATTCTATCACCTTATCTGTTCAATTTGTATTCTAAAATTATTTTATGCAGAGCAGGATTAAATTTGGAGGAAGGAAGTGTGACAGAGGAAGGAACATCAAAGTGTAAAATATGCAGATGGCACCATACTACTAGGAAAAAATAAAGTGCTTGAAGAATTGCTGAAAACAGTCAAGGAAGGAAGTGCTCAGGTGAGTTTACTATTGAACATTAAGGAAACAAAATTAATGAGCATGGACGATTCACATAACTTTAATGAAGACAATGAAAGGCCTAAATGAGTAAATTGAGGCTGTCATTCTTGGCCTTATCATATCTCACTTGAAAAGACAATAATGCTTGGTGAGACAGAAGTCAGTAGAAAAAAAGGGAGACCACATTCCAGATGGATAGACTCAATGAAGGAAGCCACAGCCCTGACCCTGCAAGATCTGACTAGAGCTGTTGATGATAGGGTGTCATGGAGATTTCTCATTCATTGGGTCTCCATAATTTGAGGTTGACATGAATGGAATGAGGGAAAGAGAGAGAAGCCCAACTAGCAGATGTGGGCAGGTGGAAGGAGAAAGAGAAGAGCAAGAAAGACAATGTCTTGAGAGGGGGGAAAGAGAAAAAGAAAAAAAAAATCAGGCAGATCCCCATGGAGTCTACAATAAATGAGGTTTATCACTAGGGGGCAAACAGGATTTAAATGAGAGTTAAACAGGAATTAAACAGGAAATGCCTTATGTTTAATATAGGACATTTTCTGTTTAATTCCTGTTTAAATCCTGTTTGCCTCCTGTTTGATTGCAAACCCGAAGCACACTGCAGCAATGGGCACCAGCAACACAAAGTTTATGTTTGTTTGTTTGTTTTTAACTTTTCTGTTTACATGTTTCACCCGCAGATTTCCTTCCCTTGCACAGAAGACTGGAGAATAGGAGCTTGGACCTGAGATCTGAAAATCCCATAATGCCAAAAGGGCATTCTCTTGATCTAAACCCAACACTCTAACTATACCACACAGGCTTCAGTGTGGATGACAGTGGCAGTGCTTCTGCTGCTGGTGCTGCTGGTGGTAATATTGTTGATGAGACAGAATGGCTTGAACCTACAGTCCTTTGAATAGAATTCTGATAATGGAATGTGGCACGGATATTGGCTCTCTCCTCCCATTGCAGCCCTTGAAAAATTGTTCAGAATGCTTGAAAGAAGTGAAGAGGCTGAAGAGGAAAATAATTAAAATTGTTCCACCCTACTTCTGTTTTTGGATGTCTCCGCTGATCCAAATCCTTTGCTTTCATAAAAGAGTCCTCCAATGAAAGCAAGGACATTTGTTGATATAAGCACACTTTTGACTCCAACCTAATATAAGACTGGAGATTTATTGAGAGCACAAATGTGTTCATAGTTATCATTACACATGGATTTTCATTAAAGGAGATAATGTAGGAGGAAGTGGATTATATATGGCCAATGAAGGTATCACAGTTTTGTAGATTTTGGATGTTATTGTACATTGTACAAGGTAAGGGACTGTATAAATGGAACAACATATATTTATGTAAAATGATGAGGGCTACCTTAATACTGATTGACTGAGAAACTTGGTATCTTTATACAATGGGGCTTTCTCGACTGCCAGGAGAGGGCGACATGAAGTTGCATTTTCCCAAATGCTTAGCAGCTACACTGCAGGCCCCAGGGATGTATTTAAAAGGTATAGCGCAGCTACACTGAGGGGATGTAGAGACGACTTATCTGAAGTCTTGTCTCTTGCTCAGCCACTACATTGGAAGCTGTCAGGATGCTAGAAACACAGGCGGCAATGAACAGGGCTTTTGGCCGCACTGAATGTTTAATTTTATTTTATTTTATTTTTGTATTTTATTTTTTTGTTACTGGCTGCGAACGGCGCAGTTGGACGGGTACACCATACAGACAATCGTATTGCTGGCTGCAACTGCACAGTTGTGCAGGTACATCACACATGAACTGTGCAGTTGTGAAGATCTGTCAAATTACCGTTGCAGTTTTGCTTCCCTCTTTGAATTGCACAGTTGCACAGGTGCACCATGAATGAAAACCTTTATTTTATGAATAAACTTCTTTATCTTATGAGTGAATTGACATTTTATGCACAGTTGCATAACAGTTACAGCATCCCAGAGTCCCTACTGCACGTGTCTAGGGTTTGGATTAGGGCTGGAGCTAGGGTTTGGGAGCTTTAAAAAACTGCACAGTTACGCCGCAGCATTTAGATGCAGCTGCACAGTTACACCCTTTTTAAAAAGAAATGGGGAAAAGCAGCTCCTTTTTAAAGCTGCTTTTTCCCCACTAAAATGCAAAAGAAGTGTGTTCATGCCAAACTTTCACTGCAGGTCATCTAAAGGCCACACTTTCATGCAGGCATGAACACACCCCTTTTTGCCAGTCTAGATCAGGCCTATGTGTTTTGTTAGCTGCTGGTAATATATGCTTTGACTAGTTGATGCACCACTTTTAGCTCTTTGTCCCAGTATATCCCACTCTTACCAGTGGCAAATATTTCCTCTGTATGAACATGTCCTTAAAGTACTTTAGCCCTTAGACCAGTAAGATTCCCACACCAGCTGTTTTCAGCAATCTGCTTGATCTTATACTTTATGAGTCTTTTCTTAACCCACAGCCAAGTTAACCTTCCTATCTTAACAATGGTTCCACACAATTAACTACCTGTTGTTTTTATTGTTGTCCTTTTGGCTCAAGGTTCAGAAGATCCAGCTGCATAGTTTGCAGTTAACCTCCACTGCAGGTTGTCAATTTTCTGGACACTTGACTGCAGTACAGGTCTGTTCCAACTAAAGCAGTAATGCTCCAACCCAAGCAAAAAGGGTTGGATTGCAACAAATAATATCTGAAGGCCCATATCTCCCTCTACAAGCCAGCTTGAGCACTAAGATTGGCAGAAGAGGGCTTTTTCTCAGTCTCACCACCTTCACAGATGTGGTTGGTGAGGACTTTGGGGAGCCTTCTCCGTGGCTGGTCCAAGGCTGTGGAACTCCCTTCCATGGGAAGTCTGGTAGGCTCCCTCCCTGCTCTCTTTCTGCTGGCAGCTGAAGACATTTTATTTTGGCAGGCGTTTGGTGGCTGAATTTTACTTTTGTTGGTTTTAAAATGTGGTTAAAAAACACATTTTAAAACATATTTTAAATTCTGTTTTAATATTAATAATGTTCAACTTTTATAAATTAACACTTTTACTTCTGTCGTTTTAAATTATTTTGTCTTTTTAAATTATTGTAACCCACCTTGAAAAATCCCTTGAAATTAAATAAATAAATAAAATAATGCAGCTGGACTATGCATAGGGAATAGACTCTGGAAGGGCTTCTGTGAAGGTCTTGGTCTAATGGGAGCTTGCTGTTAGATATTAAGGGATTTTTCTGATTTCACAAATTGCTGAGGGCCCTAATACATTTCAGGAGAAAAAAAGTCTGTCAGATATTAAGTTGCTTCTGTATTCTATTGTATGTTATGTAGCTCCAGAAAGTAGTACAAACTTGTATTATGGTGTAATTTTAGAGAAACTAAACTTCCAGTTCAAATTGTTGTGTTTTCCATGTTTTCAAGTAAACAGAATGCTTCTCTTGCCAGCATTTCTAGGGATGATATTACATATAAAATGTATACAGACTACAGCAGCAAATTATGGTTAATGGCCTTGATATGAAAGAATCTTGTTTACTGCATGATGTGCAATGGACCATGTTCAAGTCACTGCTGGCACATTTTCTTCGTTGTGGTGCTGGTGGTTGTCTGGGTAGGTGGGCGTCTTCTTTAAGAATTTTAATGTTGTATGCTACAAGGAACATGCAGAACATTTTCCTTTTCCTGTCTGCTGATAAGTATATGTATTGCTTTGAGTAACTCTGCAGGACTTCTTCTGTGAGGTGAATCTGGTATCATTTTTTAAAAAAAATACCAAGGAGCATAATATAATGGCTGTAGCTTTCAAAGAGAAAAATAAATATTAAAAATCTCAATTATACACAGTTTTAAAAATAAATACCTACTAGTCATTCTGAGGTGGTTATTATGTGTTGAGAGAGTGCAGAGACTGTATATTAAAACTTCTATTGCTGAAATATTTCCAGGTTTTTTTTCCTAGGCACTTAGCATTTTATATATGTTATAAATATTTTATATTACTTGTCAGATATATATAGAGAGAGAGAACCAGTATGGTGTAGTAGTTTGAGCACTGGACTATGACTTTGGAGGCCATGGTTTGAATTCCTGCTTGGTCATGGAAACCCACTGGGTGACCTTGGACAAGTTACACACTCTCAGCTTCATAGGAAGGCAATGTCAAATCTTGATAAGAAAATCCCATGACAGGTTCACCTTAGGGTCACAATAATAACAACAACAACAACAACAACAACAACAACAACAACAACATCATTATTGTTTGAACTTCGACCGTGGTGAAGAAAATAAAGTGTGGAGATATGGTTATGAATTATTTATTTTATTTATTTGTATCCTACCTCTCTCCCAAATGGCTTATAGATGGCTTATAAAATTAGACAGATGAGGTAAAAACCTGTATCTGACGGTCTGGTGAGCACTCAAAGTTCTTTTTTCAACCATACCAGGAAAGATGTGTAAGCCATGCTGGTAAATCAAAGCTTCAACTTTATTTAGAGAAAGAAACGCATTTCTATTCCCTACTCTGACAGAGCAGAATGCAGACAAAATGGGAAACCTAAGCCACAGGCTTGTATTCTCCAATATAGTTTGTCACGGTTACGAAATCATTATTACAAAGTGAACGTCCTGGGAAAATTCTATCAGGATGAAGAATTTGATAGACATTTTGTCTGTAGGCTGGTCATGTACCTTTAAGGTAGACAACTCTTCCCCAGTCCCTGTTAAGCAACCCATTCTCCAGTCTCCTGGTGTTATAGGGACGAAATATGCCATGTAATTTTAAAGAAGACAATGAAGAGATTTAAAGAGTTCCAGATTTTCCAGATGACTTGGTGTCAGTCAACAATCTCAGTGAAGACTGCAGTAAAGAAACCAGAAGAAGATTTGGATTTGGAATAGAACGTATGAAGGAACTAGACAAGATCCTGAAGTATAAGGATATTGCATTAAATACTAAAGTTAGGATGTCCATACCATTGTACTTTTCATTTCTATGTATGGTTGTGAAAGCTGGACAATGAAGAAATCTGATAGGAAGAAAATCAACTGATTTGAGATGTGGTGCTGGAGAAGACTACTATGGATACTGTAGTTCTGCTACTGCTGATTTTTCCAGTTGACCAATCTGCAGTCTGCATAGGGACTATCAAACACAGTGTGCAGACAAGAATCAAGGAACATGAGAGACACTGCAGACTGGGTTAGCCGGGAAAATCAGCAGTAGCAGAACATGCCATAAACCATCCTGGGCATAAAATGCTGTTTGAAATCACTGAAATTCTAGACCATGCCAACAACTACCATGAAATTCTAGACCATGCCAACAACTACCATTGAAATCCATAAACACCTGGACAATTTCGACAGGGAAGAGGAAATCCTGAGGGTAAACAAGGCTTGGCTACAAGTCCTGAAGAACAGCAGGGTTAAGACTCAGCCAATGCAAATGAGAAACAGCCTGGGGTCAGGGGATTCCCAGCAGACAATGAGCACTAGTTAGCAGACATTAATCCTTGTTTGCATATCCTCCCACCCTGAGGACTGCCATTAGCAACAGAACAATACATTTGCAAATCACTCCTCCCTTCCCAGGGTCACACAGGATATATATCTCCAATCCTTTCCAGGCTATCTTTCTCTGAAGATGCCAGCCACCGATGCTGGCGAAACATCAGAAAGGAACTCTTCTAGAAGATGGCCACATAGCCCAAAAGCTCCACAAAAAAACTACCAAAGCCATGTTAGTTTTCTCTTCTTAACAAATAATGCCCAATTCTTTGAAATCCAATGTTATATTATAAAGATGTTTTTAAAATGGATGTTATCTGTATGAGGGCTGACTGACAAACCAACTTATTTATAGACTGAGTTTACTCTTCAAGATGTTTCCACTATCTAGTGATCTTAGGGGCTGTACAGACTGCCCCTAAGGGGCAGCCTGCAGCCACCTCTATCTGCGCCTTTATCTGCAACTGCATGCCATGGCCTTGATCTTTCCTTTCCAAAAAAGTGGCTCCATTTTGCACCCTTGGAAGGGTGCCATAGTTGGTGGCATGTGGCTTTTCCATGTTCCTTTGGAGCTGCATCATGTAGAAACAGAGCCAGAGGAGTGCCATGATGCTGCATGCCATGTGGAGAAGTGTGGATCATGTAGATGCCATGCCCCGACTCCACCCCTAGGCTGGTCTAAATGGTCAGTCTGTCAAGCCCCTAAGATTCCCATTTTCCTTCCATTCCTCCCAGCGATCCAGGTAGTAGATAAAAGGGAGGATGGAACTTTCAATTTCCAAATTTCTATCCATCTTCAGTACCAGAGCCAAATTGAGAAGCCTCCAAATTAGTCTAGTTTTACTGAGCAGCTTTTCAAATTGCCAAACTCGGGTCTGAAATATACCAGTGTGACTCCCTAGTGCAAATTGTGCATGTATGTATATGCCTTCAAGTTACCAGTTGACTAATGGTAGCCCCATGGATTTCATAGGGTTTCTTGGGCAAGGAATGCTCAAGGTGGTTTTGCCAGATCCTTCCTCTTAATTATAGTTTGCAGCATCTGTTATTTGTTGGCAGTCTCTCATTCAAGTATTAAACAGGACTGACCCTGCTTAGCTTCACAAGATCAGACAGGATCTGGTGCCTTTAAACAGAGGCTAGTGCAAATAATGTGTTCCAAACATGCCTGTAGGCTTGATAAACCATTTTGCTTCTTGAAGGTCTGGGAGAGGGGATTTAGTGTTGTTGCTGTTTTCTTGCCTCAGTGTAATTTAGTTCAAATCAGATTTTAGCAAGCATGGTTGTTCTCTTAAAAATATATTATCTTGAGGCAAAATGCTACAATATTAGTATACATCCTTTACCAGTAGTTATTTTAAACAAGAAATACTTGAAGTATTTCTTGAAAATTGTTATGTGGGTTTTAATGAGTTCACCTGGGTTCCTCTCTCTCTCTCTCTCTCTCTCTCTCTTCCTCACTCTCTCTCTTATCTTTTGAGCGCCTGCATTTTTTTCCTCCTGGTTAAACGCCTGAGTGACAAAATAGGAAGTGAACCATAGTATGTAATTAAGCTCTGTATATGCTTAACGTAAGTCATTAGTGCTACTGAGAAATTTGCTTTTGGCTGGAATCAGTAGAAGGAAGTCGCCTATTGAACAAAACTATAGTATAGATATTAAGCAAAAGTGTAGATACGGTGAAAGTTGAAAGGGAGGAATGTCTTTTGGAGAACATGGAATTTTTCAGATTAAACAGAATCTGAAATACAAGGCTTGTGACAAATCACACTTGTGCCAACCATTTTCGCAGATTGTGATGTGTTAGATTATTTTATGAAAAGTAATGCAAAGCAATGCAGAGTTTGGCACTCTGTGAATAGCCTGATCAGTATTCAGCACTGGGAAACTAAAATAGATGATGTTCTATGGCGTTGGTAGTTCTGGGTGAAGCAAAATATGAGGAGAGGGGAGGGAGATGAGGGTTATGGGATGAAATGCTTTCTTTTCACAGAGGAATGATTCCTGCCTGCTGTGAATAAAAATAGCCATCACAAATAACACTGTTTGGCAGTACTAATTTGATAGTTGAGTGTGCTTATGAGTGTTTAATGGAGTGGAGTGAATAATCCACAGGGAACAATTTACTGAAATGTTTAGACCCTTTCTCCCACTACACAAGAAATAACTCCACTAAGATTACTTGAATTTATGTGCTTTTATAATATTGTTTTAATCCTGTCATCAATGACCAACCTAGTCTGCAAACCCAACTGAACCAGAAAATTTGGCTGTAAACTGATGTTGCTCTCAAAGGAAAGTGAGCGAAAGGAAAAAGATGTATTGTACAGAATCTCAGACAAAGGCCTAAAAGATATGAGATGGTTCTTATTTGCAATACACACCTCTTATGTAGAAACAAATGAGCTAGCTGGTATTTTATAGAGAGACTGCTGATTTCTTAATCATGTGGAAAAATAAAGGGATTGAATTGGTGGGGGGGGGAGATGATCTTTCAGATATGGAACAGTTCTTTGAGATGCAAGCAGAAGCAGTGTGGTATCAAGCATCCTCTAAAAACTATTCCAGATCGATGCTAGGTGGTTGTGTGCCTTCATTTCCAACTTATGGCAGCCTTAAACCAAACCTATCATGGTGTTTTCTTGGCAAGATGTATTCAAAGCACCTTTGTCTTTGCCCTTCTCTGAAACAGAGCGTTTGGTTTTTCCCAAGGTCATCCAGTGGGTTTCTATGACTTTAACTGGAGCTGAGCTTAAAACCACCTACAGATAGTACCTTGTTCCAACACAATGACACTTAATAAATCAGAGGTGGAAAATTGCAGCAACCAGAGTGCCAATTTTCTGCTCTTTGACCTTCCTAGGGCCACAAAGATGACCTTATGATGTTGTCAAATTATTTTTTATTCATATTATCTCTGGCCATTTTTGGAGGTGTGTGAGTGTTTTTCTGTATATTCAAATTGCCTTGTTAAAAAATATAAATAAATATTGATATTGAAAGACCTCACAAAAGGCTAAAAATGAATAAATAAAAATATAATCATACAAAAAATTCAATATGGATACATTTTATAGACCATCAAAAATAACTTCCTTTTAGGTTAATTCATATGGATCAATGCCAATGCAACAAAGCCAGTACACCCCACTCTAGTAATTCAGAAGACTCCAGTTTTTCTGAAAGAATTGAATAACATTGGATTGGTCATTCCATTGTCGAATAAAGTAGAGGTGAAACAAATTGTGGCCCTGGGACACATAGAATCATAGAATCATAGAAATTTAGAGTTGGAAGAGACCACAAGGGCCATCCAGTCCAACCCCCTGCCGTGCAGGAACTCCCAATCAAAGCATACCCGACAGATGGCCATCCAGCCTCTGCTTAAAACCCTCCAAGGAAGGAGACTCCACCACCCTCCGAGGGAGTGCGTTCCACTGTCGAACAGCCCTTACTGTCAGGAAGTTCTTCCTAATGTTGAGGTCGAATCTTTTTTCCTGCAGTTTGCATCCATTGTTCTGAGTCCTGTTCTCTGCAGCAGCAGAAAACAAGCTTGCTCCCTCCTCAATGTGACATCCCTTCAAGTATTTAAACAGGGCGATCATATCACCTCTTAACCTTCTCTTCTCCAGGCTAAACATCCCCAGCTCCCTAAGGCGTTCTTCATAGGGCAAGGTTTCCAGACCCTTCACCATTTTAGTCGCCCTCCTTTGGACACGCTCCAGTTTCTTCACATCCTTTTTGAATTGGGGTGCCCAGAACTGGACACAGTATTCCAGGTGGGGCCTGACCAAAGCAGAATAGAGTGGCACTATTACTTCCCTTGATCTAGACACTATACTTCTATTGATGCAGCCTAAAATTGCATTGGCCTTTTTAAGTGCTGCATCACACTGTTGACTCATGTTCAACTTGTGGTCTACTTGGACTCCTAGATCCCTTTCACATGTTGTCTCATTCAGCCAGGTGTCCCCCATCCTATATCTGTGCATTTCATTTTTCCGCCCTACGTGTAGGACCTTACATTTCTCTGTGTTGAATTTCATTTTGTTAGCTTTGGCCCAGCTTTCTAGTCTACTCAGGTCATTTTGAATTTTGATCCTGTCCTTTGGGGTATTAGCTACTCCTCCTAATTTGTTGTCATCTGCAAATTTGATAACTGGGCTCCCAATACTGTCATCCAAGTCATTAATAAAGATGTTGAATAGAACTGGGCCCAGGACAGAACCCTGTGGCACCCCACTTGTCACTTCTTTCCACGATGAAAAGGAACCATTGTTGAGCACCCTTTGGGTTTGGTCAGTCAACCAGTTACAAATCCATGTAACAGTTACCTTGTCTAGTCCACATTTTACAAGCTTGTTTGCAAGAATGTCATGGGGAACCTTATAATAATAATAATAATAAAGTTTTATTTATAGCCCGCTCCTCTGTATCCAATCGGAGCAGGTTACATCAATTAAAAAATGCAAGATAAAATATACATGACCCATACCCAACCACCCGCCCCTTAAAATTAAATTAAACTAACATCAATTAAAATGACATAATAAAAATTTCAATTTAAAACGGCAACCCATTGCATAGAGATCAAGGTCAAGATGTTAAAATGCTAATGAGGGAGCTTAACCCAAACAGAGCCGGGAGGTTAAGAACTTTCTGGGAAGGCCTGCCGGAAGAGATGCGTCTTCAAGTCTTTTTTTAAGCAATCAGAAGATGTAATAAGACGCATCTCGTCTGGCAGGCCATTCCATAGCCTGGGAGCGACAGCCGAGAAGGCCCTCTGGGAGGTCTGCGTCAGTCTAGTCTTCATAGGCTGCAATAAGTTCCTCCCAGAAGACCGGAGTGTGCGGAGGGGTTCGTATGGGAGGAGGCGGTCCCTCAGATAAGATGGACCCAAGCCATGTAGGGCTTTAAAGGTTAAAACCAACACCTTGTACTGCGCTCGGAAACTAATCGGCAGCCAGTGGAGAGATTTGAGCACTGGTGTTATGTGCTCTCTCCTTGATGTTCCCGTGACAAGCCTGGCTGCCATATTCTGAACTAATTGAAGTTTCCGAGTTAGGCACAAGGGTAGCCCCATGTAGAGCGCATTACAGAAGTCCAATCGCGAGGTTACCAAAGCATGTACCACTGACTCCAGGTCCTTTGGCTCCAGGAAAGGGCGCAGCTGGCGGATCAGCCGAAGCTGATAACAGGCACTCCTGACTGCCACATTCACCTGACTAGTCATGTGAAGCGACGAATCAAGGAGTACCCCCAGACTGCGAACAGGGTCCTTCGAGGAGAGTGTGACCCCATCTAGGACTGGGAGGTGTATTCCCAATCCTGGCTTCGGTCCTGTGACAGTTAGTACCTCCGTTTTGTCCGGATTGAGCTTCAACCTGTTTTCCCTCATCCAATCCATTACTGCCGTAAGACAGTCATTGAGAGGAGAGACACCATCTGAAGTCTGAGCCGACGATCTTGTCATGGAGAGGTAAATCTGAGCGTCGTCAGCGTCCTGAAGACACTGAGCTCCATGCCTCCGAATGATCTCACCCAGCGGCTTCATGTAGATGTTAAACAGCATCGGGGACAGGATGGCGCCTTGAGGGATGCCACAATTAAGCTCTATCTTAGAAGAGCAACTGTCCCCGAGCCTCACCCTTTGGGATCTCCCGGAGAGAAAGGACCGGAACCACCGGAGCGCAGTGCCTCCGATCCCCAACTCTCTCAGTCAACCCAAAAGGATGGAATGATCTACCGTGTCAAAGGCCGCTGAGAGATCCAAGAGCACGAGCAGGGTTACACTACCCCTGTCAATGCTCAAGCGAAGGTCGTTGGCCAGAGCGACCATGGCAGTCTCAACTCCATGTCCTGTCCTGAAGCCCATTTGAAATGGATTCAGATAATCAGTTTCATCCAAGACAGCTTGGAGTTCGGAGGCGACTGCTCTCTCTATGACCTTGCTCAAAAATGGGAGCAAGGAGACTGGCCTGTAGTTGTTTTTATCCAAGGGATCAAGGGAGGGTTTCTTCAGGAGGGGTCTAACGGCCGCCTCCTTTAGACAAGATGGTAAAGAACCCTCCCTGAGGGACGCACTGATCACATCCCGAAGGAATGTTCTCACTGTGTCCCCTCCCTGGGCGACCAGCCAAGATGGACAAGGATCGAGAGGGCAAGTCGTCTTTCTCAAACTTCCAAGGAGCTTGTCCACGTCCTCGGTACTTGCAGGTTGAAATTCATCCAGTAAAGAAACAGCAACGGAGTTATCGGACACCTCACCTATGGGCTCTGACAAAACATTGACATTCAAGTCGGCCCTTATCCGAGAGATTTTGTCTGCAAAGAAGGTGTTAAACTCATCACAGCAGGCTGTTGTTGGGTCCAGTAGGGGATTTGGCACAGGGGGCACCCGCGTCAGCTCCCCCACAACCCTAAACAGCTCTGCTGAGCGGGACTCTGCAGACGCGATGCATGCAGAGCAGAAGGAACTCCGCGCTGCACGCAAAGCCTCCCGATAGGCGCGAAGATGCTGCCTATGGCGAGTTCTGTCGGAGAAGAGTCGAGTCTTCCGCCATTTGCGCTCTAGTCGTCGTCCAACCCGCCTCATCTCCCTGAGTTCCTCCGAGAACCAGGGTTTGCGATTTGGAGCGGGTTGGAGAGGACACTTGGGGGCGATTGCGTCGAGAGCCTTGGGAAGATCGGTGTTCCAGGTATTCATCAAAGCTTCGACGGAGTCACCGGCGTTGCCAACCTTTAAACCCTCTAAGGCCTTCTGGAAACCAATTGGTTCCATTAGTCTTCGAGGGCGGACCATTCTAATGGGTCCACCACCCCCGGGGGGGGGACAGAAGAGGCTTTTAGTTCCAACTTGATCAGGAAATGATCCGTCCATGACAGTGCAGAGGTTTTGGTTACCTCCGCCCACGGATATTCCTGTTCCGTACTAAAGATTCCATCGAGTGTGTGACCCGCGCAATGGGTAGGCCCGTTGACCAATTGGAATAGGTTCATGCCTGTCATAGATTCCATGAACTCCCGAGCTTCTCCAGATAGATCAGAAGAGCCGGTCTCAAGAGGAATGTTGAAGTCACCCAATACAAGAAGTCTGGGAGACTCCAACAACAACTCAGAAACCAGCTGAGTCAGCTCAGTCAGGGAATCTGTTAGACAACGGGGTGGCCGGTATACTAACAGAATCCCCAAACTATCCCTGGTCTTCAGGCCAAGGTACACACACTCGATGTGGATCGTTTTCCGGAAAGGTTTCCTGATCAAAGTTAGGTTAGTTTTGTGAACTATTGCCACACTGCCCCCCCCGCCCACTTTCGCTTATCTGCTCACTAACCGTGTAGCCTGCTGGGAGGGCCTGCGCCCAGGGAGCAGCGCTGGCATCTCCCAGCCAAGTCTCGGTGAAGCATGCCAGGTCGGCCTGTTCATCCACGAGAAGATCGTGGATGATATGAGTCTTACCTTTGGCCGACCTGACATTGCAAAGGAGCAGATTAAGGGATTGTGGAATGGTTGGTGCGATCTCCATGTTATCTTGGGAAACAGGGTGAACTGAAGAAGGGATAGATATCAGACATCGATCCCTTCTTCTTTTGTAACATTTGTTCACTCTGTTGCCGCCATACCTTCCCTGCCCCCACACAACCTCAATTCCTGCTCCCAGGCTATTCCCGGCTCCATCATCTGGTGCTGGAAATGATTTATCTGTCAGAAGTTTCTGACCCAGAATAGGAGGTCCATGTCTAACAGACAATGGACAGATATTAACATTTTCCTGTCTAGTCAGCTCTCTCATTATAAGCTTTATGCCTAAAAACAAAAGGCCCTGAGGTAGAATGTTCTCCTTTATGGCTAACCTAGCCATGCAATGATGACGGGGAAAGCAATATATGGAAATGTATTAGCCCCTCCTCTTGCGGCCAATGCCGCGTTGTTTTGCTGAATGGAGGGGTGGCCTTGGCAGGCCCAGGTGTTGCTTTCTCCTTCCCCGCCGCCTCTCCGCGCTGCCTGACCTCTGCTGCCTTCTTGCCCAGATGGAGTTGGGGGAAAAGAAGACTGCTTGTGGCTTGGCTTGCTGCTGGTCTTCCTGAGGGGTGGAAGAGGAGTGGCTTTATAGTTCACCACTCCTGCCACACCCTCTTGCTGCTGCCGGGCCTCTGCTGCCTGCTTGCCCAGGTGGAGTTGGGGAGAAAAGAAGGCTGCTTCTGGCTTGGCTTGCTGCTGGTCTTCCTGAGGGGTGGAAGAGGAGTGGCTTTATAGTTCACCACTCCTGCCACACCCTCTTGCTGCTGCCTAGCCTCTGCTGCCTTCTTGCCCAGGTGGAGTTGGGGAGAAAAGAAGGCTGCTTCTGGCTTGGCTTGCTGCTGGTCTTCCTGAGGGGTGGAAGAGGAGTGGCTTTATAGTTCACCACTCCTGCCACACCCTCTTGCTGCTGCCTGGCCTCTGCTGCCTTCTTTGCCCAGGTGGAGTTGGGGAGAAAAGAAGGCTGCTTCTGGCTTGGCTTGCTGCTGGTCTTCCTGAGGGGTGGAAGAGGAGTGGCTTTATAGTTCACCACTCCTGCCACACCCTGTTGCTGCTGCCTGGCCTCTGCTGCCTTCTTGCCCAGGTGGAGTTGGGGAGAAAAGAAGGCTGCTTCTGGCTTGGCTTGCTGCTGGTTTTCCTGAGGGGTGGAAGAGGAGTGGCTTTATAGTTCACCACTCCTGCCACACCCTCTTGCTGCTGCCTGGCCTCTGCTGCCTTCTTTGCCCAGGTGGAGTTGGGGAGAAAAGAAGGCTGCTTCTGGCTTGGCTTGCTGCTGGTCTTCCTGAGGGGTGGAAGAGGAGTGGCTTTATAGTTCACCACTCCTGCCACACCCTGTTGCTGCTGCCTGGCCTCTGCTGCCTTCTTGCCCAGGTGGAGTTGGGGAGAAAAGAAGGCTGCTTCTGGCTTGGCTTGCTGCTGGTCTTCCTGAGGGGTGGAAGAGGAGTGGCTTTATAGTTCACCACTCCTGCCACACCCTGTTGCTGCTGCCTGGCCTCTGCTGCCTTCTTGCCCTTGTCAAATGCCTTACTGAAGTCAAGATATACTATATCCACAGCATTCCCTTCATCTACCAAGCTGGTAATTTTATCAAAAAAAGAGATTAGATTTGTTTGGAATGACTTGTTTCTCTGAAACCCATTTTGGCTGTTTGTGGTTATGGAATTATCTTCCAGATATTCACAGACTCTCAGTTTAATGATCTGCTCCAGAATCTTTCATGGTATTGATGTCAGACTAACCGGACGATAATTGTTGGGATCCTCTTTTTTCCCCTTTTGAAGATTGGGACAACATTTGCCCTCCTCCAGTCTGCTGGGACTTCTCCTGTTCTCCAGGAATTCTCAAAGATGATTGCCATTGGTTCCGATATTACATTTGCCAGTTCTTTTAATACCCTAAGATGTAGTTCATCTGGTCC
This sequence comes from Urosaurus nigricauda, assembly GCA_034509955.1. Lineage (NCBI taxonomy): Eukaryota > Metazoa > Chordata > Lepidosauria > Squamata > Phrynosomatidae > Urosaurus > Urosaurus nigricauda. Next base: position 48,798,702 of record JAOEGL010000003.1, read on the forward strand.
TGAAGACTTATATTCATTTAGATTAACCAGGTATTCCTGTACTGTCTCTTTACTTATTCTGTGCCAAAATTCTCCTATTCTGTCCTCTGCCCCATTATCCTTAGGTTGGGCACCCTTTGCCTTTCCTGAGAAGACTGAAGCAAAGAAGGTGTTGAGCAATTCTGCCTTTTCTCTGTCCCCTGTGAGCATTTTGCCATCTTCTGCACGCAGTGGCCCAACCGTTTCCTTCTTCTTCCTTTTGCTGCGGACATATCCAAATAAAGCCCTTTTTATTGTTCTTAACGTCTCTAGCAAGCATGAGTTCATTTTGCGCACATATGGCCCCTAAGGATGTTTTTGTGGCCCTGAACACTATAAGAATCCTTAGACTGACCCTTTTCTAGGAAAAAAGGGTGAATTGTTGCTTGTGGTTCAACCAAAACAAACAAACAAACAAAATAACCACAACTTTTTGAGAACCTGAAGTGGACTTGTAACCACGTTGGGGTTTTTCAATAATTTTTAGGTAGTCCACCTGGCTCCCTAGACCCACTCCTGCTTTAAGGCTGTGAGTCTATGCATAAATGTAGCCTCTCATATTCTTTTCCCCCATCAATTTACTGTAAAGATGTATATCAAATGCTAGGCAAACAGCAGGCATATGGAAACCATCATGTAGGCTACAATTGTCCTATAAATTTGGAGCATGCACACACACACACACACAAACAGAGTTGATTCAATCCAAGCCAGTAATTCCTTTGATGGCAGTTATAAATAAATAAATAAATAAATATTATTATATTATTACAATCATGGTCCAATATTGTTTTTCTATAGAACAGTACAACCAGATATGAGCAAATGCACCATTTCTGTTTCTACTACACCAACGAAAACTTACAACTGTTTTGCCACTGGGTCTCTATGATTGCTGCAGAGGAATAGAAGATTTGTGCATGTCTGAAAAGAGGCAGTGTGAGATGCTTCTACAACATTGTGTTAACATTAGGAATGGAGAAAGAAGACTATTTAAGCTTTGGGCACCCTGGAATTGGCCTCTTTATCCCCTCATGCTTGGCCCATCCAAGGATGGGCCTGGTTCTGGTCCCAGATTCTAAGTCATGGGGCTTGCAGACAGGAACTGGCCCAGATCAAAGAGAGACAAGCCAGTTGATGTTGGACCATAGGGCTACAGGTGAGCATCAGGGCCTTGTTAATAGTTCATGTACAGCTGAGAAGGTGGACAGGATGGATCCTTGTACTGTGTATTGTTTTAGCTGTTCTGTTGTAACTTATTGTAAGCTGTTTTGGGTCCCATATTGGGAGAAAGGTAGGATATTTAAAATAAATAACTAAATAACATATGATGAGTTTATTGAATTCAAATTATCTTTTCTCACTGTGTCTGAATACAGTATGGAAGCACAATCTTATAAATGAGCTGATATGGGCAAAAGGAAGACAGATGATAGATGGTTACATGAAATATTTCATCTGTTAACACTTTTTAAAACACTTGGACCATCAGAGACCCAAGTCTCTTACAACCATTTCTTCCTGACCTATACTCATTCCACTATATGTGTGTGTGTGATATTTTAATGGTAAATATTTCCCCTTTGACAAGGTTGTCAAGTCATGTCAAGCTGTAGGGGGCAGTGCTCATCTCCGTTACTAAGCCAAAGACCCAGCATTGTCAAAGATAACTCTGTGATTGTGTGGCCAGCATGACACCATTACCTTTCCACCAAAGTGGTACCTATTTATCTACTTGCACTTTTACATGCTTTCAAACTGCTAGGTTGGCAGAAACCGGGACTAGTGATGGGAGCTCAGTCCAACAAGCAACACTGGGTTTTGACCTGCCGACCTGCTGATCCTGCAGTTATCAGAGTCAGCATCTTAACCACAGAACCACTGCAGGTTTTTGTTCATGTTATTTTCTGTGGAATATCTCTTTCAATATGAATTTCTTAATTTTATGAACACTGTTGTGTGACATGGACCCGAAACAGATGGGCCCAAAGGAGCACTGCCTTGCTGGGACCATGGCAACTACACATACCCAGTCCCAATCCAGGCCACTGCTGTGGTCCTGAACTGCACCACCAAAAGGAGCGGATTCTATATGTTCCTTCTTGGCCCAGTTCTTTTTCATTGGCACAGACTTGGCAAAGCTTTAGGCCACATTCAGGGCATGACTTGTATAAAAGGCATGCCCCAATATGGCCTGAAGCTGCATCATTTTATCAATGTGTTTTGGGCCATAGTACCATACATATAAACTCAGAACTTGTATATTATATGGCTGAGATATCAATATGAATTCCATAACTGTATAAACACTGTCGTGTGATATAGTATCATATATGTAAATTCAGACCTTGAATAATATATGGCTGAGATATTATTCACTGGTAACAGCTCAATATGGTAATGTTAATAGGTATATGGCCTCAGGGGAACAGTTTCTAGGTTGCATCTAAAGATATTTTCTCTTAAGACACTCCCAGTTTCTTTAAATGAGGGATACTTGACCAGATGTCATGATCTAAAAGCAGTCATTTCCAAATAGCTCATTAGTGTAGTTTATACAGCAACAGACTACTAGACATTCCTGCTCCGTTTTCCTTAACTAATTGAGAGAGCTCCAAGGTGAAACTCTAAAACTGCACTTCATTATATTTTCTAATTACCTCGGCAGATGCTATTAACATGAGCAAAAGTGAATTACAGCTTGTATGCACAAAATGAAGGCAGAAAATGAGCTGTCCTTTGTTTCAGAGACAGTCAAGCCTGTTAGTTGGCTGTTTGGAAAATTTCTGAGGGTTTTTTTCCTTTTAAAAAAAACAAACAAAATAAAGGAGAAAATAGATACAGAGAGGAAAGGTTTAACTAGTCTTGTAGAATTGTAGCTGTCTCTTCATCATGCTTCATAAAGCTCATGTAATATGACCTTGAATTAAAGGGCTTCCACTCCAAAACAGAAAGTAATTGCATGTCTGGTGTTCAAATCATAGTGTTAAAATGAAATTAGCCCTGCACAGGAGGAGCTATTACAAGGGAAAACATCCTATTAATGGTCTGTAAACCTTTGGAGTATACCCTTATTTTTCAAACTGGTGCAATGATTTCAAAATTATCTAAACTGCATGTGACAGCTTGACAAAAGCCAGAAAAGTCTCCAATGCTGGTGATAACACAAGGTGTATATGTGTGCTGTGGTGGGGAGGGGGGAGTCAGATATCATCTTAAAAGTTTAGAAAATATATAAATAGTGAGGAAGTTTTCAATGAACCAATATTTTGGATCTAACATTTACCAAGAATTGCTGACATTCACTTATCTGTTGTAGATGGATGCACCAAAGAAATGAGCAATTTGCATCTTTCAGTAACATGACAATAAAGCCTTTGAGAGTCCATGACAGTTAGGATTACAGTCAAGACAAATTGAGTGAGGGAGAAATCTTTACAATCAAGAGATTCATGTGTAAACAGTTGTTTGATTGTGCACTTTGAAAGATGATCAGATGTTAATATATTAATCGGAAACTTATTAGAAAATAATATTAGGCATTTATGTGGAAAATTAATTAATGTGCTTTTTATTATTGGCAATGCCATTGTTTTTCCATACGAATACATAGTGGATCTGATCTGATTATCTAGTTTTGTGTTGCAACTAACAACTCAAAATGCAAATCTGTAGCAGGAACCAATTATTTGGTTCCAGAGAGGAATTTGCAATGGAGACATTACAGCTCAGTGATAGAGCACATGCACTACATGCTGAAGGTCCCACTTTCAACCCCTAGTATCACCGTTAGAACAGTTCAGGTAGCACGTGATGTGAAAAGACTAGTGAAATTGCTGGATGCTACCAATGCCCAATCTGTAGAAGGTGACCTCTATGAGGTCATACAAATTATGGACTCCTTAGGCATATAGTTCTCTGTAGTGCGATGGAAGGACCTTTTATGTTTGGTGAAGGTATTGAACCAGATGAGTCCCCAAGCAAGACAATTACCATTACCCCCCCCCCCCCCCACACACACACACTTGAATCTTCTTAATAAAAGGTTTTCAGACCACTGGCACAAATAATAATGAGCTCATTGTCACTATGAAGAATATCTTCATTGCCATTCTGCTTGAGCACAGGATTTATATATTATAAAATACAACATTTTATAACATGGGATTTATAAGTTATTTATAACAAAATTTTTATGTCATAAAATACAAAAATTTCAATAAACGGTAAAACATCAAAGTCATGTGGAGATGTGATGTGAAAGTATGGAACAAAAAATGACTAGTGCCACTTAGTTTGAACATGGAAGATGAGAGCAGCTTTGAAAGTGTTCTCTTAAAGACAAATAATTGGTAAAGTCTAATACAAATAATAAGCAATGTGTTGTATTATTCCAAACTGTTTCTCAAGTGTCAGTAAAGGTGTAATGTTGATAATATTGAACTGACTTAAGTAGATCCTGTGATTCTACAGTGAATTTATAAACATAGACCAAATTCTGCAGTAAACCAACAATTGCAATTCCAAAGGACTTTTGTCTTGGTCTGTAGCAAAGGACTGCTTGAGACTGATGCTTTACACACACGTACTGTCTCCTCCTCTTAATCCCATGTCTGTAATTCATTCCCTTGCAGACATGGACCTCAAAATATAAATGTTGCTAAGGGGGCTTGTCAATGAAGAGATAATTTTGTCACTAACAGTGAATTTAATTAGACAAGCTCTTTTAAATTAAAACACACTTTCAAAGGAAGGCGGAAAGAGCAGGTGGCAGTCCCACTTTCTTGAGCAAACAGTGTGTTATGCTCCATCAATCAATTGTTTAAGAATATGTCATTGGGACAATAATGGCTTAGAACAAATTCATCAGTGGTAGATTTCCAAAGTTGTCTAGGATAACTCAGCTCACATGGGAATTTGGAAGGTGGGGGAGGGAACGTCTAGTCTTTTTTTTTTATGCCTTAAATTTTTTTTCAGACCCTGTTCATAAATTTGGTCTGTTTACAAATAGCCATTTGAAGCTAGCAGAGTGGCTGTACTTAGGAAACTGGCAAAGGTTGAACAAGACTATACTTAGGAAACTAGCAAAGGTTGAACTTCACTGCCTTAATTAAACAAACTGAATTTTAAATCAAGGTACCAAAACATGAAAGTGCATGCCAGTGCATAATTGCCTTGAATCACAAAATTAACCATCAGCACTGAAATAAAAATGCTGTGTGTCAGTGAAAACACTGAAAATAGAAACATGGGGGGGGGAATATCCCAAGCTATATAACTTGGTATCAAAAAGAAAATAAAGCACAGATTATTGCTGTGCTAGATAAATGTTAAATACATTCACTCTAACTTCTGGACAGAGCCTTTGAGCAACTGTAGCAGAAAGCAGAACGTATAGAAGTGGAACGTAATGCAGTCTTTGGTATGAACAGTGGATAGTAATAAGCATGCTCTCCATTGGCTCTCCATTGGTATCTACAAAATATTGGAGGGCATGTAAACAAACATACCAGAACAAGCTGAATCCTGATGATATGGCAGCACTGTGGGGAAAGTGATCCTAAACAGAGATATCCAGCCAGTACACTCTGACAAAAATGGGTCCACATTATGATACAGTGGCAGTTGGTGGCTTCTTTGCCAGCAGGATACAGAACCTACACTATGTTTTAATCTGAATTTTAAAGGAGCTAAGGAGGCAACCAATAACCTTAGCATCTTGTTTTGCTATTTTAAAATTTGGACCAAACTCTGAAGTGCTTTTATAACCCCACTGACATGGAAGCCACCAGTCTTCATTGGCTTCCTGGTGCTCTAGACCAGTTTTAACACTAGAAACCCAAGTGGCCTCCAGCAGAATAAGTGGTTTTATCAAATTCCGAAAGACTGCCACCAGCAGCTACACCTAGATCAGGATAGGTAGGCCACCTGATTTATTCTCCAGTAATCTTTCAGTTGTCATTATGGAATGACAGATAAAGGAGCAGGGCAATTTATATCATCCCCATAATATTCTTGCTTTCCCATACACAGTATCCTGACTCTGCTTTCCTGCCACCTTTCCAGGCGAGGACTTATTATGCTCTCATGCTTATACCAAAAGAAAAAAAAGAGGGGGGTAGCAAACCTCTTGCAGCTCATCTTGAAAAGCATTGCCATTTTTTCAAGCTTTATCAGTGAAAACAAAAGGGTCTTTTAAAAACCTTTAGGTCTGAACTGGTCCCTTCTACCCATACTATCATCCAAACTTCCAGGTCCCTTCCACTCAATGAAAGAAAACTTTCAATTCACCTCCTTACACATCCCACCCATTCCACCAAAACTTCTGGCTTCTCCCACAAGCTTTTCCACTTAAGTTTCTTTTGCTCCGGTTGGGGAAAAAAACAGAACCTCTTCTTCCCTGGCAAAATCTGCTCTCTCTCTCTCTCTCTCTCTCTCTCTCTCTCTCTCTCTGTGTGTGTGTGTGCCTTCAAGATGACTGTCAACTTATTGCAATTCTATGAAGTCCAATGGGTTTTCTTAGGCAAGGAATACTTGCTACATATAATGAAATTTGTGAGCTGTGGCTTGCCCAAAAATTCCTGACATTTGAATTTCCTAAACTGTAGGAATGTTACATTCCCCAGATCTATTTGTGTTTTGTATGAGGTATAGCAAATTCTGCTACAGATGAGTAGCTTTAAGTTTATGTTGTTGTTATTTTGTTAGAGCTTGTTGCATTAATGTGTTGTTGAATGGGAAGGGTTTTTGTGAGCTTGCGGTGGATTTAAAAAACTGTAATTCTTCTCTGGCTCCAATTTTAGTTGGCGCCACAGAACAATTACAGCATCATGATTAGTGCCTCATATTTGAAATGAACATTACTGCCCCTATTTGAAGCCAAGAAATAAATGTTTTTGTGACATCTTGAATTTGTTTTATTTTTAAAATGTATGCACCACTTTTCTGCCTTCAGTGGCATTCTGAATAGCATACAAACCTTTATAACAACATAAAACAGCAACAGATTCAGAAAAGATGCATATCTATATATATATTAGGTTTAAACCAATCAAACTTTTCATTTTATCAAATGTTCAGGTTAGCAGAATAGGCTTAGTATGGTGTTTAAAAGGATGATAATTGAGGTGCTTCCTTGGGCTGGAGTTCCAAAATCAGCACACAGCTACTGAATTATGACAAAAACTTGGGAAAGTCTTGCAATCCTAGAATACCCTGGCTTACATAGCCAGTTGTAATCCAAAATGTAACTTTTCCATGCTCTGGAATGGCTCTATTTTTCAGGTAGCTAATTGCCTAACAATCAGAAGTGAAGATATCTGGAGAAGCATGTAACTATTATCTTGTAGGTTGGGTAGGAATATGTGCAGTAACCTAGGCAATATTACGGATACTGGATCTTGTCTGTTGCAAATGAATTCTATGTTCTGTAGTCTTAGGTACCAAACTGTCTACATCTCTAAACTCAAAGAAGCATCAAGATTGTTTCCCAAGGAAACATACAGGCAACACATAACACCCATCTTGAAGCAACTAACTCATTGTGCCCTGCACAGTTTAGGACCTTGGCCTTGTCTGGCCTGCCGGAGGAAATCCGTCATGTTTCCACTCTGACACCTTTTAAGAAAGCACTCAAGACAGATCTCTTCCGGCAGGCCTTTCCAACTTAGCTACCCTCCCCAGATATAGAGATATCTGCCCCCTTACACGCCTATTTTCCCCCTCTTGTTTCTTTGTACTGGAACGTTTTTAGTGTTTTTAATGCTTTTAATATTTTAGACTATTATTGTTTAATTCTATTTTAATACTGGGAGTGGGGTGGGTGGGGGAGATTTAGGGTTTGATTTTATTGTAACTTTGTGTATTTTATTGTGGTAACTCGCCTGGATTCTTCGTGATTGGGTGGGCTAGAAATAAATCTATTATTATTATTATTATTATTATTATTATTATTATTATTATTAAAATGCCCATCCCACCCTGTTCTGACATCATTTTGTTCAGATAAGTCATGCTGTGGACAGTCTGGCGAGATTATTGCATGGCAGAAGAAGAAGGAGGAGGAGGAGGAGGAGGAGAAGTAGCAGCAGCAGCAGCTTTTACCCCTGCTGGGATGCATTTGCTTATGGGGTGTAGTCAGGAATTATCACATTAAAAATGCTGCCAATGCCACTGAGAGATGTCCAGGATGTCCTGCATGGGAACCAAGGTATAACAAAGTTAACACAAATTTTAAAAACTTACCTGTTCCTCCAGACCTCTGTTTCAGCACTGTGGTAGTTGTCTACCTGGGTGCCCCATTGGGCTGACTTGCTGTGGGTCACTAGTTCTGAGGTCAGAATGAGGCACCCAGTAAGCAACTAAAACTGGGTGCCTCATTCTGACCTCAGAAGTGAGTGACCTGCAGTATGGGTGAATGTGCCAGGTAGTTAAGTGGGATGACTATGCAAACAGCTTCCACAGTGTGGAAACAGAGGCTGAAGTAATGTGAAGATTTTGGGGCATCTGTGGGGCCAAGGTGCCCCTTGAGTATCCTGCTCAGTGCAGACAAGACCCTGGATACTTGAAAGAGTGCCTCTTCCTATACATGCCTGCCCAAGGATCCCAGTCTGATGGATGGCCCTCATCTGAGTTCTACCAGTGGGGCAAGAAGATGAGGGAGGACAAGGGAGAGGTTCTCCTTGGCTGTTCTGTGTGTTACCTGTGAAATGCCCTTGGAGGCCCAATGGATTCCAGCGTTGATTTTCTTTTCAGTGCTAGGTCAAGACATAGCTTTTTATTAAAGCCGTTGGACGTAGTTTACTTTAACCATATGCATGATTTTTTAAAAAAACAACAACAACACTCTTTTGAGCTTTTCAAGTTGTTTTCACTTGTTTGGACTATTTGCTATGTTTTTATCTCTTTTAAATTATTTCTTGATTTTAATTTGAAAGTGTTTAATTTTATCTGTTTGACAACCTGAAATCTCATAATAAAGAGCCAAGATAAAATAATTTTATTAATTGTCATATGGTGCATCAAGGCTAGTTTTATCATTACACAGTCAGGCCCCATTCATACTAGCCCATTTGCCCTGGTTAGATCCGGATGAGATCATGCATGCCATTACCGAATTTCTCAGGAAGAAGTTCATATTACCTTTTGCCCCCATTGGTGCTTTCCGGTGCATTTTACCCCAACAAATTTCATACATGAAAAAGTAACGATTAAAGATGGAGCCTCTTGGTTGTCAATCAAATGATGTCATGGTGACGTCTGATGCAGTCATTGGCCGCTCGAGATGCTTGGGTTTTTTTTTATACTTTTAAATATTTGACAGCTTATGCGCATGGAGCAGTGCAGATTGAGGAGATCCTGTCCCCTTCTCCTCCTCCTCCCAGTCCTTTTAAAATTATTATTAATTATATGGTCTAATATTTTATTATTTATTTTATTTTATTGTGTTTTATTTCATTTATTATTTTATTGTATTTTTTATTTTATTTTATTTATTAAATATTTTATTATATTATATTGTATTTTTATTATTTATTTTAAACGCTTTGCCACAGGAGCATAACCATGCCATCTGCCATCTAGTCAGGTGGGCAGTGTGATGGCAGTTTTGGGGTGGAGTCAGGGCGTACAGTCACCACTCCACCCCAACGCTGGCTCATAGTGCTGGTCTATTCAGCCCCATTGTTAAGTAAAAGTGTTCAGGACTGCACATTCAAAACAGTAATGTGACTGTTGCATTTTCTCATATTTTGAATTTCAACTTTCAGTCTTCTTGTTAAAGTAGAATATAGTACTGCTACCTTGACCGGTGCCTTCACCAATCTATTCATACCTGGCTTGTAGATAGAGCTCAATAGGGGTTTTCTGGAATAATTTTTAAAATAGAGAACTATTAAAAGTGATACATGTATGGAATATGCAGAAGAACAACATATTTACCAGTCTGTGTTGCCTAGGGACAGTTTTGTAGTGTTGTTATGATAATTTGTAGAGCACCCTGTTGTTGTTTTTAATTTCAAATCTCTTTAGCAAGCTGTTTTCTACCACGTTTCCCCGAAAATAAGACAGTGTCTTATATTAAATTATTATATTATTTATATTATTATTATATTATATTATATTATGTATAATATATTATGTATTATATTATTTTCAGAGAATGTATTTATTTTTCCCATGAAGAAGAATTCACATTTATTATTGAACCAAAAAATTGAACATTTCTCTGAAGATGCCAGCCACAGATGCTGGCGAAACGTCAGAAAGGAACTCTTCTAGAACATGGCCACATAGCCCAAAAACTCCACAAAAAAAAAACTATGGATGCTGGCCATGAAAGCCTTTGACTCCAAAATGAACATTTATTATACACTGTATATATATTTATATATAAAAACTTTGCTAGGTCTTACTTTCGGAGAGGCCTTATATTTAGCAATTCAGCAAAACTTCTGCTAGGTCTTATTTTTTGGGTCTAAGTCTTATTTTTGGGGAAACAGGGTAGAGTGCTTTCTAGAGTGTGAGCCTCAGATCTTTATTGGAACCCTCCATCAGCTGGTACTCTATCCCCTGTCTCCAGGAGAAAGGGGTTGTCTAGGAGGCAGGATTGACCCAAGACATTTTGCTCTTTGAAGTGAAGAACATGGTGGCTGCTGGCTGCATTCCATATGGAGGAGCTTAATGGATTCTTGGTTGAATTTTATTTCAACACAGAAGTGCAATAATGTCCTCCATTAAATTCCAGGTGTCAAGCTAGTTTAGAGGCCCCAAGATAGTTGTGCAGGAATACCAAGGGAGAACTTGAGAAACAACCAGAACACTGCCACTGTATTGCACCATCTCATTTCCAAAAGCAATCGCCTCACTCTGCCTACCTTGGGTGATTGGAACAGAGTAACTAACACATGACTGAAAACTGGAGTGAAATTTAGGTTTAACCTGTTGTGAGCAGAATCTGCACGGGTTTTACCCTTCTGAAGTCAGACACCCATGATCTGAATTCTTAGCTTATCTTTAACGTCAATAGATTTAATGGCAATAAATTCAACAATAGGGGTAAACAGCTATGGATTCAGCTAGCTATGAAAGTTCAGGAATTTCTCTTTCTGTCTGTTTTGGGCAGTAGAATTGAAAATAATCTATCAGGTTTTTTTGTTGTTGTTGTTTTAGATATACTAGATGAGATTCAGAAAAATATTCAGCTAGTTCTGCTGATCTCCTGGCCACATAAATCTAGGAGTTGTAAGGCAAAAAGAAGATACCTGTATGTACAAATTTGGAAGCTTGCCAAATTACCTTTTTTAATACTAACCCCAATGTTCTTTCTTAACAGGAGATTTGATAAGACAACATTTTTTGGATTTCTTCCCACACTGATTTGATGCCCGGTGTTCAAAGAAGTGGCCTGTAACATGCTCCGTCTCACAAGTGCATTCAACCAGCATATGTATACTATGCTCACATAAATTACCTGCTGAGCTAATGGATTCCTTTCATTCTGTTATTCATTGCAAACTATGGGAAATATGCCCACATAAAAGATTTCAACTTGCTAGTTATTCTATAGTGTGGGCAAAAATTAACTGGTGGTTTACTTATTTAATATTTAATATAAATAACCACAGAAAATAGTATCAGGGGTGTCAGAAACATAGGAATCTATTTTGTAGAGAATACAACTCCCAGAATCTCTCACCATCACAGCCAGATTTTGGGAGCTGGTGTCCAAAAAATAAGCTTTTAAAAAATATCAAAAGCTTGTTCTGTCTAGCCCTATCTTCTGTGTTCAGTATTGTTTCAGCATACTGAGATTCCTCTGAGTCGAAAAAGCTCTTTCTCATCAGTTGCTGCCTGATCTTTTCTGCTTGAGCTTGTCGCCTTTCCATGCAAAGTCAGTGCTTTTCCATTGAGATATAACCCCTCTCCTATAAAGCTGCAGAAAAGAGGAGAATAGTGTCAGTTGCTCTGTTTTGTTTCATGAAAATGGCTGTTTTCTTTCTTGGGTTCTTACATTTTTAAACTATGTTCCTAGCACTATTTGTTGTTAACTGCCGTCAACTTCAACTTATAGAAACCACATGAATGAGAGACCTCCAGCTCACTCTGTCATCAGTTGCCTGCTCAGGCCCTATAGACTCAGTGCTGTGGCTGCCTTGATTGAATCTATCCAATGGTAATGCAGTCTTCCTTTTTTCCTCCTGCACTCCAGCTATAGCGGACTATAGTAGTATTGTGAACACCTAGTTAAATCTCAGAGTATTTGACACAGTATCCTTGCCCTTTATCATCACTAGCAAAAATTAAATTAATAATGGAAACCATATTTTAACATGCATTTTTCTTGATTATAGGCAGAACTCAAAACCAGATCCACCTGTGGAACTGGACAATAATGGACATGTTTTGGTGGCGACATTTTTCCTTTACCACTGTTGAAGATGCCACCATTTTTTGTGGCAAATAAAATGCTACAAGGTGCAGGATGATGAAAGAGTACATGCAAGATGATCTCTGGGTTTCATGAAGGAAACGATGGTAGAAGATCAAAAAGAGTTTAAAACAGCAGCCTTTGCAATGGTGAGGGGTTGTGAAAATGGGAAACAGAAAGGAAAAATATTAAATTTGTTTGAGGTATCTACTTTTGGGGCACCACATATAGTCGCAGCAAATTTGAAGGCAGACTGGAGTTATTTATATTTAGGAGAGAGAGAGAGATGAATCACTACATGTGGTCTATGAGGCATATGTTGCCCATGACTGGTTTAATCCAGCTCTTTCGTCTACAACAAAAATTACATTCTCTTGGGGTATATAGTCCCCCCTTTACTTTTAACAATAAAAAATAGGAAAAAAATCTTTGGGGAAAAACATAAGACCTTGCCTTTCCCACAAGTAGTTTGAATGTAAACAAACAAGCAAGCAAAGAGAAACAAACAAAATCACTGTTTTGGGAAGCTTTTATGCTGATTTTGTTTGTTCACCTGTCAAACCTTTTAATTTTACATAATTTACCCACTGCATTTATTTGTCCCTCACAAAGTGAAACAAGCATATTTTCATTAAGTTGAAAATAGACATTGAAATCTTAAGATTTATGCACAACTGTTTAACCACTTCCAGAAATGTTTGAAGACATATAGAAGTAGGAAGTAATGGTAATGAAATGCAAAAAACAAAACAAAACAAAAGTCCTAAACCAAACCAAAACTCTAAAACCCAAAGTTTTTTGTACAGTTCAGTTGCAGCTTAAATGTACACAAAACAATCATTTTGCATATATTTAAGTAGAACAGTAAAAATTGGTGATATGATCATCTTTCCATTTGGGAATAATCAATACCAGTAGTGGAACAGGAAATTGTTGCTTCTGTCAAGACAAAAAATAATAAAACTTAACTTCTGGATAGGTTGTAATTCATTAGCTTCAATCTGCAGCATCTCTCTGATGTTCCTGCAATTAAAGATGGCCTCTTAAGGTCAGAAACAAACTATCCTGTAGGCTGGAATTTTTTCTTACTGGTTTCTGACTACAATAATTTCAGATCTGGGTCTGCTTATTTTGTTTATTTGTTTAAAAATTGGCCTATTTCGAACTGTGTAGCATACAGGCCTGCTGGTTTATATCATATTGAGAGATGATCAGGTGAATGAACGTTGTATTAATGTTGCTTGAGTAGATGTGGTGACAATTGGTGTCAGGGTTTGGTGCAGAATCTGGCCTCTGTATTTGTACCTTTTTATATGTGGCTGGTCATTGAATGGAGTACTCAGTCCCTTGTGACACCATCTGATGTCTTCAGTACAAAGTTTTGCACTACCTCTAGTTTAATTTTCTGTAGTTCCAGAATGACTGGAAGAAATTAAGATCTTGTACCCTGTGGTTAATCCCAGTTAGCTGATTCATTTCCATTGAATCAATGAGGCTTATTGCTGTGTGCCTTCAAATTGTGTCTGACTTACAGAGACTCTAAGGTGAGCCTATCATAGGATATTCTTGTCAAGATTTGTTCAAAGGTTGTTTACCATTGTCTTCCTTTGAGAGTGAGAGAGTGTGACTGTGACATTCATAAACTCACCCAGTGGGTAACCCACCCATGTGTTGAATCAGTTCATAAATTGATTCAATAGGCTTACTCTAGTTGTATCTTGTGCATCCATTAGAGCAAGGTGTATGAGCAGTTTGATTCCTGTTTTGAGTGCTTACCTTATCCCTTGCTGCTTCCCTTAATGACAAGCCCATAGGTAGGCAACCTGGTACCCTCTGCAAGCTATTTCTATCTCAATATATTTCTTTATTTTCACACACACACACACACACACACACACACACACACACCAGTCTTTGATGTTGGTGTCATGCAATGATGTATAAGCACCCTCAAAATTATAATGGAATTTTCTTATTTTCTTGGGTGTTTGGTGGAGCCACTGGCTTTTATATAGCTAAATTATTATTTCTTAACACTAGTTCTTTGACATCATTTGGCACTTCTGCTTTCTGCTCTTAGTCCACCAGAAATTTAACTATTTATGTTATGTTAGAGAGATGAAGGTTGAAAAATGAAAGTCTGTGTGCTGAAGCATTTACTTTTCTATGTAAGAGGTCCACCAACAACTCTATAATTATATGACTGTTTTACAAAAGAAAATACTGTGGTTTTCAAATGACGGCAACAAACCCTTTTATCTGATATAACAATGGAAGGATATTACAGAGAGGTGTGTGTGTTTAGTGTCTGTGGTTAGGTCATCTGTTCACCCAAGGTGAGAAAACAGATTATCAGTTGACAAGCTTAACAACTGAAAATGCAAACAATGCCAATAATTACCCAAATGAATAGTACAGTTTTGATGCTTTGTCATGAAAAGATCTTCTCAGTGTGGCAATGCATCTCAGAATGAATTAATTACTTCTCTAATAATGACTCCCAGCAAAGAAAGAAATGCAGCTCTTCTCCCCACTCTTCTTCTTCCTACAGTTTTAATAATGCACGTCTGACATGTTAACAATCAGGCACATGCTCATTCATTCTAGCCCAATCTCAGCTGTCTGATAATGGCTTCTGAAGGATGATGAGTGGAATCGCACATCAAGGGACTTCTTTGTTGATAGAGGCGACCAGGAATGCATTTCCAATTTGCAGTTTGGAGATGAGGCATCAGAAGCACTGCTTCAGATTTGATATCCGCTTAGTTGTTACCACCAATCCACCAACCTCAGAGGTCAAGGATTCTTTTGTGATGCATATGTGGCCAAGTGCCCAAGAAGAATTTTTCTCCTAGCAATTCCATATAGAACAGAAAAGGTGTGACTTAGTGTGTATAATCATTTCAATGTAAATGTCCCAGTTCTGTTTGTGTACATTATTGGTTTTACAATGAGAGTTCTCAACACATTGTCTCTTTCACACTACACTTTGCTACCACTTTTATACTAACCACTGTGGTGATGATTTGATATCAATTTTATACTACCCGCTATGGAATCCTCAGATTTATAGTTAGAGCTCTCTGTCAAAGCATTTTAAATGCATTGCAAAACTACAAACCCCAAAGGCATAGGATGGAGTAATGTGAAATAGTCAAAGACTGCATTGGATAGAGGTATAAACACCTCACCAGTTGTAACGGTTCAAATGAAAGGAAGTAATCATTCTGCCTCATTCCTTACTGGTGAGGTCTCATCTGGAAGACTGTGGGCATTGACAAGCTGGGGAGAAGCAAAAATATGATGATAAAGGGTCTGGGAAATTATCAATAAAAATTGAAAGAGGTGGATGTATTTTATCCAGAGAAAAATTAATAATAAGTGGAAAGGTAGCAGTTGTTTTTTGAATACCTGAAGGGCAGTGATGCTGAAGAATGCCAAAAAGGGGGTTGAAAAAATGTTTTCTGTGCAGAAACAGGATGAGAGATAAACTGGGATACAGTGACTGACATTGATTTAACTTTGAGAAGTCTAAGTTTGCTGGCTTGCATGTATAACTATTGAGAAGCTCGTGCTTATTTAGGATTCTTCTCTCAGTCTTTATTGCATTTAACCATGGGCCATTACAAAACATAACAAGCAAAATACATAACAAAGTAAAGTAAAATACTGTCTACTTTTGAGCCATTTTGGAAATGTAAGATGCAGCAGAAACAATTAGAATAAATTCAACTTAATTACAAATATATATATTAAATCAACGGGGGGTGGGGGTGGGGGGGTGGAAGCAAGGTTCCAGGTTATTGTGACCCTAAGGCAAACCTATCATAGTGTTTTCTGGAGCTGAAAGTGGTTGACTTGCCCAAGGTCACACAGTGGGTTTCTGTAGCTTAGCAGGGAATGGAACCCTGATCTCTAGAGCCATAGTCCAGCACTCAAACCACTATGCTGAATTACTTTCCAATAATTTCACCAGTGTTTTTGTCTGTTTGAATCAGGATTGTGTAAACACATAGAGATGTTGGTGAGTGTGCCAACAAAAATTATTTACAGTCACAGGAGATTATCACACTATTCTTAAATAATGGGATACAAGCAAGACCGAAAATATAATTGACAGATTTTATTGCACCACATCATGGTTAGGCAGTAGGTATCCTGTAGTCAATCTGTGCTTCTGACACTGTTTTTAATGAACAGGAAAACCCCATTAATATCTGTCAATCCCACAGTTAACATGTTATTGAGGTATGTATTTCAGAAAGAAGGAGATTTAAACAGGTTTCATTGCACTCCCCGCCCCATGAAGGCAAGACTTCTTACTCATGAGGAGGCAGGAGAAAGGGGTTTTTATACTGCTTTCACTACACACACCCCATTTCCAATGAAAGCAAGACTACTTATTTACATACTTAATTTTGGATAGCTGACCAGTAAACAGAATAGTAGTGTAATAAGATTCATCGCCAACCTGTTATCAATTTGCAATTGCATGGTAATGTGAAAAGAATCGTTGATGTTTCAGATCTTCAAAAAGCCGCAACAGCTTTGGGAGGCAAGCTTTGTGTGATAATCCCCATAGCCTGCCTTTCTGCCATTCTGGAAGTCAAGACAGTGTGCTGAGTATCTCCCATCCATACAGTGAATGCCAGATTACCTATAAACAAGATCAAGTCATTGTGAAGGCAAAATGATATCAAGTGGTTTCTCCTCCATGGGTTGGAACCAAAATTGTGTGTAGTGCATTTATAGTTCTGTTCATGCTTGAGGAAATGAATGGGTAGGAGACCAATTTTTGTGGTTCCTCTTTCCCTCTTCAGATCTGAAACATCAACAATCTCCTAAAAAGCTGCTGAATCGGGAGATCTGGGGAAGCTCCATGGGAAGCTATGCTGGGGGCTGCAGAAGGAAATGGTAATAAGAAAAAATTCCTCTTGACCATGATTCATTTATATAGTGCCATCAATATATGTGGCACATCACAGAATAAAACAATAAAAGAGGCAGCCAACTCTGCCAAATGTGTGCAGTTTTTTAAAAAGGGGGAAAGAATGAGTAATACCCATATTAAACCTGTACAGTACAATTTTAAAGCAAGCTTTCCAAATGCAAATACAGTGTGCTCTTTGTATATGTGGGGGATCTGTTCTGAACCCTCCTCCCCCCTCCTATGTATGGGAAAAAACTGGCAGGACCTCAAGTCCCATTGATTTCAATGGTGGCATGCTCCCATGCATGCTGTTGCACGTGTGCCATGGGCACGCATAACAAAACAAATGCAATACAATAAAATACAAGTTTAAAATCAACATAATTGAACATAAAAGACTATGAAACTAAAACTAAAATTCCAAAAGCTTAGGAAAACACAAAATAAAAGAATAGAAATGTAAAACAATGAGAGAAATAACAGTCTGCAAATAGTCAGGGTCACAATTCAAGAATATGGAGCTGTAAGTGAAAAACAACAAATAAGAAGCAAAGAAGACAAAACCCTTGGTTGGGTCATCTTCTACCCCTTTTCTTTCCTAGAGGAGCCTCTGTTGGAATCTTGGTGATTTCCGTAAGTGGAAGAGCCCCTTTCCATCACAGAATAGCCATTCCAATCTCTTGCCTGTTATACTTTCTACTTCAGCATTTAATCTTAGAGTAATGGTTCCCAGCCTTGGGACCATGGATGTTGTTAGATGAATGTTCATATAATCTTTTGACCATTGGCATTATTGGAAATCTAATAACAGTAGAAACTAGTGTTTGGGAGCCACTGTCTTAAATGATACATTTAGAGACCTCTGTTTTAGAAGCTGCTCTGTTAACAGCTCTTGGGATGGCATCTTTCATTTAAAGTACTGGAACCCATTTTATAGGACAGGAGAAGCAGTGTCAGGCTTAAGTGAGTCATCCCAAATGTCACGTTAGTTGCAAAAGACTCCCCACACAGCAGGATTTTGTGCAATTAGGCCTTTCTGTTAATACATCCAGGGAAAGAAACTGCTCTTGTTTTCTGATAGCGGGAAACAATCAGGGCACAAGGCCTGACAGTTTGGCTGGTCAGGCTGCATAAGGGAGCAGTGTTAACTCTTGCTTGCAGAGCTACAGAACTGACAAAAGTTGCCAGATCGACATTTCCAATAATAAAGGACTCTGCAAAGCTGTGGTGTTTGTTCTGTGGCTTTCTATAGAGCTACAGTGTTTTGCAATAAGGGAGGTCCATTATGTGTTGCTGTGAAGATGTGATATTCCGGAATCAGGGACAGACATTTAAAATAATGGGTGTCCCTGAGAACAAGGGCCATCTGGCAGCATTAGCACTGAAATAGTTCACCCATAAAACACAAAAGGGGCAGAAGACAGCAATGTGTTTTTGGGGCCTGGAGTGTGGGAATGGTGGACAAAAGCACAACAGAGAGAAGGAAGTCTACAGTTCAAAATGAAGATGTTATTTTCTTTCTTTTTTCCTATTTTATTTTGCAAAAAGTGTGAATAAGGACAGATACTGCAAAGCAGTTCTCTGGTGACTATTTTTGCCTAGACAAGAGGAGAAGTGGATGATTTTACCATTCACAGGGCTTTATCAGTGGCCTCCCAGTGGTTACTTTAAGAATCTCTGTGTGAATTAACATCCAAGGAGAGGAAACGTGAAAGAACACCATGCTTGAGGTCTTGTTTACTTTTTTTTTTTTTTTAAATTGAATGAGTGAAGTTCAAATGCATGAAAGCTTCTGAATATGTTTCTTAAGGATATTATTTTACACTTCAGGTGGCAAAGGAAACATGTATGGATTAATGTTTCCATACAGAGACCCAGTCATGGGCTGACTGAACAGCAGCAATAATAAATTGCTGTTTAAATTTGGACATGGAGAGAAAACATGACTCTGTTAAATTCATCCTAAGGACAGTTTGGAAAAGTGACATTTTTGTATTACAGCTCCCACAAACCTCTCAGCTTGTAGACCCAGGAGTCTAAAATATAAATTTTCTGAGCTCTGAGGTTCTAAGATCAGAGGCTCTTTTAGGACGTTGGGCATGCATGTGTGTAAAGATCATGGATGGTGCTTGTTCCTGAAAACATGGTGAGAAATAATCCAGTCCTGAGTCACCTTTCCAACAGGGTCAGAAGATGTTGTTCCAGAAAGTAGCTTCCTTCTTGACTCAGAAAAAAGCAGTCCATACCCTGAGCAAAAGATGATCCTCTGCTGTCTAATCCCATAAATTAATATGTTTATAACAGGCAAATCTCCAGATGCATCATATCAAAGTTCCTGAAGAACAGATGACTCAACCAAGCATGCCAAACCACAGCCATATGGAGAGGAAGCACTAATCATACCTCTTCTGTTGCTGCTTCTTTGAAATATATGAAGTAACAGTGACATATAGGTTGAACTCTCCTCTCATCCAGGAACCTCACTAACCTTTGACCAGTCACTATCTCTCAACCAAAACTACTTCACAGTGTGAAATAATAATAATAATAATAATTTATTTATATCCCGCCTCTGGGTAAGCAATCGGGGTGGGGTACAACATTTAAAAGCAATTACAATTAAAATATAACAATTCAATTTCCCCTCCCACCCCTTAAAATAAATTAAACTACAATAAGATTTTAAAATACTAAAACAGATCCATTACAATTAAAACATTAAAACAATGGAAAGCTCGAATTAAAAATGCATGTGAGAGGGAGTACACTCTCTTGAGTTCAATAGAAGAAAGATAGGATGTTATATTCTCTCTCTCTCTCTGTACGGGGGAACAGTTATTGGGGGTGGGCACACTTCACCCTCCCAATAAAATTCCATTACTCCCAAGACATTTTCCTCCAATCTCCACATTTCTATGATTTCAGAAACTGAATAATTGAAAATAATTTATATCTATTTGTTGTGTTCACATTCTCTTGATAATTTGACTGCCCCCTTTCCTGGGATGCCTAAACGTTATTTCTAAATGCTTGAGTTGTAAATTACTACAATGCTAGAATTTTGGAGACTGAAGGGAAATTGCTGAGGGGTAGAATTTGGGGGCAGTGCCTTCATTTTGCCCCTCATAGCTATGTGTGTGTGCGTGTGCATACACATCTTTTTTACTTACTTTCTAGTTGGATGCACTTTTATGGCATGACTTCAAATGTAAAACTAACAAAAGTTCAGAGTACAGAAAGAATTTGTAGTTGTAGTGTCCATTAAACTAACTTTGTAAAGAATTCTTCACATTTCGGGATTTTAATATTCATTAACTGCATGTGTCTATTTTTGATTACCATGTAGCTTGGTATTGCTTCCTTCCCTCCACAGCAATGAAAGCTTCCTTCCCAGATTTACTGTAGAACTGTTGAGTACCCAAGGCCATTCCATGTCAGGTAGAGAGCAAACGGTATCACAGAAGCATCTGGCTATGTCCAGGTAGCTAAATGAGAAATGAGTGCATCAGCTTTCGAGATTGGGAACACCCCAGCTGACCTCAGAGGTTGATGAAATAGTTTTGTATCTGGCTATGGAAACAGAGTCTGACATTTCTCAAATCCCTCTCCCGCTCCTCCTCAGATACAGAGTGACCTGGGGCCCAGAAGTGGGGGCTTCAGAGGCTCTATAGTAGGTCCAGACTGTCATAAATGGTTCAACTTAATGTATTTCTGGATTCTGAGGTACTATACTACACTTAGCCATGCAGGATTATGGGCGCTGGATGATAATTTTTAATTTTAATTTTAAGATAATGTTTTAAAAATATAGTTACTAGGATTGATTCTGCTAATGTGTCTTTGGTGGCATTTGTGAAGCTGGGAGAACCTCAAGAGCCAATGCTATTTTAGGCTGCATCAACAGAAGTATAGCATCTAGATCAAGGGAAGTAATAGTGCCGCTCTATTCTGCTTTGGTCAGGCCCCACCTGGAATACTGTGTCCAGTTCTGGGCACCACAATTCAAAAAGGATGTGGAGAAACTGGAGCGGGTCCAAAGGAGGGCAACTAAGATAGTGAAGGGTCTGGAAGCCATGCCCTATGAGAAATGACTTAGACAGCTGGGGATGTTTAGCCTGGAGAAGAGAAGGTTAAGAGGTGATATGATAGCCCTGTTCAAATATTTGAAGGGATGTCATATTGAAGAGGGAGCAAGCTTGTTTTCTGCTGCTGCAGAGACTAGAACGTGGAACAATGGATACAAGCTGCAGGAAAAGAGATTCCAACTCAACATTAGGAGGAACTTCCTGACAGTAAGGGCTGTTTGACGGTGGAACACACTCCCTTGAAGTGTAGTGGAGTCTCCATCCTTGGAGGTCTATAAGCAGAGGCTGGATGGCCATCTGTCGGGGATGCTTTGACTGGGAGTTCCTGCATGGCAGGGGGTTGGACTGGATGGCCCTTGTGGTCTCTTCCAACTCTATGATTCTATGATTCTATGAAAAACAGGAGATGGCTCTCATCAGACTGAGCCTTCATATATACTTTTATCTGGAGATGGAATGTCCCACTTTTCCTATGTTTTTTTTTTAAAAAACAGTTATTCCACAGCCCCATATTAAAGCTTTATGGCTTTGAACTACCCCTGTGAATCTCATTTATTGTACGAATGTGAGGCATTGTGCTGAAAACTTGGGAGACAATCCCAATGAGGGGGAAATATTTTGTTCAACTTTTTAAATGTCTTTGGAAAGCCTCCTTTATATCTTATGTTAATACCCAAATTTCCCATCATTGCAGGAAGACTACATGATAAAAATGTTGACTACCTCTGCAGGCTTGGAGTTTCATAATCCATTGCAATTGAACCATATGACTTAAACAGCAGAATTGAAAGTACCTAGTCACAGCTAGGAAAGGAGACAGGCTGTGTGAAGCAACCTCATTACATATAACTGGAAGGTAAACTTGGAGAGGAATCAGAATGCAAAAGCCACCTAAAAGATGTGTACAATGGCCTAAATGCTGTTGTTAGTCCCAATTAGCATAGACTCAATGAATAAATGGAGACACATAAGTGTCGAGTCACTAAGTTTCCATTGCTTGAAAATGTCTAGTCTAACAGTTGGATTTAAGTTACTATGTACACCTCTGAATAACAGTTGCCCCAAGTGCTTGACAACATGGGGATTTTGTTCAAGACCTGCTTTTGAGCTTCCACAGCATATAGTTGAAGGAAATGAACTCAGTGAACTCTGAAGCCACTCCATTAGGCTATAGAAGAGGAAGAAAATGTAAGCAGGGCCTCCACCAAGTCTTCTGAGAAAAGAGCTCCACTGGACTTTGGTTCTCCCAGCTGTTAGCCAGCAACCATGCAAGTCTATTGAAAAAAGGGGGAAGCAAAGCTTGAGAAAGAATCCCAGAGCATCATCTTACAACTAAACCATTCTTGTTGGCTTTTCCATGTTGTTATATTTATTGTTCTTAATGGAAGGAATATGGATTGCCAGTAGCCTTCCGGAAAAACTCACCTTCTACCAGACAGAGGATCCTCAGAACATTAAGAACAAGTGCCTGAATTTTATTGTTTGCTCTTTCTTTCTTTCTTTCTTTCTTTTCCTCCTCCCCCTCCCCCTCCTCCTCCTTCTCCTCTTCCTATCCTTTTGTTCCATGTCTTTTCATATTGTAAAGCAGAGGGAAGGTATTGTAATGTATTTATAAAATTATTACTTATGTATTAGCCGCTCCAAGATCTGTTATAACAGTAAAGTGGAGTTTAAATGAATTTTAATGCACATTTTTGTACGTTTTTAATTGTATTTTTTTAAAATTTGTAAGCCGCTTTGTGTTCCAATGTTGGGGGAAAGCAGGATTAACAATAATAATAATAATAATAATAATAATAGAATACATTTATATATTCGTACAAACTGACTGACTTAATTCCTTTCAAACCTACACAACTGTATCATTAAATTCATTCAACTTTAACTGCCATGACAACAGTCTATCGAATCATGGGATTTTGCAGTTTAAGGAAGGGTACTTTGAATTCTGAGATTCTATTGCCTTGCTTCGTAGAACTACAAATGTCAGGTTTTGAAAGGTTTCAAAAGGATGTTGCTATATGCCACTAAGGTGAATGTTGTGCTGTAATTGTGTAGTGCGAACTCCTAGGATAGTTGGTCCTTTATTTTTCACCCAGCAGAATTCCCTTTATGCTTTAATGCATGCTTGAAGAATGCATGAAGAGACTCAGAAAAAAAGGGTTTGCTTTTTAAAAAATAAATAAATAAATAAAGTAAAATAATCTATGAAGCCCTGCTACTCATTCAAGTTTACTTGGAAACACCAGTCCAAGAGAAGGGGGGGAGGGTGCAAATAAGTTGCACAACTTAATAGCTGTTCCAACAAAATTCCTAAAGCTTTTGAACATATCAGCCCTTTAGAAAGTTATATGAAAGGCAGACTTTTCTTGACACTTTTTTAAGATAAAAGAAAACAAACAGCCTTTGTATGTGACCAGAGCAAGGAGATCAGTGATCGAGCTCAGCAGGACTGAATTAGCGAGTGACTCATATTTCTCATGGGAATGCAACTGTGCTTTTAAAAGACAAAAAAAATCTGTGTAATATTTTGTGCTGCAAACTTTGTAAAATGATGCCACAGGAGATTAAGGAAGGAAAACAAACAAACTTTGTTTCATGGTGTTCTTTTTTTAAACACGATCTCAAAATGGCTGCTGTCTAAGGTTTTAGTTCTGTACAGGTGTTTCTCAGAAGCCCTTTCAACATGACTCCATCAACAGAAGCAGTTTGGTTCCTATAATCATTATGGTACCAGAAGAGAAACTGAAAGTATAAAAATAAGAGAAAGTGGGGGAGGGGGGCTTCAGAGAACTGGAAAAAGTTGAAAGGGGACATAAAGAATTTGATCCCTACCAAATTGCAAATGGAGCAGATTAAAAAAATACAGGCGATTTCAATCAGCATATTTTTTTCATGTTGCCAAGAAAGAAGTACATTTTATACCAATGTGTATAATAACCTTCCCTTCCCAAAAAGATACAAACAACAGAGAAAATCAGAATAAGATAGTGACTAGTAAATAGAAAGATATTGTGTATTCAGAAGCTATATTTTGATGGAGTTTGCATGCGTGCAGTGACTAGACATTCTAATTAAAGAGTAAAATTAAAATGACTAAAGAAACAAAGGGGCTTTTTACATTGGCAAGAAAGTGTGACATGAAGTTGCACTTTCCTTAATGCTTAGCAGCTAGACAGCAAGCCCCAGGTGTGCATTTAAAAAGTACAGGGCAGCTAGACTGAGGTTTTTTCTGTGGCTCAGCAACTACATGGGAAGCTGTCAAAACGCTACAAACACAGGCGGAGCAGCTACATGGGCGGCAAGGAACGTGGCTTTTAGCCGCGCTTTAAACATTTTTTTCCCTTGCTGGCTGCGAATTGCGCAATTGCGCAGGTACACCATACAGTCGGAGCTTATCACATGGGGGAGTACAGGACCATTCCGAAAGAGGGAGAAAGTGAGGTCAGTTCGGAAATGCACGTGATTACGCACAAGCTCATCACACACAAAACAAGAGAGCATCTACACAAAAAGAAAATGCAGAGTCAATACGAAAGAATTCATCACATGTGAACATACTGGTCGGCTTTCTGTTGCAAATTAAGGCATCTTGGGAAATGGTAGCAAAGGCTCATGGGAGTTGTAGTCTGTGTTCTGTCAGAGCATTATATTGAGTTGTCTTGAGGTTTCAGCCCTCTGTCCAAGAGGGATTCCCATATGTCCTCCATTCTTGAGCAGAGGCCCCCCTTTTCCAAGTTGACCAGGCACGTCCTCCTTTGCCAGGACACGTCCTACTTTTCCAGCCTTCTTTTTGAAGAGGAAGCAGGAGGGCCAGGCGTGCTCTGGCCAGGCTCTGGGGGTCTCTTCCTGGCTCCTTCCCTCCCTCCCTCCTTCCCCGCTGCCTTCCTCCTCCCTTTGGCTGAGAGAGTGTGACTTGCAGGGAGGAAGGGCAGCGGTGGTGCTCCAGGTCCTCCTGATGCTGGGCCAGGGCAAGCTGGAAACAGGAGGAGGAGGAGGAGAGGGACATGGGGCCCCTCTGCTGCCCTGCTTCCCTGCAAGTCACACTCTCTCAGCCAAAGGGAGGAGGAAGGCAGCCAGGAGAGAGCCATGGAGCCTGGCCAGAGTGTGCCTGGGCCTGCCTTCTCCTCCCCCCTTCGGCTGAGAGAGTGTGACTTGCAGGGAAGCAGGGCAGCGGAGGTGCTCCAGGTCACTCCCCTTCTCCTCCTCCTCTTGCCAGCTTGCCCTGGTCTGGCTGAGCGCCTCCAGTGCCCTGCTGTCTCCCTAGAAGTCACACTCTCTCAACCAAAGGGAGGAGGTGAAGGAAGGTGCAGGCGCACTCTGGCCGGGCTCTGAAGGTCTCTTCTTGTCTTGGCACCTTCCCTCCCTCCGCACTTGTATCGCTGCCTTTAAATGGGCGCTTTAAAGATACAGAGCCCCATTTAACCGTTCAACTACACCTTAGCCTTTAGATGCAATAGGGGTGCTTTTTACATTGGCTAAAAGGGGCGGTCCAAACTCGCCCCTTCTAGCGGCGAGATGAGGCCTAGGCTGCCACACGGGCAGCCCCAGAGGCCTCATCCTGCCGCAACGACCCGCCACAAAAAAGAGCTCCAGGATCGAGCTCTTTTTTTGCGGCGCGGGAAGGGCGCGATTGGCGCCCTCCCGCGCCGCCAGAGCGTCAAAACGTGCGCAGCGCGTCAAAATGCTGCGCACGTGATGACGCTTGTACGGCGCCACCGTGTAGACGCCGCCATCTTTAAATGGTGGCGTCCATGCGTTTTAGGCTTAGGGAGGGTGTAAAGGCTACGCCCTCCCTAACCCTAAATGCGGGCTTTTTAGCCCTAAAAGCGCCTTTTTTTGCCCGTGTAAAACGGGCCAGCAATGCTGCACCCTTTTTAAAAAAGTAGTGGGGAAATCAAACTACTTTTTAAAGGCACTTCTTCTCCCTTAAAACTCCAAAATAGTGTTTTCATGGCACACTTTCCCTTTTTCTCATCTAAAGGCTGGGCTTTCATGCAGCCTTCAACACACCTCTTTTTGCCAATGTAAAATGGGCCAGCTCCTTTTTAAAGCACTTCTTCTCCCTTAAAACTCCAAAATAGTGTTTTCATGGCACACTTTCCCTTTTTCTCATCTAAAGGCTGGGTTTTCAAGCAGCCTTCAACACACCTCTTTTTGCCAATGTAAAATGGGCCAGCTCCTTTTTAAAGCACTTCTTCTCCCTTAAAACTCCAAAATAGTGTTTTCATGGCACACTTTCCCTTTTTCTCATCTAAAGGCTGGGTTTTCAAGCAGCCTTCAACACACCTCTTTTTGCCAATGTAAAATGGACCAGTGACATTATTCTAAAACTTCCAGGAAGGGAAATATATCTAAGGTTGATAAGTTTAACTCTAAGATAGTTTCACTTTTGGTAGAAGTGAGAGAGTAGGGGGTAGGAAGAGAAAGTAGGGAAAGATCCCTAAGAGTATCAGTTTACATCTCAGAGAGGTTAGGATAGGTGGATAACAGATTAGAAAATATTAGGTCACTAAAAACTACTTAAGCCTGCAACTGCTGAGCTCTCTAAGAAATCTATAACTCTTTAAGTGCTGAATGTTGTTGCATTGGCAGTATGTTTAACATGAAAGATACTATGGGCTCTTCAAGATGGACCTATTAGGAGCCTATCGAACAAGGACAGCAAAGTGCCAGGCTAACAGGAAAACTGTGGGTCCGATTCCCTCTTCCCGCATGACGTCGTTGCCATTCTGTTGTTGCACTGCAGTAAAAAGAGAGTCTTTTTACTTACAGACAAAAACTCCATTAGTGATTTCCTGTAGTTCTGCTTTTGCATATCATTTGTGGTCTGAATGTTCAATAGCGCTTTTGGGCTGATTTTGCCTGGTCAGTGGGCAAGCTTTGTGTGAGGAGATGGTAGTGAGAGCCAGCATCCTTGCAGAGTCTCTCTGCTGCTGTCCTGTCACTGCCATGCTACTCTTTCTCTCTCTCAATCTCTCTCTCTCTCTCTCTCTCACACACACACACACACACACACACACATATCTCCTTCTGTAGGAAAAGGCAAAGACTGAGTGAGGGTTCCTTGTCCTTTCCTCTTTCCTTCACTCCCCTCTTCCATCTCCTTCTCCCCTTTCTGGGGGAAGGAGGGGAAGGAGATTAGAAATGGCAATGGTAATATTGTGCACAATGAAGTTTGGGCACTAACGGGTGCTAACGGGCACTCTAATTCCAGATTGGATCCGAAGATGCCACAGCTAAGATTGCCATCTCAATTGCATGCTTTTGTGTGTGTGTGTGTGCAGGCAACACAATTGACACAGGAAAGAGCCCCATGTGATAAACTCCTCAGAAAGCATTGTGCAGTATGGCATTTCCTCTTCCTTAATAATTTTTGTGGTTAAAATAAATGGAAGGATTGGTAGGGAAAACACAGGAAGATTATAAATGGGAGATAAATGACATCATCTGGACCCTCCAATTCTGTGGATGTGGCAAATAAAATTGCACAATAAAAGCCTCATGTGGAAGCATTCCAAAATTCTTCATTAAGGCTCAGAGTGAATAAGGAGGTATACATCAGTATTTTCTGAATTTATGGGCAAACTGACACATGCCAATTAAGTGTTCATAGGACTACAGCCTTTGAACTTTTAGCACAAACATCCTGCCCAGCATAAAGTAGCAGAATGTGGCAAATTCACAGAACATTCAGAAAATCAATGGATCAATGATATGAGTCATAAAGAAGTGTTTCAATAGCTAGATTGCATAGCTGACTGATTCTGTATTAAAATATAAACCAGTACAACTTGTAATTTATTTCTTTGTATTACTGATTTAACTTGTATCTCATTATTCTGGGACAGAACAGAAATATAGAAAATCAACCATTCTGAAATAGGCTGTAGCAACAGGCTGGGATACATTTAAGTTTTCTGTCCTATATAGACAAATTAAAAGAAAAGGAAATAATTCTTTCTCATGTGAGAGACTGAAATAGGCAGAGAGGTTGAGAAGAATTGTAATGAACTAATTAAAAGGGGTGTGGCTGATTGATTCATACTTTCATCCATTTTTCACTAGCTGTCCCTCTTCGCAACCCCTTTGTTTTTCCCCGCTATCAGCAGACATTCACAGGAGGAAAGATTCCCATTTCAGTGTTACAAAACGGCCTCCTTTCCCCATCTTTGTTTTCTAACCCAGCAGTTCATTCTTTACATAATTTCTCCCCTGTTCCTCATTTTTTTATTTAGTAACAGTAACACTATTATAATCATACTTTGCTCTGCTTTTGTAATATATTTCATTATTTTTATGTCTGAAATTTTATTTTCTTGTTTGTTTTTCCTATTTCTTCTGCTTAAATAAAATACAACACTGGTTTTTAATCTACTTTGGGGGGAAAGAACTCCACTTCCTGCTATAATTTAATCCATTTCTCACTAATATTTATCTAGTCATATTTATATTACTACCTATAAATATTTGCTTTAAGGAGTCCTTTCCTCTTTTCAGCAGTTTGGGCACCAAAACAGAGCTGTGATGGAGTCCAATTTTAACTTATGAAGGTGCTGTATAAAAGGAGACTTAAATCCCTCATCTGTCAAGAACTTGGAAGGGTTGTGTGTGTGTGTGGACTCTTTCACACTGGAGGAATTTCTCCCAAGTTCGAATGGAGCCAATGCGAATTCACGTGAATTGGCTTGTTTAGCGAATTTACGTGAACCCCCATTGCATTCGGAAGGCGTTCGGAATGACTTCCCATTACCCAAAAACGACCCCTCCTTGCCCGAAATTGCGTGAGAAGGTTTAATTCGAAATAACGTGAAACCTATGATTGCATTCGGAGTGACTTCCCTTTTGCCTGAAATTGCGTGAGAAGCTCTAATTCGCAATAACGTTTGGATTGCGTTTGGATTGCCCTTGGATTATACTTCCAATTTCCCACGTCTGAAAGAGTCCTGTGTGTGTGTATTATACCTCCCAAATTCTTACATGTTGGGGATTCTGGCAACTGTAGTCCAAAAAGTTGATCTAACAAGCTCTGCCTCTATTTTCTTGGTGAAAATCCTCCCTGAGTTACACATATATACATATATAAAGAACATATGTTTCATTGTCATTAGGAATATGAATCTTCCCATCTTGGCATAGACCTGGTCCAATATGTTCCTAGTGCATATACAAACACACTTTAAAAAATAAAAGGATTTCCATTACAATTTGGCCCTCATACTGGTGCCACACATGGATCTTCAGCTATGATCCTGTTGGCCAGCATAAATATCATATGGCCAGCATAGATATCATACAGTAGCATAGGTGGCAGTGGTATCTTAGGCAGTGATACAGTAGCAGGGTTTAAATGGCCATGTAGATCATAGTGATAGGGACACAGCATGGGAAGTCATCTCTGTCAAGAAAAAAAAGCCAGTGTGGTGTAGTAATTTGAATGCTGGACTATGACTCCCAGAGACCAGTGTTCAAATTCCCATCAGTAAAGGAAAGTAGTGCCTGATTTTGAGCCCTTGCTACCCTCTGAGTCTTATACCCTTCTCCTTTTGTGTCATATCTTTTTTATATTGTAAGCCTAAGGGCAGGGAACTGTCTAATTAACTATCTGTATGCCCTCTGAGAGCCTTTCTGGCTGAAGAGCAGGGTATAAATACAGTAAATAAATAAATAAATAAATAATAGGAAGGCAATGGCAAACTTCCTAGGAATTTTTTTAAAAATAAGAACACAACATGATGGTATTTGAGAGGGTCATCATAGGTCAGAGTCAGCTTGAAGGCACAAAACAACAACAACCATTTCCTGATGCACCTTCTCTGGCAATGGAGACAGTTTTTCCTTCCATCCTTCTATTGACATTATATACCATTCTGAAAACTGTAGTGGTTGAATGTTACACTGGCATAAGTTGCCCAAGAGCATTCCGTCCTTCTTCATCTACCTTTCCTTTAGTGCCTTTAGTGACCCATCGTTGTTCCACATTACCTATAAATCGTCAATATGAGGTAGCAATTATATTAGGGTGCAATATTTCTGAAGATGGTCTCTTTAGCAGAGAGTACAGAAACATCAGCACAGGTAGCAGTGCTCTTCTTATATGAAAATTTTTATTACATACATTTCCCCACTAGCACCATTTCAGAATTAAAAATGAATCCTGAGCTTTTAATTAAAAAGGGAAGAGGGAAAAAAAAGAAAAGAAATAGTGCCATTTACAGAGATTTTAAATCTCTACTATTGGAGGCTTACTATGTGTGGTGCAATTAATTAAAAGTGCAAATCAAGCTCTGTAGACATTAAAAAGCCTTTTTGGAATCAGACTGTGACTTTGAGCCTCCAGGGACAGGGTGATTGATCACTTCTGTAGTTACTTTTAATAATCCTGTAATATTTTTCATCACATAGAAAGTTGCTTTCCTATTTTGTATTCAAGCATGTTGTCACAGCACTCTGACCATGTGTTCAGAATTTTCGATCTTGCACTTCCAGAAAGGTGGTGTCACTTTCTGTTTTAAGGGAAGAAAAATGTGCAATATAAACTTTGTGTTTAGTAAGGGTTTTAATCTCAGATATATTAAAATATATATAAAAGTGCAATATTGGCAGGATACCATAAATCACAGTTACATGTTTCTCCAGAATGGTTTTATGGAAGTTGGAGTAGATAGAGTGCATTATCCTGTAATGCAGAACACCACAAAATTGCCCATTTTTATTCTTTAGAGGTATACAGGAATAGGAGATTACACTAAATAATGTGCACCAAAAATGTGTAGAATACACATACAAACTTCATTGCTTTTTGATGTCTAATCTTTGGCTTCCTTGGGGAATAAAGTAGTGTTCTAAAATATTGTTTATTTCTGTAACAAGTACAGACACATATGGTAGTCAAAACCTCTTCTTTCAAGCAGATATATCTTTTACTTTTTGAAACATGAGGTTAATTTTTGCTCTTGGGCTATATAGTTAGAAGTATAAGAAGCCAATTTATACCTATACCAACTCAGATTATTGTTCTACTGAGTCCGATACTATTGTTAGCAACACTTCAAGATTTCAGGTATGATTCAACTTGGAGATATTGAGGATGGCCTATCCCAAAAAGTCTGTATGGAAACTAGCATTGAGTTCCTTTCTGCAATACACACAGAAGGTGAATATGTCAGGAAGGGTACGTGCTGGGAGAAGATGCACATAAGCAGAGGGCAGGCCGAATTGGTGGTTTATGAATTCCCTTTTTCCCAAAACTGCTGCAAACTGTTAGAGAGGAACTCCCCATCTTTATCCGTCACAAAAGAGCCCACCTTGTAGGGAAACTCACCTACTTTTTGATATGACCAGAAGCTTCGCCCTTGGTTGTCAGAATGGCAAAACAGGAATATTGGCTGTGCTGTCCACAATGAGAAAAGTAAATCTGTTTCCTCCCATGCTTTTAACTTGATGTAGTCCCGACAAGTCTGCATGTATAACCTGACAAGGTCTTTGGGTCTTTGGGTAACACATTTGCTTACCTTGACAATTGGGTAACCTTTGACTTTCACTCTCTTGCACACTACATAGTCCAGGTAACTGTTATATTTTTCCACTTTAAACTCTGGGCAAACGTTTCCAAGTTTCTTAACCCTTTAAAACTTGTGTGCCTCATCACTCTGTGGAAACCGTGGAAACAATTCCCATGCAGTGGCTTATTGGTTACATTGCCACACTGCACCTGTGCCACGATGTGGTAAATATGGTTTTTCGTAACACCTTTACCACACACTGCCACTCCCTTGGAGATCACCCCTTCATTACCTTTGAAATGGATCTCATTCCCATCTCCTGTAAGGGATGCCACACTCACAAGGCTCATCAATTGGATCAGGTTGTTTTCTCACAATGTCTCACAAGTCCTGCTTTATCAATAAAGCTTGTATATAGGTTTTCCAAGAAGCATAATTTCTTTCATGCAACTTCTCAAACCTCATGGCCATGTCCATCGTCTTGAACTGCATTCAGCAAACAAACAGCTGCAGAAGGACTTATGGGCAAACAGCCAATGGCCCTCAGTGGATTCAAACTGCACACAACTCTCAGAACTTGATCTCACACAACCTATCAAGCATTGTCTACACACACACCTGGGCCCATAACCACTGTCAGGAAGGGTGCATGCTGAGAGAAGGATCTCATAAGGAGAGTTTACTGTACGTGGACAAGACACCCAGAAGAAGGTCTGTAAAGAATCTGAGTTGTGTGGCAAATTTCCTCTCACACAGGAATGAATCTCAGTACAATGAGGTTTCTCTCAAATTAGGGTTTAATCTTTGGGCCAATACAGATGGCCACTTTGGGGCATGGCAGAGGTGATACTAGGGTTAGGGACCGTGCACCAACCGCACGGTCCCTAACCCTAGTACAGCATGGTGCCAGTGTCATGGCAGTCCCCCATGCACATGGGGGCTGCCATGACACCAGTGCCGCTGCTGAGTACCCAAACGTGGAAGTGGTGTCATAATGGCGCCACTTCCTGGTTGTGGGGCAACAGGAAAGGAGCTGCTCTAATCAGCTCCTTTTTCTTCCACGGCGAAGCAAGCTTCATTCCTGCAGCAAGCATACAGCTGCAGGAACAAAGCCATGGGAGAAAACCCATGACTGCAGGTGGCGGGGTGTCTGGGGGCATGAAGCCCTAAGGATACCCCTTTCCAGGCCACACAGAAGAGGTGTTTTGTGGCTTCTCCATGGCCTGGAAAAGCACTGGATTGGGACCTCTGGGGTGCTGGTGAGGCTGCCCTGGCCACAATCTGGCACGGAAAGGGGTGGGTTCAAGCCATCCCTGAAGGGGCAATCTGTATAGCCCCTTTGTTACTAAACTATTTACAAAGATTACAGAGAGCATAAGATGTCCATCTTAGATACTCATCAACAAGTTATTTTACCATAACCACCTCTGAGCCAGTTAATCTAACACCAACTGTCTCGCTTTGACTCATTGACAGTTGAGAGTTGCATCAGCCTTCCCATGATGCACTGTTTCAAAATGCAGATTCATGTGACTGCCACTGGAACATTTCTTTAGCTCCACCTAGTGGCCACATCCATGTAATTTATCAGACCTGTTTCAACATGGTCCTGACAGAATGCATAAATATGGAAACATGCAGAATGAAATAGGTAAGTAGAACACAAGTGAATCCATGAATATGAAGGTGTATTTGAAACCAGCAAATAGCACATAAGAAAAATGTGTCTTCTTATGGATTTTGCAGGGGGCGGGGAGCTTTTGTGGATTGGGAAAGCTGTTGAAATTGGTTTGGGATGGCATTGCTATGGTGTGCATTCAAGTTGTTTCCAGTTGCAACCCTATCATGGGACTTCCTCTCAGGCTGAGAAAGAGTGACTTGCCCAATGTCACATGGTAGATTTCCATTACCAAGTGAGGATTCAAAGCCTGTTTTCCAAAGCTGTAAACCAATGCTCAAACCACCACACCATACTGTCTGTCTTGGGATGGGATAGAGTCTGTAATGGAGGGACACAACATCATTATACTACTGTCCTGGCTACCAGTGCCATTCTTGATTTAGCCACAAAGATGGATACATGATCCTTGCCTCTTAAAAATTTGATGCTGCTCCTTTCCAACTGGATGAGACCAAATGTAAAGAAGCAAGATGATTCTGTAATCATATTTGTTTCATTTTGCACAAGAATATCTGTTTTGCAAACAATCCAGTAATAGGTGCCATCAAATGGTTAGATGAATTCAAAATCCTATATGGTTTGAGTTCATGGATGTATTTCAAGATCTCTTAGAATCATAGAATCATAGAGTTGGAAGAGACCACAAGGGCCATCCAGTCCAACCCCCTGCCATGCAGGAACTACAAATCAAAGCATCACCGACAGATGGCCATCCAGCCTCTGCTTAAAGACCTCTAAGGAAGGAAACTCCACTACACTCCAAGGAAGGAGTGTGTTCCACTGTCGAACATCCCTTACTGTCAGGAAGTTCCTCCTAATGTTGAGGTGGAATCTCTTTTCCTGCAATGTATATCCATTGTTCCGAGTCCTAGTCTCTAGAGCAGCAGAAAACAAGCTTGATCCCTCCTCAATATGACATCTCTTCAAATATTTAAACAGGGCTATCATATCACCTCTTAACCTTCTCTTCTCCAGGCTAAACATCCCCAGTTCCCTAAGGCTCATTCCTCATAGAGCATGGTTTCCAGACCTTCACCATCTTAGTTGCCCTCCTTTGGACATGCACCAGTTTCTCCACATCTTTTTTGAATTCTGTATATGAGAATGATTTTCAGATACAGTCTGCCTCCATATCCATGTATTCTGTATCCACAGATTCAATCATGCACGGCTTAAAAATACCCGCCCCCCTCAAAAAAGGAGTAAACCTTGATTTTACCATTTTACTATACCATTTTACTACACAATTTTATATAATGGGACTTGAGCATCTATGGATTTTGCCAACCCTGCTGTATGGAAACAGTCCATGTCAAGGGACCAGAAATTAATCTCTCCTCTCTGTAATAACATGAATCCTATTAATCTCATTTTTAAAGCCACTGTGTGAATTAATTTATGAGATTAAAATTTGAATTTTTAAATGCTGTTCAGTTCAGAAGTCAAGGTATATATATATATAGTTTAACATATTTTATTTTAATATATTATAATTACCCAATATATGATAATTATATATAGTATAATGTTTTTTAACTTTTCAAATTGTTAATTTTTTTAAAAAAATTGTAATGCTTTGTTTTAAAATTCTACTATTTTAAATCAGTTGGTTCCTGTATTGATTTTACATATACCCCACCATGAGATCTGTCTGGTGTGGAAACTGCCTGCCTGCAAGTTTGTTGTGGGGTTTGTTTGTTTTTTTGGCAAGGTTTATTCAGGAGTTTGCCTTTTATTTCCTCCTCCTCCTCTTCTTCCTTCTCTTCGTGACAGCTGTCTGTCATGATGGAACACAGTAGCCCTAAAACTGGGTCCTCTTGCAAATGAGAATCAGATTCCTCATTCACACACCCCTGAATCGATTAAAAAAAAAAAAAAAACCAACTCCTCTTTTTTCCCCCCAAAAGGACAGCCAAAAAACTACTGTTTTAAAAAGTGGTTCTTTAGGATTTGTCTCACTTTAACACAAACTGAAACAGTTCCCAGTGGGAAACACACACATATAAATCAATCAGGAAATTGACTTATTCTCCAGTGGGAATGAGCCCTGTATGGGATAAAAAGGAGGAGGAGAAAAAGGAGTAGGAGGAGTGGTAGTAGCAGTAGATACTAGTAATTAATAGTAGTGAAATGAAACTTGGAGAACCACCCTTCCCTTCCCCACTGGATGAAAATGGGCGAGATGTATATAATGTCCTTGAGGTTCTAAAGTATGAAAATGTCTGAATACTGTACTTACTTCCTCCCCCTCCCAATATTACCCAAACTGGCATACATATAGAACAGTCCTAATGAATCTCAGGAGGCACAACATTTATCTTTCCTGTAGCAGCTCTTGGAATGACTTCATTTGAGTCCTATATGACTAGATAAATGAAGCAGAGGATTTAAGACACAGTCCTTTAATGAATTCTATTAAAAACATGCTTTCCAAGTGGAAACTATGAGAGGGTGATCAGCTCCACAAAACAAACGCTTAGTGCCAATAGATTAACAGCCAAGTGTGTAGGAAAGATGAGGATGTAATATGCTCTAGTTTGCATAGGACATCTCCAAGGGACCATAAGAATTTCCTGGGGTGTGAGTTATTATCTTAAGCTGCCAAATTGCCAAGTTCCTGAAGCATAAAGGGCTACAACAATTGCTCTCTGTGGCACAGGGAATGAGATTGACAAATTCTATAATACCTCTGCCACAGAGTTACTTGAGTTTTGATAGCATTACTTTGGGCTTCAATTGTGTATGAGCTGGGAAAAGAGCAGTAAGGGAGTATTATCAGATTGTGAATGGCTGAAATGTTGAAGAGAGAGGCCTAGATTTTGTGTGAATTATGTCATCTTTTATAGCAAGGCTCCCTAGGGAACTGCGAAAGCTGCATGTATGTAAGGGACAGAGTGGGAGGTGGGATGAGGGCAGAAGTTTCTTTTGTGATTTATTGGCTGGTACTTGGCAAGACGTTGTTGCATCTTCCTTATTTTTAGCAGCACAGAACGAATCCCCACAGTGAGACAACAAGAGGCTGAATGCTGTGTTGCTGAATGGTCTTCTTGTGTAACTAGTTGACTTTGAATAGGAATATATATATGTCAGTCTAATTCACATAAACTTGAATGTGGGACAGGGCCAGCTGTAGAGAAGGACAACAAGGGCTTCTAAATCTTCAAGGATTGTGGAGAAGAGATAATGTATATGCATTCTTCTTTATAAATCCATCAGTGATACTTTTATTGGCCAACCAAAATGCACAATATACTTGTTGCAAGCTTTTGAACCTCCATGGGCTTCTTCATCAGGCAAGATGTTACAAACCAAACAGGAGGGGAAAAAAACAACTGGAGATGTTAGACAGATGCTTGATGGAGCTTTGAAAGCTTGCAGCAAGTATATTGTGCATACTGAGGGATTTTTGTTTGCATTTGTTAAATGGCCAACACAGCTACCCCTGCCTGTTTTCTGCATTCTTCTTCATGTGGGCTCAATATGAAAATTCAACATGATTAGAATTTGGAAATATCAAATTGTTCAATGGTTTAGTCATTCTGAAAGTTCAGATACAACTTCATGTTCAGTTGTAGGTGATGAAGTGACAATGAGATGGATGGAAGGAAATAGTATTGTAACACAGCCCACTGGTTTGTAGCATTCAGAAATTTTTAAAGCAGTTAGTAAAAGGAACTACTCCTTATCAGGAGAAATAAAAAAAACTTTAAAATAAAAACCAAAACACTATTTTTTTTTGGTGGCATTTGAGGTCTAGGACTGTATCTAATTCTTAAAAAAAAAACTACCAAGAGATCTATGATCAGGTTCTGAATTTATTTTTTATTAACAAAAAAATAAATGATATTGAATTGCAGTGAGTAAAGTGGTAAAAGCTGGCAACCAAGCCTTGTAAGGAACAGTTGAAAGAGTGGGTATGTTTAGCATAGAGAAGAGAAGACTACAAGGTAACATTTAAATATTTGGATGAAGTTGAAGAAAGTTGGTTCTCCCCTATTCCAAAGAATAGGGCCTGAACCAATGGATCTGAATAACTCAACAGGATATTCTAACTAAACATCAAGCACTTATGTTTGACAGTAGAACAGATTACCTGTAATGATGGTGGACTCTCCTTCATTGCAAGATTTTAAACTAGATGGCCACCAAGCAGTGGATTTCTATAGTGTCTGCACTAGAGTGGACCTCCCAGCTCTATGATTCATGGTGTGAAATGTATTCCTGCCCTCTACACCAGTTTCCTATGTTGTTATTGCTGTGAGTCAAGGGGAAAGGAGAGAACAGAAGCACAATGGAAATTTTGTGGGACACTTAAGTGACAGCTCAGGTTTCCAGTCATGGATTTTCAGTAGAAACTAATCTTTTATCATTCCACCCATAACTGAGTTTTGGAAGCTTTGGAAATATAATGGCATAGTAAAAAACTCAAGTAGTGTTAAAACATGTATGTAATAAAGCAGTTGCATCACCACAGGCAGCCTATTTACATAGGAGTAAGTTCCAGTCAAGTGACTGGAACTCCCTTCTTCCTTCTGTATTATCATCCATAACATGATAATCTTAAATGAGCAGATACATTCTGTCCATGTTGATTTATTTTGCAATGGTATCTCACTTGAATGAGCATAAGATCCATTGAACTCAGTAGAACCTAACTTCTGACTAAATATGCACAGGATAGCAATGATGTTAGGCTCTCCCTTTATATGGACAACACAGCTGAGGTATAGTCTCTGGTAAACAAAGGGTTAATGATGGTATGGTTTTAAATTACATTTATTGGGGGGATGAACATCATATAGGAAGAAGTGTGAAAACTTCTAGATGCTTCCAAGTGAAAGACTGTAAAAAGTAGGAATGTCCATCTAGTCATGCATTTCTTCTAAACCCAGCTGAATATCATCTGGGCTGTTTTTGTAACTTTGTATGTACTGCTAAGTAACACCTGAAGGAAGGTATCATCATGTACAAATTATTCTTTTGGTAATGAAACATTGTTTGCCTAGAGCAAAAGCTTTCGTGAAAAGTTTTCTTCTTTTGCACGCTTTCTATGCACCTTTGCTTGGTATGTACAAGCATATGCTAACAGGATTCTCATCTCCCACGAGAAGGGAAGTCTCTGCAGATTCAGAGTTGTGTAAAGTGCAAGTTTAACTCCCCAGGAATGAGCACTAGGCTACCGAATCACATGGCATGAATTACTGGTGGTGGCAGCAGAGAGATTTCTGGGATCCCCTCTCCTATTCAATATCAGGAGATGGGGCTGGAGAAGGTTACAAACTGCATTGAAATACTAGATGTCATGGCCAGCCAAGAGATGGAATCAGAGGATGATGAGGAGGACATGGCTCCTCAGGAGCAAGAGGAGTTGGAGGCTAGACCAGGTCCCAGTTCTGCCATGCCAGACCCCAGCCCTGACATTTCAGCCCCAGGAGTGGGAGCCCAGCCAGGCTCTAGCACTGTGGAGCTCCCTTCAGAGGCTAAGCAGCTGAGTGAGGTTTCAAAGAATCCAGTTTGGAGGTTCC
The DNA here is from genome assembly GCA_034509955.1 of Urosaurus nigricauda. Classification (NCBI taxonomy): domain Eukaryota; kingdom Metazoa; phylum Chordata; class Lepidosauria; order Squamata; family Phrynosomatidae; genus Urosaurus; species Urosaurus nigricauda. The sequence continues at coordinate 48,837,873 of JAOEGL010000003.1, forward strand.
CTCCTTTAAAGAAAGGAGGACTAAGAGTGCTTGTGTGCATCGGTCCCACAGGCTTGCAGAAAAGCAAGCTGTTAATAAAGCACAGCTGCCAACAGGGAGGGTGTCTTCTACTTAAGCACCTGTGGGACGCCATCCCTTTGCCAGAACTTATTGAAAGTCTCTTGGTGTGATTGTGTGCTGGCTTTGTGTCTCTGGAACTCTGGTTTACCTTGATCATGGAATGACTTGGACTTCTGCTGCTTTCTCCTTGCCATGACCTTGGACCAGACTGACTTCTGTAATTTCTCCAACCCTGACCTTGGCTCTGGCTTTTGGACTATTCTTAGGATCAACATTTAGGTTTGTGGAACTGACTTATCAGCTTTGGTTGGTGTGTGCTGGCTGCAGTCTGGGACACTAGCCTACAACCAGGGTCAGAAGACCATTATCTAGTTGCAAGACACTCCTAGGATCTTATCAGACGTTGGAAATTGGAAGTATAATTTAATGGCAATCTGAACGCAATCATGGGGTGTCACGTTATTGCGAATTAAAGTATCTCACACAATTTTGGGCAAAAGGGAAGTCATTCCGAACACAATCATGGATTTTACATTATTGGAAATTAAAGCATCTCACGCAATTTCGGCAAGGGGGGGGGGTCATTTTTGGGTAATGGGAAGTCATTCTGAATGCATTCTGAATGCAATTGGAATTCATGTAAATTTGCTAAACTAGCGAATTCACGTGAATTCGAATTGGCTCCAATTGGCTCCATTCGCAATAAAGAGAAATTCCTTCCGTCTGATAAGGTCCTAGTGTAAACCATTGACTTTCCACCTCAGCCTAATTGTGCCAAGTACATGGTTTTACTGGGGAAATGTTTGGCCAGAATGGGATCCTCACTAAACACAAATGTATCTATCAGATTACATCTCTGCATTCATGCAAGGATGGAGAAAGTGTGTCTTGCTAGCTGTATGCAGCTTCTTTCCTTTTTTTTACATGTCCCACCAAATTCAATAATCAAAGCCTGAGATGCTCCCTTCCTACAAATTAAAAAAGTATCTGTTTTGCAAGAAAATAGAGACAAACATGCCTCAAAATTGCCTCAAAACATGTGTGTGTGTGTATGTGTGATAATTTTCTTTTTTCACTTCCCTCACAAAAAATTCATACACAGACATCCATATCTGAAAATCAACCTAAAAGTGTACCAGAAGTGATGTCAAGAGCTTTTCTGGGTCATTATGAGGTTGCAGTGCAAAAACTGTTCCCCACTCTGGGCCAATTGCTAGAATAATGCTTGGTTGTGTGTTTTCAGAATTAGCTGAAGAATGGTATGTAATCTTTTTCACTGTACAAGTGCTTACCTAACTGCAGTTGTGGGGCATATAACTCTTTTAGGACAAGTGCTGGATTTAATCCAGTCATTTTGTTTACAAATATATTATTGGAAGGTTACTGGTGGACTGCAAACTGATAATTTGTAGACACAATTAGAAATCTTCTAATTGCCTGTTTCCACCTATTCCTGATCAGGTGGAAGTGGAAGGAGAAGAAGATTCTTGTGATTATTATGGGATTGGATATTTTAACTGTGTTGTTTTTAACTTCATTCTGTACCCCGCCCCAATTGCTTGTTCAGAAATAATAATAATAATAATAATAATAATAAAAATTATTATTATTATTATTATTTAGTAGCTCTGGTTTGTTGTATTTTATGTTATGTTTTAATGTTACTATTGTTCTATTTAGACTGTATGCCTTAGGCAGGTTTTTATTTTATTTTGTATACTTACTATGTACAGTGCTGTGGAAATTTATAGTGCTTTATAAATAAAATAATAATAATAGCCACACCATGGACAACAGGCATTCATTCCAAATGAGAACTATGATTTATCTGAAGATCTACATTTTTCCTTTTCTCAGAATCACAGTCATATCTTGCGAGTCCTTAACTGAGCTGTTTCTCAACAAGTTTGGAACCCAGAGATCGCAGAAACCCATGGCAGACCAAGAGAATGTAATGCCTCATGAACAGTTCTTCTTCTTTACTGCATCTTAGAGACCAACAGCTTCTCAGTCCCATGGTCTAATATCTAGTCACGCCAGGAGAGGAGGAAAAGTAAAATGAAACAGAGTGTCTGATGCCACAAGTTCTAAAAATAAAAGGATTCCAGAGGGAGCGTGGGTAGCTAGCATCCCCCGAGTGCCCTAGTGCTTGTAAATAAATAACACATGCATTATCGATTTTCTACTTTCATTGATGATAAAAACCACCTTCTTCTCTTTTTCTTCTTAGCCCAAGCTGGGAGATAAGGAGATGATGATTTTTTTTTGGTGGGGGGTGGTTTACTACTTTTTTCCCCTTAAGATATGTGGTTGAAGAAAGACACCTCTCTCCCTGCCTGATTCAGTCTTTGTACTGCATTAGTTGAGAAGCCTATGAGTAGATTTTGTTACAACTGGTCTTTATGGTGTGTGTGCAAACTACAGCTTGCTCACTTTTTTTTTTAAAAAAAAAGTCTATGCAATGATGTTGCTTTTCTTCATTTCAGATGATGTGGGGGATGAAATTTGGCACTATCAGATTTTGTTGCTGATTAAATAAGAAATCAAGGGTAAAGAATAAGCTGCCCTCTTGAATGAAAACTCCCATCAGCCCTCATCTTGGGCTGTCAGCTAGAGGGGCAGTAGCATGGATAGCCCGGCAAGCAACATTTGAAGAATCATAGATCCAAAACACACTGCAGAAATCATCCAGCTTGAGACCACTTTAATTGCCCTGGCTCAGCACTATGGAATCCTGGGGGTTGCAGTTTATTGTGGCACCAGAGCATGCTGTGCTAGAAAATTCTGGATATTGTAGTTTATTGCAATACCAGAGATTGCTGACAGAGAAGGCTCACAAAAATACAGTTCCCAGAATGCCCTAGCTTTGAACCAGGGCAGTTAAAGTAGTCTCAAACTGGGTTATTTCTGCAGTGTAGACCATAGCTTCTGCACCCTTGAGGTGAGCAGAAACCTTTGTTGCTCTTCTGCTTGAAGGAGGGTCTGGAAGGTGGGGCAGGCCAAGCTGAGAACACACACACACCCTTGGATTCCTCAGGCAGTACTTCATCTCCTGAACTTTGCCACATGGCTGGTTGGTTGAGCATGTTTCTGGTTCCTCCTCTGTCTGGCTTAGGGGTTTACTGTTCTCACAGCAATTGCATCCTGGATGTGGAAGAGAATAGAAACATACCATGCTCAGAGCAGAGACACCATTAGGGGGTGCAGGGGCTGTGGACCATACCAGGTGACACCCAGAAACATCTACCTGTGGGCATAAATGGGCTGTGGTATTCACTTGCATCCCTTGAGCCAAGATAGTTAAAGTGGGATCAAAACAAATTATTTCTGCAGTTGGATGCAGCCAGAGCGGGCATTCACACTCCTTTTTTCTTTTTTTCCGGAGGAGTTGTAAATCACCATTCTGGTGCGTATGGGGGTTGTTCTTCCCATTTTGGGGGGGGGGGGGTTCGTGAAGCTCTTTGATTGTAACCCCTGTGTTATTCACACATACCATCATATTGGGTTAAAATGGAGCCCTCTTGCTTCCTTTCAAGGAGAAGCAACAATACAGAGTGATATGGATCAATGTGGAAGCTTATTCACATGTTGACGATGTGGATCTTTAAGGAAAACTGAGGGGGCAAAAACAGCATTGAATATCCTGAGTTAAGTGGCTTTTGGCCAGCCCTGCAAAAAAATGCATCAAGTGCATTCGAGACATGTGTGAACAACAAGAATTCAACCCAGATTCATCCCTGATTATTTTTGTGGTGTGAATGGGGCCAGAGAGACACAGGAGAGGACAGAGACATGTGCATTTCATTTCTCTGCTTACCCAGAAATGCTGCTGCAGCGTTCTCTTTCTTGCAACCCCCTCACCTTCTGCAGAAGATCGAGGCATCTCAGGGGTCTTTGTAGACAGGAAATAGGGCAGGAGGTGGGGTCTCTTGTTGTTGTTGTTGTGTGCCTTCAAATCGTTTCCAATTTATGGCGACCCTATTACGGGGTTTTCTTGACAAGTTTCATCAGAAGGTTTGTCACTGCCATCCTCTGATGCTGACAGAATGTGACTCACTCAAGGTCACCCTCTTAGTGGGTTTCATATGGCCAAGCTGAGATTCGAACTCTGGTTTCCAGAGCCATATAGTCCAGCACTCAAACCACTGCTACACACCCGCTCTGTAGCTCTTACACATGCAAACAAAAACATACAGACACACACACACCCCATGTCAACTTCTATGATGGAAGAAAGGTTGCTACCTACTGTTGGATCAAAGAAGGCAGATAAACAGACTAGGCTTCCCCATTACAATAAAACCACGGGCTTTGACCTTGGTCCCTAAAAGAAAATCAAGAGTCCTAAAAGCCTTCCTGCTTGGCATTTTATTTGACTATGAAATGTGTGTCTCTCTGTGTTGTGTGCCTTCAAGTCGTTTTCGACTTCTGGGTGACCAGATGCCACCCTCTTTTTCCAGCACCTGTCCTCCAATTCAACCTACATTGTGCAGTGCCTTGCCCCTCTTCTGTAGTGAGGACAGCTACTCACTCTGACCCTAGGGTTTTCTTGGCAAGTTTCATGAGGCTGAGAGAATATGAGCTTTCAGGGCTTGTTGCACTTTACCAGTCCTCACCTTATCCAGAAGAAGAAGAAGCAGGGTGAGCATATATGTCCTCCTTTTCCAGGATGTGTCCTCCACTTCAGGAAGAATTGCCAAAATGTCTTCTATTTTGATCAGGACTCCTAAGTCTGAATTTACATTTTCTATGAGTGTTTTTTTTATAAAAAAAAAAAAAAAAGCTTTTCTTTGATGAGGTCCTCTATTTTTCTTGATCACCCTACATTTGACAGTGCCTGGTCCTCCTTTGTGTAAAAGCTGTAAAAGCTTTGCATTTTACATTATTTTATTATGAGATGTGTGTGTTGGTGTGTTGTGCGCCTTCCAGTTGTTTCTGGGGTCTGGTAACCCTGTGTATCCTAATAGTTTTTTTTTTTTCTTGACAAGTTTTGTCCAGAAGGCATTTGTTTTGGCCATCCGTTGAGGCTGAGAGAGTGTGACTTGCCCAAAGATAAGCTTTCATGGGGCCAGTCCGAACTCTATCCTGAAGGAGGAGTAGGAGTAGGAAGAGGGATCCTGCCCAGGGCTGCATCCACACTACAGAAATAATCTGGTTTGAGCCCATTAACTGCCAGGCCTTAAGGCTATGGAATCCTGGGACCTGAAGTTTATTGTGGCACCAAAGTGGAGCTTTGAAATGCCGTGTGCTTTGAGCGATGGACTCCTGGAACCTCAGGTTCGAATTCCAGCTCAGCCATGGAAACCCACTGGGTGACATTGGGCAAGTCACACTCTCTCAGCCTCAGAGGATGGCCATAGCAAGTCCCCACTGAACAAGTCTTCCCTTGGGGTCACCATAAATTGGAAAGTCTGTAGAGACCTTGTAGTGCCTTTGAGACTAACAGAAAGAAAGCAGTTGGCAGCATGAGCTTTTATAGTAGACTTCAGTCCACTTCCTCAGATACATTTGGCCAAACGATCTCTCTCTAGGTACTGATTCTAAGGGACAAGAAACACTGCAGAAATTATCCATAGTTTCTGTGGATTTTTGGGCTATGTGGTGTGTTCTAGAAGCATTTATTCCTGACATTTCACTAGCATCTGTGGCTGGCATCTTCAGAGAATGCTGGCATGGAAGTGAGTGGGGTATGTGTGTGTGATATACTGTGTGATTCTAGGTTAGAAAGAGTGATTCCCATTTTAATCTGTGTATTGTTCTGTTGTTGAATGGCAAGGCCTCAGTGTAGGAGGATATGCAAGGAGGATCTGTGTTTGTTTAATCAGTGATCCATTGTCTGCTGGGGAAAAATGATCCAGTTTGGGACAGGTTGAACGGCCCTGGCTCAAAATGCTAGGGACGCCTGGGAAGTGTTGTTTTGTCAGAGACTGTGCCTTCTCTGTCAGACTACAGTTCCCAGGATCCCCTAGCACTGAGCCAAGGTGGTCCAAACAGTTTCAAACTGGATAATTTCTGTGCTTTTGGTCCTAACACTGTTATCTCTTTGGAAATGTCTTAGGATAGACTTGTGAGTTTCTACATGATAAAAGGAGGGGGGAGGTTTGGACTGGATGGCCCTTGAGCTCTAGTCCAAGTCTATGGTTCTATGAGACTTGAAGGTACTCAACAGCAACAGAGCCCTGGAAGTTGGGGTGGGCTCGACCCAGGTTATTCCCAGTGGTGTCACTGGGTGGGTGTAAGTGTCTGAGGACACCGCCGCTCCTCAAACACCTACATTTTGGCAGGGACAGGCTGTGGCATTCATCTGCTTCACTTTAAAATGCTTTAAGAGGTGGTGGGAGTATGTGTGTTGGGGGGGGAGGGAGCTCATTGGGAGGAGAAAGGAGTGGCCCCAGAATTCTTTAAAAAAAAAATAAAATTGATTTTTTTTTGCAAATTTTACTTCTTTTTAAATTTTCTTTAGCAACATCATGTTTTAACGAAACCTTTGCTGTGCATGTGTCAACATGTTTAGCTTGTGTGTGTGTTCTTGTAATCTGAAGGACTCATTTTAATTTAGCTGTTTCTGTCAGAACTCTTAGCGTTACACCAGTCTCCGCAACTTACGGATCTCTTCTGACAGGCCTTTCCTGAATAATCCCCCCGTCCCCTTTGGGACACACAGAGACCATCGCAGAGAACACCCCAAACTGCCCATCCTCTTGGTCTCTATCTGGATTGATTGTTGATTCTTTTCATTCTTTTCATCCCTTTGGTGGTTTAATAATATTTTATTTTAGCATAATGGGGGGGGGGAATTATGGGATGTATTTTAATTGTTGTATTTTATACAATCCCAGAATTGTGCATTCCCCGGAATGTGCTGTCTGCCTCCTTTTAACTATGTATTAAGAAGCTGTGCCCTCCCTCCAGTCTATCTGCCTTGGTCCTGGCCCCAGAGGGAGAGAAGAACCACTGGACCTTCCCACCACACCACCTTCCCCTTTTCCTTTGTGTTGTCTTTTAGACTGTAAGCCTGAGGGCAGGGATCTGTCTAATTATAATGTATGTGTAGCACTGTGTAAATTTACAGCGCTATAAATAATAATAATAATAATAATAATAATAATACTCTGGTTGTAATCTGCCTTGCTCCTGTTGCTGTTGTTGTTATGCAGTGGTACATGGGAATTGTGATTTCCCAGTAACACTAGTAAAAAAAAAAAAGAGCATGGCTAGGTGTTGTGAGATGGGAGGAGGTGAATGGAGGGGGTGGGGGGTGTCACCATGAGTGGCTGCAGCGGGTGACACCGACCCTCTGGGGGGTGGGATTCCTGCAGCGCAGAGCCGGAGCTGGGGCAGCCCCTTGCCTCTTGCCAGGTGGAGGGGGAGGGGGGGGCGGCGCTAGGACCGCGCGGGAGGAGGCGGGGCCTGGGTCTCCTGTGGCTGCTGTGCCTGTGGTCCAGCTCCTCCTCCTCCTCTCCATCCTCCTCCTGCATCCTTGGAGCAGCAGCCTGGGTCCAACTTGCCCTGAGCAGCCGCCTCCGGAGCGGAGCATGGTCACTTGGCTCCTCCTGGCGCTGCGCAGCCCTGGCTGGCTCCTCCGAGGGAGCGATGCTGCTGGAGCACCATGGCCTCGCCTCAGCCCAGCCTCCTCTGCCTCTGCCTCCTCTGCCTCTGCCTCTGCCTGGCTCCCCTCGCCCTGGGCTGCTGCTTGGCGGATTTGAACCTGCATCCCAACAACGAAGGTGAGCAGGGAGCGAGAGGGAGAGCCTCGCCTTGGTTGCCTTGGAAGTCATGTCATTCCCATCAGGAGGAGGAGTGCCCTCCTTTCTTTCAGGTGGTCCAGGAGGGAGGCAGGGCAGCAGAGCATCCTCCCTGCCAAGAGGGCAATGGGAAGAAGCATCTTCTTCTCTGCTGACCCCTTTGCCCCCCCTTTTTTGGGGGGGAGAGCAATTGTTGGGGAGATCGACTGGGAAAAGCTCGGCATTTGAAAAGCTGGGCATTGGGAACTTTGCAAATCTGGGCATCCTGACCATCAGGAGATTGGGAGATCTGGGCAATTTGAGGAACTGGGCAATCTGGGCATTGAGAAAATTGGGCACTGGGAAACCGGAAAAAATCCTGGCATCGGGGGGGATTTTAGAAGTCTGGACCCTGGAAAAAGCTGGGCATTGGTTGGGAAATCTAGGCATTTGGGCAACTGGAGAAAAACTGGGCATCGGTGACATTGGGGAGTCTGGACCACGGGCGATCTGGGCATTGGGAGGTTTGAAAACCTGGGCATTGGGAAATCTTGTGCGTTTGGGAAATGGGGAGTTCTGGACGTCGGGGAATTGGGGGGAAAAATCTAGGCACTGGGCGGATTGGAAAGCCCGACATCTGGGCACTGGGAAATCTGACAGTCTGGATTTTGGGATTATAATCCCGGTGAAGTCCCCAGGCGCGTGGGATGGGACTTGGTCCGTCCTGAAGGGGAGGGTGGCACGAGGGTGCCCGCTTCGTTGCCAGCTGGGAGGACGATGGGCACTTCTTGGCAAAGTTGGTGGCTTTGGTGTTTATATGTGTGTGTGAGAGAGAGAGAGAGAGAGAGAGAGAGAGAAAGCGATGCCGGGTTTCTTCTCCTTGGAGAGCGGGGGACTGGCTCTGGCATGTCTGAGGGCACCGTCCCCGGGGCCAAGGGTTTGGGACAAAGTGTGTCAGGTCCAGCAGGGCGGCTGCCAGCCGAGAAAGTGGTGCCAAGAGAGAGATGCGCTCGATCAGGGAAGCCCCAGTGGCCCTGGCTTCACCCAGGATGTCGCTCCATTGGGAAGAGATGCTGTTTGACACACACTCCGCCACTCTTAGCATCGCTTACTATATGTGTAGGTATAATATCACACACACACACACACACACACACAATAAAATGTAATAATATAGAATGCATCTTATATGTCCCTTTCCTCCCTACTCCCAAAATTATGTGTGTGTGTTTCCCAAAATTTTATATATGTGTGTGTAGTGTACACACACATACGTTCACACATAGATATTATATATATATATATATATATATGGGACAAGGGAGGGAAGGGATGCATTCTGTATTATTTTGCTGTTTGGTGGTTGGTAAGAGAAGATCTAGCTGAATATGGGAAATTAGTGGATTCTCAAAAAGCAGCACGATGTTCAATCTCTCTCTTTCTCTCAGTCACACACACACATACACACACTCAGAGAGAGAAAACTTGTGTTGGCTTCTTATCTTATGGCTGAAGGGACATATGGGATGCGTTCTGTATTATTTGAACTATTGGGCCGAAAGAGAAGCTGTAGCCGAATCAGACCTTAGTGAATCCTCAAGAAGCAGAACAAAGTCCAATCTCTTTCTTTCTCTCTCTGAGACAGAAAGACAGACAGAGAGACAGAGAGAGCTTGTCTTGGCTTTTTACATTATGGCCGTATTTCTTGTTTTTATTTGCTTTGAGAGCTGCTTGGAGCAATGGCAGGCATCTCTTACTCTGACCTATAATTTGACAGAGGAGAAAACAACAACAAAAATAACCCCCTCCCCAAGAGCCCATATCCATTAAAAAATAGTTTGTTTCTGGGATTAATACTAGTACCTTAATATGTCCTGCATTAATTAATTTAGTGTGCATCGCAAACTTTGGGAGTGATAAAATACATCTATTTCTTATAAAAGTCACCTGTGTCTGGTGTGGCATATTTAACTGTTGTCTGTATGTACCTATTTAAATCTATTTAATCAGAAAACATTTATTGAATCAGAAACTATTGTTGAAGGTATCAGGCTTGTTGAGGTTGGGGGAATAGAAATAATGCCTTTTGGATTCCCCCCCCCCCCTCCTAAAACATGTTCCTTTAAAAGACACACCCAGTAATTCTACGAATGAAGCCAGAGCACTGAACATGCAACCTTTGACACAAGAGTGTCCAAGCACACTGACATACACCAAAAGCCAAAAGGGTAGAAGGGACTTGTAGTATGGAAGAATGGCGCAAAACCTTCCACCTGCCTGAGTAGTCTTGCTTATTAAGCAAAGTGTTTTTCCCCCCTAGTAAACAAGGGTCTTTAATGAACAAAACAAATAATGCTTTCAATTTCTTTTGGAGAGGAGATGGTACTCATATTGATTTTTTTTAAAAGTCTCAATGATATATACCTTGAGAGAGAGAGAGAGATGATGCAGGTTGAACATTTTTTTTGTATATACTGGGGAAACAAGCACATTGTTCTTTATAGTGTGCTTTTAAAAATATAGTATTCAATGTTCTCTTTAAAAAAATGGATAGAAGGATGGTGGAATTAACCAAACTTGTATTGAAAGCAGTGGTGCCAGTCTTCTTATGGGATTCTCCCTCTTTTGGTTAATAAAGCATGAGTATCCGAGAGGCCAGTTTGGAAAAGGCTGCAGCTCATAGCAGCTAAACTCATTTCTAATGAGTACAATGGAGCAGTAAAGCTGCTCGCTCTCTGGCTTGCAAAGTGTAGTAGCCAGTAGATAGCAACTGAGGCAACGTAAGATATCTAGACACACTTTGCTATGTGACCTCTTAATTTCTGTATCTGTTGTGATCCTTTCTGAATGCTTCCTGTGTTCAAAAGAGTCTGAAGAACATAGTGGTTCAAAGTAAATGCTGTTGGGACAACACTTTTTCATTGTGTGCAATTTTTTTTTTTTTTAATTCCACACATTTTGTGTAATATCACAAATGCTGGATTGCAGAGTGAGAGGTTGGAAATGGTTTTGTCCATATATTTAATTTTGACTGTAGACCACACAGTGGCTTCAAATGTCCCGTTTTGAAGTAAGCGTTGACAATGGCAGCCAATTTTATAATTACATAATTATGTAATTATAAAGGAACTTAGAAACGGAAAAGAATTGCATGTGTCTGTGTTTAAATAAACAGGGCTTCTGAGCTTTCCAGACAAACAAAAATTTCTTTTGAAAGTGTACTTTTGGAAGTGTTTCCATGCATTTGAATTATTTTTCCCTTTAAAATAATATCGGTGATTGGGGATAGCACGGATGTCAAATATAATATTTCCAAACATGTTAATTTGAAAGTATATGCTTTTCTTATGTGTGTGTGTGTGCACGCATGTGTGACAGTTAAAACTTATACTGTTATTGTAATTCTGTATATCCACCTATGTGAAATTAAGCCCCATTTAACTCAGTGGGACTTACTTTTAAGTAGACACATATAGACTTTAAGTGTTAAGGAAGTAATGAACTCATCTTTTTCTTGCCCCCCTCTACAACTCCATCACATAATCTTTTGGGATAATAATAATAATAACTGAAGTTGATTAAATTTTGGAGCTTGAATATCTCTTCATCCATGTTCATATGACACAGCAGAACAACAAACTTTTTATAAATCCTAAACAAATCTTATGAACATATTTCATCTCATGAAGACTTATGGGAAGGGATAAAGCTTATTCTATAGCAGCATAAGTTTGGGGTATGTTTTAGCTTGTATTTGTTTTTTAAAAAATAATTAAATCATTTCTTCGTTGATACTATTTTCATGCTTTGATACTATACTAAAAATCCTTACCATTTTTAGATCTAGTTTAAAGTTTAGGTTGTAGTTATTCATTTGTATCTACTTTGGTTTTGTGCTGTGGTGGCTGTAAATGGAAGCTCAAATTAAGCAGAGAGGTGATGAAACAGGTAATTTTTTCAAACCTATTTCTCTTACTTCATTTGTGCATATGTGTAGAACCAAAGCTCTTTAAGCAATCTCTTTTTTAAAATAAAATAAAATAAAATAAAAAACCCCAGCAGAGTTGAGAAGTGTGAGCCATCTATCCAACCACAGGAAAGTGTCAGGAGGAATTAACATCTGAATAATGAATGGATTTTGCGCCATGCTCAAGCTTAAATAGATTTTTTGATATGTACAGAAATTTCAGGCTGGAAGTATGCTCTCTTAGAATTCATAATTCACTATTCTATATATTCAAATTAGACTTTTTAAAAAGGAGGATTCTACTCCCCCCCCTCCCTGAAACGTGTTGTGATGATTTTGGGACCCTTTCTTGTCAATTCATAAATCAAATGAGCGATATCACTCTACAATTTAATAGTTTTTTTCCTAATCCATTTCTGTAATGATACGATTTGCCCTAGGGTACCAGCAACTTTAATTTAACTGTTTTATAACCCGCAACAGTTAACACTTGACCTAGGTCATTAACAGGATTATCAGCAAATTTGTTTAAGCTTTTACTGACAACTTGAATTGCTTCAATAATATTTTGACTGTGCAGACAGGAAACTTCTTTTAACCTCTCCAATCGCACATAAAGAATTTCTTATGAACACAACTACCCCAAAAAGACACCAGGACTGTACATCTGTTCATGGTTACCTACAGGCTCCATTTCAGTAAACAGCAAGAAGTATTTCAGACTCTCTGTTTACAGTGTGCGAGTTTTTCCTTAAACGACTTTGCCGTTTGTGCTTACCCGTACCAGAACATTTGTTCAGTGGTTAACTTACATCTTTCCCCTGGTAAACATAATTTAGCAGTTCAAAATATTAATGTACTTCTCAGTGATGTCATGAGCCGAGGCACTTTGAAGTGGCTGTGCGATGGGCATTGTGGCCCTTTCGCATAACTTTCCCTTATTCAGTCATAACGTTTCATTCCTTGGTTTAAAGGGAATCTTAGAAGTGGATTTTTATGGCAAATGGTTTTTAATTGACACATGATTTTTGGTGCATTTTCAAACAAACATAATCATTCCAATAAATAGGTTACATTTTTTTTATTTATTTAGGGAACCATCCTCTGAAAAGTTCTAAACAATCCCACTGAATGGGAGAAACTTAGGAGCACATTAATGTTCTCATGTTCTTATTAGTGTCCATGTTGTGCATTCATTTCAGGAGAATTTGCCAGTGGGTTGTGCCCATAGATTTTTATACTCTGATATCCTCAAAGCTTGGGAGAGGGAATGGAGGTTGAAAGAGATTTAAAAAACAGAAAACAAACATCTAAAAATACCACATAAATGACAAGGCAAGCATCTATGAGAACTCGACATGATTAAATTCCAAATCTGGCTCCATCCACCCACATATACGCCCAACCTCACAGTTTAACCCCAGCCATTAAGTTAGCTTGAATAAAATAGTTTCACAATGCTTCAAGAAAATGTCGGGTGTGGTGACCTGATAAATCTTGACTCACAATGATGAAATCCCCAAGGGGCATAAAGTTTAGCAACTGTCACATTAAATAATAAAACTCAAAATATGTTTGTAGAGTGGTGGTTACTTTAAAAAAACAATTATTTGCCAGTTCATTTAAATAGAATTTAGAGAGGAATAAAAAATAAGATCTAAAACATTAATGTTCATACTTCTGCCTCTTATTCATAACTACTTGGTTTCATTCTATCAAAACATTTGCAAGACTCCATAATTTGGAACTAAAAAGTTAGTGATTGCTTGTTATTATTATAAGACTTCTACACTTCAATAATCTGAATGCTTCCTTGTTTGCTTTCAAATTTCCTAGTGTAAGATCAATTCATTGGTTCAATCTAACAGTTGACACATTTTTTAAAAAATGGAACACATGTTAAATATTAAACACACAAGTATGGAAGTTTCTTGCTATCACTTAGGTGCTCTTTTAGTCTTGAAGGAATTATGCAAATGGCAATGAATGAAATTAAGGGTCATGGCTAAACTATTTAGATATATACATTTTTTTTAAAAGGGGGGGGTCACCTTTGAAAAAGTTGTTTCTGTCCACTAGCTGTAATTTAAAGTGTAAGGCAATCAAAACATTTTTTTAAAAGGCTGCCTACAAGATGTCTGCATAACTGAATGCCGTTATTTTGACAGAAATGCTGGGATTAAAACATTACCTCCCAGGATAATGCTGATTGATGGGGGAGTTGTTATTTCTGTCTAGCGTGCATGCTGCTGATGTTGTTCAAAAATGTACAACTTTCGTTCAAGGCAACTTCCAGAACCAGAAGATAAAACTCTTGCTGAAAGAGTTATCACTGAATGAACCATAATACAGATGCAGGTGTTTCTCTTTCTTTTTTTCTTTCTGTCGGCAGCCTGGATTTTGTCACCAGTGAGGGTCACTACAGAGCAGTTTCCAAAAAAATGGGAGGTAGGCAGCATTTTGAAAAGTTAAGGCTCCTGTTGGGCACCCATTAGATTATACAGCTAGAAGGTATATTTACATAACAAGCAGTCCTCTGATTTCATTTAACTTTTCCTTTTTATAGTAAATATTTAGGGCTGACCCCAAGGGGTAAATTGTATCAGAGGTAAAGGGATAACAATTTGAAATTATTTTTTATTATTAAGTATTTGATACTTTCTGTTAAAGTTATTTTCAAAGCACAGTCCAGTCCAGTGCATATTTATTCTGTATTCACTGCAGTTTTGTTCCAGTAAGTAAACTGAAGACAAACTCACATTTTCTTCATATTTATTTAGAAATCCATTGTGTTGCTCATGAGAATTTACTCCTAGGAGGAGGGATTTTGAGAGGGTGACAATGTTTCTGTTTGCAAGCCTGTGGCCATACCTTTCATGGGAACCCATATCTACCACTACCATTAAAACTTCTGAGATGTGTGCTCTAATCCTAAAGATATCCTTTGAGATACATGATTGGTTTTAGGAATGTTGACTTGAAAATAAATGGGGTTGTAATTTTCATGAAGTATGTTTACAGATTTTAAGAGCTAAATATTAATTTTTATATGAGGTGATGTTTTATTTGTTTTAACTGTTCTAAGCCACCTTGAGTCCCTAACTGGGAAAAGGAGGGACAAAAAAAATCAATCAATTAATCAATACAATAAAATTTAGAAGTCTGAATACTGGACAAGTTTTATGATGCCAGTGTACACAGAATATTTCATGTCTGCAATTCAGAGGATTCTCTACTAGAAAGGAGGCAGTAACTGTTCTCATTGGTATATAACAGTTATAACTTTGTAAGAGCCATGGCCACGGTAGAAAAATAGGCTGGAGTAGTTATATGGCGGCGGGGGGGGGGGGGGAGTTTGTTTCTCACTTCTTCTTATTTAACAATATAATATTTGATGCAGGGCTTTAAAGAATAATTAACATTTCTTTTTTTAAAAAAAGCATTTTTGGAAACAGTCAAACCAGAGGTTATCAGAGATATTTTGAATGTGTGTTTAACTGTTTCACTAAAAACAGAGGTACTTAAAAATTCTTTACTTTGGGTACGCGATGGCCAAGAAACCATCCAAATATTAAACTGAAAGTGGACTGAAATGATAGAATATGAATTCATGTGCATATTTGATTTTGGCTTTAGTACAATTAATGTCTGGTGGCCCCTACTGATTGAAATTTGGAATACATATTTATGAATTTTTAAATTTCAATTTGCTTGCAAAGTCACCAGAGGAGGATAAAGTAGTTAAAAGAAATGAAGATATAGAAATACAGATTGTTGTGTTTGAAGGGAATTGTTGGGAGAGAGACAAAAGAATAAAAGGCCTTGCCTGCCAAGCCTTGTTTAGGATTAATGAAACCACACCAAATTAATTCTTTAATGTGGGGAGACATTATTCAAGCTGATCCACTGTAAGTGAAAACTTTTAGGCAACTTTTCTCTCTTTTTTGTAAAGTACTGTACATCCTGCTGTTACAGGGCAGAGTGGGGAAGAAAATCCCATTAATCTGGTGCGGGAAAAGTGGGAAGAGAATAAAAGCACATCAGATAAACAGCAGTGGAAATGTAAAAGCAGTTCAACAGTAAAATAAAGGGGGTCTACAGAGTAAAATTCTATTAGGAAAGCAGATGTAATATTCTGATTAATTTTGATCTTTTACTTTTAGAAACCAAATTTCACATTTGTAAATGTACAAAAGGAGAGGAATCATTCTTTTTTTTTAAAAAAAAAAATAAACATTATCCTGGAAGGTTTAAACTAATATATTTTACAATTATATATAATTTGTTTTAAGAAAACTGAGACACTTTCTTTCTCAAGTTGGTTTAGGTACACTTTTTGCCAGTGGTGCCCTTCCTAAAAGACTCTTCCTGTAGATTTCAATGTAAATACCAAATGTGTGTGTGTGCATGTGCACAAAAGTGTGTGTAAACACATACACTCACATGCACATACATATATTTATTTCTTGAATAACTTTGTTTCTCTGAATAACTTTGTACTTGCAAATTACTTCACAAGTTTTATAATGGTGAACAATCTAGAAAGAGAGAGTGACAGAGAGAGAGAATAAGATTTTTGTCACTTCTGTTTTAGGTAACTGTATATTATTTAATATTTCCACTTTGCAGTTTTAATAGATGGCTGTAATATTTTCATAAAAGTATTTGTTCATGCTAGCTAAAATCAGTCCCCAATTCTGCATCTATAGTTATTTATTTAATTCTTTTTAAAAGAAAGCAGTCAAAGAAAAAATTGGGGTGCTTGAACTGTAGTGCTCAGGGCTGTCCTCACATATTTGACTGCCTGAGAAAAGTACAAGATAAGCCACCCCTTCCCACTGAACTTTCACTTATCAGAAACCAATGGGATCTGCAGTCAGATTTTTCAACACTGCTGATAGCATAACCTTTTTCATTTCATACGAGGGCAGCAAACTAGCTTTGGGGCTTCAGGGCAGGTTGCAAAACAAAAAATGTTCTTTAAAAGAATGGAAAAGCCAGGGGGCTGCTTCTAGCACATCATACAACAGCTGCTGCCTGACACAATCCACAAAATACACAATGAAGAAAGAGAAATGTAGTGAATATTGTGAGAAGTAGGAAAGCTTCATTAGACTGTATCTCACTGGGAGTTCTGACTAGAGTAGAACAGTTGAATCAATGAGATTTACTTAAGGGTTTACGTACGTAAATATTTACAACAGCTAATTTAATGTGGCTATTATAGTTGGGAGCACTATTAAGTTTCAAGCTGTAGCTTCCACAGAACACTTTCTTTCTGTTTTTGTATAGTGCAGCTAAAGTATAGCTACAATTGTTTTAATTATGGCGGTATAATACTACACATGGTTATTTTGAAGTGAGACCCACTAAGCTGAATTATATTTTTCTCATGAATTACTGGTGAGGAGGGGTCCTTAAGAGTTCCTCTCCATTCCTTATATTTCAGTATACTTTGTGTTTTAGTCAAAATGGAAAATGTTTTTCACAGAAGTTTTCATCTATTCATCCAGTTAAGAAAAAAAAAGAACAAATTATTTTTCCTGTTTTGCATTTGATTTTTTCCCCCAACAGTTCTCTACATTTAATATTGCATTGCCTCCTTTGTATAGTTTATATTATATTCCTGCCTTCTGCATATATAATCTTTGTAGTCTTCGCTTTTTGCGAGCATTCAAAATTGCATAGATTTTATAGTTATTTTTTGTAAAGTAATGCTAACACCTTTAGCTTTTTGATGACTTTATGATTTAGCTAACATTGATTAATTTACAAAGAAAATCCATCCATCCATATATGATTGAACAAAAGCATGTTGAAAATTATTTCAAGAAGTAATTCAGTGGGCTAGATTTAAACATATATATAGTTTTTGTTCTCATTGTTAGGCCTTCAGGTTGACTCTGTTTTATGGTGGCTCTGTTTTAGGGTTTTCTTGGCAAAATTTCTTCAGAGGAATTTTGGCATTTTCTTCTGAGAAATTCTTCTTCTAATGTCTGAGAGAGTGTGAGTTGCCCAAGGTTGAACTCACTCAATTTCCATGATCAAGCAGGGATCTGAACCCTGCTCAGGGCTGTAGTCCAAAACTCAAACTGCTACATATCACTGGCTTCCAATCGTACTTGTAGACCCACTAAAATCATTGGAACTTAAGTTAGGTATGATTTCAGTGGTTGCGATTAAAGCCTTTGGATGTATCTATACGGCAGAATGAATGCAGTTAGACACAACTTTAACTGCCATGGCTCAGTGCTGTGGAATTCTGGATTTGAAGTTTTGGGAAATATTTAAGCTTCTCTGTTCCTGGTGCCTTAACAAACTACAAATCCCAGGATTCCATAGGATGGAGCCATGACATTTAAAGCAGTCCCAAAACTGCTTTAATTGTGCAGTGTGGCCGCAGTCTAAGTCTGGATCCAATACAGAATTGAGAACTAAAATAATAATTATTATTATTATTATTAATTTATTAATTAATTTATTAATTTATTAATTTATTTATTTATATCCTGCCTCTCTCTTCCGGGATCTAGGTGGGTAGCAACAGTCCAATATATTTATATACTTATGTGTATATAAGAAACGTCTTCTGAAGAAACTTGCCAAGAAAACCCCATGATAGGTTCGCTTTAGGGTCACCATAAGTTGGAAATGATGTGAAGGCACACAGCAGCAATTTAGCCACATAGTGGCTTGCTCTGAGATGTTATCAAATCTTTACTGAATGTGATAGCCCCAGAATGAACTGTCTTCACTGCTGAAAGCCAGTACTGCAGTTCTCATTGGGCCCATGCCAACTTTATTAGCTATGTGCCCATGGCTAAAATCCCCCGCAGGTGATAGGTAAGATGTGCTGAATGTTATGTCCAGTTAGAACCACCTGTGAGAGCTTCATGAAATGTATGGGTGAGGACTCAGATTTGAAACAACCACTTTGGGACACAGAAGTTGTCTTTAGAGTATTGTTGAGTTATGGAGGAAATGAAATAGGGCCGAAAACAGCTGCTCACTAGTGAAGGGAAACCATAGAGAATGCACAGTGGGATCTATGTGTTCATACTGTGTTTGGATTCTCAGGGTGGGAAGACATTATGAAATACGATGTGGCTGTACTGGGACAATAAGGTGCTGGGATAGGAAATGGATGACTTACACAATTGTGATGGATTGGATAGGAAAGACTGCAATATACAGTTTTCTTGGTTTTGCCTTATCTTGTCTTAATGACACTCTTTCACATGACGGAGGTGGGAGAGAATGTGGGTAAAATTTTGCTTGGAAACACAGAAAATTATGCTTGGGAAATTTGGTTTTTTAAATATGTGACTAGCAAAGCACACATGTTCTGAATTAATTACCTCCATAAATTCTGTTAAACAATAAAAATAGCTTCTTGGTGACATCAGCATGTTGGAAAATAAAACCGGATTCAGCATTAGCATCCTGCTTTTCTCAACATGACACTCAATGGAGATCTCTGATTGTATCAGCACATAGTCTCCATTTTGTGTGATCATTTTGAAGTTCTTAGGTGCTTGCCTTATGATTTCTTGTGTACAAGTGAATAAGCCAGGGGTGAAAAGGAAGTAATCTTTGGTCTGTTTATAGATAGTCCTGTTTATGACTGAAATGCTGGACCTGGCTTTGAATTAGATAGTTCTTTGAAATGAACTAGGACAGTATTTAAGAATTACATCTGATTGGCATAATGTGGCATTAAATGTCTGACGGTTTCCTGTTCTCCTCCCAAATAGCTTGTTTGTAAAGTGTGATCCAAGAGGTTGTACAGTTTTTCACATGACACATTTCAGGAGACGAAAAGATTTATTTAATGCAACTTTAGCTTTGTTCAACAAGCTGAAGCTGCATTAAAAATCTTTCCGTCTCCTGAAATGTGCCATGCATTGTTACTCTATACTATGACTCAGTACAATGCCATTTGATTATTAAACCATAGGGAGTGATTAAAGTATGATTCCTTTAAAAAACAACAATAATATGTACTTACGCTGATCTCATTGTAACAATTTCCAGAAGGTTAGCCATGTTTGTTCCATCAAACACAAAAAGATGGATCTACTTTTAGATATGTAAAACTGGACTGGCAGAGGCTTTCAGACCAACTGATTTATTTATTTTCTGTCACCTCATAGTATCCATAGAACCACATTTCAAATGAAGTGGGGTTTTTTTCTGTTCAGTTTCTTCACTGTCCAGCTTTTCAAAACCTTAAATAGAAATGAAAATACATTAACATAAATGCATCTTCCTTTTGTATTAATTGATATATTTTTGCACTTGAGTATCTTATGTAGTCACTTCAATCCTGCTTTTCCAAGTCTTAGAATCATTTTGACTTCTTGACTATAAAATTTTCCATTTTGATCGCTGAATGAGCCAATATATGGAAAATCTTTAATAATTTCAGTATCTTCTTCATCCACTTTTAACTAATTCTATTTTCATTATTTTTATTTTCTTAATATTCAGCTGCATTCCTACTTTTGTATTTTCTCCCTTAATTTTCTTCAACAGTTGTTCTAAGTCTTTATTAGTTTCTGCATTTCATCAATAGGTGATGTTCCTTTTCATAATTTTCATACCTCCATCCTTAGTCTTATCCCACATGTGTGATATGAGTATAAATTAAACAGACAGGATGATAAAATGCAGTTCCCTTGGTAATAGTTTCTCCATATTCTTTCCTGACAGTGGCCTGCCCTCTTTTCCAGAGAATAGGACAAAATCAGCAGGATAATAAAGTATTGAGACACACCCATTTTTGTTCTAAGAAGGATGGGGTTTTTTTATTATTATTTACACAGTGAAAGGCTTTGCTGTAATCTTTAAGCACAGTTTGATTTTCTGAATTTCTTTGGTGTGTTTCATTAGCCATCATAGGTTTGCAATATGATTACTAATGCTTCTTCGTTTTTTGAACCAGCTTCAACTTCTGGCATTTCTCCCTGTATATATGGTAAAAGTCTGTTGTAAAATCCTGAGGGTGACTTTGCTTGCATGGGAGAACAATGTTACACTGATTGTTTCCCATATTTGTTGGCAGACCTTTGCTAAGACTTGAATGAAGTTCTTTTATAAGGTGTGATATGTAGTTTGGCTACTGACATACCCTGTGAATTTCTAGTGAGAGAGGAAGACAAACTATTTATGGCATTTCTGTTACTAGAGTGTACAGTTGCATTCAAAAGTGTGTTTTCAGAATGTTTTGAGTGCTCCTTTACATAAATTACTGCATACGGTATACAAAACTACATTTTGGAGAAAACCTTTTAGGACGTTCTTTTAACCTGAAATCTTTTAAAAACACAATATGAAAGGAGTACTCGAGAATGAATTTGCCTGCAAGTTAATATAAGAAATAATATAGGCTATAAAAGCTAATATGAAGTTTGACATTTGCATCATTTATTATTGCCATCTATATGTAGCGTTCAAAAGTTTCATAAGACTTTAATCCAAATCTGGTGAATCTGTGACCTTCCAGATGTTCCTGGACACTGACTTCTAGTAATCCATTTCAGAATAGTCTGTGAAGAATAGCAAAAAATAGTCATTCATCAGCCTTTGGAGGATTCCACCTTTAATATATGTTATCTACTGTCAGGTGAAGGAGAACTCATAACAGGAATGTAGTGAAAAATTATACAAAAAGAATCTATTTAATTGGAAAATTTGATAATCTCTGAAGTATGTTGGTACCAAAACAGAATATTTCAGATTAGTTAACTTCAAAATTCTACATTGGTGAATACTTACCTTTCCCAAGGAATGCAATCACACTGTGAACTGATATAGAAATTGCTTTCATTCTTCCCCATCCTAACATTAAAGTTGGATGAAAAAACAAACAAAAACCAAACCTACACCTATCTCCTTCTGAATCTACATTCATGAAGAAAAAAAAATGAGGCCCTAAGCATTCCCACTTGGCTTGCATGTAGCTCAGCAAGCTCTTCTTGTACAGGATTGGCCCATTAGTTATGGAATGGCAAATGTTGACCTCCCCCCTCCGCTCCCGCTCAACATCAGTACTTGAAAGCAGGGAAGGATTCTTGTCTTCCAGGTTTGCCAAGAAATTATCCCGACTTTGATTAAGCAGAGCCATGAAAATATTTTCTCATAAATGGAGAAGGGGGGGAAGGAGTGGGAAGGGCAGGTGAAATGTTGAAATAAAGGCAACAGGTGCAGTGGGGAAACTTGTGATTCTTCATTCATTCTGCAGTTAGTTATTCCAGCTAACTCTTCTATTCCAACAGCTGGTGCCTTATCCTAAAAGAGAAAGAGATTGCTCATGTCAAGCTGTTTGAAAGAAGGTTGAGTTTGAAGAACAGGAATTCTGTGCTTTTCTGACTTGACAGCAGGTCTGCAGTATTAGACTCTGAATGCACTCACTGGCATGCAAGTAACAGAGATTTCCCTTTACTTTGCCTCAGATGTTCAATTAATAGGCCAGTGTGACATTTTGGTTCCAGAGTAAAGTTACCAAATGAAGCATCTGAAGGTTATGTTTTTTAAAAAGAGTATTTTCCTCCTTTGGTGTGTTTGAATTAAAGAACATCTGTTAATGTGATAGAAATATGGATGTAAAAGATGCATGATTTTAACGAGAATGTTGTGTTCCTGAAGAAGAGCTAGGCTTTTTTTTAAAAGGGGGAAACTGCCATTTGGCAAATTTATTTTGAGATCATGTGCAATTCATATTGAAAACAGTGTATCCATTACTGGCATCCATATCTCACATTTTGCAACATAGCTCTCCATAAAACTTTTTGACTGTATAGCTTTGCCTTTTTGCTGTCCACATTTTTCAGTAATCCTCTGGCTTGAGCCCATCAAGGTTTATCTACATCAATAGCAGCTCCTGAGGGGAAATAAAATTGCTTCATTGAATTACAGCTGTTCTTCCTGCACAAGAGGGCTAGGGAGGTAGCTTGCACTTGGAGCCATATTGCCCTTTCACTGATCCAGGTCAGTTATCTTCATGGGCAATGACACACTAATCTACTGGAGTAACTTTGTCTCAACTGTACTCCCAACAGAGTCTGCATATGGCTTCAGCATAATTCACATGAAAGTGCAAGAGCTGGCTTGGAATGGTGGATGTGTTTTCTGGGTCATAGAATGGGGATGGACCTATGAATCACAGACAAAGGCAAAATGTCATTTGGCTATGGCTAATTAAATATTTTATAGATAGTTATCTTAAGTGACTATCATATTGTTGCGTTTTCTTTTTCTTTTCTCTCCCTCCCCTCCCTCCCTCCCCCCCTTTCTTTCTTTCTTTCTTTCTTTCTTTCTGGCTTGACAGACCAGCCATTAAGGCCAGCCTGGGGGTGGACTTGGGGCATGACATCCAAACAATGCACACCCTGTGCTCCACACGACATGTGCTGTCACAGCGCTCCTCTGGCACTGCATCTACACGACTCAGTGCCAAAGAAGCGTGGAAAAGTCATGCACCGGCAGCTATCACACCCTTTCCGGGGTGCAAACAGGAGAGGTCAGGGCTGTGGCATGTGGTTGCCATAGCCCCAATCCTCCAAAAATAGAGGCAGCTCCAGGCCACCCTTTAGGGATGGTCTATACAGACCTTCTGTCTTTAGGAAAAAATTACCAGCACTTTTGAATATATTCATTCCTTCCTGTCTGTGGGGTTTAAATTCCTCTCCCCACATAAAAAATGTAGATACTCAGGCCCCATGTTATTCAATGGCAGTGACGTATGCACAGATGTGCCAGTGCGGCCACATCCACACACCACCATTGAATAATATGGGGCATGACAATCTGCAGACGGTCAAATCTGTGGATTGCTAGCCTACTGATATGAAGAGTCCACTGTATGAAGCAAAAGGGGAGGGGGGAGGCACGGGGATGTTAGCTACCATAGTAACCTGATCAGTAATATGATCAGCATGCATGTTACAAGCAAGTCACTTAAAAAAGAGACATGTTGATATTATATTACACAAAATTAATTTTGGTAAAAGCAAATATATGTCAAGTAGTTAGATGGCTGAATGTAACTGGACCATTACAGTTCACTTGGAGTATTTCTGAGAATAAGCCAATACAAAATTCCTATGCAACTCTTTATCATATAATTGAGAAATACTGTTTGCTTTGTGCTTCAACACATTTTTGACATCATGGTCACATGCCATTCACAGGGGCCATTTAAATACTTTTTCATAGGTTTCATAGAATCATAGAGTTGTAAGGAATCATAAAGTCCATCTACTCCAACCCACTGCAATGCAGGAATAAAGTCACCTAAACCTTGTACAAAGATTTACAAAGAAAGTATTAAATGAACACACAACTGCTGCAATTCCTCTGACTCTCCACTTCTACTGTCCACTAATTGTCCAGACATAGGGGAGATACCAAAACAGGAAAAAGTTGCCACCGCTGTTGTAACTCTCTATTTTGCATTATCTGTACTACTAAAATGTATGTACACATTAGGAAGAACTTTCATATAGCTGGGAAACTTCTTTGCAGTTTCTTATTGCACTGCTTGCATATCAAAGAGGCAAGCCTCTTTTAACTATAACTGCTAATGTTGATGTTGCTAATCCATGTGTGATTGTGTGCAGAGTGAGTTCCCTATTTTCTGATAATGTGACAGAACCAATCTTTGAAAACCAATTTTATTTCAGATTTTCCAGGAAAGTAAATAGCACTCTAGTGGCACTGTCTGTATTCCATAACAACCAAGTATCCATTTGGCAGGGCAGTCCGACTACTGCTCTGTTGCTCCACCTTTTCAGTTGGTTTTTAAATGTCCCAGTTTCTCTCTCTTCCTCCCACTTTCTTCCTTTGTCCTCAGCTTACTTCAGTTGCTTCAAACTGAATCCAAAGTGCAAAAGCAGTTTGCACTAAATTAACTCAGCAAGAGGGGAGAGAGAGAAGTGAATGGAATCACGTAAAAGCCAATTGCTGCAGCCTTTTCTAGCTTGTGTGTTCTTCCTCAATGGCATTTGCCATCTTGGCCATACTCTGGTGTTGCTTGGCCACATGTGTTCCAGTTGTCATCTGAGAAATTTTGGAGGGTATGTTATTCTTGCTTGTTTTTTTAGTTATACACTCTCGCTGAAATCAAATAGGGTTGGTGATTGATCTATTCTTCAACTGATTCCAGCCTGAAAAGGTGGGACAAGTGAGGAGCGAGGAGCATTTCAGAGCCATCCATGTTCTTTATGCTTCCAGAAGCTGCTTAGTACAGTCCAGAACTCTTGAGAACTGCCAGTTTCAAATTCTGCTGTCAATAGATCAAGAGCCATAAAGATCTTCATGAGCATGTCATTTTTTTTGCATCTCCTAACCCCTGACATTTGGGACACCAGTTCCAATTTTAATAGCACTGTGGAATTGTGGTCATCCATAATATGGGATGTCTGTTATAATACAGGATGCAGAGCAGCCTAACTGGACATGGTCCTGGCAATGTGGTTTTTCAGGAGGTAAACAAAAATGGAGATCTGGATAGCTGTGCTCATCAAAAATACTCTGGTTGTTTGTAGATGGACTATTGTCAGTCTTATGTCCCTCATAATGAATCACTTACATGGAGATCGTTCCTAGCTTTGTACACAAGTTTATGCAAAAAGGCAGAAACTGGAACATGTTCTTAGTTTCTTTCTTCTTAAAAGTGGTGATTCAGTGCTGTTGATGATGAGCTACCCCTATATGATGGAAAATATGATGTAGATCTGGTTTTGCAAGAATTTCTATAACATTCAAAATAGTATCTATTTTTTCACACAACGGATGCAGATGTTTCTTGGTGGGTGGCCAGTCAGAGTGGGTGAGAGATATGTCTTCAGAATCACAGTGTCCAAACCTGTCTCTTGCTGGGTGTGTCCCTTTGGGAAAAAAAACATAATGTAGATTTAGCTGTAAATTGTTCGTCTTCTGTCTTCTCTGTATTTGAGTGGCTAGTGAGTCACCTTTAAAGGAGCAAGTGCTTCACTTTGGTTGCATTATTGAGAGAATGCATTAAAGAGACTGGGCGCAAGCTGGGCCATGCGGTCTATAAATGTATATCAGCTTGTGAATAGTCTCCACATTGTCCCACCCCAAAAACCAAAGCCTGGCTACATTTCTGCTTCAAAGTGCCTTCTGGGCTTCCTGGATTTACATGACATGTTTCAATTATGGGTATCTTCATTTTTTTTCCCCATTTTGGATAGCAAAACTCAGTTTTTCCCTTTGTTAGCATTTTTTCATGAGTGATTTTGCTTCCAAATTAACAGCTAGTTGTCTATTGAAACCAAACCTAATAAGAAGTCCATTTCTTTTGCATTTTGACACATACGCTTGATTTTTTTTAAAGTGTATCTTCTGTGATAATCTTGATTTTTGTCTTCATTGAAACGGATTTCTTGAGGACAGACTAAAAAAGTGTTGGCAAGTCTTTGTACTGCACAACATAAATGTTAATCATTAGAAGGAACTTACTTAAACAAGAACAAGCTCTCTGGTTTTGCTTTCACTCATTTAGATGTTTATCTCAGCCTATCTTGCTTAAGGGCCAGCTGTAAATAAATAGCATGTGGTACGGTAAAAATCCTAGAGAATCCAAGATAGATTAAAGTCTCAATAAAACAGGGTATTTATATTTCTCTCTTTCTCTGTGTTGTTAAAAATCAGTTATAGTATGCATTGAAAAATGAACCTGTTTATGAGCAAAGATGTAAAAGTCTGCACTTAAAAAATCTCTTAATCTTAAATCTTAGCCTTTGTTAGGATCTGAATTGTTGACCAACCAAGAAATAAGGAGACCAGACATGATGAGGTGGATTAAATAAGGATCATTTTATTGACCTATAAAACCAATCATAACCCTGCCTTATGACGTATTAAGTAGCTTTTGTTGCATTCTGATACTAAACATTTCTGTACATTTTTGATGTTAGATCTAGTTTACTTGGTAACTGTAATGCAGAAATTTTCCTAGATTTTCCATTTTTCTGTCTGTGAATTCTGCACTCTGTTTAACATTCTGCACTCTGGTTAACAATTCTTAATAAAAGAATTCTGTTGTTGTTGCTGCCGCCGCCGCCGTTGCTGCTATTGTTGTTGTATTTTGAAATGAAATGTCACAAGTAATTTCTGTAGTTTTTTTCAGCTATGTGTCCAATGTTCTTATTTCTATTTTGAAAATGAGACTGATCCTTATAACCTAGCTTACATTTATTCTGAAGCATCTTATTTTGAGTTTTCTTAAATAGTGATGCTGGGTACCACAGAACCCGCAATAGCCATGGCGGAAGCAGAAGTCTTAGAAAAAGAACATGTTAATAATAGGCAATGTTCTTGGTATGGTGAAATGGGCCTTAAATAGCAATGACATGTATTGTGGACAAACTACGCTTCCCATTCCTGTTGTGGGAAGGAAGCCAGGTTACTTTTGTTCCTGAATTTTTCAAACCATGCAGCCCAGTCCTAAACTTGCTTACTGTCAAGTATGTGAACAGGACTGGTCTTTTAGTCATTTCCATAGAGCTCTGAAATGAATTTCTTGATTTAGAAGTTTCAGCTTTAACCTTGATATTCTGCTCATTGTTCTAGGATCATCTGAGGCTTGCTGTGCTTGCGCTTTTTTCACTGTTTTGACAAATAAAAAAGCACTAACAGTTTCCTGAAGTGCACATCTCTAGGTGGCTTAACAAATCCTGGACTGAGAAATTGTGCAAAATGAGACCAAAAAGATCTAAATACAATTATTAGTCCAAACTTAAGTAGACCTACTTAATAAATTACTGACTAATATGTCAATATTTATCTTCATAATTTCTAATTAGAACTAGTCATTTAATTTAGGGTTGGAATTGTTTCATATCATATTGAATTTTGATTTTATAATGGGAACACCGTATGTTTCTGCAAGTGTAAGATGGCCACTGAAAATTTTTTCTCCCTTCTGGATAGAAACACAGCCACACACATTCCAAGATCACTGCTCCATTTGAGCCAAGTGGGACTCAGAACAAAATGTTCATGCAGAAAGCTATTTTTCAGGATTCCAGATACTTCATTCCATTTTCTGCTTCTGTTCTCTGCCTCAACACCTGTCAGCCCATGTGTCCTTGCTGGACTTTTTTGAAAGCAGTGGGACAAACCTCATAGATGTTTGCCCCCTTACTTTTTTTCTGAATTTACCTAAGCCTAGTAAATCCCCTTTTCTTGTATGGTGGGTGCCATTTTGATTATAAGAGCAAGGTTTTTCAGTAACTGGTATTCTATGTTTTGTCCTGGATTCAAATTTCTAGTTCTTTTGTATTTTGCCCTACCTGGAATATTTAGCCTGAGGAATTTACACAAACGTTGCCTTTATTATTCAGCAATTGGTTCAAATGGTCGATTCTGCCTGGGACTAGAAGAAGGATCTATGTCCTGATTCATATCGTGAAATTAAGCAAGTTATGCTTCAACTTGACAAATCGGGGGGAAGAAAAAAGTATAAATGTTCAGTTTTCAAGGTTCAACAACAATGAGGGCAACATCTGAAATTCCAGTCTTTTTTTTCCTGGGGTCAAAGGACTTTTTTTAGGGTGCATTTTAAATTAGAGTAGTTGTAGTAAAATAGTTTGTTTTCAGATATTTCTAGCAATTGGGTGATAATCTATGTGTGTTCTAATGTTCACCTCTCTAGATACTGAGAAAATATTTTTAACAATTTTAGTATAAAGTCTTGGTGCTCCACATTTTAAGAATATGAAAGATTCTAAAATGATTAAAGCATGATACCCCATTATATAAACAATTTAACTAAAAGAAACTAGCTCACAAACTTTCTTTTTCTTTTTTTTTCTCACTGTAACCTGGTGCATATCTTGGAACTATGGTTTTTGATTTGTTTTGTGAACTCTATGCTCTTATTCTTAAGAAAAACACCAAATATGTCCATCCTCAATGTATTTTACAAGTTAGATTATTTTTAGAAGACATAATTTATTAAAGGAAATGTTTTCAATTTTCAAAGTGGTATGCTACTTTTTTACAGGTCAGTGCTGTCTATATTTGTTAAAACATAAAAAAGTATTCCACTTTGATGAAGCAATTTAACTATCAAAAAAATGGAATATCTTAATGAGTTAAATAATTTTTAAAACCTTTAACTTTGTTCAAGATATATTTCACTTCAAGAAGTATAATCATTCAACATCTATTTATTTTTGTTTTCTGTCCTATACAATCCAGTTTCAAACATGATTATGTGGGTCAATAACCTTTCTGTAATATATTGTTTCTCTTTCCTAACTCTTTATTAATTGCTTTTAAAAATGTTTGTTTAGCCAACAAACACTTAAGCTACATTTCTTTGTAGTTAATCCATTGTTGCCACTAAACTTTGTATTTAGCTAAATAATCTTTTACACAGATTCTTAAAACAATGATGGATTGTGTTGTGACATAGTGTCCATTTGTATCAATCGTTTCTTCTTATGTGCCTTTGAAGATCCAACTCAGGTTGTTTTGGGGGAGAGAACCCTAATCTAATTGTATTACCAAGTTTGTCGTGTGTTAGGACTGATAGAAGGTGATGGGTAAGAATAAGATCTTGGATTTCCTTGACACAAAAGCTTATTGCTTATTGAGCAAAATATTTTGATTGCAGCACACGACTGGGGGAAATAGCTAATTAATTGCACTACTTCTTAGCAGAAAGATCATTCATATCCTTTTTTTAAGGAAGTGGAAATCTTTCAATTTTTCCTGGTTCACAAAATGAAAGACAATATGAATACTTTACAATATAAATACTTTAAATAAACAGAGCCTCTGTAATAAGGGCCACATATCTATTAGATCCTGGATCTTGCTCTTTTATTGGCCTAAGTTGCTGATAAAAATTCTGTCTCTGTTCTTTCATTTTTTTTTTCCATTGTTGAAAAACCAACTAAGGAAATTTTCTTCACTTTAAATGGCTTTACCCACACAAAACTGATATGAGATTCTTTGAAAATATCTTTCCCTTTCTCTCTTACTCTTTCTTGATCTCTGATGTTCTGAAGAGTGAGAAAACCATTCTATTTATAATTTTAGTTTATGACTACCATTCCTAACCCATAGGTATATTGCATTTTCTCTTTGAAGTTCTTTATGTGTGGAAAAGAGGAACGTACAGAATATTTGCACAGAATATTTTGTACAGAATGTACAGAATAGTATGCTGTAGCTGAATTTCTAGCACTGAGTAGGAGGTTAGAGTCAATGGTCTATGGAGCCCCTTCCAGCTTTATGATTCTAAATTGTCTTGTCCTCATCAACAAAGAGTGTCATGATGACGTTCAGTGTACCCCCAGGAAACAAAAAGCCAAATGCTATGCTCTGAAATTTTCTATGATTTTTTTTACCTCCTTCTTTAGAGCAAAAAGACTATGAGCAGTTTGTTTCTTCAACAACAGCAATACTAAAAAAGTATTTCCCACTAAACAATTCTGTGTGCAATATATATTTATCCAAAACCAACTTGCACAAAAGTACCTTTTAAAAAGCCACAAACAAATGTGCTAAGATCCTTATGATTTCACCCAGCAGGGAGCAAACTTTTTCGTAACAACAACAATACATTTTCATGTGCAGGAATGAAATAAGGGAAGATTTACATTCTGAATTTAACACAGAAAACATCTGAAAGAAAAATAGTGAAGAGGTTGTTGTTAAAATCTGTTATGTAGTTGCCTTGCAATGAAATCCAATGCACACCTATTCAGAAGCACCACTATGTTATGAAGACTCACTCCCACACAAGTAGAGACAGGATTGCAATCTGACTGATGGCATAAGGAGAAATGTTTGAGAAAGTTATTATGGTAGGAGTTTACAAATATTATCTCTGTAGAATAAGAATTGTCCTATCACTTAAATTCATGATACAATAAGAAATCCATAAAACTTCTGCCTCTGGCTCTAAATCTTAAACATAACAGAATCCTAAGTATTTGTATGCTTATGTATTAATAATTCTTATTGATTTATGTCAGTTGGGAAACTATCACAATAATTTTATCATTCTACTATGATATTGATTCCGTCTCCCTGGTTCCCATTGAAAAATGAGTGGACCTTTATGGAATCATGTGATTACTCAACAGCAATCAGATCAATATGCTTATTGTGAGAAATAGCAGAGATACTGTTATGTGGATTTTTGTTTGTTTTTAGTGGGCATAAGAATGTGTATTTTATTGGATCTATTTTCAACATTGATTTCAGAGTTTAAAAATGTACTTAACTGAATTTCCAATTTACATTTCAAACATGTTTCACAATACCCAATCTGGTCTTTCTTGCTGGTAGATTAGAAGACTGTTAAAAAGCTTGAGGTTATCTGTGGGGGGAAAAAAACACCCTAAACTTTGCTTGAAGTTGAGGATTCCCCACCCCATCTAATCAGTATATACCACCCAGCAACTCAAGATATGCATAAATGCATTACACACAAAGTAGAAAGTCAAGGCCTGGGGTCAGCATTAATTATTATAAGTGTCACATTATATTTGCAAAGTATAAGCTCTCTTTGAAATTGCCATTTGAATCTTGTTGCGACTCTCACCTGCAAATATAGTTGTGTTCATGGAGCCAAGTTTCAGGCATGTTGGAATGGATGGGAACTGGAATGTGTGCAGCTGATAAGGACTATTTTATTTTCACACTGCTGAAATTAACTTGGAGATAGATACTTTGCTTTGTTTTGCTCTGATTGCTGTCTCTGTGATAGTTTAACCACAGCTTAGAAGTTACTCACTGAAGATAACATGGTAATTAATTCTAATTGACAATAATGAAGGCTAACTAAATTATGTGATGGCTTTAATATAAATAGAGTAACTTTTTTGTTGTAACTGTTCAGTTATATTTGTTGCTACAAGATGGGTGATCTCAGTTTTTAGAGAGACATTGTACCATTTAGCAGCATTTAGAAAATGTTTGATCATTTTGAACAACAAAATAATATTTATACAACAAACAAAATAATGTTTGCAATATGTAACTGACAATTTTTATGGGTCTTGGAACTGTAATTGCAACCCTTTAATTTTTGAAGAAATATTGCAAGCTCTGTTTTTAATGCCAAACCAATCAAACCAGGACTGTCACTTGTAGAGGCTAACAGAGTAGAAGCAGACAAACTTATTCCTCTTCATTTTCCCTTCTTTTTACAGTTAATCTGCTGGATTCAAAAGCAATTCAGGGAGAGCTGGGCTGGATTTCCTACCCATCGCATGGGGTAAGTTCATTCATCTGTAAAAGGGGAAATAGTGTTACAGATCCATATACCTGTTAACCATAGCCACCCTCTTCACAGCATACAAAACCAGAGCAGAGTGGTTTGTGGTGGTGTTTTCTTTACTTCTAAAATGACAATTTAAGACTTATCGTCTGTACCTTTACATATATAGGTATATATTTATATGGACTAGAATAGAACAGGATGGAGTAGTGTCCCAGTCTCTCAAAATTTGTATGCATTTTCCATGCATATTTCTTTTCCAAATATAAATGCTTCTGGATACATTTTTTCCTGATAAAACCTTTTACATGCATGTCCCACTGACTGAAGTCTTACATGTGTATTTGTTCAAATGTATGCATATTGCATGTTTGTTTAAAATGTGTGCATAGTTTTTTCCACATTTTTTCTGAAACTCAGTACAAGTACAGCTGTAAAGAGCAGCAGGTTTTTTTTCTTACCCTCAATGAGCAAGAGTGTCCTGATGTGGATGGCAAAGACATATGTAGCACTCAGTGGACAAATCAATGTTATAGACTAGGTTCAATAGCTGATCTGTCTTTCTAGCAGACTTTTAAATGGAAAGCTTAGCATCATCTTTATTCTTTGGAGAAATGACACAACATGGATATTCTTTGGCTGGAATCCTTTTAGTGGTATGTGCATATAACTTAGGTCCTTAACACATGGAGGTGCTTACCATTGCTAAAATGTCAGTAAAATGTTTCTGAAGCATTCCTGAAGCACAAAGGTGTGATAGCCATTCACACTTCTAAATCGTTATTGAGGCATCCCGCTTCTCTCCCATCCTGAAAGTGTTCATGGAGCAGCCATTGTTTCAATAACAGAAGGTCCCGTTATGAAAGAAATTTCTGCTCTGCTTTGAGGATGGGAGGTAAGCGGGAGGCTTCAATGACAATTTAGAAGCGTGACTGGCTATCACACCTTCTCACTTCAGGAATGCTTCAGGAATGTTTTACTGACAGTAAGCCTCTGTGTAATAAGAGTTTTAGGGTTTCATGCATTTATGTCTGTTTCTGGACTGTTTTGAAAGTTACAGGAGGATCTCAGTTTATGCTGATGTGTCCTTTCTGGACTTGTGATGTGAAGTGAGATAGATGTGAATGGAGGCAGCCAATTCCATAGGGAACAATTGGAGACTAGGGAGATACATTCGGACTGAGCTGAAGTAGCCACAGTTAGTGATTTTGTTCTTGTTCTTGTTGTGTGCATCCAAGTCATTTTTGACTTATGGCAGTCCTATCACAGGGTTTGCCATTGCCTTCAGAGGGAGTTTGCAGTGTGATTTGCCTAAGGTCACCCAATAGGCTTCCATGGCTAAGTTCGAATTCGAACCCTGGTCTTCAGAGTTATAGTGCAGTCCTCAAACCATTATACCAGGCTGACTTAGCTAAAATCAGCATGCTGATTTTATACACAACTAATTTTAAAGAGGTTAAAGTCATCATACATCAGTGCTTGCCTTTTTCTGATTAGATAAATGCGTAGATGCTCTTCAGAGTAACCAGAAAAATGCACTTATATTACAATTCTGCTTCATAGGAGCACTCAGATAGAGAATGACTAATAAAAACTGGTGGTGTAGTGGTTAAATGCCTGTACTGCAGCCACTCACTCACAAACCACAAGATTATGAGTTCAATGCTGCCCAGGGGCTCAGGGTTGACTTAGTGTAGCATTGTTCTGAGGTTGCTACAATGAGTACCTAGCTTGTTGGGGGCAATTAGCTCACATATTGTAAACCGCTTAGGGAGTGCTTAAGTGCACTGATAATCAGTATAGAAATGTTCTTCTATTGCTATTGCTATTCTTCTGCTGTGCCTTCTCCAGCAGACTTTCCTCGTGGAGAACACACATCATGATTGAGAAAGGCAGCAGTTCTCCTACTGTGTCTTCTTGCAGCCTGTTCAGAGGGAAGACCAGGGGGAAGGGCAGTCTGTCTCCTGTTGTGTCCTTTCCAGCAGGTACAGAGGAAAGACCAAGAGGACAGGCAACACATCTCCTATTATTCTGTTACTTTGCTAAGTGAAGAAAGTAAACTTCGGTTTCTCACCCTCCCACTTAAGCTGAGGCAAAGAAACTCCTTTCAGCCAAACCAAAACTCCAAAATTCGAGCTGCTGTCTCCACCTCGCACCCCCTTCTAAGCAGGAAAAGGAAACTGTTCCAATTATTCTACTCAAGATCTGAGTTTCTTCTTACTTCTCAGGCTCACACTACTAAGCAGGCAAAGGAAACTCCTTTCTACCATTAATGTTCAAATGGCAGTTGTTTTTTTGCCTGTTCCCACTCTCCAGCCTAGGTTAATTAGGTGCCACTGTAGATGGTGCCGCCAAGAACAGTTTGGATTCTTGGATCATGGGCTGCGGTTCCATGAGGAGGGACTTCTGGCAAGGGATGGACTGCATCTCACGCCAGTTGGCAAAAACGTTTTTGCCAACAGTCTGAAGAATCTGATCAGGAGGGCTTTAAACTGAGTTATGTGGGGGAGGGAGACATTATACTGGAAGGCAAAAGGGATGGAGAGAATAGTCCAAGTGGCATAGAGGGAACAAGGCAAACAGTGCAAGGACCCAACAGTAGGAGGCAAAAAAATGTGCAAAAGCAGCAAGTAAAGAGGACACATGGTCTTAAATGCCTCTCCACTAATGCACAGAGTATGGGAAATAAGCAGGATGAACTTGAACTCCTAGCACAACAAGGGAAATATGATATAATAGGCATCACTGAAACCTGGTGGGATGAGTCTCATGATTGGAATGTAGAAATAGAGGGGTATAACCTTTTTAAGAGAAACAGGCCAAGCAGGAAAGGAGGAGGAATAGCATTATATGTCAGGGATATTTACACCAGTGAAGAGATGCAGGAAGTCAATACTGGAAGCCAGGTGGAGAGCATCTGGATAAAAATTAAAGGAGAGGGAAATAACAGGGATGTTACTGTGGGAGTCTACTACAGACCCCCGACCCAGGCAGAGGAATTGGATGATGCTTTTCTAGAACAGATAATCACATACTCAGAAAAGAGAGATGTAGTAGTGATGGGTGACTTCAACTATCCTGATATTTGCTGGAAGTCAAACTCAGCCAAATCCTCAAAGTCTAGCAAATTCCTCACTTGCCTGGAAGACAATTTCATTGTCCAAAAGGTGGAAGAGGCAAAAAGGGGATCAGCCATTTTAGATCTGATCTTAACCAACAGGGAAGACCTAGTTGATGGAGTGCAAGTGGTTGGATCCTTAGGTGGAAGTGACCATGTTCTCCTGGAGTTTGTAATACAGTGGAAGGGAGAAGCTAGGCATAGTCAGACACGCACTCTAGACTTTAGGAGAGCTAATTTCAATAAACTTAGAGAAATACTGGGAGTGATCCCATGGTCAGGAATACTAAAAGAAAAGGGAGTTCAAGACGGATGGGAGTTTCTCAAAAGGGAGATATTGAAGGCACAATTTCAAACAGTTCCAATGAGGAAGAAAAATGGAAGATGTCTCAAGAAGCCAGGATGGATGACTAAGGAACTTTCAAATGAGCTAAGTTTTAAACGGAACATGTATAAGAAATGGAAAAATGGAGAAATCACGAAAGAGGAATTCAAACAAATAGCCAGCACATGTAGGGGTAAAGTCAGAAAAGCTAAAGCGCAGAATGAACTCAGGCTTGCTAGAGAGGTTAAGAACAATAAAAAGGGCTTTTTTGGATATGTCCGCAGCAAAAGGAAGAAGAAGGAAACAGTGGGGCCACTGCGTGCAGAAGATGGCAAAATGCTAACAGGGGACAGAGAAAAGGCAGAATTACTCAACACCTTCTTTGCTTCAGTCTTCTCAGAAAAGGAAAAGGGTGCTCAACCTAAGGATAATGGAGACAGAATAGAGGAAATTCAGCACAGAATAAGTAAAGAGGTAGTACAGGAATACCTGGTTAACCTAAATGAATATAAATCTCCAGGACCAGATGAACTACATCCTAGAGTATTAAAAGAACTGGCAAATGTAATATCAGAGCCATTGGCAATAATCTTTGAGAACTCCTGGAGAACAGGAGAAGTCCCAGAAGACTGGAGGAGGGCAAACATTGTCCCCATCTTCAAAAAGGGAAAAAAAGAGGATCCCAACAATTATCGTCCAGTTAGTCTGACATCAATTCCAGGAAAGGTTCTAGAGCAGATCATTAAGCAGAGAGTCTGTGAACACTTAGAGGCCAATGCCATAATCACAAAAAGCCAACATGGGTTTCAGAGAAACAAGTCATGCCAAACAAACCTGATCTCTTTTTTTGATAAAATTACCAGCTTGGTAGATGAAGGGAATGCTGTGGATATAGTATACCTCGATTTCAGTAAGGCCTTTGACAAGGTTCCCCATGACATTCTTGCAAACAAGCTTGCAAAATGTGGGATAGACAAGTTAACTGTTACATGGATTTGTAATTGGTTGACTGGCCGAACTCAAAGGGTGCTCAACAATGGCTCCTTTTCATCCTGGAGAGAAGTGACCAGTGGGGTGCCACAGGGTTCTGTCCTGGGCCCAGTGCTATTCAACATCTTTATTAACGATTTGGATGACAGAATTGGGGGCATACTTATCAAATTTGCAGATGACACTAAACTGGGAGGAGTAGCTAATACCCCAGAGGACAGGATCAAAATTCAAAATGACCTGAATAGACTAGAAAGCTGGGCCAGTGCTAACAAAATGAAATTCAATGCGGAGAAATGTAAGGTTCTGCACTTAGGGCGGAAAAATGAAATGCACAGATATAGGATGGGGGACACCTGGCTGAATGAGACCACATGTGAAAGGGATCTAGGAGTCCAAGTAGACCATAAGCTGAACATGAGTCAACAGTGTGATGCGGCAGCTAAAAAGGCCAATGCAATTTTAGGCTGCATCAATAGAAGTATAGTTTCTAGATCAAGGGAAGTTATAGTGCCACTCTATTCTGCTTTGGTCAGGCCCCACCTGGAATACTGTGTCCAGTTCTGGGCACCACAATTCAAAAAAGATGTGGAGAAACTGGAGCATGTCCAAAGGAGGGCAACTAAGATGGTGAAGGGTCTGGAAACCTTGCCCTATGAAGAACGCCTTAGGGAGCTGGGGATGTTTAGCCTGGAGAAGAGAAGGTTAAGAGGTGATATGATAGCCCTGTTTAAATATTTGAAGGGATGTCATATTGAGGAGGGAGCAAGCTTGTTTTCTGCTGCTGCAGAGACTAGAACGCGGAACAATGGATGCAAACTGTAGGAAAAGAGATTCCACCTCAACATTAGGAGGAACTTCCTGACAGTAAGGGCTGTTCGACAGTGGAACACACTCCCTCGGAGTGTAGTGGAGTCTCCTTCCTTAGGGGTCTTTAAGCAGAGGCTGGATGGCCATCTGTCAGGGATGCTTTGACTTGGAGTTCCTGCATGGCAGGGGGTTGGACTGGATGGCCCTTGTGGTCTCTTCCAACTCTATGATTCTATGATTCTATGATTCTAATTCATTCACCTTTTCTTATCACTCAAACATGCAAAACTCCAAATATCCTCAAACTCTCACCTCGTCCTCCTGGTCTTCTTATCTCTTTCTCATTGCTTTCCTGTTTCACTCAACTATGTAGGTGCTAAGGAAGACCTATTCCTTTTGGGTGAGAGATTGATTTCTTGATTGATTTCTGGAAATATGTTATAAATCTGAAATGTTATATATGTTTCCCATAAGTCAAAAATCACTTGAACACAACAACAAAAACAACAGTTGGGGCAACTCAAATTTAGACTCAATTGTATTAACTGCCTCTCTTTGGCTGGAATCATGTTCCAAGGATTACATGTGCATATGTCAGTTTTTGGATGTTGTACAAGGAACTATTTTTCATTAGCTTATCATACAATTGCTATTGGTGTTGTGTGCCTTCAAGTAATTTCCAACTTTTGGCAACCCTAAGATGAACCCTAGGGGTTTTCTCAGGCTGAGAGTGTGTGATTTACCAAAGGTCTCCCAGTGATTTTCCATGGCTGAGCAGGAAATTGAACCCTGGCCTCCAGGGGTGCTTAAGATCCAATGTTCAAACTGTCCAATAGTCAAAGGCCTTTGCTAAGGAAACAAAAATATTGAATATCAAAAATGTCAAAGCCAAGTCTGATAGAGTCTAGTTTTAAATTAGCAAAGTAGCAGAAATGTGCTCTTGTCTAACTATGCTTTCCTAAGAGGTGAGACTGACTCCAGAAAACAACAAACATGTAGTTTGTAGTTCAAAACAAAAGTTTACTCATGATTTAATCTATATTTACATAGAAGCTATGTCCTTATTTAGCTAGTGAATTCTTCAGGGAAAAGAAATATGTATCTCACAATTTTTCCAAAGAAAGTCGAGAGAGCAGGAAGATGAAGTACCAACAGTTCAGTTGAAAATGTTTTGAGAGAATGTCAGTTAGTCCCAAAGGGGGAGTGACATAAGTCACATGGCTAGTTTGAATGAGAGAGAGAGAGAGAGGAAAGTTTGCATGCAGGAATTCCCTATCTATCTAAGGAAGGGGAAAGAGAATGTAAAAATCTGCCAACACAATCCACTATGCATCCCCCACCTATGTTGTTTTTAGGCCCCAGGGGCACTGCCACAAGGGGAAACGTGACAAAGCCATGCCATTCTAGCCACAGGGGGTGGATGACAGGTGGGGAGAAATGCTGTTACTGTCCTGGAGAGCAACTTGATTTATTTTCCCCCAGTTGCAAGATTGCAGCCAGCACTGTCTAGTCACTTCCCCCATCCTCTCAGCCAGTAAATGGCCATGACAGTGCCCTGGGAGCTATCTGGGGATGCTAAAATGCAGTATTGTATATGGGTAATGTTGCACCTCACAAACATTTATCCAGGATTTCTCCTTGCTTTTTATTCCAGTTATTCCATGTGAGAGGAACAGTTCAGTTTGCATGAGAGTTCTTTGTGGAACAAGCATATCTGGGATGACTGATTACATGGTTTTAAATTTTTGGAAAATTATATTATTTTTTTACTTTCAGAAACAGGAGGGCAAGACTCTAGTAGATCTTCCCTTTGATGATTTCCCCATGCTGCAAAGTGGGACTAATTTCCTCCATTTTCCCAGCCAATCTCTTAGGTAATTGCTAAGTTTTGGTGTAATTTTGCAGCCTTTGAGTTTTTCTCTTTTTGAAGGCATGCTTGTTGTGCTTTATCTCTCTTTTTAGTTCCCTGGCCACAAATGGGAACAGCAGCTAGAGACAAAGCAGCTGGCATAGGTTTGAAAGAAAGCATCATAGGCAACATAAGGAATAGATATGCTATATTAACCCATTACAAAGACTCCCATGTTTCATGCAGCAATTTGCTTAGTCTCCAGAAGCCTGTTTTGACCTGGAAACTTTTTTAGTAGTAAATGCTGTTCCTATCTGTTCTTGCTTCTTGGAATCAGAGTTAGGACTAAATCTCAGGACAAATGCTCATCTTCTCATAGCTTAATGAAATGTGTGTGTTCTACAAACTTCATTTCTCTTACCAAGAGAAGGAGAGTGTGTGCACTGCTACTTACACTGAATTTAATAGGAAAATATCCATAGGTTTTAATGGAACAGAAGTGAACATTTTTAAATTGAAATGAACTTCTGAAAAATTGTGCTGTAGAAGGAGTAGTATTCAGAAAGTGAAAAGAAGCAGGTAGGAAAGAAAATATTTTCCTAGCATTTTACTTCTACTAAATTAATTAAAATTCTGTGGAATCTACATCTGTCTGAAACCTAGCTAAAATATGAACTTAAACTTCAGAGGGAAAGCATTATAATAAAGATGTCACATCATATTGAAACATAGCTAATAGCACTATGGTGATTTATAGTGCCAAAGTTAATAGAGCTACACTCAAAGCTGTGACTCACAAATGAGGGTGTTGGTATGATGCCAGCCAAGTTCTAAGACATAGCTATATATCCCCATCACAACCCATAAGTGTCAATGTGCTGAGGCAGGTTACTTTTATCAGTATGAAAAGTCTCCTTTCCTGTTCCCCACAACTCTCTTAGAATGTATTCCAGCTCTCTTTGAATGCATCCAGTAAAGATTTTTCAGGTTATCTTATTTTATATGCACTATATCCAAGGGGTTAATTGTGGAGAAGATAAAAAGCAGGTTTTTGTTTGGCTACTTCAAAATTCTGGAGTTATTTTTTCATTACAATAATCTGACCTGATTTTCAGCCATACAAAACTCCTGAATATTCATTTTGTGATTTACCCTCATCTGTATTCACAAATTTGTGTTCCACTTGATAACTCTCCAGTGTCAGCACTTTAACCTGGATTCAATATTATCATCCTCAAAGAATTTCATTCCTCCCCCACACCTATCCCACACATTCATAATGTTATTTGTAATACAATGATTATCTGGTCAAGCTCATTCATGCCTTTGGGGAGTCTGGACTGTTCTCTCTCTCTCTATGAAAAAAAATACAGAGAAACAACTATGAAAAAGTGAAATAGCCCCATTTACTTCTACTTGATTGCAAAGTCCACAGAGACAATATCCTGCACCAACACCTGCATTTGCACAATTTTTATGCTGTCAATCATTCAAATTTGTGAAAGGGTATGGGAAATGAGAGCCATATAATCTTTTCCAAGCACATTATTGATATGCTGATTAAGCATAACGCAACTGATTATTAGCTGCAATTCACATAAATTATAGCAGTACAGATGTAGGATAAGGGGAGAGAAAAAACAAGTCTTTTCAATCAATAATACAGATCTGAGCACATTTATCTAGGATACAAATATTGAAGGGTTTTTTTTTTTACACTTTACTTATTCATATGAGCAATTGCTTTGGTTCTGATTCAGTTTGTTTAACTACATGTCAACTTCTATGGCTAGACTGCACACCAAGGATCTGCAGTGTGTGCATGACTTCCACATTCACTTCCAGTGATAACAGCACAGTTCTGTGTGGACAAAGGGACCGAAAGGATGCCTTTTTTGAAGAGAAGGCCATATGAACATCACTTGCCCAAGACCTCTGTCTGTTTTTTGGGTCCATATAGT
Source organism: Urosaurus nigricauda (assembly GCA_034509955.1). Taxonomy (NCBI): domain Eukaryota; kingdom Metazoa; phylum Chordata; class Lepidosauria; order Squamata; family Phrynosomatidae; genus Urosaurus; species Urosaurus nigricauda. The sequence continues at coordinate 48,878,943 of JAOEGL010000003.1, forward strand.
GCATGTGTAGGAATCATGTTATTGGTGGTCTATGGAAGTTGTTGGATGACACCTCCCAGCATTCCTTATCATTGGCTGCACTGGCTAGTGCTTGTGGGAGTCATAATCCAAAAACATACAGAGTACCACTTCATTTCAATCCCTAATATTGATCTTTAGACCAGATACAAATTCAGCTTTCTGTCACAGAATTGCCTCCTGTTGAACTGTCACCCATTTCGTGCTTCATCTTCCATGCTCAGAATGATCATCATGGTAAGGCCATATTTGAACTACTAACAGCTACTACTTCATAGTAGAAGAGGTCAGATAAAAGATTACAGTGGGACCTAGTTATCTGCTGGGGTTTGGTTCCAGGATCCCCCATGGATTAAAAAAATATGTGGATGCTCAAGTCCCATTAAATATAAAGGCAGAAGAAAATGGTGTCCCTTATATAAAATGGAAAATCAAGGTTTGCTATTTGGAATTTATACCTTTTTTTGGAATATTTTCAAGCTGAGAATATTTTGAATCTGAGGATAAAAAAATCTATGGATAAGGAGGACCAACTGTATAAGATCCCTTTTAATGATGTACATAATTTCTTTTGAAATTATTAAGCTATGTACACTGTTAATTTATTCTGCACTGAAAATGCTCCATCGGGCCAAGCCCAAGTAAGAAGAGCCTTCCCTCCAGCCCATCAATCATCGATGGTTATAAGTGAAGTGCTATAAGACTATATGTCGCTGTACATAAGGATAGTCCTGGAGAGTTCTCAATGGTTCTGTACAGTGCAGATGGAGGAAAGTCCTGCATCTTTCTCTCACAGAAATGGGAATATCTGTCTGTCATACTATCCTAAACTAATGTGCAAGATCCCATTAGACATTTCTAATCTCGTGCAGTGTCTGGTGGAACTGGTTTAGGCTAGTCTGCAGCTGCCCAATGATGCATACAGCCCAAGTTTTTAGGATCAGTTTCAGTTGAATGTGGACAAAGTATTTGCAGTAACGTGCCCAACCCATGTGTCTCTGGTTCCTTGTACCACGGTTGAATAAAGCTAGCAACAGTTGAGGATATGATGAATGCTTATTTAGGTGAGTGATTAGTGTCTGATCCCTTAAGAAATCCAGTTTGGACTCCATGGTCCTTGACTACTACTTGCCAGTTGCAAATATTTCTTTTGGGGGTGGCAGAGGGAGTCCTTCAGAACATTGTGCAGTGCAATCACAAGCACCTTTCAATTATCTAGAGCCATTTTAGTCTAGGTTTAGGTGTGTTTGGGGACAGACTGGGAATTTACCCTGATGGATTATCTTTATTGTGTGTGTGTGTGGGGGGGGGGGCAGAGCAAGCAACATATTGCTGTTACTTAACCTTTCAGTAGTTTTCAATATCACTGAACACATTATCAAATTCTGTGGATCAGTTCTGTGGAATGGGACTTGGGACACTGCGCTTTAACCATTTCACTCCTAACTCCTAACATTGTGGAGACAGATTCCACAATGTAGCATTGGGATATTATTTTTTAACCTCCTGACAACTGTTTTATGGGGTGCCACAAGTTATGAGCTTTTCTTCAATGCTATTTCATAACAAACTGGTGGGTGTGGTCATCAGGGGATCTGGACCAAAGTGTCATTAGTATGCTGATGGCACCCACCTCTGCTTCTCTGTTACATCAAATCAGGTGAAGTTGTGCAAGTTCTGGACCAGTGCCTGGAGGCAGTGGTCACCTTGATGATGACCAATAAACTGAGGATGAATCATTGCAAGGCAGAGTCCTTCTGGTTAAGTGATTCCAATGCCTGGCACACAAGTAGACTGTCAGTTCCGGATGAAGTTGCCCACCTTATGAATTATCAAGTTTGTATATTTTTGCATCTTTCTTTGTCACTGCTGGCTCCAGGTGACCTCCGTGTTTCAGAGTGCATTCTGTTTTCTTCAGCCAACGAAGCACTTGTGGCTATTCTTGTACAGATATAGCTTAGCTATAGTGGTTCAGACTTGGAATGCATTTTTTGTGGTACTCCTGTGCTTAAGGCTGGTTTGGAAACTGAATATTTCAACTAAGCTTCAACTCATTGCAAATAACTATTCTTTTGAAAGGCTTGTGCTAGATGTGTATTGGTTACCAGGCCAATTTGTAAAGTTTAGTTTATGAAGCCCTAAATAATAACAATAACTTGAGATCTGGTTAGCTGACATGCCATCTCCTCCCTTAAATAGACATATTCATTCTGTGAGATAATCTGGAAAGGCCCTCTTGGTAGTGCCTCACTGGTGTCTTTTCACCAGTTGTTTGGAACAGGATAAACAGTATAGAGGTACCTGATATGTGGAATTTATTTTCCTTAGAACTTACACATGCTCTAGCTCTTCTTAGTTAAAGCTTGAACACATACTTATTTGAGCAATCATTCATTGTTTAGTCCAACCTGGCATCTGCTTATTGGGTCCCATAAAGCAAGTATGTTAGTGTGTGCATTATTTGTTTTATGTAAATTTCATGCTTTATTGCTCCACACCAATTTCAAATTTTGGGATTTAAGTGGTATATAAATTATTGGTAATAAATAAATAAATAAATCTATGCATAGCCTTGGATCCTTTTGTAACCATAATGCCACATTGATTTAAAATTATGGACAAGTATTGGGTGGGGATTTAAATACTTTTTGGAAAATATCTAAAGAAACAAAATATCAAAGGAATCATTGCATTGTAGAAGGAAAACAGGTAGAAAGCTCTTTTTGAGCATTGGCACACTTTTACTTCTATTCCAAAAGGATTATTCAAACATTTTTGAATGAAGAATGACTGATACACAAGATTATATTCTTTTTGTATTTTAGTTGAGCAGTTTGTCCTAAAAGTTTTACTTCTGTTTAAATTTTTTTAAAGCCACATCAGAGTAGAGTGTTATGTTGCTGGAATGACTGAATGTATATCTTTGCTTTCCTGTAAAATCAAAGCTCAATATATTAAACTAAGGAAGGTGTATTCAAAATGTAGAGTTCTGTTTTCTTGTGGTGGTATAAACTTGATTTTATACTCTCCTGTCTTTAGTTATCAGTTTAGTGCATTATGTTGCATTGATGTATTTCTTAGTTTTAATAAACTACTCAGAAAACCTCTTATTGTGCAGTTGAAGAGTGCAATAATAAATGCACGAATCTCAAATAAAAGCAAATAAATAAGAATGAAAGCAAAGGGTCCACCAGATTTTAAAACACACACACCATACTTTGAGTGTTTTAAACACCCAGTTTCTGCTGGTATAAAATGTCAGTGTGTACTAATGGAAAAATAGCAGAAATGTAGTACACTCTGTGTCTCTGAGCAAGGAGATCCAAAATGAGGGAGCGTCTAAAGACAGTGCCTTTACTTGCATCCCCACCCAAAAGTACATCTGGTAGCGGCATTATACTTCATGTCCATAATTGTATTTCTGTTCTTAAACAGGATAAATAAACTTATTTCTGAGTAGATATGTATGGAAATATGCTATAAGTTGTAAATAGACAGTTGTATGCTTGCTTTACCAACAATGTGCCTTGTATAAATCATTGCAAATGGTTTGATGAAGATCCATTTGCTTGTTTCTGCCATAAACCTTAAATACTTGTTGGACTGAAGCTGCCCTGTTTAGACAGAGAAAAGTACTATCTAGGGTTCACACACTAGTTGTGTATACACAAATATATAGCTATGTACAGAGGGAGATACTAAAATAAGAGGCAAACATGTCCTTGCTAATTTTTGGTCTAGTTGACATGTCATAGTAAGCCAAAGATCCACTCTGGTTTCCTATGGGAAAGTATGGGTACATGCTGCCCAGTCGCTCCTGCTTGCAGTGGGGGAACAGCTAGATAATCTCCTGAAACAAGTTAGAACCTGAAAACAAACCCTGAATTCTTTTTTTCTGGCTTGTTGGGAGAGAGAGGGAGAAAGAGAGCAGCCTCCCACACGTTAACACATCAAGCTAAACAAACCACAGACAAGTCTGTAGTTTGTTTAGCTACTCCACTCTCAGTCAAGACTGATCAGAAAGTGGAGGCAGCATGCCAGCCACAGAATCCTGGTTTACCATAACAGATACCTGTTAAGCATGCTTAACCCCTCACTGTATCTTGCTCTATGCCTTGAAACATTGTATGTCACTAACATACCGCACACTTTGTAGCCCCATTTCTCTCTCTCCTTCTCTTTCATTCTCACTGTCTCACACTGATATCGAGATAGGATTTTTTGCATTTCTTTTTAATCACTGAAAGTGAATGGTTATTTCAATCTGTTTTCCTACTAAATTGCTTTAAATCCAATCATTTCAGCTTAACTGAGTTGTGGCTAAAGTGAATTACACTATTTAAAATCTGTTTGATCTTGCTTGGCAATCATTTTTACTTTCCTTGCCAAGAGGTTGCATGGAGTAAAAATAGGGAAGCATGTTTATGTAAAAGTGAAGTGCTGTGAATAAGAAAAAAAAATCCATTCCACAAGTATGAAACAGGGAATAGTTGGCTTGATAAAAAGGATTTGGGGCTGAAGTTTGGAAAATAAACATGAATAAGAAACAGCAATATATAGTAGTAACCCAAATGACATAACCAAGTGTTGATATGATCTCATTTATAGTTCTCTGTTCCAGTTTTGAGGGCCAGATAGAAAAAATGGTAAAAGATTCAGAAAAGACTATGAAGATGAGATGATGCATGGAAGAGAAGTCATTTGACAGAGAGAGTTGAAAAATGTGGAAATGTTAAGGTTTAAGAATGGGAACTGATGCATGGGTTTAGTAGTTTTGTTTTCTGAGAGCCAGAAAGGACCAGCAGGAAAAGGACGAACAGGCTGACCTTGCATGTTTTATTGAGACCTGGCTGGGCGATACCAGTGCTGCCACGTGGGCGCAGGCTCTCCCAACCGGTTACACAGTTAGTGAGCAGATAAGGGAAAGTGGGTGGATGGGAGGGACGGTGTGGCCATAGTCCATAAAACCAACTTAACCTTGATCAGGAAACCTGTCTGGAAAATAGCCCACATCAAGTTTGTGTACCTGAGCCTGAACACCAGAGATAGTTTGGGGATTCTGCTAGTATAACGACCACCCCATTGTCTAGCAGTCTCCCTGACCGAGTTGACTCAGCTGGTTTCTGAGTTGTTGCAGTTGCCGACACTTGGTTCTCAGCGACTTCAACATCCCTCTTGAAACCAGCTTATTTGAGTTATCTGGAGTAACTCGGGAGTTCATGGATTCCATGAATTGGTCAACGGGCCTACCCATTGTGCAGGTCATACACTCGATGGGGTTTTTACTGTGTAAATTTATAGCGCTATATAAATAAAGGTTAATCATCATCATCATCATCATCATCATCATCATCCATGGGCGGAGGTAACTAAGACTGCCGTGGACAGACCATTTCCTGGTCAAACTGGAACTAAGAGCCACTGTCCATCCCCCCGGGGATGGTGGACCTATAAAAATGGTCCGCCTTCGACAGCTCATGGAACCAATTGGTTTTCAGAAAGCCCTAGAGGGTTTGCTGGTTGGGAATGCCGGTAATTCTATGGAATTTGGTTGACACATGGAATTGTGATGTCTCCAGGGCTATCAACACAATCGCTCCCGAGCGTCCTTTCCAATCTGCTCTGAACAGAAAATCCTGGTACACAAAAGACCTCAGGAAGATGAAGCAGGTTGGACAACGACTAGAGTACGAATGGCGAAAGACTCGCCTCCCATCCGATAGAACTTGCTATAGGCTGCATCTTCGTAGCTATGGTAAGGCCTTACGTGCAGTGCGGAGATCTCTCTGCTCTGCACGTATTGCGTCTGCAGAGTCCCGCCCAGCAGAGCTGTTCAGGGTGGTGTGGGAGCTGACCCAGGTACCTCCTGCTCCAAATCCCTTACTGGAACCCACAACAGCCTGCTGTGAGGCGTTTAACAACCACTTTGCAGGCAAAATCTCTCGGATTAGAGCTGACTTGGATGCCAATATTTGTTCAATGCCCATTGGTGAGGTGTCCAGTAACTCTGTTGCTGTCAGTTTACTGGATGAATTTCAATTTGTGAGTACCGAGGACGTGGACAAGCTCCTTGGATGTGTGAGGAAGACGACTTGCTCTCTCGATCTGGGACCATTTTGGCTGGTCGTCCAGGGAGGGGACGCATTGAGAACATTCCTTCGGGATGTGATCAATGCATCTCTCAGGGAAGGCATTGTTCCATCTTCTCTGAAGCCCCATGAAGCCCCTCCTAAAGAAACCATCTCTTGATCCCCTGGACAGGAACAACTACAGACCAGTGTCCTTGCTGCCTTTTCTCAGCAAGGTGATCAAGAGAGCAGTCGCCTCCCAACTCCAAGCCGTCTTGGATGAAACCGATTATCTAGATCCATGTCAAACCGGTTTCAGGGCAGGATTTGGAGTGGAGACAACCATGGTTGCTCTGACTGACGACCTCCGCCTGAGCATGGACAGGGGCAGTGTGACCCTGTTAGTGCTCTTGGATCTCTCAGCGACCTATTATTATCATGCCATCCTTATGAATCGACTAAGAGAGTTGAGGATCAGTGGCACAGCACTCTGGTGGTTCTGGTCCTTTCTCTCTGGTAGGTATCAAAGGGTGAGGCTTGGGGACAGTTGTTCGTCTAAAACTGAGCTTAATTGTGGTGTTCCTCAGGGCACCATCCTGTCCCCAATGCTATTTAATATCTATATGAAGCCGCTGGGCGAGGTCATTCGGAGGCATGGAGCTCGGTGTCTTCAGTACACTGATGACACTCAGATATACCTCTCCATGACCAGATCATCGACTCAGACTTCAGATGACGTCTCTCCTCTCAATGACTGCCTTGCGGCGGTAATGGACTGGTTGAGGAAAAACAAATTGAAGTTAAATCCAGACAAAAGGGAGGTACTCACAGTCACAGGCCCGAAACCAAGTTTGGGAATACAACTCCCAGTCCTCGATGGAGTCACACTCTCCTCGAAGGACTCTGTTCACAGTCTGGGGGTACTTCTTGACCTGTCGCTTCACATGACTAGTCAGGTGAATGCGACAGTCAGGAGTGCCTGTTACCAGCTTCGGCTGATACGCAGCTGCGCCCTTTCCTGGAGATGAGGGATCTGGAAACTGTGGTACACGCTCTGGTAACCTCACGGTTGGACTACTGTAACACACTCTACATGAGGCTACCCTTGTGCTTAACCTGGAAACATGGCAGCCAGACTTATTATAGGAACATCCAGGAGAGAGCACATAACACTTGTCCTTAAAGCTCTCCACTGGTTTCCAATCAGTTTCTGGGCACAGTACAAGGTGTTGTTTTTAACCTTTAAAGCCCTATATGTCTTGGGTCCATCTTATCTTAGGGACTGCCTCCTCCTGTATGACACACTCCTGTCCTCTGGGATGAACCTGCTTTAGCCTATGAAGACCAGGTTGGCGCAGACCTCCCAGAGGGGAATGACCTGCCAGATGAGATGTGTCTTATAACTTCCATTGATGGCTTCAAGAAAGCCTTAAAGATGCATCTCTTCTGGCAGGCCTTCCCAGATACTAGTTAATACCCCCGGCCCCAAATCTGGGTATAGACCTTCCCAACCTCCACCCTTACGCTCTTTCTTACTAGAGCTAGAAATCCTTGTTTAGGCATTTTTTGGCCTAATTCATTGCACATGTTTTTATTGTATATGTTTTTAATCTATAGTTGATTTAATCCTTTTTTAAGGGGAGAGGTGGGGATGGATGGGAATATTTTAATCTGATATGTTTTTAGACTCTATTGTAATCCAACCCGATTGCTTTGTTCAGAGGGGTGGACTAGAAATAAAATTTATTATTATTATTATTATTATTATTATTACTACTACTACTACTACTGTTCCTTATGGATTAATCCTTACCCCCCTCTTCTTACATTTAGTGTTTCTTTTGTAATGTTTCTTTTTTCATGATGCTGTTTCTGATTTTTGCAGCTCTGCTGCTTAAAATAATTAAAGTTACCACCAGCCCCCCAAAAGCAGTTAAGAATATAGCAAGTATGCTGCCATTTTGAATTTGAGGGGAAAGGGGTAGCACTGAAGGACCATCTTATTTAATTACTTATATAATCAATCATTCTGCCATTTGCAAAATAACTTGTTGCAGATTGAGTATCATTTCTCTGTGGTTTCTAGAAAAGTATGTTTCAGGGCTGATGCTGAGGCCTAAATAAAGATTTTATTTAGAACTTCTACTGCATATGTTACAGCTTCCCATTTTTTTCTTTTAACTTCAATGGTTAGAAACAGTATCATTTCCCTTGTGGGTAGGCATTTTATTTCTGTCAGTCTCTCAGCATAAATGCAGACCATTTGTGGAAAGTTATCGGAGATGAGATCACGTTGGATGCTCCCTTCCACTAAACTCAGAAGAAAAGCTTTACCATCATTGCTGAGTTTCCCACTGTTCACTTATGGAGAATTTATTTGCATAAAATGCCACGGAAGAATATGCTGATGCTTGCATACAGGGGGGAAAGGTTGAATGATGTCTTAAATGCAAATATCAACCACTTTATTAGATCATATTTATGAGCTTGGCAGCCCTGGAGGAAATTGTCTTTTGTAACACATATGAACCACAAATATGTGAGATGTAAATTTCTACCAAAGACACCAGTATAAATATCACACTCTTTAATGCTCATAGGACTTTAATTTTAGAGCAAATAAAACTCTAATAATTCCTCCATAAATTATTTTTTAAATTACCCCGAGATGCTGAATGAGAAATGCACCCCATTTACTAGAGTTACTGGAGGGGTTTTTTCCCCTTTTCTCCAAGCTACATGCGATTTTTATTTGTTGGGAATCAATACACTATATGACTAGAAGAAACTAGTTGTACACTTTGCAATGACTATAAAAGGCTGTCCTTGTTTGAGAAAATCTCTGTCTTGTATGGGCTATGTAACATGTCACAAACATGGAGGGCTACTCTCATATTCACATTGAGGTTAACAGTTTATAAATGTGCTGCAACTGATTTGATTTCTCAATATTCCTTGAACCACTGTGTTATGGATTGACAGAACATTGGGAAACATACATGGAAATCTACACTCAGCTATAAAAATTTCTGTGTTACTTTGACTGTCACTATTTCAATCATTTCATAATTTATACAAATATATTAGACACATGGTTTCAAACAAACTTTTACTACTGATCCCATATAGCTATAACTGACAGTATCTGCATTTTTTTATGAGCATGTGTGTGTGTGAGTGAGAGTGACAATCCTGGATCATTCTTATAATCATTTGCCTTGGAAAAAGGCCACTGTGCCCAATAGGACTGACTTTTATCTCCCCCTCCTTATCCCTCTCTGTGTATTTGTGTGTGTGTGCATGCATACATCTATATGAAAGGACTCAATACCCAGTTTCTGACTTGATTTGACCCAATTACACAGAAAAGGAACAACATTTCATGTATACACCTTTACTACTTTCAATGCCTGTGAAAGTAAACTGTAAACTGTCTTTAAAATGCCAACATATTTAAAACATTAAATCATGAAACAACCCCCTACACAATACAAATAGTGCCAATGTTGATCCTTTAATTTTCATATTTTCTTGGGAATCTATACTTAAAAACAAAACAAAACTCCACCATACCTAAAAAAAAATTTCATTCACTGTGAAGGCTAGACTTTTAAACAGAAATCAAAAAGCTTTCCAAGGAAGCTTTACAAGAAGATAACAAGATTATTCAAGCATCAACCTGTGGTCCCAAGATCCTGATTTTATAGTATACAGTGAATTTACGGTGAATTAGAATTACCATTTTTCCCATAAATGAATACTACTGCTCACACATATTTGAGGTATCTTTTCTTATTCCACTGTCATTCCTTTCTGTTACAATTTCAGTGGGGAGTAGAGATACAAAGAGGCTGTACAGACAGCCTGATGGGGGCAGCTTTATGCAAGCCCTAGGCTGAAGATGTAGCAGCTGAACACCATGCCCCCAACCTGGTGCAAATAGGAGCTGCGAAATACGGTTCCTTTTTGCACCCTAGAACGGGTGCCACAAGGACTGCAGTATGCCCTTATGGCACCCATCATGCACACACCATGTAAGCACTGTGCATGAGTGATGTCATCATGGTGCACCCCGTCTTTATGGGTGCATGCCAAGATGGTGGCCTCATGGCAGAACTAGAGCTGACGCTGTGCAGATGCTCAGCCCTAGTTCAGCCCTAGGACACAGTCAGGCTGCCACAAAATGCCAGTCTGTACTGCCCCTAAATTCCAAATATTTTTAATGGAAAAGTAAGGAATTATTGGATGTCAAGTTAGTATTTTCCTATCCAATAATCCCTTTTACACTGAAAGGATGTTTATGGCATGTTTGCAGTGCAGGTTAAAATTCTGGTTAAGTTTACCGATGACAGCATTGCCATCATTGTTCAAAACAACCTTGAATGTAAGTATTTAAGTCTGAGTATTTCCTCTGTTTTGAGAGGCCAGAAGAAGTGGCTCTATCTTCCTTGTTTTGCATGCTCAATTCAATGGCTGCTATTGTAAATACACTGATGTGTAGGATATCTCAACTTCCGTTACCTAAGTGAACACTTCACAAGATTTGATGGAGCCACAAAGGACTGCAGCTAACATTTAGCTGCTCTGAAAGCTGAAGCTTTTGAAACAGATGTCCTTTGGGAGTTACAGCTGTTCAAACATGTTTTGTCATAACAGTTCCAATGGTATGCTCCATGTCAATTTCCTACATGGGGATGTGATGGACAACAATCTTGCTGACAGATTTTAATGGGTCTTAGACAGAACAGGGTCATATCCTTTCATGTATCCCTGGATGGAACATTCCTAAGTGCTTTTCAGAAAAGGGGGAATATGCTAGTGTCCAAGACGGAGCTTGGAAGTGTTACTCTTTTGGACTACAATTTCCAGAACTGCATGGTCAACATTGCCTGAGTTTTCTCTCAATCCTACCACCTTCATAGGCACAGTTGCTAAAGACTCTGGAGACCACCTTCTCCTTGGCTGCTTCCAGACGGGGAAGGTCAGCCCCCTCTCTCCTTTTTTTCACTGTCAACTGAAGACATTTTTGTTTAGGCAGGCTTTTAGTATATGAATTTTACTTACATAGTATGTATATGTAACCGGTGTGCTGTTTTTAATGCTTTCATGTTTTTTACATTTTTTGAAAAATGGTTATTACTATGCTGTGTTTTAACTGCTATGTTTTAATATTAGTATTATTTATTTTTAAAACATTTCTAATTAATATTTTAGTATTATCTTTTTATGGTAAAATTATCATAACCTGCCTTGAATCCCATTTTGAGAGAAAGGCAGGATATAAATTCAATGAACGAATGAATAAAATTGTCAGAATAATTCTGGGAGTTGTAGTCCAAAAAGTAACTCTTTCAAGCTCTGATCTAAGGTTACCTTTTACAGCTTTTAAACTAGGTAGTTCTAAGAATGTCTGTTCCATGGTATGTCCAATTGAATTTAGTTGGTCTCACATTCAAGAAAGTATTCAGCTAGGATTGAAGACTCACAAGGAAACAATGACAATGAGAGATGCAGGGGGATAGAACCCTGCTTGAGACTCAATCAGGTGAAGCTTTCTGAGTTTCTATGTCCCCATGGTAGTTTATTTTCATATGTTATTTTGCTCTGAAAATGAAAAGACTAAGGAGAAGATGAGTGCTTAACCTTTATCAAAAAGGAGGTTCATGGTAAAGATATTTGTTAAAGAATATGGCTTTGTTTAGTGCACTAGAGAAAGAGAACTTGTTAATTATGATTCTTGCCAACCATGGAAAATTTACACCTTTTAGAAGTGGATATTTTAAATGTAAACTGCTAAGGATGTGTTTTGGGTGAATTATGGGACTGAGGGCCTCATGATTTCCATGGCTTCAAAGTATTGTTTCATAGATATGAATCCCTATATGTTGTTGAACTACAGTTCTCAGATACCCTAGCCAGCATGGATGGTGGTCAGTATGTCTGGGAGTTACAGTCCAACAAACATCTAAGGTACCACATGCGGGAACTACTAGCTGAGCAGATGAATGGGAGACCAAAGGGTCCAAAATCCAAGCCTAACTCTTGACTTGTTCTACAGTGGCCTTGTCTAGCTTGGAACATTCCAAATGTGTTGATTATGCTACCTGGGAACTGTGAAAGTTGTCTTGGGCACATTAGTTTGGGAAAGGCTGCTCTTTGAAAACCACACTGCTTTATCACATCAGAGTTTAAGGCAGTGAAAACCAGAACATTCAACAGAATACTGAAATGTGTCCTTGAAGGACCATTGCCAATTATATATGTTTGTGAAAACATTTGACAGGTTGCTGTGCTCTGTACTATTTTTGTTTTTAAAAAAACTCTGATCTTACAATAAAAGCACCTACAAGATTGTGTGTTGTTTTTAATTATACAATGCCTAGTTTAATTCCAATTAAATGCCATCATTTTTTGGGTGGAGAAAAAAAAAATAGGTGCCTTGATAGCCAATCTGAAATGCAGTAATATAATATGGAACTGCATCTTAGTTCATCTTAATGGTCAGATGGAATTTAAGACCACTGGGGAAGAGTTGCCATATTTCTACAGTGTGTGCAAAATTTCTGTATAATTATCTCTGACATGTTTGGAAATAACATTTTACAAACACATGTATTGGAACTAGCTCTAGAAGATATTTACAAACATTGGTAAAATGTGATTTGGATGTTTGTTTAGCCTGCTTTAGTAGTTAAGTTAAAGGCATCCCTTTTAATTAATGTAAACAAGTTAGGTATGCTGTTGTAATACATTGTATGAAGGAAATTGTTCATTTGGTATGTTAGGGCCTGGTTTTCTTCTCTCTGGCTATTTGTCATTTATCAAAACTGATGGTTACACACAATCTGATTTCCTTAGGAGTTCATTCCTAACCCTGAGGAGGGTTTTTCACTAATTAAGCTTTCACGCAGATTCTTTTATGTTCAAGGACAAGATATTTAGAAAGCCAAAACATATTCTGTTCTTAGTTTGCTATGTGATATGAAATGCGAAAGCAGCTGTGCTCCATTATTTAATTTTTAGCTAGCTATTTCCTCCCAGGTTTTCATAATTTTAATGCTATATTTGTAGATGGAATAGTGTTTCGGTCAATAATGGATGAGAGGATCAGTAGAGCTAGGAAATGGACCTATGTCCATACATGTGTATAAGTGAAGACTTTGGTGCAGCTTTCAAAATGAACAAGCTTTAGGTGACCTACTGGATACTTAAGTAGAGAATGATGTTCTGACAGTGAGGCCCATCTCTTCCTCTCTGTGAAGAGTTGTCTAAAAAAAGTCTTTTGTGTACTTTCTCAATGTAGATATACATTGAGTACAAAATTCTATGCTGTACCTTGTTTGAAAGGAAATCACAGCCAGTCTTTTTATCAGTGCATGGTATCCATTGAACTTTTCTCTACCACCATGTTTTAGAAAAGTTGATTTCTTCCTATCTGCTTTCTTCACTGTTCAGATTTCACAACCATACGAGGGGGTATGTGAAAGTTTTAATGATCACCTTTTTAAAAATTGTCAGAAAGTTTGTTTTGATTTGTAGTTGTTAACTTATCTCTATGTAGTCACCATCTAGATTTGTACATTTTTTCCCAGCATATCTTGACCCTCTGAATGCCTGATATTGCATAAGTCTGCAAATTGCGCCTTATGAGGGGGTATCGTAAAATAATAATTATCACCCAAAAGTTATTAGGGCATATTGATGAAATGTTGTCAATGTCATCATTGGTCCCTAAGTGCACGTTGCTGAGAAAATCAGCTCATTGGGGCTTCCCAGACTGCCCAAAAAGGACGGTCTGGAGCCACAGTTTTTTGCTGCAGAGCTTCACCAGAGCATCTAGATGCAGCGGTGAAGCTGCGCAGCAAAAAAGGAAAATCCAGCTCCTTTTGTGTGTTGCAGATGCATAGCTCCGTCTAGAAGCTGCGCAGTTGTTTCGGCATGCACACGCACACCGTCTAAAAGCTTTTAAGTGATGACGCTTGCGTCATCACATGCTAGGGTTTGTGAGCGTGTGAACTCTGCACGCTCATGAATCCTAATGGCACCCTAAAGAGCCCTAATTGCGCTCTTTAGGGCCCATGTAGATCGGGCCATTGTGTCCTTTATTTTGTGTCTGGCTCTGCCAGAAGTGACTAAAGTGTAAAATCAGGTGCAATCTGCAGACTTCTACAATATCAGGTATCCGGAGGGTCAAGATACACTGGGAAAAATGTATAATTCTAGATAGTGACTACATAGAGATAAGTTAACAACTACAAATCAAAACAAATTTTCTGTCACTTTTTTAAAAAGGCGATCATTAAAACTTTTGAATACCCCCTCGTACATACATAGAGGCTTTACATGTGATGGAATGGATAATCCTAACTTTAGTTTTCAATTACCAATCTTGATACTTCAATTCCTTTAAGTCTGCCCTTTCAAGTCCCAGTGTTCTTTTGATTTCTTGATTGCAGACTCTATATTGATATGGAAAAACTTTATTTCAGTCTCTTCATTGTCTACTTTAAAGTTAAATAATCTATCTAGGGCCATTATTTTTGTTTATTTTCTTCATATGCAGTTGTAAAGTTGCTTTTGCACTTTCTTTCTTGACCTTCTTCATTAATTGTTCCATAACTTCACTGTTTTCTGCTAGTAATATGGTATCATCTTCATATCTTAAATGCTTGATGTTTCTTCCTCCAATTTTCATGCCTCCTTCCTCTAAATCTAATCCAGCTTTATATATAATATATTCAGCAGACAAATTAAATACAATATGGTGATAAAATTCAGCCTTGACTTATCCTGTTGCTAATTGGAAACCATTCCATTTCTGGCATTCCTTGTTCTATATATGATACAAATCTTTGTTGTAGAATTTTCATCACTTTGAGCCAAATTTTCCTACAGTCTTGGATTCTGCTGTGCTTCCTATTTTTGCACACCAATTGCCTATGAGTCATAAGAAATCCTGTTTTATTGTGTGATCCATTTTCCCCTGGACTTATCAATTTCTTCTTCTTCTGCCTCTGTAGTTGGAGCATAAACTTGGATTATGGGTTGATTCCCCCCCCCCCCCGGAAGTCGTATTGATATTATATGGTCAAACTTTCCAGTATATCCATTGACTGCTTTTGCCACATATCTCTTTCCTATTAATGTCACCCCATTTCTTCTTAGACTTACATTTCCTGAGTAAAATACTGTGTAATTATCAGAATGTGGAATTCCCATCCATTTTAGTTTTCTCACCCCAAGTATTTCAATAGTGATACATCCCATTTCTTATTTTACTATGTTTAGCTTCCCTTGATTCATGCTTCTCACATTCCAAGTTCTTATTATATGTCTTGTGCAGCTTCAGACATTCATGAGCATGTCAATAGCTGAATGTCCTTTTGGCTTTAAAGCAGATTATTAGCCATAGCACTAATCATAGTTGTTCTTTGTTGTTGCTCAGTAGCTCATAGAGTACCTTCTGACTTGGGAACCATATTATGGAACTATCACTTGTTTCATTTTAGATTGTCTCATCATGAAATTTCCATGGTAAAAGATATTCACAGGTTTACCACACTTATTACCATTTCTGTTTGGGGGAAAATAAAATAAGTTATATATTTTTTAGATAAAAAATAGTTTGCAATCTAAAAAGGAGTTTAAAAGGGGACAAAAAAGAACTAAGTGGTCTGAGATAAATTATTATTCTCCGTTTGCAGTAATAGCAATTTCTGTAACACTATGATGTACATGGAAGTAGAAAAATCCATCAGTGATTAATAGAATAAGCAACATAAAATACAATAGGTGATTGAAAGGTTACAGGATGGTTAATAAGATTATTAAAGTTGTTAATAAAGGAAGAGTGTAGAAAAGGTCATAAGAAAGAGTAGGTGTATTAAATTACTGGAGGAAGCCCTGGTCAGTGAAGGAAATGATGTAGATCTGAAAGTGCCAAGAATTACTTTAAGCCTGTAAAATATTGCTTGAAACAAAATCAAAGGAATTATTTGACCCCAGTTTTGGAGTGCTTTAGTGAGGAAAGTGATTGTAAAAGTACAATACTTTTCAGGAAGAAGAGGAGTCATAATGAAAAAAAAAAGGTTCTTTTAGAATCACATGGTTGTAGACCAGCCAAATATTGATCAAGTTGATTTTGTTAATAATGAGTGACATTTACTTTCTTCAGAAAATGGGTGAAGCACTGATGGCTCAAAGTCTGAACAGGGGGCATCATGCTGTGGCAGGGTCAAATCCCCATTCCCCATTCAGATTATGGGACACTAGTAAAATAGAGCAGAACATTGCACCAACTCAAAATAAGATCACACAGGGAGTGAAATAAATTTTGTTTCAAGGAAAGCAACAGCATTTTACATTTGTGAGGAAAAGAGCACTTTGTTTCAAATATTCACTGATCCTGGGTCCATCCAAGATCCAAAATGCACAGAAAACAGTGATTTGATGTGAGTGGCTAAAAAGTGCATAATGGGGAAATACATGGAAAGAACCTCAATGAAAGGAAAACAGTTGTTATTGTCATTTATTTATTTATATCCTGCCTTTCTCCTAATTTAGAGACTCAAGGCAGCTGAATTTTTTTTAAAAAAGAGTGCAAGTTAAAAACAATATTAAAGCATTAAATATGTAGATACAAATTTTTTAAAAACAATTAAACAATTTTGAAACCATAGAAACATTACACATTAAAATTTAAAATGTATTAAAAAGTCTATACAAACCTTAAAATCTGAACTACACATTATACCATAAAAAAATTAAGTTGTACAAATAACTGCTCAAAATAAGGGGAAAGTGTAAAATGTGTGCAAATATCAATGTGGAATGATGACATGAAATCTTATAACAGGAGACATAACAGGGATGAGAAGAAAATGAAGGTGGTATTCTGACAAATCAAAAAGAAATCTAGGTAGAGAGTTTTCAATTAGGTCCTTTCTCTTTCTGGTGAAACACAACACACTATTCATGTATGGTGTCTAAAAGTGTAACTGTGCACCTGTCTGGGTTTGCCAAAAGAAGAGGAGTCATTTCTCAAGGCAAATCACATAAGTGATTGTATGTGTAAAGAAGAATCACCACTGTCTGAGGTAGGATCACATACTGCTTTCCATATAAGGAAAATGATTATAGAGATGGCCAGGCAAAATGCTCCCCTGCTGTGATGCTGAATAAGTGAAGACTTTGTTTTCCTGTTCTTTGTAGTTTTCATGGTAGTTAAGCTGCCTTTCAGAGCTTGACATTTCCAAAATGGACAGGCTACTTGTAGAACCATCTCTCCAGTGGTGGACAGTGACTCCCATGTTGTTGGGGGCAGTGAATTGGTTGCAGAGCAGCATGGATTCCTGCTGTCATTGAAGCCTGAAATCATTGCCTGAACAAGGCCAGGGTTAATACAACAAGAAAAAGTATCCAACTCTGGTATCACTTGTAGTGTTAAGCTTATGAGACCAATCGTTTTTATTGATATTAAGTTTGTTATGATTAATGGTTCCACCATGAGTAACAAATTAATTTAATAGGTATTGATTCTGTACTGTTATATATTGAGAGTGTTGTGTTCAGTGTTCCTTCCTCTCTCCTTCCCTGGGTTGGATTTGTTACTCATCTTTTCTAAATCATATAAAAATGTTTCCATAGCTTTATATCCAAACTGGAGGTTGAGGAAAAAAATAGCCTCAAGTCCTTAGTTTTTGTGGGTTTTTCGGGCTATGTGGCTGTGTTCTGAAAGAGTTTATTCCTGACATTCCACCAGCATCTATGACTTTCACTGAAGATGCGAGCCAGAGATGGTGGCAAAATCAGGAATAAACTTTTCCAGAATGCAGCCACATAGCTTGAGAAATGCACAAAAAAATATGGATGCTGGCCCTGAAAGCCTTTGACTTCACAGCCTCAAGTCCTGTTTTACAAATGCTTGAGTTTTATCAGTGTTGTATGTAGGAGCTTGACCAATCACCCCTAAAAGGTGGCTCTGGGCCTCCCCTGGAAGTGCTGGGTTGGAGACATGGCAACCACATGCCACACCATGCCCGAGCTTCTTTTTGCATTGCAGAAAGGGTGCCATAGCCATTGCCATGGCTCTTCTGTGGCTTTCTGGCACAGCACATCTACAAGCTGCATCAAAGATGGGGTGTGACACCGCCCGCTGTGTGGTATGGTGCGTGAGGTGACGCTGGCATGATGCTGGTGTGGGGGGTGGACAGTGTGTGCTTGCCACGCCCCCATTTTGCCCTCGTGCTGGTGTTTCTTGCCGATCTGTTGCAGGCTATAACATGTTTTCTAATTTTTCTGATCCACTGCACAGTTACAGCAGTCTGACTCCACTGCATGTTTTGCTTAATGCAACGGAGTCCTGTAATTTGTAGTTTGGTGAGGTCCTTGAATTATTTTTTTCTAGAGAATTAATTCTACTCCCCTGGACTACAGCATTAGACCTCTCTAGTAGATATTTTGAAGTATCACACAATACTACAAATTACAGGATTTCATCCTAGCAGTTATAATTGTTTGAAAGTATTACAGGATTTCATCCTAGCAGTTATAATTTTTTGAAAGTGTTATTTGTGTTCTATGGATGTGCTCAAGGTTTGCAAACTGTTGCACATGCAGAAAAAAGTCTTTGGATCTAGTTTCAGTTTCCCCACATATGCAGGCAATTCTATGAGCAAACGGGGATTTCCACCCCTTCTTTTTGTTGATCTTAATAAATAGTGCAAGACATTTTTCCTATTATTAGCAATATATTCAATGTCACAAGCTCACTTATATGTTGCTCAGTCTAAGGTGTGTGTGTGTGTGTGTGTGTGTGCATGTGCATGTGTGTGTAGCTGTATCTTTCTCTGGGGCAGTGCAGACCGCCTGAAAAGGGCAGTCTGCAGCCATCCCTTTCTGCTGTGCAGCAGTGCAGCAGCAACCAAATGGAGCTGCACTACTACATACCAAAAAAGGAGCTGCTTAGAGCAGCTCCTTTTTGTGACGTCGTAAGGGCTGCATTGCAGCCCTTACAACATCACTTCTGTGCATTGCTGTCTGGATGTTGTGGCACAGCTGCACAGCTGCAACGTCCACTGTGTGGGCAGTCCATCACAGCTGTGACGTCATTAGGGCTGGGTGCGTTTGGGCGCCCAGTCCCATCTTGCCCTAAAACCGCCACTAGGATGTCACATCCTGGTGGTGTGTACAGGGCCTCTCTCTCCAAAACTTTGAAGCCCAGACCCATGAAACCTGTCATAGGCAACAAGAGTGTGTAGTGCTATTTAGTTTTTTTTTAAAAAATGTACTAATGAATTTTAATTGAAAACTGTCAGTAGACCAGAGCTAGCATGGTATCCTGGTCTGAGTGTGGGAAAAGGACAATGGGAGATCTGGGTTTTAATCTCTGCTCAGCCATGGAAACCCATTGGGTGACCTTGGGCAAGTCCCATATTCTCACTCTCAGAGAAAAGAAAGAGGAAACTTCCTCTAAACCAATCTTGCCAAGAAAAACCCTTAGGGCCACCATAAATTGAAATGACTTGAAGGCATCCAAAACAATAACATGCTGTATCACATTGCTTCACTAGCTGCTTTATCACACTAGGGGGAACAGAATTAAACGAGAGTTAAACGAGAGTTAAACAGGAAATGTCCTGTGATAAACATAGTGCATATCCTGTTTAACACTCAGTTAACTCTTGTTTAAATCCTGTTTGCCCCCATAGTGTGATAAAGCAGTAGGTTACATTCAGTTAATAGGCCATTAGATACCAGACACCTGAACAGGATCCTTTGGAAGTAAAAGGTCTAGTAAAGATTAAGGAGTGTGCTCAAGAGAAGATGCTGTACACTTCTTGCTTGCATTCAGCTGGTTTGAGGTTGAGGAAGCAGTGGAACACACTCCCTCAGAGAGTAGTGGAGTCTCCTTCCTTGGAGGTCTTTAAGCAGAGGCTAGATGGCCATCTTTCGGGTATGCTTTGATCAAGAGTTCCTGCATGCCAGGGGGTTGGACTGGATGGCTCTTGTGGTCTCTTCCAATGCTGTGATTCTATGATTCTATGAATAATCTGTAAAGGAGAAAAAGGTAGAATTAGCCAATTCCATGATGATATATAAATTGTGATTGATAAGGCTGATACAGATGGCTGGAAAAGGGCGGGTCTCTGACGGACAGGTCTCTGCAATGGAGCATGGCTAGGGCAGCCTCACTGACAGCCCCAGAAGCCCCAATCTGCGGCTTTTCCAGGCCATGGGGAAATGACAAAACACCCATTCTCCAAGGCCTGCAAAGGGGTGTCCTTGGGGCTTCATGACCCAAGGACATGCCAACCAACTGAGCCATGGGAGAAAGGGGCCACCTGGCCCCTTTCTCCCTCACTTTGTTCCCATGGCAATCTAGTTGCCACAGGAACGAGGTGCTCGTACAAAAGGAGCTCTGTTTCAGAGCTCCTTTTCATGACACTGAAAGGATGCCCAAAGCACCCTGCAGTGTCACGATGATGTCATGTGTGCGCCACTGCATGTGCATGTGGCACATTGGAGATGGCATCGTCATGCCTGCTTATGGACAGCATGATTGCAAAATGGTGCTGCCCATACAAACTAGGGCTGGGGAGCATGCGGTTGCTGCGCGCTCCCCAGCCCTAGTTTTGGGCTGAAGATAGCACAAGACACCAGTCTGTATAGCCCCTTAGTTATTTGGGTTTTTACTCAGTTTTGTCTGCTGTTATTGTAATGTTGATTGTTTTGCCATCTTGACCATACTCTTATGTTGTCTTTTCATGTAAAAAGGGTGATCCTAAGGTGAACCTATCACAGAGTTTTCTTGGCAAGATTTTTTTAGAGGGGGGTTGCATTTACCTTTCCACCTTTATCCTAGAAAATCTCACATGTTGGTATGAGATGCTGCCATACCTATGTAGTGTTTCTCTTCTTTAAATTTGGATAGGCTAGAAGAGGGATTGAGATCAAAAGAAATGTGTTGCAGTTGTTTGAACATTGGACTATGGCTCTAGATTGGTTTGAATCCCTGCTCAGCCAAGGATGACCTTGGGCAAGTCACACTCTTTGAGCCTCCGAGGAAAGCAAAGGCAAACCACTCTGAACAAATCTTGCCAAGAAAAACTTGTAATAGGTTCACCTTAGGGTCACCATAAAGTTGCAATGACTTGAAAGCACAGGGCAGCAACCCCACAGAGCGAACAATAGTCATTAATAGATTTCCTAGATTCTTCGTGTATAATTGTGTGTATATGTTTGCAAACATGTTAAAGTGTTTCAGTGTGTTTTCATCACACCTCATTGGGACAAAACATATGCCTAATTAAGAACATATAACTAATCCTAACATGAATGATGTCATTAGCTTTGATGACCCAAGTTTATATTATCTGCTTAATAGTTGCTTCACACCAATAACTCTGGAATTCAGCTACTTGTATTAATGAGCTGAGAGCATGATTTGGCTTCCACACATAATATTTCTCCCTCTTTGGGTTTATTTAATCCAGATGTTTTGCAATAAATAATTTACAAGATGCTACTTTACAGAGGCATCAAAGGAATCTCAAGGGTAAAATACTGTCAGTTGCATAAACTTCCATGATCAGACAATGGAGGGGTTTGGAGAAAACATTAGTGATTAAATATGTTTATGGTGGCATATTTTATTGACTGTGAATGTAGATGCCATTCTTAGATATTTCAGAAGGCCTGGGAGTTATATTTCATCTTACAGTCATATTTTTTTCTATAACAAAATCATTTCCATGGATATTTGCTTTTGTGAAGTTACATCATTATATAGATTGCAGTGAAAACATAGTGGCCAAGATAAGTGTATTATCCTTAACTATAAATATATTGCATATAAGGATGGAACAAGTAACATAGTATGTGTTCATTTAGTGACCAAGTAAATTAATTGTGTTTTAAAGTTTGTAAAATTTATCTCTAGTTTCTGTCCTTAGCTACTGGGTAACTACAGTTTTTTGCTTTCAATTGGCTTTTTCTACATACCATATGTGAAATTATCTTTAGACTTCAGAGACATGGCTATGTTACTCTGCAAAATCAGTATACAGAGGGATCTTGTAGCACCTTTGAGACTAAGGCAGCATGCGGTTGCCGTGGCCCCGATCCAGCTGAAGAAGGGATGGCATAGGCCTGATCTAGATTGGCAAAAAGAAGCGTGTTCATGGCTGTATGAAAGTCTAGCCTTTAGATGAGAAAAAGGGAAAGTGTGCCATGAAAATGTGTTTTTGTGCATGTGTGTGTTTTAGGGGAGAAGAAGCGCCTTTAAAAAGGTGCTGGTTTTCCCAGCTTCTTTTTTAAAAACTGCAGAACAGCACAGCTCCATCTAAAGGCTGTGGTGCAGCTGCTAAGCATTAAGGAAAAGGCAACTTCATGTCACACTTTCCTGCCAATCTAGAAAGCCCCATAGTGTGCAGAATACGTTGTAGCATAAACTTTCGTAGACTTGAATCTACTTCTTCAAATGCATGGAGTCATCTTAAGACTTAAGTCTATGAAAGCTTATGCTACAACTTATTTCACATAGTCCCAAATGTGCTACAATATCTCTTTGCATATTTCTAGACTTGTTAGTATAGTGCTATTCTAGTTACTTCCTGTTGTTCAGAAAACAGGGATTCTGTGTAGAGTTGGATTTGCTTATTTAGAGCATTTATATCTCACTTTATAGCTTCCTAAGGAAAACAGCTTACAAAGTAAAGTAAATGCATGCAAAAACATAATTCAGGAACATAACTGAAGGGTGTCCATGTCGTTCTCATGAGGGCTGTTGATGCTCTAGTTTTTGATTCTGTTGCCTTTCTTGAGCTGAATGGGAAGACTGGATGGATATTTCAAGCAGGGAGACTCATTTCCAGATGGCCTTCATCAAGAGATGGCTTGAACATTGAAATGTCACCAGGGTTTGTAATTTCTTGGCTCAGAATACTCTTGCATTATTTTTATCCTATGCCATATGAACCTAAGGGAGTTTATCCATCCCTGCTTCAGTGTATAACACAGCCATCACAGCATAGTCATTAGAACCAAATCTTTGGATTGTTCATCATTCCCTCAAATCAGGCTGTGACTCATCCAGTCACAAGGCACTGAAGCATGTTCACATTTGTGGGAATTAGCTATTTCTAGAAATTGAAATATAATACATTTTGGACTGCAGTTCCCCAAATCTCCCAGCCAACATGGCTAATTGGGAGTTGCAGTCCAACACTCTTGTTTTCCAAGATCTTTGTTTCTTTTAATGATAACAGCTGGGTGTGAAGGTATTTGGGAAAGTAAAAAACAAAAACAAAACATTTAGGATACTTCTATATACATTTTAGTAAGGAGGTTAGAAGAGATGAGAAGTATAAATAAGATATATGTGAGAAATGAGGACACATGCACATGCAAAGAGATGGAGGGAGAAAAACACTCACAGACTTGAATAAAAATGTTTCCCAAGCTTCAAATTAAGGCTTTCCATATGCAGATCCAAGATCAGGACCTTGATTGGTTTTGATAAAATGGAAAACTGCAATTACTTGCAGCTGTCTACTCACATAAAATTCAAAACCAACAGCTCTGGTAAATAAAAGAGAATTGTGAAGCAACAGCCAGGATATGTTTAGGCTGTATCAGAAAAGGATGTTTACTGTACGATGGAAGGAAATAGCGGATGGTCATATTTTTAAAATCACGTATTAACTGGTGAACAAGTACAAACAGGAAATGACAAGCATCCTACTCCATTAACAAGGGCTGGAGAGACATGTGACCCTTCATATGTTGCTGGGCTGCAACTTCCATCACCAGGGAATGGTAAAGGATTATGGGAGTTGCAATCTGGCAATACGTGGAGGCCCACTTATTCCTCAACACTACTTTAATATTTATGGAGAAGAAGACATTGTGTTAAGTGCAGCAACTTCTTGTTGTTGCTCTTGTTGTTAACTGCCTTTAAGTAGATCTCGACACATGGCTTGCCATGGACTAATTAGAAAAAAATAGATTCTGGTCTATTTAGTTGCCTTAGGCCTAAAGCAGACAGGCCAAAAGTGCTGTCTTCAGACCACTTTGAGGGTGTGGCGTTTAGATGACACATGCCCCAAATATGGCCAGAAGCCATGTGGATACTCAGCCAGGAAAAGCCAGCTTCAAAAGGAGTGGGAAAACTCTGCTCATTGCCAGCAACCTGCTTGGGACTGCGGTGGCAGCCAAGATCTGGACTGGGCCCATGTGGTCACTGCAGTCCCATACTGATCAGACTCTGAGCACTCCTTTTCCCCATCTGCATTACTCCTTAGTTGCCTCTTTCATTACATTATTGTAAATAAGACTTCTCAATTTCCTTCCAATTTAGTATTTAGCATTTTTATGTTGCTGGGTGCATCTTTTAAATGTGTAATATACTATTGTACACATCTAATTATCTGTGTCCGATATTGTACACATCTAATCATCTGTGTCTGATTGTAAATATGCATCAATATTTCTATGTTTTTTTATATCAGAAATGGAAGCAGATCTCTTGAAAAATCAGTAAATTCACAATGATGTTTGAAATCTCAAAGATGATTCAGAACTGTGAATATGATGGGTGTTTCTCTTGTCAACAAAAGCAAAACAATTGGATCAAACAAACAAATGGTCTAAAGATAAAGATAAAATTTACTTTGTGCAGTAATTTTAAAGAAAACCTGTATTAGATGATGTACAGATGGTTTGTTGTTGTGTCATTTTCAATCATTTCCAACTTAGGGCAACCCTAAGAAGAACCTATTACTGGGTTTTCTGGGGCTGAGAGTGTATGACCCACCCAGGGTCACCCAGTGCCAAACAGGAAATCATACCCCTATCTCCCGAGTCTAAGTCTTACACTCAACCAGTACATCACTCTGGCCCTTGAACCCTAAATAAACTCTCAAAAATGGCCCAAACTGTTTCAAATCAATGCTTTTGGCATTTTTTTTATTCAAGCTGTAGCTGGTTGGATCTGTGCAGGCAGAATCCATGGTTGTTGTTGTTGTTGTTGTTGTTATTATTATTATTATTATTATTATTAACCTTTATTTATATAGCACTGTAAATTTACAAAGCACTGTACATACAATCATTTAATTAGAAGGCTCCCTGCCTTCATGCTTACAATATAAAGAGACATGACACAGAAGGAGAAGGGAATGGTGGTGAGGAAGGGGATCAGGTCCAGCAGTTCTTCACTCCCTCTGAGGCCAGGACCAAGGCAGATGGACTGGAAGGAGGGCTCGGCTTCTTAATGCACAGTTAAAACGAGGCATCCTGGGGCAGACAAGGTCACACATCTGGGAACGCTTCCCTAAACAATAGTCTTTAATTCAATTTTGAAACTGGTTAGAGAAGTGATGGGTTGTGCACGTGGGGGAAGGAGGTTCCAGGAGTGAGGGGCAGCAAGTGAGAAGGGGTGAATCTGGGACGGGGCAGTGGAGATCTTTGGCTGGGACAGGAGACCTTGACTACCAGAGCAGAGGGTATGAGTAGGAATGTAAGGAGGAAGAAGTTCAGATAAGTAAGAGGGGCCAGTCCATGAAGAGCTTTGAAGGTCAACAACAAAAGCTTGTCCTGGATGCGGAAGGGGAAGGGGAGCCAATGAAGGGAGGATAAAAGAGGAGAAACATGGTCAAAGCGGTGAGCAGATGTGATAATAAGTGCAGCTGAGTTCTGGACAGAGATTAAAGGATGGAGGTAAGAGATGGGAAGCCCTGTCAGAAGAAGGTTACAATAATCTAATCGCGATACCACTAGGGCATGGACCAGAATCTTGGCAGTGGAGGCTGAGAGGAATGGATGGATTTTAGCAATGTTGTAAAGAGAGATTCTACAGGATACAGAAAACAAGCTGTAATAGAAAACAACATATTGTGGGCCCTTGGTATCTGTGGATATCAATTTCATATCCAGCAGTGGATACCCAAATCTGCAGTGTTCAAGTTCTGTTTTCCCCAATGGTGATGTAGCCGTATGCACATATTGACACTGGGGACAATGGAGCTGTCTGTAATGGTGGCACGGCCATGTGCACGTGCTGCCGTTGGGGAAATGCAGGGTAGCTGTCTGCGAATGATCAAATCCATGAATGGCAATTCCACAGATACTGAGGTCTTACTGTACAGTTGTCCCCAATATCTGTGGATTCTTTACCCATTGATTCAGCCATCCACAGCTTTAAAATATTTAAATCATATATAAATTCCAAAAAAAATTAAATCTTTATTTTTTTCACTTTATATAAGGGACATCATTTTACTACTCCATTGTATGTAGTGGGAATTGACACCCGTTTTCACTGCAGCAAGTAATGGTGGTGGATTACTTTACTGAGCATTACAATAAGTAACAGAAAGGAACTCTGTATAGAGGCAAAAAAAGCTTTTGAGTCTGCTTGTAGTGGGCTATTCTGAGTGCCATATCTGACCACAGTTGGACTTAGATGCTGGATAAAATACAGACTCTTAGACCTGATTAGTTGGTCTGTTATACTCATAGAATCATAGAATCATAGAGTTGGAAGAGACCACAAGGGCCATCCAGTCCAACCCCCTGCCATGCAGGAACTCCAAGTCAAAGCATCCCTGACAGATGGCCATCCAGCCTCTGCTTAAAGACCCCTAAGGAAGGAGACTCCACTACACTCCGAGGGAGTGTGTTCCACTGTCGAACAGCCCTTACTGTCAGGAAGTTCCTCTTAATGTTGAGGTGGAATCTCTTTTCCTGCAGTTTGCATCCATTGTTCCGCGTTCTAGTCTCTGCAGCAGCAGAAAACAAGCTTGCTCCCTCCTCAATATGACATCCCTTCAAATATTTAAACAGGGCGATCATATCACCTCTTAACCTTCTCTTCTCCAGGCTAAACATCCCCAGTTCCCTAAGGCGTTCCTCATAGGGCATGGTTTCCAGACCCTTCACCATCTTAGTTGCCCTCCTTTGGACATGCTCCAGTTTCTCCACATCTTTTCTCCAGTTTCTCCACATCTACTGACTGCAGAAATCTCCAGTTTCTCCACATCTACTGACTGCAGAACAGCCTTTGTAGAACATTTTTCATTTGTATTGTCATTGATATAAGTTCAGATTGTATCAGAACACTTATCTCATTCCACTTGAGAAATTAATATCAGTCTGATTGTTTTGGTACCGTAGAACTTCATCTATGTAAAATGATGGCATGACAAAAGTATTTCACAGCAATGAATAGAATGCAGCAGATGACAAGAGAAATGTGAGGTGGACTTATTGCCTATAGCCTTTTTTTAAAAAAAAAACAAAACCTTAATGCCTAATAATAGTGTGTGTGTGTATATATATTTACATTCTATCCCCTCACACAAATGACTAACAGAAGTTTATTAACTCATTTAATCACCAAATCAACAATTTACATCTGGGTGGGTGCCTGAATTCCAGGTGGCTTCAGGGTAGCCTGGGTCTGTTCCAGTCCTAAGTAATAGCCTTGTGTAAGAGTGTGTACAGTATCAAATTATTACTATTCCTAGTAATTATAATAATATAATATTCCTAGTAATAATAGTAGTAATTATATTCTTCATCACCTACTTAAAAGTTATCTAAATCTAAATGGCCCACCATTATTTTTTGGTTTTTAATGTTCAACTATACTTCTGTCTTTGCACTTTATTCCTTGACTTTCCTCAATTCTTGTTCCAGGTCTTTTGTATTTTCTGTTAGTAGTACTGTACAATGAAGACATTGAAATATTTCAATATTGTTCATACCTTGGCTCAATCATTAATCAGAGTGAAAACTGCAACCTTGAAATCAGAAGAAAATGAGGACTTGGAAGCAAACCTATGAAGGAACTAGACAAGATTCTGAAGTGTAAAAATATATTACTGAATACTAGAATTATCATAGTACAAGCCATTGTATTTCCCTCCACTATGTATGGGTGTGAAAGCTGGACAGTGAAGAAAGCTGATAGGGGGAAAAAATCAACTCATTTGAGATGTGTTGCTGAAGAAAAGTTCTGCAGATACTGTGCACTGAGTCTGTTGTACTTTGGCCATATAATGAGAAAACAGAACTCACTAGAAAAGACAATAATGCTTGGTAAGTTGGAGAGCAGTAGAAAGAGAGGAAGACTGCAATCTAGATGGATAGCTTCAACCCAGGAAGCCATGGTCATGAGTCTGCAGGACTTGAGCCGGCTGCTGAGGATAGGGTAACTTGGAAGTATCTCATTCCTGGGGTTGCCATGGGTTGAAGTCAGCTTGAAGACAGCTAACAACTGCAATTATATTCTGAATAAACTGTTCTTTTAATATAGCAAAATGATGATTTTAAGCCAAAAAAGCTATGTACAATGAATTTTATATTCTAAAGTTGCAAAGTGTCTTTCAGTGTCTTTCAGTATATAAACAGAGGTTACTATTGCTTCCCCACCCCAATTTTTCAAACCTGCTAAAAAAGAACAACAAAACAACACTTTGAGGAAAAACATTTTTCACCACATAGCTTCAAAATTTACATCTGGAAAGTGTATGTGGGGTGGCTCATTTCTGTCTTTTAAGGTCTTTTAAACATATTTCTGTTTTTAAACAATAACCTGATTCCTACACATTGCCCACCTTTCCATGTATCCTATACGGTACACCAAATGTGTCTAAACAGTGTCTACTACTGGCCAAGAACTACCAAGTCCCAGACCTTTTTACAAAAAACAATCCACAAAAAATACATTATTTTCACAATGCACATTTGATCAAATATTGGAAACAAATGTTTGTTGGACACACCCTCCCTTCCTTCCCTTATTTTAGATATGTTGTGGTTTCATAGGTGTCCCCATGACTTTTTACTCTGTACATCTTTCCTTTGCTTCAAAAAAAATTACTAAACTCAAGATAGTATAATCAGTGTCCTCAAATTGTCATTGGAATAAATCGGAAAGCATCGTGCATTGAAAAGATGTGTCCACTACTGCATTCATTGATTCTTTTCTATCTGTCTGGCACCCCTTTTGTAGCACAAGTGATATAATATATATTTCAAATTGGTGTGGAAAGCATGATACTCTGGGTCTTTTCTATGCCGCCTATACATTTGTATGTTTTTGTGCTTTTTTCAACATTTTAAATACTGAAGGACAAAAGACAAAATGCTAAAAGAATTTAATACATTTCAAGCATAGAGATCAATATTTCACTTTGAAGATGCTGAAAACTGCTTACCACTTGCTGAAGAAACTTGCTTTTCAGTTTTAGAGGGAGAGAATTCTCACCGCAAGGTCACACACAAGTGACCTTGTCTCTGCAGGATTTTTCCTATTAGCAAGCCTGCAAAATAGCAAGGCATTTTAACAAGAAAAATTAGAAATATTTGAAACATCAGAAAACCCCTTAGAGAAGCCTTCCCCAACTGTGAGCCTTTATGGGAGATGGGAATGATAGGAGCTATAATCCAAACATATCTGGAGGGTGCAAAGTTGGAGATGACTGCTAGCATGGAAGGTCATAAGGGCTTCAGTGGCTTGTTTTCCTGGACACTCTGGGAGGGGTTGTTTTCATTTGCTTTTGTTTGGGGGGAAAAAGCCATCTTGATCTCATTTGAAGTCTGAAATTAGCATGGGCCACAGGTGGCAAGTAAAAGTTTTAATAATAGAATAGTCCAGGCCTTGAGGTATATTATGCATAATTATTCATAACTGCTATTTTTGGCTAGCCTGCAGTTGTCCTAGATCTCTGCCGGAGGAAACAATTTGCAATAATTAGTGCTCTTGTGTGTTGGCAATGATGAATGAATCAAACTTGTCTGATGCCAAACATGGAGCTCGATAAGAAGCAGAGAGCTTGGATAACGGTGGAAATCTTGTTTCTAAATCCCCAAGACTGGAAACATTTAGCATGCAGTGAGTAGAGAAACTTGTAGTGAAGGTTTAATGTTTAAAAACTGATGTGCTAGACTGTGAGAGGGGTCAAGCTTTGGGTTGTTGGTCTATTCCCCACTTCTGCATTGCTCAGTTTGAATGTATTATTCTCTGTGTGTACATTTGTATATGTATGTGTTTATGTATGCATTTGTATGTGTGTATACATCGACATACATGTATATATGTATGTGTCAGAAGTGTTGTGTGGATTTCAGTATAAAGGGCCATAAGAAGCCTTTCAGGGTAATTCCAACAAACTGTGTCTGGTGGAGAGTAAACTAGTATTACACTGGGACTTTCCAGAGCAAATGTATAAAGTGAGAATGACAGACATTGATTCTTATCACAAAGGAAGAATGTTTTAAGGCATTATACATTTTCTCTATTTGTTGTAGAAAGCACCACTGAAATCTATTGTTTGGGTAACCTTTTGAAAAGCCAAACATTTCATATGAGTTGTGGATGGATGACAAAGGAGTAAGATAAACTACCTCTCCTCTTTTATATGTTTGTGCAAAGAGGGATATCACCTCAACAGAGGAATTTAACTAGCAATTGTTAAAGTTCTATACATAGTTGTTGTTGTTTCCATTAGCAGCCACCATTCCTGTCCATACCCTCTGCTAAATGTCTTTTGGAAGCTAGTATTTCAAGAAATTAACCCAAGAACTACAATAGATTTTTCATGATTCATCACCTCATCTCCCCATTTTAAAAAAAATAATAATTCCATATTTCATGGTGAAGAGAACTGCAGAATTTGGGGGACAGGAGTTAAGTCACTTAATTGCCACTGTCTATTACAAAATTTCATCTAGCTTGTGGAGTCATTGGGCCTTTTCACTAAATTCCATTTAACTATCATGGCTGCATCCCAGACTATTTTTTGGGGTTTGTAGTCTGATAAGGCACTGGAACACTGATAGAGAATTCTAAGTGACCCCTCTACAAAAACTGCAAATCCCAATTTCATAGGACAAAGCCATGCAGTTACAGTGGAATCTTAGAACTATAAATGTGCAATGTGATACAGCCCATTGTCAGTGAGTAAAACTAGTGTGTGGGAGTGTGTCGGAACTACAGTTATATGGCAATTGGATTACAGTCTTCATGGCTCCATTCAACGGAATCTTGACATTTATAATTTCATGTGGTACAGAGCTCTAGTCAACTCTCTTTAATTACATCAGTAGATTTCCAATAAAAAAATATAAAATACCCCACAAAACTACAAAATCCAGGATTCTGAAGCATGAAACCATGCCAATAGGACATTACATGAAGTAGATACAGTAGACCCTTGGATTCCAGGACCCCCCATGGATACCCAAATCTGTGGATGTTCAAGTACCATTAAATACAATTGCTAGTAAAACAGTGTCCCTCAAATAAAATGGCAAAATCAAGGTTTGATTTTTAGAATTTATATAGTCTTTGAATATTTTCAAGCTGTGTATATGGAGGGCTGTCTGTATAGAAAACAATACATTCTGGGTGCAACCACACGACTTCGCTTTATACCAGTAAAACTGGTGTGGCCAAGAAATTGGTTTGATGAAGTGTTGGGAGTTAGCTGTTGGATATTATTGATTCCACCCACAAACCTAGAATTCTCATGGTGGCCTGGGATGAGGGGATTACTTTGAAACCCTTAATTTATTGAAAATTTACCCTCTAAAGCAACCGTTTATACATCTGATATGATATACCATCTATGTTCATTTATAGGTTGACCTTGTGTATGTCATGTTTAGGTTTGGGGGACAAAATTTTAGATTTATATATGACCTGTGGATAAGTCAAGGGTAAAATGTAAAGATGTGTAACCATGGAAGTAAAGGATGCCCTGCTCCCTCGTCCAGCATCTTCCCAGCCCGGCTGACTCTTCCAGAGGCAACTGCTATGCAAGGACAAAAATGTTAAATGAAAATGATACACTGCCTTCTACTGCAAAAAGAAGATATATATATATATATATATATATATATATTTCTACATGCCCCTACTCATAATCCCACCCAGGTGTGAGAAAATATTTGAAATTATTTGTTCTTGCATGTGAAAATATATTTTTATAAAATATTTACATCCCTAATGTGGGTAATATGTATTTTGTATGTCAAGTGAATGTCTTGAACCCATGAATGTTGGATTTCCAAATATGGGCCAGAGTGATATTGCAAGTCATAAGCATGACTGAATTGGAAAAAAAAAACCCAGCTGTATGACATGGAGTGAGGCAGTGCTGCTGCTGTATGTATCATCTCTGAGACTCTGAACTTTAATACTTTCATGTTCTTCTGAGATAATCTGTTTTTTTTCCCCTTGCATACAGTAAGACTGGCACTCTATGTCTGGCATTGTAGGATACTAGTAGTAGATGTTAACATGCTATCACACAAATTGCAACTAATATTATTTCTTATTTGAGGCATCACTGTGTAGCACATCTACAAACAGCCAGAAATTGTTCTTTTGTAATTCTGCTGTTTGAGAACTAGGCATACATTCCTGTATGCTGTTTGGATTGAGTGTATTCAAATTTCCTTATTGTAAAGCAATGCCATTTAAAGATGTGATGCAGGCATACGCTTAAAATGTATATATTATTGGCAGAGTAGAGCTAGAAGGAGCTTGAGGTCTTTGTTCAGTCTCAATAAAAATTCCTGTAAATTTAGTGAAACCAACGGAGCTCTACAGACACTACCCCTCCCAAATTGGTGGAAACAGCCTCAGGTCACTCAGGTCACTAACTCTGGTGTAGAGTAAAAGCCTCCCCAGTTAACACACAACCAGGTGTTTTGTCCCAAGTAGTCTTTGATGTTACAATTATAACATTCACTGAACAAATTCTTTATAGATGTCCATTCCAGGTCCTTGTAAGACAAACACAGTATTTTGTGTTGATTATTTATAAGGTCACTTCCTGGTGGTGAAGATGAAAAGCACACAAGCAATGTCAAATGCCTGTTGTCTTGACTAATATATTTTCCTAGGTAGATTGGAGGCAGCTTTGATTTCATTGTGGCACAACATAAATGCAGACATCAGTGGAAACAGAAGCGACTGTCAAAAATGATCAAGTGCCACTAATCAGAATTAATGATGGGGTTTGAGTGTCAAAAGTAATGAGTAATGCTGGGGAAGCTAGGAAGAAGGGTGGTTTCTCTTTTCAAATGTTATAATAATGCTGCACTAATTGGTGCTTACTTCTTAAGGAATTTTTGTACTCAATCAGTGATACCAAAAGGAAGCTGGCTACAGAGTATGTGAACTTGTCTTGTGGCTGTCAAGCCTTTTGTTTTATGAGTTGGGAAAATAGAGGAAGGGGAGTGGAGAAATGCACTCCATGAGTCTACAAGGGGAAAACACTAACATATATCAAATGTTGAATTAAAACATACAGTAAAATCAGCAGACCATCATGGATGTAAACAATATACCAACAAAGAGATAATCAATTGAAAGATGAATCTAAAACTAACCAGCATTTTTCACTGAAGTGGAAAGTACCATAATTATTTCATTCCAGAGAGAGAGAGAGAGAGAGAGAGAGAGAGAGACTGTTTTTTACCCCCACATGGTCACATACTGGCCACAATCCAGCCATTTGGAATCACCTTTTTTTTTTTCTTAAACAAAAGAGCATGCACCTGAAGCACGTTTCTTGAATGCAAAACACATACTCTAAGGTCATTTAGACCTTTGACCAACCCCAAGAGTTCACCTCAAGAATATATTGATTTATCAAAATGTCTGTACCAACCCTAAAAAAGATTCTTAGGGAATTTCAGGGTTGAAGGTGCTGTATTTTCCTTCTCCTTGAGCTTTTATTTAACTTTTGAAATGCTTAACATGTAAAGCTACATTACAAAAATGAAATATGGTAAACGGCTTTCTCAGGTAGATTAGTGGTATTCTTACCCATCTGTATATGACACAGGGTGAGGCAGCTGGTAGTTGCAACATTGCGGACAACTCTCAGAGAAAAACTTCTTCTAATGAGAGCTAAATGTGGACTGCAGCTTCAGGGGCATGATTCCCAGCTCCAGTTTTGGCAAGACAGTCAGCCCTCTGTTTTTGCAGGGGATCAGTTCTGGACCCACCACTTGCAAAAATGGAAACTCACCGATATTCAAGCCCATTGGCTTGAATGGTGATGAGTGTCTGTGAGTACGCACAGGCACACACCCCATTTAGTCCCCCTCCATTTGCCCTCTGCGGGAAAGGGCACATTTCAAATTTGTGAGAATGTTATACAGAGCCTGGTGAGACCTCACTGCTAGAAAGCTGCAACACATCCTCCAGTCACAGTCACTTTCAGCAGCAGTGCTTCAGAGTAACTGAAATTGGAATGGTTTGGCCATGCTTTTGCCTCTTTCACAGTTGGTGCCACAGGTGCATCATGTCAGGTGCCACTGCAGACCACTTGTACAAAACACTATCAGCATCTGTGCTGTGAAGAGATGTGTGATAGAGAGTGGGGCATTGTGTTCCAGACCTGACGCTGAATGCTTCCCTTCCCATGGATTGTACTAATGTTATGGAGACAAAGGGTGTATCATGTATTCTTAATGAATAAATCAATTCCTTGTTTGTGATCTAATACAGATAGGCATCTGTAATGAGCAGGCAGCATAGTATTTCAGGGAATAAAGCAAGAGAAAACAATGGGATGGGTTTGTCTATCTGTTATTCCTGGATGGAATGAGGGCTGTGTAAAAGAAACGAAGTCTCTCCTGCTGCTTTGTTATTGACACAATCCCGCATTGCTCCTCTCCCGCCCATCATCCCCTGTTTAAACTCCCAAAGCCCATTTGCAATCAATGGTGTGGTTTAACTGCTAGCTTGAAGGTTATTAGCATCTTGTTATAAATGTTAATGGCCACAGTGATGCAGAGGATGGCTCTTTGTTTTCGTTCACATCATGACTAAATGGAAAAATCTGTCTATTCAGCTAGTGCCCTCTTCTGTATTCAGTTGTCAGGGGCCTATTGTGGAAGTAAACACTATCAGACATCCCTCCTTGCTTAATGGGAGCAGCTTGTCATTGAAGGCTAGAAATGGGAGGGTAAGGATCCTGGCACCAGCCACCAGGTGGTGGCCAACTGGCCATCAACTCACATGCAGTTGAACCTAACACAAGTTACGCTGGGGCTGGCTACAAAAGGCACACATGTGTTCCCTCTAAGCTTCATTAACTCCTTTGGAAGAGGCGAGTACCTTTCTGACATATTAATTAGTTGCTGGGTTTTCTTTACTCCCAGTTTAACCTTTGTGGTGGTCACTTGATTCAAATGACTAATAATTGCAGGGCTGTTAAGAGTCCTGTTTATGCCAAGCGTCAGGAGAGCTTTCCCAGATGAAATGTGGTGGTAGCTGTTTCGTATCATTGTAAAACTGGTGTTTTTTTAAAAAGTGGAATAATAGGCAGACAGAAAGAAACAAAGGGAAGAAAAGAGGATGGGATAATGCTCTCATTTAAAAAGCAAATTTAGTTAAACATGCAGCCATGAAAAAGGCAGTCTTTTCTATGAAAACAATGGGAACTACACCACTGTTATTGCTTTAAAGGTGATTTTTAAATGAGATGTCAATACACAAATGTACATGTTTACCTTCATAACACAATCATACTTGGGATGTACTTTACAATACATAATAAAAATATCTGAATAACAACCTGGGCAATGTAATGCTAAACCATGTCAAAGAAATTTCTTTTCCACTTCCCCCTGTTGTCTAGAGGATGTGTGGAGAATGATTCTAAAGGGTTTTTCTAAATCTTAAAGCTAGTTTTTTAATTGCTTGAGGACTGGTGGGAAGGAGAGATTGCGATTGGGCTGGATTCCACTGTTGGGTGAGCACTTGTACAGTGTTAAATATTGCACAGGCTGAAAGATGCTGAGTTCATGACAGTGGAATGGTTAGAACTAGTAACTTCTTCAGTTTGCACATCTCTGAGTTGTTAATCTATATCACGTGATGGGTCAGGTGAATGTAACAAGAGTTTCTGGAGGGTGGTGGAGAAACTGGCAACAATAAATAGTGTGTTTATGTATGGATAATCAAAATAAAATAAAGTTGACAATTTTCTTGAGGTAGATTTACTATAGTTATCCTGTGTTTCTGTTTTTCACAGATATGTATTTGCTCCACCCCACTGGATTGCAAAATGTTATTTTTACCCTAATTCTAACTCTTTGGGAGGAGTGGATGTTCTGTGTTGTATGTCCCTATTATGAAATACCATCCCCAATTAGTGCCAATATTGTTATCATTCCAGCATCAAGTGCAAACATGGATTCTAACTCTTTGAGACTTCTCCTGAGTCTTTGAGAACCACTTCTGAAATTAGAAGGAAGTAGAACTGGCAACACTTTTTTTTCAAAAGGAAAAAAAATCACTGGGTGACCTTCAGGAAGTGATACACTCTCACCCTCAGGGGATGACAATGACAACCCACTTTAAAGAAACTTGCAAGGAACACCCATGAGAGGTTTGTGTTAGGTCATCATAAATCAGAAACTACTTGAAGGCAAACAACAACAACAGAATTGGCAACATTTTTTCAGTATGAAATGGTCTTCTTCCATGACTATCTTGTCACACCATTTTATATTTCATTTTCCCTCTTCCGTCGCTCCCCCCTCCAAATGCTGCAAGTTTTCCATTTCTGTTATCTCTGATTCTGACATTCCTTGTCTGTGATCCCTGAGAATACTCACTTCTCACTGGTTTGTCTGTTACGGTTCTCTAGATCCTTGCCCTTAATCATGATTTACCAACTGGTTGGTGTTTGTTTCTTTTATTAAAATATTTTTGTCCCATGCTCTAAGCATCTCAGGGTAAAGGTAAAAAGGCAAAGATAGTACCCTTTGATGAAGTTGCCAAGTTGTGTCGAACTGTAGAGGGCTTATCTCCATTACTAAGGCAAGAAGGCCAGTAGTGTCTAAATGATGTAAAAGCAACTGAGGCCCAGAGGCTTTAGCAGAGAAGCATGTGTTCACTTAGCATAGGAATAACAGCAATTTTGGTGCTCTTTGAGCCTCCAAGGAATGATATTCTCTAACTAGGGTGCAACAGTAGGTTAGGCCCTTCCTATATCCTTCCAAAGCATATTGCCCTGACTGATGGGGCAAAGGAGAGGCCCTTTCCAGTACACCTCGAAACTTGGCCAGGTATATAGGGAGAGAGATTTGTACTTCTGAAAAGCTTGGGATTCTCCTGTGCATGGAGCACACAGATTATGCTACATAATAATTAACACTTGGAAAATGAGTTAACTATGACTACTATATAATATGCTTTAGTTTAAAATGATATCTCAGAATGATGACATTACCTCAAAAAGATTAAATTCTCCTAAACATAAAGCAGTCAATTATTCACTCTATATTTTATAAAGCACAGTGGGCAGTTGCTATCTGTGGGGAATCTGGATAGGAAAAAAAATGTGGGACCTAAAGTCCTGTTATTTTTGATGTCGCACACTCCTGTGCACACCAGGTGCATGCATGCATGACCATTTTAGAAGTTGGGGCTTGCCATCTGCAGAAGATAAAATCCATGGATGAGAAGCCCATGGATGGCACAGGTGCACTGTAAGTGGTATTTAAAAGTGATTGAATGAAACATATTTATAGTATACTATTGTTGTGGTCGTGTGACTTTAAGTCATTTTCAATTTATGGTGACCCTAAAACAAACCTACCCTGCAGTTTTCTTGGCAATATTTGTTCAAAGGAGGTTTGCCATTGCCTTCCTTTGAGGCTGAGAGAGTGTGATATGCCCAAGGTTGCCCAGTGGGTTTCATGGCTGAGTTGGGAATTGAATCCTGGTCTCCAGAGTCCTAGGAGATTATTGCATTTACTTTTCTGCCTGATACAGGCACGGGACAGGATTGGGCCGGAATGGGCAAAAATGGGTTTTATCACACACAAAAATTGCTGCTGTGCTGCCGGCCAACTATCACTTGTCCCTGAGCCAGCCAATTTTGAAAGACAGAAAGCTTCCATACTACCAAAATCGGCAGGATAAGCATGGCTCTGGGATGGGGGGTGGTCAGCCGGCAGCAAAGTAGAATTTTGTGTGTGATAATACCAATTTCCCTCCGTTGCAGCCTGATCCCATCCCATGCCTGGATTGGGCAAAAATGCATGCATGATAATCTCCATAGTCCAACACTTAAACTACAATGCAAAGCTGGCTCTCATATGATTTTTATACTTTAGATCAGTTTCCTTGCTGCCATTTTTAAGCAAGGTGATCGAGAGAGCAGTCGCCTCCCAACTCCAAGCTGTCTTGGATGAAACTGACTTTCTTGATCCATTTCAAACCGGCTTCTGGGCAGGATATGGAGTTGAGACTGCCATGGTTGCTCTGACAGATGACCTCCACTTGAGCATTGACAGGGGTAGTGTGACCCTGCTGGTGCTCTTGGACCTCTCAGCGGCTTTTGACACTATAGATCATGCCATCCTTTTAGACCACCTGAGAGAGATGGGTATCAGAGGCACTGCTTTGTAGTGGTTCCGTCCTTCCTCTCTGGCAGGTCCCAAAGGGTGAGGCTCAGGGACAGTTGCTCGTCTAAAATCAAGCTTAATTGTGGTGTCCCTCAGGGCGCCATCCTGTCCCCGATGCTATTTAACATTTATATGAAACCACTGGGGGAGATCATTCGGAGGCATGGAGCTCAGTGTCATCAGTACGCTGATGACACTCAGATATACTTCTCCATGACAAGATCATCTGCCCAGACCTCAGATGGCATCTCCTCTCTCAATGTAATGGTAATGGATTGGATGAGGGAAAACAGATTGAGGCTCAATCCAGACAAAACGGAGGTACTGACAGTCACCGGCCTGAAACCAGGTCTGGGAATACAACTCCCGGTCCTAGATGGAGTCACACCCTCCTCGAAGGACCCTATTTGCAGTCTGGGGGTACTTCTAGACTCGTCGCTTCACATGACTAGTCAGGTGAATGCGGCGGTCAGGAGAGCCTGTTATCAACTTCGGCTGATATGCCAGCTGCCCCCTTTCCTGGAGATGAAGGATCTGGAAACTGTAGTACATGCTTTGGTCACCTCACGTTTAGATTACTGCAATGTGCTCTACATGGAGCTGCCCTTGTGCTTAACCCAGAAACTTCAACTGGTTCAAAATATGGCAGCTAGACTAATCACTGGGGCATCTAGGATAGAGCATATAACACTAGTGCTTAAGTTTCTCCACTGGCTGCCGATCAGTTTCCGGGCACAGTTAAAGGTGCTGGTTTTGACCTTTGAAGCCCTCCATGGCTTGGGTCCATCCTATCTTAGGGGCCACCTCTTCTCATATGAGCCCCCTCGTGCACTCTGGTCCTCTGGGAGGAACCTATTACAACCTAAGAAAACTAGGTTGGCACAGACCTCCCAGAGGGCCTTTTCTGTTGTCGCTCCCAGGCTATGGAATGGCCTGCCGGATGAGATGCGCCTTATTACAACCCTGGACAGCTTCAAGAAGGCCGCCAAGACGCATCTCTTCTGGCAGGCCTTCCCAGACAATGATTAACCTTTCTGCCAACTATTGTCCCTCTTGCCTCTTCCACTAGGATATCTGATATTGTCGAGGCCGCCCATCATTTTTAATTAGAGCTTTCCATTGTTTTAATGTTTTAATTGTAATGACTCTGTTTTAGTATTTTTAAATCTTATTGTAGTTTAATTGATTTTTAAGGGGTGGGATGGGAAATTGAATTATTATATTTCAATTGTAATTGCTTTAAAATGTTGTACCCCGCCTCGATTGCTTACCCAGAGGGGCGGGAAATAATAATAATAATAATAATAATAATAATAATAATACTTGCTAAAAGTTTACAGACCTTTCTGTGGGGAAATCTCTCTATGGAAGATTACTTGGGGAAATGGAGGGGATGGGAAGTATATTTGAAAATGATTAGAAAAATGCTTGGAAACAACTATTGAATGTCAAGACACCTTGCTGAGAAGAATCCTGGATGAATGAGAATCTTCATAGTTCAACGTTTATGCTATGAAAAAAAAACACTACATAGTTGTTTTATGCAGAAAAGAAGTCTTTTCTGTGCAAGATGTATTTCTGTGCAGAAATATTATTTTCAGTGTGGAAAATGGGGTTTATTTTGTGTGTGTATATACAGAAGATGGTGTTTTACACACACACACACACACACACACACACACACACAAATAGCATGTGTGAA
This sequence comes from Urosaurus nigricauda, assembly GCA_034509955.1. Classification (NCBI taxonomy): domain Eukaryota; kingdom Metazoa; phylum Chordata; class Lepidosauria; order Squamata; family Phrynosomatidae; genus Urosaurus; species Urosaurus nigricauda. The sequence goes on from JAOEGL010000003.1 coordinate 48,919,176, forward strand.
TATTGTCTTGAAATGAAAATAGTATTGGAAAAGTCCAGAGTTTTTGCAGGCTTTCTTGCAGCAAGAAATGATTGCTAAAATGTTATAAACCACTGTACCTTACCTTGGCAATCAAATGTAGAATAGTAGACAACACTTTCATACATGGGCCAACAGCAAAGAACAGTACTTTGAAATGAATCACAATGCTTTATTTCAACTTTGTTAACATTAAAGTTATGGCAGGAGATATCCTGCCCTTCTATCTTTTTTTTTAATAGCTGCAATATGCATATACAATATTGTATTTAGAAACTCAATATCCACTTTGTTGTTAGGGGAGGAGAGGACCTCCTACTGTTTTTCAAAATTGAAGACAATCAGTACATTCAAAGAGTGGTGTTTTATTTATTAATGGAATATGTAAACCTACATAAAATGTTCAAACATGGTGAGGCATGCAAATTAAAGAAGTATTATTTTTTATAAAACTCTGAATCAGCCGTCAGGGAAAGATGGGTTACTGCTTCCAAGATTTTAAAGGAGACACATGCATAATTCTATGCAGGCATGCCCTTCACGCTTGACAGGACAGACATGCATATTGTACTTCTGCATGCATTCTGAGTACAGCTTGAATCATCCATTAATAGTAGTGTGTCTGGTGCTTCAAATCAAGAATGGCATGAAACCATGTGATCTCAAATGAATAACACTGGTTGTTTTGTTTTTTGTCCTTCTTTTTGAGAGTACATAGAGTTGTAATTATAAGTAAAAAGAAAGTAAAAGTAAAATAAAATTGAATAGTTGATAGCTTTCATGCTAGAGGGACAATGATTCTGTTCTGGGTTTTAGTCCAAACTTTAAAAGTGTGTGCTGAGCCCAAAATGGCTCCAGTACCTTAGATAAATCCTTTAAATTTCAGACTAAAATCCAGAATCAATTCATCATCCTACTAACACGCAAGCTTTCTCTGCTGAGTATCATCACCTTACTGCCTCACAGCCCCACCCTAGGTTTGCTTCTTGGAGGGTCAGGTTATATAAAGAGAAAGAAGGGGTTAGATCAGGTTTTCACTATTCTCTTAAAGTCACAAAGTTTTGTGACTTTACAACAAGACTGAGCAACATGTGGTAGTGCTCAACTGCCCTCACATTAGTTATCCTTAGCTGATGTGTGTTGCAGTCCAGTGTCATTTGGAGAGTGACATGTTCCAGCTCAGCTTTATGGATACTAATGGATAATGTAATATATTTTGTTTGGCTATCCTATCTCAAAGCAAACAATATCCATGTTAGGTTTGCAGTGTTTTTTTACAGAGTGGTGAATTCAATACTTATTGTGAACATTTTTACTTTGTATGTCTTCTTTGGTGAAGTCTCCCTCACACCCAAAGTCTGGCATCTGATTTTTTACAGGCTCTTTTCTTTCCTTCACTTACTGTTTCTTTTGATTGTTTATATCAAAGCAGTTGCCAACCAAACAATGCTTAATTAACATGACAGCTGGATAGATGTATTCCCATCCCACCCCACCCTGAATAGTGACAGACAGACTGTTACTGTGCTCCCACTTTCTTTACCCCTCCCTCCTGTAAAATCTTATACTGTATAGCCCACATGTGTTACCTAACAAAGAAAGTGGTGATGGATGGCTAGAAAGAACACACCAGTAAATGAGAAATCCCAGTGGAGCCACTTTAGTTGAAGTGCTGCATAAACAAGTATCCCTTCAAACCATTGCTGTAGTGTTCTTGGCAATCCTCCTAGTCTGTGTCCCTGAGAGTATCTATGGCAGCATCAGCAGGTCCTTCTAGCCACCTAAGAAATGCCATTTCACCAGTTACTGTTGCATCATAGAAAATCATAGTTTTAGTAGACTTAGAGATTGGGTTGCTGGGATTGGGCTACTAAGGCAGATCCCACTGAAAGTTAAGTCCAGTGTGTGAAAAAGTTGCCTTTGGGGCTAGAATTCTGTGAATCACCTACCCAGCTTTTACAAGCTCTGGAAAAGATGGGTCATAGCAGTGAGGATTGTGACAAAGCAGAGGAAGGTCATTTTGGAAGAGCAATCAATCATGGATTACTTTCACAGTTGGAGAGACAGACTCAGATGTCTGATAGGATTGCCATATCCTGAGTTTGGCCAGATTTCAAATAGATTTTAGGCATGCCACCTGGTGCTTGTTTGGACCATCATCTGGCCCTTATTCCAAGGTTTTTGTCTCCTCACCCACATTTATAAAAGCAAGCCTCTAGCCCTTGTAACAGTGGAGTTATGAGGCAAAAATTTACAACCATGCCCCCCCCCATCGTTTGTGAGAACTGTCCTTTGTATTTAGCTGATGAGTGAAGTCTCACATCTAACACCAGTACTGACAATAGTGATAGTGCTAGTCAAGGGCCATTGTCTCTCAGCAAAATTTCTAGTTTCCTAGGTAAATGTTACAAATTGGCTAAATCTAGTATTTCAAGGAAAGTCCAGCTGACATCTCTTTTGCATTAATTCTTTCATAAAGACCACACAGTTTTATGCTACTGATGAGTTTGGTGGAGATAGCCTACTCAAAAGTTATCATATATACTCAACTAAAGTTGCCCTCTTGTATAAGTCAAGGGCTAGTTTGGGGGCCCAAATTATGGATTTTGATATGACCTATGGATAACATGAGGATAAAACCTAAGGGCATGTAACAAAATATGTAAAGGATAAATCAAAAAATTTACAAAATTCCAGCAGGCATAACTGTTTGTGTTCACTTTAAAGGCTAGATGGGTGAGAGAACAGAAGGGAGTCAGTGCCTTCAGGACAGATTACACTTTCATCAGGGGATGGTCTCTTTTTAAATATGAGTTACATTGATCCATGGATAAATTGACTTAAGATTTTTTGAGGCATTTTTTTACTAAAATTTCTAGCCTTATACTTGAGTATATAAAGTATTATTCTGTTCTGGATGGTTTCTAGGGATTACATATTATTTGAAACGTTTCATTTTTAAAATACTGTTTTCAAGCATGTCCAACTATCCCAATGTTTCAGCAATAATCTGCTCTTAATACACCTCCCCTCATTAGCCATCACCTCTACTACCAATTCTCCCACTTTGTTTTATTTCCTTTTTCTCTTATTCTTTGTCTAGCATCAGCTTTGTCTTTACCTGCATGCTTTCTTGCCCTCTGTTTAAAGCAGCATTTGAAACTCTATGCTGCTGTCTGCCTAAACTCAAAAGAAGCAGATGCTGCATAAAGATATTAGGCAGAGAGCAGCATAGAGTTAAGGGAGCAGGAAAGAAAGTTGGAAGTACAGCTGCAGCTGCAAGGGAAGAAGCATGGCAGAACTGAGAAGAGATAAAGGGCAGGAGGTATTGCAGGAGGTGGATACAAGTTAAAAGGGAAGGTGTGACAGCATGAGCTGAAGGGAGTAGGTGGAGAAGAAGGAAAGGTAAGACATGCAAGTAGTAGAGTGTAGGGAAGTGAGGCAAAGGAAGGAAAAGGAGGAAAGAATAATGACAGGAGCCTGAGTGGTGTAGTGGTTTGAGCATTTGGACTAAAACCAGGGTTCAAATCCTGGCTCAGTCACACTCTCTCAGCCTCCTCTGGACAAATGTTGCCAAGAAAACCCCAAGATAGGTTTGCTTGAGGGTCACTATGAATTGGAAATGACTTGAAGGCACATGACAACAACAAAGTGTGGGTTGCAAGGAGAAAGAGAGGCAGGGACATAAGGTGATGGAAGGTTTCATGAAAAAAGGACCAAGGTAAGATAAGGAAGGAAAGAGTTGGGGAGAGATGCAAGAAGAAAGGAACAAAGATATGGTGAAGGTGCAAAGTGAGGCAAGGAAGAGAAACAGGTGCAGCTGTGGAGTACAAAAAGGGGGAATTGTGAAGGTAAGAGAAAGAAGGAAAGGGTGCAGTGGAAGGCTTCAAAGAACTAGAAAAGCAGTTGCAAAGTGAAGTAAGTAAGGTTGTGTGCTTTGTTAGTTGAATTCTGTTTTCCTCAGCACACTTTCCTCTGGGAATCAGATGGATCAGTACCATTTTGCTATTGGTAAGAAAACTGTATGAAAATAGAGAGTTGAAGAGATTTGATGACAATACAGTGACATACTAGAAGTGTTTGTTAATGGTGAAAGGTTATCTTTTGTTATTTATCACACCAGGACTATACATGGTCACTTTCTTCAATTCATATTCTTCTGTTAATCCCCACAGCAAAGCTGTAAAATAGATTTGCTGAGAGGGAGCAATAGCCCAAAGTCATTCAGTTGCTAAACAATGGTTTGATCTTGTGTCTCTCCGTTCCAGACTGAACAGTACAAAAATTACTGCTCAATGTTTAAAAGCTTTTTCCAGTAGAAGGGAATGTAGTTAAAAATTAGATCCTACAGCTTTTTAAAATAAAGTGATGAAATGGTTGATATAAAAGGTAATATACCCTTGCCGATAGAGATAAAATCTAAAATATTTCGAAAGAACGTAGTTTACCCTTAAAGAAAAAGTTGACTATGGGAAAATGACTTTGATAATAGGAATACAGTAATTAATACAAGTGTATCTGATAAAGAAGGTAAAGCAATGGAAATATTATAAGGACTAAAAGATATAACAAATTGATTTGTTTTAAATTAGAGTTGATACTTAAATAGAAGGAAGTTACCATTTATGTTTATGTGGTTTTTATCATATGTATATTGTTGGTACATGTATGTTGTTGTTGTTGTTGTTGTTACTGTGGTTGTTTTTCCTCCCCTTTTGTTGTTGTCATACATGGCTCCCTCCTTACTTGTCTGACCTTCTTTCTCACACTCTTTCTCATACCCTCTGTTCTGGTAGTCAAGGTCTCCTGTCCCAGCCGAGGATTTCCACTGCTTTGTCCCGAATTCATCCCTTCTCGCTTGCTGCCCCTCACTTCTGGAACCTTCTTCCCCCACATATACGCCTCATCACTTCTCTAACCAGGTTCAAAAGTAATGTAAAGACTATATTGAAGCATTCCAGGATTGTGCCATCTGCCCCAGGATCCCTCCTCTTAGGACTCTTTCATACAAGGCTAAATTGGAAGTATAATTTAAGGTCAATTCGAATGCAATCATGGGTTTTATGTTATTGCAAATTAACTCTTCACATGCAAATTTGGGCAAGAGGGAAGCCAATTTGAATGCAATCATGGGTTTTACCTTATTGCGAATTAAAGCTTCGCATGCAAATTCGGGCAGGAGGGGGTTATTTTCGGGTAATGGGAAGTAATTCCGAACGGAGCAGGGGTTTGTGTAAATTTGCTAAACAAGCGAATTTACATGAATCCGCATTGGCTCCATTCGGAGTTGGGAGAAATTCCTCCCCGTTTGAAAGAATCCTTAAATATGTATTAAGAACCCGTGCCCTCCCTCCAGTTCATCTGCCTTGGTCCAGGCCACAGAGGGAGAGAAGAACCACTGGACCTCATCGCCCTCCCACCACTTTCCCCTTTTCCTTTTGTGTTGTCTTTTAGACTGTAAGCCTGAGGGCAGAGATCCATCTAACTATAAGATTGTATGTACAGCACTGTGTAAACTTACAGCGCTATATATAAAATTAAAAATAAAATAAAATTAATAATAATAATACTTAATAAAATAAATTAAAAACAAAACAAAAAATTACTCTGTAAGTTCTCTCAGAAGTGTGATTATTGAAAAATGATGAAATAGTGGTAGAAAATATTCGTAATCTGTAATCTTCCCCCACATGCACGCCTCATCACTTCCCTAACCAGGTTCAAAACTGAGTTAAAGACTATATTATTTAGGGAAGCTTTCCCAGGACTGTGCCATCCGCCCCAGGATGCCACCTTTTAACTTTGTATTAAGAAGCCATGCCCTCCCTCCTGTCCATCTGCCTTGGTCCTGGCCCCAGAGGGAGAGAAGAACCACCGGACCTCACTCCCTTTCCCATCACCTTCCCCTCTTCCTTTTGTGTTGTCTCTTTTAGACTGTAAGCCTGAGGGCAGGGATCCGTCTAATTTAAGATTGTATGTACAGCACTGTGTAAATTTACAGCGCTATATAAATAAAGATTAATAATAATAATAATAATAATACTGCTGCTGACTACTAGAATGGTTCTCAGTATTTCAAATTTATCAACAATAAACAATAAACATTATATTAAATTTATCAACAATAAACAATTAAAATAATCAGGCATTGCCTTCTTTTTTTTAGTTGTCACTCATTAGTAGAAATGGAAAGAATATTTTAAAAATGGTCAAAATCTAGGTTTCTCAATTATTGGGAACTGTGTTACGATGACCCTATCATAGGTCTTTCTTGGCAAGCTTTATTCAGAGGTTTGTCCTGACTTCCCCTAAGGCTGGTAACTATGATTTGACCAAGGTCACCCATTGAGTTTTCATGGCTAAGGAAGGATTTGATCTCCAGCACTCAAACTACTGCGCCCCAACGGCCATGGATGCTGTTAGAGAGTTATAAAACAAGCTTTGATATCTTCAGTGCATTGGAACCCCTTTGTGTGTATTGTTGTTTGTATTTTATATTTGGTGATTTGACTCATTCAACGTTCACCAGGCTGCATGCCTGGAAATATCAGTTTGCTGGCATCTTGAATAATGGCCAGTGGTATAATTGGATGAGGCACATGGCGCCACATTGGGAGAAGCATTGGGGGGGAGCTTAGGCTATGTAAGCCTGCACCACCCTACCTTCTCCTTCTTCCGAGATTTGTTGTCCCAGCCTCCCGCCTTGACTTCAGTGTGGCTCTGTTGGTTGCTTTATGGGCTGGGTAGGAATTTCCCTCCCCCTTTTCAAGGGGTTTTCACCTACCTCACACTGTCATTAGGGGATTTGGAAATTGGCTCGGCATGGACTTAAATAGGTGGTCACTTTGGATTATGGGGAAGAAAATTAAGAATCAAGTGAACACCTATGGCACCCACTTGGGGTGAAGGTTCGGCCTCTTGAGCTTTCTTCTCAGGTCTTTCAAGTAAGGAGAGAGGGAAGGAGACCTTTCTTAGGGCTGACCTGGGATATAACCCTCAGTCAAGTCTGGCCAGTTGACTGGGGAAATCTCAGGTTGGTGTTCCAGATGTGAGCTGGCCGGGGAGTAACCCAATAATGGGTTATCCTTGGAGGTGTTTTGCCCAGGGGAGGCTGAAGAGGGGGTCTGAGGAACAGACCACTTGCCACAGCTGCTCCTACATCAGGTTGCTCCCTCTAGTATGGAAGTTTTCAAGAAACAGTTAAATAGTTTAATTCCTTAAATAAAGTGGCCCTATTTCCACCCACATCTTTGTCTGGTTTCATCATTTCAAGTTTGACAGCAAACACTTTGTACATTAGTCAATAGTTAACACTGTTAACACTGAGTAATTAAAAGAGAGAGAGAGAGAAACTCTGGTAGCAGGCAGCTGTAGAGCTTATTGAGAATGGTTCCGGGCAGAACCAAGTTTTGTCATTCTGTATCAAAAGACTTGTCACAAGATATTGTGACAAAAGCTTAAGGTGCACAGGAAAATAATCTTCTTTCACAGTGCAGAAAGAGGTTGGTTATCAGCTCAGACTTTTTGAGTAAAGATTTTTACTGCTTTAACTAGTGATGAAATAGTTTTGCTTTCTTTCTCATTTGGTTAAAAAAAAAAAAAGAAACCATGGAATTATTTTTAATTCCAAATATGAAGAAATGTATATTATTTGGTAAATTGTTCAAAAAACAAGCCACAACAAATTCTTCCACATTTTCACTTGCCAGATTAAATAACAAGATCAATTTCAAGCAGGAATAGATTGATCTTATAACCTCTTGCTACTTGTGTGTTAATACTGAAGAATTGTTTAGGAAAAGGGAGGTGGCAGCCCAAATTGATCACTAACATGGTTGGATACACTCCCAAGGATTCAAAAAGTTTAGAACTCATCACTTTGGGCCTGAATATATGCATCAGTCAGTTTCAGTTTTTCACATTTAAATTGTGTTACTTAGAAGTTCTTCTCATCTCAGATATGAAGACCTTTGCCAAATTCTTATTTTAAAAAAAAACAAAACAAAAAATCTGACATGAAATTCCCACCTATCCTATCCTGAATTGTGATAGTAACATATTACAGGACTCTTATTCCAAAGAAGCCAAAAGAATTCTTGATGACCTAAAACACAGATTTCTGGCATGTGCCTTCAAGATGTAAGTATTGCTTTAGGAGAGCAAATGATTAATGTAGCAATCCTACATGTGCATACACAGCGGAAATACGCACCATCCATTAAAAATCATTCCTTATCTTATACTATACAGAGCTAGCTTCTGACATTTGAGACTTTAATTCAGATTGAATGAGTTTGGTGGTCTTGTCTCAAGCCCCTGAGATTGAGTTCTCTTTATCAGAAACACAAATAATTTGACATGTAGTAACTCAGAGGCTAACCTTTGGCCAGGGACATCCCAAGGGACTAAGATAGTCTGAAGGTTAAACTACCTCCTATCCTTGGAGGAGTATTCCAGTTCTGCTGCTGAGGTCATCCATCGGGCATTATGGAAGGTTGCATTGTTACCTACACAAGGTCTGACTGGTGAGCAAATAGAGACTTTCATTTATAGTCTCATGGTGTCTTTAGTTTTACCATGGAGGTACAATTCATCAAAGAATCAAACAATGAAATCTTTATGTGGCTTTCCCCCAGCTTCCACTCCCTTGTGCAGGCTCAAACACAGAATGAAGAGTTAAACACACTTGTAGAAACATGGTCCCAGCAGGGTTACATTTTTGTTTCGAGCTGTGCTTTAGAGAAAAAGAAAGAATTCAAGTCTCTAGTGTGCCACTTATTTGTTTTTGAACTTGATACAATGTCTAATGAGTTTCTATATGAGATCAGATCAGATTTTTTTTTAAAAAAATTGGTAGCTAATTTAAAAATATGAATACCAAATAACCAAACAAATGAGGAAACCAAAACCTCCTATAATGTGGTACTTCCAGCTTATTTAGCATTAAATCTCCTCATGATGAAGGGACTGACAGTGACATAGATCAGCATTTCTTACATTGTTCAAAATCTGTAATTGGACAGGTAAATGCAGGAGCACTTACTGTTTTATAAAGTTTCTGTCCTTTGATTTTCATCTTATCTCTTTGTGAAGATATATAATAATGTTTTGTAATGCCACACCATATTTCTTCCCCAAGAAATCTACATTTATCCTGATACATTTTTCCTGGCAGGTTAAGAATGGCATTTTTTTTTTCATGCTAGTAATATATGCTGTGGTGCAGTTCACCACGGCTGAGTTGTTTTTTTTTATATTAGCCACTAGGTTGAAGAACAGTATAGTTGGATATGGCTTATTAGGTTGTTGTTGTTTTTTCTTTTGTGGGTTAGTTATGATACCTAACAACAGGTTTAGCCATTTGATTAAGCAGTTTAGGATGAGTGAAATACTATAGTACCATAATTAGGTTTCTGAGTATGGGCTGATCCTAGCATTAGGTGGAGTGAGATGGCTGCCTCTGGTAGGAAATACTGTATATACTCATGTATAGGTCCTAGAAATTTAGGCCAAAAAATTGAGTCGACTTATCCAAGTCTTGTAAGTCTTGTATCTTATCTTAACTCTTATTTAAAAGAAGGAACTATCCCCTGGTGAAAGGCAAGAGTATAGTCTGTCCTGGAAGCACCAATCCCCTCTACTCTCTTATCCATCCAGCCTTATGAGTGAGCATAAAGAGCTGTGTATTCTGGAATTGTGTAAGTTCTTCAAAATTGTTTTGCTTTACTTCATCCTTCAGATACTTTGCTATATTCCCTTTAAGTTTTACCCTCAACTTATCCATGGCCCCAAAACTTGCCCTTAACATATACATGAGGTCAACTTATAGTCAAGTATAAACAGTAAGAGGCATTTATATACTGGAACTTGTTGGAAATGAACTGAGGTCCAGCTCCACCCAGCAAATTCCTTTCTGCACCTACCTTTTATACACATTGTAATACCCCACCAAATATTTTTGTCCAGTTTTTCTTTCAAGTCACAATTGACTTGCCTTTAGTTAAAAAAAATTGATGATCAAATTATCTTCCTTCCTTTCTCTAGATGTTTGTTGAAGTTACGTTCGCTAACTAGACTTCCTGGGACTGTGTCAGGGTAATAGTGCTTTTTTCACCTTCTGGAATCATATGCTTCTGTGCTTCTGAGGTGGTGGAGAGCAGGAGATCATATGTGTAATTCTTTCGCCCTATTGCTTGTGGAACCTTGTGAAAGGGTGAGGTGTGGCCAGTAATCTTTCCCTTAACTTCTTCCTTTTAGCCTGTTGCATGTTTAAACACATAGAAAACAACTGCTGATAGTGAATGCAATGCACTATATTCAGTCCAAAGCTCTCCAAAGAGCTGGTGGCCTCCTAAATAATGGGGGTTGTGTGTTCCATGGAAGTTTTCTCCACTCAGTTTCAGATGATTTCTCAGTTTTACTGCAGAGTCATATCAGACAACCTGTGCTGCTCAGGTCTCAGGAGAAGCTTCCCAAAAAGTACATTAGTCCTCAAGAGGGAAGAAAAGAAAGGGGGAAAAATGGTTGCCATTTTCATGACCATGAGCTACAAGCCAATCTTTTGAAGAACCATGTGGATGCCATTGTTTTTGTTCCCATTTACCATATTCCCACCCTGTACAGTAGACTATTTTTTAAGAAGCATAAGAAAGAAATGAAAATATATCAAATATATCAAATCTTGAAAATATATCAATTGCCAAAAAAAAAACCCCTAAAAATAAATAACTAAATACTGATTGAGGAAGTATTTGGAAGTCCATTTCTGATTTTGAAAAATATTTTAGATCTTACATAGTGCAGGGAAGGGATTTGAACCTACATTGATGGTGAATTGCTATACCTGGAGATTTTCAGAAGAGGAAATTCCCCCTTTCTTGCCAGAAATGTGTGGTCTGGGTAAACTGAAAGAAGTAAGGGTCACAAAAACAGCTCCTTTGGTTTCTCATGTGGTTCTAGATCTGTCCACCTTTAGATTAGGGTCATTCTAGCACTCCCTATATAAACCCCTGGTGCCTACTACATAAAAACATACTGGCCATTTTCTTCAATTCCAAATCAAATGAGATTCTGAAGACTATTGCAATGTCTGGAAGCCCTCTTTTCTGACAGCATGTGTAGTGTGAATGCCCCCCAACCATCAGAAAAAAAAAACTGCCTCGGGAGCCTTCCTCAAAATAAACAAATAATAAACAACTTCCTGAACATTTGTAACATAATTCCAGCTTGGCTTTTAAATCATTTTTTAGAGTGTATGTTTTTAATATGGTTAATAGATTAATTTAGTTTTTATGTTGACTTTTTGTATTTTTTCCATTGTGAATTTTTAAATGTTTAAGCTGCATTGACTTTCAGTCTTGGCGAAAAGGTGAGGTATAAATAAAGATCCTCCTGCTCTTACTATTCTTCTTCCTTCTCTTGGCATGGAAATAAGATTATACTTTTCCATGTGGCTTTCAGAGCAAATATGCCCTGATATTTGAGCCTAGAAACAAGGAGCAAGAAACCATTGTTTTATGTCCAAAGCCTCTAGAAAGGGGGAAACATGTTGCTTCTGCATGCCTTTGTCATTTAAACGTTTTTGCTTGCTTTACTGTTTTTTTTGGGGGGGGGAGTGGGGGGTCATTCTCTTTTAAAATATTTCAAGAAGTTACATCCCACTTTTCTCCCACAATGGGATTAAAGGTGGGTTTCAGAATTTCATGCATCTCTCAGAGAGTCTTGCACTATCCTAATTAAGCTTTATTGGCCTTGGGATCCAACCCACCATTGTTTACAAGGAAGGTTTGATTCCATCAGCTTGAAAGTTTCAAAGGCGCGATACAGACAGCCCAAAATGGCTGTCCCTGCGCCGTGATTAGGGCTAGGGAGCACGCAGCATTTGTACTCTCCCAAACGCCTGTGTCATTACTTAACACCATTTAGATGGTGTACGTAATGATGCCACTGCAACTGCACAGCTTCTAGATGCAGCTGCTCAGTTGCGGTGGATAAAAGGCTCTCAATGGCACCTATTCTGTTTATTGTGCTGCAACTGCGGCGCTAAAAAGGAGCAGGGTTTTAAAGGAGTAGGGTCTAGCTGCAAAGTTCTGCAGCAAAAAAAGGAGGCTACAGACCACCCTTTTGGGGGGGGGGTCTGTAAAGCCCCAAAGATATTCTCTGCTGTAACACACTTGCTGCATCCATTAATCACCAATAAATTTTCTTTGACATCAGTGGCTTGTGCCAGTCTTGATACCATACAAATCTCTTGGGAAAGACCTTGTGCAGTCTAGTTCCAGTTAGGAATACAATATTATATGTTCAGATAACTTATAAAGAGTTTTCAGACACTCTCTATGAAGTGGTCAGTGGCAGTGGGATATCTTTCTATGGATGAAATTGAGGATAGGGTTTCTGCATTTTGTAACTGGAAGCATCCCTTGGTAGTTTGCTCAAACTGATTGATGACCTCTTTTATGCCTATTGACAGCACCATAACTAAATTCTCTTGTTTTAATATATATATTTTTATGTGGTTTAGTAGGTGCTACAGTGTATAATGCATAGATTTAGGTCTGTTTACTAAAGCAAAGTGGTTGTTCAAAGAGAAAGAGACATACAGACATAGTCCTAATTGTGTCATGAATCTGATAAAGAGAAATAAGACATGGTTAAATTTGTAGATAGGAAAGATTAGTGAGCATATTTGTGTTTGTGGCTCTTAGTCATATGATTGCTGATTATATTTATTAGCTCTAAATATTAAACAGCCGGCAGAATTCCATCGTATATAAATAAGACATTTGAGACCTGGAAGTAAGCCATTACTGATATAGCCAGCTGGTGCTTTTTAACAGTTTTATTTCAGAGCAGCATTAAGGAATCTTGCTGTACATTTGATGCTTTTAAAAATGACAATAGGAGAACATGCACTCAGTTGAAATTTCAATATGGAATTCCACTTTGTATATTTATTTTGAAAGTAGGGTAGATTAAATAATATACTATGCACTTTTTGATGTCTTTATTTCAACCAGTAATAATCCAAAAGCTAAGATTATTACAAATGTGAATTGTGATCATTTTTAATAACAGTAAAAAAAAAAAAAACATGCCCTTCATTCTGCTTTAGCTATATGAGTGAATTTTTCACCTTATATTCTTCATTGAACAATAGATTAATTTAGATAGATGTGAACTTTTCTTAAGTATAGAATATGTGTTAAAACTGCTTTGCTGTACCTACAGAATATGACTGAACCACTCGCTCCAGTGTGCCAGAAAATTAATTTCAATAGAGATGACCATGAAAGTATGAAATTATAGTCACTTTTTCTTTTATTATATTTTTCCACTGAAAATTGATCACAATCTAACATTACCTCCACCACATGTATGCATGAGGGAAGGAATACATACAAGTAGCAATGTTTTATTGTTGTAAGAACACCTCACACCTCATGTGGGGAGGGGGGGAAGGTATCGGAATCTTAGCCTTCAAAATATGTTGTATCCCCCCCTCCCCCAAACCCCATATCACTTCAACAGAGTATTCAGGACTAGGAATAGGGATGCATACTTTTCCAGCTCTATAAAATGAGAGAGAGAGAGAGAGAGAGAGAGAGAGAGAAGCAGCACAGAGCAGAGTCTCTTTGGTCTTGTGAAAGCTTGTATATTATTTTGCAGAGCTACAAAGACCTGAATCAGAGCTACAAGGACAACATGGAACAAACCTCCAAAACATCTGTTCTTGACCATGGCTTGAGTTGCCCACCTGTTGCCTTCCATTCAGATTCTGACATCATGCATACATTAGATCCTAGAGCTGCACTGTCTCCAGAATCCATTGTGGGCTGCCTTATATCTGATCAGCAAAGTTTTTGCACCCCTCTGAGGTCAACATGATAAAATATTTGAAAGAGGGCATGGAAAAGTTTTTTTTTAATTTTTTTTAAAAAAATCATCAGCCCCATCAACTTGCATAGTCTATGGCCATACTGACTGGGAGATTCTGGGAGCTGTATTTCAAATAACGATGATAATAATGATACACCAATGATGCTAATGGTAATGATAATAGAGTGGGCCCTTGGAATCACTGCAGTTTGGTTTCAGGACCATGGATAGCAAAATCCATGGGTGTTCAAGTCCCATTATATGCAATGGCATAAAATGGTGTCCTTTATATAAAATGGCAAAGATCAAGGTTTGCTTTTTTGGATTTTTTTAAAAAAATATTTTCAAATGGTGGATGGTTGAATCCATGGATGCAGAAACTTCTGATGTGGTGAGCTTACTGTAGTCTTCAATCACTATTTAGAAGTTTCTATGTAACAGCATTCTGCTCTGTTTTGGATTTCATTTACCATTATTAGGGCAATTGCTTGGCAGCCCAGAAGTGAAGTGATCAGTCCCTTTGTGTTTCTCCAATAAAAAGAAATAGTTTTAAAAATTATATTCTGAGGCAGAGTATCTGTAATGTGAGAGTCTCATTGCAGTTACAGTAACCTTCTGTGGAGAACTGACTGTATAAATGTTAAAAGGGAGGAAAGCACAGATAAGTCTGCATTCTCACTCCATCACTCCTAGTTTACAACCCACCACTGAATCAAATAGAGTGGGAATAGCCACATTTCTGAATGTTATCAACTGCTCTTTACTGTGATGTGTCTGTGCCTGAGTGAGCTCAAAAGGTGATGTAAAATAATTACGCTGACAACAAGAATGCCATGCAACACCCCCCCCCCACCAGTTGTCTATTTGGAATAAGTGACGATATGTCTACTTCCAACTGTGTATCTGGAGCTTGTTAGCGCATGTAGCAATCTTCATATTATATCAATATCTTTTCATTCAATTGTCATTTTTCTTTTGATTTTTTCTTAGCCGCATGTTCACAGTATGTTTTTTAGGAATGTGTCAGGTTCAGTTAAGTTCATTCTCTATTTTGTTGCCAACTGCTATCCGAGCATAAGTCTGAAATGAGTGTGTGGATAATTGGAAGTAGTTCATTCTGTCAACTCAGAGTAAATTTATAACCCTGTTGCAAAGAGTTATATGTTTTCAATTGTCAAAATGCCATTTTTTTCAGTTGAAAAATATGCTTACCTAAAGCAAATGTTTATCTTAAATCTTAATAAGAGTTGTATAGTCTAAAATAATTTAATATTAAGCAATTGTGAATTTATTAATGTTTGTCCTTTCTTCTGAATTATATATAGTAGGATCACGCATTATATGAGTTTGTATAACATGGGTTGACTTACATGTGTCATAAGAAATATGTTCTCTGTAGGCATTTTCTAGCTCTCCACATGATTCAGTTGTTTCTGCCAGATGTTGACCATAGAGTTTTGCTGGAGGACCTCAAATATGCCTAGAGACATGTTCTCCCTAGGAATCCTTAGGTGTAGTCAACTGCATACTGAAGAATCATGCTGGAGGAACTAGAAAAAGTTTTTCCTTTTTTCCTGGAGAGAACACTTTGTCATTTATTTCAGGTAAGAGAAATAGTGTTCCAGATTGTACATGAAAATCATATTACATAATACACATAATATGTGGTCCTACTATATACAATGCAGAAAGTTGATTTCAGGTGATAACCTTCTCTCTTCTTAATGAGTTTCTGAAATGTAAAAGAATATTGTAGCATCTTTGAGACTAACTGAAAGAAAGAAGTTTAGATCATAAGCTTTTGTAGACTTAGTTTTGCGGACAAACTTTTTTTCTCTCAAAGGTGCTACAACATCCCTTTCCATACTAATCCACACTAACACATCTATGTCTTTAATGGTTTCTCATTATAGTCCTAGCAGTGGTGTCTGGTCATATCATAGTAGTATATAATGCCAAGTAGGCAAAGATTTTGAAAATTAGTGTCATGATTATTAACTTAATCCAATGGGGTTGAGTCATTTTTTCCCCTCCACCATGTATATTGTCCTTGACTTTCATTGCTTTATACTACACTACCAGCATTAATCATGATCACATGTACTTCTTTCACTAAATATACAACTATGGTGAAAGTTTCAATACTCATTCAGCCTAATTTCCAAATATTCTAGACGAAATTCTATCTTAATTCTCTTTGGAGGATTATTTGTGTATTTCTGGAAGCTGAAATATGGAAGTGTCTTTCCCAACTCCCGTTCGTTCAGAGGTGTTTTTATTTTAGTTCCTCATAGACATGGTGTGCAAGTTTAATAAGTTACTCAGACATGCTGCTTTCAAAAATAATATTGCCTACATTAAAAAGTACTTTTATAGTGTCAAATTGTTATCAATCAGATTAATTTTAGTGGTTTCCCTGCTATAATATTACTGCAAATTTAGCTAATGCGCTATATTGTTCCATACTCTTTAAAGATGATTGATAAAGAGAAATATATTAATTCTGTAGCACCAAAGGAGTGCTGTATTGAAACCTTACATTCTGTATGCCAAGAAAAGTAA
The DNA here is from genome assembly GCA_034509955.1 of Urosaurus nigricauda. Taxonomy (NCBI): domain Eukaryota; kingdom Metazoa; phylum Chordata; class Lepidosauria; order Squamata; family Phrynosomatidae; genus Urosaurus; species Urosaurus nigricauda. The sequence continues at coordinate 48,935,634 of JAOEGL010000003.1, forward strand.
AGTGTCAGTTAAAGATAATGTTGTATGTTGTATGGAAAGGACAATCAAAAATTGTTTATCAAAGGAAGTTTAGAATTTGTTGTACATATGGATTACGTATGTTTTCTGTGTGCATATGTATTATAAGTAATAATTGCATCTATCACTTGATTTCTTCAGGATGGAAGCTGACATCATAGATAAGCTGCCCTTGAGCCTTTTCTTATCAGTTCAGTCACCTCCATAAAAATTATACACAAACTGGCAGAAAAGACTAGCTGCTGCCAGTGTGACTGAGGGAATTCCTATACTTGTGAGTAGGATGTTATTCAGTATGTATATCTTCAGCTATTAATACATGAAATGACCTTCTTTGTTCCTTTCCTTGTTTCTGTGATATCGCTTCTCTTGAAATTTGATTTCTTCAGGAAAATTTTGCAAACTAAATTGCAGAACTGAGCAACACATAGTTGCCTTACCTTTACCTTCCTTTAGTTCATTTGCATCTTTTCCTTTCCATGGAAGATAGATCCAGTTTGCACTGTTTATGTATGCAGACAAGTTCCTATGTGCATTAGTAAAAGAGGTTATGAGAACAGCAACCTTGCACATAAACGTACATAACAAAACCTCATGTAACACACACACATACATACACCCAAAGAAAACCCCATGTGCACAGAATAATTTCACAAAACATGTCAGGGTCTGTGAATGCTAGGCACAAACTGCACAGAAGCATTTGTTTTTTCTGCAGTAGGGAGAAAATTGTGGAACATTAACATTGCTAAATTTAACCAGGCTAAAATTTCCTGTTATGCATCAGTCATATGAAGGGTGGGAGAAATTTTATGAATGAATGGAAGGATCTGAAAATTCTGGCAAAGCATGCCTTCACATTTTGCCTTTGGTAGAAAGACTGGAAATCAAAGAATAGAGGATGTTCTAATGCTTACATTTCACATTGGAAACTAGCCCATGATATTTGGAGTAGCAACCTCCATAGGAAGGGGGCTATCAGATGAATATTTTAGAAGATTTCCTGTTTAGGCTATAGAAGTATTCTAAAATACTTCCAAAAGACTGCACAAATGTTTTAAGGTATTTATTTATTGATTGATTTAACCATCAGATGTAGCATCTTTATATTTTTATAATGATACTTTTCTTTCCCAACATTATTTTTTTTTCTCCAGAAAGATTGTTATAAGAAACAAAAAAACTTTATGAAAACATAATGACCCAAGTCCAAGTATCATATCAAATTGCTTGATGGTGGTGCCTTTAAGGATTGCAGTCTGAGCTCAATTGATCAGATAGTTTCCACTTTATACCAGAAGGCCACATGATTGAAAGTACTGCTGGGGTATAAAGTCTCATAAAAAGTCCTATCAATAATGAATGAATGACTTCACATACTAAGGAGCTGTATTATACAAGACTCTGAGTCAATTTCAGCATTAATAACACCCAGGTCATTAACAGTTTAAAGCTCTTTAAAGCTCTTGTAGGGTTTAAATGCAAAGTTATTTGTGCAAGGCCTTTGATAATAAAACAAGTGTAGTTTAACCCCCCTCAGATAAGATCAGAATCTGGTATTTTATTTAGCAATGTTTCTCTGTTAACTGCTAATCTGGGTGTTTTGCTAGCTCTACAAATGGCTTGGAATCTCATTTTCCTATAATTTTACAGGCAATTTGGTCTTCATTACAAATTAATGCCATGATAATAGGTCATTGCTATCCTTTTCACAGAGCATATAGTGGCATTGTTTAGTTTGTCATGTAATTTATACCTCAGAGTCCATCTCCTTGTGTTAATATGGCAAATTTAAAGATGTCAAGCATGGTAGTATCTAACTAATGCACTAAAAGACTGATGTTGTATTTTATTGTGTGCACATATTTCTTTATGATGTGTCCATATGGTAGTGTGATAAAATAACTCTAAATCAAATTTAATTTTGATGCATTAGAAAGCTAAAATGGGTTTTCTGTTTACATCCATGTCTCTGTATAATTGCTCTCTCAAAACAAGTTCTTTTCCATATTCCAATAAATAATGTGACAGTGTGTTAATACCAAGAGATACTAAACTGAAAAAACTGTAATTGAAATTACAGTTTGAATTACCTTAACTTGCTCTATGTGGAGCTGTCTTTGAAGAGTGTTCAAAAACTTCATCTGGTCCCAACAGCTACAGCCACATTTTTAACAACAACAACAACAACAACTATTATTATTATTAATTTATTTGTATCCCACCTCTGCCTTTTGAGGATCGAGGTGGGTAAGACCAAAAATTAAAACAAATACAGAAAATAATAACCAAAGGGGGGAAAAACCAACCCCCCACAAACCCCCAACTCTTCAACCTTCCCTCCCTTCAATATAAAAATTACCACAATAAAATCATATAGCTACAAAACAACAATTAAAAACCATTCAATAGGAATGACAGTACCAAGGAGGACCTAGACAAGATGGGCAATGAGTTCTGTTTTGGGCAGAGGTCAGTCTGGGAAGGCCTGCGGGAAGAGGATTGCTTTTATAGCTTTTTTAAAAACATCAAGAGATGAAATCTGGTGAGTCTCTTCCAGGAGGTCGTTCCAAATTTTTGGAGTGGCAACTGAGAAGGTCCTCTGGGAAGTCATCATCAGTCTAGTTTTCTTTGACTGTATTAATTTTTTCCCAAAGGATCTGAGTGTGCGGGAAGGATTATATGGAAGGAGGCGTTCCTTCAAGTACGTGGGACCTAAGCCAGGTAGGGCTTTATAGGTAATAACCAACACCTCGTACTGTTCCCAGAAGCTAAGAGGCAGCCAATGTAAAGATTTTAGGTGTCATCTGGTCAAACCTACATTTTCCTGTGGCCAATCTGGCTGCCATGTTTTGCACCAGTTGAAGTATCCAAACGTGTCACAAGGGTTGCCCCATGTAGAGCACATTGCAGAAATCAAGATGAGAAGTTACCAGCTCATGTACAACCATTTCTAGGTTCTGCGGCTCCAGATGTCATTATTTTCAAAACACAAATGACTAGATAGATACTGTATATACTCCTGTACAAATCAACCTCACTTATAAGTCGAGGGAAGCTTTTAAGGTCAAAATCAAGGATTTTGATATGACCCATAGCTGAATAGAGGGTAAAACTTGGGGGAGGAGAAAGTTATAACACCATACTGGTAAGGAAGGAACTAGGGGGAAATGTGGTGCTTGATGGGCAGGGATGATCCGGAGAGAGAGAGAGAGAGAGAGAGGCCCTTATCACACAACTGTTTTTGGAGTACAGTGGTCCCCCGGCTTACGAATCCCCCGGGGTATGAAAACCCCGGGGTACGAAACCGGCGGGACCGCTACAATATCCCCCGGGATCCGAAAGATCCCCCGGGATCCGAAAAAAACCCACGCGGCCCCTTTAAATCGGCCACGCAGTCCGTTGCAAATAGCGGTCCCCCGGGAAACGAAAGCTTCCAGGTTACGAAAGGTAATCCGGAACGGATTACCGTCGTAACCCAGGGGACGACTGTATAATCCAGTGGCATTCCAAATGCAATTGTGGGGTTTCACGTTATTTTGTGAGAGGTTATCTCACACAATTGCTGGCAGTGGGGGCATAGTCCGAACACAATCATGGGTTTCACTTGCATGTGGGACACAGTCCGAACGCAGTCTGAACACAATCCAAATGTAAGAAAACTAGTGGAACTAGTGGATTTAGAAACCCTGTTCTTTTCCTGGGCTATCTTTTCTTTCGAAATTGAGCAGAACACCTCCTATGTAATAACTTTTCACGCAATTGTGTTCATTTCTGAATTGACCTCACTAGCTTTTCTTTTGAAATTGTGAGGAATCTCTACTGTGTGATAAGGTCCAGAGAGAGGGAGGGAGGGGTGGAGGAGGAGGAGGCGCAGTGGTTAAATGCCTGTACTGCAGCCACTCACTCAAAATCATAAGGTGGTGAGTTCAATACCAGCAAAGGGGCCCAAGCTTGACTCAGGCTTGCATCCTTCCGAGGTCGCTAAAATGAGTACCCAGATTGTTGGGGACAAGTAGCTTACAGTTTGTTGTAAACCGCTTAGACACTGCTTAGGCAGTATGAAGCGGTATATAAATGAAGCTGTTTGTTTTGTTTTGTTTGGAGGAGGAAAGAATGGTGTTCCATGGGACTGGAAAGGAAGGAACTGGAAAAAAATGTGGCACTTTCTGGACAGAGACGATCCATAGAATGGAAGAGAAGGGTTTTCTATTGGATTGAGAAATGGAGCACCTCACGCACGCACGCACACACAAACGCGCTCCTATCTGGCAGCTCTTCCAGAAATCATTGCCAAGACAGGGAGTGAGTCATCGGGGGCTATGCTTCTTTTTGGATCTTTTTAACCTTTATTACTCTTTTGACCCAAATATAAGTTGACCCAGGATTTTAGTATCAATTTTTGGGCATAAATTTCTGGACCTATAGTCAAGTATATGTGGTAGCTCTCATTTTTTTAAAAAGGAAAAGTGATGTGGAGCCCCAGAATAGTTCTTTCTACATAGCCATAACATGTGGAATCGTGCACCAAAGCGGAATGAAAGGTTTGGGCCAGATAAGAGCCAAACTGCCCTATGGGATTCTCTTGTTGGATGAAATGAAGCCTCAGGCCTCACAATGCCGACCCCTTTAGAAAAAGTTGGTGAATTGTGGAAAATGTCATTTAACTCACTTAAAATCTTATGCTCAACCAAAGTCAGAAATACAAAAGTAGTTGCAGAAGCAAAAGCACTTCAGTTCAACGCTAGTCACAAAATTATTTGCTGATGTCTGCCATGACATTAGCCATCCAGGGAAGACATAATTCTAAGCCATGTATACAAATTATAGAGAATCAAACACTGTCCTAAATATGTCTTGCTTCATATCACCGCATTTCAGTAAAATAAAATAAAACATTAAGGTGAATGTCTATGTGTCATTAGTGAATTATGTTTTATGGTCCCCATGGCCCGATCTAGACAGGCACTAAAAGGCACCTGGGCAGTACCATTAGGGTTTGTGAGCGTGCAGCTTTCGCATGCTCACAAACCCTAGCACATAATGGCACCGGCGCCATTACTTAACGCCGTTTAGACTGTGCAACTGTGCAGCTTTCCCACGGAGCTGCGCAGATGTGGTGGCACAAAGGCGCCAAATGGCGCCTTTTCCCTAAATCACATCACAACTGCGGCACAAAAAGGAGCACAGTTCTCCTGTTCCTTTTTGTGGCGGAGCTTCATCATGGCGTCTAGCTGCTGTGTTAAAGCTCCGCAGCTAAAAAGATTGGTGCCAGACTGCCCCTTTTGGGTGGTCAGGAAAGGGCCTATATGTTCTGTATATCTCATGCTGCAATACAATACATAATTATCTAGAAGTAATTCTTATCAAAATCAACTGAGCTTTCTTCTGAGGAAACACAACTGAGGATGTGCTGCAGTCTGAAGACCGTATACCAAGAAAGAGTCAAGCAAACTCAAGCCCAGTGGGGTTTATAGATAGGTAAAAAATTTAAGGGCACTTTAATCAGCGTTGGCGATTTGCCTTCTAATCTTGTTCAGTCTGTAAAAAAGAAAAAGGTACCCAAATGCATTAATAATGCAAAACAATCGATTTTTGATTTACACATGTTCTAGACGTAGTCTATAAAAGTTGGGTTGATTTTTTTAAAAAGTCTGTGTATGTTGTTTTTACTAAGGTTTTCTTTCTCTGACTGCATTAAAAGTTATTACATTAAAAATTGGAAGTGGGTCTATATCATTACCTTTTGGCTGAAGAGGGAGTATAAAATAACAACAACAACAACACTGAGGCATATAAGGACTAACTAATATAATATAATTTACTCATGACAGAACTCATATGAATGAATGGACAGTGGATAACTGACTGAGATTTATGAATATCTAAGTGCCAGAATTGTTATGTTATTTAATACAAAATTTTGGAGCTTGTTTCATTTAGTGTTTTTATGAGGAAAAAAAATCTGATCTATGCTTCATACACAAATGTAATTATTAGAACATAATTATCCTTCAGATTTTAATTTTCCTCCCAAATTTTGCAGTACAGTTTTCCACTCAAAAGCTACATAATATTGAGTGGTGAATAAAATATATTGAGGAATATGTTTGTGATGGAACAATAAATGTATAATCTACAAGAAAATATGCTACAGGGCACTAATGGGAGTGATATTAGAAGTGATATTAGAAGCCTGTTGACAGGTTTGCCCCATCAACGAGAAGATGCATTACAGAAACAAAGGAAACACAAAACAATCAGTAGCATCACTGATGGGGTGAGGGGTGTGTGACCCTGTGTGGACCCCAGAAGTGCTCCATCCTGACTGTCCATGCCACTGCCCCATTCTCCTCAGTACAATAGGCTTGAGGCAAGGAGCCAGGCTGAGCATGTGCGTGCCCCGGCACCTCCCTCCTGCTGAGGAGAAGGGGGTGTCAGCAGGAATGGAGGGGGAAGCACATGCTCCTCCTGGCTACTTGCTGCTACCACCTTCTCCCCTGAGGAGAAGGAGATGGCGGCAAATGTGGCAGGGAGGCATATGTGCTTCTTCAAACTCATTGCCTCCACCCCCCTCTCTGGATTGTGGTAAAGCTGTCAGGGAGGCATGTGTGGTTCTCCCAGCTCTTTGCTGCCACCCCCTTTTCCCCTGAGGAGAAAGGGGATGGTGCAAAGATCTCAGGGAGGCATATGTGCTTCTCTCAGCTCTTTACCACCACCCCCTTCTTCCCTGAGGAGAAGGGGCACCAGCAAGGATAGGAGATGCACCAGGAAGGGCTGGGGGCAGGGCTCCATGCTTGGCCTGACTGAGCCTGTGCCCACAACTCCTTGCAGAAGCCCCAGCCTTTCCACCTCTGAAACCCCATCCCCCTGTATCGGGTGACACCAGGGGCAGGGACGCAACTGAAAACAGCTACTGAACAGAAACATTATTGTGTGGCAAGTGCTTCCCATATAGTTTAATATGATTTACTGCCTTATGTGATAAATATTTTTTTCTGTTTGAGATTGGCAGTTAAGAGCAAAAGTAAATAATGCTTGTTGTGCCGGTGTGTGTGTGTTTAAAGTAAAGGACTTCTATATTTATTCATAGTTATTCCAAGTCATGACTTTCTAGTTCTTAATAGCCAATTCTCCTAAGTTATTTACCTGGTGTTCTTGTCATGATTCATGTTGCCATAGCAGTGAAGGGAGCTGCTCCTCTTCTTCCTCCTTCACCTACCTTACCATCACTACGGTAGAGAGGGACAATGATTGGGGCCATTCTTTCCATTTCTGCTTCCTTCCTTGTTTTCTTCCTATTCCTCACCAAGTCTGTCTTCCATCATCTCTTTCTGTTTTCATTCTTCTTTCTTCAGTGCCCAGAAATTAACTTTTCGTTATTTTCTGTCACTGAAATTTCTCCTGGAGAAGAAAAGGAAGAGAGGCATGTAATGGTCTCCTCATTTTTAGGCTGAGTATTATGAGTTGTTGAGTTTGCATTCCAAAGGAAGGAATTATGAAAAGTGTTCACATTTCAGTGTATTACAAATATTCAGTCAAGGGGAAACACAAGTTTAGCTCCATCCAAGTCACTCATAAGAATCTGAGTATGGAATCTTATATCTGCTTAAGTTAACTCAAGAAGATAGATGTATTACTTAGATGACAACTGAACTCCATTGTAAGTCTATAAATAATAATAATAATAATAATAATAATAATAATAATAATGTTTTATTTATACCCCGCTCTTCAGCCAAGACTATCAGAGCGGCTTACAATTTGTTAAACAAACAGCTTCATTTACAATTGTAAGCTATTTGCCCCCAACAATCTGGGTACTCATTTTAGCGACCTCGGAAGGATGCAAGCCTGAGTCAAGCTTCAGCCCTTTGCTGGTCTTGAACTCGCCACCTTCTGGTTTTGAGTGAGTGGTTGCAGTACAGGCATTTAACCACTGTGCCACCAGGGCTGGTTTATAAAGAAATAATATTATTAAAATACTTGTTAAAATAATCCATTAAGAAAATGCATTACTACATATCAGTAGATAGATAGTAAAAGATTTAAATGTGAACAAATAGAGTTCCTTTATGAGGCATTTCCATCATTCTGTAGCATACATTGCAGATTAGTCCATTGCTGTAAGTACAGGGTAATGGGAGCCAGCATGGTGTAGTGGTTTGAGCAGTGTACCACAATTCTGGAAACCACACCTTGAATATTCAACCATGGAACCCATTGTGTGACCATGGGCAAGTCACACACTTGACCTTAGAGAAAAGCAAGGGGGAGCCCCCCTCTGAACAAATCTTGTGAAGAAAATCCCATGATAGCTGTGCCTTAAGGCTACAGCTATCTCTAAGATAACTGTGCCTTAGGGTCAAAACTTGAAGGCACACTACAACAAATGAATCAACAACACAAATGTCATTTTTGGCTTCTTATTCCCTTTGGCCACTAAGATTTTAAGATGAAGCACTGTTCTTTTGCATACATTTCTTACTATTATATTGAATTTTCATTATCTGCTAGTCTAAGACCAGATCAATGTGTTGGCATCTGTTCTCTATGAAAAATCAACAAAACATCAGCAAACTGTTCTTGTTCAATGATGAGATCTTCCATCACAGAGAAAATAATGGGCCTTTCAAAGCAGATATTCTGTATAACTAAAGTAAATGGATAGTCATTTTTGCTAGGCAGGAAATTAATTTTCTCCTGTATAATAACTAATATTCTATATTTGAATCTTTCCTTTTCTTTTTATCTTTTTCTCTTTTCTCTTCTTTCTTTCTAACACACCCTGCTATGACATGTTTCACAGTGCAACAAGCATAACAAACAACAAATACACAGAAACAAACTAACATATTTTCTTAGAATATGTCACATTTGAATTTTTCAAATGATGCTTATTAGTGTGATGTGTGTGATGACAGACATTTCAAACTGCAATATAAATATTAAACATGCATAGATGCTTATATGCATCATGTCCAGTCTTACATAAATATACATAATATTGATACTTAAACACAACAAAGATTGTCACACTTCAAAAAATACAGAGAATAAAGAACAGTACAAAAATAGAAATATGTCTATATATCTAATTTCACAAGTATGTTGTGACATAGATTAATGTTGATCAGAGCTCATTTCATGAGAAACATGAAATGTTATTCTTAGATAAAGATGAAATGTGAAGTAATAGATTACAGAACCACAGAATCTTAGATGTGAAAGGGACTGCAAGGGCTCCTGATATGAAAGAACATGCAACTAATGTACTCTCCAATGATTGCCATCCAAGCTCTGCTTAAAGAAGGAGACTCTACCTACCCTCTGAGGCCATCTAGTTCACTGTTTAACAGAACTTGAGAACTTCTTCCTAAAATTTAGGTGGAATCACTTTTGTTGTCATTTGAACCCACTGGTTTGTGTTCTGTTCTCTGGAACAACAAACTTTACCATATTCTACATGACATTCCTATATATATATATATATATATATATATAAGATGGCTGCACTGATACCTGTCAATCTTCTCTTTCACAGACTAAACATATCCAGTTCATTAAGCCATCCCTCATAGGGCTTGCTTGCTTCCAGTTTGAAGGCATCTCACAATGTTGTGTGTGTGCATGCTTGTGTGTGTGTGTTTGTGTGTGTACATGGTTTGTGCAGGTATAGGTATAGGTATAAGTGTCTAGATTTCATATCACTTTTAACTGTTAAGACACTGTCCCACAGAATCCTGGGACTGGAAATGTAAGGACTTATTTAACATTCTGTTCTAGAGAGATCTAGTGCTGAAGTTCTGGGGATTACACGAGAATTCTCCCAGGAAATTCTCAGAATTTCATAGCATGGAGCCATGACACAATCCTATGCATGTAGAGAAGAAAAAAAATGTTAATAGTTAGATCTAGTTGTTGTTGTTGCTGCTGCTGCTGCTGATACTACTGCTGTTGTGTGCCTTGAAGTCATTTCTGACCTATGGCGATCCTAAGGTGAACATGTCACACATTTTCCTCATGTGTCTTGCTAAACATCACTAATGGGTTTCCATGACTGAGCAAAGATTTGACCTATGATCTCCAGGGTTGTAGTCCAACACTCAAACCACTATGTCATGCTGCTCCCTGGTAAGATATAGAATCTAGACTTTGTCATATTTGGAATATGACTAATGGAAATCTCATTGAGTTCAATAGGTATGTTTTGAATATCTGAAAGATCTTATAGATATTTCCCAAATTCTGCCTGTGTTTTCATGTTCTCATTGTTCAGGATCACCTTGCAATACTTTATCTATACATCTCAGAAGTGAATTTTAGCATTTCCCTACATTTGTATGAAGTTTTGTATTGGTACCCTCACTGAATAAAGTGTTGATGTGCATTTTTCCAACAAGTCATTTTTGGGAGGTGTGGAATACTTCTGTTAAAAAAAAAAAGCAGCATATCTAACAACTGTTTTCCCCTTCCCTAGTCTGGATCTAAAATGGTAGAACCAAAAGGCTATGAGATATAATTATGCTGTAGGCCTTTGACATTTTTGTTCAAAGCTTAAATGTAATGAAGATAAGAATAAAGACCATTCACAATGGCAGAGACTGATAATATAATCTTTCCAGTTTTGCTATGCTAATTTAACCCTATATTGAAAGAATCCTGTGGGCCCAATTAAGATGGTAATAAATGGATTCAAACTTCGTGAAAAATTATAGTATAGCAATTTGAAAAAGGACTTTTTCTTTACAGTTTTTGTTGTCTGTTTTGGGGGGAATGAGGGAGTAAGATTGCACCCAGTAGTCGTGTACAGGGATTTCTGAAATGTTACCATTTTAAAATGCCAGATTGATTGCATGCGTTAAGACTGCTTGAATTTTATGGTTCTAGGCCTTACCATTAATACATTATTCTAATTTTTATTTTAAAGTTGTTGTTCTTTAAAAAAAAAAAAAGATCCAGCTATTGGAAGATAAAATATAAAATTTCAATCAAATTTAAAGGGATAAAACCCCAGAAGATCTGTCTTCTTCTTTTGTATCCTTGTTTGTGTTCAGTCTTTTAAGGTGCAACACAATCTTTTTGTTCATTAACTTAAATACAGATCTTAATGAATACTAAATATGCATCTACTAAAATATGTTTCATTAGTAAGGGAATAAAATCATATGCTGTAGTTGTCTTGAAACTGAACCACCTCAGAATGCAGGTGGAAGAAAATCTGCCCACAGAAAAGGATTCCATTTAGTCTTCTCTCACACATATATTAGTGCCATTATTGGTGGGTTTTGTTTCATTTGGGGGTATTTTTTGCTCTTTGCAAGATTTTGTAAAACTTTTCAAACCACCTGCATTCTGTTTTGATGCACCACAGGCTTTTCTAAGTGTGCACACTGAATCTCACTCTTCTCTGTGTTAGTTAATGAAGAGGCTGTCAAATTATTTTCTGGTACATAATCTGATTATTACTGTGCATTTTCCTTGGATGTTACAGATAATTTTGTAATGATTATTCTGCTATATATGTTTTCAGTGGGAAGAAATAAGTGGTGTTGATGAGAACTACACACCAATCAGAACCTACCAGGTCTGCAATGTTATGGACCACAGTCAGAACAACTGGCTGAGGACAAACTGGATACCACGCAACTCAGCTCAAAAGATCTATGTGGAGCTCAAGTTTACTCTGAGGGACTGTAATAGCATCCCACTAGTGCTGGGCACTTGCAAAGAAACTTTTAACCTGTATTATATGGAGACTGATGATGAGCATTCTGTCAAGTTTAGAGAACATCAGTTTACAAAGATTGATACCATTGCAGCTGATGAGAGCTTCACTCAAATGGATCTCGGGGATCGAATTCTCAAACTCAATACAGAGGTTCGTGAGGTGGGACCAGTCAGCCGGAAAGGATTTTACTTGGCTTTTCAAGATGTGGGAGCGTGTGTTGCCTTAGTATCAGTGCGAGTGTACTTCAAAAAGTGCCCTTTCACTGTAAAGAACCTTGCTATGTTTCCAGACACGGTACCTATGGATTCCCAATCATTGGTGGAAGTGCGAGGTTCTTGTGTTAATCATTCCAAAGAGGAAGACCCGCCTAAAATGTACTGTAGTACAGAAGGTGAATGGCTCGTTCCCATAGGAAAGTGCTTGTGCAATGCTGGCTATGAAGAACGGGGATATGCCTGCCAAGGTAATGTCTATTTAATGCTTTTGCCTTTTCACTGTTTTTGTCTTTTTCTTCTTCACTCAATTGCTGTGCTTTATATTGTCTTGGAAAACAATGGAGAGGATAGGCTTGTAATCACTTCTATATTATTTTCTTATGCAAATGTATCTGGTATTAACTTGATACCTGGAAGAAAAATTTGTCTGGTTAGTTTGAACTAATATGTATAAATCAAGCCTTATGTTGCTCACCACTTCTTTGTTCTTGTTACTCAGAAGAAGCCACAGCTGACAGAATTTTCATTAGAGTCTACACCAGGGATGGATACCTGTGATGGGTTCAGAGACCAATATTCTATTCTAGGGACTATGAAACCACCCAAACTACCAAACATGTCTAAAATGCAGGGGGAAATGGAAATGTCTGAAAGTCTACTTCTCATTTTGGGGGGAAAAAAACTGCTGTATTTTCAGGATTAACCAATTCACAAAGGTTGTGCAGTGTATTTATGCCTCAGAGGACTTCAGGGAGATAAGTTACTCTTTTAGGGAAGACAAAATCCTGAGAGTTTGGAAAGACTGAGGGCACAAAAACAGCATGGAGGCTGCCCTTCACCTACTTTGTTCTAGACCAGTGATGTCCAAATTTTGACCCTCCAGATGTTTGGGACTTCAATTCTCAGTATTCCTGATGGCTGGCCAAGCTTACTGGGGCTTTTGAGAACTTACACCCAAAACATCTGGAGGGCCAAAGTTTAGACATCACTGTTCTAGACCCTAAGCCTGTGCCACTTTGGCTTCCAAACTATGAACCTGAAATCCTTTCTTGTCAACAGCTGTGGCTGGTAGCTCCATTGCCAGTGGAGTAACAAAACTACTCAGTTTTAGTCCAAACTTCAAGGAAACTATCCATAGTGCAGAATTTATCTGGGTGGTTTCAGCACCTTGAGTAATTCCATTAAAATGTGGAATGAAATTAAAAGCAGATTCGCCACTCTACTGTCATGGAAACCACCATCTGCCACAGCCACTATTATCCCATACATTTAACTCTCTTGCCACTAGGTGTTGTGTGTGTACTTTTGCCCCTTTCTGGTTCCATGGCTCCTCCTCTGCTCCTTGTGCCTAGGTTCCTATGTGTCAGCTTTTTATGATATTCTATACAGAGACTTGCTTGTTTAACATACTTCATCTCTTCAATTCAATGCAGAGAAATGTAAGGTTCTGCACTTAGGGCGGAAAAATGAAATGCACAGATATAGGATGGGGGACACCTGGCTGAATGAGACCACATGTGAAAGGGATCTAGGAGTCCAAGTAGACCATAAGCTGAACATGAGTCAACAGTGCGATGCGGCAGCTAAAAAAGCCAATGCAATTTTAGGCTGCATCAATAGAAGTATAGTTTCTAGATCAAGGGAAGTTATAGTGCCACTCTATTCTGCTTTGGTCAGGCCCCACCTGGAATACTGTGTCTAGTTCTGGGCACCACAATTCAAAAAGGATGTGGAGAAACTGGAGCATGTCCAAAGGAGGGCAACTAAGATGGTGAAGGGTCTGGAAACCATGCCCTATGAGGAACGCCTTAGGGAGCTGGGGATGTTTAGCCTGGAGAAGAGAAGGTTAAGAGGTGATATGATAGCCCTGTTTAAATATTTGAAGGGATGTCATATTGAGGAGGGAGCAAGCTTGTTTTCTGCTGCTGCAGAGACTAGAACGCGGAACAATGGATGCAAACTGCAGGAAAAGAGATTCCACCTCAACATTAGGAGGAACTTCCTGACAGTAAGGGCTATTCGACAGTGGAACACACTCCCTCGGAGTGTGGTGGAGTCTCCTTCCTTAGGGGTCTTTAAGCAGAGGCTGGATGGCCATCTGTCAGGGATGCTTTGATTTGGAGTTCCTGCATGGCAGGGGGTTGGACTGGATGGCCCTTGTGGTCTCTTCCAACTCTATGATTCTATGATTCTATGATTCTTAATCAGCCATTCTAATATTTCTTTTTCACTCTTACATAGGATACAGTCCCACCTGCTCTCCGGTACAGTGGACCTTCAACATTTGTTGGGGTTAGGTGTACAGGACCCCCAATAAAGTGGCAAAAAAACCCCAAAACAAATAAAACATCACTTTTTTTAACCTGAGAGAACACCTCTTTAGGAATCCCTAGGAAACTAGATGTTGACCATAGAATCATGCTGGAGGATCTATGAATACATAGAGAAGTGTTTTTTCCGTGACTCGATGCTCAGTGTTTGGCAAAGTTGGACTGGAGGAGCTAGAGATTCCTAGGGATAATCAGTTAATCAAATATGTGAATAATTAAATCTGCAAAAGTCAAAGCTGCAAATGTTGAGGTCCGACTGTAATGTGGAGTTCGTTCAGAGCTACCACCCATTGGCTAACCTCTATTTCCTTGTCTTCTATCCTTTCCCTTTAGACATATTATTCAACTACCTTTATTTTGGGTTACTCATTTCAGTCTTTTGTTTAGTCTGTATCAGTCCTTCAGCTTCTGAACTCTCCTCCTTTCCAGGACCTTGTTCCAGTGTTCTGTCATCTTTCATGTGAAATATTCAACTCGCCGAAACTGATCTCTTTCTATTCTCTTACAAATTTGCTCTGTAAAAATGAATAGTTTCTTTAGCCACTAAACAATCTGTATGGTTGTGCAGTTAATTATCAAAATGCTTGTCTTGCATAGATTAAATAATATTATATGATTATCTAGCAATTTGTGTCAATTTGACTACAACAAAAACTTGGGATAATGAGCTTAATTATTTTCTTATTCTTTGTTGAATCATGGGAAGTGCTCTTAAACTGTATCATCAGACAATATTTATAAAAATGAAACATTAATTTTCAGCCTAGATCTTATGATAAACCACAAATTGTTATGTTCATTTCTCAGTTTCAAGTTCTGCTTTGTTTGGGATGTGTAATATCTAATTCCATGCTATGTACATAAAAATCTGCATGTGGACTTTGTGGAGCACAGCTCTTAACAGTCCCTTGCAATACTAAAAATTGCTAAGGGATGTGTTGTGACAAACCAATTTTTTTCTTCTCATCCATTGAGAACGAGATGCCATTTTTTTTTAAAAAAAAATTATTTTCAAAAGTCCCACTTTCAAAAGGTTATTTTTTCTCTCCCTGTCAAGAAGTATTTTTCACAGATTTCTTGAATGAAATTAAAAGATGAGGGAGGTGAACATTTACACTAATTACCTGCATTTCAAACTCAATTAGCATGTCAAAAGGAAGTTTGGTAGAGGTTTAAAGAATATTCCTCTGCTAGAAAAACCCAATATGAATGGCAGCTTTGCTTATCCAAAATAGTCAAATCCTAGCCATCAAATTAAAAATCAAAATTCTTACTCATTGATCAAGAAGTGTTCATAATTTCTTCTCTTTAAAAAGCTTTCAAGATCTTCAAATAACAGATATTTCTTCTGTTTATCGAATTTTGATGAATATCCTTTACATCACTACAAATCAGTCACTGTGAAATGTGAGAGGTTCCATCTGAGAGAGTAAGTTGGTAGAAAGGGGAGACATGCCCTTATGTGCTTTCTATTCACAAGATTCTCTTAGGGCAGTAGTTCCCAATCTGTGGGTCACAACCCTTTGGGGGTCGAACAACCCTTTCACAGGGGTCGCCTAAGACCATTGTAAAACACATATTTCCAAAGGTCTTAGCAAGAGAGACACCGCTCCTCTATCCATCTCCAGAACACACACACTCTCAATTGCCTTCCAATCAGACTATTTGGCTTTCCTCCTCCTCCTCCTCCTCCTCCTCCTCCTCCTCCTCCTCCTCCTCCTCCGGCTCCTCATATGCAGCATCCCACCCTCCCCCTTCTCTTTCCTTCCTCTGCACCCCCTTCTCCCCAGCCAGCCAGCTGTTCTGTCAGTGTCTGTGCCCGGCTCGGCTTTCCCCACCCCCAGCCACAAACTCAAGGATGGGGGCGGATGCCGAGGCTCCCCCCACCTCTTTTCACTCTTTCTCTCCCCTTCCCTCTCGTGCATGGAAAGCCTCCACCTCCTCTCCCTTCTAATGGTTCCTTGTCTGCCTCCTCCTTTCTACAGAGAGCACACAACTAGTCTCCCTTCACCATCCCTCCTCCTCCTCAGCCCGCCCTTTCACCACACTCTCCTTGGCTTCTTCCTTCCTTTTTGAACTACCATTCTATCCTGAGGGGAAGCCATTGCCTCTCCTCCTTACCCATCTCCCCATCGTCTTTCATCACCCTTTCCCTCTCTTTTTGAACTACCATCCCCATCTATGGGCGAGTGTCTTCTGTTCTTTCTTTCTTATCTCTTCCTCACTGCAAAGGAAGACAAGGCACCCCGAAATAGAGGGCCTTGGGGAAGAATGGAGGACATGATCAAACAACAGCTAAAGACACTCCTATAAATATAAATCCCTGCTTTTTAGTCCTGCTCATAATGGAGGAGGACAATTTGGAATTCTGCCTGGACAGGAGACTGGAGTGTAGGATGTGTCCTGGAAAAGGAGGACATATGGCCACCCAGCCTCCTCCCCCTCCCCTTTTGAGCCCCATTCCTTTCCTTTGGGAGGCGTCTTCTGTTGCTCTCCTTTGCTTTATCTCCCTCTTTTTCTTGCTCAACTGCCAATCCACCCATTTGTGGGTCTTTGTGTTTCCTCGGACCCCAAGGGCTCCAGATGCTTCCACTGGCAGCCATTCTAGCATATCTAGTGAGCTCAGAGTGGAATTTAGAGATTCTAATTCTACAGTATCATACCCGTCTTTCTCATTATATAGTGTAGAAAAGTAAGCTTCCCATACTCAGGGAGGAACACTTGCCTTTCAGTGAATGTTAAAAGTTTGTTTCAGGGTCTGAATCCACAAATTACAATCCCATGAACATGAAACACCCAGTGCTTGCAATTTGCATTTAAGAAGGCATTCAATGTCAGGTCATCTAGTCTGATCCTAAAATGAACTGGAGTGTGTAAGTGCAAAAGGTATTTTACATTATTCTGAATTGATGTTTCTATTATCAGAAGTTAAATAAAGACACATACTTTCAAATGTTCTAGATTTCTCTTTTCTTGGCTCCATGGTCAGACTGAATTTAGGGGAGATGAGAATTGCAAGTAAAGAATATTCAACTCTGGTCTCAGAGTTACAGTTCTTTGGAGTCAGCTAGGGAAAAAAAATCTTTACAAAATGTAATCCCATGAAAGCAAAGTTCAGCTTCAGTTTGCTTGAACATCAATTTGTTAAAACTATCACCATGAGACTAAAGACAAATGTATATATTGCTAAATGTTTATACTACCAGGTTAATCCAGTTTTTAGACACCATATATTGGTGCAATGCCTGCTGATTTCAGTTAGCAAGCGATTCCTTGTGACCACAAATGTGAAATGTAAAAACAGACGCTGATCCTGCAATCATTTCTTGGCATCCAGGGGTGCTGTCTTGCTTTTCTGATTGCAATTCCATTTGTTCACCAAGAGAACTTTGTGTGAGCAAGCTATTAACAAATGTGACAGAATATTCTGGTATGCACTGGTTTTACATACAACGTCCCGCTGTCCTGACAGCTTTTGTCAAGACCCAAATTTGTCAAATATTTTCACCAGGGTGTTATTAACTGGCACTTTAAAAGTAGTTGGTAACCCAATGCTCTCCCTGCTGTTGACGTCAGTAACACAGCAGGAATCGGAAGACAGCACCAAGTAGAGTTTTTTCCACATATTTTTTGACTCACCACCATGGCTCAGCATGGTGTCTCCTATGCTGCTTTATCACGCTCACTTACCCAAGATGAGATGAGTAAGCATGTCTTAATGTAAGCAAAAATGGGCATAAAATAATCTCATTTCATTATGAAAAAAGTGAACTGAGACAATATCTATTGTCTGGCTAGCCTAGATAGGCAATGAAAAAGGGTGCCTGTAAAAAACAGTCATCAACTATATATTTCTGTGGATATTTTCCTCTTTTGGACCATACCAACACTGACCAAACTTTGAATTTTCAAACATTTTTTTCAGTTTAATCCAATTAGCTTTAAAATGTATCTTAGGAAAATATATGTAAAATGTGAAAAAGCAAATTACATGTTGAACTGGACTGCACATAGTCAGTTTACAGCTTGATGAAGCTGGTTTTCCTAATTCTTTTGAAGAATTAAGTATTGCAATTTCTCCAAGCCAAAAATAATGAATCAAAGAGTGTAAATTTGAACTATTAAGTAAATTTGAACTATTAAGTAATTTTGTTGTGCTTGCTTTTCAGGGATATCTGTTCCTGATTTGTAAATGAATTCTATAATAATGCAGCAACATTATTTCCTTTTAAAAATAATGTGTGTGTCCCACTGACATTTCCTGATGATATCCTAATTTTGTATAGAAATCAAACACTGAAATGAATATGTTAAAAGTAATTTTTAAGTGGAACAAGTGTTATTAATAGATTCAAAATGTGTACTAAACATGCTTTCCAACAACTGAAAACTATTTCACAATAGTGTATTCCTGTTCGTTAAAGATTTTATTAAAATATAGCTGAATCCTTTAAAAACAACAGGCTAGTGTTCTTTGTCTATTTAGGTTATTTAATCTTTCTTTGTAATTTCTTCCAAGCATTTCTGTCCACATAATTTTCAGAAACTAGATATCTTGTGTACAATTCAAACATTTAACGTACTTTTTTCAAACACATGATAAAATGGTCTGCTATGCAAACTACAATAAATTCAAGTATAATGACATTTAGTATCCTATAATCCATGTTAGATTTCTTGTAGGTAATGTTGTTGGTGGTTGAGACGTATTTAAAAGTCTCTTCTCTTAAAATATCTGTTTCTCTCATTGTTTGAAAGGTCAAGGTGAAGAAGGAGAATGTGTCTAGAAAGCTGAATAAATTGCAGTAGCTTTAGTTTGTGGTGGGTTTTTGTTTTTCATTTTTGAGGGACGGAGATTGATTTATATCATATTGCTCTGTTATTCAAGGTGAAAGCAATCATTTTACCAAACATGGGGCATGTTCCTTGAAAAGCGTACATTCTTTTAAATCATAGATTAAAAAACTTCCACAAAATATTGAGAGATATTTTTAATGTCTTAATAATCAGAACCTGATACAAACACCTGATATTGGACTACAAGGGTGTACATTGGAATTGTGTTGGGAGGGGTGCAGTTCCCCCCCCCCCCGCAAGATATTTTATACAATAGAAATGTTGTTAGTGTTGAAAGCAGGAGGGAGAATTGAGATAGCAGCTCCCACCATGACCACCCTTAGTGTATGTGGACTGCGGGTCGATCCTGAATCTGTGTGGAAAGATTGTTATCCTTGATCAAGGGGCTCCCCTCCCCTCCATAACAGAGCAACCTGGCAGTCTGTATAGAAGCAAAGAAAGAACAACTTTATTGATAAGAAACCAGCATTTATAAGGTTGCAAGGTGATGTTGCAGATGACTAAAAATTCACATGTACATTACTGAGATTCCCACAACTTCATTCAGTGTACATGTCTACTTGGTGTTCGGTTTTAACAATCAACAGTAGAGCATTCAGTTTTAGTTTCCCTTAATCAGCCCATGTTGCCCAAATGCAATCGTAAATGATTCAATGAGCGGAGGGAGCCATAGTTCCTCCTAGCAGCTTCCCAGCAGCTGCAACAATGGT
Organism: Urosaurus nigricauda; assembly: GCA_034509955.1. NCBI lineage: Eukaryota > Metazoa > Chordata > Lepidosauria > Squamata > Phrynosomatidae > Urosaurus > Urosaurus nigricauda. Next base: position 48,955,495 of record JAOEGL010000003.1, read on the forward strand.
ATCCATAACATGCCAGGCTGGCCAAGGTCAGTTCCCACTCTTACTATTCTAACCCCCATCATCAATATGGGTGAACTCTAGTTTGCTAGTGATCACTGACTTTGGGCATTGAAATGTGAAATTATAGAAAAGCACACCTTGAGAGCATCTAGTCTGACCCCAACTAAAAGGAACTTGGGAATCTTGGTTTGAACTCTTATATAAGTCATTGAATTACTCATATGGTCTCAGGATTCAGCTTACAATGTCATTCAAATACTGAGTTAAAATTGCACTTGATGGCATGTTGTACATACTGAGATTTTCTTCTTTCTAAAAGTTAATTTACACTACTCTCCTTCTTGTTTTCAAAATATCCTTTAATCCATCACCAAAATAATGTGTTAATTTGATGTGTTTAATAAATAATTTGATGTGTTCAATAAAACTTTAACAAAAAAAGTAAGTAAACTAATGGAAGTAACTGTGTCAAAGATGTGCAGAAAATATGCTCATATTAATGAAAATAATATGCACAAATTTTGTATGTTAGGAAATGATACTTGCAAAAAGTGTATGCTAGGCAGCACTAGTGACAGAAATCTCTGCCTACCTGTCTATCTATTTCTACTATCTATACATACATACAAATATTCTTAAGGAAAAATAGGCACAAAAATGAATTTTAAAAATTTATAAATTTTGTAATTTTGCCCAGTTTATTGAGTTTCCAAACTTGGCCTTCTCTTTAGGGATGGAGAAGAAATTTATTCAGTTGATGTTCTAATGAAAACATACCTCAATTTTCACTTCCTGAAGAGATACCGCAAAAAAAAAAAAAAAATGAAAGAAAATAAACTACAGCGAGAAATGGCTATTCATATACTTTTTAATTTTACCATGAATTTCTCCAGCAAAATATACAAAACCACACAATTAAAAAGTGTAGGCAAAAAAGTATTGTTGCTGAAAGTAATAAATAAATTGCAGCCAGTGAAGTTGCTGACTTGGGGATGATATGGGGACAGCTAGACTGCTGCTGATCTGTTTCTGGGTAGAATCAAAAGTGCTGCTTATGACCTTTAAAGCCCTACAGTCCTGTGAGAGGCCGGCTGAACTCATCTCTAAGATCTGAGGGGGAAGGGTTTCTCTTGGTCTCACCACCATCACAATCACATCTGGTGAGGATATGGGAGAGACCCTTTTCTGTGGCTTTTCCAAAATTGTGAAACTCCCTTCCTCAGGAGATCCAGTTGGCCCCTTATCTGCTGTCTTTCCACTGGCTGTTAAAGACCTTTTTTAATTTAAGAAGGCATTTGTATTTAATATGTTGCAGCAAATGAAGCTTTTAATGGGAGGGAGTGCTGTATGATATGTTGGGACACACACTTGCCAAATGCGAATATTTCTTAGAAATATCTCCCCACATGTGCAAATGTTCACATGGACTTAAAAAAACAAATAATCAGAAATGGATGCAGAAACAGGAACAAATGGACTTAAGTGTGGATTTGTGAGAAAATAAATGGACAAAATTTCACTTAAATATGAACCCGTAAATGCTTACTGTAAGATTCATCCTTGACATGTTCCTTTTTGGTGAGATGTACATAGAGCAAGAGCATAGATTCCAATAGTACTCAGGATGAAGCCAACTGTATTTATGCTGGGGTATGCATGAAAGCTGTACTAAAGTGTGGTAAACTCCTCTTAACAACTTGCTTGCATCTTGGTAGCTGCTGAAACAATATGTTTTATTTGAAAAGACATAAGGAAACAAAACAACTAATCTGTCCTAAATCGGCAAACATGAAATTTAGCTCTGCACTTCTGCACATGTGTGTTTTCTGCCTTTTTGCACTAAGAATTGAATGTGTTTATACAGTAGATTTTCATTACATTCATAAAGGTGAATAACTTGAGTACAGCATGCCCCAGAAACCTACAACATATATTAGTGAAAGATCCCGGTTAATTATTTATTCATTTTATCTTAGATGTTTAATTTATCCCATCCTTTAAAGACTCAGTGTCATGTAAAATAACACTGCAACATTTAACACAGAAAACATAACTTTTAAATAATTCTGCACACTCTTTTCAAATCACACAGCTGACTTGTTCATGATTTTGATTTCATGAGAATAGCATCACTGCGTAAGTATTGTCAGAAAAGGAAATCAGTCAGTAGACTGCCTCTATTGCACCAGTGGTTTTCTTCTGATCTGGGCACGGGCTGAGACTGTGTATAAATGGATGTTATCACACAGCTCCATGCCCAGATTAGAGGCATCCCATGCCCAATCTGGACTTCTCCCATACTTAACAAAAAACAGTACTTTCCCCTTCATTGCAAACTATGGGAGAAGTCCTGAGCAGGCATAGAATGCCTCAAATCTGGGCACTGAGCTGTGCGATAACATCCATTTATACATGGTCTCAGTCCATGCCCAGATCCAGGGGGAAAGCTGTGCAATAATCTCCCTAGTATTCTGAGCTGTTTATATCTGTTGCTTTCTTTGTAATGGTCATGTTTCTAACTGCTTATATATTGATAGTTTAGTTATATTTTCACTTTTGTAAGGTGCATTTTTAAAAAGTTGTACCTGCTTTACTTTTTGTAAGCTATTTTAACTCCCAGACTGGAAAAAAGTTGGGATATTATTTCACATTAATTTTTGATGTATCTGAAGGGAGTCTGAAGTTGTACTGATATTTTAAATAGCTGTCTGGTTTCTGTTAGCATTTGGTAAACAGAAAGAAAGAAGAAACCTACTATAGAAGCAATTGTATATCAGATATTAATAAAAATCTAAGGTTTCAGTTTCTGCTTTTGGGGGTTTCTAATCTTAGTAGCTTTAGTTTTGTCATGCTGATTTTGCTATGTATATCTCCCCAAATGATACATGAATAAGCAGTGGTTATGAATCGCAAAATTATTTTTCTCAGATGATACATTTATGCAAAGTAGATTTATGATTCACTTGGATAGGTGGTTTGCTCTTACTGTGAATTACTGGAATGAATTTTACAAAAACCAGCTGCATTAAAGCAATTTTGTCTTAGGTTTTCCAATAGATTGTGGACAAATGTATAGTACATTTTTTTTTTTTTTGGGAAGACACAACATAGTGGTTGATCGGCCTTTACTTGTTTTCTCTAAATTGTTCATTTTCATGCAATATGATATTGTTTTAATGGTGCTTGCTTGCGTGCTTGTTTTTAAATATTTGTATTCTTCATCCAAAAATGAATTCCAGGACAGTGTGTGTGTGTGTGTGTGTGTGTGTGTGTGAAGTTTAATGAAATCTTAACATACAGCTTCAAACAATATAATAAAACACAGAGGAATACAATTGTTCGATCAGCAACCACTTTTTTTCCCCCTATATCTGCCTTGCGTGGCATTTTGGCAGAAAGATGGAAGATAAATTTAATTCCTTTGCAACATGATGAAATATCTGCATTTAGTTAGAAAATTCTAATTTGGATTAGGATCGTGGTTAGGGGCAGGTTTAGGCTTAAACATCAAGGTAAAGGTACCCTTCTTCTATTTTCTGACCCCAATGAAAATTCCAATGTGCCCCACATCAAATGGGGTCAAGCTATTGACAACCATAGCAATGCATCTGCTGCCTTGCATCATGCTTTGATGAAAAACAGTGTGGATTTCCCCCCTACTTAATATCTTACATTAGCCAGCATTGAACACAGTAGATATTTTGTCCTTGCAGGATCTATCAATTTATATGTTTGTTTGTTTGTTTGTTTAAAATAAGCTGTACAAAAAGCGGCTAAAATGTTGGGAAATTGTTTTTATAACCATTCCACTGACATTTCCACAGAAAGCCTACATTGTTATTCTAGTTTGGTGTGGCTTCTGCAACAGAAATGCTTCTGGGCACTAAAAAGGACATGCCCTGCTGGACTTATAAAATAAATAAATGCACACCTATTTACAGCATTCCACTTGAAAGAGTTACTCTGCTTTTGCAATAAACCCTATGAAAAGAGTGCACTAGCTTCTCTTTCATTTTAAGCAGTTCAATCCTATCCATATCTACTCAGAATAAAACATCATTGTGCTAAATGGGACTTACTCCTGAATAAAAGTATATAGTGAGTATGATATGTTGTTGAGTTCTTGTTTGACTACAGCTCCCATCAGCCACCATCAGTGGTTATGTTGGCTAAGGCTGATTGGAATTGATCACACATTCCCCATTCTGGTGTGGTGACTGGACAACAATAATCTTTCTAGGCTTCTAATTCTATAAATACTTTCCTGGGTGTGAGCTTCACTGAAATGTATGGATCCTAGTTCTGAAATGTGCAGAAAACTGCATTATTATTGGCTAAAAACAACCACATAGTGAGAATGAAGATTAAAAATGCATGATTATCACTAATATTGGACTGAGTCATTTAGTTGAAGCATCTGTGTACTGTTCTCCTTTTCAGCCAGTTATGCCTATGTTTAGAGTTATTAGACAATCCTCATTAGTTCCAGGATACAATGGATAAGACCAAACAAGGGCTTCCATTACAACACTGACAGCTGTTACAAGACTGTGATAGAGACCATTTGTAATGAGCAATGTATATTTTGAAAATGTTCCTATTGCATGAGTTGTCTTGGAAGTGAGCAAAATATGTAACTTGTACTCCATCTTTGAAGCACTGATGTTTGGTGACCTATGCTGTTTTCAGTCATCTAAAGAACCTAGGGTTGTGTTGACCATTTTCAAGGGAAAACACCACCATATTTATAGAATCCTATATAATCCTATGGTGACAAAAAGGAAGAGGGAGAAACAAGCGAGTGATCAGAAAACTTCTGATGACTTATGAAGCAATTTCAGACCAGAGACTTAAAAAAAAATTGGTAGCAGCAGCCAACGAAAGTATCACATTCAGGTTTTTTATCTGCAAAGTTTTCTCTGTTAGCTTTGTGCTGATTCCTTTCAGATAGTTTTTCTTGTTACTTTCCTATAATTGTGATGCTTCTCTGAGAGGGGTTATCTTACTCTATAATGCATCAGAAGGAGGACAGAACATGTAATCCTTCTTCTGCTTTTTGGTAGACTTTGCTCTGTAATAGAGATATCACAGCTTGTAATGTTACCTTTTGTGGATTACAACTGCCAGAATCCCTCCAGCCAACATGGTTAGTGGCCATAATGTCAGAGGGATTCTAAAACTTGTTGTCCAACAGGTAACTTTTCCAAAATCTGGGAATAACTTGAATCCAGAATAATTAATTAAATAATTAGATTTTATAACAGTATACAAAGGATTGGGAATAGATTGTCTAGGATATGTTTTTAGTTTCATCAGTAAATCCTTATAAATATAATCTGCTTTGCAAATGAGTTACATGGAGCTGAATTGAAATGGAAACCTCTATCCAATAAAAACAAATACAGATCTAAAAGCCATCTAGGCAAAGTCTCTTTCTCACATGCAATGTTGGGTTCATTGGTTGCCTACTGTAAGGTTAGGTTTGATGTGATTGGTTAAAGCAGCTGTTCTTTGACAGGAAGATGCACTCTTAAGGAATGAAGAACATATGGCAATGCTGAGCATGAATGAAAGAGGCTAACCCCATCAATAATGTGGATATTTGGGCCTGTTGTACTGTTAATCCTGGTATCTAACTTGTTCCTTGTTAAGATTATTTGTACAGAAACTGGCTGATATTTTGTCAACAAGGTCTCTCAGAATAAACACAACAAAAATGGGAAGAGCAGAGAGGAGTCCACATCTTCCCTAGAACTTGGTTGATTTTTAGTGTAAAGTGGGAATCAAACAGTCTTCCAGAGGATTTTGGATTGTAACTCCTAGCAGCCCTGGCTAGCATAACGAGTGGTGAAGAATGTTGGAAACTGAAGTTTCACAATATGTTTCATATGAAGTTTCACCACATGATTCCCAGTTTTGCTTCAATAAGGGAGGCTGCCACTATACATATGCCTCGAGGCTATGGCATATGGAAAATCTAGGGATGGGAATGGGAATGTCAGAATGGGATTATGCAATGGGATTTACAACGAGATTGGAAACCTTAAATGCACTACAAAAAACTCAAAGATTTTATGTTTTTTCTGATTTAGATGGTGACACAACCAGAATCTCTAGATATTCAAGAAACTGTCCCCTGTCCAATTTTTTTTAAAAAAATAAAAAAAATTCCCTCATGCTTTTCTTTCTTAAATGTTTTAATCTAATATGTAATTATTTTAACAGATACAGTTTTTAAATGTATTTATTTTTTGTTTATTGACTTTATATCCCACCATTCTCCCAAGATGGCTGCTAACAATAATTTAAAAAGATCAAACTAAAATATTAATTTAGAAAAGTGATTTTTTTTAGTTTGTTTTTCAGTTTATTCCTGCTATGCTGTTTGAGGATGATTTTTATAAACTACTCAAAAGTTTCTAGATTTTGTTTGTTTTCTTGCTTGTTTGTTTTTGCATTGAAGAAAAAAGTATACAATCAAAGTTATTTAATCAAGCAGTGATTTTTTTTTTTTTTTTTAAAGAAAACTCATTTTAGGAAAGTCAGATTTTTGCTCTCATAAGGATAGTGCTGAAATAAAAAGTAAACACCAGGATTCCAATTTGTAAACATTTTCAAAATTTCAAAATCTGACCTACCTAATGATTGAGACATAGTTTTACAAATGACCCTCCATGTCTATGGTTTCTTTATCCACAGATTCAACCTTACCTGGCTTGAAAGTATTTTTAAAAATAATATAAAATCCAAAAAGCAAACCTTGATTTTGCCATTATATATATGGGCTACTATTTTGCTGTGCCATTGAATTTAATGGGACTTGAACATTCACATATTTTGGTACCAACAGGGTGTCCTGGAACCAAATCTCAGCAGATACCAATGGCCCACTGTATAAAATGGAAAAAAAATCAGAGAAAGTAGCCTCTCTTACAACGTTCTATCCATTCATTGTTAAAAACAAAACAAAACAAAACTGTATTTCAGAGGGATTCACTATACTGAGGAATATGTTAAACATGAATATGACCTTAGGCCCAGAACAGCACCACCAGGAATCAGACTATCCCAACTTCCAGCTACTTTGGAAGGCATGAATCATTTAGCCAGCCCACCTCCAAAGCAGCCAGAAGTTGTGTCAGTTGGCCCATCTGTTTCATCCCTGAGCCTTCAGTCCTATACATAGCTATCTGGAATATATCTAATTCAACTCAGTGGGCCTCCTTCTGAGTAAACACATATTTGTTTATATTGTCAGAGGTTTTTTTACATGCATAAAAGCAAAACAAAAACAAATCCCAAACCTTTCATTTTTGTTTTAGCTTTTATCATTAATTTGGGACTGAAGTTTTTCATAGTTTAGCAGATATTTTGTCACACTAAAAATTGACATAAAAATGAATGTCCATTAATAGGGTTGTTGTTGTTGTTTTAACTGCCCTCAAGTCGACCATGACTCATGGTGACACTTTGGATTGCACATCTCCAAGGCCTCCTATCCTCCACTGCACTGCTCAGGTCCTACAAACACTGGTCCAAAACTTACTGCAGAAATAATCCAGTTCAAGACTGCTTTGACTGCCCTGGCTCAGTGCTAGACATATCCTGGGAATTGTAGTTTATTGTGGCACCAGAGCTCTCTGACAAACAAAGATCTTTTACAAAACTACAGTTCCCAGAATTCCCAAGCATTGAGTCAGGGCAGTTAAAGCAGTCTCAAACTGGATTGTTTCTATAGTGTGGTTTGGACCTCAGGCCCCTGGTTAAATCCATCCATCTGGCATGCAGTCTTTCCCCTCTCTCTATTACCTTCTACCTTACCCAGCATTATTGTCTTTTCTAATGCATCATGCCTTCTCATGATGTGAGACATAGCCATGTGTAATTTTGGTGACACGGGAGGATCCTTTGTGGTGCCCCCCCTCCCCAAATACTTTCCCTCTTTCTGATCTCTTTTTATTCTCATGGTCTGCTGGCAAGGGCTTGATTAGCTGCCTCAACAGGAAAATGGGAGAACACATTACCGATTCAGTAAATTTAAAAAACATAATAAAAACATATCAGATCCCTCTCCCACACACAACATATCCCTTCCAAAAGAAAAGCAAAATAAAATAAAACTAAGCAAAACTTTTACAGTGGAGAAATGATCATGGCCATTTTCAGAAGGAATCGACCAGTGTAAAGTCAGAAAATTAAAAAGCAACCACACTAACAGGTAGACAAAGGTCAGCACTGGGGAAAAAAATGGTAGATTTAAAGCAGCTGAAGGCTGGATGGGTGACACCGCCTGCCAACCCCTCTACCATAGTCCCTCCCCTCCATTGAGATGCAATTCTGATCTGAAGGGTGTTCCCACTTGTTGAGTACACTTGTGATTTGTTTCTTCTCAAAAGAACCTCTTGAAAAGTAATATCAAATAAGAGTGGGTTTTCTGCGTTTACCCCACTTTTAAGGAACTCCATAGGATCAGGTCAAAACCAACTTCAAGTGAGAATGATGGACATATAACCTGGTTCATAATTCGATTTAAATCATAGTGAGAATGACCCCTTTGTCTTTTTAGCTGTTCATGGTATCCTTGGCACTTTTCTGCAGCACAACACCTCAAGTGAGGTGATTTTCATCTTATCTGCTTTTTTTTCATTGTCCAGCTCTCATAGCCAAACATGGAGATGGGGAATATAATGACTTGGATGATTTTTACTTTAGTGTTCAGTTTATGTCTTTACTCTTTAGGATCTTTTCTAGTTCTTTCATAGCTGCCTTCCCATTCCTAGTCTTCCGATTTCTTGGCTGCGGTCTCCTTTATGATCAATGTTTGATCCAAGGTACGGGAACTCTTTTAACTATTTCCTCATTTTCTAAGTTGAATTTATTTAGATCCTCTGTGGTCATTATTCAACAGGGTACCAGTTGTTATATCTGTGTAATACTATGTTCATTGTTTTTTTGCAATCAGATATATTACAAGTTCCAACTAATCATTCCGAAAGGGCAGTATGACACTGTTTCAGTTGCCCCCTTAATACCAGGCATGTCAGACATCCAAATTCTTTCATAATTAGGGATTACTGCATAGCACATCCGTAACCCATCTGTCAGACAACCTGACATCTTATTTAAGCAATTGTTGCTAGAACTTGACAGTGAAGATTTAATGAAGTCAAAGCAAAGGAAATGCCTCTCACTGAAATGAATATAATGTGTGTGTTTCCTTTTTTGGCAAAACTTGATTGGTGTGGAACCATACAATACAGCACAGCCCAAACTGAAATGTACTATTACTGTACTATTGTTTCTAGTGTCATTCAGTGAAGAAGAAAAAATAGTGATTGGATTTCCTGTTATACCTAATCCATTCCTGCTCATGAACAGCTTTCATTTCTTGCTTATGAAAGTGTCTTAATTTGAAAAGAGAGTTTAACATTCTCCTTTTTGTATTACAAGTATATCACTAATGGAGGAGGTCAACTGCAGGTTGCTCAATGAAGGATAGAGAGTGAGTCAGCACAATTATCCCAAAGCAGGTTTCTGGTCTGGACTAAGATAAAGGCTTTTTCATCATATCAGATTCTTTTCTCATGAGTTTGACTATTATAGCAGGAGTATGTTTGAGCCATAGTTCCATATCATTCCTTGCTTAAGACTGATATATTTCAGCACACATTTTCAAAGATACAGAGGGTGTACTGAGGGACAGTGTTGTAGAAGAAATTGGATTTCTTTTTCAACTCTAGTTTTTGACCAAGGGGATAGGGATACTCTACACACCATCACAACACTTGTAATTGCTTCAGTAAAATAGGAATGTAAAGTTGATCTGCATGTTGTATGCAAGGTAGGACAACATTTTGGTTTCTTCCACAGTCATTCAGTTGCTACAATTTGAGTTCAAAATGCAAAAGTGGCACTGGCGAAGTGGAATTTTTGCCATTTCTAGTCGAACCAATCAAAAGATCCTGCTGCAACCTTTTCTAGTATGCGTCCCAGTTAATGTTTCGCCAGCTTGACTACACTTTGATGTTGCTTGGGTACACGTATCCCAGTTTTCATCTGTGAATTCTTGAATGATACAGTTAACAGTCAAAATTCTCTGGTTGGACAAATCTGACACTTTTGCTTTCTCCCATTTGCCTCCACTCACCTTCAGCTGCAAGATGTAGCTATTGTATAGATGCAGTATATGTTGTATACTGTTTCCTTCCATAGGGCTGATGGTGGCAACTTTTTCCTTGCAGTAGCTTCAAAATAAGGTCTGGTATAGGTTTCGATCATTCCCATTTCATAGATTGTAGTTTAAACCATCAAAAGTTGTGTCTAGATATCATAGGATTTAGTAAAGATTAAATGGGTTTCCTGATGGTAGACAAAGTTGCATAAGATTTAGGGGGATTTACTATGGCTGACAAGGTCAAAAGCCATTTTACTCCCCCTCTCCCCCTTAAGTAAGTCAATTTCCATATGGACAAAATGCTGTACAGACAACACAAATGTGATGAGAGACAAACTCTACAGTGCTCATATTTATTAATTTGAGGGGGGAGGTTGTTTTGAGAAAGAGAAAGATGAGTGACAACAGAAGATAGGGATTCTGTGGTGTTTGTTTTTAATTTAGCTACCAGCCAGAGGTTCATTTTCAAGATGCATGGATGAGAGGATTTTCCCCCTGCAAGTAAGTATGTGTTTACTCAATCTGTTTGTAAGAAACTATTTGCCAGACAGCCGAAACATAACCCTGACATTGATGTGAGACACCGTGAAGGCCATTGCTTAGTGAGCTACTTCCCCTTGAATGATTTAAAGTGGGTTTCTGAACTGAGTCAAGTGAAATAAGGGATTTTAAAAGAGTTCCACCCTTCAGAACGCAGAATGTCAGTCCTTTCCCATTTCATGTTTTTGCATCATGATATTGCATATGGCTTAGTTATTTCTTTTGTATTAGCTGAATAAAGGGTTACTTGCCAACACTGCACATAAACATTATGACTATTTCCTTTTTGTATGCCTGTAGCAAAATCTCACTGATGTGAATTTACCATTTTATATGGGACAACAGGAGGTTTACCTTTTTTCCAGGTACAAAGGGGCATATGATAAGCATGGGCCCCCAATTAATAGCCGCTAGCTCTGTTTCACTGTATAAGGGGTGAAATGAAATGGAGAAGAGGAAAGGACTGTGTTTTGATGCTGCATGCTGCCGGAGCACCCAGAAGTTGTGCCAGGGCCCCCTAAGGTTCCCAAAACCCAATCCAAATAGGAGCAGGTCTTTTCTGCTCCTATTTGGGTCAGTGGCGGAGGGCACTTTCAGGACCATTTGCCATGGTCCTGAGGTGTCTTCAGCAGGGCAGCTTCAAGCCTCCCCTGCCTGCCAACGTGTTCTGGCCCGAAATCAACTTGAAATGGAACCATTACTCTCTAATCCATACCTAGGCAATGTCCCAGCTGGAGCATTGACTTTCTCAAGTTCCTAGCCAAAACACCAAAGTAAACACTGCCACAGCTCCTCAAGACCTGGGTGATAAGAAAGACACTTCCACCATTCATTTACTGTTCAGAAATTGTGTTCATTTTAAAGCTAATTGAAACTGAATGTATACTTTCAGCAATTCTAACAATGCTGTCAACTTGATTACACCCTGAAAATATGTTGAAAAGCCTTCTTGTTTTTTAATGTATGGGATTCCCCCCCCCCCAAGATTTGTATGTTATTGGTGTGTGTCTCCAAGTTGGTTCCAATTTATGGAAACCCTAAGGATTACAGGATTTAATTGGCTGAATTTGTTCAGAGGGGCTTGCTTTTGCCTTCCTTTGAGTATGACTTGCCCAAGATCATCCAGAGGGTTTCCATGGCCAAGTGGGAATTCAAATTCCACTCTCCCAGTGCCTTACTCCAACACTCAAACCATTGTACCATGCTGGCTCTCAAGATAATATGTTCTGCTATAATAGAACAAGATAGACAATACTGAATAACATCAACAAAAACAGGCTAAAAATGCTAAAAAGTGTTGTTGTTATAAGGCTGCAAGAGCCATATGGCCATATAGAATGTAAATCCAGGAAAACTGACTAAAACAAAATTGTTTTCTCTGCCTGGACTGGATTGATACTCTGTTCACCCCCCCCCCCCCCAAATTCCCCAGTCTGATATAGTGATCTGAAAAGGCCCTGTCTGTGATATCCTGTCTATTTTTCTGAATCTGTTTTCTGAATAGATTTTTATAGATGCCAGAGTGAAAACTAGTTCTTGTAGGTTTAATGATTGTGTACATGAGGAAATCTCAGCAGGTTACAAACAACACCTGCTGAAATTCCTTTTTTAAAAACAACAACAACCAATCATTAAAAATACAGGAACTTGTTTTAGTTTTCACTCTGGGAACCCTATATTTGAACCCAAAGCAGGGCCACAGAAGCAATCAGATAAGCCCAAATTGAAGTATTCACTGATGATCACATTTCATGTTATATTCATTTTCAGCAGCACAAAACTAGTTCCTCATTGGCCTTCTTTTAATTATTCTACACATAATTCCCAAATCCCTATCTTCCTTTATGTTGTGCATTCTCGATATGTTCCAATATGCTTGCAGTCAGCAGAAGGTCTTGCAGAATAGATAGACTTCCCACATACTTAATTCCCATAAAATGTCACTGTAGATTTATTGCCACTAACAATTAATTGTGCACAAATTTAGCAGTGCATCTCTTTAAGATAAGTAGGTGCTACAGTTTAAAGGAGGAAGAAAAATAAGTCAAAAAGATAGCAAGCAATTACTGAAGTAATTCACTTACATTTTGTGCATTGGATAGGAATCTGCTGTCTTCCACTGAAGGCTTATTTTTACTTTGTGTGCCACTGTGTATTTTAATGGGGAGGGGGTAAAATGTTATAACTTGGGCAGCATGTCTTATGTTGGTAGCGATTTATAAGATCAAAGCATTCCTGCTGTACTTTGTTGCTGTTGACATGACTTCTTACTTCACCTTCTCCTGCTGTTATGCACCTTTGGACCTTACACAAGCTGTTTTTTTCCCAAGCCACCATGATGCTGTTTAGTATGACAGAAGGAAAGGACATGGCAGGGTCGGGGAGAAGCCTTCAGTTTTTATTTTCTGATAGATGCTGCTGGCAAGGAATTTGGCTTAGGATTGATGTTCAGATGTTTAAGACTAATGCTTAGTTTGGGGTGAGAGATGGAGACCTACCTCATGAATAAGATAAATGACTGCAGGTTAAAGTTTGTCAGCAGGAAAAGGCCATGAACTAAAGCATGGTTCTTTGCCCATTGCCTGACTTCAGGCACACTCTCCCAAGTGAAATGATGCAGACTTTGATTTCCAGAAAAATGACTGTTTCAAGATTGCCCTGCTGATCCACTTAGATTGAAGTGAAGATTGAACACTTTTATTATTATAAAATAAATAAATAAATAAATAAAATATTATAAATATAAACCTCAGTAACAGTGTTAATGAATAGCATCTTGATAGCTGACTATACATACGCAATAATGGAGTAAATGAGAGTATTATTTTAGAGAATATAAAAATGTTGTAGGCCCTCATGCAAGATACAGTGAATTTTGTATGGATAATGATCCAAGTAATGGAGGTTCTACTGTATTAACCTTTTGAAAAAAACAAAAAACAAAAAAGCAGCTGTATTCAACTAACAGTGAGGAGAAGAAAGGGAATTTGCATAGTATAATTTCTGCCTCCTGCCTTCTTACAATGAAGATTTATTGATTGATCTTCAGTATGATACTGTTTCAATCGCTTATCCTAAAAGAACAGTATCAGGCTATGTTCCATTTATAATCCAGGAAATAAATTAATTGAAAATTGGCATAAGTTCCATTTCAGGGATAATAAACCTACTACTGAAATAGCAGTGGAAAGTCTAATTTAAATATAAAACATACAGCTATTAAGGGGCACATAGGACAGAAACATGAGCAATCAATGTTAAAATGTAGACTTTTCTTTCTTATGAAGCTCATCACAATTTTCTATTTTCCACAAAAGGATGCTTGTGTATATTTTGAATGTAATTTAAAAGTTAATCATTTCTGTGTCACAGCGATTTTAGCCTATTGTACCTTAAGGGTGGGTTGAAATTTACAGAGTTCTCTTCACAGTAATCATTCGCATAGTACTTTCAGTTACCACAATGTGAATCTTGTGGATAACTTCAATTAATTAACTTAGCACTTCAAAGTTTGCATTTTACTCATCTTCATAAATTGAACTTTTTAGCATATTAAAAATAAATAAATGTGTCAGCATTCTTCTTTAGATAATGTTTCATTTATGTTAAGGAATTTGCAGACTTTTTTGAAAATTCAGATGGTGTCAAGATGTTTTCAAAATGGAAGTACTGCTATACAATGGCATATCATCTTAGAGATCAACGTGTAATGAAAAATCACAATTAGTTATCATTAGCACATGTAAGCCATTTACAGATTATCAAAATAATGGCAACTCGTAGCTCTTTACTGTTCTTTTCAGTGTCTGTTCATGGGTAATGAAAAAGTCTAATCTACATGCATGACTGTCAATCCAAGAGTGGAGGACAATTACTGTCCCAGACTAACTAACACAGAATGTGTTCTTCTTACATATGCTATCTCTAGAGATTTTTACTAATTAGATAAAAGTCCCCCCCCCCTTATGTTTGTTTGTAGGGTTGTCCAGAGAATTGTAAGAGTGACAATGGAATTTCCAATTTTCCAATGGAATTGTTTAAGGGGGAAATTTAGGTGATAAATGGAAATGCTGAAGCCACAATGTGTATATCTATGTGAACATGAATTAAAGTTGCCAGGTCAAGGATATCCCAGGCCTTAAGTTTTCAGGGACAAAACCTGAGGCCCAGATCCCTTTCACAGTACACAATTATAATATTGTAATTCCACCTAAACTACTATAGCTGCATTCTAGGAAATCTCGGTGTTTGTCATTCAGAAAGGCATTAGAATTCTTTGGTTCAGAATTCTAAGTGTCATTCCCCAAACTACAAATTCCAGGACTCCTTAAGATAGAGCCAATTATAAAGGAAACAGAATATTATAATTGTGTAGTGTGAACGGGCCTCTATGGATATCACAGGATGCAGGCGTTATGTATTTTACAAGTATCAGCTCCTGGTGATATCATTAAGCATGCGACAGTAAGCATCAACTACAGCTCTGCCAAGAATACCTTTCATATATAAAATACCAAGTCCAACAAATGAAGAAAATGTAAATGCATGTTCTTTTTTTTTTTTTGTCCAATGCACTCTCACCCTGAGATTCCTCCCTAAGAATGGGTATATTCTCTGAGAAATAAATTAGAGGAGACAAGCCCTGAGATCTGGCAACTCTGAATATTTGTAAATTTTAACAAATACAAGGTTTTCTCCTCTCTTCTGAGAACGTACTTGAAAATATACTCTTTTAACAATATTTAACTGCAGTTCTAGTTATGTTAAAATAGTTAAGTAGGAGCAAACCCACTTATGTGAACATGTGTATGTATTCAATATGTTGTTTTTTGAAGTGAGGAGAATAATTTCATGTCCCTATATTGCAGGCCTAAAACTCTAAACAGTATAATACTTGTATTACTACTGTAATTAACACCATTTAAGTATTTGAGGGAGACAACTTCATGCAAATTATTCTGTAGCTGAATTTTTTGGTTCTAAGCCCATGCACAACATGCTAAACAGATTACTAGGAAGGGATGCATTGAACAACTCTGCTACAGTTAACCACTTTCCAGTCACATCTGGTTCAATGATGTCATTTCTGGGCTTAGAGAGATAGCCATTAAGTATGATATACTTTACTTATAAACATAGGGCTTTCTTTCTTGAAATCCTGTCAATGCTTTACATAGAATAGTGCAATTAACTTTATGTAAGACAGACATCTTCCAGACCCCCCACATTGATGCAAATCCATACATAACCAATGTTACACTCTCACTGAGACTATGATCATGGCAGAAATCAGTGCCATTAATCAAGCCATATAACTATGTGTATAAAGTTATACTTTTGAAAACTTTTCTCCTGCACTTGCCTTGACTTAGGCCTAGGCCAAGATCCTGTATATTTTTAGCACACTATAAAGGTAAAACAGTGTATATTATATCACACAGTTGTGCAACCAGTTGTTTAAGTGGCACTAAGCACCATGGTCCCACGCCTTCTTCCTCACCCACTGAGAGGAAAGGCATGTGTGTGCTTGGAGAATGGTTGTCTACACTGGGGGCTGGGCTTACACAATCTATGAGAAAGCACAACTGCATGCCTTGCAACATGTCACAGATAAAATGTGGGATTGTGTTCCTAAGCAACATTGAAGTATAGTTAAGATGGCAAAAGGTATTAATGGAGAAGAATACATAAGGTAGTAGAGCTGCAGCAATTTGTTTTTGCCTGCTAGGAAGCAGTGATGTCCATGCACCAGGTGTCACCCAGTGTGTGGGGGGGGGGCTTCAGGGGATGATACTTCTGGTGGGGTGGGGGAGGACTCTGGCAGGGTTTCGGGGGAAATGGAACAGCATGTGTGGGTGGGTGGTAGACAGGCATGACAGAGGTGCACAAATCCAGGGAGGGTGGCAGACAGTTGTGGGGAGGGTGGTGGACAGGCACCCATGAACACAGGGGACAGTAGCGCATGAGTAGCATATGAGGTGGGCAAAGTGTGGGGGATGATGCAGGGAGGGTGACTGGGAGTCACTCCCTTCTGAAGTGTCACCTGGTGCGATCCACACTCCCAGCACACACACACACACCAGTGACACTGCTGCTGGGAAAGACAGGATTCTGTCCCATTCTCTCATTCCCCCCCCCCTTCTGAATTATTGAGTGCAAGCTACTTCTGCACATAGGATCCATTCTTTCCTTTCTGCCCTTCTGAATTATACAAGTACTTTTCCACTTAGGTTCCAAAACATACTGCAGAAATGATCTAGTTTGAGACTGCTTTAATTGCCCTGGCTCAATGCTAGAGAATTCTGGGAACTATAGTTTTTCAAGACATTTAGCCTTCTCTGTCAGAGAGCTATGGCGCCACAATAAATTACAGTTCCCAGGATTCCCTAGCACTGAGCCAGGGCAGTTAAAATGGTTTCAAACTGAATTATTTCTGCAGTGTGTTTTGGACTTAAGACTCAGTTTGCAGCAACTAGAGTAAGGTGAGGACAAAGTGGGAAAAGGGGAAGAAGAAAGAAAAGCTTAATGCAAATAAATAAATAAATAAATAAATAAAATAAAAAATAGCATGACAGCGAATTCATCAGGACAGTCCCTTCCAAACTGGGACAGTTGGAGGGTAAGCAACAGCTTATGCAGTATGCCATTGTAGCATACATTCCAACCAGGGTCTGTATTTTCAAAATGGTGGTAGTAATTATTCCTCTCCCAAAGAATTTGGACACTTCTTCAGTGCATGGATGTCTGATGCTTAGAATCATGCTAGTACATTATGAGTACATAATGGGAAATTTTACAATCTGGGAATCAAAATATGGTATACAGAGAGAGTTCATAGAATAATAAAATCATAGAGCTGAAAGAAACCACAAGAGCCAAGCAGTCCAACCCCCTGCCATGCACACCTCACCTTATTTGTTCTTTTAATAATAATAGCAAAAAATCTCAAGGAGAATATTTATTTGATATCTCTTCCACATGGTAATATAATTTTCAGTTTAACTTCTTGTATCCCAGCAGTCCAAGCAATAAAAATAGAACCATCAAAAGAGACCAAAGATAGTTTTTCATCATTCATGCATATATCATTGGTGGACTAGAAATATTAGCTTGGTTAATTTTTAAAATCTAATATGTATATGCCAGTTTTCCATTACAATAGCCAAATCTCACTGGGTTAATTATATGTTGAAAACTTTCTAAGTCCTGTTTGTTTACATGTATCGGTTGATGGAGTATTGTTGTCTGATTATATGTATCCACATTTTAATTTTTTTTAAAGATAAGATTCTTATATAAAACATATGGAACTTCAGGGCTGCAGAATTTTTTTTACAGAACAAAGAATAATAGTGGTTAATGCAACAAGGTTTGGGAACATCAGTCTATAAATTGTGGGATATACTATGTTGCAGAGAAAGTGTTTTTGGCAAAATTTTAAAACAAACATAAGATCAAAGATATATCTTCTTATACATTCTCCAGTTACTTGCTGTTCATGGTTCCAGACATTTTGCCTCAGTTTAATATATTTTATTGATGTGGCATTTACACTGAATGCCAAATTGGTGTGTTGCATTAATCTACCGCTTACAAACTCTATATATCTCAGGTTTTTGTATCATCTTTGAAACTAGCCAAATATGTGTAAAACTGAACATCTGGATCTGGAAATTTATGGGATACATTCCAGTTTGATATCAACATGAAATTTCAGTGACCTGGGTTGATTTATGAATATTTAAACCAGGTGTCATTTTGGAAGTCATAGATTAGCCACCCACTACTAGTAAATCTTCGACCTCAAAATGCTTTCATTTTGTCATTTCTAAGGTTCATAAATAAGATTTCACCTTCAAATGTTACTAACTTAACCAGGAATTGTGTTCCAATGTGGATTCAATTCATGTAGTTCAAATACAACTCATGGTTGAGAAAGAGAGAGAGATTACAAGGTGAATGGACACATGAAGAATTTTTTAAAAGATTAGATTAACTGAGTAATAATATAACTATAGAGGACCACAGACTACACATGAGTTTACTGTGTGGTAGAGTGACCAAAGACAAATGCAATTTTCTGCTGAATCAACAGACCTGGAGTAAAGAAGGAACTGAACATTGTGTTCTGCTTTGTTCAGGCTGTAGCTGGAGTATTGTGTCCAGTTCTGGACAGCATACTTCAGAAAAAGACATCAGCAAGTGGGAATATGTCCAAAGGATGTGACTAAGGACATTATCACATGGGAGGAATTTCTCTCAATTTCAAAAGTGACACTAGAAGGATCCATACCTATGACAAAGATCTTATTCTTCATCTCAGATTTCAGACCTTTTAATCTGAAAAAATGGTGTGCTGTTCCTCAGACAACGCTATGCCCTCCAGTCATCCTGATTTGGCAGGAATAGTCCCCATTACTCTTCTGTTCCCCCCCCCCCACTTTTTCCAGTTGTTTTTGAAATGTCCCAATTTCTTTATTCTCATTCTCCTCATCCCAGTTTCCCCATTTGTCCTCAGCTTACTTCAATTGCTGCAAACTGAGATCAAAGTGCAAAAGTACTTTGCTATCAATGCAACAGGAAGAAAGAACAAAGGTAGTAAAATCTTGCCCTTCCTGGTATGCTCAGGCAAAAGCAAATTGTTGCAACCTCACTTAGCTTGTGTTTTCTTCCCCATTACTAGCTCTCATTATCTTGAACACAGTTTAATATTGCTTGATCACACATGTCCCAGCTTTCATCGCTGAAATGATGGAGAGTATGCAGCCCTAGTTGTGAAGTCCCATGAGCATATTTGGAATGTACAGTACTGGAAATTTTAGATAACATTAATCAAAACTAATTAAATTTAAAATTTATTATAGAAACCCAAATATTAAACTTGAATTCTATTAGTCCCGTGTTTTTAATATTCTTTATTAAATTTATACATAACTGAAAAAACTAGACATCATGTAAAGACATACCATACAAAGACAATGTAAATAAAAAACAAATAGAAAAAAAATAAAACATAAAAGAAAGGACAACAATTAAATAGCCTCTTCCTTTTCTTTTCAAGTTCTTTTGATATCTGTTAATACAAACAATTCTCTAGAAAAATAACTAAAAAATAGTTTGACCACATAAGTATAGAACATAAAAAAACTGATTTGAATCTTTATTCTCTTTTCTGTTAATTTTTCCATTTATGATATTTCATTTCAAACCTATAAATGAAAATCTCATCTGCAATTAACAAAAGGAAACAAGTTTTTGCAGACACTTATTATAAGTAAATAAATAGATAAAAAAATTAGTCTCATCTGCAATTAACAAAAAATAAAATAAAATAAAATAACACAATAAATTTCCAAAAAACAAGTCTTCATTTGCTGACACAAGGACAAGAAGGCAACCAGTCTTGCCTTTATGGAGATTATCACACACCAAATGCATGCTGGAATAGACACAGGTTATAACCTTCACCAATGGCCCATGCCTGTGCAGTAGACAACCCATATCCAACATATACTTCTCTGGCAGCTTTTCCAAAACGAGAAAATCCCATTCTTAAAAAGCTACAGAGAATCCCAGATTCGATATGGGCTGCCTACTGCCCAGGCACAGGGTAGTGTGATAAGATCCATTGTTGATGGTTGCACCCTGCACCTATCCCAGCATGTGATAATCTTCTATAAAGCAGGAAGTTCCAAAGCCTGGGTGCAGCCACTGAGAAGGTCATGCATTCCTACCCGAGAGTCCTGTCCTATTTGTGGGACTGATGGTGTGTCAAAAGACAGGAATTATTTTTGTAATTACATAGTAATCTTGAATCCCCAGTGCTAGCCAAATGAACTTAGTATTGTTGTACTAATGTTCCTTGGTGACCTTTCAGGTATGGTATCCTTAATTAAACCAGTGTTTTCCAAAACAGTATTTATAGAGAACAATTTGACCTTGTTTAGATTGCTGAACCTGAGTTTCGTACTGGGTGCCTTATGGATAGATAGTTTCATATTTCTATTGTTCCTATCCCTAGCCAGGCTGATTTTATTTATAATAGCTGAGGTAGGGATTAATTAATTAATGGGAATGAATGTGTAATCAAGTGGACTAAAGTGAGCTATAAAGATGCTAATAGGTCTATTCTCTAGCCTGGTCTGGACAGCTGATCCCAGTGAATATATGACAGTATCAAGAGGAAAGACTGACAATTGAACATAGACCAGGCACCAGGTCAAATGTTTTTCTTCTATCCCCATTGGAGTCAAAAGAGGAGGCTTTTCCAGCTTGTCGTATACATTCAAGGAGAGAGGCTTTTAAAAAAAGAAAGAAAGAAAGAAAAAGAAAGAAAGAAAGAAAGAAAGAAGAAATAATGTGATAGTGTGGCATTACGTGGAGGAAGAAGTAAGCCCTCTGCCATAAAGTCAACCTTGATAATATTTTCTAGAGTTCTCATCTGTGTTTGAATAACTTCATAAGCAATGGCATTGTTAATATTTAGAGATACTGTGCTGTGAAATATGCTGTCCTTCATGATTTCTTTTGAAAAGAGAACATGGTATGCTGAGATAAAGTATGTGAGTGACATAGAGCATTTTACAGGCCTGTTTGTGAACATTTTCTGTGCAAATTATTCATACTGCCAGCAGAGAATTGAGGTCATATCTTATGAGCCATAAATGCTCTCTTGCCAAATGGGATAAGGGAATGAAAGGTGCCAAACATGCTTTTTGATTAGGTAATCAGAACTTGGGGGGGGAGGAGTTAATAATGCAAAATCACTTTGTTAAAAAGACTTTCTCTGTTAGACAAATATTGAAATAATTTCAATTTTCATCTACTATAGCCTTGTGAGAGTGTTTATGCCTTCATGTATCCATAGGGTTGCCATAAATTAGTAATGATTTGAAGACACACAACACAACAACAACAACACAGCATTATCAGATCTAGGGGGATCTAGTGCAGTACTTTGTAGTTAATAGGTGTTGAGGGAACAACATCAACATGTGGAACTTAAAAAACTTGGAAGGCCTTTTGCCAGCATTCTTTCTCATTTTTCCATTGAATATCCCTTTGAGTGGCAGGATAATAGCAGGATAATGGAAAAGATTATTAAGGTAAGGATCCTGCAGCCCTACTAAGGTTGTTCCATATCCTCCAATTGTTCCAATTTGGCAGGCACCATCCTAATTAATCCTCTGTCATTCCACTTTTCCAGCTACTTTCAAAATGTTTCAGTTTCTCTTTCCTCCTCCAAATTTGCCCCCTGTTCTCAGCTTATTTTGTTTGTTGCAGACAGTATTCAAAGTGCAGAAATAATTTGTACTCAGTTCAGTGGAGGGAGAGGCACAATCTCAAACAAAAGCAAACTGTTGAAACCTTTCCTAGCTTGTGTGTTCTACTTCATTAATAACGCTTGCCTTCTTAACATTCTGTTTTTGGCCACGTGTGTCCCAGTTTTCATCTCTGAAATGTTTGTGGGTAACACTGGGTAACCTTGGGCAAGTCATATGCTCTCAGCCTCATGGGAAGGTAATGGCAAGCCTCCTCGGAATAAGTCTTGCCAAGAAAAGCTCATGTTAGGTTTATTTTAGGGTTGCCATAAGTCAGAAATGACTTGAAGGCACAGAACACCCACCCACACAAATGATGTTCTTTTTTCAGCTCTTTGAGTGCAGTCCCAGTGAGGTACTGCTGATAGTCAGAAATCCACAACATATATCTGGCAAATTACTTTCAGTTTTGTGAAGTCGAAGGCTTTCATGGCTAGCATACATAGTTTTTGTGGGTTTTTTGGGCTATGTGGCAATGTTCTAGAAGAGCTTATTCCTGACGTTTCGCCAGGATCTGCGGCTGGCATTGTCTCTGAACTACTTTCAGGTTTGCAAGCCAAAAAGCTGTTTAGGCCTGAATGAAACTATAATTTTGAAGTTTGCAAGCAGAGGAGATACTTCAATTCACATTATATGTTGTCCTCATGACCCCAGACAGGAACAATGATAAATCCATATTATTTCATAAATTAGCCCTTTCCACACAATTAGTGGAGAGACATTAATGATATATATATATATATATATATATATATATATGATTAAAATGGCTCTGTATAGGTTGCTATGAGCCAACCGCAATTTTTCATATATTTAGTAGGTTTAAAACAGCAAAAGGATAGGAGAGAAAACACTTTGGTGATTTTTAAATACAGTTCTTTTTCACTATTAAAATTACTCAGTTGTCTGGTTATGAGTAATACTGTTCTGATTATTAACATCTGAATCCATTTTTCTTTTCATGTTCTATGAAAACCTGAAACAGCTTTAAGCTAAGGCTCAGTTTGTTTTACTTGGGACACACTGGAAATATCCCAAATCAATTTCCATGTTGTATGTGCAATGAATAGGATGGATCCAGGCAAGGCTGGATTATCAATGGTGCAAGTGGAATAAATGTTGTAGGGTTGTTAGTGGTTCAGGGCACTATGCAATTTGTGGTTTCACATACACACATCTTGTATTGTGATGCTGTTAAGTGACGAAATTATCCCATTCCTCAGGGAAATGGGCAGGTAGCACACTGAGGGGGATGCCTCTGATTCTCAGACCTTTGTCACACTGGTGTGGTCAAAGAAAAATAGTGGAGAATATCACCTCTTTAGGCTTGAAAGTAGCTAGCTGAAGCCCCAGGGATGGCTTTTCTCTACAGCAGTGTAAAGCCAACCTTCCAGTTGTGAAGCTTGAACATGCTCCTGGTTTTACACTGTAGTTATAGCTCATTTATTATGGCTCATATAAAGGTAAGGTAAAGGTATTCCCCGTCTCAGGGTTAATCACATGCCATATTGTAGCCAAATGTTTGGCTGTAATTGCTTTCACACAGAAATTTCTGGACTTTATCCTTGATTGTATTTCAGATTTCCAATCTTCACTTTTATAGTCTACAACATTTCATACAAAATGTCTATTGTTTATGCAAATTGCTCATCATGGTTTGTAATAACCTCGAGAATTTCATTAAGAATAGATTTGCAATGTTTTCCTGTTAAATGAGAATCAATCTGATGTCCAGGATGAACACTGGAGGTACTGTTAACAGGCTGGGCTGCTTTTGAAATTTATGTTTATCTGGTTTAAGCTTTGGAGCTGTAGAAATGTATTGAATCATAGAATCATAGAGTTGGAAGAGACCACAAGGGCCATCCAGTCCAACCCCCTGTCATGCAGGAACTCCAAATCAAAGCATCCCCGACAGATGGCCATCACAGAGTGGCATGTTATGAAAACAAACAAGTTTGCTCCAGGAAGAGAGCCAGCCTAATTATAATCAAAAATAAAATGATGGTAGTAGCTGGCTTATAATCATGTTGGCTGACAGTACAAGGGTACTGGCCTAGTGTCAGCAAAACATCTTCATACAGAAAAGGAGGCACCCGTAGGCTGAGAGAGGAAAATAAGCTTCAATATGTACGCTGGACAAAATAAGTAGAATAGTTATCTAAGATATCTCTTTTGAGATGAAAGAGTTGTGAAGGAATGGCAAAACGAAGGGTGAAGAAGGTATAAAATATTAACCTTTTGAGCAACAAAGCACTAGATTTTATTCTCAACAAAGATGGTCCACCTCTACTGCTGCTATTAAGTAATTGCTGATAATTCAAACTCTTATGTGTGGAAAGAAAGTATGCAAATAAGATTATCCAGATATGCTAGCAGAGGGGGTATGTAATTTTAATAGCAATTTAAGATTGTGCCTAGGCTGATTCAAGGTCTTTGTAAGCTGTGCCACTGAAGACAACATATTTATCTGCACTATTTATGTTACTAGAATAATTCTTAGCATGAAAGCTGCAACTACTGTTAAATTCTGATAGACAAAAAATTAAGAATACTTTAGGGAGGTACTGATCTTGATCTGAATATTGGGTAGGACTGGATTTTGTAAACTTGGGAGCTTAGGTGACCAACATGACAAGTCCTAGAAAATTCTAACAGATTCAGACGTACAAAGAACCTTCAATCTTCCACAAAATATAGGGCTGGAGGAACTACATCTATGGCAATACATCTGATGATATGGACAGTGTCCACAAAATTTATACCATAATTAAAATTTGCTGGTCTTTAAGATGGCACAAAACTTTCTTGTTTTTACTGCAACACTTCTGGATTTTTGGTGTTGTTGTTCATCATTGTTTTGATGTCTGTTCTGAAGTAGTGGTCCTTGAGTTCATTGCAACCTATCCCCCAGTAACCATGGAAACAGCATCCAAGGCTAGATCATTAATGGTGCAATTGGAGCAAATGCTCTAGAGCCCTCATTTAAGTAAATGTACAGGAAAGGACATTTCAGCAGATGTAGCTTGTGATGCATGTTCTTGGTTCTTTCTGTTTGTGTGCACCTTCAGGACACCTGTCGAATTATGGTGACCCGATGAATTTCATAGGCTTTTCTTACTGAAGGAATAATCAGAGATTGTTTTACCAGTGTCTACATCAAGGAAGTAACTGTGACAATCTATTCTGCTTAGATCGGACCGTACCTGGAATTCTAAGTCAAATTCTGGGCAGCACAATTCAGGAAAGATATTTACAAACATGGCTTGGCCATGGAAACCTACTGGGTTACCTTAGGCAAGTCACAGTCTCTCAGCCTTGGAGGATGGCAATGGCAAAGTCCCTCTGTAGAAACTTGCCAAGAAACCCCCATGATAGGGCTACCTTAGGGCTGCCATAAGTTGGAAATGACATGAAGGCACACAACAACAACAACAGTTAACAAACTGGAACATGTCCACAGAAGGACAACCAAACTGATAAAAGATGGTCTGGAGACCATGCACTATGAACAGCAGCTTAGGGATGTTTGCATATCTGGAAAAGAGAAGTTTAATAGGTGATATTTAGCTATAGTTTAAATATTTGAAAGGATGCAGTATCGAAGATGGAGCAAGCTTGTTTTCTGCTGCTTCAGAGACTAGGACGTGAAGCAATAGATTCACACTACAAGAAAAGAGATTTCACCTAAACATTAGGAAAAACTTCCTGATGGTAAGAGCTGTTTGATAGTGGAATGCACTGTCTCAGAGTATGGTAGAGTCTTTTTCACTGGAAGTTTTTCAGCTGTGGTTGGATGATTGTCTGTTGGGAGTGCTTTGATTGTGTATTCCTACTTGGCAGAGGGTTGGACTGGATGGCCCTTTTGGTTTATTCCAACTCTATGATTCTATGAAATACAGCCTACAAGCACCTGATATTTATTGGCAGTCTCCCATCCAAGTATTAGTCAGGGATGATCCATGAATCATAATTTCTTTTGCATCTGACCAAACTATAAATAGGCCTGGACCCTGTTAGTTTCTCCAAACTAGGCCCATTGAATTAAGTGCTGATTGATGAATTAACACGTTCCTGAATCCCACTGATTCAATACTCTTTTTAAAAAATAATTTTAATTATTAAAAAAAATCAATATACATAAAATACATAGAAAAACACCTGATCTTCACAAATTGAATCTTCATATATTGATTCAATAGTCTGCTTTGGCTCAGACTAGCAACAGGATTCAGAGCATAAATGTAATGACATAAATATTTGGAGTTAGCTTTGAATGGAATGAGGAGTAAATCAAAGGTTCTGTAGAAAAACACTGTCAACAAAAACATGCTAGTTGTAACCTGCATGCTCATCCAGCAGTCCAGCAATATAGTTGTATTCAAGTCATGCTTTATTGCTCTCATGGAGAACTACAGGCCAGATGCAGCCCCTAGAGGTACTCTAGCAAACCTACCAGTAGATTCAGTGGATTCTTCAGTGGATTAGATCAATCCTTTCCTCTTCTTCAAAGAAGAGCTATAAAAGTAACCAATGTTACTGCTTTACACTTCTTGCTTTCTTAATTTTATGCCAAGAAGGGCAACTCCCTTCCCACAGCACAATAGTCTTCATGTCTGTATCACTTGTCCTCTGTGCTCCAGTTTCTATACAACTTGCTACAGAAAGCAGAGTAGACACTTACCTTTATGTAGCAAAGAAGCCCAATGATCTGGACTTGGAGAAAGAATGAACTTTTGCCATATCCAGATGGCAGCATTTTTTTCACAGTACAGCACAGCATTGTAGTAAAACCAAACTTTTTGTCTGTTGGGGAGTCATTTTCCAAATCTTATTTTCCCAAGGAATGTTCTGGCCTGTGAAAAAAACGATACGGTGTGTTCAATTAACCTTCATCAGCTCAGTTTTCAATCAGTCTTTCTGCATCCTCCCCCTTTCCATTTCTTCCCCTCTACCTCTCTTCTTGCTTTCCCCAGGTGTCACAGAGTTATTTCTAGTGATAGCACAAGATTTATGTGTTGACAAGTGGTGAGGTGAAGCAATGGTTAAAGCAGAGTTGAAATGATACTCTTGTTCCCAGCAGGAGCTGCTGGCCGTCTTGCCTTCTTTTTTCCCCCTGCCAAGTTTCCCCTTGTGAATAAACTATAAATTACATCCTAGAGAACATTTAATGGAGGCTAATATCACCTCCATTTAGACCTGCAGATTCCTGAGGTGCACAGTTAAGGCTAATCCCCTGAACACATATACTTAGTGGAGCCTGTGGTGCTTTAACATTAGATGATTTCCAAGCTTATAAATTCAGAATAGTACTGCTACTACTTATACTAAAACACATAATCACATATCACCTTTCTGCCTTGTTCCCCTTCCTCTAAACTTCTTTTTTATTATTTATTTACTCACCATTTTCTTCTTCTCAAGAAAGGCATTGAATAATAATTGACAGACTTAGGCAATGGTTGTCATTACTCAATCATAGCTAAATTAAACAACAGAGAAAAAGTACTTATCGGAGGCTGAATATCAAGAGTGTCTTCATATATTGTGGAACGTGATAAAGGCTGAGCTGCATCGTTTAATAAAAATGGACTCTTCTTACATGATAATAAAAGATATGGGGACTTGGTTACTTTTTGGACTATAACTCCCAGACTTCCCATAAGATTCTGAAAGTATAACTTCCCTTAAGTAAATTTTCCACAGTAAGGGAAACATTGGCCCTCAGATGTTTTGGCCCAAATCTTACTGGAGCCTTGTCCAACATGGCCAGCAAGGTGGAATTGTGTGAATTGTCATCCAAAACATTTGGAGGGCAAGTTTTCTTACTGCTGTTTCTACATTAATACTTGGGAATTAGTTTCATTGAACTTGGTTGGGCTTATATAAGCAAAATGCTGAACTTAAAAAAGCCCCAAAAAATAATGACCACAGAAACTATACAATAATTTATTCTAGACAATAGGGAAATTGAAATTGTCAAAGAGTTCCCATACTTGGTTCAAATATTGATCAGAATAGGATTGGGAAGGATAGCTGTGAAAGAAGCAGATAAGATAATAAAATGTAAAGACAGAAATGAAAGGGAGGATCATCGAAGCCATTGTATTCCCCACACCATGTGCAGATGTGAGAGCTGGACTGTTTTAAAAAAAGGTGATAGGAAGAAAATCAACTCATTTGAGATATAGTGGTGGGGAAAAATACTGAGAATACCATGGATGAGAAGACAAACAAGTGGGTTATAGAACAGATCAAGCCTGGAAGCTAAAATGACTAAATTGAGGTTGTTGGACAAGCAGAAAAATGAATAATTAGAAAAGACAAGAATACCAGGAAAGGTGGAAGGCAAAAGCGAAGAAGACCACATGCCAGATGATTAGACTCAGGGAGAACACAGGCCTAGGCTTGCAGGACCTGATCAGAGAGGTTGAGGACAGGGGTCTTGGAGATGTCTCATCCACAAGGTCTCCATGAGTTGAAGTTGACTTGAGGGCAGTTAAAAACAATAAGGATGCTGTATGGGTGCAGATGTATTCGATTCAGATGTCTCGAATTGGGCACCAAAAGAACAGAGTTTAGCATCTGGGCCACTCAGCCATAACTATTCTATTTGATTTTTAAATTTTCAAAATATATATTCTTTTAAAAAAAATCTCAACAGCAGATTAATATACACTATCCTTAAAACCTCTACACCAAATCTAATATTCTGCATTCCCACTTGTTCTTATTCATAGAGTGAAACAAATATGTATCTTTCCCTGATATTTTTCATGTTTCCTTGTAGATAAATCAATGTGTGTGAACAGAACCATTAACTCGTTTTGATTGGACTTTGAGGATAAACCATTTGGGGACAGATTTAAATCTGAGGACTGAGATATCAGCAAGCAGATTGACAGACTGAACTTAACATTCACAATTAAAAACTATAAATGCATAATAAAGTGGGTTAAATTGAAATGGGTGACACTTCAATTTAAATGAAAAGTTAACAAAATTTGCAACTGAATGCAAATCTGAATTTAGTTATATGTCAAAATCTGTACTTATCAGAGGAACAGCCAGCAGAGGGTTACACTACAGATGAAAAAACAGCATTATTACTTTGGTCTAACCTGCACTGCATAAATAATGCCATTTGACACCACTTTAACTGCTATGGCACACTGCTATGGAATTCTGGGATTTGTAGTTTGTTGGGGGCACCAGAGCACTCTGACAAAGAAGGCTATGTTAGCAAACTACAAATCCCAGAATTCCATAGCATTGAGGTATAGCTGTTAAAATGGTGTCAAACAGCATTGTTTCTGTAATGCAGATTAGACCTAAGAGTTTTCCATTTCAGATGTTCCACTGTTGTTCTACAGATTTCTCTTTGTCCTACCTCATTCACTGAACTTCATGGGGGCTTCAGATAACAATGTTCTCTGACTGTAATGCTTCATTTCCACACTATTTTCTATATTTGTTTTATTGGAAAAATTATTAAGCAGAAAAAGTTAGAATAGCTGACTGCATAGTGCTGTCTAATTTCCAACATGAGTTTTCCATCTGGGAACACTCTTGGATACACTATGTCTTTGAAAGTCTATCAGGCATCCACAGTTCCTAAACTGAATATCCAAGGTACTACACATCTGTGGAGATCTGAATCTGCGAAGGAGAAAAGTGAAGAACTCCATCCAGACCTTCCCATTTCTATAACTACAGAGTACACTGTTGTCTTACATTGATTTTGTTATAATTTGGGAGAAATGTAGGACACAGAATACCCTTTTGAAGAAGGACAGATGGCTGTAGGCATTTAGACAGAAGGTAACACACCTCCCACAGTATAATGTTCTGTTTTAACCTAATGTCATATGGTAAATTAGCATTTAAAACCTTTTTCTCTTGCTACACACTTGTGGCCTTCCAGATTGTCAGCCTTTTAAATTTCACTCCAGATCTTGTTCATTTAATGCTAACCAGAATATATGACTTTGGATAGCTTTTCTCACAGAATCCTTCTAGGACAATTTGAAAGCTCACATAGATTATTTTGGATATTTTAAAATTCTTCTTATTTTAACAAAGAAAGCATTTTCAAATTCAACAACTTTAACCCATATGCAAAATTGCTAGTTTTATCAAGCTTGTTTTAGCTTGCTCTAAACAGTAACTCCAGAACTCTCTTCAGATTTTGGATGAATTTACTTATCACTTTCATAGCAAATGCAGATGTTAGAATTTTGCTACATACATTACTGCTAATTCTGACTCTTGTACACTGGTACATCAGTAAGGTACTGCTGAGTGGAAAGGAAGAAAATTATTACTACCCCTCCCAAATATTTATGTGTCTCTGTCTGTGTGTATGTCTGTATGCATGTACTGTATGAATGTGTGGGTGGGTTGGTGCACACATACATACTCAACATAATTTTCATGTTTTCTTTCTAAAAATGTAGGCATCCCTCAGACATTGCTGGTTATATGCATTATCCATTTACACAGATAAACTTTAACCTGACTGTCATAGATATGACTTTTGTAGAAGCCCTTTGCTGGATGTAGTTTGGGGACTGAAAGAAAAGAACACATAAAGATGATTTATGAAACTTAGACTATCACACCCAATATTGTATAACTTAATCAGAGGCTCATGCAAAAGTTTTTTCCGGGTACTGAAGGCAGCAGTGAGAGAATATGGGACTTTTTGCATGAAAAGTAGTGCTTTGCTATGAGTTATGGCCCCTTAGTAAACTGCAGCCCATTCTTTCAGTGATCACACAGTTTACAAGTTATATTTGATCCTGAAACCACCTTTACTGTACTGTGTGAATCACTCAATGACATATTGAAGGTGGTGCACTCATGTATGTGACACTCATTCTTTCTCCTATGTTTACTCTTGCAATGTTCAATGTGCATATAAATTAAAGTGCACAGGAGCCAAAAGCAGCAGAAGAATTATATTGCATCATTTCTATTTCTTGGATGTTGTTTGAGAAAGGCATCGTGAAAACATTTGATTAAGTGAGAGACTGTAAGTTTTACGAAGCTTTCTATGTTGCGGATAAAGATTTATGGCACTATGCTGAATGGTTCTCTCAAGAAGCCAAGGTTCCCACTGAATGCAGGAAATGATGTATTTTTCTTTTACACTAAGGAACACATTATGTGTTAAAGGAGGATATCAGAAAGTCCATGCTCTTTTGAGGTAATGTAGCTGCAATATTAAGTAAAATAGATTGCCGCAATTGTGGTGAGAGGTTGAATTATACGTTGAAAAAGTACTGAAACTACAAATTCCTTCAACAAAATATATTTGTTTTAATTAAGGTACCAATTTGGTGGTCATTACCTATAATTTCTTTCAGAAAGATGGTTTTTTAAAAAAAAGAAAAATGAGTGAAGGAGCTGGATTTAGGAGCTAGAAACTTCAAAGACCACTTCGGTGCTCTTAGTGCCACACAACAAGCTTTTATGTCCCATGAATACCTGTAGAATGTGAAATTACATGCTCATTTTCATAAATGCCTTGTGCCTTTTCTTAATACATTAATCTTTCCATCTTGTGGGTTTAGTATGAAATTGCAGCAGATTACTGCAGAACTCAAGTGTAAGTATGACCTAGCTCTTAAAGAGAAAGCTTTGACATATGTAAGATTTACTAGTTAAAAAGCTTACATTTCTAACAAAGCCACCTACTTCTGTCATTTGTGTTTCAAAAAGTGAGATTAACATTTGCAATTTGGATTTTAAGGGATTAGAAGTGTTTGAACTTAAGGATTTGCACTATTGAAATTTGCAAGTCCTGTCTATTTAAATTCCAGGTGGCAAATAAAATCAAATCAGCAAAGTTGAAGATTGGTTGTATCTAATAAGAGTTTGAACCAGTTTAGACATAATGGAAAACCAAAGATTTGCATTTGCAGTTTGGGACTTTGCAGAGAAAGCAATATTTTCTACACAAGAAACAATATTTTTTTGTACATAAAATGCTCTTTTTTGTGCAAAACAACCAGGAATGAATTGTGTTTAGAATAAATCCCAAACTATGAAGATTTCTACCTGTCCAGAATTTTTCTCAACCCTTGAGCAATGTGTTTTTTCAACAATTTTTCAAATATTTGTAAATATTTCACCCATTCCTATGCAACACTAAGACAAAACTAAAAGAGAGCTAAGAT
Source organism: Urosaurus nigricauda (assembly GCA_034509955.1). Lineage (NCBI taxonomy): Eukaryota > Metazoa > Chordata > Lepidosauria > Squamata > Phrynosomatidae > Urosaurus > Urosaurus nigricauda. The sequence continues at coordinate 48,987,711 of JAOEGL010000003.1, forward strand.
AATGGGTTCTGGCTGACAATTAAGAAATACTTTAAGGATACTCTGTGTGTCAGAATTGGTGCCCTGAATTTAGCTTGCTTCAGTTTTGCTCTCACTTTTCATGGATTTTTCTATTGCTATTGCAATTATCTGTTGCTATTTTTTTTGTTGTGGTAGGCATTAATCCAGAAACCATTAATCATTGTAATCTTCCCTGCAAATGATAAGTACATTAATATGTTCAAGCAAGTACTGGGAAAATGAACTTTTCTGGAGAAAGACTGAAACTGCACAGATTGTCACTGGAATTCTAAATCAATTAAGTTTCTTCTTTTCTTTCTCCTCTGTTCTACCTTATCGTTCTTTCTTTCTCTTTCACTGGCTTTACTTTTTGCTCTACTAATACTTGATTTATATTCTGCATTGAACTGATTCAAACCTTGATACAGAAAGGACTTTGAATGTCTAGTTAAATCCTACCAACTTTAATCACATATTTCAAATGTATGAGTCACCAAATCCATAGCCAGGCTTTGTGACTGGAAGAAGCATGTAAGAAAATATTATTCAATAATACTGGAAGGCAAGAATTATATAGACAGTGTGAGGTGAAAAGGAGTAATGGAGGGGAAAAATAGTCAGATTTGTAAGTGCATTTAAAATATGTATGGCATTTTCAAGCTTCCAAAAAACTCTGTTTTTCTTGAAAGCCCAACTACTTAAATGGAAAGAGGAGAGAATGACACCCAGAGATACTATTTTCCTACATCCATAAAACAACCTGGTAAAGCAAGGCCCCAAGAAACATGCTAACCTTTCTTTGGACCTTTCATTAATATTTTTTCATCTAGCTTTGTTTCAGACCTATACTTTTTACTTCTAAGGAAGTAAATCAAGGCTTTTATTCCTTTTGATTCCGGAAAGTTTGAACAGCACTGCAGTTATGGCTCATTTTACTGCAGGGTTAATCACATGCCATTTTGTAGCCAAAAGTTTGGCTGCAGCTGCTTTTACAGAAAAAGTTCATGAGTTTTCCCTTGATCGTATTTCAATTTTTCTCTGACAATGATCTTTGCTTTTGCAGGCTACATGATGACTTCATACAAATTTCTATACTTTATACAAATTGCTTATCAAAAGGCATGGTTTATAATATCCCTGAGAAGAGTTTTAAGAATGGATTTGCTTTCCTGCTAAATGAGAATTAATCCAAGGGCATGGAGGTACAGATGAGGGGGGAGGTGAACTGGATGCTATGAACAGTATCCATGAAAGCTATGCTAAAATAAAGTTTCTAAATTTTTAGGTGCCACAGGGCTTTTTGTTGTCTTTGCAACTAACATGACCAGATCTTCAGAATTATTTTTTTCTTGCTCACCATTTATTTTTGAAAGACATACAGTACCTTCTTCCTTGTGTTTTTTTTTTCAGAAGTAACCCTAATTGATTTCAGTGTACTCTGTTCCCAGATATGTAGGATTGCATCTTTGGACAGATAAGGGCTGCCTTGGTTATTGCTTTTATTTGTCTTGTCTTTAGTGTCTGTTGTTTTTCTTTCCTATCAAATCAACTGTGGCTTAGGAAGATATTATGAATCAGAGATCTTGAGGACTTTTGTCATTGGCTGATCTGCTAAGGTCTTGCAGGGCCATGCTTCCTTACTCCACCTTTAGTGCTGTATCACTCTTTTCCCACCACTTTCCACTTTGTCAACCCTTTATTATTCTTTCCCCTTTCCAGTGGGTTACATCATCTCATGATCTATCCAGTGCCTGACTGCCTCAGTTTAGTTCAAGAGTTCTAGCATTTCTACGTAGAGTGCAGGCTTCTCTTTGTCTAATCTGTACTGCAGAAATAACACAGTTTGACACTGCTTTAACTGCCATGGCTCATTGCCATAAAATTCTGGGATCTGTAGTTTTATAAAGATAGTCTGCACTGTCAAAGAGCTATGGTGCCACAACAAACTAAAGATCCCAGGAGTTCATAGGGTTAAGCCATGGCAGCTAAAGTGGTTTCAAACTGCCTTATTTCTGCAGTCAGATTAGACCTGAAACCCATTCGTTTGTCTTTTTAGCAGCCCGTGGTATCTGTAGTTTTTAACTTTCTCTAAACTGTCTGGGATGTTACAATTAAAAAAAACACATGAAAATGCAATATGATATAATATGGTTATATAATGTAATAATTAAGTAATAATCAAGTGATAATAGAAAAACACAGCAAAAGGGATTTCAGCAGAATATTTTACCTTGAAAGAACATTGACTCTTTGCGACATTGCTTGAATACATTGAGCAAGAATATGGGATCACACATACTTCATCACTACAGTGCTTCTAGAACTATATTTGTATGGGACTTTCTTACATAATCAGAACTTCTGCTCTTCTTGGAATCCATGGAGTGCAGTATAAACAATCTATTTAACACAGAACCAGTGTGGTGTAATGGTTTGAGCTTTGGAATACAACAACTCTGACTTCCTGCTCAGCCATGGAAACCTACTGGGTTATCGTGGGCAATTCATACTCTCTCAGCCTTACAAGAAGGTCAAAAGGCAAACTCACTCTGAATAAATCCTACCAAGAAAACTCTGTGATAGGTTTGCCTTAAGGTCACCATCAGTCAGAGACTGAAAGCACACAACAACCAACTTTAAAAACAATGTAACTTCTTTCTTTCTTTCTTTCTTTCTTTCTTTCTTGAAATATAATTTAATTTAAGTGCCTCCTTTATCCCAGAGTTAAACCCAAGGTGGCTTAGTAAATTAAAAATACAATAATGTAAAATAAAAATTTAATGTTTAAAAAGTCATCTAAAATCATAGGAAAAATAATCACACATATGAAACCCACACACTTCATTAAGCCCTTTTTATACAGGCTTTTAGCCACCAAATGCTCCTTCAATCAAGACATGTCTTTACTTCCAGCAGAAGGAGAGAAATCTCCTGCAGTAGAGACTTCCATAGCCTAGGAACAGTCGCTGAGAGGTTCTCACCAAGTTCTCACCAAAGTGCCAGAGATGGCGGTTCAACCAAGAGAATGCTGAGATTCTTGTAATCCAGGCTGGCTTGTATGTGGTGATACAGTCTCCAAGAGAGTCTGGACATAAGCTTAGTGGTTTGAGTGTTGGCCTAAGACTCTGGAGGCCAGGGTTTGATACCCTGCTTGGCCATTAAGCAGGTTGACATTGGGCAAGTCACATGCTAAGACTCAGGAGAAGGCAATGGCAAACCTCCTCTGAACAAAACTTGCCAAGAAAACCCCATAATAGGATGGTCATAAGTGTCTTAAAAGCACACATGAACAACAAAGCCATACTGGGCTTCATAGGTCATGACAAGCATAGAATCATAGAATTAAACAGTTGGAAGACCACAGGGGCCATCCAGTCCAACCCCCTGTCATACAGGAACTCACAATCAAAGCATGCCAGACAGATGGCCATCCAGCCTCTGTTTAAAAACCTCCAAAGAAGGAGACTCCACCACTCTCCGGGGGAGTGTATTCCACTATTGAACAGCTCTTACTGTCAGGAAGTTCCTCTTGATGTTTAGGTGGAATCTCTTTTCCTGTAGCTTGCCTCCATTGTTCCAGGTCCTATTCGCTGGAGCAACAGAAAAGAAGCTTGCTCCATCTTCAGAGGGCATGGTTTAGAGACCCTTCACTATTTTGGTTGCCCTCTTCTGGACACACTCTAGCTTGTCAATGTTCTTTTTGAATTGAACTGGATACAGTATTCCTGTTCATTTTATTAGTTTTGGCCCTGCTTTCTAATCTATTATAATCATTTTGAATTTTGATTCAAATACTCCTCTGGAGTATTTATTCCTCCTAATGTGGTGTCATCTACAAATTTGATAAGTATGCCCTCTATTCCTTCATCCAAGTCATTGATAAAGATATTGAATAGCACTGGGGCTGGGACAGAACCCTATGGCACCTCATTGTCACTTCTTTACAAGATGAAGTGGAGCCAATGCTGAGCATCCTTTGGGTTTGGCCAGTCATCCAATTACTAATCTACCTAACAGTTACATTGTCTAGCCAATATTTTACTAGCTTTTTTGAAATAATATTACGGAGGACCTTGTTTTTGACTTGTTTTTGAGAAACCCATGTTGACTTTTTTTGATTATGGCATACCCTTTTGGGCATGGAAACAAACTGGTAGCCAGTGAAGTTCTTTCTACAAGGAAGTTATTTATTTCCTATTACCAATTCAGACAGCCCTTTATCACAGCATTTTGGACTAGTTCTAATTGTAGTTCTATCTATTTATCCATGTATTCATATGAAGGCATGGAGAAAAGAAAAGAAGAAAAAAAAAGAATAAATATTTTGCCACATGGACTAGCCATCCAAACATTAGGAAAACAAACTGTTACTAATCTCAAGAAATGTATTTGCATGTGGAGCTCTAGAAAAACCATAAGTCTTCAGTCATCCTCTCCCCTTCAACAAGGAGAGTATTTAAAAAGAAAGAGAAAGGTCATTGTGGTGCGACTGCTGTGCTATAATATTTACAGTTAAAATTCTAGATAAGAGCTCATTTGTAAAAGAGGCTTTCTGAACTATCTGCAATTAATTAATGTCATGTGGGCCTTTTATTTAGCTGTCTAGAGATAATTGGTTAAGGTCTTAAAGATTTGTTTAATACATGCCTAAGGTAAATGGAGCTGAAAATTCAGAGAAATTGCTCAATTTGCTTAGTATTCAGTGAAGTAAGCTGGTCTGTCACCCATTCATATACGGAAGCTTTTTGGTTAATTGATTACAAGTGACATCCCACTGTTTCTTAAATGGGGCAATTCATCTTCAAAAGGCTTCTCTTAATATGTATATTTGGTGCACCATAAGGGTGTAAGTAAGTAAGAGTAATTGTGCATTGTCTCTCTCCTTTAATACCTAATAAGGACCAATTTGTCAGTGGTAAGTAATGGCAGTAAAAAAGAGAATGCATTTAAGATATCTTTGGTACCATTACAGTCCTGGATTGCAGAACAAATGCATCTGAATCCATTTTTGTAATGTGTTGTACAGGAAGGCTGAGCTTGCTGGCATACACTACAAATTGCTTAATCATAGATAATCAATAATATTTTTGTTCTCCTCACATTAGCTGTGTTTCCATGATGTAAATTGCAAGCATTTTCCATTTCCAGTGGCTGTACTGGGAATGTAAAATCAATGAGAATGGTCTTCCTTAATCCACTGAAGATGTGCTTTCCTCTTTCAAACATACTTCAAGGAATTAATAATAAAAAAGCAAAGTTGAATATCTCTGGATTTCCAGACTTCAGGGAGAAAATAGAGATATGCAAACCTTTGCAGTGACATTAAGAGCATCATCAAGTGAATTTTCAGTCACAAGGAATTGTCCATATGGAGCCTTGAACATTGTCCTGCCAAAATACTAAAAATGATAGGTCAAAGGGGAAGATAGCAGACTTTTTTTCACAGACTGAGAGTAAGCACTGGGGTAGACCGTCTGTCTGCATCTCAGTGACAGTGGCAAAGAGACAGAGGTTCTCACATTTAACACTAGATCGATATCAAAGCTGCTGAGGAATGGTGAAGGGAACCAAGGGGCATATTGTCATCTTGTCTCCACTGCCTGTTGTACTGATCATACAGATCAAAATGTCTCAGCAATGACAAGTGATGTTTCTATTCCCATAGATCAGAGACTGGTTGAGCTACCCGAAAGTGCGATGAGAGAGCTTAGGAAGCAATCACATGATTTCAGATGCTTTCAGAAATCCATTACTAATGGTCACAGAAATGTTGCAAATACATTGTAACAAACATACATGGAGGAAGAGAATAAAAAGACAAAAGAATCAGAATTCAGATTCCAGAAGTGGGCATATGCAGATGGTTGAGTGCCTATTTTCTGGTTCTTTCCATGCTCCAGGGGCTACACATTTGCTATTTTCCAAATCCAGAAGTGATGTTATTGTTGTTTGCTCTTACTTTTTAGATATTGGTGGGAAGGTATCTTCCCACCAATATCAGAAGGGGTAGAAATATGTTGGAGTCATAAGGGATAGAACTATGTTGGAGTAAAAATTGCATTGGGGCACCTGGAGTTCTAGGTATTTAGGTATCACAAGGGAGTCCTCAGAGCCATATGTGACCTTGTAGGCCACTCGATTATTACCATTTCACTACATTATATAGTGAAAATTTGATCAATAAATCCAAATCAGTTTGGTCCAGTTAAAATGTGAAATGAATGAGACTAATTCATAGCTAATTTTTCTCACTGATTTCTTTGCCACCTAAATGCAAGTGACTGGCTCTGTTAGTTCAATGTCTGTTCTCTACCTTTTATAGAACTCAGGGAGAGGCCATGGTTTCTATTACTATTCTTGAACAAGCCCATAATCATCAGGCAACATAACTCCTTACACTCTGATGCTGCTGTTAATTCTGCACCCATACCACCTCCACACATTTTACTGGTGCTCCTATGAGTATTGGCACGCCATCATTCCAATTGCCCACAGTGTCCCTGAATAACATAGTCTTGAGCCATTTTGAGAAAATACAGTGGCACCCACCTTTGTTTCCTTCCACTGAGTCTGGTCATCAACCAATCCAAAACAATTGTTTGGATCTACTATACTATAAGGTACAACAATGCTACTCAATTGACCAATGTTGGTACATGAGACATTGACTGAGTTTACAGGAAAGAAAGAAACAGTTGTAGTCAATAGGCACAAACATGAAACAAATCCCTGTCTTATAAAACAAGGCTGTCCCACGACCTCCTGAAGGACCTTTTCAGCTGTTGCGCCCAGATTGTGAAATGGCCTTCAAGATGAGATTTGTCATATTACCACCTTAAATAGCATTTAAAAACCTATAAAGATGAATCTCTTCTGGCAGGCCTTTCCTGAATAGTCTCTCCGGTTATTAGAAGAACTCTAATAACTCTGACCACACTTTAAGCACAGTCTATATTTTGTTATATTTTTTAAAATTCATTTTAATTTTTTAAAGTATGTTTTAATTCTTATATTGTTTAATTGTATTTTAAGAGGAGGGACTGAGGGTTTTGAATGTAGGTTTTTTAATCTTTGTAAGGCACCCTGATCACATCTTGTAGAGGCGGAATGCAAATATATTATTATTATTGGGAAAACTATATTGTTCCACCATATCAGATAGCTTAAGAAGACTGACTTAACTACTTTATACTGAATGGTATCTGTGTAAGGCTACTTTTGAAGTTGGTTGGGAAGCTTTAGCTAGTGCAAAATGCAGCTGCCATGTAGCTTGTGAGTCTCAGGTGATCTCTTTGTTATAATACCAGTTCTAAAATAAGATAAGATCAAAGTCATTATTTTTTGGCCTACCACTTAGAATGGTAGCTCAGTTCTTTGGAACTTCTTTTCTGAGAGCTCTTAACTTCAGATAATTTCCTTCCATATTGGTCTTCTTGTTTAGACAGGCCTTTACACCATCTACGGATGACTCAATTCTGTTTTATTTTTGCTGCTGTTTAATAAAAGCATTTTATTTTATTCATTTATATGCCACCTTTCTTCTAGAACAGGACAAAGGTAGCTTCCAGAAAGAGTAAATTAAAAATATTTACAATAAAAATTTTAAGAAATTGAAATCACCTCAGAAAACACATTAAAATCATTAAAAAAATAAACAACCAAAACTTTAAAAGATAGAGCATTCCCAGTAAAAAGTCCCCCTCCTTATACATTAAAAACCTGCTTAACCAGAAACTTCTTTGCCTGCCAGAGAAAGCAAAGCAAAGACGGAATCAATCTAGCCTCCCATGGAAAGGAGTTCCAGATGGTGGGAGCAGCCACTGAGAAGAATCTCTCTTCCAGGGCATCCACACTGGAGACATAACCTGGTTTGGCCCCACTTTAACTCGATCTGGCTCAAGGCTATGGAATTCTGGGAGTTGGAGTATGTTGTGGGGCCCAGAGCAAAACTCCGCTCTGGGCCCCACAACATACTCTGACTCCCAGAATTCCATAGCCTTGAGCCAGAATGAGTTAAAGCGTGGCCAAACCAGGTTATGTCTCCAGTGTGGATGCAGCCTTCATGTCCTCCAATTTACTCCATTTTTTGTAGTTTATTTTCTGTGAATTTTATTTTTTTACTGTATGCTATCTTCGCAGAGATTGCCCCAAAATGCTGTTTATAAATAAAATTATTTTTTAATAAAAAGTGTTACAATAAATAAGTGTGCTAATTTTGTTTTAAGAAAAGCTAGACTGAGAGTTAACAGATTCACATATCAATCAGGCAAAGGTGGCAAGAAAAGTGTTCATAATGTCCCACCACTGGCTGAGCTTGAATGCTTCTGGGCGAAGTGCAAACATCACTGGATGAAAGAAAGAGAGGCTTCTTGAGCTTCCCTTTGGAATTTCTTCTGTAGTGGGAAAGTAAAGGGCTACCAACCCTTTCATCTTGGTGAACAAAATTTCAAAAGGGACCAGAGTGGGTCTTTTTTTTCTGTGTGGAGTGCAGTCATGGCTTTATTCAAGATGAAAACAGCAATAGAAGCAAAAAAGGAAGCAAAACCACAGACTGATGCTTGAAAACTAGCATTTGATTCTAATCTGAAGGTCACTTAGGGATGATAGGTGATCCTGAAGGGCATTCTGGTACATCAGTTAATATTCCAAGGGGGATAAATTATTAGGGCAAGTGGGCTGAGCAGGATAATGTGACCCCTGAGGTTAATTCTCAATATGTGTCAGGCGGTCTTCAGATAATAATCTTTAGCTATCTTCAACCATGCAGGCTGTGCCTGAAGCTTTCTGGTGCTTAAGGAAAGGAGGGTTTTATTTTAAGGTTCTGGTAGTCCTTTTTGACTTCCTTCAGGCTAAACTCACCAGCAGTATGTGGTGGAGTGATGTCTGGAGTTACAGACAGCAAATGTCAACATGCCAACTTGGTTGCCTTTAACTAAAAGTTCTAACGATCTGAAAGTCAACATGGCACTAATAGTCTGGGGCCAGGGCTGGGGCCTTTCCATAGTGGTGGGTACTGCATGCTCCTGTGAGGCAAGAGGCAATGCTGATGGAGGCAGTGCTGCTGTTGGAGTCTTCTGTGTTAGACAAGTGTTTGCTAAGAACACAGAGAAGGAGGAGGAGGAGGAGGAGGAGGAGAAGGAGAAGGAGAAGGAGAAAAAGAAGAAGAAGAAGATTTATTTATATGCTGCTCAATCACTAGGAATCCAGGCAGCTTATAACAATATAAAGAAATACAGTGTAACAATAAGAGTACAATATAATACCAATCAACTGAAAATCAAATAAAGTACAAAATTACAATACAATTCGTATAAAATGCAAAATTAATCCCTAGACAACCCCCCATCCCAGTCATAAAACAGAAGTAATATAAAATAAATTAAACTATAAGATCACAACAATAAGAAATACAATGCAACAATAGGGAAATACCCTACAATGTAATTAAATAAAGTTCAAATTTACAATACGAGGGGGGGGGGTTTACAATTTACATACAGTCCAATAAAATTCAAGATTCATCTCTTACCCAGTCCTCCCATCTGAATCCTGAACAAAAACAAACTTTGTCATGATTTAAGCTGTAAAAAAAATATTGCATTAGAGTCCATGCTCCTTCTGTGTCTCACAGCTGGGCCCTGGATGGAGCATGGGCTGGCTGGAAAGCTTGGAGTCCGAGTGGCCTCAGTGCTAGTAGCATTGCTGGTCCAGAGAAGACATGCTGGAGGATTTAAGTCCTTCCCTGCGCTCACTCTGTGCTTCACAGCTTGGCCCTGGATGGAGCATGGGCTAGCTGGAGAGCTTGGAGTCCAAGCATCCTCAGTGCTAGTAGATTATATGTGCAAAACAGTAGGCAGCTGTAGTAATAGGGGCCGACACTGGTGGAAGTTCTCTTAGAGACAATGGCAGTGACTACTAATGTTTGTTTGTTTGTTTGTTTGTTTGGATATACAATGTTTATATATACAATGGGCCCTCCTTATATTCAGATTTGCTATCCAAGGAATTGAGCATCCAGGGATGGCAAGCCTGTATTTTCTCCAATGGTGGCAAACATGCAGCCGTATTGCCATTCGGGACAAAAGCCTGCCTGCCTGCCTGCCTGCCTGCCTGCCTTCCTTCCTCTGTCCCATTGTCCTTAATCCCTCCCTCCTCCTCCTTCCCTCCCTCTCCTTCCTTCTACTCTCCCTCCTCCTTTCCCCTCTCCCCTGCTTCCTCTGAGGTTCCTACTGTCTCAGCTTGGCTTTGTGGGTGGAGTCTGACCTTGCGCTGGGGTTGGGACTGAGGCTTGAGTCTCAGAGACCCATCCCTGGGCCTAGCACCTGGGATGGAGCCTCTGGGCTCCAAAACTCAAGCCCCAGCCCCGGCTCCCTTGGAACCCCATTGGCCAGGGGGAGCCAGGGCCAGAGCCACTTGAATTTCAGAGGCCAGAGGCTCCATCCCGGGTGATAGGCCTGGGAAAGGAGCTCTGAGACTTAAGCCTTGGGCCTGGGCCTGGCCCAAGCCCCAGCCCCAGCCCTGGACCCAGCTGACTCATCAGCAGATTCTGCCCCCAAAGCCAAGCCAGGGCAGAAGTTTTGGAAGAAGCAGGGAAGGAGGGAGGGAGGAGGGAGAGAGAGAAGAAGGAGGGGTGAGGTACTTTTCTCCCATTGTATCTAACAATGGGACTTCAGCATGGATTTTGGTATCTGCGGGGAACAGATCCCTTTGGATACCAAGAGCTGACTGTAGAAGGAGGCACACAAAAACCTCCTTTTGAATATCTTTTACCATTGATGTGGATGATGGGCTCAGCTAAGAATTATCTTGTAAATAAACTTATAAAAATTCTTAGCTTGACAGAGTGAAGTAGACAAGAGGATCCAGAAATTTGGTTGAGAAGTCAGTTTTTATTCATGCCAGCAGAGTCCCCAGTGGAATTGAGTTTTCCGAACACTGAGGCCAAGAACAACACAAAATGGTGTGTTTTATAGTATTTTCACAAAGGAATCCCTAAAATGCATTCCATTGGTTGGTTCAAACTCTAAACATATAGATTTCAAGCAGAACCAAGCATACATTAAACTTTCATTAAAGTACCTCTGGAGACATTCCAAGGCCGCCCCCCCCCCCTTATCAGTTGTTTAGCAGCAGATGGTACCAGCTCTCTCTCTACCCTTGTATTCCTCTATCTCTTAATAAATTATTTTGACTTTTCCAAGACTCTCATCTCCTGCACTCTAAACAAGGCCATTAGCATGTCATGTTGAACTATAAACACACTCTTTTCCTCTTAATATTCTTTCCCCAGAAACCTCCATTCTACCTCTCAAGACTCTGGTGCAGGTTCATTTTCCACAAAACTACTACGGCAATATTATTTATCAAAACCCTACCATCACACCATGAAAATCTTACAACATGACAATAAAAAATGAAACAGGAGATAGTCCCAGAAGATGAAACTCCCAGGTCAGATGGCACTTATTGAGCTAGTCGGATAGAGCAGAAGAGAACCATGAGTAGCATTGTGGCTAATCACACAACTGGATTCAAGCTGAAAGGATGGACGTTCAGCTGCTGACATACTTAGAGGTGAAATGAAAGAGTGAAGCTGCCATACACATATTATAGGGACATGGAATGTGAGAAGCATGAATCAGGGGAAATGAAACATAATAAAACAAGAAATTGAGTGCATAAACATTGTTATGCCTGGGGTGATCAAGCTAAACTGGACAAGCATGTGACATTTTGAAGTTTATCGCACAGTGGCTAGGCAGTACAGTCCCAGAACGGAAGGGACCAGGAATGAGTGAGGGATGAGTGGGGGAGGCATTTTACTGCACACACAAGTCCCTCACTCGTTCCCTTCCCTTCCCTTCCATTTCAAATCCGTCCCAGAGTAGGAAATTTTTGAAAACTGTTCTAAATAGTTCTCAAAAATCTCTTCCTCTGGGATAGATTTGGAACAGAAGGGAAGGTAACGGAACAAGTGAGGGACTTCCTTGTGAGCAGTAAAATGAGTCTCTCACTCATTTTGTCCTCATCCCAGCCCCTTTCTGGCCATTCTCTGTGATAAACTCCTTTGAGTCAGGTAATTTAGATTTTTATTTATTTATTTATTTATTTTTACTCAGGCAGTGAAAATATGAGAAGAAATGGGGTGAAGAAAAAAAAGTAAGAATAGTCAAAGGATATAATGTAAAGTCTGATTGAATCATGTCAATAAGACATCAGAGAAAACCCATCAATACAACCATAATCCAAGTCTATGCTCAAACTACAGAGGTAGAAGAAAAAGAAATTGAAGATTCTGTGCTGAGTCTAGGAGGATATTGATCACACACCAAAAAAGGATTTCTTGTTAATGTTAACAATTGGAATACAAATGTAGGAAACAGCAGAATTAAAATTGTGGGGAAATGTCCTGTTTATTTAATGGAGTGCACCAAAGAATTTCAAAAGAAAATCAGCCTATGCTTTGTAGAGTATAGCAAAGCCTTTGATTACATAGCTCATGAAAACCTATGAATCACTCTATAAGCAATGGTGTGCCACAACAATTGATTTTCCTGATGCTTAACCTATACTCAGGAAAAGAGGGTACTGATAGGACAGAATGCAGAGAAATAGAATGGTTTCCAGTTTCCAAGGGGCTCGGGCAAGGCTGCATTTTATCACCCTATCTGTTTAACTTGTATGATGAACATATGTAAAGCAGGATTAGACACAGAAGAAAGAAGTATGAAAATTAGGAGAAAAATCATCAGCAATTTAAGGTATGCAGATGACACCATACTAGTAGGAAAAATTGCAAAGACATGGAAGTATACCTTTAAAAAGTCAAAGCAGAATGTGCAAAGGCATGTTTGCAGCTGAACATTAACAAAAATAATAACCAAGATTATTTATATAACTTTAAAGAAGATGAAGACATTGAAATAGTTCAAGATTTTCCATATCTTGGCTCAGTCATTAGTCAGAATGAGATTCCAGGTATGAAATCAGAAGACTAGGACTTGGAAGAGTAGCTATGAAGAAACTTCATTGAAGATATTTCATTGAACACTAAAGTTGTGTTTGTCCATGCTATCATATTTCCAGTTTCTATGTATTGTTGTGAAAGCTGGACAGTGATCAAAGTGGATAGGAAGAAAACCAGCTAATTTGAAATGTGGTGATGGAGAAGAGTTTTGTTGATACATTGGACTGCTGAAAAGACATATAAATGTGACTTAGTGCAAAATCAAGCCTGAACTCTCACTACAAGAGATGTCTAAATTTCAAGATGACTAAACTGGGACTGTCACACTTTGGGCACTTCATGAGTAGATATAACTCACTAGAAAAAACAATAATGTTTGGTGAGGTAGAAAACAGTAGAAAAACTGGAAGACCACATTCCAGATGGAGAGACTCAATCAAGGAATCTACAGTCCTGAGTCTACAAGATCTAAGCAGAGCTGTTTAAGATAGGATGACTTGGGGGTTTCTCATTCAAAGGTTCACCATAAATTGAAGTCATTAATTAAAAACAATATATGTCTGTACGTGCAGATGAGCAGACAATGGAAATACTTATGTGGGAGTCAACATTTATGACACATTGCATTCCCAGCCACAAAAACAGACCTTTCTCCACTATTTAAAAAGATCTTGTATTCATCTTAATTTATTCATCTTTTTTTTAAAAAAAAGGTAATAATTCATCTGCTAAAGATTTTATACACAAAGTGCAATTAGAAATAATGAAATATTCAACGTTACCAAGAAAGGACTTGGGATTATTATTAAAATGTTTGATATGTGTGTGTATGTGTGTGCGTGTGTATGCACATATGTGTGTGTGCGCGCACACACACACATATACATTCAACATATATATCATATATATCACATGTCATCCACCCTGAGATCTGATATACAGCAGGGTATAAATATTTCAATAAACTATTAAATGTTATTTAATATTATTTCTGTCCTTACATTGTACATTGCACATTCTGCGAAAGCATTTACTTCTTTACACAGAATATAATAATAGCATGTTAACTTTTTAGCTGATGTAGGTTAATACAATAAAAAATCATGAACTTGGCCATGAAGTGAAAATTGACAGCAGACAACACTATTTTGAATGGATTTTTTCCCAGGCCAGATAGGCTGAGATAGGGAATTTTAAAATATTAACATTGTTCCAGATATAAATGCAAAGACAGATCTCTCCCTGGTAAATAAAAGTACTGTTTTATTACTATAGATTGCAGTAGGCAACAGAAACAAGCATGGAAAAGGTTACATCATAAACAATTGCATTCTACAATAAAATGTTAACTCCTAAACTGGCTGGCAGGATGGTATAAAATAATGGAGCAGCCAGCTTTATAAAATTAAGCTTAACAACATACTCCTCAAGGGACCCATAGTGAAATTTGCACAGGACTAATGAATTCATCTGGGGATTATATAAATGCATTAGGAGCCAGAGCTACAGACAACATATCCACAAAGAAAGCCCACCGGATGAAAATCTACCTGTGAGCCTGCACATCCCTTACAGCTGAGCTAACAGAACTCTAATGCAAGAAGTGCCCCTCTCCTTCCTTTCATCCTATAGATTAACTTCAACCACTACTATGTTCGGAGTACATTTTCCTCCACTGTCTAAATTTGAGACAAAGAGCTACATTGTCTTTCAGCACACATTAGTTTGAAACTCCAGAGCTTGATTTTCACAACTCTGAAGTTTGCATAAAGTGACAAAATGGAGGAAATAAGTAAATAAAAGTACATTTACAGGGAGGAAATCAAATATATTTTGCTGCTTATGGAAATGGACAACCTCGTCTTCCAGTTCTACTTACAGAAGAAAACTACACACTGCTAGGTAGAACTTTCTTTGACAGTGATGATGAGATAGTGTCCTTTTTTTATCCTTAAGGCAGCAGGTTAATTTTATGTGGGCATTATAGGTTGCCTATAACACTACTGAGTATGTCATGGACAATTACCTCACTCCACTCAGTGCTAGATCCAGCATTGGTATGCTTATGTGCACAAGCAGTTTTGGCTCCACTTGTGACAGCAAAAGGTGCTTGGCCAGTGTTGAGGCCAGGTCACAGGCCAGACGCACATTAATGGCCACTCCCCTGCCAAAAAGGATTGCTGTTGTTGTTTCTATGTTGTTGTTATTAACCTTTATTTATATAGTGCTGTAAATTTACACAGTGCTGTACATACAATCTTATAATTAGACGGTTCCCTGCCCTCAGGCTTACAATCTAAAAGAGACAACACAATAGGAGTCCCAATATTGGGACTCAAAGTAGCTTATCAGATCCATGACTGTAAAGTAAGGAAAATTGTGAGATTCAGGGGGAAAACAGTACATAAAGGAAAGGCCCATTATTTCTCTAAAATGCATCTTGATGAAAATATTACCATGCCATTCTGTACTTAACTTTGCATGGGACACCCACATTCTGAGAATTGTGTTTGTTGTCTGGTGAGTGAAAGAGGCTATAAACTCTCTGTTCTTAGGTATTACCCTATAATTTCATTGGCTTTTATATGACAGACAGTTCTGTCCCTCATATAAGCCTACTGATACAAAGGCAAGAGGACCAGATATTGTTGAGCTGTAACCCAGTAGCCTGGTGAGGAATACTGGCAGTTGCAGTATAACAACTTTTGGAGAATTGCATAATCCCCATTAGTTTTATTCCCTAGCCAAAACATCAGTATTTTTAACTCATGGCCCAGTCATGTTCCGAGAAATACTCCCCACCCCCCTGTAGATATAGTAGTGGTAACTGAAGAGGGATTATATTTCTATTATGTGTGTGTATGTGTATATATACACACATGCGTGCACACACACTCAGACATATGTGCATACACACACACACACACAATTTATAGATTTGTAACCAGAATAAAATACCACTCCATGGAACTCTTGTCTCCCCACCTTCATCCCAAGATTTCCACCTTTTTATGATGTCTCTCTCTCTTTATTTAAAGTCAACTTTTTGCTGTGTGTGTTTCTTTTTTAAAAATTTAAAGGAATGGAATATCATGCCTTGGATGTTGGATACACTTGTCAGAAATGATCACATTATGCAGGGTTTTTTTAGTGCTGAAAATATAAAATAAACTGACAGATTAATATACTAGGAACTTTCATGGAAACAGAAGTTGTGTATTTGATTGGCACTTTTCTTTCGCACTCTTCTGGAATGGAAATACATTAGAGGCTGCTGAAGTCTGAAGCATGTAATGACATCTGTCACAGTACATTTATTTTTGAACAAACAATCTGTGCACAAAAATATGCAGAATCTTTTCAAAATATATTTTCCATAAACTGCATTGCACCTAATGTATGGTCTTGGTACTTTTAGGCAAAGGAACTTTGCTGAACTGTTCACATAAAAACATTGTTTCAAATGATAGTTTTGACTTTTTAATCATTACTGTCCAAAGAGGAAATAGTTCTTTTCAATACAGGCTTACTTTTTTCAAAGTTCACTGTCTGAAACTTCTAAACATCCTGGACATATTTTTAAAAGTTGAGTTTGGCCCTTCTTTGTAAAATGTAACTTCAGTCTGAGGCTTTTTTTCTCAATTTATTACTTATTAGTGGCACTCAGGACATGGAGGGCAATGTCCCTGGCTTAATCTCTAGTATAATCTTGGGCAAAGAAAAAAAAAAAGACATGAAAGAAGCATATTGTCTTATCTTAAGACCTGAGATAAGATGTCTTATACTGATAGCAGTAATGTAGACTTGAGTTAATTGTTTCAGTCTCAAGCTGGACTCAAGTTGCTTCAATGACTCTGCTTGGACTCTACTCCATAATAATGTTTTGACTTGACTTGAAACTTGTATATTATTAGTGAGTGTGTTGAGTGTGTTGAATCCAACTTTAGTTTTTTGGAGAGGAGCAGCAAATTCACTCCTCCAATGGGACAAGCTGCTGAATATACCTAAACCCCTGCCTCAAGCCCAGAGCACAGGACATGTTTTGCCATCCCTACACACTCGCAGCTCACCATCAAATTTGGCTGCTATACTTCAGACTTGACTTGAAAATATCTTGTAAGGACATGAGACTTGACCTGACACTTGAAGGCAGAGACTTGAGAATTGATTTGAGACTTGAAGTAAAAGACTTGAGTACTTCATTTATTGATAGTGTCTTCCAGGTTAAAAAGATACAGCAACATCCAGAAGGAAAGTGATCAGTCCATCTTAACTGCTACCATCCTGTCCTTGGGGGTAGGGAAGGAGAGGCAGGCCTAGATTCAGAGGCAGATGAAAGACCCTCCCTCAATCTTAACTGCTACCACCATGGCCTTGAGGAGGAGGAGGAGAGGCAGGCATTTTAGCACACAACATATATTACTGTGTAGTGAAACATGTGATAAAAACAATCAGTTCTTCACTCCCTTGTTGTTTATATAAGATTACATTATTATTATTATTATTATTATTATTTTGTTCTAAGTGTACTTCATTGATAAAACTGGTTCTTTCACAGCTAAGAAAGCCACTGTGGTGTAGTGGTGTAAGTGCTAAACTAGAATACTTAAGGCCGATCTAGACGCGCCAAAAGAGGTGCGTCTAGGGCCAAAAAAGGCGCAAATAGGGTTCGGGAGGGCATAGCTTTTACACCCTCCCGAACCCTAGCGCTTATGGACACCGCCATTATTAAATGGTGGCGTCCATATGGACATGCCATGATGGTGTCATGCTGTGCGCAGCTTTTAGACACGCTGCACACGCCATGACGCCTTTGCACCATGGGAGGGCACAAATCGTACCCTTTCCGCAGAGTGAAAAAGGAGCTCCAAAAGGAGCTCCTTTTTGTGGGCTGGTATTTGCTGTGGCTTTTACACAGCCACGGCAAAGACCCAGGGAGAAAGGGGCCACGGCGGTGGCCCCTTTCTCCCTTCAGCCCTGCCTCCGCAAGCAGGGTGCAGCGGGCGCCCAGGGCACCTGTTGCACCCTACTTAGAGGCCGCGGCAACCGGCAGTTTGCCACTTTCCCGCAGCCTCCAGAAGCGGTGGGATGGGGCCGTGGAGGCTGCTGGTGCGGCAGTCTCGGCCCCATCCCGGCGCTTAAAGGGGCTGTCACAGACCGACACTTTTGGGCGGTCTAGATCGCCCCATAGAGATCATGTCCTGCTTACCTCTACTCAGGGCAGCACAGCAGGGGAATATGCAAAGGAGTAGTCCAGAGTCCAGGTCAAGGATGACACAATACCAGTCAGTCACAGCAAAGGGCAGAGGCAAGAGCATAGTTACAAGGCAAATCCAAAGGTCAGATAACTTGAATCCAAGAGAAAGGAATACAGAAACAAGACTGGTTGTTGCAGCTGGAGGTCTTTTAAAGGGCCTCTGCTTCTCTCAGCTGAAACCTATTAGCTCTCCTCTTGACTTCTAGCCTGGAAGACCTCCTCAAGGTCTCTTTGACCTGCCTTCTCTCCACAGGTTTTAGCACCTGTAGCCTAGAGTTCATAGAGTCTGTTTCTCCCTCGGCAGCTTCCTGAGCCTGCCCTCGGATTGCTGATCCAGGCAGCCCCAAATCTATCCCTGTCTCAGCCTCATCCATATCTTCAGAGTTTTGAATCCGCTGACTGTGCCTCTAAATCAGGCCCAGGGCAATCCATGACAGATCAGAATTAAAATGTCTGCCCAACCATGAAATCCCACTGGGTGACTTTCAGTCAGTTATACTTCTCAGTCTTCAAGGAAGGCAGTGACTGTCTGGGAAAGCTGCCAGGACTGCTGATAATGGCTCAAAACAATGTAGAAGAGCTTTATAACCAAAACTAAATGTCTTTACAAAGGCAAGAAATAAAATACAATATTCAAGTACCAGTTCAATAGAGAAGGGTCAAATAACCCAGGGTTCCAGGAAGGCAAGTTTAAACCCCATTGTCCTGCTCATCCATATTTTCTGTGCCTGGAATCTGTGCTGGTGGAAGGCTGGGCTGCAGAGTTTCCTGACACAGAACAGGCTCTGTTTGAGGTTCTTCCTCCACCTGGGGCTCAAACTCAGCCTCTTCACCCTCTGAGTCCTCATCCTGGCTGAGTATGACAGTGGCAAACCTCCTCTGAATATATCTCCCCAGGAAACCCCTGTGATAGAGTTCCCATAAGTTAGAAGGCACATTACAACAACAGTTTAGAACTGGTAAAATGCAGCTAAAACATAGGAAGCATGCATGTGTGAAAACCTGACATGGTTCTTGAATGTCAGGGAATTGTTGGCTCCCCTCAAGCATCCCTGAATCATTCAGGGTGAGGCAATTTCCTATGAACACAAACGTTGCATTCATAGGAAATTGTGTCTCTCCCCAAATGATTCAGGGATGCTGGAAGCGATCCGACAATTCCCTGATGTTTAGGAAGCGTGTTAGGCTTTCACACACGCATGCTTCCTAAACATTTTAGTTGTGTTTTACCGGTACTTAAGAACTGGTCTGAAAATCTTTGGAGTAGATCAAATACATTCCTCCAAAATACTGAAATGGGAAACTTCCAATTGCCTCTGACCATACTTGCTCACTGTGGAATTTTGGAAGTTATAGTCTAAAATATAATTTTAACATCTCTTAAAATAATAGTTTATATGTGATTAACTACTTCATCTTCCTGGATTACATTATTCGTTCCTCTTCTCCTTGGACTCAGTTGAGATGCTGCTGATACTCTCTTTGTTTGAGGTATTTCTTGGGAAGTGGGGTTCTTGCTCTGTAGCTTTGAGATCTGAATTATCAACAATGCAGAAATTCCTAGAAACTTAACTATGGATCAAAAATGTCCCTCTATTACCTAACTTAATTTTGGAATGGATATGGAATAAGGTTTGCATATTTGCATGAGTCAGTGGAAAGTGCATTATCTCATAAGCTCAGAGCGATCATTATTGATTGTCCAAGAGCATTAGCAGAAATACTTGCTGTCTTTTAATTATGTCATTAGTTATATTTTAATAGTCAAAAAGCAATATTAGTTGTATGAGTAACTCCATTTCTCTCTGTAAATTATTGTTTGAAATTTTGTTTCCAGATTCATGCTTGCTTGAAACTTATTATTATACTAGACTCATTGAATCAATGTGATTTATGTAAATGTTGAATGAAAATTTAATCAATGGGTTTTTTCTTACTGGGACTATCAATGGGATTCAAACATCTCTTCCGGATAAAATTATGAAGTCATGATGGTGAAGTTCAAGTAATTTCTTTCATTTCTGTGGCTCAGATTCCCATGTATTAAAAATGGATCTTTCTTGTAAAATGCAATGTGTTTTCTACAATTTCTAATGTAGTGGTAGCGTAATATAGTATTAAAGTGGAATATATATATTTACTCAGCAGTACATTTCTACTGGGCATATGCCTGCATCTTTAAATTACATTCTGATTTAGGATAGCAACAGATTTGGCCTCTTTTGTTATGTAGTGTGTATAGTATTTAGCTTTGGTGGTTGTGATACACAAGAAATGTAAAGAAGTGTTGAAATAAACAACATTTATATGCATATGTTATATCTTTACCCTCAAAGTTAGCTAATCATAGGAGATCTCTTTACTGTGCCTTAGATAAAGGTACTGTATCATTTTTTGTAGTTACTATGATCTCCATAAACAGCACTGCTATTCCGTATCTGCATCCAGTACAAGTTTTTGTTATTGACTTTCAAAGCCCTCTACGGACTGGCCCCTCCTCACTTGTCTGACCTTCTTTCTCCTCACACTCCTTCTCGTACCGTCCGTTCTGGTAGTCAAGGTCTCCTGTCCCAGCCGAGGATTTCCACCGCCCTATCCCGGATTCGTCCCTTCTCACTTGCTGCCCCTCACTCCTGGAACCTTCTTCCCCTACATGTGCACCTCATCACTTCTCTATCCAGGTTCAAAAGTAAGTTTTGTATATGTCCGCAGCAAAAGGAAGAAGAAGGAAATGGTAGGACCACTGCATACAGAAGATGGCAAAATACTAACAGGGGACAGAGAAAAGGCAGAATTACTCAACACCTTCTTTGCTTCAGTCTTCTCAGAAAAGGCAAAAGGTGCTCAACCTGAGGACAGTGAAGAAGGGGACAGAGTGGGGGAATTTCAGCACAGAATAAGTAAAGAGACAGTACAGGATTACCTGGTTACTCTAAATGAATACAAATCTCCAGGACCAGATGAACTACATCCAAGGGTATTAAAAGAACTGGCAAAGGTGATATCGGAGCCATTGGCAATAATCTTTGAGAACTCCTGGAGAACAGGAGAAGTCCCAGAAGACTGGAGGAGGGCAAACGTTGTCCCCATCTTCAAAAAGGGAAAAAAAGAGGATCCCAACAATTATCATCCAGTTAGTCTGACATCAATACCAGGAAAGATTCTAGAGCAGATCATTAAGCAGAGAGTCTGTGAACATTTAGAAGGGAATGCCATAATCACAAAAATCCAACATGGGTTTCAGAGAAACAAGTCATGCCAAACGAACCTGATCTCTTTTTTTGATAAAATTACAGTCGTCCCCCGGGTTACGAAAGTAATCCGTTCCGGGATTACTTTCGTAACCCGGAAGCTTTCGTTTCCCGGGGGACCGCTAAACTCAATGGACCGCGCGGCCGATTTAAAGGGGCCGCGCGGTTTTTTTCTTCGTATCCCGGGGGATCTTTCGTATCCCGAGGGATAGGAAGCCGGTCCGCCGCCTTTCGGATCCCGGGGTTTTCGCAACCCGGGGGATTCGTAAGGCGGGGGACCACTGTACCAGCTTGGTAGATGAAGGGAATGCTGTGGATATAGTTTACCTCGATTTCAGTAAGGCCTTTGACAAGGTTCCCCATGACATTCTTGCAAATAAGCTTGCAAAATGTGGGATAGACAAGTTAACTGTTACATGGATTTGTAATTGGTTGAGTGGCCGAACTCAAAGGGTGCTCAACAATGGCTCCTTTTCATCCTGGAGAGAAGTGACCAGTGGGGTGCCACAGGGTTCTGTCCTGGGCCCAGTGCTGTTCAACATCTTTATCAATGATTTGGATGACAGAATTGGGCGCATACTTATCAAATTTGCAGATGACACTAAACTAGGAGGAGTAGCTAATACCCCAGAGGACAGGATCAAAATTCAAAATGACCTGAATATACTAGAAAGGTGGGCCAATGCTAACAAGATGAAATTCAACACAGAGAAATGTAAGGTTCTGCACTTAGGGAGGAAAAATGAAATGCACAGATATAAAATGGGGTACACCTGGCTGAATGAGACCACATGTGAAAGGGATCTAGGAGTCCAAGTAGACCATAAGCTGAACATGAGTCAACAGTGCGATGCGGCAGCTAAAAAGGCCAATGCAATTTTAGGCTGCATCAATAGAAGTATAGTGTCTAGATCAAGGGAAGTAATAGTGCCACTCTATTCTGCTTTGGTCAGGCCCCACCTGGAATACTGTGTCCAGTTCTGGGCACCACAATTCAAAAAGGATGTGGAGAAACTGGAGCGGGTCCAAAGGAGGGCAACTAAGATGGTGAAGGGTCTGGAAACCATGCCCTATGAGGAACGCCTTAGGGAACTGGGGATGTTCAGCCTGGAGAAGAGAAGGTTAAGAGGTGATATGATAGCCCTGTTTAAATATTTGAAGGGATGTCATATTGAGGAGGGAGCAAGCTTGTTTTCTGCTGCTGCAGAGACTAGGACGCGGAACAATGGATATAAATTGCAGGAAAAGAGATTCCACCTCAACATTAGGAGGAACTTCCTGACGTAAGGGCTGTTCGACAGTGGAACACACTCCCTCGGAGCGTAGTGGAGTCTCCTTCCTTGGAGGTCTTTAAGCAGAGGCTGGATGGCCATCTGTCGAGGATGCTGTGACTGGGAGTTCCTGCATGGCAGGGGGTTGGACTAGATGGCCCTTGTGGTCTCTTCCAACTCTATGATTCTATGATTCTATGATTCTAAGTTAAAGACTATATTGTTTAGGGAAGCGTTCCCAGGATTGTGCCATCTGCCCCAGGATGCCTCCTCTTAACTATGTTTTAAGAACCCAAGCCCTCCCTCCAGTCCATCTGGCTTGGTCCAGGCCCCAGAGGGAGAGAAGAACCACTGCACCTCATCCCCTCCCCACCACCTTCCCCTTTTCCTTTTGTGTTGTCTTTTAGACTGTAAACCTGTGGGCAGGGATCCGTCTAACTATAAGACTGTATGTACAGCACTGTGTAAACTTACAGCGCTATATAAATAATAATAATAACAACAACAACAACAAGAACAACCTTTAGCCAAAATGCTCTACCATATGGGATTTGGGGGGACAAAAGTGTTCTTTTTGATTGGAATTGAAACAAGCTCCTGAATTTCCAAACTATTCTTACATGTTTTGCCATGAAGCTTTGCTAATCTTTGCTTCAAAACAGTATTAATAATGGTTGTAGTCAATATAGATTAAAAGTGTATTCTGGTTGCCCTAAAATTTAAAAGCTTCATGTTCTGTTTAAGTTGTTGATTCCTCAATATTTCTATCTGATAGTCAAGTGGAGGTCTGTCATGCCTTGGATGCAGAGTGATGAAAGACAGAAATCTTATCAGTAAGGTCCATGAAAGTTGATAGATTTTAATTATAGCCCAAAGAATGGCCTTTCAAGGGAAATAATACTTTGGACTATGACTCTGGAGACCATGTCTGAAATCCCCGCTCACCCATGGAAACTCACTTAGTGATCTTGGGCAAGTCCCACCCTCTCGACCTTAGTGGAAGGGAAAGGCAACCACTTCTATGGACAAATCGTGCCAGGAAAACTCATGATATGTTTACCCTAGAGTTACCATAACTTCAAAACAACTTGAAG
This sequence comes from Urosaurus nigricauda, assembly GCA_034509955.1. NCBI lineage: Eukaryota > Metazoa > Chordata > Lepidosauria > Squamata > Phrynosomatidae > Urosaurus > Urosaurus nigricauda. The sequence goes on from JAOEGL010000003.1 coordinate 49,011,551, forward strand.
GCACAGAATAATGCAGAAGTTGATATATTTGTAATAATTGTTCAAAATGTTCTCATAATCTTGACATGTAGGTAAATGGATGGCTGTGAACTATATGTGGCAGATTGTAGAAAGATAGTATTATTTACTCTTAATATTCAATATGTATACTCAAATTTGCTTATGTCAATAAGAAATACAATGCAGTGATAAAGCAATACAAGCTAAAATGGCATTCAGTAGGAATTATTACTTAAAAGAAACAAAACCATAAATTACATGTTTATTGAAATAGAACTTATGTCTGAAAGGCACCACTGAAGAAGCCAGTCTAATTTTAGTTGGCCTGTGGTGCCACCACAGAGAAGGCTTGAGCCAGAGTCTATGATGATATCACAGAGCAGTGGCATGATTGCTGCCTAAAAGGGCTTCTATATAGTTTCTGCTCCACTTGGGTTTGATAACAACTAGATGTCATGTTCCATGACCTTAGGAAAGTGCAGCTTTGGTTATATATACAGTTGCCCTTCCTAACTCCCAGATCTGAGATCCGAGACCTGAAAAATCCATGGAGGGGCGACATTTGCTATTTTCAATGGGGTATACACCTGGCACACATGCATTGTCACACTCCCAATTCAAGCCTCTGTGGCTTGAATATGTGAGTACCTTCGTTTTCACAGGTCTGGAATGGATCCACTGCAAAAAATGGAGGGCCAACTGTCAGTCAGCCCATATTGGAAGGTGCAGCAAAATATTATTGCAACCATGTGGTCCCCATGATTTGGAGAAATAATTGTCAATGGTAACAGCTCTGCTATGACCATTATTCCATACCTGTTTTTAATGGCCCTACATACAGTATTTTCTTCCACAGAGGAATGTTACCCATAATTCTACAGGGTGCCTAAAATTTTATCGTTAAGTCATAAGAATTTAACATGTTTTTCTACACTTCCAATACACTGCATGATCTATATAACATGTATATCCTTAGAAACTCTGCAAATAAACTACAATATTTGATATTTCCACTGTTGATCATGCTGTAAGATCTAGGTGTTAATTGTGCTAATGTGTGCTAAAGGCAATCATAGAACTCTAGTTCCTTTTAATAAATCCATTTGCATGCTTCCTGGAAAAATGTGTTGTCCTATGAAGGCTGTAATTATTATTAGTTAGGAAATGATAAATTGCTACTTAGTCTTAAGCCTCTTCATTTGAATGTGTTGCCTTGAAAGTATGTTTACTACCAATCCTTTTATCTTTTTAAAAACTGATATCATCATCATAGTGGTATCATCATGACTATTCTGTTTAGGATGTGGCAGTTACAAGCAGTAACAAGCATGGTTTAAACCCATGCTCAGCCATAGAAATCTAATGGGTGACTTTGTGCAAGTCACAAACTCTCAGCCTCAGAGGACAGTAATAAAACCTTCTCTTAATAAATCATGACACATTTTCCATAGGGTCTCCATAAGATGGCAATGACTTAGGGGCATGCAGCAGCAGCAGCACATTGTTTCCAATAGAATTTAGGATAATGAGTGGGATTATCAATATTATCAAGGAAATAATCAATAAAATTATATGACATATCATTATGCTATTCCTTCTTCAAGAATTTATGACTTGCTCACTATAGAGTAAATGTTTTGGGATATGCAGGAGACAGTCCTCTAGGAGCTGTCCAGTATGAGAGCCCACTGAAAGGTATAGGGATAATTGAAGATCTACTATTTATTTACGTGGGGTCATTAACAAGAAAAGTTCCTAAAGTTAATGGCAGATACAATATGGTCATAAAAATACAAAACTGCAGAGTCAAACTATTAGTCCTTTTAGCCCTACATCAATATTCAACTAGCTATGATTCTACGTGGTTTCTGAAATAAATATTTCACAGCCTTGTCACCTGAAGTTGTACTGGAGATGTTACACTGAAAGCAGAGATCTTCTGTTTTCAAAGAGTATATACAATCAATGAACTGGGGCTATGTCTCCACATACAACTTAGTATTGGCTAATTATTATCCATTTGCTGTCCTTGCTATCCATTTGCTGGGTTTTTGTTTGGAGTGGAAGTGGCTGTTTTAAATTTCTTTTTAATGATATTAAAGTCCAAAGTTCCCTTAACTGTCATTTTCATTTCCTTGGTGATCTGTCAGAGCTTTGGAAGTAAATATTCAGCTAAGTGAGAAACCAAATGAGACACTCAATTCCCATTACACACTAGAGGACATAACTGTTATGTGCCTAATGCTCACTTATTGGACATGTCTCATTTAAGTTAAGATAAGCTTTTCTTTCTTTTTTTTAAATATCATGGGCATTTAAATTCAAGTACTGTCCTTGATGAACAAAGTTACGAGAACCCTTCTACTTAGTGTTCATGAAATACACATAAGCTGGGGGGGGGGATTGCAGCATTCTAGAACTGCAGAACCTGATTACATAAAACAGTAGCTTGATGTATATCCTTATGCTAAGATGTTTAAAGACAGTAATGAATGCAGTTCTACTTAATTTACTCTTGAGGAAAGACAACTGGCAGGGAATGGAACTGGAGGAGAGAGAGTTATTTAAAGAATATTTGAATAATAAGATCAATAAGAGATTGCACATCTAAGGTGCCTTATAGTCAATTTAGGTACTTAAGTTTGACGAATTATTATTAAGGCCCTAACCAAAGACCTTGAAGTGCACTGTTGCATGAGATTATGTGCAAGGATCATTTACTCTACTTTATAACTCTGTCATTTACTGACAAGAAGAGGAGCAAAACTTTCTTCTTTGTTGAAAAGTTTTGTCTGATTTATGTGACATGTGTGGCAGTCTGGCATGATGTATGAAAATGTCTGTTCTCTTGATGAACCAGTTCGTGTTCCAGATGAGGTTCGATGTATTTGGGGCAGGTTTACACTGTGCCTTATGACAGCTCCGGTACCCAGTCAGGAGAGATAAATGGGAGGTGGCTAGCAGTCAAATTCTAACAAATGTGCTGACATCCAAGCTGAGCCACAGGCATCCCTTGTGATTGATTTTGTCGTCCTTTGCAAACAGGAAAACTTGCTGTCATTGTAGGTTTCTGTGTCCTGTAAATCTCCTGAGACAAATCCTGTTGTCTTGATTTACAACCAAGAAAATGGCATTGTATTCAAAAGTAACTCTCTCTCTCTCTCTCTCTCTCTCTGGAGTGAATATCTGATCCTCCTTCTCTCTTAAGCATATAAGCAGTATTTACAGGTCAACATAACCTGATTATCCTTACACCAAACTGAAGGCAGGTGTTGGGAAGGCTGCTGAACTCCTAAATGATAGTTCTGAAGGCATAAGTTGACTATGCTATTAGCAGCAGAGCATGGCACAGTTACTTTCTTGGACTACAGCTCCAAGAATCCCCCAGCTAACATGGCCAGTGATTATGCTCTCTGATTATTATGGGAGTTAAAATCCAAAAAAGTAAATTCTCCAAGGGCTGATAGTTAGATAGATGATGGAAAATCTGGCTTTTTCTTTCTTGCAAAATGTTTAAATTTATTCTTGTTGCTATCACTGGAACAGTTCTTTACAAAATCAAAATGCCATTTTCATAATGGAAATCTGAATCACTGCACATTGCAAGTATAATCGTATTTCTAAAGCCAGTTTCCAGTTCCCATACTTTTATCATGTTCACAGTTCCAAAACAGTCTGAGCCTAAGTGGATCTAAATATTGTTATGCAGCATACACTTTATTTGTTGAACAGCTTGTGTGTCCAGTTGATTCTTTTTTTTCCCACCCCCACACAACGGCAATAAACCTGCTGACTGTTAAAGATGCTGAATTGCAACAGCAAATACGTAGTGGACAGTGGAATTCAACATTCGACAGTGGAACACACTCCCTTGGAGTGTAGTGGAGTCTCCTTCCTTAGAGGTCTTTAAGCAGAGGCTGGATGGCCATCTGTCGGGGATGATTTGATGGAGAGTTCCTGCATGGCAGGGGGTTGCCCCTTGTGGTCTCTTCCAACTCTATGATTCTATGATTCTATGTAGTTTCAGGCAGAGAATCCAAAGTTACAGACATTATGGTTCTATACTGTGAACATTTAACCATAAGGCTGTTTTGAACTTTGATCCTGTCCTCTGGGATATTGGCTATTCCTCCTAATTTTGTGTCATCTGAAAATTTGATAAGCATACCCCTATTATTTCATCCAAGGCATTGATAAAGATGTTGAATAGCACTGGGTCCAGGACAGAACCCTGTGGCATCCCACTGGTAACTTCTTTCCAGGATGATGAAGAGCCATTGATGAGCACCCTTTGAGTTTGGCTGGTCAACCAATTACTAATCCATTTAACAGTTGTATTGTCTAACCATATTTTACTAGCTTGTTTGCACAAATGTCATGGGGGACCTTGTCAAAGGCCTCAGTGAAATCAAGATATACTATATCTGCAGCATTTTGTTCATCTACCAAGATGGTAGTTTTATCGTGATTTGTTTCTCTGAAACCCATGTTCACTTTTTGTGATTATGGCATTCCCTTCTAAATATGCACTGACTCTTTGTTTAATGTTCTTCTCTAGAACTGACTTTTGAATGATAAAATATGACCATTGATGTTGGGGTATGTCAGACTCCCAACCAAGTATTGGGAAATCAAGTATTTGGATGCTCAAGTCCCATTGTTCCCAACAGCAGTGTGGCCATGTGGCTGCACCACCATTAGGAACAACAGGGCTTCTTACCTGCCTCCCCCAATGGCTCAGAAAGCCCGAGAAGCTATTTCTGACCAGAACACACTTTATATATAATTTACAATGATATCAACATATCATTCCTTTCCTCTATTGGAACATAGGAACCATATATGGGATCCCTCAGTTGGCTCACCAATATTATTTGCAACATGCCAGCATTTTAGTTTTAAAAAAACAATTAAAAATAGGAAAATAATTCAGGAGGACCAAGGTACCATATTAAGGATTCCAGCTATAGTGTGTTTGCTTGCATTTCATGAAGAGCATAAAATGGAGAGTGTATTTGCACTCATCTCCTTTTTGTGGGTAAATTTCCTGTAGGCAAAACATAAAGCACTGTGTGAATTAGGTAGGGTTTTGATCTGATTGAGCAGGGTTCTTCTCATGTTTTGATGCCTTTACGAATGCAAGCTAATGATGTGAAGGAAGTTAGTGCATGATTCACTTCAGCGAGTTCACAGTTCACATGGAAGTAATGCACCTGCCTTTTACAGGTGATGGGGAAAGAATGTGATATGAAGATGATATTTTTAGAAGTTGCTTCATGTGACATTTAATTTATAATTCAGCTCTTAAACATACAGTACACCTTTTCAATATGTACTGGCATTATCAGTGGTTAGTAAAAAAAATGTTCACAAAAGAAAAGCCTTGATGATAGATCATCTTATTTATTTCCATGCTGCTGACAATGCTTTCTTTGGGAGACAGCAGATTTCAGCAGGAAAAGGTCCAGATTAGATTAAGTATTAGGTAATTACAAGATGATAATCAATGAAAGCTCGGGATGTCATGTGCTTCTTTTTCCTGGCACCAGGTGGGGATACCAATTCTTAATCAGCTCCTCTGGCAGGAGCTGAGCTGTCCAGTGCCAGATCTGTGGAAAGCTGCCATGATCTTACTGTGAGATGACAGTAGAATACATCATAATAGCAGAGACATCCTATCAGTGGAGCATCATTTCACATTAGGTGTGATTTAATATGATATTTCACTAATGCATTATGACAGTCTCTAATAGTAAGAACAGCTTTCACTTGCCTATTGAAATTGATCATATTCTGCCCTGATGAAGATATGTTTCTTTCGCCTACTCCTATTCCCATTTGTCAGCATTTCTGAGCATAACCTTTTATTTACAGGCTTCAAGTGTTAAATCCACATTTTTGACATGTTCATGAAGTACTTACTTGATTAGCAATAGGGGCATCTGCTATACAAAAATGTTATATGTAGTTTTGAATATTGAATATGATTTTGTAAAAAAAAGACTATTGTTTTAACACTGCCTTGTGTTCAACAGAATGGTGGCATGTACATGAAGATTAGAGAGTGTGTGTGTTAAGGGTCTTTACTGAACTGTATAAGAAAACTTTATAAAGGTTTGCAACAAATAAGGCTTTGCAATTTTAAAGAAGGCAAAAGGAAAGTTGTGCCCAAATGTGGTACTTATGACTTTAATAGGGGAATCTATTTTGCATGTTTAATGGCAAATCTGGCATTAGCTTGCATCAGACCATCGGTTCATCTGGCTCAGCATTAAATAAGCCAGGCATGGGACAACTCATATACCCAATGCCACTTCCAAAGCCCAGATAACATTGGTTAATGATTACTGAAGGTGAAGTCACATTCATTCAATATCTTTAGCATCCATCTTCTCCCAACAAGTGATGTTACTTTGTAATGATCCACCTTACCTACATAGTTCTCCTTGTTGTGGCAGATAACTACCACATTAAAAGTCTTGAAGAGTTATGTTTGCCAAGGTAAGCTGGTCATGCTACTGAAGATATCTGAATGTTGTAGTCCAAAAGAATCTTTTCCAAGCCCTGCATTATGGCCTCTACATGTAACTGTTACATGTGTAATTTAAAAAAACAACACAGGAAATCCGTGGAAACACTGTTAGAAATAATAGGTGTCATCCATTGACCATTAATTGTATTGTTATGTGGCTTCTGGCATTGTCTTTATATTAAAAAATCAAAAAACAAAACTTTGGACAAGATTTCTTACAAGTGCTTTAAAGAAACGCTGCATGTGTTTTCTGTATTCTGACAGTTCTGGTTAGAGGCAGTAGTGTCACTAGGGTGTGTGGACCTCCCCAGGTGACATCCCAGAGAGGGAGTGTACTGGGCAAGTGAAAAAGGTGTCACATCCTGTTCTTGCTTGCTCAGCAGCCACACAAGACCCTAAACAGCTTTCCAGAGGCCACAGCACTGCCCCCAAGCAGTTGGTGGTGCTGTGGTGGGGCAGTGCCTTTTGTTTGGGGTCTGGCATGGTTGCTCTTCTGAGCAGCCACATTGGATCAAATGGCCATCAGGAGGCCAGGGCACCCAGAACTCCCAGCAGCAAGCTTGCCAGGCGGGGCAAGTAGGCAAGACATCAGGAGAGGGAGTCCAAGCACAGGGACACAACTGGTCATAAGTTGCTATAATATGAACAATCTTTCCTTGTGGGAAAGATATGTTATGACATATGAGCATTTTCATAAACTATGCATATGTTGCTAAGTTTCCATATCTGTAAATGAAATGGTGCTATTGTATGTATGCTTATTCAGAAGTAAACCCTATTGAACTTAATGAAACTTTTCACAGGCAAGTATGTAAATATTGCTTTTGTCATACTGCATAATGCAGCCACTACATCTGTATCTAGTTATTCTACTTTATGGAATAATATCTGCATGAGGGGCAGTAACGAGCAAACATTCACTAGCTCCAAGATCCCATCATGGGTCTCCAAATGCTATTGAGTAGAGCTATGGGAAAGGTCCACTATAATTCTTGAGTTTTGTCATATTTGTATTTGTCTTTGCTTCTTGGGCTGTCTGAGGAGTTTGCCCCATTTACAGTCTGGGATTTTCCTGTTGGCAGATGACTATAATGCATCAACAAGAAACTATGCACATTTGAATAATGCAGATACAAAAATGCATACACTTGAAATGCACATAAAAGTCTACTTAAACATGGTTTACTCACTGGTGGGAATGTGGTGAAGCAATGCATACAATTTAAAACACATGCATAAGCATGCACATATTTGGAAAAATTAAGCCATGGAATAGGTGTCATTCCATAAACAACAACAAAACTGATGGAAATGTACATAGAAGTGGAAAATGAGGGTGATTGAAGGTGTCTGCACATTTCTAGTATTAATGTGAATACTTGAGGTGGGGGGGGGCTTTTGTACAGAATCCATATGCATATTCTATGTGATTTTATTTTGAGTCCTATGTAGAAACAAAGCTCTTCCCCTTTCAAAAATTCACCTTCAACTTGTGGAGGGTAAGATGGACAATGGCTAGGTGTGGGAGACAGGTAGAGTGCCACTCTTCTTGTCCTAATTCTCCCTCTTGTGTATTTATTATCCCTTGAAGCAGAAGGCCTAAAGTTGGCTTAGGTGGCTTGGATTTAATTGCATCTGGGTGGAATCAGCAGTTTCTTGCTTTAATTCCCATTTTTCTTCCAATGAGTTCATATTGTTTTTCATTATTCTCTTTATTCCCACTTTCTCTTTCAAAGATCACTATCAGATGTGATGGAGTAATAGTGTGATTGATCCACCCACTTAGATCCATGGCTCAAGAGGAATTTGAATATTGATTTCCTAAGGTTCTATATGACCTGCCTGGACATAATCTCAAACATAAGGACTTTTTCTAAGTAAAGATGTTCACACAATTGCCCTATTAATTTAGCATATTTGTTATTGAAATTGGTGAGACTTAAGACTAAAATCCAATGCATTTCATTTAATGAAATGAAACAAAGCTACTTCTGAACAGATACTTAACTGGGTAAAACAGATGGGCAGGAAAAAGTGGCTTCAAGCTGCCTTTTCCAAAGCCACATTGAAACCCCACCAACTGCACCATCAGCTCCCAAGGCAGCTGGAGTGATCATGCCATGACCACATGACATGGCTTCAAGCCAGAAAGAAGCGGAAAAAAGCTGTTTCAAGGCATGTGTCACCTAAATGCCACATCTTCAAGCCAGCCTGAAAACACCTCTTTTTGGTCTGTTTACCCCCATAGTCTTGCATTCTTGAGTTATTTCTGACTTAGGTTAGTGACTGGTGAGTAGTGTTGTGAGAAACAAATTGTGTTCTTTGCTCCCGTGGAGAACTAGATGTCATTAAAAAATATCTTTTCAAAAGTCCCACTTTCAAAAGATTATTTTTTCCCACTTCTCCCTGTCAAGAAGTATTTTTCACAAATTTCTCAAATGAAAATAAAAGACAAAGGAGGTGAACATTTACACTAATTACCTGGCATTTCACACTCAATTAGCATGTCAAAAGGAAGTTTGGCAGAGGTTTAAAGAACATTCCTGTGCTAGAAAAACCCAATATGAATGGTAGCTTTGCATATGCAAAATAATCAAATACTGGCCATTGAATTAAAAACGAAAATTCTTACTTGTTGATCGAGACGTGTCCATAATTTCTTCTCTTTAAAAAGCTTTCAAAATCTTTGAATAACAGAATTTTTTCCTATTTATCTAATTTTGATGAATATTCTTTACATCACTGGTAAATCATTGCTAACTTCACCCATTGGTTTCAGTGAGATGCAAATTCAGCTAATGTAGACAATATTTTGTAGTGGTCCTAATTTAACACACAGACACAGAGTCCTCAGGGAAGACTTGGACTTTTGAAATTTTAAATACTCTTAATGGCAGTCTTTTATTTAAAAACATGTGGCTAAAAAGATGACATTAAATTAAGAACATTACTTTTTTAATAGTCAAATAAAAGTGCTTCTGTGTTCAAGTGACATGCTATATTTGGCTGAGGGTTAACTGTGCTGGCAGGGCAGTAATTCCTTGAAATTTTCTTCATCTGACAGACATTATTATTACCCTATATCACATGTAGTCCCCTACAGGCATAGACTAACTTGACCCCATCAGATGCAATTTTTTGCAATATCCTTTTATATAACTTATTTTAATTTCACATTTTGGCATCCGATTTTATACAGTGACCCAGTTACAAAGAATATAATAATTTCAGCAGGTATAACAGAAGCTATACAGTACATCTTAGGAATGAATATTATGCCCATACAAAGTGGTTCTCTCCTATTTGGTAGAGCCAGAGTAATAAGGTACTTCCCATAATGAGTATTCTATATATGAACTTTTAAAGCTGTGTGAGGAATTATTGCCTCTAGATTATTTTCCTATTTATTTAATGAATATTAAGTCAACGGTCTCTAGTTTAGACTACAGTAGTTAAATTAGCATGCCCCAGGATGGGGCATCTGAGAATCACATTTTGCTGCAGATTCCACACAAAAGTACTGTAAATGTAGAAAGTAAGTATTCTAAGAAAATACAAAACTCAAGTAGAAAATTCAGACCACTCAGAGGCCCAGTGTGCAGAATTTGCAAGGCATTTTGCAGATAAAGTTGCCCAGATGTGCTTCAACTTGGATACTATAGTTGATATAGTGCCAGTGAATATAACCTTGGCACCTGTCTGTCTAGTTTCAGCTTGTCCAGTTTAATGATGTGGACAGGATTCTTGGGGAGGTAAAAGCCACCACACATATCCTAGACCCTTCTCCTTCTTGGTTTATTAAGCAGGCCAGAGGGGGAACTGATTGAGTGGGTAATGGAAATAGTCAGTGCATCCCTACAAGGCAGAGTTTCATCTTGCCTAAAGGAAGCAGTTGTGACACCTTTGTTTAAAAAGTCATCCCTGAATTCCACAATAATGAATAATTATTGACCAGTGTCCAAATTGACCAGTGTCCAAATTAGATCCCTCCCTCCTTCCACCATCTTAAGAGAGGGAGAGGCAAGGCAGTTCCAACAGGCCTTGGCTGAGGAAGAAGAGCCCATCCTCCATCCACTATCTTAAGAAAGAGACAGGCAAGGCAGTTCCAACAGGCCTTGGCTGAGGAAGAAGAGCCCATCCTCCATCCACTATCTTAAGAGAGAGAGAGGCAAGGCAGTTCCAACAGGCCTTGCCTGAGGAAGAAGATCCCTCCCTCCTTCCACCATCTTATGAGAGGGAGAGGCAAGGCAGTTCCAACAGGCCTTGGCTGAGGAAGAAGATCCCTACCTCCATCCACTATCTTAAGAGAGAGACAGGCAAGGCAGTTCCAACAGGCCTTGCCTGAGGAAGAAGATCCCTCCCTCCTTCCACCATCTTATGAGAGGGAGAGGCAAGGCAGTTCCAACAGGCCTTGGCTGAGGAAGAAGAGCCCATCCTCCATCCACTATCTCAAGAGAGAGACAGGCAAGGCAGTTCCAACAGGCCTTGCCTGAGGAAGAAGATCCCTCCCTCCTTCCACCATCGAGAGAGAGAGAGAGAGAGAGAGAGAGAGAGAGAGAGGCAAGGCAGTTCCAACAAGCCTTGCCTAAAAAGAAGAAGAGCCCTCCCTCCAATCCATCTGCCATGGTCCAGGCCTCTGAGGGAGAGAAGATCTGCTGGACTTTCCCCCTTCCCCACCACCACTCCCTTCTCCTTTTGTGTTGTGTCTATTTTAGATTGTAAGCCTGAGGGCAGGGAAATGTCTTAATTAACAAATTGTAAGCCGCTTTGATAGCCTTGGCTGAAGAGCGGGGTATAAATAAATATTATTATTATTATTATTATTATTATTATTATTGTGGCTTCCCAAAATCATGTGGTGGCTTCCCAACTCCAGAGGTTTCTGAATGAAGTGGATTATCTAGATCCATTTCAGTCTGGTTTCAGGCTTGGCTATGGAACAGATACAGCCTTATTTGCTTTGGTGGATGACTTATGCAGGGAACTGGACAGGGGAAGTGTGTCCCTGTTGGTTCTGCTGGATCTCTCAGCAGCTTTTGATACCATCTATCATGGTATCCTTCTGGACCACCTCTCTGGGATGGGGCTTGGAGGTATTTCTTCCTGGGGGGACTAACCCAGAAGGTAGTGCTGGGAGACTCCTACTCAACCCCCTGGCCATTAGCCTGTGGGGTCCCTCAGGGTTTTGTATTCCCCCCTATGCTATTTAACATATACATGAAGCCGTTGGGACAGGTTATCCAGAGTTTGGGTGTGTGGCGTCATCAGTATGCTGATGACACTCAACTCTACCACTCCTTTCCAGCCCAATCCAAGAAGGCTGTCTTGGTGCTAAACCAGTGTCTGTCATCAGTAATGGACTGAATGAGGGCAACTTAAACTTAAGTTGAAACTTAATCCAAACAAAACAGAGGTGCTCTTGGTCAGTCGGAAGGCAGATCAGGGAATAGGGAACCAGCCTGTGTTAGATGGAGTCACACTCCCCCTGAAGACACAGGTTCACAGTTTGGGAGCACTCCTGGATTCAGCTTTGAACCTGAAGGCCTAGGTATCTGCAAGTGCTTTTTGCACATTTAAATCTTGTGCACCAATGGAACCCATTCCTTGAGAAACCAGATCTGGCCACAGTGGTGCATGCCTTAGTTATATCCCATTTGGACTATTGTAATGTGCTCTACTTCGGGCATACCTTCAAAGAGTGCACTGGTCAGGTCAAAAATTTTTCCCAATGGTTAAAAACAAACAATGGATTTCTTATTACATTTTTTTTCAGTTGTTTATTACTGTGCTGACATTGTTTTAACCAGTACATTGTTTAAACCTGTACCTAAAGGCCAGGTAGAATTCCCCCCCCCCCACTACCTGTTTTTTTTTGGGGGGGGGGCTACTCCATAGTGTATCTGTTGGGAATCGGACAATTGGCTCAGTTTAGTCTTATTAAATAGGTTTCCCTTGGCAGGTAGTTAGGGAGGAAGTTTTTAGATCAATGTACACCTTGGTGAAGGGTTGGTCTCTGCAACTGCCTTCGTGGGCCTTGTGGCTGGAGGTGGGGGAAGGAGAATGCCTTCTATATTAGTTTAATTTAGTTCTAAGGGGTCGGTGGGTTAGAGATTGGGTTGAGGGAGTGTTTTTAACTGTACCTGTTTTAAATCTGTTATATGCCACCCCGGTTGCTGAGCAGAGGGGCGGGTTAGAATAATAATAATAATAATAATAATAATAATAATAATAATTTTTATTATTATTAATCTGGGTTATTCTCTCTCATAGAAAGTTTTGTGGTTTGGGAGGGAGATCTCCAGATATTGGCCTTCCAAAGATGACTGGCCAAGGTAGCAACCAATCCCTTTCTTCTTCTTTTGGCTGTGGATGTGCCCAAAAAAGCCTTTTTTATTGTTCTTAACCTCTCTAGCAAGCTTGAGTTTATTCTGTGCTTTAGCTTTTCTGACTTTATCCCTACATGTGCTGGCTATTTGTTTGAATTCATTTTTGGTAGTTTCCCCATTTTTCTGATTCTTATACACATTTTAAAACTTAGCAAGTTTCCTTTAAAACTTGAAAGTTCCTTAGTCATACATCCTGACTATGCCTGGCTTCACGTTTCCACTGTATAACAAACTCCAGGAGAACATGGCCACTCCCACCTAAGGATCCAACCACTTGTACCCCATCAGCTAGGTCTTTCCTGTTGGTTAAGATCAGATCCAAAATAGCTGACTCTCTTGTTACCTCTTTCACCTTTTGGACAATGAAATTGTCTTCCAGACAAGTGAGGAATTGACTTAGAAGATTTTGCTGAGTTTGAATTCCACCAAATATCAGGATAATTGAAGTCACCCATCACTACTATATTTCTCCTGAGTGTGTGGTCATCTGTTCTAGAAAGGCATCATCCAATTCCTCTGCCTGACTTGGAGGTCTGTAGCAGACTTCCACAGTAACATCCCTGTTTGGACTTGTGATACTCACTTAGTTGATCCCTATCTTAACTGCCATGATTTTGTCCTAATGATTCTGGGATCTGTAGTTTGGTGAGCTACTTAGAATTCTATGTTGGTTCCTCACTACATTCCCAGGATCCATTAAGGTGAAGCCATAGCAATTATAGTGCAGTCAAACTGATATATCTGTAGTGTAGTGCAGATACAGTTTCTGAATGTTTATCCGAAAATAACTATGACAAAGTAACTCTGTTCTGCAGCCTATGTACTCTGCTCTTGGCCTTCTTGATACCCAAAGCCAAGTGAGAAATGTTAAATCTGTTCTCTACTGAGGTGTGAAACAAATGCTTCCTTGCAAGGTGGGTGTTGGTGGGGAATGCTGGTGGTTTTGGAAGAAAAGGCATAATGTCACTTTGCACCTGCTGTTCAATAGGCTGTGACATTTTTTATGTAACAATCAAAATGAAATGTGTTGAAAAGTATTGCTCAGCATGGAGGGAGTTAGCAGGAAATCAGGATTGTTTTTTGTTTTTTGTTTTTTGGTTTTGCTGAGCTAGTTATCTTAAGGAATAAAGACGGGATAAAGAACCCTGCCGTACAGTGGGACTTACCCTTCTGCATTGAAGACTACAAAATGACCAGATGTGACAAAAAGTGACATTCTCCATATCTTCCTTCTGTCTTGCAGTAATATCTGCTTTTTCCTTTGAGCATGTTCAGAGATAATGCACATGTTCCCTTTCATTTGTCTGATAAACTTGTCCACTTTCAGATGGCAGCCTGATTTCCATAAACCATAAGGGGCTGGCCCAGCATTCCACTCACCCTTTGTTTCTTCCTACAGTGTGTATTGAAGCTGCACAGAATGGGATCTTTGCTCAAATTCTAGACACGTAATCACCTTCCATTCCTTCTGCCTCATCACATTTTTCAACTACCATTAAGTATCCACAGAATGGTGCAAATCAATTGCATGGTGTAAATCAATTGCATTTCTTGGTCTTGTTGTTTTCAATATAAGAAAATCAGTGTGAGGAATTCCACTGCTTACTTTCTTTGAGATTCCTGTCATCAAGGAATGCTGTTGGACTGAAAAGTCCCACCTGACCCACAGCACTAGTCATGTGTGCAGAACAGTGGAAGGGCTTCAGCTTTTTGGGAAGCAAATTTTTTATAATGGTTTTTGATGTGAGATGTACCATATTGAATAGAAAAAGTACCAAAATACTCTATAAATAGAATTAAGCTACTTATAGAATTAAAAATGATTTAAATCATATCAATGATAACACATATAAGAAACACAGTAAAAACAATCCACCAAACAAGAGATAAGTTAAAATAAAATTTAAAAAAGCAGGGCTTGAAATGGCTAGGCAAAATAAAATGGCTAGTAAATGTAGACATTAAAAACCCCACATAAAAGCACTGGAGCTCTTTAGATCATTCCCTATTGTGCTACCACTATTTTACACTCTGTAGAGGGGTGTTCTGGGAGCACCATAAGAAAAGTCCTTTCCCTATAAAACAATTAGTTTCTCAAAGCCTGTTTGAATAAGAAGGATCTTCATCTATTGATAAAATGGTAACAAGGAGGAAACCTAGGGAAAGAGATTCAATGTTACTAAGAAGGCTCATTCCCATTATGTTCATGGAAGATAGTGTATCTTTGCTTTCCTCCAAAATGCCAAAAACCAATGAAGTTCATATACGTTTACAAGCTGAGGGATAAATAGAGCATTACCACCCCAAATAAGAGTTCTACCTCCCAAAATGAAGTTTTCCATCAGTTCCCAAATTTTTAGCATTGCAGGAAGTGAGACGTTGAAAATCATTCACACCTAGAATGCTTGTGTTCCCTGTGTTTGGGCATCCTCTTGGGGACCTTCCCTAGCCCTTTTATTTGGATGCCTAAGCAGTATTTATAAAAACTCAGTTGAACTTGGTACTTATTACAATACTAGGGGAAATTTGGGTACAAAAGGCAAAATTCATCTGATGGGGTTGGCTTCTTCTTTAACAAAGTAGGTGTGTTCCTGGGCTTTATTTCTTTAACAGAAACTTTGTTACCAGAGATAGAAATTATTGGAAGAAGCAGCAAGTTCTGCATACATTCTTGCTGTTCCCTTGGCAACTCACTTATAACAACTTGTTAATCGACGTATACCTGTACTGGGAAACAGATGGGTGTCCACTAGAACTGTTGTAACAAGAGAACCATGCACTATTTGCAACCAGCTTAATTTAACAGTATGGATGCAGCTATTTGGACCACTTGGAGTTTCCAAACATTCTTCAAGTACAGCCCCACATACAGTAGAGCATACTGTATAATACTCATGTATAAGTCCAGAAATTTTAGTCTAAAAATTGTCCCCCAAAACAGAGTCGACTTATCCACGAGTCAATATAAGTGCTATATTTTAACTCTTATTTTAAAAGGAACCATCTCCTGGTAAAAGGCGAGAGTGTAATTTGTCCTGGGAGTACTGATCCACCTCTGCTCTCTCATCCATCCAGCCTTTAATGTGAACACAAACAATTGTGCCTGCTGGAATTTTCAAAGGTATTATTAATTTGTTGTGAGTTTGTTGTTTCATGTCTAAAGAAGCTCAATCTCTGATATACCTATGTTCCTGCTAGGAGATACTATATATGGTATGTCATTATGTCCCAAAACAGCCAAGTGGGAAGCTTTGGAGAGCATCATGTCTGCTATACGAACAAAAAAAGTTGCAAAAAAAAAAACCCTGCAAAAAAAGCATGAAGGGAATATTTAAAAAATAGTAATAACAAAGCTAAATTTGAAATTATGAGCAAATGAGTAGTAACTTAGAGCCTCTAAAGTTATATGCTAGTGTGAGGCTGTGGCATCCACATGGCGTCTTCCCACATGCCACTGTCATGCCACATGCCCAACCACATGGTGGGGAGTGTTGCAGTGTTCTGTTGGTGCAGTGTTTCAACACATTGCACCAAAGGAGCACCAAACAGCCACCACCAAGGCAGCTAGGGCTTCCTTTCCATGGTGCAAAAAGGAGCCACTTCTTGTGGTTTCTTTTTGCTCCACAGAAAGGACAAATTGGACCCATGATGGGCACTTGCCACGGCCCTGATCCAGTGAGGAAAGGGGCGGCATGGAGCCACCCCATAGGGGACGTCTGTCGAGCCCCTCAGTAAACGAATGTAAGCCACAAACACACACCTTTAAAAAATTGCCATACCCTTCAATTTTTGCACCCTTTCCCCATCTTTGCCTCCTCTGAATCACTAAAGAGCTTGAGACAAAAAGGCTTCACCCTGCTGTAGTCCGAGATGTTTTCTGCTCTTCCTTGCACAATTTAATATCCAGTATATCTAGATGTGGGAAATTGCACTGTTGCTGGTTACTCTTCATCTACAAGATTTCATAAATGTGCATCTGTTTTATTTATTTATTTTTCACATTTAACAACCCTGAGAGAATAAAGGAGGAAAGCAAGAGTGGTGGCATGGTAATGCAGTTAGCGCATAGGTGAGAATGTTATGAGCTAATCATGTACTAGTGGTGCTATACTTTCTATTAAAATCATATGGTGTGAAGGAGACTGTTTTACATCTTCATTACAAGCATCCTTCTCTTGTAAAAGGAACCACATTTTTGGAATGCATCATTTTCATGTCAGCACAAATTATATGAAGAAAGGAAACCAAGTTCTGAAGATTTAAACAGTGAGAAACCTTTGGTCCTCCAGATGTTTTGGACTGCAACTCCCAAAACCCTTTACATGTTGGCTGGAGATTCTGGTAGCTGAAATCCAAAACATCTGGAGGGCCAAAGGTTGCCCACCTCTGATATAAATCATGGCCCCTTCCATTATATTCTCTTTCCCCACCACCACCTCATTTTCTTAAAATCTATACAGGTTTGTGGGGTTTTGGTTGTAATATAGTACAGAAGCTCCTAATACTCCTGAATTACTGAAGGGGGCGGGGAGATACACACCCATGTTTGAAGTTTCTCATCTTGGTTTATAAAGATGTTGACCCTTTGTCTTCTTAAGTGTGGCAGAATAAAATAGAATGTTTGTATGAGCCATGTTGGTTAATTCCCTTTATTTTCTGAATACTTCACATTTAAATTAGCTGTGAGTTTTCACCCTGATCCTTCCTCCACGTGCTTTTTTAAACTGAACAGCAGGGGAACAATTGAAGGAAACAAGGATCACTTTGTAAATGCTTCCTGTTGCCTGCCGTGCTTAATGACTGTACATATCTATTTCCACTACATTGAAACACTGCTGACTTTGCCTGAAAGTATTCTACTTTTGTTCAGAACATAAAGAATGGAGTTCCTGTTGGATCATACATCATGGTTCATTTCATGAATAAACAGTTGCTTTGACCTTGTACAGACAAGCCGGCCTCACATAGCTAATCCAGGAAATAATCTTGTTTATCTGGTGCTGCTTCGTGTCACTAGGTTGTATTTACAGCTGGTATGGCTGTTATTGTTCTTTTTATGAAGGGCCAAAAGCTAAAAGGGGATTATTACTACAGGTGCAATCCAGAGGTAGTTGGGAAGAGGTGTTGCCATGTGCTATCCAGAGGGAGTTCTCATAAGTGGAACTTAAGAGCTTACTGTTCACTTAAGTCACTTCAAGAATCCACTGTTCTGGTAGAGAGCAAAAGTAAACCGAGTCCACTATTTCAATTCTATCAGCAGCCAACCAAATCCCAAACCTGTTGTTCCTTCCCAGAAACTGAATCACCCTGTGAGCATGATCACTGGCCATGTTAGCTAGGTAATTCTTAGAGCTGTAGTCCAAAAATAACTTTTCCAAGCTCTGAGTGATATTCATAAATACCCTAAAGGCACCAGATCCGATCTGATCATGGAAACTAAGTAGGGTTAGCTCTGGTTAGTACTGGGACAGGAGACTGCCAATAAATACCAGGTGCTGTAGGCTGTATTTTCGAGAAGAATATTGGCAAAACCACCTTTCATTATTCCTTGCCTAAGAAAACCCTATGAAATTAATGAGGCTGCCTTAAGTCAACAGATGGCTTCAAGGCACATGCACACATGCACACAGAATATGAAACAAACCTGTTGTCCCTTCCCAGAAACGGAATCACCTTGTGATCATAATCACTGCCCATGCTGGCTAGGTAGTTGTGGTCCAAAAATCACTTTTCCAGGCTCTGAGTGAGGAGCATGCTTTCTCTGGCCCCAGTAGTTGCATAACTAGTAACTATCTCTTTTAAAGTTGTGAACATTGGTAGGTGTTCTCACATCTTACATTTCAACCGGAGTAAGGCACACATACCATTCTCTGAATGTATCTGAAAGCATTCTTTTTAAAATGAAAATAATACTATCTAACTAATAGTCTAAGCCATTAATAAAGTCATTTCAACTAAAAATTAAACATAACTTTGGATTCAGATCCAAATGTTCATTGAAATTATTTTCCACAGAAGTCAGTATAAAAAGTTCAAAATGACTGACTTAAGTCCCATATATTTCACTGAGAAATTGATGAACCTAGCTTATTTGTATCTTAACAGATAGAGTATGTCAATTATAAATTATCTTTTGAATTAGCTTGTTTATGAACCATCTTCAGAGAGAGAAGGGAAACATAAGTGGTGTAAATGTCATAACGTTCCTTACAGTGGTGCATGATACTTTTGCATTCAGTGAAGGCTGAAGTTGTATCTGCATTTGATTTGGATTTGTAGCATTTCTTGCATATGTTAAATTGCCTGTAACATTTCAAGGGTACTAGAAGACTGGATCTTTTGTGTTTACTTGCTTTTTGCTTTTAGTTTGTAGTCCCATTTTGTTTCCAAACAGATAAGCAATCGGCCTAAATGTAATAAAGGGAATGAGTTGTAGTATTCTGTGGCCAGAAAATTTGTGGTGAATTTCATGGTGAAATTTGTGGTAAAAATTTAAGAGTGCAGGGAGATAATTGCAAGACAATCCTGGCATAAGTATAGATAGCTAAAACTTATTTAGCTATATTAACTATGATAGATCGACAGCCAGCCAGAGATGCAGACATAGGTGTATTTAAAGGGGCTGCTTTGTAATACATACCTGAGTATGGCTTCCCATAATATTCAAAGGCAGGAGCTGCAATTAAATATAGCTTTGGGCTGATCTCTCTTGCTCTGTGTGTATATATGTGTGTGAGAGAAAGCTTACCTGTATTGTGTAACATACTTGAGCACACAATTGTGTAGCCAAAAGTGCATGGGACTGTCATGATATCTTTGCCAATAAATTCCGCGCATATTGTGCAAGATAATTGTATCATATATTATACCAGGGAGTGTTAATGCCTGTAATATTATGAGTGATACAGTTTTCGCTATAGGATTACAGTAGAAGTATGAATTATGTGTCACTTCAGCTACTGTTGGTCTGTAGTTCCCAGCATTCCTCACCAGTGGCTGTGCAGGCTTGGGTTGCTGGGACTTGCATTCCAACAACAGCTGAAGACCCATCCTGGTTTACAAACACCTATCCCTTTGCTGCTGTTGTGCCACTTTCTATTTTCAAAACTACAATAGTATAAGCTACATCTGTCCAGCTACATATTTGGGATAAAAATGTTCCTATCTCCTTTTTATTAATAACATGAAAAAGCATTATAACAGCATTTGTGTCCCTTCTCTGAAACCCGTCTTTTTCTTCATCTGAGTGAGCTGAACAGCAAACAATTTGCTAAATGACAAAATAAAATCTGCTGTCCTTGCTTATGAAAGGAAATATTGTTTGGCACATAGGTTGCTGTTCTTTTCTCCAGCACATTTTATGTCAAAGAGATAAAGCTAGTGTGACCACCTTTTTGTGCCTACCACTTTCCAGGTTATAATTGACAATATAATTACCTCCATTATTTTATTTTATTTTTACCGGAGAGCGATAGCACTGAATAATCTTAAATTCACTTGACATGCAAAAACAGAAAATAGAAGAAGCACAAAATAGCCTTAGAGGGAGAGACAAATTATAATCCTCTCACCAGGACATGCCAGGACAGCAGGGTTCTAACTAGATCATTTCCCTCATGACTGGTATCTGCACAGCATTGTAGCTGAGCCAAGCAGAAAACACAATGGCACTGTAAACTTTCAGCCTCTGAAGACCATAAACAGGCTAATCAGGCTTTATTGTGTGATGTTGCTTGCTACTTCTCTTTGTCTCATCTTCATTATCTAAGTTCTGTGGGATGCTCAGTCTCCTTAGTGTCATCCCTATTTACATTTATTCAATCATGTATGTATATGTTCATAACAAAATACGGTCTGTCACATTTTCCAGTACTCAAAAGAATTCTCAAGGCGACTTACACTTTTCACACCCCTCTCTTCCCTTTGCTGTTAAAGCAGTGGGGCGTTGTTGTTGTTGTTGCTGTTGTTACTGTTGTTTGTATCCCATTCTTTTCCCAGAATTGGGACCCAGAACGGCTCACAATATTAAAAGAACAGTATTGGGCAATATAAGGCTTTCCTGCATGCCTCTGTTCTATTCACATAGAATAGAAAAACTGTCCCTCAAAATCAGCTGCCAGGAATGGCTGGGGAATGGGTTGGGGACTCCCGAAAGCATTGATGGTATTCTCCTGTAGAATAAAACCCATTTTCCTCCCATTCCATTCCGTTCCATTCCATTCTTATTCCTGCAAATGCCATGTGATAAGTTTACATATCTGGGGTTACCATAGGTTGACAGGCAACTTGAAGACATATACACATTCATAAAACAGTTGTGTCTCACAGGTTTTGTTGTTACCTTATATGTGTTACTTCCATGCTCTGCTTGATAATCAAGACTGCCAAGTGTTTTTGAGAATTTTTAGAATTTTCACTAGAGAATTCTAAGCAACTCAGGACAGCAACTCATTAAACTATAGATCCTGCAGTTTAATAGAATGGTGCTCCACCAGTGTCAATGTGCTATAGTTGTTTTATAATTGTATTTTGTGGATACAGCTTTAGATGTGGGTGAGAACACTTGTGGCCTGTGGTCCAAGCAGAGTGGTGATATGGGTCGCTTCAGATAGGAAGCAAAAATAAATAAATAAACCAGTACTCCTGAAACATGGTAAAATTGTTACCTTCTGTTTTAGTTTGGTTCTGCCAATATGATTCAGGTCAAGCACTGAAGTCACAGAAAAGGAAAACCCTTGTACAGAATTCCAAGGAAAGACCTAGCTAGGGCAGGGGGACACAACATGACATTTTTAAAAAGCATTGGTGCTATGGGGATTAAAAAGTCTTGAAAGATGGTCATTCTTCCCCCCCCCCCCGAAAGCTGCAAAGGAACTTGTGGGAGTGCCTTAGCTGACCTGAAACGGATGGGCCAAATCAAGTGGCTTCCAGGCACGTTGGGAGCATGACGTTTACATGACACATGCCCCCAAAGCAACCAGAAGTCACTCCAAGGCCATTCCAAGCTGGGAAAAGCTGGCTCCTGCCTGCAGCCCATTTGGGACTGCATCAGCGGCCTTCTTTGGAAGCGATTGCTGTGGTCTGGCTTCTCGAGGCTGTCTGCTTCAGCCCATTATTATTAGACTGAAATGTTTGTCCATTGTTGATTTTAAGAGGAGGCAGGGAGAAAGAAAAACGGCTATAGATGCACATAGAGACTTGCAGTTCACCAAACTAGGAGAGGATTCTTGTTGCTTTATCAACAGTATAGCAATAGGAAAAGCAAGTACATTTCTATACTAGCACTCGCTAAGTGAGTAACAGTGTGTACGCCAATTGCCCCCAACAATCATGGTACTCATTTTACCAACCTATGAGTGGACTTTGGAGCCCTTCTCTAGGATCAAACTTACAACATTGTGGCAATAGTACCAGCATTTAACCACTGCACCACCAGGGCTCCTTAAATATAATTGTATAATTGTGGCTATCTTCTAACACTTGCTCATCTAAGTGAAGTAACAAAAATATCCTGTTGTCTCAGGATAACTGATTCTATAACATGTCCGATAAGGAGGAGTGTGTCACATAGTAATAGCAAACAGCAGTGCATTTTTTTTTAATAGTGGCTCTGTGTCTACTTTCTAATGCAGGCATGGGCAACCTGTGACTTTCCAGTTGTTGGACTGCACCTCTCATCAACTCCACCCAACATAACCAGTGGTGAAAGCCATATGTTGGCTGTTCCTACTCTAATTGATCATTTATACTATATTTTTGCAATTTAGTGACATACAATCACTCACAGGTCAAGTTAAGCACACTTTTTGCTATGTGTTAACGTGTTCTGTGTGGTTCTGCCTCTTTCAATAGCCAGTGTAAGGATTTTAAAATAGGGGTGATGTGATCTGTCCTCGATGCCCTTGTAAGTTGCCTGGCTGCTGCATTCTGGATCAACTAAAGCTTTCGGACTTAGTAAAAAGGTAGCCCCATGTAGAGCGCGTTGCAGAAATCTAAACAAGTGGTTACCAGTGCATGTATCAATGTTTCAAGGTCCCCTTTGCCCAGGTAGGGATGCAGCTGGTGTATCAGCTGAAGTTGATACCACACGCTCCTGGCTGTTGTCTCCACCTGCGAGGTCAGCTGGAGGGAGGAGTCCAGAAGTATGCCCAGACTGTGAACTTTGTCCTTTAGAGGAAGTGTGAACTCCTCCATGACAGGTTGACAAATCTTCATCCCTGGACTAGGGGAGCCTATCACAAATACCTCCGTTTTCTCTGGATTCAACTTGAGCTTGTTATCCAGCCCATTACCGACTCCAGGCAGGCGTTCAGAGAAGAGATGCCATCCTTGGTCACTGCAGCAGTCAGAGACATAGAGAAATGTATTTGAGTGTCATCGGCATATTGATAACACTGCATCCCATGTCTCCGGAGGATCTCTCCCAGTGGCTTCGTGTAAATGTTAAATAGTATGGGAGACAGAATGGTGCCCTGAGGAATGCCAGATGTCAACTCTCTTTTATGAGAGCAGCTGTCTCCCAGTTTCACCATCTGAAATCTGCCTGAAAGGTAGGAACAGAACCACTGAAGAACAGTGCCCCCTATTCCCATCCCCCTCAGGCATTCCAGAAGGATACCATGGTCCATGGTATTGAATGCTGCTGAGATGTCCAAGAGCACCAAAAGGGTCACACTTCCCCTATTGATGCCCAGACGGAGATCATCAACCAAGGTGACCATGGCCGTCTCGACTCCGTATCCCCTCCTGAAGTCAGTTTGAAAGGGGTCTAGATAATCGGCTTCTTCCAAGGTGGCTTGGAATTGGAAGGCAACTGCTCTCTCGATCACCTTGCCAAGGAATGGTAACAATGAGACCGGCCAGTACTTACTTCTTATCAAGGGATCCAGGGAGGGCTTTTTTAGAAGTGGTTTGACCACCGCTTGCTTCAGCGCAGATGGAAACTTGCCCTCCCTGAGGGATGCATTGATGACAAGTTGAAGCAATGGCATGACTGCATCCTCTCCTTGGGCGGTCAGCCAAGATGGGCAGGGATCGAGGGAGCATGTCATCTTCCTAACGCTTCCAAGTAGCTTGTCCACTTCCTCAGTCCATGTCCACGCAGTCACTGGACACCTCTTCTATAGTTTCTGTATTAATGCTGGCATCTAGATCAGCCCTTATCTGAGAGATGTATTGGCAAAAAAGTCATTAAAGGCATAGCAGCAGGCATTTGTTGGTTCTAATAATGGTTACAGGGTGGGAGGGGGCCGAATTAACTCTTTAACCACCCTGAAAAGCTCTGCTAATGTGACTCTGCCAACACAATACGTGCAGCATAGAAAGAATTCTTTGCTGCATTGATTGCCACTCCATAGGACCTTAATAGGTTCTCTAGGAGTCTCTTGTCAGGCGTTAGTGTTGGTGCCAGCAGCGCTCTAGTTGTCGCTCATCTTGCTTCATCCTCCGAAAATTGTGAGTATACCATGTTTTTTTGTTAGAAGTGAGTTGGAGAGGACGCTCGGGAGAGATGCTGTTTTTTGCCCTGGTGAGGTCAGTGTTCCAGGTATTAACCAGGGCATCAATAGAATCGCTGTCATTCCCAACCATATATCCCTTTAGGGCTTCTTGGAACCTTTTGGGTTCCATCAACCTTCGAGGGCAGACCATCTTAATAGGTCCTCCAGCCCTGAGGAGGATATGGGTAATGGCCATTAATTGTAGCTTGACCAGGAAATGATCTGTCCATGACAGGGCAGTATTGCTAATGACTTCTGTCCACAGATTTTCCTGATCCATACAAATGACCACATTGAGCGTATTACCGGCACCATGGGTCAGCCCCAAGATCAGTTGGGACACGCCCATGGTAGTCAAGGTAGTCATGAACTCCCGAGCTGCACCAGTCAGATCTGATAAACCAGCCTCAAAGGGGATGTTGAGGTCCCCCAGGACTAAGAGCCTGGGAGACTCCAGCACCAGCTCCGAGACCAATTGTGTCAGCTTGGTCAGGGAGTCAGTCAGGCAACGGGGTGGACAGTAGACTAACAGAATCCCCAAACTGTCCTTGACCCTCAGGGTTAGGTAAATACACTTGATGTGGTCAGTTTTACAGATGGGTCTCCTGGTCAGATTGATTGTAGTTTTATTAATTAAGGCCACTCCGCCCCACCCCACCCACTTTCCCTTACCTGCTCCTGGACGGTATACCCAGCTGGGAGTGTCTTAGCCCAAGTCACATTGTTGCTTTCGTCAAGCCAGGTTTCCGTAATACAGGCCAGGTTGACGTTCTCATCTTCTAACAGATCGTAAATAATGTGAGATTTATTTAACTCATGGTTTCATCCTACAGAATCCTGGGATTTGTAGTTTTGTGATGCACTAGCACTATATGGCAGAGAAGGCTAAAGACCTTGCTATAGCACTTAAAGTGAATGTCATGCTGCATTATTTATACAGTGTAGATGCACCCTTAGAGATTACATCAGGTAACCATCATCCTCAACATTCTATATTAATGCAATATATAGAGAGAGATAGGGGCTTTACAGACTGCCCAAATAGGACGGTCTGTGGGTGCCCCTTTCAGTGCCGAATTGGGGCCGGTGCTCCAGTCTGCCACTTTTCCAGGCCTTGGAAAAGGCCTAGAAAGGGCTATCCTTGGGGCTTTATGCCAGGACAGCCCAACCAGCCCAAGGACAGCCCAACCGGCCAAGCCAAGGGAAAAAGGAGCCTCCTGACCCCTTTTTCCCTGCCTTCATTCCTGCGGCAATTTGTTTCTCACGGGAAGGAAGCGGTTCTGCAAAAGGAGCTTCATTTTGGAGTTCCTTTCTGCACCACAGAAAGGGCACCCTAGGCACCTTCCAGTGGCACAGTGATGTCAGGAGCATGCCGGTCTGTCTGGATGCGGCGTGCACCGTAACATCATGGATGTGTGCGCGTATGTATGGCACGATTCTAAAATGGCGCCGTCCATACGTGCAAGGGCTGGGGAGCCTGCAGATGCTGCGTGCTCCCCAGCCCTACTTACAGCATGAGGATGGTCCTTTTAGGCAATCTATATCAGGCCATAGTCTTTTCAGAATAGGAAATGTATGGCCAGAAGATATTGTTACAACAAGATAGGTTACTGTGGTCAATTCCTCTTCATGCTCTGGCCTCTATATGCCTGGCCAGATGTGACTTCTGGCTCGTTTCTTTGATGTCTTTATCATATGACTTTGAAATCGAGGGGTAGCTAGCAAGTGAAGGTAGCTGCCACTAATAAGGTGCTGAAGATCTATAAAAAATTTCATAAACATTGTTAGGGGTTGGAAGTCAGACCATTAACACAGATGCAATTAATTAAACCATTTGTGTAACCATCCATAGGGATATTTTATATAGATATGGCCTTCAGACTTTGGCTAGTGAACTTTGTTACAAACCTTGACCACAATGGTGCTGTGTACCTATAGGTATTTTTTTTTATCCCCTGTTTCATGCTCTTGAGAATAGAAAGGAGAATGTAAGATCTTAGATCAGTAAGCTTCTTGTATCATTTTTGTTACTTGCAATCTAATTAATAAAAAAACCCTTTATCTAATTCTGTTGCCTTTGTCTTTATATCCTATAAAACCCCTGATTAGCAAAATACACCTTTCACAGTTTTAAAAATTGTTTTGTGTTGCTTCAGTGCTGAAATCAATCAGAAATAAGAACAATCTCAAATGAAAATATTTTTAAAGGAAGTGCAGAATCAAGTTCATGATGAGGACAGGATGAAATTAGGCAGCTCTCTGAGTTGCATTAAAGACAATTTTTGTCACATGAACACAGCAAAGGATACAGATGATAGGTTCTCAAAATGTGGTAATTAAATAGAATCATAGAATCATAGAATCATAGAATCATAGAGTTGGAAGAGACCACAAGGGCCATCCAGTCCAACCCCCTGCCATGCAGGAACTCCAAGTCAAAGCATCCCTGACAGATGGCCATCCAGCCTCTGCTTAAAGACCCCTAAGGAAGGAGACTCCACTACACTCCGAGGGAGTGTGTTCCACTGTCGAACAGCCCTTACTGTCAGGAAGTTCCTCCTAATGTTGAGGTGGGATCTTCAAGCTGCAAACTGCACCCTTTCTGCCAACTATCTTGGTCTCTGTCACAACTTCTGTTCCCTTTCTGCAGTGTAGACATTGGGGGTAAAGGCCTACCAAGTCTTCATTCGGATAGGTTATTAAGGCTGCCCATTTAACTTTATCTCTTGGGTTGCCCATTTTTGTTATTGTTATCAGTCATGTAATAAATCCTTGTGTCTATTAGGTTCCATTAATTTCACATTAGGAGCCTGGTTGATCAGACTCCATTCTCCTTATTGTCATTCAGGGTACTGGTCAGAAGGCACATGTAAGCTGGGACTATCATACAGAAACTCATCATTCCCTTTGTCTAATGCTGGGTGGTCAGTCTGTTGTTTTAAGCTGTTATAAAGTGCTGAGGTTCCCTTAGTCTGGGCAATTTGTTTCTAATACAGACCATCAGGATTTCTTGACTTTATGCAGCTCTACCTGCCTGTTAGAAACATAGAAAATTATCTTATGCTAGTTCAAAAGAGATTAATTCTTTCAACTCAGAGATTTTTTTCCAAAATTTAGTCCATAGAGAGATATATTGCTGAGCATTCTACCCATGACCTTTACATATCTTCAGCAAACAATGACAGAATCTTGTTTATAGGAGAGATTGTAAGCAATTTCCATTCTTTTACAGCTTGCCGGCCAGGTTTTTACAAAGCATCTGCTGGTAATGTCAAGTGTGCCAAATGCCCGCCTCATAGTTCTACAAATGTGGAAGGTTCCACAAACTGCAAGTGTGAAAAGAATTACTTCCGATCTGATAGAGACCCTCCATCTATGGCTTGTACAAGTGAGTGACCTCATGTTGACCATAAACTATGCTTATGTTTCAGTCTCTTTTGTATGTATGAAATCCATTGAGAGTCTCAAAGCAAAGGACTTGTATGTAATAATGGCTGCATAAACAGATGGCTTTATATCTTTATAGCAAGGGCAGGCAAAGTGAGGCCCATGGACACATGAGGCCTGCCAAACCCCAAAGTGCAGGCTCCCCAAGTCTCTGGAGCCCCCACGGCAAAGTTCAGAAACAGTTTAAACCTCTAATAATATTTGCTGTGCCTTAGCACAGACAAGTCTCAGCTTATTGCAGCAATCAAATGCTATACAAATGCTCCCCATTTCTTTCATCACCCTAGCTCACTCCAGTGCCAGCTTAAAATCTCATCCCTTGCTTGCAAATATTCCCATCTCCTCCTTCCATCTCCTTAACTCACTCCAGTTCCCAGTTAAGGTCTCTTCCCTTGCTTGCAAACACACCCACACCCTCCTTCCATCCTTCCTCTCTCCAATCCTGGCTTAAAATTAATAATTCTATAAATGGCTGGAATTTTTTTAAAAGAAAAAAAAGGCTAATTAGAAGATTGTATGTACAGCACTGAGTAAATTTACAGCACTATATAAATAAAGGTTAATATAATAATAAATACTTTTATTTTTATTATTATTATTTTAAATGGTACAGCCCCTGAATAGTTCTAGATTTCTTAATGTATTCTCTGGCTCCACTGCATTATAGTGTAACCTTCCTGAAACCAGTTTTTTGTTCATTAGCTTATGTTATTTTGCAGTGTGCCATTGACATTAATCATATTATACACCACCCACCCACCCACATTACTCTTAAATCTACAGTTACTAAATGTTAATAATAAAGTTTTGTCCCAGGAATTTATGGGCTTTATCACACCATTTTTAAACTGTGATTCCCATGGGAGGAAAGTTGCATCAGCAACGCCAATCGTATGATGCCACTTCCCTCCCATAGCTGCCCCATCCCCCAGGGATCTCTTTTCATTCACACAGGAAACCCATGAGTGATCTGCCAGTAATGCAATGCCCCAGGTGTGCAAATCCATTTCTGGGGCAGTTGCATTATTGGTAGCTACATGGCATCACTGTCCCCTCCTTCCCCTCTCACCTTGCTATTTTTTAAAAATGCACTTTATCCTCACAATTGCAGAGCTCTGCAGCCTCGAGATTTCTTTAAAATAACTTTAAAACATTAAATTGGGTTGCAGAGTTTTGAAATTGCAAGAGAACAGTTAAAAATAAGCAGCAACAACAACAGCAGCATATGGGGAGGGCGGGGGAGGGAGGGCAAAGTTAAGGGAGAGGATGGGAAGGGAGCACCCTGGGGCAGCCTATGTGTATTTTAATATGCCTATCTGTCTTTGAGTAATAAAACTACATGGCTCCCACCTTTGTCAAATGCTTATTTGAATGGCTCATTTGCCTTAGTAGAATTAGAATAAAGAATAATTGTCATCTTTCTATTTACTCTTTAGGACCACCTTCTGCTCCTAGAAATGTTATTTCTAATATCAATGAAACATCAGTCATCCTAGACTGGAGCTGGCCTTTGGACACTGGAGGCAGGAAAGATGTCACTTTCAACATTATATGCAAGAAATGTGGAGGAACCACCAAGCTGTGTGAACCCTGTGGTGCTAATGTAAGGTTCCTTCCACGTCAGATTGGACTCACCAATACCACTGTGACTGTAGTGGACCTGCTAGCTCATACAAATTACACATTTGAAATAGATGCTGTTAATGGAGTATCAGATTTGAGCATCTTTCCAAGACAATTTGCTGCAGT
The DNA here is from genome assembly GCA_034509955.1 of Urosaurus nigricauda. Classification (NCBI taxonomy): domain Eukaryota; kingdom Metazoa; phylum Chordata; class Lepidosauria; order Squamata; family Phrynosomatidae; genus Urosaurus; species Urosaurus nigricauda. The sequence goes on from JAOEGL010000003.1 coordinate 49,041,163, forward strand.
CAGCATTACAACCAATCAAGCTGGTGAGTAATGTATCTCTATGGTCCTTTTATTATCTGAGCTAGTGGTGAATTCCAGACACTTGTCCCCCATTGTCATCATCCTTTCCTGTCATTTATGCTGCAAACATTTTTTTTTCATTTACTTACCAACATGTGGGTAATGGCAGCCATCAAGAAGTAAAGTGAATATGTTTTTATTTCCCTCTTCATAGCTTGATGTGCTCCATGTTGTCTATGGTGCATCAGGGTGATTTTTTTAAAAAAAGAGAAAGCCTCCTGACCCTCCTTTTTGTCCATCTCTTCCTATAACCATTCTCCATAGTATCTATCTTTCTATTTATTATTTGATCAAGACTAGTTCTAGGGATCAACAAAATTGGGGCAGGCCAAGCTTTGGTGTTTCATGTTCTGGAGTTGTCTATGCTCTGGTACCATCTGCCATGTTGGTCTGCCTCTAAAGATTGAGTAGAAACTTCAACTAGGAAAACATATATATGCTCAGATACTGGTAGGTGCTGAGCAGTTGGATCATGTACTAGTACTTATAGTGCCGAAGTACTGTGTTTATACTAGTACTTATGGTGTAGTAACTTGTTGCTAGGCCAAATTCCAACTGCTGGTCATAGTATTTACAATTCTAATTGTTTTGATTGATGGATCATCTTTCAGACACCATTCTGTCCATCCTAAGAGGTGAGCATTAGAGCTCCTTCCTGTTTACCTACCTTTAAGACACCAAACATTATGTTTACCTTGGCATATAACTGAGTCAGGAATGTATTTAGGCTCTTACATATATCATGGTCCAGTTTTTATTGCTAATTTTAATTTGATATTTGTGGGGGGGGGGTTTGTTTTGTTTTTTTGCTGTGGTTCTTCCTATTTATAGGCACATTATAAATCTATCAGATAAAAAGGAATAACAGTCCAAGACCAAATGATGCAAATGCTTCTTTTTTATAACTACAAGGAAATATCTCTACATCCATTTAAGAGAAACATTACTAATCTTCTTTAGTTCAAGTGAACAGAATTAGATCTTCGGTTGTTTGGTGGTTTTATTGCCAAGGGGTTTGGCAGAATCACTGTTAGAATTAACTCCCACTCCACAATCAACAGTGTCAAGTAACACTTTAGTGTGTTGCCATAGAAAGAATGTGTTTTATTAATAAAACCAGATTTTAATGAAAAGGTCATTTTAGTAATCTGCAATATAAATTATGCTGGTCATGTAAGTGATTAATTTTGATTTAATAGAAATGAAGAAAATGAAGTGCTTTGATGTTAGACATATAAAAGAGGAACATTGGCATTACAAAGGTTTAATAATGTTATGGATTATATTTTCTGCTTTCCATGTTTCCTCCTCTTGACACAAGTCCCACTCATAAGCAGCCTTATGAGATGGATATTACTTTAAAGTGATGAATTTTCTATTTATAGTGTTCGAATGCCCTTCATGCCTGTGGGATTTGCCAAGAGTGCTACATTTTCTGTGCCTGGGCAATGAATAAGTGAAAAGAATCATTTTCATTTTGCAAAATTTAATATACATTTAATAAAACTCATGTAGTTGCAGCATTTTTGTTCAAGGCAGAGGCCAAGATCCAGTGATGTATTTCCTCTAGATCACTCTGTTCCTGCTAGAATCAGCAATTGTCTCCCTTTCCTACAACACCCTTAAAACTTGCTCCAAAGAAAATCCTCTGAACCATGACTTTGGTGCCATAGAGAGCTTCATTGTGGATGGGAAACAGGGAGAAGTCCCAATTTTTTGTTTGTTTGTTTGTTTGTTTGTTTGTTTGACACTGGATACAGAATACAGCATTTGATCTTGGGCCATATGTAGATAAGTAAACTTGAATTTACTTTGGATTTTTTCCAAAATTCAGCAATGATTTTGGCCAAAACACATGAATTTGTAACAGCTATTTCCCATATACATCACATACGGTCATCCATTTTCTTCACAATGGAATTTAAATACTTTCTTTGTTATTTTGGGGACTGATTTAACATTTGTCGCATTTGTGGATTTGTTTAAATTTCTAACCAAACCCTTCATCAAGATTTGTGATGGAATAAGATCAATATCTCCAGTGTCTCTGGTTAGCTTCTCTGTGTCTATCTGTTTAAATGAATAGCTTACTAAATGGCCATATATGCAAAGTGTTACTAAATGAGAAAGAGGAGAAAGAAGAAATTGGAACAAAGGGAGAGTACAGATGCTGCAGCAGTGTTTATGGGTTGTTGTAGGGAATTTTGAGATTTCTACATTGTCCTAGCCTATTGCTAAAATGAGAAGTCACGCACACAAGTGGTACATTTGTGGTGTATCCCCAACATTTATTTTAGTATGTATCAACTTTTGAATAATCGTATATAGAAGTGCAGAGACCACAATAAAAGAAGAAAACAATAAATGCACTTCAGGACAATGGCACCAGATTTTTCAGGTACGCTGTTTAGGGTTAACTCAAATGTCCTTCTCAACTCATAGTTCAGGGTCTGTGCTGACTTTTAACTACAAGATAAACAAATGGAAAGTGTTGATGAGGGGGTTGCTTATATTCTTAGGGTTATCACCTTCCAAGTAATATAGGAAATAACCCTGTTATTGTCCACTATAGTTTTTGCATCCTAAACATTTCCCAGGCAACATAGAACAAAAAGAAGCAGAAGAAGCAGCAGTGTTACTAAAGGCATGGTCCTTAATCAATTGCTTTATTCCCAGTTCTAAACAAAGCCTGGGATTATTTCCTTAAATAACTTGAATAGTACAACAGTTCTGGTTTCTTTTATTGTCACCACAGAAAATATTATGTTATGCCTTCAGAAGCACATATAGCCTGGTGTCTACCAGTTGACATTTCATATTGTCAAAGAAGAGGCTTACAAAGGCAGTTATCAGCCATGGCGAAGAAAGCAAGATTTCATCTTAGCTCACAATAAAATGTTCTCACACAGATGTTATCTAATAACACCAATCAACCCTGCTTAGGACGGGTCACTGACTGCCGCAAGAGAATTATATGAAATTCACATTCCCCTAAGGCAAGGTGCTAATTATGAATGTGTCATGGAGAGAGATGGACAGCTGCGCCACTCTGAAAAGCTCATATGCAGATTGATTTGATCTCCTCAGCTAGTATTTACTTAGTAGCTAGATTTTCAGATCAGGTTTTGGGCTGGTTGTTACTTTCAAGATCCCTAACATGTTTGATCAGATGTATTGATTTCTAGATCCTTTGGTAAATTGTTGCCATAAATTGAGAGTAGTATAGCAGTAGCCCTCAACCCTCAGTTTTACAAGATTAGTATGAGAAACAAAGAGGAATAAAAAGAAATATATTATTTGCTTCAACTTCCAGCAGTATATTCTATATCGAGTGGAAATTTCCAATATAAATGTAAATTTCCAAATGTCCAATTCAAATTTTCAATAAAGAGTCAAAAGACAGACCAAGAAAAAAGTGCACAAAATATTTATGCAAATTGTATTCTCCATTTCTAAAACAAACAAATAAATAAAGGACTAAAAACAAAAATAAAATTAGAGAATTTTTATATTCTAACCTTATTTAATTCAAATGTGAGCCATCAAACATGGTTTTAAATTGTACACAGTTTCAGATACAGCCAAGAAAATGTATTGCCTGGAGGATACAGGTCTAAGTAGAACATCTATGCATCACAAGATGTCGTTTCTACAGTGTGTTAATAACCTTCAGATGAAATATTATTTTAAAATATTTCAAGGCCATTTAACAAATACAAACAAAAAATCCATAAGTTATACCTTTATTGGCCAACCAAAATGAACAATATACTTGTTGCAAACTTTTGAAGCTCCGTGGGCTTCTTCATCAGGCAAGATGTTACAAACCAAACAGGAGAGAAAAACAAAACAACTGGAGATAATAGTCAGATGTCTGCATGTTGTTTCAGTACTTAGTAAAGATGTTATGATGGGGAGGATATCTTTTGCAGGCAGGTTCCTCCTCCTTCTGACTATGTGGCAATAGGGAGATTTTCAAAATCCAGGAAATTTATCCATTTTCATCTCAACAAGGACCCCTCTTTTGCAATCAAATATGTCTCCATTCCAGTGAGATCACAGGCCTCTTTGTAGGCAGAGAACAATGGATTCCTCAAGAAGTCCCCATGTTTTTTCATCAGGAACATTTTGGTGATGTAGAATTCAGTCATCACCAAAACCTATTCCCCGAAGCTGTCAAACCTAGAAAGGGTTGCTGGCTGCTTCATACTGGGGAGAAGGGAAAGGCAATTCAAAACATGATGATAGGGTTGCTCTGAACTCCTGGGAGAAGCAAAAGAATGGCACACTCCATCATTAAGTGTTCTCTGATGACACTTACACTGGTCCGAAATGAATTGCCTCACCCATTCCTCTTTTCTCCATTGGTAAACAGCAGCATCCCTTTCCAGAGCTTGAAAACCACCTGAATTGGTGAAGAACATGGAATTGTTCAGAGTGAGCTACACTCCAATGTAAGAACTTGGTCACTGTGACCAGACTGAAATTAACTTGCTTTTTAGTGTGTGGGTGGTGGTGGTGGTCATAATTTACTGTGACCAAATTAACTCAGACTGCTTATTTGGTTTGATCTGATTTATTTTACCTTGATAAAGTCTGATATAGCATGCTTTGTCTCTTGTGGGTTTTGCCAACAAGAAGAGCGCTCACCATATTGTTGTCATGTTAGAGCAAGAGTTCATTCAGTGTTGGCAGACTCAGGACAGAGAAGGAAGAGTACTGCTTCACATTGTTAACAGTCTCTATGTAAAATGAGTTCCCAACTAGGCCAGCATAAAGTGGTGAGGGGAGAGCTGCTTTTAATAGCTGCTTCTCATTAAGGCTATATATTATCCACAGTACTGGTGACAATATACCTGTGAACACATTTGCTTGAAGGCATGTATTCATGTTCTACAGATGATTTTCCTCAGTCATCCAGTTGAGCTTTGTGGAAATAGAATTCTCAACTAGATGGCCTTTGCTTATGTCATGTCTTCTCTATTAACATATTTAATTATATTATTAAATAATATTTAATAATATGAAGAACTGCAAATAATTTTTCAGGAAAATAAAATACACCTTTCAGAATCTTTTATTTTAAAAGTCTGTGGAAACCTGCTCATCCCTGCTGAATTGTTTGATTTCATTGCTGATTTTTCATTGTTAAATTTTGGGAATACACACTTATATATTTATTAGTACTTAGTGTATATATTTGCATATAAGTCAAAAGATTTCCTCCAAAAAATTAACCCAAAATCTGAGTCAATTTATACACCAGTCAATATGGTAAAAGAGAGTAAGCAATTGGGAGCAAAAGAAACTCACCAGAGGCAAGTTGATTAAGTAGAGTCTTCCCCTCAAAGCCCTCCTCGCACCCTCAGCTTATCTACAGGTCATAGAAAAATCACTGATTTTGGCTCCAAAACCTGCCCATGAGGTGACTTATAGTTGAATATATAAGGTAGTACTTCATGCTTACATACATAGTACTTAGGACATTAAGTTGGCTTTATGAGATCAAAATCCTTGATCACATCCACACTTTTTACAACCACACATAGATAAGAAGCTTCTGAAATCACTCTTCTAACAAGAAAGATGAAAAGTGATGATCCTGAAATTGACCAAAAAAAAAATTATTTTTTTTAAAAAAAGGGGATCCCCTCCCCCAAGAATGTAGAATCCATCTGGTATCAAACCAAAGGGTTATTTCCTCCAACAACCTGTTCAAATAGTGGCTAATCCATTGTCCACAGGAAGCCTGCCAGTAGGACGTGAGTGGAGCTGTACCTTCCATCTTGTACTTCCCAGCAACAGGTATAGAGGCATATTATTTCTGGAACTGACTAGTACCTGGTTAGTAGCCACTGATGGCCTCAACTTCTATTATTTTGTTCACCTTTAAAATCATACAAGTTGCCAGATCCTGTGAAAGTGGATTCCACAGTCTAACTATACACAAGAAGAAATACTTCCTTTTAACTGCCCCAAATCTGCCACCATTTGGTTTCAGTGGAATATCACATTTTCTTTTTTTTTGTGAAAGACTTTATTACCAGCATTGTTCATAAGTGTTGCAGACATGCTTAGTGGCAACTTTAGGCTGTTATACCAGATATGAAATAAATCTTCCCACAAATAATATAGACATTCAAGGAGGAAATCAAGAAACATATGTATAATTGTTGCGTCCTTTCATTTTGATTTCAGTGAAATTGCCTTTTCAATTGGCATTACATTGAATACATACATTTAAAAAAACCTTATTATGTTATCAACACTATACTGTAGTTTAAAACATTATGAAAATGTAGATTATTTTCCCACTCCATCTGGGAAAGCCACAACACATCATATGTGGTTTGTAAAGTGGATATATTGTGCAGTCTGTTGCTCTTCAAGTGGACTTGGCATTCCCTTGATTTATCACACATGTTAAACATATGAGCAACAAGTCTATTTCACTTATTTCATAATTTTGCAAAAAGAGAAAGACAGAAAAATAGACAAGACAACAGCACATGAGAAAGTGAACAAGCCAGAGTTTTCTTTTATTTTTGAATATAATTGTACCAGTTGAATTATCACCACTGATTACAGAGACAGCTGTTAGACAGAAGTACTTTTTCTCTGCAATCCAAGGAAAAGAGAGCAGATATGTTTTTACTATTTATTCTTGCCTTTTTCATATATCACTTTTTAATCAGGTTTTATGTACACTTCATTGTCTGAAACCAAGGCTTACAGCCCCCCTCCCAACCTTTAGGACAGTATTGAATCACATAGTGAATTTTACTAACTTTAAAATGTAACACCAAATTTTGTATGGTTTTAGAGCAAGTTTACTTCCCAAGACATGCTGAGCATAGTTCACATTTGATAACTCCCAACACCATTGATGGCTTACATGTGCAAAACAGTCCTCAAATTTACAGCAGGTCTTGCATCAATATCATCAGCTCACTTCATGAGATGTTCAGGGCCAGATGTTCAGCTCTGCATCATCCAGTGTTAAGTGATGAGACACAAAGTGATAAAAATGTGGACTCCCTCTGTTTCATTCATTTATTCAATAACAAACAGATAAAAATTCACTGAACAAAAAGGAGTTTCTGAAATTTTCTCTTAGTATACCAAGCAGAAAAACCTTCCTAAAACATGATGTTTCATCAGAATTTCAATTCATGGTTTTGGATATATATATTTTAAAAAAAGAAAAGAAATGTAAACAAGCTTAAAAAGATACACTGTTTTTAGGACAGTGGCTGTTAAAATATAACCTAAATGAGATGGAGTATTACAAATGATGGATACTGAAGGTAGTTTTCTTTCTGTTAACTCTACAAGTCCTTTTGATGCTGTTCTTTGTGATCATATCTGTAACTTGATTTTCCTTGTGCGAGCTCTATATTATTGCCTATATTTTTGTAGCAGATTTGAAGTAGATCAAGACGTCAATTTTAAATCCCATAGTCTTTTTGGATTTTTCATCTGGAGGAACATCTCTAGATCGAGCCTCTAGCAACGGAAAGAGAAGGAGGATTCAGGTGAATTTGCTCCCTTGATGAGAAAACTGAAGAAATAAAACTTCATTTCTGTCTGTAATCAAAACTTCTGCTGTCTCATGTTCCCTTCTCCTAGATTGTGAATACCATAAAAAACAGGCCTCCCAAACCCTAACTCTCTATCCCCCCATCCTGCCATTACAACCACTGTCATTTCTACAACTTTGGTGTTGCTGTTCATTCACTCCTGACAAGAATCTTAATTTTTTTTTTTTAAATGAAGCCAATAGAAGCTAGGTGATTTTTGTGAGAATGAGAATGAGAGAATGGGGTAGAATGAGGGACAGAAAGAATACTTTTGGTCACTTATGAAAAAAAAATTAGCCATATATCTAATATACAAAATTTGTCTAAATTTTTGCAAGTGGAAGATCTAGGCTTGGTAGCAGGAGTAGTGGTGGAAGTGGTGCTGGGGCAACTGTAGTAATAAATACTGATTTTGGATTATACTTGCTCATTCTGTTTTGTTAGCTTTATGAAAAAGGTGAATTAAAAATGCCTTTGATATGGATTCAGGAGAAATTAGTCAAGAAATAAATAAATAAACAAACAAAGAAGCATCAATTCATGATGGGAGGATGTTTACATAAATTGCTGGTCCAGATGTTCCACCTGTGCCATTTCATTTGTTAGATAAACAAATAGAGAAAGGGATGGACAGTTGCCAAATCTACATGAGTTCAATTGCAAAATGTCTTTGCATCTTCTTGTTAAAAGGTAGAGCTTGTTTTTGGAGAGGAGGCTTTGTTTCTGAAAGCTGTTTGACTGAGATAAATACAATGTAATCATTGCTTTGTCCACGAAGGAATGGCAGCAAGGCAAGTTTCATCCAAAACCCCAATTTTTCCAATATGTTTTATGTAGACTGCAGGGACTGTTACATAAAGGTGAGAATGTAGTTTGTTCTTCATGATTTGCCTTTCAGCAAAAATGCACCCCAAAGGGAGCCTATCAGTGTTAGTTAAAGTGGTGATTATTTCTGGTTTTGGTATCAGTTATTTGTGAATTGTCCCGCTAGTCAAATCTTCCCAAGATATTTCACACAGGGTCACCATAAGCTTGCCAAAAAGGAGTATTTTGTTGTTGTTGTTGCTCATTTCCCACTTGAACTGAACAGCTGGCATATCAAGGTAGAATCATCACATTTTCATTACAGATTTCCATCAGCTTCCTAACTTTAAGACCTTAAGACAACTGTAATTGAAATGCATATTTGCTTCATAATCTGGAGCATTGTTAAACCAAAAGTTACATACAACAGTTATTGAAAATGTGAAGGCTCAGTGGAGGCTCATTCTCTGAAGATGCCAGCCACAGGTGCTCTTCTAAAACATGGCCACATAGCCCAAAAGCCCTTTCAAAAAACTATGGATGCCAGCCATGAAAGCCTTCGACTCCGTGTTTTGATCATTTATCACCAGATTAGAGGTCTGGTGCTACAAGTTCTTATACTTTAACAAGCTACTAAAGGCTTCAATTGTTCTTGATATTTACAAATTTATATTGTCATTCATATGAGATATCCTATCCGTTTGTACATTTAGAAACTAACTACACATAATTAGCCCCTAAAATTCCCTGGCAGATAATACAATTGTGTTTAGATCTGAAATGTGAGGTGGACAGTAAGGACAAGTGCAGAACTTCTTCCCAGTCACTATTCTGGTTGCTGTGTACACTTGAAGGGTACAGAGGAGTGGTTTCTCTAATAGTGGAAGAGAAGAGCTCCCTGTGATCCAGAATTTAGGAAAAACCAGGATGTACATCTCAAGGAATTTCTGCAGCTATACTCCCTCATGTCTTGAGGGTGACAGGAATTTGAACAGAGGGCACAGAACTAGCTTGCTTGTTCCAACTCCTTATTCCATTTGCAAAGCACTAATGTTATTTGATCTAATCATTTGATACCAGGGTGAAAATCTCCCAGTTTCTATTTTGCAACATTACCCAATTCCACCTGCATTTTTTTTTCTTTCTTGTTTCATACCAGAAAGATTCTAGACCAGATCATTAAACAGAGAGTCTGTGAACATTTAGAAGGCGATGCCATAATCTCAAGAAGTCAACATGGCTTTCTGAGAAACAAGTCATGCCAGAATAATCTGATCTCTTCTCTCTCTCTCTCTCTCTCTCTTTTTAATAAACTTTTTGATAAAATTACCAGCTTGGTGGATGAAAAGAAGGCTGTGGATATTGCATACTCTGATTTCAGTAAGGCCTTTGACAAGATTCTCCATGACAGTCTTGTTAACAATCTAGTAAAATGTGGGTTAGGCAAGGCAACTGTTAAATGGATTTGTAATTGGTTGACTGGCTGCACCCAACATGGCTCCTCTTCATCTTGGAGAGAAATGACCAGTGGGGTGCCACAGGTTTCTTTCCAGAGCTCAGCACTATTCAACATCTTTATCAGTGACTTAGATGAAAGAATAGAGGGTATGCTTATCAAATTTGCAGATGACACCAAATTAGGAGGAATAGCTAATAACAAGAGGATAAAATCAAAATTCAAAGTGACCTGAATAGACTAGAAAGCTGGGCCAAAGCTAACAAAATGAATTTCAGCATGGAGAAATGTGAGGTACTGCACTTAAGGCAAATAAATAAATAAATAAATAATAGAAATGCATAGATACACTTGGCTTAAGGAGACTACATGTGAAAGGGATCTGGGAGTCCTAGTAGACCACAAGTTGAACATGAGTCAACAGTGTGTGATGTGGTAGCTAAAAAGGCCAATGTGATACTAGGCTGCATCAATAGAAGTATAGTGTCTAGATCAAGGGAAGTAATAGTGGCACTCTATTCTGCCTTGGTCAAGCCCCACCTAGAATACTGTGTCAAGTTCTGGGAACCACAGTTCAAAAAGGATGTTGATAAATTATAATAATATTTAATAATAATAATATTTATTTATATTTCCCGCCTCTCCCCATGGATCGAGGCGAGATTTCAACAGATTAAAAACAAGTACAAAATCATCATAAAAAAATGTACATACATTATTACATACAGTTAAAATCTAAGGACCACATAATTATCCATACTATTATCACTTTAGTCCGGCCAGAGAGAGGAGAAGGAGAGGAGCTGCTTGGCAGCCATTTTGGGACCGTGTGCTTGAGACCGTGTGCTTGTTGCTGAAGGGGAGGAGCTTCTGTGAGTCACATCTGTGAGTCACAAGGGGGCGGAGCTAGCAGACTAGCTTGATATACCACCTTCCAGAGCCTTCCAGAACAGTCCGGCCAGAGAGAGGAGAAGGAGAGGAGCTGCTTGGCAGCCATTTTGGGACCGTGTGCTTGAGACCGTGTGCTCGTTGCTGAAGGGGAGGAGCTTCTGTGAGTCACATCTGTGAGTCACAAGGGGGCGGAGCTAGCAGACTAGCTTGATATACCACCTTCCAGAGCCTTCCAGAACAGTCCGGCCAGAGAGAGGAGAAGGAGAGGAGCTGCTTGGCAGCCATTTTGGGACCGTGTGCTTGAGACCGTGTGCTTGTTGCTGAAGGGGAGGAGCTTCTGTGAGTCACATCTGTGAGTCACAAGGGGGCGGAGCTAGCAGACTAGCTTTATATACCACCTTCCAGAGCCTTCCAGAACAGTCCGGCCAGAGAGAGGAGAAGGAGAGGAGCTGCTTGGCAGCCATTTTGGGACCGTGTGCTTGAGACCGTGTGCTTGTTGCTGAAGGGGAGGAGGAATTTTAGTTTTCTTTAACTGAACAACTCTGCTCAAGTGGCATTAGGTTAGAATCAGATATTGAAACAGAACCTTCCCTTTAAGTGTAAGATAGCAGCCAGTACTTACCCCTAAAGAAGTATTCCCAGTAGATTGACTGTTATATTTATTACTAAAGACTTTGCAGTATGGACAACGAGGGATCTGCCACAGTCACCTGCAACTCTTGTGGGATGTTTCTCTTCTTGCCTACAGTAGTGGAGAACTTCACATGCACCAAGTGCAAGTTGGTAGCACTCTTGGAGGAGAAAGTGCAGCAGCTGGAGTCCAGAGTAGCTACACTTCAGCAGATTAGGGAACAAGAGGATTTCCTGGACACAATAGAACTAACCATCTTGGATGAGTACCATGCAGAGGAAGATGCTAGGGTGGAAGAGGTCACTTGCCAAACCGAGGAGGCAGACAGCTGGAGGAATGTCACAAAGAGTAGTAAACCAAGAAGGAATTGTTCGGGGAGCTTGCAGCTAGAGAATCGATTCGAAGCTCTTTCCCTTATCAAGGAGGATGAAGAAGAGCAGCATGGACAGACTTCAGGGACAGAGCAAGGGAGCCTGAGAGTCCCACCCGAGGGAACAGTCGCTGCTAAGCCTCGGAGGAGGCGTGTGGTCGTAGTGGGGGACTCCTTGCTGAGGGGTACAGAAGCAGTGATTTGTAGGCCTGACAAGATGTCTCGAGAGGTGTGCTGTCTTCCAGGTGCAAAGATCCGGGATGTGACAGAGAGGCTGACAAGACTGGTCAAGCCTACTGACCAATACCCCTTCCTTTTGGTCCACGTGGGAACTAATGATACTGCAAGACACAGCATTCAGAACATCAAAAGGGATTACGAGGCGCTTGGTAGGAAGCTGAAAGGAATGGATGTACAGGTTGTCATCTCGTCTCTTCTGCCAGTTGAAGGGCATGGTCCAGGAAGGGAGAGGAAAATAGCAGAGGTGAACAACTGGCTTCGCAGATGGTGCCGCCGAGAAGGATTTGGATTCTTGGATCATGGGCTGCGGTTCCATGAGGAGGGACTTCTTGCAACAGACGGGTTGCATCTCACGCCAGTTGGAAGAAATGTTTTTGCCAACAGTCTCAAGAACTTGATCAGGAGAGCTTTAAACTGAGTTCCGAGGGGAAGGGAGACAATATTAAGGAACGCAAAAGGGATGGCGTAAATAGTCAAACTGACATAGAGGAAACAAGGCAAACAGTGCAAGGACCCAACAGTGGGAGGCAAAAAAACTTGCACAGGCAGCAAGTAAAAGGGAACCATGGTCTGCGATGTCTCTACACTAATGCACAGAGCATGGGAAATAAGCAAGATGAACTCGAACTCCTAGTACAACAAGGCAAATATGATATAATAGGCATCACTGAAACCTGGTGGGATGAGTCTCATGATTGGAATGTGGAAATAGAGGGGTATAACCTTATTAAGAGAAATAGGCCAAACAGGAAAGGAGGAGGAATAGCACTATATGTCAGAGATATTTACACCAGTGAAGAGATCCTGGACATCAATCATGGAAGCCAGGTGGAGAGCATCTGGATAAGAATTAAAGGGGAGGGAAACAACAAGGGTGTTACGGTGGGAGTCTACTACAGACCCCCAAGTCAGACTGAGGAATTGGATGATATCTTTCTAGAACAGATGACCACACAGTCAGAAAAGAGAGATGTAGTAGTGATAGGCGACTTCAACTATCCTGATATTTGCTGGAAGTCTAACTCAGCAAAATCCTCAAGGTCTAGCAAATTCCTCACTTGCCTGGAAGACAATTTCATGGTCCAAAAGGTGGAAGAGGCAACAAGGGGGTCAGCTATTTTAGATCTGATCCTAACCAACAAGGAGGACTTGGTTAATGGGGTGCAAGTGGTGGGATCATTAGGTGGAAGTGACCATGTTCTCCTGGAGTTTGTAATACAGTGGAAAGGAGAAGCCAGGCAGAGTCAGACACACATCCTAGACTTTAGGAGAGCGGATTTCAGTAAACTTAGAGAAGTATTGAGGGCGATTCCATGGTCAGAAATACTAAAAGATAAAGGAGTTCAGGACGGATGGGACTTTCTCAAAAGGGAGATACTGAAGGCACAATTTCAAACAGTTCCAGTGAGAAAGAAAAACGGGAGGTGTCTCAAGAAACCAGGATGGATGACTAAGGAACTTTCAACCAAGCTAAGTTTGAAACGGAACATGTATAAGAAATGGAAAAAGGGGGAAATCACGAAAACGGAATTCAAAGAAATAGCAGGCATGTGTAGGGGTAAAGTCAGAAAAGCTAAAGCGCAGAATGAACTCAGGCTTGCTAGAGAGGTTAAGAACAATAAAAAGGGCTTTTTTGGATATGTCCGCAGCAAGAGGAAGAAGAAGGAAACGGTAGGGCCACTGCGTGGAGAAGATGGCAAAATGCTAACAGGGGACAGAGAAAAGGCAGAATTACTCAACACCTTCTTTGCCTCAGTCTTCTCAGAAAAGGCAAAGGGTGCTCAACCTGAGGATAATGGAGCAGAGAACAGAATTGGGGAATTTCAGCACAGAATAAGTAAAGAGATAGTAGAGGAACACCTTGTTAATCTAAATGAATTTAAGTCTCCGGGACCAGATGAACTCCATCCAAGGGTATTAAAAGAACTGGCAAAAGTAATATCAGAGCCATTGGCAATCATATTTGAAAACTCCTGGAGAACAGGAGAGATCCCAGCAGACTGGCGAAGGGCAAACGTTGTCCCCATCTTCAAAAAGGGGAAAAAAGAGGATCCCAACAATTATCGTCCAGTTAGTCTGACATCAGTTCTAGGAAAGATTCTGGAGCAGATCATTAAACAGAGAGTCTGTGAACATCTAGATGGTAATGCCATAATCACAAAAACTCAACACGGGTTTCAGAGAAACAAGTCATGCCAGACAAATCTAATCTCTTTCTTTGATAAAATTACCAGCTTGGTAGATGAAGGGAATGCTGTGGATATAGTATATCTTGATTTCAGTAAGGCCTTTGACAAGGTTCCCCATGACATTCTTGCAAACAAGCTTGTAAAATGTGGGCTAGACAAAGGAACTGTTAAATGGATCTGTAATTGGTTGAATGGCCGAACCCAAAGGGTGCTCAACAATGGCTCCTTTTCATCCTGGAGAGAAGTGACCAGTGGGGTCCCACAGGGCTCTGTCCTCGGCCCAGTGCTATTCAACATCTTTATCAATGACCTGGATGACAGAATTGGGAGCATACTTATCAAATTTGCAGATGACACCAAATTAGGGGGAATAGCTAATACCCCAGAGGACAGGATCAAGATTCAAAATGACCTGAATAGACTAGAAAGCTGGGCCAAAGCTAACAAAATGAAATTCAATACAGAGAAATGTAAGGTATTGCACTTAGGGCGGAAAAATAAAATGCACAGATATAGGATGGGTGACACCTGGCTGAATGAAACTACATGTGAAAGGGATCTAGGAGTCCAAGTAGACCACAAGTTGAACATGAGTCAACAGTGTGATGCGGCAGCTAAAAAGGCCAATGCTATTTTGGGCTGCATTAATAGAAGTATAGTGTCTAGATCAAGAGAAGTAATAGTGCCACTGTATTCTGCTTTGGTCAGGCCCCACCTAGAATATTGTGTCCAGTTCTGGGCGCCACAATTCAGAAAGGACATTGAGAAACTGGAGTGTGTCCAAAGGAGGGCGACAAAAATGGTGAAGGGTCTGGAAACCATGCCCTATGAGGAACGACTTAGGGAGCTGGGGATGTTTAGCCTGGAGAAAAGAAGGTTAAGAGGTGATATGATAGCCCTGTTTAAATATTTGAAAGGATGTCATATTGAGGAGGGAGCAAGCTTGTTTTCTGCTGCTCCAGAGAACAGGACCCGGAACAATGGATGCAAGATACAGGAAAAGAGATTCCACCTGAACATTAGGAAGAACTTCCTGACAGTAAGGGCTGTTCGACAGTGGAACGCACTTCCTCGGAAGGTGATAGAGTCTCCTTCCTTGGAGGTCTTTAAACAGAGGCTGGATGGCCATCTGTCAGGGGTGCTTTGATTTGGATTTCCTGCATAGCAGGGGGTTGGACTGGATGGCCCTAGTGGTCTCTTCCAACTCTATGATTCTATGATTCTATGATTCTATGATTCTACCTTTTTAGCTACTGTCGTTCCTTGACCATTCAAACTGTCATATTAGGTCAGGTGGATAGGCTGGCCGGAAGAGATCTGTCTTTAGTGCTTTTTAAAAAGCATCCAGAGTAGTGATAAGACGGATCTCCTCCGGCAAGTTGTTGCAGAGTTTCGGAGCCATGGCTGAGAATGCTCTCTCAGATGTTGCCGCCAGTCTTGTATTGGTGGCCTCCAGTAGATTTTTCCCTGATGTTCTGAGGGTGCAGGGCGGATTATGTAGGGAGAGGCGAGCCTTCAGGTAACTTGGGCCTAAGCCCGGGGAGGATGACTAAAATGGTGAAGGATCTGGAAACCATGCTTTGTAAGGAAACACTTAGGGAATTGGGTATGTTTAGCCTGGAGAAGAGATGGTTAAGGGGTGATATGATAGCCCTGTTTAAGTATTTGAAGGGGTATCACATTGAGGATGAAGCAAGCTTGTTTTCTGCTGCTCCAGAGACAAGAACAAGGGACGATAGATGCAAGGTCCAGGAGCAGAGATTCTACCTCAACATTAGGAGGAACTTTCTGACAGTAAGTGCAGTTTTGACAGTGGAACACACTCCCTCAGAGAGTGGTGGGATCTCCTTCCTTGGAGGTCTTTAAAAAGATGGATGGCCATCTGTCAGGGATGCTTTGATTGTGATTTCCTGCATGGCAGGAGGTTGGATTGGATGGCCATTGTGGTCTCTTCCCAACTCTACAATTCTATTATTCTGTGATTCACATTGGGTTGTAAGGCTTTGTGTTTTATTTCTGCACCCAGATGTGCATATTTTATATCTTTTAAAAACTAATGTGCACATTTATTTGCACAATTTACCTGATTTATGTGATATTTTTCCCATTCACTAATGCTTGCTTCTTTTTTCCAATAGCCCATATTTTAGCTGTTGGTATTTTTTTTTTTTAAAAAAAAAAAAAGTGTATTGTTTTATGTGCAGTTCAGCTCTCAGGATTGCCCTGTTAAACCTCACAAATATATAGATGATAAAGGCAAGATTGTCATTTCCTCATATGTCTCAGGAGGTGTAAAAATGCTACATATGCCAACATTGTCAAGTCCAATAGAATTTCTTTGTATCCCTAATACTTTGTATCCCTAATACCCCAATACTCTAGTAACTGAAATATAAACATAAGAAGTATGTAAGACATGAGGAGAAAATGCACAAAATATAGCAGTTAATTATAACACCATTTTAAAATATTTTCTGAAAAAAATGAAAGCTTTTCATCAGGTTTCTTAAGGATGATAGCTAAATGTTCACCACTGAAAGGTAATATTCAGTGCCTCGGGGTGGCTACTGGTAAAATCATTCTCCCAGTGTCTTTTCATATATTATTTAGTGAATATCCAGGGGTCTCAAAGGCATGGCAGAACTGGTTCAAGGTGGTAGGTGATGAAAGCAATCAAATTGCCCTCCATCTCCGCCCCCCCCCCCCCCAAAAAAGCTTCTACAAATGAAATGTGATGGGCTTCTCTCTCCCTCCCACAACGAATCCAGGGTCTTATTGTTCTGCTCCCTTGCAGTGGAGGATACATTCCTGAACTTAACATGGAAATGTGAAATCGCTGATAATAGTAAACTCTAGGTTCACTATTGAATGACCTCCAGTGGAAGTTGACCATAGATTTGCATTGGAGGACCAAAAAATGCTTAGAGACAAGATCGCTCTAGATATTTCTAGGTTCTCTGGAGTGACCCTATAGGCAGTTTCTGCTGGGAGTGTACCGCAGAATTACATGGAAGGACCTAGAAGTGCCTCGAGAGAATATATTGTGTGGTATGTGAGTAGGTGACCCTCCAGAAGTTGATAGCAATTTTTATAATCTTTCACTACTGGCTATACTGACTAGTGCAGATGGGAGTTTTAGTCCAGCAATACCTAGAGGGCTACATATTCCCTATTTTGTGGTATTATTTCCAATTAATATGGAGAGATTTTCTTGGTTGGTTATGTGATTTTGAGAGCAGCATCTAAGTCTAGTTTCTATATACCATGTAACATCAATCTGCCCTGGTGGCGCAGTGGTTAAATGCCTGTACTGCAGCCACTCACTCAAAACCATAAGGTGGCGAGTTCAAGACCAGCAAAGGGCTGAAGCTCGACTCAGGCTTGCATCCTTCCGAGGTCGCTAAAATGAGTACCCAGATTGTTGGGGGGCAAATAGCTTACAATTGTAAATGAAGCTGTTTGTTTAACAAATTGTAAGCCGCTCTGATAGTCTTGGCTGAAGAGCGGGGTATAAATAAATAAAATTAAATTAAAAAAATCTTCAATATACAATTCCCCACAATAGGCAAATGTAATTAAAATAATTATGATGGCTAGATGGAAATGTCATGGAGCCCAGGGGCGATTAGTGAGGCTGAGGTCAGTTTGAAGGGCTATCAGTGAATCTACCCATTGCAGCTGATGGCTTCCATGCCAGCAGACCAGTAAATTTGTTTCTGGTTTTCATATGAACTTTAAGTGAGCTATCAGGCATGCTGAACCCAGTACCCTAGAATGAGTTCTGCATGTTGATTAGCCCCCTTAAAATTTAGATGAAAAGTTAAAAGCTAGCAGCTTACAGCCTATTGACATGGAAGCATCCAGCTGTCTCTAGTTGAAAAGCCAGTTCTTTTCAATACAAAACTACCTCAATAGTCAGGTACTGTCAAGGACGGGAACATGGGCTACATGTGCATACAAAATGAGGCACAAATGTTCAGAAAACCATCAGTAGGCACTTCTTTTGTGATAGCTGGTATTTAAAATGAACTTATTACTCAATGAGATATACAACAATATTTCATTTAAAACTGAACTCCAGAGCTTCATATTCAAAGAAAAGGTTTCAAATCTAGTTTCTGTTTTGAGTTTTTAAGCTTAAGAGGGTTGTTCAGTCTGATGAGTAAAGGTCAGTGACTTTCCTATCTGCATATTTCCTCAGATCAAGACACCCTTCTTCTCTATTCACATTGCTGTGCAGCCTGCCATATATGCCAGCCAAGTCATGCTGCTGTAGCTCCAATAATTTCTAAAGTGTACTCTAGGCCCTTGGGACGGGGAACAGCTCTGAAAATATGTATTTCTGGTAAATTCTTAATCAAGTAGCTAACATTACTTGTTACTCATAGAAAATAAACAAACAAAATGAAAATTCTTTATAAACAGTTTTATATATTTTAAGCAATCGTTGTCATCAGTAATGTTTAACCTCTTGTCAGCATGATATTGATTAATTTTAAGGTATTATTAATGCTGTTGGAAAGCAATTACTTGAAAAAAATATATTAACTACACATAAATATGTATGACAACTGTCATTACATGGGTTCTGGATTTGTTATGCTTGAGAAAAACAAAACCAAACCAAAAAAGGGCAAAGAATGTAAATTAGAAGTATGGAAATATTACTTAGTATGATATAAAAGCTGCAGGCTGGAGAACTATGTGTGGATTCATGCCCCATTCATTTTGCCAAGAACACTCCGAGTCTCATTTTCTATGCCGGGTAGGATGATGGTGATCTGGGAGTAGAGGAACTGTCAATAGTTTTGTTCTTGGAGCTTTAGTCCTTGATGCACTGATGCCTTAAAGATGATTAAGTTCCTTCTGATTTTGCCTAAAACGAGTCTTACATTACCTAGTTGTGTTTAGACTTGGTAGTTTAGTTTAGACTTATCTTGATGTTTAGACTTACCTCTACAAGGATGGAGGACCCATTAAGATGGGCCATCTTAGGAGGTTTGTGGATGTGGATATCTTCCTTCTGTCTTGACAAGAGATTCTACTGAGCTTTTGGTTGATCTCTGGAGAGGAGAAATAACCAGGGTGGATACAATCTCTCCTGAGTGTTTCCTCTCACAGAGTAGAACCAAATTAGCTCCCTGGTTTTCCTGGGATCTGGCAGTGATGAAACAAGTGAGAAGGTGACTAGAACAACATTGGCAGAAAACCCAGAACAAGTCCAATTAAACACAGGCTAAATCTTATCTAAGGGTCTACTCTGAAACAATATGTGCAGGGGAAAAAATCTCTGCCTCATCACCCTGCAAGGAGCCAGTAGAGCTGTTTTGAGTGGCCAGGACTCCTTTACATACTAGTCCACGAGAGACGAATCCAGACCACTCAATAATATGTTGTGAGCAACCTGTCTGGCACTTTGCAAATAAAATTGCTTAGATCCATTTCAACATGGATGCTATAATATATACAGATCCAGGATATAACTTTGGCCCCTGCTTGTCTAGTAGTAAACGACACAGACACATTTTAATTGGTACAGATCAAGGAACTCGATAAGATTTTTGGAGATTTGAGAGCCTATATATATCAGATCCTTGCCCTTCCTGGCTTAAGAAAGCCAGAGGGGAACTGGCTGAGTGCCTGCCATGCTATTTAACAATGTGTCTCTTTATATGGCCAAGTTCCACTTGGTTTGAGAAAGGAAGTTCTAAAACCATTGTTGAAAAAGCCATTGCTGGGTCCCACTATCACACAACTGCTGGCCAGTTTCGAATATTCCATTTTTAGACATGGTAGTGGAGCATGTGGTGGCCACCAAATTCCAGGGATTTCTGGATGAGGTGGATAACCTAGACCCAATTCAGTCTAATTTCAGGCTTGGCTATGGGCTAGAGAAAGCTTTAGTTACCGTGGTGAATGACCTTCAGTGTGCACTGGACAGGGTGTGTGAGTCCGTGTTGGTTCTGTTGGATCGTTCATCAATTTTTGATACCTTCAACCATATCTTTCTGGACTGCCTGACTGGGATGGAACTCTGAGATAATGTTTTACAGTGGCTTTGTTGCTTCATGGAGAGTGAACCCAGAAGTTGGTGCTGGCGGACTACTGTTCAGAATCTTAGCCACCAACCTATATGGTCCCACAGAGTTCAGTTGAGCCTGCCATGCTATGTATCATATACATGAAACCACTGGAAGAGATTATCTAGTTTTGGGGTCCAGTGCCCTCAGTATGAAGATGACACCCTGCTCCTTTTCACCTCAATCAAAGGAAGTTGTATTCATTCTAAACTAGTGGCTGACAGCTACAATGGACAATGAGGTCAAATAAGTGAAATTTAATCCAAACAAGAAAAGGTCAGTTGAAAGGCAGATTAGGGATTAGGGATTTACAGTACCTTTTGCTAGATGGAGGTTACACTTCTCCAGAAAATGCAGGTTCACAGTGAGTACTCCTGGACTCAACCCTCAGCCTGGAAGTCCAGGTTTCAGCAGTTGCCAAGAGTGCATTCACAGAGTTATAGGTTGTGCACCGATCCTTCAGATGTCAAATCTGGCGACAATGATATATGCTTTAGTTACACCCCATTTGGATTACTGTAATACATTATACATGGGACTGCCTTTGCAGAGTAATGGGAAACTTCTGCTAATTCAAGAAGCTGCAGTCAATTTATTAGCTAGGTGTGGCTGCAGGGATCACACAATTACAGTAGAGTCTCAATTATCCAACCTTTGGTTATCCAACATTCCAGGATTATCCAACGTCACGGCTGCTGTGATTTCTTTAAATTTTCTGTGATTTGTTTAAATTTTCAGAGGACTGAACTGTTCATACTGTACATCACAATGTTGATCAGTGATTTCTTTACATTTACTTTTACTGTTATTGCAATAAAACTTCAATACATTGGCAGTTCATAGTAATTTCCAGGCTTTTCTTGGACCTTCCAGATTATCCAACATTTTCGATTATCCAACTATTAGCTGGTCCAGTTTATGTCGGATAATTGAGACTCTACTGTACCTTGTTACAACAGCTCCACTTGCTTCTGGGTTTTTCCATACCCAATTCAAAGTGGTTGTTATGACCTACTAAGCCCTCTGCATCTTAGTTTCAGACTATCTGACAGAGATCCAAAACACACTGAAGAAATAATCCAGTTTGAGATCACTTTAACTGCCCTGTTTCCATGCTAAGCAATTCTGGGAACTGTTGTTTTGTGAGACATTTAGCCTTCTCTGTCAGAGAACTCTGGTGCCACAATAAGCTACAATTCACAGGATTGACTGCACTGAGCCAGGGCAGTTAAAGCAGTCTTTCCTCATAATGCATTGTTTCCAGATCCTTCACCAATTTGGTCACCCTCTTCTGGACACAGTCCAGCTTGTCAACATCCTTTTTGAACTGTGGTGCCCAGACCTGTCCTTGTTGTTCTGTCCACTGCTACGTTTGAAAAGTGACTTGATGCTTCAGCCATGGAAACTTACCAAAATATCAGTAAGAAAGTCTCCAGCTGTGTGAAATGCTTTTTCTGTGTATATATTTTTTAACAAATAGAATGGAGGGAGGGCAGTTAAGCCGAAAGAAAAATACCTGATATACTAGTGTCTGGAGGTGTTATTTCAAAATAATTTTGGGGCTACAGTTATATAGTATTGTTTGGTCAGATCAGAATAAAATGCCAGGCTAGTCTGATAAGTCTGGTGCTTTAATATGAAGAAAGCAAGCATTGGCTTCATTCAGGGTCATCTTCACCAGATAATGTGACCTGAACATAAATGGTAGTGCATTAATCACACTGTATTTTTGTGTTTCTTTATCATGTTAGCATGTAATATGCTTCACTGCCTTGAGTCCCTGTATTGGGAGAAAGGCAGAATATAGGAAGATGATGATGATGATGATGATGATGATGATGATGATGATGATGATGGCAAAATCACCATGCAAGCCTCAAAGAAAAGTATTAAAAGCATGGAGGAAATTTGAAGTACGGCAGGATGAATCTTAGAGAATGTCATGGAAAAGGAAACATTCAACAGTACACTGATTATTGTTATTAGCAATGGACCTCCTGGGACTCTTTGCCCATAATAGATTCCAGCCCTGTCGTATGCCTGAAATACAAAAACATTATCACTGAGCTGCAGAATCTGGAAATAATAACACCGCAACATCATAATAAATAGTCAAAACTCTCTCTTCCTTTCTTTTTTTGGTCCACTTTTTAATATATCAAATGTATTTCATTGCTTACATTATAGTAGCAGATTAGAAACATCTGCTCTTTTGCCACCAGTCTGCTAGCGAGAGAAAGTGTAACTCATTTTCCTCCAGGCTATTCTGCTTCAAGGCTTGGGTAAGAAGTCTATAATCCAGCTGTTGAGTGTTGATACTGGTCCAGGTTTATACTCAGGAGCCCTTCAAATGGAAATACCACCTTCTTGCCAATGATTAGAACAGTGATGAACTCCATTTGCTTTCTCTCCCCCTCCACTCTTCTTTTTCTCACTACTCTAGCTCCATCGCCTATTACAATAATTAGAAAAGACCGGACATCTCGGAACAGTGTATCTCTCTCTTGGCAAGAACCTGAGCATCCTAACGGGATCATCTTGGACTATGAAGTCAAGTACTATGAAAAGGTGGGAAATCACAGCAAAGGGGTCAGAGATGGGACGGGGAGGGAATTCCCTACAGTTTGATCACAGAAAGAGTAAAGTGAAAAGCTAAAAGGGAGTGAACATAAAATTTGCTTATGGGTTCCCTTCCAGATTCTTTAAAATAATCTCATCTGTTGAAATGCAAAACAACTTACATCCTAATAATATGTCATATTAAAGCTAACGATACCAGTGTTTAGTAAGTTTAATACTTTAAAAAATTGTTTCAATTGCTGACAAAATATTTTATGATATAACTGGATGCACTGTGATTATTTTGATAATAAAAATTTCACCTGTTCTTTTAAGTTCCATTTAAGTAGGTTACAAAACAAACAAATCATGTTTGTAAACTCGTAATAATAATATAATAATAAAAATAATAATATTTCTAACTTGCCCCTCTGAGCGAGTAATCGGGGTGGGGTACAACAATTAAAAACATATACAGTTTAAAAATTACAATCTAAAAAATCCATACCCACCTCCCACCCCTTAAAACAGGATTAAACTAAGTCATAATTAAAACAGTATCAAATCTAAAAAACACTCAGTCTCGAGGTCCAGTGTGGCAGCCACATGTCAATGGGAGATAGGAGGAGCTAGATATCATTCAGGCGGCGGGAGGATTAGCTACTATCCAGGAAGGCCTGCCAGAAGAGATGTGTCTTGGTCGCTTTCTTAAAGCCATCCAAGATTGTAATAAGACGCATCTCATCTGGCAGGTCGTTCCACAGCTTGGGAGCAATAGCAGAAAAGGCCCTCTGGGAGGTCTGTGACAGTCTACAGAGGACCATAGTGTACGTAGGGGCTCATATGGGAGGAGGTGGTCCCTAAGATAGATTGGACCCAAGCCACGTAGGGCTTTAAAGGTCAAAACCAACACCTTGTACTGTGCCCGGAAACTGATCGGCAGCCAGTGGAGAGATTTAAGCACAGGTGTTATATGCTCGTAGAATATCTATGTTTAGATATCAGTGACAACAGATAATATAATATTAAAATGCTTTCCTGGCAAATACATATAAAGAGGCATTTGGAAATTCTGTTAAAGCACAATAGATGCTAATATTCAAAGACATAGGTCCAAAACACAGTGCAGAAATAATCCAGTTTGACACAGCTTTAACTGCATTGGCTCAATGTTGGGGAATTCTAGAAACTGTAATTTTGTGAGATGTTTAGCCTTCTCTGTCACAGAGCTCTGGTGCCACAACAAACTACAATTCCCAGAATTCCCTAGCACTGAGCCAGGTCAGTTAAAGCAGTCTCAAGCTGAATTATTTCTGGATAGTGTTTTGGACCATAGTGATGTTAGTCTGCAACAGCATGAAAAGGTATCTTGTAGCACCTCTGAAGCTAACTGAGAAAAAAATTGTACCATAAAATATAGTAAGGGACAGCCCCAGTTTCTTAGATAATGTTTTATTTTGAGGGGGCTGATACGTAGAGGCAACTGTTGCTTTAATTCTCATCCATCAGAAATTCTGCACCCTGTTATCACCATCTCATAAGCAGGAAATGTTCAATGCTGTCATGAAAATCTGTATTAAAAGCTAGGAAAAACTCTTCAATCCACTGCATATTTACTCATACAAATAAGTCCCACTGAACCTTAACATGCTTCCAAATAGTGTATATGTTTACACTGTAAAACTAGCACATAAACCAAAAATTACATTGCCACTAAAATATTTTCATAGTCTTAATACTGTATTTCCTTTTTAAAAAATCTTTCAAATTGTATAGTTTCTCTAACAGGGCATCTCACTGTGTTGAGACAACAAAGGATGTCCCAACACAGTGAGATGCCCTATTAGAAAAACTGTAAACTTTGCAAGATTTTTTTTCCATTTTATTTTTTATTGTTTGTTTTTTTTTTTTTTTGTTTGATTGATTGATTACATTTGTTGATTAAAATATACTAGGGTGGCGTTGTACAAAGCATATTCTTTTGCATAAAAGAAGTAAATTTTGGCTCAAGAGATTTTTATTTCTTTAATTTTTTTGCAAAAAAAAAAATCCATGAAAAATAATTGAAAATGTATAAAAACTCCTGCATTCTTGACTCGTCAGAAAAAAAAATTAAATTCTTTTTTTACATGCAAATAGTAACAACAAAAATGAAAGACGATTTACCCTCTTCCTCTAATCATATAAACTAAAGTTTTGTTATTCTAGTTTAGCTACTATTGAAACTCAAAATTATTACAAGAATCATTAAAAAGAAAACCTATTGCTTCAGGGTCCTTTAAAAGTATGTGCAGCTAGCACTATAATTTACGGAATAGTGAAGACATAGCCAAGTTTGCTAAAACTAATAGTTTACCTTCAGATGTGTTATTGGCGGCAAAAATCATGTGAAATTGAGAGCCAAATTCATGTAAGATATCAATGACTGGAATCTCCAGTTAGCTTTTTTTTTTTTTTTTTTCATTCAGAACAACATCAGGGTTGTAACTTTCCCACTTTCTAATATCCTGATCACAATGCCCCCTTAGTTTTAATATTTGGCTTCTGTACTTAAATGATTCCCATATCAGAGACAACATAATGCCCCTGTTGAAAGAGCTCCACTAGCTGCCAGTTTGTTTCCGAACACAATTCAAAGTGCTGGTTATGACCTATAAAGCCCTACATGGTTCAGGTCCAGACTATTTGTCAAACCATCTCTCCCTGTATGAGTTGGCCTAGGCTCTGAGATCACCAGGAGAGGCCTTTCTCTCAGTCACACAACCATCACAAGCATGGTTGGTGGGGGCATGAGAGAAGGCCTTCTCAGTGGCTGCCCCTAGACTCTGGAATTCCCTTCCCAGGGAGGCCAGATTCACCCTCTCTTTGTTATCCTTCTGCCAGCAGGCTACAAACGTCTTGTTCAGACAGGCATTTAAAACACAAGGTTTTTAAAGAACAAACTGGATGCTGCATTTTTTAAATGTATTTTAAACACATTTATCTTTTTAACATGTAATTTCTTTTAATTTTTTACATGTAATTTGTTTTAATATTGTAATAATTTAATTCTATTTTAATGTACTATTTTTGTATGCTTTTAATTGTTTTTTTTTAAAATTGTAAGTCACCCCAAGTCCCGGTTTTGGGGAAAGGATGGGATATAATAATATATATAAACAACATACAACATGCCATATGCTTCAACGAGACATTTTGGTTCTACCTTTCCCTTTTCTTTAGCAGCCACAAGGTCTGGAAGTTTCCTGGTTTGCAAAAAAAAAAGATCACTTTTCAGGATCATGTTAGTAAAAATAAAGTCAAAGGAGGAGGTGCTGAAAAAATTTATATTTGGTTTTATCTTTCCCCATAAACTCTTCAGGAAGCAGACATCTTGCCACCTTGAATCCCATTTTGGGAGAAATGTGGGTTTAAAATACCTTGAATAAATAAATATATAAATCTGAGGAGGCAGATGAGGTCACCAAGATATATGCTACTTTATTTTCTCTCATTGGTATCTGATCATATCAGTGTCTCTGAGGAGGTCAGATAAAGAGATTTATATGACCATATTTACAAATCTTAATAATCAAATTCATTTTCAAGAATGGGCATTTGTGATTACATCAAATGTGGAATCCCTTGCACCATTCTGGGAAAAGGAAGATAACAAACATGTGAATGCTATTAACTTCCACTCTCAGTGTGTTTTATCTATCCAGAATAATATAGAAGAGAACTCTTGTGTAAATGAATATCAAAATGTTGTGCTGCCTTCATTGGTGTTGGTGCATTGGTTTTTAATGTGACAATTTCCTTTTCTAAAGCAGGAACAAGAGACAAGTTACACAATTCTGAGAGCGAAAACTACTAACGTTACCATAAGTGGTCTCAAACCAGACACAATGTATGTTTTCCAAATCAGAGCTCGAACCGCTGCAGGATATGGGACCAACAGCCGCAAGTTTGAGTTTGAAACCAGCCCAGACTGTATGTATTTTTTTTAAAAAAATGATTTTAAATGTTTTCCTGTACAATTTCAAAATTATATGGCTGACCAGCTTTATTTCCTCTCTAGTACAGTAAATGTGATTTTATATTTATGATCTGCCTTTCTGGCTAACGTGTCCATAAATTTTTACGTTTTGTCATTATTTAAAACATACTATGAAAAGTATACTGTAGAATAGTGCAGGTGGTATTCCTACTTTCTCTTTCCATATCTTATTTAAATTGTCAGAATTAAATGAATCCTAGACTAGATGGCAAGTCCTGCCAGAAAATAAATTTAAAAGATCTGCGGTGTCATAATATTGTTAGCTGACCCTGTTGACTCTAAAACTTCTGAACTCCAGAAGAACTGCTGTCTCATTTTCCCCATGTCCACAGAATAGTGCATTGCTTTCATTAACTCTAAATATAGAGGGTTTTCCCAAGTCAACAGTGGAATAGATTCATTAGGAATGGGGAAATAGTTTTTTATGCAAATTGAAGCAGAAGGAAATGTGCCTGCTGCATGCTCATTTTATATATAACCTGGATTATTTCTGATCTAGGGTCTGCAGGGTTTTTTTTTCTTGATCACCTAAAAGTAGAATTAAAATGACATTTCCACTAGGGATGCAAGGAATGTTTTTATTGCTGATTATATATAGCCAATCACAATGTAATTTTCCTCACATGTGAGAGTGCAAAGCATCACCAAAAACAAACAAGGAAACAAAAACAAAAAGTTAGTGAAATTTTCACACAAAAAAGCCTTGAAATGCAAAACAAACTAAACAATCAAAAATGCACAACCACTTTGATAATCCCATTCAGCAAGGAGAATATTTTTGCTGTGTTGTTCCTCTTGTATGCCAGAATTTTTTAAAAAAGACCTATTTATCTCCCTAGATGTCGCACAATATTTAATATAGTTCTGTAAGAGAGGGGGGAGGGAGGGAGGAAATCCCTGTGGTCAAGAACTTTGAATGTTGTTTAATGAAGTCCCATTCAGCATAGCTCACCAACAAAGTAGCTCCCTCCTTCAGCTCTTTCTATTTTCTTGCTTTCATTTCACCTGGTAGGACTTTAATTACTCCCTGTGAATACAGGGAAATATAATTATTATTTTATGTGTTGTTACTTGGGAATGTGGACCCAAGTTGTAGTCCCTTCTGAGCCATGCAAACATTACCTTAGAAAATCCAGCTAAGTTGGATAAACTTAAGGCCACTGGACATTTATCACACTCCCTCACCCTAGCCTGCCTCACAGATTTATTGTGACGTTGAAAGAAGAGATGTATCAAGTACACCAGTTTAATATCATTAAAATAAAAGTATTGAAGAAAAGTAACTAATAGATGTGACTTCTGCCCAAGTATCTGTCAGAGGGGAAACAGATGGCCCTGAAGGGGCAGCTTCAAGCCTCCCCTTCCGAATACTGCAGCAAACACAACTGTGGCCCCAATCCACATTGAAGCTGGCCGAAAAAGAAGCAGCAAAGATCCGTTCACTTTTTGGCCAGGAAAAAAGCCAGCTTTTCCCTTCCCGCTGAGCTTGAATCTGGTTGCAAGCCACTCCAGCATATAAACACCATGTTGCTGGAGCATCTTGATGCTGCCAATGTCTGGGCATCCTCCCAGTGGCTGTCCAGCTTCTGGGTGGCTTCAGGGAATCATCAAAGGATGCAGTATGTAAATGCCATGCTCTAATGACATCGAAAAGTAAGCTTTTGTTGTTGTTCAGGCCCTCAGTATTCTGGACTTTTATAAAGAAATCATGAGTTTCAAATTTTTGCAGAAAAGCTCCAAAAAAACTCTAACTATAGCCCAATACATTCACTACCCTCACTTGTATTAATGAACAGTATTGTTTTTTTAAAAAAAAAATATTAGCCATACAGACCTGTTGAAATCTAAATTATTAACAGTGCCATTCTATCCATACCTGTAAGTATTTCCAGTTGAGTTCACAGAAGCCTATTTCCAGATAAGTGGCTATAGGTCTTAATCCTGTACAAAACAAAACTGCAGTCTTAATTCTGTACAAAACTTAAATGTGTTCATATTAAACCATTAGAGTGACACTCACTTCCTTTGATATTATTATTGAAAATATTTGAACACATTATTATTCAAGTTGTCCATCACAGCTATAATGTTCACTACTTCTCAAGTAACCATATGTCCATTTACTAACTAGCCTTGAATTTTGTGTATAAAATGAATTTTGGGAAAAGGAGGAGAGAGGAATTCCAGGGTTATATTATTACAGTGGTCCCCCGGGTTACGAAGGTAATCCGTTCCGGATTACCTTTCGTAACCCGGAAGCTTCCGTTTCCCGGGGGACCGCTATTTTCAATGGACCGCGCGGCCATTTAAAGGGGCCACGCGGCTTTTTTCCTTTCGTATCCCGGGGGATCTTTCGGATTCCGGGGGATACAATCGCGGTCCCGCCGGTTTCGTACCCTGGGGTTTTCGTACCCCGGGGGATTCGTAATCCGGGGGACCACTGTACATAGATTAAGCCCCACAGATTTGTTGTTGTTGTTGTATGCCTTCAAGTAATTTCTGACTTATGGCAACCCTAAGGTCATAGACTAAGGGCAAGACTTGTTCAGAGGGTGTTTGCTCTTGCCTTCCTCTGAGGTGGAGAGATTGCGAGCTGTCCAAGGTCACTCAGTGGGTTTTCATGGCTGAGAAGGAATTTGAATCCTACTCACCAGAGTTATAGTTCAGTGCTCAAACCACTATACCACACTGGCTCTCCTTCCCACAGATACCGCCATCATAACATTGTTTTTACAGACTCCTCATAGGGCCTGAGTGTCTGATTTGTAAGGAGAAGTTCTGTTCAGAGAATATAATTTGCAGTGGAAGGTGAGCACCCCAAGAAGACAAAACAAATTTGGCAGTAAAAAGGCCACAACTTTGTTGGTAACAACAGCAACAAACAAGTAGGGTTGGCCTCAAGCATGAGGTCTGGATCTGCACATCAACAACACCGTGGCTGAATGATGTGAGGTTGCTTGAACTCCAAGCATCAGGATGACATCGAGGCAATGGCATGCAACACCACAACTCCTCAATTCGTAACTAACTTAATCTGAGCCTCTAGTCACCGGGATAAATTTGTTGTGACTCTGGGATGTCCACAAAGCGCCCTATATGTTTGGAGGTTTCAAAGGACTCTCTCAATCCAATACTCCCATGCACTGGAAACCAGCCCACCAAATCCAGAACCTATGCTGCAGCCTGCAAAAGTTGTGATGAAAGACACCTTAACAAAGGAGGGAGGGATGGGGAGCCGAGCAAGGAGAAAGGCCCTGTCAGGAGCCGCACGCTCCCTTAAATAGGCCCCTCAACCAATGAGGGGCCAACACAGGGAGTAAATCCCGCCCTCCCATCAGTGAAAGCCAATGGGAGGGCCCGCCTGAATAACAGGCCCTTGACACAGGGAGAGCCCAGCCCCAGGGCAGCATGGGAGATGAAGTTCTCCCAGCACTGAGCTGGGCCAAGCTTTCTTGCCTTTGACTATGTGAATGTTTGAGATCTGAGAGATTTAATTCCAACTCTTTCTCAAAGGTAGCTGAGGTCCTTATTTAACAAATGACTGTTAATATTGCCCTTCAGCCTTTGGATTACATTTTCTAATACATAGGGAGTATTAACAATAATCCATGGCATAATTTATGGGAAACTCTAGTAGGAAAGTATGTGTTTGTGTTATAGAATGAACTTGAAAGTGAATATATTTGAAGTGTTTGAAGTTGACAAAGAGTTTTATGGAAGAAATTTTATTTTTTATTACTCTAACATGGCTTTGTAACAGATTTTGATTGATCACTTTTTCAATCATGAATTAGATTTGGTTATTCCTATGTTTTAAGAACTGTTATCATTTGAAACTGTCCTCTCTCTTGTGTAATGTGTGAAACTATGAACATGAGCAAGCCAAGATGCACCCCTTTTTAAAACATGATTTTAAAATCAGGTATCCATGAAACACCAATAAATCTTTTTTTGCACCAATGGCTTTGTTTAATTTTGACTACCCTTGACGGTGTTGTGGTGTGAAGACATTGATAAAGCTGCAAATCATGACACTGTTTAATCTGGAATACATTACTATTGTATCTTTAAAAAGTCTTCTAGTACTTTAATTTTAAATTATCGGAAAAGTCTAATCACCATGTGCAGGAGCAGCAGAGCTTGGGCCTAAACTTCTCTTGTATATATAGAAAGCATTCCTGTCTGTACAATAGAACTTTGCTCTCAAGTTCTGCTGAATTCCCAAGAAAAAGAAGTCAGGTTACTGTTTGGAAATGGGAGAGATTATATTGGATCTTTCAAGCACACGCGCATGTGCACAGAGGTCCAGCAGAAAAACAACAACAAGCTTAATCTTTTTATAAAATATATAAAATCAGTTTTAGTTACAAGAACATGTGCATAATCAAGCACATGGTCTAATGGAGGAGAGAGAGAAGAGGATGGCAGGTTTGAGTGATGCAGGAAAACAGTGGCTATGGGAAAAGATCTCCTAAAAATCAGGAAGTTGCCATAAATAATACTGCACTAAAATACCTAAATAGTAACATGCAACCTAGCAATTACTGAGAATAGGTATGCAAATGTTGCTACATCTAACAGTAAAATTCCGTATGTTAGTGGTCAGAATTGTATATAACACAATAGTTTTCCTCTTCCATTGTCACAGAAGCTTCTAAAGAAATATCTAGAAGACTGGCTTCTCTTTTCTATTTGGTAAAGAGATGTTGTTGTTTTATGCTTTCAAGTCATTTCTGACTTATGGTGATTCCAAAGGTGAACCTATCACAGAGTTTTCTTGGTATAATTTGTTAATAAGGTGTTTGCCTTGCCTTTCCTCTGCAGTTGAGATATTGTGACTTGCCCAAAGTCACCCAATGAATTTTTATAGCTGAACAGGGATTCAAATCCTGATCTGCCAGTGTCCTAGTCCAACACTCAAATCACTGCACCATTCTGGCTCTCAATAAAGGGTAGCATTTTTACTTATGAAATAGTACAGGATGTCTTTCCTAAGAACAGAGTGATGCTGTAATGACTTTCCCCTTCCTATTCCATATATTTGTCAGTATTAGATATATTTTCAGTCTCACTATTTGAACACTGAATGCGTTTTGTTTTGTTTTGTTTTGTTTTACTCATACTTCTTTCCTTTTAACTTCTAGCTTTCTCCATCTCCAGTGAGAATAGCCAGGTTGTGCTGATTGCAGTTTCAGCTGCAGTGGCAATTATTCTGCTAACAATTGTGGTTTACATTCTGATTGGGAGGTTAGTTCATCATTTGTTTTATATGTCTATTTACATTTCTTCAGTGCCTCACTGGGATAATGAGGAGTGCCACCAAAAAACTATCACAAATGGAAAAAGTTTGGGGGTATCAGTGCTTAAGAGTTTTGTTCAGTCTGCATTTTCACACAATACCTACCTGATACACACTTCCTGGAATAATGTAATTGTGGATGGAACGGTTAGGGAAGGTTTTGAATGTAATGAAACAGGCTGTTATTGTATTTTATGGATATATTTAGTTTAAGCAGCTTTGATCATTTGGAGAAGTGGGCTAAAAGATAAAAATAAAAGATGTTGATGATGATGAGTGGATAGGCAACACAGTCTTCCTACAGATTTCAGATCTTTGATTTTTGTAGTGTACTTCTCACACAAACGCGCATACATGCACACAGACACACACACTCACAAAAAACCCATGCATATTTTAGCATAAATTGGATATGGAAGGGTACATTTGAAAGGAAAGCTGTCTTAGGAAAGATGTATAAGAACTATGTTCTTTGAAAATACACTTTAAAATATCTATTTTGTGAAAAATGCATCCAAAAGGCTATATTTAAAGATGATTTTTGTGCACAGAACCTCTGTTTTTAAAACAATCACATATTAATGGAAAAATGAGAAGGAGCAGAAAATAAAGAAACACACAAGAATTTGACACAGACTGGAAATAGAGTGATACCCCCATTGCTAATGGCTGGGGTTCATCATTCCTCGCCCCCCCCCCCCCCCCGAGCAGGAAGTCATGTCAGAACTACACATAGTAATGAGGCTGCTAACAATAGTAGCACAAGCCCTACACAACTTGTTAAAAAGAGCTATAAACACATTCTCAGGCAACTGTAAAACTAAACTGGAGGGGTCAAAAATCAACATATCGTCTCATTAGCCAATTTCCTCAAAGTCCCTCAGAACATATCGTAGCCCTGTAGGGTTCAGAGAATATAAATGGTACTAAAGTTTCTAACAGGTACTTAATTGTTCAGGGAAAATATTTCATTCTGTTTTTATGTGCAAGCAGTGTATAAAATGTTGGATTTCTGATGTTTTTGCCTTTTATTACTTGTAGGTTCTGTGGGCATAGTAAATCAAAACATGGAGCTGATGAGAAGAGACTGTACTTTGGTAACGGGCATTGTAAGTTACAGAAAAGGATATTAAGAGTATTATTGTATTTACCAAATGTCTATGTCACCCTGAAAAAAATTGTGTTATGATACGATAGAAGAGACTTAACATTGATAGTAAAAAGAGAGATCACTAGCTTACATTTGATCCATTTTTGTTGTCTCTTTTGTCCTCTGCTCTTTTGTACCCTACAAGGCAAAGGACACAAGATGTGTTGTGTTTCAATGGTATGTGAGATTGATAACTAGCCTAAACAACAAACTTACATTTATGCTGTCCACTTTTTCAAGCCATGCAAAGTTCCAGAGTAGCATTACAATATTTCCCAGACAATCCTATCTGTGAGATTAGAACTAAATTTCATTATGTTCATTGGGATTATGCTTTGTTATTATGTCCAGGATTAGACGCTTGCAGTCCCATCTTATCTCAGAGATGTGCTGTATGTAGAGGCTTGCAATAAGACATGACTAGATACACACTAGACAAAGTTCTCAAAGATCTGCTGACAGATTAATTTGCCAGCAGAACTGCTCTGCTGGCTAATATTTGCTGGCAGAAGAGTAAAAAAAAAAAAAACCCTCCAGACCAGGCACATAGTAATAATGCTGGCACAAAATTAGGACCAGGAGAATTTGAAGTAACATCTAACACCTCTAGGCTGAGCGACCCTTGGATTCCATTTGACATGGTCTAGTGTGGCCCGTTGCTTTTTAGTTTCATTGGATGAGAGCACACTGGCAAATTGAGGGATCTTCAAAATACTTGATTTGTTTTTACATGTACAGCTAAAGGATCTTGGGAGCAAGTCAACATTCCTACATGAAACAGAAAATCCACTAACTATGCATCAGGTTGCCAAACTGTCTAAATTGCAGGTCTCAGTTTTACCTCTCTCTGTTTCCCTGATGCCATTTAAATTCTAACTCAAAGCTGTTTTAACCCAAGAAAGATGAAAAGTTCCAAATCATAGAGTCCTCAAGGAACATTCAGTCTCCCTTGTAAAAACCAATATTTACAACAGTACTTTTTAGATGAAACTACAGGAATAGACACATTCAAGCATCATCATCATTATTATTAAAAAGGAAATCGACTCATAAAAATATTTTTGAATATTGCCTATCTTTAAAATATCAACTATATGACTTGCATCCAATAGTGGTTTTTTACTACTTTTTAGGGGTGGGAATAATGTAGTCCACCAAATATTGTTGTACTGCAACTCTTAGCATTCCTCAGCATGGACTATACAGTCTAGGGCTGCTGGGAGTTGCGGTACAACAAGTTTTGGAGGCTCATGATTCACCATCACCATTAGAAGATGTGTCTACTCATTTATCAGTGCACATGATTTTAATCTATACTTTCCACTGTAGTTGTTTATGTAGTATTCCCATTTTTTCCAAATGTATTTGCTTATTCATTTTGTTTTTTGTTTATATCGCACCTTTCTGGGGTATAACTGGGACTCAAAGTGGCTTACAACATTTTATTTTAATTCAGTACTCATAAAGACACAAAAATTACTGTATTAAAACATGTTTAAATAAATTAAGATATTATCCAAGATGACTAAACCAAGACTATCATGCTTTAGACATATCATAGGATGACATGATTCAATGGAAAGGACAATAATACTCAATAAAATGGAAGGCAGTAGGAAAAGAGGGAAACCACATTGTGAGTGGATTGATTCAATCAATGAAGCCATGACCTTGAATTTGCAAGACTCAAACATGGCAGTTGATGCCTGGGGCTCTTGGAGGTCACCTTAAGTTGAACTCAACTTGCCAACAAATGAAAACAGCAATAGGATATTAAAAGCCAATTGATCTGAAAGCAATTTAAGAGCACATTGGCATAAAATACAGCATTCACTAGTTACAAGTTCTTTTCTCAACAGTGAGAACATTTTCAAAAGTCCACCTAAATAAAAAGGTATTTCCATGCCACCAGGAATCCTTTCTACATCCACTGAAGACACTGCCTGCAAACCTCACAAGCAGTTTGTCTAGTGGATGCAGGGATGGGGATGGGAATTGGGGATGAGGGTGGCAGTGTAAATGGGAATGGAGAATCAATGACAAATGGGAACCCCAGTCTATATGAGTAGAAGAGCTTTCCACTTTTCCATAAAACCAATGCTTAATACAATCCTAACAATTCTGTTAACATCTATTTGTCAAAACTGTTTTCCAGGCTTCTAGTTGTACATGCTGTTTTCATTTCATGACAGGTGTTTTAGAGTCAAGAAAAATCAGTCCTTTAGAATAAATCATGCACTAATAAGCCTGATCTGAACTGTTCTCGGTCAACTTGGGAACAGTTTCTCAAAACAGGACTGCCTGCTGTGTATGGCCTTATTTTCTGGAATCACTGAAGGCCAAGCAATGCTTCTCACTAACAATTCTCAACAGCTGGCTGCTGTGCTGTATTTATCCGTGCCCCCTTGCTGTGCAACAACAAATGATGCATTATAGCAAAGGACCATTTTCTTATGTGGAAAAAGATGAATTTCATTGAGTCCTGCAAAGAAACTTTTTGGCAGCCTCCCCATCCCCTGTGGTGAGCAATGTAAAAACATGGCGATCAAGTCACATTTCTAATCTTGCTTCTCGTAACTTGAGCACCAATCTGCATGCATGAAATATATGGTCATGCATACTGCTGCATGCAGGCATCCATTATTGAACAGATGATAACACTATTAAGCCCACTTTTGCCCAAACAGGTGCCCTCTCCCTGAAATGGAGATGAGAGCTGCTATAATGCCTGGCATCTATTCAGTATTTCACATGTGATTCTGGAGCATAATCTTCTACACCACACAAAGTCCAATATACAGGGTGAGGCAGTTGCCTCAGAAAACAAGTCTAGGGGGTGTGTTGAAAGGATAGTACACTGTTAGGTATTTACTATTATGGTATTGATTCTTTTTCAAAGAAAGCAATGTCTGATGTGGTGAGAGATGCTTGTGACATTTTTTGTCTCATATTCTCAAATAGGTTGTGTTGTTTTGGATTCTGTGCACCTTGACTGAGGTGTGAGGAGAGTGGCATTTGTTGCTTTGCCTCTGAGTTTTTATTCAAATGGAGTTAATGTTAGTCAAATCAGATATCATACTGAAGTGATGCAAATGAGAGTGTGAAGAATTTGTATGTAAGAGAGAAAGAGCTGGTCTGAGGAGTTATACAGTATCTTCTTCAGGTATTAAAGCCCAGTTTATAAACCAGATTGCTTAATACTACATACTTCACTGGATTCCCTTTCTGATATCTTTCATTCTAGCCAGTGATGTTTGAAATGTGGGACAGGAAAAAGGTCTTCAGCCCTGATTTTGTGTATATTTCTGGCAGTTTGTGGTCTGGTGGGGGCTGGTTCATCCTTTATTGGCAGGATGCAGGCTTCCTTTGCTTAGACCACTGGCTACCAGTAGCACCCATGAGGCACATTTGATATGGAGGAGAAGCTCACTCCATGTAGAACTAGATATTGTGGACACTATTCATTTTCAAAGGGTGGGACACTTATGCATCCCAGCATTTTCAATCAGCAGAATCAGTGCTTATGCATTTCAGATATGTTATTTGAAAGTCAAATTGGAATTAACATTGGCAGTCCCTTCTATGTGGCTTTAATGGACTGCTGAAACTGAAACCTCTGCTTAATTACAATTCTGTTGGGGTGACTGAAATGTCTTTCCCCCCTCTACAGTGTTTCCCCTTGGGCATGTGCTTGTACTTTCTTTATTGCAAGCAGGCAAGCTGTGATATTAAGCTACTTAAGGCAATTCACCAACAGTTAACACACTTGGCTTAGATATCCATTGAGGAAGTATGTGCCCCACATCATGAGGTCTTCATTATTTAAATTTAATTAGGTTTTAAAACAGAAACAGCCATTTTAAAAGTGTCATGGACAAATAACAGGTCAAAAATTGTTCTCTCAACTCTCATGCACTGGAATGTCTCAATCACTATTTCTGAATTAGTCACAGTAGTTAAATTCCTGTGGATTCAGCCACTTGTTTTTCTGCTTTAGTGTTCCACCGTAATGCTTTAACTATAATATGAGAAATAATTCTCAAATACCTTCTGGAAAGAAAAATGTGGGTCAGAAAAACAGTTGCTGGAAGAATAGTTAAGACTTCCAACAATATTTGTCAAACATTTCTTAACTCTTAATTTATCTACAATTCTATTTCCATCATATATTAATTATTAAATATTCTCTTCCTGTAACAATAGTTTCATTGTTGGTTGAACAATTCTTGATTTACTCGTAATGTTCATTTTACGCCAAGACAAAAAAATATGTTTGTTAAAAGAGATTTCCTGAGGACTAAGAATGCATGGAAACCAAGCCCTAATGTCAGACATGCTGTTGTTACCCCAGACTGTTAAATGCTAATAGAAACCAATTCTGAACATATACAGAGATGGCCCCTTTATTGTTACTGAATGTCCTCCTAAAGAAACACCTGATATTTGAAACAGGTTTCTGAGTCAGACATTGCTGAGTCCTGATACCATTTAAAGCTACTGCTTTCCTTCATTTTAAAAGGTATGCTGAACTTGTTGCTTTTGAGAAGATGACTCTGCACACAAACAGCTATCCACACTTTTCATTTAGCAGCTATCATAAGGCACGGTTGTAGAACCTTTGCTAAATGTTTTGGTCTATAGAGTCATTGGAAAAGACAATGCAGGGGAAGGTTGAGGATAGCAAAAGGAAAGGAAGACTGCATGCCAAATGTATAGACTCCATGGGCCAGGATCTACAAGACTTAAGTAGAGCAGTGAAGAACAAGGAGTCTTGGAGGTGTCTCATTCACATGAGTCAAGGGCAGTTGACTGGAGGGCAGTTGACACAACAAGCCCATTTGTTTCCATGCAGCATGGCCACTGGTAAGGGGTTGAGAGATTTATAGCCCAAAACATCTAAAGGACCAGGAGTCCCTGAGCCCTGTTTTCAGTGTATTGTTTTTGTAGAATGTTCAGAGCTACTGCTGGATCTTTCAAGGCTTGTAAGATTCCCCTAAATTGCCACTAGGGGAGTATAAACCCAACTATACCCAGCATTCATCTCAGTTTAGCTGGTGCAGCACAGGTAGCAGCAAACACTGCACGCAAGAGTCTCCTGGGTTAGCTGCAGGAGGATAAAATAACTTCTTGTACTTCTGTGACTATAATAAACTTTTTGTACTTCAGCCCATAGCAGCTGGTTTATTTCAGTCTGTTGATTCTGAATTGCTTGAGAAAAAAAACCTGAGCTGTGAACAGTTCCCTGCAGCCTTATTTCGAATCCTATAATATCACTTCAAAGAAGCAGAAATATATTTCACCTCTTCAGACCATCTCTGTTTGCCCACATCTGGCCAAGGCCTTTTTCCTGCTTTACTACCCGTAGGGCAATTCATACTAGAGAAATAGATATGGAAATGATGATACTTGCACAGAAGGAGCTGTAAAGTGGTGCAGCTTAACACATGCACATGTGTTTATTATCTGCTGCTCATGACAGAATCTACTCACTATATGGACTGCTTTTAGTAATTGGTGTGAAGGGATTATTTTCTTTGCAATCTTCAATGAGCTGATAATGCATATCTAAAAAAGAAAATGAAAAATTCAGGAGCTAAGGTACCCCTCTGCAGAGCTTTTAAATTGCTGGTTTGTTTTGTTTGTGTTGTGTTTTATTAACTAGGAGGGTGTCTGCAGCCCAACATGAACCACAAGAAATATTTATGGGACCTTAAACTGATAGCAGTGTGTTCTTTTTATGTGTGCATGTTCTAGCTACTGCTCTTCTTTGTTTTATTGTGATACCTTTTTTAGCCAGCTGAGTCAATAGGAAACATTACTACCAAAAGCATATTATAGAGGACAAAACACAGCCTCTTTGTTATGGGTGGGATCTTGAAATGGTGTTGGTGACATTGATACTAGGATTTGGGAAGTAAGTTTTTGTCATTTGGTCAAATTTAGACCTAAGATTTAACAAATCCCTCAAACATAGAGCAGAAAAGAGTAGGGCAGGGTGAAAAATTCCTACTAAAACATACCAAATGTTCATTTTAGGGATGGGTGAGAATTTTGTTACAGGTTTTTGATAAAAATGTGCCAGAATATGACTATTTCTCCCTATTTAGGATAGAAAGAACATGAGATTAAAAAAAAGTTTGAGAAACAAAAAATGAGAATGCACCCTGTAGATCTTGATCTTCAGCTCCCTATGACCACCACATTCATCAATTGATTGATATTTATTTTAAATTAAAAAATAAATTTAAAATAAATTAATTGATGCAATGCATTTGCCAGTTTCTGTTCATACAATTACTTTGACTGAAGTTATACATGTCTCTCTGGGTTTCTTTTAAAACAGTAAAGCTCCCAGGCCTTAGAACATATGTGGATCCGCATACATATGAAGATCCCAATCAAGCTGTTCATGAATTTGCCAAAGAGCTTGATTCTTCCAGCATAGCCATTGATAAAGTTGTTGGAGCAGGTAAGGATACATACAATATTCTCTTCCAGTTGAGTACTGTAATTTGTAATATGTGACTATGTTTTTAAAAAATCACCAGCAAGTCTACTCAAGCTGTACATTTAAGATGTAGACACATATGTCCCGATCTGCTGTCCCGATCTGGTAGGGAGAGTCCAAATTAAACCTCTGTTATTCTACTTTTTCAGCTGCTATTAAAATATCCCCGTTATTCTCTCTTCCTCTCCTTCCTTCCACTTTCCTCCGTTTTCCTCAGCTTATTTAATTTACTGTAAACTGTATTCAAAATGCAAAAGCAGTTTGTACTGATTTAACTCAGCAGGGGGAAAGGTGAGGTGAGATGAGGAGAGAGTGGAATCTTTCCCCTTCCAGCAAAATCAACTGCTCCAACCTCTCCTAGCTTGTTGTGTTCTTCCTCATTATTTTTGCCATCTTGACCACACTCTGATGTTGCTTGCCCACATGTGTTCTAATTTCCATATGGGAAATGTTGGAGGGTATGCCAACAGTTTGGTTAATTAAGAAAAACACTTTTTACCATTGGAAAGCAGCAAGGTGTTGAAAGAGCTTTCTTTTTGTATGCTAAATTTAGGGAAATCATGATGTCTGAGAATTTTAGATGACTTTTTTCCAGGTAAAGCACAAACTAGGTGAGAGAGAAAAATAATATCTGAGAAGTAATATGTTTTACAAAAAATTCAAAATATTATTTCATCTTCAAAACTTTGTGTGACTTCTCTCCTGCTAAGTATCAATCACATTGCTTGTTCTACATTCAGCATGCATTGATATTCACATATCAGTCTCCAGATGTCTCTATTATTGTTGTTATGTACCTTCAAATCAGCTGTAACTTATCATGACACCCTCCCAGGGTTTTCTTGCCAAGATTCATTTAGAGGAAGTTTGCTACTACCTTCCTCTAAGGCTGAATAAATGATACTTACCGAAGGTCACCTGGTGTCTTAGGGTCTTAATCCAATACTCAAATACTTAATCCAACACTCAAACCACTGCGCCACATTGGTTCTAATGGCTCTAATAATCTTATTTTGCTGCTTTGTTAACTGCCCTTTAGTTGATCCTGAGTCAAGGCAACCCTGTGGATGTGACATCTCCAAAACTCCCTGTCTTCCACTACTCTGCTCAGGTCTTGCCAACTCAGGCCTGTAACCTCATTGATTGAGTCTATATATCTGGCTGTCAATGTCAGGCCCATAACCTCATTTATTGAGTCTATATATCTGTCTAGAAAAGGTAGAAGGTAGTAGTAATTGTTCTGAGTCTACGATGTTTTCTGCTAGTAGTATGGTGTCGATTGCATATCTTAGATTGTTGATGTTCCTTCCATCTGCACTCCTTCTGAGTCAAAACCTGCTCTTCGTATGATATTTTCTGCATAAAAGTTGAACAAATAAGGTGACAGAATGCAATCTTGCCTGATCCCTTTGCCAACTTAGAGCCATTCTGTTTCTCCATGTTCTGTTCTAACAGTAGTCTCTTGTCCTAAGTATCCATTTCTAATCAGGACTATCAGATGTGGTGGCACTCACATGATGTTAAGAGTCATCCATAGCTTTTTGTGAACTGTACAGTCAAATGCTTGGCTAGAGCACATGCTGATTTTCCCCCCTGGAATTCCTTTGTATTTTCCATCAGTTAGTTCATGTTTGCACTGTGGCCCCTGGTGCCTCTTCCTTTCCTGAAACCCACTTGCGCCACAGGGATTTCTCTCTCCATTTATGATTGGACCGTGGAACACACTCCCTCAGAGTGTAGTAAAGTCTCCTTCTTTGAAGGTTATTAAATAAAAGCTGTATGGCCATCTGTCGAGGGTGCTTTGATTGTGAATTCTGCATGGCAGGGGGTTGGACTGGATGGCTCTTGTGGTCTCTTCCAATTCTATGATTCCATGATATGGAGTCTATATTGCAGAATTTTAAGCATAATTTTGCTTGCATGGGAAATTAATGCTATGGTCCTATAGTTGCTTCAGTCTTTTGTGTCTTCTTTTATTGAATTGGGGTGTACATTGATAATTTCCAGTCTTTTGAACTCCATTTTGTATTCCCTATTTGCTGACATTTGTCAGTTAGCACTAAAGTTGATTCTGTCTCTGTAGATTCTAACAGTTTGGTTGGAGTATTATTATTTTTTTCCTGGTGATTTATTTTCCCTAGTTTCTCTTATTGCACCTTCTACTCTCTTTGTAGGATTTGGGGTCCATTTTCGTATCTTTCCTCTTTCCATTTGCCATTTTTTTGTTTCTTTTATATAACTCTTAAGTGTATTGCATCCAATGTATGTTTATTTCTTCTTGATCTTCTAGTATGTTATTTTTCTTATCATAGAGCATCCTGACCCTTGTTTCAACTTCCCTTTGAATTCCTTGATCTTGTAGAAGAGGCTTCTCATTGTTCCTTTGCTGTTGCTGTCTTCTCTTTCTCTGCATCGGTCATTATAGTAATTCTCTTTATCCTTGTTCACTAGATATTGTACAGTTGCATTCATAGTTGTGGTTTTGTTCCTATCTTCCTTTTCTTTTGCCTCTCTAATTTCTTTTACTGCTTGAAGCATTTCATCTGTTATCCATAGTTTCTTCTCTTTCTTTTTGGCAACTGATAGTGTCTTCTGCATTCTTCCTTAATCATGTCCTTCGCTTGTGCCCAGAATTCTTCTGGTTCTCAGTTGATTATACTTAATAGTGCAAATCTATTTCTTACATTGTCAGTAAATTCTGTTGGGATATTGTTTGGATCATACTTTGGTATAAATGACTGTTTTTGTTTTCTTTTTCAGCATTATTGTCATTTTTGATATATGTAGTACATGATTTCTCCCATGTTCAGTGCCTGATCTAGTTTGAGCCACAATAATAGAGCTTCTCCATATTCTGCTTCCAAATATGTAGTCTATCTTATTTTTGTATTGACCATCTAGATATGTCCATGTGTATAATCTCCTGTTGGTAGCATAAAGAAAGTGTTTGTTATAAATAGGTTATTGGCCTCACAAAATTCTATCAGACACTCTCCTGCTTCATTTCTTATACCTATTCCAAAACTTCTTACTGTTTTTGATTCTTCTTTGCTCCCTACTTTTGCATCCCAGTTGCCTATGATTAGCTAGAAATCCTGTGTTGTTGTGTTGACAATTTCTTCCTGGATGCTTTCATAGAATGTCTGTTTTTCTTCTACCCTTGCCTCTGTGGCTGCTGCATATACATGGATTATTAGGGCTAAAGAAAAATTAGTAAAGGAGTTTCCAAGCTTTTGAGTTCTCTGGAACTCTTCAAACTAGATGATACAAAGAACAATGAGTAGTAAGTGCTGCAGGTACTTCTTATGTGCTGGAGTGTGCAGATGAGGTTTTTGCTTACTGCTCTCATCAGCCTATCCCAACATAGCCAATGATGAGGAGTTAAAAGAGCTGCAGTCCAAAAATATCTGAACACTCCTGCTTTATACTTAATATTCTTGAACAAAGAAGCCACAACTGAACCCTTTTTCTGAAAACATAAATGCTAGTTTCCCTTGGACAAAGCACAGTTTTTTCTGGATTTATAGGGGGAAAATGAGTGAATATGTTTATTTCTAGTCCATGACTGACGTTAGTTTTTAATCCCATAGAACATGCATCTTTTCGATCAATGGTATTTACACAATACTGATCTACAATTCAACAAGTACAGTGGTCCCCCGGTTTACGAATCCCCCGGGGTACGAAACCGGCGGGACCGCTAACATATCCCCTGGGATCCGAAAGATCCCCCGGGATACAAAAAAAAAACCGTGCGGCCCCTTTAAATTGGTCGCGCGGTCCGTTGAAAATAGCGGTCCCCCGGGAAACGAATGCTTCCGGGTTACAAAAGGTAATCCGGAATGGATTACCTTCGTAACCCGGGGGACGACTGTAATTCAATTATTCTGCTATTGCTAGAGTTAGCAACTTGATTCAAGCACATATTTACTCATGATTCTGTTTCATTCAGTTGTCATATTAATTTGCAATTTTAAATGTTGTTGATGATGGTGATGGTGATTAATGATTCCATTTCTTGGATTTTTTTCCCCTAAAAGAGACATTAGATGCCTCACAGCTAAAATGTTTAAATCCATATTGTGAAACATATTTAAATTAATCTTTTCTTCTATATGTATATGTAATTATGTATATTGATGCTTTTAAACTAGTGAGAAATTCATTATAGTATTCCAAGAAGTTCAAAACTTCACACTTCTATTCCAAGAACTGCAAAATCTGGTGAATATGTAACACCCAGAGGTATGGATCAGATTATTTTGTACAGGAATTTGAAAAGATCAGATTCCTCTCTGCACTTATACACTCTTGTAACAATACATAATATTCTGATTATTCATTGCCCATGTGTCTGTATTTTATGTATAGAAACTACCAGCAAAAATATATAACAAAAAAATAATACAAGGATACCCAGTGTGGTGTAGTGGTTTGA
Organism: Urosaurus nigricauda; assembly: GCA_034509955.1. NCBI lineage: Eukaryota > Metazoa > Chordata > Lepidosauria > Squamata > Phrynosomatidae > Urosaurus > Urosaurus nigricauda. The sequence goes on from JAOEGL010000003.1 coordinate 49,085,457, forward strand.
GTATTGCACTATGATTCTGGAGAACAGGGTTCACATCCCCAATGAGCCAAGAAACCCACTGGGTAACCTTGGGCAAGTCACACTGTTTTAGCCACAGAGGACAGCAATGGCAAACCCACTCTAAAGAAACTTGCCAAGAAAACTTTGTGATAGGATTGCCTTAGAGCCACCATAAGTTGGAAATGACTGGAAGGCACACAACAACAAAGGCATTGTTATATTACATAGTAAGTAATGAATGTAATGTTACATTCCTATTAATGTAAGATGAGATTCATCAGTTTATAGCTGTAGTCTGTCTCAACCATTACTGCATCTCTAATAGTGATTTTGGACTAGAAGTATTATTTTTACAGGTTGTAGGTTCAAGCGCATTACCATTTGCTCTTATTTTATAGCAATACATACAGTATATATCTTAGGCTAGATGAATCTAAGCCACAGCACACTATTCTGTACAAACACCAAAAAACAAACCAAAATCTAACTTTTAGTAAGAGTATACTTTTCCTTAGTAAGTTGTACAGCCTGGGGCATTCCACAATTGCAGGTGGGAATAACATTGTAGTCCTAGACATTAGGTGGTGACACAAGATATTCCCACCTGTGTGTATGGAATTCCTAAGGATTTTTAAATTACTGGAGAACAGTATCTTTTTTCCCCCTAAAATAAAGAAATTAAGTATACATGTAACATAGAAGCTGTTAAAGTACATTTAATTAAAACTAAGGCTTGCAAATGTTACTTTCTGAACTACAACAGCCAGAACCTCCAGACAAGATTCATGGGAAATTCTGTAATCTGTAGCCCCAAAGAGTACTTTTTAAAGGTTCTCTGTAAACGTAATGCCATTACTACATGATGGAGCAAAATCATAGAAGCATGTAGGACTATCTCATCTCAGCCTGTTGAATAACCACTGAAGAGAATACCTCTGCTTCCAGTATATCAAAAATGTTTTGGTGTCTACCCATATGATGGCCTCAATGGAGCTTTACAGACCGCCCTTTTGAGGCAGTCTGCAGCCACTCATTTAAGCAGCGGAATGGGGCCAGGGCTGCCTCACTGGCAGCCTCAGAGGCCCCATCCCAGCGCTTCTGAAGGCCACAGAGAAGCGGTCAACTGCCACTTCCCCACAGCCTGAAAGCGGAACGCAGCAGGCGCCCTGGGCGCCCACTGCACCTCACTCTCCATGACGGTGCCGACGGGAGAAGGGGGCTGCTGCAGTGGCCCCTTTCTCCTCGGGGTCCTTGGTGCAGCCATCTAAAGGGCACACCAAGGACCAGGCTCAAAAAAAGAGGTCCATTTTGAAGCTCTTCTTTGCGCCACAGAAAGGGTGTGCTTGGCGCCGTCCCGCAGCATGATGTTGTCAGGCACGCGAAGTGTTATGTAAATTCTGCGTGCACCATGACAACAACATGGCGTGCCCATATGGATGCCGCCATTTTAAAATGGCAGCATCCATACGCACTAGGGTTAGGGAGGGTGCAAACGCTGAGCCATCCCTAACCCTATTCGCACCGCAATGGCACCCTTTAGTGCCCGTATGTATCAGGCCAATGTGTTCTTTAGTGAGGAGAGAGGAAGTATCATCTCTCAGAATTTAGAATTCAGGTGTTTCCCAGAGTTCAGCTTTTGTGTGAAATCTGTTTTCTTACCAGCTAAGGAATGTCAAAACTAGGAATGGGTACTACAGGGCCACTTTATATATTATTTAAATCTTTAAGAGTAATATTTATTTATTTTATTTTATTTACTTATTGACGAGCAAAGGACTTTTTTATAAGTTATTACTAATCTCAACTGTATAAAGATACCCCTGAATAAAAGCATTTTGCAAACTAACCAGTTTTAAAAGTCCAAGTTTCTGGTATTGTTAAGCAAGGGAATTTAGTGGATTGTGTCCAAACCCTCAATGTTTCAAACATACAAACATGAGACATTACTGTTTCAGTAATGTGACATTATGAGCCACAGAATGTATAAATTCCATAACAGTGGGAAATGTTGCAAAAACAGCACGGTTATTTGCATCTTAAAGGCTAGCACATTTATTTTGGCAGAATACTGCTTTAGTATGCAGGATCCTATCCCATTCATTTATTTATTCAGCCCATACCCAACTCTTACTCCATGCAGAATGGCTCACATATGGTTAGCAGGTGGTTTCTCTGTGCAAACAACTATTGAGATCAAGCCTGTTTAACTTCAGAATTAGAAATGTGTCGTGTTCCTTTTGACCATTGCCTGTTGATTAGTCTCAACTAGAAAGATTAAATGAACCATTTACTGAATGGAGTTCTAACACATAGGTAAGTTCATTAATAGGTCCAAATAGAGGATCCAAGTCTCTGTGTTCATATAAGCCCATACATTTATGCAATATATTTTACAAAGTTTATAATAAATGAAAATGTGTGTCTGTTATGGTTGTGAAAAATGTTCATAAAATTTGTCATAATTGCTAAGAAAGCACCAGCAATCCTGAGAAAGTTTTTGGCTCCATCATGAGAAAGAGGCAAAGGCTGGTTTGTAGTTCATAATGGTTTCCATAACTTGGACAAAGATGTGTGTCTACAAAATCATTATGTTTTACCTTTGTGGACTAAACATATACACATATACAGTATGCTTTGTGTTGCGTTGTATCCACTGGCTGCTCGGTCAGAAACACAGTCAACTTGTCTGATGCTTCTGCTTTACAAGAATTTTGCAACAAGCCACAGTGATCATAGTTTAGGGCTTCGAAAAGTGATTAATTTAAAAGTTTTTCCATATTTTAATTATTTTTTCCTCTCTGCAAACATTGGGAGAAATTTTTTTTTTTAAAGCAGCTTTTGCATAAAAATTAGCAATTTTTTACAAAAAATACAAAAAATACACTATTTCCTGTAGAAATTGTTGATTGTTGTCATAGAAAACTAAGGAGTGTTGCACAAACTAACTTTTTACCCCTAAAAAAGTCTCAAAATGTGAAAAATCTCAGGACAGTTTACCATTTTCTTGATGAAAAAAATGTGGGGATATTCTTTAAATTCTTATCATAATGTATGTTTCTGACTTAAGGAGGTCCTAAAAGGAAGCCTATCACGAGGGTTTTCTCAGCTGGATTTGTTCAGGCAGGGTTTGCCATGCTCTCCCTCTGAGTTTGATAGATTGTGACTTACCCCAGAGTCACCCAGTTGGTTCCCAAGACCAAGTAGGGATGTGATCTCTGGTCTCCAGACTCCCGGTCCAGCATCTGCACCATTATTCTATGCATAGTGCAATTTTGAAATTTATTTAATTTGCTTATTTTATACAAACAAGTTTGTTTCTCACCTGTTTCAACATTCACACACAGACTTAGGCAGGAAGCAAAATTTCTATTCTGTTTATTTAAATTCCTGTATTTTAAGCTAACTCCAACAGCAAGGGTTTGTTATGAAAGCAAAATTATTTTAGAAAATTAAAGTTTTATGTAGTGTGATAAACAGTGGTTCCTTCTCATTGTTTGAATGGTTATACCTATCACAGTAAAGAGAGTAGGATTGTTCTCTCCCAACATGTTTTTGGTTTGTTTGTTTGTTTGTTTCATTTTGCCCCACATGAACACAGAATTTACTATCATCCTTGATCCAAGTTCACCATGTTGGCCACTGTTGTCATGGTTGCTTGCAACTAGAACCATATGACAAAGGTTCATAGGTTCTGATAAACTGCTGCTATCTCCTGAATTTGTCTTCTTTGCTGATGAATACATCAGGGATAGTGTTGCCTCCTTAATTTCAACTATTTTCTGCAAGAGATTCTTGTCAGAATGTGAATAAATCTGTTCTAACCTTTCTCATCTATTCCCACTGTCTCTGTTAACTAGTGCAACTTCTCTGGGTCAACCTCTCTAAGTCAACAGCCATTTATAATTCTTAACGGTTAATTATACAAGAGTAAATGCTACAGCATTTCATCTTAAAAGCTTTAAAATGTTTTGAAAGCATTTAAAATGAATTAAAATTGTTCTTTAATGAGTGTTTCACAACAGGCACTATGGGTCACTTTTACAACTGACAATCAAATGAGCAGTTAAAGCTGTTATGCAATCTGTAATTAAAATGGGGACGTACTTGTAATCTTTGTTTATACTCTTTGGATTTACAACGGGGTTTCCATTTCTCCCACCTCAATGCATTCCACTCCCTAGTGCTAAAGAAATGTAAAGGTGCTTTTAAACTGTTTTATAGTTCAGGGGCTGCCTTTTTTTAAAAAAAAAGCTGCTTGAAAATGAACACTGGAAAAATTGGAGGGCATACATTACTTTATAAAGTGAATAAGTTTTAATTTGAGTTCGTAATTTCTATCCAAAAGGTTCCTGCTTTTTATCTAACATTTTATACATTCTAAAGTGTGGTCTTTTACAATTTAAGAGCTGGCCATTTCATTCTTCTAACTTGATTATTAGTAAAGTGAGGGAAATTCTTACGGAAGGCATAAGTCCATGTTGGTGGACTCCTCAGACACACCTCTGAAGAAGGGAACAAGGCAAGTCCAAGTACTTAAACCACTGCACCAGGCTTTCCTTTTGTTACTATTGTTGTTGTGGTGGTGGTGCCATCTCTTAGAGCGTGTCTTTCCCCTCCTTCCCTGTGCCTTCTCCTCTCAGAGGCAGCTGGGTGCATATCCTCTCCTGAGTGAAGGGCAGGGAGGTGGGGAGGCTGGCTCCTCCTGCCTGGGGCAGGGGGGCTTTTTCAGCCCTGGTCTCCAGAGTCAGTCGGAGCACTCAAACCACTGTACCAGGCTGCTCTTTGTTACTGTTGTTGTGGTGGTGCCATCTCTAATGCTAAGAGAGTGTGACTTGTGCAGGGTCAGAGAGAAAGAGAGACAGAACATCCTTCCTTCCTCTTTCCCTGGGTTTCCTCTCAGAGGCAGTGGGGCCAGGGATAGCTGCCCTGGACACACATCCCTCTCAAAAAAGGGTTTGCCCTTTCTTGGCATGTGGGGGTTTATAGGCGTGTTTCCTCGGGGGGGGGGGTGCCATTGCAATCTCATGAGGCTGTGACTTGGGGTGCATGTGCATGCATGTGTGTGTGCCTTCAGGTAATTTCTGACCTACGGCAACCCAGACGGAGAGAGAGTCAGCCAGCCAGGGAGGGAGAGCCAGAAAGCCCATGCTGGCATTTATATTTGCTGGAACAGTGTCACCACATGTGAAACCAGGATCCAACATATATTTTAGACTCAGTCTTAGTGGGTCAGGAAATGCTTGAGCACAGAGTTGTAATTTTAACAAAACAAAAACAAAAAACCAAGGCCATGGTTCTGTATCACTTACTTAGCTACATAACCACCTTATTTACATAGCTAAGTAGTGTCTTCCCGTCTAACTCCCTGATTCCCACTTACCAGGCAGCAGCTACTGTGAACAACCCAATCTGTCACCCTGTCAATCAGGAAGCAGCTGGTTGATGTTTCCACCTCTCCCATGAGCAATCTCTGTTGTGATAGCCAAAAGCAGACTCCTGTTGCAGTTCTCCTTCACATCAAAGATTGTTCATGGGAGATGTAAAATAGACCCCTATCTCTCACAGTGGTTCTTGCCCAGTAAGTGGAGATCGAGGGACTTTCACAGTCCCTATGCATTTCCTAAACTAGTGAATACATAGGGATCATGAATACATACCAGTCACAAATTCATTAACTCTGTTTTGTATTTGTAAGTGCCTTTGTGAATTCTGGCCCAGAACAATAATATATCTGGTACGCACGCATACATTTCATGATTTGATTCTGTAGCATGCTCTGTAAAATATTAACCTATGCTTATATGTTCCGTTAAACAAATGCTCTTAAGCAATGTTTCCTTGGACAAATATGCTGTGCCTAATTCATATTGAACAGCCTGAGCTACAGAGCTATCTGCCCAGCAGGAATGGATTACAAAGTTCTCATTAAGAAGGGCTTCAGCACAGAATCATCAACCTTACATGAGGCATTTGTCTTATCTGAACAGGAAGCAGAATGTCAAGGAGGCCCCTACTCGAAGCAGATTTGTGATTTAAAGCTCAAGTAACTAAGAGGAAGAAACAACTGTGTCTACAATTCATCTGTGTGCAAATTCTCAACAAAGTGCCTAAATTAATAGAAATGCCCTGAGCAGATTTAAATCTTGTAAAGCCATTCCAGTAAGGATATCTCTTTGTATCCTTCTGTTTCTCAGATGATCAAACTGAAAACAAACTTCAACCTCTGCTGATCTGTAATGAAAACCTCATAATTTTGCCGCCAAGCAGCTCCATTGTGAACTATCTAAACTTAGCAGTATGACTAAATGTGCTATGTTTTCTTGAGATAGGAGGAGGAGCAGGAGAAGCAGAATTTTTCCCAAAACCAGCAAGAAATTTACAGGCATGTTTTCATCACGGACCAATAGTGCAATGGTTCTCATTCAAAAATAGAAACCTCAGGCTTCCTGGATCATGGTGTACTGTAGACTTCTGGCAAGGGATGGGTTGTGTCTCATAGAAGTTGAAAGGGATATTTTTGCTAAGAGTCTGAGAGATCTGATCAGGATGGATTTAAACGGAGTGATGTGCAAGACAGAAACTATTCTTCAGGGCAGAAGTTCATCAAGTGCTGAAAATAATAGCCCAAATATTATACAGAGTACAAGGCAAATAGCACAAAAACCCAACACCTGGATGGGAGGGACCTTTAAAAGGTAGATGGGGGAATGGCCCATGGTCTTAGATGTCTCTATACTAATTCACAGAGCATGAGAAATAAACAACATTGAGGGTGAGCATGGGAATTTCTGGTATGCAAACATCTGGGTCATGCCTGAATCAGGCATGCCTATGGGTGCCACACCATACAAATTCCCTGCACTGACGTGAGCTGGGAAAGGGGATAACCTGTCCCCAGAGCTACCACTACTGGTTCTGTACCACAGGAGCTCTGTCGATAGGCTGCCGGATACACCTCTTTTCCTGAGGCCTCACCCATGCAACCAACAAAAAGAGAAGCTAGAGGGACTCACTGATCATATGACTGAGTACAGAATACAGGATCTGGGTACAGGGGCTGGGGCAGACATGCCAATCACTACACTGGATATGGCCCAGTGTATGCAGACAGCATCATGTCCAATCCAGGGCCAGATCTGGACTATAATGCTCTGGACTGACCCAGAACATATGGCTAGTGCAGACAGGACATTAATCACAATCCTGTTCTAGGATCAGCTAACTAGACAGAAGGCTGGCAAAAACTATACTAGTTTAACTCTTCATTCTAGGCATGTTGGCTACAACTAACCTTGCCCTACCCCAGTTTTGCACCAATGTTGTGACTTTATGCTTAATCTGGAGGAAGACTGGATTTTACATAATTCATGTACCTTATGAAACTGGAAGTGTCTGATGATTATAGAGTCAGAAGGTTGGCAGTTCAAAGTCCAGATGCTGCATGATGGGGTGAGCACCCATTACTAGTCTCAGCTTCTGCCAACTTAGCAGATTGAAAGTCTGCAAATGCAAGTAAATAAACAGGTACCTATCACTTCTGTGAGAAGGCAACAACATTCTGTGCAGCCATGCTGGCTCTTCATCTTAGTAAGAGAGCACTGCCCCCAACAGTTGGTTACAACTAGACATTCGTCTCAAGGGGAAACCTTTACCTTTTACCAAAATTTATGTCTTTACAAGGCTTACATTTCTAAAAGTTGTGCAGTAAAGATTACATTTTCTAAGTGACTTCAACACACACACACACACACACACACTGCTTGCAACTGCATGCAATACATACCCAGCTATGGAGCTTCTCAGCTTTTCTGAAAGATGAAGTCAGTGAGCTGCATGGCAAACTGAAATGCTCTGGGAAGGATGATAATTCATGAGTGGGATGATAAAAGAACAAGTAAAAAGGCAGAAAAAATAGGCATGTGAGATGCCTGCAGGTAAGAGAGAATGTTGCAGATATGTTTGCATTAGCAGTAGCCATTCGTAAGAACTATAGAAGGGGAAGTGTGAACGGGGAAGGATTTCTGTCTCGGTTCCTGTCAGATATTATTAACTGCAGTTAGGAATCATGTTCTTGTGTATTCACATGAAATTTTGGGACATCCTTTGTTATAACAGAAGTGAAGAACCTGTGGCAGATAAGGGAAGCTAAAGTGGCAGTAGTTTGAGCCTACACTTGATGGCACTAGCCTTCAGTTGATTTCAAATCTATACATATTTTTAACTCTCACAGTACTTAGCTTTGTGAGATGAAAGCACATCTTGAAATCACGCACATGGATTCCATGAAGTATCAACAAAAATGTACCTTGGGGCATTTTTTGATTCATCAATATAAGTTTTCTGCAAAATTATATAGCAAGAGTAAGAAGATGGCTGTTCCAAAAAAAGTAGACATTAAAGCTTGTGGATTGTGTTCTTGGAAAAGAATTCATATGTTTAATAGCCAAGTATGTTCAAACTATATATAAAAGCTAATCTCAAGGTCACACAATACTAGGTGCAAAGACTAGCAGCTTAGTGCTGTTAAAACCATTAAGATCCATACCAGAGACACATACAGAGAGAAAGAGAGAGATAAAAAATTCGACACCAAGATTTATTGTAAAGTGGGTGTTTTACCATTCTGGTGTTGTGCTTTGATCTTCTACTCTCAGGGTGCCTTAACAGTATCGACCTAATGCTAATATTTGAATAGAAGTACTGTTTGCCTTGAGTGAAACATGCTGGCAGATTCTTGCAGAGGTCAAATTTTTTATTCATAGGAATTCTTGTTACAGGCTGGGTAAGTTCTTGCATGCATGTTAACATCTATAAATTGTCAGTAAAAAAAAAAAAAAGCCAAATAAAGTAGCTAACAAGACAAAACACCTTTTCAGCAAGAATGACCCTTCTGACCTTCAACCAATCAAAAGGAAAATACAGCACAATGCACTGTGCAATATGTATGAAAATAGTTCCGTCTGCTATGCTGTTCATACCATTTTAATGCTACTTGCTGTTATCATGATACCAGCAGTAGAGAGACTACTGCTGCCTGATGAAGATACCAGCAGTTGAAATTGTCAGTTCTATGCATGTTTTCATGATGAAAAAATGTCATTTTATCATTTGGCCCATGTTTGTCTTGACCTATGCACTTAAATTAGTTTTTGGTATAGTAATTTGCGTCATATAACACAAGATAAAGTTTAGCTTCCTATTTCTCAGAAGACAGTAATAGATGGGAAGATATGTGAAATGTAACTTTTGCTTTAGCTCTGATACCTTAAAATAATGCGTAGTGATGGTTTGAACTAGGCCAAAACTATGGAGGCACTGACTACTTCTGTTTAGGTGCTGGAAAGTTTTAATTTCCTTGGTGTGTCAGTTAACATTTCCCAAGCCCCTTAGGAGATTTATCATTTCTTCACCTAAGTGAAATTATGGCAATATACACTGTAAATTGTAATCACTTTTGTATCATGTTATTTATCAATTGCACAGTGTTGTTTGATTTAATACTTGGAAATTATCTTGGGCATACCCCTGTATACATCTACTAGGGGACTGAGATCTGCTGGAGGAGCCCTTTTCTTTTTTCCATGGGTGAGGGAAATACAGAAGTGAGATTTTTCTGCTGTACCATGCCAATGAGAGTACCTCCCCTTCAGTAGGATCACCAGCACCTATAGTGGTGTCATTATGGAAACAACTAATAATGTAGTTTTCTATTAAAGCTTTCAGGGCTTTATAGATTCATGCAAACCAGCATATGTGCATGATTTGAGATTGTCTTAAACTGATTAAATGTGTTTAAAACAGATGTTTTAACCAGTCTGTGTCTTTAGGTTTAGAGTACAACATATATAACTTAATTAAACAATTAACAAACAAAACATAAAGAAATAGCTGTTTGAAAAAATCTGACAACACTGTCAAATTTATGTTACATCTGACTTGCACAGTAGGTAGTTTGCATTATGACTTTAGCTTTGAAGAAGACAAACTGCTCAACTTGAATATTTCAGGATTAATCCTTGAAAAAACCTGCTATAATCTGAGAGATTATTTGTGAGAACAGAAATACAGAATATAACTGAAGGTGCATTTTTTAAAGTTCATAATCTTGTCATGAGTTGTGAATGGACATAAAAACTCAGGCTTTCCCCCATATGCTTTGTTTCTAATGACAGGTGAGTTTGGAGAAGTCTGCAGTGGCCGTCTAAAACTTCCTTCCAAAAAGGAAATTTCAGTAGCAATCAAAACCTTGAAGGTTGGTTACACGGAAAAACAGAGGAGAGATTTTCTAGGAGAGGCCAGCATCATGGGACAGTTTGATCATCCCAACATCATTCGATTGGAAGGAGTTGTTACCAAAAGTAAGGACCATTTTCTACTGAATATATTTAAAACAGAACAGAACTGCCAGCAAGTATTTTAAATAAAAGTTAAATAAGGCAGTTTTCACTGAGTTCCTGCACTGGGGCGGGGGAACCATTTTAATTCTTTGTATCTTACAGAAATATTTCAGTCTTACTGCTTTCAAAGTGTTCATATTTTTTTGTATAGCAGCTTATAGTGTGTATTATTATTATTATTATTATTATTATTATCCTTTATTTATATAACACTTTAAATTTATATATAAGTTTTTATATACAAGTTTTTCTGCTTAAAGCTTTCCTATAGCTCTCCTCTTATGTCTGCTGTTAGGATGTTTAATGTTATCACAAATAGGCCAGACAGGGCTTGCCTAATATGCAGCAACAACAAAACCCCATCTTTGAACTACATTGTGGAAAATCACTTACAAATGGCAAATGTCACCTGTCTCTGGCCAATGACTTTTCATTAAAATGTTAAGAAACTGCTCAACCTACCTGCATAACATACAAAGAGTAATTGGAAAGCCCATAGTCTGTAGGTGATATTTAAATGATTGATACACGTGCAATTTTAAAGATTTCCCATGTCTACTTAGCTGCCTTGGCCTAGGCCAGAGCTATTTAATCTGGCATATATAGACCATTAGGGGCTACAGGGTGGCATTCAGGGAGTCAATAATTTCTTTTTTCATTTTTCTTTTTCTTTTCTTTTTTCATATTGAAATTTAAGGTGAACAAATAGTCTTTTAAAGTGCCCATTATCATTTCTTCACTCCAGACTGGTCTATATGAAAGAAAAAAATTCCCAAAACAATGACATAAATTTTACAGGGGAAAAAATCATGTGTATTTTATAATCCATAACTTTCATCAGGCTCTGAGAAGGGTGTGTGAATAAAAACAAATATTAAGAACTACTGGTCAAGTTTGTCAAAGCCCTGTGCAAGCATGGAGTTGGACAAATTTGGACAGTATAACTACGGGGATGAGGACAAAATAAAGTACTGCACCCTATAAGAATTCTGACCTGCCCAGAAAATTTTCCTTGGGAGCCTAAATTTCTAACATTGCAGTAACATAGCATTTCTGTTGAACTTTTAGAAATTCAGTTTAAGCATGCAGAGAAAAGTGGCAGGTAAAGTTACCAAGGGAATGCTAACATAGCAAATAAATTTCTAGGTGTGAATAACCTTAAATTTCTCACTCTCAGCAATAGTAGAAATTTGGGGACCAAATGAAAACTTAATTGGGGAAATACTCATGGGGGGGGGGGCAATGTCCTCATTTTGTCCCTGCCTTTTGTCCCCACCACATCCCTGGTGGCCAATGCTAGCCATGAGGAAATGACATTGGGCTCTCAGTCAACAGTTCATGAGCTGTGAGCATGCTAGTATTACCCATAGAGTACTTATAATGGGGGATTGTTTTGTTCCCCTGAGTACAGTGACATTTACCAATTATTTATTGTGAAAATACTATTTTACATCTAAGGGAACCATCTTTAAACTTTCTGAAGAGATCCAGAAGTGAATAGTCTTGTTATAAATCTCTTGTAGACTTTGCAGTTTTTGAGAATCCTGTGCACCGTACACCCTCCTGTGGTGATAATGATAATAATGCTTTACAGTTGTCATTCAAGATTAGAAAATACTGGATTCAGCATTGAAATTGATTGCTCTCAAACAGCTGCAGGCCTTCTGACTGTACATAGAAAACCATACTGCACATTACCTCATGGTGTCAGCATCTGGCAAACGTTTGAATAGCCACAACTATGGCAGCCCCTTAAAAAAAAACTTGCAGCAGTAGTTGGCTTATATAGTAACTCAACTTCTTATTTTTTACATGATTCTCAATATGTATTCTAAAAGATATATTTAGTTGAAAGCAAAAGTGTGGCAAAGGTAAGTTTCTGGCTAGTAAATGACTTAGAAATGTATTGATCAGTTTTTAGAAGAAACCTAGATCTCTTAGAGATGTTGCTATCACTTTGTAGATGTTAATATCATTTTTAAAAGTTATTAAACGTTTATTTTTGAATGGAATGATATCCTCCTCTATCCAGATAGGATGTATTCACTGGAAATGATATGAGCATGTTCATTTTAGTCTGAGACTCACCAACTATATAAAAAGCTGGGCAACTGTCATCTCTACACTGAATGTGAATTCTTCTCAATGTAGCTAATATAGTTATATTTTCTTAATGAGTAGTTCTAGTTGGCTGAATCCTTGAGTAGTTTCTTGTGAGGCTTTACGTATATTCCAGACTCACCCTCACCCCAGCAAGGCTCATGTCTTCCTTGGGGATAGACAAATTTATCAATTTCATTTTCTCCACTGTTCAGATATTTTAAAGCAAAATTCTTTCTGCTCATTTATAAATAAATGTGTGGATTTTGTTCAGTTTTGATTTTTAAAAAGCCTGCCATGTAACTTTTAAAAAGGAGAGGCCTTAAAAAAAAGTCACAACCTTAATTCACCATCATAAACATGGTGAAATAAACAAGGGTTCATTGCCAGACTTTAAATTCCTAAGCACTGAAAGCCCTCTGTCTGAATGGACAAATCTGGTTCTTTGTGTCCCGTTTATGGGGGAAAAAATCCTGCTTTTGGTAACTTTTTCATCAAAAGTGAACTAAACAAAATTCTTAACCATCCCTATTCTGTTTTATATCAGCAATCAAGTTAAATGCATAGGAACATCTAGCTGAGGGATGGACAACTATGCAGGGCTGGGGCCCAGAGTTCATTTACCAAGCCGTACTCATGGGCCACACTGGCACATCTTGCTGCACAGAAGTTGTGTTGTGTCTCATCCAGCCATTATTTGTTTCAATACACAAATAAAAATGAGGGTTGGGAAGTGGGAGTTGAAGTTCTAAGGGAGGATTACCACCACGTGGTTTGGCATGGTTTTCATGTACAAAATACATGGGAATATCTCTCTCTCTCTCTCTCTCTTCCTCCCTCCCTCCCTCCCTCCCTCCCTCCCTCTCACACACACAGAGCAGGGTGCTTTGAGATTGATAGGCAGCTTCAGGGGTTGCAAGGATGGACCACACTTTCCTTACCCTTCTCCCAGTCAACTTTTCTATGTAAGAATTGACTCCTATCTATGTTCTTCTTGCCCTCTTTCAGTTTCAGATTTCTACCACCCATTATTTTGTCAGTCTCTGTGTTTCAAGCCATGGCTGATGATGTCTGGGTTCTCTTATGTCACTATGATAATGACTCAATTCCAGGTTTTAGTCTAAATTTTAAAGACTGCACATATTTGGGTCAGGTTACTTTTCAACTTCCCTAGCCATTTAAATTGTTCACTTCTTTTCTCATCTCTCAAGTTCTCTTAATACAATATAACCATGATCACTCAGTGCAAGAGAGAATCTATGTGTAGAACATACACATAAAAGCAAATCTGCTTCCCTCCCACACAAGCTGGTCATATGCATGGATTTCTTCAAACATCCTTTGCTTTTTGTGGGGTTTTCAGGCTATGTGGACATATTCTAGAAGGGTTTGTTCCTGACATTTTGCCAGCATCTGTGGCTGGCATCTTCAGAGAATGCAAGAATGGAAATGAGTGAGGTGTGTGTGTGTGTGTGTATTTTACACACACACACACACACACACACACACACAGTGTAATCCTGGGTTGGGAGGAGTGATTTCAATGTTAATCTGTGTATTGTTCTATTGTTGAATGTCAAGGCGTCAGGGTGGGTGAAAGGTCAGGAACAAACTCTTCTACAATATGGCCACATAGCCCGAAAAAAACCCTCAAAAAATATGGATGCCAGCCTTCGACTTCACATCCTTTGTTTTATTTTTGCCAATTTTTCACCATCTCCTTTCTCTTCCACCTATGGTTTCTCCTGCTTCCTGTTTCTAAGCCCACCATATAATATATTTTCTTCCTTCAAAGATCAATCTCTGGAAACTCTTATCTTTCTTCTTTTCTTGAATCTCTTCCATCTTAGATTTTTCATCCTTAGCCTTTCTATATACCTCTATAGTTCATCCAGTCAGTAGACTACAGGAAGAATTTTCCCTGACCCAAACTGATTTTTCACTTTTTTAAAAATTCATTCTAGTATTCAGTGTCACTTCTTCAGCAATTACATTCATGAGCATCCCTTGACATCTAGGCAGATTACTGTTTACTGCCTGATGTTTTACAACTGAAAAATACTAACACATATTCCAAAATTCAAAACAGACTTATTGAGAATATATCTTAAAGGAATATAATACAACTTTTTATGTAGGCAAAGTATCTATTAATAATCCAAATATATTCTGCTGCTGTTGACATTATTGTTTTAATAGCTTGAGAAGGCAAGTCAAATGTATGTTTTGCATTATTATCAAGATTACAAGCTGAGCTTTTTTCCCCTTTTCTCTCCAATATGTTAGTATGACAAATTTTCCATTGCTTTTGAATTATATTTTACTGACAGTTATTTAGTGCTTAAAACAAGCTGGATACATTTCAAGGAAACAGAGAAAGTTTGCATATTATCCATGGGTGTTCTTTTTGAAAGTAGTTTGCCAAGCAAACCCTCCAGCATATATATAAAATATATGATGAATAGGCGTTGAGACTCTTAAGTGGCAAACCAAATTTTGATGGATAGTCCTTACAAATGAACTGACTATTCATGCTGATTGGATCTGATGGGCTAATTCTTAACAACTTGCATGGTAGACATCTGCAAGAGGTCCTACTTGAATGTGTGCTGGTACGTGTGCTGTTTAATAGCAACATAGCTTATTTTACTCACCAGAGATGTGATAAGGTACACACACTAAATAAGACCTCAGTCCATTCGCGCAGCACTGAATTATTCCCTTGTTTCGTATTTGTTTCTGTGCTGAACTTTTCTTCCACACTGGTCTCCAGGGTGCCCTATAGGCAGCAGTCCTAATAGCCAACACACATGTTCTGCTTAGTTTACTAATAATTTACAGCAATTTGCAGCATTTTAGTGTAATAAATTTTAGACACACTGTTGACACAAGTTGTTATCATGTAAATGGATGCATTTTGATAAATGAACATAGAAAATTCCTTTTAAAATATGCAGGTTTTCTTTGAAACATATGTTTTTGATTGTGTATACATTTCCAGCTCAACATTAGTGAAAGCCTGTGTTCAGAACAGGATAAATAGAGCAAGAAAATTATGTTTAATAACTTGAAAGGTTTTTTTCCTTCTTTACTTTATTTTATACTCTTGACAAATATTAGCATGGTATGCAACATTCAGGTTTTAGTCAAGTAACATTTGCCATTCCTATGTTGCTTCAAGAATGGCAATATTGCACATCTTCAAATGTACAGTGTTCTCTTCTGCAGTTTTGGTTTTTTAACTGAGATTTTAAAACATGTTAAGACCAATTTGACCTGCTATAAAATGCTAGCATGTTTCTTTATTCCTCAAGTTTATTCCTTATTTCTCCCTTTCAGAGCTCCAGCTGTATATAAGAGATAGGATCCTTGTTTTCCTGTTTATGTACCCCAATGTTTGGGCTAAGATAGAAGTGTAGGAAAAAGATAAGTGCCATTTCTTCCTTCTCCTGCCAAGACTTTGCTTACCACAGTGTTAGTTTATGGTAGAGGAAAATTATATGGGGCTTGTGATGGAACCCCTTTCCCATTTGTCTCCACAGTTCTAATCTTTGGGCAATCAAAAATATTGCTTTAAAAATATCCCCCTAGAATTGTATTTGGGCCTCAAGGCAACTACTATATTGGACCATTGGCTGTGCTGAACAATGAGTTCAGTGCGGTAACGTGTGCCCAGTTTCCCTTGGTAATTATTGAATTAAAACATCCATATATAAAAAATAAATACAATAAAGATTTATTGTATAACTAGTATAACTAGTAAACATGGAGTTGCCCCTATTTCAGCCAGATCAGGGCCACAGCAACTGCACGCAGCAGCTCCAATCTGACTTTTCCAGGGTGCAAAAAGGAGCTGCAAAAAGCGGCTCCTTTTTGCACTCTGGAAAGGGTGCCATACCTGGCTTGGCAGTGCTCATTTGGCACTGCATCGCATGGACGCAGCACCAGAGGAGTGCCATGATGCAGCACAACATGTGGAGTGGTGTGCAGCATCATGGTGCCTTGGGGGTAGAATCGGGGCATGCATCATGTGGACGTGATGCCCCAACTCTGCTCCCAGGGCAGCCTTAACAGCTGGTCTGAACAGGGCCAAACTCTTTTACAGACTATCCTCCAGGTTATATCCTTTCTCCCATAGGCTCCCTTACAGCATTCCGTTAGATATCATAGGGATAAGAAAGAATTCTTTCCAGTGCTTCAGCTCCCGATACTTTGTATGAGACAAGGCTGGACAGTTGCAGAGATCTAACCCATCTTCTGACATCCTCTCTTGAAGAAACTGGAAGTGATCAGACAGTAATTTCTGGATTCCCAAAAAAGCTATTTGTAGCCAGAATTAGGTATAGCAGAATAGCATATGATGGAGTAGGCAATTGTTGGGATTTAGGGTGCAACACTGATCCCACAGGGTCTTCAGCAGGCTACATTCCCTGCTATATCTCCCAAAAAAAAATGCCCCCAAATGCCCCAAATGCTAACTGGGAACATGGGGCAATTTCATCATCTTGTTGGCTTGTCCTGGATCTAAATCTGTCCCAGAGTGCTTAAAGATGTGGCAGAATTGCCCTTGGGACATTTGGAACTATTTTGGAAGAAAAATAATTTTCAAATATCAGACAGAATGGCCCTGTAGCTGCATTTTCCACACCTTTGATATATCTGCAGTAGGGATGGGAACTGCTGCTGATCTTTCCCTTGGGCCACACGGACTGCCAAAAATTGGAAGTGGATGAAATTCTTGTGGTTTTGAACAACAAAAAATGGAAGTTATGATAAACTGTGTGACTTATTTAAGATATGAATGACATATTCACATGAAGTATTCCCTCCTTTTTAAACCAGAAAAGTGTAGTCCAGGAGTCTGCAGAAGCTGAGAGCACAGATGCTCAGAGTGGGTGCATTTGGGCCTCAGGCTCCATTTTACCCAGCCCTAAACTAAAGGAAAGGTTTCTTGAAACTTTGATTCAGTTCTAAATTCTTTTTATAAAATACAAACTTCATCCAAAGAAAATTTACGCATGTAGAAATGTATGCTTAGTTATCCTTGTAACACACATGACCTTTCAAAAATTCTAAATATAATAATACAGGTGACCATTTAAACATTATTAGCTTTTGTCTGTATTTCTGTATCAATAGAAAAACCTTGGAGTAGATAACCATGAAACTATGTATATAATGGAAATGGTACATATCACTGCCAAAATAGCCATATAATTCAATATGAGCATGAACGTCTTGTACCTGATAAATTATTTGAAAATGCAAAATATTTATCAATAATTAACTAAATTAGTATTCTGCTGTATATATTGATTATAAATGGGAAGCAATGGAGAAGCAGAGCATTATCCCTAAGGAGTTTTAGCAGTTGCTAAATGGATTATTTAGTATCCACCACCACCACCCAGTTCCCAGGCCATAATTCACATCAAGCCTGACCAGAAAAATCTGCAAGACTGAGCTTTGTAAAAATTCATTGGGGCATGAGCATGACAGTGTTTCTTCAAAAAGGACACATAAAAGAACTGTGTCCAATTGCCATTAGGCAGTGGAAAGACCGTTAGGGTATTGGCTATGACATGGTTTTTTCTGAACTGCTTAATGCTTACAATAATTAAATGCACTATGTTTGCTATTAGCTAATTAGTCAAGGAGAAGTTAGATGGAGCTTTACCTTGATACTCACTTGTTCTTACATGACCAGAACATATGACCTCTCTTCACTGAAAAAATGAAGATGGTTTTGGTATTGGAGTCAAATATTTCACCTAGTCAAGTAACATTCTCCTAGGTGGTAATGTTTTGGCAATAAACTGGAGCTTTCAGATTAGAACAAAGCAAAGAAAATACATAATTATGAACATCTGAAATATTCATATATCTGTCAATTCAGAATCAATTCATTTCACCCAGTTAATCTCAAAGGCGCTGCAAGTTCCCTTTGCATACTGATATTCCATATTTGCATGACTATGTCTCTTAATCCAGAATAAGAGATCTTATTGTATGTTTCTCATATGTGTTGTAAAATATTATCCTACCCTTCACCTCTCCCCCACATCCCTTTTGCCTATTGTTTCTGTTCTCCGTTGTCTGATGATAAGCATACTTAAATGATGGTAAATTTTCTTCAAAGCAACAGGACTTGTTCCTTCAGTGAGGCAGCAACCACTTTGTGCCATTACTCAGTGCTATGGAATTCTGTGAAATGTAGTTTTATGAGACAATTATCCTTCTCTGTCAGAGAGCTCTGGGTCCACAATAAAGTACAGTTCCCAGAATTCCATAGCCTTTAGCCATGACAGTTAAAGTTGTGTCAAACTGAATTATTTCTGTGCAGCAAATACAGCCTGACTGTCATCTTGCTTTTCAATAATGGGATGCCATTATTCCATTAACAACCTTACCTAGATTTCTGTTAACCTAACTTTCTGTGACTAAGAAAATTTATGAGATCCTTTATCAAATATGTATACAGTAAAACAGTGATGGGCAGAAAGTACTGTGTACAGCATGTATAATTGTAAATTATTTTTTTACAATTTCAATTCTATATGGGGAGGACATTCAATTCTATATAGAGGGGAAATTTTCAGAAACTCTGCTGATGTAGCTCTATTGATAGGTCTCTGAGTGTGTTGTAGTATCAGGAAGGCTTTTTGACTCTACAGGAAGGCTTTTTAACTGTAGCAGCATCAAAATGATTCCTCCCCCACCCTAAATTATACTGCTGAAATTAAGAGAGCTTGGGTAGGTTTTTTATGTAGAAGAATAAAGAGTTCTGTTTATTACAGCAAATTCTTGGGCTAAATTCTCTTTAATTCTAAGTGTTTGGTTTTTTGCATCAGGCTTTGATTGCTGGATCTTGGAGTTAATAGTGGTGGGAAAAGAGTGTAAACAAAGAGACTATAAGGATAAAGTTCTCCACAGCGCCAACCAAAGTAGAAGTAAGAAAGAATCCTACCAGAAATTCTGCGGAGCCACTGACAGTCAGAGTTGACAATATTGGTTTAGATGGACCAACAGTCTAACTTTATATAAGGCAACTTTCTGTGTTTCTACACATCTACATTTCTGTACTACATTAAGGGTAGTCAGAAGATAAATCAGGATCTTCAGGTAGATTTCTGAGTTATTTGAAGCAGATGGGCAGGAATTTCTGATTCCTAATCATCTAGCAACAGCAAGTACTCCCAAAATTGGCAAAGTATATCAATTTAGTTGTTGTGCAGGGAACAACACACAATTGTTTTAGGGGTTTTTTTAAGCTTGAGAGACCAGGCATGCATTTCTGTGTGGAATGCCATGTACTCTTGGGTTTTGTATTGATCACAAACTCTTGAACTTTAGCACAGACTCAGAAGAACCAAGTTTATAACTTTAATATGTGCCCATCCATAAGAGCCAGTTTCCACATGTTTCTTAGCTGGTGGAGCTCAGATTTCTAATAATGAAGAAAGCAAAATGGTCCCAGCACAGGGTAGAAATTCTTCACTAAGGGGTTGTCTGCAATGGCCAAATAAAGTGGCTTCAAAGCAGTTTAGACAATGCACAAGGCAAAATGATGGGTGTTTGGCCTGCCCTAGAAGCGGACTGTGCAAACAGTGGGGATTCAACTTGCTTTCAGATAAACCAGGATTGAGCCACTTTTTCTTGCCTATCTGCTTCTGCCCTAAGTTTCTTCTTAAAGGTAGCATCAAGTGATTTCAGCGATTTTCTTCCCACTATGAGAAAGTCTTTACAAACATGCAGTTTTCAAAGGCTAGGAACAATTTGGAGCTTATTCTGTGTAAAATTCTCACCAGGTTTCATTTTGTTTGTTTTCATTGTTGTCACAATGAACAATTATTTTCACATAATTTTCTGGGTGGAAAATAATATTTCAATGCAGAAATATCAATTCTTATGAAGAAAATTCTGTTTTCAGTGCAAATCAACCAAGTGTGAATTTTACACAGAATAAAACCACAATTACAGCTTTTTATGTCTGGAAAACAGTATTTTCTGTGTGGAAATAATATTCAAATGCAGAAATATTAATTTATGTGTAAAAACTCTGTTTTATGAATGTAAAATGTTCTTTTCCATTCCAGAAAAGTGTGTACTTTATGCAGAATGAATTTCCAATTACAGCATATTCTGTACTAGAATTAACATTTATGCATTGAACTATTGTTTTATGTGGAGAAGATGCTATTTTCTGTACAAAATAACCACATTTGGATTTTACAAAATAAGTCCCAAACTGCAAAGATTCTCATCTATCCAAGATTTTTTTCATCACAATTTCTCTAGCCCATTCCCCTACAAAAAGAAAAAGAAAACAATATTCTATATTTTTTAAAAAAATATTCTTTCCATCTCTAAGCTAGCATGCAACAGTTTTCCTCATGCCTTTCCCATGTGACTATATACAGTGGAGCCTTGATATTTGCTGGGGTCTGGTTCCAGGTCCCTCTATGGATACCAAAATCTATGGATGCTTAAGACCCATTAGATATGATGGTGTAGTCAAATGGTGTTCCTTATATAAAATAGCAAAATCAAGCTTTGCTTTTTGGATTTTTTTGGGGGGGGGGTGATCTATGAATATAGAAGGCTGAATGTATATACCAATCTTCTCTTATAAGTACAGTTCTTGAATGTGATATCATGCACTGACTATGGGCCGGAGCCCTCAAAAGCCTGATTCCGGGCATTGTTTGTGAACAGTGCATAGATGCCGCATGTCCTGATGATGCTGGGAAGCCGGCTTGAAGCCACCCAGCTGCCCAGATTGCATTTACATGCCACATGCTGCTGGAGCATCATGAAGTCGACAAGGGGCTGTGGGGGGGGGGCTCCTTTTTCAGCCAAGTTCAAGGCAGATTGGGGCTGTGGCATGTGTCTGCCATGGCCCAATCCATCTTTGGAAGTTGCGGCTTCAAGCAGCCTCTTCAAGGCCATCTGTTCTGGCCCTTAATCTGCCAGTACTTGTATCTGAATACGTTTATCTGCATTTTGTAAAAAGTACTTTTCCAGTTTCATTGACTTTTCAAGAATCACATTTCCATTTATAGTAAGCTGATTATCTGCATTTAATGTATTTCTAGGTAAACCTGTTATGATTGTTACTGAGTACATGGAAAATGGTTCTTTGGATAGCTTCCTGAGGGTAAGTCAACTGTTGCTATTATGGTGTTTACTATATTTCTTGTATGGGTCATATATCACTAAGCCTTAGATGTCTTATACAGCAAACCTGTGCATCTTTACACAGAAGTAAATTTCAGTATGTTTTATTTAACGTATCCCTTGGTAAGTATATGTAGGATTGCAACCTCACGGTCTTTGTAAGATAGTATTATTTATTATTAAATAATGTAGGCAATGTACAAATATTTGAAAACATTTAAGTCATAAACTCAATAAGAGAGAAACAAGAAGCAGAAAAGAGCAAATACCAGTTACAATTACATAACCTGGTCATAGAGAATGTAAATAATCAGAAAGATCAGTCCTATTCCAGCTGCCATGAAAGCAGAACCTATCATTTTAATTCCAATATTTAAAATATATTCACAGTGTTGAAACTGCTACCATGATTTTAAAGGGCTGGGAGAACATAAAGTTATTTGCCTGCTGTCAAAACAAAACAAAAACCCTTCAGCACTGTTTCATGTATTTTGTCCTGTCCAGCTTTACATTAATAAGAGCTAGATAAAGACAGCTGGATAAAGTCTCAATCCAAGAATGGCACTGGGTGATCAGTGAAGGGAAATTTCAAGCTGATGTTCCTTCCTAGTTCCCCTGTAGCCCCAATAGGCTGTGCATCTCTAAACTCTGGTCCATATCCAGAATTAGGAAGTAGTGGGTTAATGTAACTACTTATTACAAGTTACTTTTTGTGGAAAAAGAAATGTGGTACCATAGCTAAATTTCAAAAATAATATAAAATGTAGGAATGAAGTCCCTCTATAAGGATGATTAATGTTTTCTTACTTTTTTGATAAGTATTTTGGAACCATTTTAGCAGACATTGTTTAATGCCATTCCCTTATCAATTCCAATACTTTTTTCCATCAAAAATAATCAAATAAAAATGCCCACAATAATGACTCTTACTTGCCTTCCAAACACTATAATAAGTTATAGAAAATGAGTTCATTATAACAGGTAACTTTTCAACCTATTATTACATCACACCAATGCTGATTAGGAGCAGGATTAAGTCTGATTTCCTCCCCAGTCAGTTAGGTTGAGGTGGAGTTGCAACTGTGACAATAGTGTTACAATTGTGACCAAGTAGCAATCATGAATACAGAACAATTACAGATAGGTAACTGTTTTGTATTGATGACTACTATTTAATCACAACTGTGATATTATTGCCACAATTATAAGTCACTCGCAACCTACTTTGCTGAGCATCAGCAGCATGGGAAGAAAGAGGTCCATCCTACCAAGGACTGGAGCATGGGTGAATGGGTGGCAGTGGAGGACAGGAATGTTACTTAATTAAGTGTACTACATATACTAATTAGCCGATGACCATTGGCTGCCCCTTGTAACATCTTGCCTATAACATCACAAGGGTTTTTTTCCTTGGTCTCAGGTTTTGTTCTCAAAATCAAAGGGCTTGGGATACTCCAAACCTGGCAACCCTCACAGTGTCCCACTTCTGGCTCAAGTATATCCTTTGAAAATCTGATGCAAATCAGATGTAACCCAAATTACAAAAATTTCCAAATTATTAAACAAATTTCTGTGTAATTTGAAAATAGGTACAATCTGCAAAAAATATTCAAGATCTGAAAATATGTTATGATTTCCTCTAATGTATATATTTGCATGCTTTTCTTATTGTACTTGACTTAGACCCTTTCTGTATCATTCTCAAAACAGAAATTTCCATGTTCCAGGATGCTTGGGAATTCTGTTTGGTCCACCTTTGGAGCAAACTAACATTTTTATATGTCCAAAATTAATGTACTGATCGTAATATTAGGCTGATCTGCACCAGCAGGACTCTTCCTTTTTACCCATACACGTTTGCAGAAGCTTTGTTGCGCTCCTAGCAAGTCCCATACATGATTGGTACTCTCCATTTTGTTAGATGGGTCACAGCTTATGCAGGCCTGATGTGTGACAAATGGCCAAAAAGGAAGAAGGAGGAATGTTAATGTTCAAATTTTCATCTTCCCAAGTGAGGACTAATAATTTCCACAGATTTCATGATGCTGCAGGGAAAAGAAATATTTCTGTACAGTGATTGCCTATAATTCACACATCCCAAACTGTTTTTGTGCAGAAATACTCTTGTTGGTTTTTTTTTTAAAATGTGAATTGAGAGTTGTGTCCAAATTCCCCCCCCCCCCGGACTCCACTGATTCCATACAGCCATGTATGTTTTTTTCAAGAAAAGGAAAAAAAAAGATTGCTGTTCTCTATGCAAAATCAGCAATCTCACATAACAGAAATCTTGTGTAATCAAAAACTTTGCTCAACCAAAATCTTGGAGAAAATAGCAACCCTACACAACAGAAACATGTGGATATGTTTGGTAGAAGACATACTGGGTTTTGTGCAAGATTTTTGTCATACAAGATTGCTGAGTATTGCATAGAAAACAGCAATCTTGTGCCCCCTCCCAAAAAAAATTCATAACAAAACTCTTGTGCAGAAGATAATAATCTTGCATGATAAAACCATGTGGCTATTTTCTTTCTTTCTTTCTTTTCTTTTCTTTTCTTTCTTTTTTTTTTTTTTCAAAGGAAACAATAATCATGCACGCAACCTCACTTGGCTGTCTAGAAGCAATGGCTGAGATCTTGCATCAAGAGATAGAGCCAAAATGATGGAGCTTCATAGTAGTAGCTACATATGCCTTAGCCCAAACCTGCCTCTTAGATCAAGAAACATTCACTGAATTGGAGCATTGGGAAATTATTACTGCAGTGCTCTCCTGGTCATAGAGTATACTGAGACAGGCAACTAGAGAGACCTCTTGGGGTCCTGTCACAGCTTCTTGTCTAAATGCATCATGCAACCAGGATATTACTGCATTCATAATTTCCTAGGGCACCTTAGAAATCCTGATCTGTGGCACATCAGAAATCCCTTTGCTGGAGTGCTGCTGGCTTAAGCGGTAGGTTTCAGGGGTCCCTTTTGGATATTATTTACTGTAAACATAAATCTCAAATGTTACATGATTGTAAGTCTGACTTATGATCTCATAAATACTTAACAGGATGCCAGCCAATATGGTTTGTTTGTTTGTTTGTTTTTATTATTATTAACCTTTATTTATATAGCGCTGTAAATTTACACAGTGCTGTACATACAATCTTATAAATTAGACGGTTCCCTGCCCTCAGGCTTACAGTCTAAGAGAAACTCACTGTTCCCATGCAAGAAAATATATCTGCACAGCCTCATTTTCCAAACTGCTTTGGGATGGACAAATATTGGGTAAAAACTGCACAACATTCTCCCTTCTGTATTCTTCTTCCTGATGGGGTTTCCTGAACGTCAGGCAACCCTTTTGTGTGTATGTATGTTTGAGATTCAAAATGAACACTCTTTCCATTTCTAGGATGATGTGCTGTGTACAAAAGGAAGGAATAAAACATTATTTTACATACATGTTACAAAATGCAGTCACAGGTCATTTTAGGTAGAGTGTCAGTCTGACTTTATTAGCCTTTCATTGTACCTATTTGAAAGGACAAAAACCTGAGTGTAATGATTTTCAATAACAACAAGGGCAGCAGCAAGAACTATGGCACTCATTTTCTGATGAAGATAAAAAAGGGGGTAAGAGAAAAAAGAGAGACATTTTATTTGCACTTGTTTATAAAGTATGCATTATCTATGTGTGTGCTTTTTTGTTTTTAAGGGGACAGATGAAATTACCCATACATTTGGCAATGCTTAGGACAGTTTTATACTTATTTTAAATGGTGTGTTTTGGCAAAGTACTTTCAGAAAGCAAGTTCAAACTGACTTTCATAGAATGTTTGTAGATATGAACCTTGTGGATGTTGAGGGTATGAAAGATTGTTGTAAATGTTTTACAGAAACATGATGCTCAGTTCACTGTCATCCAGTTAGTGGGAATGCTTCGAGGAATTGCATCTGGCATGAAGTACTTGTCAGATATGGGTTATGTCCACCGTGACCTGGCTGCCCGCAACATCCTCATTAATAGCAACCTGGTATGCAAGGTCTCTGACTTTGGCCTTTCCCGTGTTTTAGAGGATGATCCAGAAGCTGCTTACACAACAAGGGTGAGTTGGGTGAGCTCTGAATTATTAGAAAGAAGCTAGAGATGTCAAATATACCATGGAGACTCTGTCCTCAGCTACATCATTCTGTGCTAAGCAAGGTAAAGGTAAATACATAAATGTCTAGTCGTAACTGACTCTTAGGGGCTGTGCTTATCTTCATTTCTAAGCCAAAGAGCCAGTCCCTTCAGAGGTTCAGCATTCTTTTAATTTCTAAGCCAAAGAGCCTATTCCTTCAGAGGTTCAGCACCCTTATAATTTGAAGTGGTAGGAGTGACCATAAGGTCAAGTATGGGTTGGTAGCACCACAGCAACGGGTGTACTGGTTGTCCTGCTTCCTTTCATTTAAGTCATACCTATCCTACAAGAGGCTCAAGGCAACAAACATCATTCCCCCTATCCCTTTCCACATCATATCCATTGCATCAATAACTTACATATAGTAAAAATGCTGAATCTCATTTTTAAAAACAAATTCTATAGGGTTCCAGCCTGTGTCTCGCAAACTGGAGGGGAAATGTTTATAATTCCAGAAGTTCAAAAGATATTCAGAACAAATAAACACAACTACTCTAATATTTAGTATATCACTATTTTATTACAGTGATAAGAGAACACTATCTAGACTTGCTATCTGACATTACAACCCAAATAAATTGCTCATGATTTCAGCCATTGGGATATGGAGGTCATACAAAGATCATATTCTGACTTATGACCCTCTGTAAATAGTAGGTGGGTGTTACTACACAATGGTCTGGTTAGAAAGTTCAGACTAAACCATATTTTAGCAGAATTGAGATTCAGCAAGTGTGTCACCATGTTCAGTATGGTTATGAGGTGGTCTTCAGGCACTTTTGGTTCCATTTATGCTTAATGAACCAACAAATAATTTAAAAACTGAATCAAGGTAGATTGTTTCAAATAAAATATAGTTAGCATTAATTATAGTTTGTCATTTCAGAAACACAATGAGTTGTTGTTAAGAAAAAAAAAATGAGAAGACTCCAGACTTTTCTTGTGGGCATACCAGGCCACTAATGGGAGCACAATAGAGGAAAAGAGCAGGATGGGAAACATGCAGGCCTATAGATTACTGCAGTTCATTTTCTTCATGTTAAACTATTATATTTAGCATAATGTTTAAAATAGGCCATAAAAATGAAAACTACACAAATTTTCACCAGTATAATTTTTCCCCCAGTAGGTTTTTCAAAACACTGTGGAAATAATGTTTTTGATCATTTATAGTGATGATTCTTCCCATCCCTAATTCTGGGGGATCCTAGACACACAAAAAAGCAGAACGTATGGTTTTTAGGCACAACCCAACCCAACAGCTGTGTGGATTTGTCATATATTTTGTGTATGCCAAATAGACAAGACAAAAACAACAATAACCTTTTATTAAAGTCCACAGACCATTAGACAGCACATTAAATACATAAACATGTTAAAATAGGTCTACAAAATATGTGTGACATATTCTGTGCAAAATACACAAGACTTTTTCTATGCAGGAAGCACTGCCAATATAGAAGTATTGTAATGTTTGAAGAATCTGTAAATACAGCTACTAGCATAGTAGTTCCACAGAACTTTGCTTTGAGGCAGGAGTGTTATTCACATTCCAAATGACAGTAATGTATTGAAATGTCATGCTGTAGAGAACTGAATATATTCTGAAAGATTTTGAGTTTACATCATTGCTATGATATCTGATGCTTTATTTTGTAGGGAGGTAAGATTCCAATTCGGTGGACATCTCCAGAAGCCATTGCATACCGCAAATTCACATCTGCTAGTGATGCATGGAGCTATGGGATTGTTCTTTGGGAGGTGATGTCCTATGGAGAGAGACCATATTGGGAAATGTCAAATCAGGATGTGAGTATCTTAAGTTACACTCTCAAGCTGTGATAGGAAGGAAAATACAATAACACACATTGGTGCATTTTTGGAGGACAGACACAAAAGGAGCAGGATAGATATACAATGTAACTCCATAAGGAATATAAAAGCCTGAAATGTTCTACTAAATAAAATGCCTTGTGCCCTTTAGTAAAAATAAATAAAGGAAATGTTGGACTTGATACAGCATAGAGAATGAATGATTCAAACAATCCCCAGAAGAGAACACAAATGTGTTTATATTTGCAAGATTTTAAATTACTTTTATAAAACCTTATTAAATATATTATCATGGGGAAGGTTGTATTTCTGTTCAGTTGTTGTATGACTAAACCAGTCAGTAAGGTGTCTGGAAAGAGAAAGGGAACCTTTGTGTTAAAGATTTTAAAGAAGCAAATAACTGGATGCAGTGAACAAATAACACAAAGTGACTGATTTGTTTAGAAGTCTTTACTTCAATGCTAGTTTAGATAGTTTTAAATTTACTGCTATCAGAGTTTGGTAACTTAAACAGATCTGTGGTCCTTTTATGTTTCCTAAAACAACAGTATTGCCCACACTCTTTCTTTAAAATGTACCATATTATTCACATAGTTTCACTTAGATTTATTCCACATGAGCCAGTTGCATTCAGACTAACCAGAATAAATTTATTGTGTTCTACTTTATGTGTTAGACAAATATATAGTTAAGAGGAAATGGTACTGGGCATTTTAATGTACAAATGGAAACATAATTGTAGAAAATGTGTTCTCATCTACAAAGGTTAGCAGGAACCAAAATCCTCATTATTATCACAGTATAATACACCATGTTATCGCATTGTTTTAAAGAGGTTGCAGTAACATCTTTATTGGATTGGTGCAGATATAAAGTTTCTTAATCTTTTAACCATGGTTAAGAAATGGACTGATGCCTCCTTTTTCAGGCATTAACCATGGTGTTATATCAGCACTCAGTTTCAGCATTAAGCATAGATAGCTTAAAAATAGAGTTTGAAGCCAATATGTAAACCCTGACTAAAGTTAACCATGGTTCTGTTGATGGTTTGGGCATATGTAATGTCTCATTGTATCACAGGGCTGGGAACCTTCAGTGGGCCTAGGGGCCAATGTTCTGTCTGGGAGCCACATCAACTGCCAAGTGCTTTAAAAAGAAAAAGAAAAACAGTCAAAAAATTGAAAGCAGCCACTAGTTTTGATATATTTATACACACACACACACACATACAGAGAGATTGAGAATGAGAGAGAGAGAGAGTTAAACTAGATAGATGGGAGCGTCAGAAAATTTTGATGGTGAGTTGCCACTCTGCTCCTGCAGGTTCCCAAAACTTTCAGATTTTCCCCATTCTTTTCTCCAGAAAAAGGTCAGAGAGGGGAGTGTGTATGAATGTTACAAAATTACCTTTGAGAGGCACGTGCAGGAGGGTCCAGGAGAGCACATTATCCATCTCCAGTGTGTGAGCACACACCTTCAGATTACCTGTTGATTTATGGTGACCCAGTGAATTTCATAAGGTATTCTTAGGCAAGGAATACTCAGAGGCCAGTTCCTTCATCTGAAATATATAGCCCACAGCACCAGTATTCATTGGTGGTCTCCCATTCAATTACTAATCTTGGCTGACCCTGCTTAACTTCTAAAATCAGATGGAATTTGGTGACTTTAGGATACAATGGGCCCTTGGTATCCCCTAGGGTTTGGTTCCATGACCCCCTGTGGATACCAAAATCCCTAGAAGCTCAAATCACATAAAATACAATGACACAGTAAAATGCAATTCCTTATATAAAATGGCCAAATCAAGGTTTGTTTGGTTTTTTTGAGTTTATATAATTTAAATAAATATTTTCAATCTGTGGATATAGAAGGCTGACTGTATTTAAGCCTTCATCCCCAACTTAGTGCCTTTAATTCTGATATGAAAAGGGAGGGGAAATGTTTGCAGGAGAAAAGGAATGCTCACATTTCCAATCTCTTAAATATTGGTCACAGGTCAAGGGCTTGATCAAATTATTTATATTGCTTAGCACATTGACTTGGAAGTGCTTAATTTGGTCATCTTTGTTCCTCCTAAATTAAACATTAGGAATCAGAGTTATGTTCTACCAAAGCATGTTTTTATCAAAGCTGCCTATTTCAGCAGTTTTCCCAAGGGAACTGTAGAAGGACAAAATTCACTTGATTTCACACACAGAAACCACACAGCCACAACCTCTCCAGCCAAATACCCAATATGATTGCAAATATGCTTATTGTGGCAAAATTGGTAATAAAGCTTCACTGCTTCACCATGTAATTGTTTGGCCATTAACTCATCTGTCAGCAATCATATAGCGCAGAAAACATGCAGCTGATGCGGAAATATTGGTATTTTGGTATAACTGAATATTTTTGGATTTAGGAACATTTCTCTCTTGCACACATTCCATTGTAAGTTTGTCTTTCAAAGCAGGCTGCCTATTAGGGCAAGATGCTCCACGCTTTTTCTGAAAGAAGAGATAATTAGCTGTATTAAGCTACTAGATTCTAGTAGATACTTTTAACGAGAATCCTGCCATCTTTCTTTGAATCAATTAATAGAAATATTTATAGAGATGCTCTGTCTTTATGTAGATATGCATAAATGACTACTCTTGGTGTCTATTTCATAAAGAATGTCATGTGAAATATGCTATATTTAAGATAGGATTTTAAAGATTAAGATTATTAAGATTTTATTATATACAATCAATTATTCATTGGAAAGCCATAAATTAGTGGTAGAGGGACACATGATTTGCATGGTCAAGGTCCAGTCCTTAGCCTCTTTGGTGTCTGAATCGCTCAGGAGCTGTTAACAGTTATTCTGAACAATACTAAGATCAATGATGTCAGATGTGTCCTATGTGTCTTAGACAGCAATCCCTATGAACTGCTGAAAAGGGGTGGGGGTAGAGGTGGAGTATGAATGTGCAATGATGATCCAGATGTTTTCTTGTTGGAACAATTAAGCATGCATTGTAGGAAATGTTATTAGATTGACTTGTATTTGATCTAATCAGATTTGAGCAGCACTTAAGGTTGAGTATGACCTTCTACAAAGATGTATACATTACTTAATGTTCCTGTGACACTTTTCATATCCTTGTTCTGTCAGGTAGTTTCGTTTGCAGATAAAAAGGAAGACGTGTCCTTCAAAGCAATTAGAAAATGAATACATTTGTTTAAACATGGAGCATACACAATAATATAATGGTTATGACTTGCATATGACTCAAGAGGGGAGAGGTTCACTGAACGTCCTTCAGCTTCCTCAATCTCTTCTCCTTATGCAGGTAATTAAAGCCGTGGAGGAAGGATATCGCTTGCCACCTCCCATGGACTGCCCAGCTGCCTTGTATCAGTTGATGCTGGACTGCTGGCAAAAAGACAGAAACAACAGACCGAAGTTTGAGCAGATTGTCAGCATCTTGGACAAGCTGATCCGTAATCCCAGCAGTCTAAAAATAATCACCAGTGCGGCTGCAAGGTGACCCATTACATTCAACAAGTTACACAGAGAAAAATAATATGTTTGCTTTCTCTACCTCCAGTAATTATAATATGTTTGCACTGTCCACCACCCATTTCCTTACCCATACCTATTCCTTATTAGCAGCTTGACTCCCAGGGGGCAGTGGGGGGGGGGAATGAAAGCTTGGCAGCTATCTGCTCATCTTCTTCTAAACAAACAGAACACCTTACTGTTCCAGGTGGTACTAACCCAGCTGGCAGAAGAAGGAAATGAATGCCAAGTTTCAAAGTCATATGAGTTATGAGCTAACAAGCTAAAGAAGTCCATGTTAAAAAAAAATCTGCACCTTGGGAATCTATGATTTAGAAATGTGAGCATGATCAGAATAGTGTTTTCTGACCATGAGTAACCACAGGGTCATGCTAAGTAAGGATAGCAATGTAGAATTGGCAGAGAGATAATCCTGGTAATCTCATATTTCATTTCTGAAAGCAAATTCATAGCTGTGAAGAAATGAAGTTCTGTTCTCATGTTTATTAAGGCCTACATATGTGCAATCCACTATCACATGCTCAGTTTTTGTGGCTTGACCAAATGCATATGCATATTTACATGTGCTAACAAATATATGAACAACCCTAATTTCTATTCACATTTCAAGACTGAATCATATAGCATGATGCTTGTTTTTGTTTTATGCCTTCAAGTCATTTCCTCTTTATAGTGACCCTAAGGCAAACCCCTCATGGAGTTTTCTTGGCAAGATTTATTCAAACGAGGTTTTGCCTTTGCCTTCCTTTGAGGTTGAGGGTGTGTGACTTGCCCAAAGTCGACCAGTGGGTTAACATATCCAAGCAGGGATTTGAACTCTGGTCTCTAGTGTCATAGGCAATATCACACTACATTATAGTGCTATCATTCCACTTTAATTGTTATGGCTGCCTCATGTGGAATTCTGGGTTTGTAGTTCTCAGTGAGGTCTAAGCACTCTCTGTCTGAGAATTCTGACACCCCCCCCCCTTTAAGCTGCAAATCCCAGGATTCCAAAGTAGGCAGCTTTGGCAATTAAAATGGAATAATAGTGCTATAACTGTGTAGTGCATATTGTCCATAGTCCAGTGCTCAAACTACTAATCCACTCTGGCCCTCATAGGATGGTGGTAGTGCAGATAAACACAATCTCCATTCATTGAGGATGCTACAGATCTTTTTGCTCATTTCCTTCACTAATAGATTCAGAATAAACTACATAAATAAGTCTATATATACATGCAGTGGTTTTTTTTTCTTTTTATAACACTTCAATTCTAAAGCAGAGTGCTTGAGGCAGTTGAGATCAACCAATTTTTTTAAAAGAACCTTTTAAAAAGGGTGCTTTTTTTAAAAAAAAAAGTTTTTTTATTTTTATTTATTTTATTTTATTTTTATCCTGCCTTTCTCCCAGAAGAGCCATGGTGATGCTGTGGTTAAATGCCTGTACTGCATCCACTCCCTCAAAACCATAAGGTTGCGAGTTCAATACCAGCAAAAGGGCTCAAGCTCGACTCAGGCTTGCATCCTTCTGAGGTCGCTAAAATGAGTGCCCAAATTGTTGGGGGCAAGTAGCTTACAGTTGTAAACCTCTTAGACACTGCTTAGGCAGTATGAAGCAGTATATAAATGAAGCTGTTTGCTTGACTGCTGTAATTAGCTTTGATTCCTCACCGGAAAGGCGGAATAGAAATAAATCCTATTACTATTATTTATAGGTCATGACCAGCATTTTGAATTGTGCTCGGAAACGAACTGGTAGCCAGTGAGGCTGTTTCAATACAGGAGTTATACACTCCTTATAACTACTCTGGTCAGTGTTCTAGCCTCAGTATTTTGGACCTGCTGCAGTTTCCAAACAGTTTCCAAAGGCAGCCCTACGTAGAGTGTGTTACAGTAGTCCAAAGGAGATTTAACCAAAGGATATGTCACTTTAGCCAGATCTGACGTCTCTGTTTTAATGTGCAAAAGTACTCCTGGCCACCACTGAAACCTGGGCGTCCAGGCTCAGGGTTGAGTTCAGGAGCACACCCAAGTTGCGAGCCTGAAATTTCAGGGGGAGTGTAACCTCATCCAGCTCAGGCACAACTCCACTTCCCTGATCTGCCTTACGATTGACCAGGAGCACCTCTGGTTTGTCTGGATTAAGCTTCAATTTGATTGCCCTCATCCAGTCCATTACTGACAGGAGACACTGGTTCAGCACAGAGATGGCTTCCTTGGAGACAGATGGAAAGGAAAGATAGAGTTGGGTGTCATCCACATACTTGATTGCACCACACCCCCAAAACTCTCTCCCAGCGGTTTCATGTAGATGTTGAACATGTGGGACAAACAGAACCCAAAACTACCTTCTGAATTCACCCCTCCATATTATTATTATTATTATTATTATTATTTCTAGCCCACCCCTCTGAATGGGCAATCAGAGCGGGGTACAAGAGAAGTTAAAAAACATCACAATTAAAATATCCAATCACATTCCCAACTCCCCCCCCCCTTAAAAAAGGATTAAACCAAAGACAGTTAAAAACAGTTACAAATAAACTGGATCCACTGCATAGCAGTGCCCCAAGTCCCATCCCAGAAAGGCAGCTCAAAAGAATATCATTGTCGATAGTTTTGAAAGTCGCTGAGAGATCCAGCAGGGCCAACAGGAACACATTCCTCCTGTCCAGTTCCCTGCAAAGGTCAATGAAAAAGAGAGTAACATTTTTAAAAAAATCTACACAGCAAATGGTCCCCCCCCCCCCCAAATACTTATCTTTAAGTATCAGCAGAAAATGAAAAGAAGTGGCTTTGGAACAGGAGAAACTGAAGAATCTCCTGGTTCAAAGTTCCACATTCTACCTGGCATGTCATGACTATCATTCTCATCTACTTTGTCTATATTAAAAGTGCTACTTCTTGGTCTTTTGGTTCAGGTCAAGTGTGTAAAAGTACTGTTGCCCACTATTCTATCATCTATCTATCTATCTATCTATCTATCTTTTTTATAAGTTAACTTTATATATTTCCTCTGTGATTCAATCTTTGCAATTGGTTTTCCTTCTGTAAAAGTTAGATGTCTTGGTCTGGAATACAGTGCAAAAAGCTAGGTGCATTGGTTTTTATTTCTTAAAGTTATGATTGGGTCAGAGAATTACATAACTTAATTATAATTTCTTTGCCTTGTCTCCTGCAGTTTTGTCTGGGTGTCTGAGCATTGTTAACTTCCTCCACTCTAATTTTATCTGTATAATGTCTAGATTTTTAAAAACAAAGGAAAACAGTGAGTTCATAGTTGATTCAGGTTTGATCACTTCCATTGTTTTTCTCGTTTGGCTTATTATTTCTTGCCCCCCTGGGCATTTCTTGACAATTGTGAATACTGGACTAAGTTACAGAACAGATGGAATGCAACCCAAAGAAGGCAATGTTCTTTATTTCAGGAACCTGCGCCCTTGAGGTTGAGGAAAACACATATGTCCATAGATTCTGCTTCCACTTAGGCTGTACAATGGTGAAATGTGTGGCAAGACAGGCAACATAAACTAGAGTGACTGCTTTTGTGACATCCACAGTCAGAAAGCCCTTTTTGTTTAATAGTTGTGTGCTTGCAAATCCCTGAGTTTGAATACCAATGGTTGAGCAGGGTTGAAGTAAAAAACTGAAGGCTGAAGAAAAGGGCCAAAAAAATGGACAGGTAGAGGGAGGGGGTAATTGTAAGAAGAAATTGATCAAGTAGGTCAAGAGAGAATGCAGGGTAAAAACCAGAACAAACTGATAGGGATAAAATAGGAAGACTGGAAAGTAGATGGAGACAAGCCAACACTAAGATAGGAGGCAACAAGATTTCAAAATAAGAAAAAAATAATAATGTGCTGGAGAGGCTGGATAGGAAAACGGGAAGCTTTCCAGTATCTCATTTCAGATTCTGGCCAATGTGTTGTATCGTGTGTCTACTAAGAGATGTGGACAGAATTGTTGGTTCCCATGATAATCCCTTATGCTTTCAACTATGTTCACCTGGAAACAACCATATTGTCAAGTGACCTGTGGTTATTGAGAAGTTCCAATGAGACTTTATCAATTGTATACTAAAGATTCCTTTCATAAAATAGAAATAAAGCATCTCATCCGTTTTGGTCAGGTACATAGATCTAGGTATATGCATAAGATTAAAACCTCTAGTGTGATTGCTTGGGATCCTACATTAGAAGTTATATGTAATAATACTGGACATTAATAGTTACTTTGAAAGGATATATACTATAATTTCATGTTTACATTTTCAGGTCAGTGTTAGACCTCTTTAAATCTTATTAGTTCCTAGTAAATACAACTAGAATAAATGCCTTTGTTAAACATAATTAAATAAATTTAAATAAAAGATTAGGATAATGATAATATTTCAATATTTCATACATGGCTATTATACAGAGGTTAAAATTTTGAGCAACTTATTATTCTGACTGATTTCCAAAATAAAACCAAGAAATAATACCTCGAAAATATTTAAAATATTTTTCTCAGTGCTGTTTCATGCATTTTCCTCAGTGTCATTTAACCATCATGCAATCTGTTTTAAACATGATTTAAAGTTGTTGTTGTTGTTGTTTATTTATATAGCACCATAAATTGCATGGCACTTTACAGGAATTATCAAAAACAGCATATAACCTGCCAATGGCGCAAAATCTAAAAGTCATAAAATAGAAAGTATACAAAATTAAGCAAGTTATGCAGTTTAAATACAAACTGTAAAAACAACTAATACATATAATCAAATGTAAAATTATAAAACAATATTAGCATACAATTTCAAATGCTTTAGAGAACAAGAAAGTGTTGAAAAGTGCCCAATACTAGGTCCCAAAAGGCAGCCTAGTCCAGATTGGTGGTCAGAATTCCATAACACTTAAAGCAGCCTCAAACTGGATCATTTCTGCAGTGTGTTTTGGACCTAAGTATTATTTGCTATGAAGTTTTAGAAATGCAATAGCCTTGCATTCATAAATGACACTTCCTATACAGACTTGATATGCCCTGAATGTGTGGCTGGTAGATTGTGGCCTTTCTTGTCTAACTCATCTGGAGGACACTAGAGTAATGAAGGTTGAGGAAGCACCTTTGCTGTCCAAGTCAGGTGTGGGGTAGTTAAAAAAAGGAAAAAAAGAAATATCAGATTATTATTGAATGAGAAAACATAGGAAGGCCAGGGGAAGCAAACATAGCACATAGGTAAATCAATTTTATTTAAGACTCTAACATTTCTACCTGATCAACACTGTAAAACAAGCATAAATAGCTATAAAAGCAAAGATTGTACTCCTTATGGTACTGTGATAATTAAAGTCAACAGAATAGCTCAATGTCTCCTCAGTGTGTCATTTATTTTTGATGTCTTGTTGGGAAGATGATATATCTATGCTCCCCCCCCCCAAAAAAAAAACAACAACAACAACCACACACTTGTACTTTCCTGACATTAGAGTCAATAATTATGTTGATCTTATAATTAGTCCAAGATTGCAGTCCAAAAATGTATTCTTAAGCAATAAATGTAAGATTTCAGCTTATAGAGGGGTCCAGCTAAGTTTTTAATAAACAAAAACAAAAGGTTTATAAAATAACAAGTTGGAAATAGATGCACTTAAGTGTATCAGAAAGAAATGAGCTAAAGTGGCAAATAAAACTAGACTTGGAAGCTTATAGGGTATATTATCCAACACTCCTTTTAGAAGCACGATGCTCCTCTTAAATAATAATGCTTGATGGTAGTGGTTACAAATTGAGTTATCTCTTTCCAGCTGGACAGCTGGCACACTCAGGACTGTGATTTGTATCAGCAGGAGGGAGAGCTCCATTGCTATTTATATGTTTATTTCAAGACATGATGTGGTGTGACAGAAAGTTCTTTACAATGTGGCAACATCCATCTTAATGACAGCGAACCATGGCTCTCCAGGCTTTCATGCAGAAGAACAAGGTTAATTCCAGCTGTTAACATAATAGGTCGGTCCATAAAAGCCAACTGCAAGAGGCTATTGGTGGAACATATACTCTGGAATCTTACTGTTGTGCTGGTTGCTTTCTTTTTATTTATGAGCCATATGTCTATGCAGGCACACAGGCTTCCAGACAAGCATAGTGCCCAAATGAATAATGTGGAGTCTAGTTTTCTTTTTCTGCACCAGTACTTTGAGAACACGTTTGATGCATAGCTAGTGAGAGTGGGGAAGCGAAAAGTAAAAGGGTGGGCAGGAGAAAATGGTGATGGGTAAAATAGTTTCACTTCCCCTGAGCAAACATGCAATTTCCATGATTTCTTTTTAATGACCACAGTCTGATGTGAGTAGGACCTGATTTATGAAAAGCTGTGAAAGATCAGGTGGAACCCTGCAGGACGTCATTTACAACTGCACGAATTGCACTCCATCTAATTTGTCTAGTAAAAGTGTGAGCTTATGGCGCATATCACCCAGCCCATAAATTTCATGTTTAGACTTGCTGTCTAGGGGCTGGGTCAAAAGGGGGTGGGGGGTGGAAGCCAATGAATGCAGATGCTCTGAAAGGCCACATTCCCTTGGTGCATATGAGAAGACATCATAGACTCTTCACAGCAAGAGACAAATTCCTGTTCATTGATAAACTGTCCAGATGTCCTCTCCAAGGAGGAATGTAGCTAATTTATTTAATTATTTATTTGGTCTAGAATCCTGTGAGGAATAAAAATGATACTTTAAAATGCTGGTTTATTCAGGGGTTACTTGTATTAAAAATCACTTCATATTTTTGTCTCCATTATACCTACGTCCCCGAAATAGACATGAATAAACATGAAAGCTTTACTAGACTGTTCTAATGGTTAAACCCACCACTCTGTTTTTTATCATGTTCTTTAAACATTTCTCCCATCTCACAGTAGTGATTAAGTCAATTTGTCTTTCATTGAAAGGAAAGCGTATTTTCAACTGACTGGAGAAGAAACAATTTCTCCTTATTTCATTTTATATGTTTTAAAAGATACCTTGGGATCCTTTAAATTATGGAGAGAGTGAAAAACTTATACATTTTAAAAATTGGATTTTCAGGAGACAAACAGATGGTAGCAAAGTGCACTTAGTTTAGTAACTGCTAGTGTGTCACATATATTTATTTTTGAAATAGATATTTAAAGAAATGGCTGAAGTTCAAAGTTATGATGTGAATGTGAACAAGTAATGCATACACAACTGAAAACTTTCAGTACTGACAGTACTTCTCACAGCAGCTGGACAGAAGCAAACCATTAAAAAGAAAGGGGGGGGAACAGAGTATCCACCTGGGTACCAACTGGGCACCTTGCCTAAAATGAGTGATGTCAGTTCTTTACCATAAGGGATGATCTAATGGTGATAATAATTGCATAGCTTGAAACAGTTGGATTTTGTTGTTGTTGTACATTGTTGTTTTGTTAGAGTTAAAGAATGAAAGGGAGACAGTTAAGAGAAAGGAGCTGGTGTAAAATGAAATGTTTAAGTATTTTGATGTTCTTTTCACATCTACCATCTTTTGTGAAGCGTCCAATACATTTCGGTAACTTTGTAAATGTGTAAATAAGTAAGCATGAAAACAGGAAATGAAGCTTCTTAAAGGAATTAGGAATGTAAGGCCTATTTACATGGGGGAAGATTAATCAACGCAATATCACTTTCTTCTGAGCAGACCAGAAATAGAGTCTGTTCAGTTAGATACTGACTTGCTGTTTTCATTTGACTGTGAATTCATAGTGATTTCAAAAAGTACATAACTATTTTGCATTTATGATTTTCAAATGGATGGAAATACACTATACATTACAAACAGTGTGTTTTTTCCCTTCAAACAATAAAGTTTTTGTCTGTAGTTTGGAAATCCACCTACTGCTGTTCCGACATGAAATCCTAAAATATAGACGCTGTTCAATGCAGTTACTAGAAAGGTGTATAAATACGATGGGGTATCATAAAGTTTTAATTATCACATTTTAAAAAAATTGACAGAAAGTTTGTTTTGATTTGTAGTTGTTAGCTTATCTCTATGTAGTCACCATCCAGATTTACACATTTTCCCCAGCGTTTCTTGACCTTGCAAATACCATTATTGTAGAGTTGGCAGATTGCACCTGAAGAGGATTTTACACTTTAGTCATTTCTGGAAGAGCCAGTCACTAAAATAAAGGATGCAATGAGTTGATTTTCTCAGCAGTGTTCACTTAGGGACCAATGATGACACTGACAAAATTTCATCAATATGCCATAGTAAATTCTGGGTGATAATTATTACTGTACGATACTCCCTCGTAAGGCGCAATCTGCAGACTTCTACAATATCAGGTATTTGGAAGCTCAAGATACTCTGGGAAAAATGTATAAATCTAGATAGTGACTCTATAGAGATAAGTTAACAACTACAAATCAGAACTTTCTGTCAATTTTTTTAAAAAAGTGATAACTAAA
The DNA here is from genome assembly GCA_034509955.1 of Urosaurus nigricauda. Classification (NCBI taxonomy): domain Eukaryota; kingdom Metazoa; phylum Chordata; class Lepidosauria; order Squamata; family Phrynosomatidae; genus Urosaurus; species Urosaurus nigricauda. Next base: position 49,125,124 of record JAOEGL010000003.1, read on the forward strand.
ACTTGACGATACCCCCTTGTACCTTCTTCAAGGTTTGGGTTAATTGACACAGAAACTACCAGCCATCACTTCTTCTATGCCTTCCTATATGGCAAATGCAAAGATTTAGTATGTAGTATCTTCTCATCATCTCAGACTGAAAAATGTTGCAAATGTGCTCTTTGCTTTCAAAGTTTTTATGCTGTTAGTTCTTAATGGAGATGTTTAATATGCTTCAGATAGGATTCTACATTCCAAATCATCACATTCTCTTCTCTGTCATCAGGTCATAACTTGCATAAAATTACACTGTGCCTCAGAGAACTGATTAATTTGATCTGATATTAAGTAAATTAATAACTGTCAGAAACCAAAAAATATGTTTAAAATAAAAATAAAAATATTACATAATTGTCATAAACTAGTCTCCTACTGGAGATTTGTTTGGCAAATTTTATAATCCTATTTATAAACCCCAACTAAACTAAATTACACAGCTTTGTGAAAATTTCATCTCAAGACAAATACATTTTAAGTGATGGAACTGACAAAGCAGTAGTGATTTTGAAGCATAAACCATTAACTGAGTTATTAACAGTAAAATCTAATATATGTCTCCCGGACTAATTTCCAATGAGTTCAGTATAGCTTTCTGTCAGGTAAGTCAATACATTTGGCTGCTTTAGACACCACTTTCTGAATTATTTTCCTCCAGATAAAACAATCATCTTCCACAGATATGAACCCTGTGGCCTTTAAACTGTATGTTGGACCAGGAGCCTTAGGAGTTAGGGACTACTGGAACTGATGTTAAATGTAGATAGAAAGTGTATCTCATGTATTTCTGCTCTTTTGCTATAACCATGTTCATTTTATTTTAGGCCATCAAATCTCCTTCTGGACCAAAGCAGCATTGAAATCTCCGCTTTCCGCTCAACAGGTGACTGGCTGAATGGCATTCGGATAGGACAATGCAAGGACATATTCACAGGAGTGGAATACAGCTCATGTGATTCAATAGCCAAGTTTTCCTCAGAGTAAGACCATATCTTAAAAGTACTTTCTTAGTTCATTTTGTACTTCACATGCAGTTTCCTAGATGAAGGTTTCAATCCTGAGTGCAATTAAGCACTTAAATATGTTAAATTAACTATTATCTATTTAATAGATTTGATAGCCTTTTTTTTTTTTTTTTTTTGCAAAATATTGTTTTTAGGGCACTTTACAATAATCAATAGAACATAATGGCCCTATCTAGATTGGTGAAAAGAGCCGTGATAAGGGCTCTTTGAGCCAATTTTAGGGCTAGGGAGGGGGCAGCTTTTAGACTCTTCCTAGCCCTAAAGCGTATGGACACCGCCATTTGAAAATGGCAGCATCCATATGGACGCGCTACAAGAGCATCATCATGTGCGCAACTTTTAGACGCACATGATGATGCTTTTGCACCACGGGAGGGCGCAAATCGCACCCTTTCCGCGGCGCAAAAAAAGAGCTCCAAACGGAGCTCCTTTTTGTGGACGGGTCTTTGCCACGGCTTTTAGACAGCCGCAGCAAAGACCCTGGGAGAAAACCCGCGGCCCCTTCCTCCCTTCAGCCCCGCTGAGGGAAGTGGGGTGCAGCGGGTGCCCAGGGCGCCTGCTGCACCCCATTTGGAGGCCGCGGAGAAGCGGCTGTTTTCCGCTTCCCTGCGGCCTCCAGAAGCAGTGGGATGGGGCCGCAGAGGCTGCCGGTGTGGCAGCCTTGGCCCCATCCCACTGCTTTAAGGGGCGGTCATGGACCGCCCCAATATGACCATACAAAAACAACAAGATCTTAAAATATGATAGAACAACATTGAAAACAGCATCAGCACAAGAATAGAATAATAGAATCATAGAATCATAGAGTTGGAAGAGACCACAAGGGCCATCCAGTCCAACCCCCTGCCATGCAGGAACTCCAGTCAAAGCATCCCCGACAGATGGCCATCCAGCCTCTGCTTAAAAGATGTTCTCAGTTTAGCACTTTTTTTTCTTTTTTTTCCCTTTTCCCCCTTTTTCTTTTCCTTTTCCTTTTCCTTTTCCTTTCCTTTCCTGTTTTTGTTTTTTTGTTTTTTTTTTTTGCATGGGAAACAAGTTTCCTATGCACAAAACAGTATTCGCTAAACAACAAATAACATTTCTCCTTAGAAAACCAGTTTCCTGTATTTAAAACAGAACAGAACTGTTATTTTCTGTACAGAAAACATCTTTTTCTGCATCAAACTTTATCTTCAAAAAATTCAGCAGTCATTTTTCATACTGAATAGGTCTCTCACCTATCTGGAATTTTCCTTGTCAGAGTTTTCTGACATGTAAGAAACCTATTTTCAATCATTTTTCAAATACAAATTGAGTCTCACTTATCTGAAATGCTTGGGACTAGGGGTGTTTTGGATTTTATTTTATTTTATTTGCATTTTCGAATACCTGTATTTGCATATACATACATAATGAGATGTCTTGGAGATGGGTCCCAAGTCTAAACACACCAATCATGTAATTTTAATTTATAACTTATACACATAGCCTACAGGTAATTTTAAAGAAATTTTAAATAAATTTTCAACCGAAGCAAAGTTTGTATATATAGAATTATTAGAAAGCAAAGATGTCACTATCTTAACCAGCCATGAAAAACAGTTTTGTTTTTCAGAATAATTTGGATTTAAGAATTCCAAATAAGGAGGACTCAACCTATATTTTCAAATATTATTTCCATCCTCAGTTGAAACAGCAATTGCTCTGCTCTGACTGGTTTTCAAACAGACCAAATAGAATCACATGAGGTGAACACAGATTTATTTACTTTATTTCGAGATATAAGAAATTTGCTTAGTTCACATTTTAATGAGAACTTACCAAATTCTCACTGATCAACATAAGCATGATTTACAACGAAAACACATCCAGCCCAGTGGTCCTGATAAAGATCTGAAAACTGTTTCATTGGTCCAACTAAATCTAAACACTTCTGTTAGATGGCTATTTGTTTAGCTCCTAGAAATATCCTCCCAGTATCTTTCATCCACAAAGAAATATTCTAGCTAGCATGATTTAGCAATAATCAACAGAAGATAATCAAACCCATGTTGTGAATTACTTTGTTGTGATACATTTGCCATGTACAATGAATTTATCAGATGTGTTCTGTTTTTCAGTGACATGAAGAAAGTTGGTGTAACAATTGTGGGCCCCCAGAAAAAGCTTATTAGCAGTATTAAGTCTCTAGAAATGCATACAAAGAATGGCCCTGTTCCTGTGTAAACTACCAAAAGGTTGACACTCAGGACATAACAAAAGGAGGGAAGAAGATGTTACTGCAAAGGTCATGGCAATGAGTGAGAAACAGCAAGTCTTCGAAGGCACTCTTGTAACAATGTGGGAAACATGACATTGGGTGGATATTGCAAGCCCCCTAAGAGACTCATAAAATGAGTTCAATTGCCTTAAAATAGGAATTAAAAAAAACATTTTTTCTATCTCTTATTCTTGAAGGAGGGTGTTTTTTCCCCTTTGTAATAATGGACTGCTCAAACATACAATGTATTTGAAAGAAAATGTTTTAAAATGTTTTTAAAAAACCTTCCATGTATCTAGAGAGCCATTCAAATGTCAATGGACTGAATTCTGCAAAAGGCAAATGAACTGTGGATGTAACGCTGTGTTTTGATCGACTGTCTAGAGCAGCAAGTAAAGGAATACCCCTTGCAGTATTTTTTTAACATGTAAAAAGTATAGGTGACTAGTATTTTATTTCCTAAAATATTTCTAGTAATGATATTTGGGGATGATACCTCAGACTTGTTTGGCCATATTTCCAATGATAGTCTTGCAATATTCCGTTTCAACTGTGGAAGGAAAACATGAGTAATGTTTGGGGTGAAATGGAGGCAATAGTTCACCAATAATGTTTATCACGGGGCTAGCTTTGATGTGTGTGTTCTTTTTTAAGAAAACAAGTCTTAACTTTTTCTATATAAAAGGCCTATTTATTTCCCTTTAAATATGTTCCCGACTTTTATATTTATATGTGATTTTACTGGGATTTAGTGATTGCCAATTGCCAAATTCTCTCAGAATTTGGCTGCATTCTTAATATTTGAATGATTCCTTGAGACTAGTGAGATTTTCAGATTAAACAGTCCCCAATACAGACAAATTGTTTCCTTGCAGAAAGAGGTCTATATGCCCACACTAAAATGGATATAATGATGGAAGCTTTCATACACAACACACTGTGTAGTGCAAACTAAGGAACCACTTAATTTTTCTATAAGGAGAAAAGTTTTGTTGAGCTGTTCATATATTTTTCATCAATTAGCACAAGCTTGCATAATTGCATGCATTTGGAATATCTGCAGTATGCACATAGCATTTGGAAGGTGCTAGATTTTTCCAACAAGGCATATGATGTGTTATTTGGTAATACATTCATTTACATAGTATGTCCCGGGTTAAAAAGAAGAAGGAAAAGAGGACAATTATTTTCTTGGTTCTTAAACTGCTGATATCACCTAGAATAAATAATTATTGTATGTTTCTAAAGCTGAAATCCTAAACACAGGGGAGTAACCCACATTTAAGACAGGGACTTTACCTCTCAGTAAACATATACAGGATTGTGCAGCAAAAGTCAGTGTGCAGACACTGTGTGTGTGTGTGTGCGTGTGTGTGTGTGTGTGTAAAACAATCTCTAAACCAGCATGTAACCTGTTTACAATATCTGTGATATCATTTGGCCTCTTTTCAGTGCAACAGACTTCATAAGGTTTGTGGAGTCATACTGTTTTAGACTTGTGATCAAATTTTAGAGAGCATAAAATATCACCACAAATTGCTGGCATCCCAATGTCAGAACTGGTGTAGCTTCCCTGTGCATCTCCATATCATCTCTGGCTCTTTCATATGATTTCAGTGTAAAAACAGTAATGCTCTGCTGTAATAGCAGAAATTACAAACTGTCATGGGTTCATGTTTACGTTCCACAAGGAATTGGATCAGAATAATTGTGTCATCAGCATGTTCCGTCTCTTGGGAGTTTGATCCTCAGCTCTAAATGCAAACATTAGTGCTATCCAGAAGCAATTGGAAAGATAAATAATACTATGGATGATCTCCATAATACCACATAGAACAAATTGTCCAGGAGTCTACACTAAATGGTTGTAAAAGCAAGATATGTATTCATTTGCTGTTGTTCATAATAAATTTTTTCCTATTCTTAATTTTCTCTCAGAGTTGAGTAACACCTTGGAATATTATTCAGATTGTGCTTAGTATGAAAAATTGATTCTGTTGTTTGTTCAGGAAAAATACATTATTTTGCAGAGAATTTTTAAATAGCTTTTGGTCTTCTCTTTTTTTACAATTTTTGTATCCAGAGGCCTCCTATTGCTCATACTCCCCTTCTTCCTCTGTACATATGTAAACATAGCAGTGTACAATTCTTAACTGTGGAGTAGAGGAAATAGAATTTTTTTGGCCATCTGCCTGTACAGGACCTGCCTTTGGCTATTATTTACATCAAACAAGCAACATATAGTCTTCACAAAGAATACCTACCATATTATTGATTTTGTATCTTTAAAATATTGAGGTTTTTATATATATATTATTTATTTCTGTTAACATATAACATAGTCTTTGCTGTACTCTAGAAACCAATAAGCAATGTAGAAGTGTGATTTTGAACTGGCAAATCAGCATTTACTTTTACTTTTAACATTTATTTCAAAACGTTACTTACTAAGTTAGTTAATCATGTCGTGCAATTGTAGATGGCCTGTTACTAATGTAAAATGATTTGTAGTGGGAACATTTATATTTTTATAATAAACATAATGAAAGTATTTTTTACATATTGGAATGTAGACGTGATTGCTTCAAAGCTTAGGCTTTGTTGTTGTGTGCCTTCAAGTCGTTTCTGACTTACGGCGACCCCAAGGCAACCCTATCACAGGGTTTTCTTGCCAAGATTTGTTCAGAAGGAGTTTGACTTTTCCTTTTTCTGAAGCTGTGATTTTCCAAGGTCACCCAATGGATTTTCATGGCTGAGCTGAGTAACTCTGCAATAATATCTCAAACAAACATACATCTTCTTTTTATACCATAATTCAGAAGGCAAGTGTTTGCAGAAGGAGACTTCATAGTTCTAGATAAGTCTCAGATCTTCTCATCCAACATGTCTAATGTAGTATAATGTCATGTACTAGGTATTTGGGGTAGTACTCTACATGTTCCTGCTGCTATATTAGAAACAGATGCCTGGTCTTTCTAATACCACTAATCAGCTATTTAAAGAAATCAATTATATGTCATCATGTATTACTGTTGCTATGATTTAGCATCAACTTCCTTCTGTCTTATATTTGCCTTTGTCAGCAAATAGCATGTGATGGGGGGGAAAAAAACTCGATTACCAAGGTTTTAGTTTACACTAATCTTCTTGACATGACAAGATAGAATCTAGGGACTCTCCAACCCCTTCAAGTGATCTAATCACCAGCCTACAACTAAAATGATGAATATTTTTGTTGCTGCTATTTGTGAAAAATATGCTCTACCTAAATCTTCTGCTTCCATGAAAAATGAGCACCTTTTCCCTTTATGAAGCTAAGTGCACACCCACAAACACCCACAACAAGCACAACTGGACACGTTGATCCATCAGAAAGAGAAAACAACTCATCCAGTGTTACTCTCTTTTACTTATACAGCAATAGTTATTATATTCCAGTATTACAGAAATGCATAAAAGCTCCTCTTGAAGATATGCACATTTTTGCAGAGGCTGACACTGCAAAAAGAAAACCTTGCCATCTCATGGTGGCTCGCATAAAAAGTTGGTTTCTGAGTTAAAATCTCATTTACTGCAGAAAGACAAAGTCTGGATTTACATCCCTATCTAACAAGTTTAGACAGAGGTATCTGTGCATATACTCTCCACAGAAACAGAGAGGCTATGCTCAGGTCCCTGTAAGCAAACATTTTGTGTACATTTCAGGATTAGGATCTACTCTGCAAAGGGAACTTCATACTAATTCATGGAACCACATGTTGGTTGGCAATATGTTAGTGGCATATGCACACATAAGTTTCCCTTACCCCACATATGTCCTTTTTTTAGGTTGCTGTGGAAGCTGGTGTTCTCTTCTCCCTCAGCAGTACCTGACTTCCCCCCAGGATCTACTGTACAGTCTCCTTCGCCACCTGCCCGCCCATGGCTGTTCCATGCCCCAATCAGATAAATTGGAGAATACCTGGCTATATCCCCATGACTAGCCATGAAACTATTATAGCAGTGCTAGACCCCCAGAATGTGAATCTCAGTGCTGAGGTAATCATTTTGCATCTGGCTATGGGGACATTACCAGATACTTCTCAATCCCCATTATGCAGCCATACAGAAGCAGTATTGTAAACTGAGGGGGGTGGAATATGGCTCACCCCAGCACATGTCCTTATGCAGAGATCTGCTGGACCATTGAGTGCCTCATCTGTTCATGAGAAATTGGTTCCACATCCTTACTCTTAGCCTTAAGCAGTAACATATCTCCTTACGAATATTGTCATAATACCACAGCTATGCCAGAATGGTTTGTGGGTATGGACCTCTTCAAACCCCAAAATAACAGTAAAGCTTTAAATTTGAATATAAGCAGAACATTCCCTGGAACTCTCACTGATGCAACTTACTGGAAAAGTGGTAGGAAAAGATGAAGAGCACACTACCAATGGAAGGAGACCACAGACCTGAGCAGAGACATAGATGGATGGATGGAGCTCTTACAGGCATGCATAGGGTCATTGCAAGCAGAAGCCAACTTAACTGTAAATAACAACAAAGAATATTCCCTGCTGGTAGACTGAGCTCCAGCTGTGTTTTATGACACTGAAAATTCCTTGTTATATGAAAATCAGCACATGTTTCATGGAATGTATTTTTCCTTGTTGTTAAACAGGGATATTAAAGAAGGGTAACCAGTGGGTTAATTTTACTAAAGAACTGCTCTATTTCCCTCCTGTATTACAGAGACAAAAATCTAGTAATCACATGGTGACTGTGCAATCGTCATTCATTTTACTATGGCAAATTAAAATAAATGACCAGATGAGATGAGTGAAAAAGTTCCATGACAGGTGTTCTGATAGATGTAATTATTTTATGTTTATTCATGTCTTATCTCTCCCCACAGTTAGTGTTATGAAAAAGATTAACAAAAACTTGTTGGGGCACCTCTTCCAGAATATATTTTCCTTCATTCTGTGAATTAAAGGCCAGGGCATTAGGTTTAGCCACATGGGATAATAAGGAAGGCAAATAAGTATTTGTTTATATGAATTTGGCAAGAAACATAAGTCTTGCTTTAGTTCAAAGTATGAGATCTCTTTTGCTCATAGGAAGATACCCAAATGCTGTAAAACCCATTTCAACCCAGACAAGTTTTATTTATTGTGCTCCCTCCTCACAACCCCCTTCTCATTTTTAAAAGCATCCTGTAATGTTCAGTCTGCCTTGGATGTTCATAACAGGAAGAATAATTTATAGCCTTCCCTGTGCCTTAAAGTTTTATGTGCCTTGCTAAAGCAAGGATCATTTTAAAACACCAGTGTGTAGAATTGCTTTTGCATATTAAGTACTGCCTTGCAAGAAGAATGGGAGGACTGGGAAATGTTCTAATCCTATATTTAAAATTAACTGAGAATGATGAAAGACATCCTGCTTTATTGTCATGCAGGGAACTTGTATGGTACATATATTTTCATTCACTTTCTTTCCTACTGTGAAAAGTAAGATATGCTGAAAGGAAAAGGCAGACAGGGTAGGAACTTCAAAATGCTTTGAATTGAGTATTGCTTTATTATGCATACTGGCAGGTTCAACAGCAGCACTGTGCCCCACTAACCTCTGCTTCAGAACCATCTTTAAAAATGTACTTTTTTCCATGTTAACAGAACAAGTCTATCTGGAACATGGATCAATATGAGAACTATTATTCTGTTGCAAGAATGGCAGGAGATTAGAATCTGAGCAAGGATTTAAACTGGGGGGGGGGGGGGGTGTTCCAGGAACAGTTCAGGCAAATTATAGTGTCCTGCCAGATCTCTGTAGCCTAAAAGATATTTAGACAGGGAAAGGGATCAGATCCTGTTTGATCTTGGAAGCTAGTCAGGGTCAGTTGACAGGAGGCCACCAATGAAAACTAAGTGCTGCAGGCTATATTTCAGAAGAAGGAACTGGAAAAAACACCTCTTAATATTCCTGATCTTAGAAAACTTTATGAAATTTGTGGAGTCTCCATAAGTCACCAGGAGACTTGGAGGCACACAGACATAGAGACACAGGGTCAACATGGATGCCAGCTTCTTTCAAATTAAACACAAAATCCTATATTTCCTACAACACAAGAGTTTATAATAGACTACAAGTACAGCAGATCCTTCCCATCCACAGGGGTTCAGTCCTGCTGGATGGCCATCTGTCGGGGATGCTTTGACTGGGAGTTCCTGCATGGCAGGGGGTTGGACTGGATGGCCCTTGTGGTCTCTTCCAACTCTATGATTCTATGACTCTATGCTCCCTCCCCCATGAATGGGAAAACGCACTGATAGTTGCATTCCATATTATTCAATGGGCATCTCTTTGCACATTTCTACTTCAATGTGTCCATGTGCACATGTCACCACTGAATAATATGGGGCATGATGAGTCATGCACACTCCAGTCTGCAGATCACCAGGCCACTGATGTTGCATAGCTTGATGTTGGTTGAATATGACTTGTCTGTATGTCTTCCATGTTTCTATCAGGGTTCTTGGAAGCACTATAGGCTGCCTAATATAGTCTGGTATTCCTTTTTTTGAAAAAAATAATAAAATAAAATTATGCTACAGTGTGATTCATGGTCAGTGAACATTAATCACTGGCCACTTTTCCAGGGGACATGGAGAGGCAGATATAGCAAAAGGAATTGAAAAAATGTTATCCAAACTTTGCCTGTTGCTATGTGGGGATTCAGCAAAGGAATTCTCTCTGAAAATATAAGCCTCTTTCACAGAATTAATGCATGTCTAACTCTTATAGTAGAGCAATAAAATTCAGTGTCTACAACTATATGATTTTGCATCCACACATCCTTTAACTGATGATGCTGTGGGACTCCTGACAGGAAATTACAATGAAATAAGAGAAACCACATGATTATCTCTAACATATTGTCCACAGTTTGCTTGCTATTGCAGCTGATATTGGAAGCTAAACAGTGAAATTGCCAGGATACCTAATTGGGGACAAGAATGCTTTTTGCAAGCATAAAATAAAAATTAAAAAAAATAGCACTTTCAAAAAATAGCACTGGCTGTGGAAGTTTTCCTGATTTTCTTATTTGTTTTTCCTGGATTAGTTATTTATACCAAGGATGGGCACAGTGTGGCCTGGAGGCCATATGCTCCTATTGGATCCCGCTTTTATGGCTCACGAACTTCTCACCAATTCATTGAGCCCAATCTTGGGGGGAAAGGTGATATTTTCTGTAAATTTTGCCCCAAACCTATGCAGAAAGACCTCAAGTGCATGTTACCAAGATTAATTACCTCCAGTACATACCTACAGGCACATCAGAACACTACCCCCAAATACCCCCATTTTCCACTACAGTCACACTGTCACTGCTTGCTGCCATTTTGAGATGAAATGCAGAGGGCAGAGGAGATATTTCAGCTTATTCTGATGGGTGCAACCTGGGATTGGGCCAAGGGTTGCTCATGTTTGCTTTACCCTGATCCTCCACACTTTTTCTGCAGAAGTAAATTCCTTTGCACTGAGTTGGGGTTTAAAGATGCATTCCTAAATTCTATAGCTCAGGACTTCCCATACTCATGGCAAATCCATGTTCAATTGGAGAAGGAAAGCTTCTAATGCGGTGAAATGCATCCTTGTTTTCTCATGTTGTAAATGTGTATATTATATTAAATACACTTCTTTAACCCCCTTCCCATGATTCAAGTGTCAGCATTGTTCTGCAGGCATTTGAAATGTGTACATTTTTCAATGCATGCTTTCCAAATGTATTCTTTTCCCCCAGAGAAGTCATCTGCAGCCAAAGGCATGGGAAGATCCTGGAGGGCAAATTGTGTCCAGCTCACTGACCATTCAAAAAGTGCAGATTGTCTGAGTACAACATATTGAACCTGAGACTGGATTCAAAGTTCTCACATACCACTATTTTTTGAGACTTGCCTTGATCATCCCAACTCCCCCCTCCATTGTTTTTCACTTTTGGGTGAAGCAAGTGTACCACTTTCTATGCACTCTATGTAACTGAATATTGCAAACACAACCACAATTGAAATCCCAAAATGTATTTTTAGTAACAGTACAACAAATTAGATATTAGATGCAACTTTAAAGCCCTATTTTTTAAAAAAAAAACAAAAACTTGCATACAGCTGCATATGAAATATAGAAGTTCCACTACAATGGAATTACCCTTTTATTTTTTTCTAAATATATAACTGAAAATACCACTATGAATAGTCCCTATGAATTATCGGTTCAATAATTCAAGGTGAAAAGGGCCTACTCCTGGTAAATGCAGTTTCTCTCTAGCTTTTCTTCTGTTGCTGAACTCAGCTAATCAACACAGCCCACTCCTTAAAGTTTCCACAACCAAACAAGGCAGTTTGCCATTTTAAAGGAGGGTGTGTCCTTAAGGCCCCCCAGGAATTGAGGCCAGAGTCTGAAAACATGGCATGGCCTCATTGGCCAAGCTTGGGCACATGAAAGGGGGGCAGACCTAGGCTATTTAAGCTCCTCAATCCCCCCGCGTTCTTCTTACTTGCAACCCGCCCTCCTGCCCTAAGGACAGTATGAACTTGCTTGATCGCTTCAGGGCTGGGTAGGAATTTTCTCCTCTTCCATCTTTTTTGTTGTTTTGTTTGTTTGTTTGTTTGTTTGCCTACCCCATACTGTAACTAGGAGCTTGTAATTGGCTTTCAGTGGGCTGCTAACTAGGTTTCCCTGTCCTTAAGAGGGGTTGGGGAAGATTTGGTGTACACCTAGGCACCCCCTTGTGGTGAAAGGTCTGGCTCAGGGCAGCCTTTACAGGTCAAGAGAGCTGGCAGTTGCTCAAGAAACAGTCTTTGGGGAAGATATGGGAGTTTTATCCTCTCTTATAAACTCAAGGGAGTTTGGGAGAGTGTGGCTCATGTCTACCTTTCTATTACTGACAGAGGATACAATCTGAGTGATTGCATTGCCCTCAGAGTCTGGTGTTTTTAACCTATGGGATGGCTGAAGAGGTGGCCTCGGAATGACACCTGGCTTCAGCTGAACCCACATCAGGATTCCACCCTCAGTTGATGTCTCTCAAGAGTTAAAGTTAAGAGTTCTCTTTAAATAGGTTTCAGGTCTAATACGAGGAGGTATCATAAAGTTTTAATTATCACCTTTAAAAAAAATGATGGAAAGTTTGTTCTGATTTGTAGCAGTTAACTTATCTCTATGACCTGAATAGACTAGAGAGCTGGGCCAAAGCTAAAAAAATGAAATTCAATACAGAGAAATGTAAGGAACTGCACTTAGGGCAGAAAAATGAAATGCACAGATATAGGATGGGGGACACTTGGCTGAACGAAACTACGTGCGAAAAAGATCTAGGAGTCCAAGTAGACCATAAGTTCAACATGAGTCAACAGTGTGATGCAGCAGCTAAAAAGGCCAATGCAATTTTAGGTTGCTTCAATAGAAGTATAGTGTCTAGATTCAGGGATGTAATAGTGCCACCCTACTCTGCTTTGGTCAGGCCCCACCTGGAATACTGTGTCCAGTTCTGGGCACAGTTCATAAAGGATGTGGAGAAACTGGAGAATGTCCAAAGGAGGGCAACTAAAATAGTGAAGGGTCTGGAAACCATGCCCTATGAGCAGCGACTCAGGGAGCTGGGGATGTTTAGCCTGGAAAAGAGAAGGTTAAGAGGTGATATGATAGCCCTGTTTAAATATTTGAAGAGATGTCACATTGAGGAGGGAGCAAGCTTATTTTCTGCTGCTCCAGAGACTAGAACGTGGAACAATGGATGCAAACTGCAGGAAAAGAGATTCCACCTCAACATTAGGAGGAACTTCCTGACAATAAGGGCCGTTTGACAGTGGAACACACTCCCTCGGAGTGTGGTGGAATCTCCTTCCTTGGACTGCTTTAAGCAGAGGTTGGATGGCCATTAGTCAGGGATGTTTTGATTGGGAATTCCTGCATGGCAGGGGGTTGGGCTGGATGCCCCTTGTGGTCCTTTCCAACTCTAGGATTCTATGATTCTAGTCACTATACAGATTTATACATTTTCTCCAACGTTTCTTGACCCTTGAAATACCATTATTTTAGAAGTCTGCAGATTGTGCCTGACAAGGATTTTACACTTTAGTCACTTCTGGCACAGCCAGTCACAAAAATAAAGGATGCAATGAGCTGATTTGCTTAGCAACATGCACTTAGGGACCAATGATGATACTGGCAAAATTTCATCAATATGACATAATAACTTCCAGGTGATAATTATTGCTTTATGATACTCCCTCATAAGGCACAATCTGTAGACTTCTACAATAGCAGGTATTCGGAGGGTAAAGATATGCTGGGAAAAATGTATAAATCTAGATAGTGACTACATAAGTTAACAACTACAAATCAAAACAAACTTTCTGTCAATTTTTTTAAAAGGTGATCATTAAAACTTTACAATACCACCTCGTAAATGGCCAATTTTACGCGTCCAATGTATGTGGCTGGCCTCTTTATTTCATGGTGGGGTCTCAGTCCCCACCTATTGGGCCAAAACAATGATTCATAGGCATTATATAGGCCTCACTGATAGCATGACACTCACTGAAAAGATATGTGGATCAAGTGCAAGGGTATGTCATTTATACTTCAAATTCAGGAAACAAAACAAACAATACTGAAGCACACTGAGGATGGTTGTGCCCCACTCTGACCAGCTTCCCTTTTCAGTTAGGATGCATGAGCACTCCAAAATCACGGGTGCTACACAATTTAGAGATAAGACTTTAAGATGGGGTGGGAATCCTACAGCATTCTAAATGTTTTTACATTGCAAATACCTGCAGTTCTAATGAGAATAGCCTACAAAATGCTGACAATTGCAATCCAACAACATCTAGAAGGGCTCAAGATTCCCACCCCTGCTTTAAGAGCTTGGAAATGGTATTCAAAGTACTGTATAGGCTGAAATCCTGTTGGTAGTGCCAAGTAAATTAGACCCATTGGATCAAATGGATTTACTTCTTTGGGAGATCAACAATTCATTCAATTGCTTTATTCAAGTTGATACTGAAGGGGAGGGAAACTGAGACCTTTTTTGTACAGTCCAAAAGGCCTGTTTCCCTCATTCTGGCATCATCTTGTTCAGATATGGAAGTTCCAAATTTTGGTTCTGGTGTGAGTAGTCTGGACAGCATCTGACACATTATGCACCAGAATGTATAACAACATTAAAATGGAGTAAAATAATAATACTGTTCCTAAACTGTGGTAACTGTCTTCATGGGCATCCCAGTGTGTCCACCACTGCTGTGGCTCACTCCTTTGCTGCAGTCTCCCTGTAAAGTTGCAAGGGCAAAGTGGTCAGAATTAAAACTACATATGCCACCAGAACCTACTTATAACAAAGGCTGGGATATAAGTCTAATGAGTTACCATGGATTGTCATCAAATACAGGGCCTTTTCAGTAGAGCTACTCCAGTTGTGGAATGTTATCCCAAAAAAGACTCACCTGGTACCTTCATCATGGTGTTTTCTGTGCCATAGGAAATCTTTATGATATGAAGCTTATTTGCCCTGGAACTGAAATATCATAGCAAGATCTTTAATGTTTTTAGTTCTGCTGTGGAATATTTTGATATTGTCATATTTTTATTTAGTTAGTTTTTATTGTGATATTCAGTTTGGTTTTAGATTTTTTTTATTATTTTTTTAAATTAACATTTAATGTTAACCATCCATATGACATTGCTAGCTGGGACAATTATGTAAAGATTATAAAGCAATATGCACTGATGTTCTACACAGGTTATTTAGCTACATCCACATAACTAAATATTGTCTGCTGGACAGACTCCTTTAAGCCCAGCTTAAGAGCCAACAGCTGGCTTGGGCAAAGAAGTTCTATTCAGCTTCTGATCAGGGTGCAAGAAAAATCCAGGCACAAGTTTTCACCTCTTTCCTACCAGTGGGCAAGGCTGCAACAAGGACTTGTGACAGAGGTCCCATTTCTGATATTTGCAGCCTTGCTCACTGGTGGAAGCAGGTTGGGAGCATCATTCTCCTTGTGCCCTGATAAAAAGAAGAACCATCCCTGTTTGCCCAGACTTATTGCTTGGTCTTAAGGGAATAGCATTTGCATACTTTTACAGTAAGGACCTTATCAGATAGGAGGAATTTCTCTTTATTGCAAATGGAGCCAATTCGAATTCACGTGAATTCACTAGTTTAGCGAATTCACATGAATTCCTATTGCATTCAGAATGCATTCAGAATGACTTCCCATTACCTGAAAATGACCCCCCCCCCATTGCCCGAAATTGCATGAGATGCTTTAATTCACAATAAGATAAAACCCATGATTGTGTTTGGAATGACTTCCCTTTTGCCCGAAATTGTGTGAGATACTTTAATTCGCAATAACATGAAACCCCATGATTGCATTCAGATTGCCATTGAATTATACTTCCAATTTCTGGTGTCTGATAAGGTCCTAAGACTATATCTCTCTCTGGCTTTTCTTCACTAACGAAGATTCAGGAAGGACTCATGATCCCACACTTTCTACAAGCGTGTTGATGACTAAAAAGGCCAATCCAAGTTAAATAAGTCCGGTTACAGAAAGCACAGCAGAAAGTCTCCTTGGTGATGTTTCCAAGTTGTGGTTCTTTCTGTGTTGTCATTTCTCTTCAAGACTCGTTCGGCATGAGTTCTTGAAAGAGGCTGCAGCATTGTGGATAGTGCATCTCCATGCCTCCCGATGTGAGGCCAGGGCAAACCATTGCTGGTGATCAATTTGGCCAAGCTTGAGATGTTGTTTCAGGGAGTCCTTGTATCTCTTCTTTGGGGCACTCCTCTTTCGCTGGCCCATGGCGAGTTCACCGTAGAGTACTATTTTTGGGAGGCAGTGGTCCTCCATCCTAGAAACGTGCCCTGCCCAGCGCAGCTGCATTTTCAATAGCATGGCCTCAATGCTGGTGATCCCTGATTGCTCATGGACAGCAACATTTGTCACATAGTCAGTCCAGTGTATGTTTAGGATTGTACATAGACAGCGCTGATGAAAGCGTTCGAGGAGTCGTAGTTGTTGGCAATAGGTTACCCATGTTTCTGACCCATAGAGGAGAATGGACAGTACAATGGCTCTGTACACACTGATTTTTGTGCTTCACCTCAGGTGTTTGTTACTCCAGACTCTTTTGTGAAGCCTTCCGAATGCACTATATGCTTTTGCTAATCTGTGATTGATCTCTTTATCAATCTTGGCATCTGAGGAGATGATACTTCCCAGGTAGGTGAACTGCTGAATGGACTTAAGCACAGATTTGCCTATGATGACGTGGGGATGATAGTGCTCTTCCTGTGGTGCAGGCTGGTAGAGAACTTCCATTTTCTTCAGGCTGACTTCCAGCCCAAACAGCTCTGCAGCCGTTGCAAGGAAGGATGTTAGGCGCTGCGGAGTTGCTTCTGTATGGGCAACAAGGGCAGCATCATCAGCAAAAAGCAGCTCATGGACTAGATAGTTTAGAGTCTTCGTGTGAGCCTTCAGACAGCTTAATTTAAACAAGCTACCATCAGTATGGTAACATATATAGATGCCTTCTTCTTCTTTGAGATCTGCCGTAGCCCTTGGGAGCATCATATTGAAGAAGATTGTAAATAGAGTTGGAGGAAGAACACAGCCTTGTTTCACACCATTCGTTATTAGAAAGAGGTCTGAGAGAGCATCACCATATCCGACTTGACCGTGCTGGCCCCAATGTAGCAAGATAATCATTTTGAGGAATTTGGGGGGACATTCTAGTCGTTCCAGGATCTGCCACAGTCCTTTTCTACTCACAGTGTTGAAGTAGCATTTGCATACTTTTACAGTGAGACTATAAACAGTTATGGATCCATAACTCTACAAGTTTGTTACTACAATACTAAATGCCAGCCATGGGCTTCACAATTAGGTGTTGCTGTTTGTACCAGATTTTCCTTTGTGAGGAAAAAAATCAATAAGCTGATGAAATCTGCTGATTTAGGTAAGGTCAACTTTTCTACACCATGACATCTTTTTAGAGATAGGGATCAAAATCTAATAAACGAGTCCAGATTGCTGAAAAAGACACTGCTAGAGTAAACTGTTAGAGCTATGAGACATCTTAGAGTTTACATTGTGTTATCAGTGTATCTGGAAACATTAAAATAGACATGAAGATTTTCCAGGCAAAATGACCTGTGTTTGCATATCAGGCCACCACACCACTGAAATTTCCCCTTTTCACACTCTATAAATCTAACATGGACTTTGGAAAAACAGAGAGAGAGAGTTAAGTCACTGAGGTGGAATGAAACATTCCTTTGATAGTACACTCTTAAGGACTTTGGGGAAGAGCCTGCCACTTTTAGGCAAAAAGAGCATTTATATCTTCTAGGGGGAAAATTGCTGAAGTCATAGGGGACACATTTGAAATTTTATGTATGCATTTGTGAAGGGATGGTTAATTTCTCCACTGGTGAGGGAGAGAAAGAGAAAGAGGCTGTACCTGAAATATTAGGACTTGCTATATCAGAGAAAAGTTAAAGGTTCCAGGGGTGTATTCATGTTTCCTTCATTTATTCTCAACAAATCATAATCTTACTTCTGGATTATCTCTAGAGATCTCAGGTGAGAAACTGAATGCAAAGTGAAAGTGATATATCATATATCATTTCCCAGAACAAAATGGTAATGAGGAGGAGTGAAAGAATCACATATGGCTGTATTCAAGGGTTTTCTCTCAGTGTCTTCCATCATCACATCAAACATGATGTTTTGCACCACACAGCATGGCACATGGTGTCACAGCACTGCTCTGGCACAGCATCTGCACAATGCAGTACAGAAGGAGTGTTGTATAGCTGCGCTGCCACAGCTATCATACCCTTTTTCCAGGGTGCAAAAAGGAGCCGCTTTTTGCAGCTTTTTTACATCCCTGGAAAGGCCGGATCAGGGCTGCGGTTGCTGTGGCCCCAATCCAGCAAAAAATGGAGGTGCTTGCAGGGCTCCCCTTAGGGGGCAGTCTGCACAACCCCATAGATTGCTAAAAGCAAATAAATGGGCCCTAGAGCAAATCAAGCCTGAATTCTCCGTACAAATGATGACAAAATTTGAAGATGATTAAATGGAGATTGTTATACTTTGGCCGTATCATGAAAAGACATGAGCCATTCAAAAATACAATAAAGTTTGGTAAGACAGAAGTAATAGAAAAAGAGGAGGACTGCATTCCAGATCACTAGACTTAAGGAAGCCATAGCCCTGAGTCTTCAAGACCTGAGCAGGGCTGGAGGGTGACTTGGAAGTCTTTCATTCATAGGGTTGCCATAAGTTGAACTCAACTTGATGGCAGTTAACAACAACAAAGTACAAAAAAGAGTAGATCCACTGAATAGTAAGTCAACATTTAGTGAATGCCATTCATTCAAAGTGTCTATTCTAGATGGAACTACCAACTGGATTTAGGGCTTTGTGTTTCCCATATAAATTAAATTGTATATGGACACACTGTAATATCATTTTTTAAAGGTAGGTTATTGTGAATGTAGGGTACAAGTGAGGAAATACAACCTACTGCCCCAAACATTACAATTCCGCCCCTGATGTAGGCAACAAAACAAAACAAAACACTGTAGGTTTGAATTGCCAGTTTTTAATGTGATCTGCTCCCATGCATTTAATAATGACTTGTCATGCAGAAATTAAGCAGGAAAAGGTTTGGAAATGAAGAGATTCAGTTGAAGAATTATTTTTTTAACATGTCAAGCTGCTAATAAAACACACACAACTGGAATCACTGAAAAGTTGGCAGTCCACTGCTGAGGACTGTCTGTAACCGCAATTTTACAACAGTTCTACATAAACAGGAAGTGAAGTCTAAAGCAGTAATAGATGTACAATGTTTTTTTGTGGAGCTTTCGGGCTATGTACAATGCCTTGGAAATATGTTTTTAAAGAACACTATCTAAGCAGAGGTGAGGAATCTTTAGCTGTCAAAGTGTTTTAGATATTAACTGCTATGATGTTTTTTCCATTGGCCATGGTGGGTGAGGCTGATGGGAAATGTTAACCAAGACATCTGGAAAGCCAAAGTCCCATCACTTCTGATCTTAGGAAAGAAAGACTTCCCAGCTTGAGCTAGAACTAGTCACAGAAGAAGCTGGGGGAAAGTAAAAGGACAGTAAAGCAACCTGAGGGAAGAGGACAGAAAAAAACAACAGAAAGAGATGAAGGGAACAGGGATTCGGATGCAAGGAAGTAAACTGACTGGCAAGGGGCAGGCTGGAGAAGGCTATTGCAAGGAGCAAAGAAGGTAGAAGGGGAAAACACTGTACCAACTTATTTATTTATTTATTTTTATCCCACCTTTCTCCCAAGTTGGGATCCAAGGCGGCTTGCAACACATATGCACACACACACACACTAAAACAATTAAAATAATCCATTTAAACTGTAAAACATTTTAAAACATGCAAAATATACAAATGTTAAAAATAATCTAAACCACCCCCCATGACATCCTTTAATGTTTCCTTTGGGGAGCACCTTGCTGTTTTATCTATCAGGATATTTTATTATGTTTCTAAAAGCAGAAGTAGCATTTAGTATCTCATGGTAGTTTCTATGTAAGTTTTGTATTCTCTATTACATGTGTCACATGCAGCATCCATTTGATTCCATCTGGCTTATTTCAGTATTGGGCATACATTTAGTGACACATCCATCTTACATCTGGCTATTGGAGCATACTCAGAAGCTTCTTCAGTCCCCTCTTCACTGTCCCTCAGGTGTGGAATGGCTATTCAGAGGGGCTGTCACAGTAAAACCATGAGTCCTGGGAGTCCTAGGGATCCATAGTGGAATTCTACCTGCAGTGTTGGATCTTGCCCTTTGTTTCTGAAATGCAGATGGTCAGTAACAGACAACCTGTATAAGACACTTTTAGAAAGAACCCCTTCCCTCCAAGTTTTTTAAAGCAAAAATAAAGGGAATACCTCTGTAGATTAAACTATTAGTAAGGTAACAGAGATTGACCAAGCATCAGTCAATCCCTAATCCAAAATGCTTGGGACCAGAAATGGGTTGGATTTCAGAGTTTTTGGTACTTTGGAATATTTGTATATGCATAATGAGATATTTTGGAACTAGACCCAAGTCTGAAAATGAAATTCCTTTATGTTTGTATAAACCTTATACACATACCCTGTAGATGATTTTGTACATAATCTTTTAAATAATTTTCTGCATGAAACAAAGTTTGGGTACATTGAACCATCAGAAAGCAAAGGTGTCACTATCTTAGCCAACCATGTGAATAATTTTGGATTTTGGAATATTTTGGATTTCAGAAATTGCAGACAAGGGAGACTCAACCTGTAATCAAATTTTATGGTTTGATTATACATTGAGAGTTTTATGATGAGTCAGCTGGCCCTTTAAGGACATCGACTGTGACTCTGTCCACCTCTCAGTATTATTTTTCTCATTTAATTGAAGCACTTGGAACAGCTTTTGTGAAAAGGGAGAAAAACAGGCTAGATCACATAATTTAATTAAGCCTGCACACCTTTAGCCATTGCTTTCTTTTGAGAGCTATAAGTAGATGAGAACATGCAGCTGTAAATGTTTTACAAGCTGTTCTTCTGGGACTGGAAAAATGCTGCACGTTAATGGTGCATCATGTCTTCCTGATTTAGTGTGCCATCGAAGCCCTTGTCAGTGTAGAGATTACCTTCAATTCACTAGGCCTTATGTGATCGCTGTGTAATCCAACTATGCCTAGAAGCCTGGAAATTAAAAATTAAATTCTGTTGCTAAACTCAAAAGGAGGAGAAGAAAATATGATTTCCAGGGTTTGTTTGTTTTTTCCCCTCAAAGAGGCCATAGAAATTATTCCAACAATAGATACAGTTATATATTCTACTAGATATAGTTATACTAGATAGAGAGATTTATATTATCTACCCAGGATGCATTTTTAACTCACTGAGGTCACTATTTCCTTTGGCATTGCTTTCAAAGTGATTAGTATTGTATGCAAAAGTATCAGTTTCTTCCTCATTATTGTGCAAAATCCCTGCAAAATCATCAGTATATTTAACTTTTGTAACATTCCCTTGAGGTTAGAGAGACACTTTTGTTCTCATCTTACCAATGGGAAGTAGGAACACAATGGGAGCTTTTTCCAAACATCTTTCAATGGAAACTTCTTTGAGATGAAAGTAAAGGAAGCTTTCATAAGATATGTAGCTTATTGTCTCCTTAAGAGCAAAATGTCTTGTCTCTCATATAATACCTCCACATGCACTCATTCTAAGCTGAGGTACTAAATTAGTATGGCACAGAAGAACATAAGACATTGCTTTATTCCACGGCAGACTATTAGTCAATTCAGCTCACCATTGCCTCCATTAACAGGTGAGCACTTTGCAGGGTTTCAGAGAAAATATCTTCCCATCCTGGAGATGCTAGAGATTGGATCAGGGACCAGGAGATGCTAAAGACTGAACCTGGGACCTTGTGGATACAAAGCATGTGCTGTACCATACAATTAAGCCTTTTCCCAAGTATGATATTTGGGGAACTTGTGTTTTGTAGCACAGCACTGGTGCTGTCATAGAGTTCATCAAGGCATCTCCACATAGGACTGGGAAATACTTCTTCCTGAACATGTGGAATAATTCAGATAGTCAGCACAGACCAATTGCTATATGATTTGTGGTATTTTACCCTATACCTGTTATACTTCTCAGTTCTAGATCCCATAGGACTGTGATGTCTTACTGGTGCTATTGCTGTTGCAGTGGGGTTCAACAGAGCCATAAGGGTTTTTTGTTTTTTGTTTTGTTTTTTGGCAAGCCATTTGAATCATTTCTAAAATGAAAGTTTTATTTTCTTAAAATAAAATCCCAGTGGATTTAGTGAGTCATGATGAATAAAATATTTACAGTCTTCCTAACCAATACCAGTGAGTTGCTACTGAAAATGAAATAGATTAGAAAAATGCCCTATGGAAAGGGAGGGAGGGTTGTCTCTATTTAAAAAATGTGTTGTTGTTGTTGTTCAAAATGAAGACAATTCCATATGATGACAGGCAGCCATTTCAACAATAAGAAATAGTGCCAACTTTCCAAAATAAGGAAAGTTGGCAATATTTTCCATTGTTGAAATGGCTGCAACAGATGTAGTTTATAAAGACCTGCCAAAGTTGAGATCAGAAAATTTGGGGTATGTTATAATGCCAGACCAAGGCCTATCCTTGTGCTGATATGTATGTTTTGTGCCAAAGGGAGAAAGGTATTCACAAATTCTCATAATATGATTTTATTAGTGAAGTAATTTGATTCTTAAGTTTGACCAACTCACCCAAACTCTGCCATGGGATTAAGAAATTAGGAAACTTTTATAGTATGCATCATTTGGTCTGAGACACTTTTTTTCTTTAACAGACTTCTGTATGTTCCATAATTTAATGAAAAATCTCAAATTCTTTTTTTAATGGGGGGAGCTACAACTCCCAGAATTTCCTAGTAACATTTTAGAAATTGTGTTCCAAAAAGGGGGTGTTTTTAAGCCTTAGAATTTCTCTATTTGAAGAGCTTTTGGTTGAAGGATGAATATTATGTGAAGCAACTTCTGCCTGAGTTAAGATGACTGATCCATCTAATTGGCAATTGAAAGGAATTCCTTCCCTTCCCCCCCCCCCCACAGGTAAAATCCCTGGCCTTCCTGGCTATGAATATGTAACAAGAATATTTATCTTGTTTGGTGGGGAAATTGTAAGGAAGTTTATGTGCTTATCCTTCCACTTTGGAGAGAAAGGTGGAAGAGACAAGAGTTAACAAGGGATACAAACTGCAGCCTTGGAGATTATCACATGGGAGGCAAACATCCTTGTCCTGTCATTGAAGATTTTCATACCTGGCTGCATCACTGCTAAAATGTTATCCAAATGACCCTAAAAGGTGGGAGAAGCGCCTGTGTCTGAAAGCCAGGCACGCTTCCTGAATCATCATGGAAACATTGCTCCCACTTTTATGTCCTTGAAATGTTCCTGGGAGTGGATTTTCTATGAAGGCAAAGTTTGTGTTTCATAGGAAATCCACTCCCCAGGAATGATTCAGGGACTCTAAGAGGGAGCCAAGTTTCCATGGCAATTCAGGAAGTGCTCCTGGCATACAGACATCAACTTCTTGGATTTTGCCCTAGAGCACAAATTTTCTTGTTTAGTTGGATTAGCTTGGTTTGCAAGCAGAGGTACTGCCAGTTTTTACTTTGCTAGACCCCTCTTTCTCTTGCCAAACTAAGGTGGCCTCGGGAAAAATTGAGTTCCCAGAACATCTTCAAGAGTAACAGCATCCAGTCACGTGTCGTATCTCCATTAGAGGACCTTACTGTATTCCAACCTAACACCTGTATTTCTCAGTTCTTGTGTGAGTGATTGTTAACAGTGCATGTTGATTTTCTTCTTCGAAATAAAACATAATTCATTGACGATTTGCCTTCATGGTCTTTTGTGTCTCCAACCTTGGTATACATAGGGATAATCCCAGGGCTGCATTGAGGCTGCCATGTTTTGGCCATATCATGAGAAGGCATGACTCATTTGTCTTTTCTAAAGACAATAATGCTAGGAAAGGTAGAGGTCAGTAGAAATAGAAGAAGGTGACACACCAGATGGAAGAACTCAATCAGAGAGGTCACAGGCCTGAGCCTGCAGGACCTGAGCAGAGCAATGGAGGACAGGGGGTCATACAGGAGCAAAATGGTGACAATATTAGAGTCATATGTCTACATTCTGTCTCGGACGTTAGTTAAAATGTCAGTTAAAATGGGATTGAGAGATTTCAGTTTAGGCAGAAAAATTCCCTTGAGATCCAGCTGTTCTGTCCTATGCAAAGCTAACTGCTTCTTTCTTAGGCTACATTTACACTGCAGAATTAATGCAGTTTAACACCATTTTAACTGACATGGCTCAATGCTATGAAATACTGAGATTTGTAGTTTTGTGAGATATTTAGCCTTTTCTGTCAGAGAGCTCTGGTGCCACAATAAACAATAAATCCTAGCATCCCATAGGATGGAGCCATAATAGTTAACGTGGTGTCAGACTGCATTAATTCTGCAGTCTGGCAGCAGCCTAAGGCAGAGGACATTACATTTGTAAACAAATTCCATGAATTTAAAAAGTACATGTTATTTTATATGTATTCTACAGAAACAGCATTACCTTGCCTCCTTCCAAAATTGAAAACTATAGGAAGACAGACCTTGTGTTTCCTAAGAGGCTGCCTTTTAGCAATCTCAGCCATGGAAACAGGATGCCTACCAAAAATAGTACTGGGTCTTGTCAACAACTGTAGATGTATCCCAGATGAAAGCTGCTAAATTAAACCATCAGGTCTCCACCTCCTTGTCAGATAGTAAGTTTAATTTTCACAGATAAAACCAGTAGACCATGTCACTTGTTTTTTAGAAAATAATCCACTGTAATGAATTGGACATGAATTGGACATATCTGCACACTGACAGGAACTGAGAAAACAGAGGTTTTTATTTAATAACATATGTAGAGTCTCTAGCTGTTTACAGAAGTGAGTGGGTGGGTTCTTCTTATGCATCAAGCCTTCCCTTAAGTTTAATTCCTGTTTACAGATCAGGGTGGGCTAGGCAGGAGAAGTCATTGGTTGAGAGCCATATAACATAAATGTTAAAAACACAACCATCTTGCAATAGCCCTGCAACTCGTTTCCAAAGATTTGCCCAGTTACAAAGCTGCCTGTTTTCTTTCTTGATTATCAAAGGTTGGAGTAGTCTTTGCCTTCCACTTTGGCACCATTTTGAATTTTATGTCCTTGAGAGATGCTAAATGCGTTGCAGATTTATTCCAAGGTGGTTAGTGGATTTAGCATCTTCTTTTCACAAGAACTTCGAAGCGAAATGATTCAATGTGTGTGGGGTGGGTGCAGGGACAATGATAGAGTCTATGGAGGAATGAAATGAAAGTGGAGACTCCAGAGTGCTAACTTCTGTCCCACTACCATATTTTTTCAACAAAATCGTGGCTTATTTCTCACTGATGTATAAATTTCTGAGAAAACTAATAGTAATAATAATTATTAAACTAATATTAATATTAATAATAACTACATTTTTGGATAGAGTGCAAGTGTGGTGTAGCACATTAAGTGTTAGACCACAGCTCTGAAGACCAGAGTTCAACTCACTGGGTGACCTCAGAGGACAGCACAGACAGCACAGACAGCACAGCAATAAATCTTTCTGACAATTGTAGATTGTGAAACCAAGTATAATGTCTAATAACTACTAGTACTAGTAGTACTAATTATGACATATTGTTGTCATTTCAGTTTTGTGTGTGTTTTTAAGGGGAAATGCTCCGTATGGCATGAAGTCTTTAAGACTTCTCAAGAAGCTTCACAGATTTGTTGCAAAGTTCCTGATACAGTCACAGTGGTATTATATTTCCCAGACTATGTCAAATAATTCTAATTCCATGTGGAGAGAACATGCACTTTGAAAACTGTTTAACCTAAAACATATACTCATTCATTTATTATTACATTTTTATTTTACCCTTTTGCAAAGGATCCCAGAACAGCATGCATGATATTTCTCTTATTTTATTCTTAACTGCAGCCCTATAAGGGAGGATATAAAGACCCCTGTTGGCACAGTGGTTAAAGGCCAGCACTGCAGCCACTCACAGCCACAGGTTTGTGCGTTCAATCCCAGGCAAGGCTCCAGGGTCTACTCATCCATCCATCCTTGCTTAGGTCAGTAAAATGAGTACCCAGCTTGTTGGGGGCAACTGGCTTCCACACTGTAAACCGCTTAAGAAGTGTTAATTCACTGAAAGTGGTATAGAAATGTACTTGCTCTTGCCATTGCTATGGAACAGTACACAGTACAAGATCACTCTGAAGCATCATAATTTATGTGAGATTTTAACCTGAATCTTTCTACTCTAGTCCAATAGCTCAATAGGACACTCCGTGATGACTCTGGTCTTATAGATCCCATTCAACCTCTGTTGCTAAAGTAACTGTACTATCCTGCCTCCCACTTTTTAATGCAAATTTATGTTTTTTTGTCTAGTGGAACTTTTTTCATGTTAATAGTAACATATTGCTAAATTTCATGCAAATCAATAGGTACCAAATGTGTTTTAAAATCTTATCACAATACAGTTGGGGGAAACACTTGGTGTGCTATATATTGCCTTGTCCTTCAGATCTGACAGGTGCCTGGACTCCATAATTTTGAAAGTGTATTGTGAAAACAGACACTTCATAAAAGAGATTATCACACCAGCTTTTGTTCCCACACTACAAGTGAGATGTAAACGTTCAGGGATGGATTCTATTGCATAGTCCAGTCCCCAAGAAGTACACATCCCATACCCAATCTGGGATCCTCCAAGACCTTTTAAGGAATGGGATTTTCCCATTCTTTAAAAGGTCTGGGAAAAGCCTGGATCTGGTATGGGAAGGAGGGATGGAGCTGTGTGATAGAATCCACCCCTGTGTTTACATCCCACACCAAGTGCAGGAATAAAAGCCGGTGTGATAATCTCCAAAGAAAGTTTATATTTCCAATGACAGTTCTTTCTACACTCCCTTCCCTGCTTTCTCCTACCAGTTCCAGAGACTAAAAATCTAGCATTGAAATGAAACAAAGGAAGAATCAAGTCAGATTTTGATGAGCCTAGTATGAAATG
The DNA here is from genome assembly GCA_034509955.1 of Urosaurus nigricauda. Classification (NCBI taxonomy): domain Eukaryota; kingdom Metazoa; phylum Chordata; class Lepidosauria; order Squamata; family Phrynosomatidae; genus Urosaurus; species Urosaurus nigricauda. The sequence goes on from JAOEGL010000003.1 coordinate 49,152,169, forward strand.
TCTCTGTTGAAATGCAGAAGCAAAGTTCTGAATCACATATACTTTTCACCAGACAATGCAGGTACCATAGCTTATTGGTAGAGCTTATTGGTCAGATTCACTCCCTGACATAAACAGTTAAAAGGTTCAAGTTAAAAGAAAATCCTGTCTGGGAGCTGATTGCCATAATACTTTATGACATTGAAATTAGTAATAATAATAATAATAATAATAATAATAATTATTATTATTATTTATTTCTATCCTCTGAACAAAGCAATTGGGGCAGATTACAACAAAAGTTAAAACATAACAGTTAAAATATTCCAATCCATATAACTCTCCACAAATATGCTTACAGGGCTTCTCTCCTGCCACTGTGCAAAACAACTCCTCAGACCCTTGCATATGCTCATGACCACTTAGTTGCCAGGAAAGGTGAAGGGCAGGCAGCATCTTGTTGCAGTTCTGCAAGTGGAGTGATCAAACAACTATTGTAATTTCCTTCCATCCATAGACTCACAGCTGGACACTGCCCAGACACTTCATGGAAACTAAATAGTCAACTTTCTCTTCTTTGGCTGCTAATGGCTGCCATTGTGAATCTGCCTTGTGGTAGCTGGCATTGCCCAAGGAGCTACCAAATGCCTCTCTGTACAACAAAAATAAACACACATTCACAAGCATATTTACCAGCAGTATTCTAACCTATGCAACCATATATATGTCTGCTTAGTTTGTGATTTCATTTGTATTGGTGGTGATGTGTAATCTCAACACTTGACCTCTGGTTGCATGATATATAGGAAATTGCCCACACAGTGTATCTGATCTGTTTACAAATGTTCAGCAACAGGCCTTGTGACTACAGCTGTATTTAGATCTTAAGCAACATCATAAATCAATTTCTGCCCCTTAGTAATATCTTGTTCTACTTCTATCTGGACAATATTCTTCAGACATTCTCATAAATCTCTTGGTGATGTCATAAGCATTGATATTATATATGGATATTTTTCTTCATCTTTTCAGGTGTCCATGTCCATGCAAGCCTTCATTTGAAGAATAAAACCAGTTCCCCACAATGTCTAAAAGAACATTTACTAGACAGTGCACTCTTTGTAGTATGATCTTTGTCAACCAGATCTCTGTCTTCATTAGAAATGTGAATGCACGTATTATACATGAAGGATGTGTAATTCACGTAGCATAAATATTGATATTTTTAAAAACCCAGCCTAAATAGTTGAAGAAAGTTGCATTTGAACTTGGATAATGGTTTTCTACAGCTGGTTGATAGAACTGACCGCTGAGAAAATGTCAACTTATATTCCAAGGTGGAAAAGGCAGACTATGTGGACCCAAAGATCTAATTTCCCAAGATCTTCATGTGGACCCCAAGATCTAATTTCCCAGGCCTGCAGTCCCCAAAAGTCCTCCCCACAGCCTCTCCCAATTACTATAAACAATTTAGTATGATCTTCAGGCAATATTCCATCAAAAGCCAACCCAACACACTCCCAATACCAATAATACTCCAACACCCTCCCAAAGCCTTAATTTTAGCCATAAATTGGTAAAAATTAGAAGAGACATATGGACATGCTAGGGTTACTCCCTGTGCAGCTTCAAACCCCTGTTCTTTTCTAATATAAAGGTATTTTGCCATTTAAATATATATATATATATATATATATATATATATGATTGTAGATGGGGTACATGAAAAAAAATCAGTTTTAAACTTCTTATTCATATATTCTTCATGTTTTATGTTTCTCTGACAATCTAGAACTCCTGCTGCCCTGAAATCTAAAATTATCAGCCCAGGTTAAAATTAAGCTTTCAGTGAGAGCGGCACAATTTAACACATTTTATGCAAGTTCACAAGGCAGAGCTAATTTGTTTGCTGGTGACACTCTTTGCATCTCTATTAAGCAAATTAGTTAGTGTAAGACAATATTTTAACAATGTAGAGCATACTATTCCAGCTAGTAAAAGAAGACTGATTTGAAGGGTTATGCCTTTGCCCAGTTAATTAGGATATTACTTACAGTGATTATTTCTCTTCATAATAATGAAAGTGTGTGTGTGTGTGTGTGTGTGTGTGTGTGTATGTGTATGCCTTCAAATCACCTGTTGACTTATGGTAACTCCATGAATTCCATAGGACTTTCTTAGGCAAGGAATACTGGGAGGTAGTTTTGTCAGTTCCTTCTTCTAAAATATAGCCTACAGCACATGTATTCATTGGTAGTCTTTTATCCATCTGCTAACCAGAGCTGACCCTGTTTAGCTTCCAAGATCAGACAAGATCTGGTGCCTTTAGAACATCTATGCCTATATGTGTAAAAAATGGTCTCATGCAGGTTTTTTTTTTCAGTGTGCCAACAATACTTTTTAAATCCCAACAAGTGGTAGGTCCCAATGGGAAGGATATATGACTGTGCTAAATCCACTGCTTTGTACACACTTAAAGTCCAAGTCTTCTTCACAGCCATACCCACCCAACTACATGGCAGCTGCATTCCCACAAAATAGTCTCATGCATCTCTAGGGCAGTGGTTCTCAGCTTTCCTAATGCTGCAACCCTTTAATACAGTTCTTCATGTTGTGGTGACCCCCAACCATGTCTCGGTTGCTAAGACCATCAGAAACATGTGTTTTCTGATGGTCTTAGGTGACTCCTGTGAAAGAGTCATTTGATCTCCCCCCCCCCCCAAAAGGGTCCTGACCCAAAGGTTGAGAACTGTTGCTGTAGGAAATGTGTTGAAATGTTACAGCCATATGAGAGAGGCCAGTGAACTAGGACTTTACTACCTTTTAATCCTGGACTGAAATTCATGGGATTCTGGGATTTGTAGTTTTCTGAGATACTTAGCCAACGCTTTCAGAATGCTCTGGTGCCACAACAAACAAAAAATCCCAGAATTCCATAACATTGAGCCATTGCATTTAAAGCAGTGCCAAACTACATTATTTCTGCAGTGCAGATTAGTATGAACTATCTGATTGTCCTTCCCTGGCCAGGGGGGGGGGGGGGAGGACAAAAATTACATAGGAAAGATCAGCTGCATCCACACATATCCCAATTGCGTGGCATCACATCCTGGAAATCACATTCCACATATATCTGTTTGTGTCAGGAAGATAATTTCATGCTCAACTATTTTGGGACAGGAACAGGGTATAGAATGCAAATCCCATGAACTAACCAGAATGTTTGCTACTGCTGCTGCTGCTGTTGTTGTTATCATTGTCATTGTACACATTGAAATCGAGTTATAGTGACCTCGTCATAGGGTTTTCTTTGCAACATTTATTCAGAGTGGGTTTGTCATTGCCTTTGCCTTAGGTTGAGTGTGTGTACCTTAGTTTTTTGTGAGTTTTTAGGGCTTCATGGCTGTATTCTAGAAGAGTTTATTCCTGACGATCTGTGTACCTTGCCCAAGATCATTCATTGGGTTTGTATGGCTGAGCTGGGATGTGAACACTGCTCTCCAAGATTCCTAGTCCAACATTCAAACTACTACTCAGAGAAATCAGCCTTCCCCCCCCCCAAAAAAAACAAAACAAAAACAAAAAACAAAAAAAACCCATGGGTTTTGTTTTGTTTGGGTTTTTTAAATTGTGTTCACCAGCTACTCTCTGTTCCATGAACAAAGATTAAGATGCCTATCAATTCTAGTAAGTCCATACGTGTGTGTTTGTGTCTGTGTGTGTTTCTGTGTGTTTTCTGTAAAAAATGTGGGGTGACTCACAGTGCAGTAGAAACTGTCAAGGCATCTGGAATAGAATGTCACCTATAGAATGAAATAATTGAAGTGTCACGTTAAAATTCCTTCCTATTTTACAGGTAGACAATTAAAAAAAAAACAACTCTAGGAGATTTATGTTCTAATGGATTCACTTGACAGTAAAAGAGACAGTGACCAATTTGCCCCAAACAAAAGAAGAATCCTTAAATAACTGATTATATTAGAAAGGTATGCTTGGCTAGTTTTTCCCAAGAACGGATAAAGTTTCTAAACTTCCCAATTGATTGCAATAGTTTCTGAGTTCTACCCATTTATATTTATGAAGTCATTCTCTAAATTACACAGCAGTGTGTATGGACTTCCAAATATTGACCTTTACAAGATATAAGTTTGTTTTACCAAATGCTTTCTTTCCTGTAGGCATCCCAGCATGACACATAACATGACCCTCAAATTATTTAGTTTTGACATGTTAATTAAGCTCCACTTGGGAGTATTTGATCCAATAGCTGACAATGGCACTTTTTTATGTGACTAACACATCAGCCTTTTAGCATGTTCCCAACAAATCATTCCTTTGCAAAATAAGCAAGATTTTAGTGTGAAAGCTGATTTTGACACTTGCAATAACAGCAACCTGTTTAGAACCTGTTTCAAAGCTCCTTGACACTATACAGTTATAGCAGTATCCTCCCACTTTTTAACTGCTGTGACAACATCCTATAGAATCCTGGGATGTGGAGTTTAGGAAGAGATATTTAGAATTCTTAGTGAGAGATATTTAGTGCCTCACCAAACTATAAACCCCCAAGATTCCATAGAATGTAGCCATTGCAGCTAAAGGAGAATCACATTGTTATAATTGTGTAGTATCAAAAGGCCCTTTCTCACCAGCATTGAAAAACTGTTTCCAAGTTAACTACATGCCATTTAGTGATATTTGATAAAATACCTCATATGTCATATTTACAGCATATTTATTTCCCAGAGCAGGGAAATTTGCTCAGAGTAGGGCATCACCAAAATCTTCATACAGTTAAGGACTGCAAGATACATTTTTCTTCTTTTTCCCTCCCCTTTTCCTTTAATGACAAATTCTCTCGGCTGTGGGATATGTGTGTACATGTCCTGTTTTCTTTATACAATGATCTTCCAGCAACCTATAGCCATCCTGGCTTATTGCACTTCCATGAAACATGAAGAGAAAGTTTCACAAACTAAGGCCTTGATGCATGGCTCCAAAGTCCCTCGCCACATTGTTCTAACATCATCCTGTTTTGACAATGCATGGTCCAAACCTAGGTTCTGGTGCAAGCAGTGTTGACAACCTCTGGCACATTCCGCACCAAAAACATGGTATGACACACTATAGCTATAGAAGCTATAGGAGAGCATTCCTTCCCAAATAAATATGCTGGCTCCCCACCTCATTAAGTTTTCCTTCATTCCCCAAATTTCTAGTATAATTGCCCCTCCATATCCATTGATTCTACAGAACAGAGATTCAATCATCCATGGCTTGAAAATATTGTCCCAACACACACACACAAATTCTAAAAAGCAAGCCTCAATTTTATTTTATTAATTTATTAAAAAGCTATTTTATTTAAGGAACACCATTTTACTATGCCATGGATTTTGGTATCTATGTCTTCAGACCAAACCCAGTGGATGTCAAGGTCCCACTGTACTACAGTAACATAAAAGCATGGTGCAGTGGTTTGAACTACAAATCTAGAGACCAAGCTTTGAATTCCTGTTCAGCCATGGAAACCCACTGGATGATCTTCACACTATCTCAGCTCAGAAAGAGGCAAAGGCAGACGACCCCTGAACAAATCTGAACAAAAAGGAATCTCTTTAACAGGTTTGCCTTAGGATTGACACCACTTTAACCACCATGGTTCCATCCTATAGGATCTGGGGATTTGTAGTTTTATAAGATTCCAGCACTCTTTGGCGGAGAAGACAAAAAACTACATATCACAGGATTCCACCGGATGGAGCTACAGTAGTCAAAGTGGTGCCAAATTGCATTATTTCTAGAGTGTAAATCCACCCTAAATAACAATGAGGCATTTGGAAGCTCCTGGAATTCACTTGCCTCTGCCAACCTGCCCAATACAGCACAGCATATTTCTGAGCCATCATGATGAGAATCAACTATTATGCAAAAGTGGAAGCCCCTATTCTGAGTGAACAAATAATGAGCAGAAGTTTCTACACAAGAGAGAGGAGAAGCAGTTACTGCAAGCACAGTTTGCATTTATTTCTTGCTTTCTTTTTGCTCCTGTTTCTGTCATTCATTTTCTCAATAGATATAACTATTTAAAAGAAGGCACCCTGTGAGGATGGTGCAGGAGTGATTGGCAACCAGCATTAGGTAAAGGTCAGTGCTAATTATGGTGTCTTATTTGCATGAGGAAGCTTGAAAGATGGGGACTAAACCATCGATGGCATTTGCTGCCAACAAATTACTTGGCTGACAGGGCGATGTCACTGCTCATCAATGATGATCTAGTATAAGCTGGTACTTGAGCAATTAAGGAAGCTAGAAATGGTGCCTCTGAGAGTTACCTTTCTGTGAGTAATTACTATAGGTGTCAACAAGCACAGGGAAAAGAGATATATTTACTATATATGTGAATCAAGGTTATAAATAATTAGATAGTTGCTTAGGATAATCACCTATGTCTCTCGCACACTAATCCTCCTGTCTCTACTGCCTGTTTTCTTAAATCTTTGCCCTGATTATTTCTATTCAAGAAGGAATGGATAATTGTGTATATCATAATTAGTCACTGCAGAACAGACAAAGCATTAATATTTTATTTATTAATTGAGCCGTATGAATTGATAGACAGATTTTATTATAGTTATTTTCATGCAGAGCTACCTCATAATCAAGTGCATTTCAGGTTACTGTAAGAAAATTAACAGCTACAAAGTCTACTAACAAGACACCTTTGAGGCAGGTAGCTACCAATGGGGGGCAGGGAATCATCTGTAACTTCAGAGCCCTGAGGAATTTTATCAGTTAGTCCCAACCAGAATAGACCATTGAATCCATTGTTGAAGTTTGAGTCAATATATAGGTAAATCCTATTCTTTCAACAAAATCAAAAATCCACAAGCAGCTATACCACTTTTGGGTCAACTCCAAAACATAAAATACAGTATGCAAGCTTTTAAAGCTTTATTGGCTTATTCAACAGGCAAAGATGTTGAAAATCATATAGGAAAAAAATGATGATGATGTTAGTGTCAACAAAGGTAAAACTGTGTCATTGGACGACATTTTAGGACTACAATTGCTGTCAACATAGAGACTATCCACTAGTAAAATGTGGGCAAATCAAGTTTCCTAAGGCTTCGGCCTTTGTTTAGGAAACAAAAATATTTAAACATCAAAAATATCAAAGCTAAGCCTGTTAGTGTCCAGCTTTAAATCAGCAGAGAAGCAAAGGATGTTTTTTTTGTCTAAAGATGCTTCTCTAAGAATGGAGATTGACTCTGAAACAAGTAGCTGGAATTTTAAACAAAAGTTTACTAAAGGCTTGAATCTACATGTGCATAGATGTTACATTCTAACCCAGCTAATAAATAATTCAGGAAGAAGAATAAATCTTTATCTCACTATCATTCTGAAGAAAGTTGAGAGAGAAGAAAGATGGGGGACCAGCAGAAAGAAGGGAGAATCTCTTTGTGAATGAGAGAAAACTTCCTAAAAGGAAGTTACCTGAATTACCTGGTTAGTATACCAATTTACAAAGGCCTTTATTTCCCTGTGATTCAGTGGGACCAAATGGAAATTGTATGCAGGAAATACTATCTGATGAGGAGGGAAAGAGAGAATGCTGAAATCTTCCAACAGGAAAGAGGTGGGCATACTGAAAGAAAGGACAGGAAGCTGACATAGACTGTGGCCATAACAATCCAGCTAATTCTACCCGCTAGACACTGTGAGTATGCTCATTAATGTTGGCCAAGCACCTCCATGTTCACACTAACTGAGCTGAACTGAACTAGTTGCCCTAGGAGATGGAAGAAGCAAGCAATGCTGGTGGGTGTTCTGGAGGACTAGCAAGTCACAAATTCTGCAAGGAGCATTTGCTGATCAAAGTACTCAGGCATAACGTGTTTCCCTGAAAATAAGACAGTGTAGATACACTAGGGGATGTCTTATTTTTCCATGAAGATGAATTCACATTTATTGTTGAACAAAAAAGTGGTCATGCTTCCCAACAAAAACTTTTCTAGGTCTTACTTTCGGGAGGAGGCCTTATATTTAGCAATTCAGCAAAACCTCTACTAGGTCTTATTTTCAGAGGATGTCTTATTTTAGGGGAAACAGGGTATATAGAGAAACTTTTGGATTTCTCAGGCACTGGTTAATGAGAACATTCATAAAACATTTTTGGTTTTCTTTTTAAATTGATTCAAGAATCTTTAAAACTTTTTGCAAGTTTGCAAAAAAAAAAAAACCAACCAATAATCATGGTATCATTTTAAGGTAAAATTGTATATCTCAGGTCATTTCATATTCCCAAATTTGTTCTTCCGTGTCCTAACTGTTGCCACCATAGTTTGGAAATCACAACCTATGAATTACTGATATGCAAGTTTGTTTTTTTGTTTTTGTTTTTACCTTATGCATGGTTTTGCTTCAAGAGCATTGTTGAGATGGGGAAGTGATATATAGTTTAGGGCCAACAACAGATTAGATTATGGCATCAGCAAGGTGGTATCTTTGGACCCCTTCTTATGATGGTGGACAACCCCAACCTCATCCATTTGTGTTTTTAGTGGTGACTGAAGCAGCAGCAGCAAGCAGTTGGGAACTGCACTGTAAGTTGAAGGCACTGTGGTAATAAGAATTACTGGTTCAGAGCTTCTTCATACCCACCACACATATTGCAAGGCACTCTAGATCCACAAAAAACTGACACTTTTATTGGTCAACCAAAATACAAATCCTGAATCTGATGGCACATATCTGACCTTATGTCCTTCCAAATTTCTACCTAGACCAATTTACCTTATGCTGTTTGTAGACTGACAGCAAAGCAATTTTTGATTCCTGTCTTGCATTTTGAATATCAAATATTACCTGATGCACATAAGTAATTTGCTGTTAACTCAGTTTCTTCAGGAAAAATCCCATGTGTGAAGAACGTCGTCTCAGTGAACTATCAGGAACTGCATACATATTTCCCACGTAGTGGAGCAATTAACTTGTTTTGGGCAGGGACAGTTTCTCAGCAAAGAACCTTGCCAAACTGGACTAATTTTGCCTGCCCACAGTGGCCATGCAATAATTTTGGCCAAGAAAGAATAGAAATAGTAGAGCTTTGCCAAAGAAAAAGTTCTATTTTTACTGTTTCCTATCTGCTCGATGTGATACCTGGCTTGTTCCCTCACCATCCCTTCTGATCTTTTTTTGCTGACAATGCATTTCCATGTTGGGAACTTTCTGCTTCCTGAAAGGAATGTGCAATGCCATTGATGTTTCATTGACAAAGTGTCTCTATTTTAATATGCATGTTTGCTCATGAGAATGGCTTAATTAATTGGGACACAGAGGAATGAAAGGAAAATGAGGCAAGTGAAAACTGGTGGTGAGGTTTCTTAAATTAATTCAAAAACAGTTAATTCAAGAATATCTTTCTCAACCTGGTGCTGGCTTCCAGTTCTTTTGGTCTCTTTTAACCAGCATCATTGCTTCTGGAGTATTATTTGAAATTATTTTGAACACACTCCATTTAAAATATTAAAATAATTAATTGTTGTTACTATTTTACCTATATCTGTTCTGCTTGAATGCAAAGAGGAAAGGTGTTTATGTTGAGTGACAGAGTCTAAACCATCCTTGATTTAAAACTCAGTCTTCCACTCAGTCTTTCACATATTTTGAGCAGATACCACGATCTCATGCATATACATCCAGAAACAAGTCCACTGAATTTCGTGGGACTTACTCTCAAGAAAGTGGAAATAGGATGGTCTAAATTTCATTATATTTGGTACAGCAGACAATACAAAACTCAAATCTACCTACCACATTTCATTACCAGCCCTGTTCAAACCATATGGCCCTCCCTCCCACACATTGTGTACCTTCACTATTCAGGTATTACTATGCCTGAATAATAAGCACAGAATTCCTGATTTCTAAACATTTCACTTTGAAAGATACCAGAGGTGCACATGTAAGTGCCTTCCCTGAAGACTATTTTTCCCTGTGATTAATGTCTTAACATTTTCTTTAATCTCTTGCCATGTGCAGCAAAAAAGACAAATAATGTTTATGTTAGATTGGCCCCTCCCATTGATTCCCAAACAACTGCCTTCATGCACTACAGGCCACTTGAGCCGTGCCTAATTACCAAATTGGACATCTGCTTTCAATCTCAGAGTCAGCACACAAGGTTCTTCTTGTCCTGGTGCTTGCACAGTTGTCCCCTTTGTTTATTTATGGTTTGGTTTTTAAATTACATGTAAACATGCACAGAGACAACAATGTTATAATGTTTGAAGTCTGCCATACTGTAGTTAGCAGATACGGAGTGATGCTCATATTCACTATTAATGTGGACATTCAGACTTGCCAGTAGAGACTTGTGGTCATGAGCTAGCCAAACAAACCCCCCACTGTTGGTGAAAATTAATCTTATTTATTATATTTGTAATTGCTTCACCTTTTCCTAGGGGACAGCTCTACTGCTCGCTCTCATCTGTATTAATCATTTCTAGCTAATGAGTTCAAGCTTCAACTGCTCTCTCAGCTGACTGAATAAAGATTTTCTTTCCAGATTGTCTTGCTTCTCTTTGTTTCTTTCATTTGCTGTGTCTTTTGTGTGCTTCAACAACATGGTTCCATAGGACATTTGGGTTTTATTTGGAATATTATTTTGAATTCATTATATTATTATTAAGGTGTGAACGTCTTTGTTGTAGATCTGCAGTGAATAAGGAAATGTGATTACCAAGAGATCCATGTGCATAAACTAGAAGTTTAGATATTCAGGATATATGTGTCACACAATTCTGAGTTGTGAATCAAATGGCTAAATTGAATTAGAAACTTTATTGGAGGGGCTGGTTGGTAGATGGTTCTATTTTCAGATTAGATCCTCTCCTAATCTATGATTCAGTGGCTTCCTGAATGTCACTATTAAGTATCTTCATAGTTATCGCTGGGCTCCAGATTCCTTTGATTTCTAGCAAAGATTTTTTTCTTTTAAATGCTGCAGAACTGATCTTGCATTATATATTTTATGGTGTGCCTAAAATATATCAGAGTCAGTATCATCTTGGGTGTCCTTCTGTTAAAAGCAGAACATGCTCCCTAGTCTTTAGTTTCTCACTGATGCAGATATCTGCAGAGAGAGAGAGAGAGAGAGAGAGAGAGAGAGAGAGAGATCACTGTGGGTTTTTACCCAGCAAAATCTATTGCTGTTTTTCAGATTTAGGATTTTGACATTCAGTATGCTGTGGGCTGTGCCTGGAAGGTTACTGTCCACTGAATTTGGATAGGTTCTTTGCCTTGCCAAGGAGTCATGCTGCGTACTGGAAGAATCTAACTGTCTCTAAATCAACTGGAGCAAGATTAAATTGTTTCTGTACCATGTGTTGCACAGGGTGGCTAATTTAAGGGTATTCCTTGCAACTTTGATCTTATGAAAAAGGGGCTTCTGACACATTGACTTATGCAAATTTGGGGAAATTTGGTGGTGGTGGGAAACCACAGTGCATTTTCACTCTATACAATTATAGCATTATGATTCCACTTTATTTGCATCCTATGCTTTTAAATGAGACAAAAGGATTTCATATAACCCAATAACATTGTCAGGTTCAGACAAAATATTTTCTCTTAGATTAACAAATTCCTATGGAATCCTGGGGTTTATGGTATGCTGATAATTCTGAGTACCTGTTTCTAAGTGCAAAACCCATGGTTCCATAATGTGTTGCTATGGCGGTTAAGTGGGATCCAACTGTAGAGTGTAGCCCAGTAACATCACTGGGAGGTGTGGGGGTGTTGACCCAGAAGGGGAGGTGACACCTGGTTGTTCCACCTCCTTCGGGGCAGGCTACTACATCCAGGGCTTCCTCTGCAGAGAGAAAGCATAGGAAGGAGGAGGAGGTAAAGCCTGCTGCCACCGCCACCACTCCCCCAACTGCCTTCCAAGACCAATGAACTCAGAAGGCATGGGAGTGGGGGGCTAGGGAGGCTGCCTGCTGAGTCCAACTTGAATTCAAAGGCAGTGGGTGGGGAGGAAGGGCTACTCTTTTGGCCCCATCCTCATAAGTCCCAGAAGCCCAGCCCCCTCCCACATTAGGTGAGACCAAAGCTGGGGATGCTATTGGTGTGGCCTAGAGTCAGTGACCATACTTCTTCTGACTGCAAAGACACTGAAAGCAATTTTCCTTACTTAAGCCCATCTTTCTTTGCAATAGTTGTATATATACTATTTTTAATGGGTGGGTGGCTGGGAATGGGTTGATGAAGTGTTTTAATCTGCATGTTTTAATCTTGTTGTAACCCGCTCCGATTGTGCTTCACAGAGGAGCGGGCTAGAAATTAAAGATGATGATGATGATGATGATGATGATGATGATTTTAGCACAAACAGTTTGGTGAATTTTTCATTTTAATTTTAACATTTCATGTTTGTTCAATTTTAAAAAAAATTGTTCAAAATATTTTGGATGTTTTAAATTATATTTGTTTTATTACCTGTTGCAAAATAACATATATTGTGCTTTTTTTTAAAAAAAAAAAAAGAATGTTTGTTTTTGTTTTATTTTTGTCTAGGTCTGTGACTGCATAATAATGTTTGATCGATTAATTGTTGAGTCCAACACAGTTCTGGCATAGGTAGTTCTGCCACATGAAAAAATAGCACATCAATGGACATATGGATGACTTTAGGTTATAAAATGATAGTTTGCCAGCTGGTAAATGGCCTGTAGATGTGTTTACAGGAAAGACAACCAATCAAGACTTTTATTTTACTTGTTAAAGCCTCTGTCATTGAATATGCTTGTATTCTGGGCTATCAAGACAGGATGAAGGTTCTAGAGTTACTGCAGCCACCTTTCTCTCACTACTTTTCATTCTTGGTGGCTAATACCTCATCTGCACTCCCTTAATGCTTAAGCCAGATATTGAAATAATTTTTACCTTATGTACTACTCCTGGTGACAATTTGCTATAGAAGATGTACTTAAAAGAGTTCTTTCATGAATATGTTTGATGTTGTGACCTTCATAACCAGGATGTGGTCTAGAAGGGGGAAAGTTGAGTAAGGATTTTGGAATATCTATGATTCTTTCTTCGTGTGTGTGTGTGTGTGTGTGTGTATGAATGAATCATTCTTTGGTCATGATCCCAAAACACAGAGATCCTCCCAGTTGTTTTTATGACTACAGCATCCTCTTTCTTTTTCTACAAAAATCTATCAACACATTTAACAGCAAGACTGAAGTCACCACTGCTATTAAGGGGAGGTGATAGAGAACTCACCTAGGGAAATGTGAAAATTTCATGTAGATCACTATTGAATAAAAATGTATGAGCATTTATATATTTTTCATAAATGGGAGAGAAAGAATATGCAATTTTTTAAAAAAAATGAATATGACACAATTCAAACCACAAATATAGGGAGATCTCTTGGGCTAACTGGATTTTTAATGTCTGACTTGGAATACTTGTCTATTCAAGTAAGCCTGTATGAGTAAGTAATACACTGAGTTAAAATAATTAGAATAAAGTAGGCTGATGTGTCCACCTGACATGTCCATTTAGTGGTCAGGCAGCAGATACACAAGGATTGCATCATTCTGCATCATCTGAAGTCAGATACACAAGGATTGCATCATTCTGCTGGTCTTCTTATGGGTCCATTGAGGATTCCAAAGAGGTCCATGAGAATGGCTGCTTCTTCATGCATCTGGCTTCAGGAATACAGCTGGACACTGCTTGGTTGCCATCATGCTCTCTTGCTACTAAATGACCATGGGGGGCAGCAAGTGAGAAGATATCTGTCTATTTGTTACCTATTCATTAATTTGCCTTTAATATTTTACTGTTTTACAAATAATGTCAATACAATCATATATAAACAACTGAAGACTATACAAGACACCATTTGATCTCTGCTTTAGGAAGCAAAATGTCTTAAGCCAGTGACCCCAGAGTCTTAACTGGAAATATGGACTGAATACGTGCTGAAGTCTCTGATTATAGCAGAGTTATATCTACCAGTGACACGATAGAGAAAGAAATAACAGCCAGTGGCACAGCAAATGAAGAACTAAAATATTATGGACACAACTGCTAAATAAAATTATCTAAAATATGTTGACAGGTATAAAACTGAGTTTCCAAAAGGGTATTATTTCTCCACACAAAAGTTTTATAGTAAAGTGATTTCTTTCACTTTAAAAAAAAATGGAAAATTCAATGGGGAAACATTCCGGCAGGCCTTTCCTTGAAAAGGAATAAATAAAACATCAATTCCCGGCTCTGAAACTGAAACTGGGTAGATAACCTTAGTTGTCCCCTTTGTTTAATTTCTGTGATTTCATCTATTGCGTATTTGCACAAGAACTGTTCATGAGATTGCACTTTGTTTTAACTGCTACTGATTTTAATTTTAACTGTCATTGATTTTAATACTTGCTGGTTTAATTTAATTTTAGGGGAGGGGGTGGTCGGGAAGGGGTATGATTGTTGTTTTACTCTGTACTTTTTAACTTTGCTGTACCATGCTCCGATTACTTTGCTAGAGGAGCAGGTTATTATCATTATTATTATTATTTAATTTTCTGGCCTTCTCACAAATTTTGTTCTGGTATCTTTCAGAGGATACAAAACAGGTTGAAATGATATGGTCCTCTATATGTTGTTGGACTGCAATTCCCAGTAGCCTACCATATGCAATGGTGAAAAATGGTAGGTATTTTAGCCCAACAACATTTGGAGGGCTGCATGATTATCACTCTTGAATGCTGTTGTTATTTGCCATCATAATGACCTTGACTTATGGTGACTGTATAAATGAGACACCTTGAAGAGTAGTGGTCCTCAGATGCCCTGCATAGGTCTCACAAACTCACTTCTTTGGCTCTATTGATTGAGTCAACCATCTACCTGTAATGCTATCTTCCTCTTTTCCTAAAGCCTTCCACTGTACAAGCAATATTGTCTTTTCCAATGGCTCATGTCATCTCTTGATATATTCAAAGCACGATAGGCTCTATTTAGTCACCATCACTTCTAGTGAGAGTTCAGGTTTCATTTACTCTAAGATCTAATTGTTGGTGATTTTAACAGTCCCCGATATCTGTAGGTCTCTTCTCCAGGACCACATTTCAAGCGATCTGATTTTCTTCCTGTTAACTTTCCTCACTATCCAATTTTCTCATGATTTAATCATGGTAGGAATTATGATTGGAACCAAGGTCCATGAGAATTCCAGCTTCTTCATGCAAGAACACAGCTGGACATGGTCTGATTATACCTTATGATATCAAAAAATAGCAGATGATCATAGGAGCATGAAACCTGCCTTATACAGTACAAAGATAAACCCATAGTCCATCTAACCAAGTATTGATACAAAGTGACAGTGGCTTTTCAGGGTTTCAGGCAGGAATCTGAAACTTTTAGAGTACTGAAAATAATGTACGCCTAGCTCAAGAAAGGAGAAATGTCACTGAGATGCTGGAATGTACTTGGAACACTTTGTTTCTGTTGCCAACTAAGCCATTACTTTACAGGTAATTATGTTGGAAAGATATAAATTGTGCACATATCTGAACATGTATACATGCACACCCAAATAAAGAATGAGGGAGGGATGGAAGGCATCTAATACAGAACGGTAGTATAATGGTAAAATTTTATTTTTCTTTTATTATAACTCTCCTCTAATAAAAATTTATTATCTTTGCCAATAGTAGCATAATATAGATCTACGTTATTATAACACTACAAACCTGTATGGAAGTATAAATCATTGCAGTACAACATAAAATATTGTCATGTATTAATCACTGAATGCAAGGAAAGAATTGGAACAATTTTTTATATTAAGTTCCATATTGACCAAAGTAAATAACATGGTTCCCTAAGCATTAACTATATAATTCTGCAGAAACAAAATTAAGTATGGAGTCAAAGGCTTTCATGGCTGGCATCCATAGTTTTTTGTGGAGCTTTCGGGCTATGTGGGCATGGTCTAGAAGAGTTCCTTTCTGATGTTTTGCCACGGCCAATGGAGTCTACCACATTCCATGCAGCTGCAGACAGGTCTGCACAGGGACCACCAAACGCAGTGTGCAGACAAGAACCAAAGAACATGAGAGACACTGCAGACTGGGTCAACTAGAAAAATCAGCAGTAGCAGAACATGCTATAAACCACCCTGGGCATAAA
Source organism: Urosaurus nigricauda (assembly GCA_034509955.1). Classification (NCBI taxonomy): domain Eukaryota; kingdom Metazoa; phylum Chordata; class Lepidosauria; order Squamata; family Phrynosomatidae; genus Urosaurus; species Urosaurus nigricauda. The sequence continues at coordinate 49,168,357 of JAOEGL010000003.1, forward strand.
ATGCTGTTTGAAAGCACTGAAATTCTGGACCATGCCAACAACTACCATGTCAGAATGCACAGGGAGGCCATTGAAATCCATAAACACCTGGACAATTTCATCAGAAAAGAGGACACCCTGACAGTAAACAAGGCTTGGCTACCAGTCCTGAAGGACAGCAAGGTCAAGACTCAACCTATGCAAATAAGCAACAGCCTAAGGCCAGGGGATTCCCAGCAGACAATGAGCACCAGTTAGCAGACATTAATCCTTGTTTGCATATCCTCCCACCTGAGGACTGCCATTGGCAACAGACCAATACATTTGCAAATTACTCCTTCCTTCCCAGGGTCACACAGGAGATATATATATATATATATATATATATATATATCTCCAATCCTTTTCCAGGCTATCATTCTCTGAAGATGCCAGCCACAGATGCTGGTGAAACATCAGAAAGGAACTCTTCTAGAACATGGCCACATAGCTCGAAAGCTCCACAAAAAACTAAAAATTAAGTATCCTGATTAGCATGGATATTATGAAAACACCACAATAGAAATTTGCTTTGGTAATATTCATTGTTGGATACAAAAGGTGACAGCTACTTGTATACTAGTTTGTTTAGACTGAAATTGACATGGTCAGTTTACTCTTTCTTCAGGGCATCCATTCAACATTTTTGCTTGTGCACTGCATTACAGTGTTTTCTCTGACGTCCTTATTTTTTTCCTCCTAACAAACAAGACTTGCAACAACTTCTTAAAGTCCTTATTTCTAGTCTGCACTAGAAGGAGTGCATAACTATTGATTTCTGTCTCTATCCTTCCACTTCTGTGTAGCAAAATAACAAAAGTTAACATTGGAAGCGACATTTGCTGAATGATTCTTAACCTGAAATAGATGTGATGGAAGGTTAATGGCGTCAGACACAGAAGAAGTCAGGGCTCCTGTGCTGTACAGTAGCTAAACCTGAGGATGTTCCATCTTCTGCACCTGATGACATTCCCTTTGTCTTCTTTTGTATGTGGCCACCCTAGAAGGTTTTGGGGGGATCTGCAGCCACCCCTTTTCGCACTGAATCAGGGCAGCAGCAACTGCCCACTGTGCCCCAATCTGGTCTTTCTAGGGCATAAAAAGGAGCTGCAAAAATCAGATTCTTTTTGTGCCCTCAAAAGGGCACCATAGCCATATTGCCATGACTTGGTGATGATCCTTTAGCACTGAATCATATGGAGGAGCGCCATGATGCCGCACACCATGTGGAGCGGCACATGACATCATGGTTCCTTGGGGTAGATTCAGGTTGATCATCATCTAGATGTGATGCTCTGACTCTGCCCCCAGGCTGGCCTTAATGGCCAGTCTGAAGAGGGCCTTGGATGGATAATCCAGTACAATATTAAAGGGCAGATATTTCCTCACAAGCTCAATTGTATAAAATTGTTTCCTGTGCTTAGGATCACACTGTTTAACTATTGTTTACCAAGACAAAAGAAAACCAGGAAAATTAACCACAGATTGAAGTTGCTTTCTAAGAATAAACCATGCTTGGAGCATTTTGTTCTAGTTTGCTGTCAGAATGATTAGCCACAATTAGTTATAAACAGAAGCAATGAAATTCTTGTTATCTTTTTATTATGGTTGCTACAGAAGGAGAGGAGAAGGGAAGGCCCAGTGTTAGAATTCTGATGCTAAACTATTGTGTGTTTTTTCACATGAACTTAATTCATCCAGCATATGCATGTGCATTTTAAATCAGAAATAAGGCTCACTTTTTTATTTCAGCTGCTCCCAAGAAAATGTGTTTGTTCATCATCCTTTTTCTAGCTGTGGAAAGTATGGAAATGAAAAACAAATGTCATCCTTTTTAAGTGATACTGTTTCTTTCTCCTTTTTTCCCAAGTAAAAGCTTGTAAGCGATTGAGCATTTAAGTTGCTACTTCTTAGTGTACCCTGTAGTGAATAGGTACTCTATTAAGGAAGCCACAGAACAGTAGGAAACCTTTTATGTTACATTTCCACAATGTATATACCACATGTGTTAAACAGTTCACTGCATGCACTATGTTAGATCACCTACTGTTCTAGAACCCCTGCTGTAACAAGTTACTACCAGGTGAGATAAGGTTTACTTGGTTGTCTAATTAAGATGTATTTATTTGGTTGGGTCATATTTTCTTAAACTAAAATCTCAAAGCTCATTTCAGTTAATAGGCATTTCTTCAGACCCTTTGAATGAAATGTGCTCTTTAATTTGCTTCTTCCATGGTTTCTTCTCCCCATGCCTGCCCAAAGTAGGCTCCCAATTTATAATACAAGCAGTCTCCATTCATGTCCACACCTCCACCCCAGTCCCATGCTGTGATTTATACTAGCATCTATTACCAGGTTTTCAAGAATATTCTTAACTTGGTCTGCAAACACAACTGCGGTTCCATTGACTATAAACACATCTCTCCCCACATGCTCATTTGTAGGTCTGCACTGACATCCAGGGCCCAGGCCTGCAGTGAAGAGTGGAAAACATCAATTTGGGTAATGTTTTTATAATAAAGGCCAAAAGAATATAGAAAGGATTTATCTTTCTGTCCTTTTCTACACCAAACATGGACTCCCAATACTCTTTTTTTCTGGTCAGCATGAATTCATTAATCACCCAAAGCTGATGGTTATGGAATGTCAGACTTTCATAAATAATCTGTAAGATTTAGTGTATTAATTCTCTACTCAGCCATTAGTTATAGGCAATACTTCTATGTCTCACAGGGGTTCCAATGTTCTGGGCCAGAGGCAACATATGTTTCTGCAAGATCAGTTCTGAAGCCCTGTTGTAGGTAGTATAATTGGATTTGGGAGCAGCAAGTTACTTTTGACATCTTCATGACAGATCTGAAGATTCTTAGGCATTAATTATTTCTCTTAGAGACAATACAACACATTCCACACTGTGAGCTTCTTTTCCTACTATGGTTGATTTTATAGACCAGCAGTGAGCAACTGCCAATAACTGGCAGAGTGCTTCCCCACTTTGGGACGTTGGAAGAGTGCACATCACCACCACAATTCTAACCCTGAAATTTTAAAACTCCCTGCTAGAGCTCCCTGCCTAAATTTAAACTTAAAAAAAATGTTTGAAATATTCCATCCCAAAGTGGTAAGGGGCAATTTTTTTCCCACTACTTTGGCCATGATACGATTAGAAGAGTCCTTCTCCTGATTATAAAAAAGCCTCCATGAAGCCCCTTCCTCCCTTCACCTCGCCTCCGCAAGGGCAGTTTGCCGCTTCCCCGCGGCCTCCAGAAGTGGTACAATGGGGCTGCTGAGGCTGCCAGTATGGCAGCCTCGGCCCCATCCCACTGCGTCTGGAGGCGGGTAGAGATTGCCCCAAAGGGGGGCGGTCTAAATCGCCCTATTGAATCATAGAGTTGGAAGAGACCACAAGGGCCATCCAGTCCAACCCACAGCCATGTAGGAACTCACAGTCAATGCTCCCCCTACAGGTGGCTGTCGCCTCTATTTGAAAACCTCCAAAGAAGCAGACTTCAGTGCTCTCTGAGTATTCCACTGTGGAACAGTTCTTACCATCAGGATGTTCCTCCTAATGTTGAGGTGGAATCTCTCTTCCTTTCCTTTAGATTAGATTGAGTTCTGTTAAGATAAGAGGTAAAACAGGATTAAAATATGTTCACTTTTTCAAGGACATATCCTCATTTTCAGAGCAAACTGTTCTGTCTAAGCAGATTTTTAAAATGTCAAAGTTTTTTTTTTTTACAAGGTTTGACTGGAGGAAGAGGGCAGTCTGGTAGTATTGTTCTGAGGATGAGAAAGTGAAAGTTATCACAAGGACAAAAAACCTGACTGCACCCCCAACTGGATGCAGCTGGGTTGTGGGATGCAGGCAGGAATTATTGCACATAATTCACCACTGATTCCACCAGGCAAGTGCAGCCCAGCTGCATCGCAGGTCCCAAGTGCACTTGGAGGCCACTTTTTAAAGTCAGAAAGCTTCCAGCTTTGAAAAGCAGCCTCCAAAGCATGCCTGGGTCTCAGGCTGCAGCCGGCTGCACTCACCCAGCAGAATCAGTGGTAAATTATGCACTATAAATCCAGCCTGCATCCTGCAACCTGGCTGCATCCCATTGGAGTGCAGTTGGGTTTTTTGTCCATGTGAGACATATCGGCCTTAGCCCCATCAAGCTGGGATGCTGCTGCTGCTGCTGTTCTTATTGCTGGGGCCATCATCCTCTATCCTGAGCTGAAGACCCATCAGGGAGGAAGACAGTGGAAAGAAAAAAGGTGCCCATCCACCAATATCAGGATGATGCCTAAGCCACAAGGAAGCTCTGTGTTGTCTGTTGCACTGACTGATTTGAGGAGGAGTGGCTCCTCTTACAACTGCTTTGAGCTTATGGGGTATTTAAAGTGGGAATCATCATAGCAATCAGTGATTTGAAGTAGTCAATTGATAAATTTGTCCCTTCTTACAATATATGTTTCTGGAAAATATGAATCATCCTGTTGTCTGGTTTTATGTTTGATATTTACAGATTTGTACTCTACTTTCCTACTAGAATGAAGCTTATAGTGGTTCATGAAGAAGTCTGAAAAATTACTTTTCTGGACTACAGCTCCCACAATATCACAAACAACATGGGAATGTTGATCTGGGCATTCCAAAAGTTGTAGTCCACAATCGTAACTTTCAAAGTTCACACAGTAGGCATAAACAGAACACAGAAACATTTAAAAATCTATTAGTACAGATAAAAATTAGCTAACTTCAAAGAAATAAACTGAAAAGAAAATTTGTCTGATAAAAGAGAAAACAAAAAACACCCTTTCCAGAGTTAGTGGAAAAAACACCCAAAAACCTCTTTTGGGAATTACTTTGAGAATGAAATGCACAGATATAGGATGGGGGACACCTGGCTGAATGAGACCACATGTGAAAGGGATCTATGAGTCCAAGTAGATCACAAGTTGAACATGAGTCAACAGTGCGATGTAGCAGCTAAAAAGGCCAATGCTATTTTAGGCTGCATCAATAGAAGTATAGTGTCTAGTTCAAGGGAAGTAATAGTGCCACTCTATCCTGCTTTGGTCAGGCCCCACCTGGAATACTGTGTTCTGGACACCACAATTCAAAAAGGATGTGGAGAACCTGGACCATGTCCAAAGGAGGGTGACTGAAATGGTGAAGGGTCTGGAAACCATGCCCTATGAGAAACGCTTTAGGGAGCTGGGGATGTTTAGCCTGGAGAAGAGAAGGTTAAGAGGTGATATGATAGCCCTGTATAACTATTCGAAGGGATGTCACCTTGAGGAGGGAGCAAGCTTGTTTTCTGCTGCTCCAGAGAACAGGACTCAGAACAATGGATGCAAACTGCAGGAAAAATGATTCCACCTCAACATTAGGAAGAACTTCCTGACAGTAAGGGCTGTTCGACAGTGGAACACACTCCCTCGGAGTGTGGTGGAGTCACCATCCTTGGAGGTTTTCAAGCAGAGGCTGAATGGCCGTCTGTTGGGTATGCTTTGATTGGGAGTTCCTGCATGGCAAGGGGGTTGGACTGGATGGCCCTTGTGGTATCTTCCAACTCTATGATTCTATGAGTATACCACTAGAGTGGGGAAGCCCACACTAGCAACCCTTTCTTCGCAATCAGGATAGAAATCTTTTGGAAGGAAGGGTTTGAACTGGAGAAGCCCTTAAGAGATCTAGGAGATTATAGCACACCCTTTTTCACCCCATGTGGGCATGGGCTGGGCAAGGGCTTAAATGGGTGAAAATGGATCTTATCACATTCTTCCTTTCCCAACTTATCCACATTGCTTTTTTGATCCAGACTCCTGGCATACTTTTTGAAGAACAGGAAAGTATTGTTCATTCGAAAAGTACACCAGGAGTCCAGATTGGGTATTTGATGTGGCCTGAGTTGGGCAAGGAGGTGTGCAATAAGATCTGTTTTCACCCGTTTAATCCTGTGCCCAGCCTGTGCTCGGATTGGGTGAAAAAAGGCATGCTATGATCTCCCTAGCTTTCAGTTTCTCGATCCAGCTTCTTTCTATCCTGAAGTGGTATAAAGTTCTCTCATCTGTCTCACTGTCAGACTGACATAAAGGCATAGAGGAAATGGAGTTATTTCTGGGAAACATTGAACCCAATTACAGATATGCACACTTATTATGATGGTGGGTAAAAAACTAATTCTGTTTAGTTATGCAACAGAACTAGGTAAGGTTTCAGTATTATGTGTACTAAGGGGCTTTCTAGATTGGCAAAAAGAAGTGTGTTCATGGCTGCATGAAACTCTAGCCTTTAGATGAGAAAAAGGGAAAGTGTGCCATGAAAATGCTTTTTTTGCGTTTTAGGGGAGAAGAAGCGCCTTTAAAAAGGTGCTGGTTTTCCCAGCTTCTTTTTTAAAAACTGCGGAACAGCGCAGCTCCATCTAAAGGCTGTGGTGCAGCTGCTAAGCATTAAGGAAAAGGCAACTTCATGTCACACTTTCCTGCCAATCTAGAAAGCCCCAAAGTAATGTTATACTAGGGATGTCTACTCAGAGGAAAATCTTGCTGAATTCAATTGGACTTTATCTTTAGTATATGGGCACAGGACTGGGGCTTAAAACTTAAGTCTGTTAGTCCCAACTAGAGTAGACCCATTGATTAATTACTGAATACTAAGTCAGTAGTTATACAAACCCCAATGATTCAATGGGCATACTTTAGTTGGAACTAGCAACTGGGTATAATATTAAGGATACAATCCTAAATTTATTACTATGGAGTAAGTCTACTAAGCAGTACAGAATATAGTTGGAGCATAGTGCAGAACTTTAAAACTTTAAGACTGAATATTACCTCAAGTTCCCCTCTAAATTTTTTTCCCTAAGGAGGGTGGAAAATATATGGGTTGTTGGATTGAACTCCCATATTTCCTCAGAATTGGTTATGCTGGCTGGATGGCTGGGAGTTGTAGTGAAACAACATCTGAAAGGCTGCATGAATCCCACACAGTATAAGGCCTCCCATAGCTCATGATTCTTTTTAATACTATTCTTGGACCGAATCCACATTAAATTAAATGAACAGCATTCACATTGAGATGAATGTGTCTGATGTCATGTCTGACTTAGCCACTGATTTCAGTGGGACAACCAGTTTCAATCCATTGATTTTTACTAATGGTATCAGCAACTAATGGTGTAAAACTGTGTTATAATGTTTAAACATTACAGCAATTATTCGTGGCAATAGTAACTCAGTGGAAAACAGAAATCACTAGCTAAAAGGGGAAAAAATAGATCTTCTGTAATTCTAATGAGGCTATGTGAATCTGAATAAAAATAATATGTGTGGAAATCACTCTAAAACAAAACAAAACAAAACAACAATTCACTTCCTACCAGGAATGTGTAAATTGTTCTTCCTTGAATATAAATTATAGAGCTGCATTTCTAATTTCTGAGGTTGAAATCCATTTGCTGAGAGCAGTACTCTTGCAACCATTGGGAGCTTTCCAACATACAGGAATAGTTTATCTCTTTCAGCCAGTTCTCCAAAATATCAGGGAATCAAATGGAGACTAGTGGAAAGATCCATGACTGAATGATTTTTCTGAATGTGTACTTTTGGGATTGACTGTGAAATGTGTGTAGACATATTGTAAACTGCAGTTAACCTCATTTTCAGAACCCATTGATCAAAGGCTCTCTGTCAGTAGCTGATTAAGAGCCATGTAAGTGCACTGAAGACATTTCCTTCTGGTTAACAGCTCTGATTACTGGTGTTCCTGGAGTGCATTTTCCTGAAGGTACTGAGGCTCCTCTCGGAGCTCCATGTGAAGATATCTGGTTTCTCAATGGCAGAGCTTCCTGTTGTTGAAGGCTACTATTCATTCACAGCTTATAAATTAGAAACTTGTAAATCAGTGGATGAAGAAACGAATGTGATCAAAAGTATTCTTCAGTAAACTCCCTTCTGGAATTTGATGTTCCAAGGTACCCATTCCTTTGTCATGGAAAAGGGGGACTAAATGTTTTGCATGTGTAACAAATGGTGGGAGATGATCTGAAGGGCAGCTCTGACTTCATCCACTGCTAGGAAACTCACCATATTAGAGTTTATTCAAGGAGTTTGTCAGATGGTCCATGCCAAATAATTCTGCAGCTACAAATGACAATAAGTCAACATATATAAACTTAACATATCATTCGAAGGTTTAAGTAAGAAGATAAGTGGAAGAAGCAGAATTATGAGATTAGGTGCATTTGGTATAGCATTCTGTGGACAGAATTATAAAAAGAAATTTTGCTAACTGTTGGGGCCATCAGCAGCTCTTGCTGCTATTGTTTTTGTTATATATTTCAAATCATTTCCAATGTATGGTGACCCTAAGGTGAACCTATCATGGAGTTTTCTTGGCAAATTTCTTCAGAGGGGTTTTGCCATTGCCATGCTCTGAGGCTGAGAGAATGTGACTTATCCAAGATCACCCAATGGATTTACATGGCTGAGCCAGGATTCAAACCCTGGTCTCCATAGTCATAATCCAGAACTCAAACTACTTACATCACTTTGGCTTTCCACAGTGCTATACACTGTGTTATGTTTGCAAGGAAGTCATACAGCCTATGGACATTCCAGTTACTGATTTTTTGTTTTGTTTTTTGGCCTATGCAAACAGGGGAAAGGTATGATTGGCTAATGGTGTTATTCAGTCCATACATGTGTTCATAGAGTAAATATTGGCTTGGATATGGTCACAGATTTGGTTCTTACTTGAGGGCAGTTAACAGTGTCTGTCATTTCAAATTGCATTTTGCAAGGCCAGGGCAACTTCTCAAGTAGCCTTCATCTGGTATTATCAGTAGATCTTCCGGAATGTACTGAGGAAATTCTAATCATGAATTATAAACAGCAATGGGATTTTACCCAGTTAAGACTCTCTGCTGTGGCTGAAAACTGCTGCATAAGCACACCACCCATTCTAAGAAGAAAGCATACATGAGGCACAACAGTTGTGTAGAGTGGATGCCATTTGGGAGACAAGCCCTTAGAGGCACAAATGATATCCGCTGACACTTAACTTCATTATGTAAAGGCTTGATGAAAATCAGGGTCAGGAAGAATGAAAATATTAAGTCCTTCATAATAGATGGAATAAAAATCAGAATAGTCTTGTATATTTTATTTTGCTTTTTTCCATTGTCATTATACTATATGAGCATTTTTAAAAATTATGTAGAGCAGAAAACTGTTCAGACTCTAAAGTAATAAAATATTTTTTAAAAATATCAGAAAATTGTATTGATATTGGAAGAGAGAACTTTTGTCTGGTTATTGATTATAACACTAGCAATACCCAGTACAGATTTAAAACGAAACTACATTCTTCAAGCATCCACAATAAAATGTATTCCATTAGCTGCAAAACTCACTGCATTATCAAGGTGACAAAATAATATTCCAGTTGATGTGGAAGAAAAAAAATTAAATATCCTTAGAGCAGAAGCTCTCTTCTGAGGAATGACATCTGGATCTCCTACAAACAAATGAGTTAGCATTGCACATCTGGAAAGACTGTTGGAATTCACTCATCAAACCATTTAAGCACAATACTTGGATTTGCATCAATTTAGCTTGATTGGTTATTTATGGTTATAGTTAAGGTACATCTACAGTTTGCCCAGCTGTCAACCAAATCTCTTCTAATTTCTTCTGAACTTTTCCAAGTTATTTCTATGCAGATGTCAGAAGATGGATGAAAGCTTGCTAGCTATGCTCCTTTGTAATGCATACATTAGCCAGCAGAAATAGTTTAGCTTCAGGACAAGAGTGAGGGATGCTTTGAGCCTCTAGAGTCATGATTTCCACTATAACTCTCATATCCATGTTGGATAGAGATGATGGGAGTTGTAGCCCAATATATCTAGGGTTGCCAGATTGAATCCTGTAAATTTAATCCTTAACAGATCTCATAGTAAGAGGAGGCATGTAAAGCTTTGTCAAGCAGGACATTAGTATCCATCCTCTCAGCCTTGTAAACATCAACATTCAATAGCACCCACTGCATTCTAACATGGGCATTGACTCACCTTTGGAAGTGGGAAAAGATGTGTTGAGAAGTGCTTCACTCTTTTCTCATCACTGGGTCCTCTGCTCTTCAATGAGCACCACTCAGCAAATTGCTGTACAGGTTGCAGATGCACATTTTAGGCCAAACTGAACATTAATCCCAACTAACATAGACCATTTATTTCAGTCTGCTCTAGTTGGAAAACACATTAGATTTAATCAAATTCTGCTCATCAGCCTAGAGTGTGGAAAAAGGTCTCAGACTTTTTAACATCTCCAAGAAATCAATGTAATAATTTCTTGTATTTTCTATTTCTTGTATATCATTTGTGTTATGTGTTTTTTTTATCTTTAATAAACTTTATTTTTTTTTAAAAAAAAAAAAAGCCCATCCCCTCCCACAACTCAGCCTAACATACTCTTAACATATTCCTGCTAGATATGATGTCTCAATTGTATTGTTCAGTTGGTTTCTAGCAGCAATAAAGAAATATGCTATGTTCTATCATGCAGCAGCAGTACAATTGCTAGTTTCATGCCCCCCTATTTCTTAGCATATGAGACATTCTTTTGCCAAAAAATAGGGGAAAAAAACCAAAAAAAATGGAAATGGAAAGAGAAATGTATACAAATGAAATGAAACACGTATCTTGAGTGTGGTAGCATATCCTAACTTCTATCCATTTGTAACTAAGTGGCATCAAACAGTTTGGTAAACATTCTGGTAAATGATCATTTCTGACAGCTATCTAATTGTCCTGTTTAAGTGCTTTGATGACACACATTAGTTAAACTTTTTTAAACAAAAAGAAAAAAAAGAAAAAAGAAAAACTGTCAAGTAAATTTCAGTGTTGGTTGCAGATATTGGGGATTATTTTATTGGTTTTTATTTGAATGAGAACAAGAAAGCACATAATGACTATAATAGCAGTGATGAAAATTATGTTCTTGCTGTAAATATTGAAATTAAAAAAATAGATTGAGATGAATTTCAAGCTTTTGAAAAGTGTCACAGTTCCTCAGACTGAGAGGCTCTACCAGTCTTTCCAACCTAGTGTGATTCATAGGATTTGCACTACATCTTCCATCAGGGCCAACTAGTTAATGAGGAGAAATCATGGAAGTGGACATTGCAACATGACTGGAGGGTGCATGCCTGGTTACAAAAGTCTGAGCTATGTACTATATACTTCACATTTGCCAAGGCACCAAAGCAAATATTTGCCTCCTTTCCCCCTCTGTAGCTCCATGGGCCACAGCCAATGTTGCATGCCTCAGAAAATACAGCCAGGATTCTGGGCAGGAATTTTTAACCCTGCCACCTGATTGGCAATGCTGTTTGCCCAGGGGACACTTGGGCAAATTGTAAGTGCCATTTAAATAGGTCTTATAGGGATATGTATTGAAGGAAGTTAAAAAGATTTTAGCATAGTTGTGCACCCAACAAAGCATCCTTGAGGTGAAGGGTTGGGTTTCAGGCTAGCTTCCTGGATCGTATTGGGCTCAGATACTGGGAAAATATCTTGCCCATGCCTCCCTTAAATGACTTATGTATAAGGGGGGCAGTTGGTAGAGCTGGTATCTCACAATCCATAGTTGGCTCAATGGCATCACTGCCTGGGGTATCACCTGGTGTTGGAAGCAGGGCTTCCAGATGGCGCTTCTGGGGGTGGGGCCAAAAATGTGCCACTTACCTCACTGCCACTGGTGCTTTGCTTGTTAATAAAACAGTGCACAGTAGGGAGGGGGCTGGGCACACTCCCACTCTTCAGAGCCCTGTTTATTTATGTAGAGTGGCACATGGCAGGGATAGAATGTGACCAACCCCCCTCCGTGCCACATTGTTCTACTCACACTCCCTTGCTGTTGCATGCTATCCCAAGGCGAAGACAGCTCCCCTGTTGCCACTGTCTCATTCTCCTCATGATACTGTTCTCATGAGGAGACAAGGTGATGGCACTGAGGTGGGGCGTCCAACTGGGTATTACCCCTCTTCTGGGGTGTCACCCAGTGTGGTCTGTACCCCCTGTCCCCAACCAATGATGCCACAGAGTGTGAAGTAGCAGACTTACACATATAAGTTTATCGCACAGGTCCTTGGGATGTTCCTGGCGCATTACAAAAGGGGCCGGGATGGGAACAGAATGAGCGAGGAACACATTTTACTTGCCACAGGACGTCCCCATTCTGTTCCATTCCATTCCAATCCATCCCAGGGGAGGCGATTTTTGAGAACTCTTCTGAACAGTTCTAAAAAATCTCCTCCTCTGAGATGGGGAACGGAAGGGAGCAACGTTTCTATGTGCAGTAAAATGTATCCCTCACTCATTCCCCACTCATTCCTGACCCCTTTCGTTTCATTCTCCTTCCGTTCCATGGAGCCTTGTGCGATAAACTCAAGGGACTAGTTGACATGACCTGTCAGGGAGGAAGAGAAGGGTATGCCCTTCCCTATAATTCCACCCTAGGGAAGGCCCTGATATAAACTAGGAGGTTGCAAATATTTCAATAAAGTGTGTCCCCAAGTTTAACTCCATCACATGAGTCCTGCTTTTTTATTTCTAAGTGAAATAAAACAGAAATATGAAAATTTGGAACAGAAATGTGAAAATTTGTCAGTCTTGTCTTCAATTAGTTTTTCAGTTTTATCTCAATTTCTTCTCTACATAGAAATTCATACATACTTATACACATTTCCCTAATGTTCCCATTCATTTGATATGTATTTATCCCAACATTCACTTTTTAAACACATGTTCTGCATTGACTCGAGTGTGTTTGTCTATGTGTTTTAAAAATAAGCCCTGGTGGCACAGTGGTTAAATGCCTGTACTGCAGCCACTCACTCAAAACCATAAGGTGGCGAGTTCAAGACCAGCATAAGGACTGAAGCTCGACTCAGGCTTGCATCCTTCTGAAGTCGCTAAAATGAGTACCCAGATTGTTGGGGGGCAAATAGCTTACAGTTGTAAACCGCTTAGACACTCCTTAAGGGTATGAAGTGGTATATAAATGAAGCTGTTTGTTTGTTTGTTTGTTTATTATGCAATTTTAAAATGTATGCATCGTTCTATGCACATCTTTGATTTGTTGAAATGCATAACAAACAATGTTTAAGCTTCATGTGGCTTGCCCTACTGCTGGTGTCAGAAGTTACAGAATGGATATTCTATAGAGCAATACAATCACAAAAAATTGTTTTCAATCTCTAGCAATAAAATATTTGTGGGTGTACTTACAAGGAACAGTGATCTGACTAACATTGCTAATTCCTCTGTTCTAGAGAAACTGGGTGTGTCATGTGCAAAATTAGTTCAATTATCAATGTGCGTATAAATATATTAGAGCTGGAAAATAGCTCCACTATACAGCTATAATAGTTTGATACCACTTTAACTGTCATGCACCCATCCTAAGGAAAGCTGGGGTTTATATTCCATGGAAATAATCCAACTAGCCTTTCCTTCTTCCTCTTTCCCTTCTATCTAGCTAGAAGTCTTTTAGAAGTAGGGGATAACATAGTAACACAGATTTGCCAGGTTGCAGAGTGTGTCTCCACTTAACAATGCATTAAATAATGCTTGTGCTGGAAAACCGTGGGATTCTCCTCCAGCTGAATCTGATTTAGCTGGTTGTGCCTGGCTACAACCAGCAAGGTAAACAACAGCTACATCCAGACCCCTTACCAAGCATGAGTGAATAGCAAAAGAAAGACAGGAGAAAAGCAGATGAGCCTGCCTCACAAGCTACTTCCAACAAGTTAATGTACTACAGATCTATAGGGTTAGTCCTAAAATGATAATCATGAGAAAACTGAAGGCTAGTTAAAAATATTCTCTGGATGAATTTGGGAAGAAGCCTTTAAGAATCTCTAAGATTCAAACTATTTTGTTCACTTATGCAAGATATACATAACCTGTTTTTTGTTTTTGTTTTCATTTCAATGTGCATATTGTTAGATTTGGAGAAAAATCTTGATGAAACATGTTATGAGGGGGTATCGTAAAGTTTTAATGATCACCTTTTTAAAAAAATTGACAGAAAGTTTGTTTTAATTTGTAGTTGTTAACTTATCTCTATGTAGTTACTATCTAGATTTATACATTTTCCCCAGCATATCTTGACCCTCCAAATACCTGATATTGTAGAAGTCTGCAGATTGTGCCTTATGAGGGGGTATTGTAAAGTAATAATTATCACCCAGAAGTTATTACGGCATATTGATGAAATTTTGTCAGTGTCATCATTGGTCCCTAAGTGCACATTGCTGAGAAAATCAGCTCATTGTATCCTTTATTTTATTTTATTTTTTTGTTTTTGACAGTTTTATTGATATATATATATATATATATACAAATATGACATACAAACAAACATACAAAATTCCCAATGAAACATTCAAAAGCTTCCTTACAGAGTTTACTAGTCTGTGTTGCATTATTCTTTACACATTAATACTACATTCATTTTTATTTAATCTACTACCTGCTGTTTAATAACATCACTTATATTCACTAACTTCCTTTAACACAAATATTTTGTTGTAATTTCCCTTCATAGTAATTTGCATTCTTATTTACATTTCTTAATTTTACCAAATGAAGTCAATATCCTTTTCATTTTTAATAAAATTTATAAGAGGTTCCCAGCATTGTTTACGATTATCCCAATCTTTTCCTTTAATATAGCAAGTAAGTTTGTCCATTTTCATATATTGCATTCGTTTCATTAGCCAGTATTCTCATGTAAGTCATTTTTCTCCTTTCCATTATGAAGCGAATGTAATTCGAGCTGCTGATATCATGTAAAATAAAAGCACACCAAATTTATTTTCAATTCTGTTATCTGAGATCATATTTAACAAATAGCATTTAGGTTCCAACTTAAATTTACTACTTATAATAACTTGTATTTTCTCGTGAATTTGAAGTCAATTTTTTTTTCAAAGTCACAGTGCCACCACATATGTAGAAAAGAACCAGGTGCTTTTTCACATCTCCAACAGGTTGTCTTTTTATTTTTTATAGATTTTAGCCAATTTTATTGGGGTGAGATACCACTTGTTTTGCATTTTATAATAATTTTCCTTTATTTCTACACAGACAGAATATTTAAGCCTCTTAGACCAGGTCTTTTCCCACTGTTCTAAAGGTAATGTTTCATTTAAATCTTGCGCCCATTTAGTCATAGATGGTTTTACATATTCTTCATGCATCTCAATTTTCAACAAGTATTTATAAAATAACGATATTTTCTTTGGATTATCTGTAGGTATAATTTTATCAAACTCTTGCTTTTCAGTGCAAATACCCAGCAATTTGTTATCATGCATAAACCTTTCTTTAAACTGTCTGTATAGAAACCAATTCAAATTTAGGCCTTCATTAATCAATTCCTCTTGACTTTTTAAATTCAAAGTATTTGTTGATTTCTCATATTTCAATAATTCCTTATATGTAATCCATTTTCCTTTGAGTATTACATCATTTCTATGGAAGGCCTCATTTATTGAGACCCATAAGGGTAGTTTTTTAAAATAAATTATAGATTTAAATTTAGGCTATACCCTAAATAATGCTTTTCTTACAAAGTGATTAAAAAAGGCATTGTTCACTTTTGTTTTTTTCATAAAAAAGATACGCACGTATACCATATATTGTTTCTGCCAATTCTAAATTTAAAAGGTTTCTATCTTCTAACTTGAACCAATCAATAAGCCAATCAAAACAACAAGCATAAAAGTAGGTTCTTAGATCCGGTAGTCCTAGTCCACCTCTTTGTACATCATCTTGCATGAGCTTTAACCTAACTCGTGGTTTTTTACCATTCCATATAAATTTGCTGATATCCTTATTCCACTGTTTAAATGGACTTTTATTGATAATAATAGGAATAGTTTGGAATAGGAAAATAATTTTTGGTAAAATATTGTACCCATCCAGATGCCTAGATATTTTACTTTTTCTTTGATTGTATATCCTGATATATTTTTTCTAACAAATTTTTCTCAGAATTTCCCAAATTCATAGTAAGAATGGACATTTTTTCTTTATTTATTAATAGACCCGAGGTTTCTCCAAATTGTGCTAACATCTTATATACTTTAGGGATATGTTCTAATGGATTAGAGAGAGTCAAGACTACATCGTCTGCATAAGCTTTCAATTTGGTTTCTGATCCTTTAACTTTTATGCCGTCTATACTTGGATCATTTTTAATCAAATTGATCTATATTTCCAGAACTGAAATAAAAAGGAGAGGGCATAAGGGGCATCCTTGCCTAGTACCTTTGCATATATTTTTTTGTTTTTTTCCCCATTGATTATCAAATTCATTTGTTGTGTATATTATATTTTCTCAATCCAACATTGAAAGTTTTGACCCAAATCCATTTTTTAAATAATTTCCTTTAAGAAGTCCCAATTTACTCGGTCAAAAGCCTTCTCAAAGTCTAAAAGAACTAAGGCTAGTTTTTTTTTTTCATTTCTTTTCTCATGATATTCTATTATATTTAAAAGATGTCTTACATTATTTTTTATTTTCCTGTCTGGTAGAAAACCTTGTTGATCTTTACTGATCCATTGTCCTAGTATTTTTTTTAATCTAGTTGTGAGAATAGCTGCAAATATTTTATAATCAACATTTAGAGTGCTATGGGTCGATAGTTCTTCATATCTAGAGTATCTTTGTCTTGTTTTGGAATTAACATTGTTTTTGACAGTCCAGGAATCAGGAATTTGACCTTTCAAAATATTGTTCATGGTTTTTTGTAAGGGTGTTATCAGTTCTTCCATAAAGATCTTATAAAATTCTGCTGGGAATCCATCCGGGCCGGTGGCTTTCTCAGTTTTACTTAATCTTATTGCATCTCTGATTTCTTGTGTTGTTATCTCTTTATTTAATAAATCTTTATAATTTTCCAGTATTTTTCTAATATTTTTGTCATCCAAATATTTCAAGATTAAATCATTTCTTATTTAAAAAAATTATAAAGATGAGTATAATAGTTAACAAATGCCTGTTCAATTTCATTTTGTTTATTATAAATAGTTCCATTTGCTTTAATTTTTAAGATTTGTGTTTTTTGTCTTTGTTTTCTAAGCCGATATGCCAAAAGTTTACCTGGTTTATTTGCTGATTCAAAGTATTTTTGCCTTGTGAATTTCAATTTCTTATTTACGTGATCAACAGGTAGCAAGGAAATTTACTTCTGTATCAAATTAATTTCACTTTGAATCCTTTTTCTCTGTTGGTTTATTTCGCAATTGCTTTTCTTTATTTTTCAGTTGTTCTTGGAGAGATACCAATTTTTTATTTTTCTCTTTTTTCTTTCTGATCCTTTCTTAATAAAATAACCTCTTATTACCACTTTCATAGAATCCCAAACTTTATCTATTTCGACTTCTCTGTTTAAATTATCTTTGAAATAATTGTTTAATTCTTTTTTTGCCTCTGCTATGATTTTATCATTATTTTAAAAAGATTCATTTAACCTTTATTTTTGTGACTGGCTCTGACAGAAGAAAATCCTTATCAGGCGCAATCTGCAGGCTTCTACAATAATGGTATTTGGAGGGTCGAGAAACGCTGGGGATAATGTATAAATCTGGATGGTGACTACATAGAGATAAGTTAACTACTACAAATCAAAACAAACTTTCTGTCAATTTTTTTAAAAGGTGATAATTAAAACTTTACGATATTCCCTCATAAACTGTCCTTTTCTTTTGTGGTGTAGGAACCTATCCCTTTTTGTTCCATGTTTCATTTGGTTCCATTTCTACTTCTGGTACCAAATTTCATACTAAAGAAGTAATGCCCAGAACACATTTACCATATTAACTGAGGTATCCACATGGGTTGTTAAAATAAATGATAGTGATTTATTGTATAAATTTGTATTCCCTTCTTCAACAAGACTCTTCAACATTCCCAAGGCAGTTCATCATATAAATTGACAATAAAAACAATAAAATTTAAACTACTATAGTAACAGCAGATAAGTCAACATATTATCATAATTACTGAAACAGGCCTGGATTTTATTTTATTTTATTTTTAAAAAATACCTTTTTAAAAGGAAAAGGAAAATGCATCAAAATTGAGAATAAGATGAGGAACTCTGGAGGAAGTATTCTAAAGATGAAGTACCATCTGAGAGGAAATTTTCTGCAGCTTTGATGAAGAGGTAGCGAGAGAATGACTTCCAATGAAAGCCTTGAGTGTACAGGAATGTAATATGCCTGTAGGCTACATGTATGGTATGTCACACAAGATAGTCACATTCATGGGTTGTAACTATGGAGTGGAGTGCAATGAGGTGATTTCTCCCCCTTAAGAATTTTGTCCCTCAATAAACATTTCCTTCACTCTGCAAATTGCTAGCATTGCAATAAATTAAACCTTTCTGTGAGCATTTAGAAATACAGTCTAGACTTCCAAAACCTTCCCAAGGGAATACAAAGACAGCAAATAAAATAATTCTAGGGGCTCATTCCCATTTACATTTAAACCGGTTTATGATTCACCTTTGCTCCGTGTTGGTAAATCGATTCCATAAGTTCCATCATTCTTACTATGAAAGAGATTCTTTCACTATCCCCTTGTAATTGCTTCTTTTTTGGCTCAATTCTTGTCCCCACTTGTTTGTGCTGCTTCAAAATGCATGTCAATCATCTGTGCATCATGAGTGACATATGTGGCGACCTGGGCTGCCCAGCTTGGGAATTATATACATATTTTTAAAATAAATTGATAGAAGGTTCGAGTCATTGGTTTTGCAACTCTGAATGCAAGTAGTTGCAAAATCAATGAATCTAATCTTTTGACATTTTTTTTAAAAAGTCATGCACCCATAGGTCACAACATAAGAACAAAGGCAGTGCTGAGGAGTGATGGTAAACACCCCTCTGCCATTAGCCCCTCCCTTGCGGAACAATGTGATTCAGATCCATCATTCCCACTTGTTGAACACGCTTTGGAATCAATTCTTTTCAAAAGAACTGCCAAAGAACTAGCGTCAGAAAAAAAGTTTTGGGTTTTTGTTTTTTGTTTTTTGGCCTTGCTTCATTGCAATTGAAACTGATCACAGTAGGATCAGAACCAGTTTCAAATGGGAACAATGGTCATAGAATCATAGAAATTTAGAGTTGGAAGAGACCACAAGGGCCATCCAGTCCAACCCCCTGCCGTGCCGGAACTCCCAATCAAAGCATACCCGACAGATGGCCATCCAGCCTTTGCTTAAAGTCCTCCAAGTCATGTAACCCAATCAGCAATTCGCTTTAAATCATAGTGGGAACACTGCCTAGGTGTGAATAATTTCAGTGTGTCACTTTCTGCAATACTAGAAATTTGACTATTTAAGGAAAATTTCACGCGGCGGGGGCAGTATTATTATTTGTGGGACAATACCTTCATTTTGCTTATGGCTAGACCCCTGGCTATATTGTATCTACAAGCAATACCATGACACTGTTTAAAATTTAAATAGTCTGGTAAAATGTACAGGGATTTACAAACATCATAGGTGGATGGAGACAACCTGTGTGGACAGAAACCTATGTCGATATACTCTTTGAAAGTAATTGTTCTCTCCTTACTGTGGGAGATGCTAAGTTATGCTATTTGATATGGAGACCTTACTAAAGCTATGCTGACTGTCAAAATGTATGTGTGTTTACACTGAAGATAATGCTGTAAGACCACCAAGGCCAACATTTCTTTTATTTTTGCTAATGTACTTGCTGTTCTGTTATGATGAGGGTTTTTCAGGCATATTAATGGATATTTTAAGCATGGGCTTGGTTGGTGTGCAATAAAAGATATGTATTTGAGTCAAAACATTGAATGTTTAACAGATGGAAAATTACCGAATGTTCAAGTTGGCCCTTCTAAAAAGAAACAGAAAACAATTTGTGTGATTTTCTCATGTTTAAGAAGAATGTTACCATCTTGAAATATCCTTTGGCAAAATCAGGATATCAGGTGGAGATGATTACATCCATGTAAGTCATTTACTATAGCTGTGACAATGAATGTCCAGCATCTTTTGATTATCATGGCTAAAGCTAATAGAACACAGAAGACAGAATGTGGGTGTTCCACAGATATGAAAATTGAAGGCATCACTTACACATAGCTCAACCAGCACTGCATTTGGTGCTCCCCACCCCACACACGCACACACCCATGTATAACCTTGTGGAGCATGTTTCACTACAACAGACAGGGCAAGACTTCCTGTGCCTTGATGCTGGGTATGTAGTTAAATTTAGTGAGTTTTACACCAAAAGAATGGGAAGAAGTTTAGTCACCTCTAACAGCTACATACTGTACAGTCCAAGTAACTAGAGACTTGTATCGCTCAACACAGAGTGTACTTTTTGGATAACCAGCTGGCTTCTAATGCAAGATAACTAGTACCAAACAAGTGGAGCTTCTCACGTAAATAGTGTAAACATTTTTGCAGCTGCTTTAGTTTTGCATCACTCTTCCTTTTCCTTTCCAAAAAACATCCCTTCCTTGCTGAATAATGGGATCCTGTTTCCATTGGGAAAATTGAATTATCTGTCAGACTGTGAATTTTCAGCATAGAACAAGAGAAAAAAGCAGTTAAGTTTTGATGAAGAGCAGATTAAGTTTGTCTCACTTTACAAAATAGTGCAAGTACACTATTACAGCCTAGATACCATTGGTGTAGAGAGTGACATCGTAAGTTCTACTCCCACATGCTGAAGAGAAATTTGGGGTGCCTTTGCTTTTATCTCTGCAGCCATTTTGTATTGCTATATAATCACCAAGCTGTCATTTCCATCAGGAAATTTATTTCATTTGGCTGGGATATGAGTGCATCAGAATTCCCAAAGTACCATACTAGAATACCGAATGCACATGTAACCTCAAAAAACAAACATACTTAGGTCTGAAATATTCCCATCGATTCAGAGGAGCCAGAGCTTGGTGCTCCCTATAGTTAAGTTTTATATGTTAAATATATGCTTCAACAGGTCTATGTGGTTTTAGGCTGCACCAACAGAAGTATAATGTCTAAATCAAGTGAACTAATACTGCCACTCTATTCTGCTTTGGTCAGGCCTCACCTGGAACAATGCATCCAGTTCTGGACACTACAATTCAAAAATAATATTGATAAGCTAGAGCATGTCCAGAGGTGACTAAAACTGTGGAGTCTCCTGTGTGACCCTGGGAAGGAAGGAGTAATTTGCAAATGTATTGTTCTGTTGCTAATGGCAGTCCTCAGGGTGGGAGAATATGCAAACAAGGATTTATATCTGCTGTTTAGCTCTCGTTTAGATTTCTGCAATGCGCTCTACATGGGGCTACCTTTGTACCAAGTCCGGAAGCTTCAACTGATCCAAAATGCAGCAGCCAGATTGATTACGGGGGCTTTCAGAATGGAACACATTACCCCCGTTTTAAAATCTCTTCACTGGTTGCCAATTAGCTTCCGGGACCAATACAAAGTGTTGGTTATTACCTTTAAAGCCCTATATGGCTTGGGCCCAGGTTACTTGAAGGAATGCCTCTCCCTACACAATCCGCCCCGCACCCTCAGAACGTCAGATAAAAAATTACTAGACGATACTCATATGAGATTAACATCAACTGCTCGTACTACATTCTCTGTTGTGGCTCCTAAACTGTGGAACAACTTTCTGGAGGAGATCCGTCTATCAACTACACTACAGGCATTTAAGAAGGCGCTGAAGACGGATGTCTTCTGGCGAGCATATCCACCAAACCTTATTTGACTCACTCAACCTTAGTCATTCTCTAACGTCATGCTGGAACTATTGTTATTAAGGTAAATCTTTTAAATTGTTTAAAGTAATTATTTATAATTTTAAATTGTTATATACTGTTTTTATGCTGTGATCCTGCCTCGATCCGTAGGGAGAGGCGGGAAATATAAATAAAAAAGTATTATTATTAACTGGTGCTCATTGTCTGCTGGGAATCCCCTGGCCTTAGGCTGTTGCTTATTTGCATAGGTTGAGTCTTGACCTTGCTGTCCTTCAGGACTGGTCCACAACAATTAAATATAGGCCCACTGAGAGCATGGATGAGAGAGAACCTACTCAGTGATTGCTCACACCCTGTGGATCTCCCTTCTAAGGGAGACTAAAAAAAAAAAGCTTCATTTATATACCGCTTCATACCCTCAAGGAGTGTCTAAGCGGTTTACAATTGTAAGCTATTTGCTCCCCAACAATCTGGGTACTCATTTTAGCGACCTCGGAAGGATGCAAGGCTGAGTCGAGCTTCAGCCTTTTGCTGGTCTTGAACTCGCCACCTTATGGTTTTGAGTGAATGGCTGCAGTACAGGCATTTAACCACTGCGCCACCAGGGCTGAATAATGGGACTAGGCTGGCCCCCTCCCTACTGGCCTTTCACCGGCAGGCAAAGACATTTTTATTTAAACAGACCTTTTAAGATCTTGCAGGCTTGGTTTTATTGGGGGATGAGAGGGTTGGTTTTAGATTATTATTTTTAACTTAGTATGTTTTAAATTTTATATTTGTACTTTTAAAATATTTTTTTACAATTTTAATTGTACAATTTTATGTGTGTTGTTAGCCACCTTGGGTCCCACTTTGGGAGAAAGGCAGGATAAAGATTAAATAAATAAATAAATAAATAAAATAATAGAGAGTAGTGTTTTTCAAACTGCGTAAACCAACTTCTCTAAGCAAGCACGCAATTGAACAGGCAAGCAAGCAAACATAAACCACTCATTGTCAGACTCTAACAGGAACATTTGCACATAAGATAGACTTAGACCCTTATGTAATCAATCTAAATCCATGTTTTCATGGTGTAAAACATAACAATATTTCTGACACATCCTCACAAGGGAGGAAGTGTTCTTTTGGTGGATGAAGCAGTAGCTTCCAGCCAATCATTTAACTTGCTCATGGAGAATGCTGCTTTCACCTTTTTTCCACTTGGGGAATGTAACTAACATTGGAAGAGGACTCCCATCATTAATCATATGCGTTAGCATCTTTTTTTTGCATGCTGTCAAGAGACCGTGTTTGCCATAAGATGTAGAGGTGGTGTCCAAACACTTGTGTGACGCAACATAACAGAGTGCAGATGCCTCTCTAAATAGCCAGGGTGTCTTCACAGCTGAAGAGTCTTTAAATTAATTTTAAATGTAGTCTGGAATGCAAGTTCAGAAAGTGCATTACATTCACAAAATCATTTAATTAGCTTGGTTAACATTTAAACTGTAAGTCCTGTACACCAGAGACCATTTTTTCTGCCCACCTCATGTGGAGAGGGATAAAAGATTTGCAGGGCTACACTGAGGTTCATATACTGCCCAGCCTATGACTCTAAACCTACTTGTTCAATACAGAATTAAATTTGGAATTTTCTGTCTAGAGATATCTGACAATCTGAGTGGCATGGAGGGGATTAGACAGAACCAAGTAGCATAAAGCCATTCTTAGCCATGACACCTCAACTGTGGAAAGCCTCTCTTTGAGGGCATGAATGATATCAACATTCATTGTATTAAGGTGCAAAGTGAAAATAGCTTTTCACCAAGGTCTTTGGGCTTCATTAATTTATCCCAAATACTATTGTACATATTTTAGAAAGTTTAAATCTGCTTTTAACCCATTGTTATTTTAATAAGTTTTTAGCTAATTGAAATTATTTTCATTGTTTTAAATCATTTAACTTGTTTTAATGTTACAGTGCGCCCGTGCCATATGCGAGCACGAGATACATGGCTTTAAGCTTATGATGAAGCTGTACCATGCAAAAAGCAATAGTGTGCATGCCCATGATGTATGCAAAGCACAGTGCCACATGCACACATCCGATTGTTTTCAATGGGGCTCAAACATATGTGTTTTTCCCCTTACGTGGAGTGGGGGTCCAGAATGGATCCCCGGCATAAGGGAAGGGCCCACTTTATCTGTAAGTGATTCTTACTTGTAAGGAACATTTTCATTGTAAGTGGAGGCTCAGGGAAGCCTTGTGTTTTCTCACTAAACTAGGAGAATACCACAGCCAGTGCAACTGCAAGGTCCTCCTGCCCTTCACCAGGGAGTTGATGCCACCATGTTTTTTGTTCAAACCCAGAGGACAGAAACTATTTGTCTTGGGCAGCAATGAGCATGCTTTGCCTATCCTAGCAGTGGGTCAACTGTGTTAAGTTGACTAGCTAAGCTTCTCTCCCACCAGAACCATGGCAAAGTGAGTTAGAGTGCAAGCACCACTGATTCACTCTTTCCAGTTCCTGCTTCTCCACCTGCCCTGGAATTCTCCTCATTGACTCCCCTGTTCAGCTCTCTTTTGTCTGCACTCTGTCCTTTGTGCCCTTATTTAAAGTGTCCTTGCTTACTCATTACTAGGGCATGAAGAGGAAAGACACAGATTTTAACTCAATTAATTCACGGTTTGTGTGGTTGGTTTATAGGAAAAAGGATCTAATGTCAATGGCAACATAACTCAGTTAAGTATTCAGAAAGGAAAGGGAAGCAAAGGAAGAAACTTTTTTCCCCTCCTACTTGGAGCTGTCTGTGTCTGGATGCATTTAAAGTTCCTTTGTTTAGTCCTTAGGCTGAGAAGAGGGGTGGGATTGGATGGGTAGCTATCCAATGAGGGTGCAAGGTGGGTGGGTAGATGGACAGGAAAGATGGAAAGGTTATTAGTTGATAGGTGCAATGCATGTTGGAAAGGAAAAATAAAGCTGTCACCATATATAAATGTGACTGAAAATAACCTAGTACAGTGATCACACAGAACTGGCAGGACATTCCCCTTTGTCCCAAAGTGAGTTGGGGAGGCATGGTTGACCATGAATACATGGTCAGTGTAGATTTAAACATGTCAATATGTTGCAAAATGGAGTCAAACTGGTTCAGAATCATGCATTATTTTGTAAGTGTAGCTCAAAATTCAGTCACTAGGTTTTTCTTGCTGTCTCCTGCCCTGTCCCTTCTGCTTAGTCCCACATGCAATGACAGGTGTAAGAACACTGTGTCCAGCATCTAAAATGACCTCACTGCACCGCTCCTTACAAACTTTGGGC
Organism: Urosaurus nigricauda; assembly: GCA_034509955.1. Taxonomy (NCBI): domain Eukaryota; kingdom Metazoa; phylum Chordata; class Lepidosauria; order Squamata; family Phrynosomatidae; genus Urosaurus; species Urosaurus nigricauda. The sequence goes on from JAOEGL010000003.1 coordinate 49,193,490, forward strand.
TTACAAACTGCACCAGAACTGGACCCTCAGCAGCAGCTTATTCCAGCATAAACTTGACTGAACCTTTTAATGCTTGTCAAAAGAAATGCTTTTCTTGTGGTCAAGCTCTCTCCCCTCCACTGCTCCAATTAAAATATATCTCCAAAGAGTGTTAAATCCAGAGCCAAAAAAATGCTAGGTATGTATAGGGCAAAGCCAACCAAATTTAATTGTGACTTTACAGTAGTATTAACAATAGTTTGGGTTGTGGTATTTGAGCAGACAGACCAATGATATTCCCGGCACAGAGACCACTAGACTAGGAAGTGTTTGAACCTTGAAAACCTTTCATTTCTTTATTTCAGTAATAATTTTATGACACTGTTGAGAGAAATGCCTTAGTTTCCCAAAAGACAGTAAGTTTACAGTGGGATTTTTGCTAAGCTGTCTCAGCTATTAACTATGATCAAACTGGGATATGAAAAGCAATATTCCAAGGACAAGATCAAATTTCAATTCTTTCTTACAATGGTCAGTGGTTTATACAAGTTATTCCCTTCAGTCTTAGAAAACTAATCTCCACAGAAGAAAGGGCAAAGAAAAAATGTGCAGGTCTCAGTAGCTGTATTCTTAATTTATTATTTTTCCAATACTTTAAGAATTACATTCATCATTACTCAAAAGGGGTGGGGGGTCATCTAAAAGCAGTTATTTTGTTATTAATTTCTTCTCACATTCTTATTTCCTTCTTACATTCTGATTTGTTTATTTTCTCATTCTCTTTTATCTCTGATATTCTCTGAATATCAAGTTTTCTGCAAATCATAACTTCCTGTTTAATAGATAAGAGCTAAAAAAATTGTCATTGCTAATGGGGGGGGGGGGGTGGAAAATCACAGAGACAATGCTTACTATTAGGCAGAGCCTGGAAGTAACTAGTGATAAAACAGTGATAATGTAGTTCAAAGTTTTTTACCCAGGAGTTCTGAATTCCAAGAGTTCTGCAAGAGGTTGCTAGAGATTCCAAGAGAGACTGCAATGAGGAAAACATTTAGCTGTAAATATAATAATTTCTCCAGTAAGTAAGATATAACTACTATACATCGTGTCTTTAACTTTAAAAATATAATATCACCCTTCTGTGGTACAACTACCGGTAACAATTCCATATTTAATGCCCTCGTTAAATGTTAACAGCTCTGCACCAAGTACTGGCCTCTGCTATGCCTCACATTATGTTGTGAGTGCTGAGGTGATGATGATATGGTCAGCCCAAGATGTGTTTTACCACAGCCACTAGTATTCCAAAAAGAGCAACCAAAACAACTAAATATAACTATATACTTCAGGGATGGGAGTCATGTGTCCAGAGTTAGGTGGACTGCAACTTCTGTGTTTCCCAATTTTTGGTATGCCAGGAAGGACCCCCTCCCACAAATCAGAAAATCCGCAAATATTGGAGCCCCCCTTTTTTTTTGGCTGCATGTGCCACAGGTGCATGCTCCATTTTGGTCTTTCTGGGTTCCCATCCACGGAAATTCAAAACCATGAATGGGAAATCAGCGAATCCAAAGGGATGACTGTATTTGTATTCCAACAATGAGAGCCAGTATGGAGTAGTGGTTTGAGCATTGGATTATGATTCTGGAAAACAAGATTTAAATCAACACCCAGCCACTGAAACTCACTAGGTGATCTCGGGCAAGTCATACTCTCCCAGCCACAGAGAAAGGCACTGGCAATCCCCCTCTGAAGAAATCTTGCCAAGAAAATCATGTGATAAGTTCACCTTTGGGTCACCCTAAGTCAGAAATTGCTTGAAGGCAGAGACAAACTTTGGAGTGCTGCATGATTGCATCTGATAGTTATATTTTAAAAAAAAATTAGGGTTCCCAGTCTGAAAACTGGAGAGGGTTCCTATACTACTGATAGGATCCTATACCACTGATGAAGAAGAAGGAATTTCAGTAGGTGTTGCTTGTTAACTGGCTTCATGACAAGAAATGGCTGCTGAAACTCACTCTTTTTTGCAGCCACAAAAAGTACAGAAACTACCTCCAATTTTTGGTCTGGAAAAGTTATCTGTGGTAACTAATGGGAAGTGGTTTCATTGAAGTATGACTTGACCTTTACCTTTAAAAATAATTTTGAAAGCTCTGCTGTTGGCAAACCCTATTTTCCAGGATCCAGGATCCACGATATAGCCAGATTGATGCCAGATTACATTCTGCCAGATGATGCTGTATCTTGACTGGCATCACTGATAACCTGTGTGGGTATAAGTGGTATAAGTCCAATTTACACCTGTTTATGCCATTTTATGGTCCTTGTAGGGTAAAATCATGATGGGCAGAACAACTTTGGTTGTCCACAGAAGAAGAAGAAAAAAGAAACCAATGCAGATGCAAAGGAACACATTTCAGCAAGCTACCCTTGCAAAAAGCCAAGCAGCTATTCTGTCTGCTTACCAAAGTTCCTGTTACATCTTTAAGCATTGTTTTGCATTGGCATTTTACCATAGACTAATCTTGATGTCATGAAGATATGAATGAAGAGATCATAAAAGGAACATGAAATAAAGGTCTGAGCTGTCTCACCATGTGGATGTGGCAGGAAACACTCCTTGTCATTGCCAAAACCTCGGTTTCCTGGAGTATATACCTCTGTTTCCTGGAATAATAATAAGAAGAAGAATAAGAATACCATCCCACAATGGATTGAAGAGTACGACAAGGTTTTAGTCTAAGTAACCAGTTGTTCATCAGCTTGTCTTGGTGCAGCTTGAATCACTTTGTGTGTTGCTTCCAGACACACTCAGGGGGTTTATATACATGTAGGACAAAAAGTGTGTGGTGATGACATGTGTGGAATGTTTCAGAAAGAGAAAGGCCATCCTTCTCCACATTTTTAATCTTATTTGTTTTATATAGTTATTTATATCTCATAATTGTTTATTTATATAGTTATGTCAAGGTAGCATCAAAGACAGAACAAATACAATAAAAAGACAAAAAAGGGCAAAGCTGAGAGACATTTCTGGAAGTAATGGCAACACCTCCACATAAACAATAAAATAGCACAAACACACTAGAGTTTTGTTTTTGTTTTTGCATTTGTTTTTTGTTTGTTGCTTAACAGCAGCCAAGGCAGCAGCTCCCAAACCCTTCCCCTTCTGCAAACCACTGGAAAATTCATGGCAGTCTCAGCAGGCCACTTAGCAAACCTTTTTTATTCTACATTTTCAAGCACATAGCTGACTCACATTTTAGAGCAAAATCTTCACTTGTGAAGATGATCACAAGACAGATGATGCCCAGACCTTGCCTAGTCTAGAACAGTGAAAAGAATAAATAAATTCAGTTAAGATATACATAAAGCTGGAAATTTACTAATGAAATAGGGCAACTTAATTAGTATTTTTCAAATTAAAATGGCTGACTCAAGTTGGAATTTCAGCATCAATATTTCTCAAGAATTTATTAAACGAACCATAGCCAACATACAGAATTTTACCTATTCATATTCATCCTAATTACCAAGATAAATGAAACAAAGACTTAAACAGATTAAGGTACGATACAGATGGCCCCCTTGGGCCATTCCCGCGCTGTGATTAGGGCTGGGGAGCATGCAGCATTTGCACGCTCCCCAGCCCTAACATGTATGGGCGGCGCCATTTTTAAATGTCGCTGCCCATACGGGCGCACTGCCATGACATCATGGCAGTGCACCATGTTTATACGGCACAGCACATGCCTGATGTCAAGGTGCCACTGGAGGGCACCTAGGGCACCTTTTCAGCAATGCTGAAAGGAGCTCCAAAATGGAGCTCCTTTTTAGGCAGTGTGTCATTCCCATGGCAACCAGGAGGCCCCTTTCTCCTTTGCCTCCACTGGTCGGGCTGCCCCAAGGACAGCCTTTCCAAACTGTGGGGAAGGGACATTTTGCCCCTTTTCTGCGGCCTGGATAAGCAGCGGATTGGGGCCTCTGGGGCAGCCAGTGAGGCTGCCCTGGTGCCAATCCGCCGCTCAAAGGGGCAGCAGCAGACTGCCCTTTTGGCATGGTCTGTAAAGCCCCATAATCTTGCATTACATCTAACATTTGATATATTTGAAAATTTGAAACAATTCCAGGAAAATTAATAAATTTAAATCTTATACAAAATCTTTACAAATCTATTTACCAATGGTATCTCACTTTACATAGACTGAGTAATATCTATCATACTCTGTTTGAGATGTAAACTACAAAAACTGACTATCTTCATATTTGGGGGGAATACTGGAAAATTTAAAAATTCAGGAACTCTATGTAATCCATAATTAATGTTGCTCCTAAATCCAAAAGTATTGTTTGCTTCCAAACTCAAAAGCTATCTTGTTATGCTTACCAAAAACACTGTAGAGTTTGTTGACTTACATATGATTAGGTCTTTACTCATGACAACTAAAATAAATATCACCCAGCTTTTTTCAGGAAAAAACCCTCCAACAATAACAATTGGGCTAAAAAAGTTGTAGAAAACTGCTTTAATGTTTAATTGAACTTATTATAAATGAGACCTTAATTATCAGCAAAATAACCAGTTTATTGAAAGATGGGTCTTCATTAATTCATGGAATGGAAAAGTTAAATATTTTTCCTTTTAGTTTATTTACTTTAATTTAAGGTTGTGTTTATGTTTAGATATCTATTTTAGTTTAGATTTGCACTTCAAAATAAGGGGGTTTATACAAAGCTATGATGAAAACTTAACCCTCTTTCATTGTTGAATATATACTAATAAGAAGACCGTTTTCTAAGTTATTTATAAAGAAAAAAAGGACAGCAAATTTTACATTATCCAGTTGGTTCTTTACTTCAAACCTGGTTCTCTTGGGGGTTTACAACATCTGGATTATCATCCCATCCTCTATTGTTGGAAGATTACAAAATTAGCTTTGAACTAGCAATAAGCATGGATATGAATAGATAGCCACAGGAATTGATACTAAATTGGGTGGATGCATTTTGTCTTTACATTAGACAAAATCTTGTTGCAGATTTCTCACTCAATTGAAATTTCTGCACTGTTGTGTTTTCAAGGAAAACTTTGTGTATAGGGTAGATTAGTTATTCATCTTGGATGTGGCTAAAAAACAAATGGCTAAAACTAGTTTTTCCCCCCAGTAAACAGCTGCTGGTGATGTATGATGATCAATCATTAGCATCTGGCTGGTTGACAGGATGACTATTTCATCACCATGTCTAATTTCAGGTTGTGAAACAATATTACAAGAAGTATCATTACCATTATTAATGATTCTTAGAAAACCTATACAGTATTTAATGAAATGCTTAGCATCACATCTAGTCTGCCCAAAGGCTACAATTCTTCATTTTCAGATTTTAAAAAAGTCACAAGTTTAGAAAGTCATACATTTAACTTCTTATAACTCTTTTGCTTACTGACTATGAAATAATGAGAGTAGACGTGAGAGCTGAACAACTAAATGATCATTTTTATTAGCTATTTAACTACTGAACTTTATTTATGATCTGCAGAAGGAGGAACCTAAAGAGGGTTTCAGCTTTGGCGGGGTGTCATAACCTTACGTCCTCCTCATCCACCCCTGGGCAAAATGCCCAATCTCTGAAATCCAGTCACCATTTTACCTGGACACCCAACCAGCCAATAATGAGGGGGTCTCCCCTGCCACATCCCATTACCTAAAACATTCCCCAGGCTGACACCAAGGATAGTCTTCTTTCCTACCTCCTTGGCACTGTGACCCACAATAGCAAGTGTGGAGGTGGCTGCATCACCAAATTGGCACCTAAGGACATTCGCCATTCCTGCTTCTTCAGATTCCTCCCCCTTCACATACACATACCTACCAGTGACCTCTTATTTAACTGCCACACACAAAGCAAATTGCCTAAGCTCCATGCACAGCAGTGAAGGGTGGACAAAAACAAACAAACAAACAAACCCTCATGAACCAGCATGGAAGACTAGGAAGAGGAAGAGAAGGCACAGCAAGCTACAACCCTTCCATTTTTCCCACTCATCGTGCCTAGCACAGTACACCAGAATGTTACTATTGAACACCCCTCTAGTCTATATGCCTAGAGGCCAGCAAAAGTGTCCCTTCCCTACAGCTAGGCTTTGCTGCACAGGAGCAGGTCCAAGATATATGGATAATATATACTGGCTTGTTCCTGGAATTCTGATACTCAAACAAAAAAGTTGCATAAGTACATCCAACTCTATTTTTTCATTAGTGAAGTGTGTGTTTTCCAGCAATGACTACAGGGTCTCCTGTCCACATCTGTTCTTCCACCCCACAGTATCTGCTGACCACTGCAGCAAACTTATTCTGCCTAATAGCAGGGCTAGCTCTTCCAGAAGTGTTCTTAATTCAAAATGTTGGCAAAGGCACCACTGGCACCAGAAGAGATCATATAGCTCCTAAAATAGATTTCATAAACACTCTTTATGAAGAGCCAGGCACTACAGCATTTTGATCATCTGTTAACAGAAGAGTCACAGGATAGACTCTAGTATGCTTATGTTCAAGGTGGAGCAAAGGGCAATTCTAGCATACACAGTAAAATGTCGAGTCATATAAATAATCATATAGAAATAATATTCATTTTTACCTACTTTTCTCCATAGATTGAGGTAGGGAAAAACAACAAACAACAAAACACATAACACCAGTTAAAAAGCATATGCAACTAGTAGATATTAAAATCTATAAATAAATACTTTAAAAATCACAATTTAAAAATTATATGATTGGGCTTGCTGGAAGAGACTGGTTTATACTCGACGCCGCCTTTGTTTCATTCTTTTCAGAAAAAGCAAAGGGTGCTCAAGCTGAGGATAATGGAGCAGAGGACATAATAGGGGAAATGTAGTACAGAATAACTAAAGAGGTAGTACAGGAATACCTTGGTAATCTAAAGGAATATAAATCTCCAGGACCAGATGAACTACATCCAAGGGTATTAAAATGACTGGCAAATATAATATTGGAGCCACTGGCAATAATCTTTGAGGATTCCTGGAGAACAGGAGAAGTCCCATCTTCAAAAAAGGGACAAAAGAGGACCCCAACAATTATTGTCCACTTAGTCTGACATCAATACAAGGAACGATTCTGGAGCAGATAATTAAACAGGGAGTCTGTGAACATCTAGAAGGCAATTCTACAGTCACAAAAAGTCAACATGGGTTTCACAAGTCAAGCCAGACAAATCTGATCTCTCTCTCTCTCTCTCTCTCTCTCTCTCTCAATCTCTCTCTCTCTCTTTGATAAAATTAGAAGCTTGGTAGATGAAGGGAATGCTGTGGATATAGTACATCTTGATTTCAGTAAGGCCTTTGACAAGGTTCCCCATGACATTCTTGCAAAAAAGCTAGTAAAATGTGGGCCAGACAAAGTAACTGTTACATGTATTTGTAATTGGTGGACCAGCCAAACCCAAACGGTGCTCAACAATGGCTCTTTTCATCCTGGAGAGAAATGACCAGTGGAATCCCACAGAGTTCTGTCCTGGGTCCAGTGCTATTCAACATCTTTATCAATGACTTGGATGAAAGAATAGAGAGTATGCTTATCAAATCTGTAGATGACACCAAATTAGGAGGAATAACTAATACCCTAGAGGACAGGATCAAAATTCAAAATGACCTGACTAGACTAGAAAGCTGGGCCAAAGCCAACAAAATGAAATTCAATATGGAGAAATGAAAGGTACTGCACTTAGGGCATAAAAAAAAATAAAATGTACAAATATAGGATGGGGGACACCTGGCTGAATGAGACCACATGAGAAAGGGATCTTGGAGTCCAAGTAGACCACAAGTTGAACATGAGTCAACAGTGTGATGTGGCAGTTAAAAAGGCCAATGCGATTTTAGGCTGCATCAATAAAAGTATAGTCTCTAGATCAAGGGAAGTAATAGTGCCACTCTATTCTGCTTTGGTCAGGGCCCACCTGGAATGCTGTGACCGGTTCTGGGCACTACAATTCAAAAAGGATATTGAAAAACTGGAGCATGTCCAAAGGAGTTCAACTAAAATGGTGAAGCGTCTGGAAACCATGCCCTATGAGGAACGACTTAGGGAGCTGGGAATGTTTAGCCTCGAGAAGAGAAGGTTAAGAGGTGATATGATAGCCCTGTTTAAATATTTGAAGGGGTGTCATATTGAGGAGGGAGCAAACTTGTTTTTTGCTGCTCAAGAGAACAGGACCCGGAACAATTGATGCAAGCTACAAGAAAAGAGATTCCACCTCAACATTCGGAGGAACTTCCTGAATCCTGACAGTAAAGGCTATTTGACAATGGAACACACTCCCTCAGAGTGTAATGGAGTCTTCCTCTTTGGAGGTCTTTAAACAGAGGCTGGATGGCCATATGTCAGGTATGCTTTGATGGAGAGTTCCTGCATGGCAAGGGGTTGGACTAGATGGCTCTTGTGGTCTCTTCCAGCTCTATGATTCTATGATTCCATGCTGATGATTTAAATACAGACAGAATTTCCAACCGACAGATCTTTTCTGGTAGGTCATTCCACAGTCTGGGGACATCTGAAGAAAATCTCTTCAGGGTAACAGTCAGCCAAAGAATCTAAGTGTATGGGAGAGATTATACAAGAGAAGGTGATTCTGAAGGTAACCTGGACCCAAACCACGTTTAGGGCTTTAAAGGTGATAACCAACACTTCATATTTTGCCAGGAATCTAATTGGCAGCCAGTAGAATAATTATAATATTAGTGTAATATGGTCACTCCTAGACATACCAGTAACTAATTTGGCTGCTATGTTTTGAACTAATTGAAGTGTCCGAATTTGGTACAAAGGTAGCCCAATATACAGTACATTACAGAAGTCCAACCTTGAGGTTACCAGCACATGCACTACCAGCTTTAAATACATTGTCTTCCCAAATTTGATCAACTCAACTAATTATTTTAGAATGAAAACAATGCACCACACGGTAGCATAAACTATCCCAGGAAAAGGTAATAATGACAATTTTTCAGTCTCAGAGATGCAAACGCATTCAGTAAAATTAAAAACTGTGTGTCCCAGATCTCAGTGATTGTGTGAAGACGTTTCTGTTTAGCAGCACAAGGTTTGTTTGTTTTTTCCTATGCCTTTGAAAGTTTTTTGAATGCCATCTCAGCCAATGAAAAGTCCCACAAGCCCCACAAGCAAAGAAATGTAGAGTGTTTGCTAGTGATGGTAGATAGCATCAGCTTTTAATTTCTTGTCTCTTGTTACCTTGCAAAGGAAATCTTTTTAGAAGTCAAGCCATTCTGCCTGACTTGATGAAGATCCCCTCAAAACACACAAAGCACCTTAATTTCTCCATTGTCAATGTGTGGTCAAGTCCATATTACAGCCTCTAAATGTATTTAGTATTAGGCTCAACAGACCCAGTTAAAAATGTGCATTACCACTTTCAGTTTCTCTTCCTGCCCCGAGGCAGAACCAGCAAACACACTCCTTTCAATACCATTTGCCTGATGCTGGAAACATAAGTGTCAACGGACTCTTTCATACAAGGCTAAATTGGAAGTATAATTTAAGGTCAATTCGAATGCAATCATGGGTTTTACATTCTTGCGAATTAGCTCTTCGCATGCAAATTCGGGCAAGAGGGAAGCCAATTCGAATGCAATCATGGGTTTTACGTTATTGCGAATTAAAGCTTCTCATGCAAATTCGGGCAGGAGGGGGTTAATTTCGGGTAATGGGAAGTAATTCCGAACGGAGCAGGGGTTCATGTAAATTCGCGAATTTACATAAATCCGCATTGGCTCCATTCGGAGTTGGGAGAAATTCCTCCCCGTTTGAAAGAGTCCAACATGTTCATTGAGAGTGGCATAAAGAGAGTCAGATTTATATACATTCATTCACTTTCAGTGGACTGGAATTACACCTGAGACTTTAAAGGCAGCTTTTGAGACAATGTTGTAGCAAGAAGCATGAATTTTGCAATTTCTGCAGAACCCCCTCCCCCTGCCCCACTTGCAAACCTTCTCACTACAGTTTAATGAAGTCTGGAGATACTGAAGGAGACCTTTGAGTAGGGACGGGTGAGTCTATCTATTTCTAGTTCATGGAAGATTCACATGTGTTCTGCCATAAGTTTGTTTCACTCTGTTGTCTGCCTCCTTCTGTTGTCTCCCACCCTCACTAACATAACAAACAGGAACTGCAACACAAAAATGGGAAAAGTATCTGACACAAAAGATAACTCCATTCAAATTAGTTTACTATATTAGACGATTCATTCTAGACAAAAATTGGTCTCACATCTCTGGTTGAGAGCTGTGGTTTTATACTAACACCTCTTTGTAGTGTACCAATGAACTGAACACTGGAAGACCTAGGAAATGCACTGTGAACGAACCACAAGCCTCTAACTACCTATACAATAAATCACAACACAGATGAATAATTGTTTATACACTGTTTATGTTCAGGGTATAAAAAGTCATTTATCTATGTTGGGGGTTAGAAAATGACCTTTTTTGGACTATAATTCCTCAAATTACCCAGACATTATGACCATTCCGAGTGGGATTAGATTGTGTTTCCCCAAAAATAAGAGTGTCTTATATGAAGATGTGCTAGGTCTTATTTTCAGGGGATGTCTTATTTTTCCATGAAGAAGAATTCACATTTATTGTTGAACAACAACAACAAAAGAACATTTATTATATACTGTGTATATATATATATATATATATATATATACAAAAATTTTGCTAGGGGGAGGCCTTATATTTAATAATCCAGCAAAAACCTCTACTAGGTCTTATTTTCTGGGGATGTCTTATTTTTGGGGAAACAGAATAGGAATTGCAGCTTAAAAAAAGGAAAAAAAATCAGCTCTGGCACTACATGCATCTATCTTACTCTCACAACTCCTACAATTCCTTGCACTCTGACTTGGAGGCTGAGAGGGGAGCGTACTATAGCTTGGTTCCTTAAGGAAGAAAAATGATTTTGAAGGGGAAAACAATCCTGAGGCCTCAATTTGGAATATGCTACAAATAAAAATTTGGCCTCTGCACCAGTTTCCAAACTGATCAAGGAAATGATTTGCTGCAATCATTAAAAGACCAAGTGTAGATCAGGAGCATGATCTGGATAGGCATGCTGGGACTCCTTTTTCTTCAGAATAAAACTGATGAGTTTAAGCATAAAAAAAGCAGAGGGAGGAAGGGAAAGGAAGAATCATAATACAATGTGCATGTTCACCCACAGGGGTAGTATGTATTGTTTTCAAAGAATCAGTGTCTTTAATTCCTGTCTTTAAAAATTGTCTTTCGTAACACAGACCATAAATTTGTTACTACTCACTTTGCTATATTTTGCTGACAAAATGACGGCTTCCACTTTTTTCTAAGGGCCTTCCGGAGTGCATAAGTGAGATTAGTCACACCTCTTAATCAGAGTTTAGAAAAGCTAGGTTTCGAATGACAATTCCCAGAATCCCCTAGCCTGCATTGGCAAACTATTGCTTTGGGCACTGTAGTTGATAAAGTAACTCATTGATAACTGCTGTTAAATTATTATATGCACAAAAATGGAAACTTCATTAAACACAAAGAAGAAGAAGAGTCGGAAGCAACAGAAGATGAATGGGACTTAAATATAAAATACTGGAATAAGAAATATATTGAAAAAGAAATATATGAGTAATTAAAATAAAATGGGGATAGCAACCCCACATTATTACCCACATTATCATTATTATGATTACTATCCACACTATGATTACTATCATTATTTTTTGGGAAAAGGGTGGGTAGAATATTTTAGAACAAATGGGGGGGGGGGAGAGAGAAATAAGATAATAGTAAGACAATGTAGAGATATTAAGGAAAAAACATATAAGACAAAAGGGAAAGTTATTGGATACATATGTATATAGGTAAATGTAAGAATGAGAAAAAGGAAATCTTACTTGTTAATAAGTAATCCAAATGATAAGTGATCTGGGCATTAACAATAATAACAGGAAGAATAAAAATAGGAATAAGAATAGGAATAATATTATTTTAGTCGCACGAGAAGGAAGTTATAAAGTGTACTGATGAGTAAACAGAAGGAGTTTGGATTATTTGTTGTGTAGTTATTGTAGGGAATAATGTAGTGTTGTTTTGTATTTGTTATGTTTTGCGTTGTGGTGACTTGTCTTTTTCTTATGTATTGTGTTGTTATTTTATGAATAAATAATTTTTCAAAAAAATAAAGTATCTCTTTCCCAAGTCTATATGTCAGAATTTGATGCACTGACTGGTTTGCTGCTGCTCTGAAACATTAAAGTCATACTTGTTTGTTTGTTTTACTTTATCTCATTTGTTACATATCCTAGTATGCTACAAAGTCTCCTGCCCCGAATAGGGTTCTTCATGTCAGTGCAAATCTCTGTAGCCTGTGTATTCAATTAAACATAATCTTATCTTAATATTTCAGACATCATTTTGGCAAGTTAGATCAATGTCATCCAGCATGCTGAAATGATATTCAGCAGGGGTGTATGTGTGTGCATGTGTGTGTGTTTTCTTGCCTCCTCTCTAGTGAGATGGTCCTCCCACAAAAGCTTGATCTTCACTGCAAACCATATGGGCTCCTTCATCTATGGAGATTAAACCTGAATCTTTAGGGGCACGTTCATCATTGTTCACAGGAGTTAAAATTGTCACTGTTTTATATCATATCAGAAAAGCCTCTCTGATATAAATATCAGACATTCTGCACCTGAAAGTTTCCAGATTAAGTTCACCCAAGTTAATCTTTCCTTGAAAGCTGACCCATTCCAAAGTAATGATAACCACATGTTCATCATGTAATTAAAACTAGGGTGCCCTGAGGCTAGAAGAACCAAATGCATTGAGTTAAATGTCTATGAACTCCCAAATCCTGGGAGTAGGTCCCAAATCATGACAGTTTAACATAGTAAATGTTGGGTAGTTGAAGTCCCAAATTTAACCACCATTAGGCCATTCACAGGGCTTACTTTCAAGCTTTTCACATTAACTATAAAGTCTAAAGAATTCCATACGTTTTGAAAACAAATGAAAGCTGAGACTCTTACATAAATACATGACTCAGTGTGCTTTGCTTTAGGACAGGTATTGTATGCCCTGGATTAACCATTAAACTAAGTACAGTACAGAGCTGTTGGCCCCCAGTCAAATTAAATCTGTGTACAAAGGGTAATTATCTACAAATTTTTCAGACGAGTCTGGGGAACGCAATCCAGCGAGGAAACACAGAAGGAGGATTTGCAAAGGTTTTAGTATGCTGAATGGATTCTTGGACGCTCTCATAATGAACAATATTATGATGACCACAAAGCTTGGAAAATTACTTTTAAATGTAATTAGTTATAATTATAAAACCAAGTAGATGGCATACATTACAGTTACAGTCTTTAAAAAGTAACGATCTACATTCCTACTTTTCAAAACAGAGAGGATGACCTATAAAAACTGGGCACTCTCAACTATGTGCAGGCAGAAATATTTCCTGAGAGCATGGAATACAAATTACTATGGCATAAAACATATCTTTAGATTATCAAAATACACTTGTCTCTCCATATTCACTAGGGTTAGGGGCACAATACCCCTGTGAATATTGAAAAACCACAAATAACAAAAACACCATGTTTTTACCTGAAAGGACACCTCTCTAGGCATCTCTAGGTCATCCAGTACAACTCTGTGGTCAACATCCAACAGATACTCACCATAGAACTGTGCTGGAGGAGCTACAAATGCCTAGTAGAGCATTATCTCTAGGAATCTCTATGTCTTTCCGTGCCACTTTTAGTTAAAGTTGGCCACAGAGTTGCACTGGAGGACCTAGATATTCCAAGAGAGAAAATACATGAATAATCAAATTCACAAATATCAAAGCCACAAATATGGAGGGATGAGTGTATTTATGACAATCCAGCTCTGTGTCAGTGCCATCCACTGATTTGCCTTTGTTTGTAGGAAGGAAGTAAAGGAATTCCATCACATTGTCATAATATTGGATGCAGAGGCAGACCTAGGGACCTTTCACACTGTACACTATAGCACTATGATTCCACTTTAACTGGATGGGACTATGGCAGTCAAAATGGAATTATAGTACAATAATTTTGTGGAGAAACAGAGCCACTAGATATGCTACATAAACTGGCTTTCCTGGTCTCTTCTGTTGTTACTCAGACCACACATTTATTTATTTATTTATTCATTTCATTTCATTTATATGCCACAAGCCCTGGTGGCGCAGTGGTTAAATGCCTGTACTGCAGCCACTCACTCAAAACCATAAGGTGGCGAGTTCAAGACCAGCAAAGGGCTGAAGCTCGACTCAGGCTTGCATCCTTCCGAGGTCGCTAAAATGAGTACCCAGATTGTTGGGGGGCAAATAGCTTACAATTGTAAACCGCTTAGACAATCCTTAAGAGTATGAAGCGGTATATAAATGAAGCTGTTTGTTTGTTTGTTTTGTTTTTTCCCCAGAGGGAGCCAAACATTTGTCTGCTCACAGACAAAACATTTGTAATCTCAATAAAATTCAAAATTAAAAACATTGTTTTCATCCTGTTTTCAGTCAACGTGGGGTACAGCCAGTTAATTCCACAAAAGGGATTATTATTTTTGTTGGATTTGTAGGGCAAAACAAGGAAGATAGGCTTTTTGGCATAAGAGAACTTTCTTTGGACTTGTCAGTTGAGTTTTCAGACCCAGGGCATCTTTATTTTTTAGTTGAAGAGCTCAACAAAGGATAGGTCAGCTATTTTGGACATTAACAAGGGATGGGCAAGGTTTTTAAATAGTTTGCAACAAGTGCACAGGTGGTTTGATCATATCAGAGCTGCAGTTGAGGTCTCATGAGATCCCACTTTCAGCATCACACACATTTGGCAGACATGTTTAAGCCCCTTGGCAGACCTGACGCAAATCGTTGAATCAAGCCTAGTTAATTCAGCATGAGTATCTGCCTCATTCTTCTAAATGGAAGAACACTATGCTGAAGCTTGGGGAAGTTAATTTTTTGACTGCCACTTCAAGATTCCCTGGAAATAGCATGTCCACCGGCACAAAAAAGCTAGCTGTGATCCTATAGTGGGACACAGATGTCTGTGATGTTGCTACAATTTTCCATTTTCCAACATCTGGATGCACAGTAGTAAGCATCCACAAAGACTTTAGGGTTCATCTGCATACAGCTATAACAAAATGGCTAGATGATTGTCTGCTGCTCCTGCCAGTTTGCATTGATCAAGAAATGGCCAGGTTCAGGGAGCTGCAGCTGATAAAATATTGGGGGGGGGGGTGTTGATTACTGTGCAGGTGGTACAGAATTCCAACCTCCTCAATGACAAATAGAAGTGAGTGGAAATGTAATAAACCTGACTTACACCACTGAAAAAACATTCCAGCCATGATTTTCTTAACTGTACAAAGATTTTCATATAGACACATATTTTCATATAGACACCTTTATTTTCCATTCAACATCCCAAAGACTAATAACTTAAGATAACACCTATTATTCAATTACATTTGTTGTGTGCCTTCAAATCATTTCTGACTTATGGCAGTCCTAAGGTGAACCTTTCATTGGGTTTTCTTGGCAGGATTTGTTCAGAGGGGTTTTTACATTGCCTTTTTCTAGGGCTGAAAGAGTATGACTTACCCAAGGTCATCCAGTAAGTTTCCATGGCCAAGCGGTGATTTGAACCCTGTCTCCAGAGTTATAACCAGACCAATATACCATGCTGGCTTTGATGCATAAACATATTTCAGTGGCCTCTTGCATTATTTGAGATCTACATTTTCTTTCACAATGGCCCACCTTGGTTAATAATTGCTATTTTCTTCTTATGATTTAGATAAGGTAGGAATCAATGTACTGTGAAATTGCAAAGATTTTTTTGCACACAAAATGAAAGAGAGCAATTAATACTTAAACTGTTTGAACTGGGGGTGGGGTGGGCTGGAAGCATTAGGGGGAAATGTCTAAGTGTTAAAGAAGAAAACAAAGCCAGTGTTACTTATGACTGCCAGGTGAAGCCAGCACAAGCAGAATCCTAGCTATACTGCCAGTGCTGGCTTCATCTGGTAATCATAGGTACAGAAAATTTATTTGATTCAGATTAACTGCACTTCTATCCAGTAATACAGGGCCAGAGTGCTGGGACATTTTGATTAACGGGAATGGTTATCTCATCTGCAATGTGTCAAGCTTCCATGTCCCCTCTGAGTGTAATATCCACAATAATGGCAGTGAGGATTGTTTTTGTTTGTTTGTTTGTTTGTTTTACAACATTAATATACAGTTGCCCCTCTGTTTTCATGGGGGACCTGTTCCAGACCCCATCCCCTGCTAAAATGAAAAATTACAAGTATTCAAGCTCCATTGGCTTGAATGGCCATGTGCTCCTGCCTGTGGCCCTGTGCATGTGCCATGAGCATGCATGCCATTTGTCCCTTGGCACTTGCCATTTGCAAAACAATGAGGGATGCAAATGGCAAGACAGTGAATACTGAGTGACAGAACCCTCTACTTGAGCCAACTAAAGCCAGCTGTGACACCTTTAATGAGTATTTCGCAGATAAAATTATTCAGATAAGAGCTGACTTGGATGCCAACTTTGAGATTGAAGTATTTAAAGATGCATCCAGCACCTCCACCATTACTGTTAGACTGGATCAATTTGAGTTGGTAAGTACTGATGATGTGGACAAGATCCTTAGTAGTATGAAAAAGACGACCTGCCCTCTCTACCCTTACCCAACCTGGCTGGCCATTCGGGGGTGACACAATCAAACCAATGTTGGCAAATATAATTAATAAATGAGGGCTCCCTGCCTTCTTGCCTTAAAGAGGCAGTGGTTAGACCATTGTTAAAGAAACACTACCTGGACGCCCTCAATAGAAACAATTATAGGCCAGACTCTTTGTTACCATTCTTGAGCAAGGTGATTGAGAGGGCAGGCACCAATCAACTACAAGCTAACTTGGAGGAAACTGATTTTCTGAATCCATTTCAAACAGGATTCAGGATGGGATACAGAGCTGAGACTGCTATGGTCGCATTAGTTGATGATCTCCGTCTGGGCATTGACAGGAGAAGTGTGACCCTGTTAGTGCTCTCAGCGGCCTTCAGTATCATTGACCATGGTATCCTTCTGGAATGCCTGAGAGAGTTGGGAATTGGTGGCACTGCACTGCAGTGGTTCCAGTCCTACCTCTCAGGTAGGTTCCAGATGTTGTCGCTTGGGGACAGTTATTCGTCCAAGAGGGAACACAAGTCAGGTGTTCATTTACATGAAGCCACTGGGCGAGATCATCTGGAAACATGGGGCGGGGTGTTATCAGTATGCTGATGACACCCAAATATATTTCTCTATGTCTCCGACTGATGCAGTGACTAAGGATGGTATCTCTCCTCTGAATGCCTGTCTTGGGGTGGTAATGGACTGGATGAGGAAAAACCGACTCAAGCTGAATCCAGGTAAGACGGAGGTACTTGCTATAGGAACTCCGAATCCAGGAATGGAGTTGTGTCAGCCAGTTCTGGATGGGGTCACACTTCCCCTGAAGGATTATGTCCGCAGCTTGGGGGTGCTGCTTGACTCATTGCTTCATCTGACGGCTCAGGTGGATGTGACAGTCAAGAGCACCTGTTATCAGCTTCGTCTGATATGCCAGCTGTGCCCTGTCCTGGAGCCGAGGGACCTAGAAACAGTTGAACATGCACTGGTAACCTCTCGATTGGACTTCTGTAACATGCCCTACATGGGGCTATCCTTGTGCCAAGTTCGGAAACTTCAGTTGGTACAAAACATTGGCAGCCAGATTAATTACAGGAACTTCTAGGAATGACCATATAACACCGGTCTTGAAGTCCCTACATTGGCTGCCTATTAGTTTCTGGGCAAAGTACAAGGTTTTGGTGATTACCTTTAAAGCCCTATACGGCTTGGGCCTAGAATACTTAAGGGAACGCCTTCTTCCCTATTGTCTGCCCGCACTCTAAGGTCCTCTGGAAGAAATTTATTACAGTCAAAAAAATGTAGGCTAACATCAGTTTCCCAGAGAGTCTTTTCTACTACTGCTCCTAAATTATGGAACGACCTGTTCGAGGAGATTCATCATATCTCCACTCTGACAGCTTTTAAGAAAGCACTCAAGACAGATCTCTTTCAGCAGGCCTTTCCAACTTAGCTACCCTCCCCAGATATTGAGATATCTGCCCCCCGTATCCGCCCATCCTTCCCCGCTTGTTTTTCTGTCTTGGAATGTTCTTAATGTTTTTAATGCTTTTAATGTTTTATACTATTATTATTTAATTCTATTTTAATACCGGGAATGGGGGAGGGGAGGTTTAGGGTTTGATTTTACTGTAACTTGGTGCTCTCCAACTCCAGGCAGTCTTGGATGAGGCCGATTATCTAGACCCGTTTCAAACTGGGTTCAGGACGGGATATGGAGTTGAGATGGCCATGGTCGCCTTAGTCGATAACCTTCATCTGGGCATGGACAGGGGAAGTGTGACCCTGTTAGTGCTCTTGGAAATCTCAGCGGCCTTCGATACCATAGACCATGGTATCCTTCTGGAACGCTGAGAGAATTGGGTATCGGAAGCACTGTACTCCAGTGGTTCCGATCCTATCTCTGGGAGGCTGGGAGACGGCTGCTCTCATAAAAGAGAGCTGACATCTGGCGTCCCTCAAGGCGCCATTCTGTCTCCCATGCTATTTAACATTTACACAAAGCCACTGGGAAAGGTCATCTGGAGACGTGGGGTGCGGTGTTATCAGTACACTGATGACACCCAAATTTATTTCTCTGTGTCTCCGACTGCAGCAGTGACTAAGGATGGCATCTCTCCTCTAAATGCCTGCATTGACTCAGTAATGGGCTGGATGAGGAAAAACAAGCTCAGGTTGAACCCAGAGAAAACGGAGGTACTCGCAATAGGTTCCCCCAGCCTGGGTATGGAGATTTACCAACCAGTCCTGAACGGGGTCACACTTCCCCTAAAGGACAAGGTTCGCAGTTTGGGAGTACTCCTGGATTCGTCTCTACAAATGACATCTCAGGTGGAGGCGACCGCCAGGAGTGCTTGGTATCAGCTTTGACTGATATGCCAACTGCGCCCCTACCTGGACAGGAGGGACCTAGAAGCAGTAGTACATGCAATGATAACCTCTCGTTTAGATTTCTGTAATGCGCTCTACATGGGGCTACCTTTGTATCAAGTCCGGAAGCTTCAATTGATCCAAAATGCAGCAGCCACATTGATTACGGGGGCTTCCGGAATGGAACATATCACCCCCGTTTTAAAATCTCTTCACTGGCTGCCATTCAGCTTCTGGGCCCAATATAAAGTGTTGGTCGTTACCTTTAAAACCCTATATGGCTTGGGCCCAGGCTACTTGAGGGAACGCCTCTCCCTACATAATCTGCCCCGCACCCTCAGAGCGTCAGAGAAAAAACTATTGAATTATACACACACAAGATTAACATCAACTTCTCGTGCGGCATTCTCAGCTGTGGCTCCAAAATTGTGGAACGACTTTCTGGAGGAGATCTGTTCAATAACTACACTGGAGGCGTTTAAGAAGGCGCTAAAAACGGATCTCTTCCGGCAAGCATATCCACCAAACCTCATCTGATACACTACAATCCAAATTACAGCCACCCCCTAATAATGTGCATGCAATTCTAGTTATTGTGTTTTATTGGAGATAATTTTAAATTGTTAAACTGTTAATCATATGTAATTTTAACTTGCTGTGTAATGTATGTGTTGTTTTTATGCTGTAATCCCACCTCGATCTGCAGGGAGAGGTGGGAAAATAGAAATAAAATTTATTATTATTATTATTATTATTATTATTATATTGTTGTAACCAGCCCGGATTCTTCATGATTGGCCGGGCTAGAAATAAATCTGTTGTTGTTGTTGTTGTTGTTACTTCTTACTTCTTCTTCTTTTTTTAAATTACTCTTATGGTTCAAAGCCCCTGTTCAGTTAGTTACCATTATTCCTACATTCAGTCAAGTAAATGTTTACTTTTCATGTCTCAAAAGTAACTGAAATTATATACTTTATAGAGTTTTAAAAATATTACTTTTTCATGCTACACTTCCCAGATTCTCCTAGCAATCATGGCCAGCACATATGAAAAGATGTAATTTTTTTCTTTTCTTTCTTTCTTTTTTTTTTAAAGGAGCTTTTCCAATGTCTGTCTGTTTGTAATTAGTACCTTGGAAGCTCAAAGTATAGTTAAGTCATATTTGCATTTACCAAAGGCCTGCTCCTGGTGCAGACCAAAACTGCTGGAATGGGCTTGAAGTTATGAATCAACATAATTGCCCATACTTTTGGACTCTCCTTGAGATTGTAACTATAAGCACTGTCATGAGGAACACCTGTAGTTGAACATTTGCCACTTCATCTGTCAGTATATCTGTACATTTACTTACGTAAAGCAAGCCAGGACTTGCAAACTTATTCTGTTTAGGAATACTGAAATTTCATATATTCATAGTCTAACATGGCTAGATAATAAATTCTAAAAGGGTTTTTTTTATAGCTATCTGAAATCTGGAACATGAATTAAATATAAAATAGTTTCAGAAAACACACAAGTTCACTGAAAGTTTGGGATAAACATACCTCCATTATTTCACAACTGAAAACTGAGACTCATGTGACCAAACATTATCTTAAGGGTGGTACAGATTGCCCAAAAAGGGCGGTCTAGCACCACCTCTTTTTGCTGCAGAAATTCACTGCAGCAGCTAGATGCAGTGGTGAAGCTGCACAGCAAAAAAGTAGTAGGGAAACCCCACCAGTTGCAGCACAATTAAGGAAAAAGGTGCCATTGGGTGCCTTTCCACTGCCGCAACTGTGCAGCTCCATCTAAAAGCTGTGCAGTTGTGGCCGTGTACTTACACACGCTGTCTAAAAGCCCTTACCTTTTGGGCCGTCTGTATCGGGACATAATGTAGTCAAAATAGGAAGAATACGCACGCTAGGAGAGTGCAATGGTTTACCCTTGTCTGAGTCTACAACAAAGGACAGGATTCTGCTTCTCCTGTCCTCCCTCTTCCCACAGCAGAGTTTTATAGTAAGCTGAGGGTGAAAGGGAAAGTGGAAGGAAGAGCAAAAAACTGGGACATTTTAAAAGTAGTTGGAAAAGTGGGATAATATAGGAGTAATCAGGACTGTCTCTGACAAACTGGGACTGTTGGAGGGTATGGAGAAATACAAGCTACTTTCTTCCTCGAGAAATATGAAGAAACAGAATGGTTCCCAACTGGCAAATAGGTTAGGCAAAACTGCATTCTATCACTCCATTTGTTCAATTTGTATGCAGAGAATGTCATGACAATAGCAGGTTTAGATTCAGACGAAGGAGGAGTGAAAATAAGAGGAAGGAATATCAACCATCTAAGATATGTAGACAACACCATATTGCTAGTGGGAAATATCACAGATTTGGAACAATTACTGAGGAAGGTAAAAGAAGAAAGTGGCTTAATGCTGAACATAAAGAAAACAAAAATCAGGACCATGAAGGAACTACATTAATTCAGTTTAGACAATGAGGAAATTGAAATAGTTAAAGACTTCCAATACCCTGAATCAACATTGACAGAATGGAGACTGCAGTCAGGAAATCAGAAGACTGTGAATCGGAAGGGCAGCTATGAAGGACCTAGACAAGATCATAAAGAGTAAAGATATACAAGTGAACACTAAAGTTAGAATCATCCAAACCATTTTATTCCCCAGCATCATGTATGGATGCAAGAGTTGGATAATGAAATTAGAAGATAAGAAGAAAATCAACTTATTTGAGATGTTGTGCTAGAGAATAGTGCTCAGGATACGGTGGACAGACAAAAAGACAAACAAGGGGATCCTTGAGCAGATAAAGCAAGAAATTTCCCTGGAAGCTAAGATGATCAAATTGAGGATCTCATATTTTGGCATGACTCATTAGAAAAAACAATAATGCTAGGAAAAGCAGAGGGAAATAGAAAGAGAAGAAGACCACATACCATATGGGTAGACTCAATGAGAGAGGTCATGGGCATTACAGGACCTAAGCAGAGCAGTAGAGGACAGGGAGTCTTGGAGATGTCTCATTCACAAGGTAGCCTTGAGTTGGAGACAACTTGAGGGCAGTTAACAACAACAACCTAAATGACCCTCTCCAGTGTTTGATGTTTGTTCAATCCATCTCTCCCTGTCTCACACACACACACACTC
The DNA here is from genome assembly GCA_034509955.1 of Urosaurus nigricauda. Classification (NCBI taxonomy): domain Eukaryota; kingdom Metazoa; phylum Chordata; class Lepidosauria; order Squamata; family Phrynosomatidae; genus Urosaurus; species Urosaurus nigricauda. The sequence continues at coordinate 49,215,783 of JAOEGL010000003.1, forward strand.
ACGTGATTCTTATGTACTGTGCATGGGATCAGGAACCATGGAGGGAGCTCTATAATATATATATATATATATATATATATATATATATAGCATTGCTTTACAGAGCAAACTAAGGCATAGAATAGATGGAAAATGAATCGTGGAACCTTTGTTGTTACATATAAAACATGAACATACTGAGAGAGGAAAATTTACAAGAGCAATGGGGAACATAAATCTTTAAAAGTACACAGTTGACTGTGACTTCTGACTTCCATCATTTTGACAACAATCCTGTCACAGAAGAATCTCCCTGCTGCTAGGCTAAGCCAGAAAGCAAGTTGTATGTATTGTTTTTTATATATAAATACTTAATTTGACGTCACCTTATTCTAATGGAAGCTTCACTTAGTCAAGCAGTGATCCAGCACTTCTCTGCCTATTTCTGCCTATTACTGACCTTTTCAGTAATGATTTGGGTCCAAGGATAAGTTAACATAGGGAATTTTATTTTTATTTATTACATTTATATTACAAGACCCAGCATGGTGTAGTGATTTCAGTGCCAGACTGTGGGAGGCCAGAGTTAGGATCCCTGCTCATCCATGAAAACTTTGAATGTCTTGGGCCCATCACACTCTCTCAGCCTTAAAGGCAAGTGATGATAAACCTCCTCTGGAGGAATCTTGCCAAGAAAACCCTGTGATTAGGTCACCATAGATCAGAGTTGACTTGAAGGCATTTAACATTTATGGCCTGAAACAGACCGGCACTAATGGGGACCCTCGTCACATGCTAGGCTTGCCTCGGGGTGGAGTGTATACATGCTCCACAACCCTAGCATGTGATGAGTGTGTCGCAGCTGCACAGTGCCATATACATGGCGTATGCAGCAACATCATAGCTGCGCAGCTTCTGTATGGCGCTGCACAGCTGCAGTGTTGTAGAGACGCTTTATGGTGCTTCTTCGGGCTCCTTTTTTTTGTGTGCACCTTCACCGCTTCATGTGGTTGCTGCGGTGTGGATGAAAAAGAGGTGGGCCAGACCACCCTTTTTGAGTGGTCTTTAAAGCCCCTATATTTCATTCTTGTTTCAAAATGCAGCTCATGGAAGAAATGCTTTCCATCTCCTCACTTGTGCAGCTTGGTTTGGGTTAGGTTGCCCTCCCCTAGTGATCTTCTTTTTATATTCCATGTTGTTCAGAAAACATAGCAACCTCCTAAGAGGGAGTTAATTAGATGCAAGGGGAGAAGGATTGGACAATCCATTTTGCATGAACTTCTTTAACTTATTTTTGGATCCCAGCCAGTCTCTCTTTACAGGAACCTCCATTATCAAGTTTTTATGCACTTTCCTAGAAATAACTTGTAACTATTCCTCTTCACTTACAAGAGAGACAATGAATATGTAAAATTTAGGGTTATATTTTTAATTTTATCATTTCAAGACAGCCATAAGTAAGGCCAATATAAAAATTACTGGCTAGTGTTTTTATACTGAGAACATAATGTATTCTGCTGTGCAGTAATCAGTATGCAATGATTAATGCAAAAGCCTAACCCTTCACCAGCCTCTTTTACACCTTGCTTTGTTATTCAATTGCAGAGGCACCAACATAATCCTGTTATTGAATTAGTTCAGTATACTGAATAGCTTATATTTCAGCAATGTGTGAAAGGCAGACACCTGTAAACAAGTAATCAGTGCTAATACAATTTTGGTTTTGCTGCTTCATTTAAGGACATTTCTACTGTTATTGTTAAAGCTACTGGTACTATTCAGATGAAATAATCATCAAGCTAGCCAACACTCTTAGCATAGTAATAACAATTTATGTTTTCTCTGCTTGTAGAACAAAAGCCTAGATGGATCCCATCCACATAGCTAAGAGACGGAAAAACTGGTTTCCAGTTTTATTACAAGACAGATTATTACTAAGCAATGATGTTGTTAAGCATCAAGGTCTGTAATTATGCCTATGAAATTGAGAAGCAGTTTGAAGACTGCTTTTCCATGCATCCTGTTTACTCCAGTGGTGCTTGTGCTGAAGAAGTTCCTTGTGGGTTGTGTTATTAATGTAAATCTACTCCAAGAATGGTCTCATAACCTTGGAAAGAGAAGGCTGTATAAATGAATAAATGAATATTCTTTTCTAAAAAATTGGGGATATAATTTGTGAGTACTATCATAATTTGTTCTTTGTCTGAAGATCTAATAGTAGTTTTTATGTAGGTTTTACTGGATGTCTTTAGCTCCAGCAGTAATATGAATCTATTATCCATCCAGCATGAAATAATTCAAGAATCCTTTTTGTAATGTTTCTCCAAATCCTTCATGGAGACCTAGAGGACTATGTGTTTTTGCCCAGTAGTATAATTAGGCAAGATCAATTTAATTTATTTCAACAAAAATGGTCATTACAAAAGCCACCATGAGGCTGTTTTTAATATATTCATTAAAAACATGACACTGCTTACTGGTGCATTGCTTATTGAGGAACTACATGAATAAGGAGAATAGTGACAGACATGATGGAGGTGTATACAATTATGCATGGTTTTGATGAGTTATTTCCTGTTCCTATTTTCAATTATCACTCTCGGTATCATTATCTTAAGAGTTGCCACCATTCACTGATTTTAACCCTTCTTTATTAGTAACACAGTGGGACATCACTAGGAAACTTGATTTGTGCTTTTCCACCTCTGACTTCACAGACACCTTTCCTTCCCTCTCCTCTGGGAGATGAGAATCTTAGGTGCACATGCACACACACACTGAGCAAAAAGGCAGGTGAAAGAGTGTGGGAAGAAAGGAGTTCTTTAAAGGAAACTTTACTTTAAGCAAAAATAACTTACTGTATATACTTGGTTATAAGTCGAGAAAGTTATACCCCAAAATTGACTCCTAAATCCTGAGTCGACTTATAGGCAGGTCAATACAGTAAGGAGGAGGGAGCGTTCACTCTCCAAGCCTCTTCTTGGCCCAGCTGCCCCCTCCAGAAGGGGGAAGATGCAGAAGGAGCAAACAATTCCTATCCAAGCCTTTTCCCAGCTGAATTGCCTCCAGAGAGGGCAACTGGGCTGGAAAGACACAGGAAGAGGGAGGATTCATTCTCCAAGCCTCTTCCTAGCCCAGTTGCCTCCAGACAGGGCAGCTGGGCTGGGAAGACACAGAAGAAGTGAATGCTTCCTTTCCAGGCCTCTTCCCAGCCCAGTTACCTCTGGAGGGGGCAGCTGGGCTGGGAATATGCAGGAGGAACAAACGCTCCCTTTCTAAGTCTCTTCCCAGCTTGGTTACATGCCCTTCAGTTTTACCTTTGACTTATCCACGAATCCTAGTTAAATCCAAATTTTTGTCCCCAAAACCTACCCTCGCCATGAAGTCAGTCTATACACAAGTATATACAGTACATAGTAAATGTGCATTTCATCATTAAGGTTCCCTCCTTCAGGCAATTAGTTAGAAGTTACAACAGCCTACGTAGATAATATATAGCTGAGATTTAAAAAAAAAAAACAGAGGCCTGATACACACCGCCAGGACGTGATGTCCTGGTGGCAACAGTAGGGCTTGGGACTGTGCACCAACCACATGTCCCCAAGCCCTACTACGTGCCAGCGGCACCACTATTCAGAAGCGGCGTTGTAAGGGCTGTGAGGCAGCTCTTAAAACATAGCGAAAAAGGAGCCGCTCTAGGCAGGTCCTTTTTTACCAAGCAGCTGTACTGCACCTTTTGGTTGCCATGGCAACATTGTGCAGTTTAAAGGGCTGGTGTTTCTCTGCCGGTCTGTACTGTGCCATAATTTCCCTAATACATCTATCTAAAATATTTTCCTATTGTACTCACAGACTAGGACTCATAGACTGCGAAGACAAGAAGTTTAGACTGTATGATCTGGCCTGTGATCAGAACTCTTCCCCCATCCCATGTTCAGCAGACACCTCAGACCCAAGTCTCTCTTTGACTTCCTCCTCTGTGGTCCCCCTGAGGTTTTTATAATCTCTTCTGGGAATGATATCAGAGCTTGGTGTTGGTCATCCTCACTGGCTAGTTTTTCTCATGATCTCTGTGACTCCTCCATGATGTTGATCCCCTCAATAAACAGAACTTGAATTAACACATCCTTAACACTTCATTTACTTGGAGGGGAGACTGCATCCCTCAGCTGTGTAGCCTAGATAATGAGAGAGCCCATTATCACAATGGTGTAAGGTAAAGCATTGGAACAAGATCTTCCTCTTTTCTCACAACATTAGAATCTCAAGGTCATGGAAGTGAGTACTTCTTCATAGAGTGTGTACATGAACTGTGGAATTTTCTACCACAGGATACAGTAATGGTTCCCAACCTGGATTACTTTAAAATGAAATTGGCCATATCTATGAAAAATAAGTTAACAGTTTGGTGTGTAATGGTTTGAATGTTGATCTAGGACTCCAGAAGACCAAGGTTCAAATCCCTGTTTAGTTTTGGAAACCCATTGGGTGACCATGGATAAGAACAAACAGCTTCATTTATATACCGCTTCATATTGCCTAAGCAGTGTGTAAGCGGTTTACAACTGTAAGCTACTTGCCCCCAATCTGGGTACTCATTTTAGTGACCTCAGAAGTATGCAAGCTTGAGTCAAGCTTAAGCCCTTTTGCTGGTATTGAACTCACGACCTTATGATTTTTGAGTGAGTGGCTGCAGTACAGGCATTTAACCACTGCGCCACTGGAACCCCCTCTGAAGAAATCTTGCCCAGAAAACCCCACAATACATTTGTCTTAGGGTTGCTATAAGTCAGAACCAACTTGAAGGCACACAACAACAAGGCTACCAATGGTTACTCTGTAGCACAGCTGTGTCTTACCTACAGTACTAGAAACAGTGTACCTTTCAATACCATTCTCGAAGGGAAGGGCACTATTGTATTCATATTCTGATATGAATTTCCTATAAGTGATTAGTTTGCCTTTCTAAATCAGAATGTGGAACAGAAAGACAATGGATATCATTCAGCTAGGCTCTTTTGTGCTTATGTTGTTATTTAGTCCTGCACAGATCTTCTGTACTTCTTGGTTGCATGGGATTAGAGGTGGCCAGCACAAAGAAACAGGGTGTTTTTAGGACCAACCAATCTATTCCTCGGTGCATAACCTTCAATTGCGCTGCTGGTCCTAATTCTTGCACTGTTGAAAGTGTGAGCAAGGGATAAGAACCACCTTATTGCCTTCTACTGGGATGTAAAGAATATTCATAAACTGTCTCATCCTTGACAAGAAGGAGCATCCAGACACCTCATCAAAACAAGTCAACTGGTATGAGTTTTTGTGTCCATATCAAAGACTGAAAAGACCAGTGTTTTCTTTTGTTAGCAGCAATATGAACAACAGCAAAATACTGCATTAAACAAACTTTTTCCACCTGCTTCATGGGAAGTCTGGTGGGGGAGCAATTATACATATTTCCAAATAACATAAATCCAAAAGAAAACATCTGAAATGAAATCTCACAATAAACAAATTCTACATTCTGACTTATTGCATATTAATATGTATGGATATTACTCCAAGTGCATTTCCTTTCATCTGTTGAGAGTTGGAATTTTTTTAAAAATTTTATTTAACTTCTGAAAGTTGGAATGCAATATATATTAAGTTACATGTAAGCCAGTGATCTGTAGTGGTTTGAGGGCTGGACTACAACTCTGGAGATCAGCATACAGATACCCATTTGGCCATGGAAATCTCTGGGTGAACTTGGACAAGTCATATTCTCTCTGCCTCAGAGGAAAGCAAAGGCACACCCTGCCCCAAACAACTCTTGCCAAGGAAACCCTGTGATAAGGACCTTAGGGTCACCATAATTTAGAAAAAACTTGAAGGCAAACCATAACAGATATAACACATATTCACGAATAGGCATCTGTATTCTTTCACTATATCTTTAATTTGTACTAATGGTTTTTCAAAAGTGTTTGTGATGCAACCATACATATTATTAGTTCATAGAAGACAATATGCAACAAATAAAATTTTCAAGACCAGACACTCTGTACAATGTGTATTATAGTGGGCCCTCCACATATTTTAATTGCTGTTGTTTTAACTTTTTGCTGTACCCTGCCCCGATTGCTCATTCAGAGGGGCGGGCTAGAAATAAATAAATTATTATTATTATTATTATTATTATTATTATTATTCTCTAGGGTTAGGAGCAAAAGACCCTCATGAAAGTGGAAAAACAACAAAAAGCAACTTTTTAAACCTGAGAGAACATGCCTCTAGGAATATCTAAGTCCTCCAGCACAACTCTATAACGAACATCTGCCAGAGGTTGACCATGGAATCTTGCTAGAAGACCTTACTATTTTTTCTAATAATCTCTAGCTCCTCCATTGCAACTATATGATCAGCTTCCAGCAGAGTAGCACTGGATGACTTAGGGATTCCTAGAAAGAACGTATTAATCAAATCTGTAAATAATGATTGATGCAAAAGTCAAAGCTGCAAACGTGAAGGGCAAACTGTACCTGGTGATGCAGTGGTTAAATGCCTGTACTGCAGCCACTCACTCAAAAGCATAAGGTTGCAAGTTCAATACCAGCAAAAGGGCTCAAGCTCGACTCAGGCTTGCACCATCCCGAGGTTGCTAAAAAGAGTGCCCAGATTGTTTGGGGCAATTAGCTTACACTTTGTATAACGCTTAGGGAGTGCTTAGGTGCACTGATAAGCAGTATAGAAATGTACTTGCTATTGCTAATGCTACCTCCTTTCTTAGAACCTGAAAGTCACAGATTCATTCATCCTATGAGCAAAGGACCAAAACATCAGATTAAGTGAGCATGGATCATTAAAACATGTTAGATTTTACAGCAGGGTTAGTAAAAATATGACAATCCATATGTCATGGGACTGCAGCTTCCAGCCTTCTTCTCCAATGGCTTTGCTGACTGGGACTGCTAGAACATGCAGCCCATCAAGATCTGGTTCCCCATACTTGAGATGTCTCTACATGGCTCTGATGTGGAGACTTCAGGATTAGGCATTGTCTTCTAGCTTCTAGAGTTCCTGGCTGGAAAATAAAAATAATGCAGTTATGACTATAGGGATGGATAAAACAGAAGAGCCTGTTTCTGTTTCTGGTCTGTATCAGCTTTGTACATATTAATGCCTAAGTCTTTTCCATCCCATTGCCCTATTAATGCTTGATTTAGAACAAGCAGCATGAAAATTCATACAATGTATTTTAAAATTAAGGCTAAATGTGTTTCCATAGTCAAAAGAGGCTCTTTATTTCTTTTATGTTTTGGAAGGCAAGGCAAAATTATTTTCCTGAGAACTCAATTGGAGAAGAGTTCAAAAGCAAAGGAAACTTTCCTCCTAGCCACTCCTTCTGGACATCTGTAAAAAGCTTTGAGGATATTAGACATCCCTGGGTATCTTAAAGAAGGTGGAGGAAAGAGAAAGAGAGCACTGCATAGTAATAATGTCAGAAGCTTAACTGATTTTCTACCGTTCTGGATCACACAGAGATCCTCCATATAGGAGGCTCTCCTCTTCAAAAAATCACTTTCCCCAAAGGCATGAGGTTAACACACAATCCCAAATCACATTTTGGCTTTTAAAGATTAAATAGTTTTTTTTTTTAAAAAAAAAAAAATTAAGATGTAGTGGAGTACATGAGTTCATACAGGGGCTTCTAGGCAATGATCCAGAATGCTTTTCCAAGAAAAAAGCTTCCCCCCCCCCCCCAACCAGGAAGGCCATGGAGTTTATCACATGGGAGGAATTTCTCTCAATTTCAGCAAATTTACGTGATTGCGTATTGACAATGCATCACGTTCAGAATGACTTCCCATTGCCCAAAATTTCTCAAAATTGTGTGTGATAGTTTCTCACGCAATAACGTGAAGCCCCGCGATTGCATTCGGCAGGACTTCCCATTGCCCAAAAATGCATGTGGTAGTCTTCCACGCAATAATGTGAAACCCAATGACTGCATTTGGACTGCCATTGGATTATGCTTCCAATTTCTGTCATCTGATAAACTCCCATGTTTCAAAATATTGTGACCCTTATACTGCTGCTGCAGGTTTTAAGCTTTTTTAATAACATAACAATATAAATAAGGAATTTGGGAGGCATATGTAAACATATTATTTTTCTCTTACCCCTCCTTTTCTTAGATTTCAGCAATTGTTTGCAATAAGTTCATATGTCCATCCATGATGAAGAAGAGATTTGAACTTGGCTCTGTCTGTTCCAAGTCCAAGGGTTTATCTACACTGTAGACATAATGCAGTATGATACCACTAACTGCCATGGCTTCTGGGATCTGTAGTTTTGTGAGGCACCAGCATTCTTTGCCAGAGAAGGCTAAACACCTTGTAAAATGGCAAAGGATTCTACAAGATGAGCTACAGCACCTGATGGTGTCAAAATGCATTATTCTGCATTATTTCTACAGTGTAGATGCATCACAATACTTTAAATATTGTTCTATACTAGCTCTTTTAGAAGAGCATACACACACATATATATACACACGGTGAAACAATGAGGAAGAAAAAAAATACCACCATTAATGAGTTGAATTTGCATGATTAGAAAGCAAATTAAGAATATGCACCATTGCAATAATCTGCAGAACCTGAGGTTCTGAAATATGGCAATGCTACCTGGGTTGGAATGGAGATGCAGGCCTCACATATCACTTTCTGACCTCAGAATTGTAACTAATAAATATTGTGCTGAAGGTGTAAGTTTCAGTTAAGTGTAATGTTAACTGAAGCACCTCCACATTTATATTAGCAATACAGTGAAGGAGATTTATCACAAATCTGTACACATCACTTCATGCCTTTGCTAGCATTCATAAAATGAGATCAACTTGAGTTTGCAAATACCACCTATTCTTCATATGCATGTATGACCAGGATTTGAGTAATTATCAAGATTTTTTGCATGATACAGGATACTGTTGCAAAGCTCATACCAAATGCCTGCAAACTGACAGTAATCCTTTCAAAGTTTACAAGGAAGTGTGACCAACACAACCTTGAGCTTGCATAGATTCAATGTGAAACAGAATTGTCCACCATTATTGTGGACACCGGTGGATTCATGCTGCTTGTTATCAAAACAGCTTTAAAAATGAATCTCTTCCGGCAAGCCTTCCCAGAAACTGTATAATCTACCTGGCTTCTACCCGGTGTTTCATGGTCAGTTGCAATCAGGTCAGATCACATCAATAAATATGTGAAGTTGGGATATATTATTCAATTATATTGCCTTCCCAGAAACTATCTACAATCCTCCCAGCCTATTCTTGGTCCCCTCCGCCCCCCCCCCCCCATACGTTGTTGTTACCCATGCTGTGGCCAGCATTGTGGTGTTATGTGTATAACACGTTGGTTGTTTTATTCTTGAAATCTAATTTTAAACTCAGCTAGTTTAATTCTATTTTAAGGGGTGGGAGGTTTGGAATGGGATCATTGAATTATTTTAATTGCAACTGTTTTTTTAATCTTGCTGTACCCCATCTCGAGTGTTTTTACAGAGGGGCGGGTAAGAAATAAACATTATTATTATTATTAGAATTCAGAATTTCTTCTTAAATTTTAAAAACTAGGAAAAAAGGTTGACCTTTGGGGAACCTTCCAATTCTCTATTATTCTGTGAATGACTTGTACAACTACAGAGTAGCTCGTGGGATGACTTCAACAAAGATAATTCAAGTGTTGAATTTCATATTTGCATATAGAGAAGAGCAAGACTTCTGAACATTCCATTGTATACAGCCCTTTTAACCCAGTTTTTTTTTAAAATTAATATCTATTATTTTATAACATGGCTTTACTCTTTAGCAAAGCATATGCAATACAAAAACAGAACAGTAGTCAATGTTGTGTTCCTGTCCAAGACTGTCCTGATAATACTAAATGTGAAATTTTCTTTCTGAGAATTTTTTCTTATATTGTAGATAGTATACAAACCATCAGCGCACAGAGAAAAACCAAGGAGAGGTGGCCAGTTTGTGTGTGTTAACTGCAACATATATTAATTAGGGGAAAGCATTTGTCAGATGGCACAGCTCTATGACAGTACTAAAGCAGAAAAATTATTGGCAGGACAACTTTTAAGCTCTGGTCTCAAGGCTTTGTCAAGAATCCACAGCCTCTGGTGATCACTGTAAATGACTTTCATTTCAAACATAATTCCATATAATTTCCTTTGTACTCCTTGGATTGATAGATTCCACCACAGCTACACTAGGCAGAAGGCAATAGCTGTCAAACTGGAAACCACAAATACTTAGAGGAAGGACAATCCCTCTGTTTTTTTCCCTCTCTTTTCATTTGTGTTCCCTCTGGTCCTGCAATTATAATAGATAACACATTATTTGCTGTGTCTTCCAAAATAAATAGAGTGTTCTCCTTTGTCAATTAATTACTTCCTTAGATATTCACCAGAGATTATAGCTATTTAGAAAATCAGGTGTGTGGGTACATGTATTAGAGTGGCCTTGCCTACAGCAAGAAAAGGTTGTTATATTAAGCTTGCCAGTGCTGTAACAAAATAGCATAAACTACAGAAATTTGTTAAATAGAGAATTGTGCAGCCATCCAGATGATGTTGGGTTGCAATTCGTGTCATTCTTCTTAATTAACTATGGTAGCTAGGGCTGATGGTAGTTACAGATCAATGACCTCTAGATGACTGCATGATTTCCATTCCATGTGATTTTACTTATCAGTAAATTTGTTTAATTAATCAGTATTGGCTTTTCTAGCCACTTTCAGTGATGGCACATCTTGGAAAATAAGTTACGTGGTTTGAAAATAGAAAATAGAATTACAGCTGCCGCTCTGCATCCATGGATTCTTTATCCATGACTTGAAAATATATATTTTAAAAACATATACATTCCAAAAAACAAACCTCGATTTTGCCATTTTATATAAGGGACACCATTTTACTTTGCCATTATATTTAATGTGACTTGAGTATCCACAGATTATGGTATCCAAGGGTGAGAGGGTGCTAGAACCAAACCCCAGTGGATACCAAGGGCCCATGATATCAATGCCCATATTGAAGAACAACTTATCTATGAAAATCATGGTGAAATGTCTTGTTGTGTGTCTTCAATTTGTTTTTGGCTAATGGCAAGCCTGAGGTGAACCTATCATGGGGTCTTCTTGGCAAGATTTGTTTACAAGAATTTTGCTATAGTGTGACTTGTACATGGTCCCACCATGGTTTTCCATGGGCAAGTGGGGATTTGAAACCAACACTCATACCACTACACATCTTCCTCTGTAGAATTAAACCCCATACCTGTAACAAAAAGTCAATCCTAAACCTAATTCTCCAGAAATAATGAACAACTTCAAATACAGGCCAAGCTTAAAACATAGTTTAATTAAGAACTGGCTTATGTGTTAGATCAGAACTTGGAAGCTAGGTCTGAATATTAATTCAATCATATTAAATGTCAGAAACTGGCAGATTAATGCACTGCTAGAGACACTAACAATTGACATTATCTAATTAGTTAAGTTATATTTGGTCAACTTGTTTAAAATGTTAGTGTTAGATCCTGGTAAGCACAAAGAATTCAATATACTATATACTATAGAAACCAACCCAGAATATAAGCAGTAGAAAAAGATAATGCACTGAAGAGAGTAATAACTCACCCTAATCCTCCTGAAATGCTCTGTATACTTTCCTTCCATAGAGGGACAGGGATCTGCCTTTGAGGCCTAAAAAGTCTGATTTTCTGATAGGGCCCTTGTTAATTCAGGTCTCTTGGTCTTGCTAAGCAAACAAAACTCTCCTGCACCCCCCAATCTGTTCCAAGAATCTCCCTAACCCAGATTTCCTGGTCTGTCCTGGACTCCAGAAAGTTATCTTCTTCCCACTCCATCCTTCATGTGATTTATTTTCTCCATTTTCAATATCTCTTCTCCTCAGCCATTAGGCCTTCCTCAACATGACAAAGACAGAGGCACCTACACTAATAAATTCAAACAAATTGTAATGAACTAGCGTGTGGAGCAGATGGCCGGGAAGGAGTGACCTCTGGCCGTTCCAGCTGCAATCAGGCCAGGACTGCAGTGACTGAACAGCCCACGCCCAAAGCAGGCCACCGCCTGTTGTCCCAAGTCAACACTTCCAGGAGTTTTTGATCCAGTCCTATGGACTGCAGGGTGGCATTGGACTGCCAGTTTGGGAGTATGCATCATCTAAATGCCACACCTGCAAAGCAGCTGGAAGCCACTTTTTTTTTTCCTCTGTGTATATTCCTGGCCTAAGTTATTAGAGCACATTTTTAACTTCAGTGTTAAATAAGGAGTCTGTGAACTCTGCTGTCTAGTAGCTATCTGGCACATTTAGTCTGTCTCACAACAAAAACTTGCCTAGAATGAGAGATCCTACTGGCATCAGTGCTACCATCAGCATAGACTCTTGCTTCCCAGGAACACACAATCCTATTGCCCAAGAAAAGCAGTGCTGTGTTGGGCTGGCAAGGATTGTTATGCCGTTATTAAACTGCCAGGAGATCTCTCTAAAATACTAGCAGATACAGCTGACGAGAATGTCTGAGGAATTGATTTATTTCCTGATTCTGATAGTTTGTCAGTGTTGTGAGTCAGGTCCTATATTTGCTTCTCCCCCCCCCCCCCCCATTTCAGTTTGTTGAAGACTCTGATCCCAAAAGGTGTTCCCCGAAAATTGTAGAAGGGGATCAATGGATTCTCTACAACTGTATGAGATTGGGCATGTTGGTACGTGAAAAAAAAAAATCAAATGCCTTGCAGAAGCAGACTTCCATTCCAGCAGTAAAAAAACCTATTACTCATATTGACCATAGATATAAACCCCTTTTGTGAATCCTGTTTCAAGAAAGAGGGAGCAGAGTTGTGCAGAGAAAGTTATAAGTTATAAGGACACATGAATTTTTCTTATGGATTCACCACCACTGGGGAAAAAAAAAGAAAGTAGAGCATACAAATGAATGGTTATAAGTTGTAATGGAATAACATAAATGGCAGGGTCCCCAAGTTTATAAGCTTCTCATAGTGGTTTTTTCCCCTTTCATATAGGGTAGGGTATAAATATATTAATAGCAGCAGCTGCAGCAACAACAACACTTTTAATTTGTTAGTAATCAGTATTGAGTTAACAATAAGCAGTGAGGCAAAGGTACGAATTATGCATAGTGTAAAATTGGAAGGAGTGCTAAGCTGGAAAAAATGGAGAAATGGGCTTTGGATGGCAAATAAAGATCTGTGTAAACATGTAATAATAATAATATAATAATGTTTATTTCTTACCCACTCCTCTGTAATTACAATTAAAATAATTCAATGATCCCATTCCAAACCTCCCACCCCTTAAAATAGAATTAAACTAGCTGAGTTTAAAATTACATTTCAAACAATAAAACAACCAACATGTTATACTCATAACACCACAATGCTGGCCACAGCATGGGTAACAACAAAGTATGGGGCGGGGAGGGGACCGAGAATAGGCTGGGAGGATTGTAGATAGTAGAAGCCAGGTAGATTATACAGTTTCTGGGAAGGCAATATACATTGAATAATATATCCCAACTTCACATATTTATTGATGTGATCTAACCTGATTGCAACTGACCATGAAAGGGTTCTTAATAATAAAGGAACAGTTTTGTGAAACAGTTTCTTAATAAAGGAACAGTTTTGTGAAAACATTAGCCCAATGTTTGGCTATTGTAAAAATGACAAATGCTATGTTTTGCATAATTAGTAAAGGAACTACAGTGGGCCCTTGCTATCTGCTGGGGTTTGGTTCCAGGACCTCCCCATGAATACCAAAATCTGTAGCTGCTCAAGTCCCATTAAATACAATGGTGTCCCTTACACAAAATGCCAAGGTTTCCTTGTTGGAATTCATATATTTTTAAATTATTTTCCAACTGTGGATGCTTGAATCCATAGATGACCAAAAATTTGTGGATATGGAGGACTGACTGTGGTAGAGAAAACCCTTCCCAGTATCACACTGACCTCAATATCTGTGTTGCAGCCACACTTTGAATATGGTGTTATAGATTTTCTCACTATTTCATAACAATGAAATCCAGAACCATCCATTGAAGCTGAGTGGTAGAAGATTCAGGATTTTTTTTTTCATTTATATCCCACCTTTCTCTACCATGGGACCTAAGAGAGATGCTTGCTGATACAACTCATAATATTGTTATATTTATGGAAGTAGTGATGGCCAGCAATATGAACAACTTAAAGTGGATGAGATATATTCAATGAGGCACAAAAATTGAGGGTTCTCTTTATCCATGGCCTCTTTAGTTTGCCTTCCATAATTATCTTGTTGGTCATCATGGTCTAATTCAATATGGCTCTTCTTATATTCTTAAATGTGATAAAATAGCATGGCAGAAGCATCTTTCAATTGTTGGTGTTATTTTTGATCCTTTTTACTAGGTATTAATATGTTTTAAAATGTTTTATGTTTTGATATAATTGTGTGCTTAATGTTGTTCAACTATTGTACCAAACAAGTATTCACTGTACTTTGTCTTAATTTGCTGTAAACTCACTTGGGTTCCATACAGGGAGAAAGGTGAGATACAAATAAAATAAATTAATAAACTAAATAAATAAATAAATAGTAGTGAGAGTCTGGGGAGCAACCAGTGGCATTTCATCTATATTTCAGGATCTTTTGAAGCACAAGCCTGAGACCACAGAAGAAAGACACAGATAACTCACTGACTATTTGATATGACTCTAGGATCTAAGGAGCTAGCAAGCCAAATGGTCTTGAAGAACAACCAAGAGGGTGAAGTCAGGTCCAAAATGTCCAAGAACAAGTGATGACCTGATTTTCTGTTTTCTCATGCTTATGAAGCCAAATTATAGTAACTCAAGCGAACGGTTTATCTTGGTCTTTATTGTCTCCACTGACAGACAAGTAGCTATTCAAGTTTTCTGAATGAAGTCGCTTCCAGGCCTTGCTGGAGATTCATTGTGCAACCTTTTGAGTGCAAAGTTTGGAATATAGCCTGAAGTAAGACCTAGTTCAAAAACTATGAGACCAGGGTCATGATTGATTGACTGACTGACTGACTGACTGATTATTTATTTATTTATCTATCTATTTAGCTGTAGTTGAAAATCAAATAGTACATGGCTGTGGGGGGAAATCTCCCCCATGAGTTATGTGTTTGTCTGGTGAGAAGCAACCAAACTAACCTTCTTTCTGAATAATAATGTCAATCTGCTGGAATTTCCCAGACATCAGAGATGGTCCCTCAAGACTATTTGTATTTCAGAGCATTAATATTCATTAGGTGTAACACCATATGTTACGCAGCATGATACTGCGCCAGCAGACTGTTTGTCATCAAGCCAGATTTAATAAAGCATTGTAAAACAAACATTACTATGATAAATACAAAATGACAGATAATTAAGGGAATCCTAATTGCCACTTTCCCATAATAACATTTATTTGGTATGAATCCCTCTTCTGATTTTACCTTACTTGTTTACCTTTATCCCTGTATCTTTTTGCGTAAGGGTTACATGCCAAGAAAGCCCAAAAACTATAAGGTTTTCAACTCAGAAAATCCAACTTTAGCCTTTGGTTGCTATTAATAATTTGTAAAATTTTCAGAATCATTGATCTCCAGAGTTAGTAAGAAGCCAGGAAAGAAACACTGTGTGAGTGTTTTAGCGTATGTAAGAGATGGGATGGGGGAGCACATGTTAATTGCATGGGTCTGGTTTTAATACACTTGAAGCAATATTTAACCTGACACTGATGGAAGCAAAATCTCATATGTTATTTTGTAACTTAATTCCCACTTCAAGTGTCCAAAACAGATGAAAAGGAAAATTTTACATAATGCAAAAATATGTTATGTAATAATGTGAGCCTTTATTATTAAATTAATATGGAAAATGGGAATGTGATCCAAGAAAGCACCGAAGTCAATGTGTAACGATAAATTTCTGGAGGGTTTGCCCTTCCCTTGTAAATTATTACAGTTCCTCCATTTTCATCTACTATTGGAACATGTGTGTCTGCTCCAATAATTCAGTTCAGCACAAACCATGTGCCATATACACATACAAAACAATGAGTAGAGAATTGGAGTTTGTCTTTAACACTTAAATGATCAGAAGTGCAACAGTGAACACCCCACATCCGCTGTGCCTTATAGCTGAAGACTGAACCTCTCTTCAATGCTGGTGATGTGGCTAGATCCGCATCTCACCTCAAAGGGAGTAATAATCCAGGTTAGAAAATAAAAAGTAGACATGGCACACTGCCCTCTTTTGCACCACCATGTCTTCTAACCTCTGCCACCTGATCTGCTGGCTTCACATTGCTCAAGGCTCACCTGAATGCACCATCCCAGTCCAAGAGCAGATTTCAGTCTCTTTGAAAATTACAACCAAGAGGAGAAATACAAATCTGAATTTACCTGTGCTATCTTCTTCACAACACATTAAAAATAAAACAACTTAACAATAAGTCAAGGAATCTCTTTCTCAGACACATTTAATGTACAACCTTACTGAGGGAGATGACTAGAGGAATATTTGGGGACAGTTCAAAACTGAACTGTTCAGCATAGCAAATGGATTGTTCTTTGAGGCAAATTCATCTTCCCTCTTTCTATTAGCTCACTGGCTTACTACTGTTGTCCTGCTGCACACATTACTTCTTCCTTCTGCTTTTTTCTTTCTTCTCTGCCTCTCTACTTGATAAAAGATATGTTTCTGGAAGAGAAAGAAGAGCTCTGAATAAGGGGAAGAAGATGCAATTGACAGACAAGAAGTCCAAAAGATGGACAAGAGGTCCAAAACTTCACAGTGGACTTCCATCAGTATCTCATTTAGTAAGAGGCAGTTCTGCTCATGGCAGTAAAGAGGTACTGGGTGCTTTTTCTTTTTTCTTTTTTCTTTTTTACATTATTATATCTGTATTCTGCTGAAAACAGAATCATTATATGTGTGGATACATATCATGCCACTTATTATTATTTTTTTTCTGCTGAAAGAGTTTGCTCTGTTGGTGCCTTGAATATATACTAAGTGTTTCAATAATCTTTGAGGAATTAACATAAGGCCAATCTCCATTAATATTCTTTATGGAGAACAGACCAACAGATCTGATATACCACACTCAGAAGGAGAATGTAGAGAAACATATTGTATGACACAAGAATTATTGTGTATATATCTCCTGCCAAAAAAAAAATTACCACAAAATTATTGTAGCTTCCCCATCTCCTGTTTGCATATATATTCCTGGTGATGTATATCTGAATATTTCTTTAGTCTGTCTTATGTTTCAGAGTTCTGCCTCTCTTTCCGTCTCTCTAATCACAGAACACATTTCTCAGATTACAGTATTCTGTTTCCATTGTTTTTCATAATTCACTGCTCTTTTCTACTTTTATTGTTGTTTTGTTTCTATTTTTTATTTTAATAACTTCCATGTTTATTATGATAATGAACATGATTAAAGGACAACTACACCCAATCAGATACAGATTTGCTGCTGAAATCTGTCTAGGTGAAATGAGATGGGATGAACAGTACCTTACTTTCTTTGGATAGAGTCAAAGGATAGCTAGTGTACTTTGTGTTAGTGTTAGTGTACTTTGAGTTTAAGTCAATATCAGTCCCACTGCAGAGTGATAAGGCTGTGGCCTTATCAACTTTGCCTTCTGTATTACTAATGTAGTGGGTTTGGGAAAATTTCATAACTGTAAACTACAGCCAACAATCATGACATTAGATCCAGCCAGTTCACAATTAATGAATTTAAGCAATTACATTAATTGAACATTTATAATTAGGTCATTAATTATGTGTCTTCTATATACATGACACTTTATCAAGGAGCAGTGTGATTGCTTCTCTAATGCAAGGGGCATACCATCTAACACAGATACAAGGGAGCTATTAGGTGAATAGGCAAAATGGAGGCACAAGAATATATTGCAGACAAGAAATTACATTTGCCTACTCCTCTATCAGTGTCCAGTATCACTTGGTATCCACTGGGGTTTGGTTCCAGGAACCCCTGTGGATACCAAAATCAGTGGGTGCTCAAGTCCCAATTAAATACAATGGCATAGTAAAATGGTGTCCCTTATTTTAAATGGCAGAATCAAGATTTTTGGGAAATTTTTCAAGCCATGGATGATTGAATCTGTGGATAAGGAATCTATTGATATGGCAGGCCGACTGTGTTTGCTTCACATTTAAATGTGTATAGTCTAATGGATGGATAGATGTCTCAATTACTTTGTTTTGTTCCTTACAGCATTGCTACTCAAAGTGGTGCTCGCTGAGGTTGATTGGTGCTAATCAACAAGTCATCAGTTGCTGGTGTGTGGCAAGATTTCAGGAAAGAAAGAAACAGTAGTAGGTCAATGAGCACAACTATGCTACCACTCCTGGACACATTAGGGGGGAAATTGTCCATTTTCCACATTACATAGCCCAAGAAGCACTGCTGTTCAGAGATAGAATCATACAATCATAGAGTTGGAAGAGACCACAAGGGCCATGAAGTCCAACCCCCTGCCATGCAGGAACTCCCAATCAAAGCAACCCCAACAGATGGCCATCCAGCCTTTGCTTAAAGTCCTCCAAGGAAGGAGACTCCACTACACTCCGAGGGAGTGTGTTCCACTGTTGAACAGCCCTTACCGGCAGGAAGTTCCTCCTAATGTTGAGGTGGAATCTCTTTTCCTGCAGTTTGCATCCATTGTTTCGCATTCTAGTCTCTGGAGCAGTAGAAAACAAACTTGATCCTCCTCAAAATGACATCCCTTCAAATATTTAAACAGGGCTATCATATCACCTATTAACCTTCTCATCTCCAGGCTAAACATCCCCAGCTCCCTAAGTCGCTCCTCACAGGGCATAGCTTCCAGACCCTTCACCATCTTAGTTGCTCTCCTTTGGACACTCTCCAGTTTCTCCACATCCTTTTTGAATTGTTGTGCCCAGATTAGTATCCTCAACTCACCCACTAACATATATTGAAGATACAGCTTACCTAAAGCAATGAATCAATCTCCACATTGAGACCTGCTCCATTTTGCAAGTGGAAGCTGGAAAGATACTTTTATGTTCCTAGTTGCTAGCAGCACAAGGAGATAACAGTCTGTGGAAACAGAATATCATTCCAAAGCAAATTTTTGCTATGGATTTTTTTTTTCTTTCCCTTCTTGGTGAAAAAAAAATATCAAGTAAGCCTGCCTTTGCTATGACATGTTTGTCATCACAGAATAATTACAATTAAGAATAAGAAATTAGATGTCATTGTCCTGATTATAGACACTATCATGTGTTAAAGATTTCAGAGCAATTGAGATGACTCAATTGGTACATTTAAAAAAGCATCAATGAAGGAACATTCTATAATCTATCTTTCCATAAAGCTTCTTTTAAAATGTGATTGGTTCCAAAGACATCTAGTAGGCTGTTTGCCAAGAATCTCAAAACAACAACAACAACAACAACAACAACAACTGTAATGTTGAAAGTAGAAAAAGCAGAGAGACCTTTAGGGATTCAGAATACCCAGTAAACATTGTAAAAATTCTTAGCTACAATCAGTTGTCTCTCTGAACATTTATAAAAATATTTTATATCATGTTATACCACTTTTTGCCAAACTCAGACACCGCTGAAGTACAAACATTAAACTTAATGCCTTAAAAATCAGAAAAAGCTTAGTCAAAAATTTTGAATAGTTTATAAAACAGAAATGGAATAAGAATGTTTTCTTTGTGGAGTTGAAGGCTTTCATGGCCAGCATCTGTAGTTTTTTGTGGAGCTTTAGGGATTGTGGCTTGCCCATTCTGACATGGTAGTTGTTGGCATGGTCCAGAATTTTAGTGCTTTCAAACAGCATTTTATTTTAATTCTTGTCTGCAGACAAGAATCAAAGAACATGAGAAACACTGCAGACAGGGTCAGCCAGAAAAATCAGCAGTAGTAGAACATGCTATAAACCATGCTGTGCATAAAATGCTGTTTGAAAGCACTGAAATTCTGGACCATGCTAACAACTATCATGTCAGAATGCACCGGGAGGCCATTGAAATCCATAAACACCTGGACAATTTCAACAGGAAAGAGGAAACACTGAGAGTAAACAAGGCTTGGCTACCAGTCCTAAAGGACAGCAAGCTCAAGACTCAACCAATGCAAATGAGAAACAGCCTAAAGCCAGGGTCATTCCCAGCAGACAATGAGCACCAGTTAGCAGACATTAATCCTTGTTTGCATATCCTCCCACCCTCAGGACTGCCATTAGCAACAGAACAATACATTTGCAAATTACTCCTTCCTTCCCAGGTCACACAGGATATATATCTCCAATCCTTTTCCAGGCTATCATTCTCTGAAGATGCCAGCCACAGATGCAGACGAAACATCAGAAAGGAACTCTTCTAGAACATGGCCACATAGCCCGAAAGCTCCACAAAAAACAATGTTTTCTTTGCCCACCTGAATGCCAAATTGCGTCTGATTCCTTTAAAGCAAGAATGTAAATCTTCATCTATTTCCTTTCTTCTTTGTATGGAAGCATTAATAATTTCTATTGTTTTCTTCTCTGCTGATAGAGAAAAGGAATATTTATGTGCTGACTTTGCCTAGTAATTACATATTGCAAAGTGTTTGTACTTTGATTCCAAAGGATGTAGCCATAGCAGTTACAGTTGAATCATAGAGTTATAATTTTATAATGTGAAAGAGCCCTTGGTGTTGCATTTAGCAGGTTCTGCAAGTACCTTGGTTCCGCAAGTATAATGAGATGACTGAATTATACCCTAGGCAATGTAGCATAAAAATAGCAATCCTGTGAATGAAACTGGTGGCTCAACAGTCTTTCATCATTTTCAATATACTAAAGCTAAACAAATATTGATAATACTGGAAGAAAGGGGGAAATGGACAAACCTAGCCTTAAGAACCTTTTTGTAAAATCCCACGTTATTAAGTATGGCCATCCCGACAATAAAACCAAACAATCAGATATTTACAACACTTAAGGATTGATGGCTAGCTAAGTGTAATTTTATTTTATTTTTCTAAAATACCTTTAGAAACACAATTTCCAAATCTTGCCAAGAAAACCTCATGATGGGTTCATCTTAGGGTCACTTAAGGTACACAATAACAACAGCATTGTGAAGCCAAAGGCTTTCACTGATGGAATCCATAATTTTTTGTGTGATTTTTGGACTATGTGGCTGTGTTCTGAAGAATTTATTCCTGACATTTCACCAGCATCTGTGGCTGGCATCTTCAGAGAATGCTGGCATGGGAGTGAGTGGGCTCCAAACTGCTGATCCCCAGATTCTAGGGGAGGTTGCCATGAAAAGTGAAATGTTAACATTATACTTATGGAGTGTGAATGGGCCCCTGGTTATAAATAAATAAATAAGTAGCTTGACAACTCCCTCACAAGTACCCACTGGTAAGCAAAATCACATTTTAAGGGATGGAAATCTTGCAGTCATCTAGAGGTCATTGATCTGTAACTACCATCAGCCGTGGCTACCATAGTCAATGAAGATGAATGACCTGAGTTGCAATCCAACATCATCTGAATGGCTGCACAACTCCTTATTTTAAGAGGAGTAAAGATTTATTCTGTCCTTGCTTAGAGTACTTAAAATAACTAGGTTACTTCAAAGAGCTAGGTTATACTGAAAGCAAAGTACTGCTGGCTTGCACAATCCATTTAATATTGAAGAAATAAAATAGCTTCATAAAATTGCTCTTCCAGCATACCCCAAGGCACCTATGAGCCTTGATTTAGAAATAAAGAAGAAATAGTACCAATTAGTGTAGTGTTTCCTTATAAATTCTCTTGTGGTATGTGACCCTCAGGAACTTTGAAACATTTCCAGTTGCCAGTGCAGACTTGAATTGTTATATAAACCTGATGAACAATACTCAGAATAAAAGTTTCATGTGGAGGTATTGTGGCATCTCTGAAAATAAAATATTACGGTACTCTCTTGAGTTATAGAAGGTTTAGAGACCTTCCAATTGGCTTCAAAGAACAGTATGTGTAAAAGTTACTTTTTCATTGGAACAGCCAGGATTCCCCAGCCAACATGACTACTGGGATGTATAATTGAAAAATTGTTAGCTGTGAAGCAATCGGGTCCCTTGTTGCAACCGTTCCACTACATGTCCACCCATTTCAAGACATATTTCAAAATGCTGGTGATGGCCTGCAAAACCCTATAAAGCTCAGGTCTAGGTTAGTTGGAAACCTACAGAGGTCTTCTCTGGATGCCCTTCTCTCTGTTCTACCACTCTGACAGGTACTTTTGGTAGGGACATGGGAGAAGGCCTTCTCAGTGGCTGCTCCCAGGCTCTGGAACTACCTTCCCAGAGAGTCAAAACTAGTATCCTCCTTACTATCTTTCTGCAGGCAGGTAAAATCCTTTTTGTTTCAGGACTCCTCTGGTGAGTTTTTTAAAAGGAGAAATAAGCCTTGTACAATATGCTGGACTTTTATTTCTTCTGGATTATGGATTATGTTTTCCACTGTTTTTAAATTTTTTGATGGTTTATTTCATTGGTTCTCAAACAGTTGGACAGGATGCAAGATTTTCTCAAATGGGGTTTGAGACTTGGAAGCTCTGATCTCTTCTCTTCCTCCTCTTCCCAAACCTTTTTATATGTAAAATTTACATATGCATTGAGCTGAATATTGAATTTACTTAATACATTCTAATTTGAATGGTATTATTTCTTATAAAATGTTAAAATATGAATATACATGAATGTGCAAATGAAAATACACACACTAGATAAACAAAATATTTATTTTGTGTGGAAAATAAGGGTCAGGAAACTATGCCCTATTAAGAGAGGTTTAGGGAGCTGGGTATGTTTAACCTGGGGAACAGAAGGTTGAATTGATATGATAGCCCTGTTTAAGTATTTGAAGGGGTGTCATACTGAAGATGGAGCAAGCCAGTTTTTTGCAGATCCAGAGAATAGGACCCAGCACAAGAGATTCAAATTACAGAAAAAGAGATTCCACTTCAACTTGAGGAAGAATTTACTGACCAAAAGAGGTATTTGACAGTGGAACGCACTCCTTTGGAGTGTGGTGGTCCTTCTTTGGAGGTTTTTAAACAGAGGCTGGATGGCTATCTTTCAGGAGTGCTTTGATTGTCTATTTCTGCATGGCAGGAGGTTGGACTCAATGGCCCCTGTGGTCTCTTATAACTCTAAGATTCTATTATTTTTATTCATATACTTCATCAATGGGGGGGGGGGGTGATGTCCACATGAAGATATAAGGGGGGGGGGCAAGGAGGCTGAACCCACTGATTTCCAGAAAGATCATTGTTACAAAGGCAAGACCAGCTTGACCCCATCCATGAACAAAAGAAGGACCAATTGCTTTCCCACTTCATGCCAGAGAGAACACTCATATAACTGTCTATTAACAAATACAAACTATAGCAAAATCTATTTGGTCTTTAAAAACACAGAGCACAAGAAATATGGGCTAACAACAGTCCTCTGGATCCCCTGTTCGATATGAATGAGTGGCATTCATATCCAGAAAGAAAGGATGCTATACAAGTAACCTATGTTTATTTAGTTAAGCAAGGATGTTTTCACTGTACAAAAATGACTTTTTTTTTTCAATAGAACACAAAGGGACCATCATTCTTAAATGCATGTTCTCTTTCTGGCACATTCAGAACATGCAGATGGTGTTTTTGAGAAATGAGAGCTGTCCCAGAAAAGAGCTGATTTTATTACATATTACATATTAAATATTTAGAAGGGCTGTAGGACTAGGAAAGCTAACACCATGGTTCACTTTCCATTATTGCCCCCACCAAAAGCCACAGATTCACATAACATTTATAAAAAGGCAGTTAAGTGATATACACCACCTGGTTACTTGCCAGCACTTTCATTGTTACCTTTTAGAGAAGCACCTCTAGAAGTTTGTCAGCTGCAAGATGATGGGGAATATGCTGTGCTGGCTGTTTAACTTTAGAAAACATAAATTAGAAATTAGGGAAAAAAAGTGGGTGTTGAATGTAGCAGGCTTCCAGATTGAAATAAATATGTATTTCTGAAGCAAAACCAAAAAGAAATAATGTTTCTTGCTCCATGTTCATTCCTTTCCCATAAAGATATTTTAATAGATACTGATGTTAGTTGTGTGCCTTCAAGTGATTTTCTTGACAAAATTTGTTCGGGGGGCTTGCCTTTCCCTTCCTTTGAGGCTGAGAGAGTGTGCCTTTCCCAATGGATTTCTATGGCAGAGCAGCAATTCAAGCCTTATCTGCAGAGTCATAGCTCAGTGCTGAAACCACTACACTACACTAGCTCTCAATATATATTTGTACTATGATATATTGTATATGGATATAATCTATTACAGGTTAATAGTGAAGTCAATCTCTATTTACCATTTTTATATGTCCAAAACAGTACCTATGACCATCTATAGATAAGAAGGAGATGTTACCAAGCATGGGGTATCCTCAGGGTGGGTGAGGAAGGGGAAGAGAGAGATCTGGACCTGGCTGGTTAGCTGCTTCTGAGTCTACCACAACACATGGCAACCCTGTGAATGAGATGACTCCAAGCCCCCATATTCTCTGCCTCTCTGCTCAGGTCCTGTAGGCTCAGGCCTGACTGAATCTGATTGAATCTATCCATCTGGCATATGGTCTTCCTTTCTTTCTACTGCCCTCTACCTTTCCCAGCATCAGCTTTTTCTAATGAGTCATGCCTTCTCTGATGTTGTTGAAGTACAACAGCCTCAATTTAGTCATCTTGCCTTCTAAGGAAAGTTCAGGCTTGATTTTTTTTCCCAAGATCCATTTGGTTGTGTTTTTGGCCATCCACGGTATCCTCAGTACTCTTCTCCATGACCACATCTCAAATGAATTAATTTCCTTCCTATCTGCTTTCTTCACTGTCCAGCTCTCACATCTCTGCATGCTAATGGAGAATAAAATGGCTTGGACAATTCTAACTTCAATTCAGTTGTATATCTTTACACTTCAGTATTTTGTCTATTTCTTTCGTAGCTGCCCTTCCCAGACCTGATCTTCTGATTTCTTGAATAAAGTCTCTGTCCTGATCAATGATTTCTGAATAAAGTCTCTGTTCTGATCCAAGGTTTGGAAAATCATTAACCATTTCAATTTTTCATTATCTAGGATGAATTTATGTAAACCCTCCCTAGTCATTATTTTTGTTAGGACTGACTTTGCATTTACTTCTTTCACTTTCATTAGCAATTGTTATTCATTAACAATTATTATTTTGATGGGTGAATGTTCCCTATCTCACTACCAAGACCAAGAGGTGAAGCCACTCTAAAAAGGTAGATGGGTGATTTAAAGGTGCAATTCTGTCTGTCTTTCAATTAGGGAAGGAAATCACCTGCCTATCTATTAGGGAAGGAGTTGTCCCAAAAACAGCCCCAGTGAGGACTGAACATGCTCAGTGGACATGAAATATTCAGTATTAAAATGGAAAATCGTGAAGGAGGTACAACAGAATGATTCTCCTGAAAAGAATGAATTTTGTTTTGTTTGTTTGCTTGCTTGCTTGTTTTTGTCTGGAAATTACCGCACTCCACAGTACAATGTGCTTCTTTAGGCCCCATTTGTATGGTGAAATGTGTGTCTCTGTGTGTGTACGCATTCATATACACATTCACACAGCTAAATGTAAATGGATGTTGATAGCAGGCATTTTGTATTGCAGCTATGGATTTGTAACCTAGAGTTATAGATCTGTAATTGCTCTGTATTCACTAACACTGTGAGTCACAATTCAGTTGTAAATGTTTTCCCAAAGCTACCTTATAAGGTAGCAGCAACACCAAAACAAAACAAAAAAATAGAGGCTCAGGAAAATGTTTCCACCCCACTCCTGCCAATGAGCAAGGCTGTAATAATGGTGGTCCTACTACTGATTGTAGCATCCATGCACACTGGCAGGAGAGGGTGGAAACATCATCCTCTTACACCCACTTGCCAAGTGAACAAGCCTCCATTTCTTTGTGTAACTGCTGCTAGTAAAGTAAATTTAGAGATCAGGCCAGGTTATTTTGTTGTGCATTCATAACTAAGTGGGTGATGTAGAATATGGCCAATATTTTTTAAAGTGAAGTATGCCATTTGTAGAGCATGTATCAAAAATGCATATAAAATGTATAATGGTGGGAAATGCAACAATTCTGTATGTTTAGAACATGTACACACATCACTGAAAGAATAACTGAGCTTTTCCCAGTATAATGATTTCTGAATGTTGTTAGTAATCACAGAAGAGATGGCACTCTTTGTATGTTTTAAACAACATAATTTTACCACCATGCTTGAAAAGAAATAGTTGAAGTTGGGAGGACTTTATTGCTTTTGCCATAACTGACAGTGAACCATCAGTTGAAAGTGAAATAACTCACTACCTTTGGACGATTTCTTTACCATAAAGAAATAGTAAAGCTCGTGTCATCATCACTTATCAGAATGTTATAGATGAATGGCTTTCAGAGATCACTTCACTGTAGATGCACACTCTTTAGCATTTTACAGACAAAGATAGAGACATTTTTGCAAAACCCATATCCTTATCACTGGCTCCTCATCAAGGATCCTTGTTTGAGTGCTACCATTACACATTGAGGGAGGTCCTTATTTATCTGCTGTATGCTGCATTTATTTAGTTCACAATAGCCTGTCTTACTGTGAAGCAGGATATGTGGATAAGATGACATTTCCTCTATTTAAAATAAATAAAAAAATAAATGAATAAGTTTAGTCCCAGACTGAAAATGTTTACATTCTAAATTAATTTGGAAACATTTGTATCTGGATAGGTTGTTGTAAAGAATGGAAAAGTAAAATAGTACTATGGTGCTTTGTCTCCATGAATTATATTTAGAATCATAGAATCATAGAGTTGGAAGAGACCACAAGGGCCATCCAGTCCAACCCCCTGCCATGCAGGAACTCCAAATCAAAGCATCCCCGACAGATGGCCATCCAGCTCCTGCTTAAAGACCTCCAAGGAAGGAGACTCCACCACACTCCGAGGGAGTGTGTTCCACTGTCAAACAGCCCTTACTGTCAGGAAGTTCTTCCTAATGTTGAGGTGGAATATTTTTTCCTGCAGTTTGCATCCACTGTTCCGTGTTCTAGTCTCTGCAGCAGCAGAAAACAAGCTTGCTCCCTCCTCAATGTGACATCCCTTCGAATAATTATACAGGGCTATCATATCACCTCTTAACCTTCTCTTCTCCAGGCTAAACATCCCCAGCTCCCTAAAGCGTTTCTCATAGGGCATGGTTTCCAGACCCTTCACCATTTCAGTCACCCTCCTTTGGACCCGGTCCAGTTTCTCCACATCCTTTTTGAATTGTGGTGTCCAGAACAGGACACAGTATTCCAGGTGGGGCCTGACCAAAGCAGAATAGAGTGGCACTATTACTTCCCTTGATCTAGACACTATACTTCTATTGATGCAGCCTAAAATAGCATTGGCCTTTTTAGCTGCCGCATCGCACTGTTGACTCATGTTCAACTTATGGTCTACTTAGACTCCTAGATCCCTTTCACACGTGGTTTCATTCAGCCAGATGTCCCCCATCCTATATCTGTGCATTTCATTTTTCCATCCTAAGTGCAGTACCTTCCATTTCTCTGCATTGAATTTTATTTTGTTAGCATTGGCCCAGCTTTCTAGTCTATTCAGGTCATTTTGAATTTTGACCCTTTCTTCTGGAGTATTGGCTACTCCTCCTAGCTTAGTGTCATCTGCAAATTTGATAAGTATGCCCCCAATTCTGTCATCCAAGTCATTAATAAAGATGTTGAATAGGACTGGGCCCAGGACAGAGTCCTGTGGGACCCCACTGGTCACTTCTTTCCAGGATGAAAAGGAACCGTTGGTGAGCACCCTTTGGGTTCGGTCAGTCAACCAGTTACAAATCCATGTAACGGTTACCTTGTCTAGCCCACATTTTACAAGCTTGTTTGCAAGAATGTCATGGGGAACCTTGTCAAAGGCCTTGCTGAAATCAAGATATACTATATCCACAGCATTCCCTTCATCTACCAAACTGGTAATTTTATCAAAAAAAGAGATCAGATTTGTCTGGCAAGACTTGTTTCTCTGAAACCCATGTTGGCTTTTTGTGATTATGGCATTGGCTTCTAAATGTTCACAGACTCTCTGTTTAATGATCTGCTCTAGAATCTTTCCTGGTATTGATGTCAGACTAACTGGACGATAATTGTTGGGATCCTCTTTTTTCCCCTTTTTGAAGATGGGCACAACGTTGCCCTCCTCCAGTCTGCTGGGACTTCTCCTGTTCTCCAGGAGTTCTCAAAGATTATTGCCAATGGTTCCGATATTACATTTGCCAGTTCTTTTAATACCCTAGGATGTAGTTCATCTGGTCCTGGAGACTTATATTCATTTAGGTTAACCAAGTATTCTTGTACTATCTCTTTACTTATTCCGTGCTGAAATTCCCCTATTCTGTCTTCTTCCCTATTATCCTTAGGTTGAGCACCCTTTGCCTTTTCTGAGAAGACTAAAGCAAAGAAGGTGTTGAGTAATTCTGCCTTTTCTCTGTCCCCTGTGAGCATTTTGCCATCTTCTGCACACAGTGGTCCTACCGTTTCCTTCTTCTTCCTTTTGCTTCGGACATACCCAAAAAAGCCCTTTTTATTGTTCTTAACCTCTCTAGCAAGCCTGAGTTCATTCTGCGCTTTAGCTTTTCTTATTTTACCTCTACATATGCTGGCTATCTGTTTGAATTCCTCTTTGGTGATTCCCCCATTTTTCCATTTCTTATACATGTTCTGTTTAAAACTTATCTCAGTTGAAAGTTCCTTAGTCATCCATCCTGGCTTCTTGAGACACCTCCCATTTTTCTTCCGCACTGGAACTGTTTGAAATTGTGCCTTCAGTATCTCCCTTTTGAGAAACTCCCATCCGTCTTGAACTCCCTTCTCTTTTAGTTTTCCTGACCATGAGATCACCCCCAGTATTTCTCTAAGTTTATTGAAATCAGCTCTCTTAAAGTCTAGAATGCATATCTGACTATGCCTGGCTTCCCCTTTCCACTGTATAACAAACTCCAGGAGAACATGGTCACTCCCACCTAAGGATCCCACCACTTGCACCCCATCAATTAGGTCTTCCCTGTTGGTTAAGATCAGATCCAAAACAGCTGATCCCCTTGTTGCCTCTTCCACCTTTTGGACAATGAAATTGTCTTCCAGGCAAGTGAGGAATTTGCTAGACCTTGAGGATTTGGCTGAGTTTGACTTCCAGCAAATATCCGGATAGTTGAAGTCCCCCATCACTACTACATCTCTCCTTTCTGAGTGTGTGGTCATCTGTTCTAGAAAGGCATCATCCAATTCCTCTGCCTGAGTCGGGGGTCTGTAGTAGACTCTCACAGTGACATCCCTGTTGTTTCCCTCTCCTTTAATTTTTATCCAGATGCTCTCCACCTGGCTTCCAGTATTGATTTCCTGGATCTCTTCACTGGTGTAAATATCCCTGACATATAATGCTATTCCTCCTCCTTTCCTGTTTGGCCTGTTTCTCTTAAAAATGTTATACCCCTTTATTTCTACATTCCAATCGTGAGACTCATCCCACCAGGTTTCAGTGATGCCTATTATATCATATTTGCTTTGTTGTGCTAGGAGTTCCAGTTCATCCTGTTTATTTCCCATACTCTGTGCATGCCATTTACATGGCATGCACACTGTTATCTAGATGTATTGGGGATTAAACTACAAGAGGACCAGAAAAATGATTTGACATTTTAATTCGTTGTAATGGGGGTGAACATGCTATTCAGAATGGTGACCTTGAATGATTTCTCTTTTGTTTTGATCAACTAGTGATTCCCATGTCCAAATATTAAAGGAGCTATCCAAGGTGCTAGTATTTGAAGAGGTGGTGTTCAGCACCTTGGACAACTCCTTTGCAGTTAAATACTCTTTCACAGAATACTCACCTGTTACCTAAAAGCAGAGGGATCCTGAGAAGGCACAAATTAATACATTAAGGGAAATTCTAATAGCTCAGATATTCTGGCTAGGGCAACAGTTGGCCTTGAGATCTTAACCCTATTTGTACTACTTCCAAATCACACAGAGCTCCAGAGAAATATCTAAATAAGTTTTATATTTTTATTCAGAAAATAATCAACACACACTCACAACCAAACACTCATGCACATACTTAAGAGCTAATGGAATTAAAGGTAGATTGTAGCAAGGCTCAGGGAAGGCATTTTCTTACCAGTCCAGAAGCAAAACTCCAATCAGGGGATGATGGGAGTGACAGTGGCTTAACCAGGCTGCCTAGAATGTGTGGGGTGGTGAGACTGTGTTCTGGGATCAGCATGAAATCCAGCAGCATCCCTGCTTCATCTCAGACTAAGCCAATGTGAGAGTGCCAAAGTGGGCTTTTAATAGGCTCTAGGGGTCCCCAAAACAATGGAATTTCCACATGTTTAATGGTTTTAACTTTAGAGTTACAAAAGGAATATTTCAGCTGTTATCAGTGACATTGATTTAATCAATTAATGGAAAAGAATAGAGTATGGGAAGTACAATGGCTGCTAGCATAAAGATGGTTTAGTGCTTTAGACTAACAAACCTTTGACTGTCACCTTCAAGAGGTGCACACAACAGAGGGGGATGGAAAACAACGCTACTTACTACCATTACGTTACTTGGATTGCTGCCACATGTCCTCGGGTTTATGTGACCAGTTAGAAGATCACTTCATCATGGCCTGTCTAGGTTCATGCTTATGGCCTCTGCAACTTCTATTATAATATAACAAAATATTTGGACCCCAAAATAATGCAGGGCATGCAGGGTATAGTAACACATCATCATATGTGAAACCACCACTACACAAATTCACAGAACAGCTCTCCATCAGACATTCCAATTCCTAAACTTGCAGATGGAATTCATAGGAACTGTAGTATTTAACTGCTCCTTGCAGCACATGGAAACAGTTCACTTTGGGCTATATTTCCCAGATTCCCCCAGTATTTTCTTTGAAGGAAGTGACAACTCTGCTGGAGTGCTTGTTCTTAAGCATTGAGCTTCTGCTTCTTGCTGGAAAGCCTAGGAGACTGAGAAAATGGGTACTACAACTACTTACCATTCTTTCCCTTTCTCAGGTAAGATTGAAAGATTTTGTCATATTAGTCTGTAGAATCAGTATGTAAAGAGATCTGGTAGTACCTTTGAGACTAACTCAAAGAAAGAAGTTGGCAGCACAAGCTTTCATAGACATACATCTCCTTTCTCAGATGTATATGGTGGAATGGAAAGCCTGGGACAGACCTATATATGCCATAAGTATGTTAGAATGTTTGCCTGAGGTAGACTGCTGAAGGGCATAGCTGACATAGTATGGCATTGATCACTTCGGAGGATGAGCATGGGGGTGATGTCATTAGGTTTTAGGATGACATTTCTTGAATAAATGTGTGGGCAGAGTTGACATCTTGGTTTGTGAGAAATCCTTTGTACCAGTGTCCACTTCTGTGTTGTGTGTCCTCCTGCAAACAAATACCTGTTGGAGATCGGGAGGCTGTCCTAGGCAGACCTTTATTCACCTACAGATTCACCTTCCAGATATAAAATATAAAATAGGGATCTGTTTGCTCCTTTACACATTGCAGAAATTAACCAGTTTGAGACCACCTGGATAAATGCTAGGGGATTCTGGGAATTGTAGTTTTGTGGGACGTTTAGCCTTCTCTGTCAGAGAGCTCTGGTGCCCGAATAAACTACAATTTCCAGAATTCCTGAGCACTGAGCCAGGGCAGTTAAAGCATTCTCAAACTGGATTATTTCTGCAGTGTGTTTTGCACCCAAGTTAAACCAATGACCCATATAGCACAGTACTGTTTATGTTCACTGGTAGTGATTCCAGGCTAAAGATTGGGGTCATTTTCAGCCCTACTTGGAGATATAGAGGAGTAATGCTACAGGCTTTCCCCCAAATAGGAAGAGTTATTTACCATGAAAAGCAGCAATAAGTAAGGGATTATCTTTAGAAAATATGCTAAGTGCAAAAATTGTGTAATATGGAAATGTTTACTATTTCTATCAAATGTCCCAGAGGCTATCAATAAGATGGCCCCTAATGGGACTTATCAGTGGTGGCACTTCAGTTCTGAAACCTCCTTCACAGAAAGGTTTGCTCTTATGATACCTCTACTGTGGTCTTTAGTGTGCCAGATTAATACCTTGTCATTGTTTGTACTGTGGAGTTGAAGGCTTTCATGGCCAGCATCCATACTTTTTTGTGGAGCTTTCGAGCTATGTGGCCATTTTCTAGAAGAGTTCCTTTCTGACATTTCACCAACATCTGTGGCTGGCATCACGGATGCTGGCGAAATGTCAGAAAGGAACTCTTCTAGAACATGGCCATATAGACCTAAAAGTCCACAAAAAAGTATTGTTTGTAGTCTTTAAGATTTTAAACCCTGTTTAATGCAATTTAGGTCTTTTTTTCCCTTCTCATAGTTTTCAGATTATTATTATTATTATTATTATTATTATTATTATCCTGGGAGGTTATGCTTATTTTTTAATTTGTTCTTATATTTTTTATGGATTTAAGCTCTGTTTTTGAACCTCCAAAAGACCTTTGACTATTGGAGCAGTTAGGTAGTGTGGAATCTTAAAAAGTTCAATTTTGTCCCAGATGATATTTAAGATTTATAGGAGACCACTGAAAGAAGTTGTCTGCAGTTCTGGGATCCAGTGTCACAAGTATGCTGAAGACTTCCAGCTCTCCAAAATCCATCCAAAATATGTTAGAATAGTGAAAGTACAATGATATTTTTTAAGTAAGATGTGAATTGAGAACAGGTGCATGGACAGTGTAGATATTAGTATGGGCAATGCTGAAATTCTTACTAGAATGCTTATTTAATAACCAAGCCCTCATTTTCTAGAATTCCTCAAATAGTCCATACATTCAAATATACAGAAACACAATGAAAATCACATAAAATCACATAAAGAAAATCAATTAATTTAAAAAAATTAAAAAAACAAATACCTAACAGCAAATATGTGGATAAAACTAATTTTTAAAAGCCCTGGAGACTATGAATACATCTGCAATGCAGAAATAATGCAGTTCAATGCTTTAAGTGCCATGGGTCAGTGCTATGGAATTCTGGGATTTGTAGTTTTCTGAGATATTTAACTTTTCCTGAACTATATAGCTCTGGTTCCATAGCAAATGGCACATCCCAGAATTCCATAGCATTGGGCAATGCCAGTTAAAGCAGTGTCAAACTGCATTATTTCTGTAGTGCAGATGCAGCCTGTTTCATTTGCATCCATATACCAGTTTTTGGCAAAACTAATCCAGAAAGAAGTGTGACTCTTTACTATTTTATTTTAGAAGCATGGGTAGAAACATCATCCATCTGTTATAGTGTCATTTCCCATGAAGACCCCCAAGTACACAACCTCCAGGTATCATGTTTCACAAAGAACATAAGAATGGAAAATGCAAGGCCACCCAATGCTTTGCATATGCATTGTTTGTTTAAAGTGAAGTGAAACCCTTTAAGAGGCAACAGCTTTGAGTATACAGCAGAACTTTTCATTTCCTCAAATTCAAAGGTCTTCCTTTTCTTTCTCCCACCTACACCCTTTATGTCTCCTGTGTTTTTTGCTATCTTTTTTTATAAAAATGCTTTTCACAGTTTAGTTGTATATTGATTTAGTCCCTTGTTCTCTTCCCTGTGTTTGTCTTCTTTTCACATTTGTATTTTTCTTTTGGCATCACTGATGCATATAGTTTTTAAGTGACTGGAATTTTGCCATTTCAGACATCCAAGCAGCATGTGTTGTTTAAAGTAACTTCTGGCCTCTCTTTAGTTCCTCTCTCCCCAATCTCAATTCACAAAGATTTGTCTTCAAGCAAAGCACTTTGTAGAACTGCGCATTGTTGGACAACAGTGTTTTCTAATTTTATTATTTTTTATTGATTTTGATCTTCAGCAGACCCAACAGATGTTTTAAAGCAAATAAACCATGCACAGTGGTTGTCAGACATTACTCACTGCCTAATCCCTTTATCCAAATGTAAAAGTTAAACATGTGCTCAAATAGATGGAGAAGTTCAGCACACATTCAAATGCTAGTGTCGATCCCCTCCACTATGGCTATTTGGCATAGGCTTTGCATTTTTTATTATTTGGTTATATTCTGTGTCCAGTTAAGTCAGAGCTGACTAGGGAAAGCATGGGTTTATGAGCTAGTTTTATAGACTTTCTCAATAAATGTACAGAACACATCTTTGGCATGGTAAAACCCTTGGGTTTGCTGTTGAATTACTTGAAGCTGAAATTAAGCTCTTTAAATCTACCATGTTACATGTTGGAAAATACACCAAATTAGGAATCAGTGTGGTCCAATGGGTAGACAAGTTAACCTAAATATGAATTCTTGCTCAACTGTGGATTCCTCAACTGGTTAGTGGCAAGTCCGTAAGACAGAGGAAGGAAACAGAATAGCAAATACAAGTATGTCACATTTATTGCTTGTTGCAATTTTCTAGACCCATTCAGGCATTCTTTTTCCATTCAAAATAAATATGAGAGGAAGGAGAGCACATTAGCCTGGTTTTCCTCCTTTCAAAAGTCCATCATTCTCATCACATGACTATCAATCAATTCAGATTCTTGATTTTACATGTTGTAATTCATCTGCAGCTTCCATACATATCTCCACCCTTTCTCATGTAGTGTACAGTGAACCCTTGGTATCCACTGGGGTTGGGATCTAGGACTCCCTGTGGATACCAAATTTTGTGGATGCTCAAGTCCCATTAAATACAGTGGCTTAGTAAAATG
This sequence comes from Urosaurus nigricauda, assembly GCA_034509955.1. Classification (NCBI taxonomy): domain Eukaryota; kingdom Metazoa; phylum Chordata; class Lepidosauria; order Squamata; family Phrynosomatidae; genus Urosaurus; species Urosaurus nigricauda. The sequence goes on from JAOEGL010000003.1 coordinate 49,250,754, forward strand.
GTGTCCCTTATATACAGTGACAAAATCAAGGCTTCATTTTAGGAATGTATATATTTTTGGAATTTTTTCAAGCTGTGGATGCATGAATCTGTGGATAAAAAATCCACAGATATGTTTGCTCTCCATAGAAAACATAACTGCATATTGTTTCTAAAACAGATGAAATAAGATTTTCACAACTGTACCTGTTCCACAGATGCTCAAGTTATATCCTGAGACAGCTTCTACATCTGATAGTAGATTGGAAGATTGGAAGGAACGGCACTGGATGTTTAGAGCAGCATGTGCTACCTCTTGATGGGAAATGTGGAGTAATCAAATGGGCAAGCTAAACAAGAACCTGTCTATTATTCCACAAACACACACCATCTACAGTGGAACACACTCCCTCGGAGTGTAGTGGAGTCTCCTTCCTTGGAGGTCTTTAAGCAGAGGCTGGATGGCCATCTGTCAGGGATGCTTTGACTTGGAGTTCCTGCATGGCAGGGGGTTGGACTGGATGGCCCTTGTGGTCTCTTCCAACTCTATGATTCTATGATTCTCTATGATTCTATGATTCTAGCAAAGTACAGAAATAAGACTATTAATGTCTAAAATATATAAAGTAAAGTAGCTTTACCTACTAATACTCATGCATAGTCAAACACATAGTCTAACAGAGGGGAGAGAGAGAAGAGAAATTGCTACAGGTCAAAGGGATGCAGAAAAATAGAGGATATGAAAGAGCAAACAAGCAAAAGCAAACAAACTAGCAAACAAACCAGCTACTAGTATAAGCATACCAAAATTGCTAACTCTAATACCTTTCCCCCTCAATATACAGAGTCAAAAATTGGTTATTCTATTCAGTGGGAGATTATATATATATATATATATATATATATATATATATAATTCTCACATTGTGTCTCAGAGGGTATCCTGATGTATATATGATTACTGATTCTGCATTACTTACTACAGAAAATGTCCAACTGTAAATTGGCATTCTGTTGGCAAATTAAAATAGTGTGAGCCAGACTTATTACATCACCGCTCACCTTTTTGAGTTGAGATTCTGTTCTGATTACATAGAGCCTTTACAGACTGTCCAAAAAGGGTGTCTGGCACTACCTCTTTTTCATCAGCCTGAAAAACCAGCTCCTTTTTGTGTCACACCTGAGAAACAAAAAGCACCATAGGGCGCATCGGTGACATTGTAAGTTTGCAGCTCCATTTGGTTGCTGTGCACCTGTGACGTCATCACTCCATGTGCCATCTGCATGGCACTGTCCTCATCACATGCTAGGGTTGCAGAGCATCTATTGGCTCTGCACCCGGGCAACTCTAGCATGTGACGAGGGCGCCCTAAAGTGCCCATCTGTATCAGGCCATAATGACCAAGACCATGACCTCCGCCCCCAAAAAACAACTTGTAAGCAATACAGTCCCCCAACACAGCCGTATCCATGTTGTCAGAAAGCAGAAGAACTGGCAGGAATGTTCCTAGCTATTTTCCTGTAACTGGATTTGTTACAAAGATGTCATGTGCAGGGACCTTCCAGGGACCCAAAGAAGTCCATGTGGATGATTGTTGCAGCACATCCATCTACAGGAAAATGGTCTCAGAATAGACTGGTAGGAAAAAGCAGCTGGAACCTGCATTTTCCAGAAGTGTTTCAAAACCCTGCTGACTTCACCAGCCACTCCCAAGGCAACCAAAATGTGCATGCCCTGACAGCACAGCATGTCGTCAATGCATGCTGCTGGGTTGTCACCTCTCCACCATGCATGTGCACTGTCATACAAACACACCACCAGTGATTGCCTGCTGCCTTGATGCCATCCAATTAGATTGTTTCCCATTTGATTGGCCTCATAGTCACACCTGTGATCCTCTACCAGTACAGAGAATGGAGGATCGGTGTGCCCAATAAAACACTGGCAGAGTACAATCACGCTCCCCCTACCTGTCCCCTTCATCCCTCCCCCTTCATCCCATGCCTCCTCCTGGACTGTCTGGTTTGTGTATGTTATATTTCTATCCATTGGAGGTGTCGCACTTTCACTGGGTACACTGGCTCCATCCTTTTTAAATTACCACCTGCACCAGTGCATTTACATCCAGCTTTAGGACTAGGGTTAGGATGGACTGCTCCTTCAAAACCATTCTCACACTGGCACGCTGGCTGCTGGGGCGGAAAGGGCGGCTCTTTTGCACTGGGTGCTGGGACTAAATGTCCTGATGCTTGGTTGTGACCAAGCAACCATACATCAATCAACTGGGGAGTTGATTGATGTTTCCAGATCCAGACCTTATGCTTTGGGCCAACCCTACTCTTTGTACTGTTTGTTATTAAAGTTGTGGCCTTTTCCTCCAATTCTGTGTTGTTGTCTTATGGGGTGGCTTCCTTTGGGGTACAAATATTTTATTATATGACCATTTTGGGAGGAAGGGCTGGGCTATTTACAAGATGGTTTGGGGAAATAGCACTGGAAGACATAACTACAGTGATGTGCAGGAAGTCAACCCTTGTTTTCAGTCTTTTGAGTAGGAATGGTGAGTCACACCTTATTCTATGAAGAGGTTGGAATAAAAAAATAAAGCTTGTTAATGATTTCACATTTTAAAAGTGCAAAGTACATAAGAAGTGACATTCTAATTAAAGTCAGAACTGCCTCTGGATAATAAACAGATTAAATACATGATTTGTTCTTTTTTTAAAAAAATAAATCAGCTACAGTCGGCCCTCCTTATCTGTGGATTTTTTTATCCAGGGATTCAAGCATACACAGCTTGAAAATATTCAAAAAGGTATACATTCCAAATAGCAAACCTTGATTTTGCCAGTTTATATAAGGGACACCATTTTGCTATACAAATGTATTAAATGGGACTTGAGCATCCATGGATTTTGTTATCCACAGGGGTCCTGGAACCAAACCCCAGCAGATAACAAGGACCCACTGTACAATAAACATCCATTCTTTGTCTCCTTGACAGAAAGTCTATGCTGGCAATGCCAGAATAATGATTAAACTCAAGTACAACATGGAAACTTGAGTAGAATCACTTTTAATTCTGAAATCTATTACCACCCAAACATTTTATTATGAAAATCGAAGGGGTGTCCACCTGTAGCAAAATATAATCATTTTTGAATGTACCATCTGCTTAACAAGTTACCTAACAGACATTGAAAAAGGAGATCAGTAGTTTTACAGCTGCTGGGAAATGTAAACAAATTTGGTATGATAAGACAAATTACAACAAGAAACACAACAGTGTTACGTTAAATGCATCTCTTCCACCTGGATTAAACATGCTGGAATCTTTTTTGACCACCCACTGTCAGATAATTGTTTTTGACTGTTTAGTACATTTGCAGATTAAATGTCCAGAACATTGAGTTTCCGTTTTTTTAAAGTGAAATTCCATCACTATGACCACTCTGAAGATGAATAGGTATTTCCTTTGGAAATGTGATCTCCAGTCATCACAACTTCTTCTGCAAGACACAATCTCTTCTTACCTTTACAAGAGAGTTAAGTTTAAACCTATGTGCTAATCCAAATTGCTAGCACTTTCCCATATGTTTTCTCTCTAGCCTATTTTTGTTTATCTCTCTTGATTAGAGAGTCTTCTTGGCTCTACATTTTGAAGTGTCAATCGGAGAGACAGCAGTTGGTAATTGCATTACATTAAAAGCATGGCCAGCATCATCCAAGTGTATTATTTACCTGCATGCTGTCTCTTTGTTGTTGCATTCATCATCCATCATCTAGATAGTCTTTAAAAAGGGATCATTATTAAACAGAGTGAAAATGGTAGTGTGAATTTGCAATGGAAAAATCTACACAAACAATAAATAATCTTATAGTACCTTAAAGAAGGTATAAGCATCAAAGGATTGCTCTCCATTCTTGAAATGCGTGGACAAATACTTATGCACATCACATAAGACTCTACAATGTTGGACTAGTGGAGTGAAATGTAATAAGAATTAAAATGGTACTAGTATTGTGATAATCTTATTTGTGACCATTAAGAGATATTGGGTTCAGATCTCAACTGTAGTTCTGAGGTCATCCAAGGGACATTGGTGGGTCACAACCATAGCTATGCAGATCAACACTCTTGTATAATGGAGAAGCATCTATCTAAGCCAAGAATAAGAGTTTAGCCTATAGGATGAGTTGTTGGTGGATCTGGTCTGGATTTTACCACTCCTTCTCCTGTAGGTGCTCTGAACTCAATGGGAACTCTTCTGGTGCCAAACTAAGGCCTCACATTGACAGATCTTCTGTTCAATTCAGAGCAGCTGCAGAAGGGAATAGCAGTAAAACCCAAACTGGATTGCCACCTTCTCAGCAACAGATCTCCACCAGCCACCCATAAATAAATACAGTTGGTAGGGCTGAAATTAAAAGGGAAATGCTAATTATACAAGCAAAGATTTCTAGTCTGTAGTGCTTTTTATCTAGTTGAATCATATGTAGAATTTACAAATGGGAGACACCTGTTTTCCTCTCTCTGACTCAGTGTCTACATGCTTATTGATTGTGAATCAAGGGATACAAAAAATACATATATACCAATTATATGTATGCAGGCTCTGCAGGTATGATCTAAAGTCCCTTGCTGGGCCTGCATTGTTTCTTCCCATGTTGCTGTTAGAGGACTGAGAGTTCCATTTTTGCTTCCCTTTAATTTCCTTTTAAAAAAAAACTCAAGTTCTTTCCATCTCCATTAATTAATAATATTTGGTAAGTTATTTTTAAGACTAATACAAACAAAATTATTTCCTGCTTGAATTGGTCAAATTCAATACAGTCATTCCCAGCAAGGGATATGGCATGTTGTATCTGCAGGTCATATAAGTATTAAAGATTTGGAGCATCTCAAAAAAAACAAAGAGAAAGAAAGTAAAAGGGAAAAAAAGGTAGAGAGAGAGAGAGAAAGGAAGGAAGGAAGGAAGGAAGGAAGGAAGGAAGAAAGAAAGAAAGAAAGAAAGATCTGGTAACCTAAGCCCTGTTTAGGACTGGCCATTAAGGGTGGCCTGGGGGCAGATTTGGGGCATTGCATCCACATGACACACACCCCAACTCTGCCACCCAGAGTGCCATGGCACCACATGAGACTCCACACAGAGTGGCTCCTCTTTGAACCCTGAAAAGGCCAGATCAGGGCCACGGCATGCAGTTGCCATGGCCCCAATCTGGCCATGCTGCCCCTTCAGGGCTGTCTGAACAGCCCCCTAGAAACATGCCTGGGTATACAAAGATTCAAACCAAGACTTTTAAGACTCAGAAGCCTCAGCCTGGATAGACAATCTGTAACTGATATGCATTCATTTTTAAAAGTTCTTTCCACTGAATTTATGCAGGGATTCTTTTCAATTTTTGCAAAGTTCTTATTTTAAAAATTCAAATCAAACCAAACCAATAGCCACACTGTTGCCTATGGGATGACTTTGGCTCTGTACCCTACATAGCTCTTTCCAACTCCATTGAGATTACTGTTCTTTCTTCTCTGCTCTCTTCTTTGGCCTTGACTTCTGTTTCCAGAATTTGTTTCCTTCTCTGATTTTCTCTGTCTCCCTTGGTTTGCGTGCCAATCAGCAAGGGACAACTGATGCCCATTGAGGCTAGTGAGAACACAGAGTCATTGCAGCAAACTACTTTTAATTTGTTAACCAACCTCCTCAATTGCAAGTTCACAAATAATCTTGTGTTTCGTATTTCAGATTAAGTGAGTAATGTCCTGTAAAGTGATGAAATGGCCTAGAAAAAAATAAAGTTTTAAAATTCAGGGATTATTTTAAAACAAAATTCAATTTCTTTCCTCCCTAAAAAAAATGGGGAAAATGGATTGTCAAGCATTTTCTTTTATGTTTAAGAAAAGGTTTTCATATATTTGTTGTCTCAAAAAATATTTAAAAAACTAGAGAAAGAAAGAGGAAGATGTTTATGTGGGACTCTGTACAGCAACAGATGATTAGAATTCCTAGTCTTGGTTACTTTTTTCTAGGTTCTCCTTATGAGTGTATTATATCTGTTTTATACTATACACCAGGGGTTCCCAAGGAACCCTTAGGGTTCCATGCGCACTTCCCAGGTGCTCCACGGTTGCCCCAAGAAAATGAAAGAAATAAAAACTGAATGAAATTAAAGAACAGGAATATATTCTTATATATACTTCTAAACACTTAACTTGTAAGACATTGGGAACGCCTCTTAGAGGCTCTGTCATAGAAATAAGGGCTCCTTGAGTCAAAAAGATTGGGAACTCCTGCTATAGAGAACTAGTGGAAAAAAGCATTTTTGTTTGTTTTTTTTTACTAATGTTTATAGTTTATTTTAATTGAAGGTTTCTTTTCCTTGTCCTTTGATGTTCAGTACCTTGTAGCTCCATTTATAACAAAAAATACAAATTTAAAAAGTAAAATCACTTTGCAATTATTTTCTGAATAAGCTGTATTTTAACATATGATAATTTTATTTCTAACCAATTTATATATAATGCGTTATATCTTCATAAAGTAACAAGGTAAGGGTGAAAAGACAGCATTTTTCATTTTAAATAAAATCTCAGAAAGAAAAACAACTTTTTAATGGCCTCAAGTTTTCTAGAAATTTTACATCTCTAGCCCCATCTGCCCAACTATAGGACATCTGGACTCTCCTTAACAAATTCTGAAGGGTAACAATATCTGCTTAATATAGGTTAAGTATCCCATAGCTGAAATGCTTGGGACCAGAAGTGTTTGGGAGTTCAGATTTTTTTCAGATTAACATACAGGTAATAAGATGCCTTGAAGATGGGACCCAAGCCTAAACACAAAATTTATTTATGTTTTATATACACATCCGTGAAGGTGATTTTATAAACAACATTTCAAATAATTTTATGCATGAAACAAAGTTTGTGTATATTGAACCATCTGAAAATAAACCCTCAGCCAGCCATGTAGACAGTTTTGGATTTCAGAGTATTTTGGATTTCTGGATAAGGGATACTCACTCTGTATATGCTTCTGATCATGTGCAAAAAATCCCAAGCTTTTGGTTCCAGCTCTTGACTTCTTTGAGCTGGTACCAGTGTTCATCAAGAACATGCAAGTTTAATCATGCTACCTTATTACCACACTCTCTGACAATAATGGAAATGCTATCTTTTGCATGCTAAAATAAGGTAAAAAATATACTCCATGTCTTACATCATGAGAAGTTCTCTTTTATGTATAGTTCTCCTTATGTTGTTGGACTACAACGCCCATAATCACTCACCATTACTGATTAGTTATTCTGCCCAGGGCTGATGGGATTTGCACTCCAGCAATATCTGGAGTGATACAGTCTTGATCCTTGCTTTAGATGTTCTCTGAATCAGTGTCATTCACTGAAATTACCATTCATGCTACCATGTTCATATTGGTTTGAGGAGCACTATGTTGTTACAGAACCACCACCCTCCAAAAATATGCTATTTAATTACCTTGAAGCCATTAGAACTAAACCAGCTAAACCAGCTGAATCTTCAGCTTCATCAGTTTGTGAAAACTGAAATGTGGGAGTGGTAACATATTTAAAGATATAAAAATGTTAGTGCTGAAGGCTTCAATATGAACCTATCACCACACCTTTTGAAATGAAAATCGTTTTTCTTCCATTGTGGATTCTGTATAAGAGGCATAGTATGACTAAAATAAGGCGAGCAATGCTGCATCAATCTATAGATTCCTAGCCCTCTTTTTCATGCTCATAATCCCCTGCAGCCATATTACAAACAACCATTTCCTTGAGGGTTTCACTTCCTGATTTGTAATGTCCCTCAGTGGCTTCTGCCAAATTATGTGCTTGGAGAATCTATAAGTCTGGAACATATGAAGAAAGAAAAACTATAAAATATGATATACCTAACCAAATATAAGAGTATGTTAAAGCGAGTCATATTTTAAATAGATTTACTGCAGGAAGTGTAGTACATGGCAAGTGCTTTTCACCCCCACCTCTCAAAAAGATCATAGCAGAGTAAAAATTCATGAGATTTACATTTCCTTAGAGGGAATTAAAATAAAAAATACAAAGCTTTTTATGAAACTAACATAGAATATTATAGAACTCAGAGGAATGGCCATGGAAGGAACAAAGGTCAAGTATGATATTAAGAGTTTCTGAAGCAAAATTTAAATTGACAGTCTACATTGTCTTGCCTCAGTGGTTATCCAGGCCAAATGAGATGGGAGGAACAAGTCATAATGGCACAATACATGCTTTTTCTGTGGAAGGTCATAGGTTCATCACAGAGTTCTCCTTTCCAAAAGAATACAGGTAAGAGAACTGGAAATGAGCTCTGATCAGCTGTTGCTGCCATCATTATTTTCCCTAGATGTAATGTGCCATATGTCCCAGTTTTAACACATTGTAGGTTTTAAAATGGCAACTTTTAAATACACCAAATGTGCTAGAAATGGATCTACCATTATGCATTTTGGGGAAATGCTGAAGTAACACTTAGTGATTCATAGGTTCTTGTGTTCTTGTTGTTCCTTGTCAAAAAAACCTGTTGGCCACCTTGAATGTTCCATTCTTGACTAAGGGGTGAAACAGAATGCCCCTTTCAGAGATGGACTGGGGCCATTGCAATCTCATGCCATGTCCCAATCCACCTTTTTGCCAGCTGACAAAGGAGTGGCAGACAGAAGCTCCTTTTTGCACAAGCAGAAAGCCAGCTTTTCCCGCCCCACCGAGGATGGAAGCTGGCTTTATGACACTCTGGCAGCATGCAGCATGTAAACGCCACATCACCAGAGCACCCAGAAGCCGGCCCACATGTGGGCAGCCAAGTAGCTGGAAGCCAGCTTTTGGTCTGCTTCTGAACATGCAGTATCAAAACACTGCCCTCTGAAGCAGCCTGGAAGGCAGCACAAAGGGGCAGTCACCCCTTAGGTGACTGAAAAGCTGGAGATGTCCCAAGGCCATGTAGATACTAGACACTGGTAATACAGTATTGCAGTGATTCTTACCCTGATTTTCAGATGGTGTTAGAGAGACTACTGTTCAACACCATGGACTTTAGCCCTCCCAATAGTTATGGGAAGGTGCTTTGTTGTTGTTTACAGTCATGTTGACTTTGATTTATGGGAGCCAACATAGTATAGTGGCTTGAGTGTCAGACTAAGACTCTGAGAAGTGAGAGTTCAAATCCTGGTTCAGTCATGGAAACCCCACTGGGTGATCTTGAGCAAGTTTTACTCTGCCAGCCTTGGGGGAAGGCACTGACAATACTTCTCTGAATGAATCTTGCAAAAAACCAAAACCCTACATTAGGATTGCTAAAAAGCCAAGTCAACTTTAAGGCACATAACAACAACCTGGGATTATATAATTCCAGTATTTTATCCCACACTGGGAGAAAAACAGGTTTTAAAAATTAATTAATGAATTAATGATAAGATCTGAATTTTTGTACATTGTTTTCTGGGCCCAGTTCAAGGTGTTGGTTTTAAACTTTAAGGCCGGCCCTAAATGGCTTGCAACTGGATGTCTCCGTTTATTATAAATCTGCCTGGTTGTTTAATCTTCAGTGGAGAGGTCTTCTTAGGAATGCCATTACCTACAGGGTCCTGTGTCATGGGCATTCAATATAAGGCTTTCTCCTGTGAGCTGTACATAGCTGTGGTCCTAGTACTATAGCCTTTTGGAAGAGTGTGAAGGCATATTTTTATTTTGTTTTTAGATTTGGGTTTTTAAAATGTTCCAATCATTTGAATATCTTACCATCTTATACTGTACTTTTTAATGATCTTGTTAGCATCATTGTGCAAATGTTTTTAATGGAAAATGAGATTAAAATAAAATTAGTTATTATATTTATAATCTATAATAACAAAAGAGAGTGCCTACATGTCTGCAGCTACCAGAGCTCATTCAAGTTTCAATGCTGAGTGTCAGCTCAAAATTCCAAACAGGGGGCTCTGTAGCAGTAAAAAAAAAGGCAAGCAGACATAATTTGGATGCCTCAAAATGTGGCAAAGGTATTTCTTGTTTGTTTGTTTTTCATCCAGATGCAAGTGGCCAGTCTGGAGTCAAACGTCAAGCTGGAGGGCAGGAATAGGAGAGGTTTAAAGCACTATAGCTAACATTTCTGAAGTTTAAGGGATGGGAAATGGGTGAGGGTCCTCTGGTGTTTAAAAAAGAAGTTAGGTAGGTAAGATGAGGGTCCTTTGGAAGTACTGCACACAGATAGATGCATAGCTAGATACAATTTAGTTAGAAAACTCCCTTTAAAAAAAAAACCTGGACCTCAGTTTTGGGGGGGGGGGGGGGAAGTGTGGCACAAATACCCCCAGAATGGCCAGCTAGCATTGTTTCTGAGAGCTATAGTCTTAAAACATAACTTTTCAAACCTTTGATGGAAGTCACAGTCAATCAGGGAGTCAGATTTTGGCAGTCCTAGGTGGACTTTGAAAACCCTTCACTGGTGATCTATGATCAGCCATGGAAAGAGACAAGAATTCTTTCTCAAGAAGACTGGTTGTTAAAAATATATGAATCTGTAAAAATGGATAAAATGAGACATTGTTAAATGACTTTAAGTAAGAATTAAAGCTTTTATTAGGTTATATGAGGAAAGTGGGGATCTGCAATGATTTTAGGTTTCTAAGTAAGAATGGTCTTATCATAGAATCATAGAATCATAGAGTCAGAAGAGACCACAAGGGCCATCCAGTCACCTCCACCCATTAATTTCTGTTCAGCATTCAGCTGCACGCATTATTTCACTTGCTCGCCGCTATGATCATGTCTCCCCTCTCTTGTCCTCCCTTCACTGGCTCCCTCTTCCTCTCCGCATTAGGTACAAACTTTTGCTACTCACCTTCAAAGCCCTGCATGGGCTAGCCCCCCCTTATCTAGCTGATCTTCTCTCCCCCTATGTCCCTACCCGTACCCTCCGCTCTGGTAACCAAGGTCTCCTCTCCCAACCCAGGTTGTCTTCTGCCCCCTCCCGGATCCGTCCCTTTTTTCTTGCTGCCCCTCATTCCTGGAACCTTCTCCCTCTGCATGCTCGGCTCATCACTTCCCTAACCAGCTTTAAGGTGGAGCTGAAAACCTTATTGTTTAGGGAAGCATTCTCAGGGAACTTGTGATTACCATCTGGCTGTTTGATTTCATTTGATGTGATTTGTTTTTACCCTGATGTTTTAACTTGTTTTTCCTCTCTCTGTAATTTTATCTAATTGTTACTATTTTAGACTGTACGCATCCGGCAGGCTTTTATATTTCTTAAAATTTTACCAATTTTGTACAGCGCTGAGTATAATTACAGCGCTCTAGAAATAAAGTTTAATAATAATAATAATAACTCCCTGCCATGCAGGAACTCCCAGTCAAAGCATCCCTGACAGATGGCCATCCAGCCTCTGCTTAAAAACCTCCAAGGACGGAGAGTCCACCAAACTCCGAGGGAGTGTGTTCCACTGTCGAACAGCCCTTACTGTCAGGAAGTTCCTCCTAATGTTGAGGGGGAATCTCTTTTCCTGCAGCTTGCATCCATTGTTCCGCGTTCTAATATAATAATAATAATAATAATAATTTTTATTTATACCCCGCTCTTCAGCCAAGGCTATCAAAGCGGCTTACAATTTGTTAATTAAGACATTTCCCTGCCCTCAGGCTTACAATCTAAAATAGACATGAAACAAAAGGAAAAGGGAGAGGTGGTGGGGAAGGGGGAAAGTCCAGCAGATCTTCTCTCCCTCAGAGGCCTAGACCATGGCAGATGGATTGGAGGGAGGGCTCTTCTTCTTTTTAGGCAAGGCCTGTTGAAGCTGTAGGATGGGTTCTGTATTTTATTTTACTATTTATTTTAGAGTTCTAGTCTCTGCAGCAGCAGAAAACAAGCTTGCTCCCTCCTCAATATGACATCCCTTCAAATATTTGAACAGGGCTATCATATCACCTCTTAACCTTCTCTTCTCCAGGCTAAACATCCCCAGTTCCCTAAGGCGGTCCTCATAGGGCATGGTTTCCAGACCCTTCACCATCTTAGTTGCCCTCCTTTGGACATGCTCCAGTTTCTCCACATCCTTTTTGAATCGTGGTGTCCAGAACTGGACACAGTATTCCAGGTGGGTCCTGACCAAAGCAGAATAGAGTGGCACTATTACTTCCCTTGATCTAGAAACTATACTTCTATTGATGCAGCCTGGAATAGCATTGGCCTTTTTAGCTGCCGCATTGCACTGCTGACTCATGTTCAACTTATGGTCTACTTGGACTCCTAGATCCCTTATTTTTTATATATTATTATTATTATTATTATTATTATTAATTATCCCTTATTATTATGTAGAGGTTTATAGATAATTTTTAAGTTCATTGAAAAATATATTATTAGGATAAGATTTGAGTAGTAAAGAGGATATGGATATAAAAGAACCACAGGCAAGTTGTCTATCCTTTTATTGTTGTTTTTAATACTTTGATATGTAGTTTAGTGTGATTGGTTTTCTCTATACATTTGTTTTAAGTATAGAAAATGCATTGTTTTGATTTGTTATTGTTAGTGTCATGATTGTTGTTGCTATTTGTAATAAAAACTTTAAAAGAAAAGAAAGTGACAGGAAAACCAGCAAGAGAACAAAAGAAACATCCCTGGGATTTGGAATCAATTGAGGCAAGACATAGAGAAGGTCTGTGCATGGAAAAATTAGGGATTTCTGAAGCAACCCTCTGAAAGTAGCTGATATCAGAGTTACAGCAGGTAGCCATGGATTGAAATAGTATTTTGGACTTTTGAACCAAACTGGAGACTGAAGAGGGTGTTTCTTTCCAATTTTGGCACCATCCGTAGTCAAAAGTGTGCTGGAACAGAAAGTTGGCTAGATCTTTGCAGAGGTTAGCCTACGGCAATGAAGTAGCAAAGCAAAGAAACACAGGTATTGTGGAAGGCAAGGAACACAAAAAAAGGCACATAATTTTTGCTTTCTAATTTATGATCCAGTAACAATTTGTATATCCAAAGTTTTTTCTTCAAATAAGCAGAACAGTGGGAAGGGGGACCCTTCCTGGAAGGTGTGTTGGTTTGTATGTGTATGTTTAGTACCATCAATAACAAGAGACATAGGGGTGTTTTGTTGCCATTAGTCAGCTTACAAATTATGTTCACTCTAAATCCACCAAAGTTCCACAATTAAGCCACATAACTGTTGATTCCATTGCAAGCTGGGAATATGGTTCAAGAGTCATTCAGGTGCTTTAGTTCGCTTGATATGAATCCAATCAGCTCACAATCTCAGTATGCCCCATTGGGTTGTCTGAATAGTTTTGGGGACATTTGGTCTTCATTCACATCAAGCAAGAATGTCTCATAACTGGGAACAGCAAATAAATAAATAAATAAGAAAAAGAAAAAAGAAGACCTACTTCATCTCTGGTTCCAGGCCAATATCCAAGTTTTGTATGCAATTCTAAACCTTTTCAATCACAGTTTGAGGATTTAGTTGATGGACTGCAGCTGAACAGTCAGCACACAGTAAGACCTAAGACTAAAATAAATATATGTGTAAACACACACACCTATTCTCTAGAGAGTGTGATCTCTTTTTGATCCCGATTACAATCACTTCAAGGTCAACAAGGAGCAACTTGTAGAATGTCTTCCTGGCAATTATCCAAACAAATGGAAGACAGTCCATCAGTTTTCACTGCCATCACTTGCTTAACCTCACGCCAGCTCTAAGCCAAATAAAAAGAAAAAAAACAACCCAGATGCTAAAAAGTAACCAGATGTTTCAACTACACTGGGACAGTCCCTAGATATTAATACTCTGTACTGTTGTCACGAAACAAAGAAAAACTCCAGCCCTATTTTTGTGTTATTGAAATATACCAGTTATCAGCAGTGCAGTCCATACATTTTCCCTGTACGCTTGCCTCTTTCTGTGTCACAGGTGTGGGTGAGAAGGGGGAGTTTTCTTGGCTGACAAAAAGATCTGTGTTCCTGAGAATCAATCCACAGAGAGCAATAGGAATTTTCAAAGGAACCGCATGATGCCTTACTAGCAACTTGCTATGTCAGTTGCATTCACCCTGTAAGTGGAAATGAAAATCTTATTAACTTCTGCATGTTTTCTGGAGTACGTTGATGAACCTGCACAAAAACATCCAAAGGGACTTCCGTAGCCCTGTTCAAACACAAATTAAATTCAATATTTATAAGCCTCTTAATTCATTTCCTAATAACAACCACATGAGGAATACTTGATTTATAACAATCTTAGTTCAAGGTCAGTCTCTCATATACTCAAGACAAATGTGTCAATAGCCTGACAAAAATATCCAGGGAAGACCATCTCGCTTTCCTAGCCTTTCTGTAGAACGTTTCTTAACTATTATGTATAAGTATCATTTTATATTGAAGGTGAAAAGAGACAGAAAATTAGCTTAAAGCAGCTATATAACAGTGGACATATTTGGAAAAATAGTATGGAATTAAAGTGAAGATTTCCATATGTTTCTTGTAAGTTACACTTTAATGGAATAAAACCATGATTGTTGATGGAAATAAAGAAAGCTGTTTATAGTATCATCTCCCCATCACCTCTCCCCAGATACCCCCCCCCATTGGAATTTTATTTTAACTTTGTTGTTCTCTTAGATTCAGTGTCTCAAAAGTTCTGAAACAATACTGCCATATGCAAAACCTGGATCAAATTGTTATTATTGTTGGCACATATTTTTTAAAAAACAGAAATTGTGTATCATCACAATATCAGCATTCTCATATCTTAAGCCCTTCATGGTTGTGAAGCTATTGCTGTCAATATATTTTAATCTTTGTTCTGTAATCCCTTCAGAGCCTGCAACATCACCTTTTACACCAAGAACAAATGCAAATTTTATTTATTTATTTATTTATTTATTTATTTAAAATATTTTTACCCCAACCTTCAGCCTCAAAGGCTCTCAGAGCAGTTTGCAAATTGTTAATTTGGCAGTTCTGTGATCTCAGGCATAAAATCTAACTAAGACATGACACAAAAGTGAAAGGCAGTGGCAGTATAGGAGGGAATTCAGTCAGACACTATCTACTTTATCACACTAGGGGGCAAACAGGATTTAAACAAGAGTTAAACAGGAAATGTCCTGTGATAAAGATAGGACATTTCCTGTTTAACTTTTGTTTAACTCTCCGTTAAATCCTATTTGCCCCCTAGTGTTATAAAGCAGACTGTGAGGTCTTCTCTTCTTCAAGGCCAGGGAAGTTGCAGTTGGAAAGGAGGGAAGTTCCTTTCATCTACTTCTGAGCCTAGGCAAGAGAATGACACCAACTATAACATACAGTTCACCATAGCCCCAGGTCATGCTGACACTCCTGCACTTTCTGTTCACCATCAGAGTTGCTACTCTCTGTCCTACATGCTCATCTTTGTTGCCCATGTCTGACTGATGGAAGTGGGGCAGATAGGTAAGAGGAATAGAATATTTAGTTAAAGTTTTTTCCATATATATATATGGTAAAACCGCTTACTGTAAAAGAGTAGGGTACTGCCTCCTCCAGAGAAGCATAGTTCTTTCAATGTCTGTCAAAAACTTAGCTCTTTAAAGTGGCCTCTAAGGGTGACAAACATATTTAATTAAAAATGAAATTTAATTTTAAGCATTCTATGGCATATGTTTTATCAACTCCACTTGAGGCAACTGGTATATGGTAATGACTGGACACAAGAGAGGATGAAATAGATATTATAATCCAATAGGTTACTATCCTTTCTCACTTAGGAGATAAGATTTTTGTTCTGAAAGGTAAAGTACCAAACATATTGCAACAAACAATTACAAGAAGAAGGAAACCTCAGTTTCTGACATTGTAAGGGATCCCAATAGTGTTCACTCCATCAGGTATTACAGCGGATTGCCATGTTTCTGCATGGCAGTAGGCAATTTATTTCACACATGCTGAAAGAAGCAATGATCTAAATTATGTTTTCTTTTCTCCTTATCTACTGGAATTGGAGCAACACTTCCCACTCTCATGATCCAAGGTGGTGAAACTGGACTTTCTTTGTTTCCAAACATAATTGGATACATATAGGAACAAGGTCTATTAATATCTTTATTGCATGATGATAAATTGCATTGTGATTAGTGTTTCCTCTCTCATTTTTTATTTCTAGAATCATATTTGTTTCCCAATTTTCAGTGAAGTAAAATAATAAAACAGATGTGGGGGAAAGAACACAGAAGAACAATGCAAAAAACATTATATTGGGTTAAGGGGAGATATCTGGTGTTGGGGTTTCAGTAGTCCCATTCTCATGTCATTGCAGTGGGGAAAATGCTCCATATTTTGTTTGGAAATTTAAGAGAGCTGTCCAAAAGGCTGAGGGGTTGTCTACATGGGCCAAATGTTGATGGTCTGACCTTGCTTTCACGTCCAGATGATATACAGGAGGATTTAGGCCATATCCGGGACCTTTCAGTGCTTCAGGGCTTTAATCCGAAAGGGAGAAAGTGGCAATTTACTCTGGATTTGAGCAGAAAATTCAGGGGTGTGTGTGTGTGTGTGTGTGGATGGTGCTCCATAATGATGTCAGTATAGAGCAGGGGGTGGGAAGAGTGTTCTATGGGCAGAACTGGTTGGATCTACCAAGCCTTGTGTGTGTGCCCTGCTTTTCTACTTCAGCTCATATTCAGCCATGAAAGCAACAGTGAGGGGTTAGATCAGTCCACCCCTCCCTCTTCATCTCTCCCACCAGTATATCATGCTTGTTTTATTCCCTCTGCCATCCCACTCCCAGCCAAGTTGTTAGTTTAACAGGCAAAAAATAAGGGCTATTGGCTGAAAGGTTGGTGCATGAGTTCACCAAGGGCAAAATGTGTGAAGGCTGCCTGGATTTGTGGTTTGTTATGGCACCAAAGCACTCTAACCATGAAGGCTAAACATCTCACAAAAAATTCCAGAATTGCATAGCATTGAACCACGACAGTAAAAGAAGTGTCAAATTGCATTATTTCTGTAGTGCAGATGCAGCCTGAATCAATAGGGTTTAGTACTTTGATAGCTGCTTTACAGTTCATACTAAAACCCACAACAATTCAACCAGTCCTGCTCTACTTGGGTGAGGAACCTCTTAAGGAATACCTGAAAACTCTGTGGAACTTACTGGGTTACAGAACTGGTGATTCTGTTGAAGAAGGGGTAAAAAAAACTGCCAGCTCCTCATCACATCACATCACATCACATTAGGAGTTGCAACTGTAGCCCTATTTTAGACAATTTTAGTCTCACAAAATGTATTTTATTAAACAGAAAGGCAACTGGTGTGACTGTAGCTTGCTCTGATCTGTTAAGATATGAAGTTTTGTACTCTGTTTTGTTTTGTTCTTTGAGGTTATTTTTACAGTTCTAGAATGATTTTAATGTATTTTTATTGTCTGCAGCTTAATCTAAGAGGTCCATAATTTGGATAGGGCACAATTTTTTAAAAAAGTAAAAAATAAAGATGTAATGGTGGGTTTACCTTAGTGAAAAGCATTTTTGCTTAACTATGGGGCAGAGCAGATAGGTATAAAGGAGTGGCCTGAGTCTGCTCTGACCAGAAGCAGGTCCAAACCCCACCAAGTGGTCTCAGAAGTGGGGCCAACTGGTGCTACCAGAAGCCGAATTATCCGGACTTCTTTTTGTTCTGGCCCAAAGGTCTGGAGTGTGGCCTCAGCACAGCTTCTGGCCACTTTGAAGGCATGCATAATGTATCCGGTGCACCTCCAAAGTAGTTCGAAGCCACTTCATTTGACCCATCTGTTTGGAGCCTATGTTGGTTTATACACTTATCATTTTCATTAAAAACCCTATAAAGCTGCTTCTTAGGTTCGGTAGATATTGTAGAAAAGAATGAATATGGCGTGAAAATGTCCTATAGATAAGGGATTTCATTAAATCTCAAGCCTGCTGACTCGAGTAGCCAGAAGTCTTTACTGCTATGGCAAAGTCACTGACGGATACAATATGACTGCACAGAAAATAATTCTAAATAAAGAAATTTAAATAAAGAAACAAATATTCAGGTCCTTATTATGAAAGTATTTCACTGTTTCTAACTTTTCCATTAGCAGAGGAGGACAAAAGATATTTCTTCTCAATATTTCCCATTTTTCTCCTTTATGTCTGATGTGCAAATGAAGGGTATTTACATATAGTATTGTAGTTTGTACTTTCCAGTGTTCAGTGCATAAATTTTTAAACTGGATTAAAATCTCAAAGACCTGAGTTCAAATGTGACATCCAACAGTTATCAAGTTCTCACATCCCTATATATTGAGTTGTAGTAAAGTCATAAAGATCCTATAAATTGGATGCCTACAATGATATATTGAATTAAAAACATAAACCATCATTATTATCAATCCTAGCATCCATCATATCCTGTATAAGATTATGATAAATGCTCCATCCTTGATGATGTTTATAGGATTATTGTTGATTGGATATTTTAAGTGAACTAATAGGAATGCTGTAATTCAGTGTTAGTATCTTATAGTCTATATTTTTTGTATTATACTGTACTTTAAGTGATGTAATCCCACTTTGATCTTTGGGAGAAGTGGGAAATATAAATAAAAATTATTATTATTAGTAGTAGTAGTAGTAGTAGTAGTAGTATTAACAGCAATAAGAAAAGTAGGAATTGTAATTATGTTCATCGTAATATTTGCAATAATTGCCAGGGAAATAAATAATTTAAAATTTTTATCCACTAAAATGAGATCTTTTATTACCCCAAATACTATCTTGTCTTGCAGAGAAATAGCCTGCAGTATGGTCATTGTACAATTTTGTCACTTGCACAATTGTAAACAGTGTCCCAAATTTAAGCACCTTTTAATGTATGGTGGTCCCCCCCCCCCCCGATTAAAAAAATGCACACAGAAATCTATAGATGCTTGTGCTTGCAGTACTTGGATCCTGTTTTGTCTCAGCCAATGTGACACTCTGGGATAACAAAGAAATACTCTGCTTCCCCATCAGCCCCAGCTAACCATGATGTGGTTAAGGAGAAATGGCATTCTGGTTGTCAACAGGGTACCCCCATTTGGAGGAAATTGATTTTTCTGGGGAAGGTAGAAAGACATTGAAATTCACTGGCTTTGGGAAACATCCCACAGTTCAAGTGTACATTTAATTTTCTTACGTGGTTTTACTTATTTTTTGTCTACCATGTATTTCCTGACTATGGGTGTTTGGGTGGAACAGAGTTGATTTTGCACACACAAACACTCCCCTGGACAAGGAGAAATTTTATATCCCAGCCACAGTATGCTGAAATTCTCACTGGGGCAAGAAAATACCCCACAGCTAACTCAATGGAAGTTTGTTAATCCTAGTGCATGAGAGTTAATCATCTCATTTAATGTACAGTTAAACCACAGCAACACCCGAATGAATACAATTAATTGCCAAATTGACTTATATCTGGAAAATTATAGTAGTTTTTGCTTCGTTGCTTTAAAAAAAAAGTACACTCTCTCTCACGCACAAATACATAAATCAACTTCCTCATTTCTCTTGCATTATGTACTCTTGTGTACAAAATTATAAACTTCCCATTTCTTGACTGTTCTGGCATATGTCCCCAAAAGGGAGGAAAAACCTTATAAAGTTTCCTTTGGCCCAAAGAAGCAGAAACATCTGTTGCAATCATGAGTGGCTTCTTGGCTAGGTCCACAAACTAGAACCTGGGTTCAATTAGTTATCCTGCTTTCTTTGCCATTATTTCAAGTTGCTGGAGAGTAGGGTTATGACTGTACGGGATCAAGAGAAATTAAACCACCTACTAATAATAATAAGAACGCAGTACGTACAGAAATGGTTCAGAAATACATTTGGGCTGATTACACAGCAACTTCAGATTCTGTTAAGTTGCATAAATGTTCTCCTCAGACTCCTTAAAAGAAAAACTAAACATTTTGAAAAGTTTTGGGTAGGTTTTTTCCCCCTTTTGATAAACACAGCTGCTTGGCAAACAAAAGCAATGAAAGTGGCAGGTTATGTTTCCCCCCTCTTTTAGAAGGAACTTTTGTTATTTTAAATGACACTGGGGAGAGAGAACCAATGTTGACCTGTCTTCTGCTAGCCAAATATCATGTTCATTTGGAACAGAATTGGCAAAAGAGAGCATGCTTCTCTTCTTTCACTCCAACAGGTGCAAGCCAGTCCTGTTGTGAAACTTCACTAAAACTGTTTACTTGACTCTGTAATAAAATGATTCAGTCCATCTACTTGTACAGTGAACCAGTTGCACAGACATTTGTAAGCCTGCTATTGAAGAGAGTAGTTCTATAATATTAATAAAAAAATCTCCCAGCGCTTCATATACTGCAAAAGAAATAGACATTTTTAACAATACTGCTTGTAATTTTGATAAAGAGATATGAAATGAGCACAAAAAGGAGAAGAAAGAGGCAAAGATGTTTCATTCCAATAAAAACTGGAGGACATTTAGGAGCAAAATGAATAGCCAAAAAGCATGGCAAAAACAAAGACTGAGTATTCATGTAGTCATATTTTTAATGTCCTAATTACAGTTTGCACATCAGATCCTGATCATTTGAAACACCTTCTTTTTATTAGCTGTCTTGGAGATAGTTTTTTCACAATGATGATTTTACCATTACAGGAGGCATGTATGAGATGTAAATATCAATCCATAAAGGGAGAAGAAATATATTTTACAGGATATACTGTATATACATAGTAAATTCATTAAACATATTATTTAAACTAAGTAATGTGATGAAATCTATTAGGCCATGTTTTCAAGGAAGGTTAGAAAGCTAGAGGTAGATCAGTTCATGATACTATTCTTAATATACATTCAGTCATAATTCTATCTAATTTTCTCAGTAAAAAAATAAATTGCAATGAAGATTCTTCCTATAATAATAATAATTTTAAATTAGTCTTTGTTGGATGTATTTCTAAATGCATTTTCTATACTTCCCCTTAAGTACATGCTACTGCATGTCTTTTTCTAATGTTTACATTTTTGTAATGACTCTTATTCTAAAGCATGCATTTGACTAGCATCACAGACTTTAGAGAATCTAGAAATTAACTGTGTTTCAATCTGTGTATTATTCTGGACAGTATGGGTTTGATCTATTTACAAATTATGAGTAAACAAAATTCTCCAGAATCCCTAAAGAGATTTAGTTCACACGTGTACAAAGTGTGACAGAGAGCCTACACAGTTTTCAGATGCAAACATTTGATCTTCATGATTTTTCTGCCCCTTTCTACTTGTGTAGCAAGTGTACTTGTCTTCCAGCCTGAGGACATGCTGTATATGCTCAGATGTGAGGTCAGTGTGTGACACTGGATGAATTACTGAGAATTACTGGAAGAATTCAAATAGCCTATATTCTTTCCATAGTTGTGAATACTTCAGTAACTTGCGGTGCTGGTGTAGTGGAGTGACTTTGTTTCATGTTAAATTGATGTAGCTGTTCAAATTACTTCTCATTACTTCTCAGAATTTTTTCCCCTAGTCTCTAGTTCACATGCACTTTGTTTTGGTTATCTTAAAATGAGAGTAGTACAGAGCTTTGGGAAGCTGGGTGGTGTGACAGGAGATGACAGATTTCCTCAGGAGAAAATGAAGGGGGGGGGGCATGTGAAAAGGTGAACATTATTCAATGACCTCTAGTTTTTCAAAGATTTATTCAATCCAATTCAATACCTGTCCACTCTGAAGCAAGACCCACTGACTTCAATGGAACATACTCTCCTTTGCACTCTGAAAGCATTCCTTTTACCAGATCTGGAAGAGCAGGTGAGCAAGGGGCTATGGCGGATAGCTGTTGACTTTGTATGATGAATCCCATGGGATGTGCACCCAAACACATTGGCTGCAAAGTCTGGCATTTTGTGGTTCGTAAGTGTACCTAGTGGAATGGCAGGAAGATTGGACTTTGCTAATGAGGCAAAAGATCACCAGTATGGGAGGAGAACGAAAGAAGTGACATGCCTAAACACACACTCCAAAAGAAACAGCTGCAATTGGAACAAAATGGATCTCTTTTAAAATGACATTAAAATTTGCTGCTGATAACTGTAGATCATTAAAATGGCAACTAATACATTTGGATCATTCTTCATGTCATGTACATTTCAAATGCAACATTGGAAATATAAGGTGCAATCAGGCAGTGATATTGTAATTTGAGCCTGATATGGATGGTCCCAAAGTCTCTTGCCTTTTCCTGCCATATTCTACTGGGCTGTTGTGAGTATAAAAATGGTCCACACCATGAAGTATGGCAGGGTACAAGTGTAATCAGTAAAAAATGGTATCTATAGCTCATAAATACTGTATTCAAATGAATATTGACAAGCTTTAATGTATTTTGTGAATGCTTTCAGGGTCTATAAGGTTGTGCACTACATGCAGACCTCATTAGAAGCAATTATTAAATGACTGGAAAGATAAATGTAGCTATTAATACTGCACACCTGCAGTTCTCCATGTGCACTTTGGTTGAAAAGATGAAAATTTGTAGTAGCCAACTATCATCTTTCACCCACCTGCAGTTTACTAGGAAAGCAGCCAAAGAGCACTGCAATTCTGTTGCTAATAGCTGAGAAGTGGATTGGCCAAAAATGCAGGGGGAGGTAGTGATGGGGAGTAAGTCTCTGTCATTTCACATTGGTGATGCCTTTATTACCAGAAAAAAACTTGTTTACAGCCTCCTTTCCTCAATGATATGTGGATCTGCTCTGTCCTTGCTGTGTTCAACCATTTTATATCCCAAAAAATATATGGACACACACACAGATATAGAGGCAAGGCTGAAATAAAAATCTTGGCCTGAGCGAGAAGACCTACTGTTACAGAGTATTCTAGTGCAGAGTTGCAGCTGATAGAAAAAGCCAGTGACCATGCAGCAGAACATGTGAAAGGCTACCCCCCTTCTTATGGGTCCTAACAACTTGGCAGGAGAAATCATCACAATTCTTTCTGGCTCGATAAGAATGCCAACAGAGTCTGAGACTAGTCAAGTTCATTAACTGTTCTCAGTTTCTAGACTGTCGGAACCTGGTATCCAAAGAAAACTACCACAGCATGAACTATTTTAGTGTTTATTAGATTCCTTTGAGCTAAATGGATGCCTACAAGGGCAGGGGAATGGAATCA
This sequence comes from Urosaurus nigricauda, assembly GCA_034509955.1. Lineage (NCBI taxonomy): Eukaryota > Metazoa > Chordata > Lepidosauria > Squamata > Phrynosomatidae > Urosaurus > Urosaurus nigricauda. The sequence continues at coordinate 49,273,934 of JAOEGL010000003.1, forward strand.
TAGTTCCCCATTGACAACAAATTATAACTAAAGAAATCATTACATTTGTTTGGCTTTATTTTCAGCTTATGACGTCTCCAATATTATTGTCACCAATTATGAGTTAGACCTTGGAAAACATAGTTTATTGGACAACAAGTCCCAGTGGCCATGCTTAATAGTTGTGATAGTTGCAGCCTCCAAAGAAACTTTTCCAAGTTCTGGTCAGAACATGTTCGGTGCTCAGTGAAGTTGCATTGATGCTATGGTGGGTTAGTTTATTTCCAATTCCTTCTTCCCATGATGTCCATGTGTCCCTTTCCACATATTTTAAAGGAAAGGGGGGGTGTATTTGGAACAGCATAGACACTGGTACTTGGCAAATGGCAAATGGCAATGGAAGAAAACTGCAAATTTTCTCCCCTCTTTTGCAGAAAGCCTCCGCTAGATATCATTTTCCTCTGTTGTTATTATAACTGTTGAGTTTGCTTCAGCTTCTGATGATCCTATAAATTAGAAATTTCCAAAAGATCATGTTATCAATAGCTCAGGTCTTGCAAACCTAGGCCCATGACTTACTTTATGGTTAATGTGCTCTTTATGGTTAATAGCACTTTAACTTTGGAATCATGAGATCTGTAATTTGGTGAACTGTTCACAATGCTTTGTTAGAGAGCTCTGGTACTGTAGTTCAAGAGAGTGAATTAGTGGTCATTAGCAGATAATTCTAAGTGCCTTGCTAAATGACAAATCTCAGGATTCTTTAGCACTGGAGAAATGTAGGATCAAACTGCTATAACCAAGTTGTACAATGTCATTCTTAGTTTAGGATTCCTAATGGCTGGGCTAATTGTGCTGGTAGGGTTGCATATTTTCAGTTAATGCATAACTACAATTCCTACAATCCTACTTTCTCTTTATAAAGCTTTATGAGGATAGCCAGATAAATATCAGTAACCTTTAAAAACAGTTCTTATTCTGAGTCCCAAATGTCTTAATTTCCAGGAGTATAATCTTGGCTGAATTTGGATATTTTGGTATTATAATGCAACATTTTAGCAGTTGGTGTTGCATGTGTGTACAGAAAGGGGGAGGAAACCAGAGGGAGGGAGGGAGTAAATCATACAATTGGTGGCAAGTTTTCACTTTGCTGAGTGTTAGATTCCTGCTCTTAAAAACACACCGAAAAACTAAGCTAGAAAATGAATAATAGCCAAAGAAAACAGAACCTAGTATTTCAAGGACATTTCTCCCCTTCCCTGGACAGTGTATGTTAAATTAAGAACAAGGAAATGTCCTTCACCAAGAATGGTGACTACTATCCCTAGAGCAATAAGATGTATGACACCAGTAATGATAAATTCTTGTAGATCCAGGAGAACACGGTGTCCTTGGATTTCCTAGTGACCATATGTCCTGGTAAGAACAGGCGCTCTGTATGTGTCATTATAACCAGCTAGCTTGAGGATACTACCTGTAAAAGAAATAAGTAAAATAAATGAAGAATTCAGATCCAGCGTTGAGAGATCAGTAATCAGCAACAAATGTGACAGAATTCTCTTCAGTCCTTTGATACTAAAATATAATGGCCTATTTATCTACCTATTTTAGAAAGAGCATTATATATACTATCAAATAATTTTACATTGGACAATATACAAATCTACATGATGAATTTTGACAGCAACCTGATGGTCTTGCAGCACTCTTGCCAAAAGTAACAAAATATCAAATAGTTGAGTTGATATGTACATTTTTAAAACACTAACACTTCTCAGAAACATGATGGGTTTTTGGCAAGCCCTGTACAGTAATTCATATTCATCCTGGTCAATGATGCCATTTAGTTAACACAGCTACTATTAAAGCTGTGCCAATATATTCCTGTATGCCTCTCAATTATAAGAACCACAGAAGTCTGTGTTTTGTGGAATTTTCCCACTAAAGCTGTCAGATTAGATTTAAGTTGTTAAGCAGTCTGGAGCAGAAAATTACCCATTGAGTGATCTCCCCCCCCCCCCCCCCAAATGGTTGGAAATTACAATAAAATTGTCTATAGAAACAGGAACATCACCCAATTGGACTAAAAAGATATTTATTCATTGTGTTTAGACATCTGGGTTTTCTACACAGCATTAGTGCTGCACCTATTATTTTTTGTACAGTTCAGTTTAGAGTGAAAAATTGCATTTAGGGGTGTGTAAGGTTTGGCAAAAACTGGAGTTGGGAGGAAGTGGATCCATCATGAGATGCTTTCTGATCAACAGGAGAACAGAATCCCGGTGGCTTCTTCCCAGTAAATGGGGATTGGGACAGGATTCACTGCATAACACCATAACTATGCTGTTGATACAGTAGGATTTAGTACGATTTTGGACATATTTTTTAATAACCACATAACCCTATGTAGGCTACATGTTAAAAACAAGTAGATATGCATTCAGGGCTTTGTCCTGAATACACAGGTCTCACTGGCAGCAAAATGTATATATACCGCAGTGGTATATGAGCCTGATACTATTTTAACTTTCATTACTCCATCCAATGGAATCCTAGGGTTTCTAGTTTGGTAAAGTACTTAGAACTCTATGCTTTAGAGCCCATTACAGTATAATTCCAATAATCAGCAAAAATGTAAGCCTATTATTATTATTAATTTTATTTATAGAGTGCTGTAAATTTACACAGTGCTGTACGTACAATCTTAAATTAGATGGATCCCTGCCCTCAGGCTTACAGTCTAAAAGAGACAACACAAAAGGAAAAGGGGAAGGTTGTGGGAAGGGGATGAGGTCCAGTGGTTCTTCTCTCCCTCTAGGGCCAGGACCAAGGCAGATGGACTGGAGGGAGGCCATGGCTTCTTAATACATAGATATTCTGACAATGTATCTATGGTGAGGCTGCAAGGGCCTATGTACCAAACTTTTCCACATTGAGCTGGAACATCTGAAGAATATTTGGCCAGCCATAGGTGTAGTCCTCTCCATTATCTGGAATTGTTATCAGGCAGGACTGTTATGATCTTCCCACACATCTTTCTTCTCAAAATGGGAAGTGGTGACTGTCATTGCCTGACTTGCCTAGTTTCATCAAGTAGTAAAATTTTAGGAGATTATTGCATCATTATACCATCATTTTCCTGATTGGATAAAAGCACGTTTAACTTCAAAGACGGGTCTTACCACATTCTCCCATGTGCAGCCCATCTACAACCCGGGCTTATTCTGTGGCTTTTCAAGGTTGGGATAATATCCATGTCATTCTAGAAACACTGTTCTAAGAAATCTGAGCATAATGTGCACCCCCTGGTGCTTTCTCTCTGTGCTCCACATTTCATTTTTCAGGTGGATTCTTGAGGGAAGGCAAACAGAGAGGATCTCATATGGGAGCTGATCAAGATAAGTCATAAATCAGTCTAAAATGGACCACCATTTCTATACCTCACCTCACCATTCAGCTAGCCATAGTTCTGTACCCAAAATGTCTCTAAAATGTATCCCTTCCTGTTTCTTTGTGGTCTGAGGAAAATGAAGCATTATTTTCTCAGTGGTTTCCATAAAAGTGGAGAGAACTAAGGACCCAAGATAGTATATATTAATCATAAGCTTCAGGAAACCTGACATGTATACATTCAGTGTATTTTAATGTAATTAGAAATGCCACAAAAATATGTTTGAAAAAGCCATATGTGTTTAACATGGTATGTCTATTCTAGTTTGCATGAAAAACATTCATTAGGTAAAATCTGGTTTTATTTGGGGTGATTTTTAAATGAGCAAGTCAAGACATGAAGTAAATGAAGCAAAACAATTATTTCTATTGGTCTGTAATGATTTGTACAAATACTTTTACTCTGACTACTAGGATTTTAATAAGTGGAAAATGAAATACTGGATAGAATAAGAGAGATATACTAATAGGACATAGAAAATGCAGTTATAGGAATGGGGAAAAAACATTACTCAGCAATGCAGCTTGACACTATCCTGTACATAACAGATATTACAGATGGAGAGATATCATTTAAAAAGAATTACTGAGGTATATTTATATTAAGCCATTTTTAACATTTGCAAGTATTTTTCATCTTTATTTCAAGCCTACAGAGGCTGCCTATAGTGGCTTTATTTCAAGACTACAGAGGCTATTATTCTAATAGGTAGCATGACACATTCTGCAGAATATAAAAATCAAATGTGCAGTTGGAAACAATTTTTTGTGGAGTGGCAACATGGGCTTTAATCAGGAACAAGGTTATTTCTTTTAAAAACAATTGGAAAAAAGACAAAGGCACAGAAGATTAAAATATCTACAGTTGCTTTTTAGTTTTCACACTCATATTTTAATAATATATTATTGGGGCCAACCATCTGGCTTCTCCATCTGTGACCAAAGAGGAAACACACATGTATACCTAGCTGCTTTTGATCCAATTGTGTTGCTGCAAGCATTGTCAATTGCATCCAACTTTTACTTTGCACCACAGCTTCAGGGTTCACTGGGACCCAGAAAATAATGCTTTTCATCCCAGGTTTTGTAATAACATTTACCATTATATTTCTCCCTCTGCCGTACACATATGCAGCATTGCAGTTTGATCCACAAAGTCAACATACCTGAGACTTTGCAGACCTCTGATATGATGGCTTTGTATAATTGTATATTTGGTCAAAGTCTTGGTGAGGTTGTGTCTTACAATCTCTAGCATATCATACAGAAGTCAAAGAGGAAGTCAGAGCACTTCTGGCTTTAGGTCATATAGAAGCTAAAGCCAGATAAGTCCCTACAAAACCATACAAAATAATGTGGGGTGCTAGACAAAGTGGAGATAAGTGTTTTGTTAGTACAGACCTGCATAGGTTGAGTCTTGACCTTGTTGTTCTTCAGGACTGGTAGCCAAGCCTTGTTTACTCTCAGGGTTTCCTCTTTCCTGTTGAAATTGTCCAGGTGTTTATGGATTTCAATGGCCTCCCTGTGCATTCTGACATGGTAATTGTTGGAATGGTCCAGAATTTCAGTGCTTTCAAACAGCATTTTATGCCCAGGATGGTTTATAGCATGTTCTGCTACTGCTGATTTTTCTGGTTGACCCAGTCTGCAGTGTACCTCATGTTCCTTGATTCTTGTCTGCACACTGCATTTGGTGGTCCCTATGTAGACCTGTCCGCAGCTGCATGGAATGCGGTAAACTCCAGCGGCCGTGAGAGGGTCTCTCTTGTCCTTGGATGAGTGAAGCATTTGCTGGATTTTCTTAGTCAGTTTGTAAACCATTTGAAGGTTATGTTTCTTCACCACTTTCTCTATTCTATCTGTGACTCCTTTGATGTATGGTAAAAATATCTTCCCTTTGGGTGGTTGCTTGTCTTGAGTCTTCTGGGTTTTTCTGGGCCTGGCAGCCCTTCTGATGTCTGCGCTGGAATAACCATTGGCCTGTAGAGCCCAGTCCAGGTGTTTCAGTTCATCTTCCAAAAAAATATGTGGTTAATCAATGTGGTGGTTAACCAAAATAGGTTCAACCCCTTGGGCAACTATGTGAAGACTAAACCCTGGGACAAACTCAGCATTCCACAACATGGAGGCCATGACCTATTGCTGTTCACCTTTGTCTCTTATGGTGTGTATTCTGTAATATTGGACCTTAAGGTGATAAAGAGTGAAAATCTGAAAGAGCAGAAGTAGGAAGGATGGTCTAAATACCCTAAAGGCATCAGATCCCATCTGAGCTTGGTTAGTTCTTCGATAAGAGACTGCTAGTGAACACCAGGTGCTGAAGGCTATATGTCACAGGAAGGAATAGGCAAAAACCACCTCTGAGTACTCCTTGCCTAAGAAATTCATGGGATCACTATAAGTTGACAGGGTTCTTGAAGGTACATACACACAGAGAAATGGGAAGAGACAATGGAGAGAAATATAAAAGGATGCATAATGGTTTATGATGCAGATAGAAAAGCTTATGTTTCCTTCCATTCATGCAGAAATGTTGATAACTCCTCAAAGACAGTATCTGTAGTGGCAGGTGCACAAAAGAAGGCTAATTAGTCTCTATCTTTTTTCATGCAGAATCCAATCTTTATTTTGCTTCCATTATATTTATTGGCATGACAAAAATTGATGCTTTGCCAAGACCATTTTTGATTCTGGACCCTTTGGGAGTTGGCACAATGTGCCCATTTTTGAATTATCATTCATGTCTTATATAGTGGCAGGTTGCTATATGCCTTAAGGCAATTTCTGTCATCCCTTTTGACTTGAAGCTGATGAGCTATTGCCCTTTGATCATTTGATGTGTATGCATCTGTATGTGCTGGGGGGTGTCAAGAAATATTGGCAAGAAAGGGTTTTCTTCTATAAATACTAACACATAGTTGGCTGGTTATTTATTGCCCACGTTTACCAATTTAGTAAAAAAAAAAATGCTTCCCCATCCATTTACTTTATAAGCAACCATTTGTTGTCTTTTTCCAGTTGCTAGATGGTATTGCAATCCACTTGAAGGTTTTGCTTGATTGTTCACTTATACATCATAGTGGGTTATACATCTTGGTTATATCTTTCTGTGAACAAAAGAGCTCTGTTCATTTTTCAGGCATCCTGCCCAAGCACATTACAGCCTTACCTGTTTTGTATGATCATCCATGGTCTGGGTTGCATTTCCAAGGAGCTAAGTGAGGGAAGGAATGGGGACATTCATTTGCACCAGCCATGTCACACACACCTAAACTGGAGCCAACCAATTATATAATCGTTAGTGTAAATAAGCAGAAGTGCGCAGTTCAAGCAATCTCCGATGCCTCCGATACCGGCAACTCTGAAGCTTCGGCCTTATCAGGAATCCTCCTCCCAGTTGATGAAATGGACTGGAGCCAAAAGTCTCTTCTCAGAGGCTTTATTCCTAAGTTGCTGTATTTACAAATATACACACGCTCGTCCAACAAATTCTCTCCAACCATCCATTACAGAACAATTACCCAACCATCCTCACTGAGTTGTGTAGGCTGGTTATAGACTTGTGTCATGTGGTCACAAACCCCACCTCATTTGGTGATTCTACTTCCGTTTGTATAGCCTGCTTTGTTGTCCCCTCAGTTAGGAAGACACGGTTGTTTTCATTAGGTTTTCGTGCAAGCAAGCACTCTGACCTTGAGCACTGTCTGCTCCCAGCCCTCAGCTGTAAACAAGTCTAGCCATAATTCCTGTTTTTCCCTTTTTTGCACGTCTGTACATTTCATACTCAGGCCTCAAAGCCTAACAATAATAAACTCTGTTTTCATCTCTTGGTGGCTTTTATAATGATATCTATGACACTTCTGCAAATAGTCTTTGTGGTGGCATTTCTGTCTCCCAGCATCTGCCACTTAGGTAATTTCCTCATTCCATGATTGTTAGAGTTGATCCTTGTTAAAAGAAGCCACTTTAGACTCATTTCTCTGTATAGTTCACAATCTTGGGGATAAGCAATGAAGTCCTTTGAAGTGTTCAACATGAATGACATGTCTAAATTATAAGAGGGAAAGAAACAGAATTTGGGTGGTATCCAAAAATCATTCCTCTACAGTAGAAAAGTGTGATTTAAAAAAAAAAAAACACCCACTTTTTGTTAAATGAGGAAATAGTGCAGGTGCTAAGCCTGTACAGTGTTTCTGAGTAAGCAATTGATTACTGTACCCAGCAGGATATTCAGATGTTATTTGTCCACTGACAGATTTGACAACACAGCTGATATTCACAAACATTTTACATCTGCCCACTTCCTTGGAACATTTCTCACAGTACTTAGAATCTGTATTTAGATTGAGCAGACTCTCAGCTCTGTGGCTGTTGCAATAGGAAATATAAGCATTCTTCAAAAGCACATTATTTTCCAAACCCCCACCCCATGAAAAAAAATGCAGTGCGGTTTGACTAACTGAACTTCATTATTACTATTCAGAGGCATACCCATGTTGGTCTGGAATATCAGTACACAAAGGATCTTATAGCACCTTTGCAACTAATTGAACAAAAGAAATAACAGTGTAGAATTCATAGACTTGTTCTGCTTCCAAAGATGCATGGAGTCCAGTGGTGCCCAGGAAGGACCTTTATAATCTGACTGTATTAATAGCCATAGGAATGCAAAACCTGTGGATATGGTGATGGGGTGCCCAATTCAGATTTTAAAATGGTCCTTGATGGAAAGGAAAGATAGTGCCTAAAGCCAGGGTGGGTGGATGACCATATGAATGGTGGCGGGAGTTTTGGATTGTAATGTGTGCAGGTTGTGAACCAAAAAGGATCTGTTATGAACTGACCAAGGCTCTCCTCATGAGGCTGGAGTGTTAACCAGTGATATAATATATGTGTTATACAGTATTATAGATGGTACACTTCATCTGTACTGTCTCTTATTTTTGATGAATGTTGCCAAAAAAAAAAAAAAAAATGGGGGAGAAATGTATTTTGAAAATAGATGGATTCTGTGCCTATAGATATAGATATAAGTGTGTGTGTGTGTGTGTGTGTGTGTGTGTGATACACAGCAAAAATTATTTAGTGAACATATTAATGAAAAAAGTGACTGGCTATATAGATTCCATTTCAAAATTCCCTAGGCCCAGTCATGAAGAATAAGAATTATTTGCAATTCATTATGCAAGTTGCGCATGTATAAAGCTGCTTCACCTTGAGTTAGATCTTTGATCAATCTAATCAAGAGAAATGTGAGAAATCTGCAATGGAAATATATATATATTCAATCCACACTTCCCAAAACCAAATGCAGAAACAGATACAATTGTGGATATGCATCTTTTTAATTGTTTGCAAAGTATTTCAGAAAACAAAAACACTAATATGTGCACATTAGAATATATATAAGAATGCTGTCTACATGTATAAAATGTGTGCAAATGCTCTTTATTGGTTAATAAAAAATGTGTGTAGCAGGAACTTGGAGGTGAGAATAGGGGGAAAGTCCTTGGAATTGTTATGGACAGATATACCCATTTCTAATCTCAGACAATACTCTCGGTTCTGACTCTCATCTGTCTCAACAACACCTTTCCTAACCTGCTTTCTGAGAGAACCAGTGGCATCAAAAGGTTCAATACAAATGAAAACAACTTCTTTTTCAGTTTCCATAAACATGTTTTCCATACATTCAAATAGGTCACTAGTTTGCTAAGGGACTAGTTCAAACATGATGTACAGTTAGCCTTCAACATTTGCTGCTTTGACTTTTGTGGAATTGATTATATGTGGTTTTGAATAATATGTTCTCTCTAGAAATCACCAGGTCCACCAGTGCAACTCTGCTAGAAGTTGACCATAGAGTTGTGCTGGAGAATCTAGAGTTCCTAGAGAAAAAACTTCTCTAGGCATTTGTAGGTCCTCCAGCATGACTCTGTGATCATCTTCCGGCAGATGTTGACCATAGAGTTGCACTGGAGGACTGGAGATTCCCAGAGAGATGTTCTCTCTGGCAAAAAGAATAGTTTCTTTTTTACTTGCAGTTTTCTCACATCCATAGGGGTCCTTCACTCCTAACCCCAAAGCACCATAGTCTGAATTATGTCCAAGGAACTCTCTGTGGATTTAAATATATCTTTTCACAGTCAATATGCAATGAAGGTCAATTGTCTGAAGGAATCCATGAAACAATGAATCTCTGCACAGCCAGATTTATAACCAGATGTCTTATTAAGTGCAGAGCTGGAGTCTAAGATACCTTTTTAAACAATACAATTTCATGTGAAATCCATGGCACAATGACATCAAATGCTAACAGTCTTATTCCGTCTAACAATCTAACAGTAAAATTCAAGGGAGATTTTTGACTGAGGCTAGGAAAATACTCAGATATCCTACTTTCACAGGATAATAAATGTGTATACATAAAATTGTTTCTTCTGTTTGTTTTAAACCTCTTGTCAGCCAATGCCACTTTCTAGTCCTTCAGACTTCATTAGGTAATTTGTGCCAGTGGAAAGTAGAGAGCAGCGTGTAACCTTGATTTAATTAAGCTGTAGTAAGCCAAGTGCCAAACATCTGACTTCATTAAAAATTGCTCTATCAAGATTCATTAGGCCACATATGTGCTGATAACTCCATTATTATTGTTTTTAAAGAAAATAAGCATTTCCAAACTGCTTGTCAATTAATAGCTATGTGGTATATTATTGCAAATGGAAACTCATGAATCCAAGGACAAAGCAAGAACAAAACATTTCCTTGTTATGTAAATTTTCCCAGTAAACACAAGAAGAGATTTCTGGCAGATGAAAATGTCAAAAGATGGAGATTTCCATGACATATCAGCAAGTTTTTTTATATATATTTCAGAAAGGTAGTCTCTTTGTAGTCTTGGAAGAACTAACTTTTACACAATAAAAGCTTCCCAAGCTTTCAGAAGAGCCTAGGCTACTTGACAGATTCAACAGTAATTTCAGCCTTTTAACAATACATGATAGATGGCAGGAACAGCAGAAACAGAAGTTTCATGACTAGTCTTTTTTGTTTTCAGCAAGCAGAGTTAATTTTCTTCAAGATGTAACAGAATTTGAACAAAACTCATTTACCTGATTGTTCTGTATTAAAAGGTGTCAAAAGAAAATTGAGGGTTTTTAAAAAAATAAGATTCTGTCTTAAGACCATGATCTTACCCAGGTGGCCAACAATGTAAAACAATACATAATATTATAATTGAGTATACGATTAACTTAAAAAAAAACATTTTAAATCCCAATTTAAAATGGGGAAAAATGTTTAAATACCTGGAGCAACATATAGTATTAAAAAAACAGTTACAATTGAAGATTAAATGTGTTTCTAACATATTTTAAAGGCAGCCACAGATGGAGCCAGATGATTACTCTTTTGAAGAGAATTCCTGAGGGTTGGGTCCTGATAAAGCTCTCCTTCTGGCTGTCAGTATTTTGATCTGTGTGATGCTCCCAGAAAGTAACTATTGAAGATGACCTTAAAGCACAGGCAAAAGAGATGTAGGCAGGCATTCAAATAATCTGGAATCAAGAACTAACTTTGATTGAGACTTGGTGAATGTTGGTTCAACCAGACACTATCCAGATGATCTATGGCTTAAATTCTACTGCTAGGTAGAATTGAATCAATTACCAAGTGGCAAGTCCACACCTAAGTAAATCCAGAGACTTTTGTACACTTGTATACTGGGTGTGGCATCCTGGATGTTAAAAACTATGGCTGGCACCCTGTTGGTGACTATGGGAATTCATTTTTTTTTTTTTTTTTTGTTCAATGTAATGGTTGGAGTTCTATTTTGGCCATGCAATAACAATAATTCCCCCTTCCCCAAGCCCCAAATTTTCTCATTTACATCCCTCCCTCCCCCCCAAAAAATCAACCATTTCCTGGTCAGTGGAATGCTGGGGAAAAGTACCCAGCTGTTTTCCTACAGCTGGACCCTGAGCAATGATATCATCTACCTGGACCCCTGGAGGAGACCAGATATCCCTGAGGATGCTTCTTCGGTGCATCCAGCAATAGGAAAATAGCTGAACACTTGCCAGCCTGTCTGATGCTTATCCCACTCTCAGAAAACAGCCACGTTATGGGTGCTGTGAGTTAGAAAAGATGAGTGTGTGTGTAAGTGGATGGGAAGGCATCATAGCTCCACCTTGTACTGCTTCTCCCAATGCAGGATGTCAGCTTATGTTATGAACAATCACCCTCAATCTCTTTCTTTCTGGTCAGCAACTGGGATGTTGCATTCAGAGAAGGAGGTTAACATTCTATTCAAATCATTTTCCTTATCAATGCTGCCATGTGCTTCAAAGGGAAAAACATAACTTTTCTGATAGGTGCCCTATTTTTTGGTTGTGCAAGGAGGAAGGGTAAATTTCATTAGAAAAATGGTCTGAGAGTTTTCCATGTTTGAGTAAGGCCTTAATGATGTGGTTCTTCTATTTTCCAAAAAGGGCTTCCATTTTCCAAAAGTTGTATGTACTTTATGGTCAATAAATAATAACTACAACATCAGACCCAAAATTGGATGTGCATATTAGAAAAAAGGAAATAGAATCTTTTAACTTTATAATCCTCTGGGGAATAATAATAAAAAATGTTCTGACAAAATATTGGCCTTGTTATTCCTGAAAAGAATTAAGACCAGGGATCACTAGTAGGATTTACAGAGGAAGCAGATGTCAGGAAGTAACCTTTCCTTTCCAGAATTTAAATGAATTGCTTAGTTTGGAGGGGGGTGGAAGAGAGAGCAGTTCAGGGTGCAAAACCTCCTAAAGACTATACCAGTGAACACTTTTTAATCTATAGACTGTTAGGACGACAATTGGGATCACTGAGGATCACAAGTCTGAGAGCCACCTGACATGACATCACTATAGAAGACGGAAATAAGTATATCAACAATTTAATCTACAGTTTCTGTGAGTTTTTCAGGCTATGTGGCCATGTTCTGGAAGAGCTTATTCCTGATGTTTCATCAGCATCTGTGGCTGGTATCTTCAGAGATGCTGGTGTTTAAACACCATGAATAATCTCTTCCAGAACACAGCCACGTAGTCTGAAAAACCCACAAAATGCAGGCCATGAATGCCTTGATTTCACAATTTAATCTACAGTTTGAATGAAAATATAGACATCTCAGCTTCTCTTTCATATTGACATTCATACAGTGAATCGACTCTGAACAATTATAGAAGTTTGATCCCATTTTAACTTCCAGGGATCCACCTAGCAGATTTCTAGGATTTGTCATTGCTAGAATTATCTACTGGAGAGCCTCAATTCACTCCCCCTTGAGTTCTGATAATTAAGTTCTTCCCCAAACTACAGATCCCAAGATTCCATGGGATGGAACCATGGCAGTTAAAGATGGATCAAAATGCTATAATTGACAATGTGGATGACGTTTTAATTGTCTAGTTACTTAGTATTAACTAAGTAAAAATTCATCATAATCAACTAAAATTTTACCTTTCTTGTTTATTTTGTTTATTTTTAATTTTTATTTTGGCCAAGATTCAGTGGTATGCATCTGCTCTGTTTCATTGCTTCAGCCAGAACCAACACACACAGACTTTTGAACTCCACTGTCTAGCCTTAAAAACTCTTCTTAATGGGTAAGAAACACTCTGGAGAAGTTTTTGTTTCGTTTTGTTTTTCTGGGGAGGGGCTGCTTAAAAAAGGCTGCAGTGGCGATGGAAGAAAGTTCTGATTCTGCCATGCCGCACCTAGTGTCATCTGGTGTGGGAGATGAGGCTTCCAGGGAGAGGGGTTTCTGAGGGTGGCTCACATAGCCTCCCTTGTTGCTGCCCCATCCTTTTCATGTGGAAAAGGATGGGACGACATGGGGAGGAAGGTCTGACTGGGTGTCACCCCTCTTTTGGTGTGTCACTTAGTGCACTCCAAACCACCACATGACTCTAATGATGCTACTGCCTTGATATACAACACCACAGAATTTTTCATGTACTTTCTAAGTTTATATCCCATCTTATTCCCAGAGTTTGTGTTCTGCTGCTACAAAGACTAGAATATGAATCATTGAATTCAAATTACAACAACAGATATTCCATTAAAAATTAGAAAGAACTTTATCATAAGAGCTGTTTGAGAGGAGAATGGATTTTTTTGGAGCATGGTGAATTCTCGATCTTTTGGAAGTCTTTACACAGAACATGGATGTACATGTTTAAGGAGTCATTTAATTCTATATTCCTGCATAGCAGTGGGTTGGACTAGATGTCTCTTGTAGAACCTTCCAATTCTAGGATTTTATGACTATGATAATTTTACTGGGGCAAATATGAGACATTAGTACTGCAGCATCAGGATAACAGAACTTCATCTCCCACACAACCATCCAGGTTGTCTGAAAACTGGCTCTGGGTTTTGTTTTGTTTTTGTTTTGTTTTAGCCCTTTAGAAGAAGGGAAGGAGTGTGGGCATACATTTAAGCCCAAGTTATGATCAACATTTTCCCTAAGCCCTTGACTTTCTCACATTGAGCAGGGAAGGTCTAAATGTGGCATTTATTTCTTTTCACTTGTTTCTGTTTTATCAAGGCCATTGCTTTATCACACAGGGGCCATATTCATGTTCAAGCAGACATAGAAGCCCTATTCAGACCTCTCCAGCCTGTGCTAAAAAGCTAGAGCTCCAGTGATGAAAACACTGGTCTGGGGCTTTTGCAGATCCCCATGTCTCACTTGCTTCCTTTTAGGAATAAGCAAATCTGTCAAGTTCAGTTTTGTCAACATTATCTTTCTTTCAACTTTTTTTCAAGTTCCTTCATCATAGAAATCAATGCTTGTTTTTCATGTTATGGATTTGTATGTGCATTCTCTCATTAGCAATAACATGTACATTTCTATACCGCTTATCAGTTAACTCAGCACTCTCTAAGCAGTTTACCATCTGTAAGATAATTACCCTTAACAAGCTGGGTACTCAGTTTACCAACCTATGAAAGGATGGAAGACTGCGTCAGTGTTGGAACCCTGGGATCAAACTCACAACCTTGTGGCTGTGGTACCAGCATTTAACCACTGTGCCACAATGGCTTAGTCCTATTGACTGAGATGTGTTATTGACATTTTATTACTGTACAAATATGTCACAAAAGAGTTACTCAGAACTTCCTGACAGTAAGTGTTTGACATGTTATAGATTTCAATAGACTGTCTCAGAAGGTATTAGACCATTAAAGGTTTCTAAACAGTTTAGATAGCCAGCTCTCAGGTTAATGTAGTTATGTATTCCTGCAGTGGTAAACAGTTGGCTTAGATGTCCCTTGCAATCTTTTCCAACTCTATTATTTTTCAATAAAGTTTATTATTGCTGTTGTGAGACCACATTGCAAGTTCAGAAATCTACACATTTCTATCCACAGATTGTCGCTAAGTCTAAATGTTGTTGTATGTGAATGTCTCAAAACATAAACCCAAAAAATTTCTCACCTGTCTCTTCCTACTTTCAACCTTCCCAAGAACAAACTGAAAGCCTGCACAGAGCTGCTGTCATTTCAGATTCTTGCTGTCTAGAGAAATATATTCTTTTTACTGCCTTGTCAGGGTCCACAAGCAATGGCGGAAACATGAAATCTGGTGTAGATAAAAGGAATATTGTTGGAAGAAATAGAAATTTCTAGGGGCAAAGCCAGCCATTTCATTCTCTTAATTTTAGGAATAGACTCCTGGGATAGTAATTCAAGTTACCAGCAAATCTTAACAAGATGGTAGCAAGAGACCTTGTGTGTGATGTTTGCCGGCAAATGGCTTTGGAGTATAATAGCACTAAAACACCCTCCTGGGTAGCTTCAGAGTGAAGTCCTATCATTAATCAGAAAGCAGCAAAGAGACAGAACTCAAATAGACAACTTTTTCACTCTTTTAATGTCTGAGAATGCCAGAAGTTCTTACGTAATGGGAAAACCATTCTCCTCATGCTGGTGCTAGGTCCTTCAAGGTTGTGAGAGATCTCCCCAGCACCATTCCCATCTCAGTATTAAGCACCTCTGGTAGGGAAAGGATGCAAATGGCCTCAAAGGTGGGCCACCATCAGGGTTGGCTGGAACCCATGGGGATCTGAAACTATTTGTGAAACACTGCAGCTGGACAACCCACCCCCATAAGTAGTGGAGAGAGAGATTAACGACAAACAGAGCAGAGACAAATCTCCCCCCCCCCCCCGCCGCCCGCATAAGATGGTGTAAAAGCCAGAATGGAAAGGGCTAGACCAGCTCTTTTGTAAGTAAAACTGATTTTTAAAAAGTGCCATGTGTTAGAGACACTGGAAGATTACATTTTAGAACTGAAACCCTTTGAACAGTGTATATACATGTCTGTATTTTATATTCTGTGCTACCAAACAGGACACTCACTGGGGGGTGGGGTGGGGCTTTCAAGTGACATAGAATCATAGAATCATAGAGTTGGAAGAGACCACAAGGACCACCCAGTCCAACCCCCTGCCAAGCAGGAACTCCTGATCAAAGCATCCCCGACAGATGGCCATCCAGCCTCTGCTTAAAGATCTCCAAGGAAGGAGATTCCACCACTCTCTGGGGGAGTATGTTCCACTGTCAAACAGCCTTTACTGTCAGGAAGTTCCTCCTAATGTTGAGGTGGAATCTCTTTTCCTGTAGCTTGCATCCATTGTTTCGAGTCCTGTTCTCTAGGGCAGCAGAAAACAATGTTGTCCCCTCCTCAATGTGACATCCCTTCAGACATAGTTATATTTATCCTCAAGGTGACATCCCTTCAGACATAGTTTTAGCATTTTGATTCCACTTTAACTGCCATGGCTGCACCCTATGGACTCAAGAGATTTGTCGTTCAGTGAGATACTACCACTCCCTGCCTGGCTGAAAACACTCCTTCCTAAATTGCAAATCCCAGGATTCTATACCATGTTTCCATGACAGTTAAAATGGAATAATAATACAACAGGTGTCTGAAAATTATCATTATAGTTTCAATTCCACATACAACTTTGTATTAGAAATGTGTAGTGTGAAAGGGCCCGGGATCTTTGGATCTTGGTAATGTGCCTTTCACAATTTGGAACTTATCATCCTTATCTACACAGAGATCTCTAAAGGGAAACTTTGTTGAACACACAGTAAATAAAATATACACAGTGATTGGGACAGGGAACAGCAATTATTATGTAGAACTTCATAAACATGAAACTATAAATCAATTATATGATTACTGAATGAATAGAAACTTTTTGCAATGTGAAAATGTTAACTCAAATAAACAACCTCATAATGTTGAGTCGTATTAAAGTGGTTCTAAAGATCTTGACTATCCTTGGGAATCCTACAGACCATTGGATTCAGACTGCAGGAAATGGCAGCAGTAGGGGAATAAGCAAGCTGAGGTTCAGAAATGGACAAGTAAAGACGGGAGAACAAGAAAGCTGTTTGATAGAAGGAGGCGAAGGATAGTTCTCATACCAGACACACCAGAGTTGTGTGTCAACAACCATACCAAAATATCATCTGAAGAACATTCCAACAGAATTTAAAGAAAATGTGAGAAACAGATTTGAATTATTAAGACTAGTTGACCAGAACAACTATGGACAAAAGTCAGGGACACTTTGTGACGGCATGTGGACAGGGTTAAGGCACAGGATCTGCACATTGGAAGCCCTAACTCTGCCCAATCTACACAGTGCATGTCATCATGACACCCCTCTGGTGCTGTATCCACATGATGCAGCACCAAAGCAGTTTCATAAAGCAACATTGCCACAGCTATGGTGCCGCTTGGAGGGTGCAAAAAGAAGCTACTTTTTGTGGCTCCTTTTTGTGCCCTCTAGAGGCTGGATCAGGGCCACGGCATGAGGTTGTAGTAGTATTAGTAGTAGTACTAGTAGTAGTAGTAATAATAATTCTGTCAAATAATAATAATAATAAGAATAAGAAGAAGAAGTAATAATAATAATAATTCTGTCAGTATTTTATGGCATCTGTTTAACTAATCATTTGCTGCCAACATTGGAATAGTTCCCACTCCCCTATCATATATCTTTAAGTCCTCAAAATATGTAATAGTGTTTTATCTCCTGTTAGTGTTTGCATTCTACTACTACTGAATACAGTAGCAATGACTTTGGCAGAACTCTTCAGATACAGAGGGTTGTTGCTTTTAACTGCAGCCTTTACCAACAATTCCTTGTAATATCTTCTTGGAGCCACAATAGCATATTCCTGCTCAGTTTCAAAAAGGTGTATGTGCTCTGTACCTATAATGATGGGTATAGATTGATATACTATTTGTATTGATGGTCAGAAGATATGGTAAGTAGCATGGAGAACCTCACATTTACACAACTATTCCACAAAGAAATATGACAGTGTTGAATTCCAAAGAGCACCTCTTTTCAAGTATAAAATATGCCATGGACAATATTCACTAAATATCCCATGTTGGACTGGATGGCCCTTGTGGTCTCTTCCAACTCTATGATTCTATGATTCTATGATTCTATGATTCTAATTTATGGTGCTTTCCTTCCTTATGGAAAATGCATGTTTGAAATCCAAGGCCCATATTCAATGGTTTGATTGTGAAGCGACATTCTTTAAGATTCTCTTGTGACACTTCTCTTTCTCCTTCTCCTCTCAGCTGTTTTCCTACAAATGGCTGTGTACGATTGCACCTGCACGGTGTATACACCAAATTCACTGGTCGAACAACTGCCAAAGACTGACTTGAAGTAATCACATTTCTGCAAAAATTAGCACTGCTCTTTCTGTCTGTGGAACATCTGCTTTGAGGGATACAACAGCAGCTGCGATGATCTAATAGTAAACTAAGCACTTCAGATTTCAATTGTACAAAGGGGGCTTTGAGTGGAAAGATAAATTACTTAAATTAAGCCACATTTTTAAGTCCCTAATTTCAACCTTGTTCATAAAGAGCACGCTTCCTTGCAGCTTCTTCACACCTGTCTGTGCCAGGAAGCAAGTGAACTTTAATGTCACTTCTTTTAGCACTGTATTCTTAAAAGTGTGTTTATTAAGCTATATTTATTAACCTACACAATATACATGATTAAGTAAATGAGACGGGAACATTTATAATAGAAAATAAATTGGTTGGTTTCAAATAGCTCAGAAAAAAATAATCTTTGATCTATTTATTTTATTTATGTCCTACCTTTCCCATCAAAAAAGGCACTCACTGTGGCTAGCAATAATGAAACACAGATTAAAACCAAATATTGATTAAAACATAGCATATAAGCAATATATGCAAATACATTATAACCATACTTAAGAACAAAATAATAAAAATCAAAGCTAGCATCTAAGATTTTAGACTCTCTTCAGCAGCAGAACAATGTACCTGTCATCGTTGCATGCCTTCAAGTCATGCCCAACTTATGGCTACCCTAAGATGAATCCATCATGAGATTTTATTGGCAAGAATTGTTCAGAGGAGGTTTGCCATTTCCTTCATCTGAAGCTGAGAGCACATGACTTGCCCAAGGTCACCCAGTGGGTTTCATGGTGAGCAGAGAATCGAACAATCTGCCTTAGACCTGCCTGGGAAAAAAAAGTCTGTGGGGTGAAACAGATGGGCAGGAAAAAGTGGCTTGAAGCTGCCTTTTCTAAAGCCAAATTGAAAACCCACCAACCCCATCACTAGCTCCCAAGGCAGCAGGAGTGCTCATGTCATGACCACATGACATGGCTTCAAGCTAGGAAGAAGCGGAAAAAAGCTGCTTCTTTTTGAAATGGCATAAGGCGCCTAGAGGGCACTTTCCTGCTGGCTTCAAAGCATGTGTCATCTAAATGCCACACCTTCAAGTCAGCCTGAACGCACCTCTTTTTGCCTCTCTGTTTAGCCTCTATGTCTTGTGATAAAATATGTTCATGCATGTTCTTCCGAACACATAGCTCTCCTATCTTTCGATTTGCCTGCTCTAAGCTACGCAGTAACTTTTAGCTATCATGAAATGTTGCTCCTGAATTGACACTGGAATTTGTTATATTATAGAATCATAGAATCATAGAGTTGGAAAGACCACAAGGGCCATCCAGTCCAACCCCCTGCCATGCAAGAACTCTTGATCAAAGCATACCCATCAAGCCTTTGTTTAAAGACCTCCAAGGAAGGAGACTCCACTACACTCTGAGCGATTGTGTTCCACTGTTGAACCACCCTTACCGTCAGGAAGTTCCTCCTACTTTTGAGGTGGAATCTTTCCTGTAGCTTGCATCCATTGTTTGGTGTCCTGTTCTCTGGAGCAGCAGAAAACAAGCTTGCTCCTTCCTCAATATGACATCGCTTCAAATATTTAAACAGGGCTATAATATCACAGTACATGTGTGGCTGAGTTGACAATGTAGATGTGTTCATAGGCATTGCTTCTTTAACAGAAAGTTGGTTACGAGGGGCAGAAATAACATGGAAAGAATAGAGATAGGTTCCTAGACCACAAAAAAACAAAATAAATAAGACTAGCAAAAAGACTAGGACATTATTACTTGGCTTTTAAATCCAGCTTAAAGCTTAATTCAGGCAGCATCCTAATGTTATCAGAAAGTTTTTGCCACTGAATTTGCAGCCTGAATACAGCCTGGGTCCATCCCCGCTTCCAGGAGCACTCAGGCGGCCCGTTTCTTAAGCTGAAAAACTCCTGGATCCGAAAAGAGCCACGAGGAACACTCCTGGAAGCAGGGATGCACTCATGATGTATTTGGGTAGCAAATCTGGTGGCAAAAACCTTATGATAACATTAGGATGCCACCCGAATTAAGCTTTAAGCCAGACAGAGGTAAGCCAGATTTAAAGGCCAAGTGATAAGCTGCTATACTATTCAAAACTAACAATATCTGAAACATGAAATGAAACACCAAGTCAATTGGCCTTGTATAAGTAGACCAAAAATTTTTTAAAAAGTTTCAGCCTTACTGACATCATAGAATCATAGAATCATAGAGTTGGAAGAGACCACAAGGGCCATCCAGTCCAACCCCCTGCCATCACTTAAACACTTCTTCCAAAATACATCCAGTGATGACTTTTTCTTTCACTTCAGTCTCTACTTTTGTTATGATTTTCATTTTGTTGGTCAAACTTGTAGCAGTATGGTCTTTTAACATGCTTGAAGTTGAGGCAGATCTGCTTTTCCCATTTCTCTCTAATTTTGATCCGTGCTCAGTAAGGGATTCTGGAGGCAGCTCCTGTTTACTCTGCCTGCTGTAGTCAACCATTCATATCTACAGTAGGATCAGCTACAGCAGAATAGCATTCTTTCCTAGCTAAGGCTTTATTGTTCTACTTATAATACTGCAGCATACTACAAACATACTGCTTCAACCCAACACCCAATGTCTCTATTTCTCCTGCTCTCCTTTATCACTTTCCAAATGCTGCTAAGAAAAATAACTTCCATCAGCACAGGGTGCTTTATGGATGTAAAGGAAAGGGGGGCTTGTAAAATGTGCAAGATGGAGCTTCTTTTTCAGAGCCTAATTAGCCTTATGATATACAGTAAAATATTTTCAAATTGAGAATGTTTTTTAAGATTAATTTGGTTATACTTAAGACTAATTTGGTTACATATCTTGCAAAATAAAACAAAATTCAAAAGACTTTAATGTCAGAAATTTTAGCACAATATAACAAATTAATGCAGAGGTGCAAACATAAAAAGACATGCTTTTATATAAGTACAAGAATCTCTCTCAGCATATCCGATAAGCCAGGAGACACTCTCTCTCTTTCTTTTTGTTTGGAAAGCTGACTCTGGGGCTCTACAGACCACCCCTAAGGGTGGTGGGAGGCCAGCCCTCTCCTGGCCGGATTGGAGCTCAGGCAACCTCACGCCACAGCCCTGATCCAGCTTTGGGAGGGTGCAAAAAGGAGCCACATAAAGTGGCTCCTTCATGCACCCTCCAAAGGGTGCCATAGCTGTGGTGGCATGGCTGCATGGTGCCCCTTTGGTGATATTTCATCCGGACACAGCGCCAGAGGTGTGCCATGATACCACACACCATTTGGAGTGGAAAGTGGCATCATGGCACTCTTGGGGCAAAGTCAGAGTGCACAGCATCAGGATGCTGCACCCCATCTCTGCCCATAGGCTGGCCTTTTGGGGTGATCTGTATAGGGTCTCTGTCTCTTTTCCTGAGTCTTTACATACATTTTTAAAAATCTGAACGTGTACCCCTCTCCATAAAGGCTTCATACATTGAGTTTCTTCTTCTTGACAGTTCTTTAAAAAAATATTGTTATTAGCTAATATCTGTTCTTGAGATTATTTCTTTTTCCACCAAAGTCAAGATTTGAATATTTGCAATTCAGATATTCCTTTGAAATGCAATTGGTAGAATCCTGGCTTCATGCCTAGTTTGGCATGTGCTTGCTTAGCTGAGTTGGAAAGACTGTGCTGATAAAGGGTTTTGCTAGATCTGCTTTCTTATCTTTGCACAGTGTACGTTTCAATCCTGTACTATGACTTTCACTTATGTATTTATGTTCATGTCAGAGGAACAGCCCACAAGTTAGAATGAATTACATTCAGCTTTGACACCATATGCCAGCCTCCTGATTCAACATTTGTTTTGGGACTAACTGTCTCACCTCAGGGTTTTTTGTCTTTGAAGACTTTGTAAGATAAGTTAAGCCACCTCGGCATTTGATGCTGGAGATTAGTTATTAAATCATTTGTGATTCTTTAATGTTATTGATGTTTTGCTGTCCAGCTCACCAACTTCTAAGCTGTAGATCTTAACCCTTTCAAACTCATCTCTCATATAAAAGCATACACTTATTGACAGAAGGTGAGTAAGAATTTATGAGAGGCTACTTTTATAGAAAGAAAATCTTCCCACTAGTCTTTTACCAATTGAGTGTCATGTCTATAGAGGACTGTAGAATACCAAGTAGCAACAGCAAGTACATTTCTATACTGCTTATCAGTGCACTTAAGCACTCCCTACATGGTTTACAATGTGTAAATTGCTGCCAACAAGCTGGGTACTCATTTTAACGACCTCAGAAGGATGCCAGGCTGTGTCGACTCTGAGCCCCTGGCTGAAATTGAACTCAGAACCTTGTCACTTGTGAGAAAGTGTCTGCAGTACAGCCATTTAACCACTATGCCACCAGGAGCCTTTGAGGTGAATAGAGTTTTAGAAGATTTTCACACCTGGCTCCAGAGCTGGTAAAACGTCCTCCAAACGACCCTAAAAGGTGGGGAAAGAGCCTGTGTCTGAAAGCGTGGCGTGCTCCAGAATCGCCATGGAAACATGTCTCCCTCCTTTGTGTCCCTGAATCATTGCTGGGGAGAGGAATTCTTCTGAATATTGCTGCACACTAGATTCTCTGTTACCCTGGAATAATAATTTAGATAGAAGTGAATAAGCCAATTGTTTTCATCACACAGTCTGGATCACACCTAGCCTCTATTAAAACAGTTTCTCTAAAGCTTAAACTTCTTGGTCCTCTCTTCATTGCACGAGTTTCCCACTATATGATGAAAATAAAACAAAACCTCTGATATCCAGCCAGTTTTGGAATAGATTCTGTCTTTTTATCAATCACATACGGTAGTCTTAATAAGAGACAGTTATCTGTTCTTTTTTTATATCCACACCTTCTCCCATCCTAAAGTCTTATGTACTGATCTTTTTTGATGAAAGGAAAAAAGAAATTAATTTCTGAAATGAATAATTCCTTCAAAAAAATGACTGCTCACTTGTCTTGTAGGGAAAGAATAGGTTGCTATTACTGCTTCTGATTAATTCTAATTTAAAAAATCATACATATATATGCATGTGAAAGATAGCCTGGTTATTATAATATGTAATTATGTTTAGATAATATTCATGTCCATCTCATACTTTGGTTATTGCTTCACAATTTTATTATCACCAAAGAGAGGAAATTGAAACTTGTTGGGAAGTAGTTAGCGAGCAATATGCATTTTATATGGAATTTCCATTCAGAACCTTGAGAAGTAAAACTGATCCCATCAGCACAGAATTAAGTTTTCATCTCATGTCTTCCTGAGCACTCAGTCATGTTAATAAGCACAAGGTAATTTTTCCTTCCATAGAAATTTTGGCCAGTACTAATTTTTGTACATGTTCTCTCTTCTTTTCTCATCATATTGCCCCCTGAGTTACATTCACAATATCTTCTCCAACTTCTCTAACAGTCACATAGATTACTCTGACACAAGTATGTATAATGTGCATCCAACTGAAGATGCTAATAAAATAATTAATTCTATCAATATAAATGCTAAATAGAAATGGAAAATTGAATCTTATCCTTTGTATTGTGGGTTCCCAGATAAGATATTAAAGGAGAGAAATTGAATCTGACAGATCTCAACTTATATAGCCTTGCATCAAAGGCATTGTGTGTGAGTCACAGTAAACTGCACGCATGACATCTCTTAATGAAAGAGTTCTTTTGTTTATCCAAGAATGTGTCCAAACTGCAAGATCCCCAAGGGCTCATAAGAATAAAGAATACAATAAAAGGCTTGGAAGGAGGGGCGGGGGGATCAAAATGACAAGCCTGCACTAATTATCTTTAGTATTAGGGGATTTCTAATAGAGCTTCAACTTCACAGTTAATATAGGTGATCTCATTAGCAGAACATTGAATGTCTTAATGTTTGTAAGGAGGGAATTTATTGCCTGTAGTTGAGTTACTCTATGCATAACTTGGGTGTACATTAACATCTTGAACAGGTCTGTAAACTGAACATTTTCAGGTCATTCTATTTATATATATATATATATATAGAGAGAGAG
Organism: Urosaurus nigricauda; assembly: GCA_034509955.1. Taxonomy (NCBI): domain Eukaryota; kingdom Metazoa; phylum Chordata; class Lepidosauria; order Squamata; family Phrynosomatidae; genus Urosaurus; species Urosaurus nigricauda. The sequence continues at coordinate 49,298,186 of JAOEGL010000003.1, forward strand.
AGAGAGAGAGAGAGAGAGAGAGTTGGCCCTTGGGACTTGCGAGGAAATCTTTTCCAGACCCCCCCCCCCATCAGTTCCAAAACTTGCACATATTCAAACTTCATTGGCTTGAATGGGGCATGTGCATGCAGGGCGAATGCCATGGGCATTAATAGTGGTCGACCCTCCATGGATTTTCAAGTACGCAAACTTGGAGGGATGAATGTATATCTAAAGTGCTTCATCATAGCTGGAAAGAACTATTTCAGAGAGATACATCCTGTGAATGTGTGTGAAAATCAATTTCATTAAAGCATAATGCACACCATTAGAAAACAACTAGCCTCCCAGTTTTTCACAATTCAAGTGGTTTAATAGCAAACCATGGACCATGGCATCTATATACTTCTCTGAATCTACTACATCCTTTACATTTCATGTAAAGATGGAATCTACTACATTCTTTACATTTCATGATATGATATATATACATTGGGAGTATAAATTTCTCCATATGCACTTGTTTAAAAAAGATCTGTTTAAGTTAAAACAAAGGAAGATTGGTTCATAGAAAGTCATAAAGCTGCTAAAAAAAACCAAGAACATAGCAAAACTGCATGTACACTTGACTGAATTGTAAGTAGTGAGAAAAATGCAAAAGTCAGTTTTTGTTTCACAATCCAGTTCTTGCTTCTGTATCTATGTATGTGTGGTTTGCAGAGTATACTACATACATAAAAGAAACTTCTTTAAAAAATAGCAGATTGGGGAGAAAACATAAACAGATGTAGCATCAAATTAGTACAGAAACTGCATTCTAATTAAATACTAAACAGAATTATAACTGGATCTTATCTGCAGCATTGTCTTGATGCCAAAAGAGAACGGACTGACAAATAAAAGTTAATATTCTCTTTGGTCTAAGCCACATGGAGATATGTAGGCTCACGCATTTCTCCATACTTCTGTTAGATAGCATAGCTGGTGGAGAAACATGACATTGATTCACCAGAGTTTGAAAGTAATACATTTACAATGACAGTAACTACTTTCTTTGGGGGAGTACTGGGCATTTAACAAAGCTGCATTTTTAAAATAATGTAATGGATAAAAGCTAAGTTATTTTGTATAGCAAAATTTTGTACAGCAAGTTATTCTTTCTAGTTACTCCAACAGTTACTTTTAAAAGGCAATTTAATTTTCTGAATTACTTTTCATGTTTTCTTTTAACTATGTATTAAGAAGCCATGCCCTCCCTCCGGTCCATCTGCCTTGGTCCTGGCCCCAGAGGGAGAGAAGAACCACTGGACCTCACCCCCTTTCCCATCACCTTCCCCTCTTCCTTTTGTGTTGTCTCTTTTAGATTGTAAGCCTGAGGGCAGGGATCTGTCTAATTTAAGATTGCATGTACAGCACTGTGTAAATTTACAGCGCTACATAAATAAAGGATAATAATAATAATAATAATAATAATAATAATGTTTTATGCCAATTTGTTATCAATCCTAAGGTTTCAAAAGAAACCACAGAAGGTAATGAGGACAATATGTTTAATATAATAATATAAATTTACTAGTTTTCACAGTTGTAACAGCAACTTTATATATACATGTTGGTGCACACTAGATCTGTTACCCCTTCTGCTTTGATCCTTTGGCCTTATATAGAGCCAACTGTGTCTTCCTCTGGCATCTGCCCCACCCCTGAGAACTTTGGGAGACCTTCAGATGCTTCCTGCTGCAGGCAGCATCATGTCTGACCACCTAAACAGCTGCTGCACATCAAGACTGGTGGTGGAGCTCGAAGACCTTGGGGTGGCCTTTCTGTGAGTACAACCCCACCTCAATGGCCACATTGTCCTATTCAGTATACAGTATATACCAACAGTTTAGATGGTGAGCCATTAAGGCCTATAACCATTATTTCTGTAACTAGACAGTCAGACCTCTGTATCCATGGATTCTATTTAATGGGATTTGAGCATCCAGAGATTTTGGTATCCATGGGAGGTCTTGGAACCAAACCCCAGCAAATAATGAGGGCATACTATAGAATATTTTACTGAAAATTAGCAGGTTACCAAATATAAATCTCATATATAGATGAACATATCCAGGTGTAGCCATATTTGTTTTACAGCAAAGAAAATAACATGTAAAATCTACAAAACAGTGATACCTTTATTGGCCATCTAAAATGTACAAAATATTTGATTCAAGTTTTTGAAGCACCACTGGGCTTATCAGGCAAAGGTGTTTTTAAAAAAAAAAAAAAAAGGAGAGAGAAAGAAAAAAAGACAATGAAAGGAAAGGAAATATGCTTTTGGAATCACAAGCTACATTTTGTCAAAATGTTGTTATAGTTGTTCTCAGTTAGAATAGTATGGAGGGATATCCATGTAGACAGAGGCCATTTCTTCTTCTTCAACATGTGAGCTCTGGGGGGACAAAGAGTAGTAAACTCCAGGAAATGAAATTTAAAGTACATTAACAAAACAAAAAACTCTGTTGAGATTCAGGTTGTTTCTGTCCTGTAAAACATGTCAGATGCAACCCCAATTTTTTAAAAGTTAAGTTAAAGTTAAAAGTTAAAACAGCTTCATTTATATACCGCTTCATACCCTTAAGGAGTGTCTAAGCGGTTTACAATTGTAAGCTATTTGCCCCCCAACAATCTGGGCACTCATTTTAGCGATCTCGGAAGGATGCAAGCCTGAGTCGAGCTTCAGCCCTTTGCTGGTCTTGAACTCGCCACCTTATGGTTTTGAGTGAGTGGCTGCAGTACAGGCATTTAACCACTGCGCCACCAGGGCTGATAAAGTTAAGATACAAGTTAACATAAATTCAGCTTGAAATAGTCTTTTAAACTCTACTTTTTAACCCATGACAAACACAAGATCCTGATCCATTTCATATTCTTGCTTTTACTTTTACACAATATTTACACATCAGATGCTGATTTTCCATGCTTTCTTTATTAAAAATAACAGTAATGGAAGAGCCGGATTTTGTCATATTCTTTCATTGTAGGGAATTCATTTCTAAATCTTCTTTGCAATATCATCTTCTAAATTCCCAAGAGATATACATCAGTAATCTCATTTTCTCTAAATGCCTCAACCCTTATTCTTATTTTATGTTCATAAAAATTCTCTTGAAGCCTAAGGAAGGGTTAATATTCTTTGATCCATGTGTCAGGCTAATGCAGTATTGTCATGTTTGTTCTGCATACAGCATATAATTTATGCAACTTTTACCTTTAAATGGAACAAAATGGCCAGCTTGCAAGATATTCAACTGAACATACTTCAGGGGCATGTGTTCTTCTTGCAACAGTGGAACGTGCCAACAGTATTGCATTCAGTGCAGCTTGGAACTGTTTTTCTATTTGTTTTGCAGGTGCATTTAGTGATAGCCATTAAGAGAAACAGAACACTTGAAGCTTGCATCTTGCAGGTGGCTGATGTAGGAAATGACTTCTCCAGTCCTGTAAAAAATTGTGTTTATTGGTACCTGTTTAAACAGAGGAAGAACAATCCTGTGGTTTTTTCCCCAGGGCCCCAAATACCAGGCAATATAAACATACGTGGATAAATAAGTGGTTTATGCTGTGGCTCTGGAAATAAACTCTAATGTATGTTTCATTGAAGCCATTGGGTCTTAATTTCTAGAAAAATACCTATAAGATCATTACTGCTATTGTAATGGGATTTGCATAAAAAAGAAGGTTGTTAAAATGAATTAATGCTGAATTAAGGCTGTGTAATGTTTTTGGGGGGATGTGGTGGCTTAGTGGTTAAAATGCCAACTCTGACAACCACAAGGTCAATAGATCAGCAGTTCGAATCCAAGTGCCACATGATGGAGTGAGCTTCCGTCATTAGTCTCAGCTTCTGCCAATCCAGCAGTTTGAAAGCATGTAAAAGTCTACTGCTTATTTACCACTGGCTCCCTTGGCTTAGTAACAGAGATGAGCACCACACCTTCAGTCAGACACAACTAGACAATCATGTCAAAGGGGAAATTGTTACCCTTAATCTCTTTGGCCAAATTCTTAGTCAAATTGCTTTAATTTGCACTAACTAATAATAAGTCTAGATTGGATCAAATTCATCCAATTTGGTTCTGGAGCTATTTATGAGCAAAGTACAACTTCTTTCATCATTAATATTGATGTCCACCAGTTCACTCTTTGCATCTGAAGAAGCAGAACGAATCTATGAAAGCTTGTACTACAACTTCTTTAGCACAGCTAGTCTCAAAGGTGCTACAAGAACCCTTTGCATACTAATTTAGCCATAGTTAGAATGGATCTGTTGAACTCAATGAAGATCTAAATAACTAACAAGTTCCATTGATTTCAGTAATCCTGTTCAGTGTGATACTAAGTTTAGTTAATCAAAATTTGTAATTATTGCAATGTTGTTGGAATTGGAAAAAAGTAACCTTTCAGAATTTGAAAAAATAATAATTGTTTAAGAATAAATTAATAAATAAAATAGCTATAGTATATGGACAATAAAATTGTTCAGATTCGTGCATGTCAGATGGATGTGTGTGATGTGTGTGTTAAGTATTATGATTTTATCAATAAAAATTATATTTTATAAAGTTCTAATTATTTCAAAGGTAAAAACCAACTGACCTTCCTTGAGAGTTATCTTTTTTATAATTCAAATATCACAGTGCAGAATATTTCAATAGCATAGGATCTCCTGCATATATTAAATAACATCTTTGATTTAGTTATACTTTTTTCTTATTCTAATCCTTTTAAGAATAATTGTTTTTCTCCAATTGACTTTTTCCTGCAGCTTGTTTCATTTTTCATAGGCAAAGCAACAATCAATTAAGTTAGTAACCCCACAATTCCACCATTTGTTCATGCGAGACAATAGGAAATGTTACGATAACAGTTCAACATAATTAATGTTAATAATAATACTGCTGCAGCCACAAAGTACACAAAAATTGCATCACTCTAAGGTAGTAAAAGTGGCCATAAATGTGATAGGGACAGTGTCTTGTAATGTAATGGTTTGAGAATTGGACTACAACTCTGGAGATCAACCATAATAATTGGGTACATATGATAAAATATTGTGTTATTTGTGCTAGGAAAAGAAAAAAATTATTTCTTTTTTCTCATCCTTGAGTTATTGGGAAACTCTTTTCAATCACACTGTTGCTCCAAACAGGACTGTGCACCCAAATCATATTGAAAATGCTCAGTTCAACTTTAATCTGTAGTGTTTATTTCTCAAAATTTGACTGACAAACACCAAGGCCCCTTTCACACTACACAATTATAGCACTTTAATACCACTATAACATGATTTCATCATATGGAATTCTGGGATTTGTTGGTTTTTAGGGGGGGGTTGGATATTGAGACATGGAATTATGTGTAATTTTAGCTTGCAAGCCTCCTCGATTCTCATTGACAGAGAGGTGGGATATAAATACATTGTTGTTGTTGTTGTTGTTATACCTAGTTGCTCCCCAAACCTCAATCCCAGGACTCCACAGTATGTAACTCTGGTAGTTAAAGTGGAATCAAAGTGTTATAATCGTTTAGTATGAAAGGGCCTCTGCAGTAATGTAAGTTAGAAAAACATATTGCGTGCCTGAAACATATTGAAATGACTATTTCCCTATATTCAGTTCAACTTTAATCTGAAATGTTTATTTCTCAAGTGCAAACAGTAAAACAGTTTAATGGTGAAAATAAATATAGGAGCAGAAGATTCAATTTTTCAGAAACACTCCTCATCACTTTGATGCACTCTTTTAAAAAATGCAAATGCAGGGACATAAAACTGTTACTGAAAGCCAAGAGTGTGACTTGTGAATGTTTATTTTCAGTGACTGTTTGGGCTGTGAAGGATTAGATTGCTTGTAATAGATTTTTTTTCCTACTCCACCTTCCTATTCTGCTGTCTGTGAGATGAGATTTACACAGACCTTTGGGCTTTTATATCTTGCAGTTTGCCAGGTCTTTGATAGAAAAGTGCATTCTGGCTGGCCACTTAATTCCTTTCTGATCAGGGCAATGTGACACCACCAATCAGGGGGGCTTTGATTCATTGGGACAAAGGAAAGGATGAAAATGTGCTTTTTCTTCTGACATATTATTCGCCATAGTCCCTTGAGCTGCCTATAATCCTGGTTCCATTTTTATTTCCTGTTCTTAGCCTTTCTATAAACCAACACTTATTTCTAAAGTCCAACAAGATAAGACGCGTACTTCTACAATTCAAATATCCAGAGAACAAAATCTTTTCTCTCTCATTCTCATTCTCATTCTCTCTCTCTCTCTTTCTTTCTTTTTTAAAAAATATCCTTTGGTTAACAGCATGTATACGTACAAAGCACTATTACCTGAACACTGCTTTGTCTGATCAGGACAAAACATAGATTTGGAAGAGACTTAAAGGACCATCTAGTCCACTGGTACTCAAACTTTTTAGACGCCATCTACATGCAGATGTCGCATACCCCTCCCATTCAATGTAGTATAAAAATTAAATTATTTTGTTTATTTAGTGTGCACATTTTCATTTGCACATTCATGCATGTTTGTATTTTATTATTTTATAAGAAAATGACATAATTCAAATTAGAACAGTTTTATTTAAGTAAATTCAATATTTAACTCAATGAGTGTGTAAAATGTACACATAAAAAGTCTGGGAAGCAGAGGAGGAGGAGGAACCAGGGTTTTCAAGTCTCACACACATCCCTTGAGCAACTCTTATGCCTTTTGGGTGTCCCAGCTGACAGTTTGAAAACCACTGATCTAGTCCAATTTCCTGCCATGCAGCAATCCAGAACTAAAGCACTCCAAGGAGGGAGACATTCAGCTTTATTTCCAAACCTCTAAAGAAGGAAATCCACTACCTTCTGAGCACTGTATATACTCATGTATAAGTCTAGACATTTTAGTCAAAAATTGACCCCCAAAACCTGAGTTGGTTGGTCAGTGTAACTGCTGTACTTTATTTTAAAAGGAACCATGCCCTGGTGAAAAGCAATAGCTTAAGTTGTCCTGGAAGCACTGACACCCTCTTTCACCCATCCAGCCTTTAGGATAAGCACAAACAGTTGTGCCTGCTGGAATTTTGTAAGTTGTTTGGCATTGTTATCCTTGCTACATCCTTTAGATCCTTTGTCACATGCCCCTAGGTTTTACCTCAGACTTATCCACAGGCCATATCAAAATCCATAATTTTGGCACCCAAACCTACCCTCGACTTATAGATGAGGTTGACTTATAGTTGAGTATATACGGTAATCCACTCCTCTGTAGAGCAGATCTTTCTGTCACAAAGTTCTCCCTAATGTTTAGGTAGAATCTCTTTTTCGCTAATTTCATAGAATCATAGAATCATAGAGTTGGAAGAGACTGCAAGGGCCATCCAGTCCAACCCCCTGCCATGTAGGAACTCTTGATCAAAGCATACCCGACAGATCGCCATCCAGCCTCTGCTTAAAGACCTCCAAGAAAGGAGACTGCACCACACCACTCCATCACAAATAAATATCAATGCCATTTGTAGATATTACCTATCTCTAAGTCTGAATTAGTTCTGGAAAAGACAGACAGATGGCACTGAACTGGGTTGAGGGTGTGAGTGAATATTCCAGAGGACAGGCTCAGAATATAAAATGACCTGACATAGTACTGGGCCAAAATGAATTTCAGCAGGGATAAGTATATGGTGCTACATTTAGGTAGGAAGAATCAAATGTATAAATATAGTATTGGTGACACCTGTCTTAACACAGTACATGTTAAAAGGACTTAGGAATCTTAGTAGACCACAAGCTAAACATGAGTCAATAGTGTGGAACAGCAACCAAAAAAGCCAATGCAGTTCTAGTCTGCAACATCAAGAGAATGGTGTCCAGATCAAGAGAAGTAGTAGTGCCATTCTGTTCTGCTTTGGTCAGACATTACCTGGAATATTAGGTCATGACACCATTGTTATATTAACAAGCTGGAACATGTCCAGAGGAATCCATTGGTTAGCCTTGTGTGAGTCACACTATCTCGTCCCCCAAGGAAGGCAATGGCAAATCTCCTCTGAATAAATCTTGCCAAGAAACACCCAGGATAAAGTCACTGTAAGTTGGGGTCAGCTTTAAGACACATAATAACTACAAATTCAGTCATTTATCTTCAGGAAGAAAATATCCCCTTGTGCTGAAACGTAATTTATGTGGCAGACTTTGTGGCAATTAATGTGACACCAACATAAAAGGAGAGAGCTTGTGGTATATGGTAATATGGGGTTCCTTTAGCATCATTTTGTCAACTTTGACACATGGTGGATCTGCAAGGTGTAAGATCCTCAGCTCTGCTACAAGAATCCTTTAATCAGAGAAGCCAGAGAATGAACCTGAGGATTTCTACATGCAGGGCATGTGCACTACCATTGAGCTGTACCTCTCTAGTGGAATTATTGATTAATCTCTTAATGGTACTTGACAGGAACAATCCCTATATATTTGTTTTGATGCCATATAAATGAACCATCACTAGAGAACAGACAATGGTAATTCTGCCGATTCTTCATTTCTGAGTCTTTAAGCCCTTTGAGCACAGTTCTAAATAGCTTTTCCTTTTCCCTCTTGAACCTGATCTTCAGTCATCTTTAAAGAAAGCCTAGCTATTTCAGAAAAGAGGAAGGCCTATTTTCTTTTCCTTATGCTAAGTCAGCATCAAACCATATAACTGTTTTCATTACAACCTGTTCTGAATTGCCTGTTGTTACTTCTTTGGAAGCAAATCTCTTGACATGCAAGCACTATCTATGGTGAAAATAGTAAATTATGCCCCTAATTATATTTCGTATATTGTTAAAATAAAAACAGCTGTGTTTGTTCCAGCTGCATTCTGAATAGAGAAACAAAGTCAATGCTTGCCAATGAGCAAAGATCGAAATAGAAAGGAAGCTATTGTTTCCATCCATGCACAGGAAATTATGAAATTATGAAAATAATTTTGAAAAGATAAATTAAGCATTGGAATTTTAGACAAAGTTTCCTGAAACAAATATGAGTAAATACAGCAAGCAGGTAAGATAGCCTGATCTATAGTCAAAACACATCAAGAGTTCAGATAAATACAAGTAACACTAGTGCAGTTGAGCACTACTGTGTTAGACCATTTACACAATTACAACATGCCATGGGGGGCAGAGATGGTTCGAGAGCAGTGGTGAGCAACTATGAGGGGCTAGAAGGCCATATTAATTCCCTTAGACATTACATTCTCTTAGAATTTGGAAGGCTGCCCCCCTGACCCCCCCCCCCAAAGAATGTTGTCCTCATATGCTTTCTAGGAGCATTTCATGGGTCCGTGTTAGCCATATTTTGTGGGGGAACTCTGGGCCATTTTAGGCCCAGGAGAAGCCTCTTTTAGCAACAGGAAGTGATTGGCAGTACCTTTTTGTTCCTTTCCTGTTTAGAAAAAAGGCCCTTTCTAGGCCTAAAATGGCTCAGAGGGTAAAAATATGGTGAAAATGTCCCTATAGCTCCTAGAGGACATTTGGCACCAAAATCTGTAAAATAATAATAATAATGGACTTTTGGAGGGCCACAAAAACAGCCCTGGGAGCATTGCTTTGCTCACTCCTTATTCTTGGGGATAGCTGCTGGTTCCTGCTGGAAATTTCTGTATATTAGACTACAGAGTACTGTGGACCAAGGTGCAACCACAGCTCAACACCCGTTTGAAAACATTGGTCTATCCGAATGCTTATCCAAGCACAGACACTGTGGGTGACCATTTTAGCAGAGAATACAGCATCAAACTGGCCTTTGTTATTATTCATTTGCTCTTCTATAATGATTTATCCGTGACCTTAAGACAAGCAATACATAGCCAAAACTAGGAACATCTCCCTGCTACCATATCTGCAGAAGCAGAAGAGATTACAATATTACAGTTCATGATACACTGCTAAAATCTCAGCATAAATGTTCAAATTGGATCTATTTTGAAGCATAAAACTGAAATGTCAAAGTAGATTTTCAACAGTATATACATTTTTTGTAATAGTTAACTTCCACTCACTTCTTGAATATGTTATCCAACTTTGAAATGTTGCTACATTCCATCAGAATTTCCACTAAAACTGTCTTCACAGCTGGCCTTATTCAAGAGGTTTTGCTTCCCTAGATCCATCACAGCTACTGAAAAAACGGCTCTTAAAAAAATGGAACAACTATCTCTAAAGTTGTCATTCAGAGAAAAGTTCCCCTCCCATCAGCAAAAGGTTAAACACTTTCTGTGCAGTGACCTGGCATCTCTTGAAATCTTTCAAGGTAGGCTTAGGCATATGGGCTGAGAAAAATAATGTACCTTGACTTCTTTTTGAAAAGTGATGAAACAGAGGAAACCAAGAGTTGTGTAACTTTGATATTGGAATTACCATTCAACTTTTAATATGCACCTTTTAAAAAGTTGTTGAATGTCATCTCAATATACTATATAGTATGCTAACAGCAAACTCATTTCTCTGAGTCTGAATCCTTATGCAGCCAAAATGGTGCCATCTGTGCTTGAGAAGGTGGTTGCTTCCTAGATTCACCAGAGCAATTGCAAAATGCTGCTGTGTAAATACAAAACTATCTTTAAGTTGTCAGTCAAGGAAGTTTCTTTTTCATTTTTCTCCACAAGGTTAAACATTTTCTGTGTATTGAAAACTTCCAAGGTAGGTAGATGTGCCAAGAAAAATAATGTGCCTAGTTTTTCATCTGAAAACTTATATAATGCAGGATTGTGGTTGTATAACTTCTTTATTGTGGTAAAATTGTGGAACTCAATTCAGAACCAGCTCAGTATTCTGATTATTAACAATGAACTTCTTTTGCAGGTATGGGTCCTTCTGGAACTGTACTACAAATCTCCACACACAAGAAAGTGCTAGAAGCAAACTGCATTGTTTGCAGACAACCATCATCATCATCAGCAGCAGCAGCAGCAGCAGCATCTGGGAAGGTGAAGAACAGTCCAAAGAAGACTGAACATGTTCATTAGATACAGAATATTGGCTGACATTTCAGAGAGGAGAAAATGAGAAATCATGAGGAACAGAAATGGAATGAAATCTCCTGGAAAAATCATGATTGCCTGGAACATTAGTTCCATTTTACACATAGCATTTTCTTTTAGGTTCTGTTTGTGTTAATGTATAGCTTGTGGTGACAGACTTCAAATAATGATTTTACTGTATGCCAAGAGTGAACTTATTTGGCCTTGCAAACATAGTTCAAATCGATTATTCTGCACCAGTATTTATGACTGATGGGACTTGGAGTCCAACAACATCTGGAATAATCACTTATTCCCATTCACTTTATAGTCAGCTGTTATGACATGCAGTGACATGAAGAGAAATCTTTAAAAATTGAGTAGTTTCATACTCTCTCAGCTTAACCTAACATATGTTTGTTTGTTGAATTTATATCCTGCCTTTCTCCCAAAATGGGACTCAAAGCAGCTTATAGTAATTTTTAAAGGTCCGGCTAAAACATGTTGTTGTTGTTGTTGTTGTTTGCTTTCAAGTCATTTCTGACTTATGGGTTTTTCTTGGCAATATTTCTTCAGATGTTTGCCATTGTCTATCTATGAGGCTGAAACAGTGTGACTTGCACAAGATTACCAGTGGATATCATCATCGAGCTCGGAATCAAACTCTGGTCTCTAGAGTCATAGTCCAGCACTCAAACTGCTATGCCATGCCGGCTCTAAAAATATTAATTTACAAAGTTTAAAATAAGTTAAGGATCAATATTATTATTAAAAACAGTTTCATTGTGCCATGAAACTGAGATAATGGCAAATTAACCTGTCACAAGAAACATGTAACAAGTATATATTGCAGATGTATATGTAATCATAATTGAATAGTATGAGCTTTAAATGAGCTATCCCTTTTTTGGCCCTTTGGGTCAGCACCTTGGAAAATGCCATTAAAATGCAGTCTGAAATTGGAGCAGATTCTGTCCCTCCCTCACTGTTATCAGCATCACAAGCCACCAATGAATACGTTTAAATGAACATTTAAATGTCTATGTAATATTCATATATTCCATGGACTTACTAAATCCTTTTGTAAGCCGGTTAAAACATCAGCAGTTATCACATAATCTGAATTGAAACAGAATCAAAGCACTAGATTTTGGAGTAGCAGAGAAAACGATTCCAGCTTCCACTTTCCCATTTCCTCTGAACTTAACTGTAATCTTAATGGGCCTACAGTGATAAAGACATCCTTACCTTGATTCCAGTTGATTCTTATTGGAACACACTATGTTCCTCTTGCTCTGATTTGACAACCCTTCTTTTCAATGCCCGAGGGCTCTAATTTGCTCCATTGTTTGGAGGGAAGACCTGGTTTAGGATCAAGGTGTATTTAAGGATGGGGAGAGGGTAGGGCCAGGTTGACGGGCCAGGTTGATGGGTGATCACTTAGGTCAGGTGATCACCTAAATCACCTGATCATTCCTGCCATGGAAAGCTAGCTTCCTTGTTTTTATTGGCATCTGGGAAAGGTGGTATCACTTTTTGTTTTGATACAGTGTTTGTATGCAAACTGTCACATATATATTGTTGCACGCATTCACAGGACAGCATTTCATCTCCCCTGCACTACTGCCATCATTTTGTAGAAGTGCAAGTGGGCAGTCAGAACAATGGGAACACAAAGGCTATTTGATTAAGTAAATATGTGAATATGAGGATTCATATTCCCACCCCGCAAAAAAACCCGTAGCTGCTGTGACTGTGTAATTGGACATAAACTGATATGCACACAGTATGCACACAGTAGAACCACCCCCTTGCTCCAATGCAGCTATGTAATGGAGGACTTGTGTGGCTTTCCAAACTGATTTCAATTTGGATTAATACAGATTTTGTGTGTCAGTAAAAGGGTCAAACTGGGGCAGAGACACTATGCAGTAGAGATGGGATACAATCTTCATGTAGATTTAATCATAGTCCTGGGAGGAAAATGGATTTCCCAGAACAATATATTGCTACCAATTCCTCTTGTAATTAAAAAAATACCTTGATGTGACTTGGTGTAAAATGGATAATTAAAACCATTATCTTCACAAAAGACCTGTCCTAGACTCCAAGGGAAAAAAGAAAGAACTAGTTTCTTAATATGGATCAACTAAAGAGTTTATCAGACAATGGAAATTGGAAGTATAATGCAGTGGCAATCCGAACGCAATCATGGGGTTTCACTTTATTGCGCATTAGAGTATCTCACGCAATTTCAGGCACAAAGGAAAGTCATTCCGAATGCAATCACGGGTTTTACGTTATTGCGTATTAGAGTATCTCAGGTAATTTCGGGCAATGGGAAGTCATTTTCGGGCAATGGAAAGTCATTCTGAACGCATTCCAAACGCAATTAGAATTCACGTAAATTTGCTAAACTAGCGAATTTACGTGAATTCGAATTGGCTCCATTCAAAATAGAGAGAAATTCCTCCCGTCTGATGAACTCCATGGTTGCCTGTGTTTTTGGATTTTTCTAAGAGATGTGGCTATGGAGACTATCGTGACAAATCCCTGAAAATGTTACTACTGCATCACTGTCTGTGCTTTCAAATCTCAGTTTAAGAGAATATGGAAATGCCTTTTACTGAATCAGTCAATCAGCCTAGCTAGCTCAGTATTTTCTATAGGCAGTAGCTGTGGCTCTTGGAGGTTTTGAACAAGGCCTTTTGCAACCCTGTCTTCAGATGTCAGAGATAGCTAGCAATAGCAATAGCTAGTACATTTCTATACCGTTTATCATTGCACTTAAACACTTCCGAAGTGGTTTACAACATGTAAGCTAATTGCCCCCCAACAATCTGGCTACTCATTTTAGCAACCTCGGAAGGATGCTTGGCTGGTACTGAATTCGCAATCTTATGGTTTGTGAGTGAGTGGCTCCAGTACAGGCATTTAACATTGCACCATGTGCATAACATATACTTTACCACTGAGTTACAGCCCTTCCAATAAGTAAACAATGTAAAATTTATACTGGTTGTTAATTATTTCTGTTCTATTTCAACCAACTGTAGTCTGGATATGTTAAAAAATAAAAAGGCAGATTTTTTAAAAAAGAAAGAAAATGTTTCTTGAAATCTTCATTTTTCAGCCAAAAAGTCCTCTAGAGCAGCTTAGAAATTATCAGCAAAAGTAGACAGATCATTGCTGGCTCAAGACAATTTTCTACCTAAGGCAAAGGACAAGCAAGAATTCCTTGTTTCCAGGCACTCAAAATGAATGTGATGCGCACACCCATATAGTTTTTCATATTACCAACCAACAGAAAACCATATTTCAATTATCTGCCTCTGCTTGTGGCAGCCATTTTGCACAGTTAACTTCTTGGCACCATATTGTTCAACATTATGTGAGAGACAAGGGTCACAATCCTGTTTGTGACTTAACACAAGTATAACTGTCTTTTATAGCAGACTAAACTATTTTGGGGAATGATGCATGGCATATGTGGAGACTGATGATGGGGTGGCACTAGAACTGTCCCTTCTTCATTGGTATACATTCACTAAATTGCATAACCTCTGAATAGGGCTATAATTCTAGTTACTGTAGGGAGATGGAGACTAAAGAACTGAACTGAAAATCTTCATGGAAAAAGCACCAAAGTTTTGTTCAGGGGAAGGATCTGAAGGAATTAAAGTGGCAGAATACACATGTGTCAGATTTAAAGTAACAACCATACATGGAATTCATTGATACTGGCTCATTTTTAGACCTTATTTGATTGAAATTGCTACCTGGAACTGTCCTTTGGATTTTCTTATAAGCTTTTGACTCTCCCCTCCCCCCCTCCCCCCACTGCATGGTTAACAGCACAGAGTTCCATGCATACAACTGGATTCTGATAAAATCTGAGTTTCATTAATACTGGAAATCTTCATTCAAACAAAGGTGATTTATGCAAGGACATAAAATAGCACGGTTGTAATCTGAAGTGAAATGAGAATGAGAAATTGGTACCGCTTCGTGATGTGCATTGCAAAGAATAAGTCTGCAATCTTATCAACCTTGGATATTCTATATGCAGAGGGTAAGAAATGTGTAATCCATCAGATCATCAGAGACATCTACACACAATAGAGAAACAATTTGCCTATATTCCAGAATGCTTATAATACCATTGTCCTTATTTGCTTGTGTGGAGTGATAAATCTCTTCTTTAATTGTTCTATAGAATTGAAATCTAATGGCCAAATATTTGTATTCCAGCATCTTTTGGCAGCTTTGTATTTCAAAGCTATGATAAATTTAATCCACAATGCTACTATAGTCTACTGAAAATTATTCTACAGTTGGCCATTCTCTAAAATCAGTTTTGTAGGATGGACTGTCATCTGTACTGAGCAATAACAATTCTGGGGATTTGTTTTTCAAAAGTGAGTGGCCCTAGACAAAATGCTTTCCCTGGGACCATCTCTTTCTCCTTATAGTCACCCTCTTCTTTTCCCATAAAAGAAGGATGGTCATCTGAGAAGGTCATGACAGCTGCTATTCCTTCTGCTTACTCCCATTGCTATTGGTGGCGAGTCTCTCTGTGAGCCAAAGGAACAGAAGAAAGGAGCAGGTGGCAACAAGAAAAGAAGAAACAAGGCCACAGGAGTCATGTTCAGCCATAGCACTGCTGGATATGATGGCCTCTGCAGATGTCCTGTGCTAACCCCAGAAACTAGAAGAATAGATTGTATTCAGTTCAGCAGTACCTGCGTCTCAGTAAAAAGCATAACTTATAAGTGAGTGCACTTTCAGCTTTTAATCCTGCCACTGGTAAACCCTTCTCCTTTTCATTACCCTACTTGGTCTTCTTCATACTCTTAACACTTGTATTTTCTCACTCTCTTTGGCTCTCTCTTTATCTCCTCTCTTTATCCCACCTCTTTCAGAAATATACACAAAGTAAAATAGTACTTACTTTTGGCAATTATTAAGACAAAGGAGCACATTGTGACATTATTAAAGCATTATCGACCTACAAATTAGTTACCTTATCCTTCTGCTATCTGCATAATCCCCATACTCCTGTCACTATGTTTACAAATCCAAATGAATTTTATGCAGCCCAGATCTAATTAATTCTGGATTAGCCTTCAAGACACATGCAGCTCTGATCAGAACAATCTGTATTCTCCTTTTTCTGATTAGGGTGAAGCCAGGGCCCTTGGGTATTCTGTTTTTCTGGGGATGTACTGGTACACGAATATCAAGAAGCCAGTTAATCCTTAGGCTTATTGACAGCATCCTGGGGTTTGTTAGTGAAAGCTTTTGGACCCTAGGGAATGTCAGGGAGGAAAATCAAGCTACATCCATTCTAAGTAGTGATTGAGATCTAGCCAGAGGGTTAATGTATTCAAATAGGGCATAATGAAAACTATCCATGGAAACATCTTTAGAAAGATCAGCAAAGTGTATTCCTTCCCTAATAGAACTAACTTGTGATCATAAATGGAAATGAATTTTCTCTCCTTAAAATGAGAAAAGTGTTCACCCATTGTAAAAACCTCACAGACACTATACCATCTTGATTTGGAAAAATATTTGGAAAATCTCAAGTGTTTTAGCCCCAGGGTTGCTTAACCATTTCTGAGACTAGTCATCATTTGGTTCAACTTGAAAGACAAGTAAGGCTGGGAGTCCAGGACAATTTCAGTGAAACCAAGAAAAGAAAAGAAAAAAGCTGATAACTCAATTTGTAGCAATAGTGCTGGTCAACACCCAGGCATGATGTTCAAGCAAACAGAACTGTTGTTCTGAATTACGTCCATCTCTCAGATGGGACATAAGGAGGATGTTCCTATGTAATGGATGGTTGAATGGGTTGCTGCTGCAGAGGGTTGATGATGACGTGAGTGGTTGTAGCAGCCCATTTTCTGTGGTGTTGTGGGCACAGAGCTGGATCCATTTCTGTGGGTATGTGTTTTCCCATGGCAAATCCCATAAGAAATCTAAGCGGAGAGCTTCCAATCATCTAGCCAGCTTAGGGCTGACATGCCAGTCTTCTCTCCCAGGTTGCAAGAGAGATCAGTGAAAGCATTCTGTACTCTGGTAGGCCCTGTGCCCCCTGATTTCCCCACTATGCCAGCTGGGATAGAGTACTGGCAGGAAGACAGGGCATCTGATAGTGACCAGATTGTGCCCTACTTCTGATGTGAATGTATCGATTTATATACACAGGACAAGTACAGCTAGATCTCAAGGGAAGTTACTTTTCTTTTGGTAATGGAGATGGAACTTTATTGTCTGTCTTTTATTGCCCTTTTTTTCTTTTCCTTGCACATGACCAAGAAGGGGAGTATCCACTGTATTGAAATCCCCCAATGTATTTTAAATTGACAACAGAAACTGACAAAAGAATAACATTTGAGACAGAATGCAGGCCTCTGACTCTGCTATTATCGCCTTTCTCTCCTGTATGATTTTTAACAACTTTGCCTGATGAAGAAACCAGTGAAGTTTTTAAAGCTTGTATAATGTTTTTGTTTGGTTTGGTTTTTTGCTTTGGAGTTGGCCCAACCAAGATATTGCTGCTTGGTTTTTGTTGTATTTTTCTACGTGGCCAACAAAGCTGCTCCTGAATACATTTATATGCATGTAATCATAAGCAAGATTATAGCTGTAGAAAAAGCATTCACAAGAGACTTGATTCGGATCTTCTCTCTCAACTCTTTCCCACCAGTTTTTATCACTGATGGTTTTCATGGTCAAATATCATTTATTTGGCATTTTGCCTGTTGGGAAAGATATACAAAGGAAACTACATGATACATAAAGGTTTGTGTAGGCAAGTGTTGTCAAGTAATCTCAGCACTCATGTATAAACCTGGCAAGATAACTTCCTATCATGAAAGAAGAGAGAAATTGTAGATCTGAAAAGAGTGATCCATTATAAGAATGAAGTTGAGAAAGCCCTGAAGAAAGGAAGTGGGGTACAGAAATGTGAACAGATGAAAAGATAATGCAGGCATGCAGAAATCTCCAAAGTTGTGACTAGTTAAAATGTTATAAATGTGTAGAGAATAAACTGTGTATGTGTGTGTGTGTTTAAAATACATAATACAAAACACATGAATGACTTCTCCCTTCTCCCTCAGATCCCATCGCGAGAAAGACAAAGTATACATTCCAATGTGGGCTAAACATTTCCAGTGCCTAAAGACCATGTAAACGTATATTTATTTATTTAATTCAAATTCCTTTTCCCTTGTACAGGACCCGGGGGGGGGGGGGCAACTTGCTGAAATAGTGTTACTATATACAGTGGTGGCTCCAGTTCAGAAGGGTAGTGAACCCATTTTGTACTTCACTACAAACTTTAAAGAAGCCATGCAATGCACCAATCCTATTTTGGGGATAGGCTTCAGTACATTGGTTATGTCCCCTAAAGCTGAGCCTAACATCCAAAGTGGATTTACTTTCCCACTAAAAGGGTGCCATTTGTATGCCTATGACAGAAGTGAAAAGGGGGATGCCAGTCAATGAAGCAGGCATTGTTGTTGTTATCCGGCTTTTATTCCAAAATTGGGACTCAAAAATGGCTTACAATTTAAAAGAACAATACACTTAAAACATACAAAAGTGAGCATAAAAATAGAATCAAACTATTACAATATTAAAACACATCATTCATTAAAAGGAAAAAAATGCAATTAAAATATAAAAGTACATAAAACTGTAAAATTAAAATATACCATACTCCCAGCCTGTTTTTAAAGACTTTACGTTTTAAAAACCTGTCTGAATAATTATAAAATTATTTGTAAAGTGTCTTTATAAATAAAAATGTCTTAGCCTGTCAATGGAAGGACAAGGAAGAGCCATTCTGGCCTTCCTGGGGTAGCCATTGAAAAGGCCTCTCTTGCATCCCCACCAGCTGTGCTTGTGATGGTGGCGGTACTGAGAGAGTGCCTCTTCTGATGATCTCAGAACCTGGGCTGGCTAATAGAGCAAGATATGGTCTGCCAAATAACCTGAACCTGGCCCATATAGGGCTTTATAGATGTGCACTTTGAATTGTGCCAGTAAACAAACTGGCAAGCAATGGAGCTTTTTCATCAGGGGACCTGAGAGCAATCCATTTCAAACCAGCTTCAGGGCAGGACATGGAGTTGAGACTGCCATGGTCGCACTAGCTGACAACCTCTGCTTGAGCATTGACAGGGGCAGTGTGACCCTGCTGGTGCTCTTGGATCTCTCTGTGGCTTTTGATACTATAGACCACTCCATCCTCTTGGATCGGCTGAGGGAGGTAGGGATTGGAGGCACCACTCTCCGGTGGTTCCAGTCCCTCCTCTCCAGCAGATCCTAAAGGGTGAGGTTCAGAGACAGTTGCTCTTCCAAAATCGAGCTTAATTGTGGTGTCCCTCAGGGTGCCATCCTGTCCCTGATGCTATTTAACATTTATTCAAAGCCGCTGGGTAATTCATTTGGAGGCATGGAGCTCAGTGTCTTCAGTACGCTGATGACACTCAGATATACCTCTCCATGTCCAGATTGTCAGCACAGACTTCAGATGGCGTCTCTCCTCTTAATGACTGTCTTGCGGCGGTAATGGATTGGATGAGGAAAAACAAATTGAAACTGAATCCAGGCAAAACGGAGGTACTAACAGTCACAGGCCCGAAACCAGGCTTCCGAATACAGTCTCCAGTCCTGGATGGAGTCACACTCTCCTCTAAGGACTGTGTTCGCAGTCTGGGGGTACTCCTAGATTCGTCGCTTCACATGACTTGTCAGGTGAATGCGACGGTCAGGAGTGCCTGTTATCAGCTTCAGCTGATATGCCAGCTGTGCCCTATCCTGGATATGAGGGACCTGGAAACTGCGGTACATGCTCTGGTAACCTCACGCCTGGATTTCTGTAATGCGCTCTACATGGGGCTACCCTTGTGCTTAACCCGGAAACTTTAACTGGTCCAAAATATGGCAGCCAAGCTTGTAACTGGAACATCAAGGAGAGAGCACATAACACTGGTGCTCAAGGCTCTCCACTGGCTGCCGGTTAGTTTCCAGGCGCAGTACAAGGTGTTGGTTTTAACCTTTAAAGCCCTACATGGCTTGGGTCCATCTTATCTCAGGGACTGCCTCTCCCCGTATGAACACCCTCCCCCCCGCACACTTCGATCCTCTGGGAGGAACCTGCTACAGCCTGGGAAAACTAGGCTGTCGCAGACCTCCCAGAGGACTTTCTCCGCTACCGCTCCCAAGATTTGGAATGGTCTGCCGGACGAGTTGCATCTTATAACATCTCTTAATTGTTTTTAAAAAGCTCTGAAGACGCATCTCTTCCAGCAGGCCTTCCCTGAATCTTCCTAGATCCCGGCTCCAAAACGGGACCTATTAATTGAATCTGACCGCTTGCTTGGTGCTATCTCTTTCCTCGACTAAGAATCATCAAGGATGAATTATGCTTTTAATGTTATTGTTTTAAATTATTGTTAATTTATTCTATTTTTAAGGGGTGGGTGGCTGGGAATGGGTTGATGAAGTGTTTTAATCTGTATGTTTTAATCTTGCTGTACCCCGCTCCGATTGTGCTTCACAGAGGAGCAGGCTAAAAATAAAGATGATGATAATGATGATGATGATGATGATGATGCCTCTCTTCCCTTAAGGGACATTTTGGCTCAATATCTGGAATGGGCAAACTCTGACACATGACTGCTGATGTTTGGGGAATGACTACTTTACTTTTTACAATTTAAAGGCTCTTACTAATTCTTCTTGGACCTAATCTCTGCTGTGATCTTAGAATAGGCTATTTCATCTGGAGAATTCATCCCACGTTTCTTTACCACATTCGATGGCAATTGGATGTGGGTGGGGTAAGCAAAGGAAAGCCACTGCATCCTTGGGTGTTCTGCTCTAACAGTAGCAAGTACCAAGACATTGCTGCTATCCTCCAGTGGGAAATGCTGAATACTGAACTTTCCTAGCTTTGATGTGTCATACAAAATCAGAAGTTTTATTTTTCAGTATAAGCTCTGGAGAACTCATCCAAAATTTTACTTCACTGCCATAAGGCAGGGGCTGGTTTTGGAAGGCAGGGTATTAGCCATAAAGAGTTAGCCACAGAAGTCATGTTCTTCATACTTTGCAGATAAAAGAGAATTTAAGCATAAATGGGAAATCAAACTGCATGGGAAATGAAAGTTATTATGAATTACTTTGGCTTTCCAATCTGTATATAACAGTGTTAGAAGCATTCTTTTCAAGACATTTGTAACAAAAGGATTTAACAAAGGCAATATAACAATATGCTGATTTGATGTCATTTTTAAAAAAGAGTTGTTAGAAATAAAATGTTAGAATATACCTCTGCCTCAGAAACTAAACATGTTTTTTAAAAAGCCCTTCTAATTTTTCCTAATATAACAATAACTTTTCAGTCTGAAAAGCTTCAAAGAATATCTCATCTTACTACTTCCGTTGTCCTGCTAACCTAACACACAAAGACCTAATATCTTCAGTGACAAAGAGCAGATTTGAAATAAAACTTTTCCTATTGGTTACTGTTAAAGCGTAGCTTCCCTAGGTAGCTATAGGGAGATTGTATCTTTCCTAAGCCACTATTGGATAGCTGTTTGCCCTCAAACAAGCTCATCATTAACCACTGTAACTATAAATTGTTAGATAGATTGCACAAGCATAAATGCATTATTTACCTCTGAAGGTAGATTGGGCATTCACTTTCTCTTCTCTTCCACAACTAAGCCAGCTTCATTATCATTATCACTGAAACATATTCCATCAAGATAAAGAGAATGTCTATCCTGAGAGAGTGAGCCATCCAATGAGTCACTGATACTAGCAGCAGCTCCTTACCAGCTTCATGCAGGGATTCAGAGACCATGACTGAAAAACATATCCTTCCATTCTCATAAAGTCCAGTCCAGACCAATGCCTGTTCTATATATACTTGCTTTTTCCTACTTAGAAAGTGATTATATCTGATGCTACAAACTTATATTGGATTTCTTTCTCTTTTGACTCTCTCTCTGATGAGATATTCTCCAAAACTGGAGATTTGCTGGGATAAGCAGTGACACTAATTGTGATGTACCATTCAGTTAAGGCTTTGGAAGCTCTGTGTTTTACTCTAGGACACAGTTCATTTCCTCTTTCCTAGTTTCCTACATATAGACAACGCCACAGAAGAAGCCGCATTTACCCCAGCTTGCTTAACCAGGTCTCATAAGTGAACCCTCAAACTTATGATTGAAGTTTCAGTTGATAGTAATTCTGTGACCCAGTCAAGTGAGACACTGCAAATCTCATCTCAAATCTCTCTTCACATATACTTCAATAACTTGTGTTTTCTTCTAAACAAACACACAGAACATCACATTGCCAAGGTCCATTTATTACTGTACAAGAAGTCATGGAGCTTTCTAGAGCTGAACAAATATTCTGTAACTAGGGGTGTAAAGAATACTTGCTAAGTTTCTCATTCTCAATGTGAAATGGTATCTCAACTCATCAGCACTTTGAGAAAATGGGCAACATCTGAGAGACCTTTTGCATTTGGGGAACTTCTCAACAGACAATTTCTGCTTTGAAGTGAAATTCACTATATGCTTTTGTGACAGAAAAATATATATATTGTGCAAAAGACACTATTTTGTAGGGATGGAATGAATATTCAACACTTTTTCACATGTGAAATCAAGGGAAGAAAAAGAGCAATTTGCAGGAACTTTTTTGTTACTACTATTCTTAACATAGCACAACAGCACAACTTTGTCAACTCTATGCAGCATTAAAAACTACACAACTGGAATATAACACAACTCTCCAAGACAAAAGTTCTGCACCTACAGTAACATAGGGGTGAAAAAGACCAGCAGAACTTTTGAAAAAGACCAGCCACCCTTTGTGAAGCCTTTGGGGCCATGGCAACTGCACAATGTGCCCTCAATCTGCCTTGAAGCTGTCCAGAAAAGGAGTGGTAAGTAGCTGCACCTTTTTCAGGTGTCAAAAGGCCAGCTTTTCCATTTGCTTTGCGGCCAAAAGCCAGCTTCATGGCACTCCGGCAGCATAAGGCATGTGAATGCCATGCAGAGCTTTATGAAGCCGTCCCCATGTAAATGGCCGGGCAGCTTCCATGTGGCTTGGAAGCATATGCTGTATAAACACCATACTCCCAAGTTGCTCAAAAGGAGGCGCAAAGTGGTGGTCTGTTTTGCCCTTAAAACTGTGCAATTTTTATAAACATCTGAATTATTCGACATTGAAAAGGGGAGAATAGAGTAGAATATTCCTTGAATACGAACACTTAAATTTGCACACTTTTAACTCTGAAAACTACAACTATTTTCTCCTCTCCATAATTTCATCCCCACCAAGTCTGCTCCACTCCTGAAAATACCTACTCATTTGCCCTTTCTAAGTGTCTATTTGTTTTTCTTTCTTTTTGTGTGTGCAACTTGCTCCCTGAACTCTGACTCTGCACTCCCCTTCTTTTTTGACCTGCCTCCCTACTCTGATTCCTTAATTCCTTCTCAACTCTGTCAATTCACTTAATCCCCACATTTTAATGTTTTAATTCACTTAATCTCCCACATTTTAATGTTTAAATCTCACATTTTTTATCCTAAATATCCTAAAGAAATGTTAAATTCTTATCAGAAATGAACTAAAGCAAAACTATCACCCTTATTTTCAAGCAGAAAGTAGTATCAGGACAGATTCACCTCATCCATTTTCTTGTGAAACAGGAAATGCTAGAGACATGTAGTGATTTTGCAATATTGATTTACCTGCAAATATACAGGCGAAATACATAGGAAGCAAGTAGCAACAAAGGGAAGCTAGCACTAGTCATGAATCTATGAAGTCTAAATACAACACGAGAAATCTTGCATTTGCCATTGTTAATCATCCTGGCTGACATTGTAGATTTGAATGGGATGAACGTTTGCTTACATTGTTCATGTTCTACTGAATATCTGGAACACAACAGTACAGTTCTACTGATGATTCTTTTTTCTCATAGTGGAAACAGAAGATGGGAAATTCCATTTCAGAATCCTGACATACCCAAAAATTTGCTGTAGAGTACCAGCATAGTTTGACTGTTGGAATAGGATTCAAATCCCAGCTCTGCCACTGAAACCCAATGGGTGATCTTGGGCAAGTCACATACTTTCAACCCCTTTGAACAAATCTTGCCAAGAAAACTCCATGATATAGTCACCCTAGGATTTTCATAAGCCAGAACCAACATTAAGGCACACAACTGCTCCTCCTCCTACTACTACTACTCCTACTACAAAAACCCTCCAAAGCCAGTTTTCAGGCAATAAAGGGCTGCAGAGAAGGGAGAAAGATGAAAGGTCTGTCAAACCAGTGTAATATTTATTTTAGAGGCAACTCTAAACAGCTTATGACCGACACTGCTATGCTAGGCTGTTTTCATGGTATGTGTAACAAGTCATCTGTACATGTGGTGAACTGATCACAAGATAGAATCTATACTATGTGCTTGCTTTTTAAATTATCATGCTGCCTGTATAATGCTGAATGGTTTTATTATTGTTGCTGTTGTTGTTGTCAGTATTACTATAAGCTGTTTAGAACTGTGTCTTTGGCAATACTAAGCCTTTTGGAACAATCCCATGAGAGACTGAGTTTCTTCTTATGCCTTAATGAGAAAAAGGATGAAAACATATTAAGGCCAAAGCTACCAAATGATGCTGGATAAACCTCTGAAGTGAATGTGTCAGGATTTGATGTTTGTTTGTTTGTTGGTTTGTTTTGTGAAAATATATTATATGATAATGCACCAGTAATTTTACATCTCCTATTTTATGAAGAGTTTTTGTCCTTCCACCAATGGATATGATGCTAACTTTTAATTTAAGTGGCATGGCTAGATGTAACAATAATATATCGTCTCCATTTCTGTTCAAAATATGGATATTAACATAAAAGTAGTTTTGTTTCTTAAATATTCATTTCGAATATAAACTGAATCATAAACTGAAAACTGAAACTGAACAAACTAAATTGAAAGAAAACATCTGTAGCATCAATGACTTGTAAGTGAAATTAGAATCATAAGTCTGTTTCAGTAGCATCTAGTTGCATACCACATAACATAATTTCTGCTCCAAAATAGAGAGCATTTCCCTTACATCATATTTCCATAGGTCTCAGCTTTCCACAGAACTTCAAAAGAAGTCAGTTGAAAAGGCAAACGAGTCTACCAACTCCAAAATTAATAACCATTAAATGGCTGCCTTTAGTCATTCTTTAAAAAGCCACACACACACACATTTTTTTTGTTCCATTGTTTCCAACAACGCATTTCATTAGTTAGGATTCCTTCTCCCTTCCAAGCTGCTTAAACTTGCCACCTGGTTTCTTCAATTTTTCCCCTTCTCTTTTCTATATAGTAGGAAATAATGAGAAAAAGCAACACATTAGACAAAAAGATTTGATGGTATGCTACTGTTATTCACTGCTCCCTACCTTGGGAGGTAGGCCAGGTACATTTGCGTCTAGACAGTTGATAGAACAGCCAAATACATCCTCTAACCCTGAGGTTATGGGGGGATGAAGCCCAGGGTTAGGAGCTAGTTTTTACATGTGGAAGTAACTTCCAGATGCAGACATCTTGAACTCCAGTGAGCAGGCATAATCAGGTAACTTTGCAATGGGACTAGCAGCTAGTGATATGCCAGGGTGACAAATGAGTAAATGACTATGCCCTCTGTTTAATCTTTGGAAGGGCGGTATATAAATAAAGTTATTATTATTATTATTATTATTATTAATGAAGGGGGGACTTAATTCTCCAATATCCACTTTATTCCTCAATTGTCCTGTACAGGAGACTGCCAATTAATAATAATAATAATAATAATAATAATAATAATATTTATTTCTATTCCGCCCCTCTGAACAAGCAATCGGGGCAGAGTACAGCAGAGGTTAAAACAATATCAAGTTAAAATACCCCTTCCTTACCCTTACCACCCTCCCTTAAAAAAGAATTAAATCACAATGGAGTTAAAAAACATAGATTAAAATAGCAATACACAATAGTAGGGAGCGGACCCTACTATTAATACCAGGTGCTGTAGGCTATATTTCAGAGAAAGGAATTGGCAAAACCACTTCTGAGTATTCCTTGCCTAAGAAAATCCTATGACATTCATGGAGTTGCCATAACTTAACAGGTAATGTGAAGGGACATACACATACACAGTTTGAAAGTGGTTGAATCTATGGATATGGAGAGCTGACTATATAACCAAGTCATTCAAGAAGACCCTTATTATTGTTTTAAAACATATAC
The DNA here is from genome assembly GCA_034509955.1 of Urosaurus nigricauda. Taxonomy (NCBI): domain Eukaryota; kingdom Metazoa; phylum Chordata; class Lepidosauria; order Squamata; family Phrynosomatidae; genus Urosaurus; species Urosaurus nigricauda. Next base: position 49,324,539 of record JAOEGL010000003.1, read on the forward strand.
ATTTGTCCGACAATAATATAATCTGGAACATGTGTTTTTCATCTGCATGAAGAGGGTATCCAAAAGTTTTAATGATCACATTTTTAAAAAATTGACAGAAAGTTTGCTTTGATTTGTAGTTGTTAATTTATCTCTATATAGTCACTATCTAGATTTATACATTTTTTCCCAGCATATCTTGATCCTCTGAATACCTGATATTGTAGAAGCCTGCAGATTGCACCTGACAAAGATTTTACACTTTAGTCACTTCTGGCAGAGCCAGTCACAAAAATAAAGAATGCCATGAGGTGATTTTCTCAGTAACATGCACTTAGGGACCAATGATGACACTGACAAAATTTCATCAATATGCCATAATAACTTACTTTATGATACCCTCTTGTAAGGCACAATCTGCAGACTTCTACAATATCAGGCATTTGGAGGGTCAAGATATGCTGGGGAAAATGTATAAATCTAGATAGTGACTACATAGAGATAAGTTAACCACTGCAAATCAAAACGAACTTTATGTCAATTTTTTTAAAAAGGTGATCATTAAAACTTTTGGATACCCTCTCATAGAATATGTTCTATAAACTGTCACTTATCCTAAATTAGCAAGCAGCATTACTCAGGTTTGTTATGTGCTAGTCATACCAGCATATAAGTGCTGAATTAATAGTCACAAAAATACTAAAATGGGAGTGAGCTAAAAATGGATTCTAAATGCAGCTCCACCCTAAATTATATTAAAACGTAGAAACAAATATTTTGGGCATACAAGTAAATGAAGATGGCTACAATAAAATAGAGTTGTCTTCCCCATTATGATTCTAGAGAAAGGCAAAAGCCCAAACCATTTAGTAATAATTTTTCATGTACTCAAGTGACACTTTTCTCCACAACAATTGTTCTTTGGCCAGCTCCTTTTAAAAAAGCAAAAAGCCTCCTAGCCTCTTCCTCCCTCATCCTTGTCTGGTATCATTCAGGGGGTACAAGTTAGATACATGAGAATGTTGATTATATTGAAACCAGATTTTAGCTCAAACAAATGCTGAAGCTGCAATTTTGTACTCTGACAAAATTAGTTATTTATAGCATTTCTATATGTATTTTACTTTGACAATATGAGCAGATTCTGAAGAAGCAGAGCTGGCTGCAGATAACTCAAGTGCTATAAAGAGATTCCAGGCTTATACGATTTGCTAGGGACATCAGCATTAGAAATCAAATGTGAGGTCAATATAGAATGAACATTTGGAAAAAAAAAACCCATTAAACTACCATTGTACCTGTAAGAGAAGATTACTACATTAAACGTAAGGATGGATAGATAGATTAGATAGATAGATAGATAGATAGACAGATAGATAGATAGATAGATAGATAGATAGAGCATTTTGAGAAACATACAAGTACATTGGACCTTTTTTATTAGGTGGGGCTTGGTTCCAGGACACACACACACACACACACCCAAATCTGTGGATGCTCAAGTCCCTTTAAATACAATGGCATAGTAAAATGGTGTCCTTCATATAAAAAGGAAAATCAAGGTTTGCTATTTGGAATTTTATACTTTTTTGGAATATTTTCAAACTGTGGGTGCTTGAATCCATGGATAAAAAGGGATAAGGAGGGGCAACTGTATATCATAGCTCACCAGCAGCAATTCAGAGCATGCCCTGCTGTGTCACCTGCAGTATAGAATCCACTTAATAGTCAGAGCTATCACTCTGTCATTTGTACCTGGAAGCTGGATTCCACTGGCTTTCAATGGATGGGCTGGAACATAAGGAGGAAATATTATGGTCTAATCCAATGGTTAGTCTCAATCACAGTTGGCTCAATTAGAGAATCATAATTACAGAATCTATGTAAAACCCACTTAATCAATGGGTCTATTCTAATTAGGACTAATCATTGGATTAAGAATTACTTATTTAGAGTCTGGGGCAGGATTGATATTTTGGCATTTGGGAGGGAAGTCAATGGAAAACCACTGTGAGTATTCCTTGCCAAAGAAAACCCTATGAAATTCATGGGGTCACTATACAACGACAGGCAACTTTATGGCAGATGCACACCCACATCCATGCATTGGTGCCATTTATATTGGTCTGGGAATAGCAATGTTAATCAAAAGCATGACACATTTTTATTTACTGTGCAATCCTAGTAGAATCAGAGGGGGAACAAATCAGTGCTTTGATTGCCTCATTTGAGGTACAAGCAGTTCATCCTGAGTTTTTAAGATGGATCTTTTTATTTTAGTTCTATTTTCCTCTTTCCCATTGAAACAATGGGGAAGGGCTAGTTTTCCCATATTCAGGTTAATTGGGGCTCAAGACATTTTAGTTCTTGAGTGCCCATGTTCATGTCAGATCAAGACACATTGGGGCTTTCTAGATTGGCAGGAAAGGGTGACATGAAGCTGCCTTTTCCTTAAGCTGCACTGCAAGTCCCAGGTGTGTAATAAAAAGGCATAGGGCAGCTACACTGAGGAGGTGCGGGGACAACTTATCTGAAGTCTTTTCTGTTGCTCAGCAACTACATTGGAAGCTGTCAGGATGCTAGAAACACAGGTGGAGCAGCTGCACAGGTGGCAATGAATGGGGCTTTTGCCCACACTGAACCTTTAATATTGTTGTTGTTGTTGCTGGCTGCGAACTGCGCAGTTGCACCGGTACATCATACAGGCAATTGTATTGCCAGCTGCAAACTGTGCAATTGCGCAGGTACATCACACATGAACTGTGCAGTTATGAAGATCTGTCAAATTACCATTGTGCTTTCGCTTCCCTTTTTTTATATATATAATCTTTATTTATATATCATTAAAAACATAGTTACATACATCCATGTAAATAAGATATGTATTAAAAAAACATATTCCATTATCTTTTTCTCAACACTTCCTTACTTTAAGAAAAACACATTATCTCATATTTTTATAAGCTTTTCTTCCTATTGATGGGAAAAATAAGAAAAACTATAACATTTCTTCTCTGATTTTTAAAAAATCTATTCTAGCATTTTGTCTCTAACTCTTATCTATACAGCATATTGTTTTTCCACATAATCTTTAACTACTATTCCTCTTTACTTTGGTTGTTTTACTAAACCTTTTTCCCATTAAACATATTCCACAGTTTAAAAAACCAGACACTTTTCCCAGTCCTGTCCTTTTTTTTCTTTAAGATACATAATTAGTGGATCCCAGTCCTTTTTAAATTTTTCATTTGTATTCTTCTGTATGATTTGGGTAAGCTTGTCCATTTCCAGGTAATCTGTTGCTTTTTTAATCCAGTCTTTTATCTCTGGAATCTTCTTCTGTTTCCAGTTCTCCGCATAAACCACCCTTGCTGCAAATATCAAATAAAAAAGCAACCTTCCATATTTGGTTTCTAACTCTCTTTCTTCATTTACATTCAACAAGTATCTCTTCGGATCTTTGCGTATTTTTACTTTTAAGATTTCTTCTATCTCTTTATGTATTTCATTCCAAAATTCTTTTGCTAAGCTGCACTCCCACCACAAATGATAAAAAGTGCCCATTTCTTTACCACATTTCCAGCATATATTATTTGAATTTTTATTTATTTTTGCTAATTTAAATGGTGTTAGGTACCAACGATATTGCATTTTATAGTAGTTTTCCTTCACCTCATAGCTTGGTGTATATTTAATCCTTTTTTTCCAAGTTTTTTCCCACTGTTCCAATTCTATATTTTGTTTCAGATTCTGGGCCCATTTTATAATTTGTGTTTTAATAACCTCCTGTTCCATTTCTATTTTCAATATTGCTTTATAATATTTACTAATTCTATGACCTTCATTCGATTTCACAATTAATTCCAATTCTTTATCTACCTCACCAATTCCTTTGTCCTTAATATCTATCATGAACCTTCCCTTCAATTGATGATACATAAACCATGTACAGTTCAAATTCATTTCCTGCAGCTGTTCTCTTGTCTTCAGTTCAATCCTCCCTTGCTTTCTACTCAATATTTCCTCATATGTAATCCATTTTTCCTCACTTAGTCTGGCTATATTTAAAAATGCTTCATCAATTGAAGCCCACATTGGTACTTTTGTGCACCATTTATCCTTTAATTTTAGCCAAACCCTTAACAGGGCCTTTCTGACAAAGTGATCTTTGAAGTCTTTATTTATTTTAACTTTATCGTAGAAAAGGTATCCGTGCCAGCCGAATCTTTTTCCAAAGCCTTCTAGTGTTACCATCCTTTCTTTCTCTAGCCTGATCCAGTCTGTTGCCCAATCCATGCAACATGCGTAGTCATATATTCTGAGATTTGGCAATGCTAAACCTCCTTTTATCTGTTTCATCCTGCATATACTTATATTTGACTCTTGGTTTTTTACCCGACCATAGAAATTTTGATATGTCTTTATGCCATTTATAAAATGGTTTGTCAGTATGGATAATAGGAATATTCTGAAAAAGAAAAAGAATTTTTGGTAGTATATTCATTTTTATAACCGAAATTTTTCCTAGCAAAGATAGCCCAATATTCCCCCATTTTTGTAAATCTTTTTTAATTTCTTGCCATTTGGCCATATAATTATTTTTAAACAATTCTGAATTTTTTGTTGTAATAGTAATTCCTAAATATTTTACTTTTTTGCCAATTTGAAAATTCGTTTGTTTTTTCAATAATTCTTTTTCTTTTTCATTCATATTCATTGTCAACATTATAGACTTTTCTTCATTAATTCGCAAACCTGATACCTCACTGTACTCTTTCATTATTCTCATTAATTAATTCCATGCTACTTTCTAATGGATTGGCCAATGATATCATGAGGTCGTCTGCGAACGCGCACAGTTTATATTCTTCTTTTTTAATTTTGACCCCTTCTATTTTCTTATTTGCTCGTATAGCGTTATTTAACACTTCCAATGCCATTATGAATAGTAGTGATGAAAGTGGACAACCCTGTCTCACTCCTTTCTCTATATTTAAACTTTTCGTTATTTCACCATTGATTATTAATGAAGCTTTTTGGTTCTTAAGATGTGTTTTAACCACCTCATGAAGTTTGAACATATATCTATTTTTTCAAGTGTCTTGAATATAAATTTCCAACTAACTTGATCAAACGCTTTTTCCGTGTCGATAAATATCAATGCAAGTTGTTTGTCTATTTTCTTTTCATGATATTCGATAATGTCAATTACATTTCTAATATTGTCTTTTATTAGCCTGTTTGGCAAAAATCCTGATTGGTCTTCATGAATCCAGTTAGTCAGAAAAGATTTAAGCCGGTTTGCTAAAATTCCTGTGTAGATTTTATTATCACAATTCAATAGCGATATTGGTCTATAGTTTTTGGGATCTCTATTTTCTTTGGGTATAAGTGTTATATTAGCCTGTGACCATGTATGGGGCACTTCTCCTTTTAATATTCCATTTATAGTTCTTTGCAAGGGTACTATCAGTTGTTCTTTAAAAGTTTTATAGTATTCCACTCCTAGTCCGTCTGGGCCTGGTGTTTTCCCTGCTTTCATTTTTTTTATTATTTTCAGGATTTCTTGAATAGTTACTTCTTTGTTAAGAATTTCTTTTTGCTCCTCTGAGATTTTAATTATTTTCTGTTGACTTAGATATTCTTCTATTTTTGTTGTTTCAATCTTTTTTTCTTTATATAGTTTTGAGTAATAGCTGTGAAAAGATTCCCTCAATTGTTTTTTGATCTGTATATATTTCATTGTTATAATTTATTCTCATGATTAACCTTTTTTCTCTTTCTTTTTTTAACTTATAGGCCAAAAATTTCCCTGGTTTATTAGCATGTTCAAAGTATTTTTGTCTTGTGTATCTTAGTTTTTTTTCTAATTCCTCCATCATTATCATTGAGATTTGTTTCTGCCGTTCTTCAATTTCCTTTTTCATATTATTATTTCTATTGGTTTTTTTTGCATTTGTTTTTCTTTTAGTCTTATTTCTTCTTCTAGTTTTTTGATATGTTCTTTCTTATTTCTTTGTATTTCAATATTTTTTTGCATAAAAAACCCTCTAATAAATGCCTTTGATGTGTCCCATACTATGTTATCCGAAACTTCTCTATCTTGATTCTCTTCAAAAAAACATTTTAGTTGTTTTTGGGCCTCTCTAACTATTTTCTCATTTTGTAGTAGTATATTATTTAATTGCCATCTATAAGGTTTAAATCTCGTGTTAATCTTCATTTGTATGGGGTTGTAATCTGACCAGATTTTTGGTAGAACTTCAACTTTTTCAAATTTTTTTGTTAATTGAGCAGAGATCAAAAACAAATCTATCCTGGATCAAGAATTGTGGGCAGAAGAGTGGAATGTATATTCTTTGCTTTTGCCATACTTGACTCTCCATATGTCTATTATTCCTAATCTTTCCATCAGTTCAAAGAAGCTTTTTGGTAGCTTCCCTTGCTCTGTATTTATTTTTTTCTCAGATAATCTATCTAGTTTGGGGTCAATGACCCCATTCCAATCTCCTAGAGCTATTATATTTTCATAGTCTAGTTCTTCTACTTGATCTAAGAGGGTTTTGTAAAAATTACTTTTATTATCTAATGGACCGTAAATACCAATCATTAGTATTTTTCCTAGTTCTCCATTTAGTTCTATTATTACATATCTACCTTCTGGGTCACTAAATATTTCTTTTGCTTCTAATCTGTGATTTACATAAAACACTACTCCTTTTTTCTTCTTTACATTTGCTGATATAAATTCTTTCCCTAATTTCTGGTTTTTCAAATGTTTGATATCTTTTTTTTTTAATATGCGTCTCTTGTAGGCATACTATGTCTAACTTTTGTTTTTGTAAATAGTGGTATATTTTTTTTTATTTTCTGTGGATAATTCAAACCTTTCACATTCCATGATAATACTTTTACATTTCTCATTATTTAACTAGTCAAAAATATCCTTTAGAACTATTTTTTGTAATTGGTTTCATACCGTTCTAAGTCCCATTCTAGTTCTGGTTCCAGTCCCAGTTCTTCATCTTCTCCCTCTCCTTCATCTTCTGTTTCTAGTTGTTCTAGGTCCAGAAGTAAATTCTTCCTATGAATCTCTTCTTGTTCTTGTTCCAAAACCGGTAGAATTCCTTCTTCAAAATCTAGTGCAGTAGCTCCTCTCATTTCCTCTTGGCTTGCATCTTTGACTTTTGTGTTTATTTTCAATTGTTCTCTTTTTCTTTTATCTCTATTTTCCTCTTCCTCTGTTTGTTCTCGTTTTTTATGGTCTGGTTTATTTTTTTCCTCTATTTTTTTCCCTTTCCAACAGTTCCCAAAATCTTTTTGCTTCAGTTATTGATTTTATCACGATTCTCTTCTTGTTATACCAAAATGATAAACCTTCTGGTTGCAGCCATCTATATATTATTTCTTGTTCTCTTAACCATGCGGTAAGAAAAGTATATTCTTTTCTTTGTTTCAAAAATCTAGCCTGTATGTCTTTGAAAAGTTTGAGTTCTTGACCATCTATTGTCAATGGTGATTCACTGTGGTATTTCAAAATGTCATCCCGTGTCTGCTTTCTCACGAAATAGATCACCACGTCTCGTGGTAGTTTGTTTTTCCTAGCTATATTTGAGTCCAAACAAAAAATCCTATCTATTTCCATTTCCATTAACCTTTCATCTTTTTCTAAATACGCTGCTAGTTTAAGAACAAATAGTTCCATTAGATTTTCTTCTTTTCTTTCAATCAGGCCACGGATTTTTAAACAACGTTCTCTAAGTTTCTGATCCCACATCACTTTTTCATCCAATTCTAGTTCTCTTCTATCCTTTATCATTTGCAAATCACCTTCAGTTTTTTCTGTCCTTTGCTCCAGTTTTTTAATTCTTTGATTTACTATGGACAGTTCACCTGCTAACTTCTCCACAGTTTGATTAATTTCCTTTAGTTCAGTCCTTATCTCTTGATGCACCTCCATCTTAAAATCCTTCATTTCCTGCCGTAGTTCAGTTCGTAATTTTCTAATTTCTTCTAGGAGTATTTGGTTTGTCGGTTCCAGTTTTTGTTGTTCGAGAGATGGTCTTCTGGTGAATTGTATTTGGGATTGAAGCTTCATTTGTTGGTTTCTCGCTGTTTGACTTCTTGTAGTCATCTTTATTATTGTTGTTTTTATTTTTTATTTTATTATATATATATATTTAATAATTTGGGGTGTTTTTTTTCCTCCACTCCAGCTTTCGATAGTCCAATTGATGTCACTTATGTTCTTCTCCTTTTTCCCTATTATTCCAAATTTTTCCCTTTTATTTTTAATTTTTTTATTTTTCTTGTTATTTTTATTATTATTTATTGTTGTTTTTGTTCATATATATATATATATATATATATGTAATTTTAGAGCCAATTTATTTTATTTTGTTGATTTATTTTAACTTGTCTGCTGTTCAGAGTCAAATAACACCTTTTCAGTCTTCTTCCTTTCTTGACTTCTTTTATTTTTATATATATATATATATATATATATATATAAAATTTTCTGTTTCTGCTGGTTTCTTTGTTGTTCTGTACTTACTTATTTTCCTTTTATACCCACTCCAGCATCTTGTTTCTTTCTTCCTTCCTTTTCTTGTTCTCTTGACTACAACTCCCAGTATCCTTTTTTCACAGGCGTTTTTTTAACTTTATTTCCTTGTTCTCTGTTGACTACAACTCCCAGTGTACTTTTCGCTCAGGCGTTTTTTTAACTTTATTTCCTTGTTCTCTGTTGACTACAACTCCCAGTATCCTTTTCTCACAGGCGTTTTTTAAACTTTATTTCCTTGTTCTCTGTTGACTACAACTCCCAGTGTACTTTTCGCTCAGGCGTTTTTTAACTTTACTTCCTTGTTCTCTTGACTACAACTCCCAGTGTACTTTTCACTCAGGCGTTTTTCACTTCACTTCCTTGTTTTAATTTACTACAACTCCCAGTGTCCCTTTCTCTCGTTTCTTCCTCTTGCGTTTTTTTTTTGGGGGGGGGTCTCTTCTGCTTCCTCTTTAAAGTCTGTTTTTGGGCCTTTTCTCTCTTAAAGGGGCCGCGTTCTTTTTATTCTAAATTTCACTCTGAATCTCTTTCTTTCCTCTAAATTGTCCCTCTTTCACCTCTTTTTGTTTAGTACTTTGCACTTCCTCCTCTTGCAGCCTCAGGCAGCCTCTTCTCCCCTCCCTTTTCAGTCTATATATTCCAATCCTTTCCTCCTGTCTCCCGGGATTTTCTCCTTCATGTTCTTTTACTTTCTTTCAAAGTTAACAATGCCCTCTCCTCCACTCCTCACCTCTCATTCAGTTTCTTTTCTCATTCAGCTTTCTTTCTCTGGGCTCTTTTTCCTTCCTTTTCTGGGATCTCCACTCCTTTCCAACCTTGTGTTGTTCCTCTGTCTCTTCTTGTGTTTCCCAGCTTCTCTCTCCTTTCTTCTTCGCCTCCACCTTTTTCCTTTCACCCAGAATGGTTGTTAATTCTCCCAGACAGGATGCCTCTTCTCCGTATGTATAATTATCATCTGGTGGATTAGCTTTTAATTCTCTCCTTCTCTCGCACTTTCATAAAAAAGAAAAAGTCCCAAAGTTCTTTGTTTACTTATGTGGATATGTGACGAAGATAATTGAGTGTGTTTTCTTATTGTATTTTTAATCAGTCTTTTGCAAACTCTTCTTTCTAAAATAAAATTGGTGGCATCCCGGCCGTCTTAAGACGGAGCACCCAACAGGGCCGTGCCCTGCCTCCTCGGTCCCCTCTTTCACTCTTGCCTGGCTTCTCAGGATCCAAAGGAATCCACCGATCCTGGGGGCTTAGAGTGCAGGAATGGACCCACGCTGGGCTCACCCGACCTCCCTGTGTCAAGGGATTTGGTTTTCCAGTTGCTCTGTGTGTTTTTAGCAACTAGATTCCCTGTTGATTGTAGTTGTCCCCCTCCTCTGTGGTTGAGGGATTCCTATTGGGACACCATTACCAACCGGAAGTCCGCTTCCCTTTTAAAAGTGTGCATTTGCATCGGTGCACCATGAATGAACCCCTTTATATTATTATTATTATTATTACCCCACCCCTTTGAGATAAATCGAGGTAGCTTACACATTAAAATACTATTACATCAATAAAACAAACTGCATCCCTCCCCTCCTTAAAAAGATATTAAATCTGTTACAATTTAAGTTTATGAATAAACTTCTTTATTTTATGAATGAATTGACATTTTACGCACAGTTGCCTAACAGTTACAGCATCCCAGAGTCCCTACTGCACATGTCTAGGGTTTGGATTAGGGCTGGAGTTAGGGTTTGGGAGCTTTAAAAAACTGCACAGTTGCACTGCAGCATTTAGACACAGCTGTGCTGTTACACCCTTTTTAAAAAGAAGCTGGGAAAAGCAGCACATTTTTAAAGCTGCTTTTCCTCACTAAAATGCAAAAGAAGTGCATTCATGCCAAACTTTCAGTGTGGGTCATCTAAAAGCTACACTTTCATGCAGGCATGAACACACCCCTTTTTGCCTGTCTAGATCAGCCCATAGTGAACCAGCAGCAGTTAGCAGCTTTACTATAGCTCAGGAATCCAATTGGGGTTTTATTCTGAAGTTTATAGGAGCTATCCAAGGTGCTGAAACAATGTTGTGATAGTTTGTTTAAGGTTGTGTGTGTTTGTATGTGCCTTCAAGTCATCTGTCAACTTATGGTGACTCAATTTTCATAGGGTTTTCCTAGGCAAGAAATATTCAGAGGTAGTTTTTCCAGTTTAAGAATAGCAGTGAAACAAGGAATTGATTCACCACCCCACTGAAATGGAAGCCACCAGATGTCAATGTAGTGAATAAGGCTCATTCATCTCCTCATTTGTGCCAGAAAATCCCCCATGAACCTCCCCTATTCCTGACACAGTGGTTCCCCGGTTTACGAATCCCCCGGGGAACGAAATCCCCTGGACCCGAAACCGGCGGGACCAAAAAAAATGCGAAGGATCCCCCGGGATGTGAAGGAGAAAAACTGCGCAGCCCCTTTAAATCGGCCGCACGGTCCATCTCCTAATGCGGTCCCCCGGGAAACGAAGACTTCCAGGTTACAAAAGGTAATCCGGAACGGATTACCTTCGTAACCCGGGGGACCACTGTAGTAGCAAAAACAAGAACAATATGCTGCCCTTTCATGACCTCCAATATACTTTGCTGAATATGGTCCCCTTTCTAGGACCAAAGGTCCTGATCTTGATTTTGCAATTGCAATTATAGGGCATATTAGTGGAAGTGTTTGAAGAAGGTGAGTCTGCAGAATCCAAAAACAGGAAACAAAAGGAAATAATATATTTAAATATCAAATATCTGTATTCATAAGCTGTTACAGTAAAGATTTCTGAGTACATGCAGCAGATGACAAAAGTAAGGAAAGCTTTAAGCTTGGTATAACTTTTGATTGGAATGATAAGCCTCAAGGAGCCTTTCAGATGTGATTTTTTTTAAAAAACAGTCTAGGTATGTAAGGAAAGAACAGTGAAAAGTTGATATAAAGAACATAATGGTGAGGCAATGAACTAGTCCACTAAATACACCAATGTGTGAATTTTGTCCTTCATTGTCCCAACCCTGCTCTAAAGTTATGCAGCCCTTACAACAGAATGGTCCTCTGTGTGTGTGTGTGTTTTTACCGACAACTCCTAATCATAGTGACCAAGAGTGAGGGCTTATGGGGAAAAAACATCTGGAAGGCCCAACTGCCCTCTCCTTTAAAAGCTTCCTTTTTCATTCTTTGGTGAGGTGCAAGGCACATGGGCAGAGCACACTGACACTGGGTTCCTTCTTGATATGAAAGGGAGATGGCCACTGTGACATGGCCAAATCTCTTAGAGGGCTAAACAAGACAGGCAAAAAGAGGTGCTTTCAGGCTGACTTGAAGGTTTGGTGTTTAGATGACACATGTCTTGAAGCCAGCAGGAAAGTGCCCTTTAGGTGCCTTGAACAGAGAAATGCCATTTCAAAAAGAAGCAGCTTTTTTCCGCTTCTTCCTGGCTTGAAGCCATGTCATGTGGTCATGACATGAGCACTCCATCTGCTTTGGGAGCTGGAGGTATGGTTCGTGGGGTTTCAATGTGGCTTTGGAAAAGACAGCTTCAAGTCACTTTTCCTGCTCTTCTGTTTCGCCCCATAAATAGTCTCTCCACCATTAGAAGCAACACCTAGCAATCCAACTATCTTACAGAAAGGCAGAGTAGCTGATACAGCCTTCTGCTTACTCCAGTATGCACAAAGACAGGACAAAGCAAGAGCCACATCCAGTTAAAGTGAACCACAAAAGGCAAATAGCTGGGCGCTGTTCCATGTGCATGTCTTCAAGTCACCAATCAACCTATTGGCAACACCATGAATTTTATAGGTTTTTCTTGTGCAAGGTGGATTTACCATTTTCTTCCTCTGAAATATAGCCTACAGCACCTGGCATCCATTGGTAGTCTCCCATCCTAATACCAACCAAAACAGATCCTGCTTAGTTTCATACAAACCCTTTAAGGGTAAGTCAGTGGAGGCTGACAGCTCCCATGTCTGTGGGGATGGTGAATCCATTTCTGGTTTTAATCCAAACTTTAAGATGCCAAACCCATTTGTGGGATAGAGTTCAGCATCTGGGATAGCTCTGTTAAAATGCTGAGTGTTTTCACCACCCTATTGACAAGGATCCCATCATCTACAACTGGGGTAAACTGTGTTTACCACCAGTGTATCCTGTTATATTTTACAGCATAGGACATGTAATATTATAAAGACAGATAGAAAGAACATTTTAAAATAGGAAGTTAGTTCATAGATTTGACAATGTGCAGATACTGAAGTTGTCTTTCAGTCCTTTGTTAACATACATATTAAGAGAAGAGAATGTGCCCCTGGTGCTAGAATTTAAATCACTTCCATTAATAGGATCTTTTAACTTATAGGCTAGGTGGGTTTTTTAAAAATAGCATTGAAGCTATCTGCTCTGCAGGACATCGTTGCTTTTTTCTTTTTCTCCCTTTTTAGAACAACCCTTAAACAGCTGTGATTAGCAGGAAGAACAGAAGACACCAATGTAAAATTAATTGCTTTAACCCGCATTGTTCTCTTCAGATCCACAGCTCATTTTCTGCTGGGCCAGGCACCACCTGCTCTCTCCAGCTCCTAGTTTTTCCTCCCCTGCAACTAGGGATGTCGACATACAAAGGGGAATCCAATCGTTTTGGATTTTATTTGAGAACTATTATTCTGACTCTCACAGGGTTGGGAAGAAATTATTATTGCTGAGGTCTTCACCAAGATAACAGGAAAACTGTGTCATAAAGTGAATATACTTCAATCCAGGGCTTTGCTTTATATCAAACCATAAAAATCCTTTCTTCTAAATCATTCACTTCAACCAGCTGGGGAACAGTGCAAAGAGGTAAATAAATTATCAGCAATAAAAATGTCTTTAAACTCTTTTTGTTTAATTAAGACCACAATCCTAAACTCAGGAGTAAAACTCCCTGGACTTAGTGAGACTTATTTCTGAACAAACATGTATCCAATTTCATAGTAAGGTCTTTACACCATGTCTGGACAAAGTATGGCACTACGGATATTGTTAAACTGCAGCTCCCAGCAGCTCTAGCCAGCAAAGCAAAGGGTGATGAATGCTAGGAGTTGCAGTTTAGCTAGATCAAGAAGGCCATACACTTTCCAGACCTACTTTACACCAAGGTTTCAGAAAGGGAAGCCATTTGATATTCTTTTTACTGTGTTTTTTTTTTCAATAATAGTTCATTTCTTTGCCTTACCATCTCTTATAAAAACAAAAAAACTTTCACAGAAATAAATGAGAGTTCAACTTGAGATTTCATTTCAGGTGGTTGTCTTGATTTCAGCTGGTTGTGTTGTGGTTGTTAGGGTTCTCCGTTCCAGTAACTAGGCAACATTTCTTGCCTAAACCAAAGATCAGTCTATAATGTTGTCTAGATGTTCTGTACTTCCTTTGCCAGTAATCCAGCCATCCACTGCTATGGCCAATGTGACTTATTTTGTGATTATCTTCATAGATGCTGAGTGAAGGATGTGAGGAAAGATCTCACAATTATTAAGATTTTATTTGGGACAAGCCATCTTAGCATGGCAAAACTGATGGCTTTGTCTCTGAGTTTATTTATGTTAAATTAAGTGGCTTCTGGCCACTTCCAGTTTTGATGTGGATGTTTTTCTTATTTGGGGATAATTTGGGCAATTCAAACAGTCTCCAGAAGTGTGAAATTATCTCCCAAACCCCACAGAGTTACCCACCTTGATTCAGAAGATAACTTTAGTTTTCAGATTAAATAATATCACTCAGAGCCATAGTTCATGCTGCTTTGATGTCAAAGTAGCATAAACTTGGAAGGACCAGAAAAGTGGAAACAGGTGTCATGAACTATTTAAAACACCTTGCAGATTGTTTGACACATTGCCACAGTAGCTTAATTCACAGTCAAAATCTGAAGATTTGCATAACCAAAGTGAGTTCATTAATCATTTCAGACAGCAGAACTGTTGCCTTAACTCTTTCCTTTTTTTCATACTAAGGGAAATGAATAATGGCAGAGTATTAACTACTGCCAAAGTACTATAGAAAATATACAGAGTTCATGTTTGCGTGCTATCGTGAGAACACTGTTAAAAATACAAGACAAAGACCTTTATATTTATTCATACCCTGAAACAAGATCTTCCAGCTGTGTGTTTTGTGTCTTTTTTATGTTTGTTTGTCCCTGAGTTGCTAGACAGTTTTACAAGAGCTATTTGTTGAATACAGTCCTGCTTGGCAGAAGAGCAAGTACGTCAAGTGTGAATGCAAAACAAGTGTGCTCTTCTAAACCTACTTGGACTTTAAGGGCCAAACTGCACATTACTTTAGCTGTATAGTTCTGGCAAGTGCAAATTTTATGCATATATACACATATTCTATTGAAACAGTAGAGACAGTTACATATTTAACATCAGGCGCAAACAGTCTTTGAGGGACAAAACAGACCACCCCTTTGTACCAGCTTCCGGGTGCTTCAGAGCACAGTGTTTTGATGCTGCATGTTCTGAAGCTGCCCAGAAGCTGGCATTATGCTACCCAGCTGCTCACATGCGGGCCAGCTTCACAGCACTCTGGTGGCATGGTGTTTACATGCTGCATCCTGACGGAGTGCCTTAAATCTGTGGTGGCATGGTAAAAGCCAGCCTTTTGGTGGCTCAAAAAGGAGCTGCACTTTGTCTCTTCTTTTGAGCCAGCAAAAAGCCAGATTAGGGCTGTGGTGTGCAGTTGCCCTGATCTAGCTTTCACAGCAGTGGCTTGAAGCTGGTACTTTGAAGTGGTACATTCTGTAGTTAAGTTTCTCACTCTAATCCCATTGAGCATAAGACCTAGCTCATGCAATTTGTGTTGTCAACAAAGGTGTCATTCATTTGAATGTGATATATATATATATATATATATATGCATGTATAAGCCTCTGTTTGTGAATTTCCTTTTCACCAAAACCTTTTATGACTGCTAAGTATATATTTGTATAAGTCACTGATTGTGAATTTCCTTTTCACAAAAACTTTTTATGACTGCTAAGTCCTTATTTCTGTTTTACCATGTCCAGCTGGACATTTTTAGCAGCATTGACATTGAGAGAATGATGAAGGAGGTATCGAGACTTTCACTGTGGAGTCATAATAGTGTTTCATCACTAAACAATGCAGTTAAGATAGGTAACAGCAGGATATTATAGCTAAACCTTTTGTAGCTGTGTATGCCTTCTTACAACAGGTAAGGTAAACAGGAGCTGCCTCCAGAATCCCTTACTGAGTGTGCACAAAGAGCAAAACAAAGAGAAAAGGGGAGAGCAAATAAGCCTGCCCCACCAGCTACCCCTGCATGGTTTTTGTTTAGAGCATAGATATAGAAGTTTGGTCATCAAAATGAAAATCCTAAAAGGCTGGTGAAAGAAAAAGTGCCTGGAAAATGCCTTTAGGTGGTCTCTAGAAGATTAAAAATGTTTTTGTTTGCTTATGCAAGTCAAATCACATGTACATACTGCTAGTTTTGGCAAAATACATTTGCTAAAACATGTTACACTGATGGTGTGTGTATGACTATGTTGGAACCTATCCCTATTCATTTCATTTTGTTTCTGTCTCTGGTGCCAAATTTTCTAGGCCTACTCCCTTGAGTCCCTATATTGGGAGAAAGGTCGAATACTAAATAAATAAATAAATAAATAAATAAATAAATACTTTTCCATCTAATTTTCTACCTTAAAGAAACAATCACAGTTCCAAGTTGTTGTCTCTATAACTGAGCTACTGTACAGGGAAGAAAATCATGCTTCACAGTTCTGCTGGCCTTGCAAGTCATCAAACAGTAGAAGACCAATAAGGGCTTATTGGCTAATATATATTTTCCAGACTGTCTTTCCTAAGCCTTTGCATATTGAGGGGAGGTTATTAATGGATACCACAAAGTGTCCTTTCAGTACCACCAGACTGGACTACTGATTTTCAGCCTGCCTGACATTTGCTGAAATACTGTCTTTTCATCTTTGCATTGTTTGGTCACATCAGGATTTAGCAAGTGCAATGATGGATACTACTTCGGTATGATCATATACAAAAGATAATCACTTGACCTATACCTGAGTATTTAGAAAATAGTTGTAAGAGCAAGGATAGCATTCAGTTTCTTGCCCCATACAATAACAATCCAATGTGAATAAATGGCATTTAGTCTGTGTTTAGAGATGTGTTCACCATGTTAGGGCCAATTCTGTTCTATCCCTACACAGAAGAACATGCTAATTTTGTGGCATGCCAACAGTAATATTATAGTAAATTTATATTAGTTTATTCTTATTGGTGAAACAGAAAAAGCAGTATATGTATCTCATGCAGCCTGATCCTATGCATGTTAAGTATGACTTTCTTCTGAATAACTTGACTACAGTTTTAGCATGTAAACCTAACTGTTTAGATTTTCAAGGACCAGATGAATCAACACTAGACCAGATAAAACTGGATTGCAAACTCTTCCAACCTCGGAACATTGCAATTATTTAGGATTACCATAACTCTGGCCTAATTTTGTATTGGCATTATGACCATATCCCTCAGTGGAAGAGATTTGAACCAAGAGTAACTGGGCACCTCCTTTGCCCAGACCTTACCTATCTGTCTGTCTATCTCTCTATTGCCTGGAGAATGGTTTTATTGTTTGTCAAACGTTAGCTAGCAGAGCAGTTCTGCTGGCAGATCACTGTGTTGGCAGATCTCTGAGATCAAAGAGTATTTCAGTGAACAGAAGGATATTTTTACCAGCACAGGAGACTTATGCCAAATCCTAACTCTCTCCAGTTGGCACACCTTTGAGTTATATTATTGCCATGTTAATTAAGGAGCAGGAAAGACAAAAATAAAATTAAAAAAAAAACAATAAAATAGAAGGGAGAAGCCTCAAAGTCTGCTTCACAAAATTAGGGAAGCATGTTATTGGGTGCCTTTCCTTCGTCTGAGCATCTGTTTGACAAGCAGCGTTTTATTTCTTGGCTATGATAAGAAAAGTGTTTCTGACAATCATTTGTTAATTTGCAGGGACTGGGACCATTTCACAGAAGGACAAGATTTTATTGGAAAAATTCAGCCTTTATTTGCCATACTTCAAAGCTTATTTAAATGCAAATAGCAACTTTAAATATTTCCCACCAATACCAGTTGTCATTTGTAGGCCCAAGTGGTTTCATAAAACTGAACAGATATGCAATTTAATAACTCAGGATATTCTCTCATTCCATGACCTTTTTTAGAACTACTGATAAATCAAATACATTGTGTGCAATACAAAGGCCTACAATTTATTGTCAAGGAAGAAGCAATGATTCGCCAAACATGTGGCTAACTTGTATATCACCCTTCACTCAATACAATAAGGTTTGCATAATGTTGATCTCATTGGACTCTTCTTGTGAAGAAAGGATGAAGAAAAGCAGTTTGTCTTTAAATCTAACTCTATGTCTGTCTTTTATTAAACACTATTGCTATTGTCTTAGGGTCTAACATTACCTGCCTGCTCTTTCCTACGTATCATACTTCTACTAGGAAAAGGCCTACAACATGTACTGTAGTAGTTAGTAAGGAATAGTGGGAACACTATATCCCTTACCCTCTCCATCACTTCATTGTTTACAAATCTGAAAAGGTAACCAAACTTTATCCACTGCTGGAATTAAATGAAAAGAAAAATAATGGCTAATTCATGTTTAAAAAGGAAGATCCAGTGGTTAAATCTCTGACCTGTATTATAGATTTAATATTAGTGAAGATCATTTTAATGAGTAAAAAAAAGTCACCAGAAGTAGCACACTGATGGGACAATAACTATTAAAGTGTCCTTTTTTAGATGGTGGAAAATAATCTTCCCATAAGATCCATTTCTAACATTCTTACAATTATTCTCTCCATGTGCAATTTCCATCTCTTTCTGTTGCATGGTCAAGATGGCAAAAGTTATTAGTGAGGAAGAACACAGGGAAGGGAATCTAGGTGAGGAAACAGTCGACCTCATGTATAAGTCGAGGCCAAGTTTTGGGGCCAAAATTATGGATTTTGCTATGACTCATGCATAAGTCAAGGGTAAAATTTAGGGGGATATAGCAAAGGGTCTAAAGTATACAGCAAAGCAAAACAGTGTCAAAGAACTTACAAAATTCCAACAGACATAACTCTTTGTGCTTATTCTTAAGTCTGAATGGATGAAAGAGTAGAGGGGGTTGGTGCCTCACATATTATACACTTTCTTTCCACCAGGAGATGGTTCCTTCTTGTAAATAAGACTTAAGATACAGTACTTACATTGACCCATGGATAAGTCAACTCAGGTTTTTTGGGTCAGTTTTTTTACCTAAATTTCTAGACTTATACATGAGTATATACAGTATTTCCTTTTGCCTGAGCCTGCTGGTAAGGGAAAGATTCTGCCTCTCCCCTCCCATCCATTCCAATGAATTAACTGAGTACAAATTAATTGTGCACTTTGTTTGCAGCAGTTGAAGTAAGATGAGTAAAAAGGGAGAAAGTAAGAGGAAGAGACATTTTAAAAGCAGCTGATAAGAGGAACAATAGAGGATTAATTGGGACTGTCCCTGCCAAGCTGAGACAATTGGAGGGTATACAACTCTGGTTTTAGGTGTTCAGAAGAAAATTTGTTACTGTAGTGTGCTTTTAAGTAGTTTCTGACTTACGGTGATCCTTGGCAAGATTTGTTCAGAAGGGGTTTGCCACTGCCCTTTTTTTGAAGGTGAGAGAGTGTGACTTGCCCATGCTCACCCAGTGGGTTTTCATGGCTAAGCAGGGATTCAAACACCCTTCTCTTGGAGTCCTACTCCAGCACTCAGATCATTCTTAGATTAACAGAGATGAAAGGACAACAAAGAGTTTCTTTTGTCCAAGAAGCTTTGCTGATCCATAAAAATGACTATGAAACTGATGTTTATTTAAGCATGTATAAAATTACAGTATGCATTGTATATACACAATGCTAAGCTAGCATCAGAAAAGAGAAGCAATTGCATAATAAAAGAACATCACTTTTTCCATGACATCCAACAGAACATAATTTTGTTTCTGAGATGAAACAAGATGTGGCTCTTTGAAGGTAGCCAAACAGCAACTAAGTGTGTATTTGTGGGAGGGAGCTTATGGAGATATGAAACATCACCTTGCACATCCTCCAGTAGTTTGAACCAGCAAGATTGGCCAAATGACTGTTATGTCCCCACCTATCTCCCTCTCTGCTCCCCCTCTCACCTCTTCACTCCCAACCTCATCCTTCCAAGAAGCCTTTGCTATTTGACAGTCCCCTTGGACACAGACATAACTTCCTTAGAAAGACACACAAACAATTCCTTTTGCTCATCACCATATCTTTTTGATGCAATTTCATTGGATACTCTAGTACACTCCAGTGCTGTACATACAGCCATGCCATGGAGGTTATTAAGGAGAGTATTCATATGTAATTTAATGTGTGTTCCACTGGAAGCAGGCTTAGAAATGTAAAACACAGGGCACAGTGATACTTTCTAATTTAGAAGCACTCACTTTCCCTCAAAAAAATTGGGAAGTGATTGTGATTGGAGATTGCTGAGGACATGAACTGACAGCAAAGTGGCAGGGAGATTGGGAAAATAATGTCACAGCTGCGATAAACCCACTTGCAATAACACACACACACACACATTAAAAAGCAAGTGACTGATGGGTGCTAAGAAATGCTGATAGAATACATACCCCACCTCCCAAATGGAGAAAGTAATCTGGACTGGGAAAGTGGGGTGAAAGATTATAGCAGAAAGACCATGAGGTGGTAGGAACATGAAATATACATTGGAACAATGCAGAAACTGATTTTTTTCAAAGTAACCCATCTGGATTTCCTCCAAGTTTGAAACAGGAGCAAGCTGTTTCCCTAATGGGTCCTCAATGCAATGAGAAACTCTGCAATATGAGGTTTCCTAGTCACATAGAAGACCTGATGAGTACAACCAGCTGTCCTTTCTGATCCTCTCTCAATGTCAGGACAGTAGGCATTGGCCCAGAAAACCAGATACACATGTTAAGCCCTTCATCTGTCTGTATTTTATACCCATCTATCTACCTGTAATTTAAAATAATTAAACCTAGTCCTATTTTCTGGAGCAGCAGAGAAGAAACACACACTCTCCTCTACACGATGGACTTTCAGTTATTTAAAGAGTGCAATCATGATCACACATCAGTGTTTTCTTTGCCAGGCTAAACATGCCCAATTCATTATCTTTATTACCCTGTTCTGAATCCACTTCAGCTAGAACTGAACACAGTGTTTAAGGAGATTATTGCAAGCAAAAATGAAGAGATTTACCCCTGCCAGGATACAGTCACTTATGGGATGCATTTGGGAATTATCTCACTAAAAATGCCGCCGATGTCACTGGGCAACTGCATCCCAGCTCTCAGCCTCACTCAGCCAGCCAAGTTTTAGTGAGATAATTTTTGATTACATCTCAAATTGCTTTATTTTTGCATGTGATAATCTCCTAGGATTGGTAAATGCAGATTATAATGGGACAATTATGGTTCTGTTAATACAGGCTAAAATATTATTTGCCTTCTTTGCTGTAGCATAGTGATTCCCAAAATGGGTGGTACCACCCCTTTGGAGGGGGGGTGGAAAAATACAGAGAAGCAGTGAAGGAAAAGGGGTATCAGGGAGGCCTTCAGTCAAAGACAAGGGGTACCAGCAGCTTTTAGAACCATGGTGGGGATGAGAGTTGCATGAAACTTTTCTCGTCAGAGTCCCTTAAAATCACCACACAGACTCCTTGATTGCTTCATGTGGTTGTGTCTCCCACTCTTCACATGCCCTTACCAGCTCACTCCTGTGACACCATTTTGGGACAAACTGATTGACTGGAGCAATGAATTAGAGCACATGGCAGTGGGGAGGGAGAATTGGTGGCAAAAAGGAGCTTTCACATTTGGGACCCATCTTAAGCTTTGTGAGCTTTGATGGGATTCGGCCTGCAGGGTTTTCATGAGACAGGCCAAGAAAGGAGATAGCAGAAATGTGTGGAAGGGAAACAACATGAAGCTCTTTGGGGAAGGCGCATCTCTGGGGAAGGAAGAGGAGGAGCATCTGGGGTTGACTGCCATCTGTTGGGGGCACTTTGATTGTGTATTCCTGCATATCAGGGGATTGGACTTCATGGACCTTGTGGTCTCTTCCAACTCTATGATTCTATAATTCATCAAAAGAATCTTCAAAAGTCCTTCACCTCTCTCAAACTGAGAGTTCTTCCTAACCAGGGAGCAAAGTAGGAAGGTGGCTTTTCCTCTCTCTACCCCGACAAAAAATGATTGAAAGTCTTTCCTCAGCAGGGAGATGCTCCTCTCTTTGCACCCTGTCACTATGGGAGCAGAACCAAGCATCTGGACAAACAGCAACCAAGAAGCCTCTCACCCATGCTGGCCTTTGCCACAAGACAAAGGTCATTCCACAGCTACTTGGTCAGTTCCTGCTCTCAGGGTAATCAGATGCAAAGAGAGCATTGACTGACAAGTCGGCTGGGCAGCAACTGAGAAGTCTGTTGCATGCATCAACTTTTGCCACATGACCAGCATAGGTAAGGCTTTTCAGTCACTGCTCAGGCAGTTGCTTCCCCTTAGGTGACTGGGTGCAAAGAGAGCAGCAACCAAGCTTGGCTGTTTTGAATTTGCAGTAGAACAAATAGGCATTGGGAGGTTCTAGGGTTGTCACTGATGAGGCCTGAAACTGTCTGGGGACCACTGCCTTAGCATCATACTGATGAATCATATTCAGTTTATGATAATCCCAAGGACATTTTCATGTATACTACCACTAAATCATGTGTCCTCCCATCCTAAACCTGTGTATTTGATTTTTGTGATATAAATATAGAATTTTGCATTGGTCTCTATTGAATTTTCTATTAGTTTCAGCCCACTTTTCAAGGTCTTTTTGAATTCCATTCCTGTCTTCCAGTGTGTCAGCTACCCTTCCCAGATTTCTTTAATAGGTGGTTCATGAACTAATCAGCTTAGTCCACAAGTTTGTATTGCATTTACTACTTCAGAAAAGCACTGGCCTCTCTACATCTTCAATTAATTAAAAACTGGGCCATAAACTTATATTCCTATCTAAAAGTAAAACGAGATAAGTAAATTTTGTTGTATTAGAATGATGAATTATACATGAATTTTATTTTTTTCCTTCAGCTCTAAAGTCAATTATATTTCTTTGCTAGACATTCATTAAAAGCGCACAATGATACATTGCATCTGGCTCAGTTTAACTTGTATATTGATATATTTGTCTTTAGCTGTAACCAAACAATTGATATCCTTACAGCTACTAAATCTCTCAGTCTGACATTTTAAAAAATGAATCTGGCAAAAAAGAAAGGCTTTTTACACATGACTGGATCATTATGCCTGCAACCTGTTTGATATTTTCATTCATTCTCTGTATGGAACGTATGTTCTACTGATGAAAAATAGAGGTGTGAGAAGTGCATTCATATGTACAGCTGATAAATGAAGCCCTCCAAGAAATAAATATTTCTGCAGTGTTAATGGGATACTAATGTACCACTCCATAGCTTGATCTTAGCCAGCACTAGCAGAAAATTGGGAAAAGTTAATTCAGAGAAAGTGAATTGATCAAGTTCTGACTTAGACAAAAGACAGTTCTTATGCATACTTGCCAGATATGCCAATACAGGTGTTATTTAATAAAGAATAGGATTAAATCTTTAATTAGGTCAGAGGAAGAACATGTCTGTCTAGAAAGCAACGATCCTAGAACAGCCTTCCACTGATACCCTCCAGATGTTTTGCGTTCTATGTTCCTTTAATTTCAGCCAGCATCATCAAGGAGCTGGAATCAAAACAGCTGTGTGCAAAAACATCAGGTTACATAATGTCCTCCTGTACATGTACTGGAGGGCACCACATTGGGTGAGGCTGAACTTGAGAATCATACCTGAATCTCTTTAAGAAATAGAAGTGGCAGACATAGAAGATAATGACAGAAGCTAAAACTTGGCTGTGAGATAGTCATCTATTGATCATTTTATGTTTCTTTTAATGTGGGGCGAAGTAACAAATTTTTAGAGACAAGGAATTCTTTTGTTTGACTTTCTTCCATATTTGATATTTCAACCACATGTTCTGTCTATCTTGAATATGGAAAAAGTGAATTTTGGTAAATTCCTTATAAAATAACTAAATGTTACTTTAAAGATGTTTTAAACCAGTGATTCCCAAAGTAGGCAGTAGAAAGATCCAAGGGGTGGTGAGAGGGAAAGTGGGCAGTAGAAGGACAGTAAGGGAAAAGGGGTCAGCAGAAGGCCTTCAGTCAAAATATCAGTGCTCAAGAAAGAAAAGGGAAACCAGCAGCCTATAGGACCATGGTGGGAATGAGGGTTGCCTGTAACTTTTTTCATGGTCCTTAAAACCACAACACATCCTCACTGATAATTTCATATGGAGTAACTCCCATCCTTCACCTCCCTGTGCGAGTTCACTCTCTTAGCCACATCTTTCACGTTTGGTGGTAGTGGCAGTTAGGAAACTTGTGAGGTTTGGGGACAGGTCATTGCTTCTATGCCTTGAAGTGGCACCATTTTAGGACAGACAGACTGACTGGGGAAGGAATTAGAGCATTTGGCAGTGGGGGAGAAGCAGTAGCAAAAAAGGAGCTTTTAAATTTGGGGCCCTGCTTAAGCTTTGTGCGATTTGCTGGGACTTGGCTGCCAGGTTGGAGCTGCTTTGTTGCTCTTGTTGTTGTTGTTTTTCTTTCTTTGGACAGGCTGAAAAAAGAAGTAACAGAAGAAATAGTTTTATGTATGCATGTGTGGATGAGGGGGGGAACACTTGAAGCTGCATGGGGAAGACATGTCTCTGGGGAAGGAGAGAGAGAAGTATCTGAGATTGATTCTTGGAAAGACTTTTTCACCTTGGAGCTGCTCCTGTAGTGAAAATCTCTCCTTTCTTCATCCATGCCAGTTTCCAGTCCAGATCATGTGGACTCTGTAAACCCCACACACACACACGCACACACTGGTTGTGCCTATCTTCACCCCAACAAAAAAGGATTGAGAGTTCTTCCTCACCATGAAGAAGCTTCTTCCTTTGCACCTGGTCATCTTGGGAGAAGCAACTGTGCAGCTGGCTGAACAGTGATCAAGAGGCCTCTTGCACATGCTGGCCTTTTGCTGGAGCGGTGGCATGGGTAAGAGGCTTCTTGGTCACTGGTCAGCCAGTGACTAAGCAGCAAGTAGACCAGCAACCAAGAACCCTCTCACTTGGGCTGGTCTTAGCTGCTAGGCAAGCACAGGGAAGAGGCTTCACAATACTATTCAGCCAGTTATTATTCCCAAGGTGACTGGGTACAAAGGGAGAAGTGACCAAGATTGATTGTTTTGAATTTGCAGTAGAACAGTAGACATGGGTTGCTAGGGTTGTCACCCAAGAAGAAAGGGGCAGCAAGTGGAAAAAGTTTGGGTGCAACCATTTTAAAAAATTAATTTAAAAATATTTTAGCTCTACAAGCTTTTATGGGCATTTAGGTCACATTTTTCCACCTGAAGCTATTACCTTCTCCAAGTAGTGTGCTATTTACAGT
Source organism: Urosaurus nigricauda (assembly GCA_034509955.1). NCBI lineage: Eukaryota > Metazoa > Chordata > Lepidosauria > Squamata > Phrynosomatidae > Urosaurus > Urosaurus nigricauda. Next base: position 49,349,714 of record JAOEGL010000003.1, read on the forward strand.
GGGGTATCATAAAGTTTTAATGATCACCTTTTAAAAAAATTGACAGAAAGTTTGTTTTGATTTGTAGTTGTTAACTTATCTCTATGTAGTCACTATCTAGATTTATACATTTTTCCCAGTGTATCTTGACCCTCCAAATGCCTGATATTGTAGAAGTTTGCAGATTGTGCCTTTTTTGTCAGTGTCATCATTGGTCCCTTAGTGCACATTGCTGAGAAAATCAGCTTATTGTGTCCTTTACTTTTGTGACTGGCTCTGCCAGAAGTGACTAAAGTGTAAAATCCTTGTCAGGTGAAATCTGCAGACTTCTACAATAATAATAGTATTTGGAGGGTCAAGAAACGCTGGGGAAAATGTGTAATTCAACAACTACAAACCAAAACAAACTTTCTGTCCATTTTTTTAAAGGTGACAATTAAAACTTTATGATACTCCCTTGTAACTACTGTCTAAACTAAAATTACATGAAACACGTTACAGTTAAAAACATAAATAGAACACATACACCATATTAAAAACCTCCCTGGCAACAATTATATATTAAAAGAATGCTTGAATAAAAATGTCTTTTCCTGACAAGAAAAGGAAAACAGGGAGGGGACCAGCATAGCCTTCTAGAGGGTGGGAGCAGCCACTAAGAAGCCTCTCTCTCATGACTTCACCGAGTCAGCCTGTGATGTGGTAGAAGTGAGAGACAGCCTTTCCCTGTAAATCTTGTGACCCTTTCAGGTTTGTATGAGAGATACACTCTTTCAGATAGTCTGGACCTAAGCTGTATAGGACTGTATAGGTCATGACAAACAATAAGGGAGTTATATGTTCCCTATAACTGGTCCCCGGTCATTCATTAACAACAACCTAAAGTTCTTTCTGTTTTGGACATGAGGAAATCAGTGAGTATGGTACACTCAAATTCTCTCCCATCCATATGGATCCTTGATAGGTGCACTATTTAAAAAAATCAATGAATGATGCAATTAAAGAACTGGATGAAATAATACAATCAATCTATATAATATTTGTTACTTTAATAAGGAGCTTGTTTTGTCCTATTTCAATGGCTTCTTTGCAGGCACAGTGGTCCCTTCGTATCCACTGGAGTTTGTTTTCAGGTCCCTTTGTGGATACCAAAAGCAACGAGTGCTCAAGTCCCATTATATACAATGGTGTGGTAAATTGGTGTCCCTTCTATAAAATGGCAAAATCAAGGCTTGCTCTTTGGAATTTTTTTGGGGGGGGGGGCAGGATTGAATATTTTCCATCTATGGATGGCTGCTTGAATCCACAGATGCAGAACCAGTGGATATGGAAGAATGACTGTAATTTGCAGTGAAGACAATGCATTTAAAGAAGCATTTTAGTCCAATAGAAGACAAAGCAAATTTTGCACATAAGTAAAGCACTTCAGCCTAATTGAAATTAATAGGAACAAGGATTGATCTGGACACTTTACAGAAGAGGAGCTTGAAGAAAACCAAAGGCCTTTTCCTTTTGATCTGCCATTTCCTGTAAAAGGATTTCTTCAATTTTGAGCCACCTAAACCTATTTATGTTTTTTTTCTCAGTCTACATGTCCTTTACTCAATTCTGGCCCTTGTAAAACATTGGTTTCCCAACCATTAAATGATTTCTCCCCCTGGATTTAAGTATCATATGACTGGAAATAAACATCTTTGAAATATTATCATCCAACAGATACTGTCTTGTGTGTACTCTGATCCCAAACATCTTGTTTCTAAGACAGGCGATGTTTTAAGGGGGCCCAAAGGAATTAATGTGTTTCCACCTGGGCTTCCCACAATTTGTAAGATGACATCAGGCAGATAGGGGCTATCCCTGGAAAGAGGGTAATACTATTGCATGAAGGAGTTCAAACCTGCAGACCTCTGGCTTACTGTTTTTAGGCGGAAGTACTGGTTCAGAACTTCCATACATAAAACAATAGTGTTTCCAAAGTTTAAAAGACAAAATGGATGGGAAAACTTCATTTGCAGAGGTCTGCTTGACAGGCATGGGGAAGAGAGCTTTCTCTTGTGTTGCTTCCAGACTACAGAATAGTTGGGTATATACGGTATATCTTTGAAGGGGGAAATAAATATTTGTCTTTAAATGTCCCAAAATCTTGCAGAGGAATCATTTCACAATACTCAAGTTTTTTTAGGGGGGGAGGGGGATAAAATGTTTTCTGTATAGGAAGCAGAAAACCTTTCTTGCACACAAAAAATATACAAACACATGCACACACATGCCCACATACACCTCTGAAATGTTAGTTTGGGGATGGATGGATGGATGGATGGATGGATGGAAGAAAGTGTTCACAGAATAACACTTCAGGATGTTTGAATATCAGGAGAAAACGGATAAGGGCCTGTTGAATTTCTTCTGTCTGGGAAAAGATCATTGTGATTATTATTTATATATTCCTTGTATATCCTCCCATCTTTCTTAGAAAGTATTCTCACTACGGTTATAGAAGGTGAAACTACTTTAGCTGTCATGGTTCCATCCTATGGGATCCTGGGATTGTGGTCTGGTAAAGTATTTAGAATTCTCTGCTAGAGAGTTCTAGTGCACTATGCTAAACTCTAGCAGTGCTGAAGAGAGAATGCAGGAGGGTTCCCCAGCTGCTCTTCCCATTCCTAGGACCTTATCACACAAGGGTGAAACATTGTCCAAATGTTGTGGAAGCATCAGAGGTCTGATCATCTGGCGCATTTCTAAAGTGTAATTGAGGCTTCCCGTTTTTCTTCCATTGCAGAATCGTTCACAGGGAAGCATCAGAGAAGTCATTTTTTTAATAACGGAAGATCCTGTTATTAACAAAATGGCTTTCCCACGAACGATTTCACAATGGAAGGAAAGTGGGAAGCCTCAATTACATTTTAGAAATGTGCCAGATGATCAGACCTCCAACGCTTACATCAATACTGCAATACATCAGCAAAATTTCAGCAACGTTTGGGCAGCGGTAAGTTCGATAAGTGTCTTAAAGTCCTTAGTCTTCTTATCTCTTGACTGCAGTCTCCATTCTGAACAGTTTGATCAGACTTCCAAAATATTTTTTAAAGAACTTATTAGAGAGAAGAGCTAGAGAATGAGAATTAAATTGAGAATTAAATAGAGAATGAGAATTAAATGAGAATTAAATTGAAATACATCAGCATTATTTGCTATAATCTGAATGTTTTTAAAATGGTGGCCAAACTCTTACCACCCTAAAGATATACTGAAGTCAATAGACTCATGCCAACAAGGAGTTTGGCTTGATGTTACAAATAAATATCACTTATTCCAAATATGATTAATATTTCAATTTTCAATATGAGCATTAGCTTTGCCAGATACAAAGATGGTCTTGGAAACTCACAAACATCTGGGAACATTTTATAAAGTGGATTAGAACCTGATGAGAATTCAGAACTTGTCTTATGTTTTGTCCAAAACTTCATCTTAATTAGGTTCATATTCCCTGCAAGCACCCATATTTTATGTTTGTTTTGACATCAGAGGCATCTGGTTAATTAAATGTCAGAAAAAGCAAAGGTGGTGGAGAAAGACTGACATAAATAAAATATGTACATATGAAAGTGTGTGTGTGTTTCTGCAGGCATGTGTGCGGGCACAGAGCTAAGTAGCTTTCTTTGCTCTTGAAATCTTTCCCTTTTCCATCATAAAATTCTTTATTTTCATAGACAGCACTGAAGGAGGTTACCTTGGGAGTTTAATGGAAGAATAAATTAAGTGATCTGGAAAGCAAAATCTTTGTGCCTAGGATCTCTACCATCTAGTTTTGCTGTTTTCACTGTGAAGGTCAAAGGTATAAATTAATCTCTCCCTTTCAATGTCAGGGTTATTCCAGACATATTTTTTAAAAAATTAAAATAGCTTTCATTGCTTCGAAAATACAATTGTCAGAAGTAAACACACCAAAGCTCCGTTTATAAGCAAGTTACAACTGAGAGGACTGACTGTTAATTCCATGTTAAGATAGCAGCTTGGCTGACCTTAACAGGTGCAAACATTTAGCTGTATCAACTATGGTTAAACTGAGTAAAAGCAAGATGCACCATTAACCCCTTTTAACCCCATATTATTAATATGTATGTATAATAATAGCAGAATGTGAGGATCTTCAAGATCTTGAATTGCCAGCCAATTGAACTCTCTTAGCATATGTGAACAATCTTTCGATTTGTTTAAAAGACAGGGAGACCAGTGACATGGACTCTGTTTACCTACTCAGAGAGTTGGCCAAGAGGGAACATAAGGTTTTTCCATCAAAACTGCAGTTCTGCAAACACAGTCTCCAGCATTTGGGGCTCATATTAGATCCAAGGGCCCAAAAGATTTCTCCTGAAAGAATAAAATCCATCATGGAAATACCCCATCCTATAACTAAAAGACAAGTTAAGTACTAGTATTAGCATGATTGGGTTCTGCGGATCCTGGATCTTGGCCTTTGGCTAGTTAGTGAAGCCCTTAATAAAAATGATGGCAAAGATGCCAATGATCCTGTACATCAGAATAAGGAAGCAGTGTGGGTGTTTTGTAATATCAAGCAGATTTTGAGTATCTCTCTCTCTCTCCTATGTCCATCCTTTTACATTGTCCATGAATGTGACCGGGTGGCCTCACAGTCCAACATTCAAACTATTCTGTCATATTGGTTCTCCTTCAAAAGAATACACAATACTTTTCAAATCAGAGAATGACCAAATACAAGAATATTTTGCTAACAACAGAACAATGAAATACTCTCAACCCATGAACTCTCCTCCCTCAAGAGGGAGATGGGGAGAAACATCATGACTACCTCATCAATCTCAAATATAGGCACATGGGGTGTTTTGCTTTGGATTTGCTGTACAAATAGAGGATTTCTCTTTACAATGTAAATACCCCCAAAATGCATGGGCTCTTACAGATAATACACATCTCCAAGAAATTGGCTATTATCCATTACCCAACATACACCAAATTATTTGGATGAAAATTATGCCAAAGAAGATACCCTTAGATATTGGAAGCAGATCCCAGAAAAGGCATTTGCTTGCACTTTGTAATATCAAGTGGCAGCTCCTACCTTTTGGAACTCACAAAAGACAATGGCCCAGCAGTGGGTCGTTTAGCTGTGAGAAATTAAAACCCTTTCACTTTACTCTAGAAAGCTTCCAACCAGCAGACATGAACTACTGGTTGATTTGGACAGAGTCAGCCTCCAAATTTAGCAAACCACAAATGTTAATAGCACCTGAAATTGCAAAAGCTGCAGAATTCTCAAACATGGAGGAAAATTTCTTCAAACCATTTTCCCCTCCACAACCATCAGCAGCTTTGCCTTCTCCATCAAAGCGTCAGATAGTCAAAAATGCAAATGAGTGGCTGCAGCAAAAACCAAGAGACCAGAGAGAATGAGAAAAACTGAAATCCCCTCTGCTGGCCCTAATTTGAAATATAATCAGGAAAATGAAAAGACCACCCTAGAAGTAATGAAAACTGTCATGCCTGAGGACATAAAAGCATCTGGGACCCACATGACAAAATGGATCAAAGTTAAAACAGTCCTCCGTGCTCCCAAGGAACAATCCAGTGACTAGTATGCCTGGCTAGTGAAAGCTCTCTAATAACACGGGGCCATATATTCAGAAGCCACAAACTAACAGTACATGATAGCTTTCCTTCTTGTGAATCAAATAACTAAGCATGTATAAGAATATTTTACAAGCAAGCACCCAGGTGAAATCCTGTATCTAGCAACCTATGTAGTAAATGGAAGGGAAAAATGAAAGAAGGACAAAAAGTTGAACAAGGAATCTCAGCTAATCAGGATTGTAGCTGCAGCCTAACAATACTGAAAGCCTCCAAATAAACAGGGCCATCCTAAGAATAATAATCAAATCATTTATGACATGTGCCAGTGCTGTAAACAGACTGGACATTTGAAGAGGGAACACCCGATAGGACCAAAAGACATTGAAGATTTTCACACTTGCCTGAATCACTAATAAATCATTCCCCAAACATCCTCCAAAGGTGGCTGAAAGAACAAAAAAGCCTCTGTGTGTGAAGGCTGGAAGTGTTCCTCAATCGTCATGGAAATGGATCCGGCTGCAGCATTTGTCAAACGGATCTGGCTGCAGTGTTTGTAAAATGTTGAAAGAAAAGCAGGGAAGGAGGCAAATTCCTATTAACTTAGTGTTAATGGGGGGGGGGGAGGGGAGAAATCTGCCTCCTTCCCTGCTTTTCTTTCAACGGACAAACACTGCAGCCAGATCCATTTCCATGACAATTGAGGAGCACTTCCAGCCTTCACACACAGAGGCTTTTTTGCTCTTTCAGCCACTTTTGGAGGACATTTGGGGAATGATTTCCAGTGATTCAGGCAAGTGTGAAAATCTTCAAAAACAGTGCTAGAGGGTGGGAGGAAGTCCCCACCAAGGACCAGCTAGAGACAAAATGGAGGAAACTGAAATCAGCCCAATTTCAAGCCATTCCAAATCTTCCATCTTATGCAGCTCTTATCAACTTTGAGGAAGATGATTGCAGGTCATATTGATGGTTTTATGGAGATTCCCACATCCTCACTTCCTTCATTACAATCTCTACTGGGGAAGCAAAGTTCGTCTTATCTTCAAAAGAACCACTTAATGATAGGGGGCCAGAAACAGAGTACACATGCCTGCTTGATATAGGAGGTACTTATTCCACTGTAATCTCCAGAGAGCTCCAACTCAGTCACAGTTATGGGAATCTCTGGTCAGCCTTTTACCTGTTTCTTTCAGAAGAAACCAATGTTACTGTTGGACCCCTCAGAATAGAAAACATGCCTTTTTGTTTACAGCTGGAGGGCCAATTAATCTACTCTGTAAACTCCATGCCACTATTCACTTGTCAGTAGAAGGGATCCTGGTTATCATGGCCTTGGGCATGTTCCTGCATTAATGGCACTAGTGGCAGAAATTGAATTTGACCATTGGATCAGCTACTAGAGCTATAGAAAAGAAAAGAAAAAGTGTCAATTAAAGTAACTTTGGGGGAAATAGGTCTTCTGAAGTCAGCAAAGCCAATAACCATCCAAGTAAAGTCCCACATAGTACCCCTTTTGACTACAAGTCCCAGAATCCCCATTAGTAGGGACATTCTTTAGGGATTAAAAATTATTTTTTCCAAATTTTGAAATATGCTACTTTGAGTTCCCAAAGGCTCTTTCATTTGTCAGTTTGAGAAGTCAAGACCTATCTATTTTATATATTTTATATATTATTTTATGGTCCAAAGGATATTACTAAATCTGGCAAAGATACAGAAATGTTTATGACTTTAATATTTCCAGAGAAAAATAAATCTTTCAATAAGATTTGTCTTACTAAACAGACTGTCTTCCTTTCTTTGCTGCCCTCTGTTGACTTGACGGAAGAGGCTGAAAATGACAAAGTTGCCTAATCCTCCATGTCCATCTGGCACAGGAAAATCCTTTCATCTGTAAAACAACATTTTTTCTTGTCCCTGGCAATTCTCAAGCTCTGTATTGAAAACATCAGACCCCTGAGGGAAACAAGGCTCTGTCTCAGCCCCATATCTGTCTAATCAATCAGCTCCATTTCAATATTTTGATGTGTTTATCAGTATTTGAAAATTTCCAAATATTAACAGTAAAGCTCAGTTGCTTTTCAAATTTTTGGGAGAATACTACTATTTGGTCTTCTCCTTATTTCACTACAATCATAGATTCATAGAGCTGGAAGAGACCACAAGGGCCATCCAGTCCAACTCCCTGCCATGCAGGAACTCTCAATCAAAGCATCCCTGACAGATGGTCATCCAGTCTCTGTTTAAAGACCTCCAAGGAAGGAGATTCCACCACACTCTGAGGGAGTGTGTTCCACTATTGAACAGCCCTTACTGTCAGGAAGTTCCTCCTAATGTTGAGGTGGAATCTCTTTTCCTGGAGTTTGCATCCATTGTTCCGGATCCTGTTCTCCAGAGCAGCAGAAAACAAGCTTGCTCCCTCCTCAATGTGACATCCCTTCAAATATTTAAACAGGGCTATCATATCACCTCTTAACCTTCTCTTCTCCAGGCTAAACATCTCCAGCTCCCTAAGTTTTTTCTCATAGGGCATGGTTCCAGACCCTTCACCATTTTAGTTGCCCTCCTCTGGACATGCTCCAGTTTCTCAACATCTTTTTTGAATTGTGGTGTCCAGAACTGCACACAATATTTCACACTAAGAGTATTCAATGCAGTCAATGCAAATGATCATGTCTCTTTAAAAATTCTAATTTTTGAAATCTAACATTTTGGTGTCAATATAAGACCCATCAGCTCTGAGGGCCTCAGCCACCTTGCTATGTTGGAAATATTAATCATATCACCAGGGAAATTGAACCAAGACATCTAGACTGTAAACATTTGTTGGAAGGCACACACTTTCATGTTAATGACATCGGAGTTGGCAGAAAACAGTCAGATTGCCTTGTGCAAATTAGCCCATGGAAAACCCCTAGCTTCACAATATAAAATCACTTTGCAGGTAAAATAATGTTTGTTCCTGCAAAAAAACTATGTTTCAGGTTTATTGGACACAATTATACTTCTTTTAAAAAGAAACTGTCTGCTTCAACTAAATATTGGTGATGTAACACAGCAAATGTTTTCTTGTGGCACACAGTATGGATGTGTCCAGTGGTTACTCCTTTCTAGTTGAATGTGGTGTTGTTATTGTGTGGCTTCAAGTCATTTCAAACTTGTGTCAGCTATAACGTGAATCTCACAGGGTTTTTTTTCTTGGCAAGATTTGTTCAGAAGGGGATTTTCTTTGCCTTCCTCTGTGACTGCAAGAGTGGGACTTGAACAAGGTCATTCAGTAGGTTTCCATGGCTGAGGATTCAAACCCTGGTCTCCAGTCATAGTTCAATGCTCAAACCACTACACCACACTGGCTCTCGTTGTGTTACAATAATAATTTTGTATTAGAAAAATATTTGAAACACAGGAATGTTCTTTTACATTACATTGCTGAACATAGACTTTCAATGAAGGTCAGCATTTTTGGATCTTGCATGTTTTTACTCTTGCAAAAAGACCTCTATTCCAAGGTTGAAAGAAAACCATTCACATCTATCATTGAATGTTCAGAAGATATACAGCTTTAGCTATGCATAAATATTATAATGTCAATTTCAATAAAAATTATTTTTGGAAGTAAATTCAACTGGCCCTCAGATATTTCTCACCAAGAGCCTGGAACACTGTGTGTACAGGTTCATTCAAGTTGCCTTTTAGTTTATGGCAAACCCATCAATTTCATAGGGTTTTCTTAGGCACGGAATATGCATAAGTGGTTTTGGCAGTTCCTTGTTCTGAAATATCATCTACAGTACCTGGTCTCCAATCCAAGCTAAACCTGCTTAACATCTAAGATCAGGCAGGCTTTGCTAAGTGTGCTACAGACTGTATTTCAGGGAAAGCAATTGTCCGGGAAAGCTGCCAAGACTGCTGATAATGTCTCACACAGCCTGGCAGAGCTTTATAACCAAAACAAAAGGTCCTTGCAAATACAAGAAACAAAGTACAATGTCAAAGTACCAATTCAGTGCCCAATAGAGAAGGGTCAGGCAATCCAAGAGTCCAAGGGTCCAGAAAGGCAGATTTAGCAAGGCAGTCCAGAGGTCAAGGGTTCCAGAGAATCCAGGTCAGTCGGTAGTCCAAGAGGCAAGGTTTCAGGCCATAAAGTTCAAGAGAGTCAGAGAAACATGCTTTTGCCAGGAAGCTCAGATAATCTCTGACAAAGGAGCTCAGTGTCCTACACCTGTTTATAATACCCAGTTCCTAATCACAGATGCTTCTCATACTGCATGTTTCTCATAAAGCCTCCTGGACTGGCGGAGGCATGCCCTTTCAGACCTTCACTGGCTAAAGGTGGGTACCTCAGCATCCTGCTCGTCCATATCTTCTGTGCCTGGAGTCCCTTCTAGTGGGAAGCTGGGCTGCCGAGTTTCCTGACACAGAACAGGCTCTGCTTGAGCTGACAGAGCAAAGCTAGGATCCAGTTCAGCTTCAGGTTCCATCTCCACCTGGGGCTCAAACTCACCCTCCTCATCTTCTGAGTCCTCAGCTTGGCTGAGCATGACAAGGAGATTATGACAGCTGTCCTCCAACATCTGTTTCAATTATCTTATTCAGAAATTATTCACTTAAACATAACTTCTGATGGCCAATGATATTAATCCATTTGTACTGTCAAGAATCATTTCTATTTGTGGAGGCACTTTTCACAATCTGTAAAATTTGAAAAATTTTGTATAATTTGTAAAATTATGTTGGGAGCCCCCTCCCATTTCTTTGCTGTTGCTAATCTGGGTGAGTGGCACATGAATAGGACTTATGTCCATTACTTTTCCTTTCAATGTTGAATATTATTTTTGCTGGTTATGGAGCTGGTGGGAGCACTTATGATTTTTACTTGTTATTTGCACCGCTTACTGTGAAATCAGTATGATTACTAGGGGGATTCGGTGGTGGAGACTGCACTGGGTGATACCCTAGAGGTAGATAAAATAAATAAAATAAAAGCTTTATTTATATACCGCCCTTCCGAAGATCAGGGCAGTGTACATCATGTTAACAACATTAAAATGAATCTAAATACAAATGTAAATACAGTAAAACAATATCAACCCAATGCAAATGTAGGATGGTAATACTCCAAGCGGCTTGTATAACAGGGCAATTATCAGAAGAGAACCCATTCAAGGGTAAGCCTGCTTGAATAGATATGTCTTCAGCTCCTTTTTAAATTGGGGGAGAGAGGCAGCCAAGTGGAGCTCAATGGGCAGAAAGTTCCAGAGGCTTGGGACCAAGATAGAAAACGCCCTCTTAGCTGTAGTTGATAATCTGGCCTCCGGAACTCTCAATAATTGTTGCCCAGTAGATCTAAGTGTGCAGGGCGGATTATGTGGGGAGAGACGGTCCTTCAGGTACTCTGGGCCCAAGCCATTTAGGGCTTTATAGGTGATAACCAGCACTTTGTACTGAGCCCGGAAGCGGATAGGCAGCCAATAGAGGTCTTTCAGAACCGGTGTTATATGGTGGGTCCTGGGAGCACCAGTGACCAACCGTGCTGCCATATTCTGCACTAGTTGCAGCTTCCGAGTGTGATACAAAGGCTGCCCCATGTAGAACACATTGCAGAAATCCAACCAAGAGGTTACCAGAGCATGTACTACAGTTTCAAGGTCCCTCCGGTCCAAGTAGGGACGCAGCTGGCGTAACAGCCAAAGCTGATAACAGGTGCTCCTGACCGTCGCATCCACCTGAGAAGTAAGGTGGAGCAACGAGTCAAGGAGCACCTCCAGACTGCGTACAGTGTCCTTAACGGGAAGCGTGAGCCCACTTAGGACGGGTGGAACTACCTCCATACCTGGGCCGGGGGAACCTATCACGAGTACTTCCATTTTCTCTGGATTCAGGCTAAGTTTGTTTTCCCTCATCCAGTCCATTACCGATTCCAGACAGGCCACGAAAGGAGCGACGCCATCCCTGGTCACTGCATCAGTCGGAGACATAGAGAAGACTATCTGGGTGTCATCAGCGTACTGATAACCCCGTGCCCCATGCCTCCGGATGATCTCTCCCAGCGGTTTCATGTAAATGTTGAAAAGCATGGGGGACAGAATGGCTCCTTGAGGGACCCCAGATTTAAGGGCCCTCTTATCGGAGCAAACGTCCCCCAGCTGCACCATCTGGAACCTCCCAGAGAGGTAGGACCGGAACCACTGGAGCGCAGTGCCTCCGATTCCCACCTCCGCCAGGCATTCCAGAAGGATACCATGGTCGATGGTATCGAAAGCCGCTGAGATGTCCAAGAGCACCAACAGGGACACGCTACCCCTGTCGATACCCAGACGGAGATCATCGACCAGGGCGACCATGGCAGTCTCAACCCCGTAGCCCGCCTGAAAACCGGTTTGAAATGGATCTAGATAATCCGTTTCGTCCAAGATCGATTGAAGTTGGATCGCAACTGCCCTCTCGATCACCTTCCCCCAAAATGGCTGTAGCGAGACTGGCCAATAATTATTATAAACCAGGGGGTCGAGGGAGGGCTTCTTCAATATTGGTTTTACCATGGCCAATTTAAGATGATCAGGAAACTGTCCCTCCCTCAAAGATGTATTGATAATCCGGTGTAATAATGATATTACAACCGGACCCCCCTGTGCCACTAGCCATGAGGGACAGGGATCGAGAGAGCAAGTTGTTTTCCTAACACTTCTAAGGATCTTGTCCACATCCTCGGTATTGGTACATCCAGTGGGGTAATATCAGAGTGGACTGGGCAGCTACATTCCAGCTCCCGCACGGCCATGACCATGCAGGATTCAGAAGGTCAGGGAGTGGGTGGAAGGCTGTATTCCAAGTCCCATGTAGCTATAGACACATGAGACTCAAAAGGCCAGGGGGATGGAAGGCTGTGTTCCAGGTGCCATGTGGCCATGGCCACATGGGACATGAAACACAGTAGCCCACCCCATCCCCAGCCTTCCAAGTCCCACATGGCCATGGCCAAGGGGGACAAGAAGGCCAGGGGCAGCTGCTGCAAGGGCTGAGTGCACCCTCCACCTTGCTGTCATGGTGCAATTCTATCTTTTTGATCCCACCCCCAGAAACTCCACCCATGGAAGCCCCACTTCCCTGCACCAGATGACATGCCAGGCAGGGATGCCACCGTCACATTCTTTAAAACTAAAATAAAATACATTTGGCATCACTTTTAATTCATTCAGAATTGTGGCATCCATGTAAACTCACTCAGAAATGGAAAACATGACTTTCTCAAGCGTGTATGACCATTTTATTACTCTATAATTTACATGTTTTCCAGCTACCTGCAAGTCTGTGTTGTAGTTTGATGATTCTGTGTTTCTAATACTGTATCTTGAAAGCAATGTATTTGTACTAGCTTTTTTTTGGGGGGGGGGTAAGGAGTCCTCAGTTTTTCTCAGCATCTTCATCATAATACTTAACAAAGAATTATTTTGTATAAATTGTTTTGAACCTGATTATGGGTTCTGTTTCACTCGAAAATTGCTTGCTAGCATTTTCAAAATTGGTAAATGCAAAATCCAGTGCTGTTGCCCTACAGTTGGAACATGCTGGTGCAGCAATCCATTATACAATTACATGGGGAAAATTTCATTGAACTTGGTGCCACTTGCTTCTGATTAAACTTGCATTGCATGTGGCTGCAGGAGGTATATTGGCACAATGATGGTTATTAACATCTTGCTAACAAGCAGTTCAGAACTCATTAGTTTCAGCATGCCAGAGCAATTAATGCAATGTGCCAGATGTTCCATTGGTAACTAGGAGGGTGAACCACCCTTTAAGATATGGGCTTGAATAAATTCACCAAAAATTAATGGACAACAGAGCAGTGACATGAAATGCAAATTCAGGAGCCACTCACATGTTTCATTCAGATTAAGAGAGCTAAACATGTTAGTATTGCACCAAAAATGACAAGAGAACGTTTTGGCCCATTTAAATTAAATAAGATGCTATACTAAATGCATGCAGCAAAATTTTGTTGTTTACTTTCAAGTCGTGTTTGACTTATGATGGCCCTAAGGCCCAGGGTTGTCTGGGCAAGGTTTGTTCAGAGTGGGTTTGCCTTTGCCTATCTCAGAGGCTGAAAGAATGTAAATTGCCTAAGGTTTCCATGGCTCAGCTGGGATTTAAGCCTTGGTCTCCAGAGGCATCCAGTGCTGAAACTATTATACCATGCTGAGTCTACAAAAATCTGAAATAAGCCTGCAGAGGGCTGATTCAAATGCCCCCCCCCCCAACACATACAGGTGGTGGCAGTACATACATCTTCACGCCCATTTGTTTCTCACCTGTTAAATTCACCTTTTTCACAATCTCTACTTTAAAAAGAAGAAATTCCATTTATGCTATTTTCTGTCTCTTTTTAGAGAGATTATCTCACCATCTTTTATTCCCATGCTAGGCATAGGATGTAAATGCACAGGGATAGATTCTATCCCACAGCTCCATCCCCAGGCAGTACTCATTTTATACCCAATCCTAGCTTCTCACAGACCTTTTAAAGAAATTCTGTTCTTTAAAAAGTCTGGGAGAAGCCTGGATTGGGTATGGGTTGAGTACTGGCAGGGATGGAGCTGTGTGATGGAATCCATTCCTGTGCATTTACATCCTATGCCTAGTGCAGGAATAAAAATTGGTGCAATAATCTCCTTGGTCTCATGTGGGGTGGGTAAACTTAGCAGCAGAAACAACACCAAATATTAGCAAGAAAGGAAACACTTAAGCTGTTTGCTAGCATATGGTGCACTTATACTGGATCAGGGCCTGAGAAGTTCTTTGTGGGTAAAAAAAAGAAGAATGAAAGTTTAGCTGTATTCAGTTCATTTAACACAGTGTCTCATTCAACCCCTATTAAAGACCAGTTTCACCTAACACAACAAAGATGGATCCCAGCATATCACCATGATGTGACCCATTTTTTTTTTCTGTAAACAAAAAGTAACTGTACCTTCAATAGCTTCAGATCTACTTTTGACTGGTCAAGGCTCTCAGATGTATATGCCCAGAAACAATCTGGCCTCTGATGAGAGACTTCAAAAGATTACCAACATGGTTTGGTTGACACCCTATGGAAATGGGAGGACATGATTTGCTTGACACCCTATGGAAATGGGAGGATCCTGCTTCCTGTGAAGTGACTTTCAGTTTTACAGGGGGCAGAGTCCAATTAAGGTATGCTTGTTATTAAGTGCCTAAGCTTTGTCAAGTTTTAGGAGTTGTCATTATAAAAAATGAATTAAAAATGAATATTATTCTAACAAAATTTTTAGTTTTTTTTTAATTTAGAGGCCTCTCATAATTGTTGCTTATGTACCTTTCTACAAATATCTAATGCTGTTTCACAGCATAATACCCTTAGTAACTGTGACCTGTTTAGACAAAAGAGACTGTTTTACCGACTATACTGTGTGTGAGTCAATCAGAAACTTTTACCTAAGAGGCAAAGAAAGCTTAATTATTTCACCAATCTGATGCTTCATTCCTTCTGTTTCATTCCATTTAAAGCAAAAGTGATCTTCTGGCAGCTGTACCATTTGTAATGCAACAAGTCTTTCATGTCAGAACAGGTATTTTTGTTTCTCTCAGCAAAGGGAGGGAAACTACTTTTAACAACAATTCCAGCTTTTCCTTTTCATCTTTCTCCTGTGTGCCGGCAGGTGCAAGTTGACATTTTTTCAAACAAACTTCTTCTTCTATGACAAGAGAAAAGTGCTGGCAAATTCTGACCCTTCAATAGGATTCATCCCTGTCACAATTCATAGGAAGAAGAGAATTGCCACTTGGACAGAAATGCCTGTTAGAACACTGAGGCTCTGAAGAATGCTGTGGCTTAGATGTATTGTTAGTAACAGATCAGGCAAAAAATGTTCCCATTATGTCAATTTCAAATCACAGCTGCATGCACAAATTTCACAAAAATCACACAGTAAATGTGCACCCATCATACTCCTGTTTTATTGTAATCTGCATTCTTGTCTTTATAGCATTTTAATGTCTACTGCTTTTTGAAAAAAGAAAAGGAACTAAAATTGTTGAGAACTGGAAAATCTAAAGTAGCTTTCTGTTCCCAGAATTTTCTCTAAATGGCTCAAGTGCTATCACATCATTGCTTTTCCAATATCAGTTGCAATTGGAATTGTAATGGACTTGCTAGACGGTTTTTGCCATTTTAGTGTATATTCTGTTATTCCCAAAGTAGTGGGACAGTACTAAGTCTACCAAATCTCAGAGCTTAGACTCTTCTCCAGTCAGAGTGACAAGGGGGGAAGACTCTCAGAGTAAGAGCAATGCCTTGAAAAGTGTGCACACACACACATACGTGCACACACACACACACACATTACTCTATTTTGCTGGCTTTGCTGCAGACTGCTTTGGAATGGCTGCTGTAAACTCTCCAAGAGTTCACATGAACCACCCTTTCACCTCTCCATCTCCCATAATACTAGGGATCATTGTTAGGCCTCAGGGTTTGGGTTCTAAAATCTTGGGACCTGGCATGTCTTTGACCTGGCAGCTCTAGATGATACAGATCTGTTCAGGTGAGGAAAGAACTATTCCTCTTCCATAACATAATGGAGATGTTGTGTTGAGATACACACACAGAGACACAAGCACGGGCTTGAATCTCACAGAGAGCTCTCCTGTGAGAGGCAAAGGCCATCATCATCAGTGCTTATGGGTCATCATAAGGAAACTGTGGGCCTAGTCCAGGCACCTGAGAAACAGTGAGAATGTACATCCCATCAGGATGCTGGTTAGTTGGCCAGAGGTGAGGCCAGAGGTGCAGATATGATAATCAGACATCTTCACAGATAGCATATAAGTGCCCACCAGCTGAGACATAGGTCAGTTTTCCTTTGGTGGTTTTCTCTACCCTCTCTCCTTTAGCCTGGGCAAATTGTGGGGTAATCATGCTGAAATGGGCTGACAATTTTCATATGTGAATGTTTTATAATTGGAATAGAAACTTGAGCACTGGGTTGGATCCACTCTAGGAGACAAGCAAGGCCTGCATGACCATTTGCTTGGTTCAGGGATCCCCTTGAAGGATTTTGAGGTATTACAGCCAGGCCTATCTCAGGATCTTATCACCACCACCTAAACACCAGGTGGCTGTAGAAAACACACAGGCAATGGGGGGGGGGGACAAAATAAAGATGCTGCCCCCCAAAAAAGAATTCTGCGCCTCTCACCATTTTTTCTTCCCTTCCCAAATTGCTATGCAGTGAGTCAGACTCTGACAATCACTCACACTTAGGACCTTATCACATTCACTGTTGTCCCCATTATGGGGATGGGAATGGCACTCTCAGGGGCGAGCGTGAATGGATTTTACTGCACACCTAAGTGTCCACAAAAAGGTCTGTTTTCAGCACCTGTACCCAAGCCATCCCTTTTCAATGTTGGCGGGTGCCATTTTGGCTGGACGGAAGTCTTCCAAGCAGAACATTCAATGCTCCTCAGGACTGAACAGGGACAGCTTGGGTATGGGTGCCGGAACAGGATCTTTTTGTGGATGTTTGTGTGCGCGGTAAAATCCTTTCTAAATTAGTGCAATTCCCCCAATTATACCCCCATGCTGTGCCAATGTTCCCACCATTGTAGCTAATAATGCTGTGGCCACTTCAGCTCCAACATTGCCTGTTGTGTCAACAAAGATTTTGTCAACCAGGTCCTCCTTAACATCACTAATCCAGCAGCATGATATTGTCCAGAAAGCTGAAGACGTTGTCTATATATGTGTGTATGTACCTTCAAATCTCCTGTCACCTTATGGTGACCTCACCAGTTTCATAGGGTTTCATAGGCAAGGAATATTCAAAGGAGTTTTTTCCAGTTCCTTCATCTGCAATATAGCCTACAGCATCTTGTAGCCTCCCATGCAAGCACAAACCAGAACTGACCCTTCTTAGTTTCCCAAGCTCAGATGGGATTTGGTGCCTTTAAGGTATTTAGGTCTCATTTGTCATTTACGTCCTCTCCTATTCCACCTTATTTTGGTCAGTGCTTTGAATTTTAGTTTTATTATTGCACGAATCTGATAACTGTAATTTGTAAAGAGCCCCTTCCATTTGTTCCTTTGTTTTAAGGCAAACTCAGGGCAGTTTCCCTACAGAAATTGAAGGAGAATGTTTTTTTTAAAAAAAGCATAGCACATTAAAAATCGCACATCACATTATCAGTGGGGCTCCATTTCCTTTGCAACTTTAACTCATCCCCACATTGACTGAAGGAATCTAGCTGTGTACATTGCACAGCATCTGTGTACCCCAACTGTTCCAATTTGGAAGAAGCAGTCTCACTTAATCTGTCATCTCACTTTTTCTACCATTTTAAAATGTACAGTACTAGTTTTTCTCTCCTCCTCCCACTTTTCCCCTTTGCCCTCAGCGTACTTTAACAGCTGCTAGCTGAGCTCAAAGTGCAAAAGTAGGTTGTACTCTATTAACTCAGTAAGGGAGGGCGAGTAGGGGTAGAATCCTTGCCCTTCCCAGTGGGATGAGTCAAAAGCCAACTGTTGCAGCTTCTCCTTGTTTATGTGTTCTTTCTCATTAATAACTTTTGCTAGCCTGACCACAGCCTGATGGTGCCACAATTTTTTTCTGTGACAAGGTGGAGGGTATATGGTTGATCTCATCTGAGTCCTGACAGAACCACTATGCCATGCAGAGATGTCTTAGGGAAGAAGCACTTCACATGTTGATTGAAATAGGTCCTGCCTACACCAGTGGCCCCATCTACTTGATGTATAGATATTCATTGTTGATGGGTATTCATTTTCAGATGTGACATTTAATGCACCTAATTCTATTGTTGAGATGGTGCTAGCAGCAATGTCCTATTCACTTTTTGCACATTTAGCATGTA
Source organism: Urosaurus nigricauda (assembly GCA_034509955.1). Lineage (NCBI taxonomy): Eukaryota > Metazoa > Chordata > Lepidosauria > Squamata > Phrynosomatidae > Urosaurus > Urosaurus nigricauda. The sequence continues at coordinate 49,368,200 of JAOEGL010000003.1, forward strand.
CATGTAGAAGGCCTGAAGAAAATATTAGACTGCAACTTAATATGATTTTAAAATGGCAGTTATCAATCTCGCTTCCGGCAGAAAGCAAAATCCTCCATTTGTAGTATAATGCATTCAAAGGCATGCTGCTAGATGAATATTTCAGACTGATGTCTCACTTTTATGTGAATTCAGTTAGCAAAGAAGAAAAGAAATACTGATAATGTGTCAGATATCTCCCATTTCACATTATGCCATTATATATTTATCATTTCTTGCTAAAATGATTATTGAACTAGGAACTCAGTGTTAAAAAGAAGGTTGTGAACAGGATGTGTGAAGCAGGTGAACACATGAATAACCCCAGGGTTATAAATAATCTCTTGAAGGACAGCTAATTCTTAGCTATATTTAATGCAAAGGTTGTCACCTAGGACTGTTGATCAGAGATGACATTGGTGATTTGTTCAACTTTACGCATAAGTGAGAATCAGACACGTTCTCCTGCTAACTCTGTGCAACAAAAGAGAACTGTTTTATTAAGTCTTAAGAGAACAGGCTTGGTCTGCCTTCCATGGGGACCTATGCTAATTTCTGAAGGAATATTTAGTGGTTTTGGAATCAGAAATGTGGAGAAAAGGTTTGGGATAGGAAGGGCAGCCTGAGTAACACAGTTCAATAACAGAATGTAGCGGAATGGTTTCCCCAGGCCTATGCATCCTTTTGAATCATATAGATAGATAAATAGTTAGAAAGACAGATATGAATAAGGGCTGCTGCCACACTGCAGAATTAATGCTGATTGATATTGTTTTAACTGTTATGACTCCATGCTGTACAATCTTAGGATTTGTAGTTTGTTGTGGCACCAGAGCAGTCTGGCAGAGGAAGCTAAATGTATCAGAAAATCACAGATCCCAGAAATTGAGCCATGGCAGTTAAAGTGATGTCAAACTGCATTAATTTTGCATTGTAGTTGCAGACAGAGACAGACAGATATGGGTACTCTTAGGTTAAAGCAGTGATGAATAATGTGGAACCCTCCAGACATTGGCTAGGCTGGTAAAAGCAGAAGTCTGGAGGGCTGAATCATTCCCACTTCTTGGTTGTTGTTGGGTTTTTTTTTAATCCCAAACATGGCAGTGGTAAACACATTTCCTGGGATAAATCCAACTGAGCAAGATAGGATTATCTTATTGGAAATAAACACAGATTTTATATATATGCTTTTAAGTTGTGATCTCATCTCCATTTACCTTAGAATTAGTCCCAGTGAACCAGTGAGACTTTCTTCTAAGCAGATTTGTATTAGACTGTGCTGTGTATCTCTTAATTCAGATGTGGATGACTTTTGAGCAGTTTTGCATCTTCTAACAGATTTAGCATAAACATTTAGCACAATTGCCCAGAAGTTCAAGAAGCTGCTTTCAGGATGCAGTTCTAATTAAAATAAATGAACATTCTTTAAAAAAAAAACAACCTAATTTTATATGTTCATGAACTAAAATTTAACAATATAAATCTATTAGAAAGATTTGGATTTGGACTGGGATTTTATTTCTCGGCTGAGATAATATAATAATTATTATATTAATTAAATTAAATATTAAAAATTATTATTATTATTATTATTATTATTATAGATCTTCCAAGCAGCTCATGATATGAATCATATGTTACTTCTGTACCTTCCTACAAGGCAGCCAACATATGGAAGCAACCTCAGTGTTCATCCCCCCCCCCCCCCGGCAGCTGGTGCTACATAGCCCTGTTTTGAAGGAGTAAGTAGTCTAGTGGGAGCAGCATCAGGTGCCTGGCCTTCTCCTTCCCCTCTCCCACTCCTCTATTTCTTCCCATAGTGTAGGGGGGGGGTGGAATTAAGGTTATATCATTGCCTGTTTTGCAATACTTCAAACTCTGAGCCTCTGTGTAGCTTGATGGCATCATTAGAGATTTTTAGAATCTCTCAACATTAAAGATAACTGCACAGTAAGTGTGTTGAATTAGCATAATGACTTTCTTTTGGACTGTTGGTAGGGAATTTGCTGCTCCAGATCTTGTCTGCACTGGCCAGGATACTCCAAGGGCAGCCTGGGATCTGGAACAGATGCACAGGGTGGCTCAGTGGGACACTCGTAGAAACAGTCACTCAGCACAGGAACAAAAGGCTCCAGATCATACTGGGAGATCCAAAGTAAGAGGCAGATTTTTAAAATTTGTTTTAGGAGCATTGTCCAGACTGTTCACGCTAGAACCATGGTTTGAGCCATGCATCAGGTGTCACTGGAGCATGTAGACAGGGCCTTAAAGGTTAAAAAAAGAGTAAAGGTATTCCCCCTTGCCAAGGCTGTCAAGTCACGTCCGACTGTAGGGAATGGTGCTTATTTCCATTTTTAAGCCAAGGGAGCCAGCATTTTCAAAGACAACTCTATGATCATGACTGCACAGATGCTATTTCCTTCCCACCAAAGTGGTATCTATTTATCTACTTGCACTTTTACATGCTTTTGAGCTGCTAGGTTGGCAGAAGCCAGGACTATTGATGGGAGCTCACTCCATCATGCAGCACTTGAGCCTCAAATTGCTGACCTGCTGATCTTGCAGTTGTCAGAGTCAACATCTTAACCACTTAAGCCACCACATCCTAGAAATGGAATTATTTATGCAAAAGCTAAGAAATGAATGAAACCTGTCACAGAATGTATCTCAGTTTCAGTGCTTCATCTGTGATACCCTGTTTCCCTAAAAATAAGACATCCTCTGAAAATAAGACCTAGTAGAGGTTTTGCTGAATATAAAGCTTCCCCTGAAAGTAAGACCTAGCAACATTTTTGTATATAAATATATATACAGTATATAATAAATGTTCATTTTTTGTTTAACAATAAATGTGAAATTCTTCTTCATGGAAAAATAAGACATTCCCTGAAAATAAGACCTAGTGCATCTTTGGGAGCAAAATTAATATAAGACACTGTCTTATTTTCAGGAAAACATGGTATGACTTACTTTACAGAGTTGCTCTAAGTAATACTGAGGGAACAAATATGTGAAAAAACAACAATAAATAGTAATACAGAATTAGAGATCAGCATGGTGCAGTAGCAGAGACTAAGACTCTAGGACACCAAGGTCCAGAAACATGGAAACCTGCTAGATGATCTTGGGCAAGCCACAGTCTTTGAGGAAGGCAATGGCAAACCTCCTTTGAATCAATGGTACCAAGAAAACTCTACAATAGGGTCTCCATAAGTCTAAGTTCACCTGAATGCAAATAACAGGAATATTATATAATTGTTAAGTAAGCCTAACTGTGACTTAACGACTTGGTGGGCAACATTGTTAAGCTTTATGTGAGACCCATGCAGGTATGTTTTCCCCCTTCTTTCAGGGATGAAATCTGTCAATCCTGTCTGCAAGAATATCTTCCTCCATTCCACATCTTTTATGTTTTTATTTCATACCTTTTGTCAGCCATTCTCTTTCCTTGCACTTGCATGTGAAATTAGACAAAGCTTCAGAACTGACATCAGACAGAGACATGGCAGAGCAACGAGGGAAAAGTAAAGTGTGAGAGGCTGAGTCCAGGAGCCCTTGGAGAGATTGGCTGTCAGACTGTAGTGAGAAATGCAAAGCACAACTACATTTTTTTACCTTAATATGTCCAAAGGGCATGCCTGTCCTCCAGACAGAAGATGCAGAGGGGGGAAAAAAAGTTAAATTGGACTTTAATTCTATAAAATAATGAAATCAGTTAAGATAGGCATTTCAAGGGGTAACTCCTTGCTTATACATCCAGTACTTTCTGGTATACTTCTCCTACCTCAGTAGTTCCTCTGTTGTAGACTTACCCAACAATAATGAATGATGGATGTGAGCTGCCATTTTAAAACTTCACACAAAGCCTCTGATGTAGCATCAGAGCTGGATTTTTAATTCCCTATGGTGACCTGGATGGATGCTATGTCAGAGGCACTGTAGACAATTTAAAATGGAGATTCAGAGTCTCAGCCACTCTGCCCAAGAAGTCCAGAACAGTTGGTAGTACTAAATGGCAGGTGCCCAAGCATGCCAGATGCCAGCCAGATGCTCCAAAGGTGGGAAATCTCTTCAAGCCTGAGAGCTTAATTCAATTTCGGAGACACTGCTGAGGGCTGAGGTGGGACAAAGGCAAGAGGGTGCTTGCAGTTCATACTGACAGTAAAGACTTTGGAAAAACATTTCAGTATTTTAAGATGGGGCATTAAAAGAAGGAAACTATCAAATAATGAATGGCATAATCATGTAGCAAACTCCAAGACAGATTGGGATTCCAAAAGGATCTGAAATGCCCCAGGACATCCCCCCCTCCACACACACACACACCACTGTTAGTTTCATGACCACATTTTCTCTCATAGACACACAGGACTCTTTCATACAAGGCTAAATTGGAAGTATAATTTAAGGTCAATTCAAATGCAATCATGGGTTTTATGTTATTGCAAATTAACTCTTCGTACGCAAATTCGGGCAAGAGGGAAGCCAATTCGAATGCAATCATGGGTTTTACCTTATTGTGAATTAAAGCTTCGCATGCAAATTCGGGCAGGAGGGGGTTATTTTCGGGTAATGGGAAGTAATTCTGAACGGAGCAGGGGTTCATGTAAATTCGCTAAACAAGCGAATTTACATAAATCCGCATTGGCTCCATTCGGAGTTGGGAGAAATTCCCCCCGTTTGAAAGAGTCCTCATTGAACTTTCTTGTGACCATTACATGGAACTGTTTGAAAATCGCCTGCATGTTGTATCTTCTCTGTTACATCTCACCAATGTAAGGGGCAGTTTCCACTTGTTGGTGATAACACATAAAGGAATAGGTTTGGTATAAAAGCTAGGATAATTTCAAAACAAGCAAGAAATATTATAGCTGTCAACTTTACATACCATTTAGCTTTGCTTCTTTAGTCAATTTATTTAATATATGATAGGTCTATTTCCTTTTTGTGGTTCCTAAAGCTTGCTGCATTCTACATGACCTTCCACTGTATTACACATTTTTTCACATGTGAACACCTAATGTGTAAGTGAAACCTTCCTTATCACTTGATGGGTAGTCAGAATAATTTCCTGTTGTACTTAATTTTTCTGTAGCTGTATGCTATATGTGAGAGATGAGGATGCATGATATATAGGAGGTATAGCAGAAAAAAAACTTTCCCAGTCTGATTAATCAAAGGATACAAGCCTATATTATTATTTACTCGTGATTTGTATTTGGCCCATGAATGCAGCTACATAAAGCTTTCAGCAATGATGGGGTTGACTTCTCATGCACTTGGGATCTTGCAATTCAATGCTGAGTTATAAAGCTCATTGCATGATCCTGGGCTAGGCACTATCTCTCAGGCCAACCTACATCAGAGGCCTTGAGGACAAAAGGTGGAGTAAGGGCATTGTCTATCATCAGTGTGAGGTTCTTGGAGGAAGGAAAGGAAAGGATAAAATGTAAACAAACACTAAATTTCCAGCTGTGCTTAAGTTTTTCTGACTTGTGCTTCACTTTGGAGGACTGAGGTCATTTTAAGGCATGAAAAAGTCAAACCTGGGTTCAACATTAACCCCTTATTTCTGCTCTGAAATTGTCAACAGAAGCATAGAATTGTGCCTTGACTCTTGCTTAAAGACAGCTTAGTAGCCAGACTGGATGCCTGCTTTATCCCTATGCTACTGTTCACAAATAAATGTAGCAGCACAGAGTATTTATTTTTCCAAATATGCAAGTTATTAGTGAGTTAATTTCTAAGCAACTGCCTTTGTTGACTCAGCCTTTTCTTCAAAGGTCATGCCCCCTGGCTAAATATAATAGAGATCAAAGTTATAGGAACCATAAGAAGCACATGAGCATATTTGTGTGTGTGTTTGAATAATCAGAATAATAAACCATTTTAAAACAACAGTTCAGAAGGGATAGTGGACTTCCCATCCTATATTAGCATTTTAAGGCAGTATGAACGGGAAAATACACCAGGCAATGAATAGCAGGATATCTCAGTGCGATGGTTCAGAGTTGAAACTCTTTAAGGGAAGACAAATATTTCAATGGCCAGATCCCTGGCTGATGAAAGACGATGCAGCACTGTTAACTATGGATCCATGCTTCATAGTAAGCATTCTCTTGTCGACCAAGGCAAATGGCCTCTGCTCTATTCTCATTCTTCTTGATTTGTCTGAGACCTTTGACACTGTGGATCACTGTCTCCTGGTTGATTTACTTTCTGACCTCAGGTTCTCTGACTCTGTTCTCAACTGGTTTAAATCTTACTTGTCAGATAGATCCTTTGCAGTGATCATGGGTGGCCAGACTTCCTCCTCTGTTCCCTTATCGGTTGGAGTTCCCAAGGGGTCTGTCCTGGGTCCCCTTTTGTTTTCTCTATACACATTGTCCCTAGGCAAACTCATCAGTTCTTTTGGTTTCTCCTATCATCTGTACCCCGATATATCTTTCCACCCCTGACCTTTCGCCGGGGCTTGAACAACAAGTTTCATCTTGTCTGACTGAAATCTCTCAGTGGATGCAGCATCGGCGCTTGAACCTCAACATATCTAAGACAGAGCTTCTCATCTTCCCACCTAAGCCCACCCTTCAGTACTCCTTTTCTGTCTCTGTTGACAGCACTTCTATTCAACCAGTTCAGCAAGCCCACAGTCTTGGTTTTTTATTTTTAATTCCTCTCTGTCATTTATTCCCCAGATCCAGGCTGCCGCCAAGGCCTGTAAATTCTCTCTTTACAACATTGCTAAAATCTGTCTATTCCTCTCAGCCTCTACTGCCAAGACTCTGGTCCATGCCCTAGTGGTATTGCGATTAGATTATTGTAACCTTCTTCTGACAGGAGAAGTGGAGAGTCAGTTAAGGAAGCCTCATATCCACGTTATTCGTTGGAAGTGTAACATATGAATTAACCTAGAGTTTCATAGGATTTATACTCCTAAAGAATGAGATTTAGTGGAATGTGTGTGTAAAGAACTAGAAGACACTTGAAGTGTACATGTTGTAACACAAGCTGTGAGAATGAACAAAAAGAAATGATATCCTAAGTTCTTTCTGTAGATAAAAATTATTTTCTTCTTGTTCACAAAAGAGAGGCTGGAAGTGCTTTATAAATAATAATATCAAAAACATGCTACCATGTATATTAAAAACACTTAATAGTAAGAAGCTGAAGAAAGTGGGAGGACCAAGGGTTAGAGAGAGAGTTCTGATGGAAGAAAAGCCTCAAATTATTTAGGATAAGATAGGACAAGAATCCTGTGTAACCCGGTGGTCAAAGCCCTCTGAAAAACCTTCCCAAGAAAAACCCCTGATAGGTTTCCCTTAGGGATGTCATAAATTGGAAATGACATGAAGACACATAACAACAGCAAAACCAAGAATGGTAATCACCATCTATCATTGCTTTAAGGAACATCACTTCTGGCAAGTGAAAGTACAATCAAGCCTTGAAAATGCACTTGTGATCCTTTGAATAAATTTAAAGATGTGGCAGCTACACTGTTGAATATAATTTAAGCATAATTTCTTTATATAGATAGGGTAATACAATTTAGAGGGGGGTGTACTAAAAGAAAAAATATGTATAAAATGTAGTCAAGGTCAAAAGAGCTAAAGCAACATCTGTAAGTTTTGTTTCTGCCAGGTTTCCTGATGTATTCATTTCAAATGGATAAGAACAGCGAGTAATCCAGGAGAACACATTTTAGGGTCTCTTTCTCTCTCCCGCCTACTTTGAAGTATTTCTTTTCAGTGTGAGATGCCACATCCTGCTTACAAGTGTGCTCAAGGGGCAGGTGATGGATAGAACCGCTTTGCCTCAGAGTTCCCCAGTGAAGTTCCAGACAGACAGAAAACTCCCCATTCCCTCCCTCTTTTCCCCTCCCCAAAGTCAGGGAAACCAAAAATAATAGCAAAAAGGTTAAGAGGAGATCTGCAACTCCACATTTTACACTAATAAAGCTGTCCAGGGCCTGACCAGCTCAAAGTACTATTTTTTTAAAAAAAATGAAATGGTAACAGTCCTATCTCATAATAGCTTCTCCCCAAAGATGAGACTCAAACTCTGATAGTAGTAATGCTTCAAATTATGTTGATCTGCAAGCAAGACCATATTTTTGATCCATAGAGAAGTGAAGATGTTCAAAACTTCTGCCAAGAAGATCTAAGGTCTATAGCTTTGTATATACATTCACATTTTTGAGGTGGATTTTTATGACTGATACACTCAAATAGCATAAGATAGACTCTTTATACACTGAACTAGGTGTAAGTTGCAGTCAAAAGGATGAGGCTTAATTCTGAATAGACATTTACAGGATTGCCCTGCTCTTTATTCACACAGGTATAAACTACACCAAGAGGAAAAGTTTTGAAAATTAGTAGGAGTAAGGTCACAAGAAACCAGAAACTTTAATGCTCAAAGTTACCATTGGAAAGAGAGTTTATCCATCACTTTTAGCCTCATTTTAATCCTCATTAAATTTAAGGAGGTTGTATAAATGAGACTACAGATTTATTGCTTGAAATTTATGGAAATTGTTTCTTAAAGCACAGCATTTTTTTTCCCTAAAGCTGGACAACTGTTGGATTTGCTAGGCTACAAAATACTTGGATGCATAAAAATGCCCATAAATTCACTATTTTGGTTTTTTCAGACATTTGTTATTTATTCATTTGTTACTTCAGTATAGTATAATATGATAGCCGTGATCACAATGCCCATTTTTTGTCCTTCATTTTTTACAGATATTGCAGTGGGGCACAAGTATAGTTTTAAAAATAATAAAAAGCAGTAAAAACAATGCAACAGACAAAAACAGCAAATTAAGGTAGCTTGGCAGGGATATAGCCAGGATTTTGGGGAAGGGAGGTCCAGACTAAGTGCCACCATTATAATGGGGCTTGGGCATGGCGGAGCAGCAGTGTGCACCTTCATTGTATTTAATGGAAGGGGGTACGGACCCCACGGACCCCCCCCCCCTCCCTGGCTACATCACTGACCTTGGGAAATTAAAGGAGTTTAAGTTTTGTTACTGTGTGCCTTCAAGTCATTTCCACCCTCAGGCAAACCTGTCATAGGTTTTCTTGGCAATGTGGATTTGCCTTTGCCTTCCTCTGAGGCAGGCTGAGCATGGCTTGGACATGACAAGGTCATCCGGTGGGATTCCATGGCTGAGCAGGCATTTGAACCCTGATCTCCAGAGGTGTACTCCAACACTCAAACCACTACATGATGCCAGCTCTTAACCATGATTTTATTTATTATTTTATTACTGAATTACTGAAAATTTCTAAATGTTGTATTATTCTATTTTACTATATGTTTTATGCAAAGAGTTAAAGGTTTCTAATATATTTTTAGAGGCATAGAAATATCATTGATAAACAAATAAGCAAGCCTTGGAACCTACTTCCAGCACTAGTGTCAGCTGGTACCTGCTGATGCCAACACCTCATTGAGAAGTCCATTTTCAGAAATGTCCAGCCCTGATATTATTCATTTGTCAATTGCTAACCTGTTATCTACCTTTTAGAGGAAGAAAATGAACCACAATGGAAGCAACAAGAAGAAGCAAACATTCACCAGCCTGACCTCTCTGGATATCTACATTGATAGAAAGCTTTGCCAGCACAGCAAGAAGGGGTCAAACAGAAAATGGCAGTGAGGAATGTCTAACCAAGAGAGACTTATCCAAGTTTGTGTAGTGGTGGGAACCAAAAAGAGGTCCTGCTGCTTTCATATATTGAAATGTGAGTCTGTTAATGGTTTATTTATACTGATATCTGCTGCTAAAAGTCATTAATAACTACCCATCTTGTAGGCTAGTCCCTATCACAATGACTTCTCAGTCTGTCTGTCTGTCTGTCTCTCTGCCTGCCTGCCTGCCTGCCTCCCTCTTTCTCTCTTTAACTATCCAAATTGTCCACGAGGTCTACAAGAAGGGCCCTCATCTGTGTCCTACTAGTGGAAGCAATACTATGTCCCACCGGTGGAGGCAATAAGAAAATACATTCCTCATTATTGCACCCTGATTGGCACCCACATATTTTTTTGCAGTGTCAAGACGTGACTTTATTTACGCCTTTGTGACTTAATTTACTTTAAATGTACATATACGTGGCATAAATTATTGTAGTCTCTTCAGCTGTCTTAATTTGTTGTAATGTTTAATATGTTTATATCCTGTTTAAGCTATTTTATCTTCTTAAACTGAAATTGTTTAAAATTATTTATTGTATTATCTTACATGCTACTTTAAAATCCCATGATAAATGGTAGGATATACATTTTAATATAAATAATAAATAAAAATTTCTTTAAGTTATTTTTATAGCAGTTACATGTTTAGTTAAGAGCTTATCGCTTGCTGTTTTAAATCAGCTCCAGCCTCCTGGACTGCAGCAGGGATGTGGGATGGAGACGGGGATTATTGCACACTAAATCGCCACTGAATCATTGGCTGCCATCAGCCCGAGACCCAGCTTTCCGACTTCTAAAAAGTGTTGGCAGAGTGCAACTTGGACCTGGGCTGAAGGCAGCTGGTGATCTGGTGGCAATTTAGTGTGAGATGATCCCCGCCTCCATCCAGTGTCCTGACTGCAGCCCAGGAGTCTGGAGCCAATTTAAAACACCAAGCGATAAGTTCCCCAGAAACATAGACACCAGCCAATTTCCTACATATGTTTGTGTAGCAATAATCTACAATCCTATAGTTTAGCTGTACCACTTTTCTGGTGAAATTTGATATTGTGCAACCAACTGCGCATTTGTAAATGTGTTTGCACTTTTTACAAACTCTGTTAATCAAATGGTACATTTGCAGGTATTGATGAATTGTTACATATCATGCAAGAATGTCCAATTCTATGTGCAACAGGTGCACTTACAGACCTCTGCTTGCACAGCTATAAACTGAATACAGGGTTAGGCCTTGGCTGAAAAAAAATATAACTCCATGTGTACGGGGTGTCCATAAAACACCAGCAGGATGACAGCAACCAACTTTAAGCAGATGCTGGATGGTCATCTGTCAGGGATGCTTTAATTGAGAGTTCCTGCATGGCAGGGGTTGGATTGGATGGCCCTTGTGGTTTCTTTCAACTCTATGATTCTATGAACTTTCTTGGTCTGAGTTAGTTCAAGATTCAATGGCTTATTTAGGAATGTTTTTTTAAACTCCAGCATTAGCCAAGAGACCACCAAATCCCTCACCACATTCGTTAACTGATAGTTTGAGTACTCTTGGCATACAAACTACCTGGCTGAAAAGAATGGCAAAGAACAGAACAGACTTACTAGAAGACAGGGCTTCTATGTCTAGTGTGCTTCCTTCCTTCTTGACAGGCTTGAGTATCTTTCAGCTTCATTCAGTACCTACCATTTTGTCATAGAATTCAGTAGGAAGCATAGTGGGCATACATGGAAGGAAATCTCAGTCAAACCAAAGATGCTTACCTCTGAATAAACAGCCTTAAGATAGATTTCATTTCCTGACTCTAGATGTGAGCAAAAGAGAAAGCCTTCCACTCATTCCTACAGGTATGTTTCAAGGTATAGGTTTAAGCTTAACACTCTAGTAATGAAATAATGTAAAGTCACCAACAATTTACAGACTGACTTCACCTTTGACATAATAAATGTTTTCACTGTGTTGTTTCATTGCAAGACACTGATTTAAGACACTTCAACCCTGTTAATCTTTGGCTTTCAGTATTAGAAGAACAAATTGATTAAGAAAGGTAAATAAATGCCACAGGAGTAACCAAAGGGTTAGCAGTTACTCTCCCAGTCAGCATCTACGTGACTTGGGTTCATTTTGATGAGAATAATTTATAGCAACATGAATAAATAATAGCAGTGAGTTCTCCCTGTCTAAACACGATACATATTACCCTGGGAATTTGTTTTTGTTTTGTTTTTTTCACTGTGTTCTAATGATGGATTTTCATCTTTTATGTTGTCAGCAACTGTGGCAAGTAAATCATCTAAAAATAAGGACACATTCAGGTTTGTTTAAGCCACCCTTTTCAAACTTACATCCCAAGTCAATCTGGAAACTCATTATATTGCAACAAATCAGTATGGTCCCTTTTCCCTTTTCTTTATAGGCAGCAGGGTAGATGGTTTAGTGGGCATAACATCAATAATTTATCCTGGAAAATTATGTTATATCAATTTTTTCATAATCAATATAACTTTGTACTTTTAATTCAATGTAATACAAAAAAAATCACATTCAAACCACAAGAAAAGCAGGCATGGCCTCAGCACATAGCATCATCAGGCAGCTGCTAGTCTTTTAGTGTCCCAGCATGGCCCAACACAATCCTGATATCTGCCCTGGTTGGAAGCTTGGAGTGCTATTTAAAATGTCCCAAAATGCTTTGGTATAATGCTGTATCAGGCACATGGGGGCAGCTAAAATCACAGCTCCAAGTCACCCATTATTAATTAAAATGGTACTGTTAGGTAAGATTACTGGGTTGAGAGCATGTTAGCTTTGTATATACGTTCACATTTTTTGAGGTGGATTTTTATGATTGATACATTCAAATAGCGTAAGATAGACTCTGTACACACTGATCTAGGTGTACATTGCAGTCAAAAGGAAGTGCATGTGTCTGGAAGGCACACTTCCTCAATCATCATGCAATCGTCACTCCCTCTAGAATCCCTGAATTGTCTCAAGGGGAGTGCATTCATAGGAAATCAACTCCGCTGGAAAAATTCAGGGACGCTAAGAAGGGAGTGACGATTGCATGATGATTGAGGAAGTGCACCTAACTTCCAGACACATGTGCTTCCTCCACGTTTCAGGGATGTTTCACTGATGTTTTACCAGCAATGCAACCAGGTATGGAAATCTTCTTTATTTCATTTCATTTGCTGTCTTTCTCCTGGAGTGTGACCTAAGGCAGCTGACAGAATAAAATCCCTTAAAACTTAACAATACAGTTCTAAGAGTTAAAATCATTGCATTTAAAAACAGTATAAAATTATTTTAAAAGCATACAAAAGTTTTTAGAAAATAACAAAGCACACACCTCATTAAGAAGCCTCCCTGGGAATGATTACACTTCCTGCTTAAACATAAAGATCTTTGCCTGTCCGCAAAAGGAAAGCAGAGAGGGGGCCAGCCTAGCCTCCTGTTGAAGGGAGTTCCAGAGTGTGGGAATAATGACTGAGGAGGCTTCATCAAGTGAGCCTGTGATAGTGGGGGGACTATGGAGATTATTGCATGCCAAATCCCCACCAAGATACATGCAGGTTGTAACCATCATTGGCAGATCTTATCACATTGCCCTATTCCCAGGCAGTAAGCAGCTCGTATCCAACCTGGGCTTCTTGGGCAGCTTTTCAAGAATGGAGAAATCCCATTCTTGAAAAGCTGTTGGAGAAACCCAGGTTTGATATGGGCTGCCTACTGCCCAAGCATGGGGAAATGTGATATGATGGTTATGATGGTTACAGCCTGCCTGTATTCCTGCTGGGATTTGGTGTGTAGTAATCTCATGAGAGAATGTCTTCCTCTAATGATATTAGAAATCTGGCAAATTAATATGGGGAGATATAATCTTTCAGATAGTCTGGACCATCACTTTGGGTTGTGCCAGGAATCAAACTAGTAACCAGTGAAACTGTTTTAATAAGGGGGTTAAATTTGTCTACAGTGGGTCTTGAACAATGACATCTGGATCTTTTTCAAGCATTTCATGTTGTGCAGGAATGGGTGAGGAATTCATTGTTGTTGTTGTTGTTGTTGTTGTTGTTGTTAAATGCCTTCAAGTCACTTCAATTCATTACGAACCTGTGACTGAGACTTCTCCAATGCCCACTATCATCAATTGCTCTCGGGTTCTGCAGGTTCGGGCCTGTGGCCTCTTTGATTGAGTCTACCCATCTGGCATGCAGTCTTCCTCTCTTTCTATTGCCTTCTGCCTTTCCTAGTATTATTGCCTTTTCTAATAAGTCTTTTCTTCTCTTGATGTGGCCAAAGTATGACCATCTCATTTTAGTCATTCTGATATAACATTGTTTGTCATTTTGGTAATCTATAGTATCCTTATCACCCTTTTCCACATCTCAAAAGAGTTTATTTTCTTTCTGTCTACTTTCATTTTCTGCCAGCTCTCACAGCTGTACATGGTGATGGGAAATACAATGTCTTTGATGATCCTAACTTTAGTGTTCAATGTTATATCTTTGTACTTTAGGATCTTTTCTTGTTCTTTCATAACTGGCCTTCCATTGCCTAGTCTTTTTCTGATTTCTTGACTTCAGGCTCTGTTCAGATCAATGTTTGATCTAAAAAAACTCTTTGACTATTTCAGGTTTCTTGTCATCTAGGATGAATTCTCATAAATTATGTAAATCATTACCATTACTTTTTTTAAAAAAGTAAGAATTCTCCAAAATGCAAAAAACAAGACAAAACAAAAACCACAGGAGAGCCTTCTTGGTGGCTCCTCTCAGGCTTCATATTCCTTCCCTATGGAGGCTAGGATGGTTCTCACTTGCTGTCCCTCTCTCAGCAAGGGAAAACTTTTCTGTGCCAGCAGGCTTTCAGGAACTGAATGCAAAGTAGGGATGGAACTCAAATTCACTAATTTCCCTACCATGGTTTTATTAAGAATTCCCAACCCCTGAAGAAACTTTGATAGAAAGTAAAATAGCATCTCAAAAGTTCTCACAATTTTGCAAGACTTTTTTTTAAAAAAAAAAAAAATTATCTCAACAAACCATTAACTGTATCGTTGAGGTAGGCTTATGTGGATATCCCCATTTCAGTATGAACATGTGCTGTTATTGGCTGCTTTCAGACACTTTCGCACATACACACATTGTTTTCTGATGCTAGGTTTTGTGCCACTGACTGATATCCCTATGGCACTCAAATGTTGCATACAGCAATTTTTTATGCTCATGTTCCAGATCTTCCACAGTTCCTTCCTGGTCTTGTTTGTAATGAAAGCAGTACAGTTTGCAGGAAAAGCTACACAGTTTTTTGTCACAGAGAAAAAAAAATCCTAAGCATCTCAATGTCTATGGAAAGAAAAATAGATGTAGTATCCTCAACATTCAACATAAGGACTGAGAAAGACAAGATTTACCATCACAATTGAAAGGGCTTTTAAACAGTGCACTGTTCCATTGACTGTTATTTTTTTGGATTTTAAAATAGATGTGTTTCAAAGGGTTTTAATTGCATTTTGACAATAACTTTTTATAAACTTCTAATTATATCTTTGTGTGGTTTTTGTGCTTGTTTTAATTTTTTATAAGCTTTCTTGAGCCCCAAGTTGGGGAGAAAGCCAAAATATAACTGAATACATCCTTATTCTCCTCATCATAATAGAAAGAACTTAGAATCTTTTTTCTTTCATGAATACGGGGGAAAGGGAAATACACAGATTACCACAACTGGCCCATTGAGTTACATTCAACCATGCAGTGCTGAATTAAGGTTGTCACCACATTCTTTCTCCCCAACAGGCTCCTCATCCTTAACAACTATGTGGCAGGAAAGTAAAACATTAGCATCTCTCTTCTGGGAACAGCTGAACCTATTAAATTTGTATAGACAACAGAGAGTTTTGTTAAGAATTTACCAAAATTTGTGAGCTTCTCCTGAAACATATGTGTGCATCCTGATAAAGTCAATGGAAACATTTTAAAATTAAAAACTTCCAAATGTGATAGAAAGGAAAATGGACAAATGACTTGAAGGTATATACACTTTGCTTCTGTGCACCTCCATTTTCTCCTTTGTATGATGTGGTTATTTTTGTTTGTTATTGTATTTTCTTGGTATTTTTGAACTCATCAGGTGCACTGCCCTGGAATCCATTTGGATAAAGGGGTTAGACTTTTTTTTTTTTTTAAGTGTTGCCTTAAAACCCAATACAGCTTTGTCCCAGGCTCTTTGAAGGCTATATTCTTCTATATGAATTGGACCACTCTTTGAATTCTTTCAATCTGGCCACCATCATAGGCATATCTGGTGGGAATGTAAAAAGAAAGGTTTGTCATATTACCAAGGTGGCTGAATTTCACAGATTCTAGCCTTTCCACCCTGTGTAGCCTGAACCACCGTCTCTAGCCTGCATTTTAAGAGTGGAGCATGGGGCAAAATATGAAACTTCTTTCTCCTCACACACCTTCTCGTACCCTCCGTTCTGGTAGTCAAGGTCTCCTGTCCCAGCCTAGGATCTCCAATGCCCTGTCCCGGATTCGTCTCTTCTCACTTGCTGCCCCTCACTCCTAGAACCTTCTTCCTGCACATGTGCGCCTCATCACTTCTCTAACTAGTTTCAAAATTGAGTTAAAGACTATGGGCTGATCTAGACTGGCAAAAAGGGGTGTGTTCATGCCTGCATGAAAGTGTAGCCTTTAGATGACCCACACTGAAAGTTTGGCATGAACACAATTCTTTTGCATTTTAGTGGGGAAAAAGCAGCTTTAAAAAGGAGCTGCTTTTCCCAGCTTCTTTTTAAAAAGGGTGTAACAGTGCAGCTATGTCTAAATTCTGCAGTGCAGCTGTGCAGTTTTTTAAAGGTCCCAAACCCTAGCTCCAGCTTTAATCCGAACCCTAGACATGCGCAGTAGGGACTCTGGGATGCTGTAACTGTTAGGCAACTGTGCATAAAATGTCAATTCATTCATAAAATAAAGAAGTTTATTCATAAACGTAAATTGTAACAGATTTAATATCTTTTTAAGGGGGGGAGGGATGCAGTTTGTTTTATTGATGTAATAGTATTTTAATGTGTAAGCCACCTCAATTGATCTCAAAGGGGTGGGGTATTAATAATAACAACAACAACAACAACAACTATTATTATTATTATTATTATTATTATTATAAAATAAAGGGGTTCATTCATGGTGCACCGATGCAACTGCACACTTAAAAAAGGGAAGCAAAACAATGGTAATTTGACAGATCTTCATAACTGCACAGTTCATGTGTGATGTACCTGCACAACTGCGCAGTTCGCATCTGGCAATACAATTGCCTGTATGATCTACCGGTGCAACTGTGCAGTTCGCAGCCAGCAAAAAAAAAAAAAAAAAAAAGTTCAGTGCGGCCAAAAGCCCCGTTCATTGCCACCCATGCAGCTGCTTCACTTGTGTTTCTAGCATCCTGACAGCTTCCAATGTAGTTGCTGAGCAACAGAAAAGCAACAGAAAAGTCGTCCCCACACCCCCTCAGTATAGCTCCCCTGTGCCTTTTTATTACACACCTGGGGCTTGCAGTGTAGCTGCTAAGCATTAAGGAAAAGGCAACTTCATGTCTCCCTTTCCTGCCAATCTAGAAAGCCCCTATATTGTTTATGAAAGCATTCCCAGGATTATGCTGTCTGCCCCAGGATGCCTCGTTTTAATTACGTATTAAGAAGCCGCACCCTCCCTCAAGTCCATTTGCCTTGGTCCAGGCCCCAGAGGGAGAGAAGAACCACTGGACCTCATCCCCTTTCCCATCACCTTTCCCTTCTCTTTTTGTGTTGTGTCTTTTAGATTGTAAGCCTGAAGGCAAGGAACCATCAAATTATAAGATTATATGTACAGCACTGTTTAAATTTACAGTGCTATATAAATAAAGGTTAATAATTGTTCTTCAGTCCAATTGTTTTGGAAGAGATAAGGCTACCCTGTCTTTAAGTGTGCCTACCGTGCTTGAGCATGTTTTGAGTGAAGTCTCACTTGTGATTGACATTTGTGGCCTGCCTGCCTTCTATTCCCATTTCCATTTCTCTGGCTCAATGTTGCCATTCTTGGGGGAAACCTAGCATTTTAAGGAAAGTCTAGGTGAAGTCTATTGTAGTTCTGTTTACAAAGAATGCACAGAAAACAATGGAGCCACTGAACTGATTGAGGAGAAATGGCACAAAGTAGGGTAAAATCTGCAGTACAATTACTAACATTTGGTATTTAAGATTCTATGGACTCTGTTGCTGGGTTGTTGCTGTTTACTTCTTGATGTGTCCATTTTCATGGGACTTTTAAAAAATATTAGAAGATAAATCAAGTTTCATTTTATGAGGAACACTATCTGAAATGGAACAAAATAGAGCCATTTCCATTACTGCCACTTTCTCTCCCACCTTGCTTCCCCTCTTCACCACTCCACTACTATCACCTTCCTCAACACACACACACACACACACACATTTGCTTTAAATCCCTCTTCTTCTGCTACTTGTTTACTTCTTGGGTGAAAATTGCAAGAGACCTGTGCAAGAGATGTGTAGTGAGAAAGCACACAGTGAAGGGAAAGGGAGGAGAAGGTAGAAAAGGTGGAGAAGAGATCCAAGTGGTGGAATGCAAGAAGCTATGGAGGAAAATGGAAAAAGTGGGAAGTGAGGCCAGTGGGAAGATAGGGAGATATGGGAGAATGTAGTGGGTGCAGTGGAAATGTCTAAGGAGCAGTAGAAGAGGTAGGCAGAAGGTGACAGAAGATGCAAGAGATGGAGGAATGGTGTCACAAGATGAAGCAAAGAGGGAAGGGAGGAATGGAGATACAAATGGCAGAGTAGAAGTAAATGGAGGAACATGGCAAAGGACTTTATCACATGGGAGGCAAGTGTCTACCTCCCATCATTAAATTGTCATTAAATCATGTTAATCCTGCAATCAGGGGAAAGATTATCACACCCCACACACTTATCCAGTTCTTGTCCTGTCTATAAACATAGAATCATAGAGTTGGAAGAGACCGCAAGGGCTATCCAGTCCAACCCCCTGCCATGCAGGAACTCTCCATCAAAACATCCCCGACAGAAAGACCTCCAAAGAAGGAGACTCCACCACACTCCAAGGGAGTGTGTTCCACTGTCGAACAGCCCTTACTGTCAGGACGTTTCTCCTAATGTTGAGGTGGAATCTCTTTTCCTGGAGCTTGCATCCATTGTTCCGGGTTCTAGTCTCTGGAGCAGCAGAAAACAAGCTTGCTCTCTCCTCAATATGACATCACTTCAAATATTTAAACACGGTTATCATATCACCTCTTAATTTTCTCTTCTCCAGGCTAAATATCTCCAGCTCCCTAAGGCGTTCCTCATAAGGCATGGTTTCCAGACCCTTAACCACTTTAGTTGCCCTTCTTTGGACAAGCTCCAGTTTCTCCACATTCTTTTTAAATTGTGGTGCCCAGAACTGGACACAGTATTCTACTAGTGGCACTATTACTATTGTACTGGTGGCACTATTGCTTCCCTTGATCTAGCCACTATACTTATATTGATGCCACCTAAAATTGCATTGGCCTTTTTAGCTGCTGCATCACACTGTTGACTCATGTTCAACTTGTAGTCTACTTGGACTCCTAGATCTCTTTCACATGTGGTCCCATTCAGCCAGATGTCCCGCATCATATATCTGTGCATTTCATTTTTCCGTCCTAAACTCAGTACTTTACTTTGTTAGCCCAGTTTTCTAGTCTATTCAGGTCATTTTGAATTTTGATCCTGTCCTTTGGGGTATTAGCTATTCCTCCTAATTTGGTGTGATCTGCAATTTGATAACTAGGCCTCCAATACTGTCATCCAAGTCATTATTAAAGATATTGAATAATGGATGCATTTCCATTAATACAGTACCAAATGACACGTCCATTACTGCTTACAGAAAGGACAAGAATGGGATAAGTGCATGGGGTGTGATAATCTTCCCCCTTATTGCATGATTAACATGATTTAATTGCAAATTAATGACAGGAGGAGGATGCTTGCCTCCTCCATTTGATAATATCCACTGATACAAGGTGAATTGAGGGAAGGAAAGAGGTGAAAGTGTAGCCACACCAATTAGTGGAGATTTGTTCAGCTGACCATTGGTCACATACAAATGTTTCCAAACCCTCACACTAGTGAACAAGACTGCAACAATTACAACTAGGACCCCTTTCAGAATTTCTCATCACAGACTTCCTTGCTGGTGGAGAAAGTGAGGAACACTATCTTCCTTTGAGTCACCAGCAGGACAGAACTCCATTGCTTGATGTGGCTGCTAGCTGTTAAGGAAGGCCTGGTGAGGGCATTTAAAAATATGGCATTGGTGCTATGATCATGAATACATGGAATATGGAGCATTACTGAATATGTATGGCTAAGAAGATTATCAGACCAGAGCTGGTTAATAGACTCTAAAACATTGAGGAAGTGTGTGTGTGTGAAAGTCTGGTGTGCTTCTTCAATTTCAGGGAATCGTTGCTCCCTCCGCCCAGCATCACTGAATCATTTGGGGAAATTCCTTCTCCCTGAACTATTCAGTGATGCTGGGGGGGGCGAGGGGACGATTGCCTCACATTGAAGAAGCACGGCAGGCTTTCACACATGTCCTTCCTCAATGTTTTAGAAGCAATTTACCAGTGCTTGTTTGATAATCTTCTTAACCACTAAGTGCTAGTCTAATAATCTTGTTAGGTTCCATAACTGCAATATAAGATGCCAGCCCATAGTTTGTTGTTGTTGTTGTTGTTGTTGTTGTTCTTGTTGTTGTTGTTCTTGTTTAAACACCTCTTTCTTTTAATTTCTGTCCAGCATCCTAATTCACATTTCTGGGGAAAAAAGGAGGACATGAACAAAATAATAACGAATAAACATGCAAGGCACTTAACTATAATTTTATACAATGTTTCTTTATTGATTTAAACTCCTTAAATATCCACCTAGCGTCTGTTTAGAGATTTTAAAATAAATAAACCCCTTCTTTTTCCTCATGCATTATTTCAAGAAACTTTATATTTTGGTACTATTAGTTCATCCATATCACAGATAAAGGATTTTGCCCTTGCCTAAGCCAATCTGTGGTACCTGAGTTTAAAATTTTGTGCCTTGTTTTTCTAGCTGAGAATCCATAGTTTTACACACTAAACTATGCAATCTCTCTTTTTGACTCCTCAAAAAAAAAAAAAATGCAAAATGCCCTGACATATTTTCAAGCCTCACTTTGAACAGTAAGCTTCCATTAAAAAGAAAACTGTATCATATTCAAAGTCAGAGATGTTCACTCACTTCACTCAAGTTCATGGTATCATTTTATTGTCATCTAACCTTCGGCCTTAACCCCGAGACTGAAAACAAAATGACCCCTTCATTTGTAACCTTAGCTATTTAGCTTGTGATCTTCCTCTCCCTACTGAGCTCAATACGGGATGCCTACAAACAGATCTGAACTCTTGCTTCGGCCTGAATTTTCTTTGGAACCTGACAAAAGGTCTATTAACTTGAAACACATAAAGTATAGCCAGAGATGATAAACTTGTTAAGAACTAATGCTTGGGAAAGTTCTTAAGAACATATAACCTGTAACTTTATATATCTTCCGGATAATTTTGTTTAAAAAAAGCAAGAAAGAAAAACTTTCCCATCTCCTTTGTAGATGTACATCAAAATAATAATAATAATAATAATAATAATAATAATAATGAACTGCATCAAACCTTCCTATACTATTTTGGACCAAGATGTTTAAAGAAGCTCAGAGGCTGCAAGATTTTCCAATAAATCCAGTTTACTATCAGATGTATGTTCTTCAGAAGGCTCACTTGTCAAACTGTAGAGGAATTTGTACCTTTGTTATAGCAGTTGTAGTTATTATGTGCCTTTATGTCAGTTCCAACTTCCACAATCATAGAATCATAGAGTTGGAATGGAAGAGACCACAAGGGCCATCCAGTCCATCCCTCTGCCATGCAGAAACACATAATCAAAGCACTCCAAACAGATGGCCAGTCATCCTCTGTTCAGAAACCTCCCCCCACCCCACCCAAAAGAAGAAAAAAAAAAGAAGAGAGAGAGACTCCAGCACACTCCTGGAGCAGCATATTCCACAGTCAAACACCCCTTACTGTCATGAAGTTCTTCCTAATGTTGAGGTGGAATATATTTTCTTGTAGTTTGAGTCCATTGCTCTGGGTCCTCTCTTGAGCTGCAGAAAACAAACTTGCTCCATCTTCAGTATGACATCCTTTCAAATGTTTAAAAAGGATTATCATATCACCACTTAACTTTCTCCTCTCCCGAAGCTTCTCCTCATAGGGCACAGTTTCTAGATCCTTCACCATTTCAGTACTCTGGCTCCTCAATATCCTTTTTGAATTGTGGTGCCCAGAACTGTACACAGGTGAGATCTGTCAAAAACAGAATAGAGAGATACTATTACTTCCTGTGATCTAGACACTATACTTCTGTTGATGCAGACTAAAATCGCATTGACCTTTTAAGCTGCTGCACTGCTGAATCATATTTAACTTGTAGTCCACCAGAACTCCTAGATCCCTTTCACATATAGTCTTGTTAATCCAGGTGTCCCCATCTTGTATCTGTGCATTTCATTTTTCTTGCCTAAGTGTAGTACCCTACATCCCTCCTTGCTGACATTAATTTTGTCAGTTTTGGCCCAGCTTTCTAATCCATTAAAGTCATTTTGAATTTTGATCCTTTCCTCTGGAGAATTAGCTCCTCCTTCTCATTTGGTGTGATCTGCAAATTTCATAAGCATGCCCTCTATTCCATCATCCAAGTCACTGATAAAGATGTTGAATAGCATTGGGCCCAGGACAGAACCCTGTAGTACCTCACTGGTCACAGCAACCCTGTAGTACCTCACTGGTCTATATTTTTCTTAGCAGGATGTATTCAGAAGAGTTTTTCCTAAGGCTAAGTGACTTGCCCATGGTTACTCATTAGGTTTCCATGGTTGAGAAGGGATTCAAATTGTGGTCTCCCACAATTTCCCAATCTAAAAATTAAACTATTTAATTCAACACTTAAACCACTACACACTACATTTAAACTACATTAGACAAACAGTGGTGTGATACATTTTAAATGTATCAGATGGTCATCATGACAGTCCCTATAGCCATGACAGTCCAAACATACAGGCAGCAATCATTTTGCATCTCCATCAAGCACATAATGGATTTTAATTGTCCCTTCAAGATGAAGCCACTCCAACATACTGTTACTAGGAAAACCAGTCCCACCCCCCACCCCACGAGATACTATGAGAACTGGAGCTAATTTCTGACAAAATAAGCAAGTGTAAGGGCTAGTGAAGGAAAGATGACATAATGACATCTGTATCACCACTGCAAATTTAAAGGTCCTGGTTCTTTGACCCTGTAAATTCTGGCTTCACTACAACATTGTGCCCCATTGTGGGGTCCACTGAATTTGTATCTAATACCTTCCGTTTATTTGCCAACAAGGGGATTACAATTTTGTTGTTTAGGATTTCCACATGCCCAAAAGTTGTTAATGCTGAAATCATTGGTAGGCAGTTAAAAAAAAAAATAGGGTCATTGGCAAGGTTGGACTGGATGGTCCTTGTTGTCTCTTCCAACTCTATGATTCTATGTGTGTGTGCTTCAGAAACTGTAACCCATGCATTAATATTACATTATTCTGTTTTTTCTCATACACACACACCAACAGTTGGCCCTTCATATCCATGAGGGTTGCATTCCAGACACCCCCCCCCCCCGCCACGGATAACAAAAATTTGGGACCTCAAGTCCTGTTCTTTGTGCATGACTACATGTATGTGCCACTGTTGGGGTGAATGGTATGGGGCCATCTGCAGATGCTCAGATTTTCAGATGATAAGCCCATGAATGGCAAGAACCCCCCAAGGAATTCCCCCCCTGACTTCTCCGACCTCTGGCCAACAGGGAAAAGGGAACCAATTCACTGGTAGAAAAAGAAAACAGCTGCCCAGTGATTTAAAGGGATCACTCGACCACATGAGAAATTTGAATTCATAGGATTTAAAGAACTGATATCTTTGCCCACAGAACTGTGAGCATTAAGAGGGGAATAACAATGGTGGTTTGGTAAGACCTGTGGGATGTGTATGTTCCACCTTTCTGCCCATCTTCTACCCATTGCCCCTCTTTCCTGGGTGCCCCGAATGGGATCGGCAATGTGTTCCCATTGGCAGCTCTCTAAAATAACCCTCTTCTTTTGAAAAGACTCAGCAAATGCCTCAGTTTCAAAACAACTGGGTTAAGGGGGATTTACACTGCCCCCCCCTTGAAATGTGGGTTGGGAAAACCGGAGCAAGCGTGAACCACCAAACCTGTTCAAAACATAGTGTAAATGAGGCCATTGTTAGAAATGTGTATTTATATGGGGAAAGTAATTGATTTATCTTTCTTATTATAGGTATTACTTCTACTGCTGCTACTATTACTCCTGTTCAAAATATTTTCTTAATAAAAAGAAAAAACAGTGCCATTTCTGGTCTTAGTTCTGAATGGAGATTATGAAGCATTCCTCATGATAATGCCATTGGAAGGAGTGTGACTGGACTCAAATAGCTTCTGTCTCTCTCTGCAACACTCCACCTTCAAACTTCTCTGAACCTTGTTCCACTCTGAAGATGCATCATTCACCCCCAACACTTTGGGAAAACTTTGTCCCTCCCAATCTGGAAAACACCCCAGCTGAAAGCAAGTAAAGAATATTGAATATAAATCTGAGATATCCTTCACTGTGAAGGGCAACTGAAAAGCACAGATAGAAATCCTTCCAGTAAACACCATTATCTTTCATCACTGTGAAAATTCTCAAAGCAATGTCAAGAACTCTGGTTGTGAAGCAAAGATGAAATTTAGGACACAAATAAAAATACACTGCATTACTTTCAGTGCCTCATTTCAAGACCCATCCTATACAAAATTGCAAAAGCTGGCTATGCAGTATGTTGAAATAAAATAGCATTGTTCATTGAGAAATCATAAATTGTCAATATGTACTTGAAAAAGAAAGTAATGACAGACAAGTAGCATGTCTGAAGGTACTATTTTTTCCTATCATTTTACCAAATGAAAATAAAAGAACAATATTGATGCCCAATGAAGTATAATTTTGCACATTTCAATTTCATGGAGTCAAGAGGACAAGATGATGCAAAGGAACAGTCACTAAAAGTAACACTACTTGTGGGCATCATGTTTATTTATATCCCGTCCCTCTGGGTAAGCAATCGGGGCGAGGTACAAGATTTAAAAAACAGTACAGTTAAAATATAACAATCCAATCCCCCCTCCCACCCCTTAAGATTAAATTAAACTAAAGTAAGATTAAAAACAATGGAATAAAATCAAAAACATTAAAAAGGCTCTAGTTAAAAATGAATGGGTGGCCTAGAAAATATCTGATGTCTGGTGAGGCTGGATCGATAATTAGTGGTCACAGGGTTTAATCATTATCTGGGAAGGCCTGCCGGAAGAGATGCATCTTGGTGGCTCTCTTAAAGTCTTCCAAGGTTGTGATAAGGCACATTTCATCCGGCAGGCCATTCCACAGCCTGGAAGCAACAGTGGAAAAGGCCCTCTGGGAGGTCTGCGCCAGCCTAGTTTTCTTAGGCTGTAGCAGATTCCTCCCAGAGGACTGTAGAGAACGAGGGGGCTTGTATGGGGAGAGGCAGTCCCTAAGATAGGATGGACCTGAGCCATGTAGGGCTTTAAAGGTCAAAACCAGCACCTTGTACTGTGCCCGGAAGCTAATCGGCAGCCAGTGGAGAGATTTAAGCACAGAGGTTATGTGCTCTCTCCTAGATGCCCCAGTGACTAGTCTGGCTGCCATATTTTGAACCACTTGGAGTTTCCGGGTTAAGCACAAGGGCAGCCCCATGTAGAGCACATTGCAGTAATCTAAATGTGAGGTGACCATAGCATGTACCACAGTTTCCAGGTCCCTCATCTCCAGGAAAGGGTGCAGCTGGCATATCAGCTGAAGCTGATAACAGGCACTCCTGACCGTCACATTCACCTGACAAGTCATGTGAAGTGACAAGTCTAGAAGTACTCCCAGACTGTGAACAGGGTCCCTCGAGGAGAGTGTGACTCCATCTAGGACTGGGAGTTGTATTCCCAAACGTGGTTTCGGGCCAGTGACTGTCAGTACCTCCGTTTTGTCTGGATTCAGCCTCAATCTGTTTTCTCTCACCCAATCCATTACCGCTGCAAGGCAGTCATTGAGGGAAGAGATGCCATCTGAGGTTTGAGCAGATGATCTGATCATGGAGAAGTATATCTGAGTGTCATCAGCATACTGATGGCACTGAGCTCCATGCCTCTGTATGATCTCACCCAGCGGTTTCATATAGATGTTAAATAACATAGGGGACAGGATGGCGCCCTGAGGGACGCCACAATTTAGCTCAGTTTTAGACAAGCAACTGTCCCCGAGCCTCACCCTTTGTGACCTGCCAGAGAGGAAGGAATGGAACTACTACAAAGCGGTGTCTCTGATACCCATCTCTCTCAGCAGGTCTAAAAGAATGGCATGATCTATAGTATCAAAGACCGCTGAGAGATCCAAGAGAACCAGCAGGGTCACACAACCCCTGTCGATGCTCAAGCAGAAGTCATCTGACAGAGCAACCATGGCAGTCTCGACTCCATATCCTGCCCTGAAGCCAGTTTGAAATGGATCAAGAAAATCAGTTTCATCCAAGATGGCTTGGAGTTGGGAGGCAATTGCTCTTTCGATCACCTTGCTTAGAAACGGCAGCAAGTAAACTGGTTTATAATTGTTTCTGTCCAGGGGATCAAGGGAGGGTTTCTTCAGGAGAAGCTTTACAGCCACCTCCTTCAGACAGAAAGGAATGATATCGTCCCTGAGGGACGCATTGACTACATCCCGAAGGAATATCTTCAATGTGTCCCCTCCCTGGGTGACCAGCCATGATGGACATGGATCGAGAGAGCAGGTCTTCTTTCTCACGCTTCCAAGGAGCTTGTCCACGTCATCAGTACTTACAGATTGAAACTCATCCAGTAAAGTGACAACAATGGACTCGTTAGGTGCCTCGTTTACAGTGTCTAAGTCGACCCTTATCCGAGATTTTATCTGCAATGTGAGTGTTAAATGTATCACAGCAGGCCGTCGTGGGGTCGAGTAGGGGATTTGGTGCAGGGGGAACCTGCCTCAGCTCCCCCACCACCTTGAACAGCTCTGCTGAGCAGAACTCTGCAGACGCAATGCATACAGAGCAGAAGGATCTCCGCGCTGCACACAAAGCCTCCCAATAGGCGCAAAGATGCTGCCTATGGCAAGTTCTGTAGGATAAGAAACTAGTCTTCCACCATCTGCACTCTAGTCGTGGTCCAGCCCGCTTCATCTCCCTGAGTTCCTCTGTGAACCAAGGTTTGCGGTTAGAAGCGGGTTGGAGAGGACGCTCAGGAGTGATTGAGTTGAGAGTCTTGGGAAGATCGGTGTTCCAGGTATTCACCAAGGCTTCGACAGAATCGCCGGCATTACCAACCATTAAATATTCTAGGGCCTTCTGGAAACCTACTGGTTCCGTAAGCCTTTGAGGGCAGACCATTTGAATGGGTCCTCTACCCCCAAGGGGGCAAAGTGTGGCTTTAAGATCCATCTTGATCAGGAAAGGACCCGTCCATGACAATGCGCCCACAGATACTCCTGTTCTGTATTAAAAATCCCATAGAGTGTGTGACCCGCACAATGGGTAGGCCCATTGACCAATTGGGATAGGTTCATGCTTGTCATGGATTCCATGAACTCCCGAGCCGCTCCAGATAAATCAGAAGGGCTGGTCTCCAGAGAGATGTTGAAGTCTCCCAGAACCAAAAGTCTGGGGGATTCCAACAGCAGCTCAGAGACCAGCTGAGTCAGCTCGGTCCAGAAGTCTGTTAAGCAACGGGGTAGCTGGTAAACCAACAGAATCCCCAAACTGTACCTGGTCTTCAGGCTAAGGTTAGCCACATGTTGTCAGCACATGATTACTAATCACAGCTATTTACACAACAAGATTTAATTCAGTGACACTTATCTAGAATCCAGTGACATTTACCCATTTATCCAGAACTGGACAATAAAGTTACTTTTCCTGCAGATTTTAAAAGTAGTATGTACTCCTATTTTGTAATTGTTTATTACATTTAGCATTACTTTCTAATTAGGTATTGGCCTCAAGTGAGAATAGGGATGTGGCCACACACAAGTTCCACCTCCAAATGTTCCCAGGCACCTTTGAATAACTTAGTTATTTGTTCTTGTTCGAGCTGAACTTGCTTGTTCAGTATGAAGGATTATACAAGACTCAGCTGAATATGGGTAAAGAACTCCTATAGTTGAAGCCCTGTTTCATTAGGGTTTGTGATTATGAGAGTTCAAATCTTCTTGTTCAACACCAAGAAGTCCCTGGTGTTGCTGGGTGCAGGGGGATACCTAGAGACTTTTCACATAAGGGACCTGACAACATTCTTCATGTTCATGACAGGAAAGATGGCAGACTTGTTCTCCACTACTCTAGCAGGCAGAACTAGATCTAATGGGCTGCAGTGACAGAAGACTAAGTTTTGACCAGACATTAAGAAAGGGGTGGGGGTATTTGTTTGCTTATCAGCAGGATCAGCTTGACCATGGAATCATTACTTAGGATTATACTGTAGGTTTTCCTTTGCTGAAGAATTTCAAGTAGAGGGTGGACTAACTGTTAGATATCTTATCATTTTGAATCTAACTGTGGATCATATAATGAACTTGGAAAAGTTACTTTTCTGGACTACAAGAATCTCCTAGTCAGCATGACTAATGGCCATGGTGGAGTTATAGTTCAAAAAGCTAACTTTTTCAAACCCTGATTTCTTATGAACACAGCGAATTATATAGCTGTAGAATTGTCACTGGATGACTGACTGACTGAACACAACCTAAATATCCCCACTGTAGAAATGTATCTGTGGAGCATTACTTTCTGCTGGTATTGAACCATGAGGTTTCCATGTCATTGCTAAGAAGGCAAAACACTCCATTAGTCATGAACAAGATCCATCTCAATTTCTCTACTGATTTTGCCATTAGAGTTTTTAAAAACCACCAGAAAGTAACTCATAATTCTGTACAATTGAACATAACCAGAAAAACAGAGAGGAAATAAAGTACAGAGGTCAAATAAGACGTTGGTCTAGAGTTTGCTGGAAAATGTTCAGCTTGACTTCCTGTGCAAAGCATGCTACCATAATTACCAGACCACTGGACACTTCTACTTTACACTTGTATTTGACCTTCTTGCTTAAAACACACACACATACTACTAAGCACATGGATATGAGCTTTGTACCGCTTTTCATTTGTATTTTTTTAGTTCATCATGGGCAGAGCAATACTCAGTTCCCATAAGTGACAGAGAGGAAACAATTTCTTGGTGTTCCTTCTCTTGGGTAATAATTACAATTTGCTTGGAATGCAGTTTATTGTGATTCATCAAGCACACTTCCCAGGGGCTTAATTGTGTAGCACCTATATAAATAGTGGGGTCTAAGTTAAATTCTTGAGAACATAAAAATAATGGTGGGTCAAATGTTAGAAACTGGAAAAGATGAGTTTAGCAGGATTATCACAGTTTTCACTACGTGTTAGATTTGATCTCATCTTTCTCTGTGAGAAGTGTTCCAAAGGGAATTCAATAAGATATTGAATAATGTTTGCATGTGTACTGGGAATTAAAAGTGAGTTTTGTTTAGCTATTATGCATGAAGGATTCCGAAATCAGCAGCTAGAAATCACCTAGAACCACCTTCCCTAATTTTCCATATTTGTCTAATGCAGTCTTTCCCAACCTAGAGCCCTCTTGATGAGTCAAACTACAATTCCCATCACCCCACCACCACCACCACCACCACCATTACCACCAGCAGCAGCAGCTTGGGGAAAGGTTGATCAAAGGCAATCTGGTTTAAAAAGACAAAACAAAACAGAAAGCTACATTTCAGACCAGGTAACAGCCTACAATTTCCATGTTTTTGAAGAAAAGGTGTAGAAATAGATTTTCCTTCAGAAGAAGGAAAATCTGAAACAAAGTCTGTTTACATGATTTACTTCATTTTTATGATTCAATAGTTCTGTAAATAACTTTCTAAGGTATTTGACAACAGGAAAAAATCATAACAAGTACAATATTTTACCATATAGCAATTATAAAATGTAGAACAGCAGCCCTCATACTGAAAAAAATGGGAGTCAATATTTTACTGCTAAATTCTATAACATAAGACTCCAACCATACATAGAGAGAGACATTCCAGAGGTCCAATCGGGGTTAAGGAAAGGAAGAAGTACTAGAGACCACATTGCAAAGATACAATGGATAAAGGAGCACACCAGGGTGTTACAAAAGAAAATCAGCATCTTCTTCTTCTTCTTCTTCTTCTTCTTCTTCTTCTTCTTCTTCTTCTTCACCTTTATTTATATAGCACTGCAAATTTAGACAGCCCTGTACATACAATCATTAATTAGACGGTTCCCTGCCTTCATGTTTACAATCTAAATCTATAATCTTGATGTGGAATCTGTACTTGGGACAAGAGGCTAGTCCCAATACATCTGCCATGCCAATACAAGAGGCTACTGTCAGAACAGAACATGGAGAAACAGAATGGTTCCCCATCAGCAAAGGAGTCAGACAAGGCTGCATCTGATCACCCTACTTGTTCAACTTATATGCAGAACATAATGTAAGAAAAGCAGGCTTGGACACAGAAGAAGGAGGAGTGAAAACGGAAGGAAGGAATATCAACAATCTGAGATACACAGATGACACCATAATATTAACAGAAAACCTCAAAGACCTGGAACAACTGCTAAGAAAGATCAAGGAAGAAAGTCCATAGGCAGGCTTATTGTTGAACATAAAGAAAACAAAAATAATGACCACAGAGAATGTAGACAAATTTGAATTAGACGATGAAGAAATAGAAATAGTAAAAGAATTCTCATACCTGGGATCAAACATTGGTAGTAGAAATGGAGATTGCACCTAGGAAATCAGAAAAAGATTAAGAATGGGAAAGACAGCTATGAAAGAACTAGAGAAGATCCAAAAATGGAAGGATATACAACTGAGCACAAAAGTTAGAGTCATACAAACCATTGTATTCCCTATTGCCATGTATGGATGTGAAAGCTGGACAGTTAAGAAGGAGAATGGGAAGAAAATCAACTCGTTTGAAATGTTGTGCTAGAGAAGAGTGCTAAGGATTCCATGGACAGCCACAAAAACAAACAAATGGGTCCTGGAGCAGATCAGGCCAGAAATCTCCCTAGAAGCCAAGATGCCAAAACTCAAGTTGTCGTTCTTTGAGAAGGCATGAATCACTGGAAAAAAACAGTAAGGCTAGGAAAGGTAGAGGGAAGTAGAAAGAGAGGAAGGCCACATTCAAGATAGATGGACTCTATTAAAGAGATCATGAGTATGAGTTTGCAGGAGTTGAGCAGAGCAGTGGAGGACAGAGGATCTTAGAGATGTCCCATCAGCAGGGTCACCATGGGTCAAGATCGACTCAAAGGCAGTTAACAACAAACGACATATCAATCCACAATAATAGCAAATTGACCTGGATGGCACATATAAAAAAAAGTAAAATTAAAAAAAAATCAAAAATGAAATAGTCTCTTAGGAAGTAGCCTTACAGTGAGATAGAACATCAGTATTAGCTCAGCATCGTCTACACCAGGAGTGAAGGACATATGGTCCTTCAGATGTTGATGGACTCCAACTACCTCTACAGGAACACAGTTTCACTGTCCTTGACTACACTTATAGACCAGAGTTCTCTGAAATTTGGGGCAGGAGTCTTGTAGACACCAAGTGTTAAATATGAGATCTTTTGTATAAAACTTATGTGCTGTAGCCCTTAACCATGGTCTTTTCCCAGTTATAAATTCTAGGGAGCACCTTAAGTTCTAGTAAGTTCACTGAGCCACATCTTGTGTTGTGTACATGAACACACTACGTATCTCTCCCTATATTTTATTTAACTGCATCTCCTTTTAAAAAAATCCCTATCTACTCACTGTAAGATATCAAGCATATAACATTTTTTTGTGTGGCAGGAGGGATTTCTTTCTTTCTTTCTTTCTTTCTTTTTTGTTGTTCACCTACTTGTGCCTAAATTTGGCCATTTAGCATTAAGCTTTTGTGTGCATATGTTGTGACCTAGGTTTATGCTTCATGTACATGGACATTTAATTGTGTGAAGCACTGACACTCAAGACAATTTTAATGAATGCCTTAAGAAAAGTTTAAAGCATGGCTCAAAAGAAGAAAGCCTGGTGTTTGACTGATTTAACTAAATCACCAATTCAGGCATTGCCATAGCTGTAAGGACAAGACTACAGCTAACAATTCCTTGCACTCTTTGAGAGTTATTCGCTTTTCTTTTCATATCAACATTAAAGTAAGCTCCACTGTGTACTTTCATGTACAAAGATCTCTTCATTTATTTCACTTCTTCAGTTCTGATTATAACCCTTAAAGTTGCAAGACAACGCTTTGCATATAGAAGGGGGAGTACAGAAGAACAACTCTTTCTGTTTGCCTTTTGGGAATCTCCCTGTATGAAAGATTCTCTGTAGTGGTGCTAAAAATTATGCCCCTATTGTTCACAAAGAAATAGTGTGATAATTTGGATGAGAAATGTGGTTCAGGCAGATAGGCAGCATTATTTAAAATGTTATGCTATAATCTGATGCAACATTTCCACCACCACCCACCTCCCTCCCCCACAAAAATCCACATCGTGTGGGATGGAATTTTCCATAGATTATGCTAAATGACATCCAATAGAGAAACTGCTTATTGTGTTCAATTACTTCACAAGAATGGAAGATTCCATTGGTTATTAGATAAGATCATCAAAATATTCTATTCTTTTGCAGGATTAGGGAGAAACTCCGTTCAGTCAAAACCAAGGAAAATGGTCAACAGATGCCAAAAAAAAAAAAAAAAAAAAAAAAAAAAAAAACACCACCAAAAAAACCCCCAAACCCAAAAACAAAAACAAAACTTTTTTTAACTCAGTCTGTTATTTATATCCTGTCTTTCTTCCATGGAGCTCAACACAGCATACATGGTTCTTACCCCACCCCATGCACACATTCACATGTGCACACATGCACACACACACCCCTATCCTTACAACAGTTCTGTGAAGCAGGTCAGGCTATGTGATAACAACAATCATAGTCATCTGGTGGATTTCATAGCTGAATGAGATTTGAACATAGGTCTCCCAGACCTGATCTGATTTACTAAAGCAGCCTTTCTCAAATTTTGTCTCCTGGAGGAACCCTTGAAGTAATATGCAGACTTCAGGGTATTCCTCCATAAAAATGGTTATATCTACAGTTCAAAAAATGTTTTTCTCCAATGACATAGGATTTCAGGGAACCCTGATTGAGCAACTCTCTGCTAATAGTTCTCACTATGATTCCTGTGAGGGGATCCCGTGGGTCTCACAAACATGTAATCTTCATCCTGATGCTGATGTTGATTTTTATCATATCCCAACACTTTAGGTTAAGCATTTTTATTGGGAGCCCTGGAAAAATAAGAGAAAAATTATGGGTCTTTATTTTTCATCATCAGTTCTATAATGTATTGAGAACAAAATCTCCTTGATTTAAGAAATGGAAGCCAGTAATCCTCGATGGATGTTAGGAGACAGTATTGACAGTAATCTTCCAATGTTTGATTCAATTCTTGGATCCATCATAATGCAGGAATCAGAATTAAACTATTTATCAGATAAAAGACGTTGTCATATTGATTTTTGACTTTGGAAATTACTCTTTGGCTTTTGTTTCCTTCAGCAGAAGCCATTTACAGGGGATTGTAAAAGAATCTTATAACCATCATCCATTCTGAGTCTACAGACATTGTAATGGGCTGAAGCCTCATGTACCAAGGATGGGATGGGGAGAGTGAAGGTGAAGTCATGTTCAAAATTTATTGGGTGCTTTTCTATCTGCTAGGGTCTATTTTCCCATGTGTATAGTAATATGTAGTGTTTACCACTGTAATATATGTCTCAGCTATGAACCTTTTTTAGTTGAAGGGGCTGGGATGGAACCAATCATAACCAAATTAGTCAATTTTATTATAAACAATTGTTTTTGTAAGAATTATGTTATGAAATGTAAAAAAAAAAGTAGGTTGACATTCATAGAAATAGCAGCTCTTTCCTCAAGGGATGTAGAACATTAAAAACCACATAACCTGTCATTGGTACATAAATTGTCACTGACAATATGAATTCCTTGTTAAACAATTCCTTTTTTAGTGTCTGGGAAAGGCTTCTAGTCTGCAGCACAGTTGTTTCACATTGAATGTCTATTACATATTCAGGCAGTAGTTCTACACCCATTTACCATGTCAAACTCAATGGAACTTCTGGGTCAATGTGCCATATAGCACTGCCAATCATATGTCCACTTAACCAGTAATAGTTAAGACTGCAGCTTTCAACTGAATTCTAAGGCAATAAACCCCACTGCATTCAGTAGGGCCTAATTTGGGCTATGCATGTATAATTCAGTAAACATATATAGCAGACATGCTGTTATTCAGGGAGGGGAATGGTATGGCATGAGCCAGCATGGTGTAGTGGCTTTGTATGTTGGACTAGGAAATTGGGAGCCCTGGGTTCAAATTGATACTCGGACATGGAAACCCACTGGGTGAGCTGGGAATGTGACACTCTTGCAGCTTCAGAGGAAGGCAAGGGCAAACCTCCTCTGAATAAATCTTGCCAATAAAACCCTGTGATAGACTTGAATTAGGGTCATCATAAGTCAGAAACAACTTGAAGGCACACCACAACCTAAGGTGCAAAATGTCTTTGTTATACAAAGAATGGGTGGAGGGACTGGAGGGTGCCCACCAACTGCCAGTGTTACCTCAAAGGATGGGAAAATTTGCTTTGTAAGAGATTGTGTAACTTTGGGATCATTTTCACCAGTGTATACCAGTACTAACTGAGAAGGACTCTAGGTTTTGGATTAATTAAGGTGTTTTTTTTAGAAAAATGTAGATTGCAATCACACAAACAAGATAGCATTTCAAACAGACACAGCATACAGAGCTAACCAAAATAGATATATGGAAAGAGAATAGTGGAGTTTTTAGGGATTTGCAGAGGTATTATAATTACCTCTCTGATGAGAAGACTGTGGAAAGATGGAGTAGTTCATGCTGGCTATGGTCCATTGATGTGCAGAGATATTAGGTTTTGAAACCATATTTATACCTTAAATAACCTCAAGCGATGTGTTATCTGACTA
Organism: Urosaurus nigricauda; assembly: GCA_034509955.1. Lineage (NCBI taxonomy): Eukaryota > Metazoa > Chordata > Lepidosauria > Squamata > Phrynosomatidae > Urosaurus > Urosaurus nigricauda. Next base: position 49,403,320 of record JAOEGL010000003.1, read on the forward strand.
GGTAACATGGGCTGAATGACTTGTCCTAGTAATCGACAATAGGATTCTGGATGGGTTGATGGCTTTAATTTTAGAGAGTCAAAAACAGTGATTGGATCAGGATATCCCTGAGATGTATGGATGGGGAACTTTGGCTGGGGACATAGTAAGGTGTAGGCAGAGAGACTGGCTTACTGCTTTGGGTGCAGAGGGATCCTTTGGCTCAAGTTTCGAGAGGAAGTGCAGATTACTTGGGGGTGAGGAAGGTGCACTTCAGATATGCTGGTTTTGTTCCCCTGGCTGTCTTGGAGAAAATGATTCTTTTTTTCCTAGTAACCTGACCTCGTGTTTCTCAAAGGTCAGCAATCTCTCAAAAATATGCTGTCTCTAGATAAGTCATATGAAAATATGGGGACCCCAAAATACAGGTTGTGCAGGTATGCAAGGGTGCTTAACATTTTGCCCTTCAAACAGATCTGAATCTTTAGATCAGGCAGGGCAACTATTAAATTGAAACTGTGGGGAAGACAATGGACAGACAAGTGCAGATGACCCACCAGTTACCATCCTTGGAGTCTTAGCTTTTTAAGGAATACGTTGTTGTGTTTGGAAGGGGAAACAAATGGACAATAGAGGATGTCACTTGAGTGCTTCCATTTTAAAAATCTTAATGACTATTTCATGGCTCTGTTTATTGCCCTCCAGATGCTCCAGATATTGCCATGGTCAACTCTATGATGACACTGCTTCTGGAGGAAGGAAAACTGCAAGCCAGTTCATCAGTGCAATGAAAGATGTATCAGATCAGACCATATCAATGTAAGGATGTGCTAGAAAGAAAGAAAAAGGCAGAAATGAGATAAAGTCTGTATTGACATGAACATATGCTTTTTTCACACACTGGATCTAACAGGCCTATCATCTGAGCAACCTGATGTACCTACATAAAGCCTGAACGTCTTATCAGAAAGCTGAGATCATTTGCTGAAACTGAAGGGTCAGCATAAAATGTGTTTCATTCTCTGAGATATTTGAGGGGGGGAGGGGGGGAGATTTATGTCAACAAAACAACATCCTGCTTTTACCCATTCTGCAACAGTGCTGTCCTGAAGCCATTGTTTTTGTACACAACATATTCAGAGTTTTATATGTGTTTCAGCACATATAAATCTGGGACAGATGCTTTACAATTACAGCCATTACATCCACTGAGTTCCTATTGGAGCACTGAGGAGGCATTTTAAAAAGCCCCATAACATTGTAATTTAGGATCAAAAAGAAACATTGCATTCATTACTTGTTCTTTGGGGCTGGTTAGGGAGTGTTGCCTCTTCCAATGATATTAAGTGTCAGCTGTGTTTTATTTTGTGTTTGTTTTGTCTATTCTTTAATTTTTAAACTAAGGTCTTTTAAACAAAGAACATTTAAACAATACCCTGCTGCTTGCTTCATTTTTAAAGTAATAATAACCAACAGAGCAGCTTGATGCAGGAAGTGTGGCTAGGTGCCAGCCACACTTCCTGTAGAGTGTCATTGTGTCATTCCAGAAACTGATGTCCCTGCCCCTCCTCATAAGAGCAGGCTAGGTGACACATTCCTGGTAAGTGATGTAATGTCTTGTGTTTTCTCTTTTCCCCTCCAAGTAACATAACAACGTAAAGAAAAATGATTTCAGTAAGTAACAGATGTAATGCCATATTGATAACCTTTATTAAACCAGCCAAAAGCCAAATCACAGTAGTGTTTGGAGCTCACAGGCTTCATTGTCAAGCAAAAATGGTTATAAGAAAAGCGCACAGAAGAAGGAAAGTGACAAATGGCATCTGCATTTTATTTTGAGATGGTATGGCTGACAAAAGAATTACCCTCTTCCAATGGGGACTGAGGACAAAGATACAGCTTTGCTTCATAATTTGGAGTTACAAAATACCCAACAGAAAAAGTCTGAGGCATAAAATTAGGCCAGTTTAGATGCAACGTTTTTGTGATATGCCACCTGTATATTAGACCAGACCATTGCAATGCTGGTCATACAATTTACATGAAATGGAGGTGTGCTCACAATGCAAGGTTGATAGGTCCTTAGCCACAATGTGCTGGGGACACACTTGTGCAATGTCTTAAAAAGTGCTTGCATAATCAAGATTCACATATTGTATAACTTTCTAGTAAGTAAACCACCCATGTAGTTACTTTCACAAGCATGTATCACCATTAGGATTTCAGTCAATGGCCTCAATTCATCTTTGCTTTAGTGTAGTGCAAATACTCATATGTGGACATAACCATAGCAACACTAAACATCCCACACACAGAATATTTAAAGAATAGCATTCTGGCTCTGAATTTATTTAGAAATAATAAATAAATAAATAATTTCTATTTTTCTGCCTCTCCCTTTGCATCGAGGTGGGATCCTAACAGATTATTATAAAAAAATATCCAAAATTAAAACAGCAGTCTAAAACAATATTCTAAAATCAGTATATTATATGATACAAAGTGCAATACATTTCAATCCCTGGACACAGTCACATACGTGCATGGTTACCAATCTAATAGTTATATATTCCAATTTCCAAGGTGAGGTATTATCCAATGATCTATTATAACAGATAGGCCCACTGGAAGAGCTCCGTCTTAAGTGCCTTCTTAAAGGCATCCAAGGTGGTAAAAAGATGGGTCTCTTCCGGCAAGTTGTTCCATAGTTTTGGGGATGCAGTCAAGAATGCCCTATGGGAAATCAACTTCAATCTGGTGTTAGTATATTCTAACATATTCTTCCCTGAGATTCTGAGAGCGTGGGGCGGATTATGTAGGGAGAGGCGTTCCCTCAAATAACTCGAGCCCAAGCCATATAGGGCTTTAAAGGTAAGAACCAACACTTTGTATTGTGCCTGGAAGCTGATCAGCAGCCAGTGTAGAGATCTTAGTATGGGGGTGACATGATCTGTTCTTGATGCCCCCGTAACCAATCTGGCTGCTGCATTCTGGATCAACTGAAGCTTCTGAACTTGGTACAAAGGTAGCCCCATGTAGAACGTGTTACAGAAATCTAAACGAGAGATTACCAGTGCATGTACCACTGCTTCAAGGTCAGACTGGGTTGTAAAAGAGTGTGTGTATCTTATTTCTAAACTATTATATTCATGGATAGGGTCATGACTTGATATAAACAGGTGAGCACTGTGTATGGCTCACATAGTGTAGCTCCATATTGTATCTGGCCCTTTTCCAGTGCTGCCATTTCAGAGTCAGCTCTGGCTGATGGACTATAGGAACCTTCTTTCAAAAGTTAGATCCCATAAATCTGACAGGTTCCCACCCATAAATTAGAGGGTTTGAAATAGTTGGAATGAATGACATTTGTGGCAGGAAGCCCTGGTGGCGCAGTGGTTAAATGCTGGTACTGCAGCCACAACTTTGTGAATTTGATCCTAGGGCTCCAAGGTTGACTCAGCCTTCCATCTTTTCATAGACTGGTAAAATGAATACCCAGCTTGTTGGAGACAATTGGCTTACAGATTGTAAACTACTGAGAGAGTGCTGAGTTCACTATTAAGCGTTATAGAAATGTAAATGCTATTGCTATTGCTAGTTATAGTCACAGAATAATTTCATGCAGTGGTAAGTCTCATACAATGTTTTCTATATCATTGTCTGGTGGGCACTATTAGTACATATGCATATGGACATGATAGTTCTGGCCCAAGATATTTTACTGCCTGGAACATGGCAGAAAATAGTGCTTAATCCCAATCAAGGAACATAGCACTTAGGCCCAAATATATTATTTTAACATTTGAGGCAGCAAATCCCACAAGCACTGCCATCCCTAGCTATAAAATACAATAATAAATCAATAACTAACAATTTCCTACCTTTTCATGGCATCAGAAATATGCTGCCTGAGACACTCACACACACCCCTTGCCCAATGGTACGGTTGGCCTTCATGCGTGATGGCAAGATAATGCTTCCACTGAAATGTTAATACTTGTTCACCTTTAGCCAGAGATTCTGTTCTTCAGCAGTGAATTGCACTCCATACAAGTATGCAAGAATATCCATTCTGTGATGATAAGAGTGGATGTTTCTAAAGGTAAAAGTAAGTTTAGAAAAAGCCCCTGAGATCCAAATACTTGAGACACCCTATATGGTGGTTTCCCCCTCCCAGTGTGATAAATAATGGCCAAGAACATTGTCAGTGACTCATTTCCTCCATCATATTCATCCCAAATGGCTGTTATCTCTCCACAAAAGTGAAGATGGCTCTACCCAATCATGCACAGCTGATTTATCTTTGTAATGTGGAACCTATTAATAACATCCCTTCAGTTACATTGTTCAACTTTTATTCAAGCTAAATAAATAATTTTACATATTCTAAAAAGCAGGTTCTCACTATTACTTTATCATGTGCTTGCTAACATCAGCAAACAATTGGCTTAACTCTGGGACTGAATCTAAATTAATCTTTTCTTAACCTTTTGCACCATAAGCTTGTACATGTATATCCAGACTTGGAACTGTGTTTAGAATTGCAGTATTGTCTTTTGACCTGCTTAATACAAATGGAATCTAAGAGCTTATGTGCCTTGATTTTTAAAATATAATTCTATAAATTCTGGAATTATATGTATTTGTTGTTGTGTGCCTTAATGTCATTTCCAATTTATGGCAACACTAAGGTATTCCTATCATGAGATTTTCTTGGCAAGATTTATTCAGAGGAGGTTTGCTATTGTCTTTCCCTGAGAAAGACACCATATGACTTGGCCAAGGTCACCCAATGGGTTTCATGGATGAGTTGCAAGTCAAATCCTGGTATACAGAGTCATAGTCCAACACTCAAACCATAAACTACATTACACTGTTTGTCTTTATTTCATTATTTTAAAACTTCCATTTTGTTTGGATTGTAAGAGGAAAAGCAGCAGGGCCCTGAATGAGAACATTCCCTCATTTTTCTATTGTCCCTGTCCTCCTATTTTAACATTGCACAGATGAAAACCCAGATCAGCATCCTCCTTCCTCTCTCAGCCATAGCTGACACTGCTGCTGCTATTCCCATTTCAGGCCTTGGTCTGGTGTCGCTATTGCTACCATTACCTCCTTGTCCCCTTTTCTCCAAACCTGCTCCAAGCACTGGCTGTTGCTCCTCTACCCTCATATTGCCTGGCTGGGAGAGCAGTGCAGGTTTGGGTTACAGCAGTTGCACCAGCAGCTTGGACAACTCCACCTGATGCAACAATGAGGTGCTGGCACTCAGCATGGCCAGAGACAATTTAGTGGGTGGAAGAAATGCTCCACAGTCTTATATTCTGTGCAGAAAATGCTGTTTCTTGCGAAGAAAAGGCTATTTTCTGTGTAAAACAACCACATGTGGATTTTGCTCAGAATAAGTCCTGGTTGAACTGTGAATATTTTTTTTTTCAGTGCAGGATTCTTCTCATCAGGGTTTCTTGACACAATGTTGTCTAAACATTCTTAGGTTTTAAATATTCTTTCCATCCCTATCCAACTTTTAAATGTCCATCTTTGTATCTCACCATGTTTGTTGGTGGTGCTAAATTAGGACTGCAGTCTCTTTTATTCTGAGAGACTTATTTTAAAGCTGTGTGACAGACAGGGGCAGATGTTAGCTGTATTTACTAATTTTGGCCAATAGAGACCAGTGTTTGTTCCACTTTTGATAAGAATTTACCAGAATGCCCAAATTTCATCATAAAACAGATGGAAAGAACTTGAAATATGACATGCTTATGAGGGAGAGAGAATGAAACTGGAAAATTTAGCCATCTCTAGAGGAAAGACTCAATGATGATATTGGGCATGATATCAGCAGCCAGTGCTGCTGGTGCTTCGTGTGTTGTCCAGAAAGGGTTGATTAGTATTGTGAGTGCAATATAGCTACCGGTAGTATGCTATTGGAGATGATGATGTTTCTGCTCTGTTCTTCACTCAAGTCCTGTCCTAGGTGTATCAGTGGTGTAAGCTTCTAGAAATCAAGGTTGGACTCCTATTGAAGAACTACAGTAGTTTAAGTCCAATTTACAGTACTTTAATTTTTATTGTGGTCACTATATAGGTTGGAACTGACATCCTCCTGAGCAATGACTAAAAACATCCCCCACACCCCCCTTTCCATTCCAGTAACCACCCCACATAGCTATTTCCAGTTCAGGGGAGGAGAAGGGATCTGTATCAACATGTTTTCATGGATGTCTGGTACAGAACCTGCAACTAAAAGTAAGGAGCTGCACCCTTCACTCCTGAGTCCCCACAATCCTTCAGCATAGGAATGGCTGTATTGAGGGCATTACAGATCTGAAAAAGTGGTTTTGGAGATGATGCATTGGGATCCACATGAGGAATTTATATGCTATGTCTCCTTGATGCAGGATTCCAGCCCTATTTAGTAATAGTAATTTAAACAGTGCTGTGGTATAATCCTATCAATCTAAAACACTTTGTGAGTACTTCTGGTTACATGGTATTGTGAGTGCATTGCTAATATGCTTTGGTGATGATGACGTTTCTGCCCTGTTCTTTAATGGAAAACCCTTGCAAAGCAGCTTACAATCAACATGCTAAACATTAAAAACCAAATAAAATGAAATGAAATAAGTGTTAGATGAAAGCATATATAGAGGGGGTCAAGCTGAGTGGTTGAGAGAAGCAGTTTACACCACTAACAAGTTGCTCAGTACCTGCCAGCCTGATTGAATCAGAGAACACGTTCAAACGAGCTGGTCCCAAACACTGGAAACCTTAAAAGTTTATTATTATAATGGATGAAAAATTGGTGCAACATGATCATACCATCTAACTCTACAAGCATTCTGGCAGCTGAAATTACACCATCCGGAGTTTCCAGATCAATGGCAACACTAGGGCCCAAATCTAATTGTTTGTTCCAATAAGAATACACTCAGAGAATCAATGGGAACTTGGCAAATCAACAAATGGACTGGTGGACTGGTGAGGGACAGGACAAAGCAAAGAACAAGAAGGTTTTAATAATTTTTTAAAAAAATCCTCTTGGACATTTCCAGCAGCAGGAAAATTAGAATTTTTGGGAGAAAAAAGTAGCACAGGTACACCAGGGAAGGTCCACAAGTTGGCTGCGAGCTGAAAAATGACCTTTAGGGCTGGAGAGGGACTATTGACTACACTCCCCTCCTTTTTTATGTAGATAACATTATAGTTTAACTTAGATGTAACCGGTAGCTGATGCTAGTCTGCTTTCTCCAGACTAGTTTGTAACTCATTATTAGCTAAAGAGTACATTTGCCTGTTCACTCAAAAATAAATTTTACTATGTTCAGTGAGGTTTTTCCCTAGTAAGCATGTTTAGGATTTCAGACAAAGCTGGTAATTAGATATGGAAGGCAAATACCAGAGAGACAAAGGAACATTACAGGAACATGCAATTGCTCACCTAGCAAATAAATATCAAAAATTAAATTTATTTGTTGGTACCAAGAACAAAAATTACAGCACAATCCAGGAAAGAGAGTGTCCTTCATATTCCACACTGAAAAGAGCAAGAACTGAAACACAGTGATTTTACCCCCCTGGACAGGAGCTCTTGCCAGTGTATGCCACCTTAAAGGTAAGGCATCTATGAGATAAAATAATTTCTGAATATAGAAACAACTCTATTCACTGTGAAACACTAGATTAAACAGATATTTCAAGTCTATTTTTTGCTTAAAGACTACTTGGACGAACAAAGGGCTTCTGCATTTAGCAAAATTACCATCCTAAAGTTATTAGCTTCATTTGTGCTGAATTATTGCAGTCATTCAGCTCCATCTTCTGGTTTCCAGATGCACAGCACCAATTGTTGCACATGCACACACTATATCTATATCTATATCCATATATATGGAAATTGGTTTCTGATTCTATAGCTTTATGTATTGTTCAAAAAATCTATATTACAGCTTTCAGCTACAGTCCTATACTTAGGTGTGAAATATACATATCTTCACAGACATACATAAGATTGCACTGTTACTGTGAAAAATGACCTTGAGCATTGCTATTATTCTCCTTGCTTCTAGAGAAGAATGAGAATGAGAGAGAAGGAGCACTTATCCCATCTCTCCCCCAAGAAAAATAAAGTGGCATTTCACATCACCAGAACAACACTGATAAATTAGGTGGAGGCCAATAAGCCCAACCAGACCCACTGCTTTAGCTAAACATCACACTGGAGTTTCTACAATTAGTATGGAACATCCAGCCCAGGGTCCCATACAATATCTCTCCCTAAACCTACTGGAGGCTTATGGGGAGAGGAATTCTGGTCATTATCTCCCTGTTAGGAGTGTCCTGTAATAATAAACAAACAAACAAATAATAGTTATTATTGTTATTTCTTACTCACATCTCCCCATGGATCAAGGTGGTGAACAACAACAAATCAACAATTAACAACATCAATTAAAACACATTAATTAAAACATACAACAGTTTAAATAAGACATATACATTTTAAAACAGTCTACATTTAAAATTCATCATCTTAATTCCCAATTTAAAATTATCTGGATAAACATGCCGGAAGAGACTGGTCTTCAGTGATGTTTTAAATATCCTTCCCAATGATAGCAACTAGATGGTCTCAATTTAGCCTGGATAAGAGATGTGTTTAGAGTAAAAGGGGAAAAAAACCACTGGAAGAGAATTCAATAGCACTGTACAAACATCTGAAAGGAAAAACTTATTTTCTGCCATTGCAGAGGGCAAGACTTGAGCCACAGGAAGTTAGACTTCAGGTGAAGGTTAGGAGAAATTTCTTAATGCAAGTGACAGTTTGACACCATTGGGGAGGATATCCATTCCAAGTGAGCTGGATATTCATTGTTGCTTTAGCACTGGATTTCTTGGACAAGTGGTTTACCAAGCCTACTCCAGTTTTCTGGTTCTATAATGGCTTCAACTAGGGAAGCATTCCATAGGAACATCAAATCTTGCCTCCCAAACACTTTAAGTCCCCCACTTCTATTATCATTTGCTCTACAGAGGAAATAATACAGGGGTGTGCCTTATCAGATGAATACAGTTTATAATCTCTCTTTGAGGCTTCCTAGTCAAGTCAACATGCAAGGAGATTGGGTTTAGAGGGCATGAAGATGGTGTACACTTCTCTACTTAAAATTTTGTATCACTGGCAAAGGGCTTCTATATATGATTCAAAGCTAGGCATGGACAACTGTGGCTGTATCTGCACTGCAAAAATAATACAGTTTGACATTGCTTTAACTGCTATGGATCAATGCTGTAGAATTCCCAGATATGTACTTTATTGTGGCACGAGAGCAGTGACAAAGAATGTAAAATATCTCACAAAACTATAAATCCCAGAATTCCATAATATTGAGGCATGGTCATTAAAGTGGTGTCAAAATGCATTATTTCTGCAGGGCAGATGCAGCCTTTGAGAGGCTTAGAGGTTGCATAATTCCCCCCCCCCCCCCGCCACAGTACTTGGAGGATTGCACCCCACCTCTAAAAAGTGGCCCCAAATGCTCTTTGGGGATATAGAGGCATTTATGCCATTCTCTCACCACCACTTTAGGCCCAGGAAAGGACTTTTAGCAACAGAAGATGAATGGGAGTCACCTCCTGTCCACATTCTGTTTTAAAAGAAAACCTATACTGGTTCTGAAATGCTGGGGAGGGGCCATAAATGTGGTGAAAATGCCCCCATGCTCCTAAGATCTCAATCCATTTGCTAGGCTCAACTACAATAGACCGATTGAAGCAATTGTTGAGTAGCAAGTCTACAAATTGCATCATTTCATGACTTTACTCTAGTTAAGACTAGCAATTATTGTACTTGCCAGATACAGAAATCAAAACATATCACTTGTTATACACTCGAGTCTGGAAAACACAATCCACCTTTAGAATATGACACAAATGTATCTTCCTAAGTGAAAAACAGGATGAAAAAGGGCTCCCATGTAAATTTATTAAATATACGTTAATTTTCTGAAATTAAGTTTTGGCAGTGTATATGGTACATTTCCTCAAATATGCAGTATCTTCAGAAGAACATTCATCTTAAGAGAATTCCCTTTACCTCATAATTTAGGTGATGTCCCCTATATCCAAATCAAGTGATATTTCAGCCAAGAATACAACCTAGTTCAGAAAATAGCTTATTTCACAATTCAAGTAAGATGTTCAAACTTATTTAGCAGCTGTTCTCGTCCCTTGTAAAATGCATGGTTTACCATTTATATTCGTCAATTGTGTATTGTAAAAAGTTCATAGTTGAAGTAATAAAAAGATTCCCTGCAGGCTGGAATTTTGTCTGCCTGTATGGGCTAGCATATGCTTTTCTGTCAAAGTGATATCTCAATTCAGGCAGTAGACAAATGGCTGAATCACCTGCTTGTTGAGTCTTGCCTGTTTTAAATTCTTAAGTTTCAAAACCGCTTCATTCTTTGTAAAGTATGGTGTACATGGATGACCCTGCATTTAACAAATAACATGGGAAGTGCACAGAAGTAGAAAGGATATGGTAGAATTTCCCATCAGTTTTTCTGTTGTTAAAATGAAACAGTGTTCACATTTTTTAAAAAAACCCAACTCAATATTGCGCATTAGAACCAGAATGTGTTACAAGATCTATACAGGAAGCAGAACTCAATAAGTTTGCTTGATAAACCCCTTGAAAGCATATACTTGTTTACATCAGTATTGTCCTGGAAAAATATATACATATTTTAAAACTGATTGCTGCATCTGGTGACTTACTATTAAAAGATTAGAAAATGTGGCTTTCTTTTAAAAAACAAAGAAATGTTAAGTACGTATGATTTATCTGCTTGTATTTAGCACTATTTTCTGTGGAAATACATTTTTAAAAATAAAGCAGAATAAATGCTAGTCTCTGTTTGGAGCACAGATAAGCAATATGAATCATTAGCCTGATCTAAACTGGCAAAAAGGGGTGTGTTCATGCCTGCATGAAAGTGTGGCCTTTAGATGACCTACAGTGAAAGTTTGGCATGAGCGCACTTCTTTGGTGTTTTGGTGGGGGGAAAGCAGCTTTAAAAAGGAGCTGCTTTTCCCCACTTCTTTTAAAAAAAGATTAACTGTGCAGCTGCATCTAAATGCTGTGGTGCAACTGTGCAGTTTTTTAAAGCTCCTAAACTCTAGCTCCAGCCCTAATCCGAACCCTAGACACGCACAGTAGGGTCTCTGGGATGCTGTAACTGTTATGCAACTGCACATAAAATGTCAGTTCACTCATAAGATAAAGAAGTTTATTCATAAAATAAAGGGGTTCATTCATGGTGCACCGGTGCAACTGCGCAGTTAAAAAAGGGAAGCGAAACTGCAACGGTAATTTGACAGATCTTCATAACTGCACAGTTCATGTGTGATATACCTGCGCAACTGTGCAGTTTACAGCCAGCGATACAATTGTCTGTATGGTGTACTGGTGCAACTGCGCAGTTTGCAGCCGGTAACAATAAATAAATGAATAAATAAATAAATAAAAAAGGTTCAGTGCGTCCAAAAGCCCTGTTCATTGCAGCCCGTGCAGCTGCTCCGCCTATGTTTCTAGCGTCCTGACAGCTTCCACTGTAGTAAGAGACAAGACTTCAGATAAGTCGTCCCCACACCCCTTCAGTGTTGCTGCCCTATACATTTTAAATACACCCCTGGGACCTGCAGTGTAGCTGCTAAGCATTTGGGAAAATACAACTTCATGTCGCCCTCTCCTGACAGTCTGGAAAGCCCCAATGGGGCGATCTAGACCGCCCGAAAGGGGCGGTCCATGACCACCCCAAGAAGCAGCGGGATGGGGCCAAGGCTGCCATACCGCCAGCCTCCGCGACCCCATCCTGCCGCTTCCAGAGGCCGTGGGGAAGCGGCAAACTGCCGGTTCCCCGTGGCCTCTAAGCGGTGTTGAAGGGAGGAAGGGGCCCCTTTCTCCCTGGGTCTTACCCACGGCTGTCTAAAAGCTGTGGCAAAGACCTGACGCCAAAAAGGAGCACTGTGGAAAGGGCATGATTTGCGCCCTCCCGTGGTGCAAAAGCGTCATCATGTGTGCAATGCGTCTAGCAGCTGTGCACATGATGACGCTTTCAGAATGCATCTGTATGGACGCTGCCATTTTAAAATGGCGGCATCCATACGCTTTAGGGTTAGGGAGGATGTAGAAGCTATGCCCTCCCTAACCCTAAAGGTGCTCTTTAGAGCCCTAATTGCGCCGCAAACTGCCCGTCTAGATCGGGCCATTGTGTTGAATAAGGTACATTTCAACACTGAATCTATAGTGACCATCCAGAAAATGTGAATACAACAAGCATATAGCCAGTCATCTCTGCTTATTCTCCCAATTCTGTGAATTATCACCTAATCATTTAACCAGGTTAAGTATGACAAACTTCTATAAAGGAATATACAGCAAAAACAATGCATCTTCTTACTTTTTTATGTATACTATCTACCTTATTCATGTTCATATCTAACAGGATGTTAGATTGCTGGAAGCTTACCTTTTAAGTTATTTATCCTACATGGAGTCACTTGGAAGTCATTTCTTTTGGCTTAAAGTTCAGTCCTAAATCTAAGCATATGTGGTAAAGATCAAGTGTCAAACTAAGGTTTGCATTGACCAGTAAATTGGAACCTAATTATGGTTATGCATAAACAAGGTCTTTTGGATATTTATGATTGATTTTAGAATTAAGGTGCTAAATAATTACAATCTGATCTAGCAGCATTATTATCTACAACTAATTTGAAAGTCTTGTTGATTTTTCTGGAACTATTTAAGTATGCTATTCCAGTATACTGAAGCTAGCATGACACAGTGGTTTGAGCACTGGACTAGGACTCTGTGGAGACCAGGGTTCAGATCCCAGCTCCACCATGAAACCTGTTGGGTGACCTTGGGAAAATCACATTCTCTCAGCCTCAGGGAAAGGCGACGGCAAACCTTCTTCTGAACAAATCTTGGCAAGAAAAGCCCATGTAGGCTTGTCATAACTCGAACTCGGAAACAAAGGCACATAACAAAAATAACAAATTTAAGTATAGTAGGATCAGTTAAAAAAATTCTTCAGTATCTATTGAAATCCTATTGGCATTCTAAGTGATAATATTATGTTGCAGTTCTTGAGATTTTTTTAAAGATACTGAACATAGTTCATTATCTTCTGACAACACACTGCTGGTTTCAAGCCATATACAAATATTTCACAGAGAAATGGGATGAAAATATTCATTAAACCATCAAAGATGCTATATTATGAGGAAATATAAATCAGATCCAGTAGAAGGCTAGTCTACAATAACACACAACACCATCCTAAGTCAATACATCTTCTTTTTGAAGCTGAAGTACAATTCTGAGATTTCTTTTGGGAAAACCACATCAGATTTCTGTGTAGTCTTTTAATCAGTCCAATAAATCAGATCCATCTCTTTCATAGTATTCTGATACATGTGCATGCCATGATAAAATATACAATCAATTTGGAAGTTACTTTTTGGACTACAGATGCCAGAATCTCCTAGCCATCATGGCCACTAAGGGAATCCAGAAGTTGTCATGCTGAAGAAAGGAACCTTTCCAAGCTCTGTACACTATGATCTTGATGGCTCAGCAGGTTATATAAACTTACTCCCAGTTTAATGTACAGGTTGAGTCTCTTTTATCTGAAATGGCTGGAACCAGAAGGGTTTTGGATTTCGGATTTTTCCAGATTTTGGAATATTTGCATATACTTAATGACATAACTTGGTGATAAGACTCAAGTCTTATCTAAACATGCAATTCAATTTTGTTTTGTATTCACCTTATATATATAGCCTGAAGATTTGATACAGTTGGCCCTCCTTATCCACGGAATTTTATCCATGGATTTGAGCATTCATGGCTTGAAAATATTCCCCAAAAGTATAAATTCCAAATAGCAAACCTTAATTTTCCATTTTATATGTGAGATATCATTTTGCTGTGCCATTATATTTAATGTGACTTGAGCATACACAGATTTTTTTTTATCTACGGAGGGTCTTGGAACCAAACCCCAGCAGATAACAAGGACCCACTGTATGTAATATTTTAATAACTTTGTACATGAAACAAAGTTTGTATACACTGGACCATCAAAAATCAGAGGTATCACTCTCTCAGCCATCCATGTGAACAGTTTTGGATTTTGGAGTATTTCAGATTTCAGAATTCCAGATAAGTAACACTCAACCAGTACTACTTAAGCAGATGACAGTATAAATTGCAGCTGGGTTACTGCTACTAACAGGCCTGCTACAAAAAGAGATTGGAACAATTTAATTTGGATCTGATCTTAACCGACAGGGAAGACCTAGTTGATGGGGTAAAAGTGGTGGGATCCTTAGGTGGAAGTGACCATGTTCTCCTGGAGTTTGTTATACAGTGGAAAGGAGAAGCTAAGCATAGTCAGACATGAATTCTAGACTTTAGGAGAGCTGATTTCAATAAACTTAGAGAAATATTAGGGGTGATCCCATGGTCAGGTACACTAAAAGAGAAGGGACTTCAAGACGGATGGGAGTTCCTCAAAAGGGAGATACTGAAGGCACAATTTCAAACAGTTCCAATGAGGAAGAAAAATGGGAGATGTCTCAAGAAACCAGACTGGATGACTAAGAAACTTTCAACTGAGCTAAGTTTTAAATGGAACATGTATAAGAAATGGAAAAATGGGGGAAATCACCAAAGAGGAATTCAGACAAATAGCCAGTACGTGTAGGGATAAAGTCAGAAAAGCTAAAGCACAGAATGAACTCAGGCTGGCTAGAGAGGTTAAGAACAATAAAAAGGGCTTTTTTGGGTATGTCTGCAGTAAAAGGAAGAAGAAAGAAACGGTAGGGCCACTGCGTGCAGAAGATGGCAAAATGCTAACATGGGACAGAGAAAAGGTGGAATTACTCAACACCTTCTTTGCTTCAGTCTTCTCAGAAAAGGCAAAGGGTGCTCAACCTAAGGATAATGGAGAAGAAGACAGAATAGGGGAATTTCAGCACAGAATAAGTAAAGAGATAGTACAGGAATACCTGGTTAATCTAAATGAATATAAGTCTCCAGGACCAGATGAACTACATCCAAGGGTATTAAAAGAACTGGCAAATGTAATATCGGAACCATTGGCAATAATCTTTGAGAACTCCTGGAGAACAGGAGAAGTCACAGCAGACCAGAGGAGGGCAAATGTTGTCCCAATCTTCAAAAAGGGGAAAAAAGAGGATCCCAACTATTATTGTCTGGTTAGTCTGACATCACTGCTAGGAAAGATTCTGGAGCAGATCATTAAACAGAGAGTCTGTGAATATCTAGAAGATCATTCCATAATCACAAAAAGCCAACATGGGTTTCAGAGAAACAAGTCACGCCAAACAAACCTGATCTCTTTTTTTTTATAAAATCACCAGCTTGGTAGATGAAGGGAATGCTGTGGATGTAGTATATCTTGATTTCAGTAAGGCCTTTGACAAGGTTACCCATGACATTCTTGCAAACAAGCTTGTAAAATGTGGACTGGACAAGGTAACCATTACATGGATTTGTAACTGGTTGACAAGCCGCACCCAAAGGGTGCTCAACAATGGTTCCTTTTCATCCTGGAGAGAAGTGACCAGTGGGGTCCCACAGGGTTCTGCCTTGGGCCCAGTGCTATTCAATATCTTTATTAATGACTTGGATGACAGTATTGAGGGCCTAGTTATCAAATTTGCAGATGACACCAAATTAGGAGGAGTAGCTAATACCCCAGAGGACAGGATCATAATTCAAAATGAACTGAATAGACTAGAAAGCTGGACCAAAGCTAACAAAATGAAATTCAACACAGACAAATGTAAGGTTCTGCACTTAGGGAGGAAAAATGAAATGCACAGATATAGGATGGGGGATACCTGGCTGAATGAGACAACATGTGAAAAGGATCTAGGAGTCCAAGTAGACCACAAGTTGAACATGAGTCAACAGTGAGATGCTGCAGCTAAAAAGGCCAATGCAATTTTGAGCTGCATCAATCGAAGTATAGTGTCTAGATCAAAGGAAGTAATAGTGCCACTCTATTCTGCTTTGGTCAGGCCCCACCTGGAATACTGTGTCCAGTTCTGGGCACCACAATTTAAAAAGGATGTGGAGAAACTGGAGCGTGTCCAAAGGAGGGCGACTAAAATTGTGAAGGGTCTGGAAACCATATCCTATGAGGAACGACTTAGGGAGCTAGGAATGTTTAGCCTCGTGAAGAAAAGGTTAAGAGATGATATGATAGTCCTGTTTAAATACTTGAAGGGATGTCACATCGAGGAGGGAGCAAGCTTGTTTTCTGCTGCTCCAGAGAACAGCACCCGGAACAAT
The DNA here is from genome assembly GCA_034509955.1 of Urosaurus nigricauda. Taxonomy (NCBI): domain Eukaryota; kingdom Metazoa; phylum Chordata; class Lepidosauria; order Squamata; family Phrynosomatidae; genus Urosaurus; species Urosaurus nigricauda. Next base: position 49,419,692 of record JAOEGL010000003.1, read on the forward strand.
GGATGCAAGCTCCAGGAAAAGAGATTCCACCTCAACATTAGGAGAAACTTCCTGACAGTCAGGGCTGTTCGACAGTGGAACACACTCCCTTGGAGTGTGGTGGAGTCTCCTTCTTTAGAGGTCTTTAAGCAGAGGCTGAATGGCCATCTGTCTGGGATGCTTTGATAGAGAGTTCCTGCATGGCAGGGGGTTGGACTGGATGGCCCTTGTGGTCTCTTCCAACTCTGTGATTCCATGATTCTAATGTAATTAATTTTTTTTACACTTTTTAAAAAGGATTGTCTCATTGATGTTCTGTTCCTAAACATATCCATCATCATTGCTGGTCCGTGACCATTGTTTTGTGAAACACTACTGTAAAATTTCATGATATTACCATCACAAAGCAGTTGTGGAGCCATCTCTAAACCTGTTTCATTTTTCATAGAATCTTGGTATTCTTTAGAAAAAAAAAGTAATATCCTGGTTCATTTTATTCAGTGCCAATGTTGCAGTTTCAGCACGTTAGAAGCAAGGCAGCAAACTGAATGCAGATAGATGTTTTCTGATTTTATTCTTCAAGGTAAATAAAATACAAAACATAAAATGTATAAATGTCGACAAGGAAACTATACAACTAAAATTTGTGAAATGTTATAAATGACACTATTTTGACATAATATTAATCCTGACATGGTCCCTTTATATTGGAAAAGGATGCAAGTGATTTGTTCTCAGAACAGATCATTAGAAAATCGAAAATGTTTTAGATCAATCTCTGTGTCTTTATCCATTTTGGGTAAAACAATCAGGATTTTCCTATGAAATATTAATGAACAGAAGGGAGATCAGTGGCTTCAGAACTCGGCATTTCATTCATGAGCAATGGGCAAGAATGTGACCTAATGTCACTCTTTTTGGAGATGGCTTCATCCAAATCCAGTTGCTTATCATTAATTTTCACCTCCATGCAGCCATTATAAAAAACTGTTACTGGAGTTGCTTCAACTGGAACATCTGTATAAAATATCAAGTAAAATAAGTAATTGTTATTGAAATGCTCCATCTATGTCTTTTTAAAAAAATATCTAAAATAATATTACATTATTAATCTTTATATTGAAAATACATGTTAAATCATGAACTACGATGATCCTAAATCTAGACAAATGTGCTAAAAGATGCAAGATACTATTTTAGCTCTTATTAGTAGAGTAACCTAAGTCTCATGAGAGCATAGCAAAGATTAATTTGGACCTATGAAAAAGAGACCCAACCACAGAACCCTCCCCTTCCTTTCCACAGTTCTTGTGCAACTAGGGGAATTAATTTTATTGTTCGGGGTGTGGTCAGGTATCTTGTGGGATTTGGATCCTGTGCATTCCAAGCTTTCCCTGTTCTACCCATGCTACACAAGGGTGCAAAGAAGAGGATCAAACATATGGCACAGCTGAAATAATGAAGGCATTGGATGCACAGGCCACTGTGTACCTGTACACATAAGACATCCAGGGGTAGCCATGTTGACCATTCAGCAAATTCAATTAAAAAAATCTACCAAAAGGTAGTGATACATTTATTGGCCAATCAAAATACACAATATACATGTTGCAAGCTTTTGAAGATTCCCTGGCTTCTTCATTAGGCAAGGTGTTACAAACCAAACAGGAGACCAAAAATTGAAGATGTTAGTCATAGGCTGCGTTTTGTTGTTTCTGTTCTTAGTTAAGATGGAGGGGCATCTCTTGCAGCTAGCACCTCCTCCTTCTGACCATGTGCCAACTGAGAGATTCTCAAAGTCCAGGAAATTTAACATCCATTTGCATCACAACAAAGACACTTCCTTTGCAAACCAATATGTCTCCATCCTTGTGAGGCTACAGGTCCTTTTGTTAGGCAGAGGACACTGGCATATCTTATGTCCTCATAAGATACACCAGCTTTGGGATAGGAACAGTTTAAGCAACAAGAACTAATACAGAGGAAGGACAGTGAAGACAGTTTCTTCATTTCTGTAGCCCAGCAAGGTTTCTATGTATCAGGTGCTCTCACCATTAAGCATTCTGATGCAAAGGGCAGGACCACCATGCCTGAATATCCTGACATTCATAGGCCTGGAACAGATAGGCCAAAAGTGCTGCCTTTGGGCTGATCCAGGGTGTGGCATTCAGATGACGCACGCTCCTAGATCAGACCCAAGCTGCGCTGCAGTCACCTAGGGCAACCCAAACCCAGCCGCAAAAGGAGTACAAAAAAAGCACTTGATAGCGGCCCATTGCAGACCATGGTGGCGGCTGGCCTCAGGACCACATGTCTTCTGGTCACCATGGTCCTGTGTTGCTCAGGGCGTGCTTGCAATAGGTGTGCCAGAGGCTGCTCCAAGCAGCCCATCTGCTTGAGGCTACAGTTCTCTTATCACATTTGCAGTTATGTCTCATTTTGCTACAAAAAATTGCATGAGCTTGTTAGATGAGACACTTGACAATCAGAGGACCAGTTCCTTCTTTTCTTTTTCCAGCTTCTCCAGTTTTGATTTTCTAAAAACACATCTCATGGGTAAACTGCAAGCAGCTAAGTTGCTTATAACTGACCGTGACCTCTCTAAGATTGATAGGCAAAAATTGACACTTTCTTTGATATTTTCCACTAGCCCTTGTTTCTGACAATGGACAAGGTGTCCTTCAGTTTTTTGCTACACTGGTTAAAGTACTCATATCATTTTTCTTTGTGCTCTGATTTTTTCTTGTTCTTAAAAACTTTGAAGAGTGTGACAGAGTCATGAAATTATGGTTGGTTTTTGTATTTCTTTTTTTATCAAATTTTTATTAAAATTTCTATTATTTCTGTTGTTACTAAGTTGTGCTTTAAATTGTTTAAGTTACTTACAATTTTTTGGTGCCTTAGACTCTTTTAATTGTTCTTTATAGTTTTAAATTGGTTTAAGATTTCCTTAGCCTGTATGTTGCACTGAGATTTTATAATATAGGGTAGGATTAAAAAAAAAAAAGTAAAGGTTGAACTAGCATGATGGTCCTTGCTTTGATATACCTTTCATGCTTGGTTCTTTGATAGCCTTTCAGAAGACCATATATGTCATTTCCCCTACTTAGTGCTAATCTGAACCCAAACTTCAGATGCAATGAGGACTGTTTGGAAAAATATTAATTATAATAATAATGATGATGATGATTAGGAGGAGGAGGAGGAGGAGGGGAGGAGCTGGCAGTTTAGGACAACAGTTATAACATTTCAGGATTTTTCTGCCCTACATCAATTGGTTGGCATGTGGAAACAACCCATGTGTAGTAGACTACTCCTTCAGCCTACCAGAAAATAGGGGTTGTATCCAGTAATTTGAAAAATATATAATAATCTAGCAGCACCTTTGAGACTAACTGGGAAGATGAAATTTCTAGCACAAGCTGTTATGGGCACTGTCAACTTCATAAGATGCTAACTCATTGTCCATTTTATGAGATGATAATTCTTCCAAATTAGTCTCAAAGGTGTTACTGCTGTCCTGGGCCCAATATTCAATATCTGTTACTATTGCTATTATTGATATTGCTATTCAATATCTTTATTAATGACTTGGATGACAGTATTGAGGGCCTAGTTATCAAATTTGCAGACGACGCCAAATTAGGAGGAGTAGCTAATACCCCAGAGGACAGGATCAAAATTCAAAATGAACTGAATAGACTAGAAAGCTGGGCCAATGCTAACAAGATGAAATTCAACACAGAGAAATGTAAAGTTCTGCACTTAGGGAGGAAAAATGAAATGCACATACAGTGGTCCCCCGGGTTACGAAGGTAATCCGTTCCAGATTACCTTTCGTAACCTGGAAGTCTTCGTTTCCCAGGGGACCGCTATTTCTGCCGGACCGCGTGGCCGATTTAAAGGGGCCACATGGTTTTTCTTATTCGCATCCCGGGGGATCCTTCGGATCCCGGGGGATGTTTTTTGGTCCCGCCGGTTTCGGGTCCCGGGGATTTCGTTGCCCGGGGGATTCGTAAACCGGGGGACCACTGTATATAGGATGGGGGATACCTGGCTGAATGAGACAACATGTGAAAAGGATCTAGGAGTCCAAGTAGACTACAAGTTGAACACGAGTCAACAGTGTGATGCTGCAGCTAAAAAGGCCAATGCAATTTTGAGCTGCATCAATAGAAGTATAGTGTCTAGATCAAAGGAAGTAATAGTGCCACTCTATTCTGCTTTGGGCAGGCCCCACCTGGAATACTGTGTCCAGTTCTGGGCACCACAATTCAAAAAGGATGTGGAGAAACTGGAGCGGGTCCAAATGAGGGCAATTAAGATGGTGAAGGGTCTGGAAACCATGCCCTATGAGGAACGACTTAGGGAGCTGGGGATGTTTAGCCTGGAGAAGAGAAGGTTAAGAGGTGATATGATAGCCCTGTTTAAATACTTGAAGGGATGTCACATTGAGGATGGTGCAAGCTTGTTTTCTGCTGCTCCAGAGAACAGGACCTGGAACAATGGATGCAAACTGCAGGAAAAGAGATTCCACCTCAAGATTAGGAAGAACTTCTGGACAGTAAGGGCTGTTCGACAATGGAACACACTCCCTTGGAGAGTGGCAGAGTCTCCTTCCTTGGAGGTCTTTAAACAGAGGCTGGATGGTTATCTGTCGGGTACGCTTTGATTGGGAGTTCCTGCATGGCAGGGGGTTGGACTGGATGGCCCTTGTGGTCTCTTCCAACTCTGTGATTCTATGTTAAAATAGTCTAACACAGCTATCTCTTTGAGCAATGTGATACACAGACCAGGATAAATGATTTACCTCTTCTTGTTTTGACATAAAATCACAAAGAGGTATAAAAATAACTTGTATTGAATCTGGAATTTTAACACAGAGTGAGAAATAGTTGCAAAAGCTTTCTCATAACCATTTCTGACCTGCAGTTTCTACTCCACAATGATACGTGAGTGTATATTTAAATATGACCATCATGAGATATACCTGGTTCTGGAATTCAAATTCAGATCTTACAGACCAAGGCAACCCAACCCCTTACAGGTCCATAACCAGGGCACTGCAAGCCAAGCACTAATGGCCAAATGAGCCCTTGGCACATAATAATATCATCTCACCTCTGTGCACTCAATCAACTGGGACGGCTTACAACAATTTCAAAGACTTCTTCTTTTTGGAAATAACACAATGTTACCTGAGCCATAATGATGTCTATACTGATTCAAAGGATCTCACAGTTGACAACACATGTTCTTTTTAAATGTCATCCTACTTAGGGATAGTCTAGGGCTGTACCTGCTGCCTATTCTCCAAAGATGGTCTGAGCCAGGGTATAGATTTCTATGTCACAGGAAAAGCCTGTGCACGTTGTGAACCTTCCTAGGAAAGGCTCCTCTGAGTTCAACTGGGGAATCAGTGGGACAATCTGGATCTGACCAGTGGCCATAGAAAACTGGAATGTTGCACATAGCCTCTGAACCATCTGTTGTCCACATTTGACATAAAGGGATGATATTTGAACAAAGGGTATGTGCTAATCTGAACACAAACTTCAGATGCAATGAGGAGACAACATTCATTATTATTATTATTATTATTATTATTATTATTAGGACCCAGTGTGATGTAGTGGTTTGATTATTGGACCAAGACCCTGGGAGACATATTTCCATTTTGTTTAAAGGAAGGCTAACCCATTAGTACTTTTGAGTGGGCTCCTATAAACATGTGACTTCTTCAGACATCTCTTAATTAATAACAATTTAGAGGAAAAATAGTTTCTAAAAGCATAAGCTAGCTGAATTGTCAATGTGATTTTTAGTATTTGCCAGTAGAGGGCAATGATGGTATATTATAAAAAAGGATTTCTTAAAATTCCAGAAGAAAAATAGAGAGAAGATTGGGCAAAAGAGGAGAGGACAGAGGTTCCCTAGGGTCATGTCCAAAAATAGGCTTTTTGAAAGAGACTCAGCATTTACTAGCTTTAAGCGAATCTAATTTTAATGACTATTGCAACACTAGGTTTCACTAGAAACTGCATACAATTATTTCAACAGAAAAAGCAAATACAATTTAGAAAAGTAGTACTCTTAGGTGATTGAACTTAGCCAATCAATTAAATGTATGGAAAGGAAAATTATTTACCAGGAATGCCACCTAAATAGGTATCAATGGATCCATTCATTGCTTGATCAAGGACTGAAAGATAATGTCCTGAGTAGGTGATCTCTGAATGCAAATCAGCTGTAAATTCAAGCAGCTCACTGGTTACTCTGAGTTCCAGTAGCACTGTTCTTGAGGTACACAAACTGCTTGACTCCAAGCGGGCAACAATGGCATTTTCAATGGACACAATGATATCCTAAAGGTGAGAAAACAGGAGAAGGAGGGAGAATATAAGGACAGTAGGGATGTTATATTAATTCCATTTCAGTGTTTGTACTTCAGTTTTATATTCATAAGTTAACCTAGAGAAGCAAACAAGACAAATGCAACAACCAAATAAAATTGGTTAAAATCTAAATAAAATGGTATACTAATTGCTAGGATAACCTATCAACACAATTTTAATCTCTAAGGAGAGAAAAAACCCCTCATTTCAATTAATATATAGTACACAATTCATAAACATCCAGCCAATACATACCAATAGTACTAACACTTAGTGGATAACAATACTTCCAATACCCTATTTCCTAAAAATAAGACATCCCCATAAAATAAGACCTAGTAGAGGTTTTGCTGAATTGCTAAACATAAGGCCTCCCCTGAAAGTAAGACCTAGCAAAGTTTTTCTATATAAATATATATACACAATATAATAAATAATCACTTGTTTTGTTCAACAATAAATGTAAATTCTTCTTCATGGAAAAATAAGACATCCCCTAAAATAAGACCTAGCACATCTTTGGGGGCAAAAATTAATACAAGACACTGTCTTATTTTCAGGGAAACATGGTAATTCCAAATAAATCCCAAACTCTATTTATTAAGAGCCAAAAATTCATGTTTCTGGTGTGCAGGACTGTACTATCTAACAGAAAGGAGTTTTCCTTAAAGCAGTCTGCCATGCCATTTTTAAATTTAATATCTCACTTGTCTTCCAATATGGGACACAAGGACTCAAAACGAGAGATTATAACAGACCTGTACAGGGAACACTAGCATGCAAGGGGGAAGCTTTCTTTATTGTTATCTGACAGAGGGGCTTGAAACAAGGAGTCTCTCACAAGGTTTCAGAAGTGGTGCAGGCAAGAAAGAAAAAACATAAACCAGAAGCTTTCTCTTTGAACCAACTCAGTATCCACTATTGTCAATGAAAAAGACTAATTCATTCCTTTCAAAATCAAACTAGCCACTCACATGTCTGAATATTTTAAACTACCCCTCAAATCCATATCTTGCTTTTAAGCCTCTGTGGGGTGAAAAATATTGAATTTCAGTCAGATTAGATTTCCATGTCAAAAGTGCAGTCTAAAGTGGTATTCACATTTTTTTACTTCAAATTATTCCTTACATCCAAGGGAGGCACTCAATATCTCACCAGTCCCCTCAACTAAGCACATATACAGTAGGAGCAAAACTACCTGTGAGTTCGAAGAGTTGGAGTCTACAACTGACAATGCAAGAGGCACTTTTTCATCAGAAACTAAGGCAAACATTACACCAGTGCCTGTGGATGGACGGATGGCCAAAGTTATATTTATTAACCAATCTTCTTTATTGGTTAGGCTGTTATCTGTTTTATTTCAAACAAATGAAAAAGCCAGAGAAAATAAATAAGCAATTTTTGAAACAAAATTGAAATTGTAACCAAGTACATTATACTGTATTTTGTGAACCCCTTTATCATCCATGTTACTAGCACTTCCTCATACGCTCCATTTGGTGCATTAAAAGACACACATGGAACCAAAACAAGTTTTCAAATAAAGTGTTGAAGAGTCAATAGGTGTGCCCTGAAATATTTCTGCTTAGATATTTGCTGGACTGTATGATTGCAATGTTAACAGGATGATCTACAATCCATCATTAAAAAGTTTACATTCAATATGCAAGACAAGTCAGATCATGGCAACTATTTAAGTTCTATACATCTGATGGCCAATCTCTTCACATATGTCCTATCATGACCCATGTGAAATAAGTATTTCTATGTCAAGTTAGAACAATGATTTCCACACTTTAGTCCTCCAGGTCTTTTGGATTTCAACTCCCAGAAGCCCCAGGCAACTAGGACAACAGTCAGGAATTCAGGGAGCTGAAATTCAAAACATCTGGAGGACCAAAGTTTGGGAACCACTGAATTAGAAGATCAAGAGGATTCATACAAGGGTATCCATTAACAGTACTATCGTCCTTGATATCTGCTGAAGTGAAGTTGAGTATTTGCTTGCTTGTAGTTCTGAGGAATATGAAAGAAATGTTTTTTTATTTGAACTTGCAAAGATAATATGAGTATTTTTTTCTCCCTCCTTTTATGTACTTAGGCAATGTGCAAAGTTTACTGTGAGATGTTATGGCTTTATACCGTTAATATACTAGATTGATTATCATATTCTACATTAATAGTTACCAAATTTCTAAAATAATCTTGAAATAGCACAGTTATGCTCAACCACAAATGTTCCTGGTACTGGCAAGCAGTATCATACAGATACAGGTCATAATGATCCACTTGGCATGTAGTTGCAAAGGTTACAGTTTAGAATGGAATCACTGATTACGGACAGACCATATTTAGTGACAAAAGATGGTAACTACAGGATGTGTTCTGGTATTTCATCACACCATAGGTTTTAGAGCATGGGATATATATCAAGCTTTTATAAAGGACCCAAGCTTGAGAAAGGATCTGAAAACAGAAATGATATTTCACCCTGAGCTGCTCCTTTCAAGTATTTGTAAAATTTGTAAAATAAGATAGAGAATATAGAGCTTTAAAATTTTATATGACAAAAGCTGAAGGATTCGCATATGCAAAATACTGGAAAAATAAGACTTGAAATATTGTAGAAATGATGGAAAAATAATGGATTTGGTTGAATTAGATAAATTAACAAACATTTTAAAAGAAAATTCTATAAAAACTTGCCTAAAAAATTGGCAACCTCTTCAAGACTATGCAAAGGAAAAAGGGCCACTGTAACTATAGGATATGATATATAGAAAGAAAATATTAGTCATATTATAAGGAACGATAGTAAATATAATAGATTAAATTAAATTTAAAGTAGAGGAATACTATACATAAGCTAATTTACTGTATTAAGAGAAGAACTGGAAATTAATCTATGGGAGATCAATATATGGTAATGGTTCATTGTATTTGTTTTTTGTCATGTGTGATTAATGTTTGTCTAGTTGTTTTGTGTAATTTAAACACTAAGTGTGGTATAACAATTTAATAAAATTATTAATAGTATTTTTGGACCTAAGCTTACAGAGATGATTTCTGGAACCACAAAAAGCAAAATTGTTGGATGGAGACCATGTTGATCATTCAATTGATTTCATGGAGGACTATTTGCACTCCAAGTGAATTATTCTGCTAGTCCTGTGTTCATTAAATTTAGCAACAGCCCAGCATAAAAACAGCATCAAGAAAAATGGAAAAATACTTACTGTAGTTAATATGAAACATTGCTACTCCAGTGCCAGGATAATAAGATCCTTTCCCAACACTTATGAAACAGTGTTTGCTTTGTTTCTGTTGAATGATATCTTTTACACCAAAATTACCCTGATTCAACAAGTTCCAGGCACGAATGCATCCATCCAGACGGGGATTAATCTGCAAAAGATGTTGCAGTACCATTTATGGAATTTCACAAAGATCCAGGAAAGTTGTCAATTAATGCAAAACAAGTTGCTCCACACAACACTTTATTTGGAGATATTATATGTATCTTTGTTTTTGATGTACAGTTTTTTAAATTCAAATTTCATTGGCTGAGGGCGGCATGAATAGAATCAGGGCATGAACAGAGAGGGAACTGAAAAATGTCAACCCCCCCCCATTCATTATCACTATCCACTAACAGTTGATGCAATTTCCATCAAATAAAAACCAACCAACCAACCAACCAGCTTCATTTATATACCGCTTCACATCGTCTAAGGAGTGTCTAAGCGGTTTACAACTGTAAGCTACTTGCCCCCAACAATCTGGGTACTCATTTTAGCGACCTCGGAAGGATGCAAGCCTGAGTCGAGCTTGAACCCTTTTGCTGGTCTTGAACTCGCAACCTTATGGTTTTGAGTGAGTGGCTGCAGTACAGGCATTTAACCACTGCGCCACCACACTAGTCATATTTAAAAGTTCATCCTATTTCACATGTGATTTGGAGAAGCACTTGGAAAAAGTGCTTAACTTTTCCCCCACCTGCTGTTCTTTTAAGGAAAATCTCCCCTCCAAAACTACTATTTGCACTGGGGAGAAATCTTCCATTGAGACCAGTTGGATCCCATCCCCCAAAACTAAATACCATGAGACTTTTCACCCTACACAATTACAGGGTTATGATTCCACTTTAACTGCCATGGCTGCATCCTATGAAATCCTGGGACTGGCAGTTTATTGAGGAACTAGAACTCTCTGGCCAAGAATTCTAAACACTCCTCTCTAAAGTGCAAATCTCTGGACTCTACAGAATGTTACCATGACTGTAGCATGTGGTCAAAAGAGGGATTTCTACCTAAGATTTTTTTTTCTGGGGGAAGTGTTCATTTCCCTTCTATGACTGTTCCAGTCACATTCATTACCACTCCTCATCTTCAACTGTTACAATTTGCATTTTTTTAAAAAAAAACCACGTAGGTTATGAGAGAATGTGGTTTCAACATCACATGTGGTATGGAGAGGTACAGTGCAAAAAGTTCTTAACCTTTCCTTCACCTGCTATTTCTGTTTCCAAAATCACACAGTCAGCAGATTTTCAGGTCAACATGTTTGTTTGTTTTTTTAAAAAAGCCTTGTAATTAAGCGACTCACCTGGCCACTGTAGATAACAAAGAATTCCATGTAGATGAAAGCATGGAATTTCATATGGACAAGTGAGCAAATTGGTAAAATAAGGATAGCTTAATGCTTCTACCAGTGAACCAGGGTGTTGTACTAACCATGGGAAATGGGAAAAACACTCCTTTGAGGTCAGCGAAGAAGTGCAGCAAAGTGGAAAAGAGGCACTACAGCAATTTCTTCTTCCTCTTCCTCCAGTATGCTATATTAGTATGCTAAGAATGCTGACAGAAGCTTTCTGTTCTCTGTGGCCAGTAAGGAAACATAGGGTACTACTTTCTTAGCTGGCAAGTAGGTATCTTCAGGGTGTTATGTTTTATGGGTTTATTAAGTGTTATTTGGGAGCAGAGGAATGGAAGAGAGACAGAGACACTAGTGGGAACTTAGAGTATCTGCCAAAAGTTTGTGTGATTGGGATCTTCCCCTAAAGTTTGCCTTGTGCTGGTATCCCAAAGCAGACTCATGCCTATGAGGCTTATTAAAGTCAAATGATATATACATGCATAGGTTTTTTACAGTTCTGTCCCACAGTCAGCAGATGACTGTATTTCTGTGTGGAATTACTAAAACAAATTACTCAAATGCTGAAGGTGTCTTAAAGCAGAAATGGAAAATCCTTAAAGCGTCAATATGGATCCACATATATATTTTTAAAATAAAAGTGATAATGTCATAATTAGTAAAATCAATCCTCTTTATTTTTTGCTGCCAGTTCAGGTTAGATTAAACTATTTCTGATTGTCTCTGTCTTTACCATTAATTAATGACTATTATCTTATTTCCTCCAATGAGTTAAGAAACACAAAAGATCTCTTCTCTAAAAAAAAACAAAACACTTTTTACAGCAGAATAGCTTTCTAAGATGTGAGAAATAGTCACCTTCTATGTAATAGTCATTATTATTGTCTTTTTAGCACTGTTCCCCTTGGGAAGCTTGAAACTAAAGCTGCTTCTTCAAGCTGTAATTTATTTCCAAACTACTGCAGATCAAACAATGTCCAGCCACTGCTCAAGAAAATCCAGCAGTAGTGCCAGTGCTAAATGGCTAGGGAAATGTACTTCTCAAAGATTTGCTTTTTGCTAGCTGAGTAGCTTTATACAAATCCTCCCTGCTGAAATCCCAATGGCTTCTATTTCTCACTGAAATCCCAATGGGTTCAATTTTTACTGAAGAGACCACATGTGTCTGTAGCAGTAGATAAAACTGGTGACACATTCTCACATACATGCACATATAAATTATGAAAGCTTTACTCCATTCAAGGAATATGCAATTTGAATTTTTTTTTTAAAAAAAAGAAGAAAGTACTATGCAGGAGGGAATACAATATTGACATGTCACATTCATAACACCAAGACTTACTGGTTTTATGAGAGCACTGCCCACTTTGCTAGGTAGCCCTGCAATATACACTTTTGTTTCCAGAAAGCCATTGGCTGGTTTAAAAAGATTTCTTGGGCTATTAATGTTCATTACTGCCTCTTTTGCTATTTTTACACTGATGCTATGTTCCAGTTCTTCCACAGATATCTAAATAGAAAAGAAAACAGACAAATAAGATGTTAATGAAAGTGGTGGCCTGTACTCTTGCTTTCCTACAAACAACTGGCATTAAAAAAAAGGGACTGGTTGTTTTTGTGTGCCTTCAAGTAATTTCTGACATATGGCAACTTTAAGGTGACCCTATCATGGGGTTTTCTTGGCAATTTTTTCCATAGGTTTGCCATTGTCTTTCCCTGAGTCTGAGAGCACATGACTTGCCCAAGGTCACCCACTGGGGTTTCACCACTGAGCAGGAATTCAAACCCTGGTCTCCCTGGTCACTCAGACACTATACTGTGCTGGGAAAAATACCCGCCTAAATCCACATGCTAGAGTTGTCTCATTGATCTACTGCTGGCTGGTTAGCCCAAAACTTAAAAGATCCAGTGGGCCCACCCTAGATGGAAGCAGTAAGTGGATATAAGAGGAAAGGCCCTCCATACATTACAAGTGCCACTGCCCTGGCCCTGGATGGAGAGAATCAGCTCCTGCTGGACTTAATCCCCTTCCCCACTGCCATTTCTTTTCCTTGTGTTTCTTGTTTTTAGATGGTAAGCCTAAGGGCAGGGAACTGTTTTTCTTGTAAAGCACCGTGTACAGTGATGGAACTAAATCAATTTAGTTCCCAGTACTTAAGGTTGTACAAAGTAACAGTTATGGGGAGTTGGTCTATCTGCATTTCTTCTAGCAAATCAAGTGCAGTCAGCTTGGCAGTCCCAAGCATCTGTCTGAGACTACTAGGTACTAACTTTAGGACCCTTTGTGTTTCATACTCCCAAAGTGTGAATTTCTTTGCACCAAAGCCATGAGCATGAAACAAATTCCACATAACAGAAGCCCTTAAAAACAGGATAGCTGGCCTAAATACCCTAAAGGCACAAGATCCCATCTGATCTTGGAAGCTAAGCAGGGTCAGCCCTAGTGAGTAATTGGATGGGAAAATGCCAACAAATATCAGGTGTTGTGGGTTATATTTCAGGAACTGACAAAACCCCTCTTCCTTGCTTAAGAAAACCCTATGAAATTCATGGGTTGCCATAAATCAACAGGTTGATATAAGTCAACAAAACACACACAGATTCCTCTAGGAAACAAAATCTTACTTTCCTCCTTAGTGAACCCCAAAATAAGTTATTCTTCTCTGAATGAAGAACAAAAACTCTCTTGATTCCTAGGCTCAGAGTTCCTTTAGAGATCTATGTTTCTAAATTCTAATTTATTATGAGGAGATGAAAGTATCAATTGAATGACAACAGGATGCTATTGCATATTTACCCAATTACTTTGCAAGTGGCTTCCTTTATAAGTATTTGAGTTTTAATTTCTGAACTGGGGAGGGGGGGAGGCTTACCATGTGCCATAGGCCATCATTAATGGCTTTACCACCACTTGTCACTTTGGTTCCAAGTTCATTCTTGAACTGAATTTCAATTTTTCCATCACGAAGTGCAAGCAAAAACCATGCTGTGTTGTTAGTAGATTCAGCATACAGGATAACACCCTCATTATCATACGTCCGAAAGTCAAATTCTGCAGAAAATCTTGGTTGTAAGAGAAAGAGGTGATGATATGTATGACACAATGGAGGGACTGGATTTTACATTAAGAATTTTGTTACAAGATGAAATACAGTTAATGGCCAGGGTGCAGACATAAAAGCTGCATATAAATGCTACACTAAAGTTTATTACAATAGCCACAATTATTAATAGTACTTAACGTGCATGCAGGCTAGTATCAATAGTATTAACTTACCTTGTAACTTCTGGCAACCTAAACCTTAAGTACAAAGCAGGAATCCCTTTAAATTGCTCTGCCAGATAAAGCAATCCATAATTCTTTTCAAGATTCAGAGTAAGACAATCTGGTACAGTCTAGAAATAACGGGAAAAGAAGCACTAAATTATAATTTGATCAAACGAGTCCACTTCTCTGTTCTTAGTCAGTTTTGGCTTCTTATTCTTAAAGTGTAGGATGACATCATTGTCTCAATGAAATAAAAAACCCAACTTTTGTATCTCAGCCTGGAGAGAAATAATTCTGCCACAAATAACAATTTGGAGTTGATTTTTTAGCTAACCACTTGCTTTGCTTGGTAGCCTGTAACAAGTAATAAATAGGGCTGGCCAGAAAGATTTTTAAATGGTGAGAAATACCAAAATGAAGTCTCTCCCAGTATCATATCAATTGCTTCTCATGAGGACAATTCTCCACAAGAAGCTCTGTTATTTTTCTATGGATTCCTTTTAAAGCTGGAGTGGGTAACTACACAAGGGGCAGGGGCATTCCCCACCCACCAGCAGGCCACAATATCATGTTTTTGACACTCCAGAACTGACACAGTCTCAGTTTTGGCTGCTACTTTTCCATCTTTTTTTTCCAAGTGGATGTTGAAGACCTCTAGTAGGATGGAGGAAGTAAACTACATGATGGATTAAGGAAAGGATTTGCAGTTGTTTTTTGTTTTTGTTTTGTTTTTTTAGTGCCTTTGGCTGGTTTTCATGCCAAAAAATAAAAATTAAAATAAATCTGAAAATCCATGTTCGGTTTTGTTTTTTTTGGGTAAAAAAATGGATCTCTGGAGTTTGGGTTTTTTAGGAGCTGTACTCTTGGCTACTGAGGCTGCACTTTGCCCACCCCGTTTAAAAACCTCCTGGGTCCTGTTGTCTCTTTAGCTCTTCTCTTTCTGGAGAACCAGGATATATACAGTGACGGAAGAAGGGGGTATGACTGAGCAAACGCACGAGGGGCTATATGGAGAATTACCAGATCTTCTAACAAAACTCTTGTACTGTAGTGGCGTCCTGGAGTTCTGTGTCACTCGGTGTGGGAGGTGGGGCTTCTGCCCGGAAGGGACACCCCCTGCCATGGAAGGCTGGGACTTCACCCAGAAGGGGCCACCCTGCCACGCCTTGTCGCAGCATGGTTTTCTGTGAAAGAACTGGGTTGCGGCAAGGAGCCGAGCCAGCTGTGTGCACCTCCCTGCCCCTTCTTACCATGGCCTGATTCTTCCCTGAGAAAAACTGACGTGTGGCTAGGAGGGGCGGGTGTGTGTGTGTGCATGCTCAGCCTGGCTCATTGCTGTGGCCTGGTTATCCCAAGAAAAACCAAGTTGCAGCAAGGAGGGGAGGGGTGGGGATCCATGGCTGGGTGTCACCCCCCCCCCCCGGTGCATCTGATGTGGTTCCCCCACACACACACCTCCCAGTGACTCTATTGTTGTATTGTGAACAGGCTAGCTGAGTGGAAGTCCAGCTCTGCTTCTGAAAATAAATACAGCTAATCTTACTGCTGCTTTGATGGAAAGGTGTTTTTTTCCAATAATGTCAGTTCTGCCACATTTGCCAGAACTCCTGTTGGTTCTTTCCATTTTTTTCTACTTCTTGCCTTGATCATCTCCTCTTGTCCAAATGCCCTTCTTCTCCCTCAGCCCTAGGCTGCTAGAGCTTCTATTTCCACTTCTATCACCTATCTCTATATATTCACTCCCACATGGGTCACCCAATCCTCCATGGATTTTCAAATGGCCCCATACAACTGCTCAGGCACACTAACTGCCCTGTGGCTCTTGCTGGTGTTTGGGAAGCACATGACACACATATGTGATGTTACCAGAGGATGTGGACACTGATGGTCAGTCCAATCTGACTCCCACTGTGGCAGGGGGACAGGGGATGTACCGGCAAGTCCTGGCAGTCCACTACAACTAGATCCACACCTCCATTTGTTAAGGCTATATCAACAGTGAAAATGGGTTGACTGAAGGTAGAGGTATCCACAGTGAAACATATCTCAACCCAACACTTTTTGGAAAATTTGGATGTCAGTAGCTTGATTAGTATATGTTGACAGTGAATCCCACTATACTGTAGTCTCAGTCAAGCAAACTAGTTTCCTACCTCTGAGGAAAATGACAAAGAACAGGCAACTGGTTGCTTGGATGCATTTTCAGGTAGAGGCAGGGAGACATTCATCTGGTTTGAAGTTTAATATGAAACAACCCAAATAACATGTGATAATAATATATACTTTGCTAAAAAAAAAAAGTCCTAAGAAATCCTTGGGATTGCCATTGGTCAACAAGAAACATGAAGGTATGTGTGGACATACACAATGCGGTTTTCCTTCAGTTTTCATTATGAATTTTGTGGTAAAGTTTTTTGATCAAAAAGTGATTAGAAAAATGGATAAATTAAAGAAAATTGTAGGGAAAAATGCAACTCAGAGGAAAAATGGTGTACCAAAAAGTTATGCATTTTGTGTACAATAAATATGAACATGAAATTTGTTTGTGTGTGCACGTATAGATGCCATTTACAAACTGATTTAGAAAGAGTATGGAATGAAAGTGTGCTTGAAAAAAAAATACAAGCAAATGTTACAGAAAAAGAAACAACATCCAGCCCATCCTCCAGGCCTATTAGTATCACAATATCTTAAAATCCCTTCTTTTGGAACCTTCCTGAGCCTTCATCTAAGCAGTTACTTCAGGTTCTCTAGAAACTGACTGAATATCATGATTATACTACCAACCAATGGAATATGTCCTGTGGCAGAGTGTAACTATTATTGAAGTTAAAAACCAAAAGAAAACAAAGTTTGGTGATGCCTTAAAAATCAACAAATACATGAAGTTAAGAGATGAAAACCAAAATAATAACAGATGCTGATAATATAATGATACCTATGGAATAAGTCATTTTATCATTGCATTATTTCATTCACTCTACAGAAAAATGTAAAGGTATTTCTGTATATAAGTTTGTGACAGAAAACCTAAAACACAACAGATGTGCCCTTTAAAGAAATTCTCTTCCAATGAGTATGCTACAAAAATGGACAAATCATATATTTTCCCCAGAATTCAGAAGAGAAGCCTTGGATGCTAAAGTCTTCTCTTTCCTGGCTAGAAAGGCTATCATTGCCATGTGCAAAGGTGTCCTGGGTATTAATACTAGCAATTTCTATCTAATCCCACTATCTTACTTGTGGATCTTTCTAGAATCATCAATCATTTACCATTCTGATAGCCAAGATTAAAAAGATTCTCAAATTTCTATCTTTTAAATACAATGAAGACCTGCCATGTAGGTGGGAATTTAGTTT
This sequence comes from Urosaurus nigricauda, assembly GCA_034509955.1. Taxonomy (NCBI): domain Eukaryota; kingdom Metazoa; phylum Chordata; class Lepidosauria; order Squamata; family Phrynosomatidae; genus Urosaurus; species Urosaurus nigricauda. The sequence goes on from JAOEGL010000003.1 coordinate 49,437,347, forward strand.
GAGCTTATTCATTTTTAGCTTCTGCTTCTTTAGTTTCTTGATTCTATCTCCATTTCATCTTTGCTTTTAAATAAAACCCAATACATCTTGAATGCTACAGATTGCTTATATGCTTGATTACAAACACACCAAGACAGGCAACTTTTGTAGGCCTGGGGCCAATTTCAGCCCCTAGGATTTTCTGATGGGTACAAACAAAGGTTGTAGGGGGGGCTCAAGTAGGGGTGGTAGAGAATAGAAAAACAGATTTAGGGCTGGGGCAGAAACTGTGTACTTTTGGAGGTTGCATATGTCTGGAGCCAACTCCAAGTTTTACCCTTCACTTATCATGGCAAAATCCATAATTTTGGCCCTCACTTTTTGGCCCTGAGATTGACCTATAGTTGAGTATATACAGTAGCTCAATATTTTCATGGATATGGCAGTACCAATGCCATTCTATCCAAAAACAGCCTCAGTTCAAAGCAGATTTCCAGTGTAGGTGATGTTGTTGATGGTAGTAGAACAATCATATTTTTGGCAATCAATTTCTCATACATTTGATTAGGGACTACTGTATATACTCATGTATAAGTCTAGAATCCATGGGTCAATGTAAGTACTGTATCTAAACTCTTATTTAAAAGAACAAACCATCCCCTGGTGAAAACCAAGAGTATAATCTGTCCTGGAAGCTCTGACCCCCTTTACTCTCTCATCCATTCAGTCTTAAGAATAAGCACAAAGAATTATGTCTGATGGACTTTTGGAAGTTATTTGACATTTGTTTTGCTTTGCTTCATCCTTTAGATTCTTTGCTATATGCCCCTAAGTTTTACCCTCGACTTATCCACGGGTCATAGCAAAATCCATAATTTTGGCCCCAAAACTTGCCCTCAACTTATACATGAGGTTGATTTAGAGTTGAGTATATACGGTAGATTCCATGTTCAGTTGAGACTTTAGTTTATTTTGTATAGAGTTAAGTTACTAAAACCCCTAAAGCTGAAATCCTCTATAGCAATATTTACTTGAAGGATAAATGATCTGCTTATGGCGTCCATTATCTTTTTGGAATGGAATTACACCTCCATTTGTCTAATCATTAAATCACAGTTAACTACCTCTCACCAAGTTCTCATAAGTATATTCATGCACAAAAGCAACCTTTGCTGTGTGAACTATTTAAGCCCCATTACACTGAAGTGTGTCAAAGCTTGTTTTAAGCAGAAATAGTCTGAATACACTTCAACATGTCCAGCTTTGCCAAAGAAGTATAAAGGAAGCCATTCACAGAGAAATGTTTTCTTTGGAATCTGAACAAGCCTTATAGTTTCTCCAGACAGAAGTGTTAAAATGCTGTGACCACTTAATATACTTCTTATGAATGTTTAGTTTGTAGCAATTGATAATTATTTATTATTAAATTACACAAAAGCTACAAAGATTCAAGTTAAAGATAGGAAACTGATCTATACAAAATATCCGGCTAGTAATAAAAGTGCAACAAAAACAACAACAGTTTAGGAAAAACCTGCACAAAATAGCCAAAACCAGGCAAGAGTGCCAAAAAAACAGACAATAGTTTTCAAGGCAGTGGAAAGTGATAAGATACAAATCTGGATTTCTATGGCATACCCAGAGAGATAGCTGGAATATCAATAAGCAAAGGGATCTTGTAGCAATAGCAATAGCAAGTACATTTCTATACTGCTTATGAGTGCATTTAAGCATTCCCTAAGCAGTTTACAATGGCCTGATCCAGACAGGCCTGAAGAGGCGCCATCGTGGCATCATTATGGTTTGGGAGTGCGCATCGTATACACACTCCTGAATCTTAGTACGCAGTGGTGCCACCACAACTGTGCAGCTTCTGCACGGAGCGGCGCAGTTGCAGCGGCGCAAAGGCGCCAAATGGTGCCTTTTTTCTAAATCACGCCGCAACTGTGCACCTAAAAAGGAGTGTGGTTTCCCCACTCCTTTTTAGGTGCGCAGTTACAGTGCCAAAAGAGGTGGCACCAGACCGCCCTTTTTGAGCGGTCTGAATCACCCCAATGTGCAAGCCACTTGCCCCCAACAAGCTCATTTTAGTGACCTCGGAAGGAAGCAAGCAAGCCTGAGTAGAGCCTGAGCCCTTGGCTAGTACTGAATTCACAACCTTGTGGTTTGTGAGTGAGTGGCTGCACTACAGGCTTTTAACCACTGTGTCACCAGGGCTCTTTTGAGACTGTGTAAAAGAAATTGTAGCATAAGCTTTCATTGACTTGGTCTATGTCTTCAGATGCATGGAGTAAACTGATGCACTTCAGGCATCTGAGGAAGTAGACCAAGTCTACAAAAGCTTATGATACAACTTTTTTCACTCAATCTCAAAGGTGTTATAAAATTTCTTTGCATATGGTATAAACAGTTATTTGTTTTATCACTCTGCTATCATGAATTAAAAATACAGGTTACTGAAGTACAACAATACATTTTAATACACACTACAAAGCTGGGGTAGGAAACATACATCTCTCCAAATGCTATTTGACTTCAAATTTCAGCATTCCTCTGCCGCAGCTGGAAAGCCACATTATTCCAACCCTTCTTACAGTGGGAGGTATGGAGTGAAGGGTGAGATAAAATTGCAAGAAATGAATAAACAAGAAACGAGTCTGAGACAGGAAATGTCCAAACACCTCTCTTGCAATCAAAACTGCATGAAATGCAAAGGCTAATTCTTTACACTAAACCAGAGATAGACAACTAATAGAGGGAGTCTCACACATCTCCCAAGGATCTCAGAAGACCACCCACTGATACTCCCAAACCACTTCTGGTCTGGGAAAAAAGACTACTCCAACTAAAAAAAGATTTGGGAAGGAAAATGATGCTTCCTAGAAGACACAATAGGTGTTTTAAGAGTAAAAATAAAAGTTAGAATTGGACACTGTTAATAATAATAATAATAAATTTTATTTTTATACCGCCCTTCCAAGGATCAGGGCGGTGTACAAGTAAACAGTTAAAAACATACAAAAATTAAAACATTCAATTGATCAATCACAGTTTAAAATTATAATATCAGCCAGGGTACAATGGGAACAACAAGTCCAGTTATAATGAGGGAATGATGGGGTAAAAAGAAAAAATCATCGATAGGCTTGCTTGAAGAGAAATGTTTTTAGCCCTTTTTTAAACACGTTCAGGGAGGCGGCTAAGCGAAGCTCCGTGGGGAGCGAGTTCCAGAGGCTAGGGGCTGAAACGGAAAATGCCCTTTTTGCTGTTGATGATAGTCTAGCCTCTGGGACTCTTAAAAGTTGTTGACCAGTTGTTGGGGTGGGGTGAGGTAGGGATGAATTTTTTCATCATTTGTGGGAGACGTTGTGTTTGAAGCACCCCATGGAGAAAAAGATCTATTGCTGCAAGATAGTTCACATATAGGAACTGTTTTAAATGTAGAATTCATTTGTGCACCCCCAAAAAAACCCTTGGGTTTTTTTTTTTTTTTTTTTTGCAAAACATGTTTCTGCACAGAAAATAAGCATATTTTGTGGACCCCCCCCCCAAAAAAAAATCAAGTTCCTTTGTACATCTTTTTTTTTTCAATTAAAGAAGTTTTGAAATGCACAAAAAAATAAGGAAAGAGTGCAAAAACACTTGTAATCTCAACCAGTGGGGAGAAAACCTCTGAAATTATTTGTACAAGAATGAAATAAGCAAAGATCTATACCATTACTGTGGGAATATTGGAGAATACATGTGGTCTATGAGTTGCACTTTGTTCTAATGGCCATGCTTGCAATTAACAATTGCATGAATATTTTTAAAAGGAAATAGCAGACAAGGAACACCCAGTCTAGGAGGTGTTCATGGTGAGTGATACAAGCTTTTGCTTCTATTCCCCTGCAATCTTGATCCAGATTAATAATAATAATAATAATAATAATGATTTTATTTATATTTCCCGCCTCTCCCTACGGATTGAGGCGGCATTACAGCATAAAACAAGTGATACATACAATGCACTCAATACAAAACCTACAATACAGCAAGCTAATATAAAGTTTAATTAAAAGCCAATTAAAATCTACCATGTGGTCTTTCTCAAGGGGGTTTCAACAATTCAGGGATTCAATAAGATGTTATACAAAGTCTGGTGGATATGCCCACTGGAAGAGATCCGTCTTCAGCGCCTTCTTAAACGCTTCTAGAGTGTTTATCAGGCGGATCTCCTCTGGCAGGTCATTCCAGACCCACTGCTGAGAATGCAGTACAAGAGGTTGATGTCAATCTCGTACAAGTATGGTCTAGTAATTTTTTATCTGATGTTCTGAGGGTGCGGGGTGGATTATGTAGGGAGAGGTTTTCCCTCAAGTAACCTGGGCCCAAGCCATGTAGGGCTTTAAAGGTAACAACCAACACTTTGTATTGTGTCCGGAAGCTGATCGGCAGCCAGTGAAGAGATTTTAAAACGGGGGTGATATGCTCCATTCTGGAGGCCCCTGTAATCAATCTGGCTGCTGCATTCTGGATCAATTGAAGCTTCTGAACCTGGTACAAAGGTAGCCCTATGTAGAACGTGTTACAGAAATCTAAACGTATACATATCATATACCTGTTCTTGCTATATGCACTGGAAATAAATCTCCCATTTGCTCTCTACCCCCACACCATAGTCTTGATCTGGATACTCATTATATTTGGAGTATTCTTTTAAAATCCCATTCAAATGGTGTTGTATTACCACTTAATTTAGATTTTGAATCATAATGGCCAAGACTCTGACATTTTAAACCAAGTTTGAAAAGGACATCTAACTCTCTACTGTTATCAAGAAGTAAGAAACATTCATCACAAACTAATTGTCATTTTAGTAATTCAGGCACAGCATTATGCATTTCCTTTTCTGTCTGTTGATTTTAGCCACTGATTCCCTTTTCCTACGTCCTTACAACTCTTTTAATCTGCAGTTAGTCTCAGTTTGTTTGTACTCCATTTTGTGGTATCTTGTTTTCCCCACTTTCCTCCCTCCTTGAAGAAGCACATAGTATCACAGAGGCTCTCACCATGAGAGGTAAAGTAACCTTTTACAGTCGTAATCAAAACTACCATAGAAGAAGACTAAGACTGTTTTTTCCTGTTGTAAGATACACTACTATCTCTCACATTTCCTAACAAAATAAAAAGATGAAATAACTACAATATTTTACCTCACAAGTTCGCATGTCCTTGGACAGCTTGTAGCCTTTTTTCCCATCACAATAGCAGGTGTAACTTCCTGGAGAATTCACACACATCTGAGAACAAATGTTTTCAACACATTCATCCACATCTGCAATGAAATGGGAAAATACACTTTGATCTTTATACCGGTTCGAAACATGGTTGCACTCTGAAGAAATGAATTGGCATTTAGGTGGCATAAAAAGTGCAGTGTTGGAAGAGTACAGTGAACATGTATTGAACAAGGGCACAGTGGACATGTATTGAAGATGCAAATATGACAAGTTCCTAATAGTACCTGGACAGAGGCATTTCTTTACTGCTGAACTGAAAACCTGTGATCAGTCAAAGACAGGCTTGGAAATGTTACGTTTTGGCAGTGGATTTTCAAAATGGTAGGCCAAAAATATTTCCAAATTCTCCAGCCAAATGCAGTGTGCTGGTAAGATAGATGTTACAATACATACCTGATTTTTTTTTCAATCCTTGGCCATAAACCAGAACAAGATTTTTACTGAATCTATGGTGGGAGAATTTATGCGGCTAGTGGACTTTGTTCATTGTGATAGATCAAATGTTGTACTAGCCTACTAAAAATAAATTACCTTCCATGTATTTTAAAATGCACTTAGAATGTCTTAAAATCCATTAGTAGGACAGTACAAGAAAGGAGAAAAGAAAACACTTGCTCCTTTAGTACAGATACTGTAAACCACCGATTCAGATCTAACCTCTGACTACACTTCTCAGATTCAGTAACTATCAATACCCCACATGTATTAATATATTAGATATTAGGAAAGGTTGATGGTGACTGCAAATCAAATGATACAGTAAGGCTACTAAAGGCATTATCAAAACATTTGCAGAAATGAGCTGTATATCATAAATTAACAAACAAAAACAACAACAGATAATTAATTGTGTGAGAAAACTAACTATTAAATGATGAGTATCTTTCATTATAAGGGATTATAAGGGATTATTCATTATAAGGGATGTGGTGGCTTAGTGGTTAAGATGCCAGTTCTGATGATTGGAAAATCAGAAGGTTGGTAGTTCGAGAGCTGAGTGCTGCTTGATGGGGTGAGCTCCTGTCACTAGTCCCAGCTTCTGCCAACCTAGCAGTTTGATAGCATGCAAATGCAAGTAGATAAATAGCTACCACTTTGGTGGGAAGGTAACAGTGTTTGGGGTGCAGACATGTTGTCCACATAATCACCAGAGCAGTCCTCAGACAACACTGGCTCATTGGCTTAATAATGGAGATGAACACCAGCCCTTACATTTGGTTATGACCACACCTTTATCTTTATTATACCTATATTTTTATTATAGTTGTTGAGATGCTTTCTTTTCTGTTGCTGTGAACAGACATTGGAATAGGGCATATATACCCCTGTAACTGTCAAGAGATTATTTTCCTGGCATAGGGATATTTAATTCCAGTTTAGAATACACTGAATATTCTAATTAGGTATACTGACATATGGTACTGATTCTTACTATTAACGAATCGGAAGATTTGTGGGTTTTTCTTAAAAAAAACCCAAACAAACCTTTTTTTTAGGCAGCATTCTGGGGTACTCTCTGCTGTATGCTCAAACACTATGTGCTGCATATATTTACTCTGCCTTTATACAGCAAAAATCAGTTCAATACTTTGGGAGGTGAGTATGTGTGCGTGCACGTCTGCATGAGTGCATGACAAACTCTGAAGCCCAGGGGGTTTGGGAAGCAATCATTCAGAAACAAAATGTAGTCTGACCAGGGCAAAATACATTTTTGTCCTGACAGTGAAGCTGACTACGTTCTCTCCTTTGTTGGCTAAGCACAATAAATAATTTAGGAGCACAAGGCTGTGTGAAAGACAGCATTAGTAACTTTCCTTCTCAGACACTAACTGACTTGAGAAGATCCAAAGGAAATGAGTACAGGCTCAGAAAATGTCACAAAGCCTACTTTTAAAATACCACACTTGCAAAACAAAAACCTATCAGGCATTGAAACGTGAAATTAACACCCTAGACCTTTGCGATTGTTGCCTGCCTCAAAAAATGCAAATTTTCAATGAAATCTAAATTGCAAATAATTAAATAGCCCTGTGATGGTTAACTAACCCCCTGAAAGTAATGTGGTGGGCATGTGTACAACATGGGGGGAATGAGCGCAATAAAAGAGAAGACAACTGTATAACAAATGTACGAAGAAGTATATAACATTGAACAAAAGAAGTGTATGGTCACTAGATAACAGATGGATTAATTCAGGGATGGTTCTACACAGCAAATGCCACTTGTGTAGCTTTCTGCAGTGAACATATGATGTGTGGATGATGTAACAATGATCAAGAATACTCAGTTGCCATGTGTGTGTGTGTTCCTCATTGGACTGAATATTTGGTACATCATTCCACCACTACATTTTCACTATCTGGAAGGCCACAGAGTGGGGTAGGGGTGGGGGTGTATATTCACCTCTCCTCAAATTCCTGGCATGAGGTATCGTCCCCAAATTTTGGGTGACATGCTCACCCCTGCTTGAACCACAACCCTCTGATTTGTTTAAAGAACACTGCTGTAACACTTGATGCTTACCAATCTATCTATAACATCAAGTATGGAACCACCCTAACAAAATTAAGTTAGCCAAATGGTCTGAGAATCTTGGAAAAGTGCTTTTTGGAAGAGTGCTTTAATATCAACTGATCTGGTGTGATGGCTTGCTCTTAGCTCTGGATATAGAACAGGAAGATCCAGGTCCTGCTTAGCTATAGGGATCAGTTTACATACTCTTACATGAGTCATTCTATTTGTGAATGAACTTATAAAATGCTCAAGATATAGGTGTAAATCCTATTTATAGTTGAAACCAGAATAGACCCACTGAATCAATGGGATTTGCACTAGTCAAAAACAATATTAACAAGTCTTCTGTAGTTGGGACTACCAAATAGATTCATGTCACGGTGCTAATTTTTTTTTTTAAATCTTCCCTACCTCAAAAAGTTTTTGTAAAGCCAAAATGCCGTTCAAGGCTCATGTGAGTGGGATAGCTAGAATGAATAATCATATAGTTGGAAATAATGATATTTTGTGATCTAAGGCCATGACTGTGAGTCAAAGTACATATCACTCATAACTAGGCAAGATATTTAATACCAAAGGCAAATCAGCCTGTAATTTCTCCACCTCCCTGTAAGTTATATATTAAACAATTATCAGTTTGCTACGCTTTCAAGATATCCCATATTGGCTGACTGGGTACTAGACGAGGACAGGCCTTCTGTACTTATATTAACTGGAGAAAAGGGGAAATTATAGCAGGCATTATTGGTCACATAAGCAACAGATCTCATCTGAATGCATGGAGATGTGGTTGGTCATATCAGGAGGAGAGTGATACATCTTACTGATTCATATATAGATGATGGATGTACAAATATTATTTCTGTACATGCAATGGCTGAACTCACTGACTTTTTAAATATAGTAAACCTTTCAGATTCTTTGACATTTGAATTCAAGAAGAAATTATTATGGTACAATAGCATCCTTACACTAAAAGGTGGTAGAAACTAGAGATGAGAAATTTGGATGGCAGTAGTACAATATACAAACCACATACAGGCTGAGTACCCCCTAGCCTAAAATCCAAAATTTGAAATGCTCCAAAATCCAAAAGTTTTTTTTTCATGGACGGCTGAGATATTGATTTGCTTTGTGATGTTATTAGTGTATACAAACTTTGTTTCATGCACAAAATAATTTAAAAATTGTATAAATATTGTATTAAATATTGTATAAAATTAACTTCTGGCTATGTGTATATGAAATAGAAATGGATTTTATGTTTAGACTTGGGTCCCATCACCAAGGTATCTCATTATGTATATACAAATATTACAAAATCTAAAAAAATCCAAAATCCGAGCTGCTTCTCATTCGCATTTCAGATAAGGACACTCAACCTGTACAAATATTTAAATAGAACAATGTAAAATCTGTAGAACATATTGCAGAATATTCCAAAAGAGGTAGGATTATGACATAATCTAAGAGTTATGACTTAATATAAGAATCTATATAATCTTATTTATCTATATCTGAATAATTAAAGATATTTTAGATTATATAGATTTTATATCTATCTAATCTAAACTATATAATCTAAGAATCTAGTTTTTTTTAAAAAAATGAAAAAGATTGTTTCTACCTTCACATATCTTTGTAGTTGAATTGTAGGCATAGCCTGGCGGACATTCACATTCATACTTTCCAGGAGTATTCTTGCATTGTGCTGTGCCACAAATGTTCTGGTCTAACATGCATTCATTCAAGTCTGCACATAAAGAATGTGTATTAATCTCCCACAAAAAGGAACTGAATACTTTTCATTCCTGCTGCAGTCATCTCCTGTTTGTCCTGGGAAATCTGGGGACAATAGGAATGTTTTGGAAACATTAGCTGGCGCCCAATGGAATACACAAACAGGTTTTGGATTTTGTTTTGTTTTTTAAGTGGATATTCCAACTGCACAAATTCCCTGTCAGGCACTCCAAGCTAAAAGGGGAAGGAGAAGAAAAACATGAAGCATTCATTTCTTCCTTGCTTACAAGTTTATCAGTGGTAACTACTCCACAGCTGTCAGTAGTTCTTATCTACTATACAGAAAACATTCATTTATGAATCTGACTAAATTTGTTAGTCAACAAGACAATACAATGGCTAATAAACCAAAGGAAATCCCAAATCAGTGACACTTAATACTAGTAAAAGGGCCATTTCTGATTCATCATCAAAATTGTTCTACAAAAATTACAACTTCTCAAAAACTGTGCTTCTCCTATTTTGACTAAGATTGCTTAAGAAAGAGACAGCTTCAAACCAGTCCATTTTAAACTGCAGTCAATAGGGCAAAACAGAAGGGCAGGAAAAAGAGGCTTGAAACTGCCTTTTCTAAAGCCACATTGAAATTGCACCATCCGCACCACCATCTCCCAAGGCAGCTGGAGTGCTCATGTCATGACCACACGACATGGCTTCAAGCCAAGAAGAAGCAGAAAAAAGCTGCTTCTTTTTGAAACGGCATAAGGCGCCAAGAGGGCACTTTCCCGCTGGCTTCGAGGTATGTGTCATCTAAATGCCACACCTTCAAGTCAACCTTAAAGCACCTTTTTTGCCTGTTTTTTGGCCCCAATATTACCTTTGGCATAAAAAATGAAAAGGGGGTGTTCTAACCAAAAAGATGAAGGCATTTTACTATGCATTGGTCAGTTTGATTTGAAACCACATGCTAGTTTGTGTGCATACATTTAAGTACTCATACACCTAATGTTTCTAGCTTCTCTCCCTTTTCTTCCAGCTGTACATTATCAATTTTCAAACTGCCTTTTCCCCCCAACTGCACATTTTATGTGCAATTGCACACTAAACACATACACAAATCGTATGCAACTGTGATCATGTGAAAGTGATATACAGTCACAGGAAAGGAAAAAAAAAGATACAGTACAGATATTTTACTATTTTGAAAGTCATATAAGCATGCAGCTTTAATAATAATAATAATAATAATAATAATAATAATAATGTTTTATTTATATTTCCCGCCTCTCCCTACGGAGAGATTTGGAAGTAATCATCCCAAATCTATGTTTTCATTGTGTATTTATATCCCAAGTGCCTAACCAGTTGGTACAGTTCTTTTCATGTGATCTGTCTCAGCAGTTACTCTTTATTTTTTTTCATACTGTAAGCACCTATTCGCTATTTTCTTTTAATTAGCACTGTCACCACCATCTTGAGCCCTGCATGGGCTGGATGGTTCAGTGCTAAGTTAGGCAGATGGTGCTTTACAAACATATGGGTCACAGCAGGTATGAGTTTAGCTTCCCTAACTTGACCTTGATTTTTGAATTTATTCCATCTGGCTAAAATATAGACCAGATCTGTTAACACGATGAATTGATTAACAGAGTGTGCATGTGCTAAAACATCAAAATAGCAACTACAGTACTGCTTGGATTGGGTCATTAACATTAATCAAGACAGACATTTTGGAAATTGTCAGTAGGGACTCTGGCAGTGGGACCAATAAAAAGCAACAATTTCACCTTTTCAGATTATTATAATCTCTCTCTGCTTTCTTAGAGTATGTGGTCTTGGCATTTTTATTTTTGACTTTTTCCTCTTACCCTTGCAGTCCATTTTATTTGGTTGTACATAATAACCATCTTCACAAAAGCAACGATAGCTTCCAGGAAAATTATGACAAATTTGACTACAACCTCCATTTCTGTTTGTTGGGTCTTCACATTCATTTATATCTAGGAAAGAAAACAATGTGAAAGTATAACCTTAACCATGGGCTTATCCGTTCTTGAACTATCACATACTTATCTGATGTGGAGATGTATATTTCAAAGTCAACTCTGTTTTCCATCACAGGAAAACAATTGACAATTACTGTTACCAATTACATTAGACTGTACCTTCTTCACATTTCACTCCTTGCCACCCAGGTTTGCAGATACATGTGAACTGGGCTTGTCCATCTTTGCATTCTTTATAACCATCTTCATTGCACGGCAGAGGAATACACTGGTTTGCTATTACTGAAAAGAAAAATAACAGCAAAAGTTTTTTAATAATGATGATGATGATGACGATGACGATCAACCTTCTTCTAAACTTTCTTGTTCATTTTATCTTTAATACAGGAAGAAGTGAAAAATGTGAAGCTACAGACCTATAGGGAAATGCATTTCACAATTATATTCAACCTCACTGAATACATCCAACAGTACACACATAGGCTGGCCAGTGGGATTAGTCCTGATTCACATGGTCATTTTTGCCACAGTAAAGCATATTGAAACATGCAACTGCCATACAGATTGCCTGTTCAGAGGGGTGGGCTATAAATAAAAATTATTATTATTATTATTATTATTATTACAGAAGCTACCACAAAAATTAACATCAAAAAGTTCAATCAGGCCTAGGGAATTAGGAAGGGAAGGGAAAGGAAAGAAATCAGTTTGATTTGTTAACTATAAATACAGGCTGAGTATTGCTTATCCGGAATTGCAAAATCTAAAACACCCCAAAATCCAAAATTTATTTCATGGGTGGCTAAGATAGTGACACTTTTGCTTTCTGATGTTCAGAAAGTTCAGTGTACATGAACTTTGTTTCATGTGCAAAATTATTTATAATATGTATAAAATTATCTTCAGGCTATGTGTGTAAGGTGTATATAAAATACAAGTTAATTTTAAATTCTGGGCAAGCATCCACTTGACCATCCGCAAAATCTTAAAAATAAAATACCAGATGATCCTAGAAATATATTAACTTAACCTGACAAATACAATATCTAACCATAAAGGGAGAAGACACTGCAGGAAAATACTGTACAGTGGACCCTTGTTATACGCTGGGGTTTGGTTCTAAAATCTCCCATTGATAACAAAATCCGTGGATGCTCAAGTCCCATTAAAAATAATGACATAGCAAAATGGTGCCCCTTATATAAAATGGAAAATCAGGGTTTGATATTTGAAATGTATCCTTTTTTGAACATTTTCAAACCGTGGATGCTTGAATCTGAGTATAAAAAAATCAGTGGATAAGAAGGGCCGACTGTATCTAGTCTCTGTGGCCAGAAAACTCTTAGCCCAAAAATGTAAAATCAAAAACATCCCAATTCTATTGTTATAGATGAATGGCTAAAAAAACTGTTGGATGTAATAGAGATGGACAAATTGACTACCTGGTTAAATGGAAAATCACTGGAAGCAACAGAAAAGGAATGGAATTTAATCAAAGAATACAGCAAGAACAAACAGAAGTGAACAAGACAGAACAAGCAACATACAAAGCAGACTATATCAAACTACAAAATTAAAGAAAATGTAGAATTCCATATAAACACTGAAGCTATTCCCACAAAAGAACATGAAAGCAGAAATGGACAAAGGTAAAGAATTAAGTCACACAAACCAGTGAGACAACTGGAAGTCTAGAAATAGAATGTATAGATATGTTAATAATTAATAACAAATAACAAATAAAATTAAATAAACAAATAAAACAAACAAATAATATAATTCATTCTAAATAACAAGTAAAGTATGTGTTTATTTGTTCTGATACTAGCTTATACTAAGATATTTGTTTATTTGTACTGATACTGCGTTCAATTTGTTTTAAGATATAAATTGCATTTTATGAGTAAAGTCAAACAATCACCCAATGATTGGTTATATATAATATGTAACCACCAATGTCAAATGTATGGTATAGAAACCTTTATAGATGTAACAAAAATGTAGATCTCTTATGTAATCTATTTAATCCTATTGTTAATAAAAATAATATTTATTTAAAAATATAAATGAATTTCATGTTGACTCTTGGGTCCCATATCTCACTATGTATATGTAGATATTCTAAAATTTGAAAAAAATCCAAAATCCAAAACACTTCTGGCATAAGGGAGACCCAACCTGCATACATCTGGGTGTGCAACCTGTGGACCTTCAGATATTATTGAACTGTTATTCCCATCATTTTTCATGCTGTCTGGAACTGATGGGAGTTGCTTTTCAAGAATACTCTCTTACCACTCTTAAGGGGGACAAATGTAAACTGGCCATTATCAAAAAAGGATGAAATAGATTACTTATTGAAGACTAATCTCCTGTGCTTGCAGGAAAATACTGGGGTATTATAAAAAGGCAGTTAAGATACTACTACTATTATTATTATTATTATTATTATTATTATTTTGTGATGTTTCAGATTTTGTGTCTCAAGTTTCACAATTTTTGGGGCCAAACAAGACTATATTTTCTTGCTACCTAACATTTTTTTCTATAACTATTTATACAAATGGTGGACTGCAGAGGAATGGAAGGAACTGTGGCGAATAAAGAAGAGTATATACAGAATGGCAGAACCCTTTGCTGCCTAGCAGTGAGGTAACAGCTATACACACAAGGGCTGGCCAGGGATTAACCTTTACAATGGGTACAATTGAAGTAGGCATGGGGCATAGGCAAGCCTACAAGGCTGCAGGAACTTTGTAGATGTGTTCATCCAAATCTGCTTAGAAGCCTCTGTTCAGATGTTTGTGTTCTATGTATTAAAGATGTTTACTACAGAAGTGGAAGAGGACTTTGGAGGTGGAGCTTGTGTGCTCATTGACATGCCATCCCTTCTTTACCTGTATTTATGGTACAGTAGTCCCCCGGTTTACGAATCCCCCGGGGAACGAAATCCCCGGGACCCGAAACCGGCGGGACCAAAAAACATCCCCCGGGATCCAAAGGATCCCCCGGGATGCAAATAAGAAAAACCACGCGGCCCCTTTAAATTGGCCGCGCGGTCCGGCAGAATTAGCGGTCCCCCGGGAAATGAATACTTCCGGGTTACGAAAGGTAATCCGGAACGGATTACCTTCGTAACCCGGGGGACCACTGTACAGAGAAATGACTGCATACAGCTAGAGTGATCTTCAAATCTAAGGTCTTCCATTCATACCTACAATCAAGGAATTTAATCACAAAACACAATGTTTCCCAGGAATGTCTAGGGTCTGAATGAAGAATAAAGACACTCACAGCTGATAAAGCTTGGATGTTATTTGTCTCAAGCTCTGCTGATCCATACAATGAGGTAATCCAGTTGAAGAAACTGAGACATTATGAGGCAACATGACCCGCAGCAATGCTGAGGCACAACAGTGTTTGCTGCAGGCCAAAAGAATTCCATATTCCAAGTATTTTGCTGTGGCAGCAATTCCAGTTTATCTCAGAAAAGCATGAAGCAACACAGCAGAATTCTGAGAACTGGAATGTTGTGTCAGAGAGTCACAGTTACAACATTTTGTTGGTGTTGCTTGTAATATTGTCAACACTGCTCCTGTAGTTAATCTGTGACAACTATTTTCTGACATAAGTACAGAATAAAATTAACAGCAAGCACAGCAGCATTCCTCACTAGAGACTATTCAGAAAGATAATATGCTCGTGCATCCCTGTCACCCCCTCAAGAGCTTATAATGAGGGTAAGAAAAAGAGAAGCATAAGAATACACTTTAATTTGTCACTTCAGGTTTGCTAGTACTGTTCTCCAAGAGTTGTGCTTCATTTCCAATTACAGATAGCATAATTATCAAGGATTCCTTTTTGTCCTCATCTGTTCCCAGAGACCAAAAAAACAAACAAAAACAAACAAACAAAAAAACAAAAAAAATAGGGACAGATACTTAAAGGTAAGAATCCATGTCCCCCTCAGGATTTCACCTATACATTTTAGTTATAAAAGCAATGAGAAAAAGCAGTTGCAGGGAAAGAAAGAAAACATTTCACAGATTATTTCCTGAGCTTTTTTTTTTGCATATAATTTGTATCTTAACAAACAGACTGAATTTGCATCTGATAAAACAGACTGAATATATGTAGCTGGAAATGTTAGGAACAAAAATTAAGATATCAATGGATTGGATCCAGGCCTATTCATACTCATAACAGACTCAATTAAAACAATAATAAATAACTATGATTCTATGTAGTCAAGACTAACTTCTACTACATCCCATTCATTTCAATGGGTGTAATCTCTAGGTGTAACTAGGGAGTTTATCACATTGCTTGTGAAACTGGCTAACCTCTACCTGGCTTAAATCTTGAATAGGGGGAGGCATCCTGATGTTATCAGATAAATTTGGCCGCCTAATCTGTTGCTCAGGTGCATACCGGGTCCATCTCCGCTTCCAGGAGGGCTCCTTCCAGCTCTTTTCAGATCCAGGAGTTTTCTGATTTAAGAAAATGGCTGCTGGAGCTCTCCTGGGAAGTGGGGATGCACCCAGGAGGCAGATTAGGCAGCCAAATCCATCTGATAACATTGGGGTGCTGTTTGTTTTAAGATTTAAGACAGCTAGAGGTAAGCCAGTTTTACAAGCAATGCAATAAGCTCCTAGGTGTGACTCCAATCTACAGAAATTCAGAAAGTTTTAAAACACTAGGGCGATACAGACCGCCCAAAAGGGGCGGTCTGGCGCCACTTTTTTTGCTGCAGAGCTTCACCGCAGCAGCTAGATGCCATGGTGAAGCTCCGCAGCAAAAAAAGGAGCGGAAAAACCGTGCTCCTTTTTTGCACCGGAGTTGTGGCACGATTTACGGAAAAGGCGCCATTGAGAACCTTTCCACCGGCGCAACTACGGAGCTGCATCTAGCAGCTCTGCAGCTGCGCCGCCGCCATTACGAACACCATCTAAATGGCTTTCGGGAATGGCGGCAGCACCATTACATTTTAGGGTTTGTGAGAATGCGAACGCTGCACGCTCATGAACCCTAATGGTGCTGCCCAGGTGCTTCTTCAGGCCCATCTAAATCGGGCCTCTGTTACAATCTCCATTCTGACCCACCCTACCCCCCCCAAAAAACAATAGGTACTTTAACGTCTGTCCTAGAAGACAGACCACATTCAGATTTACAATTCCATAGGACTGGTGTGGTATGCAAAACAAACCTCCTCTGAACAAATTTTGCCAAGAAAACCCTGTGACAGGTTAGCTTTAAACTGGAAAAGACTTGAAGGAACAAAACATAAAAAATCTATCTTTTTCTTCTCTCTTTTCCTATTATTCTTACTTTCTCAGTTTTCAGAGCAATTATATCTTTACTCTTGAAGTAAACTGTTTTACTCTTGCAATATAAACAGTTTATCTTGAAAATTAAACAGATTTATTATGGCATTAGTCATAACAGAACATTAGAGTACATTTTGCTAGATGTACAAAGTGAAAAGGCAAAATTGGTGGTGCTACTGATGCAGTCCTCTGGTGGGGGACCTTTAGTTCTCCATATTTTTTGAATAACAACTACAATAATCCATGATCATTAGCTATATTGGCTGGAACTTCTGTATACTGAAATCATGAATATCTGGAAAGCCAAAAATCCTTTAGCTCTGAATTAGTGTAATATATTATTTCAGTCAATACATAATGTGTTGTGACTGCAAATCATGTTGCTGCAAATAAGCAAAGACCAATGGTACAAAATGAAGAAGTTGTTGTTGTGGTGCACCTTCAAGTCGTTTCTGAATTATGGTGACCCTAAAGTGAATCTATCGTGCAGCCTTCTTGGCAAGACTCATTCAGAGGGCTTTTGCTTCTGTCTTTCTTTGAAGCTGAGAGTGTGACTTATCCAAAGTTACCCAGTGGGTTTCCATAACTGAATAGGGATTTGAACCCTGGTCTCGAGAGTAGTAGTTCAAGACCCAAATCACTACACCATGCTAGCAAAAACTGTACACATTATCAAAAGGAATGAGTTAAGATAATTAAAACTATGTATCCCAATGCCTTAAGATCATCAAGCACTTAAGACTAAACTGGAAGAGGACTTTACTAGCCAATATTCCTGTTTAGATTACTATTGGGTTAGATTACTATCTCTTTTTATATATTGTTAAAGATACCATTGTTCTTCTACAAGATAGTATACTTTCAGTTTCTTTCTTATTGTTTAATAGAAATAAAATAAAATAAAAACAAAATAAAAACAAGGACTAAGATGTAACCTTGGAGTTGACAGATGTGCAAAAGAAATCACAAATTTAAGATTCTATTTTTGCATTCCTCGGATAAATATACTATTGAAAATCAATTCCTTCTTATTCACACTAAGGCCCTGTACAGACTGATGCTTTGCATTGGCTTGGGGCCAAAATTAGGGCTCGGTAGGGCTGGGCGTCCTCACATGACCAGCCCTAATATTGGTGCGCAGGCGCCATGATTGTATGTGCCTGTCCATATGGGGTGTGCAACAATGATGTCTGCATGGTGCAGTGCCCAAACAGCACCGCGCCACACAGATGTCATAGCTGCATGCGAACATGCCAATTGCACCCAGCGTGAAGCACAAAAAGAACCTGCCGGGAGCAAATTCTTTTTAGGGCTCACGGAGGCTGCAGCCCTTGACCGCTGCAGCCTCCATCCGGGGGAGAAAGGGGCAGCGTCTGGCTGCCCCTTTCTCCAAAACTGTACAGCCCCTAAGACAAGCTGCACAGCCATCTTACTGAAGGGTTTCCTTGCTGGCTACATGCCAAATTACACATGACAGTATTTGTTCTTTTTAACAAGCACACCTAACTTACCTGCTTTATTCCAAAGGGGGGGGGGGGACCAGATTGGTTTTCCAATGAAAGTCTCTTCATTCTAACTGCTGTTTACTCCTGAAAATTCTGCTTTCGTGTAAATTGCATTTCTAGTGCAGAAAGTAACCAGAAGGAAGCTATTTGCAGCAAATAATCTGTGGGGGGGGGGGGTGGCATTTAAAATTAAATACACTTTCTAGATTGGAGGCCTCTAGAAACCTTCTTCTCCAAAATAAGAAAACCTGTTTATAAGCATGAACATCATCATGTGTAACTTGGCCTTAGAAGCTATTTGAAGTACCAAGAAATAAATGATTTTTTTTTACAGTCAAGTACAATCTACTATTTGAAGACAGTACAATGTACCTGGAGATATGTCTTGAGCATTTGATTTCAACCCCACCATTTTGTCTCATTCTCATTTTGTCTTTCAGTCCAGTACTGTATATCAATCCACTTGCAACTTTTTGAACAATCATTGTCTAGTTCGTTTCATTAACAGGTCTCCCTGAGTAGAGATCGACTCGAAGGCAACTAACAACAAAGTCTATTATTCCCCCCAAAATCCAGCTATTTCCTTTTAGATGAAGCAGCTCCATTATGGAAAACAAATAGATACAATATATGTAATCAGTATTACT
This sequence comes from Urosaurus nigricauda, assembly GCA_034509955.1. Lineage (NCBI taxonomy): Eukaryota > Metazoa > Chordata > Lepidosauria > Squamata > Phrynosomatidae > Urosaurus > Urosaurus nigricauda. The sequence goes on from JAOEGL010000003.1 coordinate 49,456,347, forward strand.
GTGTCAACCAGATCTACTTATATCTTAGTTCAGGAAATATTACTGTATATACTGTATTTTAACATGGTTTACCTTTGACACAGGACCGCAGGTCAGCTGGAGAATCTGAAGACCGTGATGGCATCCTGAATATTCCTGTTCGGAATGAAGCCAGGCAGTCTGTGAAAGCAAGAAAAAGTGGTTTCTAGACATGCAATAACCACTACAACCACCATCTCACCTGCAAAGCAGTTAAGAACTGAGCTACAGGTTCTCTTCAGTTATACTGTAGTCCTTCCTTCAATGTACTAGTTCAGACTGCTGATGGGTAGTGTTGGATTTTTCATAAGTCTCTCAAATATGAATTAATATGTCAAGGAGCAGGCCTTCAGACAGCTTTCTCTCTTCCTTGCCACTATTCTATGTCCAGGACAGGAATGAAAAATGTCATCTTCCACCTGTGGTTTGACCTTGGAGCTATAAAACCAAGGTGTATGCAATGCTATTTTGCTGTTTGTGCAAGTTAGTCTTGTCCAGTTTTCAGGGCACAAAATATTTTTCATGTTCAAATTGGAGATAAGAGATAAGTCCATCCAGATTTTCAAAATAACGTCATTCAAGATTTATGAATTATAATAGCTTTTGATGAAATTATGATTTTGCCAGAGTTTACATAATCCTATAGCACGAGTGTAGTGCTAATTGCAGGTAATTTTGTTTTAGTACATGGTATCTATTTACTTCTGGCTAATTCCAACATTAAAAACTGTCCCAGCTCTGCAAGAGAGCGGGCAGGGATATATAACAAACATTCTAAACATGAACAGCCCATAATGAATAAAACCATATATTAAGATGAGGGGTGTATTCACACTGCAGAATGAAAGCAGTTTGGCACTACCTTAACTGGCATGACTCTATCCTACAGAATCATGGGATGTGTAGTTTTATGTAACTGGTCTGTCAGAGAGCTCTGTGTTTCACCAAATACAAACTCCGGGATTCTATAGGATAGAATCATGGCAGTTAAAGTGGTGTCAAACTGCTTTAATTCTGCAGTGTAGATATACTCAATGTAAAGTAATTGTGTGATCACCAAGAGAGAGCATGAGTTAATCCATTATAAAGAAATCCTAACTCAAATACAGACAAGGAGTAAGATAGCTCAAGAATACAGACTGTGTTTCACATTCTATGGGAAATGTAAGCTGTAGAAAATCAGGAAGTAATCAGCCATTTTACTTCAGATTAGTTAGACACTGGCAGGAATCCACTGGGTACACTATGTCAGAATAAGTACACCACCATAAGCAATGGTAGCAGGAGGAAAAAGGCCTCAGGGCACAGAAGGAAGTAAGCCACTGGAGAAATAGATGGTTCAGAGCCAGCAGAATTTGTCTGCCTTCCCTTGCCACCTCTGTGCATAGTCCACCAGTGGTACTGCAGTCTACAGATTAAACAACCCTACACATATCTTTGTTGTTGCTATTTGCTATCAGTTTGTCTTAAACAACCCTACACATATGTTTGTTGTTGCTATCTGCTATCAATTCAACTTCAACTTATGACCACCCTATGAATAAGAGACCTCCAAAAACTCTGGTCATCAACTGCTCTTACTGAGTCAGGACCATGACTTCGTAAAGAAAAATAAAAGGCTATGCTGTTAGTAGCATGGCTACTGCTTGGTTTTCCCAAGTCAGACAAGCTTTTGCTGAGTAGTCAGACTAAATGTGTCAAACAACTAGTGGGCAGTAGCGTTTGTAGATGGTGACACTGTGGAAGATCTCTCACAGGCAACAGCAATGTCACTTTAGCTAACTCTTTTTAGTATTGTACAGAAGGAGGCAATGGCAAACTGCTCCTAAAGCTCCTTACTTTGAAAACCCTATGATGAGATAAGCCAAAATGAAACAAGAGATCATGCTGGAAGATAATATTCCCTGTGCATATGTAATGAGGAATAAGTCCCATGGTACTTAATTTTATCTCTTTTGGATCATTTACAGAAACACTGAAGGTGGGATAAAACCTGCCATTTCATGACCCATGGAGACTTGATTTGACCCCATACTGCTAGGCTTCTTGTTGAATGTCACACAGCCATATAAAAGCCTCTTCTTTCATATTATTTACAGAAAAATATGTAAGCCACTCTTATATCCCAGAAATGTGACTTCCACAGTGCCTACCAGCCATTAAAAACCTTACAGAAAAATAATTTAAGACCTAATCGAAAATTTGTAAAATACAAATTCCATTGTATGGTGCTTAAAGTGGTGTCAAACTGTATTACTTCTACAGT